>CM061263.1:83770595-86453095 GCA_030848825.1 Tadarida brasiliensis
ACTTCAAGCAGTTTAGGGGAGGGGCCAAAATCCAAAGGCCCCAGTATCTACTTATATGATGGTGGATGGGAGGTGAGGAGCATATTACCTGGTACTCGGCATTGCTGAGGTCTTTCTCAGTCAGAAGAAACTGACTTAAATCCAAGCTCTGGGGGAAAAACAGTGAGTGACAGATTTTTTCTGTCTGTGAATTCCTGATGGAAAATCTCATGAGGTGGATTGTCAAGGTCTGGGGCAAATCCATCAGCTTGAAGACCTACAGAAGCAAAATCACTGTGGAGATGAAGTCCTATGGCACTTGAAATGGGTATATTCAGAGGAATACCACAGCAAATGGTATGTTAATAGGGAAGCAGATACACAGCCCACGGATACAGACAACAGTGTGGTGAAGGCCAGGGAAGGGGTGGTTGGGGCTGGATGAAGGTGGGCAAAGGGGGAGGGGGAATGGGGACATCTGTAATAGTGGCAACAATTTAATTAATTAACTAATTAATTAAAAATAAAGTATCTTTTCCATTCCCTTAAATATACATTTGGGAGGCTGATTTCTTTGCAATAAGTGTTGTTAAATAAAACATAGAAACAATTTAGATACACAACATTATCTCCTGCTAGTTGCATTGGCACCAATCACACCTGGATAATTTAACAAGTAAAAAGCACATTCATGTTAAAAACTTTAAATATTGACAAACTTAGAATACTAAATATTGTTATAACATTTAATATGGAACATCGCTAATTTATTACCAAGGTTTGTTTAGTCGTATGATTGTGAAATTATCCAAAATTAAGGGTGTATTAGCAATCCTCTATTAAGCATCTATATGTACACTTTCAGTCAACAAAGTGCAGTTTCTGAAGTGTTATCTTTTATTCTAATTGTTTTCTGAAATGTAATGTTATGTCTGTTTTAAATACTAAAAAATATGACCTTGTAAAAAACAGAGGGGAGCAGAATGATACAGCACAGAGCGGAAGCGCCACTGGCTGTCTGGTAAGCTCTCCCACAGAAGGCCTACAGCTCGGGTCCTGCACAGGCCCTGAATCCAGGCAACAATGGGGTCTGCTCCCTCTGCCCCTGCTCTTAGGTCTTCTCTTATTATCCTGAAAAGGCTCTGTCCCCCTCAGTGATGGGATTGGAGAAGCCCCAGGATCCATGGGCCAAATCAGGAATCCCTCCCTCAACCAGCATGAGCTGCCCTGGAGGCTCTGTGAAGAGTCCCTCAGGACCCCAGTCTGGGAAAGAATCTAGATTCACAGACTAGTACCTGTTTCCCACAGGTCTTCTTCCCACAGTTCTCACAGAAGCACTTGCTCTTGCTCGACAACTCCTTGGGCTGGAAGAAGCAGTGAAGGGCATCCTCCTGTCCCAGGAGAACAAGCAAAAAGGCAGGGTTTGCATTTCCCATCTAGAATATAGCCCCTCACCCTGCAGATGGGGATTTGAGCTCGTTATCTCCATGTCCCCCTTAATGTCTGGCCCAGATGGTGCACAGGTCAGGATCTCAAAAAGTACCACTGATTAGAGTTTTAAAAAAAAAAAAACACAAAACAGGAGAGGACACTTGAAAGTAGAATTAGGAGGGAAAAATTTTTTTTTGCCTAATCAAAGGAGAACTTCAGCAGAGCCAAGCAAAAGAAACAGAAATGACTTTTTAAAAGCCAGGGGTGACCTAAAGAAGCCCAAATAGTGAACTAAAGAAGCAAGAAGGTGAAAGGATTAATCAGAAATATATATATGTATAATACACAGACACAGACAACAGTGTGATGATAGGGCAAAGGGGGAAACGGAAATGGAAGGCGACTTTGCTTCAGGTGATGGGTGCACAATGCAATGTGCACATGATATTTTATTGAGTTGTGTACTTGAAACCTGTATGGTTTTGTGAACCAATAAATTCAATTTAAAAAAAGAAGCAAGGGAAGCAAGGGGCACTGCAACACTGGGCTGTGCAGGAACAGGAAATTCACCAAGAGAAACCCCTTACCAGTGTTCTCAGGGGCTCTGAGTCCATATCAAAAAGAGAAAGTGGGAGGGTCAGCATGATACTGTTTCTGCTACTCTCCATGGTACACTCAAGGCAAATCAAGGACTCTTTTATCTGGATTGTATACAGGGCCTGCAGTCTCTCTACCTGCAAAATAGAGGAGGGGAAGGATAAGGACACAGACCATAATCAGACCAGGTCAGGACAATTTCCAGAAGTTGGAGCCACCAGACAGAAGCTCCAGAAATGGCAGCCACTGTTCAAAAAGGTGCAAAATAGCCCGGCCGGTGTGACTCAGTGGATTGAGTGTCGTCCCATGCGCTGAGAGGTCCCAGTTCCATTCCTGGTCAGGGCACATGCCTGGGTTGTGGGCTCGATCCCCAGTAGGGGGCGTGCAGGAGGCAGCCAATTGATATTTCTCACATCAATGTTTCTTTCTCTCTCTCTCCCTTCCTCTCTCTCTCTAAAAAAATCAATAAGAACATTTTTTTAGAGATGCAAAATAATACTATTAATAATATTATGGAATTGTGATAAACATTTTATAGGATTTTCTCTTATTCTCTCTACACATTACATTAACAATTGCTGAATGAGTTCAATGAGCAGCATCTTAAACTTCTGAGTTCTCTAGTTCTAGAATCTTACCAAGTCCACATCAGTGATCTGGCCCTTAATGAGATTCCAGACTGTGAGGTAGAGTTGAGCAGCATCATGCTGGACAAACACTGCCAAAGAGAAAAGTAACAGCCCGATTAGTGAGGTCAACAGGGATACTTCTCATGCCCTTGTGCACTAGCTCCCTAGACGCACCTGAACACTCACCACTTTGCATTTTCCTAGCCTTTGCCTCATTTTCTCTAAGTTTTACTACATATTAGATACTAGTAATGGAAAATAAACTTGGTATTGATTTTTGAGAGTTCCCCTTAAAACTTAAAATCCACCCTGGCTGGTTTGGCTCAGTGGTTAGAGCGTCGGCCTGCAGACCAGAGAGACCCGGGTTCGGTTCCCGCTAAGGGCACGTACCTCGGTGCAGTTTGTCCCCGGGTTGGGATAGTGCAGGTGGCAACCAGGCGATGTGTCTCTCCCACGTCGATGTTTCTCTCTCTTCCTCCCTCTCTCCCTCCCGCTCTATCTGAAGATAAATGCAAAAATGTCCTCAGGTGGGGATAAAAAATAGTCAAAATAAATTTTTTCACAACTCTGGAAATTAACCAAAAGTTTACAAAAAACTTGAAAACGTTTATCCAAGAAAAGCTGCAAGAAGAGGCTTTCTTGGCTCTCTTCAAGATGGCAGTGGAGTAGGTGGATCTTGCTCTGACCTCCCAGACCCCAGCTGGAAAGACAACTAAATTGGTGCAAATCACCCTAAACTACCAACAAGAATATCTGAAGAGAAGACTTATGACCAAGGACTGGCAGGAGAAATCACCGCAAGACTGGTAGGAAGGGCAGAGACACGAAAGGGGCTGGCCCCACTCCCGCGGGCTCTGGCCCAGGTGACAGAGGGATAGTTCAGTGTGGAGGTTCCCCCTGAGAAGCGTGAAGCCCAGACCCCGGCACAGACTCCGCAGACCAGAGCACCAGAGGCAGGAACAGGTGCCCACATACCATCTGGGTTTCTGTCTTCCAAGGAGAGACAGAGCCTGCTGGAGATAAAAGCACCCTCTTAAAGGGACAATGCACAAAATTTTGTTCAGAGCGACTCACCCTGGGCTCCAGCAGAGGAAGGGAAGTACAGACTAGAATCGCCTGAGGAGAGTCTGGGGTCTGTGGCTTTGGGGAGAGATACGGGGCATGGCTGCCAGGATCCCTGTGCTGAGGCATCCTCCAATAATACCACAGCAGCCCCCTTTCTTGGGTAGAACAATCCCCTCTGAGGAATCCCCTCAGACTGAGGAAAAGCTATTACCCCACCCTCAGGAATTCCTCTCACCCCACCCAGTGGAAATTAAGCCCTACTGAGGAGTCAGCAGCATTGGCAGAGCATAGTTGGGGAGGGTCAGTCAGTGACTGGCACTGGCACAGGGCCATTCCCCCCACTTTCCCATGAACTGGTGAACCAGACTGGCACTTCTCCCTGAGGAGAGACCCAACAGACACACCCTCCCAGCTCACGGGCAGACTCAGCCTCTGGGCTCTGGAGGCTCCACCCACCTGACTAGTGGAGCTCTGCCCTGCTGAGGTCAGGGAGAATGCCAGGACAGACTTAGTGTGTGGCTCTGCGCGGGGGGAGGGGGGAGAGGATCACACCCACCATCTTCCCTGAAGTCTGAACAGCACCTCCCCCTCACAGGAGATCCAAGAGCCCCATCCTCCTGATTATGCCAGAGGCTCTTCCATTGACTGAGCCCTTTCAGTGACTAAAACTGACAGCCAGCTGGCAGGGGGTGACAATTGGAGGCAGATCCTGGAGTGCCTTGAGATGCTTGCTGACCCACACCTGGGCCCTGTGCTGGTAAAAGCCAGCTTTGGAGTACAGCTTGGTCCCTCCCATGCACAGCCAAACCCAGCAGAGGTGCCACAAACCGTGGATCGCCTGTAGCTTCAAATAGGTTGCCAAGGGCCAGGCGTAGACAGAGTCTGACATTGGCTTACACTAGAGTTCCTCCCAAGAGGTTCAGAACCAACACACCAAGTGGCCAGCATCAAACAACATCAGAGCAGAAATCAACAAGCTTCACAAACAGCATATCCAAAGGGAGAGTGCAGCAGGCACTGAATTCTGCTGAGGCAACTACAATTTTTTTCTTTTTTATTATTTTCTTTCATGTTTCTTTACTTTTCTTTTTTGTTTCATATTTTTTTCCTTTTCTTTTTTAAAAATTTTTTTCAAATATAATTTTATTGATATTTTTAGAGAGCGAGGAAGGGAGAGAGAGATAGAAACATCGATGTAAGATAGAAACACTAATCAGGCACCTCCTGCATGCCCCCTACTGGGGATCCAGCCTGCAACCTGGGCATGTGCCCTGACTGGGAATTAAACCAGCACCTCTCAATCCATGGGACAATGCTCAATCCACTGAGCCACACCTGCCAGGCTCTTTTTCCTTTTCTTACTTTATTTTTAAAAATCTTTTCTTATATGTTTGTTTCCATTTTTCTTTTATTCTTTACTATTTTTCCTTTTTTATTTTCATATTCTTTTCTTTACTTCTTTGCATATTCTTCTTTTTCTTTTTGTTCCTTATCTTTTTGTCTCCTTTCTTCTCTTATTCTTTTTTCTTTTCTTATTCTTTTATTGTTGTTGGCGGTTTTTTTGTTTTCTGTTTTCTTCTGTTGTGTCACCACCCATATAGCAGCTTGCATGTTGCACTCGGAGTTCAGCCTCAGGTCACAAGCCTGGTCGTTGATCCAACTAACGAAAAGTCCAACAGCAATCAAAACCCAATTACAACAGGAGGGCCCACATAACCCACCCAAAGGATATTCCTAAAGCACCCAGCTCAGGAGATTAAAGAGATGTATAGCTGGGTCTCACAGGATACCTACTACATAAGGCAAACCCTCAAAGATGGGAGACATAGAAGTTCTATTGAATACACGAAAACAAACACAAAGAGATAGCCAACATGGGGAGACAAAAAAAGAAACAAAAACAAAAACAAAAAAAGACAGTCCCTAAATTAAAGAACAGGAGGAATCTTCAGAAAAAGAGCTAAATCAAATGGAGGCAAGCAATTTATCAGAAACAGAGTTCAAGCCAAAAAGAAACTGTTCACAGCTGTGAGCTTGGATTGTAAACAGCTGGCATTTTGATCTCGCACAGCTTGCACACATCAAGCCTGTATTGTGAAGACTTCATTGGTAGGCTGCCCCAGGTGCACATATTAAATCCTAATAAACTCATGTCTTTCACAAAATAAAGAAAGAAGGAAAGAAGGAGGGAGGGAGGGAGGGAGGGAGGGAGGGAGGGAGGGAGGGAGGGAAGGAGGGAAGGAAGGAAGGAAGGAAGGAAGGAAGGAAGGAAGGAAGGAAGGAAGTTAATTAGTTCAAAGTAAGGGTTATAAGGGTGCTCAGGGAACTTAGAACTACAACAGCATGAAAAAAGGCATAAAAACCATGAAAAATAACCAGTCATAAATGAAGGACACCATCAAGAACACACTAGAAGGAATAAAAAGTAGGTTGGATAAAGCAGAGGATCAAATCAGCGATTTGGAAGACAAGGTAGAAAAAAAGAGCACCCAACCAGAGCAGCAAAAAGAAAAAAGAATTAGCCCGGCCAGTGTTGCTCAGTGGTTGAGCATCGACCCATGCACCAAGAGGTCACCAGTTCCATTCCTGATCAGGGCACATGCCCAGGTTGTGGGCCAAATCCCCAGTGGGGGTTATGCAGGAGGTGGCCAATCGATGTTCTCTCTCACCGACGTTTCTATCTCTCTCTCTCTCTCCCTCCCTCTCTCTCTAACATCAATAAAGACAAAAAGAATTAAAGAGAATGAGGATAGTTTAAAGGAAATTAGGAACAAGATGAAATGTAACAACATCTGCATCACAGAGATACCAGAAAGAGAAGAAAGTGAGCAAGGAATAAAGAACATGTTTGAAGAAATAATGGCTGAAAAATTCCCTCACCAGGTTAAGAAAAAATTTACACTAGTTCATGAAGCACAGAGTCGCAAACAAGATGAACCCAGAGATCCACATCAAGACACATCATAATAAAAAATTGCCAAGATTAAAGACACAGAGAGAATCTTAAAGGTATCAAGATAGAGACAGTTAGTTAACTACAATGAAGTTCCCATAAGCTGTAAGCTGATTTCTCAACAGAAACACACAGGCCAGAAAGGATTGGCATGAAATATTCAAAATAATGAAAAGGAAGGACCTGCAGCCAAGACTACTCTATCCAGAAGAACTATCATTTGAAATTGAAGGCAAGCCCAGCTGGTGTGGATCAGTGGATTGAGCATTGCTCCACGGACTGAGAGGTCCCAGTTTAATTCCCGGTCAGGATACATGCCCAGTTTTCAGGCTCAATCCCCAGTGGGGGGCATGCAGGGGGCGGCCAATCAATGTATCTCTCTCACATCGATGTTTCTATATCTCTCTCCCTTCCTTTCTCTCTAAGAAATAAATAAAGACAAATTTTTAAAAATGAAATAAAATTGAAGGCAAAATAAAGAGCTCCTCAGGCAAAAAGAGGCTAAAGGAGTTCATTACCACCAAACCAGCATTGGAAGAAAGAAGAAGAAGAAAGAAGAAAGAAGAAAGAAGAAAGAAAGAAAGAAAGAAAGAAAGAAAGAAAGAAAGAAAGAAAGAAAGAAAGAAAGAAAGAAAGAAAGAAGAAGAAGAAGAAGAAGAAGAAGAAGAAGAAGAAGAAGAAGAAGAAGAAAAGAAGAAGGAGGAGGAGGAGGAGGAGGAGGAGGAGAAGGAGGAGAAGGAGGAGAAGGAGGAGAAGGAGAAGGAGGAGAAGGAGAAGGAGAAGGAGGAGAAGGAGAAAGAGGAGAAGGAGAAGGAGGAGGAAGAGGAAGAGGAAGAGGAAGAAGAGGAGGAGGAAGAGGAAGAAGAGGAAGAGGAAGAAGAAGGGGAAGAGGAAGGGGAAGGGGAAGGGGAAGAGGAAGGGGAAGGGGAAGGGGAAGAGGAAGGGGAAGGGAAAGGGGAAGGGGAAGAAGAGGGGGAAGGGGAAGGGGAAGAAGAAGAGGAAGAAGAAGAAGAAGGGGAAGGGGAAGAGGAAGAAGAGGAAGAGGAGGAAGAGGAAGAGGAAGAAGAAGAAGAAGAGGAGGAGGAGGAGGAGGAGGAGAAGAAGAAGAAGAAGAAGAAGAAGAAGAAGAAGAAGAAGAAGAAGAAGAAGAAGAAGAAGAAGAAATAGAGAGAGAGGGAACATAGGTATAAAGAATAAAATCTCAATAAATAAAATAAGTACCTATCAAAAATAACATTAAAGGTAAATGAATTGAATGCTCTAAAGAAAAGACATAAGGTAGCTGAATAGATAAGAACACACGACCCATATATATACTGTCTACAACAGACACACCTAAGAACAAAAGATTCACACAGGTTGAAAGTGAAGGAATGAAAAAAAATATTCCATGAAAATGGAAACCAAAAAGAAGCTGGAGCAACAATACTTATATCTGACAAAATAGACTTCAAAACAAACGCCAAAACAAGAGACAAATAAGATCCTTATATAATACTAAAGAGATCAATCCAACAAGAGGATATAACCCATGTAGACATATATGCACCCAATATGGGAGCATCTATATATATTTTTAAAACTTTTGCTGGAAGTTAAGGGAATGAGCAACAGCAATACAATCATAGTTGGAAATGTTAACACCCCACATATCACTGGATAGAACTTCCAGACAAAAAAATCAAGGAAACAGCAACCTTAAATGACACACTAGATCAGACTAATTTAATTAATATTTACAGAATATTTCATACCAAAGCAGGAGAATATACATTCTCTTCAAGTTCACATGAAACATTCTCAAAGACAGACGACATGTTAGGACACAAAATAAGTCTTAACAAACTCAACAAGAGTGAAATCATATCAAGCATCTTTGGATCACAAAGGCATGAAACTAGTAATCAACTACAATTTTAAAATCTCAAAGACATTCAAACACATGGAAGCTAAATAGCATGTTATTAAACAATGAATGGGTTACCAGTAAGGTTAAGGAAGAGATCAAAATTACCTGGAAACAAATGAAAATGAACATACAACAACCCAAAATCTATGGGACACAGCAAAAGCAATCCTGAGAGGAAAATTCATAGCATTACAGGCCTACCTCAAGAAGTAAGACAAATCTCAAATAAGCAATCTAAACCTACACCTAAAAGAACTAGAAGAAGAACAACAAACAAGCCCACAATAAATAGAAGGAAGAAAATAATAAATATTAGAGTAGAAATAAATGACACAGAGACTAGAAAACAATACAAAAGATCAATGAAACTAAGAACTGGTTCTTTGAAAAAACAAACAAGATTTATGAATCTTAAATGAGACTCATCAGAAACAAAGCGAGAGTGCCAAATAAATAAAATCAGAAAACAAAGAGGAGAAGTAACAACTGACATCACAGAAAGACAAAGGATTGTAAAAAAATACTACAGACAACTATATGCCAATAAATTGGACAACCTGGGAGAAATGGACAAATTCCTAGAAACATATAATCTTCCAAAACTGAATCAGGAAATATCAGAAAACCTGAATAGATGGATAACAACTAATGAAATTGAAGCAATAATCAAAAGATTCTCAGCAAACAAAAATCCTGGAACAGATGGCTTCACCGGTGAATTTTCCCAAACATTCAAAGAAGGACTAACACCTGTCTTTCTCAAAATGTTCCAAAATTTCAAGAGGAGGTAAGACTTCCAAGCTCTTTTTACAAGGCCAGCATTATCCTCATTCTAAAACCACATAAAAACACTACTAAGAGAGAAAATTACAGGCCAATATTCCTGATGAACATAGATGCTGAAATCCTCAACAAAATATTAGGAAATCAGATCCAGCAATACATTAAAAATATCATACACTATCATCAAGTGGGATTTATTCCAGGGATGCAAGGTTGGTACAATATTCGCAAATCAAGAAATGTCATACATCACATAAACAAAATGAGCAACAAAAACCATATGATCACATCAACAAATGCAGAAAATGCATTCAATAAAATCTAGCACCCATTTATGATTAAAAACTCTCAGCAAAGTGGGAATAGAGGGATCATACCTCAAATAATAAAGGCCATATATGAAAGACCTACAACCAACATCATACTCAACAGGCAAAAACTAAAAGTATTACTCTTAAGATCAAGAATAAGACAGAGATGTCCGCTTTCACCATGTTTATGCAACATGGTACTAAAAGTCCTAGACACAGCAATCAGACAAAAAGAAGAAATAAAAGGCATCCAAATTGGAGAGGAGGAAGTGAAATTGTCATTATTTGCAGATTACATGGTATTGTATATAAAAAACCCTAAAGACTCCACCAGAAAACTACTAGATCTAATAAATGAATTTGGCAAAGTAGAAGATACAATATTAATATCCAGAAATCAGTGGCATTTTTATACACCAATAGTGAACTATCAGAAAGAGAAATGAAGAATACAATCCAATTTACTATTGCAACCAATAATAATAATAAAATAATAATAACAATAATGTACCTAGGAATAAATTTAACCAAGGAGGTAAATGACCTGTACTCGGAAAACTATATGACATTGAAGAAAGAAACTGAGGAAAATACAAGTAAGTGGGAAACCAACAAAGACCCCTAATAGCCTCAGCAACCTTGAGAAAGAAGAGCAAAGTTGAAGGTATCACAATACCAGATATCAAAATACACTACAAGGCCATTGTAAACAAAATAGTTTGGTATAGGCATATAGATCCATTGAAAAGAACAGAGGGCCCAGAAATAAACCCATGCCTTTATGGTCAATTAATATTTACCAAAAGTGGCAAGAGCATACAATGGAGTAAAGACAGTCTCTGCTTCAATAAATAGTGTTGGGAAAATTGGACAGGCAGATGCAAAAAAAAAAAAAAAAAAAAAAAAGAAACTAGACCACCAACTTAAACCATACACAAGAATAAACTCAAAATGTATAAAAGACTTAAATGTAAGTCATGAAACCGTAAAAATCCTAGCAGCAATATTTTTCTTGATATATCTCCTACAGCAAGGGAAACAAAGGAAAAAATAAATGAGACTACATAAAACTAAAAAGCTTTTGCACAGCAAAAGAAACCATCAACAATATGAAAAGGGAACCCACTGTATGGGAAAATATACTTGCCGATGGACATCTGATAAGGAGTTAATTTCCAAAATATATAAAGAACTTACACAACTCAACACCAGGAAGACCAACAACCCCATTAAAAAATGGGCAAAGGACCTGGATAGACACTTCTCTGAAGAGGACATACAGATGGCCAATAGACATATCAAAAAATGCTCAACATCACCAATCATCAGAGAGATGCAAATTAAAACAACAATGAGATATCACCTCACACCTGCCAGAATGTCTACCATCAATAAATCAACAAACAAGTGCTGGCAAGGATTTGAAGAAAAGGGAACCCTAGTGCACTGTTAGTGGGAATGCAGACTAGTGCAGCCACTGTGGAAAACAGTATGGAGTTTCCTCAAAAAATTAAAAATGGAACTGCATTTTCACCCAGTGATCCCACTTCTGATAATATATCCTAAGAATCCTAAAACACCAGTCATAAAGAATATATGCACTCCTATATTTCATAGCAGTGTTATTTACAATAGCCAAGATCTGGAAACAGCCCAAGTGTCCATCAGTAAATGAGTGGATAAAAAAAAGCTGTGGTGCATTTACACAATGGAGTACTATTCAGCTGTAAGAAAGAAGGAATTCTTACCTCTTGAGATAGCATGGATAAACTTGGAGAGTATTATGCTAAGTGAAATAAGCCAGTCAGAGAAAGACAAGTACCACATGATCTCACTTATATGTGGAATCTAATGAACAAAATAAACTGACAAAGTAGAAACCGAGGCATGGATGCATGAAACAGACTACAGCCGTCAGACGGAGGAGGGAGGGGCAATGATTGAAGGAAGGTGAGGGATTAGCCAAAGAACATGTATGCATAACCCAGAGACACAGACAACAGTGTGGTGTTGGCCAGTAGGAAGTGGGGGGTGGCAAGGGCTGGGTAATGGTGGGCAAAGTGGGGTGGAGAAATGGGATATCTGTAATAATATAAACAATAAAAATAAAGTTAAAAGAAATAATTCCATCTTACAATAGCATCATAAAATGTTGGGAATAAATTTAGCAAAAGAAGTACACTGATACTACAAACCATTTTTGAAGGAAATTAAAGAAAACCCAGATAAATGGAAAGGCATTCCATATTTATGGTTCTGAAAAGTAAATATTATTAAAATGGCAATACTCCACAAATTGATCCACAGACATAATGCAATCCCTATCAAAATGCCAGCTGGGTTTTTCAGAGAGATTAACAAGGAGATCCTAATATTTGTATAAAAATACAAATAGCCAAAACTATTTTTTTTTTTTAATTAAAAGCCCTGGCCAGTTTTGCTCAGTGGTTAGAGCATCGGCCTGTGGACCAGGGAGTCCTGGGTTTGATTCCAGGCAAGGGCAAATGGGCACATACCTCGGTTGCGGTTCGTCCCGGCCCCAGTTGGGGTCATGCGGGTGGCAACCAATCGATGTGTCTCTCTCATATCAATGTTTCTCTCTCTCTCTCTCTCCTTCCCACTCTGTCTGAAGATAAATGTAAAAAAAATGTCTTCGTGTGAGGATTAAAAAAAAAAAATTAAAGGACTCATGCTTTCCAGTATCAAAACTTACTAACAAAGCTACAGTGATTCAGACAGTGTGGTACTGGCACAGAACAGACATCAAGATTAATGAAATAGAATTCGAGTCCAACAATAAACACCTACTCTTATGATCAACTGATTTTTGACAAGAGTATAAAAATAATTCAATGGGGAAAGAATACTCTTTTCAACAAATATTGCTGGAACAGTTAAATGCTCACATGCAGAAGAATGAAGTTGGGACTCCTGCCTGACAATATTCACAAAAATTAACTAAAAATGAAGCACAAATGTAAATGTAGGCGCTAAAAGTATAAAACCTAGAAGAAAACAGAAAGGAATTCTGAGTGACTGCTAATAGGTATGGGGTTTCCATTAGGGTGAGAAAATCTCTGAAAGTGGATTGTGACGACGATTGTACAACAATGAATATGCTGGAAACCTCTGAATTGTATATTTTTAAAAGAGTGACTTTTACAGTATGTGACGTATATCTCAATAAAACTGTTTTTTTTAATAACCAATTTATAAGTTTTCTTTTGTAGAACATGGTTTCTCCTTATTAATACTTTATTCTGTTTTCCTGGGATTCCTTACCTGCAGCTGAAACTCCTAGGCTTACTTATTCTACTGAGAGGCAGAAAAAGAGTGATGTGAAAGTAATATGTGCATAAATAATACCAAAATCTATGCCTATAAAAAAAATGGGCTCTTCAAAATATTTCAGATCTACAGAAATGCCTCTAATACAAGGGATCCACTGTCTGTCTAACTTCCTTCTCAATCCCTCTCCTCCCCACTCACTCCCACTTGCTCCCCTCCCTCCCCTCCCCATCTCCCTCCCCATCTCTCTCTCCCCCTCTCCCCTTCTCCCTCTCTTCTCCTTCCTGTTCCCTCTCCTCCCTCTCTCTTCTCCCTGCTCCTCTCTTCCCTCACCCTCTCCTCATCTCTCTCAGTCTCCCACACCCTTTAGAGCGCTAGAGCAGGGGCCAGTGCGGGGAGGACTGTCTTACTTGGTACGTTGTACTTCTGGAGACAGTAGAGGAGTTCCATGGGCCGCACTGCTTTCTGTCGACTGTCCTGCATCTTCTCCAGCAGCAAGAGCAGCTGGAAGGGGACACTCCTCCTCTGCTCGTCCACCTCCCTTGGCACTGTCATCCTGCCAGATAAGAACAGCGATGGGTCTCCCATTCCCACAGTTCTCAATGTTAGGTGCATACTGGAATCACTTGGAAAAACTTCCAAAAACCTCCATGTCCAGGCCACTCTGTAGACTCAGTCAGTCAGAATTTCTAGGGGTAGGACTGTTATCAAAATGTTTCAGTTTCCCAGATGATTTAAATGTATAGACAAGGCTGAGAATCACCATGTCAGCAGCACAACTGCTGCCTCACCTCTCTCCACACCCTGCCTGACAATCGCACTAACATCAAAGGCAGACGCAGCAGGTCCTGCCCGGGTCCACAGCAGTGACCATGCAGCACGACAGCCACTTGGACGCACTCCAAAGTGAAAAGGCAGATATGCACCTCGGTCCTGGAGAGAAAGGGCAATGTGAAGGTATGTCAGTGTATTTTGGAAATAATTTAAAAACTGTCCATGCCAACGGAAGAAAAAAAAAAAAAACAGAAAGCACAGGGCAGAAAAGAATGTGTAATAATATATGTGCGTGGGATAATATATGTATATTCTGTGTGTGTGTGTGTGTGTGTGTGTGTGTGTGTGTTTAGTTTGAAAAAATCAATAGAGAGACTCTTGCATGTACCCACTGATTTATTTCTCCTTTGACACTGGTCTAATCCCAATTTCCTTTTAATCAAGTCAGCAGCTGTCAATCCTGCCTGCAATTTTAAATCACATGGGGCATCTTTTAGAAAGTACCATTAGCTGTGTCCCACCATAGACCAAATGAAACCAGATACCTAGGGTAGGACCAGGCATTTATACATTTTTTAAACTTCTTAGGTGATTAGAATGTGTAGTCCAGAATGTGCAGAACAAGACTTTTCTCTGGTAACTTTTTTTTTTTTTTTACCCTCACGCAAGGACATTTTTGCATTCATCTTCAGATAGAGCGGGAAGGAGAGAGGGAGGCAGAGAGAGAGAGAAACATCGATGTGAGAGAGACACACTGAGTGGTTGCCACCCACACCACCCCAACCGGGGCCAGGGACAAACCGCAACCGAGGCATGTGCCCTCATTGGGAACCGAACCCGGGACTCTCTGGTCCACGGGCCGACGCTCTAATCGCTGAGCCAAACCAGCCAGGGCTTCTCTGGTAACTTTTGAGAGAAGACTTCTAAAAGTTCAAGTCACTCTGGGCTTCCAGTCAGGACAGCAGAGCAGGTAAAGGCTGAGCTCACCTCCTCCCGTGACCACATCAAAATTTCAACTAAACTACAGAACAACCATCACTGAGAACTGCCTGAGCTCTAGCTGAACAGCGTTCCTATAATTAATAACATACAGAAAAAGCCACATCGAGACTGGTAACATAAGCAGAGATGTAGAACAGGCTGGTCCCACACCCACATGTGGTGGTTAAAAATCAGGAGGGCTATCTCAGCTGCACAGGTCCCCCCTGAGGAACAAAGGGTCCCAGTCCCACACAGGGCCCCTGAGCCCAGCGTTCCAGTGCCAGGAAGAGCAGTCCTCATAACCTCTAGCTGTGGAAGCCAGTGGAGACTGTGGCTGACTGAGACAGAGGGCTCCTTAGAGTCCCAGAAGTTCACAGATGTATCCGCTGGGGCAGCAGCTCAAAAGGTACCAGGGACATACAGGGAGGAACTGGATTGTCTGCCTCTGGGTGAGGGCTGGAGGGGCAGCTTTCCGCAGACCGAAGTGCTGGCAGAGCCACTGCTCCTTTGCTGAGCCTCCCCCGGCAGGTGCAGGCAGGCACCAGCTCTGGGTCTCCAGCAACCTGGCTCACACTGTTCAACCCGCACTGGGGATTCCCTGAGACACTGCCCCACCAAATTTGCACGCCCACCCACGCCAATTCCAGTGGCTTTTCAATACAAACAGCCTATCTAGGCTCACACTGAGGACTTCCTTAAAGTCTCTCAAATGTTCACAAACCCAACAAGCAGCATCTGGCCTTGGTGTGCCCCATCCTCTTGCTAAGCAGCCCCAAATCCAGCGCTAGCAGAAGCAAGCCTAAGTTCACAACTTAGCCTCCCCAGGAACCTCCAAGCCCAGCACAAGGGGCAACCACCTGCAGATCACATTGCAGCTTACACCAGGTGGCCCTGGGAAGGGCACAGGCAGCAGCTGACCTTGCCCTAACTTCCCAAGATGCCCCAGAACCAACATGCCCCGTGGCAAGATTTGGACCACACCAGAGCATCACCCAACCACCTCCACAAACAACACACCCAAAAGGGTGAACCTAGCAGGCACCAGAGCCCAGCTAAAGTGAATCCTGCTTCATAGCGTGAGCCCCTGCACAACTGCTCCACTGTAGTCATGGCCAGTCGTCACAACCAATCAGCATGAGGGTCAATCCCTCCCACTGACATGCCAACAGCCATCAAGGCTCAACTACAACAGGAAGGCACACACAACCCACACCAACAACACACCTGGAGCACCCGACTCAGGTGATGAGGGAGACTGCACTACTGGGCCACACAAAACACCAATGACATAAGGTCACTACTCTTTCAAGACCAGGAGCCATAGCAGCTCTACCTAATACATAGAAACATACACAGAGAGGCAGCCAAAATGAGGAGACAAAAAAAAAAAAAAAAAAAGTCCCAAATAAAAAAGGACAAAACTCCAAAAAAAAGAAGAACTAAACAAAATGGAGACAAGCAATCTTCTAAATGCAAAGTTCGTGGTTATATAAGGATGCTCAATGATCTCAGTGAGAACTTCAACAAGAGTCATGAAACATAAAAAGGAAGATAGAACACATTTTTTAAAAGCAGTCAGAAATTAAGATCACAATATCTGAAATAAAAAATACATCAGAAGGAATCAACAGTAGATTATATAAAACAGAAGACTGAATCAGCAATTTTGAAGACAACAATTTTGAAAACAACCAGAACAGCAGAAAGAAAAAAAATTTTTTAAGTGAGGATAATTTAAAGAGCCTCTGGGACATTAAGTGTACCAACATTCATATCATAGTGATAGCAGGAGAAGAGAGAAAGAGATTGAAAACTTATTTGAAGAAATAGCCATAGAAAACTTCCTTAACTTGGCAAAGAAAATAGACATACAAACCCAGGAGGAACAGAGAGTCCTAAACAAGATGAACCCCAAGTGGCCCACATGAAGACACATTGTAATTAAAATGCCAAAGGTTAAAGATAAAGAGAGAATCTTAAAAGTAGCAAGAGAAAAGCAGTTAGTTACCTACAAGGGTAACTAACAAGAAGACCGTCACCTGATTTTTCAACAGAAATTTTGCAGGCCGGAAGGGATTGGCACAAAATATCCAAAGTGATAAAAAGTAAGGACCTACACCAAGATTACTATACACTGCAAAGCTATAATCTAAAATCAAAGGAGAGATAAAGAGCTTCCCAGGAGACTTCCAGTCAAGATGGCAGCATAGGTAAATGCAGTACTCACCTCTCCTCCAACCACATCAAAATTACAACTAAACTACAGAACACCATCATTTAGAACTGCCTGAAACTGAGCTGAATGGAACTATGAAATTAAAGAAGCCACATCCAGACTGGTAGGAGGGGCAGAGGCACGGAAGGGCTGGTCCAACACCCACGTGTGACAAATAAAAATCAGGAGGGAGCCTGGCTGGTGTGGCTCAGTGGTTCGGTATCCTCAACTCATGCACCAAGAGGTGTCTGGTTTGATTCCCGGTCAGGGCACATGCCCAGGTTGCACGCCGATCCCTAGTAGGGGCATGCAAGAGGCAGCCAATCAATGTTCTCTCTCATCGATGTTTCTATCTCTTGCTCCCTCTCCCTTCTTCTCTCTCTAAATAAATAAAGAAAAATATTTTTTTTAAAAAAGGAGGCCTCTCTGAGAAAGTGATGTTAGAGCTCATGAGGCTAAGATAAAAAAAAAAAAATTAAGAAAGATACCTCCACTGTGAAGGTCCTCCCTGAGGAGTGAGGTGTCCCGGTCCAACACCAGGCCTCCCAGCTCAGGGTTCCAGTGCCAGGAAGAGAAGTCTCCATAACTTCTGGCTGTAAAAACCAGTGGGAATTCAGGCTGAGGGAGGATGAGGCTACTGGAGTCCCAGGCAGTTCCTCTTAAACAGCTCACCCATGGACTTACTTGGACTTGCTCCCTCCAGGCTCCAGTATGAAGGAGGCAGCTTGAAAGGCACCAGAGAGACATACGGGGAAGAACTGTGTTGTTTGGCATTGGGGAGAGCTGGAGAGGCAGTTTTCTCCTGGACATATGTGCTGGTGAAGGTCATTGTTCCTTTGGTGAGCCCTTCCCCCAGGGGCACCATATCTGGGACTCTAATAACCTGGCTCACACGGTTTGCCCCACCCTGAGGATTCCCTGAAGCCCTGCCCTACCCAACCTGTTTCCAGTGGCTTTACCATAAGATTGGCCTGTCTTGGCTCCTGCTTCAGATTTTTTTAAACTCAAACAAGTAGCATCTGGCCTCAGTGAGCCCCATACCTCTCGCTAAGTGGCCCCAGGCCTGGCACTAGTAGCAGCCAGCCTTGGATCACAACTTGGCTTTGCCTGGGCACCTCCAAGCCCAGCACAAGAAGCAACCATCTGCAGATCACTTTGTTGCTTATATTGGTGGCCCCAGGTAGAACACAGGCAGTGGCTGACTTTGCCCCAGAGCCAGCACACACAGTGGACAGCTTCAGACCACATCGAAGCACCACCACCCAACCACCTCCACAAGAACACACTCAAGAAGTGGACTCAGTGGGTACCAGAGCCCTGCTGAAGTAAGTCTTGCTTTGTGTGGTGGGCCCATGCACAGCTGATCCTGCAAGGTAGTCAGAGGCCAGTGGTCAGTGGGCACAGCCACTCCTTGCAGTTGATCAGCCTGAGTAAATCCCTCCCATTGATGTGCCAATAGCAACCAAGACTCAATTACAACAGAAGGCTGCACAGTCCACATGAGGAGTGCACCTGGAGGCTGTCCCACTGGACTCTACAGGACACCTACTACAATAGACCACCCTAGGAAGCCTGGGAGACATAGCAACTCTACCTAATACATAAAAACAAACACAAGGAGGCAGCCAAAATGAGGAGACAAAGAAACATGTCCCACATGAAAGAACAAAACTCCAGGAAAAGAACTAAACAAAACAGAGATAAGCAATCTAACAGATGCAGAGTTCAAAACATTAGTTATAAGGATGCTCAAGGAACTTAGTGAGGACCTCAAGAGCATTAAAAAAAAAGTCAGAAATGAAGGATGCACTAACTGAAATCAAGAATAATTCACAGGGAATCAATAATAGAGTAGGCGAAGCGAAGAAGCAATCCATCGATTTGGAATATAAGAAAGCAAAAACCCAATCAGAACAGCAAAAAGAAAAAAGAAAAAAGAATACAAAAAAAATGAGGATAGTGTAAGGAGCCTCTGCAACAACTGCAAGTGTACCAATATGTGCATCATGGGGGAGCTGGAAGAAGAAGAGAGAAAGCAAGAAATTGAAAACCTAATTGAAAAAATAATGACAGAAAACTTCCTTAATTTGGTGAAGGAAACAGACATACAGGTCCAGGAAGCACAGAGAGTTCCAAACAAGATGAACCCAAAAGGGCCCACACCAAGACACATCATCATCAAAATGCAAAAGGTTAAAGACAACAATAGAATCTTAAAAGCAGCAAGAGAAAAACAGTTAGTTACCTACAAAGGAGCTCCCATAAGACTGTCAGTTGATTTCTCAAAAGAAACTTTGCAGGCCAGAAGGGAGTGGCAAGAAATATTCAGAGTGATGAAAAGCAAAAACCTACAACCAAAACTATGATTTACTCTATCCTCCAAAGCTATCATTTAGAATCAATGGACATATAAAGAGTTTCCCAGACAAGAAAAAGCTAAAGGAATTCATCGCCACCAAACCAGTATTATATGAAATGTTGAAGGGTCTCCTTGAAGAAAAAGAAGATAAAAAATATGAACAAACAAAATGGCAATAAATACTTATCTATCGACAACTGAATCTACAAACTAAATGAACAAGCAAAACAGAAACATTCTCGTAGATACAGAGAACTTTTTGTTGGTTGCCAGATGGGAGCAGGGCAGGGGGGGAATAGGTGGAAAAGGTGAAGGGATTAAGAAGTACAAATTGGTTGTTAGACTGAGGAACATCAAAGGGAAGGCGGGGTGGGCCCTGGCCAGTTTGGCTCAGCGGTTAGAGCGTCGGCCCGTGGACCAGAGAGTCCCAGGTTCAGTTCCCACTAAGGGCACGTGTCTCGGTTACAGTTTGTCCCCTACCCTGGTGGGGTCATGTGGGTGGCAACCAGTTGATGTGTCTCTCTCACATCGATGTTTCTCTCTTCTCTTCTCCCCCCTCCCTCCCACTCTGTCTAAAGATAAATGCAAAAATGTCCTTGGGTAAAGATTAAAAGAAAAAAGGGAAGGGGGTGGGAAGAATAAACCAAAGAACTTCTATGCATATATGCATAACCAATGGACACAGAAAATAGTGTGGGGAAGGCAGGAGGGGCGCAGGAGTGGGTAAGAGGGGGTCAATGGGGGGGGAAAAGGAGGGACATCTGTAATACATTCAACAATAAAAATAAGTTTAAAAACAAAAATAAATTTTAAAAAAAATTTTAAAGAGCTTCCCAAATAAGAAAAAGCTAAGAGATTTCATCACCACCAAACAAGTATTACAAGAATTGTTAAGGAGACTTCAAAAAGAAAAAGAAAAAACAAATCAAAAATATGATAATAAAAGGGCAATAACTACCTATCTATCAACAATTACTTTAAATGTAAATGTATTCAATGCTCTAATCAAAAGATATAGGGTGGCTGAATGTATAAGAAAACAAGACCCTTACATATGCTGAATACAGGAGACTCACTTGAGATTGAAAGACACACACAGACTAAAAGTAAAGGGGCGGGGAAAGATTTTTCATGTAAATGGTAACAAAAAAAAATCTGGGGTAACAATACTTGTACCAGACAAAATGGACTTTTTTTTTTCTTTACTGATTTTAGAGAGAGAGGAAGGGAGAGGGAGAGAGAGCTAGAAACATCAAAGAGAGAGAACATTGATTGGCTGCCTTGTGCATGCCCCCCACTGGGGATCAGGCCCACAACCTGGGCATGTGTCCTGGCCAGCAATCAAACCAGCAACTTTTTGGTGCATGGGTCGAAGCTCAACCTCTGAGCCACACCGGCTGGGCCAAAATGGACTTTAAAATAAAGACTATAACAAGAGACAAAGAAGGACCTAGCAATTCTACTTCTGGGTATATAGGCAAAGAAACCCAAAACACTAATTTGGAAAGATATATGCACCCCCTATGTTCATTGCATCATTATTTTCAATAGCCAAGATATGGAAGCAACCTAAGTGCCCATCAATAGATGAAGGGATAAAGAAGAATTGGTACACATTTACAATGGAATATTACTTGGCCATTAAAAAAGAATGAAATTTTGCCATGTGCAACAACATAACGGACCTAGAGGGTTTTATACTAAGTGAAATGAGTCAGACGAGAAAGACAAAGACAAATACCTCCTTATTTCACTTATGTGGAGTTTAAAACAAACAAAACAAAAAAACCAGAAACACTCATAAATACAGAGAACACTTTGAAGGTTGCCAGATGGGAGTGGGAGGATGGGTGAAAAGGTAAAGGAATGACTAGGTACACATTCGTAGTCACAGAGTAGTCACACGGATGTAAAGTGTAGCATAAGGAACAGGCAACAGCATTGTGATAATTATGCATGGTGCCAGGTGGGTACTAGACCTATCAGGCTGATCACTTTGTAAGCTATATAAATGTCCAGTCACTATGTTATACATCTGAAACTAATATAATATTGAATGTCAACTGTAATTGAAAAATTTTAAAATTATTTTTAAAAAGTCTAAGTCACTGTGAATAAGTGAATATTTGAAAAATAAAGTAAGTAATCTACATGTTTATAGCCTGAATGATAGTCTTACCTCTTCAGTATCTGGGTGAAGCCCACGTTCATAAGCAATACCTGGATCAGGGAGTTAAGGCAACAGGTCTGTCCAATGTTGTGTAAACCAACTGGGCCTATAAGGAGAAGAGAAAAATCACTGAGGATGTGGTGTGGCCTAGCGGTTTCACAGAAGTCATATGTTCTCTAGAATCTACTTAAGGACATGAAATCTTCCTATAAAGTACTCTCAGAGGCACAAAGAATTCACTACGGAGCTTGCAAAATTACTGGGGACAAGAAATAAGGCATGAACTCTGAAAAGTAAAATAGCAGTGGGTGGCTAGAATGTTTCGGGTTCAATTCCCAGTCAGGGCACATACCTAGCTTGCAGGTTCAATCCCCAGTCGGGGTGAATACAGGAGGGAGGCAACCAATCAATGTTTCTCTCTCTTTCTCTCTCTCCCCCTTCCTCTCTCTCTAGAAATCAGTGAAAGCATATCCATTGGTGTGGATTTAAAAAAAAAATAATCCTCAGTATTCCTGGGGAAACAGCTTTGGTGTGCACAAGATAGGGCAATAAGAACATAAAAATCCTTGCCCGGCTGGTGTAGCTCAGTGGTTGAGCGTCGACCCATGCACCGAGAGGTTGCCAGTTCAATTCCCAGTCAGGGCACATGCCCAGGTTGTGGGCCTGATCCCCAGTGGGGGGCATGCAGGAGGTGGCCAATCAATGTTCTCTCTCATCGATGTTCCTATCTCTCTCTCCCTCTCACTTCCTCTCTCTCTAAAAATCAATAAAGAAAAAAAATTTTTTTTTTGAAAAACAAACATAAAAGTCCAGGGGTAGCAGGTAATCACAGATTTACGCTCCTGAATCAGCAGAAGCACTCGCCTCTGGACACACTTGCACACACGTACGACAGTACAGGCAGGAACTGAGACTAGCTGCTGCTGGATGCCAGCATCGGTCTAAAGCAGTTTCCACAGGTTACCTCGTTCATTCCTCCCACAACCGTGTGCACTCAGCACTGTGATTGCTCCCATCTGAGATGCAGAAATGAGGCACAGGGATAAGGAGTCATTAACCACAAAGCTCTGCTGCTTCAGAGTATAGCGGGTAAACAAAAAGTCTACACAGTCTGAAAGAGAAAGATGGGAGGGAGGTAATGACCCTGAGGGCGGTCCCAAGCACTCAGGTGTTTGGGTAGCTGCTCCCTCTTCTTCTTCATGTTGCTGTTGTCTTGCTTCTTCTCAACAGGGTCTGCGGAGAAATGCTGAGACTCAGCCAGGACTGGTGGGCAAACTTCCTCAGGAACCCAGGCACCTTGCCCATTAGTGATCACTCCAGAATCCCCAGGCCGCTGCTGGCTGGTCTTCAGCACTGCATGACCTCACTTCCTGGAAGAGCTCTGTGAGTCAGCTCTGGTGGGACTTCTGTGAAAACACACCACGGGCAGTTAAGGGTAAGAGAAGGGGAGAGTACATTCATGTGACAGTTCTGCTTCCACGGAGCCAAGTCTGGGAGATAAATGTGTGGAAAGACGCAGAGCTCTAGGGCTCCAAATGAGAACGAGGCTACGCACCCACTCTCCTTGTCCCAGGTCTCCATTCTTAATTCATCAGAGTGGACTGACCTATTTCCACCCCCCACCCCCACCTCCAAGGTTCTCTATTCTGGCAAATGGTACAATATTCACCAAGGGGTGCAGACCAGAAGACTAGTGTCCCCTTGCTCCTCCTTCCCAGGCCCAAAGAACACTTGAGGGCTGTCAGTTGTACTGCCAAAAGGCTGCTCCCAAGCACTCCCCTTGCTATCCACAGCCTCAGCTTCCTGGTGCAAACAATAGTGCAAACAAGAGCCATTTAAAGACAGCTGGAGCTGCCGCTGCGGAGGAGCGACCTTGCAGATCTCATGCTTCAAACCCTGGGATGTTAAAACAGGGCACAATAACCTTTGAACTGGGCCTAGAGCAACAGTGTTATCTCAAAGAGTTGTTTGCAAAGATAACAAGAACTGAGGGCCTGATGACTACCAGATGGAAAATTAAAAATGTTTAGAATTAGTGTCACGAGGTTAGCCTATCTGCACCAACAGAACTGCTTTTCCTTCCCTTTCTCGTATGTACCCCTTGCCTAGAACATTAATTGGGTTTTCCCCTGAATCAGAGCTTCCTGAAGAGCTGTTCTTTAATCTCAAAAAAATGTTTGATGCCTCTCACTTTGGCCTTTTATTTTTAGGCTAACACTGGAAAGCCTGCCCTGGCTCCTCAGGCAGGCCTGGGTGTTGTCTCTGCTCCCAGACACTTTGTACACAGGGCTATTAAAATATTTGGTTCATTATCTTCTAATGTGGGCAAGAGCTGTCTCCACTGAGAGTGCCAGTACACCATTCAGACTCCGGCAGGACAGACACCATTCCCAGGCTGATGGGAGTGTAGGTGGTTGACAGCTCCCAACTGAGTCTCTCTCAAGGAATCTACCATAGCGAGAAAAGCTGGCCCAATCCCTATCCAGCGACCAGACAAGGAGCGGGTATAAAGGCCTTAACGCTTTGCCTCAAGGTAAAATAGCTCTGAAGCGTGGGTCATCCCCAGAGCTCCCCTTGAGATCTGCTGAGGCCTCTGTTGCAATTGTCTGGCAGGTCACCTCATCCCTCTTCATCCTTGCTTTGCTCCCCTTCTCAGTTGTTATTTCTAAGGGTACTTCCCAGTGAACCTCCTGGTTGCACATGTTAGACAGAGTCTTGGTGTCTAAACTGACATCCAACTGTGAGCACTGTGTTTTTTAACTGCTCCCATCACACCTTGCACACGGTATTGTGGGCAACGAACGAACGAACGAATGAATGAGGTCTTATAGGGAACAGAATAATTGTCTCTAAATAACTAAAAGGCTATCATGTGGAAGAGACATAATTAGACTTACTGTGTTAGGGGCCTGGAGTGGGAGGATCAAACTATACCTAATGTGTGAAACCTACCTAATGTGTGAAAACTACAAGAAATAAATTTCATTTCAAAACAAGTAAGACCTTTCTCATAGCCAGCTCAAGCAGCAGAAATGTGTCTCTTGTGACGGTGTTTACCCAGAGGCTGCTAGCCCAGCCCTTGAAGGAAGGCAAGTATAGAAAGAAATTGAACAGTTGAGAGCTGGGGCAGGAGGGGTGCAAGATGGGGAGTGAGATCTTTCATTCTCTTCCAAACCTGAAGCCTGTGATTGATTCTTCCATCTAGATGTTCATTTTCATTCAAACAGAAGCATTTAAATGTGTCCCACTTAAGTTCATATTGTGAAGAATTAGCATAGCAGCTGGAAAGACAAATCACTGCTGATCCTGGAGAAAACAGTCGCCTTACACACATACAACACCCCCTCCCAACAACAACAAAAAATTTTTAATCTTTTAATATTGTTTTTTTCTTTTCTTCAATTTTTAATTAAGTGTATTGCAGTGACATTGGTTGTAAGATTATATAGGTTTCAAGAGCACACTTTTATGATACAGGATCTAGATATTGCATTGTGTGCCCCACACCACAAGTCAAATCCTCTTCCATCACCTTATGTTTGACTGTCTTTAGCCTTTACTGGTAATGCCTCCTTCCATCCGGTAACCACCATACTGTTGTCTGTGTCTATGAGTTTTCTTTGTTTTTCTTGTTTGTTCATTTGTTATTTTCAGTTTTATATCACACATATGAGTGAAATCATATGATTCTTAACATTTTCTGACTTCTTTTGCTTAGCATGATATTCTCAAGGCCCATTCATGTTGTCACAAATGGCAGTATTTCATCTTTTCTTATGGCTGAGTACCATTCCATTGTATATATGTACCACTTTTTCTTTATCCAATCATATATTGAAGGACACTTTGGTTGTCTCCATGTCTGGGCCACAGTGAATAACGCTGCAATAAACATAGGGGTGCCGGGTCATATGATAAATTTATTCCTAGTTTTTTGGGAAACCTCCATACTATTTTCCGTAGTGGCTGTACCAGTCTACATTCCCACCAGCAGTGAGTGGGAGTCCTTCTTCTCCACAACCTCTTCAACACTTATTATTACCTGTCTTGATAATAGCCATTCTAACAGGTGTGAGGTGGTATCTCAGTGTAATTTTAATTTGTGTTTCCCTAATAGCTAGTGAAGTTGAGCATCTTTTCATATAGCTATTGGTCATTTGTATGTCTTCTTGGAAAAAGCATCTGTTCAGGTTCTCAGCCCACTTTTTAATTGGATTATTTGTCTGTTTGGTATTGAGTTGTATATTTACATATTTAATATAAAATATAATTTAATACAATTTAATATATTAATTTAATATAATAAAATATAAAAATATTTACATATTTTAAATATTAACCCCTGTCAGAGTTGTTGTATGCAAATATCTTCCCCTGTTCAAATGGTTGCCATTTTGTTTTGTTGATGGTTTCTTCTGCTGTACAGAAACTTTTTACTTTGATATAGTCCCATTCATTTGTTTTTGCTTTTATTCCCCTTGCCTTTGGAGTCAAGTTTATAACATCATCTCTGAGACCAAGGTTCGTAAGTTTAGCACCTATGTCTTTGATCCATTTTTAATTAATTTTTGTACATGGGGACAACTGTAATCTAGTTTCATTCTTTTGCATGTGGCTTTCCAGTTTTCCAGCACCATTTATTGAAGAGGCTTTCCTTTCTTCATTGTATGTTTCTGGCTCCATATACATGTGGGTTCATTTCTGGGCTCTCAGTTCTGTTCCATTGGTCTGTGTGTCTGTTTTTGTGCCAGTACCATGCTGATTTGATTATCGTAGATCTGTAGATTAATTTTAAGTCAGGTAGTGTGATACCTCCGGTTTCATTCTTTTTTCTCAGGATTATTTTGACTATTTGGAGTCTTTGTGATTCCATATCAATCTGATTTTTTTGTTGTTGTTCTATTTCTTTTAAAAATGTCATTGGGATTTTGATGGGGATTGCATTAAATCTGTATATTGCTTTGGGCAATATGGCCATTTTAACTATGTTGACTCTTCCAATCCATAAACACAGAATATTTTTCCATTTTGTTGTGTCTTTTCCAATCTCTTTTAATAATGCTTTGTAGTTTTCAGTATATAAGTCTCCACATCCTCTGGTGATTTTATTCCTAGATATTTTATTCTTTTTGTTGCAATTACAAAATGAATTTTTTTCAATCCTTCTTCTTCAATTTCATTGTTAGTATATAAAAATGCAGTGGATTTTGTACACTGATTTTCTATCCTGCAACTTTACTGTATTTGCTTATTGTTTCTAATGGTATTTTGATGGAGTCTTCAGGTTTTCTATAGAAAAAATGATGTCTTCTGCAAAAATTAACACTTTTACTTCTTTATTACCAATTTGCATTCCTTTTATTTCTTTCTCTTCCCTGATTGCTCAAGCTAGAACTTCCAGTACTATGTTGAATAACAGTGGTGAGAGTGGGCATGCTTGTCTTGTCCCTGGTGTCAGAGGGAGAGCTTGCCATCTTTCACCAGTGAGCAGAATATTACTTGAGGGTTTGTCATATATTATCTTTATTATGTTGAGTTTCTTTCCTTCTATACCCATATTATTAACTGTTTTCATCATATATGGATGCTATATCTTATCAAATGCTTCTTCTGCATCTATTGATAATATCATATGACTTTTTTTCTTTTGTTTTTTTATTCCTCACCCAAGGATATTTTTCTATTTATCAATAGATAGAGTGGGAGGGAGGGAGAGAGAGAGACAGAGAGAAACATTGATGTGATAGAGACACATCGACTGGTTGCCTCCCACACAACCCAACCAGGGCCGGGGACGAACCACAACCGAGGTACGTGCCCTTGACCAGAATCGAACCCGTGACTCATTGGTTGGGGGGGGCCGACGCTCTAACCACTGAGCCAAACCGACCAGGGCAATATCACATGACTTTTTATCCTTTGTTTTGTTAATATGGTGTATTACATTGATCTACTGGCATATGTTGAACCATCTTTGTGCCCCTGGAGTGAACACCACTTGGTCATGATGTATTATTTTTACATGTATTGTTGTATTCAATTTGCTAGTATTTTGTTTAGGATTTTTGCATCTGTATTCATCAGTGATATTGGTCTGTGGTTTTCTTTTCTTGTGCATTATCTTTACCAGGTTTTTATAAAAGGGCTATGTTGGCCTCATAAAATCTGTTAAGAAGTGTTGCCTCTTCTTCAAATTTTTGGAAGAGTTTGAGGATAGGTTTCAAGTCTTCTTTTTGCTAGAATTCTCTGGTGAAGCCATCTGGTCCTGGACTTTACTTTTTAAAAGGTTTTTGATGGTTGTTTCCATTTCCTCACTGTTGATCAGACTATTTGGATTTTCCAGTGCTTCGTGATTCAGTCTAGGTTGGTTTCATGTTTCTAAGAACTTATGCATTTCTTCTAGGTTATTGAATTTGGTGGTATACAGTCCTTTATAGTATTTAATACGATCCTTTGTATTTGTGTGATGTGTGTGGTAATTTCTCTTCATTTCTGATATTGTTTATATGAGTCTTTTCTCTTTTTTTCTTAGTGAGTCTAGCCAGAGGGTTGTCCATTGTATTAATCTTTTCAAAGAACAAGCTTTTTGTCCCATTAGCAGTTTGTATAGCCTTTTTGTTCCCTATTTCATTCAGTTCTGCTCTAATTTTTATTATTTTCTTTATTCTACTGACTATGGGCTGCTTTTGTTCTTCTTTTTCTGGTTCTTTAAGATGTGATGTTAGGAGAGGTATGGAGGCATGAGAGATCCCCTTGGTCTCTCCCCTCGAAGTTTCAACAATTTGAACAGCTATGACTCAACAAAGGATTCCCAATGTTCAATGCACAAACATGCCTGAGAGATTCTCACATTGACACATCTAAAGGTGGGCAAGTGGGGGTGAACCAGTACGGCAAGAGGGAGTGATGCTGAGACAAGCCACAGACACAGTCCTGCAGCTAGGAGTTCATGGTGGGGCTCAGCCTGGAAAAAGGAGGAATCAGGTTGTGGCTGGCACTTGCTTCAGCTGGGAGGAGCAAAGCAATCTGGTGGCATTCTTACAGGAACAGGCAGTCCAAGCTTTGGCTGAGGCCAGTGACCTGAGCAGAGCCACAGCACAGAGGTGTAGTGCGGTTGTTGGGCAGTGGGCATTCCAGACAGAGAAATAATACCATGGAGATGTGCCACCCTGTAGAGTCCAACAGATCACCTCCCTTTGTCCTGGGGTCAGATTATAGAGCACATTATTGCAAAACCAAGAACTGGTACTACAGAATCACTGTTTTCCCTAAGCAAAGGGTGCACTCTGTGACTGGTCCCAGGATCAGTGCACAATGGGGACCCCATGAAGATCTGAAGTCACCATTACTGGGAGGACAAAATAACACAGAAGGCTGCCGGGTTCCCCAGCCCAACACCACCCCCATGCATCGCACCTACACAGTCAGCAGTGGCTGGCTGTGGGGGACAGCACTGGGATTTCATGGATTTGAGCCCCATCACCAACCACATTCCCCTGCGGGGTTTGTCGCCTGAGAATGGGGTGAGTGGATCACAGAGCAGGCACCCACACCAGCGAAGACCACCCCACAAAGGTCTGAAAACCAGAGAAGTTCAAGAGAGCTAAAAAAAAAAAAACTTGATTCACCTACTGCAAAATAATAGAAAGACCTCTCTTTGTAGTCAACTGCTAGAGAACTGCCACTCATAAATAGATGCCTAGACAGAGAAGGAAACCATCAAATACCATCAGTAACAAGGTAGCTAGGCAACTCAAAACAAAATTAAAACTCTCCAGAAAAAGAACTTAAAGACATGGTGGTATCTGATATAAATGACAGAGAATTTAAGAAAGCTGAAGAAACTTATCAACAGAAGACCTCCATTGCAGGAAATACTAAAGTGCGTTATTCTACATGAAACAAAGAACAAAAGATCACAGCACTGTGAGTAAGATGACCAAGAAACTTACAGCATAAACAGGAATAATTTGTGACAACAAAACATAAACTGGGTGGGGGTAAATGTCTGAACTGGCAAAGAGGGATGGGAATCAGATGCATTCAAAAGAAAAAGATGGTAGTTCCAAAACAATCTCAATGAAATGCAAGAAAATACAGTCAGGCAGTGTAATAAACTCAGAAATCAAAGCAATGAACAGCACAAGTACTTTACAAAAGAGATAGAAACTTTACAAAACAACCAAATAGCCCTGGCTGGTTTGGCTCAGCGGTTAGAGCGTCGGCCTGCGGTACAGAGAGACCCAGGTTCGGTTCCCACTAAGGGCATGTGCCTCGGTTGCAGTTTGTCCCCGGCCCTGGTTGGTTGTGTGGGTGGCAGCCACTCGATGTGTCCCTTTTGCGTCGATGTTTCTCTCTGTCTCTCTCTTCCTCTCTCTCCCTCCCACTCTATCTGAACAAAAAATGAAAAAATGTCCTCAGGTGAGGATAAAAAAAAAAAAACAACAACCAAAAAGAAATTCTGGATATGAGAACTCAATAAAAGAGATAAAGAATGAACTGGCACCCGGTCAGTGTGACTCAGTGGACTGAGCGTCATCCCATGGACTGAAAGTTCTGGGTTTGATTCCCAGTCAGGGCACATGCCCAGGTTATGGGCTTGATCCCCAGTAGGGGGTGTGCAGGAGGCAGCCATCTATGTTTCTCTCTCACATCGATGTTTCTCTCTCTCTCCCACTTCCTCTCTCTCTAAAAAATCAATAAAAACATTTCTTTTTTAAAGACAGAGAATCTTAAGGATAGCAGAGAAAGACAGTAATTTACCTACAAAGGAGCTCCCCTAAGGCTGTCAGCTGGTATCTGAACAGAAACACTATAGGCCAGAAGGGAATGACATGAAGTATTTAAAGCAACGAAAAGCAAGGATGTAAAACCAAGACTACTCTATCCAGCAAGGCTATTATTTAAAACAGAAGGTAAGCCCAGCCGGTGTGGCTCAGTGGTTGAGCGTCGACCCATGCTTCAAGAGGTTGCTCGTTTGATTCCCAGTCAGGGCACATGCCCAGGTTGTGGGCCTGATCCCCACTGGGGGGCATGCAGGAGGCGGCCAATCAATGTTCTTTCTTATCTATGTTTCTATCTCTCTCCCTCTCCCTTTTTCTTTCTCTAAAATCAAAAAAGAAAAAAACTTTTTGTTCCTCCTTTATTAACACTAGGCAATTTCTTAAGTGGGGATTTTTGTTCCTGTTGTCAACTGCCAAAAAATAAAAGTACCCTTTCAAATTCAAGAGCTGCAGCACTATTTATAATGGCCAAAAAAATGAAAATGCATCAATAAGAGTTAAGTATTATCATACACTCATAAAATGGAATACTATGGTGAATTAAAGTCATTTTAGACTGTTTAATAAAGATGAGGAAATTACTATAATATTTCATTGAATAAAAAGGATTATAAAGAAATCATATGGTATGAACCTAATTTTATAAAACATGAATGTAACTATAAACACATGCACACACAAACAGAAAAATAACCGGAATGAAATATATCAAAGATGTATTGAAAGGTAACTCTCATTGGTTGGATTACAAATAACTTTTGTTTTTTTCTTAGTTTACAAATATCTTGTAATTAATTGATATGTAATTTAAAAATAATAATTCACTTAATGGATAGATGTAATACCTTTTAATGAAGCCTTTGTTTTTGCATTATGCCAAGACCTTGAAAATACTTACTTCAGCCAAACAGGACAGTAAAACCCAGTGGAGTGTATCAGTTGGGTAGGCTGGCAGGTCAGATACCAAAGAGCAAGAGAAAAAGGCAGCAACCCTCAGAGCTGATCACAGAGAGGAGACAGGTAAACGAGGCAACAAAAAAGAAGGAAACTGAAACTCAGAATCCAAGAAGGAGGGGAAGGCAGAGTGGGCAGACAGAATGCAGGCGAGCTCAGCAAGTGGCAACAAGCACCCACCAGAGAAAAGAGGATAGATACATTCCAAGGAAGTTGAATTTTCAAACTCAACCACTGACCAAAAAAAAGGCTCCAACAGGATTTTTAAGGCAATGAAACTATTCTGTATGATACCTGAGTGGTGGATACATGGCATTATACATTTGTCAAAGCTCATACAATATACAACACCTAGAGTGACCTAGTGTACAGTATGGACTTTGTATGACAGTGATGTGTCATTGTAGATTCACCAGTTGTAACAAATGTGTCACTCTGGTGGGATGTCCAAAGTAACAGGTGCCGGGGGTAGAGGTCTGTATATACGAAGTCTCTGTACTCCCCACTCAATTTTGCTGTGCACCTACACTGCTCTAAAAAAATAAAGTCTGTTATCTTTTCATTAAATTTGTTGGGGTGACATTGGTTTTTTAATATATTTTTCAGTTCCAAATCACTAAACCAACTTAGCTCCCACCCTTTCCAAAATGTTTACCCTTAAAATAAGTAGGAGATGTGAATGGCAGAAGCAGCTGGTGTAGGCACACCATCATTGTACACACAGAACCTGTCAAGGTGTTTGAGAAACAGCAAAAATCATGATTCGAGAAACCTGGGGTGGGTCCAGTCTCTAACGGGGCTGTTCACTCACAACTAGACTCTCTCCAAGAAAAACTGACTTCATCTGTAAATGCCCTAAATGGAACAAAATTACTATGCCTGGAACATGATGCAAGGTGCCCCAGTCTTCCAAATCCAACCCATAAAGGCAGCAACAAATCCAGATCTCTTTCTTAACCATTTGCTGTGTTTTTTGAGTGACAGCAATGTGCTGGGCATGCAGATTACCACACAGTACATAAAACCCAATATAAGAGGGGATCTTGGGTCTACTCTCTCAAAAAAAAAAAAAAAATAGCCCATGTGAAAGGCACACTAAGACTTACCTTCTTTGAGCCTGTGTACATGTAAACATTTTCCCCTTTGCGAGCCCATCATTGTGCAAAAGTGCCCAAACTGCACAACACATCTTTTAAATATATATATATATATTTTTATCTTCACCCGAGGACATTTTTGCATTTATCTTGAGATAGAGCGGGAGGGAGAGAGGAAGAGAGAGAGAGAGAAACATCGAGTGGCTGCCACCCACACAACCCCAACCGGGGCCAGGGACAAACTGCAACCGAGGTACGTGCCCTTAGCGGAACCGAACCCGGGACTCTCTGGTCCACGGGCCGACGCTCTAACAGCTGAGCCAAACCGGCCAGGGCACAACACATCTTTTAATAAGGAAAAAGGAAAAAAGCCTTTCTGTCATTTTTTACTAGTGCTCCATAAATCAAAATGAAGCTGGGTACCTGTGCTAGTCTCCTACCATTTCTCCAAGGAACATCAGATGACCTAGCTATCCACCGTGCTCTGCACAATATTAACACTGACGTGTTTTTAAATATCTGCTTTGTTTTCTGGAACAATTTCAAAGTATTGCTACCTCAGTGCTGTACAGTATGCATGTAAAGCCTCTGATTTAATTTTCAAACGCTTTGAACCCAGATTTTCAGGGGTCATAAAATGAAGTTTCATGTTTAAAGATCTAAATTTAGCTTTTTTCCAGGAAAAGGGGGGAGAAGGCTGAAGGGAAATCAAGCCTAAAATACTGTGATTTGCACAACTGGACAAAATCAAATTTTTCAATATGTATGCCCACTGACCCAGCAATTCCACTTCCAGAAATTTTCCACAAATATATTTGTATATTAGCATGAATGTGTACATAAAATGATATTCATTGATGCATCCTCTATGCCAGTAAAAACTGGAAATAACCTAAATGTCCATGAGTTGTTTAAACAGATGATAAACTTCTCATATTATGCACCAATTTTGAAAAATTAGGTAGATAGATAGATACATATACGTCTTGCCATGAAAAGATGTCCATAACATACTGTTAAGTGGAAAAAAGCAAATTACATAGTAATTTTAAAATCTTGTACATAGGAAAATTTCTGGTAAGGGGTACACAAATATAATACTGAGTTGAGGATTAAGAGAAACCTTTGTTTCTACCCCTGGTTTGTAATTTCCTTCTAAATTATACTCAAAGTCATGCAAAAAGTCCAAATAAATACATCAGCTTGGAAAAAAATTAATTGGTCCAATATAAGCACGTAATGACTATAGACCATTATTAAAATTTGCAGAGCACCCAATAAATTTCTTAATTACCCAGGTGGCATATAAGCAAAGCCCCATGCGCTGTCTTTCCCTGAAAGAAAGCTTCCAAATTAGCATCAAACTTGCCTTAAGTGCCAGGACAGCGCCAAGCTTCCACCGCTGCGCTGGATGCCGGGCAAACTCTGAAGAGCGCGGGTGGGTCGGGAGAGCGGCGGCCCGCCTGCCCACGTGGGTCAGCAGGCCCGCGCGCCACGCCCCGCCCCGCCCGCCTGCGGCAGCTTTCGATTCCCACAGAATGGAAAGTGAAACTGAGCCGAGCCGCCGAGCCCCGGGGGCGGGGCCGAGCGCGGAGAGGTGAGCCGCTGGCAGAGCCCTCCGGGCAGCGCCTCGCCGGCTTCTGCGTTGGCGAGTTTCAGAGTGCTGTTTTCAATGTATGCATTTCTCTAGGATCCCAAGAAGACACGCTTGTTTTCAATTGACATTTTAAGATCCCTGAGATATGCCAGGCTCTCTACTAAACTCAATTTCGGAGTACACATGGCAGCATTGTTTCTTTTCTAACGCTATAGCATAATTTCTTAAATTGTGGCCTTAAAATCAATATGTTATAGAGTCAGTGAAATATGGCACCTAGGCACAAAGTCATTATTCCATCCCATTGTTCTGCTGCTCTGCACGGTGAATGGTAGAGCAAAATGGGAAAAGAATGTGAACTTCTTATTTCTCATTAGAACTTCTAATGGCAAGGTCCGACTTTTAGGCTGTCAATGGATGGTTGTTGGTGCCAATTAAATGCCAACAGGAATCCCCAATTTGAGTGTGGTAAAGAAGGAAACTGTATTCAGTGCAAAACAGCTTGATTGTGATATAGCACAGCTGTGAAATTGGCATGGCTGTGAGGAAGCCACCGGGCCAGGGGATCCTGAGGCCAGGCCCTGCTCTGGCCAGAGAGCTCTGCTCTGCTCCTTACTGGTCTGGTTAGTGCTCTGATGTGCTTTGGTCTGCTCATTCTGTGCCAGTCTACTCAGGCCTGTGCTGATCTGCTCAGCTCTGTTCCAGGGAGACACCTTCAGTGTTTCAGCTCAACAGGAAAATAGAAAATGGGTTCCCAGAGTGAGAGGAGAGCTGGCTTATATGGACAGAAGCCCTCGACCCTGGCCCCTGATTGGTCTGTCCCCATGCAAATGAGGACTCAGAATAGAACCATTCTGGTTGGTTGGAGCTCCACCTCCGATTGGATGGGGAAGGCCTCTGTCCTATGGATGGAATAGGATTGGGCGGCTTTATAAGGGCGGCTCTGAGGGCAGGAGCATAGTGCAGGCCGCAGCGCAGCCTCTCCCTGGGGCGCAGTGTGAGGCCCCTGTGTAGAGATGGCTGCTAGGCTCTGTTTTTAAAATTTAGCCCAATTAGCCACCAGGAGCCCTTCTTAGTAGGTGTCTTCCTTCTCAGGGTTCACAAGACCTAACATTTACTGGATCCCGGAGATATGCCAGGCTGTCTACTAAACTCTAAAACTAATTTAATCTAGACAACAGCCTCTTGATGTAAAGCCTATTTTTATCCCAATTTTATGGGTGAGAATATTAAATCTCAAAGAGGTTAAATGCCCTGCCCAAGGTCAGAATATTACAAGTGGTGGAGCCAGGATTCCAAAAGGGTCTGGTTCAGAACCTTGGGTCTTAACCACCACTGACACAGCTCTGACTTTAATTTTCCCCGTTCATGTAAAATATAAACTCAGTGAAATCAGGAACTGAGCATGCAGATTTATAAAGTTAAAGGGTCTGTCATATGCACACATGAAATGCTTGTTACCTCTTTATTTCATGTATGTAGACTTCTGGGGGTGGGAGGACAGAAGCGTTATCTGCCAGGTGTCTCAGATTCTGGTGGTTGGGCAGGGGTGAATTTGCGCAGGGAAGCAGAATGAAATCTCCTCACAAGTGCTCATCCATTCTGAAAGCCATCCACTGGCCAGATGTGAGGGTGAGAGGCTCAAGAAACCCAGGACTCCCTGAGTAGGGTTTGCAGTAAGGTACATTTTCTGTTCAAACTATCATGACGTGAAGATATACGTATCCATAATATGTGTGGATGTGGATGTTAGAAGCATGAGAACACATAGACATACATCCGTGAGCCTAAATATATGTGTACCGCCTCACCTAGCTAAGGCTCCCCTTTCCTTGCAGTCTGACCAGAAAGCAGTCTAGTGCACAGCACAGCGTCTGCTCATGGGTTTGGTTGAGAGTACACAACATGGTGTTACACAGGCACACAATGGTAAGCACAGAGTGGGTCTTCAGTATACTTGCTGACACCCTGGCTGGTTTGGCTCAGTGGTTAGAGCCTCGGCCTGCGGACCAGAGAGTCCTGGGTTCGGTTCCCGCTAAGGGCACGTACCTCTGTTGCGGTTTGTCCCCAGCCCCAGTTGGGGTTGTGCGGGTGGCAACCACTCGATGTGTCTCTCTCACATCAATGTTTCTCTCTCTCTCTTCCCTCCTCTGTCCCTCCCACTCTATCTGAATATATATATATATACTTGCTGACCAATCAATTGTATAACCAACATCATATATCTGTTAAGCCTTGTCAATAAACAGGAACTTCATAAGTTCTGAGGTGAGGGAAATCAGGGGGCGGGATGTTGCGAAATGTGATGTAGTCTGCTAAATATTTCAAGTAGAATTCTAGGGAACAGGTTTCCAGTGATTATTAGCAGACAGCTATTTCTAGTCAATCATTCTACTTGAATCTTGGTAATGCAGTGGAACAAAGTAATCGTCATTGCTGCCCCTGTAAATGGACAAGAATCTATCTTAAGACTAGAGACTGGACTACATAACGTAGGGATACATTACAATTATTATGAGGGTTCTTTCTCTTCCCTTCCCTTTGTTCTCCTTACCTTCCTAAACAATCGGTGCTAAAGCCCCTGGGTGGGCTGAGCACAGCAGGCATGCCTCCAGCAGGGCTCCCAGGGGCCCAGAGCATGAGGATCGCGTCCGCGTGGAGGAGCGGCCTGAGCAATGGTGGTGGCCTCCAAGTAGGGAAGAAGGGTATCCACAAATGGCTGGGGACAGCCCACAACAGTGTCAGAGCCAAAGACAGATGAGGAGGGTGTCAGCCCAGGCAGGCTCCCCAGCATAGGTGTCAGAATCTAATGAGGTACAGAGAACTTCCTGCTAGGGAAGGGTGCAGCCTGGCCTAGGCATCAGAGCCCAGGTGATCTGAGGAAAGCTTCTGTGTGACAGTGTTACTGAACTCAAGGGGTTTGCTGCTTGGGGTGCTTGATTCAAGAACAAGATATGGGACGACTTCCGGTGAGGATGGCGTAGGTAAACACTGTCTCGCCTCCTCCCACACCCTCATCAAAATTACAACTAAACTACAACACAACCATCATTCAGAACCATCTGAAATCAAGCTGAATTGAAGTCCTACAACTATGAAATTAAAGAAGCCACTTCAAAGAAAAAGCCACATCCGGACTGGTAGGAGGGCGGAGGTGCGGACAGGCTGCTCCCACGCCCACGTGTGGTGGATAAAAATCAGGAGGGATACTTCCACTGTGAAGGTCCTCCCTGAGAAATGAGGGGTCCCCATCCCACACCAGGCGCCCAGCCCAGGGTTCCAGTGCCAGGAAGAGAATCCCCATCACTTCTGGCTGTAAAACCAGTGGGAACTGAGGCTGAGGGAGGCTGAGGCTTCTGGAGCCCCAGGCAGCTCCTATAAAAGGCCCACGCACGGACTTGCTCGGACCTGCTCCCTCCAAGCTCTAGCATGGGGGAGGCAGCTTGAAAGGCATCAGAGACATACGGGGAAGAACTGAGTTGTTTGGCATCAAGGCGAGAGCTGGAGAGGATGCTTTCTCCTGGACAGACATGCTGGTGGAGGCTGATGTTCCTTTGGTGAGCCCTTCCCTGGGGCAGCAGAACGACTGCCACATCTGGGACTCCATCAACCTGGCTTACCCTGAGGACCTGCCCCACCCAACTTTTAGGCCCACTCAAGCTGTTTCCAGTGGCTTTACCATAAGATTGGCCTGTCTTGGATCCTGCTTCAGATTTTCCTAAGTCTCTCAAACAAGCAGCATCTGGCCTCAGTGAGCCCTATACCTCTCGTTAAGTGGCCACAGGCCTGGCACTAGCAGCAGCCAGCCTTGGTTCACAGCTTGGCTTTGCCTGGGCACCTTCAAACAGCCATCTGCAGATCACTTTGCAGCTTATGCCTGGTGGCCCCGGATAGAACACAGGCAGAGGCTGACCTTGCCCCAGACCCAGCACACACAGTGCACAGCTTCAGACCACATCAAAACACCACCACCCAACCACCTCCACAAGTGATACACTCAAGGAATGGACTCAGTGTGTACCAGAGCCCTGCTGAAGTAAGTCTTGCTCTGTGTGGTGGGCCCCTGCACAGCTGATCCTCCAAGGAAGTCAGAGGTCAGTGGTAAGTAGGCACAGCCAGTCCTTGCAGTTGATCAGCCCAAGTAAATCCCTCCCATTGATATGCCAACAGCAACCAAGACTCAATTACAACAGAAGGATGCACAGTCCACATGAGGGGAGCAATTGGAGGGCCCCGCTGGGGTGACCAGGGAGGCTGTCCCACTGGACTCTACAGGACACCTGCTACAATAGACCACCCTAGGAAGCCTAGGAGACATAGCAACTCTATCTAATACATAGAAACAAACACAAAATGAGGAGACAAAGAAACATGTCCCAAATGAAAGAAAAGAACAAAACTCGCGGAAAAGAACTAAACGAAACAGAGATAAGCAATCTACCAGATGTAGAGTTCAAAACACTGGTTATAAAGATGCTCAAGGAACTTAGTGAGGACCTCAAGAGCATTAAAAAAAAAAAAAAACAGTCAGAAATGAAGGATGCACTAACTGAAAGAAAGAATAATTCACAGGGAATCAATAATAGAGTAGGTGAAGCCAAGAAACAAACCTTCAATTTGGAATATAATGAGGCAAGTAACACCCAATCAGAACAGCAAAATGAATACAAAAAAATAACTTCAAGTGTGCCAACATTCGCATCAAGGGGTTGTCAGAAGGAGAAGAGAGAGAGCAAGAAATTGAAAACGTATTTGAAAAAATAATGACAGAAAACTTCCCTAACTTGGTGAAGGAAACAGACATACCAGTCCAGGAAGCACAGAGAGTCCCAAACAAGATGAACCTAAAGGGGCCCACACCAAGATACATCATAATCAAAATGCAAAAGGTTAAAGAAAAAGAGAGAATCTTAAAAAGAGCAAGAGGAAAGCAGTTAGTTACCTACAAGGGAGCTCCCATAAGACTGTCAGCTGATTTCTCAAAAGAAACTTTGCAGGCCAGAAAGGAGTGGCAAGAGATATTCAGAGTGATGAAAAGCAAGGACCTACAACCAAGATTACTCTATCCTGCAAACCTATTACTTAGAATCCATGGTCATATAAAGAGTTTCCCAGACAAGAAAAAGCTCAAGGTGTTCATCACCACCAAACCAGTATTATATGAAATGTTGAAGGGTCTTCTTGAAGAAGATCAAAACTATGCACAATATGCCCAGCCGGTTTGGCTCAGTGGTTGAGCATTGACCCATGCACCAAGAGGTCGCCAGTTCGATTCCCAGTCAGGGCACATGCCCATGTTGTGGGCCCAATCCCTGGTTGGGGACATGCAGGAGGCGGCCAATTGATGTTCTCTCTCATTGATGTTTCTATGTCTCTCTCCCTCTCCCTTCCTCTCTCTCTAAAAATAAATTTTAAAAAAGGAAAAAAATATGAACAATAAAATGGCAATAAACACGTAGCTATCAACAATTGAGTCTACAAACAAAATGAACAAGCAGAACAGAAACAGATTCATAGATACGAGAACTTTTTGTTGGTTGCCAGATGGGAGGAGGGTTGGGGGGCTGGGCAAAAGAGGTGAAGAGATTAAGAAGTATAAATTTGTTGTTAGATTGACAACCTCAAGGGGAAGGGGAAGGAGGGTGGGAGAAGATAAACCAGAGCACTTATATGCATATATGCATAACCAATGGACACAGACAATAGTGTGGGGAAGGCAGGAGGGGAGCGGGGAGGAGGGGGTCAATGGGGGGAAAAGGAGAGACATCTGTAATACTTTCAACAATAAAAATAAGTTTTGTTAAAAAGATTAATGAATGAATATGTGTAAATACACAAATAAGTCAAAGCTTTGTATTTTACCAGTCATTCACACCAATCAATATAGGAAACACTAATTTATTTGAGCCAAGGTAAAAACATCAATGAAGGTAATGAAGATCCATTTGAATGTATTTTATTTTGTCTACAATTAACCTAAAATATACTACATGGTTTGTTTTTTTTTAAATCATTAAGAAAACAAGATATTATATTTCCAACAAGTTACTTACAATTAAAAAAAAACACTACAGGACTTTCTCTTACCCAATATCTATATTGATTCTGTATCTATGATAATTCTAGTTTTGAGATTCATTCTGCAGAACAAATTTTGATGCACTTTGGGGGGGAAAATCACTTTTTTCCCATTAGAAATAGTGTAAATGAAACTAATCCATTCCAAACCCCCAAATGATTTCTTTTTTTTTTTTTTTTTTTACAGATAGAGTGGGAGGGAGAGAGAGGAAGAGAGAGAGAGAGAGAAACATCGACGTGAAAGGGACACATCGAGTGGCTGCCACCCACACAACCAACCAGGGCCGGCGACAAACTGCAACCGAGGTACGTGCCCTTAGCGGGAACCGAACCCGGGTCTCTCTGGACCGCAGGCCGACGCTCTAACCGCTGAGCAAAACCGGCCAGGGCATGATTTCTTATTTTAACATTTTATATATAGTACATGTCTAATGTACTGTTTAATCTATAAATAAACACTTTAAAAACAAAAAGGACACAAAATGTAATTGAAAATTTAACAAAAAGGAAATAAAATGTACACACTAGAACTTACCTTTAATGTTGAGCGCTATTGATAACTGAATATGGAGAGGAGAAATGGAGAGATGGAGGGATGTTATTGTTTGGAAGGGGAGTCCCCTTCCATAAAACATCAGGTAGCTGTTCTTCTGGGGCTCTTTCTCTCTTTCATCTCTTTGCTCCACTAGAACTTGCTTCAGGCTCACTGGGCCTGTCTCACTATACACCTAGTCATCAATGTTTGTTTTGCCTGTGTTTTGACACTTGTCTGAAATGAAACACTGCATTGTCATTGAGCAAGTTTATCACACGATTTGCTACTTCTTTGTCAGGGTGACATTTCTCAATAAAATTCTGCATTTCTTCCCATTTCCCAAGCATTGCCTTGATTATCGAAGTAGGAACATCCTCCCTTCCCTCCACCTCCTCTGAAGAGAACTCCTCAGCTGCCGTCCACTGCTCCCTCTGAAGGTCTGGAGTCCCTCAGTGGTCAGCTCCGTGCTGTGGTCCTCCACCAACTCCACATCATCATCTACCTCCAAGCCCATGGACTTGCCCAGAGACACAGCATCCTCCACAATAGAGATGGGCCCATCCTCAAAGCCCTCAAAGCTTCTTTCAGCAACAGACTCGGGCCACAATTTCCTCCAGGCTGATGGCAGGGTCCTGGAAGACACTTCCCCCATGCTCTGTCTATGAGCCTCCAGCAAGGGAGGATATTAACATGTTCCTTCCAGCCCAGCCAGTGTGGCTCAGTGGATTGAGTGTCCTCTCATGGACTGAGAGGTCCTGCTTTGATTCCCGGTCAGGGCACATGCCCAGGTCGAGGGCTTGATTTCCCAGTAGGGGGCATGCAGGAGGCAGCCAATCAATGTTTCTCTCTCACATCGATGTTTCTATCTCTCCCGTTCTCTCTCTCTAAAAAAATCAATAAAAACACATTTAAAACACACACACACACACACATCTTGTATAAATAAATACATAAAATGTTCCTTCCAGAACTCCCTGAGGGTTATATTGTTCTCAGAGGTCACCTCAAAACCCCTCTGAAACAGTGCCTTTGTGTAGCATTTCTTAAAATTAGAAATGAACTGGTGGTCCACAGGCTGGATGAGAGGGAGCATGTTAGATGGCAAGACTCTAACAGTGATGAAGCTGTACTCCTCCTCCAGCTTGGCCTCCAAGCCTGGAAGGTGGGCAGGAGCCTTGTCCATTACAAGAAGTGCCCTGAGTGGCAATTATTTTTCCCAGAGGTATTTCTTTACACTTGGGGCAAACACTTCATGATTCCATTCAATAAAATAGTGCTTCATCACCCAAGCTTTGCTATTAGCCCTCCACATCACATTCAACTTGTTTTTCATGACATTACTTTTCTTAAGAACTTGTGGGTTTTCAGAATGGTAGACAAGTGAAGGCTTCAATTTAAAGTCCCCACTGGTATTCCCCCACAACAATGACATCAGCCTGTCCTTCATGGCTTGTGTCCTGGCGATGACTTCTCCTCCTGTGTGATGGAGGTCCTCTTTGGCATTTCCTTCCACAGGAGGCCTGTCTCATCACAATTGAACACTTGTTGGGGAACAAATCCCTCGGCCTCTACGTATTCTTGAAATTCTGTCACAAAATTATCAGCAGCTACTTTGTCAGAATTGGCAGCCTCCCCGTGCCTCACTACACTATGATGCCTCTTCTTTTCTTAAATTTATGGAACCACCCCCTACTAGCCTCAAACGAATCACTGTCAGCACTCTTTCTAGGGGTGTCTTTCAGGAGGTCAGCATGCAGCACCTTCACTTTTTCACATGTCATGGCCTCCAAAATGCTATCACTGGCTAACTGCTTTTGATTTATCCTGCTCAACAATTTTTCTACCTCTTCAATTGCCTGTGATTGTTGTTTGGTGAGCACTTTCATGCCCTTAGCAACATCAGCACTCTTGATGGCCTCTTTGTGTTTTAAAATTGTGTTCATCGTCGATTTCACCATGCCACACTCGGCAGCCAGATCTGACACGCGATCTCCTCTACCATAGTTCGCAGTTATTTCTTTTTTAAACACTATTGTTGTTCTCATAACTTTCCATTTCACTTTGCTACTATCACTAACCTTCTTAGGATCCATGATGACTTACTGTACATATTTAATAATAATAAGCAGCAACAAAAGCAAAAAAAAACACAAAAATATTCACAGCACAATTTCCTGAGCTGTTAACATGAGGTTTATCAGTAAAGTGACTCATACTTGTGCATTCTCTCCTTTGTTTGTCTCCTGAGAGACATGTGACTGATCACATAGGTATCAGAATAGAAGGGCTGTTGGGTGGAGAGCCAAAGTTTTGTTCGACAACAGAGACATTCTTTCCATCAACAGCTGGGTTGAGACCGAATTGTTTGAGATGGGAGCTGGTCAAGAACCGACGTTTGACTGTTTAAGTAAAACTGCTATTAACAATCACATACAAGTTTTTTGTGTGGGCATAAATTTGTTGTTTTTCTGGGATAGATGCATGGGAGTGCAATTTCTAGATTACATGGTAGCACATGCTTAATTTTTAAGAAACTGTCCAATTATTTTCCAAAGTGACTGTACCATTTTATATTCCTACCATCAGTGTATAAACCAATTTCTCTGCGTCCCTGTCAGTAATTAGTATTATCATTATTTTTTATTTTAGTTATTCTTGTAGGTGTATAGTAATATCTCATTATGGTTTTTAATTTAGTTTTAATGTCTCTTTCATTTAGAGTTGTCCTTTTATTGTCTTTCATGACATTGGCATTTTTAGAGTACACACATGTTGTTTCCTAAAATATACTTTAATTTGGGTTTGTTGGATTGTTTCCTTAGGACATTGTTGCTAGTGGAAATGGGGTTCTTCCACAGAATTGCAAGAAAAGCACTTCAGGGACCTACATATGGGGGGTTGAGGCATACTGGTGAGATTTACTGAAGCTGGAGCAAACACAGAGGACTGTCCCCAGGTGCCCCTTGTCTCATTCACAATCAGGCGGTTCAGCTCCATGCCACTGTGGAAGAAGTCCAGACTTGTCTTCACCACGGCCAGAAGAACGGCCAGGGTCCAGAAACATCGTGCCATTACCTGGCATTGGCAGGGCACCCAAAGCTGCCATAGTTCAGTTGAGTCCATGACAAAGCTTAGTCCCGCTCAGTCTCGGTCCCCATCGGGCAGCCTGGTCTGTTCCCAGGCGCTGCCGCACCCAGCGCACCCCTGGAGCCCTGCTCGGAGCCCGGGCTCCCACCAGAGAGGACGTGCCGATGAAGGAACACTGCCAGGGAGGCAGGCCTCTGTTAAGCTGTGATGGTCTTACCTCGGGCTGGGGAAGAGTAAACTGCCTTTCAAACTACCCAGTCTCTTTCCTAAGCCTTCACGGGCTTGTGCTGATCGCTCCCCGTATCCAATCGCTTTCCCAGATCTTCCAGGCTTCTGTCTCCCTCATGCAATCCGAGCCTTTTCCCGGGCTAGGCTCCTCCCCTTTGTGGCTGCCATCTTGGCTCCTACTGCGCATGTGCTGGGCGAGGCATTCCCCCGCTGCTTTTATTCCACCCTTGGCGGTCCTGGCTAATGACCAGGCACCGATCCTTGCTGCATGGTGCAGGGATTGGGTCACCTTGGCGGAGGATGTGGCGGCACCCTGCGGAGCCTGTGAATGTTGTGGCTTCATCGTGAATGAGGCTTAATGTCTGGTTTCATTTGCTCCCTTTATTAATAACTAGCTACCTATGCTAACAATGTGACCCAGGTTATGTGTTTTTGGACAACAGTGCTGTATCTGATGCTGTGTCTTCTGTGTATTGCTTTAGGGGCCATCTGATGCCAGTTTTTCTTATCAGTGATGATAACGTTTGTCACTTAGTTAAGTTGTGCCTACCAGATTTCTCCATTGTAAAGGTACTCTGTCTCACTTTTAATTAATACGTAATCTGAGAGGAGATGTTTTGAGAATGTTAAAAATTCTTTAACAATGAAAACTTCCTGCATGAAAAACTTCATTCAAATCCTTGCACTAAGAGACTTGACCAAACTTGAACGTGGCTTCTAACAGCCTAAAGCCACATGGTAGGACAACCCAACCCCCTTCTGAGTTTTTTTGGAAAGGCTCAGGGCTATCAAAATAGTTCTAACCAACACCTGACATTTGAAAGGGTTAATAATGTTTTAACAAAATTAAACTCCATTCTGACCCTCAGTTACTGCACGTACGCACCCTGGCAGTTTCTTTTTGTAAACATGAGGGCCTTGAGACACCCAAAGATAAGGGGTTAATGAAGGCCTTGAGAAACTCAGAGGAACCATGAGAAGAAAGAGATTAATGATGGCCCTGACCTTTGCCGGAGCAGACTCCTTACCTCCGAGACAACTCATACCAACCCAGACACCAATTACGTGGTGCCAAGAGAATGTGGGTTTTTTTAATGTAGTTTTTTTTAGTTTCTGTAGTTTGTGACTATAAAACCCAGAGAACAAAGAGATTCCGATGCTGAGCTCGAAATTTGCGACTCAGCCTGCCTGCACCCAGGCATATGCAGTAAAGCCATTTTGCTCTACATTGGCCTTGCGTTGTGGATGTGATCTCCCGCCGGCTCAGACCTTTTAACATTGTCTCCCTGGCCTCCCTTTACAGCATTACTAAAAAGGGCTCACCACTGTAACTTCTTCCTCTGTCCCTTCCCCTACAACTCAGGAGTGTCTTTCTCAAGAATGTGAAAGCCATTCTTTTGAAATCATCAGGAAGAATAAGGCCTCTGTTTCCCAATATCTGTGGGCTAGAATCCTAACAGATAATTGCCAGTAGCAGATACAACTAGTCTAATCACATTTACACTGTAACTTTGTAACTCTTCACGTGAGCTACCCCTTCAGTCCCCCTCCCTACACCCTCAATCTCCTTCTGAAATGCCAAGTCACATCAGTGCAAATCAGAATGGAACTCAGGTTTTTCCATTACTGTCATTAGTTATTGAATAAAATCTGTTTCAATGCTTTAAATAATATCTGGCTTTGTTTATTTTTATTACCCAAAAAACTTTCAGCTGATGTTCTTAGCTTTTCCTAATGAGTCTATCATGGTCCTTCTGTGTTTATTAGTTGACATTCTACTTAAAAAAAAGAGCTTTCCCTTGTCCCCTTATATTTGTTTCTTCATATTATTTTGGACTTTATGTTCAATGTGTACAGATATCATTAATTTTGATGCTCAATTGGCCAATAGGAGCTCTGTCAGACAGGCACCTATGTCCCCATCATTTTCTGAGCACTTCCTTACCTTATGGCACAAAATGTTCCAGGTTCATCTTGTTCTTTTTCTGCCTCAGTCATAAAATCAGCCAGTTCTCCAATAAGTCATGGTTCCTTTTAGAAACCAAGATCCAAGCACTAGATGTTCTCATTGCTACTGGGGTGTCATTGTTTTAGGTTTTTTTCAATGACAGAGTAGAGAAGAAGAAGAAGGAAGAGAAGGATGAGGGGGAGGAGGGAGGAAGGAAGGAGAGGAGGGAGAAGAACAAGAAGATGAGGAGGAGGAGAAAAAGAAGGAGTGGAAGAAAAAATGAGTTCATACTGAAGCCTCCTATTTTATAATATCCAATATTACAGGGTTCTTCCTTGCTCTGTACCATTCCATAATTGCATATGCCTTCTTCCACATTGAGAACCCTGGCTCCATTAGCATAAATCTATTTCGTTGCTCAATCTGACAAGACAACAATTTCATAACAGCTACACCCATGTGCCTACCAAAAACAAAACTACTAAGTTTAAGATTTCTTTGCCATTGTTATCTTTACACAAAAGATATACAGGGTGGGGCAAAAGTAGGGTTACAGCCCTCGTCAGTATGGCTCAGTTAGTTGGAATGTCGTCCTGTACACCAAAAGGTTGTGGGTTCCATTCCCCATCAGGGCACGTGCGAGAGGCGGTTGATCAACATTTCTCTTACATGTCTCTCTCTCTCTTCCCTTCTCTTAAAGGAAAATAAAGTAGGTTTACAGTTGTTCATATGGCAAATAATACAATAATTAATAAATAATAAAACAATAAACTCTATGCTTTGCATACTCACAACTGTAAACCTACTTTTGTCCCACCCTATATAGTCAAGTATTGTATTTAATGCTGTGGATTTGATTTTTTTCTTCTATGTACTTGTGGTATCCATTGGATATACAATTCAACGTATTTGTTTCATGTAATGCAGTTTCAGGATACAGTGGCATCCGAGGTGTCTCTGCTGTGGATAAGAGGAAAGGAAAATAGAACAAGATTATCATCAAAAATAACAAGGGTCATTTGATCAAGGCGACATGGAGTCTATGGTCCAAGAGGTTGAATACGAGAAGCTTAGCAACAGGGTATCTTCCAGAATTTGCTTGAATTTTATGCATTAGACATGAAAGCAATAATTGAAGATAAGAAACTTTGTCCCTAGATCAAAGATAGGGACAAACACAGTTCTTGACAAGTATAATGAGATCATCAACTGGCTTAATAAGAATCAGACTGCAGAGAAGGAAGAATCTGAATATCAGCAGAAAGAGCTGGGAAAAATCAGCAACCTCATCGTTACCAAGTTGTACTAGAGTAGAAGAGGGAAGCCAGCAGGAATTCTGGGGGCTGCTCTGGTGACGGAGCTCCGGCATCTGGTGGTGCTCTTCTGGGCCCCCTCGAAGAGGAAAATTAAGCCAACCTGAGCACGGGTGCCTCAGCGTTGTTCCACAATAAGAAATTGAAGGAGGCAAATTTGCATCAAATTCAGGGACTATTTTAGAGTTGAGCTACCATACTAAATTACTGGCATTCACATTACTTGAATAGAGAATATATGCACAGGGAAAGGAAGTAACATTGCATTTTATCAGCATTTTGTTGCAATTGGAAAATACAATGTACTAAATAAAAGCTGTATTTAAAATCAGTGTGAAGCCCTGCCAGTGTGGCTCAGTGGATGGAGCATGGTCCCATGGACTGAGAGGTCCCAGTCTGATTCCCAGTCAGGGCACGTGCCCCCGTTGCGGGCTCGATCCCCAGTGGGGAACGTGCAGGAAGCAGCCGATTGATGTTTCTCTCTCACATCAATGTTTCTATCTCTCTCTCCCTTCCTCTCTCTCTAAAAAAATCAATAAAAACATATATTTTTTTTAAATCAATGTGAAAAAGCTTATTAAAAAATAAAAAATTGTGTGATCAGACCAAGAGGGAAAAAAAATACTGAGAAGGCTCAACAGAATGAAGATGATGGAAGAAAGAATCAATGAACTTGGATATTGAACAATACAAATTATCCAACATTAACAGTAGAGAAAAAGTAAACTGAAAAAATTTAACAAAGCCTCAGTGGCTTCTGGTACTATAATGAAAGATCTAATATATATGTCATCAAGTTCCAAAAAATACAGAAGAAAGTGTGAGGCTGAAAAGTTTTTGAAGATATGATGGCTGAAATTTTTCAAAATTTGGCAAAAGACATAAACCTACAGATTTAAGAAACTGGGTGGACTCTCAAGATAAGGCCAAAGAAATCCACTTCCGTATATATTGTAATCAAACTTCTAAAAACTAAAGGCAAATTAAACATCTTGAAAGCAGCAACACATAAATAAGGAGAAAGCAATTCAAAAAATGAAAGTGGATTTCTTCTCAGAGACCACAGTGGCCAAAAAGAAGAGGCACATTTTCAAATGCTGAAAGAAAAACCTCTCAAACCAGAATTCTATTATCCAGAAAATACCCTTCAAGAATAATAGGGATATCAAGACATTCTCCAATGAAGAAAAACTAAGAGAATTTGTTTCCAACAGACCTACTCTTGAAAGAATGGCTAAAGGAAGTTTTGAAATGGAAAGAAAATAACAAAAGAAAAAATTTTAGAATATCAAGGATGGATATAGAACAACAGAAAGAATAATAATATAGGAGATACACTAGAATTCCCTTCTGCTTCTTAAGTTTTCTAGAGTATCTTTGGTGGTTGAAGGGAAAATTAGAACATTGTGTAATGTGGTTCTCAAAGGGTCTAGAAGAAATAGTTAAGAGAATTACATTATAAATGAGGGAGGGTAAAAACGACATAAAGGAATGTGAGGTTTCTACACTTCTCTTAAAATGTCAACACCGGTAGACTGATTGCAGTATAATATAACAACTAAAGCTGCCTCTACAAAATGTACACAAAGAGATACACTCTGAGTCACTATAGATAAACTGAAATGGAATTCTAAAAAAGGTACAAATAACCCATAGGATGGCAGGAAAAAGAAACAGAAACAAAAAACAGAGGGAAAAATATTTTAAAAAATTAAATGATAGACCTAAGCCCTAATATACCAATAGTTACTAAATGTAAATGGTCTAAATACACTAATTAAAAGACAGATTGGCAGAGTGGGTTTAAAAAAAACAAACCATGAATCAACTATATGCTGTCTACAGAAAACTCTCTTCAAATATATGATATAGGTAGGTTGATAGTAAAACTGGACAAGTATACGCCATGCAAACAACGATCGAAGAAAGCAGCACTGGCTATATTAATATCAGACAGAGTGGACTGCAGAGCGAAGAGAGTTATGAGGGACAGAAAGGCATAGTACACAATGATAAAAAGATCAAGGCCACCAAGAAGACATAAAAAGCCTAAATGTATATGCACCAAAAAGTGCAGATGCCAAATATGTGAAGCAAAAACTGACTGAAGAAAAGAAAGAAACTGACATTTGTCGTTGGGACATCAACACCCTTCTCAATAATCGATAGAACAGCAAACCAGGAAACCAGCAAGAATAATAAATGCTCGACAACGCCATCAGCCAACAGGACCTAAGCAATATTTACAGAACACTTTCTCCAACAACAGCAGAACACACATTCTTTTCACGTGCACATGGACTCTTTACCAAGACTGACCTTATCAGACCACTGGCACAACATGCCACAATCAGTGGGACGGTAAAGCAGTACTGAGGGACAAGTGTATGGCCCTAAATGTCTGCATTAGAAAAAAGTCTCAAATTAGCAATCTGAGCTCTAACCATAAGAAACTAGAATAAAAGAGCAAAATAAACCAAAGCAAGCAGAAGGAAGAAAAGAATAAAGAGTATAGATCAGTGAGATTGAAAACTGATACATACAGAAGAAAAGTCAATGAAACTGAAAGCTTATTCTTTGAAAAGATCAATAAAATAGACAAACCTCTAGCAAGACTGACAAAGAAAAAAAGAAAGAAGATACAAATAACCAATATCAAGAATTAAACGGTATACTACGAGGACCCTGAAGATACAGAAGCATAATAAAAGAATACTATAAACTCTATACACATAGATTTCACAACTTATTCCAACTGGACGACTTCCTTGAACAGCACAAACTACCACAGCTCAACAATACAAAAGAGATCATTTACACAATCCTATAACTTTTAAAGAAATTGAACTGTTCATTTTTAAAACTCCCAAAACAGAAATCAGCAGGCCAGTTGGTTTCACTGTAGAATTGTCGAATGTTTTAAGAATTAATATTAACTGTAACTTCCAGGGAACAGGAGCGACTGCTTCCCACCTCGTTTAGACCAGTACGACCGATACCAAACCACAGCACAAAAAAGAGAACTGCAGACCGACATCCCTCACGAATGTAGATGCAAAACCCTTCACAAAATAGGAGCAAATGGAATTCAGCAATGGGTAAGAATTCTACACCTTGACCAAGTACGGTTTTATTCCAGGAATCAAAGGCTGGTTCAATATTCAGAATCAATGTAATCCATCACTTCATTCTGTTTTTCTCAGGGCTTCCGAAGAATATCGAACCGCAACATTTAGGGAAAGTCAACAATGAGGCATATATTGAATGCGTGGGGACCGACTATGGGCCCAACCCCGGATATCTTCCCAATAGCTCAGAGCCGTCGTGATATCCCCTAAAATCCCTCCGAGCTGCCAGCTGCAGAGGAGAGGTGCGTGAAGTTGTCCTTGCCTCCGTTTCCCCGCCGGCATTTCTGAGCAGCGGTTGGAAACTGGGCCAGATGCTAACGCACAGGAACCGCGTAGGGAGACACCAGAGAGCAGAGTTGGTGGTCCATCTCCCCTTGTCTCCTTGTGGGGAGGATTAGAGATGAGGTATGCATGTGTATAAACAATAGTCCATATTCTACTTAAACCTTCCGATGATTTGTGTATGCTCGTTCCCACAGCGGGGTTTTTGCCCTGGCCCCGCACCCCGACCCAAGCTTCCCATGATGGCCTTCCTCATGCAGGCCCACCAGGCCTTCTCTGCCGGCCCCACAGAAGGGGCCTTCCCCCAGGCGCTTCTCACCACGCTGCTGGCTTCATCTCACTCAACACGGTCTGAAATCACCTCGTTCCCCTCTTTGTGTGTTTACGGGGGCAGATGTGTCTGTCCTGTTTCTCAGTAACCCACCAGCTCTTAGAACAGTGTCACCCCCTTGCCAGAGTCCCCCCAATGCCCAGATCTTTCTTTCCCTCATGTTGCCCCATTCCCCGGCCAGCAGGTGTGTTGCGAGGGCTAATGTAATATCCGGATTAGGCCTCATCACATGTGTAACCTGGCTTCACCTTAACCCAGAGACAGTGACGCATTTTCTTTACTGACACAGCTGCTTTCCCCGGGGAAGGACCTGACAGAGTGCAGCATGCATTTGCAGCCCAGCCGCCCACAGGTGCTGGTATCAGAGATCAGGCTGGAGCTGGGGGTGTCGTCTGTGACCCAGAATAGTCACACGTGCTCAGAGTGAAGCCGCAAAAACAAAGAGACACAGCCAAGAGGAACATGTATATTTAGAATTCCTCCCCTTCATTTTCTTCTTCAAATGAATCAGTCCCCACTTCTTCATAATCCTTCTCCAGGGCAGCCAGGTCCTCCCTGGCCTCAGAAAATTCTCCTTCTTCCATTCCCTCTCCAACATACCAGTGGACAAAGGCCCGCTTGGCGTACATGAGGTCAAACTTGTGGTCCAGGCGGGCCCAGGCCTCCGCAATCGCCGTGGTGTTGCTCAGCATGCACACAGCCCGCTGGACTTTGGCCAGGTCCCCTCCTGGCACCACAGTGGGTGGCTGGTAGTTGATGCCCACCTGGGAACAGAGAAAAAGGAGGAGCAACAAATGAAGATGCAGGGCAGCCGAAGGGTGACTCGGGATGAGGCAGCCGCATCCCACGGCGCGGGCGCGGGCAGGAGAGCGGGACTGGGTGGGTGGGGAGCAGGTGGCCAGCAGGCCGGTAGAGAGGGGTGAGCGCTGCGGAGAGTACAGGGCGTGGGGCGCACAGGTGAGCAGGAGGACGGGCTGGGGAATCTGAAGACGGGTGGAGACGAAAAGGAGAGCCGGCGGTAATAGAAGTGTTTGTGGGGAGACTCAAGTCGACAAATGAGGGAAATGAATTAAGGGGGAGGTGTATAATACATGATTATCTCTAAAAGGGAAATAGTCTGCCTTTTGGAGGCAAATTAATTTCTAGACTTGAAGTTACTATAAAGTATATTCTTTCCCAAATGGTCATTTGAAGTTCCCCTTCATTATGCTGTCAATAAATGTAAGGAAGTTTCTCTGACAAGGGTGAAGGGCTGTATAAAAGGTCATGGAGAGAAACCCCAGAGCACTGAATAAAAAGATCCACCCTGGCAGGGGTGTTAGTATCAACCGGGCCCTGTGTCTCTCGGAAGTGGGGCTTCCTAGGAGAAAAGCAAGAACTCCAAGCACAGAAAGCTACAGCTCTTGCCCGGACAAGCCTACTCCTCAGCTCAGGCAGCATGGCGGGTCCGCCGGGCGAATCCAGCTGTCTGATGGTGGGGCTACCACAGCGGAACTCTTCCTTTCCCTACACATACCTCAAACCAAAGCCAACCCCAGGAACTGTAGGAACCTGGAGGAAATCTAAAGTGACAAACTGTAATAATACTTATGGGACCCTGAGATCCATGGTGCCATCAGAAAAATACCTCCTCTCCCCAGGCCACCATGCGTTAATTGCCAATCTTTTCCACTCATAGCTTTAAAATGCACACCCCCCTGGGAGGTGGGGTGGGGTTGGCGGCAGGCTGCACAGCCGAGGTGGCTAACCCAGTAATAGGTTCACAAAGGTCACCGTTCCTTAGACAAAAGTGGCATCTTGGTGATGAAGGTGATGCTAAGACAGGGACAAAGACCAAAAATGAGAAGGTGAAGGGCAATGAATATGAATTCAGCCACATCAAGTATTTTGCTAGATCTGACCCTGACCAGCAGAAATGTGTTCCCTGGGGCCAACTCTTTTTCGAACAATAGTATCCCTTGACAAAAGCCAGGAGACAGCACCCTGGGGCAGGTGAAAGAGGAGGAAGTTCAGCATCCTCCCCACAGCCTGTGCTTTTCTGAAAAGCAGATCAAGATGATGGCGCTGCCTTATCTTCCCGGAGCTGTAGCTGAAAATAAAGGAGAGAGAAGGAGGAGGCATCTCCTTTCTGTTCATTTCCCCACCACCCTCACATCTCATTTTTTTCTACTTTTTTCTTTTTCTTTTTTTTTTTTTTATCCTCACCCGAGGACATTTTTTCATTTTTTGTTCAGATAGAGTAGGAGGGAGAGAGAGGAAGAGAGAGAGAGAGAAGCATCGATGTGAAAGGGCCACATCGAGTGGCTGCCACCCTCACAACCAACCAGGGCCGGGGACAAACTGCAACCGAAGTACATGCCCTTAGCGGGAACCAAACCCGGGTCTCTCTGGACCGCAGGCCAACGCTCTAACCACTGAGCCAAACCGGCCAGGGCTTTCTACTTTTTTCTTATTCATTTTTCTATTACCATGTTTTGTTGTTTGTTTCCATTTGAAAGAGAAAAAGAACTGCATTTTTTAAAGATCTTGACTGTTTTCACAGGAATTAGCAGAACTGACACGTGAAAGAGGCAGAGCCCAGAAGCGGATGGTGTCCCAGCGAGGAGAGCAGGCGGGCGGGGGGGGGGGGGGGGGGGGGGGGTTGCTGCACTTCCCCACTCAGCCGGGCAAACTCGGTCAGCCAGGAGGCTGGCATCTGGTGCCTTGTTTTTGTAAGGTCCACCAGGGAAAAACTGAGACATGTTTATCGCTATCTCCAGTCTGGTGCTCAGTAAACCTCTGCATTATTAAAGGCCTGACTGGGCAGTGCTAATTAATGTAAATGGTGGTAGTTATTTTGATGGTGGAACCTGGTTAAAGACCATGGAACACAGGACAAAGTGACCGACAGTTCGCGGTCAGAGCCAGCGGCACGGCCTGCCGGCGGGGCCCACAGGAGCGGCTTCACCAGCGTTCAGTATTTCACGAGCCCTGACATCCAGGGGTCTTCCCTGGATATTCCGCACCTCTCCATGAATATTGAATTTTTCACAGTAAATTAGGAGAAGAACACATGTTTTGTTAAGAGGAGGGAATTACACCTGTTTGGCAACTTGAATGATTTGGTTAACTCCATTTTTTAATCTACTGTCAGATCACAGCTACCTCCACCCCTCCGTCCTGTTCATCCTGCCTGCCCACACACATCCTTTCCAGCCTGTCCACTCCTCCCTACAAAGGCAACACCCCTTCTGCCTGACCTACGAGAGCGTGCAGATCTCAGCGTCGGAGCTGCAGGAGCCTTCTCCCCATTGCAACAGAGCCCTCCCCTTCTTCACTAATCCTTCCTAATAAATGCCCCACTTACCTAAAATAAAATGAGTGAGTTAATTAATTAATTAATTAATTTAATGTTACACTTGGCTTAAGCCGCTCTTCCCACATCATTCCATAAAGTCTGAAACACCATGGAATTGTACGTCACTCCAAGACCTGGCGTCGACACACCTTTCTCCCCCATCCTCGGTAATCTACCTCTGCTTCTCTAGCTGTCTGTCTCCTCCCTAAGTCAGCAGCTCTCACCTTGAAGCCTGTGGGACACCAGTCTACAAACTGGATGGTCCTCTTGGTCTTGATGGCGGCAATAGCGACATTCACATCCTTGGGCACCACGTCCCCCCGGTAGAGCATGCAGCAGGCCATGTACTTGCCATGTCTCGGGTCACACTTCACCATCTGGCTGTTGGGCTCAAAGCAGGAGCTGGTTATCTCAGCTACAGAGAGCTGTTCATGGTAGGCTTTCTCGGCAGAAATGATGGGTGCATAGGTGACCAGGGGGAAGTGGATACGGGGGTAGGGCACCAGGTTGGTCTGGAACTCGGTGAGGTCTACGTTGAGGGCCCCGTCAAAGCGGAGAGAGGCAGTAATGGAGGACACGATCTGGCTGATGAGGCGGTTGAGGTTGGTGTAGGTGGGGCGCTCGATGTCTAGGTTCCTGCGGCAGATGTCATAGATGGCCTCATTATCGACCATGAAAGCACAGTCGGAATGTTCCAGTGTGGTGTGGGTGGTTAGGATGGAGTTGTAGGGCTCGACCACTGCAGTGGAGACCTGGGGGGCTGGGTAGATAGCAAACTCTAGCTTGGACTTCTTGCCATAATCCAGGGAAAGGCGTTCCATCAGCAGAGAAGTGAAGCCAGATCCAGTGCCCCCACCGAAACTGTGGAAGATCAGGAAGCCCTGCAAGCCAGAGCAGGCATCTGTCTTGGGAGAGTAAGACATGAGAAGAAACCATGAAGACAAGAATACCCTCATGTGGACAAAGGCAGGCAACCCTTCTGTCTGCCACACTCCACCCCTCAACATTTTTATGTGGGTGAAATCAAAACAGCCTTAGGGAGTAGACACACAAAGGAGCTGGACTGACCTGGGGGGACTAGCTAAAGTAAGGGGCAGCAAACTACATGCACCTGCCTCTGCGTCCATGAGGGTTTCGGTCCAGTGGCTTTGCTGAGCAGGAATGAGAGTTTCAGAACCACAGTGACTAATGACGACGCCCATTGAGAGCCCCCAACTCCTTGCCCACTTCCCTTGCCGCCGTCATTTGATTTTGTGGAAACTGCCAACCTACACATTTCAGCCTAACCTTGGAAGGTGGCTCAGGGACACAATTTCAGAAATACTAACGGACTCAGAGAAAATGAGTTTTAATATCAATTTGCCATTTCCCTGTTGTAAAAACTTAAACAAGTTACTGAACCTCTCCAGGCTTCTGTTGCTTCTTGGTTAAAGTAGGACAATAAGAAATACCCTGTCTCATAAGGTTGTTGTGATGACTAAGTGAGAGAGCACAGCAGGCTGCAAGCCCTCGACGTCAGCGCCTCAGAAGGCAGAGACTCATGTTCACAGAACTTGCCATTGTGTGACCTATGGTCACTCAGTCCAGGGTTCTGCACTTTGGGGAATCAGACAGCTTTGAGACTAATGGCCACTATGATCCCTTCTCTAAACTAAAAAGGTGAGCATATAAAAAATCTGACATCCTTAGCTCCCAAGAACCCCTGATCAAGTCTCAGCTTTTTCCTTGTACAAATAAGGAAATGAGGGCTCAAGTAGAAAACGACCACTCTGCAACTAGAACTTTCTAGTCAAACCAACCTAGTTTAAATCCTAAATCTGCCACTTTCTAGCTATGTGGCCTGGGCTAAGTTATGGAACCACTGTGGCCCTCAATTTCTTCATCTGTAAAGTATAGGGAAGTGACCTGCATATTATTAGTAAGGGGATTAAATTAAGGAATATATTTAATCAACATTCGGAAGGGCATTTGTAAGTACTGGAGTGTATCAACAATCACTTCCTCTTCCAAGTTCAATGCTTCCTGCAAGCAAAGAGCTTAGCCTTCCTCATGTGTGGAATTTCCCCCAGACACTACCACAGGGTATCAGTAAGCATGGACAGGGCATCAGCTTGTGGGCAGTCCGTGATGTCTAGGCAGAGGAAAGGGCACCATCCCTGTGAATGCTTCTTACAGAACGTAAGCAGAAATTCCCAGATCTTAGGAGCTCTAGCCTATAGCCGAGGACCACACGCCTCTACCCATTCTTCTCAGAGAGGTATGAGTCTAAGCCGACTCACCAATCCCCAGCCCTTGTTAACACTTACCAGCTTCCTTATGCGGTCCAGCACCAGGTCAATGCTCTCCTTGCCCACTGTGTAGTGGCCCCGGGCATAGTTGTTCGCTGCATCCTCCTTTCCTGTGATCAGCTGCTCTGGATGGAAGAGCTGGCGGTAGGTTCCTGCCCGAACTTCATCTACCGAGAAAGGGAGACCATCAGGTCTTACTACCTCCTTTGCCATTTGAATACTATATAGCACCCTTCTGGGTCTTCACTTCCCCTGCCTATAAAACACGACCGAGGTGAAGCCAGATGACCCTGTAGCAAATCTGCAGAAGGCTAAGAGAATTTCAGGGTGACAGGGGCACTGAAAGAACCCAAAGCCAGTGACTCAAGCAGGTGATGAGAAGCCAGCTGCTCTCCTGACTGGAACTTAAAAAGCTCACTGAACACTCAAGTCGATTGCCATGCCTTCCTTCTACCTTGACTCCTCAAGGCTCCCATTTTAGTTTTTCTTTCATGCTGCAAAGTTCTCCCAAAACTTAACCCAATTTTACTTGCATTAAAACGTTCCAGGGACACAGAGAAAGATTCAGGGTGATCTGCCCAGTTCCTAAGCTCTCCCGGGAATGGTCCCCCACCAACCTCCACCTCAAGGTGGTAATACTATTTGTCAGGCATGAGGGATACTTTAGAATGACTTTGAAGCGCAGCTACGCTCCAGGATCTACGGGAGCAGGAGCCCTAGAGAGGCTCTCGGGGGCTCTGCTTACTTCTAAGGGTCCACATAGTGGGCACATAGACCAGATGCACCAGCCCCAACTACACCCCCCTTTCCTTCAGGGGTCTCCTACTCCCCCCAGAAAAAGCACCCATTTGGCCTGTAAGGATAATCTGTACTTTTTGTATTTGCACAATGTACCCAAGGGCTGGCGTCTACTTTGCCTAGAAATTAGTGGTCAGGCCTTAGAGGCATTTTCCCAGACATCTCTGTGAAACTTATCCACCCCTTGCTTGTTGAGCCTTGGAGCTGAGGAAATCCTGATGCTGAGCTGAGGACTGACCCAGGGGTCAGATCCAGGGAAGTGGTGCTTGTCGGGGAGGGCTCAGGGGGAGACCTGAATTCCTGTTTTCTAAGATCCCAGTGAGGTGCATGCTCGGACTATAGCCCCCCTGGCTGAAAATGAATATGCGTGCTATTATTCCATTCTGTGTGCCAGACCCTTGCAAGGCTTTATCAGCCCCGTGAGAATAGGTTGCAATTATCATAGAATCGGAAACCTATACTTTGAGAAATTGACTATTTAGGGGCTTCCTATAATATCTAAAATAATTTGTATTTCTTACACTTAGTATATTGCAAACTATCCTGACAATTTTGTCTGTCTCCACATGTTTAACTGGAGGCATTTTGTCTGCACAGTTCAGAGCTGTGATGGGAGAGCAGAGAGTCCTGCTTCCTACTGGGATTCTCCCAGAGAATCCAAGGAGCTGACAGACATCCGGCGGAGCGGGGGGGCTCTAGCTGAGCCTTCCCCACCTTCCTTGGAATCATTGGCCAAGTCCCACAGTCCCATGCTGCTCTCTGTGGGGAGGGCCCCAGCCCTCACTCACCTACTACGGTCGGCTCCAGGTCTACCATGACAGCCCGGGGCACATGCTTCCCATTGCCGGTCTCACTGAAAAACGTCGTGAATGAGTCATCATCGCTGATCTTGCTGGCCTGGGCACCAAAGGTGCCATCTGCCTGAATGCCGTGTTCCAGGCAGAAGAGCTCCCAGCAGGCATTGCCAATCTGAACTCCCGCTTGACCCACGTGGACGGATATGCATTCCCTCTGTGGGGAGAGTGCAGAATCACATCAGGGAGTCCTAGGACTCAGCCATGTCTTTGTCCCATGTCCCCCACATCTGAGGACTTGTCTCTCCTGGCATTCAACTCACAGGATGTCTACCCCCCGCCAGGCCATCCCAGAGCCAGGGTCTGAGGTCTCAGGTGTCTGAGTGCCATCGCACCGGGACCAAGAGTCAGCTCTGAAGAACCACCACTTTGTGGTTGGCTCTAACGGTTGCTCTCCAGGGTTCATTCTTTGTACCAAAAAAAGAAAAAAGGGGGAAACGCGGTCTCGCCTCCTCCCACAACCACATCAAAATTACAACTAAACTACAGCACAACCATCATTCAAAACTGCCTGACATCCAGCTGAATGGAAGTCCTACAACTACGACATTAAAGCAGCAGCTGCATGGAGACTGGTAGGAGGGCGGAGGCGGACGGGCTGGTCCCACACCCACGTGTGGCGGATAAAAATCAGGACGACACCTCGGCTGGGAAGGTCCTCCCTGAGGAGTGAGGGGTCCCCGTCCCACACCAGGCGCCCAGCTCAGGGTTCCAGTGCCAGGAAGAGAATCCCCATCACTTCTGGCTGTAAAACCAGCGGGAACTGAGGCTGAGGCGGCTGGAGCCCCGGCAGCTCCTCTTAAAGGGCCCGCGCACGGACTTACTCAGACTTGCACCCTCCAGGCTCCAGTGTGGGGGAGGCAGCTTGAACAGCACCAGAGTCATATGGGGAAGAACTGAGCTGTTTGGCCTTAGGACGAAAGCTGGAGGGCCAGCTTTCTCCTGGACAGACGTGCTGGCAGAGGATGATGTTCCTTTGGTGAGCCCTTCCCTGGGAAGGCAGATGCCGCCATATCTGGGACTCCAGCTACCTGGCTCACACTGTTTGCCCCGCCCTGGTGATTCCCTGAGGTCCCGCCCGACCTAACCTTCGGGCCACCCAAGATGTTTCCAAAGGTTTTACCATAGGAATGGCCTGTCTTGGATCCTGCTTCAGAGTTTTCTAAAATTTCTCAAGCAAGAAGCATCTGGTCACAATGAGCCCCATCCCTCTTGTTAACGGGCCTCGGGCCTGGCACTAGAAGCAGCCAGCCTTGGTTCACAACTTGGCTTTGCATGGGTACCTCCAAGCCCAGCACAAGAAGCAGCCATCGGCAGTTGACTTTGTAGCTTATGCCTGGTGGCCCCGGGTAGAACACAGGCAGTGGCTGACCTTGTCCCCCAGCCAGCACACCCAGTGGACAGCTTCAGAACACATCGAAGCACCACCACCCACCCACCTCCACAAGTGACACACTCAATGAGTGGACTCAGTGGGTACCAGAGCCCTGCTGAAGTAAGTCTTGCTCTGCGTGGTGGGCCCCTGCAGAGCTGATCCTCCAAGGGAGTCAGAGGCCAGTGGTCAGTGGGCACAGACAGTCCTGGCAGCTGATCAGCCTGAGTAAATCCCTCTCATTGACGTGCCAACAGCAATCAAGACTCAATCACAACAGAAGGGTATATAGTCCACACGAGGGGTGCACCTCGAAGGACCAGCTGGGGTGATCAGGGAGGCTGTGCCACTGGATCCTACAAGACACCTACATCAATAGGCCACCCTACAAAGCCTAGGGGACATAGCATCTCTACCTAATACATAGAAACAATCACAGGGAAGCAGCCAAAATGAGGAGACAGATGTCCCAAATGAAAGAAAAGAACAAAACTCCAGGAAAAGCCCTGGCCGGTTTGGCTCAGCGGTTAGAGCGTCGGCCTGTGGTACAGAGACCCGGGTTCGGTTCCTGCTAAGGGCATGTGCCTCGGTTGCAGTTTGTCCCCGGCCCTGGTTGGTCGTGCGGGTGGCGACCACTCGATGTGTCCCTTTCACATCGATGTTTCTCTCTCTCTCTCTTCCTCTCTCTCCCTCTCACTCTATCTGAACAAAAAATGAAAAAATGTCCTCAAGTGAGGATAAAAAAAAAAAAAAAACTCCAGGAAAAGAACTAAACAAAATGCATATAAGCAATCAATCAGATGCAGAGTTCAAAACACTGGTTATAAGGTTGCTCAGGAACTTAGTGACACATTCAAGGAACTTAGTGAGAACATCAACAACATAAAGAAGGACCAGTCAGAAATGAAGGATGCACTAATTGAAATAAAGAATAATTTACAGGGAATCAATAATAGGATAGGTAAAGCCAAGAAGCAAAACATCGATTTTGAATATAAGGAAGCAAAAAACACCCAATCAGAAAAGAAAAAAGAATCCAAAAAAATGAGGATAGTGTAAGGAGCCTCTGGGACAACTTCAAGCATGCCAACATTCGCATCATAGGGGTGCCAGAAGGAGAAGAGAGAGAGCAAGAAATTGAAAACCTATTTGAAATAATAATGACAGAAAACTTCCCTAACTTGGTGAAGGAAACAGTCATACAAGTCCAGGAAGCACAGAGCGTCCCAAACAAGATGATCCCAAAGAGGCCCACACCAAGACACATCATCATCAAAATGTCAAAGGTTAAAGACAAAGAGAGAATCTGAAAAGCAGCAAGAGAAAAGCAGTTAGTTACCTACAAGGGAGCTCCCATAGACTGTCAGCTAATTTCTCAATAGAAACTTTGCAGGCCAGAAAGGAGTGGCAAGAGATATTCAAGGTGATGTAAAGCAATGACCTACAACCAAGATTACTCTATCTTGCAAAGCTATCATTTAGAATCGATGGACATATCAAGAGTTTCCCAGACAGGACAAAGCTAAAGGAGTTCATCACTGCCAAACCAGTATTATACGAAATGTTGAAGGGTCTTCTTGAAGGAGAAGAAGAACAAAAATATGAACAATAAAATGGCAATTAACACATATCTATCAACAATTGACTCTGCAAACAAAATGAGCAAGCAGAACAGAAACAGACTCATAGATAACATAGATACAGAGAACTTTTTGTTGCTTGCCAGATGGGCGGAGGCTGGAGGGATGGATGAAAAAGATGAAGGAATTAAGAAGTACAAATTGGTTGTTAGACTGATGAACCTCAAAGGGAAGGGGGGGGGGAGGGCTGCCGGGGTCCAGCCTTGGCAGGTCCAGGGGTTCCCAAAGGTGTGGATGGAGTCGGCGAGAGAGAGAGAGAGAGAGAGAGAGAGAGAGAGAGAGAGAGAGAGAGAGAGAGAGCGCACGCAACGTGGGAGACAGAAAATCCTTGATCTTACTTCTGCTTAGTCTTAATGCTTCTACTTTTGCTTCTGCCCCAGACTAGCAGAGACTTTTATTATGTATATAGATCCACAGGTTACATTGTTTCCCCAAAACCTTTTAGGCAAAAAAGTACAGACATTCTTTTGGTTGTTTACCCAACTCTTATGTATATTACATGTTAATTACTAACTATTTTCACCCTTCATCCAGACATCCTCTTAAAACTCCTGACCTTTCCTCCTATCTAAGATCCTTTTAAGCTTCCACATTTCTGTCCTAAATCTTCATTATTTTCTTGCTTTTCTTCCTGCAATCTTTTCTACCATTTACATCATTAGTCATCTATATGTTACTTCTATAATAATTTCTAACAGACAGCTAACAGATAGAGAAAGCAAAGATTAGTCTCCTTCAGTTGCCATCCTGCATTTTTATTTTCCCATTTACTTTATATCTTCAGTCACTGTTCTTCGTGATTCCTGCCACGCAGAGAATCCACTTCTCCAGGGACAATGTCAAACCATGGAGCTCACCCGAGACTGTGTCAAACCGTGGTGGTCCTCGTATCTCCAGGGACTGTGTCAAACCATGGAGCTCACCCGGGACTATGTCAAACCGTGGTGGTTGCTGTTCCAGTGACACCGCTCCCAACATAGGGCGGCATGAGATAAACCAAAGAACTTCTATGCATATATGCAATACCAATGGACACCGACAATAGTGTTGGGAAGGCAGGAGGGGGGCGGGATTGGGGAGGAGGGGGTCAATGGTGGAAAAATGGGGGAACAGCTGTAATACTTGCAATAATAAAAATGAGTTAAAAAAATAAGTAAAAATTTTAAATTTAAAAAGAAAAAAGGGGGCAGCTGCCCATGAAACAAGAGGCTAATTCTAAACTATGAGACTTCAGTGCTGATGAAGGAGGTCAAAGAAAGAACCAGTGATAACAGTAGAAACTATCCCTAAATTCACTATCATACAAGTGGTAGCATTCATATTTGTGCCTAAACCCTGACTTTCCTAGACAACAGGCGGGCACGCGCGCACACACACTCACACACACAGAGTCTCGCAATATCACAGAGCAGATAAACACTCCTGGAAGAAGTACACCTTGGAAGTATGTATCATGGGTGTGGTTGAGGTTGTACTTAAAGAGCCAGGACCTGCTCTGGCATCGAAGCCTAGACCTGTGCTGTCCACTGTACCGGCCCCAGCCACTGTGGGCGAGCCCGAAAAGCAGCTGTCTAAGCTGACGTGTTACAAATGTCAAACACACGCTGGGTTTCAACCCTTAGTATGAAAAAGAAGGCACACTATCTCATTTATAGTTTTTATATTGATTGCATGTTAAAATATGTTGGGTATATTGAGTTGAATAAAATATATTAATTCATTTCAAAAAAATAAAGGGTTGATACATCAGCAAGGGAGAATTGGGAACATGAATTAGGCTCTTTCTGAACTCTGAGAAGTTGGAAAACTTTGTAGCCACCATAACCTACTTCCTTGCCTATGGCCAGTCAAGCATTAAATAAAGCTGACCTTCAGAGTGTCCTTGTCTCTGTGTTACTCTGATGTGAGGCCACAATTACCTGATTGATCCTAGCACTAGCAGCTTAGGAGGGTGTGTGTGGGGGGGGGGGGTGAGTGTGTGAGTGCGGGAATGTATGTGTGTCTGTGTGTGTGAGTAGACATTAACCATGGGTTTTGCTGGGAGAAGGGCCTCATCTCCCTTACTGTGGGGAAGCAGCGGCCAGTACAAGATGACTGTGCTCATGACTCCCACAGAGCCCAGCAGGAACACATGTGCCTGATCTGTGGGTTTCTATTTTTATCCATGACCCTACCTGGCATTTTCCGTCTGGAGTAACCCGAGCCAGGCGCAGAGGCTGCAGAGCGCGTGGCTGGGCATGGAAACACACTGAGCACAGCTCGGCGAGCAGGACCCTGGGAGCATGAAGTTCTCCAGGCATGAGAGCACAGCAGGTCAGAGGTTGTCAGGACCCGTTGCTCCCTAACTCAGTTTTACAACTAAACACCACCCTGCACCTGCCTCTGCACCCTGCCTTTGGGGGGACAGAGAGGACAGGGGTTCACAGCAGCCAGCAGCCAGCAGCCAGCAGCCAGCAGCCAGCAGCCAGCAGCGCAAGGCTGGCGCCACAGCCCAGCCGCTTTGCCACGACCCGGTGTCCAGGGAAAGGCTCCACTCACCAAGCTGCCCACACCCCTAGCTTGAATCTTGCTGTATTAACTTACTTGTTATGCTGTGTGACCCTGGCTGAGTTACTGATCCACCCCGTCTGAAAATCATGGAGCCATGATTACTGTTGTCATCTTTACCAACGTCAAGTCTCCACTTGGAAGAGACACAAGTAAAGAGACAGAGACCTCAGGTCCCCACTGCACTCACCTTTACTGTGAAGTCTATTTTCTGTCTGCACCTGAGGACTCAGTGCTGGCCTCAGGACAGCTGTGGCCCACACCCAGGAACTCCTCACAACCAAACCACATCTTCACATCCAGCACGCAGCCGCACTTTCCTCAGGAAGTAGCTAAAGCTGAGGGGACACTGGAAAAGCCTAAAAGAAGCCTCATCCTACATATCTTCATTCTAGGGGACCGCATCCTCGGGCCCTGCCGCTCAGCCTGCTGAGCCTTGCCCCCTTGCCATCACACACCCCAACCACCCTCCAGGCCCATCTGTGCAGCCGCTTGGTCTCCAGTCAGCCCTCCCTTCTGAAACACTCTGGGCTTTTTGCCAAACATGCAGGGATATTTCAAGAAGATCAAAGGTCATAAAGAGCAATAGTAAAAGATTTTAGGGACCTAAAAACCACCAAGGTGGCCCTGGCTGGTTTGGCTCAGCGGTAGAGTGTCGGCCCGCGGACCAAGGAGTCGCGGGTTCGATTCCAGTCAAGGGCACGTACCTCAGTTGCGGTAAATCCCCGGCCCTGGTCGGGGTGTTGCGGGAGGCAACAAGTCGATATGTCCCTCTCACATCGATGTTTCTCTCTCTTTTTCTCCCTCTCTCTCCCTTCCACTCTATCTGAAGATAAATAGAAAAATATCCTCGGGTGAGGATTAGAAAACACCCACCAACATGGTAATATTATTGTTCTTGGCCTCTCTCTCTCTTTCTTTCATTCTCTTCCTCTCTCTCTCTCTCACTCTCGCTCTCTCAGACACACACACACACACACACACCCCTTAAGAAGAGCTATTTTCCCTATAAAATAAATTCACAAGAGTAATTGGAGGAATAAGATAGACTCAGAAATAATTGATAGGTTCATAGGTGCTTCCAAAACCCAAAAGTGGCCACAGCACTCCAGGGAAAGGAAGATGTCTCTGCATACAGACCGTGCCCACTAACTGGTGCCCAGCTGGGGCGAGGCATGTGCACGTGAGACCTGAGAGCACAGGTGGAACAGACTGGGACGATGCGAACCATCTCGGAAACCAGCCTAAAGGGGCTCCTGCTGCCAGAGACGAAACACACTAGCATCAAAACAAAGACTAATAGTACTTGATGGAAACAGGATGTATATAAACATCCACAAGTCCTTCATGTTGTGAAAAAAAGAAACTCCCCTAAATAAAATTCATTTGTCTCCATCCAAACAGCCTTGTTGATGAGGGAAAGCTCTCCCTTTTATTTTTTAACAGAAGAGTGTCAGTTAATCAATGTAGAAGGAATGATATATTGCCAGGCCCTGGCCGGTTAGCTCAGTTGGTTCAAGCATCATCTCGATGCGCCAAGGTTGCGAGTTCAGTGTTGGTCAGGACACATACAAGAATCAACAAATGAATGCATAAATAAGTGGAACAACAAATCGATGTCCCTCTCTCTCTCTCTCTCTCTCTGTTCTTCCCTTCCTCTCTAAAAGTCAATGAATACAAATTTTTAAATAAAAAAAGAAATTTTGCCATATTACAGTTTCTAATTACGTAATTGATTTGAACAAGGATGCCAACACCATGAAGTGAAAGGTTGATGGGGAATTGGGTGTTCACATAGTACCAAAGAATCACTGTTACTTACAGGTCACAAGGGGTACAGGTAACCATAATTGTCACCAGCCTAACACTGGGGTCAATCTTAACACTACTAATAGTGAGAAAACTGAACATTTAAGGACCTCCTGATGTGATACAATGTGAAATACACAACACCACCCATGAGGAATTCTTGTCAGAAATGCTCAGTATTTAATCTGTTAAACCCTTAGATTTAGTTTCTAGTTTATAGAAAACACAGGGATCAGTGGCATCATAAGAAAACAATAAAATAAATCCAGAAGTTGAAATATTCTACATGGCAATTTATCCAATTTTTTTAACTCGTGAAAAAAAAGGTGATATCAAAAGAAACTTATGAAGTGTAACATCTACATGTATGTGAACTTTGAATTCTGGTTTGAACAAATCAAAATATTTGGGACACAAATAGAGAAATTGATTAATTTTGTTAAGCATAATAATGAAAATACAGTTCTTATTTTTTAGAGTCGTTTTTGAAGCATTTGGGGTAAAATGTCATATCTATATTTTACTTTAAAATACTTCAACAAACACAGCAGGTAAATATAGCAGAAATATAATTTTATTCAATATAGATGATAGATAGATATATGGGTGGCATTATACTATATTTTCCTGAAGATTTGGACATTTTCAAACAAAAAAAAAATTAAAGAAGGGAAATAGAGAAGGAGCAGGGGTACGGATTCTACTCATCATAATTACCTTATTCTGAAGGCTCTTCCTGTCCCATTTCACTTAGTCGTCTATTCAACTAACATTTGTCAGGACAAACAAGAATTTTAAAGTTACATGAAGAAATCATAAGTGACATGAAAACTTCCATGAGCCCACATGAGCAGTAAGATCACAGCACTTGCTCAGCATTCCAACTCAACATACACAATGATTAGTCCCGAGCTCCTCCCTGGTGCTCCTCCAGCTCAGGCACTCAGCTAGTCCTCTTCAGTCACTCAGCCTCATCACCGCCCCCCATCCTCCTGTTACAGAAGATATATGAAATCTCATGCTAACCAACAAAATAACCTTCTTGATTAAATAACATATAATGAACAATGCTTCTTCCCAAATCAGAGAACAGGATGTATGCCTTAAAACAAAAGCCGTTTGTCATAAATCACTAACAGCATTTTGAACAGATGATAGGAACTAGCTTCGGGGAAGCAGGCTGACTCCAGCAACCAGACATTCTGGCTCCAGGAGACTTGCTGACTCTCAACCATAAAATCTGAACCTCCACTTGACCAGTTTTGAGATAATCATCAGAATGGACTATGCTTACTCACATGTAAAGAATTTTCAACCTCCCTTCCCGATTTCTTTGTTCTGCTTTCCCTCTCTCTCCTAATAAAACCACTGCCTGCACTGAGGTGTTAAGATGGGCGTTCAGACAAGAGAACCCCATCTTCTCAGGTGGCTGGCACTTGAATAAGCCAGTTTCCTTCTCACCAGCACCTGTCTTATGAGTTTGGCTTTCCTTGCAGCACAGCCAAACCTGCATTTGGTTACAATCCAGCCTGGAAGTTCTACAAGAAGTAGACCCAGTGCTGGCGACTTTGGGAGGCAAGATGTCATGCCTAAGGAAAGTCATCTGTCTGCCATAACCAGGGATGTTGTGTAAGTTCAGAATGGTCAGGCTAACAGGCTGGATTGGCCTCCTGGGTCACTGACCATGACTCCCTTCCCATCATTTTACAGATAAAGGAGCCATGGCTCAGAAAGGTAAAGCAACCGATTCAAGATTTCACAGCTCTGTAGCAAAAGAGCCTGAATTGGAATTCAAGTATTCTGACCTTGGCCTGAGTTCTTCCCTTTATACCACACAAATTCCTGCCTCAGCCACACTCTGAACTTCCAGGGCCCTGAGCTGTGCCCACACCTACCTACATCAATGCAAGGCTGGGCCTGTATGGCAAAACTTCAAACAAGAAAAAGCTCCAGTACAGAGAGAAACTGAGAATGGCTCATGATAGTGCCTCTTTGAAAATGCGTCATCCTTCTCTGATAGAACCAGGAATCTGTTTCTCAGGTCGGGGGGTGGGGGGTGCAAAGAGTAAGCTGACCCAGCAGAGGATATTTAAGTCATACGTTTGCTCATATTTCAGATTCTCCTCTCTAGCCAATCAGAGCTCATGCTTTCTCTCGTACACTATTTCTCCCTCTCAATTCTATTTTGAATCTGGGCTTGTAGAGCTTAGACGGTTTCTGGGCTCCTGGGACTCTGTGAGGTGAAGGGGTTCCCCTGTGTGCGGCTGGAGCCTCTCTAGCCAGCAATGCAGGGGCTGACAATGAGGGAGATGGAGAGACCTAACAGAGGAGTTCCTTTCCTCAAGAAAACTGAGACACCCCTCCCACAGACCTAGTGCTGGGACAACTACAAAAGTTACCTACTCTGTCCTTCCTACAATAAATATTTATTGTGCTATTATGTACAAAATGGCATTGAAAGGTACTGAGCTAATTCCTATTCATCCTTCAGATCTGTCATTAAAAGTCACTTCCTACAGGAAGTCTGGAAAACCACAAAACAACATAGAGCCCCAGCCCCTACTATGTGTTCCCACAATCCCTTTCTTCCCTATCATTGCATTTATCACACCATTTAATATTTACTTGTTCAATTTTCTGACTTCCCTAGTAGAGTGTGTAAGTTCTGTGAAGGCAAGGAACCCTTGTTTACTCACTAAATCCCCAGCATTGAGCACAGTGCTTGAACATAGCAAGTGCTCAATAAACACATGGATGATTAGCATGAAAACCCTGCCCTAACGGGGCTCACATCTAACAAGAAGGAGAGTGGCCAGTGCCTAAGAAGCAATGGGAGTTCAAAGGACGAAAAAAAAAATTTTTTTTTGGCTTGGTTTCTTAGAGAAGGAATATTTGCAGAGCCTTTGAAGAACATGACCATTTCAGTTAGATTTAGGAGCAGTATGAACAAGAAGCAGCAAAATTCAGGGCAGTTCCCACAAACTGCTCAGTCTGTCTGAGGCGTAGGCTTGCGAAGGGTAGAGCAGATGAGACATCTGTGCCACCTACGACCATTCTCCACAAGAAGAGGAGCCTATGTTTTGTAAAATGTCAAAAGAAAGAAACTACAGCCTTACAGCCCTTTCATAATTGCACTGCAAGAAACCTTCCCCTATGTCAATCTTGTATTATTTCTATTGTAATATTAGTCATTTCCTTTTGCTTTCTTTTCAGAGGACTAAGATCAGCTTATCATGGTCCTCTGTAGAAGGAGGCTTTGTAGCTTTAATAATCATTTTTGAAGTATTGCAAAACATGGCATATTATCTAGGACAGGAACTGACATAGGCCAGTACTGTATGCCATGTGAAAACCTGACACCAGTCCACATACACCTGATCACCCAAGTGGTCAAATGCCACACGGTGGCTTTCAGGAAGCACATTATTACAGCAAATTATTTCTAGTTTTCAGGCTGGGAGAACAAATCTCCTAAACTTAGGATCTAGATCAGAGATGGCAAGTAAAACATAGCTCCAACAGTGTTACAGAGGGATAATTAAAGTGACAACAAATGTGACTCATCAAAAATTGCTTGAATTATCTCTGCTCAAAGCCCTTCAATTAGAGCATATTTGGAATTGCTCAGAACAAAGAACCGATAGCAAATCAGAAACAGCAAGAACAAGGAGTAGGCCTAAATTCGCATCGGTGAGTGAAGGCGGCATGCAGTCCGGGCAGCAGCAGGGATGATAGAGACAGACTTTAGGAATGGCAGGGGTCAGCAGACTCCCTGTGGGAGACCCTGAGATGTCAAAAGGCCCTTGAGCTTTAGCTGACATCGGGAACAAGTGCAGGAGAGAGTTAAGGGGTTCATCTGATTTACACAGTGCCCGCTCTATTTTCCCATTCTCTTCCATAGCTCATCACCTGGGAGAAACCCCAACGGGAAAACACTGACAAGAAATGTCAAGGCTGCAGATAGCGTTGTCAGACCCTTGGTGGCCAAGAGAAAAGGAGCAGTTGGTCCACGTCCTCCCCACAAGAGTGCCACTTAGTCCCACTCACCCCCTATCACTGGCCCTGTATTCAACAGCAATTTCCTCCTCGAAAAAAATGTTTAGCTTTTCATCTTCCTTTCAAGGTCACTCCGGACCCCCTCTGATAGGACACAGCGTCAGCAATAACCCTCCCTGACCTGAGCCTGGTAGCTTCCTATGAAAACACACCCAGAGCCATTGCCCCAGCCATGGCCTGGAAGAACTCTGCTTAACAGGGCCCCCACAGCTCAGAGGCATGTACCCAGTGATCTCTATAAGAACCTGCACTGAGTGATAAGGACAAAGGATGCAGCAGTGACCAGCACCCCTTGGACACCTCAAGCAGTGCTCCGTGGTCAGAATAAGTACAGACCCTGCAGAACTCAGCCACACCTGCCTGCACAGGGGCAGTTTGCAGAGGACCGCAGGCATAGAAACAGGGACCATTTTGCCACCACATCACTCTGCCCTTTAACTGCCTGTTTCTGCAGGAGACAGCCTCCTTGTTGCCATTTGATGCTGATTCCTATCCAAACTCAGCAGGTGCTCCCCAGTCCAGAAGGAGCGCAGTTAAGGAGGCTGATACACATGCTCTCCTCCCCTTAGCCAGACACTTTCTCTAAACCCTGGTATCATTGGCACAGGCTTGTCTCGGGGCATCTGGCTAAGATTCCCCATACCACTTCCCCAAAAAGGTGTCAGAGTCTCAGTTCCCAGAAGGACTGCTTCTAGAGGGACGCTGGGAGCAGATGGGAATGCTCAGTTTTGGGTTGATTATAACTTTCTTAGCCAGAACCTATACAAATGCTGAATTTAATGCTTCTTAATAGAGAGGCAGCCTCCACCCACCCACCCCCAACCTCCACGAGGTAAAATCCATTCTGCAAGGGTGGAATTCTTGTGATCCAAATTTATATATGTGTCATTTTAAAAGAGGTTCTGGCCCTGGCCAGTTTGGCTCAGCGGTTAGAGTGTCTGCCCGCAGACCAGAGAGTCCTGGGTTCAGTTCCCACTAAGGGCACGTACCTCGGTTGCAGTTTGTCCCCAGCCCAAGTTGGGGTTGTGTGGGTGGCAACCACTCGATGTGTCTCTCTCACGTCGATGTTTCTCTCTCTCTCTTCCTCCCTCTCTCCCTCCTGCTCTAATCTGAAGATAAATGCAAAAATGTTCTCGGGTGAGGATAAAAAATAAATAAAATAAAAAATTAAAAGAGGTTCTGTGCCCAGCTGGTGTGGCTCAGCGGTTTAGCATCAACTCATACACCAAGAGGTCACTGGTTTGATTCCTGGTCAGGGCATATGCCCAGGTTGTGGGCCAAATCTCCAGTGGGGGGCAAGCAGGAGGCCACCCTGCTATACAAAAATCAATGTTTCAAAATAAATAAAAGATATCCTCTTTCCAAAATAGTCAAACATAGTTTTTAGTTAAATATCCAAATTCTTTAGCACATTTAAATAAGAGTTTACTGTTTAAATCTTTTATTTCCCGGGTATTTTCGGAAACTGGCCTACAGAACACACATGGAAGTTGCTCCGAGGACTAGATTAGAATCCTGGGCTGCCCTGTAGCCGTCCTCTGGCTTCCGCTCTGAGAGTTACTATGTTCAGGCAAAAATTAAAATATGCAAGAGAAAGCACTTTGTAAATTATAAAGCACTAGCAATGCTAGATATTATAAATATTAAATATAAAATCTTGAGTATGCTGTGTAGGATTTGCTTCAAAATAATGGGAAGAGAGGAAAAGGAAAATAAATGAAGCGACACTCATCATAAGCAGATAATAGTTGAATTTGGATGAGGCATAGACAGAGGTTCATTATACCGTTCTCCTCTTTTTGTATATGTTTGAAATTCTGTATAATAAAAAGTTTAAAAACAAAGCTAGGTGGAGCCTTGCAAATTTGAACCCTAACCCTTCTTCATACTGTAGGTGAGAAAAAACAGTCCAGAGAGGTTAAGTGACCTTCTTGAAGTCACACAGAGCCAGGAGCCAAATTTCTGAACTCCCAGTCTGGGTTCCTTCTATGGTCCCACACAAGGGGCCTCCGGCAGAAATGGATTCCTCTAGCTGCTTTCCCAAATATCCTCAAGTTCCCAAATCTCCCAGGTGTGTCCAGGAGCACATTCAGAAGAGGGGGGATGCTGGACAGATCTGGGTCTAGAAACAGCAGATCTGAGGCCGGGGCCAGAAGGCTCTGGGCACTTTCCACAATGAGAGGGGCCAGGGGGAACGAGGGGAGGTCTTCCCCCGGCCTGCTTTGTCACTGACACCTGAATCAAGAGTGCCCAGAGAACCTGACCTTGGCCTCAGAGACACGCTGATTCTGTCCCTCCCCCACCCTACTTTTCCAACCCATCTCCCTATTGCTGAACTACCAGGGCTCTGTACCAGGATACTCTGGGTTCCCAGGCGGTTTGGAGGTGGCTATTACTCACCCCAGGTGTGGGGGTGAGGGGAAGGATTCTAGAGAGTGGAACTAGGAGTGTGGAGAAGCCTCCTCCCCCGCAAGTAAGACGGGTCTGTGAAAGACGACAGATGTTGCATGGGGGGCCAGGTCTTCGCTGAGCCACCTAAGCCAGGGTAGGAAACAAAAAGTGAAGTCCGAGGTCCCCTGGCCTATCGGATGGCGACGTCTGTGTGCCAAAGTCCTTCTGACCGACTGCTAGAAAAACAGGGGTGTCGGCGCGGGTGCCCGAGTGCCTGGGAAGCTGAGCACACTCAAGTTGTAAGTGCCCCAAACCCAAGCCAGATGGTGGGGACAGGAAAGGAGAACTACCCCAAACCTGGGGGGACTGTGATGCCTAAGTCCCCTGTCACATTCTACGACACTGCCACATGTGGCTGGGGGTGATGACCTGACTGCCCCCCACTCCCCCCGCCACGCGCCCACCCATCCAGAATCCCTAGACTGCCCCTTCTCCCCTCATTCTGGTCCCTGAGCTGCCCATCGGGGGTCCCTCAGAATCTCCCCTGTCCTGCACTGGGCTGCCCACGTCCTCCCCCACTTTACCTATGTGCCCTTTACGGGACACCTGCCCCAAGTCTGTACTTTCCCTCCACGAAAACTGCTACTGGCACCAGGGGTCTTGCGCCCGAGGGTGCGGACCCCACCACCACCACCACCCTGCACTGACACCCCCAGGAGACTTCGAACTCTACGAATCCAAAGCGATGGACCCGATAGCCCCCACGGAGAGTGGCTCTCGGCCGGGTGCGCCCCGCCGCCCCGCGCCGCCGCAGGCTCACCATCTCGCCGCTCTCTCCGCGTGCTCCGCGCAGCTGGGCCTCCCACCCCGACTGCTCCAGATACAGCCGCCTCCGCTGTTGTGACACACTGGGCGGGAGGGGGCTGGGGACAGGCATGCTGGGCCAGCAGCTGCTCTTCAGCATCACAGTGCCCGGGGAGGGGAGGGCCCAGGCAGGTCACAGTGGCTCCTCCCCAGCGCGCGGCCCCACCCGCCCGTCCTGCAGCCTGGAGCCCCGCGCCACGGAGCAGTCAGTCCTATGAGCAGAGAGCACTCCTCCACTCGGGGTACAGGCCGTGATTACTCCAGCCCCTCAGGAAAAATGTGCAAATGCTGTTAGACAAAATGTTCGTCGCTTCTCAAACTTGCGTTGTCCTCCCGTTGCCACACCACTTGCCCCCATGAAGGGCTGGCCCCGCGGGAAAGGCGCGCGGCTGGGGTTACCGACGGCACTGGCCCTCAGCCCGCGGCGAGTACCGGCGCGGTGCAGGGCGCACCACTGGGGGCAGGCTCCCGGTTCCCAACCTGTTTCCACCCACATCAAGGCCTGCCCGGTAACTGGAGAGTTAAATGAGATAATATACTTCGCAAAACAGGTGCTCAATACTTTAGTTGTTCCTGTTTCTACTACTCTATCGGGGTACATCATCCTTCCACCGTTGTTTTCAAATCTGCTTCTTGAGCCATTTATCGTCCCTCCCTCTTCCTACTTTTACACCCAGAAAGTACAGGGTTCCGGCTGCCTCTTTGCCACTGAACAGCAAGGGATTTCCCCTACCCTCCTAGTTGGAGAGGGATGGGAAGAACAAGGTCTGGCCTGAGTAAGAGCCCCTCTCCACACTTGTGACTTTGGCCACTGTATTAACCCTCCCTCTCCTCTCCCCAGTTTGGAGGTGGGCAAGCTGATTATCTATAATCCTTGGTCTCACTGCAAAATTGCCTGCCAATATGTGCTGACATGTGTGACCTAGCTCCTGTCTTCTTTCAGCTTCACCAGACAACTGACCACCAACCACCAAGTCACTCCAGGCAAATTCATGGCTTTTCTGCAAGATATCACTGCACAGAGTTGCTCTAACCATGTGGTGACTCTCCAAGTCTCTCAGCACAGATATAGATTTACTCTCCTTGCCACTCCTAAGAGAATTCTCTGGCCAGTGGAGAATGAGAATATTTATTTACTTATATAGCAATTTGTTCTGCTGACCACCCATTTGTATATTTCCTATTTATACTATGAGTTTCTGTAAGACGGAACACATGTCCTAATCATCTGTGCATCTGAGAGAGAACCAAACCCAATGCTTTACCCATTGATACATACAGTACTTAGGATATTATGAGTTGAATTTATTCTATCTCATCATTTAAGATCCCGAAAATTGGGAACATAATTAAGCTAACTGCCAGACACTTGATAAATTCTCAATAAAGGATAATGACTATTATTAACTGTATAGTTATCACTCTTCCAAACCCCTATAGCATATTCCATTATTTCTTCCATTCCATTGATCGCCTTCCACTTTGGACTGTAGAGTTGTGTGAGTGTGTGTGTTAAAGCATTCCTACAGATTTGGAACACCTTGAAGGCAGGGTTGTCGTATTCAGCTTTGTGCTCCCCCCGTCAAAGTAGCTCATCAAGTGCAACAAAAATGCTTAAACTTTGCTGAACAAATTGATTTTTCAAGTTCTTTTGTGAACCAGCAAATATGTTATGAACAGTTCTTAATGTCTCAGGATAAAAAAGATCATGATAATACTAGTGATTAGGGTGGTATTCAATTGCCTTTCATTATAATGAGGCCCTTTGAACCTCATCAGCTTTCCCTTTATGAGGTGTAGGACTGGAGGGAGCCATGACTACACCAAAAATGCTAGACATAGCATCTTTTGGTTCCAGGGAGATTAAAAAGGGGGAGGGGGGAGTAGCTGTTATGGATTGAATGGTGTGCTCTTCCCAAATTCAGATGTTGAAGCCCTAACCCCCAAGGTGTTTAGAGACAGGGCCTTTCGGGAGGTAATTAGGTTAAATGAGGTCATAAGAATGGGCCCTAATTCAACAGGACTGGTGCCCCTAGAAGAAGAGGAAGAGACACCAGGGGCACATATGTACAGAAGAAGGCCATGTGAGGACACAGAGAGAAGGTGGCTATCTACAAGGCAGGAGGAAGAGAGGCCTCAGCAGAAACGGACCGCGCTGGACCTCAGTCTTGGACTTCAGCCTCCAGAATTGTGAAAAAATTAAATGTTGTTGTTTAACACACCCAGGATATGGTGTTGCAGAGCTGGAGCAGACTAAGAGGCCTTAGTCTTTGGAATGAAAAGATGTTCATTTTGGTTTTTAAGTCCTCTGCCTTATAATTATTTGACTGGGCAACCTGGATCTAATTAATAACTTCCCTTATCCCCCTCTATCCTATTCCTTTCTCTTTGAGTAGAAGTTTTGAAAAAAGAAAGGACATATTTTTTAGCCCCTATGATGGTTAATTTTATGTGTCAACTTTACTGGGCCATGGGATGCCCAGACATTTGGTCAAACATTGCTCTGGGTGTGTCTGTGAGGGTGTTTGTGGATGAGTTAACATTTGAATCCAGTAGACTGAGTAAAGCAGCTTTTCCTCCCCAGTGTGGGTAGGTTTATCCAAGTAATTGAAGATCTGAGTAGAGGAAAGGGCTGTCTGCCTGACAATTGAGCTGGGACATCAGTCCTCTCCTGTCCTTGGACTGATTTACACCATCAGCTCTCCTGAGTCGCCAGCTTGCTGACTGCAGACCTTAGGACTTTTCAGCCTTCATAATTATGTGAGTCAACTCCTTATAATAAATAATTATTTATTATATTTGTAGAAATATTTATATTAAATAAAATTAATATTTATAATAAATATATATATCGCACCAAAAGATTTGTATGGGATGGAGTGGCATCATAGGAAAGATAAGGCTGTCTGGTCATTACCTTCTCTCTGAGGCCTTGGCATTGTAACCAGACCAATTCTATGCTGGGGGCTGGCACTGCCCCAGCAGGGTCCAGGATCTCTGTGCTCTTGACTTGGACTGGAAAGAATTCAAAACCATGTCTGAGTGAGAGTCCAAGTGAGAGTAAAAGCAAATTTTATTCAGGTAGAGACAGAGAGGCTAGGATGCACCACCCTGAAAGAAGCAAAAGTACACATCCAAGCCCTGGCCCGTGTGGCTCAGCAGTTAGAGTGCCCGCCATGGACCAAAGGGTCATGGGTTCGATTCCTGGTCAAGAGCATGTACCTGGGTTGCATGTTCGATCCCCAACCCCAGCTGGGGTCATGCAGAAGGCATCTAATCGATCTCTCTCTCCCTCCCTCCCTTCTACTCTGTCTAAAAATCAATGGAATCGTATCCTCGGGTGAGGATTAACAACAAAAAAGTACACGTGCAAGTGAATGCAGGCAAACTCGCAACTCGCAGTTAGTTCTTGGGAGTTTATGTTTCCAAAGGCGGACTGTTTCCGAACTTTGTGGTGCCAAATTCTGACTCTGTCCTCTGGTTGGGAGGTGGGTCTGTTCCTAATATAGCTCATTTTGGAAGTGTCATGGTGCTTGGCCCCTTGGCCCCCTTCTACTTCCGGCATGAGTCTTTATTGTAATGATGGGATAATGAGCTTTGGGACCAGTCTCTGGTCAATTTTGCCTCCATCTCGGGTTGATCTGGTTTTAGCTAGTCCTTGTTGTTGACTTCTGTGACCCCACAGGAGTTTCCTGACATAAACTGTTTCCCTGGGGTCATGCCTGGAGGTGGGGGCTCTGATGAGAGGACCTAGTGGTTTAGGGGTCTGTGGTGTCCGCTCCGACTACTCATTCCACTTGTTGGGGGCTTTCCCTAACTCCTTTCTTCTCCTGCCTCAGTACCTGTATATAGCCAACTTTTTACTTGTAGATTTCCCTCCCGTCAGACACTAAAACAATGTATATATCCATTTCTCTGGAGCACCCCAACTAATATAGCCCCCTTTTTGCAGGTGAAGAAGCTGAAGTCACATGTAGGCTATTGATGAGAAGCAGCCCCCAGACAGTGTGACTCAGGCCTTGTGAAGAAATCACATCACCTTCGCCACGTTCCAGGCCTGACATGTGAGGGTGGGTATTTCTCACACAAACTTTTGTGCTATGGCGTCACATTCTCAAATATAATAATTATAGTGAGAGTTTAAAAAGTTGAGCCACACCCATTTGAGTAGGAGGCAAAATAATTTCTATCAGTCACCCGGGAGAAGAGTTGTCTTCATGATATTTATATATTTATTATTTATACAAAATGTCCTGACATCGAGCACTTTCTCTGTGCCAAACACTGTGCTAAGGTCTTATCTTTTACTCTTCACAACAAACCTCTGAAATTAAAATTTTTATTGTCCCCATTTTACAGATGAAGAATCTGAGACGTAGAAATGTTAGCTCTTATTCCTGATCACACAGCTAGTAAGAGACAGAGCTGGAGTTTGCACTCAGGGATCTGACAGGCGGGGCTCGGAGGTTCGATCACTGCCCGTTATGCAAGGGAAGCCTTGCATAACGAGGGCATGTCTCCATTCTCCTAGCTTAGGCTTTGAGAGTCCAAATATCTAGGTTGGTGCTCCAGGGGGTCGACGTTACAGATGGAGTTGACCGTGCGGAGGGAGACTGGGATCCCAGAGGAAGAGATACAAGAACGACCTGTCCATTTCCAGGTACCTGCATGGCTGAGGTAAGCCTGAAATGCAGACAACAAACTATTTTATAATCAGATTATCTTGATGGAGGTACTCACCATATTTATTCAATTTTGGTTAACCCCTAGCCTTAAGGACACTCACATTTAAAAATCACTGCTCCAGGCTGTTTCTCATACACTGCTGGGCACTCATGTTACAGGTGCAAGGTTCCTGTGCCTGATGCTTCATAAGAAACGCATTAGAGTGTGAAGTGCGAAAAGGTTTATTGAAGCAGTGGGCCCAGCTCCAGATGAGGGCGCCTGCGACTTCCGCAAACCCACCTAAGAGACCCGGAATCCAGGAGTCTTTCATTGTCATGGGAAGGGAGGGTGGGTGAGGCAAGAGGTGGTGGAGACCCCAGACAGCTGGACAGCTAGGCCCCGAAAAAGGATACAAGGAAGAGCTCAAAATTTCTAAAGGCTTTGTTCCCATCGGCCCCTTGACTCCCAGCTGATCTGAGTCCATTTTGGAGATGCCTATAAATCTTTGAAAAAGTCATTACTTTGGCCCGGCTGGTGTGGCTCAGTGGTTGAGCGTCGTCCCATGCACCAAGAGGTCGCTGGTTCGATTCCCAGTCAGGGCACATGCCCAGGTTGTGGGCCAAATCCCCAGAATTGATGTTCTCTCTCATCGACGTTTCTATCTCTCTCTTCCTCTCTCTCTAAAAATCAATAAAGAAAAAAAAATTTAATTAAAAAAAGAAAGAACAAAAAAGTCATATACTTTGTGCATATGCCGCCCCCCAAAGGCGCCCTGTGAGGAGGGGCTGCTGGAGCCTGCAGCCTCCCTGGGTCAGTAGCGTACGCACAGCAGGAGCTTTGAGCAGGCGGTTCACTCTGTTCCGCAAAGACAGGCAAGGTGGGCACGCCTGCCTCAACCATCAGATGGAATGATTCCCCTGGAGGTCTGCATGCTTGCGGCGGTTGTAATCATCTGGAGACCAGACAAATTTGGAGCCACAGACTGTAGCTGTCTTGCCACTTAGGCAAGTCTTCCAAAACCAGCACTGGAGGGCCTGGCTGTTCGGTTTTAAGTTGAGGAGGGCAGTCTTTTTTTTTTTTTTTATCCTCACCCGAGGACATTTTTGCATGTATCTTCAGATAGAGCGGGGGAGAGAGAGAGAGAGAGAGAAACATCAACGTGAGAGAGACACATCGAGTGGTTGCCACCCGCACAACCCCAACCGGGGCCAGGGACAAACTGCAATCGAGGCACGTGCCCTTAGCGGGAACCGAGCCCGGGACTCTCTGTTCTGTGGGCGACGCTCTAACCGCTGAGCCAAACCGGCCAGGGCGAGGAGGGCAGTCTTTTCCCACCGGCCCTGACTCTCCCCCTGCTCCCACTCCACCCAACGGGTTGGTGTCAGAAATGGTATCTTTCAGAGAATCACCTGCATAGCTTTAGCTTTTGATCCTTGTGAAACTTAACCTCGTGAGAGGAGCCGCCCTTTAGGCTAACATCAGTCGTGGGGAACAGCGGGCAGATGAAAGGGAGAACCCAGAAGCAGTGGGCACTTTCGGCTGGGAGTCTGGGACAGACTAGCAACGTGCAGAGAGCCCTGAGGTTGGGGAAGGGAGAAAAACTCATCTCCTTTACAAACTGGCTCAGGCCCGTCGAAAGCCAGTGCTGAAGCCCTTACCCTCCTGCATGTAAGGCTGTTACAGATCAGATCACCACCTTCCTCGGCTGCCAGCCCCGAAAACGCACCAAAAGATCTGTGTGGGATAGAGTGGCACCATAAGAAAGATAAGGCAGTCGGGTCATTATCTTGTTCTCTCAGGGCCCTGGCATTCTGCACATGACTAATTCTTCACTTGTTATGTATTTCCCTCCTGTCAGACACTGACCAGCTGGCTGAATTCACTCATATTCCCTCCCCCTCTCTCTCTCTCTCTCTCTCTCATGCTATGGGTATTGCAGACTATCCAATCTTTTCGGACCACACCCTGGCAGGATATTAAAAGAGCTAGAAAACTGTTCTCACCATTCATGTTGCAGATCTATTTTGGAAAACTATCCCAAGAAAATAACCCGCAAGGAAAACAGCCAGTGCTGTTTCCTGGCATTTTCATATACAATCTGTTTAGAGATGTTATTTATATTAGCAACTGTTGGAAAGAACTGACTTGGCCAATGCATTGACAGGAAGGAATACTACATGGCCACTAACATGGGGTAGTGGGTTGAATTGTGGCCCCCGAAAGACACATCCACTTGAGGCAGGTTAGTAAGAAGCTAGGACATTTCCTTGGCAAGTGGAATGGGGAAACTGAGACAGAGAGCTGAACAGAAGGCTGAGTAATACAGAGCCAGATAATAAATCACAACGTCTTATCTTCCCTAACCAAGGACACTTAGGAGCAAATTCACTGTGGTGCTGGGGCAGACCTGCCCCCCCAGTCTGGTCCCTTTCAGATGTCATTCCTTGAAGGTGAAACCCACCAGAGAATGGTACTGACCCCTCTATATGCTCATTTTGGTTCATTAACATATCAAAGGACAGACCTGGAAAGCTGATGAGTATTCTATTGAGATCTTCCCCTGAGACCTCCCCTAAAATTCTCACCTTTACAAAACAGATAAAAACCCTAAGACTAAGGGCTCAGTGAGCGCTCTACCTGGAACATGCCCACACCTTCCCCCACCCCCTTTCTTTTCTCAGACGTTTCTTTGCTTTCTCCTAAGCTCCAAGGGTTCCAGTGAGACTTGCCACCAGGGGAGCAGCGGGCAGCAGCAGCTTGTCCTGGGCTAATCCCTGCACCTGTCTCCAAGGGCCCTCCATTGGCCTCCGTAACCTGCTTCCTGAGTCCACACAGCCAGCTGGCTCACTGCTTCTGCCTCCGCCTTCCTTCCTCAAGGCCCAGGCAGCCTCACCCAGGCTCCACTCTGCCTCACGTCTCCAAGGAGCCGAGGGAGCTTCGTCTAGGCTCACTCCTGGTGCTATGATCTTGCTTCTTCTAAGTCCTTCATTTGTATCACTGTACTCAGCTCTAATAAACGTACTCTCAAAATCACCTGGACTCATACTGTGAAATCTTTCCTGCACAAAGTCAAGAACCCACACATTCCAGACCATGCCCGGGCAGATCTGCCTGGAGCCCGGTACCTTTCCAGTGACACTCAGAACCTCACACTGTCACCTTATTTGGAATAAGGGTCTTTGCAGGTGTAATTAAGGATCTCAAGATGAGATCATCCTGGATTAGGGTGAGTCCTAAATTCAGACAAATGCCCTAATAAGAGACAGAAAAGAAGAAATAGAAACAGAAAAGGCCAAGCGGAGGTGGAGGCAGAGATTGGAATCACACTGCCACAAGCCAAAACCCATCCCGAGCCACCAGAAGCTGGAAGACACAAGGAAGAACTCTACCCCAGAGCCTTCGGAGACAGACACCTTGATCTTGGACTTCTGACCTCCAGAGCTGTGAGAGAATAAACTTCTGTTGTTTTAAGCCACCCAGTTTGTGGTACTTTGTTATAACAGCCCTAGAAAATAGATATGTATTGTAAGGAAGTAAATAATGTTGGAAACTGAATAGATGGTAATATTAAATAAATAAGAAAATACTGCGGAACTCAAAGTAGCTGGTATTTTCTTATAATAAACAAGTATACATGTATATCAAAAAAAGATACAATTTTATTTTCATGAGCTTTTTTTTAAGTAAGGTTAAATGAATACAAAGCATTTTATGTCTTATAAATATAGTAAGTAATGTGGACTGTTACACGGACCTAAAAATAAAGTCCGGGCATCCGTGTGACAGCAGAGCCAGGCTAGGGCCCAGGCTATTTTTCACTCTGGTCAGTTTTATTTTTTGGATTTTGACCCAACAATATTGCCTCATGAATTCATTTTTAAAATTCGAGTACCCACCAAAGCCTTACCCACCTGCAACTGCTTCCTTACCACGGAGTCCTGCCTATCTTTCAGAGCAGACTCACCCACCTTGGTCCACATATCCCCAGCCTTTGTCTGTAGACAGTCAGAATACTCCCACAAACTCTGCTACCTTCCCACTCACCAGCCCCCACCCTGCTCTTCCTATAAGCCCTAAATAAAAGCTAAGACAGAGAGCCTATTATTTTTGCCCTAGTACCTGATTATTTTAAACGGCCCAGAGAAACTGTGAATTTGCAGTTGCCTATATAACTATCCACAGATTGTTAATGGACCATTTGAATCTTACTTGATCCAACTGTTATCAGCAGCAGGAATGGCACCAGGTGTTAGACCAGTGGGGTCAGACGGGACCTGGGGTCAGCAACCTCGGTACTTGAGTTCTGGCTAGGAGAGAATTCAGAGCTAAGACTCAAACCAGAAGAAAATATTTATTTAGAAAAACACAGAGATAGAAGAAGTAATTTGTAGACGAAATGGGTTTAGGAAACAAGTTATAGAGGCAAAGGAAGGGCCCTTGGAGCTTAGAAGTGAGGAAGGTCAAGGTGATGCACCTGGGAGGAGGGGCACGGGGAGGGGAAAGGCACCATGGGAGGGAGAGCGCTGGGTCCTCCCTCCTAAGGGTTTTCAGGGTGGAGTTTTTATGGGAGGTTCCAGGGGACGATCTCAATATAATATTAAGCAGCTCTCCAGGTGTGTCCTTTCAGGGTTGGGGTCTCCACTGATGACTGGTCGGTGCCAGGGCAGGGGTCATTATCCAATGCAGCTGTTCCTGAGGTCAGCTCTGGCGTTGCTTGTCTGGTTTTGCTGCTTCTCTGGGCCTGGAGCTGAAATACAACTGAGGTCTAGATGTTATCTCTAGGGAAGAAAGGTCAGGGGTGCAAAGTACATGACCAGCGATATGCTAGGAGAGGAAAGGTCACCCTGGGGATGAGATCCTACCCTACAGTTGTCCACTGATAACCCAGGGCTTTCCACCCTGGGGACCTTCTGTACCTGGCCCATCGCCCTGCGCTGCACTGGCTGCCTATACGGGAAGCCACTATCTACTTAACCTTTCTAGTTCATACATCTATTTCAATTACTTTAAATCATTGTAATAAAAAGACTTAACCATCTATTTCATAATAGTAAACATTATGTACTATTTTCAATATTCCCTTCTATACGCGGTTTTTGCAAGGTTATAGAGCAACTTAGTAGCAGAGCTAGAACCCAAATCACTGCAGTTCTATTTCTAAAAATCCACATTACAATAATAAATTTTCTTCTATCTTCCTCAAAAATTTTATTTTTTTGAAAAATAAAAAAGCGCCCTGGCCAGTTTGGCTCAGCGGTTAGAGCGTCGGCCGGCGGACCAGAGAGTCCTGGGTTCAATTCCCGCTGAGGGCACGTACCTTGGTTGCAGTTTGTCCCCGGCCCCGGTTGGGGTCGTGTGGGTGGCAGCCACTCGATGTGTCTCTCTCACATCAATGTTTCCCTCTCTCTTCCTCCCTCTCTCTCTCCCGCTCTATCTGAAGATAAATGTAAAAATGTCCTCAGGTGAGGATAAAAAAAAATAAAAATAAAAAAGCAAGGAATAAAAAAGTGTGTATACTACAATTGTGGGGTTTTTTAAAGAAGAAAATGTGATCTCTATCTGTATTTCTTTATATGTACAAAGAAACTCTAGAAGAAGAAATATGAAATAAACAACAAGAACTTGCTGGATGGAGGACAGGAATGGCAGCTCTTCATATTAGGCCTTTTCATACTTTTTAAAAAAACTATATGAATGTACTACACATTCAGAAAATTAAATGTGTTCTTAAATGAACATATACAAAAGGCTTCATGCTTCTTTAGGTCACGGGAGTCACTGCAAAGCCGACTTCCGTGCTGAGAACCCAGAGTCGAGGAGCCACCTGCTCGGGGGAGTGACACAGATGTGGCACTGGGCTCGCATGCTCCTGCCTCCCCTCCCATGGCTGACACTTAATCAACCGCAACAATATAAAAACTAGCACCAGCTCGCTGCACGTCATGCACTTCTTACGTGTTTACACATATCAGCACAATTTAATCCCTACAACAAACCTATGAAGTAAAACAATCATTATCCTCATTTTACAGATGAAGAAACTAAGCACATGAAAGATAATTTGCTCAAGGTCAAAGTTAGGGGACCAAGATATGAAGTCAGGCATTATGGTCCCAGAGTCCACACTCTCACTTATACTGAAAAATTACTCCATTAGAATTAGACCTTGTTTCTCCAAACCAAGCCTCGTAAAAATGCATGTTTCCTGGGAGGACTCACAGGGCATGTCTTTTGGCCATTGTCTTTAACTCCTCTGAAACAGTGTTACCTAGGAGACCATGAAATCCATGACTAGGATGGCACAGTCATTAGTACTGAGGGGAGGGTTAGGGTGCTCCGCGGTCCAGAGCAGCCGGTACCTGCCAGGAGCAGCTACCAGAGCCCAAATGCCAGGGAGTCTTGGAATGGTGAGGGTGACTTCTGCAGGGTAACAAGGCAATTTTACCAGCTCTCCATCTTGGCAATAGACTAGCAAAGGTGAGAAAGACTCTCAGACAATGCTGTGGAGGGAATCAAAGGCGCAGGGTGGCTCGCTTTCACAGGAAGCAGCCCATTCCCTGGGCTCTGACCAGAGCTGCGGGAATGAAGAGCTTGGCACATTCATGTGAGTATCGATGGAACCACCAGCTCGTATTTGTACCTGCAGCGAGGGCACCAGCCGTGCTTGCTGTCACTGTACACTTGAGAAGGGGCACCTCCTGTTCTTTCCGTCTGCAGCGGGCTGAGCAATGATACTGCTAAAACCAGTGCCAAGCGCTGCGTCCTTCTCCGACACCTGCCTTTAAGCTCACCGACTTTTGCTGCTTCGATTTTTCCCTTCGAATTCCCAAGGTCAGGTCCCAGTTCACCCAACAAATCTTTATCACACGGCCCCTTACATGCTCGGCCTCAGTCTAGATGTAATAGGGGCCATAAGAACATACACACTGGACCAGTCTGCCTGGGAGCAGAGTCCAGCTCTCCCACTTTAGAGCTGTGGGGCAATTGAGCAATTTAGCCCCTCTGTGTCTACTCTGTCATCTCTAAGAGAGAGAACAATACTGACCTCATTGGCTCGCTCTAGTCAATTAGCTGACGCATGAACAGTGCTGAGAATGGTGCTGGCACGTGGTGAGTGCCGTACAAACGCTAGCTGTTAGCATCAAAACACATGCCCCTGCCCTGCACAAAAGGCTTTCATCCAGTTAGAGAGACGATGCACGGTCCCCTAAAACAGTTAAAGAACAAACAAGTATTAACGTAGTGAAATGAATGGTTTAACTATTAAGTGCAAGAGACTAACTGAAAAGAGAAATATCGTTATAATAGTAACAGTGGCCAGGGAAGGCTGCATGGAAGGAAAACTGAGCAGTGGGCTGAGATCTGAGGGGTCCACAGGCAAATGAAGTACAACACAGAGCCTGAGAGGGTTTAGGGGTAGGATGGTCAGCAGTGACAACAGCCATGAGTCCAGATGGGGAACTTAAAAGGGGAGATGGGGGTGTGGTCTAGGTTTTCTCTGCAGTTGGAAATATAATTAGACAAACCTTTAGAGGTCAGAGATGGAGTTGGAGACGGGATCGTTAAGTTAAAGGTGACAGTTGAATCCATGAAAGGAGAAAAACTCATGGAGGGAGAGCATGCAGAGAGGGAAGAGCTGTGGACAGAGGCTTGAGGGTACACTTGCTTCCAGTCTGAGGTCAAAAGAGAGAAACAAGCTAAAGGAACAGAAGAGCAGGAGTCAGAGAGGTTAGGGACAGAGCAGGTGCCAAAAAAGGGGTGATGCTGCACTGCATTTGGAAAGTGAGTCTTCTACCCAAAAGTATGAACTCTTCTTCTAGAACCTAATACATCTCTGAAGGTGAGAACATGTTGGTTACCTTCTAAGGACCATATAATTTGGTTTCCTGCCTAAGGAACCTCTCCATATAAATAATTTGGATGTTCTTTTTTTAGGTTGTTTCCTAAACAAGATTACAGGGAAGAAAGTAATAATTCTTAGACGTTATTAGTCATAAAATTGTTCACAGTATTCTCATAATGTCTTTTAATCTAGGCTATGTCTGCACAGAGGTCCCCATCTTTACTCATATTGTTTTTTCTTCTTTTTCATAATAATGTCACCAAAGCATCATCTAATTTGATTGAATTTTAATGGCTTTATAATAGATAAATTATATATGAAATTATGTACTTGAACTAGTGTTTTTGTTAAATTTCCATCCCGCCTGGCAGCTATCAGCTTGTTTTCTGTATCTCTGGGTCTGTTTGTTTTGTTCCATTTACTCATTTGTTTTCTTAGATTCACATGTAAGTGAAATCATCTTGCATAGTAAAACCTTGATATAACAGACTAATTTGGGCAAGGGGGTGTCCATTAGAGCTGAAAGTTGGTTATATAATAAAATAGGTTTTCCAAATGTATTAATATATGTTAAAAAATTGACAAATTAGCCCTGGCCAGTTTGGCTCAGCAGTTAGAGCATTGGCCTGTGGACTGAAGGGTCGCAGGTTTGATTCCCAGTCCAGGGCACCTACCTTGGTTGCAGGTTCGGTCCCAGCCCTCTCGGGATAGTGCCAGAGGAACCAATCAATGTGTCTCTCTCACATCAATGTTTCTCTCTCTCCCTCCTTCCCTCCCTTCTATTCTCTCTGAAAAATCAATGGAAAAGTATCCTCAGGTGAGGATTAAATAAATAAATAAATTTTAAAATGACAAATTAGCCCTGGCTGGTTTGGCTCAGCGGTTAGAGCATCGGCCCGTGGACCAGAGAGTCCTGGGTTCGGTTCCTGCTAAGGGGCACGTACCTTAGTTGCAGTTTGTCCCCAGCCCCAGTTGGGGTCGTGTGGGTGGCAACCAGTCGATGTGTCTCTCTCACATCGATGTTTCTCTCTCTCTTCCCCCCTCTCTCCCTCCCGCTCTATCTGAAGATAAATGCAAAAAAAAAAAAAAAAAAAAATGTCCTCAGGTGAGGATCAAAAAAAAAAAAAAGACTAGTTAGTTTACCTGTTTTTACTTATGTAGACATGTTTGTGTAATTAAAATTAAGTTTGCATGAAAAGTTTAATTTCACAGAAAAGTTTTCTATATTACTGTCATTTTAAATGTATACTGAATCATCTAGTAAATGCATGCATTCACCAGCCAGCTCCAGTAAACAGTGCACAAGGCTGGGACACGGCTCAGTGCACTGGGGACACCAGCCGCCCTGTGTCAAAACTGCTGCAGAAAGTCAAGCTACTCCACAACAGAACCAATCACCACAGGCCATGCGGAATGCTGTTTAAAGTGGTGACTCTTGGATTTAAATATGTAGACTATAGTTGTAGATATGTAATACCTATTATGTCGGCAAAATTACTACAGTGTTTTTTCCAACATATGGACTATTTGCTAAAATGTGTTAAAAATAACAGTAAATTAATAACAAAAAATAAGTTATTAATTTAATTATAAGCATATCTTGGTTAAAAGCTTTTTAAAATTAACAGGGTGTTAATTTTCACATATGACATATGAACCAGAAATTTTGTCCATTAAATCCAAAGTCCATTAAATCGAGGTCCACAAAATCGAGGGTTTACTGTATTTGTCTTTTTTTTTAATCCTCACCCGAGGACATTTTTGCATTTATCTTCAGATAGAGCAGAAGGGAGAGAGGGAGGAAGAGAGAGAGAGAAACATGGATGTGAGAGAGACACATCGAGTGGTCTCCACCCACACGACCCCAACCGGGACTGGAGGAACTGCAACTGAGGTACGTGCCCTTAGCGGGAACCAAAAGAAAAGAAAAGGGCCCTCCTTTTTTCCCACAAACACTCCACGCATTAAGTTCCATGGAAGCGCTGTGGCAGGGTGGGAAACGTGGCCTAGGCCCGCCTGCAGGAAGCTTGCCTAAGGAAGCCAGAGAACAAGACAGCAGATGACAGCAGGCCCTGCCTGGGGGTGCCAGGGGTGGAAGTCCTTGAGCCCAGAGGCTTTTCCATGGAGACGAAAAGAGGGTGAGGTAGTGGAGAGGTGCCCCATGCACAGTTCATGCCAGGCCTTCCTCTCTGTCATTTCCTCTGGCAGATCTCACGGATGGCAGAGGCTGCTTAGTGCCATTCCAGGTTTAGAAAATGCCGAATGCCCAGAGTGTGCGAGGCCTGCCCTTATCTCCCCACTGTGGCAGTTACCAGGCAGGCCGTAGACCGCCGTTTGCCAGGAAGTAACAGGAAAGGGGCGCAACCACTGCCTGTTATCTGTGCAGAACCCTACATCCTCCTCTAGCACTCTCTGTCCCCGTCCCCTCCTTCCACCCATGATTGCCCACTTAGCCTAATTTCTCCTCCCCACCCCATGCCATCTTCCCCAACCTCCCATCTGACCACAGAACAGAAGAGTATTACGCATTCCAGCTCTCCTCAGCACACCTAAATTTTAAAATATCTGTTCTATGTTGTCACTGAGAGCCATGTAGAACTAACTCCAGCAGAAGTTACCCTCCCAGATAATCTGCATATTAATTAGCAGTGAGCCTCAGCCAGAGAGCTACAGATTTTAGGGCAGAATCACAGTGCAGGGCGAGGAGCACTAGGCCTGAGGGTCATGTGTCCTGCGTCTTATTCAGCCTAAGTGACTTGGGGCAAATCAATTCACCTCTCTGGGTCTCGACTTCCTTAACTTATAAAGAAGGGGGCTATAGCCCTGGCTGGTTTGGCTCAGTGGTTAAAGCGTCGGTCCGTGGACCAGAGAGTCGCGGGTTCGGTTCCCGCTAAGGACACATACTTCGGTTGCAGTTTGTCCCCGAACCCGTTTGGGGTCGCGTGGGTGGCAACCACTCAATGTGTCTCTCTGACATCGATGTTTCTCTCTCTCTCTTCCTCCCTCTCCCTCCCGCTCTATCTAAATATAAAAATGCAAAATGCCCATGGGTGAGGGAAAAAAAAAAAAAGTAGGGGGCTATAATAGATTATCTTTCCAGATCTAACATCCTGTGAAATTCCACCATACATGGGCTGCTTTTCTGACTTCCATCCCCTCTGAACTTGGTGTACTGGGTGTGTTAAAGAGCACCATCTGAGAAAAATATAATGTAAGCCATATGTAAATTTAAACATTCTAGTAGTCCCACAAAAAAGTAAAAAGAAACAGGTGAAATTAATTTTAATAACAGATTTTATTTGACCCAATATGTCCAAAACATTATCATTTCAACATGCAATCAATATAAAAATTGAATTCCCATTCTTTTTTAGTACTCTGTCTACAAAAATCAGTGTGTATTGTACATCTAAAGAACACTTCGATTGGACCAGCACGTCTCAGGTGCTCACGAGCCACACGTGATGGCCACCGTACTGCACAGCACAGGTGTAAGTCGAAGGAAGCCCTCCCTCCACGTCTGACCACGTCACGCCCAGAGTTGAAGACTGACGTGATGCCAGCCTGCATCCTGGGAAAAGCCGAATCATCACAGAAGCTTTGGCCTGAGTTCCTTGTCGGACGAGGACAGAGTTCAGGACAAACATAACACAGAATCTGAAGCCTACAAGCACAACAATAACGGGGAGCTTCAGGGGAGAGACAGAAAAAGGAGTTGGGCGTGGTCGTATCTTCTTTATACTCAAGGTTTTCACAATACAAACCCCACACACTCACCAAAAGCACACAGACCTCTTGTCGTATCAGTTATATCAATTCATTCCTTTAAACACCTCTGCACACCCAACTCCCAGGCACTCAGCTGGGCAATGGGGATGCAGCTACCCCTCACGAGAACTCTCACTTGGGTCAGAATAACACATTAAACACTTCATAATTAGGATCTCACTCACTCATCCAAAGCCCCTGTGAAATAAGAACGCAGTTACAGATGAGAACACTTAGGTTCAATCACTTTCCTTTTTTTTTAGAGAAAGACACATGGCTTGGTTGCCTTCCTGCAGGCACCCTGACTGGGCCAGGGATCGAAGCTCAAACAACACAGGTATGTGCCCTTGACTGGGAATCACACCCAAGACCCTTCAGTGCTCAGGCTGACACTCTAACCACTGAGCCAATTCAATCACTTCCCAACAGTCACACAACTAGAGACTGGTGGAACGAAGATCCAAACCTGCCTCTTAGACACGAGATCAAGCCATACTTCCCAGCTTCAAAGAGCTCAGTCTCTAGAAGCAACAAAAAATGTCACAACTATGAGGCCATGGAGGCACCACCACAGAAAGGACATGAAATAGGGGCTGGAAGCAGGGGACATTAAGAAAGGATTCCCTTGCCCTGGCCAGTTTTGTTCAGTGGTTAGAGCGTCGGCCTGCAGACCAGAGAGTCCTGGGTTCGGTTCCCGTTAAGGGCATGTACCTCGGTTGCAGTTTGTCCCCAGCCCCGGTTGGGGTCATGTGGGTGGCAACCACTCGATATGTCTCTCTCACATCGATGTTTCTTTCTCTCTTCCTCCCTTTCTCCCTCCCACTCTATCTGAAGGTAAATGCAAAAATGTCCTCAGGTGAGGATAAAAAAAAAAGAAAGGATTCCCAGGGGTAACCCTGTGTAAGTCTGGAAGGTTGAGGAGCTCACCAGGCAAAAAGGAGGGCAGGACCTTGCAGAGGGAACAGCAGAGGTGTGAGGGAGGATGCAGTGTTCAGAACACTGGTTGGTGGGGCCACTGGAGGGCAGTATGCGTAAGAAACAGAGGCCCCACATAAAAGTGGAGGTGTGAGCCAAAGCCAGTGCACTAGGGCTTGAAATTCCACAAAGAATGTAGGTTTTATTCTGAGAGCCATGGGAAGCCTTAAAGAATTTTATCTAGGGTAGAGAACAGGACCAGATTTTTATTGAAGAAATAATTCTAAAGGAGAGATCTCAAAGCTTATCTGCCTCCCTTGCTTTCCTCTCCCTAGGGTTGTTAGCTCTATTAAAAGTCCATGTGTAAAAGCATGGATTTGTTTCCTAGAGTTGAACCACAGCTAGGGACTCAATCTCCCAAGGGCCTGTGAAGTTTACTTACTCTACCATTGTACTAAAGAGAAGTTGCTGACTTGCAACTCTTGAAAATCAACCCACACAAAGCTAAAGGTACCTCCTATACTGTGTTCTTGGCCTCAGCACTGACAGAGGTCCCAGCAGGGGGTGGTTTGCTTGGCCTAGTAATATTTCACATTTACTTACACAGAAACATGTAAGATTTCTTGTGGCCAGTGACAAAATGCTGAAACATTTCAGGTGCTCAAACGCTGAGGCCCCATGTCTCCTCCCAGCTAACAATTAATAAAATTGTTTACTGCCTTCAAAATCCAAGTCTCCCCTCTGCCCAGCCCCTTCTGCACACCCCTTCCAGCTCCCGATTACCCAGTTCCATTTTCAGCTCATCAGCCTCTAAGGCTGGCCTACTTTTCAAGGCCACACAAGCAGAAAAACTTGTGCATTAATACAAATGACAGATTATAATTAGAACAGGACACAGAAAGGGGGAACCAGCAACAGTGTCTACCAGAAGGCAAGGATACAGGCAGAACCTGGTAAAAATGCCAATGGACGAAGTACAAAAATACTACTGCCCGGCGAGGGGAAGGGCTTGACAAGAGGGAAAGACAGCAGCAATACTGAGTGTAACAGAACAGGGCTTGGCCACTGACAACCTGAAAAACTGAGCTGAAGCCCGAGAAGCACCAAGCAAGATCACTTTACCCAATGAGAAGAGCAAAGCAAACTCACTTTGTTTTCAGTAGTCACCCTGGTGGTTATGAACGCCAGGCCCTGGTCTGAACAGAGTGGGCCCAAGCAGCTTCAAGTTCATTGCAAAACCATGGGAATGGTGTACAGATAAACAACTAGGCCAGATCTATGGAGAGGAGTATGGGGAGTATGGGGGTGGGGTGGGGGGAGGCCCTCTTCAATGGCACTCTGTCTAACTAAAGGCCTGCCTAAGGGGCAATTTTCAGAGGTAAGTTTTCCAAGGGATTTTTCTGAACTTCCAGCTTCATTCACAACTTAAACTGAAAAATCAACCCCTTGCCTTTGCCAAGATGGAATGTTTCATGGACGCACTCTCCATTCCCAAACCCCTCCTTCACAAGGGGCCTCTGAGAATAAGAGGGGCTGTTCTGGAGGACTTGTGCCCTCTGGCCCAGCTTTGTTTCCACATGACCTACTGACACCTGCCAAAGTGGGGTGCCCAGGGAAGAGCAGTCAGGCAGCAAGACAGTTCGTGTGACTGAATCAGCTCTTCCTACAATTAGGCTGGCCCCATTCCCACAGGGGCCCAGCCAGCAACAGGAATTTGGCGCCATGGATGAGTTCTCTCCTGTGGAGTGGAGAGGCCGAGGTGAATGGAGAAGACCACGCAGTCACGGATGGGACACTAGTAGAGAGAAGAAAACAGAGCTTCCCGGATCCAATGGAAGAGCTGAGCCAGCTTGCAGAGGAAGGGCAGAGAAGAAGGAGAAGCTGCAGGGAAAACACAACTGTCAGCGTTCCTTCCTCCACCCCTCACTCAGCCCCATTTCCCACCCCTCGGGAACTCGACCAACTTGGCACATACAGGATCTTTTCAAAGCATATTTTGATGCTTAATGTTATTTCCTCCTCCTCCCTCCTCAACAATAAAGAATTTCACTTTCGCCCTGGCTGGTTTGACTCAGCGGTTAGAGTGTCCGCCCGCGGACCAGAGAGGCCCGGGTTCGGTTACGCTAGGGGCACGTACCTCGGTTGCAGTTTGTCCCCGGCCCCAGTTGGGGTCGTGTGGGTGGCAGCCACTCAATGTGTCTCTCTCACATCGATGTTTCTTTCTCTCTCTTCCTCCCTCTCTCCCTCTCGCTCTATGAATGCAGAAAGTGTCCTCGGGTGAGGATTAAAAATAGAATTTCACTTTCTCTAGGATATATTCTCTGGAATATACTTTCTTCACTTGCATTACAATGATCTTAAATTTGCTGAGAAAAAGATTCAAATTTATTATGTTTTAATCTTTGTGATATACAAAAAACTGCTAATGTGCTGCTTCTGGTGAGATGAATTTGGGAAGAGACGTCTCTGTATCTTTAAAATTTAGAGCCATATGACAGTATTACCTATTTGTATCATGTTAATTATACTGAAATAAAGTAAAATTTACCTCTTTGGAATTAAAGCTAAGTTGGATTTTTTTTTTCATTATTTGAATTCCCGATTTTTTTAATTTTTAAAAATTTATTTTAGAGAGAGAAAGGAAAAAAGAGAAAGAGAAATACTGATTGGCTGCCTTCCGAACATGCCCCAACTGGGGGCTGAACCCACGACCTGGGTATGCGCCCTGACCAGCAGTCGAACCTGCCACCTTGTGACTAAGGAACAGTGCTCCAACCAACTGAGCCACGACAGCCAGGGCTGAATTCTTGATGTTTTAACTGATTTTTTTTTTCTTTCTTAAAAAGGAACATATGATGAGGAAGATTTTTTTAACCCTGAGGTTCTATTCAGAGTTCAACCCTGCACAAAGTAGGTGATAAAGTAGATGACAGTGACTCGGAGTCAATGTTCAAGGGTCAGCAGGGTGGGGGCTTTTCCAGACTGCTCTCGTGGACTGCGGCACTAGCCTCCCCAGGTGAGCTGGGTCAGCTCTGGCTCAGGTCCAGCAATCCCCCCTATGGAAGAGACTCCGCGAGAAACGGCCCGGGAGGTACCTCCATCCCCAAGGGGGCTCCCACCACCAGGCCCTGTCAACTGCCCCTTCTCCAGAAAGGGTGCGAGGGGAGTAGGCTTCATCACTCACCTGGATCAAACCTCACCACCAAGAGGCAGAGGATCAAGGCGGCCAGGAGGATCTTCCTGAAGGGCAGGGAAAGCAAGTGGCTCACTGCAGAGTCCCAAAGCCGGCAAAGCAACATCAGTAGTGACAGAAACTTGTGGGAGGAGCCTGGTCAGGGAGACAGAGCGTAACTGTAAGGTAAGTCGCAGGGACCAGCTTCCTCAAATCTGAGCTTTAAATCTGAGCTTTATAAGAGTTGAACAAAGGTAATAAGCCATGTAATTCATAAAGTGGTTCTAAAGGAGACTCCGGAAGCTCCGAAGGGTTTTGAGGACAGACTCTATCGCCAGAGTGTCATCTTCTCAGGACAGGGCTCTGGCAGACCACATCTACTCAGGCGGGTAAACCTGGCATACTTGGTGTTTTACTAAATATCCTCATAATTTTATAACATTATTTATATTTGGCCTAAGATATATGCACAGAGTTACCCAGAGCAATAGATCTTGATTATCACAGTAATGCAGGAAAATGAAGGGTACTTAGCACACACAGTGAAGAACTCAAAAGTCCTGGATTATGAATATAAAAATGAACCTGCACTACCAATCCAAGAACAAGTGGACCAGTCCTCATAGAACACCCTGAACTTGCCATCAAAGCCCTTTCTGCCCCCTCCTCCCCAGGGGGTGCAGGGCCAGAGGGCCCAGGTAGCCACAGGTAATCCCTGAGGCCAACAAGCCCTGTTTGCAAAGAAGCAATCCTGTCTCAGCAGGTTCATGCTCTTTAGCACACAAAGAAAAACACTTAGGAAAACAGGGTTACAGTCTCCTAATTGCTAAAGGGCACTTTTGGGGGGAAAACAATCAGCCTATTCTATATATTACTAAGGGGGGAAAAAACAAACAAAGATCAATAGGTGTTGGGTCTTGGAGTGGTTTCTCTACAGAAGCAGTTTATCAATCTGCACTGTGCAGAGGTGCGCTGTCCCTGAAGGGGGTGGACATCAATCACTGAGGACACTGAAGAAGAGTGACGCACACAGGAGACCAGGCAGGGGCACCCAAACTGAAAATAAATAATTTTTACCTCGTAAATCTAGTCACCACGTTACTGTGTTAGTTTCTCATCTTCCTCTGGCTATTCCCACGCCTACCTCAGCTGTGTCTATATGTGTGCCAGCATTTAAAGGAGGAGTACCATCCTACCCAGGCCAGCATGGTACAGGTCCTCTGATGAGAGGACCCCAAGGAGATAGTGACTTTGGGAGAAAAGAGTCAAGATCCTGAGATCCAGCAACACCTCCTCATATGAAGATTTTCCTTCCACTACCAATTTCAGAGGGCCTGGGCTTTTTGAGCAACTCAACAGGTTTCCTATTCTGTGATTTGTGAGTTACTCATACAAAGAATTGCTCCCAGGCTCCCAGGAATGTCATGATGGACCCCAAGGTCCCGAGGAAAGCCCACAGCTACACTTTATAGAAGTCCCAGAAGGATGATAGCCTACCTTCCTGGCTTAGCTTCCAGTCCTGCTCCGAGTCAGAGTGCTTGTGTTCCTGCTGCTGCCTTGCTGTGCTTATGGCCTGGAGTGCATGTAGCCGCTGCTCCTCACTGAAGGCTGCAGAGCCCACCACTAGCTCCTCGGCCTCCGACCAGCAGCCCAGAGGCAGCAGCACCCGCTGCAGGTGGAGTTCTGCCAAGGCTCTGTATTCTGGAAGGCCCTGATTGTCTGGGTCTTGCAGCCAGACACTGGCCGCTTCCAGCACGGCTCCAGGCTCTTGCATTTTGCTGTATAAAAGAACACTGCCGCCCCAAATGATCCAATCCCAGAAAAAGAACAGTTAGTGCTCCACAGTTGGTTCATCTCTCACAACCACTATACTCCTCTATCCAACTCCTCCCGTGTCCTCCAGTCTTTCCTTATGGAGCACTGACATTGAAAAAATCAGGAATTCCTAGAAAGTAGCAAGAAGCTCTCTCTCTACTCTGACACCCCACTCTGTCATCCCACTTCACATCTATTCCCTGTATCCTCTTTCCTCTAACCCGCTCCTAAATCCCCCCTCCTTCATCCTTTAGTGCTGTTTTGAGGTCTGAAAAAAAAATTTAGATTTGGAGGGAATTAGTAGGGGAGGGAAAAGAGGATATATTAGGTACTAATTCAGGAGAAAACACAAAAATCCTCATTTCTGGAGTGATCCAATGAGTCAGTAACAAGGACCTACCACAGCTCCAGGACTTTGGGGGGTAGCTTTTCAGGAACCTGGTAATACTGAAGAACCCAGGAGAGGACTTCCTGCCACCGATCCATTTCTGCCAGGGCCTGGATCCCCACAACACACAGGGAGCATTTCACCTCCAAGGAGCTGTCAGCAGAAAAACCAATTCAGGTCGAGAAGTGGTCCCCCTCCATTCCCATTCACACCTCCACCCTGGGACTTCCCCAGCTCCCAATTAGCAGCCATCACTTCCATCCTCCCCATTAGCATTCAAGAGGGCCTCACAAGTAAAACTGGTCTCATGGGTCCCAACAGAGAGAAAACTACCCACTCTCCTAGAAATTAAAAGTTCCTGTAAACCACCTAGAGGCAAATCAACTCTTGCCCAGCATCTTTGTATGCGGGTGAAACCAGGTTTAAGTTAGTGAGAAAGGGGAAAATCCAACCTGCAACTGAGGTGTGTGGGTGAAGAGAGCTAACAGTTTGCTTGGTGAAGAAATGGGGATGGAGCCTGAGTGTGGGAACTGGCCTTTTAGTACCAACCAGTGCGGTACCTCCAGGCACCCAGAATCACAGCCTTCAGCATTTACTGCAACAAGCCCCCACACAACCCCTAATATCACAACCAGGGCTCCCCAGCTTTGACAATCCTACCCAACATCTCCCTAGCGTGATCTAATCTAACATTACAACCCAAAGAGAAATGATGCTGTGAAGTTCCAGCAGAGGCTGGCAGCATTAGAAAGAGCAATGGAGAACCAAGGTTTGCTGCAGGTTCATTCTTTCATCCAGTTCTTCAACAGGCCCAGAACCCCATTACCACTTATCAGTGCACAACCTGGGGACGTGGAGTGTACCTAGGAAAGACTGAGCCTGCTTACGGACATGATTTACCACTTAACACACATTCTAGCTTCCAATCACGCCATCGCATTGGAGCAGGGAGCAAAGAATTGGCTAAGCTCTGTTCAGGGCCTCAGCCTTCTCCTCTGTGGAATGGGCACAACGGCCTGTTCGAAGCCCTGGGCGCATTCCGGGAACGGCAGGCTCCTGCAATGCTCTCTCCCCACACGAGCCCCGCACGTACGTGCCCGCAGACCCGTCGGCCAGGGCGTCGTCGCTCAGGCTCTGGCCGGCGCGCTCGCAGGCGTGCAGCGCCGCCCGGAAGTCCAGGTGCACCACCAAGAGGTCGGCCGCCTCCTCCAGCAGAGCCGCGGCCGCCGCCGGCGCGAGGGCGCCCCCGACCCCCCTGAGGGGGGCTGCAGCTGTGGACGGGTCACTCTTCATAGCAGCCAAGACGGCCCGATTCGGCCTGGGGAGTGGGGAGTCCTCACAGCCTTGCCCTCAGGCCTTCAGGGCCAAGACCTGGACAAGGAAAAGGTGGGGGCCACATCTAAGGCCAAAGCTGGGCTCGCCCGGCACCTGGGAACCAGTTCACACCTCGGATGCCGGACGGCTGCGCACCTAGAACACCTGGCCTAGTTTCTCCGGCCCCACGACAGGCACGGATGCACCTTAGCCACGGAGCACGCGGATCCAGCTTCCTTCCTAAAAACAGAGCCTCACCCAAGGGCGAAACGACGTCTTTCCTGCTCTCGCGGCGCTACGGCACGGCTCTTGGCGCGCGGGCCTCTGGGAGTTGTAGTTTTCCGGCTCTCGGCTCAGTAGCTCCATTGATGGAGCTGGGCAGGTCCGGACTACAACCACCAGCATGCGGCGCGCCCCAGGAACTGGCTCTGTCCCGGGAGAAGACAAACCGGCACCCGTGCTGGGGAGCGGGGAATATCAAAGGCGAAGCTGTGTTGCGAGATAAGTTGGTCCCCTTACTAACCAGACCTAGCAGAGGCCAGACAGAAGAAATCCATGCCCGCTTCGGAGCATCTGTGGGGGTGGCAGTCAGAGCCGCGCAGGAAAGGCGCTGAAAGGAAACGTACAGCCGGTCGCTCTTTCCCGGTAGGTACCGCCTCCCAGGCCGGCTCACCTGTATCCAGCGCTCGCACACTGCCAAGCGCTTTGCCTGCAATCGCATTTAGTTCTTCCCTCAGAACAACTGTAATCCCCACTTTACAGGAGATGAAATTGGAGCTTATTTAAATAGATTGCTCAAGTTACACAACTGGTGACAAAAATGACGTCAATCCAGGGCTCTTTTGGCTCAGAGGCACATATTTAAGCACTATTCTGTTCTGCAGGATGGGGCTAACTATATGCTTTCTATACAGGGAATTCACTATCCTCACACGAGCAAGTTACCTGCGCATGAGCCTTCATTGTGTCACATAAAATAAGAGATACAGTGTGTAATGCAATTTATAATAAAGTTCCAGAGCAGATCAAGTATTCAATAAATTATAGCTATAGTAATTATTAAATAATTTTACACAGATACATAAAGTCGCATTTATATTCTGTACTTCACATAGGCTTTGCCACGCCTCCCAACTTCATAAGACCTCTCAGCTTTAATTTCTTAACAGTTCCCTACATTTTGAACTCTCTCCAAAGCTTCTAGAATTGTTTACTCCCCTCGTGATTAGACAGGCGAGGCACAGGGTAGGTGCCTGCTTACATTATGCACCCCCTTCCCTTGTCACCAGGTTTAGACACGCACATCTGTTGGGCTTTCAGTTCTCTGTAGAAAGTCCTCATGAAAAGTAGAGGTGGAGTCCGGCTGCTGTGGCTCAGTGGTTGAGCATGGACCCATGCACCAAGAGGTCGCCTGTTCTATTCCCGGTCAGGACACATGCCCAGATTGTGGGCTTGATCCCCAAAGGCGGCCAATGTTCTCTCTCATTGATGTTTCTAGCTCTCTATCCCTCTCCCTTCCTCTCTCTGTAAAATCAATAAAGGAAAATATATATATATTTAAAAGCAGAGGCAGAAACATCACATCCATCAGACCTTAAGGCAAGAGAAGTATGGATCCTCTTACCATGTAAGATGATGAAATTAGGACTTAACTTATTCCACACATACTTTTTGAACATCTACTAGGTGCCAGGCCCTGTTCTAAGAACTGAGGATCCTCCAGTGAACAAACAAGACAAAAATGTCTGGGGCCCAGCCGGTGTGGCTCAGTGGTTGAGTGTCGACCCATGCACCAAGAGGTCGCCGGTTCGATTCCCCGTCAGGGCACATGCCCAGGTTGTGGGCCCGATTCCCAGTGGGGGGCATGCAGGAGGCAGCCAATCATTCTCTCTCATCGATGTTTCTCTCTCTCCCTCTCCCTTCTTCTCTCTCTCAAAGCAATAAAGAAAAAAAAAATTTATTGCCCTGGCCGGTTTGGCTCAGCGGTTAGAGCGTCGGCCTGCGGCCCAGAGAGACCCGGGTTCGGTTCCCGCTAAGGGCATGTACCTCGGTTGCAGTTTGTCCCCGGCCCTGGTTGGTCGTGCGGGTGGCAGCCACTTGATGTGGCCCTTTCACGTCGATGTTTCTCTCTCTCTCTCTTCCTCTCTCTCCCTCCTACTCTATCTGAGCAAAAAATGAAAAAATGTCCTCGGGTGAGGATAAAAAAAAAAAAAAAAAAGTGTAAAAATGTCTGCCTTTGTGGAGCTTACATCATAGTGAAAGGAAACAAAATAAAAAGCAAACAAGTAAAATATATACAGTAGTTTGTCAGATGATAATCAATGCTAAGGATAAATGAGTAAAATAGAGGAGAGAGACTGGGAGTGACAACAGTGGTGGGGTAGACTTGGTGTCTATATTTAACTTTGTCTTCCAACAGTAAGTCCAGGGTTGAGGGCAGAGCAGAGAGAAACTGTGGTCATCATGCTCAGAACTAGACCCTGTTGGGAATCACTATTCATTTTGGAACGCTGCCCTTGGGACCAACATATTTTCAGGGTCACTTGGGAGAAGTTTCTCCTTAAGTCCCTCTTCACCAGGCAATATGCATTCCCAAACAGCATACTCCAGAGGCAACCAGAGAGCCCAGAACGTGTAGATCAGTCTAAGACTGAACTTACCAAAGTGTTCTATCAGCTCTGCCTCAGATTTGACATCAGATGATGAAGGTCGTTAGTAATAACATACTGGACTGAAAAAAATCTGTTTCTCAGAACTGGGTTTAGAAGTCTTCCCTGAAAAATCAAGAAAGCAGTAGAAGCACCAGAAAACAGACCTCAGCTGGCTTGAACAGATCACTTCACTTCCAGGAGCACCACCTCTAAATGGTTCCTCCTGGAAAAGACCCCTTACTTAATCCCCAACAAGAAATTTCTTGCTATTTCCCATTTTTTCCAGGAGGTGGCAGCCCAGCCTTAAAAGAAGCAGATCTACCAGAAACAAATTTGCCTTAGTGGCTGCCACAGCTGCCACAATGAGGTCAAGATATTTAAGGGGTGGGCAGGTTGCTAAAAATCATATTAAAATATGATTCTGTTCTATTTCTGTCTTTCACCCAATTTTTGACTATGCAGGGCTTCACAGTGGTCTGTATGTCACCACTTAACATTTAGCCCTGTTATGCCCACAGAGTGATTCTTCAACATACATCTACTATGACTCTCTTCCATCTCTCCTGTGTCTGAATGTACCCAGAATTTCTCAAGCTAAGATGTAGCAATCCTAAACATAAGTAAATTCATTCCACCACTGGAGAGTGAACAGGTATTGTTAACATCTAACCTGGGGAGGATTCCAAAATGGCAGTGGATTAAGTGGAAGCTACATTGGCCCTCTTCCAGGAGCAGACTGGAATTACAACTAAAATACAGAAAAATTATACTGAATAACCAACTGAAAACTAACTGGAGAAAACCCTTATAACCAAAGATGTAAAGAGGAGCCCACATCAAGACTGATAGGAAGTGCGGAGGCGTGAGAGGGCTGGCTGGGCCCCCATAAGCAGCAACTGAAATGCTGGAGGGATAGCTCAGCTGCCGGGGTTCTGCCTGAGACATCTAGGGTCTAAACCTCAAGCTGGGCTCCCCAGTCCAGAGTAACAGAACTGGGAAAGGTGCCTACATAACACCTGGCTGTGAAATGGATCAGGGGTTTTGTCCAGAAGGGAGACAACTAGAAACACAGGGACATCTTAAAGATCCAAAACACTAAATTTTGTTTGCAGCCACTCACCTTGGGCTCTGGCATAGGGAGAGCAGAGTGGACTAGAGCTTCATGAGCAGAGTTTGGGACTGGGGACCCTGGGAAGAGAGCTGGGAAGGCAGCCACCAGGATCCCTGTGCTGATGCATTCTCCACACTGCAGAAGCCATCTTTCTCAGGCAGAGTTTCCCACCAAAGCAGCTTTAACCCGGGAAGAAGCAATTGCTCCACCCATTGGAAATTCCCTTGCCCTGCCCTGTGGAGTTTATGACTGGCTGAGAAATACAACATGAGGCTTATTAACTGACTGACACTTAACCATCCTACAGGCAGAGGCAGATCTCAGGGTGCTTTGAGTCTTTGCCTGACCAGCTCCTCTGCTCTGGGTTAGTAAAACCAGGCCTTGGTGTTCAGCTTGGTCCTTCCATATACACCCACGATAGGGAACCACAGCTGTGGATTGCTCTGAAAAGGCTCAAAGCCGATAAACCCAGTGGCCAGCTTCAGTCAACAACAGAGCAGTTCCCCTGGCTGGTTTGGCTCAGCAGTTAGAGAATTGACCCGTGGACCAAAGGGTCCTGGATTCGATTCCAGTCAAGGGCACGTACCTGGGTTGCACTAGGTTTGATCCCAAGCCCCAGTTTGGGGTCATGCAGGAGGCAACCAAAGACACATCAATATTTCTCTCCCTCCTTCCCTTCCACTCTCTAAAAATAAAAAAAAAATCAATGTGAAAATATCCTCAGGTGAGGATTAACAACAACAACAAAAACAGAGCAGGTCCCAATAAGCTTCACAAGCAATATATCCACAGGGAGATTTGGACAGGCTCCAAATCTTACTGAAGTGAAGTGTACTTCATGTAATAAGCACTGCACAGAATCCTGTACGTTGTGTTGGGGTTGAGCATCAGTATCAGCCAGACTAAGAGTTGAGCTGCATGAATGGACCAATAGCAATCAAGACTCCATTACAACAGGAGGGCCCACACAAAGCATACAAGTGACATTATTAAAGCATCCAGGTGTGATGATCAGGGAGACTGCCACTGGGTCCCACAGGTCACAGACAACATAAGACCACCCTACCTAGACTGGGAGTTTTAGCAGATCTAACACATAGAAACAAACCCAAACAGGCAGCCAAAATGGGGAAACAAAGAAACAACACCCAAATGAAAGAACAAGAGAATTCTCCAGAAAAAGAGCTAAATAAAATGAAGATAAGCACTTTATCAGATATAGAGTCCAGAGTAATGACTATAAGGATGGTCAACCACATAAAAAAAAAAGATATAGAAACTATGAAAATCAACCAGGTGGAAATGAAGAATGACAGCAAAAATAAAGAATACACTGGAAGGAATAAACAGCAGATTACAGGAAGTCAAGGAACCAATCAGCAAATTGGAAGATAGGGTAGAAAAAATCACTCAACCAGAGAACCAAAAAGAAAAAACATTTAAAACACAGGAGGACAGTTTAAGGGAGCTGTGGGACAACATGAAACATAACAACATCCGAATCATAGGAATACCAGAGGAAGAAAAAGGTGAGCAAGTGTTAGGGACCTGATTGAAGAAATAATGGCAGAAAACTTACCTAATTTGGTGAAAGACAAAGTTACACAATTTCAGGAAGCACAGAGAGTCTCAAGCAAGAAGAACCCAAAGAGGCTCATATCAAGATACACCATAATTAAAATGCCAAAAATTAAAGACAAAGAGAGAATCTTAAAGGCAGCAAGAGAAAAGCAGTTTGTTACCTACAAAGGAGCTGCATTGGGCTTCCAGCTGATTTCTCAACAGAAATACTACAGGCCAGAAGGAAATGGCATGAAGTATTCAAGGTAATGAAAAGCAAGGATCTGAAACTACTCTATCCAGCAAGGCTAGATATTCAAAATAGAAGGTTAAATAAAGAGCTTCCCAGACAAAAGAAGGCTAAAGGAATTTATTACCCCAAACCAGAATTGCAAGAAATGTTAAAGGGACTGCTGTAATAAGAAGAAAGAGAAAGAGAGAGAGAGAGAGAGAGAGAGAGAGAGAGAGAGAGAGAGAGAAGCATAGGCATAATGAATAAAAATAGAAATAAGTACATAAAAATAATAACCTTAAATGTAAACTAATTAAGTGTTCCAATCAAAAGACATAGGGTAGCTGAATGGATAAGAAAACATGACCCATATATATGCTGTCTACAAGAGACATACCTCAGAACAAAAGACTCACAAAGGATGAAAGGGAATGGATGGGGAAAAAACCTTTTCCATGCAAATGGAAATGAAAAAAAAAAAAAAGAAAGCAGGGGTAGCAATGCTCATATCTGATAAAATAGACTTCAAAATGAAGGCCACAACAAGAAAAAAAGAAGGTCACTGCGTAATACTAAAAGGATCGATCCAACAAGAGACCATAACGCGCATAAATATATATGTACCCAATATAGGAACACAAAAGTATATTTTAAAAGTTTTGGAATACTTTAAGGGGGAGAGCACCAGCAATACAATCACAGTAGGGGACTTTAACACCACAATGACATCACTAGATAGATCTTCTAGACAAAAAAATCAACAAGGAAACAGAGACCCTAAATGACACAATAGCGCAGATAGATTTAATTGATATTTACATAAGATTTCACCCCAGAGCTGCAGAATATACATTCTTCTCAAGGGCACATGGGACATTCTCAAAGTAGACCACATGTTAGGACACAAACTAAGTCTTTACAAGTTCAAGAAGATTGAAATCATATCAAGCATCTGTTCAGATCACAATGGCATGAAACGAAATCAGTTACAACAAAAACACTCAAAAATATTTAAACACATTGAGGCTAAATGGCATGTTATCAGACAATGAATGGGTTACCAATGAGATCAAGGAAGAAATAAAAAAAACCTCCAGGAAACAAATGAAAATGAACATACAACAACACAAAATCTATGGGACACAGCAAAAGCAGTCCTGAGAGGGAAGTTCATAGCACTAAAGGCCTACCTCAACAAGCAAGAAAAATTTCTAATAAACTATCTAACCTTACAACTTAAAGAATTGTAAAGAGAACAACAAGAAACGCCTAAAGTAAAAGGAAGGAAATAATAAAGATCAGGTGGAAATAAATGACATTGAGACTAAAAAACAATACAAAAGATCAATGAAACCTAAAGCTGGTTCTTTGAAAAGATAAACAAGATTGATGAACCTTTAACCACATTCACCAAGAAACAAAGAGAGAGGACCAAACAAATAAAATCAGAAATGAAAGAGGTGAAATAACAACTGACGCCACAGAAATACAAAGGATTGTAAGAAAATACTATGAAAATTGGACAACCTAGGTGAAATAGACAAATTTCTAGAATCATACAATCTTCCAAAACTAAACCAGGAAGAGTCAGAAAACCTGAACAGACCAATAAGAACTAATTTAATTGAAGCTGTAATCAATAAAATCCCAGCAAACAAAAACGATGGCCCAGACAGTATCACAGGGGAGTTTTAACAAATTTTCAAAGAAGACTAACACCTATTCTCCTCAAACTCTTACAAAAAATTCAAGAGGAAGGAAGACATCCAAGCTCTTTTTATGAGGCCAGCATAATCCTAATTCCAAAACCAAATAAAGACACTACAAAAAACAAAATTATAAGCACATATCCCTGATGAACATAGATGTCAAAATCCTCAACAAAATTTTAGCAAATCAGATCCAGCAATATATTTTTTAAATTATTAACCATGACCAAGTGGGATTTATCCCAGGGATGCATGGCTGGTAAAATATTTACAAATCAATAAATGTGATACACTACATAAAAATGTAAGATAAAAATAATATGATCATATCAATAGATGCAGAAAAGATATTCAACACAATCCAACACCCATTTTTTATTAAAACTCTTTTGATAAAAACTCTCAGCAAAATTGGAATAGAGGAATCATACCTCAACATAATAAAAGGCCATATATGACAAACTTACACCCAACATCATACTCAAAAACTAAAGGTGTTTCCTTTAGGAACAGGAACAAGACTGAGATGTCTGCTTTTACCACTCTTATTCAATGTAGTACTAGAAGTCTTAGCTACGGCAATCAGATAAGAAGGAAAAATGAAAGGCATTCAAATTGGAAAGGAGGATGTGAAACTGTCATTATTCGCAGATGACATGATATTGTACATAGAAAACCCTAAAGACTCCACGAAAAGACTACTAGATTTAATAAATGAATTTGGCAAAATAGCAGGATACAAAATTAACATCCAGAAATTGATGGCATTTTTATACACCAATAACGAACTCAGAAAGAGAAACTAAAAAATATCCCATTGCAACAAAAAAAAAAAATTAAGATACCTAGGAATACATTTAACCAAGAAGGTAAAAGACCTGTTCTCAGAAAACTACAGGACATTGAAAAAGAAATAGAAGAAGATATAAAAAAGTGGACGCAAATATCATGTTCATGGATTGGAATAATCAACATCATTAAAATGTACATACTACTCAAAGCAGTCTACAGATTCAGTGCAATCCCTATTAAAGTACCAATGGCATATTTCACAAATCTAGAACAAATATTCCAAAAGTTTATAGGGACCTGGAGAGTATTATGCTAAGAGAAATAAGACAGTCGGAGAAAGACAAGTGTCACATGATCTCACTTATTTGTGGCATATAATGAACAAAACAAGCTGAGGAACAAAATAGACCCAGAGATATGGAAGTGGAGTACAGACTGACAAATCTCAGAAGAGGTGGATGTGGGGGGAGGGAAAAGATAAACCACAGAATTTATACGCATGTATGGGTAAACAAGGACATGGACAATAATGGGGGTGGGGTGGGATTGGGAGGAAGGTGTCAATGGGGGGAAAAAAGGAGAAACATCTGTAACAAAAATAAAGTAATTAATTTTAAAAACCTGCAAAAAAAAAAAAAAAAGTTTATATGGAACCAAAAATGACCCCGGATAGCCACAGTAATCTTGAAAAAGAAGAAAGTTGGAGGGATCACAGTACCGGATTATCAGGTTATACTACAAAGCCATTGTAATCAAAGGAGCCATGTACTGGCACAAAACCAGGCATATAGATCAATGTAATAGAACAGAGAACCCAGAAATCGACCCAAGATATTAGGCTCAATATTTGACAAAGGAGGCAAGAGCATACAATGGAGTAAAGATAGTCTCTTCAATAAATGTTGTTGGGAAAAAATAAACAAATGGGACTACATCAAACTAAAAAGCTTCTGCACAGCAAAAGAATCCAGCATCAAAATGAAAAGGGAGCCCTGGCCAGTGTTGCTCAGTGGTTAGAGAGTCAGCACTCACACCAAATGGTCACAGGTTCGATTCCTGGTCAAGGGCACATACCTGGGTTGAAGGTTCCACTCCCAGCCCCAGTCAGGGCATTCGTGGGAGGCAACCAATTGATGTATCTCTCACATCAATGTCTCTCTCTCTCTTTCTCTTTGATGTTTCTCTCTCTCTCTCTCCCCCTCCTTATCTTCTTCCACTCTCTCTAAAAATCAATGGAAAAAGTATACTTGGGTGAGGATTAACAAAAAAATGAAAATGGAACCCAATATATGGGAGAACATATTTCCCAATGATACATCGGATAAGGGGTTAATTTCCAAAATATATAAAGTACTCATACAACTCAACAAAAGGAAGACAAACAATCCAATTAAAAATGGGCAGAGGATCCCAATAGACACTTCTCCAAAGAGGACATATAAATAGCTAAGAGACATATCAAAAATGCTCAGTGTCACTAATCATCAGGGAGATGCAAATTAAAATGACTGTGAGGTATCACCTCACATCTGCCAGAACGGCTGCCATCAACAAATCATCAAACTACAAGTGCTGGCAAGGATGTGGAGAAAAGGGGACTCTAGTACACTGCTGATGGGAATGCAGACTGGTACAGCCACTATGGAAAACAGTATGGAATTTCCTCAAAAATTTAAAAATGAAACTGCAATTTGACCCAGTGATCCCGCTTCTAGGAATATATCCTAAGAATCCTGAAACGCCAATCATAAAGAATATATGCACCCCTATGTTCATAGCAGTGCTATTTACAATAGCTAAGATCTGGAAACAGTCCAAATGTCCATCAGTAGATGAGTGGGTAAAAAAGCTGTGGTGCATATACACAATGGAATACTATGCAGCTATAAAAAAGAAAGATACCTTACTCTTTGAGACAGCATAGAGTGACCTGGAGAGTATCATGCTAAGCAAAATAAGCCAGTCAGAGAAAGACAAGTATCACATGATCTCACTTATATGTGGAATCTAATGAACAAAATAAACTGACGAACAAAGCAGATCTAGAGACATGGAAGCAGGGAACAGACTGACAAACCTCAGAGTGAAGGTGTGTGGGGAGGGAGATAAACCAAAGGACTTATATGCATATAGGCATAACCAATGGAACGACAATAGTGAGGTGAAGGGGGGTGGACAGGAGCTGGGGGGATCAATTGGGGGGGGGAGAAATGTGTGACATCTGTAATACTTTCAAGAATAAAGATAAATTTTAAAAACTAAAATAAATTTTAAAAAATGTTTTTAATTAAAAAAAAAAAAAACCTAACCAGGGCTCGTGATGCAAGCTTTGAAACCACCTATCCTTGCCTGGCCAGAGTGGCTCAGTGAATTGAGCATCGTCCCATGGACTGAGAGGTCCTGGTTCGATTCCTGGTCAGGACACATGCCCGGGTTGCAGGATCGATCCCCCGTGTGGGGCGTGCAGGAGGCAGCCAATCGATGTTTCTCTCTCACATCAATGTTTCTTTCTCTCCCTTCCTCTATCTCTAAAAAATCAATACAAACATATTTTTTTTTAAAAAGTAACAAAGTAACCACCTATCTTCTCCTTGGGATAAAATGAGTGGGAGTAAGGTCAGATCTGTAAGGTCTGGCCCATGTTAATATTTGTATTGTTGGAATCTTTTTATTTTGGGGAAAGTAGTAGAATAAGTGAGAAACAAAATACACATTCTTTGCGATCTCCTCACCTCTACCCGCGCTCCGGAACTTGCTCTTCCTTTCATTCGGCAGGGTGCTCAGTATCCGTGTATCGCTTCGTCTGCTTTGAGCAGGCAATGTGTTGGTGTTTTTGTAGCAGAGAGAGCTCTGGACTGAAAGCTGAGCTACACCAGTTAGAACCCTGGCCTTTGGTTATTAAGCCAGGTGACCCCTGGAAAGTCACCAAACTCCTCTGAGCCCCAGTTTTCTCATCTGAGAACACTAATACCCACACCTGCCACATAGGGAGACTATGAGGATCAGAAGAGACCATCTAACAACTCATTGAACTCTTTAAATCACTGGGATATTTCAGGCTAATATAAAGTGAGCTGGTATAATACTTTGGGAAATGAGTAGGGAGAAAAAAGAATCTCACGCCACCTAAAATTTCTGTATTTTACTTTCTAACTTGGAATCCGACTCTTGACTCTTCCTTACAAAGGTCAGAAGCAGCCCTGGCCGGTTTGGCTCAGCGGTTAGAGCGTCGGCCTGCGGTCCGGAGAGACCCAGGTTCGGTTCCCGCTAAGGGCATGTACCTCGGTTGCAGTTTGTCCCCGGCCCTGGTTGGTCGTGCGGGTGGCAGCCACTCGATGTGGCCCTTTCACGTCGATGTTTCTCTCTCTCTCTCTTCCTCTCTCTCCCTCCTACTCTGAACAAAAAATGAAAAGATGTCCTCGGGTGAGGATAAAAAAAAAAAGAAAGAAAAAAAAAAAAAAAAAAAGGTCAGAAGCACCTACATCTATGGTCAGCCCAGCCTGTCCTGACCTTCCCAAGCTGGTTCTGACAATAGGTAGGATCCATAGCTGCCCCTTTGAACACATCTTGTCCAATCAGAGCCGCTCAGCACAGGGATGTTGGTGGCAAAGGTCTGGATGCAGTAGGATCATGTCTAGAGTGGACCTCTGGCCAGAAGCAAGCCAAAGAGATAAATATGGCAGGGTGGAGATGGTGGTTTCCCAGGATGGTCAAGGGGTGTGCCTCCCTCACTCCAGACATTCATCAGTTAGATGGCATTTTTATGGCTCTTTTTAAAAGCCTGAACTTGGCCCGGCCAGTATGGCTCAGTGGTTGAACGTCAACCCATGCACCAAGAGGTTGCTGGTTCGGTTCCTGGTCGGGGCACATGCCCAGGTTGTGGGCCAGAACCCCAGTGGGGGGCATGCAAGAGGTGGCCAGTCAATGTCCTCTCTCATCAATGTTTCCATCTCTCTCTTCCTCGCTCTCTAAAATCAATAAAGAAAACCTATTTAAAAAAAAAAATAAAAGCCTGAACTTGTAGTTTAGAGCAGAACTCAATGCTTCCTGTTTACTCCTGTCCATATAGACACAGCAGAACTCTTATTTGTTTCCGTATCTAAGAAATAATCATTATAATTATTCTGTATAGCACTTTACAGCAATAAAAATGATGGCTTAATTTATATAGTAATGTATTAACTGTGTGCTAAGTGCTGTTCTGACTTTACATTTAACTCTTTTTTTTTTTTTAATCCTCACCCAAGGATATTTTTTCAAATATCCTCAGACAGAGTGGGAGGGGGAGAGAGAGAGAGAGAAACATCGACTGAAAGAGACACATCGACTGGCCGCCTTCCACACTACCCTGACCAGGGCCGGGGATGAACCACAACCGAGGTACGTGCCCTTGACTGGAATTGAACCCGAAACTGTGGTCCGCGGGCCGACGCTCTAACCAGGGCCATTTAACTCGATTTATTTTATTATTTTTTCTTTATTTATTTTTTTAGAAAGAGAGGAAGGGAGAGGGAGAGAGAGATAGAAACATTGATGAGAGAGAACATCAATTGGCTGCCTCCTGCATGCCTTCCACTGGGGGTTTGGCCCACAACCTGGGCATGTGCCCTGACCAGGAATTGAACTGGCGACCTCTTGGTGCATGGGTTGATGCTCAACCACTGAGCCATACCGGCTGGGCCATTTAACTCATTTTAATCATCAACAACCCTGTGACAAAAATTCGAGTGTCATCCCTATTTTGTAAACGAAGAAGCCAAGGCACAAAGAGGCTAAGTGACTTTCCCAAGGTCACAAAAGAAGTGCAGAGCTGGGACTTCAACCAGGCAGTTTGGCCCCAGAGTCATGCTCCTTAACTTATACATAATACTGTCTCTACATGATGCCTTCACTCACTACGTTTGAGTTTGACAGCAAAACTGTGAGCCAGGTAACTCAGGCATATTATTATCACTTCTGTTTATAGATGGGAAACTAACGCTCAATCATGTTTCAGTGGCAAAGCTGGAGCAATTACTGGATATTTTTTTCCTTTTCTTTTTTTAAATAGAACTTTCTATTTTATTGATTAAAAACCACAAATAAGCCCTGGCCAATTTGGCTCAGCGGTTAGAGCGTCGGCCCGCGGTCCAGAGAGACCCTTGGTTGCAGTTTGTCCCTGGCCCTGGTTGGGTCGTGTGGGAGGCAGCCACTCGATGTGTCCCTTTCCCATCGATGTTTCTCTCTCTCTCTCTTCCTCTCTCTCCCTCCTACTCTATCCGAACAAAAAATGGAAAAATGTCCTCAGGTGAGGATAAAAAAATAAAAATAAAAAAAATAAAACCAGTAGAAACTAAGGGGAAAGATGGTGAAAAAAAATATAGAAAAGGGCTGGGCAAAGACTAGAGATGACAAAGGGAGAAAGAGGGAGAGGAGAGGGGACACTGAGTGCCCAAGTCAGGGCAGGAAAAGGGTTTCTGAAGACTAGACATCTCTTCATTTGGTGACGATCTGGCACAAGACACGAGGCCCAGAGCTAGCGAGGGGCTCAGGAGGTGGTGGGCCAGGACCCAGAGCTGAGGCAGTGAGCGGCAGTTTGTGGACAGTGATGACTTCTTGTAGGCTGCACAGATGATCTGGAAGGCTCGCACAGTGGCATAGGGAATGTCTGGAACAGGGTCCTGGTATAGGGTGGGACCTCTGAACAAGGACCTTTGGAGGTCACCCTTGGGAAGACCATTCATCAAATGTATGTGAACAGTGAGCAGGAAGGACGACGGGTCCCGTCCTGGCACAGGGAGTCAATGTAGAAGCCATTGAGCAGGATCATGTCCTTCTACATGGACATTCTCTTCTTTGGGGCCGACCCCCCAGTGGCACTGTCACTGAACGACAGGTCACTGTGGGCCCAGGGCACTTCTGCTTCCTGCGAGCCTGCTTCTCTCTGTCAGCCTCGAGTCACTCACGTCTCCAGGGAGTGTACGTTGAGCTCCTCTGTAGCCTGGCCTCCATGAGCGGCTCCTCCTGAGTCAGCGGCCACTTGCAGTGGGGCCCTGCCTCTCCTGTACCTGCAGGAATATTTGTCGTGTATGTTCAGTTGTAGATTGGCGCATGAACTGCCGACCGACAGAGCTGTCATCCTGTGCTTCTAGTGGTAGCAGTGCCTTCTCTTCTGGCGCCTTCTGAGAGCTACCAGCTGGGTGCTCACCTTTCGAGGCCTTAAGCTCTTGAGAGTCTCCTTCCAGGCTGTGGTTACTACTCAGTGCTTCCTTCTCGGCTCTTCTGCTTCTCCATCACTGGATGGTTCATCTCCTTCGTCAATGTCAAGGTCAGAGTCCACCTCATCCTCTGTGTCTGATTGGTCCTCTCGATACTCAGTATCTCCCAATTCCTCCATGAAACCCCATCTGGTAGAACTCATCTTCGTTCACTGCCTCCAGGAGCCCAGAAAGCCACTTCCCCCATGGTCTTCCAGGGGGCCCACCCCCCAGCCAAACTTATATCACCCACAGAGAGCTACCAGGGGCCGCTCACCCAGCACGGTTCTCCTGCATATTTCTAACCAGACCCCATGCCCAGGGGCATTCTTCAAAGAACCATCAAAGCTACTCTTAATCCCCCATGAAGGTTATAGGGTGCCCTTCTGTGGAGAGCTGCTATCCAATTCCCACCTTTTTTCTCCTACCCCAGGAGTCAAAGGATTTGTTCAGAGAAGACCAAGCAAATCTTCATGATGCCAGACCAATCCTGAAAAATGAAACAAGTAGTAGATGTTCACCAGCGAAAAGTCAGCCCTGGCCCATCATGGAAAGGCAGAAAGATGCTTCCTGATCACACCTGATTCAAGCTAATCACTTCCTTCTTCAAACTCCCAACTGCGCTTTGCTTTTTTTATGCTTCTATTGTGGGTACCAGTTTTCATGTTTTCTAATAGTTATTTGTGTCATTCCCTTATTCAACTGTGCCTTTCCTGGGGATGAGAACAGGGTGTCACTCACCTCAGGACCCCTGTGCCAACTAGCATCATGTAAGACAATAGGCATGCAATGCTCCGGAGGGACCCCCCCCCCCAAGCTGTTCTGCATCATTTGGTCTTGACATTCAGGCACCCTCGCTGGTGAGCACTGTGTAAAAAAACTGGAAGCTGAGGAGATACATGTTCTAACCCAGCCCCCAAACCCCCCACCCCCCAAAAATAGAGACACTTAAAAGTGTTTCCAGACATTGATACCCCAAGCCTGCCTTTCACCTGTGGGCAATTTGCAATGTTCCTTCTAGTACTCTCTTCCTTATTTCCTAGAAAATAATCAAATAAACTCAGTCACCCTGAGTGTTGGAATTTTAGAGTCAGAAGGAGCTTTATCATACTACAGTCAAGGAAACTGAGGCCGGGGTGGTTAAACCATAGCCCTATATCACACAGCTGAAAAACCCAGCATGCCTTGCCCTGACCTGTGCTGCCCCTCAGAGGACCTCACCTTTGCTGAAAAATATTTTCCTCATTGGCCCAGAAATTCCTGCCACTAATCAAATGTACTTTGGGGTACTTTACAGCATCAAAGGTCACCATTAATGCCCAGATCCTGGCTGGGAAGAGCAGCCCACAGAGGGAGCTACCTAAGGACATGAACACCCCCCAACCTCATCCCTTCCCCAGTGGAGACCAGCAGTTCCCTGGGGGTGAGGAGGAGGGATAAAGGAGTTCTCAACACACTTTAATCTTCTAAGAACCAATTGTATTCTACCTGAGATAATGTTACAAAATGTACTGATTAAATAGATTCGTGAATGTAAAGGGGCTACCTTGGCAAGCTTGATCACCGAAAGTACCCGCATGGGTGTTTTGATCATAAAAAAATTCCTAACTGAGCAAGTTATGGTGGGAAGGCACATCCTAAGGTCTATATGATAGATTAATCTCTATCTAGAGTGAGTCCTGTCTATTATTTTTGTACATCTAGAATAACATTCTTAAAATGTCAGAATGATCTCTTCTCCAGAGATAAACAACCCGGGAGGAGACAACCCAACACTCCTCACTGTCGTACCCACATAGCTCTAGAAACATGTATGTGAGGTGGTCTCTCTCCTGCATCCACCAAGGCCAAAGAAACAGGTACCTCTCCATTTTTCTTTTTCTCCAATCCTTTCAGCTGCCTCCATGGATTTCATAGAACCCTCCTTACGCCTTCCCCTTTGATTCTAATGTATAAAATAAGCTGTAAAACTGCTATTCCCCGGAGCATTTTCTCAATCCCTTGAGATTCTGCTTCCAGGAGTAGCCCCCAAACCTTGGCTTATAAACGCGTTAAACCTTTCTTTAGGTTTGGAATTTCTTTCATGGATGGGTTTTATTTAGTAGACAAAACATTGCAAAACACAGGACTGATGGAGGGGCAATTAAAGTGGCCCTTTGTAGTAGAAAGGCTGGAAGCCACTGGCAGAATATTTATGTCCAAATTACTTTCTGAAGCTATTTCCTGAAGTGGAATTTTGAGTAGGCAATGGGGTAGTGGGGGAGGAGGGAGAAATTTGGGGAGGATTTCCAGAAAGCTGAATTTTCCACCTTGTCCGGGTGATGTCAGTACAAAAGGAAAGGCATGGTAAGGACCTCAGAGAAGCAAAGGGCCAATCTGGTAGCTTTAGTCAACCCTACAATTGGATTTTTTTACTCAGTTGACTACAGCAAATAAACAAACCTTTGCCCAACATTGTCCCATCTGTTCAGGGCCTAAACGAAATAAAGTAATAAGTCTAAAGTAAAGGAATTGTGGTTTGTCTTTGCATTTGTTCACATTGTTATTCTCAGATCGTGACCCCAAGGGCATCGCGGCATTGCCACACGCAGCCCAGCGTCATGCTCCAGGGGTAACTCTGGAACAGAATAAGAATGACATCAGATGGAACACTAAAGTTAGTAAAGTGGGGGAAACAGGCCCTTAAGCGTATATTTTAACCCATCACAATTTAATTCATTTCAAAAATTGTTAAGGGCTATTCAGCCAAGCTCCAATGCGTTGGTTTTGTAAAGGCTTTTTTCTCAGCAAATCAGTATGCTCAGGGGAAATGACCCTTCCTGGGATTCACACAGCACAACTCCAGGAGGTGCCCTTCCCTAGGCCCTGCATGGCAGCCTTCTTCGTTCCTGGCCCCACATCAACACAGGCTTTAATGCTGAAGTCCAAAGACATTCAGTTCTTTCTGGGGTCGGTCACCGTTGTTTGTGGCAGCAGGAAAGGGCCTGTCATCCTCTAGTCCCAGTCTCTGGTCCTCATTGGGGATGGGCCACCCAAGGTGAGCTGCCTCCAAGCCTGTGGAGACTTGCCTGTGGGAACTGCTCTTGGGAGAAGATTTTCATGAATGGTAAGGCATCAGTCACCCTCCCTTCTGTTGTGTGTCCTTCTGGGAGTAAGCTTGTTCTTTGTGCATCTGGTTCTAAGACATGGTGGGAACAGTAGCAGTAGATGGCAGGTAGCTCACCACACCCTTCTCGTAATCCCTCGGGACACAAGGTGACTACCTGGACAGGTGAATGAGTGGGTGAGTTCTTCTCTCCGACAGCCAGAGTCTAAGGGACCAGAAGAAATGGAGGTGGAAAAACAGAAATCACATGTTACCATAGCAAGCAAGGAAATTCATGTGTACACAGGCTATGATCAAAGCCACCATATCATTACAGCCTATGAAATAAACAGAGATGAAAGGTTGTCTCCAACTCACTTTCCGGGGTCATCTTGGAGGGACTCTAGTCCCCTCTGATCCCTCTTCACAGGCACCTGTCATTACAATTACAAACTGCTCCTTATTGTCAGAAACTCTACTTTCCATACCTAAGAAAACATTCTTTGGTGCAGGAGGGCCAGCATGTGGATCGTCCTAGTGTTTCACAACCTGGAGCCTGATTGTTCAGTATCTGCTCTTTTTTTTTGTCTTTTAACTTTTCCTTAAAATGATACATGCCCAAGTACAAATAATCCAAACAAGACAGAAAAGTGCAAGCAAATAAAAATTATCTGAAATCTCACCATTCATACATGACAAGTTTTAACATTTTGGTGAACATCCTCCCACAAACACACATAGAATATATGTATATAATTTCACATAATTATGTTGCCCTGTAACCTGACTTACTTACTCACAGTCTGTCATGGAAGTCCTTTCGATTCTTTAACTGGATGTTGGTGTTACCCACTACCTAAAACAGGAAACGAGCAATCCTGCTGTCGCTAGTGACAGTTTAGGTGTTTATAGTTCTTTGTAGCTGGAAAGCAATTGTACCCCCTTGACCCCATGTAATCCTGGTGCTGGAGAACTCTGCGGAGCCCATCCCCTCCTTCATGTGTTTAATTCTAACCATTCCTCACATTGGTGTAGTACTTCACAACTTAAAAAACACCTTTATATTATTTTATTTGATTATCACAGAGAGAGATGATGGAATGTGAGATAAGGAATCACAATGCAATGACCATGCATTGGTAGTCGTAACTGCGTTGCATTTACATAATGCATTAACAACAGAGCCACATTATTGAGCATTAATGTATAGCAGGCTCTGTGCTAGGTCAGTCGCATGCATTGTCTCAGGTAAGCATCACCCCATCTTAGAGGTGATGTAGTTAAGGTTTAGAGATCAAGTAATTTGATCACATTTCCACAGCAAATCCAGGTGGAATTCTAGTCGAAATGGGTCTGACCTTACAGTTTCCTGCTATTAAGCACTGCATCGGACTGCCTCTTAGCACAACTAACCTTGTGCGGCGCCTTGCAGAGCGCTCTGACCCAGCTGTGGCTCCACTGTGGAGCGAGAGGGAGCAGGCCCAGAGGGCGAGCTGACCGGCCCAGTTCTCAGAGCCAGGGCTCGAAGCATTTCCTTCTGAGCCTGCTGCCCTTTCCACAAGGCTGTACCCGTCTCTTCCCTCGAATTAAAGGTGCTGGATCTCAAAACTCTTCTTTCAAATCTCCAAAGAGGGAGTTCTTATTAAAATCTTTCAAAAATCCTGCAATGAAATCTGTCTCCTCTTCAGAAGGAGCAAAGTTCAGCCTCAGCCACGGAGACAGAGCTGCTGGTCACACGTGTGCACGAGCCAGGAAGTGTAAGCTGTGGTGTTTAAATCCACTCCCAGTCATCCCTCTTCGTGACTGTCTTGTGCTTTTGACATGGGGCAGAGTTGGTCTGTTCCATTCTTTCCTTTCAGAGAGGAGGGAGAGAGAACGTTTCTTCTTGAGGGTATGAAACTAGAGATGACGAAAGAAAGGGAATGAGATGCAGGGAAACCATTTAAATGCAGGGTGGGCAAAGAACGTCTATGTATATGTGCATAACCAATGGACACGAAAGTGTGGGGAAGGCAGGAGGGGGCGGGATTGGGGAGGAGGGGGTCAATGGCGGAAAAGGGGGGAACATCTGTAATACAGTCAACAATAAACATGAGTTTAAAAAATTTAGAAAAAAAATGCAGGGTGGGTAGAAAGCATATCTAAGGTAACAGAATCTTCTTGACGTAGAGGCAAATAGTTGGGTTGTAGAGGCAATCAAAATTAATATTTTCCTTTTTAAATGTAACAATTTTATTTATAAAGCAATCCCTGTTGGAATGAGCTCAAAGCATTTAATGTGCGCTGGCTAATTACCCCACCCAATAAACAATCTGGCTGCTAGAAAAAGAGAGAGATACTTGTCCCCATTTTACACATGGGGAGACTGAGCCACAGAAGAGTGGTGCCTTGCTCCAAACCAGCTTGCAGAGAGCTGAAAATAGAAGGCAAACCTCCTAATAGCACCCTTCCATCCCACCGTGTTCAGGGTTCCTGTCTCGGACATCCTCCTGAGAAAGGACAGCCCACTTGCTGGCCAGAGAAAAGCAGCATTGCTTACTGGGAACTACAGCTCCCAGCAGACACCGAAAGGAGACAAGGCTGTGCCCCAAGTGCCCGTTCCAGATTCCCAAATATGGAGAAGAACTGAGTTTTGGAAGAGGAACAGAATGCTCACCCTTGAGAGACACGGAGAGAGAGGGAGGATGAGGTAACTTGGAAATATTTAACTCTGTCATCTAAATGTCTGCCCAATTTGAAATATAGCAGCCAAAGTCATGATCTGTTCATAAATCTTTCTCTAAGAACTCACTTTGTAAATCAAGCAATTAGTTCAGCAGAACCTGTTTTCTCCTAAGGTTGGGTGTGTGCCCAGGGGGCAGTTGCAGTCCCAGGAGGGCAGGCGCCCAGAAGTGCTGGCGGAGGCGGTGCCACAGGGAGTCCGAGCAGAGGCAGCCCTGGCCGGGGGCCGACGTGTGGGCTGGGCTGCAGCCAGCGTGCCGATGCCAAGGACGAGCAGCTCGGGAGGGCACGGGCACCAGCTGTCTGCCTTGGCCTTGGAGGTGGCTGAGCCTGCCTGGTGGGAAGGCATGAGAGAACTCTTTCGCCCCCTGTTTTCATTCTGTCAACGAATATTTATCAAAGCACCTGTGCTCGACGCACTGCGCTAGATGCTGAGGGGGACACATCAGACCAGATCTCTGGCCTCAGGACGCTTATGATGAGGGGAGGGGTGGGTACAAAAGGGAGGAAAGAGACAAACAACGCAAGGCAGTGTATTTTTTTAAAACTTTTATTTTCTCCTCACTCGAGGACGTTTTTGCATTTATGTTCAGATAGAGCGGGAGGGAGAGAGGGAGGAAGAGAGAGAGAGAAACATAGATGTGAGAGAGACACATCGACTGGCTGCCACCCACACGACGCCAACCAGGACAGGGACAAACTGCAACCGAGGCACGTGCCCTTAGCGGGAACCGAACCCAGGACTCTCTGGTCTGCGGGCCGATGCTCTAACCGCTGAGCCAAACCGGCCAGGGCCAGGCAGTGTATTATTTATACTTTCATCCAACATTTAGTTACCTACCACCCACCATGTGCCAGGCACTGTTCAAGCCCCTAGAATACAGTGGTGAACACACCAAAAGCAAAAGCAAAAGCTTTTATAGATTTTATATTCTCATAGTCCCTGGACATCTGGAGGAAGACATCTTCAAGCACAGAGAAAAGAAAGTGCAGAGATGGATATGAACTTGGTGAGGGGAACAGATGAGCACAAGAACAGGGAGAAGTGAGGTCAGATCTAGACCGGGTCAAACCACAGAGCCCTATAAAGATAAGGAGTGTGAGCATCTCATTCTGACTGTAATGGGGAACCGTTGTTTTAAGCAGTGGTTCGACGTGCTCTGATGTGCAGGGCCGAGGAGAGCACAGACTTCTGAAGGAGTTCAGAGCACAGAGTAGAGGTGTCTCTGAGCTGGGAGGGACGAGGAAGGCTGAGCGTCAGTGATCAGATAGAATTCTGCTCTAGAAACAAGGCTGTTAGGAGGAACTTCAGGAGCAAGGCGTAGGTCAGGACAGCACGTGACGTGTTCAGATCATCAGTCTGACACGGATGCGGTCGTGGGGCAGCAGTGCACGGTGAAGTTGGAGAGGTTGGGAAAACTTGAGGTCTCTATGTCAGAAGGCTCTGAACCTCAGGTTCACAGTAACGGGGAGACTCAAATGCACAGACGCATGATTGGCTGAGGACCTGGTCTCCACCAGGACATTGCTCCCTGAGAGATTTGTTGCTTTGAAGGCTGTTGAGTGCCACGTGAAGTCACGGTGACTGAGTTGCACAACTCCAGAGAGCACCATTTACATTGTACCATAGGTAAAAGGCACCCCCGTCACATGACATGAACCGCAGGTGACTGTGTGCTCTGGAGCCATGCTGGTTAGCACTGTGCAGCACAAAGGGTCCATCTGCCAACAGGTGACAGTCTGCAGGCGCTTTCTGTACCTCTGAGATGAAAGGCGGGTGGAAGGAACTGCGGCAGAAAAGGAGGAGGAATGGGGTGATGAGAATGCAGGGGAACTGGAAAGGAGAACAGGGAAGAGGGACCAAAAGAGGAGGCAGCGAAGAAGCACTTAATTGAGGTCATCCTGTTGCCTGGTGAAACGTGAGAGGGGAGTAAAGGGTCAGGGAAAGAAGGGTAGAAAGCAAGAGGGGAGAAAAGGGCTGCGGGGCCCGCTGAGCTGCAGGTGGTGTCAGGAGACGGCCTGTGGCTGTGATCACACCCTGCAGGAGGGCGCACATGAGCGCTGCTGCCTGGGGCCCAGCGATAGGTGGGGAGGGGCATAAGTAATGAAGACCCTACCCCTGAGACAGACGGCTTGACCACCCAGTTACCGGGCATGAAGAAAGCTGTACCTCACAGAGGCGTCTCATCCTGTCACCTTTCCACCCACATTTGGGGAAGCCATGGCACTGTTCCAATAGGGCAAAGCAGAACAGACTCAAAGCAGCCAGACAGAGATGGGAATCTGCCCCACCAGGGAGCTGTGCACACTGCATGCGTCAGGCTTCCCGGGGACGGGCAGGGTAGGATGTGCTCTGCCCAGCTGCATTCATTCTACACCCTCAATAACAGTAAGCAGCAACAATGCCCTTGGGCTCTCACACTGAAGTTCCACGCCCCTCAGACATGGTGGATCAGCAGACTTCCAAGGGAGCCACATAGCCAGATTCCAACGGCACAGCGCTCTCCAGCCTCTTCTCCTTCCGTACAGTCACTGTGCACGGGACACAGGGCCCTCCACTTCCAATAGGAAACACAGCTGCCCCGCCCGGCACGCCCGCTTTCTAGAATCAGTGAGGGTATTCCTGACTTCGACGTGGTAGTCTCCAAAGATGTGGAAAGAATCCTTGGTCTTCCAAACTCTCCAGGAACACCATAGCTGCCCCATAATGATGGCTGAGAACCTCTGTTCCCTTGGCTTTTCCTGGCCTTCTCCTCCACTGGTGTGACTGCAGGGCTTACCCCTGAGCCTGGGCTCCAAGAGACAGTGCATCTCCTCAGCTAAGGGCCGCGTCGACTGCTCATTGCTTGGCACAGGCAGTACGATCCTTCAAGCAGCGTGGGCTCATCCCCTCTTCTGGAAGTGACTTGCCCATCACCTTCGGGATCCAGCCCCTGACGACCTCTCCAGCCTTATTTCTTACACCCACAGCTCCAGTCATAGCTTCTGTCATTTTCCTGACCCACCCTTCTCTCTCAAAACCTGGGACTTGGAGCAAATGACTCCCTCTTCCTGGAAGCCCTCTCCCACTTCCTGAACTGGCTGACTCCTTCTAGCCCTCCAGAGTTCAGCTCGAGTATCACCTCCTCCGGGAAGGTTTCCCTGACTCCCTCTTCCCCTCTCAGGATGATGAAGCGCCTCCCTGCAGGTGTTCCTGCAGCGCCCAGTGCTGAGCTGTACAGTAGCACACGGTGTTTACTTGAGTGAGTCTCCCAAAACTATCATCTTCAGGTAGAACTGTGTGTTTTATTTCCGTCTTTCCGACTCCAAACTCAGTGAAGTGGTCTGGAATGCGTGTTGAATGAATGAGTGGCCAGGATCCCTCGGCCTGATGTGTTAACCAGGTCTCCAGCAGCAAAGTAAAATGAAGAAGTAGGGCCATGGTGTGATCTCAGACTAACACAACCACTTCCTGGAAAACCACTTCACGGCGCTTGCCAGTGCTCCCCCTTCCCACGGCCGCACCCAGTCACCCAGCCAGCACCCTCATATCTTGCCACCCCCTACCCTGAGGCTCCTGAAGGGCACCAAAGTTTTGCCACCTCAAAACATGACTTTTAGGGTATTCATTTAAACTGGTTATTGAGAAGCAAAAGACTCAGAAGGAACCTTTGACCCTTTCCCTTTTCTGCCTAAAGGAATTCAGTGGAAGGGGTGCTGAACTTCCACCAAAGCCTATTTGAATTAAGTGTGGCACACAGGAAGGGTCTGGTCTGCAAAGTCAGTGTACATGGGACAAAGTCCCCTCTGGGCGGCCCAGCAGGACTCTGTTTACCACATGTCTGCTCTTTCTCACCTACCTGTGAATTGCCTGTTTCCCCTTTGAAATTCCAGACCCCTGCCCTGCTCGAGTGTTGTCCAGAACTGCGTGCAAGCCTCAGCTGCCCAGTGCACCTTCGGGGCTATATCCTACGGCAGCCTGAATGTATCCCCATGGTACCCTTGGACACTTCCTCATGTAACTTGTGTTAACTGGAAGAACCTAGAAGATGGGAGGGGAGGTATTTTGGGGGCCCACACTCCCCTTTCGTACCTGTTTGCCTAAGAAAACACTGATTTCTTTCTGAATAGCCAAAAAGAAAGCATTTTGTGTCCTTGGATGTCTCCTTCCTTTCCCTCCTCCTCTTCCTCGGTCACGAGAATGTTGGTCTCTCACACCCTTTCCAGACTTTTTGGATGGGCCTCCATCCCCATGCACCCCAGCTCCCACCTGGACCAACATGTCAGAGAGTCTAGGGATGAGAAGTGAATTCAGTTTGAAAAATAAGGTTTATGCACCCTGGCTGGTTTGGCTCAGCAGTTAGAGCGTTGGCCTGTGGACCAAAGAGTCCCGGGTTCAATTCCGGTCAAGGGCACGTACCTCGGTTGTGGTTCGTTCTGGCCCTGGTCGGGGTCCTGCGGAAGGCAGCCAGTCAATGTGTCTCTCTCACATCGATGTTTCTCTCTCTCTCTCCCTCACTCCCTCCCACTCTATCTAAAGATATTGGGTGAGGATTAAAAAAAAAAGATTTATGCAAGCAAAACATAGAGGTTGCGGTTGAGATGATCAGCGTTCAGCCAGAAAAGCTGAGGCTTGGCTCGACTCAGCAGTCCCATCCTGGAGAGCTCTTTCGGGCAGGGGGGAGATGGGCTGGAGGGACATGAATTAGGTATCAGCAAAGGCCTCCTTGACGTGCTCAGGACTCGGCAGATCTCTACTGCAGGGGTCTGCTTCGAGTCAGGGCTGGGAGTGCGTGCAAGGTCTCTGGACGCCCCTCCGGCCCTGGAATTCTGTGCGCAGGGCTGGCTGTGACCTTCCTGGGACCTAAGTCCCATTCATTTGAACTCCTTTTGATCTGCAGTAAGTTAGCTAGTCTGGGAGGATGGGAAAATGCCACTCCTACAGAGGGCAATTCACTGGGTCAGGATGCCCTGAGGTGACACACTGAGCCCCTTGGATCCCAGAACAATGATCCCCAGTGTTCAAGGTGGCCTGGGCTAACTAGGCAACCTCTGGAGAGCCTGACCCATCAGCAGAGAAGGGGCAGGGCCAGGACCCTCAGCTAAAACTGCGGAGGCTTTGACTCTGTGGTGGTAACAACTTTTCTCCCATTTCTAACTACTTGTACCAATAATCCTGCTAGGTGGTTTTTAGTATCCCATTTGGCAGAAGCTCAGAAAGATTTAGAAATTTTCTAAAATTCAGAACTGCCAGGGCCAAAATCCTAGTGCACAAATGTGACACTAGAGCTACTGAACTACCCCACACCCGCTTCGTCCGAGGAGCAGACTACGTGAGCGCGAGGTGGACGGGCTCCGCGGAGCAGGACAGCAGTCTTGGTTCCGTTTTCCCCTTCCCAGGTGTGGAATGAATGAAAGGGAGGACTGGGTGCCCGGGGCCCGTCAGACACGCGTGTGGCATACGCACTGCCTCTGGGACCGGCGATGAGAGCCCACGAGTCCTTTCTCCAGCTGGCAGTGCACTCCACAAAGCAGGAGCCCGAAGGGGTGGCAGGGAGGGCAGCCCTGAAGGAGCCGCCTGGACCCGAAGAGGTGCCCTGGCGCCCACAGAGAGCCCTAGCCTGGGTCCGAACATCCAGGTTCTTTTTCTGGTTAATACAAAAAGGTAACTTACTCTCTGATCCTCAGTTCTTTTACCAAGAAAGGGGGGTGGAGCCCTGACGGTTTGGTTCAGCGGTTAGAGCGATGGCCTGCGGATCTAAGGGTCTCAGCTCGATTCCTTGTCAAGGGCATGTACCTGGGTTGCAGGTTTGACCCCAACCCAGTCGTGGTCATGCAGGAGACAACCCATCGATGTGTCTCTCTCACACTGATGTCTCTCTCTCTTCCTCCCTCCCTCCCTCCCTTCCACTTTATCTAAAAAGTCAATGGAAAAATATCCTCAGGTGAGGATTAACACACACAAAAAGAAAGAAGAAAAAAGGGGTGGTGTAGAATAGGGGCATTAGGGTAAGTAAATACTCTACTGACCTCATTAGTTATAAAGATAAAATAAAATTGATATAAAAGAACATTGAATGAGGAACTTCCGGTCAGGATGGCGGGTAGGTAAACGCAGTATCGCGTCCTCCCACAACCACATCAAAGTTACAACTAAACTACAGAACAACCATCATTCAAAACCGCCTGACATCGAGCTGAATGGAAGTCCTACAACTATGACATTAAAGCAGCCGCATGGAGACTGGTAGGAGGGCGGAGGCGGACAGGCTGGTCCCACACTGTGTGTGGCGGATAAAAATCAGGAGGACAAATCAGCTGGGAAGGTCCTCCCTGAGGACTGAGGGGTCCCCGTCCCACACCAGGCGCCCAGCTCAGGGCTCCAGTGCCAGGAAGAGAATCCCCATCACTTCTGGCTGTAAAACCAGCGGGAACTGAGGCTGAGGCGGCTGGAGCCCCCGGCAGCTCCTCGTAAAGGGCCCGCGCACGGACTTACTCGGACTCCCACCCTCCAGGCTCCAGCGTGGGGGAGGCAGCTTGAAAGGCACCAGAGTCATATGGGGAAGAACTGAGCTGTTTGGCATTGGGGCGAAGGCTTGAGAGGCAGCTTTCTCCTGGACAGACGTGCTGTCAGAGGCCTTTGTTCCTTTGGTGAGCCCTTCCCTGGGCCGGCAGACGCTGCCATATTTGGGACTCCAGCAACCTGGCTCACACTGTTGGCCCCGCCCTGGTGATTCCCTGAGGCCCCGCCCAACTTTCAGGCCCACCCAAGCTGTTGCCAGTTGCTTTACCATAGGATTGGCCTGTCTTGGATCCTGCTTCAGCTTTTCCTAAATTCTTTCAAACAAGCAGCATCTGGTCTCAGCTAGCCCCATACCTCTCGCTAAGTAATACACAGAAACAAACACAGGGAAGCAGCCAAAATGAGGAGACCAAGAAACAGGTCCCAAATAAAAGAACAGAACAAAACTCCAGGAAAAGAACTAAGTGAAATGGAGTTAAGCAACATAACAGATGCTGAGTTCAAAACACTGCTTATAAGGATGCTCAATGGACTTAGTGAGAACCTCAGTGAACTTAGTGAGGGCCTCAAGAGCATAAAAAAGGACCAGTCAGAAATGAAGGATGCACAGTTAGAAATGAAGGAGGCATTAACTGAAATAAAGAATAGTTTACACAGATTCAATAGTAGAGTAGGTAAAGCCAAGAAGCAAACCATTGATTTGGAATATAAGGAAGCAAAAAACACCCAATCAGAACAGCAAAAAGAAAAAAGAATCCAAAAAAATGAGGATAGTGTAAGGAGCCTCTGGGACAACTTCAAGCGTGCCAACATTCGCATCTTGGGGGTGCCAGAAGGAGAAGAGAGAGAACAAGAAATCAAAAACCTATTTGAAACAATAATGGCAGATAAGTTCCCTAACTTGGTGAAAGAAACAGACATACAAGTCCAGGAAGCACAGAGAGTGCCAAACAAGATGAACCCCAAGAGGCCCACACCAAGACACATCATCATCAAAATGCAAAAGGTTCAAGACAACAAGAGAATCTTAAAAGCAGCAAGAGAAAAGCAGTTAGTTACTTACAAGGGAGTTCCCATAGACTGTCAGCTGATTTCTCAATAGAAACTTTGCAGACCAGAAGGGAGTGGCAAGAAATATTCAGAGTGATGAAAAGCAAGAACCTACAACCAAGATTACTCTGTCCTGCAAAGCTATCATTTAGAATCAATGGCCATATAAAGAGTTTCCCAGACAAGAAAAAGCTAAAGGAGTTCATCACCACCAAACCATTATTATATGAAATGTTGAAGGGTCTTCTTGAAGAAAAAGATAAAAAAAATATGAATAAACAAAATGCAATAAATACATATTTATCAACAATTGAATCTACAAACAAAATGAACAAGCAGAACAGAAATGTTCTCTTAGATACAGAGAACTTTTGTTGGATACCAGATGGCTGGGGGCTAGGGGGATGGGTGAAAAAGGTGAAGGGATTAAGAAGTACAAATTGGTTGTTAGACTGACAAACGTCAAAGGGAAGGGGGGTTGGGGGGTGGGAAGAAATAAACCAAAGAACTTATATGTATATATGCATAACCAATGGACACAGACAACAGTGTGGGGAAAGGCAGGGGGGGTTGGAATGGGGAGGAGGGGGTCAATGGGGGAAAAATGAGGAACATCTGTAATACATTCAACAATAAAGATAAGTTAAAAAAAAAAAAAAAAGAAGAATATTTAATGAGTCTTCCAGTCAAGACAGTGGCGTAGGTAAACGCAGTCTCGTTTCCTCCCACAACCACATCAAAATGACAACTAACCTACAGAACAACCATCATTCAGAACCAACTGAAATCCAGCTGAATGGAAGTCCTACAACTACGAAATTAAAGAAGAAGCCACATCGAGACTGGAAGGAGGGCGGAGATGGCCGGAGTGGTCCCACACCCACGTGTGACGGATAAAAATCAGGAGGATACCTTGGTTGGGAAAGTCCTCCCTGAGGAGTGAGGGGTCCCTGTCCCACACCAGGCGCCCAGCTCAGGGTTCCAGTGCCAGAAAGAGAGTCCCCATCACTTCTGGCTGTAAAACCAATGGGAACTGAGGCTGAGGGAGGCTTCAGTTTCTGAAGCCCCAGGCAGTTTCTATAAAAGGGCCCGCGCATGGACTTATCGGACTTGCTCCCTCTAAACTCAGAGGAGAGGCAGCTTGAAAGGCACCAGAGACACACAGGGAAGAACTGAGCTGTTTGGCCTCGGGATGAGGGCTGGAGAGGCAGCTTTCTCTCAGGCAGATGTTCTGGTGGAGGCATTGTTCCTTTGGTGAGCCCTTCCCCGGGGTGGCAGACAGGCCCCATATCTGGGACTCCAGCAACCTGACTCACACTGTTGGCCCCGCCCTGGTGATTCCCTGAGGCCCTGTCCCACCCAACTTTCAGGCCCACCCAAGATGTTTCCAGTGGCCTTTAGCATAGGATTGGCCTGTCTTGGATCCTACTTCAGAGTTTCCTAAAATCTCTCAAACAAGCAGCATCTGGTCTCAGTGAGCCCTATACCTCTCATTAAGTGGCCTCAGGCCTGGCACTAGAAGCAGCCAGCCTTGGTTCACAACTTGGCTTTGCCTGGGCACCTCCAAGCCCAGCACAAGCAGCAGCCATCGGCAGGTCACTTTGTAGCTTATGCCTGGTGGCCCCAGATAGAACACAGGCAGTGGCTGACCTTGCCCCAGAGCCAGCACACCCAGTGGACAGCTTTAGACCACATCAAAACACCACCACCCAACCACTCCACAAGTGACACATTCAATGAGCGGACTCAGTGGGTACCAGAGCCTTGATGTAGTAAGTCTTGCTCTGTGTGGTGGGCCCCTACGCAGCTGATCCTCCAAAGTAGTCAGAGGCCAGTGGTCAGTGGGCACTGACAGTCTTTGCAGCTGATCAGCCTGAATAATCCTTCCCATTGACATGCCAACAGCAACCAAGACTCAATTACAATAGAAGGGTGTACAGTCCACATGAGGGGTGCACCTCGAGGGCCCAGCTGGGGTGATCAGGGAGGCTGTGCCACTGGATCCTGCAGGACACCTACAACAATAGGCCACCCTAGGAAGCCCAGGAGACATAGCAACTCTACCTAATATATAGAAACAATCACAGAGAAGCAGCCAAAATTAGGAGACAAAGAAATATGTCCCAAATGAAAGAAAAGAACAAAACTCCAGGAAAAGAACTAAACAAAATAGAAATAAGCAATCGATCAGATGCAGAGTTCAAAACATTGGTTATAAGGATGCTCAAGGAACTTAGTGAGAACTTCAAGGAACTTAGTGAGACCTTCAAGGAACTTAGTGAGACCTCCAAGGAACTTAGTGAGAACATCAACAACATAAAAAAGAACCAGTCAGAAATGAAGGATGAACTAACTGAAATAAAGAATAATTTACAAGGAATCAATAATAGAGTAGGTAAACCAAGAAGCAAACCATTGATTTGGAATATAAGGAAGTAAAAAACACCCAATCAGAACAGCAAAAAGAAAAAATAATCAAAAAATGAGAATAGTGTAAGTGTTGTAACCCGCGAGAAGCAAACACTCAGGCTCCACTATAGGTCAAATTGAAAGAGCTTTATTACCTGCGCAGGGACTGTTCCCAACCTTCGCAGAGGAGGGAAGCAGTCCCAAGCTCAGGGAGGAGGGTGCTTATAAAGGGCAGGGTTTTTGCAGTCCATGGCAAGCAAGCACGTACAGAAGCAGATATCATGGTTAGCAATTAGCAACTTTGCAGAAAGATTCAACAGTTCTCAAGGTTACTGCATGTCTCCCTAGTTTTGTTTATCTTGAGGCAAGGTTACTGTGTGCCTCCTTTTACATAGTTCTCATATCTGTGCAAAGACTTAGGGTTGGGACAACTCCTGCAGAACAAAGTTTTTCTCAAAAGCAGCTCACAGAGACTGTTTAACCCTTTTAAAGCTAAAGTGGCCTTCAACAGTAAGGAGCCTCTGGGACAACTTCAAGCATGCCAACATTCACATCATAGGGGTGCCAGAAGGAGAAGAGAAAGAGCAAGAAGTTAAAAACCTATTTGAAAAAAGAATGACAGAAAAATTCCCTAACTTGGTGAAGGAAACAGACATACAAGTCCAGGAAGCACAGAGAGTCCCAAACAAGATGATCCCAAAGAGGTCCACACTAAGACACATCATCATCAAAATGTCAAAGGTTAAAGACAAAGAGAGAATCTTAAAAGCAGCAAGAGAAAAGCAGTTCGTTACCTACAAAGGAGTTCCCATAGACTGTCAGCTGATTTCTCAATAGAAACTTTGCAGGCTAGAAAGGAGTGGCAGGAGATATTCAAGATGATGAAAAGCAAGAACCTACAACCAAGATTACTCTATCTTGCAAAGCTATCATTTAGAAGCGATGGCCATATCAAGAGTTACCCAGACAAGAAAAAGCTAAAGGAGTTCATCACCACCAAACCAGTATTATATGAAATGTTGAGGGGTCTTCTTGAAGGAGAAGAAGAACAAAAATATGAACAATAAAATGGCAATAAATACATATCTATCAACAATTGAATCTACAAACAAAATGAGCAAGCAAACCAGAAACAGACTCATAGACACAGAGGACTTTTTGTTGCTTGCCAGATGGGTGAGCGAAGGGGGGATGGGTGAAAAAAATGAAGGAATTAAGAAGTACAAATTGGTTGTTAGACTGATGAACTTCAAAGGGAAAGGAGAAGGAGGGTGGGATGAGATTAATCAAAGAACTTCTATACATATATGCATAACCAATGGACACCGACAATAATGTGAGGAAGGCAGGAGCGGGGCAGGATTGAGGAGGGGGGCAAGATTGAGGAGGAGGGGGTCAATGGGGAAAAAAGGGGGAGATATCTGTAATGCATTCAACAATAAAGATAAGTTTTAAAAAGTAAAAAACAAACAAAAGAATATTGAGGGAATAAGGTACTATATATAGTCATGTTTTATAAAAATCCTAAATTCTTATGTACTTCAATCTCTAGCTCAAAATGTCTTCTAGACATTCTCAAGGTATATTTTTTGGTGCTCAAATGGCTCAGCCTAAGTATTGAGGCATGTCTGGGTTCTCTGATTCTCATCAGCCAAATCACCCAACGTCATTAAAATCTTAACAGGATCAGTCCCTACTTAGCTGTCCACTCCTGACATGAACAACCTCAGTTCCTCTTTTCTGAACAAGTCAAGTTCTTTCACATCACTGGACACTTGCAAATTCCATTCCCTTAACTTAGAACACTTGGTCTGATCACCCCCATGCCCCACATCCTAGTTCAGCATTCAAAGAGGGAGACTGTGTGTGTTCATGTAGTATCTTCAGCAGTGAATGCAGTGCGTGGCACACAGTGGGTGTTCAGTGAATTATATAGAGTTCCTCCTGATTTCCCTCAACAGTCTTGCTTATTTTTTCATTGCTATTGAGATGGTGATCTTTCTGACCTCATCCTGTGGGAATACCACAGAGATTAGCTCATTAAAAAGGGTAAAGCTCTCCTGACACTTTGTGTTAATGTTTAACAGAAATACCTGAGAGTGTAGTGACTCAGGGAGAAATGGTGACATGCTTGGCCTTCTCAGACCCTCACTGACATCCAGTTGCCCCTATTCTCCTCCCACAGCACAGACACTCAGTGGGAGGCCTAGCCCCGATCTTCAGTGCTCCCGGGACCCTGTTCTCCTCTCTTGGCCAGGCACACCCTCAGCATCCAACCTGGAGGCGGAACCCACTCCACCACCTCCTCTGACATAGCCTCATCCCCTCCCCCCTTCCTGGATCAGATTGTGTGGGTCCGGGACTATAAAGAAGGGCAGTGTCCTCCCTATGATAGAAAAATGGAATGGAATGGTCACTGGTAGTGAATAAATGAAGCAAAAGACCCAGACCAGCTGGAGACCATTGAAAAAAATCAGCAAATCCATGAATTATCCCATTTACACCAGAAATAAACTGATCGTTTGGACCTTTGCTTAACAGATTGTGCTGAAGTTACAGGTCATTCATGGAGACAAATGCATGAAGCTGTGTCTTAGCTCCTTATTTATTAAGACTTTGGCCCCAGCTCCTGGTCTTCCACCCCATGGCAAGTCATGTTATCATTTCAAGTAACTTCAATATCAAACAGACCAATTGTTTACAAACTAGGGATCACAACACATCAGTGAGTCATGAAATTGATTTAGAAGATCAGGAGTAGATTTTTTTTTTAAAGACACAGAATAGAAATAAAATATCAGAGTACTTCACATGTAGGAAGGGTGATTTTAGAGTAAAACATTTATTTCAATTATATATAGTATATGACAATATATACTAAATATACTATTTCAATAACACAATACATACATGTGCACTAGGTCACAACATAAAATGCATTTCTTATTGTGCGCCATAATCAAAAGTTTAAAAGGGCTCGGAGTACATACAATGGAATATATTATTCAGAGTTAAAAGGAAAGGAATTTTTGACACATGCCACAACGTAAGTGAACCTCAAGGACATTATGCTGAGTGAGATAAGCAAGTCACTCCATGAGGTTTGGGGGTCGGTCCTGGAGACAGAAGGCAGGATGGTGGCCGTCAGGCAGAGCTGGGGGAAGAATGGGCAGTTGTTGCGTGATGGGAACAGACTTTGGGTTTTCCGAGATGAAGAGTTCCTGAGTGGATGGTCATGCTGGCGACACCACACCGTGAATGTACTTCCGCCCGTATACACTTACTGCACTTAATACAAGAGGTAACATTTTGTGTTTTGTGTATTTTGCCACAATCTTTGTAAAGCTATAGAAGAAGCCTCCCAGGTCTTTGGCCTCACTTTCAGCGACATGCGTCCCCACTCAGGCGTAGCTTTCACGCTCCAGGCGACACCTGGTCCTGGCACGGTCAGGAACTATTCATCTCCCACTCTCTGATCCCAAGCTCCCACTTCCTGATTTCTCACATCTTTCTTTCTTTCGTTCAATTTGGTTCAGGTTAATTTTGTTTTATGTATTTGTTTTTAAATTTTGTTTTTCAGTCTCAGTTTACATTCAGTATTATTTGTCTAGTTCCAGGGTACAGCAGGCTCCCTGGGCTCACGCCCACGCCGCCGCCTCGCCCACCTTTTCCAGGCAGCCACCTTCATGCCTCCCCGTCGGTCTCCATGAGAGTCCTGCCCTCTTCAGTTCGTCCTCTACATTGCATGAGGAGTGATGTTTCTAAAATTTCCATCTGATCTTAACAGTCCCTGGGGCCCTTGACTGAGGTCCTGCAGCCCCTGATGCCCGATGAGAGCAGAGCCCTTCCCGCGATGGCCGGCCTACCCGCCGGCCCTGGCTGGCGGCCCTCTGCCTTCCGAGAGCCAGGCCCCGTCCCTGTCCCCCCACTGCGTCCCCGGCCGCTCCAGGGCCCACCCCGCGGTCCTCTCCGACCAGCGCGGGGGGCAGGCAGAGGATGTTCACAGGAATGGATTTCACACGTTTTGAAATCCAAACCTGGGAATCAGGTTTAGTGAGCACTTTGATCAAGGCCTAAAGAGGAGTTTATACAAATTAGTAACAGTTACTATATTTGTATAGCACGCAGCAGTTTATAGCACACTGTCGTGCTTTCATCTTGTCTGACACACCCGACAGCCTGTGCAGGAAGAAGGAAAGCACTGTCACCGCCACATGCGAAACGAGGGAGCTGTGGCTTGTCCCAGGTCAGAACGCCAAGGAAGAGCGAGGCGAAGGAGCGCTCACATCCTTCCGCTCACTTGGCCGTGGTGCGTAAACGTCGAGAAGAAAAGCATCGGAACAATCCACTGAAGACAGGATCTTTCAGAAAACGGACTATGCTTTCTGGCTTCCACAGAGTCCTGCCAAAGTCCGTTAGTAAGAACTGAGTGAACATTAACTAGCCCCACCGCAGCCAACCCCTCCCTGAGCTGCCTGCCTGTTTTCCCCACACTCTCCAGAAAAAGAAATGAAAAAAAGGAAAAGCATCCTGAGGACCAATGTCTAACAATGCACTGGGATTTTGCCTCATATTCACCCTTCATCCCTGCATTGCAAATCAAGCCCAATTTCTTTGATTTGGTTTTCAGCAGATACAAACAAATAAAGCATGAATATTTTTTATATCCCATCTGCATCCAACACAGCAAAAAAAAATAAAGCAAAGTTGGTCATAGTCCCCATATAAGGTCTTCCTCTGCCCTCTCTAGTCCAAATTAAACAGTTCTAGTTGCATGTTGCACAGAATCTCTTCTAAGTAGTCATTTCATTTGCTCTTGTATGGACCCTATCGATTGTTCCCAGTTTATATTTTACTTCTAAAGCTCTACATGGGTCACCAGTAAGATTCTGGTTGAAGCCAAGAGCAGCGAGAGGAAGACTTCCTAGACTTTGAACCTTGCTCACTGCACTGGTTTCAGAGCGTCTCGGGCACAGTTCAGCCGCTGTCGGCAGAGCGAGGTGAGTGCCGGAGGCTCACGGCCGCTTTGTCTGCCCAGGGAAGTACAGAAAGGTCATCCGTGCAGCGCCCGGCTCCTCCTACATACGCACCACGGTCCCTTTTGCCTCGATCTGGATCAGTCAAATGCCAGTAACTGGCCAAAGCCTGAAGCTCTGATTGCAGGAACACCGAGAAGGCCCTGTGTCTATCTAATCACAAGTCCTGGAATTTTCCACATTATCCTGACTTCAAAACTCTCTCTGGGTTGCCATAAACCATCAAATTATCCTAGAATTTCCAAAATGTCTATTTCTGAATTTCACCTAAAAAGAATCTTCTGACATCTAAAATGAATGTTAGAAGATCTTTTGGCAGCCACTGTATTCAAATGTTTTATTTTAAGATGTGGTCACTGAACCCAGCATGCCCTCTGCTCTGACGGGCAATCCCACAGCTTTGCTCCGTCTTATCTCAAGGTGTCATGGGGCTATTCGTGGGCAAATATTCCTGTGAGAAATACTACTTTAAACGTTTATAAGTCATTTATAACTTCGAGGGAATGTGTTTTAGATTCTTTTCAGGCGAGAGTATGAGACTAAGAGAGTGAACCTCAACCTTTTTGTCATTATCACACCTTAAGCTATTTTAAAATATGTTTCCTGATCATCTTGCCCCCGCAACATTTCAATACCACGGGTGCCCTGTGTAGCTGTTTGTGAAATGTATGCATATCAGTGCCTTATACATAAAAAGAGTCCCTGAAGAAGCAATCCTCCTGCTGGGAAGAATGTCACCCCATTGAAAATGCACAGTGGAGAAGCCAGTATCCAGTGGAAAAGTATATAGATGACTAAGATGTCGAGGGGCACCAAGGACACGCTCCTTGCACAACACTGAGGTTTTTGGTGCGACCAGCTACCTCTCTGCAGCCTTGACAGCCACCCCATGCGCAGGAGCAGTTTGCCACATACAGCCCTTTCCCGTTCGCAGGTCCCTTCTCCTGGTCCCGACGTACCCAGGTCAGCAGGCCCCTGAGGAAGAGGTTACGTTGCTGGGTAAGTAGACTCCTGGGACCATAGGCAAGATCAGATGGCCCAGAGGTAGTCAGGGGAGGTCTGCACTTATCGCCCTGTGATGGATGAGGGAGGGCCTGGCAGCAGGAAGTGTGTGGCCGGCAGAACTGGAAAGGAGTACCCAGTGCCACCCTCCCAGGCCGGCGCGGAGCCTGTTAAGAAAATCATCGCAAAGGCTCATCCAGAGTCAATGGTGTCTATTTTTTCAATGAATACTAATTACTGCCTTGGTAGCTGAAAATTACCAACTACTTAATTATAAAAGAGCCCCATAGATGAAAGCTAAGAGGAGACAGAGGAGTTAGGAATGCAAGCCAGCAGAGAGCAGCAGATAGAAAGCTGCCCCCACAAATGCGAATCCAGACGAAGAGAAGTGAACAAGATCATGCTGCTGAGGGCTGTCCAAGGAGACAAGAAAGGCTTCTATAAATATAACCAGAAAAAATATTTGTCTAAGTTGATGAGATCACCACACATGGCTCATGACAGGGTCTTTGGCTGCTTCCGTAATGAAAGCTTGGAAGAGAACAGACATGAGAACAGCATTCAGACTACTGGCCCACAGGCTCTACCTCCTGTAAGCCATTCGACTTCTAATTACATGCAGCTGGAGTCATTAAGACTTGATACCATCAATCTGGACTGTGGCCTGTGTTTTCATGACATGCAGGCCCCTACCCTTTCCACCCACCTCCACCCACAGCAACAAACTGGCGAGTGGCTTACTCACACCGAGCAGATGGGGTTGGAACAGGAAGAGGCAGATAGCCATGAGCTGGACACAGGCCTGGAGGAGGGGAAAGTCTGAACAAAGCCCCAGCCTCTACATCCCAGGGACTTCCTTTCTCTCTGGATCCTCACTGTTCTGTTTTCTCTGCAGATGTGGGAGGAAAGCTGGGGTCCTCCACAGATATGAAGTCTCTGCTATGTGCCAATGAGAGTTCTAGGCACTGGGAATGTGACAGGAATATGAACAGATAAGGCCCTTCCTCAAGGAGCTTGCCTTTGGAGTTGGGGTGGGCTCCTTGGTGGTAGTTGGAGATGGACGACATTAATGATGAATGTACAAGATAATCTCACGTACTGATAAGTGCTGTCCACAACATAAGATGGAGATAGAGAATACTTTGAGGGGCATTTAGCTTAGGAGGTTAGGGCAGGCCTGCCTGAGCGGGTGCTGCGGCCGGGAAGGTGAGGAGGCAGTCGTGCAGAGGGAGAGTGTTCCGAGACGAGCGCACACAGTGGAAAGCCACTGAGTCAGAAAAGAGCTGGACATGTTCAGAGGACGTAAAGAAGACCAGCAGGGCAGTGCCACCGTGGACCAGATGGAGAAGGAGAAGCCTGCAGAAGCAGGCAGGCCCTGCTGTAGGGCCCTGTGGGCCATGGGAAGGCATTTGGATTCTGGAGTGTTTTTTAAGGGAAAGAGTGCTATGATATAGTTTCTGTTGTGGAATGATCTGGCCACTGTGCAGAGGATGGGCTGTGCAAGAATGGAGGCAAGAAGACGAGGCGCGGGCATGATCCGAGGGAGAGCGGTAGTGGGTTAGATATGGGTGGAGAAGTTCAGGTGAAATGCAGAGGAAGACTCACTGTGAGATGTAAGAGAAAGCAAAGAGTTAAGGATGACTCCTAGGTTTTTGTCCCGAGCAACAGGGTAAGTAGTGGTTCGTTTAATAAGATGAAGTCAACTAGGAAATAAATGGGTTTGGACTGGGAAGGAATCAAGTTTCCGGTTTAGACATATTAACTTTGAGATGCCTACTCTATTTCTCTCTAACACACCAAGAGAACTAGGTAAAATGTATGCTTCAGTTTCCTCATCTTTGAAGTATAATAACACCGACTGCCTCACAGGGTTGGTGTGAAGATTAAATGAGTTAATATTATAAAGCAGTGAGAATAGCTCCTGGCGCAGAATAAGCAGCATGATATCAGTGTTTGGTATTAACACTAAGGCAATTTTTTTTTTAATTGCAAACGATAATGGGGCGGAGAGAGAGAATAAAATTGAAAATTTGAGAAGGGGAAGAAGCAAAGTGAATACCCTGTAGAGACAGAGGATGGTTCCCAGAGTCAAGGTAGAAGATGGACCTCGGCAGGATCAGAGACACGTCTGCTGCTGAAGCTCGGAGGCCCCGCCCGCGAGGTGCAGGCCCGCAGGCCTGGAGCAGCGTGTGGGGGAGAGGAGGTAGTTCTCCTCTGACCACGTCAGTCCTCTCCGTGACAGCTAAGACAAGGTCATCACCTGGTGTGAAGGGCAGGAGGAGTGCTGCGGATCTGAAATGAGTCAGGAATAAACTGTCTTCCCCAAAGCGGGAGGGCACACTTACTAGGAAGGCCCAGTCCGGCACAGAGTAGAAGCCTTGGCATCGCAGACGTGTCCCACGACATAAGGTTGGTTCATTCCAGCTATGTATTCTCAGTTGAGTGGGTTTTGCTGAGGAGCTACTGCACATCTAACACTGGGCTACATGCTTAGGGAGTAAGATATGTGCGGTCGGCAAGAAGAGAAAGGCTTAAGAATAAATGAAATAATTTGAGGACAAGTATAATTCATTTGGAGTAAAGAGCATACTATAGAAAATGATGCGTCAGAGGAAATGGAGTTTGTTGTGTACTGGAACCGTGAAGGATGTCCTCCCAGGGGAACTGGAGTCTGTGCTAAGAACTTGGCTTTGAAGGGGAGGTTATTGGAACTCAACTATCCCCAAGTCAGAGGCCACTGTTCCCTATAATCCCTGACTTTGTGTCTGTCTCTATCATGAACGTTGCCCTGCTGACTCACCCGCTTGGTCTAATGAGGGCCCACCCTATGTCATCAGCACAAACAATAGACTCCTGTTTTGGAAGGGAGGGAGCACTGTCTTCTCAAACAAGAGAAGGTTTTTCCCATCGTAACTGGCTCCCTTCTTCCTGGCATCATGATTGCAGTGCCCGTGGGGAAGAGCTAACAGGGAAAGATTCTGGCCGAAAGATAACTGAAAAGGTCGCATGGAAATCCAGACACATCTTTCTCCCTGATAGTGTTGCCCACATACTTCTTGTTTTTTTTTTTTTCATCTTCACCAGAGGGCATTTTTGCATTTATCTTCAGATAGAGTGGGAGGGAGAAAAGGAGGAAGAGAGAGAGAGAAACATCGATGTGGGAGAGACACATGGACTGGTTGCCACCCACACGACCCCATCTGGGGCCGGGGACAAACTGCAACTGAGATACATGCCCTTAGCGGGAACTGAACCCGGGACTCTCTGGTCTACGGGCAGATGCTCTAACCGCTGAGCCAAACTGGCCAGGGCCCCACATACTTCTTGTTCCTTACACAATAGAAGTCTGTTTTGTTATCAGTAATTATCAGCCTTGTCCAATTCTGAGACTCAACTTCTTCTGAGGCCCTTGGGACCTACCCCAGCAAAAGAGACTCTACTGCTCCCATAAGAGGCAGGCTAAGGAGTGACTGGAGAGACTCATGGCCGAACCCCAAAGATGTGTTCCTCATAGTGTTCCAGGCAGAAGGAGCCAAGTCTTGATCTGTTCCGGCAAAGTTATTTTTTAAACTGGAATTGCTGGTAAGGTTGCTTCCCTATAAGGCAACTCAAATCCTGTCTGTTGCTTGCCCTTCCCTGGAGCTCTGGCTTTCTGCCATCACGCTGCTGCTGAGACTTCTCCAGACTCCAAGGGATAGGCTCTTCTGGCCCATTCTTCCCATCTCAACCTCTAACTCTGTGCTCAGCTACCCTCAGCCCATCCAGGATAAAACCGAAGGTCTGGAAAGCTTTTCCAATGATACTCTACAAAGTGGAATGCCCCTAACTAGGTATGGTGCAGTCACAGCCCATACCTACAGACTCTAGGGTGGTGCAAGGGTCTCCTGGAATCACTTCCCAGAAGACATAGGCCCAGTCCAGACCACTTCAGAACCTACACTGCTGTGGTGTGATCTCATCTCAGGATGTCGCTTGGTCTGTCAGACCCTTGGAGGTCAAATGACTTTGTTTATCTTCCCTGCCTCCTCCAAATGATTGTGATCTACTCAGCTGAGGTCATGGCAGCCTACAAGAAAGCTGGGTTCGTAAGGGCTGTGGCCCACTTGTCTGCCCTCTGACACGTGTGGAATAGAAGAAGGAGCGACAAGGGAGGCGCTGCCATTCCCGAGGCTGTCTGAGGTCCCTTGGGCTCTGGGCACTGGGCACTGGGAATAAAACTGCGGCCCAGGCCTCACACGGGGAAAATACGCCCTGAAATCCTTCTCACTCTCCATGCCGCCTCCCCGGCCTTCCGGGCCTGAGCCCTCAAGGTGAATTCTTCCCATGGCCTGTCTGACTTCCAGGTCGAGGGGTGGTAGCAGAAAACAAGAGTGGCTTTGAGAATCCCCCGAAAAATGGAGCAATGACGTACTTGGAACATGGCAGAGGACAGGAAGGGAAATCCATTAAAGACAATGTAATAAGGTAAAAACTGGAGAGCTGAGAAAGGAGATAAGTAAGAGGAGTCAGGGTGAGCTAACAGGGGTGCGAGGAGCCTGACCTAGAACCAAGTGAGTTCCTCTTGGCGGTTGCCAAGCTCCCATAAATGCAGGCGGCAGAACGGGCCTTTGCTTGACTTTGCATGGATGGAACTTAGCCCCTTGGAAAGGAATGGGTTTTAAGAGGGTCAAAGGAATTGCTTCAGGCACTGCATGACTCCAAAGAAGTAAGGGCATGTGAGCCAGCAGTAAGAGCAGGTCTCCACTGTGGGCTGGCTCCCTGCGCCGCCCTCCCAGCTGTGCTGTCCTTCTAGCTCTCATTTGCTTCCTGGATTCTTAAATGCAGCAGCACGTGGGGAAAATTTGACAGCCACATTTATTAAATATTCTCAGATCCTGGAGAAAAAAAATTTTGTTTGTTTCTTCTCAATAGCTTATTTATATTTCTTAATACCTACACTGTCTGTTAGAAAAAATCAATATGAGATGCAACTGTAGACCCTAGACAGAGATGCACCAAGGACCAAAGGATGTGGGTAAGATTTCAGGAGAACGTAAGACGTGCGATTGGTACCGTTTTTAAAGCAGTGTTCTTTCCCTTTCTCACTCTCGATGCTGCTGAGAAACACTCTGGGTCTTTCAGATGGTCACTGTGTAACCCACCCACAGTTGTATCTAGAGGTATCGCAAGGGCCGGGAAGCACTCTACGGACTGATGACGGCGTTAAAACCCTGTGAAAGACCTCAGGCTTCCTGCCACTGTTGGAGGGACATCAGCAGTCACTAACCTTCTGAAGAAAGATGTACATTTTACCTTGGCCATTTGGCCCTTCAAGCTTATCTGTCTGTAACATTTTCCTTCTACAAATGATTATCTGATGCTGGCCCAATTGGAAGCTCTTCTAAATGCTACCTAGACCACCACTGAAGTTCAGTTTGGGAAGGCAAGTTATCACCTTGAAGCAACATGACTCTCAGGCCCTGGCCGGTTTGGCTCTGTGGTTAGAGCGTCAGCCCACAGACCGAAGGGCCTTGGGTTTGATTCCCAGTCAAGGACACCTACCTGGGTTGCGGGTTTGATCCCCAGCCCAATCGATGTGTTTCTCTCTCTCTCTCTCTCTCTCTCTCTCTCCCTCCCTCCCTCCCTCCCTCCCTCTCTCTCTCTCTCTCTCTCTCTCCCTCCCTCCTTCTCTCTCTCTCCCTCCTTCCCTCCCTTCCACTCGACCTAAAAATGGAAAAATATCCCCAGGTGAGGATTAACAACAACAACAAACGTCAGTCAGCATAGGTTTTCAGTGACATAATTCTGTATTCATCCTAAGAAAGACTTACTGAATCATTAGTTTCCGAGTCATAGGCTGAGTGCCACGAGAGCCTTACCTCTCAGGTAACAGAGGAGGTCGCCCAGCCCGTGGGCACACAGCAAGTGGAGATCTTTATTTCTACCGAGTCCTCTAGTGTTTCAGGGTTACTTGTAGATTCCTGATAACATTCAAGAGTGAGTGACTGTGACTAAAGGCCACACTGCAGAAAAGCACATAAAAGTAATTTTCATGTTGGCCCAGTTTGGCTCAGCCGTAGCGTGTTGGCCCGCGGACCAATGGGTCATGGGTTCGATTTCGGTCAAGAGCACGTACCTGGGTTGCGGTTGGTCCCCGGCCCTGGTCGGGGTCGTGCGGGAGGCAGCCAGTCGATGTGCCTCTATCACATCAATGTTTCTCTCTCTCTCTCTCCCTCCCACTCAATCTAATGATAAATGGAAAAATATCCTCGGGTGAGGATTTAAAAAAATAAATTAAAAAATAATAATTTTGATGTTGGTTCAGTTTATTATCTAGAAAAGAAAATGACAGCCCAAATATATTTGTCAGCTGAAGCCTGACTGTCACTGGGCCTCAGTGACACCCGATGAGTGGCAGGGGCTAGAAAATGGGTGTCCTGTAGGAAAACAAAGCTTAATCTGCCCTTTACAGATAACCCGCTGGACACTTCGAACATTTCTAACAGTTATCACTGTCCTTTCACACACAGCAGAATGTGTGACATCTGTCCCTCTATGCAGTAATATTTTCCCCTTTTATTTTTTAATTTATCTTTTTTTAATCTTTATTATTATTATTATTATTATTATTATTATTATTATTATTTTTAAGTCTCACCTGAAGATTTTTTTTTTATTTATCTTCAGACAGAGTGGGAGGGAGAGAGAGAGAAACATCGACATGAGAGGGACACATCGACTGGTTGCCTCCCTCATGACCCCGACCAGGGCCTGGGACGAACCACAACCAAGGCACATGCCCTTGGCGGGAACCGAACCCGGGACTCTCTGGTCTGCAGGCCGACGCTCTAACTGGCCAGGGTGAAAAGTCAACATTTTAATCAACCCAATAATTTCTGTACCTGATGTTGGATAAATACTTGGATTTTTTTTCTGAAATTATCAGTGGCTCTGACAATTCACACACACACACACACACGCACACACACACACACGCACACAATGACCTGTTCCATAGACTGGTTTTCCGCTCTATGCCTTAGGCCCTGTCTTCAATATAAACTTAGGAGCTTATGCTCCGGCTTCCCACTAACACTGCACTTTCCCATCTGAACAGCCACCTGCTGTGATCAGACTTAACCATGTTTTTTAAAAAACCAGCCCTCATGTCTCTTCTGCCTCCTGTAGGACGTTTTCTGCCTCAGCCTTTCCCACAAAACCCTGACCACGGCTCTACTGTTTCCACCTTACCCCACGCCCAGTAAGGGCCTTTGCCTGTCCCTGCAAGCCGCAACAGCCAGGCTGGGTCAGGCCCTTGCAGCTCCTGCTGCTCAGCTTCCTCAGCGTGGTCTTTACCAGCTTAATTCGTCGAGTGGTCAATAGCAAATGTGGTCTTACAAAGTATGGTCACTAATTTTTTTTAAATAAGCAGACCTCTCGCCCAGCCTGTGTGGCTCAGTGGTTGAGCGTCGACCCATGCACCAAGAGGTCGCCAGTTCGATTCCTGGTCAGGGCGCATGCCCAGGTTGTGGGCCCGATCCCAGTGGGGGGCATGCGGGAGGCGGCCAATCAATGTTCTCTCTCATCGATGTTTCTATCTCTCTCCTTCTCCCTTCCTCTCTCTCTAAAAATCAATAAAGAAAAAAAATAATAAAAATAACAAATCCTTAGAAATAAATACATAAATAAAACAAGCAGACCAAGTCTTAAATATTGCAATGAAATTTCGGAGAGTGCTGTGGCCCGCATCACTGGAGTTGACCCCCACTTCCCAAGGCAGCGTTCACTCAGAGGTGTGACTTTTCACATGTTCTTCAAAGGCGGTCTCGTTGTTTTATAGGTCCAAGCCTGCCGATTCCAGAGGTTTTTAAACATGCAGAAGGATAGAGAGAACTAACAATGGCTGTTCCTGGACCTGTTTGCTGGAATTGTGTCCTGCACAACAGGGGGTGACTGGCAGCGTTGGGGCCAAATCCTGTTTTTGTGCAATCTGTGAGCTAAGGATGGCTTTTATATTTTTTAGATGGTTGAAAAATAAAATAAAAAACAGAATAATATTTTATGACATCAGAAATCATATGAAGTTCAAATTTTAGTGTCCATAAATAAAGTTTTATTGGAACACGGCCACACTATTCTTTGTGGATGCTCTCTCTACAGCAGAGATGAGTTGCTGGGACAGAGAACATATGGCCTAAAATATTTATTATCTGGCCTTTTACCAGAAAAGTTTGCTGACTCCTGTTCTAGGGTATTGCTTTTCAATCCTTAAGTATCTTTGGGAAAGGATCTGTATCATTTAGGAATAAGTATGGTTTACTTGAAACAGAAGCCTAAAATACTAGTGTCTTAAACAAGGTAGGGGTTCATTTTTCTCTCATGTAAAGTCTTTTACATGAGACAGGCAGACTGGTCTGTTACAATATTTTTGTGGTCATCAGGATCAGAGGCTGCTTCTACCTTTCTGCCCTGTCATCCTTATTGCATGGCCTCTATCTTCAAGATTGCCTCGTGGTCACGTAATGGTTACTGAAACCCCAGTTATCACATCATGTTCCCAGGAGCAGGAAGTAGAAGGGGGATCAGAACAAAAAAGCAGGCCTCCCAGCCGAGTTAGCGCTCATTACACAGTTTCACCAGAAACTGTACCCAAATATCCGTCTTATATCTAATTTGGCAGCCCCATTTGCAAAGGAAGCTGAGAAATGTAGTTTTACAGCTGAGAACGTTGCTACCCAAACAAAATTGGGGTTCTGTTAGTGAGGCACAAGGAGAGAGTGGATAATGCTTAGACAACCAGCGACATCTGCCCCAGGAACAAGTGGCCTCCCGTATCCTCTTCGGTATATGCTGCGTAATAGTTTCTCATAAACACAAGAAAGTTATTTTTCAAGTATCATTTGTCTTTTTCAAGCATACATCCTTACTCAGCCTCCTCAGGTCTGGCTCTTTAGAAAATATATTTCAGCCCTGGCCAGTCTGGCTCAGTGATGAGAGTGTTGGCCCACAGACCAAAGGGTCTCAGGTTCAGTTCCCATCAAGGGCATATACCTCGGTTGTAGGCTCTATCTCTGGCCCCAGTCAGGGCCCTGAGGGAGGTGACCAGCCAATGTGTCTCTCTTAAATTGATGTTTCTCTCTCCCTCCCTCCCTTTCACTCTCTCTAATAATTCAATGGAAAAATGTCCTCAGGTGAGGTTTAACAACAACAAAAAAGTATATTTCACAAATACTGAGTTATTTAGTCTTTATGACAATCCTGCGAAGTCCAGTTGTTACCAGAGGGATATTCATAGGCAAGAGGTTCTTGGGTCGCAGTCTGAATAAGCATATTCGAAAGCCCCCATGGGAGAATGGATGGTTGCTATTGGCGTGGAATTGTAAAGTCCCATGTCCCTCAGTCCAGTCCTGGAAGAGGGGCAGTTGTGAATTCAGCAAGGCTAGAAATAAAGCCGAAGTCCAGAGTGTCTGCTCCCTGATGCAGCTGGGTTCAGATCAGGATCAGACGAGATTTTGTCCATCAGTCCAATGGAGTCCCACGTGCCCATGAGCGAGGAGGGAGGGTGCCTGGCATGGGAGCCCCTGTAAGGCCAAGATTGGAGGGAGGGAGAGGGGGAGAGAGAGCTTTCCTTTGTCTAGGAGATTAAATATTCAGGTTTTACATACTTGCAGTAGCCACACCTATTCTGGCCACTGACTCGCTCCCAGGTATAACAGACAGGTAGGTACCTCCCACGTCACTCAGATTTCACTGGGCATATGTCTAAACTGCCTTTGTCCATGCCCTTCCACCACCGATCAGCGGGGAGTAGACCTGGAGCATTATTCTTTTTTTTTTTTAATTCCTCACCCGAGGATATTTTATCCTCAGATAGAGTGGGAGGGAGGGGGAGAGAGAGAGAGAGAGAGAGAAACATCGATGTGATAGAGCCACATCGACTGGTTGCCTCCGTGTCACACGACCCCACCAGGGCGGGGGACGAACCGAAACCAAGGTACGTGCCCTTGACCGGATTCGAACCCGTGACTCATTGGCCCGCAGGCCGACGCTCTAACTGCTGAGCCAAACTGGCCAGGGCTAGACTTGGACTATTAAATTAGCTCATCTTGCCCTGGCCAGTTTGGCTCAGCGGTTAGCGGCCCGGGGATCAATGACTCGTGGGTTGAATTCTGGTCAAGGGCATGTACCTCCCTTGCGATTCGCTCCCAGCCCTGTTTGGGGCTGTGCAGGAAGCAGCCACTCCATGTGTCCCTTTCACGTCACTGTTTCTCTCTCTCTCGTCCTCTCTCTTCCTCCCACTCTATCTGAACAAAAATGGAAAAATGTCCTTGGGTGAGAATAAAAATAAATAAATAAATAAATTCACTCATCTTCCCTTTATTCCTTAATCAGAAAAGGAATAAAGGGAAGATGAGTGAATTATTGCAACAATATCACAATCACTACTGGAAAATAAGGTAATTGAAACTCAGAGAATTTAAGCAGAATTCCCAAAATAACTCAGATAAGAAGTAGCAGCAATTGACTCAAGTCCAGGTCTCCTCCCCAAACTGAGCTGTTTTTTCCACCATACCAAAACTGGACCCATTCTGCTGTTACAGACGCTCAGACGATTCCTGCCAACATCCCATTATGTCTTATCCCCTCTTTCAGCTGACTTGCTTCTTTCCCTGTCCTCCCGTCCTCCCTCCTGCCTCGAAGCCCAGGTCCTAGACAGCCAGACTACCTCTTTCCCACTTATCCTGTCTCTGATCTTGTGCTCTTTTTGTTTCATTAAATTTTATGCTCAGGCCATTTTTATCTAGTATGTTTGTACCCTTAATTCTATTTAAGTAATCAATGAAGAGTGATATAACTCTACTCAACAGTATACGTTAATGTTCCAAGGACCAGGTGCAAAAACAAGAGAAACAACTATTAACAACCAAACATGTGGCGTGCTCTTCATCCTCTGCCACTTTCGTTAACTCATGACTGCGTTCACACTTGCTCCAAAACAGAGACTTTTATTGAAGATTCACAAAGCTTTCTAGTTGGCCATGGTAATATAACTTCTAATTCATTTTCCCCAGCTTAATGGAGATATGATTGACATATAACACTGTGTAAAGTTAAGATGTACAAACGTGTTGACTGAACACACATATATTCCAAAATGATTACCACCGTGGTGTTAGCTAACACCTCCATCATGCCACATAATTACCATTTTTGTGTGTGATGAGAACATATGATCTAGTCTCTCAGCAACTTTCAAGTATATAATACAGTATTAGTAACTATAGTTACCATGTTCTGCATTATATACCCAGAACTTAATCATCTTACAATTGGAAGTTTGTACACTTTAACTAACATCTCCCCTTTTCTACCGCCCCCCAACCCCCAGTAACCATCATTCTAGTCTTGGTTTCTATGAATTAAGCTCATTTAGATTCCACATGTAAGTGATATGCAGTATTTATCATTCTCAGTCTGACATTTCACACAGCCTAATGCCTTCTAGGTGCATCCATGTTGTCACAAATGGCAGGATTTCCTTCTTTCTCATGGCTGAATGTTATTCCATCTTTGTCTCCTACATCTTCTTTATTCATTCTCCCAGTGCCATCTAGGTTGCTTCCATGTCTGGGCTATTGTGAATAATGCTGCAATGAACATGGGGGTGCAGATAATCTCTGAGATCCCGTCTCCATTTCCTTTGGATAAATACCCAGAAGTGGAATTGCTGGATCATATGGTCATTCTAGTTCTAATTTTTTGAGGAACCTCCATATTGTTTTCCATTGTGGCTGTAAAAATTTACATTTCCACCAACAGTGCACAAGGGCTTCCTTTTCTCCACACCTGGCCAACACTTGCTATCTCTTGTCTTATTGATGATAGTCATTCTAACAAGTGTGAGGTGGTATCTCATTGTGGTTTTGATTGCATTTCCCTGATGATTAGTGACGGTGAGCACCTTTTCATGTTCCTGTTGGCTATTTGTATGTCTACTTTGTGAAAATGTCTATTCAATTTCGCTGCCCATTTTTTAATCAGATTGCTTAGGATTTTTGTTGTTTCTTTTGTTTTCTTGTTTGTTTGCTATTGAATTATATGAGTTCTTTATACATTTTGGATATTAAGCCTTTATTAGATCTATAATTTGCAAATATTTTCTCCACTGATTAGCTTGGCTTTTCATTTTGTTGATGGTTTCCTTCTCTGTGCAGAAGCTCTTTAGTTTGATGTACTCCTACTTGTTTTTTTTTTTAAAATATTTTTATTGATTTTTAGAGAGAAAGGAAGGGAGAGAGAGATGGAAACATCAATGTGAGAGAGAAACATCAATCGGCTGCCTCCTGCACGCCCCCTACTAGGGATCAAGCCTGCAACGCGGGCAGGTGCTCTGACCAGGAATTGAACCAGGACCTCTCAGTCCTTGGGACCATGCCGAATCCACACCAGCTGGGCCCATTTGTTTATTTTTGCTTTTGCTGCCTTTGTTTTGGGTATCAAATCCCAAAAAAGTCACCGCCAAAACCAGTGTTAAGGATTTACCCCCTGTGTTTTCTTCTGGTAGTTTTATGGTGTCAGGTCTTACATTAAAGTCTTTAATCTATGTCGAGGTAATTTTGTGTATGGTGTAAGAGAGTGGTTCAGTTTTATTCTTTTGCATGTGGATATCTAGTTTTCCCAGTACCATTTGTTGAAGAAACTACGCTTTCCATATTGTGTAGTCTTGGCTCCTTTGTTATAAATTAATTGACTACATATGCGTAGGCTTATGCCTGGGCTCTATTCTGTTGCATTAACCTGTGCAGCTGCTTTTTGCCAATACCATAATATTTTTTTAACAGGCTTACTTCACCTTATTTTTCGTGTATAAAATTATGTGATGGCCACAGCTGGAGCCTGGGTCCTCAGCACAGAAACTCTGGTGTGGGTCTTTACAAGATGGTCAGTGAGTTCCTGATAGGGAGAACTCAGTGAACAGAGTCTCCTTCCAGAGTTTGGGGGTGAGATAGCTGTAGGTCTTGGAGATAGCACCAAAGGTGGCCTTGGTGAAGTTATCCAGGGTGGCAGTGCAGCCCCTGGCCAAGGTGTAGCAGCCATCAATACTGGCCATCAGCAGCAGCTTCTTGGGCACAGGGACTGAGATGATGCCAGGGCCCGTGGGTGTGGGGATGAGGTTCACCAGCACAGAGCCACAGCAGCTGGTCACCTTACAAGGGGCAGTGTGGGGCTTGTTCATCAAGGATATTTTTTCCATTGATTTTTTAGAGAGAGTGGAAAGGAGGGAGGAATAAAGAAAAAGAGAGAGAGAGAGAGAGAAATATTAATGTGAGAGAGACACATTGATTGGTTGCCTCCCGCACATGCCTCGTCTAGGGTCAGGATTGAACCTGCAACCTGTACCCTTGACCGGGAATCAAACCCACAACCCTTCCATGCATGAGCCGATGCTCTATCCATGGAGCCACACCAGCCAGGGCCCATTTACTTTTTTGTTTGTTTGTTTGTTCTATTGATTTCAGAGAAAGGAAGGGAGAGGTAGAGAGAGATAAGAACATTGACGAGAGAAGAACATTAATCAGCTGCCTCCTGCACGCCCCCTACTGGGGATCGAACCTGCAACCGAGGCACGTGTCCTGATGGAGAATCGAACCAGCAACCTCCTGTTGCATGGGACAATGCTCAACCAACTGAGCCACACCAGCTGAGCAGATCTCATTTACTCTATTTGTTTGTTTGTTTTTTTGTTAATCCTCACCTGAGAACATTTTTTGTTGTTGTTGATTTTTAGAGAGAGGAAGAAGAGCGAGAGAGAGAAAGAAACATCTATGTGAGAGAGACACATTGCTTGTTTGCCTCCTGCACAACCCCAACCAGGGCCAGATATCGAACCTGCCACCCAGGTACATGTCCTTGATTGGAATCAAACTCACGACCCTTCTGTCCGCAGGCCAACACTCTAACTGCTGAGCCAAACCAGCCAGGGCAAGGGCCCATTTACTTTTTTTTTTTTTCCTTCATTGATTTTAGAGAGAGAGGAAGTAAGAGGGAGAGAGAGCTAGAAACATCGATGAGAGAGAACATCAATTGGCCACCTCCTGCATGCCCCCCACTGGTGTTCTGACCAGGAATCAAACCAGCAACCTCTTGGTGCATGGGTTGATGCTCAACCACTGAGCCAAACCGGCTGGATGAGTTTTAAAGTGATTATTGATAGTTAAGGACTCACCTTTGATATTTTGTTCATTGATTTCTGGTTGTTTTGTAATTCCTTTCTTCCTTTCTTCCTCTGTTGCTCTCTTCCTTTGTGATTTGATTATATTTCTCTAGTGGTATGCTTTGATTCCTTTCACTTTACCTTTTGTCTATACTACAGGTTTTTACTTTGTGGTTACCATGAGGCTTATATAAGACATTTTATATTTATAGCAGTCTATTTTAAGCTGATAACTTCAATTGTATACAAAAGCTCTGCATTTTCACTCTTCTCCCATATTTTGTGTGTTTGATGTCATAATTCTCTTTTACGCTGTTTCTCTTAACAAATTATTATAGTTATTTTTAATTACTTTGCCCTTTAACCTTCATACTAGAGCTATAAGTGATTTCCCCACAACCATTACAACGTTAAAGTATTCTGAATTTAAATATATATTTACCAGTGAGTTTTATACTTTCATACATTTTCCTATTACTAATTAGTGTCCTTTCTTTTCAACTTAAAGAACTCCTTTTAACATTTCTTATAAGGCCAGTCTTACATGAACTCCTTTACCTCTTGCTTGTCTAGAAAACTCTTTGTTGTTCCTTCAATTCTGAAGGACAACTTTGCTGGGTAGAATATTGTTGATTTGCCATTTTTCTTCTTTCAGTATTTTGAATATATCATCCCACTTCTGGCCTGAAAAGTTTCTGCTGCAAAATCTGCTAAAAGTCTTATGGGAGTTCCCTTGTACATAACAAGTTGTTTTTCTCTTGCTGCTTTTATTTATTTATTTATTTTCTTTATTGATTTTAGAGAGAGAGGAAAGGAGAGGGAGAGATAGAAAATCGATGAGAAAGAACATCAATTGGCTGCCTCCTGCATGCCCTCCACTGGGGATTGGGCTCACAAACTGGGCATGTGCCCTGACCAGGAATCAAACCAGCAACCTCTTGATGCATGGGTCAACACTCACCCACTGAGTCACACCACTAGATGTCTGTTTCTTTCCCTAGGTTGGGGAAGGTTGTAGCATAATTCCTCTGAATAAGCTTTCTGCCCCCTTTATCTCTGTTTTCTCCTTCTGGGACGTGTATAATGTATACATTGGTCCACTTTATGGTGTCCCCCAAGTCGTTTAAGCTATCTTGACTCTTTTTCATTTTTTTCTTTTTGCTCCTCTGATTGGATAAACTCCACTGTCTAGTCTGTATTCTAGTTGGCTGGTCCTTTCTTCCAATTGATCTAACCTGCTGTTGAACTACTATAATGAATTTTTCAGTTTAGTTATTGTATACTTAAGCTCCGTGATTAGTTTAATGCTTTTTTATATTTTCTAATCCTTTGTTAAAATTCTCATTTTGTTAATGTATTGTTCTGACCTCAGTGAGCATCTTTATGACTTATTTTGAATAAAGTATCAGGTAAATTATTTACCCTTGTTTCATAAAGATCTGTTTCTAGAGCTTTATCTCAGTCTTTTGTTTGGAACATATTTCTCTGTTTCTTCATTTTTCTTGACTTTGTGTTGATTTCTGTACGTTAAGTAAAAGAGCCAACTCTCCCAGTTTTGAAAGAGTGGTCTTGTGTAGGGGATGAATCCTAAAAGTCACACTGGCCAGTGCTTCTGATTGTATCTCAAACCTTTGTGATCGTCCAAACTGCTTTCTTTGTTCTTAGTGGCTCCCAGCACTTGAAGGTGTGCCAAGACTCATCAGTGTCCCAATGGAGATGATCGTAGTCAGCACCTACATGGAGGCTGGTTGGAAGCCAGACTGTCAGGGAGAAGCCAGAAAAGTGTGTAGTTAGTCCCCTTCCAGGGAGAAACTGGGAAGTGGGCATTTTAACCTGTTCCCTCTCTTCTGGGCCCTGGTGTATAGCCACAGGTGAGGATGTGCTTTGTTTGCTACAGTACCACGGGACTCCTGAATGCAAGCCTATTGGCTATCAAAGCCAGGTAGTCAGAGGCCTATCGTTCAGGCAGCAGCTACAAAAGCTGGGGTGCCAGGCATGGCTACAAGATCCTTCTAGGAAGATACTGGTAACTTGGAGCAGGCTAGAGAGAGAGAGCAGATTTCCCCGGTCTCTGGGTAGGACTGCAGTCAGCCCCTAGTTATGTGCTAATTTAGAAGCCTAACTCATAGGCAGTAGTGTTTACGGTATGCCCACTTTCCCTGAAATAGACCACTTTCAGGGAAAGACCAGGAGATGGGCCATTTCTGCCTGCTCCCTCTGCACTGAGTCCTGAGGGGATATCCAGTTAAGAACTGCTTTTTTGTTTCCTTCTGTCCTGTGGAACTCCTAGATGGAAATCCCATTGGCTATCATAACTAAGTGATATGGGGACCCATCTCGTAGGCAGCACCCATAAAACTGAGGTGAAGACATATGTACAAGCTCCTTCCAGGGAGATACTGGTGAACTGGGACAGGCAGGAGGGAGAGGGCAAAGGAGGTGTCTGCAAGCTTCCCTGGTCTCTGGAGAAGGTTGCAGTCAGCCCCTAAATACAAGCTATATTAAAAGCCTGACCCATAGGCAGCGGCTTTTAAAAAATGCAGATGCACCAGTCTGCATTCCCATCAGCAGTGTACTAGAGTACTTCTCTCTACATCCTGGCCAGCACTTGTTGTTTGAGGATTTGTTGATGGCCTCCATTCTGGCAGGTGTGAGATGATATCTCATAGTCATTTGAATTTGCATCTCTCTGATAACTAGAAATGCTGAGCATTTTTTCATATGTCTCCTGGCCTTTTGTATGTCCTGTTTGGAGAAGTGCCTACTCAGGTCCTCTGCCCATTTTTTAATTGGATTGTTTGTCTTCCTTTTGTTGAGTTGTATCTGTATATTTTGGATATTATCCCCTTATCCAATGTATCATTGGCAAATACATTCTCCCAGAGAGTGGGTTCCCTTTTCATTCTGATGCTGGTTTCTTTTGCCATGCACAAGCTTTTTAGTTTGATGTATTCCCATTTATTAATTTTTTTCCTTTGTTTCTGCTATGTATGATGTCCTGTGTGTCTGCCTATATTTTCTTCTAGGATTTTTATAGTTTCACAAGTTACATTTAAGGCCTTTAGCCATTTTGAGTTTATTCTTGTCTATGGTATAAGTTGATGGTCTAGTTTCCAGGTAACTGTCCAATTTTTTTTGCATGTAGCTGTCCAATTTTCCCAACACCATTTATTGAAGAGACTGTCTTTCCTCCATTGTATGCTCTTGCCTCCTTTGTCAAATATAAATTGTGCATACTATCTTGGTTTGATTTCTGCGTTCTCTGTTCTGTTCCATTGATCTATATGCCTGTTCTTGTGCCAGTACCAAGCTGTTTTGATTATGATGGCTTTGTAGTATAACTTGATTTCTGGTATTTTGATCTCTCCCACTTTGTTCTGTGCTTCCTCAAAAAATTAAAAATGGAATTTCCTTTTGACCCAGTGATTCCACTTTTAGGAATATATCCTAAGAAGCCTGAAACACCAACCAGAAAGAATATATGCACCCCTGTGTTCATAGCAGTGCTATGTACAATAGCTAAGATCTGGAAACAACCCAAGTGTCCATCAGTAGATGAGTGGATAAAAAAACTGTGGTACATTTGCACAATTGAACACTATGCAGCTCTAAGAAAGAGAGATCCCTTACCCTTTGAGACAATCTGGAGGGACCTGGAGAGTATTGTGCTGAGTGAAATAAGCCAGTCAGAGAAAGACAAATACCACATGATCTCACTTATTTATGGATTATCAAGAACAAAATAAGCTGTTGATCAAAATAGATCCAGAGTCATTTTTCTGCCTACAGAAAAGACTGACAAACCTCAGAGGGATGGAGGATGGGAAGAGATAAGCCAAAGAATTTATGTGCATATATGCACAACCAATGGACACAGACATTAGTTTGGGGAAAACAGAAGAAGGGGGTGGGAGCAGGGAGGAGGCTGTCAATGGTGAAAAAAGGGGGATCATCTGTAATACTTTCAACAATAAAAATTAAAAATAAAATAAATAATGCAGATGGACCTCCTTTAGGGAAATACTGGGAGATTGAGAGGGTTTTGTCAGCCCGCCTCTACATTGAGCCCTGAGGTGAAAGCTTCAGAAAGGGGTCATGCCTGTTGATAGCTACTTCTTTGTTTGCTATAGTCTCATGGGTGTTGTGGATGCAAGCCTCATGTGGGGTCCAAACCCTTCACTCCTCAAGGAGAAGGTGGGAGTTGGGGTTCCCTCCAGATTCAGTGGCACTGTGCTGAGGGTAGAATTTTTGGTGAGAGTGTATCTCAGCCTTTCTTATTTCAATGTGGATATTTTCTGTTCATCTAAAGCGTAAGAATCACTCAGCTCATTCTAGATTACTGTTAGAAGGAATTGCGCTGTGTATAGCTATTCATTTGGTGTGTCCATGGGAAAGGGAGGTTCAGGGCCCTCCTAAGTCATCATCTTTAAAAACCATTCCCAAGCAAGTCTAAATTCATTCTTAATAAGTAATAAAATGTACAAAAGTATATCCAGTGAAAAATAAGCTCTCCTACCCAAGACAACTACTGCTTCTTAAATATCCTTATGGAGATAGTCTATGCAATTCCAAATACATATACATGAATATATATGTCTGTATAATGTTTTATTAGCAGAAATGGTAATATATTAAAAATACTGTCCTACAACTTATTTTTGTCACTTAACATTGTATCTTTTTTTAATATGTTTTTATTGATTTTTTTTTTTTTAATCCTCACCCGAGGACATTTTTCCATTTTTTGTTCAGATAGAGTGGGAGGGAGAGAGAGAGAGAGAGAGAGAGAGAGAGAGAGAGAGAGAGAGAGAGAAAGAGAAACATCGATGTGAAAGGGACACATCAAGTAGCTGCCTCCCGCACAACCCAACCAGGGCCGGGGACAAACTGCAACCGAGGTACGTGCCCTTAGCGGGAACTGAACGCGGGTCTCTCTGGACCTTAACATTGTATCCTAATGTTCATTCCATCTATAGCCATATCTATCTAAAAGTCAGATCTGACCTTGTTATTGTACTGCTTAAAATTCTCTGGTGGCTCTCCATCCTCCCACAGAATGAGATTTGTGCTCCTTTGCGTCCAGGTCCTCTTTAACCTGGCTCCTCCTAGTTCTTCAGTCTTCCATCCCACCATTCACTGACTACTTATGTTCTAGCAGTCAAACTGCTTGTAGCCTGCCCTCACACTCACTGTGCTATTTTATGACTCAGAGCCTTTGTAATGCCCTTGCCACCTTTCTTCACCTTAATTAAATTTGCTTATCCTTTGAGACAACTCAGGCTTTCCCTTTACTCCCAGCCTGGCCCAAGGACCCTTGCATACTTATATCATACCCTTAATCATATTAGTCATTCGTTGTTAACAGCTGGGCTGTGTTCTGAGAAATGCAGTTATGCGATTCCATCACGTGCAAACATCACAGAGCACACTTACAGAAACCTGGATGGTGCCACCTGTGCCACCCCTGGGCTACCCCCCGTGTAGCATGTTACTGTGCTGAATACTGTAGGCAATTGTAATGCAATAGTAAGTATTTGTGTATCTAAACATATCTAAACATTAAAAAGGTACAGTAAAAATACAGCATAAGACATTTTTAAATGGTACACATGTGTAGGGCGCATACCATGAATGGAGCTGGTAGGACCGGACGTTGCTCTGGGTGAGTCAGTGAGAGGTGAGTGAACGTGAAGGACCAGGACATTACTGCACACTACTGACTTTATAAACATTGTCCTGCAAACCCTCCCCCTGCTTCCTTCTGACAGGGTCAGAAATAGAACGCTGAAGCTGTCGATGCCGCTCCATGAGCACGGATGTGGGATGGATTGATGAGAAAGATCACGTGGGAACTGGCTGAGTGAGGTGTAGATCACCATAGTAGTGACTGTCAGGAAGCAGTAGAAGATGGCCTCAGGATCAGGAGGAGTAAGAAACCAAAATGGAGAGAGAGCCCTGGCCAGTTTGGCTCAGAGGCTAGAGCGTCGGCCCACTGACCAGTGACTCGCGGGTTCGATTCCGGCCAAGGGCACACACCTCGGTTGCGGTTCATCCTCGGCCCTGGTCGGGGTCATGCGGGAGGCAACCAGTCGATGTGTCCCTCTCATGTCGATGTTTCTCTCTCTCTCTCTTCCTCCCTCTCTCCCTCTCTCCCACTCTATCTGAAGATAAATAGAAAAATATCCTCAGGTGAGGATTAACAAAAAAAAGGAGAGATGAAGGAGCACCGGGGTTGCCCTGGCCGTGTGGTGTTGGCTGTTGCACGTGGAGCGGTGGTCCGATGAGGGAACTTTGCGGTATTCATTTTTAAAGAGGGTGTGTAACATGGAGAGAGTGTAGGATAGGACTCAGTCTTTCGACTTTGGAAATTTGTTTTGGGACCATTGACTCTAATTGACACACAGAGCTCTCTCTGGCATAGAACTGATGGAAGAAATAAAATGTATCTATGCTTTATCATTACAAACTGAAAATATTTCCAATGTATGGGGACTGGCTGGCTCCACACGACCACAGAAAGCTTGTCCTAACGTGGTGCTGGCACGTCATACTTCTGAAGGTGCTCCTGCGGCCCTGTGTCCTTGTACAGGACCTCGTTCCTCAGCAAAGAATTTACAGCAGTGTACCCTGAAGACCCTCAGGCTAGGCCTGGGGGGGCTGCAGCACCCCCTGAAAATCTAGCACTGGGGGACAGACTCCTCTGTGCTGAAACAGGTCAGTGGCTGACTGACTGGGACGTCATCTGTGCACTCAGAATCAAGGTGCTGTGAGTTCGAGGGGACTCTGTTGCCAGCTGCCACCGATATTGTTCCCATGAGAGAAAAAATTCCTCCTGAACCACATACCCGTCCCCTTCTTACAGGAAATTCAGTTCCGTTATCATTTTATGAGCCCACCATGAGTTCCCTGTTGACCGAAACCATGCAGTCAGTGCATGACGATTGGTTGAAAGCATCTGTTTATTTGTAAATTTTCATCACTCAATTACCTCAAAGCAAAGACTAGAATTTGGGGTTAATTGTTGTGCCCCAGAGCCTAGCACCATGTCTAGCATATAGTTGAAGCTAAATAAATATTTATTGGCAAAGACTGATTTGAACTTCTTCTGAGTTAAGGTTAGAATCTATTTTTAAGGCTGAGAAAAAAAAATGCAACAATACACATTTCTGGAAATAGTGAGCTGTGACTCACAGTTTGGGATGGGGTTATAAAAAACTTCTTTTGAAAAGTTTTTTTGAACATGTTGAGGATATTTCTTGCCTCGGACATGTGTGCGGCAGGAACCAAAGAGCCCAGAGCACCAGAGGACGGAGGGACGTGAGGGACTGCAGCAGGAGGGCTTCGGTCCCAGCGCACGTGCTGAGGTGAGCGCCCAGGAGCGCTCAGTGCAGGGCTTCGCCCAGGAACAGGCACCTGCGTGTCCACGGAGACAGACCCTGCACACTGCAATCGCCACAGCTCCCAAATGGCCTTCTGTTTTACACCCTTCGCGCCATGATGACGGAGTAGTAACTCATATTGTGAATTCTCACAACATGAGCAAACAGCATGGACATTGAACTAATGAACGGCCACTGTGGTCAGTGCTCCTCCTGAGGGACATGGGAGCATGAGACCTGCAGCGGGACGACCTCCTCCGAGAGGCCAGGGAAGCTCCCTGGGGAGAGAGGTCTCGGCTGAGCTCTGGAGGTGGAGGAAGAGTTAACTAGGCCGAGACTGGGGTCAGTGAAGGGAGGGATGTGTTTCGTGCGGAGGGAAAACAGCATGGTTTGTACTCTATCCCAAGAGCATTAGGAAGCACCTTGAGGGACAGGAGGATAATGTGATTGGTATTTATAAAATGTCACTCAACGTCTGGTCAGGATGGCGGCGTAGGTAAGCACAGTACTCGCCTCCTCCGACAACCACATCAAAATGACAACTAAACTACAGAGCAGCCATCATTCAGAACCAGCAGAACCACCTGACAGCGAGCTGAATGGAAGTCCTACAACTACGAATTAAAGAAGAGGCCACATCGAGACTGGTAGGAGGCGCAGAAGACTGGTCCCACACCCACGTATGGCAGATAAAAATCAGAAGAGAGACCTCAGCTATAAAAACCCGAGGGGCCCTTACTGGTTTGGCTCAGCAGTTAGAGCGTCACCCGAGGAACTAAGAGTCTCGGGGTTCATTTCCGGTCAAAAGCATGTACCTCAGTTGCGGTTCAGTCCCTGGCCTGGTTGGGGTTGTGCAGGAGGCAACCAGTCGGTGTGTCTCTCTCACATCGATGTTTCTCTCTCTCTCCCTCCCTCCCACTTTATTTGAAAAATCAATGGAAAAATATCCTCAGATGAGGATTTAAAAAATGAAAAATAAAAACCAGTAGAAATTGAGAATGAGGGAGGCTGAGGCTGCTGAAGCCCCAGGCAGCTCATCTTAAAGGGCTCACGCACAGACTTATTCAGACTCGCTCCAGCGTGGGAGGTAGCTTGAAAGGCAGCAGAGACAAACGGGAAATAACTGCATTGTTTGGCATCAGGGTGAGAGCTGGAGAGGCAGCTTTCTCCCAGACAGACGTGCTGGCTGGGGCCCTTGTTCCTTTGGTGAGCCCTTCCCTTGCAAGGCAAGCACAAGGCCACCATATCTGGGACTCCAGCAACCTGGCTCACACTGTTTGCCCCGCCCTAGTGATTCCCTAAGGCCCTGCCCCACCCAACTTTCAGGCCTATCCAAGCTGTTTCCAGTGGCAATTTAACAGATCCAGAGTTCAAAACACTGCTTATCTGGCCAGTGCGGCTCAGTGATTGAGCGTCGACCCATGCACCAAGAGGTTGCCAGTTTGATTCCCAGTAAGGGCACATGCCCAGGTTGTGGGCCTGATCCCCAGTGGGGGGCATGTAGGAGGCGGCCAATCGATGTTCTCTCTCATAGATGTTTCTATCTTTCACTCCCTTCCTGTCTCTCTCTAACATCAATAAAGAGAAACAACAACAACAACAACAACAACAACAACAACAAACACTGATTATAAGGATGCTCAAGTTATTTAGTGAGGACCTCAAGAGCATAATAAAGGACCAGTCAGAAATGAAGGATGCACTCATTGAAATAAAGAATAAATTACAGGGTATTAACAATAGAGTAGAGGAAGCTGAGAGGCAAATCATTGATTTGGAATATAAGGAAGCAAAAAATACCCAATAAGAACAACAAAAAGAAAAAAGAATACAAAAAAATGAAGATAGTGTAAGGAGCCTCTGGGACAACTTCAAGCGTGCCAACATTCACATCATGGGGGTACCAGAAGGAGAAGAGAGAGAGCAAGAAATTGAAAACCTATTTGAAAAAATAATGACAGAAAACTTCCCTAACTTGGTGAAGGAAACAGACATACAAATCCAAGAAGCACAGAGAGTCTCAAATAAGATGAACCCAAAGAGGCCCACACCAAGACACATCATAATTAAAATGCAAAAGGTTAAAGAAAAAGAGAGAATCTTAAAAGCAGCAAGAGAAAAGCAGTTCGTTATCTACAAAGGTGCTCCCATAAGACTGTCAGCCCATTTCTCAAAAGAAACTTTGCAGGCCAGAAGGGAATGGCAAGGGATATTCAAAGTGATGAAAAGCAAGGACCTATATAACCAAGATTACTCTATCCTGCAAGGCTGTCCTTTAGAATCGATGGACATATAAAGAGCTTCCCAGACAAGAAAAAGCTAAAGGAGTTCATCACCACCAAACCAGTATTATATGAAATGCTGAAGGGTCTTCTTGAAGAAGAAGATAAAAAATATGAGCAATAAAATGGCAATAAATACATATCTATCAACAATGGAATCTACAAACAAAATGAACAAAGAGAAGATAAACAGACTCATAGGTACAGAGAACTTTTTGATGGTTGCCAGATGGGAGGGGAGTTGGGGGGATGGGCAAAAAAGATGAAGGAATTAACAGATTGGTTGTTAGACTGGCGAACCTCAGAGGGAGGGGAGAAGGTGCAGGAAGAGATAAACCAAAGAACTTCTATGCATATATGCATAACCAATGGTCACAGACAATAGTGTGGGGAAGGCAGGAGGGAGTTGGGAGCAGGGAGGAGGGGGTCAATGAGGGAAAAAGTGGGAGACATCTGTAATACTTTCAACAATTAAAATTTAAATTTAAAAATAAGTAAATAAATAATATACCATCTCATCCATCAACAGATGAATGGATAAACAAAATATGGTCTATACAAGTATTAGACTAATATTCAGCCTAAAAAACGAGGGTAATTCTAATACATGCTACAATATGAATGAATCTTGAAAACACTCTGCTAAGTGAAATAAACCTATACATAAGGACAAATATTGTATGATTCTACCTATGTGAGGTACCTAGAATAGGCAGTCATAGAGACAGCAAGTAGAATATTGGTGGGGTGAATGGGCAGTTTTTAAAAATGGGTACAGAGTTTAAGTTTGGAATGATAAAATGTTCTGAAATTGATAGTGGATGATTGCACAACATAATGATTGTACTTAATGATCCTGAGTTGTACACTTAAACATGATTTAAAGGCTCTCAAAGGACTCTTAAAAGTCAAAACAATCTTGAGAAAGAAAAACAAAGGTGGAGAGATCACACTTTCTGATTTCAAACTATATTACAAAGTTACAGTATGTGGAATCTACAAACAAACAAAAACAACTCATAGAATAAAAGATCAGATGTGGTTACCATAGAGGAGGAGGAGAGGTAGGGGAATTGAGAAAGGCAGTCCAAAGGTACAAACTTCCAGTTATAAGATAAATAAGTAATAGGGATGTAATGTACAACATGTTAACTACAGTTAACATTGCTGTATGGTATATATGAAAGTGGTTAAAACAGTAAATCAAAAGAGTTCTCATCTCAAGGGGAAAATAATTCTTTTTTTTAAAGGGTTTTTGAGGAGGTTTTTGTATCTTGATAGATAATAGATATTAACTAAATGTATTGTGGTAATCATTTCATGATGTATGTAAGTCAAATTATTATATTGTACACCTTAACCTTATACAGTACTATATATCAGTTATATTTCATAAAGCTGGGAAAAAATAAAATTGGGTGTTTACATTCAATGGAATATTATTCAGCCTTTAATAAGAAGGAAATTCTGTCATATACTACAACATTGATGATGATGAACATTATGTTAAGTGAAATAAGCCAGTTGCAAAAAAGACACATACTGCATGATTCTGATTCTATGAGGCAGCAAAAGTAGCAGAATTCTTAGAAACAGAAAGTAGAAGGGTGGCTGCCAGGGCGGGTGGGGTGGGAGGGGATGGAGAGTTGTTCAATGACTATGGAGCTTCAGTTTTGCAAGACCAAAAGTAGTACAGATCTGTTCTACAACAATGTGCATATGTTTAACACTACTACACATTTAAAAATGGTTAAGGTGGAAAATTGTATGATGTATGGTTTTTTGTGTTTTTGTTTTTTAAATATGTTTTTATTGATTTTTTAGAGAGAGTAAGGGAGAGAGAGATAGAAACATCGATATGAGAGAGGAATATCGATCGGCCGCCTCCTGCACACCCCCCACTGGGGATGGAGCCTGAAACCCCAGGCAAGTGCCCTGACCGGGAATCGAACCGGGACCTCTCAGTCCATGGGATGATGCTCAATCCACCAAGCCACACTGGCTGGGCTGATATATTTTTTTATCACAATAAAACAAATGATTAAAATGGTAAATTGTATGTTATGCATATGTTACCACAATAATAAAAAGAGAAAAAACATCAGTCCTCCTACAGGATGAATTCAAGAGGAGTAAGGACATTGATTGTCTGTTGGATCCAAGCAAAGAGATGATGATGATTTGCACCAAAAGATTTAAAGTGGACAAATTAGAGATAGGTTTTTGAGTTAAAAGACGTAGGACTTGGTGATTGATTGGGTGGGTCTGACAAAGAGTTCAGTGTCAGGAATGCTGCCCCAAGCCTCTAGCTTTTACAGGTGGATGGGTTTAACGACCACGTTCCTGGGACTTGGAAATCAGAACACTTGGGTTTTGGTCCCAGATCTGTTCTCTGTTTCTGGGACATCAGGCGAGTCACTTTTTCTCTGCAGGCTGCAATCTCCTCATTGATAAGATAAAGAGGTTCAACTAAATGATTTCTGAAGTGCCTTCCAATAAATGGTTCTATAATCAAACTTTTAATCACGTTTATCTTAGTGTAAATTCATTTCTGAGATTAATTTCTACCATGGCACTAACAGAAATGTGATGTGGGCTTTGAATGGGAAAAGAAGATGCAGGGGAGAAAGAAAGAATGATTTGAAATGGGAAATGGAGGTCCTGGAAACCCTGAACGTGCAAAGGAGAGCAGGGGTTGGCACAGGGACCCTACAGGGGTTTTTTAGACCAAATAAAAAACAGGAGAGGAGCCCTGGCCAGTTTGGCTCAGCGGTTAGAGCATCAGCCCGCGGACCAGAGAGACCCGGGTTCAGTTCCCGCTAAGGGCATGTACCTCGGTTGCAGTTTGTCCACAGCCCAAGTTGGGGTTGTGGAGGTGGCAACCAGTCAATGTGTCTCTCTCACATTGATGTTTCTCTCTCTCTCTCTTCCTCCCTCTCTCCCTCCCGCTCTATCTGAAAATAAATGCGAAAATGTCCTCAGGTGAGGATAAAAAAAAAAAAAAAATACGAGAGGGGACCACAGATTTACTTAAAAGCTGTGTCTTCCTCATGTGACACGATGCTTCTGCCTTTCAGTATCCCAAAAAAATTCCAAACAAATATATATGTGTGTATATATGTGTGTATATGCTTTTGTGTATGTATGTGTGTAGCATAACTCTGCTTGTTCAGGTTACATATCTGTTTATGTGTGTGATATGCCTAATAAACACACACAGGGGAGTACAGTCGTCCCTCGCCACTCCGCCCTTCGACCTTCGCAGCAGAGTGAAGTGGGAGGGATGACTGTATACATCAAGAATCCTGCTTCGCGGAAATTCATTTACCGCGGTAGAGTCTGGAACTGATTGCGATAAACGAGGGCCGACTGTATGCGTTTACAGAGGCTGGGATCTGTGTGTGTGTGTGTGTGTGTGTGTGTGTGTGTGTGTGCGCGCGCGCGCGTGCGCGCAGGGAGGCGGAGCAGAGGGAAGGGCTTTGAGCTGAGTTCTGTGTGCTCCTTGACTGTGTTTCTGGGCAGGGAGAGAAGGGAATAGAGTGAATACCGTCTTGCGGGCCGCCTCCAGTTGCCTCCTGATGTCAGCTAAATCTTGCCACCCAGCCTTCTCCACAGCACCTCTCCTGCTCACCAGGGAGATGGTCCCTGTTAGCTGCAGTCTGGTTAACAGGGCTGAGAAGTCTCCACCTCCCAAGGAGGGGCGGAAGCCCTGCAGAGGTCAGCAACAGAGAGCAGAAAGGGCTACCAGGTGAGCTAAGCCTCAGCCAGCTCATGCTTCTGGCCTTTAGCTCTACCCCGCCCTCCCCCCCCCCCCAACACTCTGTCAACCAGTAGACATTTGCTTCAACAGGTTTGAGACTCAGAGACAGGATTCCTGCTCATTTTCATTCAAGACTTCCCATTTCTCTCCAACTACAATTCTCTGCCTTCTTATTGTCTCCTGAATACATCTGGAGATTTCCTGCCTCCTGAGTCTTGCTCGCTTGTTGCCCTACCCCAGAATGCACTTCTCCACTACCAACTCATTTCCAAACACTACATCAGCCCCCTCTTCCTAGATGCCTTCCCTGACTACCCAGCTGAGCGTACACTCTCCCTCCTCAGAACTCTTCTGGTCCTTAACCCTGTCACTCATCCCCACCCCCGGCCACCTGCTGCCCAGTTAGGATTAGTTCTCTCCATGCGCATGTGTCATACCTCCTCACACTGGAGTATACACTCAGCTTTCTCATCGGAAACCCTGGTGTAGCCAGTTGGAGGCCCTGCTCCCACTGCCTTTTCAGCCCTACTAAGTGTCCACAGAGTCTGTTCCAAGCAGATCACCCCCAGTTTCTGTTTCATTGCCTTTAAAACATTGCACAGGCATTACAAAATGGTCAAATAAAACATACCTGCTGGCCACCCGCGGCCCATGGCCAATTTGCAACCCTTGACTTAAGCCAAATAATAATCATGACTTTATTTTTCTTACTTTAGATATTTCAGGAAGACTGGAAGTCTGCTTGAGCTCTTGTGGTAATCTTTTCTGGAAAATCACTCACAGGGGTGCGTTTTGGTTTTGGCTTGTTTGTTTTGTTTTTTGCCTTTTTAATCTACAAAATCACCTCTAGGAACACGTGAGTGTTAATCTGGGACCGAGACCCTGGGCCCTGCTCTTGTCAGCATTACTCTCCAAGGTCTGAGAGGCCGGGGGGATGACTTGAGTCCTTTGCATTGGTCTCCTTTCAGCATCCTGATTTTCTCTGCCTTCAGCTCTCTCAGAGGGTGGCCTGAGGTGTTGTAACGTGTCAGCGAGATAACCAGAGACGCCTGCTCGGCCGAATTGTAAAGGAGCACTTTATCACACTGGTGGGCTGTTACACTGGTGGGCTGGGGGGATACAGCTTCCCCAAATCCTCAGCCCCGAGCCTTCTTTGTTGCCTGCTTTTAAAGGCACAAATTACAGGAAAAAAAACTACATTCTCTTGGCACCGCTTTTGGCACCGTTAAGGGGGGCTGATACAGAGAAGTGGGGAAGAGAAGCTTGTTAGCTCAGGGCCACCATTAATCTCCTTTTTCTCATGGTTCCTCTGAGTTTCCCAAGGCCATCCTCAACCCCTTATCTTCACAGTTTTCTTTGGGTGTCTCAAGGCCCTTGTGTTTACAGAAAAGAAACTGCCAGGGTGCGTACGTGCAGTAACTGGGGGTCAGAATGGAGTCATCACAGAGGAACAACAGCACTCTTACTGCTAGAACTCTTGTCCCAGCCACAGAAAGCAGCTATGATTAATTAAGCATAAAGTTTCTCATACCCAAAATGTAAGCTCTCTTTTCAGTGAGCTAACGTTGCCTGCTTAGGAACTGGAACAGGAATCCTCTGGGAGCTGTGGATCCACAAGCAGATTCCAAGTTTGCCAGGGGACAGAGCCTTGCGTTTGGACAGTGAAGGTCACTGAGCAGACGGGTAGGAATCCTCCTTCACGGAAACTTCAGTGTACCCCAGCCAGTCAAGGGCCAGAGTGGCGGTGACCAGGCTTTTCCGAGCAGCCCCGTTTGGGAAGCCCCACTCCATAGGGAGACCCTGTCAGAGGGCTGCTACCCTCTGTTTTATACGTCTTGGCTTCAGAGTTTGTTGGAGACCAACTTTCTTCACACTAACACGTTGCTGATGGTCAGCTCTGCCGCAGGCGGTCCTGCTGTTGTGACCCAGACTGACCTCCCAGTGAACCTGATTCTGTCAGAGTCTATCCCCTCACTGTGATGAGTACACAGGCAGCTGCTTCTTCCACACCTCCCAGCTACCGCACTTCCCGATCACCCCATCCTGCCCACTGCCTGCAGCAACACAAGGAATAGAGGTGAGAGAAAATTGCCCTCGCCGGCTTGGCTCAGCGGTTAGAGCATTGGCCTGCAGACCAAAGAGTCACAGGTTCGATTCTGGTCAAGGGTTCGATTCCAGTCAAGGGCACATACTTCGGTTGCGGTTTGTCCCCCGTCCTGATCGGGGTCGTGCGGGAGGCAACCAGCTGATGCGTCCCTCTCAGGTCATTTCTCTCTCTCTCCCTCTCCCTCCCTCCTTCCCACTCTATCTGAAGATAAATGGAAAAATGTCCTCAGGTGAGGATTGAAAAAAAAAAAAAGAAGGTGAGAGAAAAACAAAACTCTCCACTTTACCATTTACATGGTTCTGGTCAAAAATGACTCAAGTCCGGTTGGTGCTCAGCGGTTGAGCGTTGACCCATGCACCAACAGGTCGCCAGTTCGATTCCTGGTCAGGGCACATGCCCAGGTTGTGGGCCCGATCCCCAGTGGGGGACATGCAGGAGGCAACCAGTCGATGTTCTCTCTCATCGATGTTTGTATCTCTCTCCCTCTCCCTTCCTCTCTCTCTAACATCAATAAAGGGGAAAAAATGAGTAGAGGAACAAACTAATGAAACTATTATTATTTATTTATTTTAACTAAAATAAGTAGAACTTTATAATGTCTTTACATTCTCATAGCACATTATAATTTACAGTATGTCTCATATGATTGTCATTGGATCCTCACACTCCCCCAAAATGAGGGAAACAGATTTCTGTTCCCGTTCGATACGTGCTTTACAGAAGTTCACTGATGTGCTTGAAGGCTACGCAGTCAATAGTTGGTACAGCTGGAACTTGGACTTAGGCCTCCTCATCTTCAGTCTAAAGACATTTTTCAGAGTGTCCTTGGTGTTCATTTAGCCTCCTTCCTCCTGTCCTCTCTCAGGGCCAGACCAGAGGGTCTCCAAGTGCCCCCAGAAGCCTGGCCTCTGCCATCTGGCTTTCGCTCAGCAGACCTGACAGCCGCGGCGGAGCACGGCCTGTCGCGAGTGTGCAGCCCACTGTCCAGGCAGGGAGGCAGCGGCTTGCTCGTCACTGCTTCAAGCCTGTGAGCCTGTCTCACCCCTTCAGGCCAGGGGGCCTCCTACGGTGCAGAACACTCACTGGTACGGGGGTTTCCACACTTCAGACAGCGTGTTGGGTGCCAGTGACTCAGCTGATTAAAATGAAGGAAAGGGGCTGACTCCCGCCTGTGTGGGAAAACACATAAAGAAGGAGACGTTCCCATGGACACACCTCTGTTTCCTCCTGCCCTGTGCCTCAGCCCTGTCTAACAGGAACAGAATCAAGAGATGCAGACCTACCCCCTCCACCCTGGCGAGAACAAAGCCACAGGCAGGGAAGGTCCTAGTCCTATCGCCACCTGACCTGAGATGTCAGCATCAGAAAGTTCCTGTTAAGTGTCTACCTGCAGGTCGTAGGTGAAGAGTGATCCCTACAACCGTCGTCCTCCACACCATGGGGTGGTTCTAATTATCCCTTACGGGGGATGCGGTGGTGGGGGGCACAAAGGAACAAGGGAAGTGCTGATAAATTGAAAAATCTAAGTGTATTAAAATTCACACTGATTTAAAAATAAATATACAGACCTGGCCGGTTTGGCTCAGCGGTTAGAGCATTGGCCTGCGGTCCAGAGAGACCCAGGTTCGGTTCCTGCTAAGGGCATGTACCTCGGTTGCAGTTTGTCCCCGGCCCTGGTTGGTCGTGCGGGTGGCAGCCACTCGATGTGTCCCTTTCACGTCGATGTTTCTCTCTCTCTCTCTCCCTCTCTCTCCCTCCCACTCTATCTGAACAAAAAATGAAAAAATGTCCTCGGGTGAGGATAAAAAATAAATAAATAAATAAAAATAAAAATAAATATACACCACTGGCATTTTTAGGAAAATGGAGAGGGGTTGAGTGTGAGGAGGGAGAATTGCTAAGTGGCACAGAAACAGGCTGTAACCATTCCAAACAGTCTTGTGCCTTTCATTTCTTTTCAAAGCCCTGAGCCAAGCAAAGCTGGTAGCAGAGCTGGCGTGTGGCCAGTCCCAGGAAACTGGGCTGGGAAGGAAATGCAGCTGAACGGCTTCTGAGCTGGTCTCCAGGGAGCAGAGGAGCATGGAAAGAGGAGGGGCAGAGGCAGCTCATTGCCACCTGGTGTCAAGACAGAATTCACTAGGAACTTTGGGCCCTCGGTAACTTGATTAAATACACGTTGCATGTAGACACCTGCTGAGAGACAGAAGGCGCAATGGTTAAAAGCAAAACATCTGGAGCCAGAATCCTAGGTTTATATTCTTGCTTGCCACTTACCAACTTGTGACTTTGAGCAAGTCACTGAACTTCTCTGCCTCCATTTCCTCATCTGGAAAACAGAGCCAAGAGGAGTAACGCTTAATAGAGCACTTGGTGAGATGAACACCCAGAGCAGTTCTTGTGTTCTAAGTAAGCAGAATATAAGTGTTGGTTATTGTTAGCACTGGGCCAATGGGAGCTACAGGGGAAAGAAAGGCAGTGTCCTGGAGCACCTGTGGTCTACAGCACAGATGCATTTAAGACAGAAACCTCTTCTGGAAACTTGAAGAGGTACCAAGAGATGCAATTATGGTAGCCTGGGACTAACCCTATGCCAAGTTCAGGCTATCTCATTGAAACAATATAATATAGTTTTAGAACTATGACTTTTAGCCTGACCAGGACACTTCTACCAGACCCTGAGAAAAAATAAGGAAAAAAATATCCTATTCTGCCCTGGCCAGTTTGGCTCAGCGGTTAGAGCGTCAGCCTGCAGTCCAGAGAGACCCAGGTTCGGTTCCCGCTAAGGGCATGTACCTCGGTTGCAGTTTGTCCCCGGCCCTGGTTGGGTTGTGCGGGAGGCAGCCACTCGATGTGTCCCTTTCACGTCGATGTTTCTCTCTCTCTCTCTCTCTCTCTCTCTCTCTCTCTCCCTCCCTCCCTCCCACTCTATCTGAACAAAAAATGGAAAAATGTCCTCAGGTGAGGATAAAAAAAAAAAATCCTATTCCGTCCTTAAGAAAGTCAAATCATTCAAAACACACTAAGCACCTACTCTGTGTAAAATATTCTAATAGATGTTTTTAAAGTTAAAATGAAATAAAGGACCTGTTCCCTGTCATTACGGATCTTGTAATCCCATTGGAAAGTCAGAGCCAACACTAGTACAGATGGAGGTATATGCTTCCTCCTTTTGAACAATAAGAATCTATAACATCACATATTTCTCCATTTGCCCAGACTTTGGGCAAACTTAGATTTTAATTTAGTGCCCAAATTCTGTAGCAACTTACCTTTTTCAGAGATATTTCTGGATTCAGTTTTTTATTAAACATCTCCTTTGTTTTGGGGGAAAACATGTATTTTAATATTATAAACCATTCTGAATTGTTTTGGAAATCAAAAGGTCAAATGCATTAAAACACTATCTACTGGAATGAAATAGCAGTACAAGAAAAATAACCATTAAGACTGACAATTTCTTTGAGTTCAAGGGAACTAGTAAGTCACAGATATAACTTTTCTCCCAAAGTAGTGTTAAAAAACAAAATTCAACTAAGTAAATCTGAAAAGCTAGTTGGCTTTATTAAGCAATTTAGTAATCTGAGCAGCATCCGATCTAGCAACTAGAAGGGCACTCCCAGGAGCTGAACAAAATGAAAGGTTTTTAGAGGAAGAAGAGTGGGTCAAGGGAGTATTAACAAAAGAAAAGAAAGGATTATTTTGAGGCCAGGACATCTTTTCTTTGGGGGAAGAGAAAGGGAGGGTTTTTATCATGCAGATTGCCTCTTCAGTCTATGGGATGGCGGGGATAGAGAGGGCCCATGTAACAGATTACCTTACTAGTACTTGACTAGAAAATTCCAGACTGGTTAAGATTATATTTCTGGACAGGCTGGTCTCACACCCACATGTGGCAGTTGATAATCGGGAAGGATATCTTGGCTGCGGAGGTACTCCCTTTGGAGTGTGGGGTCCCAGTCCCAGACAAAAGTGCTGGCAGAAGCCATTGTTCTGTTAACAGTGGAGTTAGACCTCAGTCCTTGAATTTGGCTAAGAAAGAATTCAGAGCCAAGAACTCTGGCATAAGAAATTTTGCCTTTCACTTCAAAGGTAGAAGAAGTGAGCCAGCTGGGCTGCGTGGACTCAGGAAACAAATTATAGAGGAAAAGAAGGGCCCTTGAAGCTTAGGAGAAGGAATGCAAAGGTATGCACCTGAGGGAAGAAGAGGGGGAAAGGCACAGGCATACTCAGAAAGAGAGAGAGAGAGAGAGAGAGAGAGAGAGAGAGAGAGAGAGAGAGAGAGAGAGAGAACCTGAAGAAAGAAGGGGGTGGGGAAAGGTGTGGGTATGCAAGTGAGAGAGAGAGCACACACTGGATCCTTCCTTGGTCAGGGTTTTTATCTGAAGGTCTCAGGGGAGGATCTCAGTAGTATATTCATCAGCTTTCCAGGTGTGTCCTTTCAGGGTCATGGTCTCTGCTGACTGGTCAGCACTAGAGTAGGGAATGACTAATGCCCAGTCATTGCATCTGGTCCTGATGTCAGCCATAGCATTGTTTCATCTGATTTTGCTGTTTTTCTTGGCCTGGAGCTGAAACACAGCTGATGCTTACATGTCATCTCATTTGACCAAACTTCTGTCTCTGTGGTCAACAGACCTGAGGCTTTGTTCCTAAGATTACTTGATGCGGGTCAGAACATCATTGTCCTGAGGGCTTTATGCGTAAGAGAGTGATCATGCAAGGCTTGTATGAGAGTCATACAATACTATTCTCAAGCCCCCTTGTTCCTCCTCAGAGGGGGGCTAAACCACATGACTAGCAATATTAAAGGTAAGGCGAGTCTAAAATTCGTGAATAGTGACATTGTATGGGTGAAAAGGTCACCCTTGGGGTAAGATCCCACCCTATAATACTTGTATTTCCCAGTTTTGTTCATTGCTGGGCCCCCAGGACTTTCTGCCCTGGTGACGTTCCATACCTAGCCTATCATTCCTGCTCGGCTCATGTCTATCTAACTGCCTACTCTAAGAGTTCCTTTGCTGAGCATTCCCCCAAACAGCCAGCAGGGGCAGGGTGGTGCCAAATCTGAGTCTCCATCCAAATGGCTACCACCACCTGCCCCAACCCTAACCTCATACAGATGTGAACCTCTTTCAGTGGCAGTTCCTCACAAGGAGTTGACTCAGCCCATGCTTTGGACTTCCCTAAAATCTCTGAAAGGTCTACAAACCACAAACAAGCAGTGGATGGCCTTGGTGTGCCCTATATCTCTTACTAGGTGGCTTGAGCCTGGGACTAGCAGCAGTCAGCCTCAGTTCAACAGCCAGCCTCCCAGCCCAGCACAGGCAGCTACCAACTGCAGAGCACTTTGTAGCTTCTACCAGGTGTCCTCAGGCTAGTCACAGGCAGCAGCTGACCTTGGCCTGCACTGGAGCCCCTCCCAAATGCCCCCAAATCAACTCACCTAGTGGCAGCTTCAGACCACACCAGAGTGCCACCCAAATAGCTCCACAAATGACACACCCAAAGGGAAGACTGAACAGTCACCAGATCCTCTGTAAAGCAAATCCTGCTCCATGGGGACAGCTCCTACACAACAGCTCATCTACTGTAGTCATGTCCAGTCCTCACAGCCAGTCAGCCTGAGGGTCAGTCTCACCCACTGATGTGCCAACAACAATCAAGGCTCAACTACAACAGAGGTCACACTCTTGGAGCACTCAGCTCAGGTGAGGGGGAGTCTGTGCCACTGGACCCCATAGGACATCTACTACAAAAAAGGTCACCTTGCTAAGACTGGGAGACACAGCAAATCTACCTAATACATATAAACACAGAAAGGCAGCCAAAATGAGGAAACAAAGAAATATGTCCCAAATTAAAGAACAGAACAAAACTCCAGGAAAAAAAACTAAATAAAATGGAGGCAAGCATTCTACCAGATACAGAGTTCAAAACGCTGTTTATAAGGATGCTCAATAAACTTAGGAAAAGAGATGAATTTAGTGAGAACTTCAATAAAAACACAGAAAATATAAAAATGGAGATAGAGAACATAAAAAAGAACCAGTCAGAAATGAAGAATACAAAAACTGAAATAAAGTATAAACTAAAAGAAATCAACAGCAGTCCGGCCGGTGTGGCTCAGTGGTTGAGTGTTGACCCATGCACCAAGAGGTCGCCGGATCGATTCCTGGTCAGGGCATATGCCCAGGTTATGGGCCTGATCCCCAGTGGGGGGCATGCAGGAGGCGGCCGATCGATGTTCTCTCTCATCGATGTTTCTATCTCTCTCCCCCTCTCATTTCCTCTCTCTCTAAAATCAATAAAGGAAAAAATAAATAAATAAATCAACAGCAGATTAGATGAAGCAGAGCATCAAATCAGTGATCTGGAAGGCAAGGTAGTGAAAACACCCCATCAGAAAAGGGGGAAAAAAAATACACACACACACACACACACACACACACACACACACATACATATATATTAATGAGGAGAGTTTAAGGACCTCTGGGACAACATCAAGCAAAAACATTTGCATCATAGGGGTACCAGAAGAAGAAGAGAGACAGCAAGGACTTGAAAACCTATGTGAAGAAATAGTGACAAAAACTTCCCTAACCTGGTGAAGTGTAGAGAGTCTCAAACAAGATGAATCCAAAGAGGCCCACACCCAGACATATTATAATTAAAATGCCAAAGGTTGCCCAGCCAGTGTGGCTCAGTGGTTGAGCATTGACCCATGCACCAAGAGGTTGCCAGATCGATTCCCAGTCAGGGCACATGCCCAGGTTATGGGTCTGATCCCTAGTGGGGGGCATGCAGGAGGCGGCCAGTCGATGTTCTCTCTCATCGATGTTTCTATCTCTCTCTCCCTCCCTCTTGCTCTAAAATCAATAAAGAAAAAAAATTTTTTTTTAAATGCCAAAGGTTAAAGACAAAGAGAGAATCTTTCTTTTAAATTTTTTTCTTTATTGATATTAGAGAGAGAGGAAGAGGGAGGGAGAGAGATAGAAACACTGATAAGAGAGAACATTGATTGGCCGCCTCCTGCATGCCCTCCACTGGGGACTGGGCCCACAACTTGGGCATGTGCCCTGACCAGGAATCGAACCGGCAACCTCTTGATGCATAGGTTGACGATCAACCACTGAGCCACCCTGGCTAGGCCAAAGAGAGAATCTTAAAAGTAGCAAGAGAAAGGCAGTTAGTTACCTACAAGGGAGCTCCCATAAGATGGTCCACTGATTTCTCAAAAGAAACTTTGCAGGCCAGAAGGGATCGGCACGAAATATTCAAAGTGATGAAAAACAAAGACCTACAAGCAAGATCACTCTACCCAGTAAGGCTACCATTTAAAATCAAAAGAATGATAAAGAGCTTCCCAAATAAGAAAAAGCCAAAGGAGTTCATCACCACCAAACCAGTATTACAAGAAATGTTAAAGAAACTATTTTAAGAAGGAAGAAATAAAAAATATGAATAAGAAAATGGCAATAACTACGTACCTATAAATAATCACTTTATTTTTATTTATTTATTTTTTTATCCTCACCCAAGGACATCTTTGTGTTCATCTTCAGATAGAGCAGGAGGGAGAGAGGGAGGGAGAGAGAGAGAGAAATATCAATGTGAGAGAGACACATCGAGTGGTTGCCACCCACATGACCCCGAGTGGGGCCGGGGACAAACCACAACCAAGGTACGTGCCTTTTGCAGGAACTGAACCCCAAGACTTTCTGGTCCGCGGGCCAATGCTCTAACCGCTAAGCCAAACCGGCCAGGGCTCAATAATCACTTTAAATGTAAATACATAGATTAAACACTCCAATCAGAAGACATATGGTGACTGAATGGATAAGAAAACAAGGCCTATACATATAGTGCCTACAAGAGATTCACTTCAGACAGAAAGATACACAGAGACTGAAAGTAAAGGGATGGAAAAAGATATTTCATGCAAATGAAAAGGAAAAAAGAGCTGGGGTAGCAATACTTATACCAGTGTTGTAACCCAGTAGATCAACCTCCCTCGGACACCAAAATTATAAGTTTTAGGAGCTTTATTAACCTGCGCAGGGACTGCAGCCAACCTACTCAGAGGAGAACTGCAGCCCCGAGCCTCTAAAATGGCAGCCTTTTATAGCAAGCAAGCAGCATTCACAGAAGCAGATATCAGCGGTTAGCAGTTGTTTGATTAACATTTCCCAAAATCCATATCTAACAGTTGCCCCGGGGGGTCTCCTGTTTGTCAAGCAAACAGAATAGGCCTCCCTCCCCTCAGGGAACCAGTACAATAGTGGGAGTGACAGAGATCACAGAGGTCAAAATTAGCATTAAGTACCTGCAAATACCTATACTCAGGAAACTGCAAATGTCCCCAACACATGGGGCAACTATAACCTTAGGCAGAAATTTCTTCCCGTCTAGGGGCAACCAACCCATTATGGGAAGAATATCGAGGAATGTCCACTGGTGACAAAATGGAGTCCTTCAGTCGCCCTAACCAAGGGGCCCACATAAAATGGAATCTAGTTGCCTTAGCCTTGGGGCCCACAACACCAGACAAAGTGGCCTTTAAACAAAGGCTATAACAAGAGACAAAGAAGGACATTTCATATACAATAGCCAAGATATAGAAGCAACCTAAGCGTTCTTTGACAGATAATTTGATAAAGAAGGGGTGGTACACATATACAAAGGAATATTACTCAGCCATAAAAAAGAATGAAATCTTACCATTTGCAACACCATGGAAGAACCTAGAAGGTATTATGCTAAGTGAAATAAATCAGACAGAGAAGGACAAATACTATATGATTTCACTTATATGTGGTATCTAAAAAACAAAATAGTCCGGCTGGTGTGGCTCAGTGGTTGAGCGTCTACCCATGCATCAAGAGGTTGCCGGTTCGGTTTCAGTTCCTGGTTGGGGCACATGCCAGGTTGTGGGCCAAATCCCCAGTTGGGGGCATGCAGGAGGCAGCCAATCGATGTTCTCTCTCATTGGTGTTCTATCTCTCTGTCCTTCCTCTCTTTCTAAAATCAATAAAGAAAAAAATTAAAAAAAAAAAAAAAAAAACTTGGGTGAGGATTAAAAAAAAAACCAACAACAAGCTACCACTACCTATCAGAATGGTCAAAAGCTGAAACACTGACAACACCAAATGCTGGGAGGATGTGGAGCAACAGGAACCCTCACTCATTGCTGGTGGGAATGCAAAATGGTGCAGTCACTTTGGAAGATAGTTTGGCAATTTCTTACAAAACTAAAGATGCCCTTGGAGACTTCCAGTCAAGATGACAGTGTAGGTAAACATGGTACCCACCTTCTCCCACAACCACATCAAAATTTCAACTAAACTACAGAACAACCATCATTCAGAACCACCTGAAATCCAGCTGAATGGAAGTCCTACAACTACGAAATTAAAAAAGAAACCACATCGAGACTGGTAGGAGGGGCGGAGATGCAGACAGGCTGGTCCCACACCCATGTGTGGTGGATAAAAATCAGGAGGACACCTCAGCTGGGAAGGTCCCCCCTGAGGAGTGAGGGGTCCCCATCCCACATTGGGCACCCCAGCCCAGGGTTCCAGCGCCAGGAAGAGAAGTCCCCATAACTTCTGGCTGTAAAAACCAGCAGGAATTGAGCCTGAGGGAGGGTGAGGCTGCAGGAGTCCCAGAGACTTCCTCTTTTTTTTTTTTTTATTCTCACCTGAGGACATTTTTTCATTTTTTGTTCAGATAGAGTGGGAGGGAGAGGAAGAGAGAGAGAGAGAAACATCGACGTGAAAGGGACACATCGAGTGGCTGCCACCCGCACGACCAACCAGGGCTGGGGACAAACTGCAACCGAGGTACATGCCCTTAGCGGGAACCAAACTCGGGTCTCTCTGTACTGCAGGCCCACGCTCTAACCGCTGAGCCAAACCGGCCAGGGCAAGACTTTCTCTTAAAGGGCCTGTTCATGGACTTACTTGGACCCTCTCCCTCCAGGCTCCAGTGTTGGGGAGGCAGCTTGAAAGGCAGCAGAGACACACAGGGAATAACTGTGTTGTTTGGCATAGGGAGGAGAGCTGGAGGGGCAGCTTTCTTCCAGACAGACGTGCTGGTGGAGGCCGTTTTTCCTTTGGTGAGCCCTTCCCCCATGGGGCAGCAGATGGATGCCATATCTGGGACTCCAGCAACCTGGCTCACACTGTATTCCCCACCCTGGTGATTTTCTGAGGCCCTGCCCCACCCAACTTTTGGGTCCACCCAAGCTGTTTCCAAAGGCTTTACCACAGGATTGGCCTGTCTTGGATCCTGCTTCAGAGTTTCCTAAAATCTCTCAAACAAGCAGCATCTGGTCTTAGCGAGCCCCATACCTCTCACTATCTGGCCCCAGGCCTGTCACTAGAAGCAGCCAGCCTTGGTTCACAGCTTGGCTTTGCCTGGGCACCTCCAAGCCCAGCACAAGAAGTAGCCATCTGCAGATCACTTTGTAGCTTATGCCTGGTGGCCCCGGGTAGAACACAGATAGTGGCTGTCCTTGCCCCAGAGCCAGCACACCCAGTGGACAGCTTCAGACCGTGTTGAAGCACCACCACCCAACCACCTCAACAAGTGACACACTCAATAAGTGGACTTAGCCCTGGCCAGTTTGTCTCAGCAGTTAGAGGGTCAGCCTATGGACCAGAGAGTCTTGGGTTCGGTTCCCGCTAAGGGCACATTCCTTGGCTGTGGTTCGTCCCCGGCCCTGGTTGGGGTCCTGTGAGTGGCAACCAGTCGATGTGTCTCTCTCACATCGATGTTTCTCTCTCTCTCTCTCTTCCTCCCTCTCTCCTTCCTGCTCTATCTGAAAATAAATGCAAAAATGTCCTCAGGTGAGGATAAAAAAATAAAAAAAATAAAAAAAAAATAAGTGGACTCAATGGGTACCAGAGCCCTGCTGAAGTAAGTCTTGCTCTGTGTGGTGGGCCGCTGCACAGCTGACCCTCCAAGGTAATCAGAGGTCAGTGGTCAGTGGGTACAGCCAGTCCTTGCAGCTGATCAGCCTGAGTAAATCTCTCCCATTGACATGCCAACAGCAATCAAGACTCAATTACAACAGAAGGGTGTACAGTCCACAGGAGGGGTGCACCTCAAGAAGGGCCTAGCTGGGGTGACCAGGAAGGCTGTGCCACTGGACCCTATAAGACACCTACTACAATAGGCCCCACTAGGAAGCTTAGAAGACATAGCAACTCTACCTATTACATAGAAACAAACACAGGGAGGCAACCAAAATGAGGAGACAAAGAAACATGTCCCAAATGAAAAAACAGAACAAAACTCCAGGAAAATAACTAAATGAAACAGAGATAAGCAATCTAACAGATGCAGAGTTCAAAACACTGGTTATAATGATGCTCAAGGAACTTAGTGAGAATTTCAAGGAACTTAGTGAGAACTTCGAGGAACTTCGAGGACCTGAAAAGCATAATAAAACATCTCAGAAATGAAGGATGCACTCACTGAAATAAAGAATAATTTACAGGGAATCAATAGTAGAGTAGGTGAAGCCAAGAAACAAACCATTGATTTGGAATATAAGGAAGCAAAAAATACCCAATTAGAACAAAGAATCCAAAAAAATGAGGATAGTATAAGGAGCCTCTGGGACAACTTCAAGTGTACCAACATTCACATCATGGGGGTGCCAGAAGAAGAAGACAGAGAGCAAGAAATTGAAAACCTATTTGAAAAAATGACAGAAAACTTCCCTAACTTGGTGAAGGAAACAGACATACAAGTCCAAGAAGCACAGAGAGTCCCAAACAAGATGAACCCAAAGAGGCCCACACCAAGACACATCATCATCAAAATGCAAAAGGTTAAAGACAAAGAGAGAATCTTAAAAGCAGCAAGAGAAAAGCAGTTAGTTACCTACAAGGGAGCTCCCATAAGACTGTCAGACGATTTTTCCAAAGAAATTTTACAGGCCAGAAAGGAGTGGCAAGAGATATTCAAAGTGATGAAAAAGCAAGGACCTACAACCAAGACTACTCTATCCTGCAAAGCTGTCATTTAGAATTGATGGACATATAAAGAGCTTTGCAGACTAGAGAAAGCGAAAGGAGTTCAGCACCACCAAACCAGTATTATATGAAATATGGAAGGGTCGCCTTGGCCAGTTTGGCTCAGCAGTTAGAGCATCAGCCCATGGACCAAAGAGACTCAGGTTCGGTTCCCACTAAGGGCACGTACCTTGGTTGCAGTTTGTCCCTGGCCCCAGTTGGGGTCGTGCAGGTGGCAACCAGTCAATGTGTCTCTCTCATGTCGATGTTTCTCTCTCTCTCTTCTTCCCTCTCTCCCTCCTGCTCTATCTGAAGATAAATGCAAAAATGTCCTCGGGTGAGGATAAAAAAAAAAAAAAAAAGAAATATGGAAGGGTCTTCTAGAAGAAGGAGGAGGAGGAGGAGAAGAAGAAACATATGAACAATAAAATGGCAATAAATACATACCTATCAACAATTGAATCTACAAACAAAATGAGCAAGCAGAACAGAAACAGACTCATAGGTACAGAGAACTTTTTGATGGTTTCCAGATGGGAGGGTGTTGGGGGGAAGAGCCAAAAAGGTGAAGGAATTAAGAAGTACAATTGGTTGTTAGACTGAGGAACCTCAAAAGGAAGGTAGGGGGTGGGGTGGGAAGAGATAAACCAAATAACTTCTATACATATATGCATAACCAATGGACTCAGACAATAGTGTGGGGAAGGCAGGAGGAGGGTGGGAGTGGGGAGGAGGGGGTCAGTAAGGGAAAAAAAGGGGGACATCTGTAATACATTTAACAATAAAGATAAGTTTAAGATCAAATAAATAAACTAAACATGCTCTTATTATATAACCCAGCAATCATGCTCCTTCCCAAAGCAGTTGAAAACTTGTGACCACACACAAAAAACCTGCACACAGATGTTTATAGCAGCTTTATTTTGATTGACAGAACTTGGAAGCAACCAAAGTCTCCTTCAGAAGGTGAATGAATAAATACACTGTTATTATTCAGTGGTATATAGGAAATCTCTGTGCCTTTCCCTCAATTTTTTTTTTTATCCTCACTTGAGGACATTTCTGCATTTATCCTCAGATAGAGCAGGAGAGAGGGAGGAAGAGAGAAAGAAACATCGACGTGAGAGACACATCGACTGGCTGCCACCCACACGAGACCCAAGGACAAACTGCAAGGGAGGTCCGCGCCCTTAGCAGGAACCAAACCAGGGACTCTCTGGTCCGCGGGCTGACGCTTTAACCGCTGAGCCAAACCAGCCAGGGCCCTTTCCCTCAATTTTGCTGTAAACTTGAAACTTCTCTTAAAAAAGTAAAGCCTTAATTTTTTAATTCATACATTTGATTCAATATTCCACTGTTAGGACTCGGTTGCAAGGAAATAGTCACAAACATGAGCATGATTTATACAGAAAAATTTTTATTACAGTTATGTAAATGTAATCAATAAAAATTGGAAATAACTCAAACATTAAATAAGAAATTATAATACATTCATATGATGAAACATTGTGTAGCATTTCAAATAATGTTTTTAAAGAAACTTAACGGAGGGAGAAATTTTTGCAAGGTTATTTTACATGAAAAGTCAGTTGATGTCTGTGTGTGTCTCTCTCAGTGTCTCTTTTTCTCTCCCTTTCCCTCTCTCTAAAATCAATACAATATATTTTAAAAAATAAAACAGTGAAAATAGATTAAAATCCGTAAATGAGAGATGAAAGAAATTATCAGTAATTCTGGACATCCCAGGAAGTTTTCCCTAATATCCATTTGGGCCATACCCAGATGGCTTCACGCCTTCAGCTTTCATGTCACACATAAATGGGTGGGAATTTCAGCTTTACCACTTAGCTGAATAGACTTACACAAGCAACTTATTCTTTGTGCTCCTATGTTCTTAATTTATAAAACAGTGATGTAAACATCTCACAGGTTGACAGGAGGATTAAATGAAATAGCCCATGAAAAGCCCAAGCATGCTGTCAGAGCCCAGTAAAAATGTTTCCTTTCCTTATTCTCACACTGGAGCAAAACACCTGCAGATTTGTAAGTGGAGCAGACCTTGATACAGAGTGGTGATGAAGGAAGGACTTGGGATGATGAACAAGGGCCACCTTGGAGCCACAACCCTGATCTATCAGCTCAACTCCTCACATTCATGGCTATGAAATTGAGAACACTGATTAATGAGGTGGATGATGACAAGATTGAGGACATACCAGAAAAGACAAGCAAAAGCCCCTTCACTCACGCATCCGCGAAAGGTCAGCCCTCTTCTGAATGTGCTGGCTGGAGTCCCTCTGCTTTGACCACACAGCTTCAGATGGATGTCATACTGAGGCCAATGATCCTTGAAGACAAAATAATCTCCAAGGCTTCTTTCTGTTCTGATTATAATGCCATAGTTATAATAAGCAAATGATAGGACTTTATTCAAATCCGTCCTGTCTTCCATCTGACTTCTTTTACTGCTTGCCAGATTTCTTCCAAGTTTCATAGACAGTCCAGGGGTTTTATTTGGAAGTATGAAAGAAGACCACTGGGACGCTAGCAGCAGCGGCCCTTCTCGGAGTGAGGAGACCGCTGTGCTGTGAGCCCTTACGAGGCCACTTGTAACTGCACCCTTCCCCCAGGCAGCCATGCACTAATTTCCATTTAACAGGATTCCCTGAGGCAAGGGGCCTCAGGACAGTGCTGGAATTTCCAACCCTTAAAATGCTACTCCTTGCGTTGAGGAAGGGATTGGGGAGGGGAAGAAAGGGAGAGAGCCTGGGAGGAGGAGGGAGGGTTTGGTTTGGGTTTTGGTTTGAGGCTGGAGAACAGACATTCTGGAGGGTACCACCCAGGAACTCCACTTCTCTCGTGGCTCAACAGATGCCCAGGAGAGAGCCCAGCATGTCATCACTTATCTGTTACCTTTTCTGCACTGCCTTCCCCAGCCACAGCTGTCTCCTGCTCCTGGTTTCCATGGCAACGGTGACGAGCCCGCACCCAGCTCCGCGGCACCGACTTCTCCAGCCCCAGCGGAGACTCAGGGGTGAGGAGTGGCCGGCAGACACCCAGGACCTCATTCCTTCCTCGCGGCCTCCACCGCGAACCTCCTGACACGAAGAGAGGACTGCGGGGGAAGGACAAGGCGGGGAAAGGGGTGCGCGCTGGGGAGGCGGAGTGCCGCGCTCGCTCGCTCGGATGTGCGCAGCCGTCGCCGCACCTGCACAGAGGACCCGCTGCCCGGGAGCCGCGCTGCTCGCTACCGAGGGCATGCCTTCCGAGGCCCGAATCGGTGAGTTCCGTTAAGTCTCTCTTTGGGTGAACAAATCTCCTAAAAGACAAGGTTGTATGTCTTCACTGATGCCCTTTTTTAAATGACATTTTAAAATTGTTTATGATGGGGAAGCATTTTCCTTTCTGACACCTTAGGATTTCTTGGAATTATTATGTCGTCTCCCTTTAAACGTACTATTCCCATAAGCAGTGGGACCTTCATCCCAGCCTCGGTGCGTCCATTGTCGCGCAGCACCCACCCGCACCCACCCGGTGCGCGCATTCCGCATCCCAAATACACGCCCAAAGCCTACCCGGGAAGCCGCAGGGCTCAGCGTCCCAGCCACTTTCGTCCACTTGCCTTATGTTCCTATCCCGCAAAGAAATAACGTCCCTAGGCAACCCAGTGGCATGCCAGATGTCAGAGGAATGCGAGGAGGTCCTTGGCGAAGCCGCGTTTTTTCTGGTGAGCTCAAGGAAATAAGTCCATGAGCTCAGCCAGAAGAAACAATTGCTACAACAGGACCGAGTCTCCTTCACTCCAGTAGAGGGCGCCAGCGCGAGCCCACACAGCGCGGTAAACAGCCCAGGACCTAGCAGGCACCCAAACAACGCGTGTGACCTGAGGCTGCAATGCGCGCAGCGCAGGTGCTTCTCCTGGAGATCTTGAACAAAAGGATGGTTACATCCAATCCTTCCTGGAAGCAAAGGGAAGGGCCAAATGACTTCTAGGGAACTGCATCTTGTTTTAAAATCAAATGATTATGTTTCCATGGCAAAATTCTCTCTGTGTCTGAAGCCCTCTCCTTGCCTGTAAACGACAGGCCCACCCCTACCCCCGCCACCCCACCCCCAAAGGTTTCTTATTGGTGTAGCACTGTGATCAACTATTTAGTTTCCATTGTTATTAAGATTCCTTTTCCAAGGGAGGGGCGAAATCTCGCTAAAATGAAAGAAAAATGGAAAGCTAAATTCTGGGCCCCTGCAGTCCTATTCATCACTTCTAGATCCTGGCTGCCGATTGGAACAACTGAGGAGCTTTAAAAAATACTGATGCCTGGGTCTCATCCCCAGAAATTCTGACTTAATTGGTCTGGAAAACAGCCTAAACACTGGGATTTTTTAAAGCTCTCAGGCGATTATAATGACCTAAATTTGTAATGCACTGATCTAATCAATCAGGATGACGCCTTTCCAGGTGAACTTGCTAACAGCTTAGCCTCTCAAACAGATGTCGGCTGTAGGGCAGGGTATATAACTGTCAAGAATGCCTAGAAGCTGCAAGCTGCAAGCTGAGAGAGCTGGCAGGGACCGGGCTTCTAGGAGGCTTAGAATGGAGGTAATGTTTCAGAGGAGGGAGGGAGCAGCTCTCTTCAGAATAGGTCCCCTCACTAAATGAAATGTTCTGATTTATATTCCAGGGCAAGGGGGAAGGGAGGTGGATGCTTTTGCAAGTGAGTAGGATTAAAGACGTGGCCCTCTGTGGATTATGACTTCACATCCACTAGTACTAACCAGTCACGTGTGTAAATCTCCTGTCCATTGCAGGAGAGTGAACACTTAGAAGAGGAGGGGTCGGGAATGTTGTGGTCATTCTAATGAAGGGAGAAGCAACAAGCTCACCTAAGAATTATAAAGCATTACCCTCCTTAGGCCTACAACCTAAAATGTTCAAAATGGCTTGAACTCCTCCTAAACTGGAGGGAAATCCTAAAATCTTAGTTTCCCTGAAAATTTAAGCACTAGGGTACGCTCCTTCCTACAACTGTTACAGACTGAAGGGCAAACCTGTGGTGAGAGGTTCTTCCAGTGCTTGCATTCTTAGGTTATCTCATGAATATTCATAAGTGCTGTGAAGCTGGTGGGAGGCAGAAACTACAAAGTAAATTGGAGTTCAAAAAGCCAAAGGTGCTCAAAGAAATTAGGTAAAGCTTTAAAACTCTGGGTGTGAGAGTTAGAACTTGAAATACACCAGAAAGGATGAGCTGCCAAGCTGGAGCCAGAACTTTACACGCTGCTGCACAGATAACATTCTGGAAAAGACAAAAACAGGGAAAGAAAACAGATTAATGATTGCCAGGAGCTGGAGGAGTGGCGGATAGGTTGATTACAAAGGGGCACCAGGAAATTTTGGGGGGTGACAGAACTGTTCTATAACTGTTACAACTCAGAACTGAACATTAAAGAGCATAAATTTTATAATATCTAAATTACACCTGAATAAACCTGACTGGGAGAAAAATAACTCTGTGGATAAATTCACAATCCATAAGAAAAAATTCATTTATATGAGGAAATGAATGAGCAAACACATAGATATGAGTTCATCATTGGCAGCAATCAAGGATGCAAACCATAGCAACACTGATACTGTCTTCTTGTTAATGGTTATTAATTAAAAACAGTGCTGTTGATGGTGCAGTGAAACTGCATTGTTTATTGTGGGTTGCCTTGTAAACTGGTAAAAATTTACCAGTTTACCAGAGGGGAATGCAACATGACAATACATAGGAAAAGCTATAAAAGTACTCTACCCAGGAATTTTTCCCAATAAAGTTACTTAATAAGAATTTTTTCAAAAATTCCAAATGCATGAAATATATTCTCTATTGTGTTAGTTATAATAGAAAAAATATAAATAGCTGAAATGTCCAACATTAGAGGAACAGTTTGACATTTTCTGGTTCATCAATACAATGGAATATTTTGCATTTATAACAATGGGAAAGTTTTATGATAAAATGAACAATAAAAAACAAAACAGCAAGCACAGCATGTCTGTAACTTTCATCTGCATGCATGGAGAAGACAAAGTGTGCATGTGCAAGGGATGGATTCCAGATCATTGTTAAGTGTTAAAAATCCATTGCGCCCTGGCCAGTGTGGCTCAGCAGTTAGAGCGTCGGCCCTTGGACGAAGGAGTCCTGGGTTCGATTCCGGCCAAGGGCATGTACCTCTGTTGCAGTTCGGTCCCTGGCCCTGGTTGGCCTCGTGCAGGAGGCAACCAGTCGATGTTTCTCTCTCTCTCTCTCTCCCCCCTTCCCTCCCTCCCTCCCACTCAGTCTGAAGATAAATGGAAAAATAGCCTTGGGTGAGGATTTTTTAAAAATATCCCTTTGCTGTTGTATATTGCCTTTTCAATAACAAACAACCCTCAAGTAAAACCTTCAAGACTCTAAGAAGTAAATGTTGAAAAGAAGAAAAGAAATCCCAGAAACTATTATAGTACATTAAAATATTGATTTCTTGGCCCTAGAACCCAGAAAAATCATGAGAGAATCACAATTTTGTTGAATAACTTCAAGCTGTGTGGATTTTCTTTCCCTCTTGTTATAAGCTAATGTCAGCTCTGGTATATTCCTTGCTTGTGGCAGGTAGTTAATGAATAGCTGTTCACGGACTGACTAAATATTTAGATCTTTTTAAAAAATATATTATTATTATTTTTCTCTTTATTTATTTTAGAGAGAACGTAAGGGAGAGGGAGAGAGAGAGAAGCATCAATGAGAGAGAGCATTGATTGGCCACCTTCTTCATGCCCCCCACTGGGGATTGGTCCCACAACCTGGGCATGTGCCCTGACTGGGAATCGAACCGGTGACCTCTTGGTGCATGGGTTGGCACTCAACCACTGAGCCACACCAGCTGGGCTAAATATCTAGATCTTTTAGTTGTACTTTTCACAATCTCAATGCTGAGAAAACCTGAATTTATTTCTGAAGAAGCATCATAAATTTTAGTACAAACAACACCTTTCTTTAACTATATATTATAAGGGGACCTTAATTTTTCAGCATAGGAAACACACCTTTGGGTACCCCCCCCCCCCCCATTAAAAGAATTATAAGAACATTTTAAGTAGGCCACAGCTCTGAAGGGAAAGATAAGTAAGTTATGTGATGGACAGAGCTCTAGGGAAACTTTCTTAGAAATTGGGCTAATGTCAATGTTTTAATGGTGGAAAGAGAGTGGGGAGAGGGGAAGACAGTGTGGGAAGAAACAAAATCAACAATTTGGAGGACCTGTTCTCTTTCTTTCAAATCAACTGGCCTAGTATCTAATTCCTGGGCCCTCCTTGACCTCTGGTTTGCTATGTAACCTTGAGGTAAACAGTTAGTGTCTCTGTGCCTCGGTTTATCATCCTTGAGAGGAATGAAAACTCCTGCTCTCTCGACCAGTGGTGTGGCTCCGTGGCTGAGCATCAACCCATGTACCAAGAGGTAGCAGGTTCGATTCCTCATCAGGGTACATGCCTGGGTTGTGGGCTCGATCCCCAGCAGGGTGCATGCAGGAGGCAGTTAATCGATGTTGATATTTCTCTCTCATCGATGTTTCCATCTCTCCCTCTCCCTTCCTCTCTTAAAAAACAAAAAATCAATAAAAAAAAAACAACTTGCTCTTTTCCTTCTCCAAAGGCATGTTGGGCAGAAGATTTAGATTGCATACATGTTTATGTCCCCTGTGCTCTTTTCCTAAGGCTGTCTGCATTTTCTGATAGGCCTTCCACAGACAGGATGCCAGGACACAGACACGGGTGGGGGATAGAGATATGAGGGAAACCCCTATAAACAAAACTCATGTGTGTGTGTGGGGGGGGTGGAGATTGTACTTTTACTTGGGTCAACACAGAAGCAGTAATCTTTGGATTAAAAAAAGCATCAATTACTTGGTTGAATTGACTATGCGGAGATTATAATTTCCACTTTAAGGGAAGGGAGATTAATATATATTAAGCACATACTTACAGGCCAGGTGCTTTCATATGCATCGTATCCATTAATCCTCAATGACTCTAAAATGAGCATTATTTTCCCCATATTTCTAATTTAGAGAGAGTTATTACAATACAGAGACATTAACATGATCAGGGTTTTTAATGCAGAAAGTGAGGAACTGGGAACTTGAACTCATTTTGCTCTCATTTCCACACTCTTGTCATGCCTCCGTGTCAAATGCTTTGGGTTCACATTGTGACATGGTACGCATTAGCTATGTGACCTTGGGTAAGCTTTTTTTTTAACTTCTCTAAAGCATGATTACCTTATGTTAAAATAGGGATAATAATGACATAAAGAGGGGTTATTAGGAAAGTTAGAACTTGTACCTATTGGGGTGTTTTGGCTGCAAACAATAGAAATAGATTCTAGTGCTGACTTTGGGGAAGGGTAGAGGAAATTTATTGGAAGAATTTGAATTAACTTATATAACTGAATAAGAAGTAAGCCAGATCTTGGGCAGGATGAGAACCAGGGCAGCTAAGGGGATCTGGAGAGTCGACAACTGGTCTTCTTCTTCAGGGTATTCATGACTGGGTGAGTCAGCTTTCAGTTTTTGTATTTTCCTGCTTAACACATATTCCAGGAAGAGAAATCCACCTGACCTCGGCTGGGCATGGATGGAGAGCAGGGTGCCTTGGTTGACATGCCCACCAGGCCTGCATGCAGTGGGGTAGAGACAGTTCCATCAAAAGAAGATGGAGGTGCCGTTGCCCAGCACTTAGCCATAGGTGTCTACCCCGGAGCTGATGCCCTGAGCATGCCAGGCCAGGACCGGGCACAAAAGAGCAGCAGCTCACATCTCTTCCTGCAAGACAGCAGTTCCATACAGTAAATTATGGTCTAACAGCACATCATGAAATCCTACTCAGTGCTCTCTGTATATATGTCATGTTATGATACAAGTAGAAGATAATTCTTGAGCAGTACCTGGGGGGAACTGACGAGGTGCCCCTGTAGAACAGGCTAGCTGCAGGCTCCTGGCCACCCTTGGCCATATCGTGCAACCCAGAGAGCTGCGGCCATCACTCTGTGGCAACCGTCAGTGCCACACCAGCAGGGAAGCTCAAGCTTGCATGGCTGGATTTAGGACTGCCTGCCAGGGCCTGTTTCCAGCTAGGCTTGTACCACCCTCCCCTCCCAAATTCTTAATGAGGCTCCCAGAAGATAGGCAGGGAGAGGAAACTGTCAGCTCTCTTCTGCCCCCATTCCCTCCTTAGAGCTTTCATTGTCAGGAATTCAAGATTTTCAGGAGATAAAAGTAACTTCTCTTCTAGATAAGGTTAGGAACATCTAACCCAAAGGTCCTAGACTATTTTAGAGGTTTTCTCTCTGTCTATGGTATCGTTAAAGCCCTTGATTCTGGTGTAGTCTGGGGGCAGCTCTGAGGCACAGAGCACTCTTGTTGATGCACACAGGATATTCCTGAGCAGAGGGAAACTTGGGCAATACTAATGACCTGTGACCGTGGGGGCGGCTGGAGGACCCAACAGACCGTTAAATCTGGAGATGTGGAGGCTCCTCTCATTCTCTTTCCTCTCTCTCTTTTTTCCTTGGAGGACCCCACCCATCTCTCTCTTTACCTAGATGTTAACATGTTAATATTTATACTTTCAAATTCCCTTTCTTTCCAACCCTCCACCTACCACTCCCTGGGGCAGTGAGGTACTCCCGAAAATCCCTGGTAAGGAGTGCGGTGTTCCGCTTCCCTGCACGTGGAAACTGGGACAAGGGAGAAAGGAGGCTCACTTCTTGGAAAGGAAGTTAATATATATATTTTAGAGCAATGTGTCTGAGCAGCAGAGGAAGGTAGGATTGCAAAGACAGATAGCTTCTTTCCCTCCTCACTTTTTCTCCCTCTTTGGAGGGACCACTGACATAACCGTTCTTCATGAAGCTCTCCTTGTCTCTTCCATGGAAGCCTTCTCCATCTCACAAGATAGCCTGGCAAAGACACTTTCCTATCCATGTCTCACTTTCCCAGCTGTACTGTCTGCTCCTTGAGGTCAGACCCTATGTCAAATTGATTTTGGAAGGCTCTCAGCACCCAAAGTACCTTGTCCATCACAAACACCCATGATGAATGAATGAGAAACAATCAAAGGCTTAAATCAAACAGAAGTTTAATGATCTCAAATGGGAGCAAAGAGGAACTGGGATCATATATGTCAACTTAAGAAACATTCAAAACTGTGAAGAATTTTTGTGAGTTTATTTGAGCCAAACTGACGACAATTGCTGGGAAGCAAAAATCTCAATGTATTGAGATAATGCTCCAGAGAATGGCAGTTTTGCACCTTATTTTATACATTACAGTCAAAGGAGAAGACACAAGTGGGTTACATGAGATCCACTGGTGATAGATCAGGCAGGTGGGAGAAAGCAAAGCGGGGGAACCTCTGGGATTGGATGGAAAGTAAAATGATAGAGGCATGCATCTTCTACACAGGTGGGGACAGGATCGTTAACAGTCAATACTTGACATGATAACAACAACAATGAGAGGATTAATGGTATCTGGCCTGGTGCATTGGATGTGCCATGAGGGGTCTGGAGAAAGGAATGTTATTCTAGATGCAAAAGATAATAGACAGGCTCAGTTAAGGTAAAGATTGACTTTTGTCAGAGAAGATGCCAGCCTAGGACTTGACTATCTGTTATAAACTGCTTTTAGTTAAAACGTTTTAATTTCAGGCCATCCTTTGTGGTTACTTTAGGTCTCTGAGTTTGCAAGGCCGCCAAGCAGGCCCCTTGAGCTTGTCAGGTTAGCATGTGGCCCTTTTCGTCCACATATATATGCCTTTACTAGGCACCAGAGAAAGGAAGATTTGAGATCTTTTCCTTCTGTATAATAAGGCTGATCCACTTGGATGTGTTCTGTTAAATTCAAAAATGCTGATTTGGCCCTGGCCAGTTTGACTCAGTGGTTAGAGCGTCGGCCCTCGGACCAAAGAGTCGTGGGTTCGATTCCGGTCAAGGGCATGTGCCTCGGTGGTGGTTCATTCCCGGCCCTGGTCGGGGTCGGGGTCATGCGGGGAGGCAACCAGTCGATGTGTCCCTCACGTCAATGTTTCTCTCTCTCTCTCCCTCCCTCCCTCCTACTCTAACTGAAGATAAATAGAAAAATGTCCTCGGGTGAGGATTAAAAATAATAATAATAATAAAGTCACTATATATATATTTTTTAAATGCCAATTTGTATGCCAGTGGTTTCAAACTTGTTAGTTTCATTCTAAGGTGTTACCAGGGCTATCATTACTCCACTTCCTAAATGTGCAGCATCGCACGCCCTCCCCCCTCTTCTCTTTCACAATTAAAAACAGAGCTGTGGAAAATATGTTATTTTCAGATCTAACGATTGGGTTGATCTTGACCTTTGCCTCATGCAATGTTCAAGCTAATATTTTTATTTTTAGAGCAATGTGTCTGAGCAGCAGAGGAAGGCAGGATTAGAAAGGCAGGTAGCTTCTTTCCTCCCTCACTGCCAAGGGACCAAGCACAGTTCTGCAGAAGTGGGTCGTTCAGCTTCATGTCATGTCGATAATGGCAGAGACCTAGGCCAGTGTTCAAAGAAGCTAAGTCCTGCAGAAGAGAGAAATATATATATTTCTCTATATAGTACACTGATATATGTATATATTTATACATTTTACTGTTTGGTAAATTTTTCTCAGGTGTGGCTGCATATGAAGACATAAGTCCAGGAAAAACCCTGTTGACATGTACTTAATTTCCTGGAGACTTGAAGAACTTGGTCTGAGCTGGACTGGGGAGGAGTCTGCTTGCAAGTTACATTAGGATTTCAGGAAGTTTTATTTTAGTAAGACTACAATGTGGTGATGCTAGATTTTATTTTGCAGTGACTTTGGTCACTGACATTTCTTCCACAGACTCCCTTCTTGGTTTTGCTTGCTCGTACTTAGACAGAATTTCTGGCTACTGGAGTATGTACATACCAGTGAGTTTGGGGAAACACTGCTCATTTTTTTTGCCATTGTATTATAAAAATTGATGCGGAAAAAAGATTCGCAATTTTGTCAAGTTGCATTTAAATTTCCTTTTTCCTGGCAGGTTAAAACTTGCAAATCAATCAGAAATTAGTTAGAAAGATTTATTTAGTCAAAAGATTTATTTGTTTTTTTAACCTCACTCCAAGATGTTAGCCTAGGGATCAACCCCAGAACCCAGCGTGTCTACCAGCTCTGGGTCGTCCCAATCCATGATCTCTTTGCTTTTCTCCAGAAGACTGGGCTGGTTTCAAACCAGTCTTTAGTGTAGAAGAGGGGCAAGGACATCAAGCTTTTCATAGCCTCATGTCAGTAGGTCCATATGACAATAGATGCAGCTCAGGAATCAAATTTTTACCAAGCCATTCTGTTATCCTATAGATAGATAGGATGGTATTCTAAGCCTGTCCATGGAATCCTGGGACCCTTTAGGCTATACACTTGAGATTATCCTGGAGTTACCTTAAAGCTGAATACCCCTGGGGGTGTGATATTTGGGATGCTTAGAAGGGATGTACTGAGTTCCTCCTACTAGACCATGGAATCCATCCACGGCCAGTGTTTCAGACAGCATTTTTTTTTTTTTTTTTTTTTTTTTTTGCTTTGCTAGTGACAGAAAGCTGACCAAACTAGTTTAAATTAGAAAAAAAAAAAAAAAGGAATTCATTGTGTCATAGCTTCCCATGAAGATTGATTCAGGGCTGACAGGTGTGACCAGACCCAGCTTTCCCTCTCTCTGTTTCTCAACTCCACTCTTTCAGGTTGGCTTTTCTTTCAGGCAGGCTGTACCTCATGGCCCAATATGGCTGCCAGTAGCTCCCAGAACTACCTGCATCCACTTTCAGTCCAAAGAGGGGTTGTGATCGATCCTAACCAAACCACACTGAGAATGGGGAGAGGTAAATTCTTTGATGAGAAATTAAGCAGGCTGGAGAGGAGGAAATCCCATGGAGGCAATTACAAAACAAAGATAAAGCCAAGGGATAAGAAAGCTAGGCAGGAGTTGAGAGTAGTACTGAGTGGATGGACCACTCAATATGGAGGATGCCCTGCTAGCTCGGTCCATCTTGGACTTGACTACATCAGAGAATTGGGTATTGTTGAAGAAATGCACCTGATTTCAACATTAGCCAGTACTAAATATAACTCAGATGACTGATATCCTTTTATAGCTGAAAAACTTTCTATGTGTGGATTTGTTACCCATTTCAAAGTTATGACATATAGATTGTGTGTTGTTTGAGCCCTCTGTTCCACTGCCTGCCGGGGTACAGCCTCGGCAGGTCCAGGGGTTCCCAAAGGTGTGGACGGAGTCGGCGAGAGAGAGAGAGAGAGAGAGAGAGAGAGAGAGAGAGCGAGAGAGAGCGCGAGAGCGCACGCAACGTGGGAGACAGAAAATACTTGATCTTTCTTCTGCTTAGTCTTAATGCTTCTGCTTCTCCTTCTGCCTCCAACTAGCAGTCTTTTATTATGTATATAGACCCACAGGTTACATTGTTTCCCCCAAACCTTTTAGGCAAAAAAGTACAGACATTCTTTTGGTTGTTTACCCAACTCTTATGTAAATTACATGTTAATTACTAACTATTTTCACCCTTCACCTAGACATCCTCTTAAACTCCTGACCTTTCCTCCTATCTAAGATCCTTTTAAGCTTCCACATTTCTATCCTAAATCTTCATTATTTTCTTGCTTTTCTTCCTGCAATCTTTTCTACCATCTACATCATTAGTCATCTATATGTTACTTCTACAATAATTTCTAACAGACAGTTAACAGCTAGAGAAAGCAAAGATTAGTCTCCTTCAGTTGCCATCCTGCATTTTTATTTTCCCATTTACTTTATATCTTCAGTCACTGTTCTTCGTGATTCCTGCCACGCAGTGAATCCACTTCTCCAGGGACAATGTCAAACCATGGAGCTCACCCGGGACTGTGTCAAACCGTGGTGGTCCTCGTATCTCCAGGGACTATGTCAAACCATGGAGCTCACCCGGGACTGTGTCAAACCGTGGTGGTTGCTGTTCAGTGACACCGCTCCCAACAACTGCCTTTTTTATTAACATTGAGTTTGTCTGCTCATTGATCATTTGAACAGATTCACTCTGATTTCTGTATCATTTTTCAGGGATTTGGGAGAAGAGTGGTTGGGTGGAGGAAAAGGGAAACATTCATTTCGTCATTTAATTCCAAGGCACTTGGAAGAAAAGATATATATTTATCACCTTCATAGGTAAAAAATACATTATAAAAAAAACAACAACACAAGATGTTTTTCATCTGTCAAATTGTCAAAGATTACAAAAGAAGAAAAATGCCCAGGATTGCTGAGGGTTCTGAGAAATAGCCACATCATACATTGCTGGTGAGAGTGTAGGTGCAAACTTGCTGAAAGACAATTTGATAATATATATGAGACATTTAACAATGTGCATGCCCTTAAAAAAAATGTGCATGGCTTTGCCCTGGCCAGTTTTGCTCAGCGGTTAGAGCATCGGCCTGCGGACCAGAGAGTCCCGGGTTCGGTTCCCGATAAGGGCACGTACCTCAGTTGCGGTTCGTCCCCAGCCCTGGTTGGGGTCATGTGGGTGGCAATCATTCAATGTGTCTCTCTCACATTGATGTTTCTCTCTCTTCCTCCCTCTCTTCCTCCCACTCTATCTGAAAATAGCAAAAATGTCCTCGGGTGAGGATAAAAAAAATACAAATGTGCATGCCCTTTGATCAAGCATTTCTAGAAATATTAGGAAACAATCATAAACATATACAGTATAAATGCTTATATACATATATATGTGTGTGTGTGTATATATATATATATATAATCCTTGAAGTTACATATAATAATGCAAAACTGGAAATAATCTTAATGATTAAAATACAATTTGTTTAAATAACTTAAGGTATAGCCATATGCTGCAGCCATTTAAAATCATGTTTTAGAATAATATATTACATTGGCATGGGAAAATTACTGGTCTATTGTTAAGGAGAAAGTAGACTGCAAAGCAGTTTGATCAAATTTTGTTTAAAAAGTAGATACGAAAAATGATACATACACATCAACCAATTGGAAATGAAGAAGCACAAAGAAGAAATGAAGAACACATTGGAAGGACTAAACAGCAGAGTAGAGGAAGCTGAGTACCGGATCAGTGAATTAGAAGACAGGGTAGAAAAAATTCAACCAATCAGAAAACCAAAAGGAAAAAACAATGAAAAAACAGGAAGACAGCTTAAGAGAACTGTGGGACAACTGGAAACGTAATAATATTCGCATCATAAAAGTCCCTGAAGAAGAAGAAAATGAACAAGGGTTAGAGAATATATTTGAAGAAATAGTGACAGAAAACATCCCTAATTTGGTGAAGAAAGAAGGCATTCAAGTTCAAGAAGCACAGAGAGCCCCAAGTAAGAAGAACCCAAACAGGCCCACACCAAGACACATAGTAATTAAAATGCCAAAAATTAAAGACAAAGAGAGAATCCTAAAGGCAGCAAGAGATAAGCAACAGGTTACCTACAAAAGAACCCCCATAAGGCTATCAGCTGGCTTCTCAACAGAAACACTACAGGCCAGAAGGGAATGGCATGAAGTAATCAAGGTCACGAAAAACAAGGATCTGAATCCAAGACTACCCTACCCAGCAAGGCTATCATTCAAAATAGAAGGTCCAATAAAAAGCTTCCCAGACAAAAAAAGGCTAAGGGAATGCATTAGCACCAAACCAGCACTGCAAGAAATGTTAAAAGGACTGCTGTAATTAGTAGAAGAAATAGAAAGGAAAATAGAACCACACTAAACAAAAATGGCAATAAATAAGTACATATCAATAATCACCTTAAATGTAAATGGATTGAATGCTCTGATAAAAAGACACAGAGTAGCGGATTGGATAAGAAAGCAGGACCCATATAAATGTTGTTTACAAGAGACCCACCTCACAACAAAAGACTCACATAGGTTGAAAGTGAAGGGATGGAAAAAAATCTTCCAAGCAAACGGAAAGGAGAAAAAAGCTGGTGTAGCAATACTCATATCTGATAAAATAGACTTCAAAATGAAGGCCATAACTAGAGACAAAGAAGGTCACTACATAATATTGAAAGGATCTATCCAACAGGAAGATATAACCTTGGTAAACATATATACACCCAATATAGGAGCACCAAAATATATTAAAAATCTTCTGGAGGACTTCAAAGGAGAAATCAACAGCAATACAATCATAGCAGGGGACTTCAACACCCCACTGACATCACTGGACAGATCCTCTAGACAAAAAATTAACAAGGAAACAGAGACTCTAAATGAAGCACTTGACCAAATGGATTTAATAGATATTTACAGAGAATTACACCCCAAAGCTACAGAATTCACATTCTTCTCAAGTGCACACGGGACATTCTCAAAGATAGACCACATGTTAGGACACAAACTAAGTCTCTATAAGTTCAAGAAGATTGAAATCATATCAAGCATCTTCTCAGATGACAGTGGCATGAAACTAGAAATCAATTGCAACAAGAACATGCAAAGACATTTGAACACATGGAGGCTAAATAGCATGTTGTTAAACAATGAATGGGTTACCGAGGAGATCAAGGAAGAAATTAAAAACTTCCTGGATGTTGTAATGTGTCAGCGAGATAACCAGAGACACACGGCCGAATTGTAAAGGAGCACTTTATTATACAGGTGGGCTGATACACCGGTGGGCTGTTACACCGGCGGGCTGGGGGGTACAGCTTCCCCAAATCCTCAGCCCCGAGCCTTCTTTGTTGTCCGCTTTTAAAGGCACAGACTACAGAAAAAAAAAACTACATTCTCTTGGTGCCGCTTTTGGCACCGTTAAGGGGGGCTGATACAGAGAAGGGGGGGAGAGAAGCTTGTTAGCTCAGGGCCACCGTTAATCTCCTTTTTCCCATGGTTTCTCTGAGTTTCCCAAGGCCATCCTCAACCCCTTATCTTTACAGTTTTCTTTGGGTGTCTCAAGGCCCTTATGTTTACAGAAAAGAAACTGCCAGGGTGTGTACGTGCAGTAACTGAGGGTCAGAATGGAGTTATTACACTGGAAACCAATGAAAATGAACACACAACAACACAAAATCTATGGGATGCAGCGAAAGCAGTTCTGAGAGGGAAGTTCATAGCACTACAGGCCTACCTCAAGAAACAAGAAAAATTTCTAATAGACTATCTAACCTCACAACTTAAAGAACTAGAAAGCAAACAAAAAGAAAACCCCAGAGCAAGTAGAAGGAAGGAAATAGTAAAGATCAGAGCAGAAATAAATGACATAGAGACCAGAAAAACAATTCAAAGGATCAATGAAACAAAGAGCTGGTTTTTTGAAAAGATAAACAAGATTGATGGACCCTTAGCTAGACTTACCAAGAAACAAAGAGAGAGAACCCAAATACACAAAATCAGAAACGAAAGAGGAGAAGTAACAACTGACACCACAGAAATACAAAGGATCGTTAACAAATACTATGAACATTTATATGGCAACAAATTCAACAATCTAAGCGAAATGGACAAATTTCTAGAAACACATAGTCTCCCAAAACTGGACCGGGAAGAGATAGAAAACTTGAACAGACCAATAACAACGAAGGAAATTGAAGATGTAATCAAGACTCTCCCAGCAAACAAAAGCCCAGGCCCGGACAGCTTCACGGGGGAGTTTTAGCGAACATTCAAAGAAGAACTAACACCCATTCTCCTCAAACTATTTCAAAAAATTCAAGAAGAAGGAAGACTTCCAAACTCGTTTTATGAGGCCAGCATAATTCTAATTCCAAAACCAGAAAAAGACACTACAAAGAAAGAAAACTACAAGCCAATATCCCTGATGAACATAGATGCCAAAATCCTAAACAAAATACTAGCAAATCGGATCCAGCAATACATCAAAAAAATTATTCACCATGACCAAGTGGGATTCATCCCAGGGATGCAAGGCTGGTTCAATATTCGCAAATCAATAAATGTGATACATCACATAAACAAAATGAAAGATAAAAACCACATGATCATATCAATAGATGCTGAAAAAGCATTCGACAAAATCCAGCACCCATTTCTGATAAAAACGCTCAGCAATTTGGGAATAGAGGGATCATATCTTGATATAATAAAGGCCATATATGAAAGACCTACAGCCAACATCATACTCAATGGGCAAAAACTAAAAACATTTCCCTTAAGAACAGGAACAAGACAGGGATGCCTACTTTCGCCACTCTTATTTAACATAGTACTGGAAGTCTTAGCCACAGCAATCAGACGAGAAGAAAAAATAAAAGGAATCCAAATTGGAAAGGAGGAAGTGAAACTGTCATTATTGGCAGATGGCATGATATTATACATAGAAAACCCTAAAGACTCAAGAATCTACTAAAATTAATAAATGAATTTGGCAAAGTAGCAGGATACAAAGTTAACGTCAAGAAATCGACAGCATTCTTATACACCAATGATGAACTCACAGAAAGAAAAACTAAAAAACAATCCCATTTACCATCGTAGCAAAAAAATTAAGATACCTAGGAATAAACTTAAGCAAAGAAGTAAAGGACCTATTTGCAGAAAACTACAGGACATTGAAAAAAGAAATAGAGGAAGATATAAAAAAGTGGAAGCACATACCTTGTTTATGGATTGGAAGAATTAACATCATTAAAATGTCCATATTACCCAAAGCAATCTATAGATTCAATGCAATCCCCATCAAAATACCAGTGACATATTTCACAGAACTAGAACAAATACTCCAAAAGTTCATATGGAACCAAAAAAGACCCCGAATAGCCACAGCAATCTTGAAAAAGAAGGACAAAGTAGGTGGGATCACAATACCAGACATTAGGTTATACTACAAAGCTACTGTAATCAAAACAGCCTGGTACTGGCACAAGAACAGGCATATAGACCAGTGGAACAGAACAGAGAATCCGGAAATTGACCCAAAACATTATGCTCAATTAATATTTGACAAAGGTGGCAAGGGCATACAATGGAGTAAAGACAGCCTCTTTAATAAATGGTATTGGGGACTTCCGGTCAGGATGGCGGGTAGGTAAACGCGGTATCACCTCCTCCCACAACCACATCAAAGTTACAACTAAACTACAGCACAACCATCATTCAAAACTGCCTGACATCGAGCTGAAGGGAAGTCCTACAACTACGACATTAAAGCAGCAGCTGCATGGAGACTGGTAGGAGGGGCGGAGGCGCGACGGGATGGTCCCACACCCACGTGTGGCACATAAAAATTAGGAGGACACCTCGGCTGGGAAGGTCCTCCCTGAGGACTGAGGGGTCCCCATCCCACACCAAGCGCCCAACTCAGGGTTCCAGTGCCAGGAAGAGAAGTCACCATCACTTCTGGCTGGAAAAACCAGCGGGAACTGAGGATGAGGCAGCTGGAGCCCCCGGCAGCTCCTCTTAAAGGGCCCGCCCACGGACTTACTCGGACTCGCTCCCTCCAGGCTCCAGCGTGGGGGAGGCAGCTTGAAAGGCACCAGAGTCATATGGGGAAGAACTGAGCTGTTTGGCATTGGAGCGAGGGCTGGAGAGGCAGCTTTCTCCTGGACAGACGTGCTATCAGAGGCCTTTGTTCCTTTGGTGAGCCCTTCCCAGGGCTGGCAGACGCTGCCATATCTGGGACTCCAGCTACCTGGCTCACACTGTTGGCCCCGCCCTGGTGATTCCCTGAGGCCCCGCCCCACTCACCTTTCAGGCCCACCCAAGCTGTTGCCAGTTGCTTGACCATAGGATTGGCCTGTCTTGGATCCTGCTTCAGCCTTTCCTAAAATCTCAAACAAGCAGCATCTGGTCTCAGCTAGCCCCATACCTCTCGCTAAGTAATACATAGAAACAAACACAGGGAGGCAGCCAATATGACGAGACAAAGAGGTCCCAAATGAAAGAATAGAGCAAAACTCCAGGAAAAGAACTAAGTGAAATGGAGTTAAGCACCCTAACAGATGCTGAGTTCAAAACACTGCTTATAAAGATGCTCAATGGACTTAGTGAGAACCTCAGTGAACTTAGTGAGAACCTCAGTGAACTTAATGAAGACCTCAAGAGCATAAAAAAAGACCAGTCAGAAATGAAGGATGCAGTTAGAAATGAAGGAGGCACTAACTGAAATAAAGAATAGTTTACACAGATTCAATAGTAGAGTAGGTAAAGCCAAGAAGCAAACCATCTATTTGAAATAAAAGGAAGCAAAAAACACCCAAACAGAACAGCAAAAAGATAAAAGAATACAAAAAAGTGAGGATAGTGTAAGTAGCCTCTGGGACAACTTCAAGCGTGCCAACATTCGCATCTTGGGGGTACCAGAAGGAGAAGAGAGAGAACAAGAAATCAAAAACCTATTTGAAACAATAATGGCAGAAAACTTCCCTAACTTGGTGAAGGAAACAGACATACAAGTCCAGGAAGCACAGAGATTTCCAAACAAGATGAACCCCAAGAGGCCCACACCAAGACACATCATCATCAAAATGCAAAAGGTTCAAGACAAAGAGAGAATCTTAAAAGCAGCAAGAGAAAAGAAGTTAGTTACCTACAAGGGAGTTCCCATCAGACTGTCAGCTGATTTCTCAAAAGAAACTTTGAAGGCCAGAAGGGAGTGGCAAGAAATATACAGAGTGATGAAAAGCAAGAACCTACAACCAAGATTACTCTATCCTGCAAAGCTGTCATTTAGAATCGATGGCCATATAAAGCGTTTCCCAGACAAGGAAAAGCTAAAGGAGTTCATCACCACCAAACCATTATTATATGAAATGTTGAAGGGTCTTCTTGAAGAAAAAGATAAAAAAAATATGAACAAACAAAATGGCAATAAATACATATCTATCAACAATTGAATCTACATACAAAATAAACAAGCAGATCAGAAACATTGTCATAGATACAGAGAACTTTTGTTGGTTACCAATTTGGTGGGGGCTGGGGGGATGGGTGAAAAAGGTGAAGGAATTAAGAAGTACAAATTAGTTGTTAGACTGAGAAACCTCAAAGGGAAGGGGGGTTGGGGGGTGGGAAGAAATAAACCAAAGAACTTATATGCATATATGTATAACCAATTGTCACACACAACAGTGTGGGGAAAGGCAGGAGGGGGGCAGGAATAGGGAGGAGGGGGGCAATGGGGCAAAAACGAGGAACATCTGTAATACATTCAACAATAAAGACAAGTTAAAAAAATAAATGGTGTTGGGAAAATTGGACAGCTACATGCAAAAAAAATGAAACTAGACCATCACCTTACACCATACAGAAGAATAAACTCAAAATGGATAAAAGACTTAAATGTGACTTGTGAATCCATAAAAATCCTAGAAGAAAATGTAGGCAACAAAATTTCAGACATCATACGCAGCAGAATCTTCACTAAGGCAACAGAACCAAAGGAAAAAATGAACACATGGGACTACATCAAACTCAAAAGCCTTTGCACAGCAAAAGAAACAACCATCAAAACGGAAAGGGAACCCACTGCATGGGAGAGCATAATTGCCAATGATATATCAGATAAGGGGTTAATCTCCAAAATATATAGAGTGCTCATACAACTCAACAAAAGGAAGACAAAGAACCCAATTAAAAAATGGGCAGAGGAACTAAACAGACACCTCTCCAAACAGGACATACAAATGGCTAAGAAACATATGAAGAAATGCTCAACATCACTAATAATCAGAGAGATGCAAATTAAAACAACAATGAGGTATCACCTCACACCTGTCAGAATGGCCACCATCAACAAATTATCAAACAAGTGTTGGCGAGGGTGTGGAGAAAAGGGGACTCTAGTACATTGCTGGTGGGAATGCAGACTGGTGTAGTCACTGTGGAAAACACTATGGTGTTACCTCAAAAAATTAAAAATTGAATTGCCATTTGACCCAGTGATCCCACTTCTAGGAATATACCCTAAGAAGCCTGAAACACCAACCAGAAAGAATACATGTACCACGATGTTCAATAGCTAAGATCTGGAAACAGCCCAAGTGTCCATCAGTAGATGAATGGATAAAAAAGCTGTGGTACATATACACAATGAAGTACTATGCAGCTGTAAGAAAGAAAGATCTCTTATCCTTTGAGACGACATGGAGGGACCTCGAGAGTATTATCCTAAGCGAAATAAGCCAAGCAGAGAAAGACAAATATCACATGATCTCACTTATTTGTGGAATATAATAAACATAACAGTCTGAGGAACAGGGTAGACCCAGAGATGTGGAAGTAGGGTACAGACTGACAACCCTCAGAAGAGGGGAGGGGGAAGGAAAGAGATAAACCACAGAACTTATACGCATGTATGCATAACTGATGGACATGGACAACAAAGCTGGGGACGGGGTGGGGGGATGGGGAGGAGGGTGTCAATGGGGAAAAAGGAGAAACATTTGTAACAAAAATAAATTAATAAAAAAAGAATGATACACAAAGAAAATACAGGAAAAATGCATCAAAATAGTAACAGTAATATGCTGAGAAGGGTAATAGGTAATTTTTACTTATTTCTTTTGTATGTTTTTTCTATTAAAAATGTTTAACAATGAACATGTATTACTTTTGAAAACAGAATTTTTTTCTTAAAGAAAACAAGACAGAACATACCACAATTGTTCTAATGGCCAAATTATGGATTGACATTATTTTCTCTACTGTTTAGTACATGTCCAGTTATTTCTGGGTACCCTCCATCTCTTCACATTTCTCCCCCAAAACACACGCCCATCTCCCCCACCCTTGCTGTCTCCCAGAACTCAGCCTAGTGCTCCTTCTCCTACTCTAGAGTATGGGGCATTCCAACATGAACTTGTATATTTAACTGGGGATGGAATCCTGTCCCACACCTTCTGAGGGCCTCAGGCCCATCCATTCCTCTCCAAATGGATCTGATGTATATCACCCTCATCCACTTCGTAAGTACAGGCCGTGCATGTGGTCCATCAGGATAACCCCACACAACCTGAGAGTTCTTTGTTCATAGTAGGTGCCCAATAAATGTTTGAATGTATAAATAAAGCACTCAAATAAGCAGAGACGTTTTAGAGCTCTCTAGGGATAAGAAGACCAGAGAGCTATGGGAATAGAAAATTAACTGGACTGAGTAGGGTTGGGCCAGGCAAAGAGCAACTCAGAAATATTGGCTTCAGAGTCACTGTGCCTGTCAGGCTTCTTAATCGATATTAAAAGCTTACTGACTCCCGCCCTGGCCGGTTTGGCTCAGCAGTTAGAGCATCGGCCTGCTGTCCAGAGAGACCCGGGTTCGGTTCCCGCTAAGGGCATGTACTTCGGTTGCAGTTTGTCCCCGGCCCTGGTTGGTCGTGCGGGTGGCAGCCACTCGATGTGTCTCTTTCACGTCGATGTTTCTCTCTCTCTCTCTTCCTCTCTCTCCCTCCCACTCTATCTGAACAAAAAATGAAAAAATGTCCTCGGGTGAGGATAAAAAAAAATAAATAAAAGCTTACTGACTCCCACACTTCGGATTCTGCTAGTGTATCCACCCCTGTGAGGATTTTAACAGTTTTTTAAAAATGAAATCATTCACTTTTTTTTTCAGGGCTGTGTTACAACTGTCAGTGGAGCAGGGTATTTTACTAAACAGCATGTCAAAAACTTACCCGAGCCCTGGCTGGTTTGGCTCAGCGGTTAGAGCGTTGGCCCGTGGACCAGAGTCCCGGGTTCGGTTCCTGCTAAGGGCACGTACCTCAGTTGCGGTTTGTCCCCGGCCCTGGTTGGGGTCGTGTGGGTGGCAACAAGTTGATGTGTCTCTCTCACATCGAGGTTTTTCTCTGTGTCTTCCTCCTCTCTTCCTCCTGCTCTATCTGAAGATAAATGCAAAAAATGTCCTCGGGTGAGGATAAAAACAAAACAGACAAAAAAAAAACTTACCTGAATTGGTGGGCAGCATTGCTGCACATAGAAGTCTCTTCCTCACTGGCATGGGGCTGATTCTATCTCTAGGCAGCAGGCACAGTTTTTGTTGCTCTTTGCTATTGAATTTGCCAGATGTGTCAAAGGCCTGGCCTCAATGACACAATATAAACAATACACCGGTAAAAAGAAGTACACAGTGCTTCTCCCTCTACAGAGCCTTCCTTGCCTAGTGTTCTACCCACTGTAAGCACTCGTACCACACTCCCTGGATTCCGGGGTGTGGGTTTTACTGTGTTGTATTTGTTCCCTTGTTGCTATCATCATTCTCCTCTTCATACATAGAAAAGGTTGTGCTCACTCAGGGAGCAGGGATTTCAGTGGGAAAATGTGCAACTTTGAAAACCAGACTCCCTTATTCACCAGCCCTGTTACCTTAGCCAACTGGTCAGCCATTCTGAGCTGTAGCTCTCTTTCTTGCCTGTAAACAAACTGCTCCTTACCCTCCTCACATGGTTATTTTGAAGCTGAAATGATACCATAGGTATAGAAATAAATGTGAAATGTTACAAGCATATGGCATTATCTTTCGGATGGAATGCAAGAGGTTCTTAAGAAATAGGAGATAGTATTGCATTTTGGGGTTATGAAGGTAGGCACAGAATTAGACCCTCACTGTGTGCACTTGGGCAAATCAACTTTTCTATGCCTCATTTTATTTCCATAACAGGAAGAATAATAACATTTCATAGATTGATATGAAGGTGAAATGAAATAATATATGCAAAGCACTTCCAAAGAGTCCCTAGCATATAGTAAACATTTAATAATTGTAAGCTGCTGTTGCTGCTGCTGTAAATGAATGAGAGAGGTAAATATGTCACTAAATATATATTGGGGCAGAAAATCAGGGTTATGGGGGCAAAGAGTAGAAATAAGAACTCTGTAAATTAGCAGCTTCTATTAATAAATCTTGGAAAGCTTCATGGAGGAACTAGGCTTTCTAGAGCTCTCTAAATAATAGAAGATTAGTTGTCTATCTGGGAGTAGAAATTATATCCAAACACCTGATAAAATTTGGAAAAAGGATGAGTGGGTGTAGGGTGACCAGATGATGGGAAGTTGAAGAGTTCTGAAAAAAGAAGCTTGGTAGCCAAAATGTAGGCCTGACCGCCTGTATAAAGCTCTAAAATAGAGCAGACTAGGCCCCTAAGGGGTGTTTTCAAAGTCTTAAATTTGACAGTGGTATGACTGAAAGCATATTTGGCTATGCAGCTGAGTGGCCTTCCACAGACTTCAGATAGGGAGGAGCATGTCAGCAACTCCAACAAGGACTGACCAGCGGGGTTTGTTGCTAAAGGCAGGGATTCTGGACAGTTCGATAGGCAAATGAATATTAACTGAAGTTTTATCTAATTATGTGGAAGAAGAGAGAGGGAAGAGGAAGAGGTGACTTTTGGAAGAGTAGAAATTATGAGATATTTAGGGGTGGGGGGAACTTTCCACATACAAGAAGAGTAAGAAAAATGTTCTGTTTTAAGAGAGCAGGGACCCAGAAATAATATTTAATTTACCTTTACAAAAGGTGTGGTTGATACTGTCTGTATAAAGGGTTTGGTGTCAGGAACTCCAGCAACTTCCAAAATTCTTTAGGACAGTGGAGCATGCCCCAAGTCGAAGAATATTAAAGAGTAAATACTGTTAATCCCATACAAAGGATTATAGGACCACAAAATATGAGGACCGCCAGAGATTAATTCTTGTCCAATGTTCTCACTGTATTGATGAGGAAACTGAGGCTGAGGGAATGTGGTAAGCTACCAAAATCACACACCTTTACCTGGTTCAATTCTGTCCACATTTTCTTTTAGCTCTCTAATCCAAACGTTGGAGGATTCCCCTGACCTCTTTGTTTCCCATCTGGATACGGTCAGGAAGAAAATTCTAGTTTTGTTATGTGGCGGCCACTGAGAGCAACAGAGTCCCCTTTAAGCGCATCCCCTCTTCTCCTCCTGGGGCAGGTTTTGATATGCCCACCGCGTTTTTCCATTGGCCATTTTGTGTGTCTCCTCTTCCCCTTCCAAGATTCCCAACCAATCCACTGCTCCCTCTGTCGCCAGGGCCGGCCTTGAGGAATGTACCATATGGACTGCGCGGGGGGGTGGACGAGGGGAAGGGCGGGGCGACGTCGTATTTCTTTACCTTTTGCCTACAACCACGGGATTCTGGCCCTGTTGGAGCCTGTAGGCAGCAACCGCGCCCCGGAGGTTGGGAGCCACGCGGCACTTCCCGAGGTGCACTGGGTCCGTTACCCCCGAGGCCGGGGTCCTGTGGTCGGGCTGGAGGGCGACAGCCCCCGCCCTTCCATGTGCCCGCCCTGCCGGCGGCAGCGCCGCTGCCTCGCTGCCCGCTCGGCGCAGTGGCCCGCGCCGGATGCTGATGGGCTGCGCGGCCGCGGGGCTGTGGCCAGGGCCGGCCGGGGGACGCCGGCGCCGGGGGAACGCAGCAGCATGAAGCGGAGGTGAGAACCGGGCCGCGCCCCGAGCTCGGGGTTTCCGCGGACGCCGGCTTGGGGCAGGTGACCACAGCCACCCGACGTGTGGTCGCAGCGCTGCCGCTCGGCAGCCCGCGGGCACAGGGCTCGCCGTGGGGCTGGCGCCTCCTTCTGGCCGCCCGGCCAGCCCTTCTCCGGCGGGCCCGGCCCCCCGGGTCCTGTCCTTGACCCCAAGAGTAGGGTGGCGCGCAGCCGCGGGCCCCGAGTCCCGAGGAGGTTTCGGCGCCTGGTGGAGGTGGGAACGGGGGCTCGCGTGGAGGTTCTGGGGGCCATTTGGTGCGGGGTCCGGAGGCTGGGGTGGGAGGGGCCTGCCAGCCGCCGGGCGGCCGGCCTTGCCCGGAGCGGGACCGGCCCCTCCTCAGTCGCTGTGGCCGGGCGGGTCGCCGGTCCCCGGGGCAGGTCCTGTCCCGAGAGCCCTGTCTGCAGCCTGGCGCGGGCTGAATGGGCCATGGAGGTGTGTGTGGCAGGTGGCCAGGCAGAACCCTCAAGTTCTTTTTCCTTTTATTTTCTCGTGGTAGTGGCGGATAGGGCGAGGTGATGGCAGCCCATGCATCCCTTATGTGTGAGCCTCCCCAAGCCCTCCCTGACTGCCTACAGGACCTTGCTGTTGGAGGTCTGCTGCGCGGCACCCTGGAAACCCCTGCTTCCAAAACCACTCGGGGAGCCCTGCACCCAGATCAGAGGCTCGCGGGTGTCAGCAGGAAGCAGAGGCTGCGGCACGGAGCCGTGGGCTCGGGGCGGGAGGTGAGGAGTCATCGCAGTTGTTTATTGGGCCTCGGGCAAGACCTCTTACCTCATCCCGTCCAGGGGCATGGACTGGCCCCAGTCCTGGCAGATTCTTTTCCAGTCATAATTCAGGGAAAGCGTTTCCACGAATGCAAACTACATTTATGTTCTTCTAATGTTGGTGTTTAAGGCAGACGTTAATTATGGTTTACATGAAGTGCCTTAATGCAGAGGAATGGAGGTGAATTGTAAATAGTGCCCCCCCCCCTTTTTTTAGGCTTACCACTTTTTTCTTTTTTAGTGGGATGTGGATGAAACGAATAGCATTTATTTGTTTGTTTGTTTATTTATTTATTTATTTATTTATTTATATTTTGGTACTTGCCCCTAGCGGGAACCGAACCCCTGGACTCTATGGTCCGCAGGCCGATGCTCCAGCCGCTTGCTGAGCCAAACCGGCCAGGGCGCGAATAGCATTTAAACATCAGAACACCGATGTTTATTTGGTCCCATCTGACAGTTTGCGACATAGACAATCATTTAGGATGACAGCTTGTATCCCAGGGGTGAGAAAGGCTTCTTATTTGGAATTGTTGCTGCCAGCAGGAAGGCTTTGCCCTCTCATTACCTGGCCACACATATGCCAGTCCATTGTTGTAGTTGCCTTCTCCTGTGCGTCTGTAAAGGGCCTTTAAGAGGTTCTTATGAATCCCATCTTTGATTGTCAGATGTGCCTCAGTTAGAAATCTGGCTCAGGTTGTTTTAGCCCTACCTTGAATTCTTGTGCTCCAGGTTTAAAAATTTTTTTAAACTTTTTGGATAGTATATTAAATAGCATGAGTTAATTCCAGAACGTTAGGGAAAACATAGTTTGGGAGTTCCTCTTGCAAAGGATCTTTAGGAACTTGAACCTATTCCTAGCCAAGACTCCTTGTGTTCACAACACTAACCTTTGAAATGTCTAGAACTGATTACCAGATTGTATTTCTCCCCCTACCTGGTATGGTTCCCATGCAGGGAGGGCTGTTTTCGTGATGTTTCTGTGTGTGGGAGAGAAAATGGGCTCTGGAGTACATAGTAGATGTTTAATAAATGTAAGTACATTTTTTCTTTCCTCTCTGGGCACCTGTGGGTGATGAAATTGGATGCAGTTTGATTGCATGCTCCCTTAAGTTAGGAAGATGAGCCCCTGTCAGTCTTCTTCCCACCTCAACCTCAAGCTTTCACACAGAAAGGTTTATGATAGGTTAAAAATGAAACATGAAAAATGGAGCTCTTCCTCCTGGCTTATGTGTTGCACTTTTTCAGAAAGGATAGTACCCACTTGAGGACAAGAGGTCTTACACAGCTCTGTACAGGAAGCTAAAATGGTCAGAATTGACCCTTTCTTGGGTATGTTGAGTAGTCTTGTGTGTGAGGATTTTGTCTGTTGTTGCTTTGACATGTCCATGTGGAACCATAAACCTTTCCTAATTTCTTCTGGCACTGGCATCTGAGAGGTGGCCCAGGATGGGTGAGGCCTGACCAGCAGGCAGGGGCAGAGTCTTAGGTTTGAAGGGCTCTGCCTCTGACCTGGGCTCTGTGAGGAGCAGCCGTTTACCTCCTGCTGCTCATAGCAGGCTCCATGTGAACAGATTAAAAGGCTATCAAACCTAACGTTCTTGAAAGAGTAAGAAATATTTTTGGTTTATTTACATCTCATATTATTGGGCATGTCATTTAATAATAATCATGCTCTGGCCCGGCCAGTGTGGCTCAGTGGTTGAGCATTGGCCCATGCACCAAGAGGTCGCTGGTCAGGGCACATACCCAGGTTGTGGGCCAAATCCCCAGTGGAGGGCATGCAGGAGGCGGCTAGGCGATGTTCTCTTTCATCAATGTTTTTATCTCTCTCTTTCCCTTCCGCCTCTAAAATCAATAAAGAAAAAAAAATTTTTAAATAATAATAATAATCATGCTCTGGATTTACTTACTGCTTTTCCTTGGAAGAAGTGCAAGCTTTTTCACCGTCTGTCATCTCATTGATTCTTACTTGTGTGAGGTCATCAAAGTTTAGTATAGTATCTTATTCCCATTTTATAGACAAATGAAGAAATGGAGGTGACATGATTTACTCTAAATTGCAAGTGAGTTGATGTCTGAGCTGCACTTGAATTGGGTTTTCCTTCTTATATTTATTTAATTGATACATTCATAGGAAAAAATCCTTTTTTTTTAATCCTCACTTGACGATATGTATTTATTGATTTTTAGAGAGAGGAAGGGAGGGAGGGAGAGAGAAATAGCTTTTTATTTTTTATCCTCACCCGAGGACATTCTTGCATTTTTTGTTCAGATAGAGTGGGATGGAGAGAGAGGAAGAGAGAGAGAAACATCAACGTGAAAGGGACACATCGAGTGGCTGCCACCCGCACGACCAACCAGGGCCGGGGACAAACTGCAACTGAAGTACATGCCCTTAGCGGGAACCGAACCTGGGTCTCTCTGGACCGCAGGCCAATGCTCTAACCACTGAGCCAAACCGGCCAGGGCGAGAGAAATATCAATATGAGAGCGAAACATCAATTAGTTGCCTCTCCTATGCACTCTGACAGGGGATCAAACCCATAACCTTTTGGTGTATGGGACAACACTCCAGCCAACTGAGCCACCAGCCAGGGCAAAACCCCCTTTTTTGGGAACCTGAAGGACTTAAAGATATCAGACCATTGTGTTTTTCTGATGACTAGAGAGCCAAGAATATTAATATTTATATTGAGTGCTTATGTGTGGGAGCTGGTGCTAGGTACTTTATGTACCTTACCTCATTTATCCTTCACAACCATATACAAGGTAGGACTCCTTATTGTTTCCAGTTTTACAGGTGAAGAACTAGGGTTTGATGAGGACCCAGATCAAGGGAGTGACTGAAAACAGGCTGGCACTCAGATGTGGGCTGTCTGACTCTGAAGCAGTGCTCCTAACCCCCGAAGTGTCATTGGTGACTGAGGAGCAGATGCAGAGTCCCTGACACTGCTATGCTGCCTCCGTGGTGTGAGGGGCTGTGGTTGTGCTGGGCTTTAATTTTCACCAACTAGTTTTCACACCCTGGACTTTTCTTGTGCCAGAAGCATTCCTCCAGCTAGGTGGAGGATCATTACTCTAGAAAAAATATTCAGAGCTGAAAAAACATCTATATTTGGAGAGTGTGAAGTATTTGATAAGACCAGATAGGGAGAACAGAGGCAGAGAGAATCGAGGTGGTTTGTGGACAGAGTACATTTGTGATGTTCTATCCCAGGGGGCATATATTTAGAACCCAGGCTTTTAATAAGCTGTGGGTTGAAATTGTAAACCTGGAGGCATGGCACTTGGGCTAAAATCTGTGCAGTAAATGAGGCTCTCAGTTTCTACTTTATGTGGCAGTGTTGAAAATCTGATTCTTCTTCGGTCTTTAGCTTCACAAAGTTGTAGGAATGGTAGAGACACTGTTTGGAAATTTACCTAAACTCTTTGTGGACTTCCCCTTCCCTCTGGACCTCTTCTTTGTCACCCTTGGATTTCACTTTTTAGAATTCAGCTCTAACCCTGTTCAGTTGGGTGGGGTGGTAGAGGGTGTCAGGCTCTGAGGTGCTTGGGATACAGCCGTGGACAGAATAGCATCCCTGCCTGCCCTCTGCGGCTCAGCCGTATGTGACTTGCTGTTTTCTTGGTGTGGGCTTCCATTGTCTTCAGGTATAAAGGCTTATAATTATAACTGGTGAAGGGGGGACAGGAAAACTATTGTCCCAAGCCCTGCAATTCATTGACTTTTTATCATTGGAAAGTCAGAGTTTCACAGAGGAGAGAAAGTTGCCATAACTTAAAAAAAAAAAAAAAAAAAAAGTGGTGACAATTAGATTAAAGAATGGAGAAGAAGTAGGACTGTTGGATTATACCTTGGGAAAGGTGGACGAGGAAGGGCAGGAGCTTCTGCTAAGTAGTAAGTTCCTTGGTAAGGGCAACCACATGCCCTGCATCCCTCTGCAGTGCCTCCTCTGTGTCTGTCACGTAGAAGGAAGGAGCAAACGTGTTGGTGTGTGAATGAAAGACAGGAAAGGAGTCTTTCTATTTCGATAGGCTTACAGAGGTCTATTTAATTGTGTATCTAGTGAAGGATCTGGTCTGGTTAACTCAGCAAGGAGAGGGAAAACATGGTCAGTTGGTTAACTAGTAGCTTTTATTGCGTTTTCCTTATTGCCTTAAGATAAATAATAATGATGTGAAAAGCAAAGTGAAACGTTGGTTGGTTCTAGCCTTGTCCTCTCTCCTGCCTCTTCTGCTGATTTACATAGAGAGGAGGCCTTCCTCGAATCAGTGTTGGAGCTTAGGAAGAGAGGATGAATCCAGCAGTGCAGAGGGACGATGGAGAGAAGGCAGTACCTACTCCCAGCACCAGTACCCCCTGGGTTACAACAACAAACCTGTAGCACAGACTGTCCAAGCCTACAGAAAGCGATGAATAAGGTCCCTACTAATGCTGCCTGTCTTCCCAGCTTCACCGGCCTGCACCACCAATGCTGCCTTGTGAATGAGAATTGTTGGGTTTGTGAGTGGAAGGGGAAAGGAAGTGGGGGGAACATCATGACAATAATGGGTCAGCAGGGATTGCTGTGGCAGGCGCTGAGAGACCATTGCGTGCACCCCAGGCTCTGTTCTGGGTATGTGCAGTGTGCACTTATTCAGTGCCCACAGGAGGGGAGGCACTAGTATGGTCTCTGTTCTATGCATGAGGAAGCTGAGGCACAGAGAGCTAAGTAAGTGATTTGCCGAGGCCTCAGTTGAGAAGTGCAAGCCAGGCTGCAGACTCTAGCATTTGAGTATGGAGTTATGCTGTCACGGACCAGTTAGGGCACCCAAAGTGGGCGACTTACTCCTGTCAGGGTTGTGTCCATCCTGGGGTCACACCCTCCCTCCCTTCCACCTTCCCCTCCACCACTTCACATTTTCTCCTCTTGACTTTTGAGTCATCTCTCTGGAATGCTACCGGAAGCATGCATTTAGGTTAACCAGCATATCCTTTAGAATTGGGGCAGAGTCAGGAGGTAATTCTGAAGCATTTAGAGGAGAGTACAGGCCCAGCTGGGCTTCCCAGCAGGGGCACATAGGACAGTGTGAGGGTCTTCAGGGACCTAGGGGCTGGGCCATAGGATCTGGAAAGAATGTTGTAGGGAGTGTTTACTCTTCTGGAAAGGTGAGTAAACATTTCCCCTTTCTCCTCTACCTTTTGCTTGGTGTGGGTAGATTTTGGTTCCCAAGACCTAGAAGCTGTTATTGCCCCAGCTCAGCTACTTGATGGATGATTTAAATTTTATGTAGTTTAGTTTTTTTAACCAGGTTCATCTGGGTCCTAACCACTGTTGAGAACAGAACCTTTACCCAGTTTGGTCATTTATTTCCCTGTGAAAAAGGAAAAGAGAAGAATTTTAACTACTGACGTGGACATATGTCATTTAGTTTTCAACATAGGTAGGTTTGTCTCAAAACCAGCCTTGCAGAGGTAGGGAAAAGTCAATTTGCCTTTAGCAGTTTAAAGATCTTTAGACAGGTGGTTCCTATAGGCATTTATATAGTAATAGCTGTCACTTACTGAGTGTTACTATGGGCCAAACACTGTGCCAAGTGCTTTGTATGAGCACATCATTTCTAGTCTCCAGGTAGGTATCATCACTTCTATTTTACAACAGAACTATTTCAGAGAGTAACAGGTCCATAAACTCAGTAAGTTACAGAGGCTGGATGACTCCAGGCCTTGTGTGTTTAATTACCTCCCTAAGAAGGCGAAGGGCAGAGGGAGTGAAAGGAAGAGGAAATGGGAAAGAAGAAGTATGGGGCAGGGGAAAGAAATTTGTGAAATGGCAAATTGAATCAGGCCCCAGAATTTACTGCATACGGTGTGCCCAGCCTTAGTGGGCAGAGCGGGCACAAAGAAGCCATGGGTGCCCTGGCCAGTTTGACTCAGCGGTTAGAGCGTCAGCTCACGGACCAAAGAGTTGCAGGTTTGATTCCGGTCAAGGGCACATACCTCGGTTGCGGTTCAGTCACTGGCCTGGGTCGGGGCCGTGCAGGAGGCAACCAATCGATGTGTCCCTCTCACACTGATGTCTCCCCCCCCCCCCCCCCATCCCACTCTGTCTGAAAATACATGGAAAAATATCCTCGGCTGAGGATTAAAAACAAAACAAAACAAAGAAGCCATGGGCCTCAACCACCCTAAGGGAGCCAGGTCACACATTTTCAGCACATCTGTTGAGCATCTACTATCTAAATATAAGGCAAGTGCCAGGTAACAAGACGACATTCGCCTAAGAGAGGTCACCACAATTCTTTGGGAGGCAGACACAAACAAAGAAAACCATGATGTTGTGATAACTGACTTAATTGGCTAGGGAGCCCTCAACATGAAATGATAAGAAAACTTATACTGCCCTGGCCAGTGTGGCTCAGTTGGTTGAAAGTCATCCGGTGCTGATTCAATTCCCGGTTAGGGCACATGCCCAGGTTGTGGGTTCAATCCCTGATTGGAGTGTGTGCAGGAGGCAACTGATCGACCTTTCTCTCTCACATCAATGTTTCTGTCTCTCTCCCTCTGACTTCCTCTCTGTCTCTAAAATCAATAAAAACATTTTTAAAAAGAAAAGAAAATGTAACAAGTCCAGGAAGCACAGAGAGTTCCAAACAAGATGAACCCAAAGAGGTCCACACCAAGACACATCATCATCAAAATGCAAAAAGTTAAAGACAAAGAGAGAATCTTAAAAGCAGCAAGAGAAAAGCAGTTAGTTACCTACATGGGAGCTCCCATAAGTCTGTCAGCTGATTTCTCAAAAGAAACTTTGCAGGCCAGAAGGGAGTGGCAAGAAATATTTAAAATGATGAAAAGCAGCGACCTACAACCAAGATTACTCTGTCCTGCAAAGCTATCATTTAGAATCAATGGCCATATAAAGAGTTTCTCAGACAAGAAAAAGCTAAAGGAGTTCATCACCACCAAACCAGTATTATATGAAATGTTGATGAGTCTTCTAGAAGAAGAAGAAGATAAAAAAACATGAACAATAAAATGGCAATAAATACATATCTATCAACAATTGACTCTACAAACAATATGAGCAAGCAGAACAGAAACAGACTCATTCATAGAGAACTTTTTGTTGGTTGCCAGATGGGAGGGGGGTCGGGGGGATGGGTAAAAAAGATGAAGGGAGTAAAAAGTACAAATTGGTGGTTAGACTGACAAACCTCAAAGGGAAGGGGGGAGGTGGGGCAGGAAGAGAGAAACCAAAGAACTTATATACATAACCAACAGACACAGACAATAGTGTGGGGAAGGCAGGAGGGGGGCAAGAATGGGGAGGAGGGGATCAAGGGGGAAAAAGGAGGGACATCTGTAATACATTCAACAATAAAGATAAGTTATAAAAGAAAATGTATGCTAACTGAAAAATAGTTCTTTTTGATTCGGTTTTGTTAATTTTGCACACATAAGATTGAGAATTCCTAGAATTTACCTACCCCTGTGGCTGTTGTTTCTGGACTGTCTGTGTTTTTGCAAATAGAGGATCACTTTGCAGCACCTCACTGAGAACCAGCTGTATACCTTGGTTGCAGGAAAGGCTGGGGCCACCACCCCTTCCCACAGGCTGCCTTTAGGCCCATCATCATTATGGCTCTGTTGGACTTGGCAGATTGTCTGGAGGTACTGGTGCTCCAGTGGATTGGCAACCCTTGCTAGGGGAACCTGCTGTCGGGGTGTGCCCTTTCCCAGGTGTTTTTCCATAGGGTGGGAGCTGTCCTGGGCATGGATTTGCTTGACTGATGCTTTGAGAATTAGAGGTGACCATGTTACCACCAAGGCTCTTTCTCACTCTAGAATCACAATGCTGTGCCTGCAGGGACCTTGGAACCCGGTGGTAGCCTTGGAGTGGTGTCTGCCAGGCCTCCTACTCCTCCATCTTCCTTAAGAATCTCTTTGCCATATTTAGAAGCTGATATTTATGGGAAAAGGGCTAATGGGATTCTTACTGCTAGAGATATTTAGATAGTTTTTGCTTGTATTTTAATCTCTTATAAGACCTTGGGATCACTTTGACCAGGTCCATTCAAATAGAAATTACTATGTCTCCTAGAAATGAGTTAAGCAACTTCTGACTATTGCTCTGTTATATTAATTGAGTTGACTCTGTGTGGTAATAACATTTAGGACCTTTTTCATGCTGCTAATGAAAAGTTCTCTCTGTCCATGACTATAACCCCAGAGAGGGATTCATCAGCTTAAAGCCTTCCCTTGCTTTAAGAAAACTTGATGTATGGAAATGTCGATTGACTTCCAAAATATAATAGTGTCACTGTGTCTGTACTTCTTGGCTTTAAATTTAATTCTTCACAGTACAGGAGTTTTGTAACAGAATTCTTCTCTAGGAATTTAATATTTTACTTTTCTCTTTATAACATTTTCAGGCAATCTAATCTTTCACCATTGGTGGGAATGACTGCCTGTCACTTTACCTGCCTGCCCTTTCTGTTACCCACCACACATGCAGCCTAAGCCATGGATGTTACAAGGCTCTGCCTTTGCAGGCTTCCAGGCCTGCCATCCAAGCTTGTTGGTGTGGCAGACAGCACCAGGTGCTGTCATGGCTGTGGGTCAGGGTGCTCCTGGCAGCCCCCGGCTGGCCAGCCTTCGCTCACGTAGTATTCATTACACATCAGGACTCGTCGGGAACTCGCCATCTGTGCTGCTTCACTAGACTCCTTCTGCACTGGCTTTCCTTTCATGCTTGTCTCCAGGCTGTTTTTTGCACGCTTTTGTGAGGTCCAAAACGCTTGGGCGTGGGCAATAGGCAGGAAAACCCAGTGTGGAGTAAAGATTGTCCTCCGATAGTAAAGGAGGTCAAGGAATTTGGCTAAAATCCTTACTTTTATTAAGTAAGGATTATATTGAGGCATGGGAAAGGTGGGAAGGGGGCTAATTTATCCAGGAGTCTGTTTTATAAATACACCTTATGACAGGATCTCCTTTCATTCTTTTTTTTTATTTGTTTTTGTTTTTTTTTCTTTTTAGAGAGAGAGAGAGAAAGAGAAACATTGATGTGAGAGAGAAACATCAATTGGTTGTCCCCCGTATGCACCCCAACCAGGGATTGAACCCTCAACCTAGGTATGTGCCCTGACCAAGAATCAAACCCGCAATCTTTTTGGTACATAGGACGATGCTCCAACCAACTGAGACACCTGGCCAGGGAGGTCGCCTTTAATTCTTACAAGTGTAGGAAGTTAAGTAAATGATGACCCCTTAGGCTGGGAACGCGGGGCTCAATGAGGTCAGATGACTAGCCTGAGATCTATCACCTGGTAAATGATGGAACTGCTTTAGATCAAAACGCCCCACCCTGGCTGAGTGGCTCCGTTGGCTGGAGCATTGTCCCGTGCACCAAAAGGTTACAGGTTCAGTTCCCGGTCAGGGCACATACCTAGGTTGTGGGTTTGATCCTCGGTTGGGGTTCTGAAGAGAGGCAACTGATTGATGTTTCTCTCTCTTTCTCTCTTCCTCTCTCTCTCTAAAAATCAATAAAAACATATCCTCGAGTGAGGATTAAAAAAAATAAAACCCAAATGTGTCTTGGTTAAGAGCATGAACTTTAGAACTAGACCGTACTGTACTATTTGACTAGGGTGTGTGACCTTGGGTGTGTTTTTTAACCTTCCTGGACCTCTGTTTCTTCATCTGTGCAATGGTCAGAAGCATTTGGAATTCTGCCAGGCACTTGGTAAGCACAGTGAGCACCCTGAGTGTTAGCTAGTGCTGTTACCAACCCACGCTTATGAAACTTGGAGCGGGATTTTGAGACTGGTTTCCTCTCATCCACGAACAGCCTCCAGGGAGCATGAGTGGGTCCGTGCTTGTTAATATAAGAATTCCCTCAAATGCCCTTTGCCCCAGACTCCTGCTCTGTCTCATTATTCTCTGCCTCATCTCTGGCTTTGCATTATTTTTCTTATTAGCAACTCTTTACCTTCCTGGAATGATTTGTTCATTAATTTACTATCTCTCGGGCTCCCACTCCACATGTTGAGTTATACTGGGCATTAGGGCAGGGCACTGTTTGTACAAGTATATGACCTGTCCCTGCTCAGGAACCTCTCTCTGTTTCAGAAGATACAGTATGGATGTAAAAGCAGTTGAGTAAAGGGGGAGGAAAAGCAATGAAATACTAAAATGGCACAGACAGGTGACTTCAGTGAGAATTTATTGTATGCCAAGCACTGGTTTAGATGTTTCCATGTACTATCAATACTGCAGGTTAGGTGAGGCTGCAGCATCCCACTTTACCGATAAGGACCCAGAGGTGTACACATCTTGTCCAAGGTCACACAGCCTGGAGTGAGAGGAGGCTGGGATTTGAACCCTAGTCCACACTGATTGTCATGGGCCTGTGTAGACTGTGTCCCAGGTCATTGGTAGGATTGTCTAGGTGAGATGAAGGGGTGCTGGTGTGAGGAAAGCCTAGGGTTGAGAGTGAGCATGATGCATTCAGGGCAGCGAGGAGGCCAGCCTGGCCGGGTTGGGGGTGAGTTCAGTATTTATGGACTGCTGTGCCAGGTTCTGTTTGGGTGTTGGGAGATGAGTCAGATGTGTTCCTTGCCCTCTGGAATCTTACTGTAGCTGGGGAAACAGACACACAAATAGATGACTTTAGTATAGCGTGGTAAGAGCTGTGATGAGGGTAAGTATAGGGTGCTGTGGAAGCAGAGGAGAGGGAACCAGGAAGTGTTCCCAGAGTCGCGGAAGGTTAAGTTAGCGGTGAGCTTAGCAGTTGAAGGCCAGAAGAGTTTTCTAACAGGCAGAGAACAGCATGAACAATGCATGGCCTTGTGGGCTTTTCTTACTAGAAGCAGGTTTATTCACCTGGTCTGATGGATGCTGTGGCACAGTGTGAAGTTTATAGGGAACAGGGAGTTCATCAGAGGTATCCGAACACTGAGCAACAGTGCGGAAGTAGCATTTTATGTTGATGAATCCTGTGGAGACGGGAGAGATGAGAGTCAAACAAGCCTAGCGATGGGAGGAGCCAGCAAACTTCTTACTGTAAAGGGTCAGCAAGTAAATACTTTAGGTCTCAATGGGCCATATGGTCTCTGATGCCTCCACTCTGCTATTGTAGTATGAAAGTAGCCACAGACAACTGGTAAATGAATGAGTGTGGCCAATGTGCCAATAAAGCTGTTATTTATGGCCCCCAAATTTGAATTTCATATAATTCTCACATGTCACTATTCTTAATTTTTCCCCCTCAGCTATTTAAAAGTATAAAAGCCATCCTTCACTTACAGGTTGGATTTGGCTCTTAGCTTATGGTTTGCCCACCCCTGAGCAACTGGTGATGTTCAGGTGTGACATGACCAGAAGCTGGAACAAGATGTTGGTGATGGAAACAGAGTGGAAGGGACCTGATGCCAGAGACCTTTGGAGAACACTGATTAGATAGAGGAGATAAGGAGAGGGAAGAGCCCCAGATAACACTGAAGTTTCAAGTTTGGTGCCTGCCCAGCCCTGTTTTGTAAACCTGGTCTTGTTTTCCATATGCTAAGAATATAACTTGTTTCTGGAGAAAAACCCAGAGAATGTGACTCGATTTTAGACAAACACCCAGAAATAGCTGCTGTCTCAGGTGCTTCCAGACTGTCAGCATGGTTAATTGTTCTGATTGTCTCCCCGTGCGTGTCACCATGCCAGCCACCTTGCAGCCTTGGCCTCTGGGTGCTGTAGGCAGAAGGTGGCTCCTGCTGTGACTAGAATACATGTCCACCTGTCTATCAGGGCATAGGTAAAGCTCATTTTGGGGATAACTTTTTATTTTGATAAAATTTCAGATTTACAGAGAAGTTGCAAGAGCAGCACTAGGAGCCCCTTGTAGCTGTTATCTACATTTATTAATTGGATTTTTATTACTTGTTTACATTTTGCTGTTTGCTTTGTCTATCTCCCTCCACCTATATATATGCATTTTCTTCTGACCCATTTGAAAGTTGGAGACTCTGTGCCCCTTTCACCCCTATATACTTCACTGTAGGTTTATCAAGAATAAATGTATTCTCTTGCACAACCACACTATGGTGATCAACATCAGGAAACTTAACATTGATCCAATACTATTATCTAAGAGTTGTTTTTGAACCTAGCACCCCTCAGTAGCTGTTACTCTAAGATTACCTGTCATGTTACTCTAGAAAACAATACTGCTGCTCCCTTTAACAGTGTTACAGACACAGACAGGTACCTGCTCAGCTCTGGAACCCACACTTCCAGCAGCAGTGATTCTCCAGCACCCACACTGGGGCTGCTCATTGGGGTGTGGCAGGACAAGCAATTGCCCAAAAAGAGAACGGTCTCAGGGCTAAAGGATCACTTGTTATCTTGAGCTTCCCAGCTGCCAGAGGGCAGGCACTGTGTTTTGCTGCATGTAGCTCCTGCCATTCCCTGCTGCCTTCACGAAAAAGTCAGTCTCCTCGATGGGACAGCAACCACAGCACCCACGATCTCAGTTTTAGTTACAAACATGTTCTTTCTTTTAGCTTTCCTCTCCTCCACTGTGTCTCAACCTATAGGTTTGATCTGGAAAATAACTTGAAATTAGATTGGAGTAATTTGTTTTGGAAATAAAGTGAGAGGTAAAGGTATCCTACCATTTCTGACTTAGAGCAAAAAGGGATTTTCTTTTTGCTACTTTAAAAGACTGAAACCAGTCCTGGCCGGTTTGGCTCAGCGGTTAGAGCGTTGGCCTGCGGTCCAGAGAGACCCGGGTTCGGTTCCTGCTAAGGGCACATACCTCGGTTGCAGTTTGTCCCCGGCCCCGGTTGGTCGTGCAGGAGGCAGCCACACAATGTGTCCCTTTCACGTCGATGTTTCTCTCTCTCTCTCTCTCTCTCTCTCTCTCTCTCTCTCTCTCTCTCTCTCTCTCTTCCTCTCTCTCCCTCCCACTCTATCTGAACAAAAAGTGGAAAAATGTCCTCAGGTGAGGATTAAAAAAAAAAAAAAAAAAGACTGAAACCAGAAATTAAGGCAGTATCTAATATATAATCTGTAATTCCTTATGAGTAGCTAGAGCTTGCTTAGTTCCATGGGAACTGTGGGAAAAGGAGTCTGGAAATTTTGCACATGATGAGAAAGGTAAAGGGAAGGCTCTCCGTGTAAAGGGAGTGACTCACTGCATTTAGCTAAGTTCTCTGTGATGTAACTAAATGTTTTGTCTTTGCCTTACGCCTGTGTTGATGTGATTGGGACTGTTCACTGTGTTGAATTGTTACTCAGTGTCTACAAGCATGTTCTTGTGATCCAGGACATCTGAAGTCCTCAGTGTCTTAGGTCTGTAAGGCCTTGTGCTGGTCATGGGAGGGGATGGGTGGACCACAAAGGAGGATAACAATGTCAGAGCCTCTACATTCCCTGATCTCTCATTCTAGATGAGAAAGCTTTGATTCAGCTGCTGTGCAGTGAGCTCAGGGGAATCATTTAATGGTTCTTTGTCATAGTTTTGTCATTTGTAGAGATATTGGCTGTCAACCAGTTTAAAGGGTCATACTAGAGATAAAATTTGAGTATAAAATTGGCAGGTGTGTTTCGAAACAAATACAAGTACCATTTGTATACTATTGTTTTCATAGGAGTGCCCTTAACACAGATAGAGGTCACTGTTCTCCATTAGTATAGGAGGACTGGGGGGCAAAGGTGTCAGAAGCTGCCCAGACAGGATCTGCTCGTCTTCACGGATCTCGTGGTAGATTCAATAAACATCAACTTAAAAGTACCAGGGACATACAAAGAGAGTTCACAGTACACTTTGGGAGTTAAGATAAATAATAAAAGAACAGCTAGTAAACATCGGGGATATACAGAGAATCAGACACAAACCATGCAGGAGCATTCTGCTGCTCAAAATGCAGTAGTTACTCCCCTTCACTTGCTCTGTTCAAGCTTCTCTGGCACCTTACAGTTCCTCCAACACTCCAGGCACGCTCCTGCCTCTGGGCCTTTGCACAGACTGTTTCCCTCTTCCGGAAATACTGTTCCCCAAGATGGTTACTTCCCTTAGCCCCTGCATTTCTTTTTTTTAGATGTTAACTTTCTCCATGAAAGCTTCTCATGTCACCCAGTTTAAAATTTGTCATGTCCCCTTCCCCCTAGTACTCCAAATTCTTTTTATCCTGCTTTATATACTTACCACCCTACAGCATGCTTTACCTAAGTTTATGGAGAGGCTTTGTAGCCTGGGCTTTGGATCCAGATTGCCTGGGCTTAAGTCTTGGCTTCACCAGTGTACTGCTTATGTCACCTTGGGTAGATTGCTGAACCCTTTAGCTTAGTTTCTTCATTTATAAGAACAATACCTAACTCAGGATTTTTATGAAGATTAAATGAATTAGTATTTCTAAAATAGAGTAAGCGCTATATATGTGTCATGTTTGATAACTACTGCTTTTATTGTGTTTCCTCCCACAAAAATCAAAGCTTCGTGAAGTTGGAGACCTTTATCCGTTTTGTTCTCTAATGTATCCCTGGGATTTAGAACAGGGCCTGGCACAAAGCAGGCAGTAAGTACGCATCGAGTGAATGAGTAGGTGGGGATGAGTGGGTCCAGAAAGGGAAGCAGTGAGGTGTGGGTCAACTGTGAACAGCAGAGGCCTGCCTGGGTTCCCATTCCAGCTCTGTACTTCATGGCTATGTAATATGGACAGGGTCTTTTTAAAAACTTAAAAAACAAAATAAAATTTAATAGGGTAAAGTGTTTTTAAACAACTTTCATTTTTAGACAAGATATTTTTACTTCCTAGTATATATTCATAGCTTGTTTCCAGCTCCCCTTCTAATACTACTGAATTTTGATGGTATTAATTTTACCTTGTCAAACATTTGCATTCAAATATAGCGTAAATCCCATAGGATTCAATGGTAATTTCTGATTCTTTTACTCTGGCTTTTCCATTTTTGACTTCTTTATTTTGATTAATCTCCCAGTTGCCTGCTCTGGACCAGTGTCTTCATCTCCCTGAGTGTCAGGCCTCCCATGTTAGAGTTGTTAGCAGAATTAGATAAAATACTATACAATGAGTACCAAGCATGATTTGGGCCTGGCTGGTAGCAGATGGTAAATGTTCATTCTTTTCCTTCCTTGGCACCACTGGAAGAAGTGAGTCAGTGAAGGAAGCGGGTTGGTAGGGAGGGATGGGGAAATCCTGACTCAAGTTGTGAGAGAGGGACAGAAACAGGATGGTAGACAGAGCTGCGACCACCACAGGCCAGCTCGACGGGGTAGCTAATAAGGGGCTCGGGCTCTTTGTTGTCAAACCTGATGAGGGGTTTAGATTTCTCTTTGTTACTTTATTTTGACATAACTTCAGAAAAGTGTACGAATAGCACAGGCAACTCTTGTTTACCCTTTACCAGAACTACCAACTGTTTTCATTTTGCCCATTTGCTTTCTCATATTTTTTTCCTTCTCTCTGTATAAGCAGAGACATCGTATCCACTAACACTAGATACTTGTGTTTATTACTAGGAACTGGAATGTTCTCTTAGATTTTGATAGGGGGCCTTAGGTTCTTATATAAGGAAGTGGCACGATGTGAAAAGTAATTGGGGAAGACGGCAGGGCTAGTGGGCAGGCAGTTTGGAATAATTTCCACTGGAGGGTGAGGACGTTGGCGACTAGAAATGGAGAAGCGGGAGACCCAGGAGAGGCTTAGTGGAGCCTTGGGGGTGTACTGCTTGGGACAGTTGAGGACGAGTAGAGGAGGGATCCTGTGCTGCTGAATGCTGAATGCAGCACTGCGTTCCGGAGAGGAGAGCAGTGTGCATAATCGGAACAAGCCAGTTTAGCTTTATTTTATATTTGGGAAGAGGAAACATCACTCTACCCTTTTATTCATGTTACAGTCTACAAAGATAAAAATCCCCTGTGTTCTTAAAGGAGCCGCTGGGACATGCTTGTGCTGTCCAAGGCCTAGAGATGCAGTATGGTCTGAATGGCACTGCAGCTGCTGATAGTTGGGGGAGTACTTTGTTTTGTCACGAAGATATTAAGTAGAGATGAGCATTCACATACTCTGACATAGATCTAAGGGTCATTCGTGATTAAGTGGAGAGGATAGTGGGAAGCCAAGGACCAAAACTAGCTTTGGGATGAGGAATCTATAGGGAACCAAGGAGGGATAAAGTGCAGAGGAAGAAGCTTAAGAAGGGTAGCAATAGTAATGTAAAAAGAAATAGAAATAGAATTAAGAATAAGGACCCAAACTGAGCCCAGTGAGTGAGCTCCCTGTTGTTCTCAGTACCAGCCCAGTGCCCCCTGGGGCCCGGAAGTACTGGTTGGGCTTTGTTTTTTCAGAGCAGTAGCCAGAACTAAGGAACACCCTGGGAATAATGCCACCCAGGGTGCTAAACCAAACCAGACTGTTGAAGGATTTAAAATTAACTTCCAAGGGCCTAGGTGTTTTTGTGGAAGAAATACCTCGAGGAGAATTTATCAGAGAAGGTGTCTTACATTTGAGCTTATACTAAGAATTAAAAGCCCCCTTCCCTTTTCAAAGATAATGTATTATATGGAAGATGGTGGTAGTCTCTGTAGCTTTTAAAATGTCCAGCTTTAGGAAGATCTTTTTACAGGAAAGTCTTGATGGCTTCTGGAGTAGCAGACTCTTAGGAGTGAAGTCATTACAGGGTTATGCTTTGTTCCCACCCATATGCATCAAGTACCTTTTGAGCACTAAACACTGGAAATATGGCAGTAGTGAGCCATGTCAGCCAGAGCTTGCTCAGTCAGACCTTGGAGTTATATTTGCAGGAATTATGCAAGTTGGTTATTAAATGCAGCCATTATTAAAAATGAATTCTATAAACTTATACTTAAATAGATTATATTAAAAACAAGGGTAATACATACTCAGATCGTATCACTTCCTCATTGTTTTAGCAGTGACTATGCTCTTACATCTCTTGGAGCCACGTGGTGGAAATACTATGTAATAGTGAATGATGGTACACCTCTTCTCAGCTATGTTCAGAGATGGCAAGTTGGTAGCTTGAAATTGGCTAGGGTGGGAGTGTTTATACCACGGAAACCAGCAAACACTACAAATCATGGCTTCATTTACTGTTTTGTTTATTGTCTCAGAAAGTGATGGATAAAATGTTAACATTTGCAGTTTAAACTTAAAGTATTTGTGTCTGTAGCCATTACATTATGAATAGCACCCCCAAAATTGAGGAAATATGCTTCTCGTTTTTGAAAACTAGGGTTCAGTTCAGCTAAGAATTTGCTCAAATCGTTTGATATACATCTTCTTTGTTCCAGTTTTGCTTTTACTCCTTAAAGTAAATGAAAATATCAATCGGCATTCACTTATTTATCAATTTAATCCAAAGGTTGGCCGCAGAGATGAGTGAGACAAATCTATGACAGCATTCTGTGAGAATCAATTGGCTATATGGATTTACAGTAAAGAGTATCATATATTTTATACATACTTTATTATATATTACTATATGGTTATTACTATAGATTTAATATCATATATTACTATATATTACTGTATTGTCTATTGGGAAACTTTGTAATAAATAAAAATTACTATCAATAAAATTTATAATAAATGTATATACACATAAAACATGAACATATTTTTGGAGACTAGGTTGTTAAGCATTTACCAGCACACCGCCAGAGTTAAATAAACACTGCCTTTGCAGAGTTCCCAGTTTAGTTGGGGAGACAGATATATAATCACAGAGATACCTAAGTGTGTGAAGTGCATTGGAGGAAGGACCAGTGAGCATCCAATGAAACTGTGTGACACGGTACTTAGTCTGGGCTGGAGGGGGAGTCCCGGAAGGCTCAGGGAAATGATACTATTTAAATTAAGCACAGACTACCTATGACGGGAAATGTAGGAGCACCTGGGACAGAGGGAACAGCTTCTGGGTGAGGTAGGGAGGAGGTGTGCAGGCTTGAAGAGCAAACAAGCAGCTCCTGCGACTGGAGTATAAGAGGGAAGGAGGTGTGAGTTCTGGAAAGAAAGGTGGGCATGGACCAGATTGAGTGGGTGCTAGCTGTAGATCATGTGAAGGCTGTGTTAACAATCTAAGGATTCTGCTTTTAGGCAGGTTGTGACTGAGTTGCCACAGACACTTAAAGGCAGTTCTCCATTTGGACGACTAGATGCAGCTTAGAAAAAGACAAGTTAATAATATTGTTTGTGAAGTAAATACTTAAATTGGACAAATATGAATGACTAATTTACTGTGTGCAGGACTTTATGTTTTCAAGGAGACAGAAATTGTGAACAATGTCTTTGCCCACTAGGAATGTATTACGTGGTAGGGGAGCCAGATATATGTATGTACAGTGAACTGTAATCTAAGGTGGCGGTGGATAAAATGCGGTGGAGGAAGCAACCAATTCTGATTGTGAGATGGGGAAGGCCGTATGGATAGGCATGATAGTAGCTTGCAATAATTTACTTGGGGGACCCCAGAAGAGTATTCCACTTTTGACCAAAGCCATTAGTGTCTTTATTCCTGATTTATCCCCATCAACTACTGCCCTGAAGTCTCTGATTATTTTATGAATGCTGATATTCTGCCTCTAACCAAACCGCTAGAGAGATGGACCACATCCTCCCTCCTGGTCCCCATGGCACCTGACCGAGAGCTCATGTTCCGTGCTTTCAGAACTATGTGTTGGTTTTTTTATATCCACCAGAAAAGCATCATAGAGTAGGTTTAGAAGAGATTTTAGACAAAGAATATCTGCCTAATGTTTAGGAGATGTGCTGGGTTGGAAGATGGTGCTAAAGAGGGGCTCTTGTTTCCTCCAGCCTGGGACCGTTGCAGAAGTCTCTGAATGCAGTGGACATCCTTCTAATGCAATCTCTGGTAAAAAAGCTCAACACTTCTTTTTTTTTTTATTTTACCAACATTTATTGAGTACCTACTATGTGCCAAGCCCTGTGTTACTTATGAGAATATAATGACACATAAAAAACATGGTTACTGCTCTTAGTTTGTTGTTGTTTTTAACAGCTTTTGTTGTATAATTCGTATACTATACAGTTCACTCATTTAATGTATATGATTCACTGGATTTTAGTATAATCAGAATCGTACAAACATTACCATAATTAGTTTTATAACATTTTTGTCACCCCAAAAAGAAACCCCTTACCCATAGCAGTAACTTTTTGCTTCTCTTCAGTCCTCCTCCCCCCAGCCTTAGGTTACCATTAATCTACTTTCTGTCCCTATAGATTTGTTATTCTGGACATTTCATATAAATGGAATCATATAATATGTGATACTTTGTCACTGGCTTCTTTTACTTAGCACAGTGTTCATTTTGTAGCATGCATGAGAACTTTCTTGTGGCCAAGTAATATCCCATTTTATGGATATCCTGCATTTTCATTCAACAGTTGATAGATATTCAGTTCTACTTTTGGCTCTTCTGAATATTGTTGCTATCAACATTCATTTACAGGCTTTTGTGTGGACATATGTTTTCATTTTTCTTGTGTATATACATACCTAAGAGTGAAATTGCTGAGTCACCTGGTAACTCTATATTTAACATTTTAAGGAACTGCCAGACTGTTTTCCAAAGTGGATGCACTATTTTCCATCCCCACCAGCAATGTGTGAGGGTTCCAATGTCTCCACCTCCTCAGTAACACTTCCTATTGTCTGCCTTTTATTAGAGCCCTCCTAGTGGGTGTGAAGTGATTTCCTTCCGGCTCCTTGTGGTTTTGATTTACATTTCCCTAATGGTTAATGATGTTAAGCAGCTTTCTTTGTGTTTATTGGCCATTTGTATGTCTTCTTTGGAGAAACATCTAATCAAATCTCTAGTTCATTTAAAAATTCGTGTTACTTTTGCCCTGGCCGGTTTGTCTCAATGGTTAGAGCGTTGGCCCGAGGGTTTGATTCTGGTCAAGGGTGCATAGGTCAAGGGTGCATACCTCGATTGTCTGTCGTTCACTTTGATGTTTCTCTCTCCCCTCTCCCCCTACTCTATCTGAAGATAAAAGGAAAAAATATCCTCGGGTGAGGATTAAAAACAAAAATTGGGGTTACTTTTTATTATTGAATTGTAACAGTTCTTTGCATATTCTGGATATAAGTTCCTTATCAGATATATGATTTGTAAATATGTTACCCCATTCTGTGGGTTGTCTTTTCACTTTTTTGATGGTGTTATTATGCTGTGAAGCATAAAATCTTTTAATTTTGATGAGTCATATTTGCCCTGAGTTCTTGGTAAACCTAGATTTATATGACAGATTTCTAAGCTTTCAAGTGTTTCTGTTATACATAAAAAGTCTCTGGAGTTGAATAGTATATAACCAGTCCCATAACTTTTTTTTTTTTTTTTTAATCCTCACCTGAGGATATTTTTTGCATTTATCTTCATATAGAGCGGGAAAGAGAGAGGGAAGAAGAAGAGAGAGAGAGAAATATCGATGTGAGAGAGACACATCTGACTGGTTGCCACCCACACGACCCCAACCGGGGCCGAGGACAAACGGCAACCGAAGTACATGCCCTTAGTGGGAACCGAACCCAGGACTCTCTGGTCCGCAGGCCGACGCTCTAACCGCTGAGCCAAACCGGCCAGGGCTAGTCACGTAACTTTTAATACTCAGAACCTCTTATTTTGGTGACTTTGTTTTAGCTTTTAAAAATGTAAAATCTGTAAAAGCAGAGACCCATGCATACTGTGTTCTTTATAGCATTTATTTACCAAGCTGCTGGTGGAAACAACCATAAGCTGTGATGATTACTGAACACATTGATTTGGGGCCAGACTTCTGAGAATAGTTGGAAACAAATGTACTAAGGTTTTATTTAAGCACAAGCCAGGAAAATGGAGCATTATCATTTCCCATTGTAATGTCAACTCCCTTGTGTTATCTAATGAGATTTTTCAGCTTTATTTACTCTAGTATAAGGCATGGAATTAATAACAAGAAGTGCATGTGGGTTATGTAGATAAATTACCAGAATGTAAAACTTAAACTATATCCTATTCTGATCTCTACAAAATATTTTAGTTTAGCAGTCCACCCTCTCCCTCTGTTGTTTAGACAAGACTAAAAAGAGTAAGACTTTTTTAAAAATTAAAAATTTATTGGGGTGACATTGCTTAATCGGATCATATAGGTTTCAGGTTTAGATTTCTATGCCCCAAGATCCGTATATTGTACTGTGTGCCCACCACCCAAAGTCAGATCTTCTGTCATCATATATTAGGCTCCCTTCACACACACCCCAAGGACATTTTATTTATATGATAAAGTTCTGTTGTAAGCCACCTGTGACACACCTAACACCTCTATGACAGTAAGTACCATTCCCAGTCGATGTGGGAGGGAGCAAGCTCAGGAGGTTTGATCTTGGACAGGAAACAGCATGTGTCAAAGATCACATTCCCACTGGGAGGTGGCAATGCTGGGTTCTCTCTTGGGGGGCATACTAGCAATTACTTGCAAATGTGTTATTTCAGAGCCTCATTTGTTCTGTATCCCTTTTAACTCTTTATCAGGTATTATCACTTCTAAATTGGGGTAAATAAATGTGTTGAGGTTTTTTCTTTGCATGTGATCTGAACAAGTGGATAAATCACGTAGCTGGGGGATAGGTGTGGGTGGTGGAGCATAGGAACAAAAATGTGAGGAGAGGAACCTTGCTAAGGAAAAATGGAGAGGATGAGAAGTTCATTCTTTCCAAGTGCAAGGAAGTTGTGGGAATTTGTTAAATAGAAAATGAATCAAGTAGGGTATAATATAGTTGAAAAATTCCCAGGCTTGTTCATTAAGTGTTACTTGTTCATTGGACATCAGTATGCTTGGATGACTTTTTAGCTGGTATAATTTTGAGATGAAACTTTGTTCCATATTCTCATTTTGGATGGAGTTACCTGGGATCAAGTGGATGCTAGTGGGTGTTGATGGCATCTTGGATTGCTCTGGCCTTACTCTTCTGTGGAACTCAGAACCATTCCATGTGGTTTTATGATCACAAGTTGACCCGAGATTGACAGTTCTTCCAAAGAGGTCAGTCACTCTTGGACTGTTTTTGGAACCTGTGATGCTTTGGCTTCTTTGCCTGCATTATTTTTGTGGGGACAGATGTTCATACTTTGAAGATGAATGCAACATGGTTAGATGTGGGGGCTTTAAAGTCATCCTGTCTGGGTTCATTTATATCTTCTGCCACTTAAAACTATGTGACCTTGAGTACATTACTAAATTTCTGGTTTTTCATCTATAAAATGTAGATAATACCTATGTCATGTTCTTATTGGAGAATTAAATGATCTTATGTGAAGCTCAAAGAACAGCATACAAAATAGTTCTTTTTTTTTTTTTTTTTATCCTCACCTGAGGACATTTTTTCATTTTTTGTCCAGATAGAGTGGGAGGGGGAGAGAGGAAGAGAGAGAGAGAGAGAAACATCGACGTGAAAGGGACACATCGAGTGGCTGCCACCCGCACGACCAACCAGGGCCGGGGACAAACTGCAACCGAAGTACATGCCCTTAGCGGGAACCGAACCCAGGTCTCTCTGGACCGCAGGCCGACGCTCTAACCGCTGAGCCAAACCGGCCAGGGCCAAAATAGTTCTTATCGCATAGTAAGTACGTGTTAAATTTTAGCTATATTGTTGTTACTTTGAAACAACCAAAATATTAATTTCCACCCAGCTCTTGTAAATGAAGTAGGTGATCAAATTGGGTAGCAGTGTTTTTAGTAAACATAAAGTGTGAAAAGAAATAACAACACTATTAATTCCCATTTATTGTCTCCCGTGTGTTAGGCCCTGTAGTATAGGCTCATATATATATATATATATATATATATATATTTATTTATTGCCTCATTTTATTCTCATAATCCTGCAGGGAGGTCTTACGAGCACTGTTGGGGCCGTGCTCAGGGTCAGGCAGCTGCTCAGTAGAGCTAGTCTTTGTCACACATCTTAGCAGCTGGGCTTTCTCTCGACTACTTTGCTGTTTTCCTTGTCTTTATTCATCTCGGGGGTCAAAGTAATCAGAAAGTCATTCTTGCCCTGGATAGGTGGTTCAGTTGGTTGGAGCATCGTCCCGTACACCAAAAGTTTCCAGGTTCAATCCCCAGTCGGGGTGCCTGTGGGAGGCAGCTGATCGATGTTTCTCCCCCGCCCCTTCCTCTCTCTCTAAAAATCAATAAAAGCACATTCTCGGGTGAGGATTTAAAAAACATCATTCTTTGCCCTGAGCCTGTTGTTTCAGCTACTCACGTAAAGCCATGACCCAAAGGGAGCTAGGATTTCCAGGTCATAAACCCTGTTTGGGTGAGTCTTTTCAGTTGTGATGATTGAACAGTAATGAGGAAGACTTCAGGGGACTTGTCTTTTACAAAGGCCCATGATCACTTGTTTCTAAGCCAGGCTATTGGTCTACTCACAGGCAGATAGATAGCCACAGCCTTGATAGTCACCCCAGGTTGGAGGAGGAGGGTACAGGGCCTCGTGTGCCCTCCTCACTGTCACAATACAGGCTGACTCAGGACAGGTCATGGTCTGGACGACCCTGCCTGTATCCTTGCACTTCTTGGGAAGGAACATGTGCTCATTTACTTATTCTCTAGAAACAAATCAGATAATGTGATTTGCAGAAATCTTCTTCCATTCTGTGGGTTGTCTTTGCACTTTTTAATGGTGCTTTTGAAGCCCAACATTCCCTTGCCACCACTGCACCTGTTCCCCCTTCCCTGTACTGTTTCCCAGCCGCTGAGGCTTGGCAAGTGTTGTGGTGCCACAAGATACCAGAGAAGAGGAAGGTAGCAGTCCCTATCCCCACAGGCACACACTTCTCTTCTTCCTCTTAAGGTAATTCAACCACAGAAGAGTTAAGATTAAAGACCTACAGTTCATTAGGCACAGAGTCTCAGGGTAAAGCTCTGCTTAAAAGACTTGGGGACTGCAGAGAACCATTGAAGGCCCAGTGCAGGCTGATGTGGGCAGCCCAGCTGGGCCCTGAGCAGAGTGCAGGCGTGGGCTGCCCGGTGCCATAGAGCAGCATACGTGACGGCGGCTTGAGTGCTGAGCATGGTAGGCTGCTTTCGATCTGGCAGTGCCAAAGACTACATATGCTGATGGGTCAGGTTACAGTTACTGTGGGAACTGTGACCTTTGAATTTCCTGGCTTATGCATGGAATTTCAGTTGCATAATACTACAACAACTTGAATTTTTGCCCCTTCTCACCCTCCTTCTTGCCATTTACTTTTTTTTTTTTTTTTTACTTTTTTTTTTTTATTGATTTTAGAGAGAGAGGAAGGGAGAGGGAGAGAGAGATAGAAACGTGGATGAGAGAGAAACATCGATTGGCTGTCTCCTGCATGTCCCCTGCTGGGAGTCAAGCCCACAACCCAGGCATGTGCCCTGACTGGGAATGGAACCAGCAACCTCTTGGTGCATGGGACAGTGCTCAACCACTGAGCCACACTGGCCGGGCTTGGCATTTAATTTTTTATCTTAGCGAATTAGATCCATAGCTCTCTGCCTGCCCTTCTCTTCTTGGGACAGACAGTCTCACTTTCCTTCTCCAGCTCCCCCAGAGTATCAAGCAGGAAACCAGCCAGGGACACTGGCCTGTGGGCATCTTCCTCTTATCTCCAGGCCAGGCCCATGGGCTGGATGAGCCCACCTGGAGCTGTCTCTAGGATGGACGGCAGTCTGTTTCAGGGTGGGCCCAGCTGCACTTCTGTGTACATTGCTCTGTGTGTATGCAGCATCCTGTCCAGGCGGCTTAGCCAGATTCTCCCCAGACTGCAGTTTCCATGTGGCGTTCCCTCCACTCTGGGAAACCTGTTTCACCACCATAGCCTAAAATTACCCCCCACCCAGTGAACTCTGTATAACCCTAACATTTCATTTGACATATAATCAGGTATTGCCTCAGGATATTTTTCTTGTCTCAGGAACATTTGTCATTTGGGTTTGAGGAGTGGTCTGGTTTCTTTTTTCTACAAACCAGATTATAAGATTCTTGAGAGCCAAGATTTGAAGTCATTGCATAGGAAAAACAAGGTCCTTGAATCAAATTCCGTAAGATGCCTAGCCTGGCCTTGCATGGCTTGGGATTTGCTTTGCCTGCCAGCTTCTTCTTCATCTCCCAATGAACTCTAAACCCACTGGCCTTGACCCCTGGAAGGCCCAAGTCTGTTCTTGAACCTGACAGCTTCTGCCCTAGAGAAAGCTCCTACCTTCACTTAGTGCCATTCTTCCCGTCTCAGGCAAGACATCACTTCATTACTGAGGCCTTTCCTGATCACCTCAGCCAAGGACGTCCCTTATATTCTGCTATTCTTTTCCCCCACAGACCTTTTCACAATCTAGAAGTGTGGACTGATTTGTCTGTTTGTGTATTGAGAGTTTTATACTAATGGTTATGACACCCCCATCTGTATTTCCATTTCTGGGACATAGGGGACAACATTTTGTTCACATTCTGTGCTCAGACCCAACACGATGCCTGCTATTTAGTAGACTCAAAGTAAGTGCTAAATGATTGCATGTTCTTGTGGAAATGTATGTACTTATTTTTTAAGGGACAGTAAAGAAACATAATGACTAGCAATTGATCCTGTAGTTATGCTGCTTTGATTGTTTGCAGTAGACAGGCCTATGGAAACTCCAGTGTCCCTCTCTTGAGATGAAAATGGGATCTTCTTTGATCTAGGCAAAATACATGTGCTTTTGTTTTCCTTCCTTCTCCTATCTTCCTTCCCTCTTTATTCCTTTTGGCTTGTCTTAGAAATAATTTAAGGCAACTGGGGCTCTTGATCTGTGCTATACAGTGAGGAGGGTGAGGCAGGACTATTATTCTTACTCTGAAATTCTAGACACTTATTTTGGAAACTTTGGGATACTCAGTTTCCCCGAAACTCTCCAAATCGTTTTTTAGAAGCAGCCTGTGTTACCAAGAATAGATAGGAGAAGCAGAGCTCTTAGTTTCGTCTGTTTGCTGATTCCCCCAGAGGAAACCGATATGGGTATGTGTGCTTTTCCTAATCTTTGAAAGTGGACTTAATATCTCAACTTTCCCATGTGCTGGGTACTGTCTGTGACTTGCCTGTGAAATCTTTAAATAAAGAATCTGAAGTAATGTCTCCAAAGCACTTCAAGCTCACCAGGGGAAAAAGAGGCACTCTTGTAAATTCAGAGTATAATTATTAATCAGACTTTCCTTTCTAGTTCTCTGCCCTGGGTTTGCCTTCAGCTCTGCTCAGACTGCTGGGACTAACACAGAAAGTGAGTGGACTATCCCTCCCAGCCCCTCTGGCACAGAGGCAGACTGGAGATAAACACAGCTCTCTAAGCCAGTGCTTTTCTGACACCCTACGGCAGTCGTGTTCAACTTTTCTCATCTCATGCCACACAAACTAATTACTAAAATTCTGCGGTACACAAAAAAAATAGGTATAGTTTTGATTCCATCACACTGAGCGGCTATTGTGTTGGCTCTTGTCATTTTTTTCATTTGACAATCAAAGGGAGAAGAGGGAAGTGCCCCTGACTAAATAGTCAGGTATTACATGCTTTAAGAGTTCTTGTGCCCTGGCCAGTTTTCTCAGTGGTTAGAGCGTCGGCCCGCGGACCAGTGAGTCCCGGGTTCGATTTCGGTCAAGGGCACGTACCTCGGTTGCAGTTTGTCCTTCTGCCCTGGTGGGGTCGTGCAGGAGGCAACCAGTCGATGTGTCTCTCTCGCATCGATGTTTCTCTCTTTCCCTCTCTCTTTCTCTCTTCCTTCCTCCCACTTTATCTGATGATAAATAGAAAAATAGCCTCGGGTGAAGATTAAAAACCACAACAACCATTCTTGTGGTACAGCAGCTGACCATCGCTGTGACTGTCCTTAGTGTGAAGGTGGCATCATTCTCCTTGAGCAAGCACTGGACAGTCTTGCTCCTTCCACATATCTCTGGCCTCTGTCACCTCAGTCCCACACGGCATTTTCAGCCGCTTTTAATGCCCCCTTTTCTCAGCCTGGCCAGAGAGGGGACGGGTCCTCCTCTGTTAGACCCCACTAGTGCCAAGATCACTAACCCTTCTTCCCTTTTACTCTAACATTCCTACAAAGGCAGGCTTCGGTACTTTAGTTTGCTACTGTATTTCTCCTTGCTCATGTTGATTCTCCCTTGTTCCTTCCTTTCCACTTCTCTGTGCCCATTTCATCTTTCAGGATCTCCTCAGATCCACCTTCTCTTCTGTTAAACTTGTCTGGATCTATTTACCTATTTTTACAAACATTGTTTTGCCTTATATTAGATAAATGTTTATTGAGTTGAATCCGTTAAAAGTTTGTCACCTAATCTCTTCCTTGCTTTTGAACTCCTGCAGGAGTTTATCCCAGCGATCCCCATGAGTGTGTGTGTGTGTGTGTGTTTGTGCGCGCGCGTGCATGCACACGCGCGCACTGCCCAGTGGCTGGGCTTGTGAATCCTGAGTCATCAAATATCATAGCTTGAGTTAATGACATCTCAGACATACATGTTCTACTTTTTTTGCAGTGAATGTGGAAATTCACTGGAAAATGTTGTTGAGCTTTTGTATTGATAGGAATTTTTTCAACCGACAGGTTGTAAGGGATAGCCTATATCATATAATGATAAAAAATAGTTGATGGTAAAAAGGAGTCATTACGTCCCCCCCCCCCCCCCAAATACCTGGGAACTGCCGGCTATACCATTCATTTGGCATTTATGTACTTTTTGTATTTATAGTTATTTTATGTGTTGTCTTAACTGCTTGGCTAGATTGTGAGCCCCATGAGTGTGGGATGTCTTACATACCCTTTATGTCCCTTGACGTGTGTTCCTCATGGCATGATGGTTGCTATCAAATTCTCCTTTCTAGTGATTTCTTAATTATTCTCTCCCTGTGTGCCTTCTGGACCTACTGTCACCTCTTCTGGTACTGGGACAACCGTGTGTATAGCAGTCATGTCGGTGGATCAAACCACCCTGAGTGTGGTGAAATGAAAAGGAGTGGAGGAGAGACCTGGATTTGACCCCTGCCCTGTAGCTTACTAGCTGGACAGAGGATCTAACCTTTCTTCATTCTTCGTCCCCCGCCGCCCCCCCCCCCCATAATTTGCAGATAATAGTGACAACTCATAGGGTAGTTTTAGGATTAAGATGCTAGCAGATATTAATATAGAGGCTGTTTAATCTAGTGGTTCCAGATTCCCTGTGATTAAGTGCCAGCTATATTACTTAATTACTTACTGTGTGACTTTGGCCAAGTTACTTAACCTCTCTGTGACTCCTTTTTCTTACCTATAGAATCAGGGTGATACTGTAATTGTATCTCACAATGAGAGTTAAATGAGGAAAGATAAATCGATAAGTAGCTCTTCCAAACAATGCCTGACACATGGTAATGTGATTAATAAATTATACCTGCTATTATTAGTATCATCACCATCACCATCACCATCACCATCACCATCACCATCACCATCACTACAGTACTTAGTTTGGAGTAGGTGCTTTCTTTAAGGCAGGAGACCAAAGAATACAGCCTTCCAAATACATGTCATTTCCACCCAGTGCTTAGAGGCAGTTTTTTACTGGGTGGAAATGACATGCCTTCGGTGCTTCTTTTAAGCACTGAGATGATCAATTTCAGGATCTTTTTGAGATTGAAGGTATTACTGAAATCCTTTTTAAAAAGTCAGTCATGCCCTGGCCGGTTTGGCTCAGCGGTTAGAGCGTCGGCCTGTGGTACAGAGAGACCCGGGTTCGGTTCCTGCTAGGGGCATGTACCTCGGTTGCAGTTTGTCCCCGGCCCTGGTTGGTCGTGCGGGTGGCAGCCACTCGATGTGTCCCTTTCACGTCGATGTTTCTCTCTCTCTCTCTCTTCCTCTCTCTCCCTCCCACTCTATCTGAGCAAAAAATGAAGAAGTGTCCTCAGGTGAGGATTAAAAAAAATAAATAAATAAAATAAAAAAAAATAAAAAGTCAGTCATTGTTTTCTGATATAAAAGGACTCTTGCAATCACAAGCTTTCTTAGACACAGAAATATTTCCTTTCTCTTTTAAATAAAAGGGGAAGGGAGGGAAAAGAGAGAGGAGAATGCCTGGATTTCCTTCAGCCACAGTTTTCTGTCTCTGTCGGAGGACTTCCTACCTCTGTGAGCAGGAGCCACCTGCCTGCATGGGCCAAGTCAGCCCTGCTGGATCTGCCCTGGACTGCGTGGCCTGAGGCCCCTTCTGTGCACTCTGCCTGCTTCATGCCCCTTTAGCTACATCACTTCTGTTCGGGAATGTCTTCCCCTATCCCAGGCCTAGACCAGCACGGTTAGCTTCAGCAGTGCAGCTTTATTCAGTGGCCAAGGCCAGTGCCTTCTGGCTGCTCCTTCTAAAAGCCTGCGACCCCTGTTCTTCCTCAGCAGTTGTGTCTGGGTCTTGAATTTATCTGTTTGGAGCAATTCTTTCTTTCTTTTTCTTTTTTTAACAAAATTCAATCATTGGACCTTGTCCTTCGTAGATGAAGTGAGAATTGCTTTCTGAGAACTGGCTCATACCAGACACCAGCTGCTTTTAAATTGCTGCAGATCTTTAAAGGGACAGTTTATTTGTGGACCCAATTCCCTACCCACAGAACTGTATTGTCTGTAGGATTCTAGTGTAGACTGTGACAGTGTTGAGGTGGGTGACAGCTGGCAGAGGTGCATAAGTTGCTTTTTACAAGGCTAAGTCTTGTAGAACTAATCCCTTTCTTACACACACACACACACACACACACACACACAATGGTTGGCAGTATGTGTGGATGTGTGCCGTGTGCGGGTATGGGGAACAGAACCCAAACACACACGTTAGCCATACGGGCAAATGATCAAACAGAAGTGAAGCCTCATCATTGGGCCTCTGGCTTTGGCAGTGTGTCCTCCGTGGAGAGTGTCCTCGGTTAGCAGTTACTTTGTAAACGGCCCAAACACTGGACTGCGCACATTTGGCCTCAGCTGTACAAGATAAAGTGCAGTCAGAGGGTGTGACAGAGGCTGGCCTGTTGGAGGGAGGACTGGGTCCTGAAGAACACAGTGACAAAGTGGTAGCAGCAAGCTGGCGTCCCTCCAGCTTTGTCTGTCTTGGAGCTGAGGAGGAGAGGCTGAGTTTTGGGGTAATGACTGGCTCCTTTCTGCCTTCTTGTTTGAATACAGAATCCCAACTCCAGTAGTAATACCACATTGAATACTCCATTTATAATGCCCTAAAAATCGGGATTAGAAGGAAACAGACCTCCATCTATCTGCCTTTAGGAAAGACTTAGAAGTCTCTCTATTAGTACCTTGCTTGTTGTTGCCATTGCATTTAAAAATCTGTGAGGGGCTTGGATTTTGTCATGTATTATGAATGCAATGAGGGTGGGAACCATGTCCTTAAAATAGGACCTTGTGCATGTCTACCCTGGTTGCCTAATGAGTGAAGAGGCTACTTGCCTGAAGCCAGGAGCCTCCTGCCTTGGAAGTCTGAGCTTCAGTCTGTGGCATTTTATTTGGGTGTGGGTTAGGATGGGAGATGCTGCCTCAGTGCATGTGGCCATGTCTTCATTGGAGCCTGCCTTGCCAGGTTTGTGGTGATTCATGAGGACTGTAGGGCACTTGAGGTTGGAAGGGGGCTCAGATGAGTTCAAACTCTTCCTCAGTCTCGAGGGTTGTCAGAGGTACTCTTCAGGCCCCAGCCCATTTTCCCCATCGCGTGGCCATGGTAGGGTAAGGAACGGGGAAGTGGGCCCATCGCATGTTAACAAGTGCTTGCCTTACTGTTCAGGAGATAGGAACTTTCAGATCTTTCCCTCGTGTTTATGTGAAACAGACAGGAGCAAAATAATTGCCATGAAAGAACAGAGGTGGCTGTCATTTCATCTCACGCATACGTATTCCTAACAGAGTCTTCCTTTAAACACTGTGTCTAGGAACGTTGTGGATCATGTTAAGCCATTGACTGGAGTATTAGAAATATTTGTCAGCCTTCCTATCCCTGAACAGGATGTAGATAATAAGTCAACATTTGGTTTGTCTACCCTCTGTATCTAATCTACTTTGTTACTTCTTCAAAATATCTTTGGAAATTACTTATCCTAACACCTAAAACAACACTTGCCAAAATTGCTGCTCAGTGTTTGTTAAATTACTTTTCTTTTTAAAATTTCTGTTTCCATTGCCACAGCTCTAATCTGGTCCCCTTCATCTCATGTCCAAGGGATTGCCCAGGCCCCCTGGAGACTGCCTGTCTGCAGTTCCACCCTCCTTGGACCATCCTCCTGGCTGTGGCCAGACCGTTATGCTTTGCAGGCTGAAGTGCCCCTACCGTGTCCCCGTGAGCTCTCCTGCCTGACCAGCACCACCCTCACCCCCTTCCCGTCCCCTGCTAGAGTCTTGCTCTAGCTTTCTGTGCCTTCTGTGTACCTGAAGGACCTCTTTCCTCTGCTTATTGAGTCCTAACCATCCCTACCCTGACAGTTTAGAAATGTTTGCTTGCTTGTTACAGTGCCTGTGTTAGTTTTTTCCTTGATTTGATTATAAGCTTCATGTGAGTGGCATATTGTCTTCTCTTCTGCATGCCTCTTTCAGTGGTCATCATACATTGGTCACTTTATGAACAGTGAGCAAACCCTTGATTCACAAATTGACCATTCTTGTAGTCATTGGCCTAGAAAAATATTCAGTAGAAGCATGTTCCTACCATTGCCCTATTTTGAAATCTTTTTGTGTAGGTCTTATTTTCTGATTTGGGCTAGGTGTTCAGGACATAGGTAGTATGCATTTGGCTAGGAAGAGAAACCCCAAGTAGTTTTTAAATCTGAATCTCACAGTAATGCAGAGGACCCTTCTGTTCTTTGAGAGTCTAGGTGGTAAGGGAGAGGAGTAGCTGCAGATGGGTGTGATGTGGTTGTGGTGGCAGTAGAGGTGGCGTGGGGCTCAGAGACCTCCCTCTGAACAGCAGCCCCACAGTACACGCTGCATCACCCCTATCTGAGGACAGGCGCAGCCTGACAGTGGGTGTGGACCACAGTCTCTCTGGCTTTCCCTTTCTTATCTCCTGTTTCCCCACCTCTGCCCCCAAGTCTGACCAACCTCCTGCCGATGTTGGAGATATTATTGCCTATTCAAGTAGCACAGAGTGTGGGGAGGAAGCTCTAGGAGTTGGTGTGTGTGCGGAGAATGTGGGCTCTCCCTTTATCAGGAGCCCTTTTGAGCTGTTTTGGACCTGTTGAGGATTGATAAGGGGCTCCAGGAGCAGCTCCTATGGGTGTGAGACCATGTGCCTGCCCACTTAGGGAAGGATCCTGGGACGGAGAGTACAGGAGCAAGTAGAGGCTGGGAGCCTGATGTGGAGATAGGTGCCCTCATGGTCAGATCCTGACTATGGGAGCAGACCTCTGCCAGGTGGCCATCTTCCCCCGGGCTGACGTTCCCGCACAGTGAGAATGGCTGTGGGGTTATTTCATCTCTTCCTCTGCCTCTAGTAGGACCCAGTAGGAAGGAGGTTTCTGTTTGCTCTTTTTTCAGTTTGCTCTTCATTTGTCTTAGTTCTTCAAGTCAAAAATCTTGGGATTATCCTCTCTTATTCTGACACCTCAAGTTTTATTCATTAGTAAATTCTGTCAACTTCATTTCCACATTTAAAAAAATTTTTTAAAATTGATTTTAGAAAGAGAGGAATGGAGGGGGAGAGAGATAGAAACATTGATGAGAGAGAACATCGATTGGCTGCCTCCTGCGTGCCCCCCACTGAGGACCTGGCCCACAACCTGGGCATGTGCCCTGACCGGGAATCGAACCAGCGACCGCTCAACCAGAGTCACACCGGCGGGCCATTTCCATATTTTAATCTAGAATCTGACTACAACCTGTACTGACACTTCTCTAGGCCATGCCACTATCATCCATCCCCTGGGTTTTTCCAGTAACCTCCAAACCACTTTTCCTGTCCCCCGCCCTTGTACCCCTAGATGCATTGTCAACACAGCAGCTAGAGTGATCCTATTAAAACCTGGGTTGCAGTCTCTTCTTCCTTCCTTCCTTGTTTAAGCTTCTGCAGTGGTTTCCCCACTCTGATAGAAGCTAAAGCCCAGCTTGCTTTGCATGTGCTGTCCGCTTGCCTCTGAGGCTCCCCCGTGACCCCAGCTGGCTCCCTTAGTTCTTTGGTCTGCTTTCACTTTCTTCAAGGCTTCCCAGACCATCCTGGTTAACATCACACCTCCTCTCAGCCCCTGCAGCCTTTCCCGTGCCCCATCCACCCTGTTTTCCTTCGTGTCATATATTTCCTTCTAATATGTTAGCTTTGCTGTGTGTTGTCTGTCTCCCCCACTAGAATGAAAGCTCCATGAGGACAGGAAGTTTTGTTTGATTTGTTCACTATTCTATCCCCAGTGCCTGGCACATAGGGAGTGAACAGTGAATATCTGTTGGCTTCATTCATTTTTCCTACATCCATTGTGTGCTGGGGACCAGGCTGTGGGGCCTATGCATGTACACACAGGACTGAGACTGGTTGCTGCCTGCACTGAGCTCGCTGCAAAGCAAAGACAGTGCGCTGCAAGGAGTGCTGAGGGGTTGAATACACTTCTGTCTCGGCCTGGAAAGTGAGCACGACTTCCCTACAGCCGCTCTGCTGTTTTTCGCACACATCCTCTCTTCATCTTTTCCCATGAGATGGAGAGAGAATTATCAGCTTCCTTTTGCTAATCAGTCATTTCACAAATATTAAATGACTTTTTGCATACAAAGTGCACTTCTGGGCGCTGTAATACTACTGGATTCTGAAGGCAGAGAAGGTATCATGAGATTTTTCATCTTCATGCCAAATGAGTCCAGTTCCTTTAACCTTTCCTTATAAGACCTGTCTTCCATCCACTTAATCATTTTTTTTCTGTACCAATTCCAGTCCCCTCTCCCCTTTTATTTATCTTTGTTTTTCTGTCCTAGAAGGATTCCATCCCTACCAGGACGGAGTTTATTTCCTTAGCCTACCTAATACTTTACTAGCAAGAACAAGCCTGCCCTCCTCCCTTCTCCAGATGGTAGGCAGCCATTATAAACCACCCGGTGCCAGCTGCATTGCACACCATACCTTCCATAAAACAGGCCTGAGGTCCAGAGCCACCACTGCCAAAGCCCCCTTTTTGTGGTCAGTTCTGGCCCACAGATAGACACTTTAACTTGACCTGTCAAGAAGTATCTCTGGCTTTTGGGGTAGAGAAGTGTATCTGTTCCAGCTTTTTTTGTTGTTGTTAATCCTCACTGGAGGATGTTTTTTCATTGATTTTTAGAGAGAGTGGAAGGGAGGGGGAGGGGGAGAGAGAGAAACATTGATGTGAGAGAGACACATCAATTGGCTTGCTTCCTGCACGCACCCTGATCAGGGCTGGGGATTGAACCTGCAACCCAAGTATGTGCCCTTGACCAGGGTCAAACCCGAAACCCTCCAGTGCTCGGGCCGACACTCTAACCACTGGGCCACACTGGCCAGGGCAAAGCTTTACAAGAGAAGGGCATGAGGATGAGGTCTTAGGCCGGCAGAGGTGCCATCTTTGGAAGGAGGATAGAGCTATGCTGTAACTCAGCTTTCTTTTCTTTCTACTGTAACTGCCCCAGACATTTGTCGTCATTTCACTTAGCCTCTGACTCTCAGGCATTTACATTTTGGGGAACATAACACAGTTAACAATATGGCCTGAGGACCTAAAGTCACCCTAGTAAGAGTGAGTCTTATTTGGTGAATTAATGAACCAAGTGTTCAGAGATTTGCTGAGCTTTGTATTGGTAGGGCTTTTCTGCAGGTGGTAGAAATAGAAAATAAGCTGGCCTAAAAGTGTTAGAATTTGATTGTAAGAGGGGTTTGTATTATTTTAAGGATAATCTATAGGTTTATATCATCCAGGCTTCACTGGATCCGTTTACCCTGAGATTTTAGTTATGGGTAATGGGAAATATTTAGTTTCTTGTGGGTAAATATTTCTTCCTTTTTAACTCCCTGAGAAAAACTCTGTTCTTTTATTAGTAGCAGGACTGCTGACCACTGAAGGAACTCAGCCAAAGCTGTTTTCTGTAAGCAGGCACCCGCTAATAAGCTGCCATGGTGGAGTCTGTCCTGCCTCCATGTGAGGCTGTGTGCTGGGTTATCTCCTCAGCGCTCCCCTTAGGAAATAAAGGCTTCTATTGAGGTGACTGCATCAGCTACAATTAGTTTCAGGTGGAAATGACAAACCATGGCTTAAACAGGAAAGAAGTTTTTCTGCTTTATGTAAAAGAAACCTGGTGGTGGGAAGCCCCAGAGCCAGTGTGGCCGGCTTCATGGTCATCGGGGCTTTGGCTCCTTCTATCTAGAAGGATAGCAGTTTTAGGCCTGTCAGCTGCAACATGTGGTCCATTCCATGGATTGACAGGTGACAGTTTAACTTGACCTAACTTCACTACTCTGGCACATGATTTCCATCTTTTGGGTTTCTATGGTCAAGCATGGCTGCTGGAGCTCCAGCCATCATATTTTAGTTACCAGGGAAAACACAAAGGGAGGAAATGGAGAGAAAGACAAAAAGTTGCTCTCTCATGTGAGACACTCCTTTAAGGGAGTCTTTCTTGAAGGCTCACATGCTTCTGCTCATATTTATTAGCCAGCACTTAGAAAACATGGTCACATGGAAGGCTAGGAAATGTGGTTTTATAACTGAGCACAATGCTGGCCCTAATAAAAATTGAGGTTCTGTTATAAGAAAGAAGTCTTTGCTCTAGTTAGTGTGTCTGATTTCTTTCCTTTAGTTAGTGTCTAGCATCCTCTCCACTTCATGTGGATCCACTTCTTCCTGCCCTGTCTCATGAACACTGAGAGGAGCTGAACATAAACACAGTGATTCTTTTTCCAGATACTTTCTGGCTGTCCTTGCATCTCTCCTTTGAGCTAAATAATAATCTAATTGCAGGAGTCAGTTGGAAGCCCAGTGAGTGAGAGAGTGCATGTATTTTTTTCTTTTTTTAAATACATTTTTTCTTTTATTGATTTTAGAGAAGTGAGAGGGGGAGAGAGAGAGAGAAACATCGATGAGAGAGAACACTGATCGGCCGTCTCTTGCATGCCCCACACTGGGAATCGGACCCACAACCTGGGCATGTGCCCTGGCCAGGAATCGAACCGGCGGGCTATTGGTGCATGGGTTGACGCTCAACCACTGAGCCACACAGGCCGAGCGAGAGTGCATGTCTTTCTATGGGTGGCATCTTAGTCAACAGCGGTGGCAATGCAGACGTGGGCACACCTGAGAGCTTGCTGTTCTTCTGTCTCTGGGCCCTTGCTCCCCTTCCCATTTCTGAATCCTGTTTTGTTTAGAAGTTGTGATCTTGTTGTTTGGCTTCCCGTGACAGGTCCTCAGAGGAGTGGGCATCAGGTGAGCACACGGCATCTCTGAGCATGGGCTAAGCCAGTGCAGACTGAAGTGTGAGAGCTGACGTGTGCGTTTACGTCCCCTCTCTACAGTTTCTCTTCTGCGGCTGCATCTCCTAAGGGATCAGGAACTACAAGAGGACACAGCTCAAGTCCCTCTTCTGCTCGTTTTCGCTCCTTGTGCACATGTACATTCATAAACACTGTTTAATGGACCAGGATTTTGGTTTATGACCATAAATTATGAAATTTTTATATTCTCTGGATCCAAGTCCTTAGAAAACCTGGATCCTATACTCAGCTCAGTGAGTTAGTTTAGACATCTCTCGAATCTTCTCCAATTTGAATCCCTAGCAACTCTGCGATATCAGCTTGGGACTTTTCAGGCATAAGATCTATTTCCACCTCCTACCCTGGCTGGGAGGTTGTCCAGGAAATTGTCACTGACACACTGAGATGTACAAATGGAGCTATCAAGAGAAACATAGGGTTCATCTTAGAAAATGTTGCTCCCAGCAGCAGCTCAAGAAAGTGTGAATTTGTAAGAATTAGGTTAGTACATTATGGGATGATGGTGGGTGAGAATAAGTGTGTGAGTGAGTATAGGAGACTTTCTTGGCTCTTAGATTTTAATTGGTTCTCAGCTGGGAGTCTTTTTAGGTGTGCACTGCTGCACACAGCTTATTCCAGTGCTAGGTCAGCCTTGGGAGAACAGTCACTGCTGATTCCTCAATGTGCTAATATTCACATCCTCTCCTGAGTGGGACAGAAGGAAGGTTCCCTGTATAGAGGGGGATGGGTGGGCATGGATTTCACAGGAACAAAGGCATAGAGAGGGTGTTGGTGGTGGGGGCAGACACACTTGTGGTTTAAGCTAAGTTAGGGTTAGGATGGAACTGTCACTCCCAGTCTGATCCTTTGAGTCTGTAAAGTGCCTGTCTCTTTTCTACCCCAGACAAACCAGGGAGGTTTTGAAAAATGAGATGGGAAAAGCGGATGATTATAGCTAATAGCCACCATTTACTGAACACTTACTTTGTTCTAGGTATTCTTAGTTATTAAATGCATTATCAATTCTTAACAAAATCCTATGATGTGGGTATTGAGTTTCAGAGAGGTTGAGTAACTTGATTAAAGTTACACAGCTAATAAGTAGCAAAACTAGGATTTGATAATAATTCTGTTTGACTCAAGCCTGTGCCTATACTCTCATATCAGATATCTGCTTCTCCCTCATTTCCTTCATTCAACAAGTGTTTGAGTGCCCACTTGTTCCAGGCACTCTTCTAGGTGCTGGAGATAATAGCAGGTAAAAATCCTTACCCTCGTGGAGTTGATATTCTAGCCAAGGGTAATTTTCCACTTTCTTTCATGATCAGTTTACTATATTACATCTTTCTAACCCCATATTTTATATGAATACTACATTTCTCCCCCAGAATATTTCTTTAATGACTACTTTTTCTTGCCCTGACCAGTGTGGCTCAGTTGGTTGGGCATGGTCCCATGCACTGAAAAGTTGCTGGTTTGATTCCCAGTTAGGGCACATGCCCAGGTTGCAGGCTTGATCTCCAGTAGGGGGCATACAGCAGACAAGTCGATCCATGTTTCTCTCTCTCTCTCTCTCTCTCTCTCTCTCTCTCTCCCCCCCTCCCTCCCTCCCTCCTTCCCTCCCTCCCTTTCTTTCTTTCTAAAAATCATTTTTTTAAAAAGAGAGGTTTCTTGTTTGTTGGATATTGCAATATTGATTCCTGATACACCTCCCACCCTCACTCCCCCCAAACCATCATAACCAGTCATGGGGTAGCTAAGATGAAGTGCCTTATGGGAGGCCTGGGGAACTGGGCCACCCAAACCAAGGATCTGGCCTCACCTGTCAGGCCACTTCCCTTTTTTCCCAGGGAAGGGTACTCCTGGCTTACGTGGAGTTCCTTGGCCACCCCCCACTACTAGAAGTTGTTTTTAATTATTTTTAATTATTTTTTTTTAATCCTCACCTGAGGACACTTTTTGCATTCATAGAGGAAGAAGAAGAGAGGGAGGAAGACAGAGAGAGAGAAACATCAATGTGAGAGAGACACACTGAGTGGTTGCCACCCACAAGACCCCAACCGGGGCCGGGGACAAACTGCAACCGAGGTACGTGCCCTTAGCGGGAACCGAACCCGGGTCTCTCCAGACCACAGGCCAACGCTCTAACCGCTGAGCCAAACCGGCCAGGGCTAGAAGTTGTTTTTGAGGTGGGTGAGAGTGATGTCAGGAAATCAGTGGTTTGCTTAATTCTGCCTCCTCACCTCCAGAATTGTAGCAAATTGTAAAAGGCCCAGAGAGTGTAATGTGGGATGTAAGGAGGAGGCATGCTGTGTTGCCTTTGCATGTCAGAACTGGATGTGTACTGCAGAGGTTTATAATCTGGACGCTGGGATTTCCTTGGTGGTGCCTCAAAGAAATGAAAACACAAGACTATTGAAAGGGTCTGAGGGTACTGGGGAGGCAGAGGTCCACCTACCCCTATTTCAGTCAGAGCAGCTTTTACCTGTTTTAAATGTTGGGGACTGGGTGCTAACAAAAGGTTAACTCACTTAGCTAGTCCAGTCCTGTCTTTTTACAGAAAAGGAGTCTGCATCGTTGCCCAAACAAAGGTTGTATCCAAGGCTGGATGGTCTAATGGCCGCTGAGTCAGTGCAGGAATCCTGTCCCCATCCTTCAGGTCAGTTCTGCGTTCGGTGTCGTGTCAGATACTGAGTTCTGAGTGACCTGACTCCAGCAGGGCACCTTCAGGGAATGTGAACATACTGATTCTCTAGAGCTGAATAAGTAGATTCCTCTCTTAATATCTCATCACAGAAAAATGTTTGACTTTATGGCATCCTTTAGCAGTCATTTCATTCCTCAAAAGTCATATTTGACCTTATTTAAGTTCACAGTTTCTCCTTGGTGCTTTGAGTTTTACCTTTCATGAAAGGAATAATAAATACTAGATATGTACAATGGAGTACAGTGTCATAAAGGGCCTCTCATGTTCCCCAGTCCCTTTCGGAGTAAGGAATTGTGTTTCTGCAGTACTCTACATGTTATGAAGCATTTTCACATACCCTGTCAAATCTGATCCACAATAGTAAGGTAGATAGTGCTCGGATTGTAATTTTCATTTTGTAAACGTGAAAATGGATTTAGAGAGGTTATATAGCTTATTAAATGACAGAGCTCTGATTCAGATCCCTGTTCTTAATTCTGAATAGTCCCGCCATACCACCCTGCCTCTTCCAAACAGACACAGTGTGCAAAGCTGTGGGGTCATCAGGGTGGCTTTTCCTTACTTCTGGGTATTCATTTCTGTTTGCTGAGACACTTTTTGGGAAACAGCAATGCCACTTTGTCTGAGACAGTGGAGGAAGTGACCCAGCCAGGAAGTTAGGCCACATCACCAGCTGGCACAGTTGGAGAGACCACTATTCTGGTCCTTCTCCTGGGAGACCTGTGTTAGGAGGCCAGCATAGGGTGGAGCTGACAGTGGGATTTCCTTTCCTGTTCATTATGGGATGGTAAGTATTTAAAAATGTCTCATGAAACATTCTTTGGCTAGTGGCTGAGTGTGTGCCAAAGTTCAAGGCATTAAACCTCTGAGCTTCAAAAGTAGCCGAATAGTTGGTGCTGCCTTCTGAAAGATGTTTGTTGACCATCAGTTACTCTATTCAATCAACAAACTCGGCTTATTCCCTGCATCTAACTTATTCTCAGGTCAGTCAGTAAGAAACTTACTCTCAGGACTCTTCAAAGAGAATTAAACACTTCTGTAATTCCTGGCAGTCAAGGGGTGATACAGCTTAGGAATATTCTATCTTTTTAAAAATAGATAACTATACCCTAAATGACCTGTGTGTTTGTGCTTCATCTTTGCCTGCGTTTTCCCCCCTCCTTCTAAAATATTATTTCCTCTCTTCCTGACACTTCACCCAAACTTCTCCAATCTACTCAGTCCTCTAAGGGCTCTGTTTCTGATTCACTTCTTTACCTTTTCTAGAGCAACTTGGCCCAGGCAGGCCTTCGAATGACTTTTAGCTCCTTGTTGATCAGCATGGGCATTGCCAGGGGCTTGTTAGAAATGCAGCATCTCAGGCCCCACCAGACCTACTGAATCTGAATCTGCATGGAAACAGGATTCCTCGGTGATTTGGTTATTTGTGTGCATGGAGAATCATTTGCTTATGGGTCTCATGTTGTATTTATTTTTCACCTTTTATTATTAGTTAACTGTTTCATTATTTCTTCCTCCACTTTAAAAATTCTTCTTTTTTAAATCTCTTTGTAGTACCTGACCCAACTTTGACACAGAACAGGCACTAATCAATATCTGTAGGTTGACTGGGATCACCATTTATTTAAAAAATGGTCAGAGCCATGTAGGGAATTGTATGAGAGATGTGACATGCATGCTCATAAATATTTACTGCTAAAAGGGCAAAAAAAAGTATGAGAGGACACAATTCATTTGAACCCACCAAGTGAGGTCACGTTGGTGGGAGGGACACAGGCATTGGAGCCAGCCAGCCCTGAGTAGGTAGGTAAGTTTTCCCAGCTCCGTCACTTATGTCTGTGTGCGACCTAGGGGGAGTTGATTATCCTCTCTCAGCCTTAACTTACTTACCTTATTTCTAAAATGGGGGTAAATTTTGCTTAGGTTTCCGAGCCAAGGGCTCACTGCTTGACATGCGCAGAAGTGAATACTATGGCACTGGCCCTTGAGAAACAAAAAGAGGTTTTATTGTGAGTTGGCCAGCAAGGAGACAGGAGGCAAGGCCCAAATTTGTCTCCCCTGTCCAGAACTCAGGGCAAGATTTAAGGGGTTTCAGCACCAGATCTCCCTGGACAGTAAATCCCTTGCTTCTGAAAGGGTTCCAGTGTTCTGGTTCTGATCAAGTCCCAGTCCTTTGGTTCCATGGCAGGGAGCAGTTAAGGGTTCGCAGGTATTGTGAGTGGTGATCACAAGTTACTTATAAGTGCTGTATCCAAGGTTTAAACGTTGGTTCTGGGTCTTGTTAGAAACAGGATAGGACCAGTTGGAGCTGCTTCTGTGGTTACACTTACAATGTTATTCTGAAGATAAAAGGAGATAATGTGAATAAAGTATATAACATAGGTGCTTGGTAAGTGGTAGCTACATGGTACAAAATGAATGCATTTAGGGACTCAACAATAGCTAGAATTTAAAGTTACTTTAATTGGATTCTTGTTCATCCCTGAAATACTTTTTGTTTTATAAAAGGGATAAAATAGAGACAGTTTTTTTTCTAAGAGTCATGTTACATCTGCCTACCATGTATTGTTTCATGATTTCCAGGATGGGCCATAAGCTTTTGAGGAGCAAAGTCCCTGTCTGTGTATTCAGTTTTCCCAAGAATACCCATTTCAGGGTGGCAGAGTGCCTGCTATCAAGTGGTGTTTGATGGACATGTGCGAATGTGTGAGGAGCAGGAACTTGAGAGGGAAAGCTCTGCCCTGCGATGCCCTGCCTTGGAGCACTGTGCCCATTCTGTCTTTCCCCGTCTCACCCAGTGTTTATGCTTCTACAAATAAATGCACAAAACAGGCTACTAAAAGATGGAATCTGACCTAAATACATTTCCTGGGAGCTCTCAGAAATACAGTTAGAAAGTCTGCAAGATTCCGGCAACAGTGGAGCTGTCCTTCCCCAAGCTCTTGCACTTCCTCTGGACAGGGAGGGAGTGTAAGGACTTGCCAAATTGCAAAAATGATTTTTTCTTTAATGGCAGGTAGCAGGAGGGAAGATGGATGGTACAAGCATCTGGTAGGTCCACTGGGGATCTGTTAAGCTGTTGTGCATTTACTTCGTTGGAGCAAAGGCTTGAGTACCTGGGTACCATAGTATGGGTGTCCTGGATCAGTACTGACAGGTTTGTTGCTATTGATTGCATGGTATCTGTTGGGTGGGAGGCATGTAATCTGTGGATGAATTCACAAATTAATTTCAGGCTCTTTGAAGATGAAAATCATTATGTTTACCAGCTGGACCATCATTTCCTGTACTCTTGATTTAAAATAAAATAGAGGAGCCCTGGCCAGTTTGGCTCAGCGGTTAGAGCGTTGGCCCACGGACCAGAGAGTCCTGGGTTCGGTTTCTGCTAAGGGCACGTGCCTCGGTTGCAGTTTGTCCCCGGACCCGGTTGAGGTTGTATGGGTGGCAGCCAGTTGATGTGTCTCTCTCACATCGATGTTTCTCTCTCTCTCTTCCTCCCTCTCTCCCTCCTGCTCTATCTGAAGATAAATGCAAAAATGTCCTCGGGTGAGGATAAAAAAATAAAAAAATAAAAAATAAAATAAAATAGAGGATATGCCTTCTGTTATGCCTTGCATCTATTTTACCTGCTATGCCTGAACCTTGTTATAAGTCATGTTAACATTTTTAAATTCTATACTTAAAATTTTACAGTGCCAAGTCAATGAAAAATCAGATTTAACAGAATTCATTTTCAGTACACATTGGTGATTCCGTAGCACTGCATGTATATATAAGGGGGACCGGAAAGTAATGTCGTTTCTGCGCATTTCGATATTTGTTTGTCATTTATCAGCTCATTGTGTACTTCAGAATTGTGCCAAAGACATTTTAAGGTTAGAGTGACTTGTTTACTCATAAATAATTAAATCTTAATTTTTTTTTTTTTTTTGCAATTTATAGTGAAATGGCCAGCCAAATACTGGAAGAGGTACATATCCGGCATTGTGTGCTTTTTGAGTGTCACAAGGGTAGTAATGCAACAGTTGCTACCAAAAACATTTGCGATGTTTATCCAAGTGCATTAGACGTTCGTAAATGCCAAAGGTGGTTTTCTAAGTTCAAATCCGGTAATTTTGATCTTTCCGACTCGTGTTGCTCAGGAAGAAGACCAACAACTTTAGACAATGACATGTTAAGGGCGGAAGTGGAAGCAAATCTGTGTCAGACAGTCGAGGAACTGTCAGACACTCTTAACCAACCTTGGTCGACCATCCAAGAACATTTGCAGCAGATTAGTAAAGTAAGCAGAGCAGGTGTTTGGGTCCCGCATAATCTGTCCAAAGAAAACAAAGCTAACCGGTCCACCACATGCAACTTATTGCTTCAGCGGCACAATACAGAAGCGTTTTTTGATCGCTTGATCACTGGAGCTGAAAAATGGGTCCTCTATGATAATTCAAAACGCAAAAGGCAGTGGCTCTCTCTGAATGAATCGCCACGAAGTACAGCTAAGCCAGGTTTACACCCCAAAAAGGCACTTTTGTGTGTTTGGTGGAGTATTCGCGGGGTCGTTCATTTTGAAGTGCTGAAGCCTGGACAAACTGAATGCAGATCTTTACTGTGAACAATTGGATCGAGTAAATCAATCTTTAATTGAAAAGTGCCCAGCGATTGTCACCAGAAAAGGCGTTATTCTGCAACACAATAATGCAAGACTGCACTGTGCAAGATGAACCCTGGAAAAAATTAATGAATTGGAGTGGGAGGTACTCGCCCGATATTGCGCCATCGGATTTCCATTTATTCCGATCACTACAACATTTTCTAAGTGGCAAAAAATTTGAAAATTTGGATGATGTCCCAAATGCCATCTCCAGATATTTTGCTCAAAAGCCAATTGATTTTTATCGATCCGGCATTGAAAATTTGCACACTAGATGGCAAAAGGTTGTTGATAACGAAGGTGATTACGTCATTGATTAAAACTAAAAATTTGTTAAAAATGTATCTGTTTGAATTTAATGTAAAAACACGACATTACTTTCTGGTCCCCCTAATATTACTGTGGACTTAGTGAAAGGAGGGCCACATCTTGGAGTTTAGAGTAAGGCAGGTACCTGGTGTTTTCCTGTTTCCTTAAAGGCTCTCTTTTCTCTGACTCACCTGCTTTGTAAAAGGAGAGGGTCCCAATGGAGTCATCGGTATGCTGGTGGGAGGCCTTGTCCCTCAGGTTGAGTGACTGTGTTGGCTGGTTCGGCCCTCCCTGCAGGGATGTGGGCTTGCAAGGTGACTGTGTGCAGCAGCCACGGGCTGGCCCGAGAGAGCAGAGAGGACAGGGTGTGCCATTCCAGTCTTATGGCACAGCAGCTTTGCTCTGAACTTGGGCAACAATTTATGTATAGTGTTTCTCTTCTGAAGTCACACTCCTACTTTCTTTGTAATTTAAAAAATGCCTTCCCTCCCACTTTTACTCCAAGCTCCTCGGTCCATACTCTGAAGTCTGAAGAGTGGAGAAGCAGTATCTGGGCTCTTAGCCCCACCTTCCTGCTTGGTGTTAGGGTTCTGTGTCCTCATCAGAGTAGTGTGCTGGGGAGTAGGTGGAGGGGCCTTCTCGAGGAACAGGGCAGGTAGGACCAGGGGCTAAAAATAGGCAGCTTAGAAGAACCTGCTGACCAAGCTCTCTCAGATATGGTCCTCCTGTGACAACTGAGCTTGGAGAACAGTGTGCTTTTAGAACAAAGAAGAGAAAATACGTCAACCTTCGATAAAAGAAGGAAACACATTATTGCAAAATGTAGGCTTTTACTGTACGTTCCAGGTGAAAGGAACTTGGTGATTTTGGATGTGTGTCCCCTGGTAATTCTGGGGATGTATGTGTCTGTGAGTGTGTGTGTGCATGTGTGACGTCAGGAATGTTCAGCGTCAGGTGCTACGATATTCTGGGGTGGTGGGGCGGTGTTCTCTCAGATGCTTTTCCCTGAGAGATCTTTTGTACATAGAAAGAGAAATGTGTCCCATTGACAAGGCAGTCTCCTTACACCAAATGGAAGAAACCCCCATGGGTCATGTTTGTGCAGTAAATGCGCAGCCTGGGCCATTGTTGCACACAGGAGGCACCAGCTGCAGAGCAGAGGTCAAAGGCAAGCTGTGCCAGCTACTCTAATATGATCTGTGAGCTGCCTCATTTCCCCGTTTTCTGTTTTAAAAAGTAGGAGTCCCTCCCAAACCATGGAAAATGAACTCTTCCCTGGCCTCCCAGACCATAAAGCAGATGCAAAAGGAACTGCTCTGAGTAAAGCTGGTGAGAGTCCTTTACACTGCCAGACAGACCGAGGGGACCTCAAGGAAAACAGCCTCGAGTACTTGAGAGGTGACCTGCTTTAGGTCATGTATGTCTGCATGCCACGGTCTCCCCTAATGCTAGTACCCTGTTTTTGCCAGGGAGCATGTTTGGTCCCCACTTTCAGACTAGCTTTTTAACAACTTACTAAGGTTATTGCTTCTGTATCCATCTGGGCTTGTTTCTGCCTTTTCCTACCACCTAAGAAAGTCGCTGTGCTCTCAGCAAACTGCCCCCAGCCCTGCTCTGCCCTGACGCCAGGTGGCCACACCTTCTGCTGTACTGACCCATGGTGAAGTGCTCATGTGGTGCTTGGCCTTTATGCCTCGTTTCATTTCTTTTATCTTGGTCTGTGAGCTAAATATAGGCTTCTTTCTCTCAGCCCTTTTTCTCTGATCTCTGGGCAAAAGAGAAGCCTTGTCTGTGGTTTTTGATGTGCTGGGCTGACCTAGAAAGGCATTCTTGGGTGGGTGGAGAGCACATGGTAGAGTTGGTGCTGCTGGCAGGTTGGTGGGGACCCACTGCTTTCACAGAGCCCCTGTGTCACCCTGAGTAGCAGGGTCCACTTTCCCCATTACAGCTGAGTCTCAAGCAGTCAGTTCTCTGGTAAAGTTCTTCCTCATGTGAATCTTTATTTGGGGAAACCTAGGGACACAAATGATTGAGGATCTTCTTAGTTAGTGCCTTTGTTCTGGCTCTTCTTTTTCCAGTACCAGGTGACTATCCTGTTCCCACGGTGCAGTGTGGACTAGGTGCTCAGAGGCTCACAGCAGGAGTTGGCACTCACACTGCAGGTGAGCTAGTCGAGGACCCTGCTTTCAGATGGGCCGGGGTGAGCCATCCCCAAGGTGTCCTCTGAATTTAGACTTGCATGTACATTAGTTGATGAGGGAAAGGGAACATAAGCCATTGGATGGCTTTAAGATTTAGGCTGTTGGAGGGGGGTGGATATAGGGGGGGATAAATGGTGGTGGAAAAAAAGAAAATGAGAAAAAAAGACTTAGGCTATTAGCTGGCAGCCTTCTCACTCCACTACAAGCCAAGCAGAACCAGGGGAGATGGACCTAAATCGCTAGATTAAGCCTACAGTTAATATTAGATCACATTAATGGCTTGGTCGTAATCTTAATTTCACATCTAGTTGTACAGTTAAAAACAACAACAACGTTCCACTGCTCGTGAGACATTCATTTTAATTCATACTCATTATTTAATTCATATTTAATGTGATCATTTATCGTAAGTTTGGAGCAGTCGGGTGCAGTGATGTCAGAAGTCAAGAGCACAGTGATTTATCAGTAACTGCCTCCCTCCAGCCAGCAGGGTGTACCCCATCCCATCGTCAGATGACTGTGTGAAGACCCAGCATCAGACCATCAGAAGCCTAGATGTCTCCTAACACGTTCAGGTGCACAGTTTTCACTTACAAATGTTGTTTTTTTACAGGCTTTCTCACGTAGCTGTAGGTGAACTGTGTAGTGCCCATCTCTTGAAACCCTGTTGCTTCGGCCTTTGATCAGAGCTGAGTGCTTGTCCTCCTTGCTGACTGGCAGCGCCCAGCAGTGTTGGCTGGTGGACTCCCAGGAGAGGTGGCTGGTACACACAGTTGTCAGGGTGAACTTTGCATGGAATGTTGCCTTTGTGCCATTAGCAAAGCGGGGGCTGGGTCGGCCATGCTCTCCCTGCCTCCGACTTTATTGTTCAGGATCTAATGTAATAATATGCTTGAATAGACGGAGAGACCACATTAGGCTTAGTTCTGTGGTTGTAAACAATATTTGCTCTGTGAATTTTCTTCTTCACCCCTACTCCCCTTGAGCCTGTGCCCTGCCACTGCCACCCCCTCTTCTCGCATATTCTAACCTTAACCAAACAGCTTCATTCGTATGGTCCGTATTTTCTGGGAAGAAAATGGACTGACAATAACAAGCTGTGGTGCACAAGTAAAGCTGTTTAATTTCTGTGTAGAGATTGTATCTAATATCTGGATAACCGAAGTATTTTCCTTTTTTTCCCCACTCCCTTCACTGCTTCGGAACCCTATTTGAAAATACACACGCGCGCGCACACACAGGCACACATGCACATGCACGCTCAGATAACAAAAAACAGCTTTCCTAAACTTCTATTTCTTTGGCAGGGGGAGCACAGGGAAGATTCCTCACAGTGCTTCACAGGACAGATGCTTCCGCTGTCAGCCTTGGCAGGAGTGGGAGGTGGTGAGCAGTAGGGGCACCGGTATAGGGACCTGGGTGGTCTGTTGCTTACACCTAGGTCATTTTTGGGTTTCTGAAAGTTCCCCCCTGCTTCTCACTTCTGTAGTTGAATGCAAAAACAGGGTAAAAGAAAACCCTAGCTTACACCTGCACTGCCCTTGTACTTTGAATTGCAGTAGTTGGTTTCATAGACATAACCTGCTCTGCCTTCTCTTTGTTGATGGGTGGCTTAATGATGTCATGGCATAAACCTCAAACTGATAGTTTTTTCCAAGTGACAGGCCCCAGAAAGCAGACAGCAAGGCTCTCGCTCTTTTGTGTCCTCCAGTTCATGCTGTCAAACAGGATGGGAAAGGTGGGAGCAGAGCAGAGCCATGACTGCAGAGCTTTCCGACTTATTCATAAAGCCCAGTCTGAGCACCCAGAAGAGAGGGCCTTCTCACAGATGGAAAGAGTCTTTGTTTTTCATGAGAGTATATAGTACTTTTTAGACTGAAGAGAATTTGGCCTTTCTGCCCTAATTTTCTCTGTTAAGAGAAAAATAAAGGCATTTTCAAAGAAACCACATTCTACTGGCCCAAAAAAGGATAGGAGGAAGGATTAATTCCAGGAAAATAAATAATTAGAAAAATTTCACTTGGTTTCTCACAGAGTTTGGGAACACTTGCTGTCAGCATGCTTCCGTGGTAGAGGTGGATTTTAGCTGTATAATGACAACTCTAACGTGAGTTAAGGGGATGGTACAGCCGCAGAGTGTTGCCTCTGCTCTAAGGAACTCGAGGAAGCTTAAGTTACAGTGAGTTCCCAGACAACAAAAAGCTGAAGGAGTTCATCACCACCAAACCAGTATTACAAGAAATGTTAAAGGGAGTTCTTTAAGAAGAAGAAGAAATATAAAAAATATTGCAAAGAGCCCTGGCTGGTTTGGCTCAGCGGTTAGAGCGTTGACCTATGGACCGAGGGGTCTCGGGTTTGATTCCCGGTCAAGGGCACGTACCTGGGTTACAGGTTCGATCCCTGGCCCCAGTTGGGGTTGTGTTGAAGGCAGCCAATCGATGTGTCTCTCTCACATTGATATTTCTCTTTCTCTCCCTCCCTCCCTTCCACTCTATCTAAAAAAAAAAAAAATCAATGGAAAAATATTCTCGGGTGAGGATTTTAAAAAAGAAGTGCAGATTGGTGATTACAGAACAGTCACAGGGATGTAAAGTACAGCAATAGGGAATACAGTCAATAATATTGTAATAACTGCATGGTGTCAGGTGGGTACTAGGCTTATTGAGGGGATCACTTTGTAAGGTATATAAATGCTGTACATCTGAAACTAATATGATATTGAATGTCAACAATTTAAGAATTTTTTTTAATTAAGAAAAAAATAAACAGGTGGGACTACATCAAATTTAAAAGTTTTTGCACAGCAAAGGAAACCATCAACAAAATGAAAAGACAGCTCACTGAATAGGAGAACATATTCCCAGTGATACACCTTATAAGGGCTTAATATCCAAAATTTATGAAGAACTCATACAACTGAATACCAAAAAACAAACAATCCAATTTAAAAATGGGCAAAGGACATTTCTCCATAGAAGACATGCAGATGGCCAATAGACATATGAAAAGATGCTCGATGTCAGTAATCATCAGAGATGCAAATTAAAATCATGATGAGATATCAACCTGTCATAATGGCTATCTTCAATAAATCAACAAGGATGTGGTAAAAAAAAAAAAAAAAAAGGAACCTTCATGCACTATTGGTGGGAATGCAGATTGGTGCAGCCACTATGGAAAAAAGTATAGAGCAGCGGTTCTCAACTTTGGGTCGCAACCCCTTTGGGGGTCGAACGACCCTTTCACAGGGGTTGCCTAAGACCATTGGAAGACATATTTCCGATGGCGATTCATAACAGTAGCAAAATTACAGTTATGAAGTAGCAATGAAAATAATTTTATGGTTGGGGGTCACCACAACATGAGGAACTGTATTAAAGGGTCACGGCATTAGGAAGGTTGAGAACCACTGGTATAGAGGATCCTCAGAAAATAAAAAATGGAACTGCCTTATGGCCCAGCAATTTCACTCCTGGGTATAAATTTGAAGAAACCCAAAACAGAAATTTAAAAGAATATGTGCACCCCTACATTCATTGCAGCCAGGTTATGGAAGCAACCCAAGTGCCCATTGATTAACAAGTGGATACCCCTGGCCGGTGTGGTTCAGTAGTTAGAGTGTTGGCTGGTTGTTCAACCAAAGGTTTGCAGGTTTGATTCCAAGCCTGGGTCAGGGTGCGAGCAGGAAGCAACCAATTGATGTGTCTCTTTCACATCAATGCCCCCCCCCAAAAAAAAAATCAATGGAAAAAATATCCTCACGTGAGGATTAACAGGAAGAAAAGTAGACAAGTGGATAAAAAAGCAGTGGTACATACATACAATGGAATATTACTCAGCCATAAAAAAAACCAACTTACTATTTGTGACAACGTGGATGGACCTAGAGGGTATTATGCTAAGGGAAGTAAACAGACTCTTAGATACAGAGAACAAACTAATGGTTGCCAGAGTTGAGAGGGATTGGAGTACTGGGTAAAAAAGGTGAGGGGATTGTAAAGTACAGACTAGTAGTTATAAAATAGTCATGGGGATGTAAAGTACAGCATAGGAAATATAATCAGTAGTGTTGTAATAACTATGTATGGTGCCAGGTGAGTACTACAGATATCAAGGGGAACACTTTGCAAAGTATATGGTTGTCTAACCACTATGCCGTACACCTGAAACTAACACAAAATAATATTGAATATAAACTATAATTTAAAAAAAAACTAAAAAATTTTGTAATTAAAAAAAGAAAATGCAAAAAAAAATAGTTACTGATGTATTTACTCTTGAGTGGGCTTCATGAGATTTGGTTTCACCTGGGACCATACTGGGCCTACTGTGGTACAGATAGAACAGATGGGCCATTGGTTCAGCAGACTAGACCTGGCCTCACACGGGCTGAATTTCACAGGGTAATGCCCATGAGACTTGAACCCTTCAGGGCTTTCTTGGTTGACATCATGGGTTGGGCTTCTTGTCATCTATAGTGCTCCGACTATTTAGAAGCCTAATGGAGAGTCCAGGCTCCTTTAGGGGGTTTCTGCAGCAGATAGCACCAATGAACGAAGCATGTAAACGGAGCTCTCTTTTCGTCAGGGGTCCACTGCTGGCTGTCTTCAGATTTGGTGAGATCTCTGAGCATCTGAAAGCCTTTATCCTTAGATTTTACATATGAGCATGGCCAAAGGTCCAGAAAGTTACCTCAGGACACATTTTTTCAACCCACTTTTCTTTCTTCAGACGCATGATCATACCTGAATTAGCACTGACCATAATGACCATTTCCAAAAGCTTGACCAAAAAGTCATACCACTCTGGAAAGTGGAGGAGGCGTATATCTGACAGGACGCATCATTGGCGAGACAGAAGACTGGATGGGCATCTCTCCCAGCCCACAGAGCTGTCCTTGGTGGGCGAGCCTGTATTTATTTACTCTTCTCGGAGCACACAGGACTTTGATTTGTTGGGCAAAAGAAACTCTAAAGCTGTCCTGGCAGCCACAATCTCCTGTTCGTCTTCCTTCACCCACTTGGATTGTACTTAATTATGTGCTTTCCTGCAAACATACAATCACTGGGCTATCTTAGATATGTTGCGGTGCAACTTCACCCCAGGAGAGACAGAACATTACAGCTGGCTTACATTTTCCTGAACAAAACATGCACACTCAGAGATTAGGCACATAGTTACCTGAGCTCTGTGGAACATTACTCGGTTCTTTTGTTGGGTAGTTCTTTTGTTATTGTTTTGAGGTTGAGGATGTTAGAGATTTGCTGAGTAGATGGTTAATACATGTAGGGGAGAAGGCCAGTTTGAAGGTAAATGAAGCCCTAATTATTCAGCCAGATGTGTGCTGCATTCCTAGATTCACCTTCTTCTTCCATGCCACTCAATCCTGCTATCTTGTGAGAACTGTGGCGGGGAGAGTGACACACATCTGCCCCAGGCCACCATCGACATTGTGACCTGAGTCATCTGGGGTAGGGCCTGAACACTGGTGTATTTTTTCAAGTTTCTTGATGATTATAATGAACACATAGCTATTCTCAGAGTATATTAAAATTTAATTTATTTTCCTTTTTCTCCCTCTCTTAGTTTACATACCCCAAAAGTGGCATATATGAAGCACATGGTAGTTCTTTTCCATCGTAAAAGTATATGTTCCATACATTGAGAATTGCCTGAATTTTATGAATGTTAACTATTGCTTTGGTGTGGCATTTGAAGCTCAACTTGTCTCTGCTTTCCCTTTTAACTTCCATCTTTTCAGGGGAGCCCCTTGTCTTCTGGAAAGAACACAATTGTAGGGTCTACTGGGGGCCTTCGTAATCCACTGGGCCTCTATCCAAGCCCCAGGCACTTTTCTTCAGAAGAACAGAATGGGGAAGTGCTTGAAGGGTGTTTTCTGTTTTTTTATTCTTTTACTTCCAAGTATTTTATATTCTTTTATATATTCCGTATATTCTACCACAGGCTTGCATATTTCATGTAATTAGTCCTTCCCTGTTTGGTTTGTCCTTTCTAAAGTTGTGTTGTATGGATTTAACAGTAGCACTTCTCTTTATAGATTTACTCAGAAATATTTTTCACCTTTAAGAAGTCTTGTTTTTGAAATTGTGTTTAACTGGCCCTAAAAGGGCAGATATTAAAATGGCAGCTGATTGATACATTGAAAAATAGCAGACCTGCCCTGACTGGTTTAGTTTAGTGGTTAGAGTGTCACCCTGCGGACCAAAGAGTCACAAGTTCCATTCTGGTCAAGGGCATATACATCAGCTGCGGTTGGGTCCTTAGCCCTGGTCAGGATCGTACAGGAGGCAGTCAATGTGTCTCTCTCACATCGATGTTTCTCCCCCCCCCTTCCTCTCTTTCCCTCCCTCCCACTCTATCTGAAGATATATGGAAAAATGTCCTCAGGTGAGGAAGGAAGGAAGGAGGGAGGGAGGGAGGAAAGAAAATAGCAGACCTTAGGCATTATGTAAGGTAATGGAGAGGTAATGTCCGAAAGAAACAGTGGGGATCAGTGAACACCAAGCACATCAGCTTGTAATAAAAAGTCCCTGCTTGGTGAAACTGTCACTATTCACAGATGACATGCTATTGTACATAGAAAACCCTAAAGACTCTCCCTGGCCGGTTTGGCTCAGCGGTTAGAGCATCGGCCTGCAGACCAGGGAGTTCCGGGTTCTGTTCCTGCTAAGGGCACGTACCTCAGTTGCAATTTGTCCCCAGCCCCGGTTGGGGTCGTGTGGGTGGCAATCACTCGTTGTGTCTCTCTCACATCAATGTTTCTCTCTCTTCTTCCCTCTTTCCCTCCCAATAATAAAAAAAAGAAAGAAAGAACACCCTGTAGACTCCACCAAAATACTACTAGATTTAAAAATGAATTTGGCAAAGTAGCAGGATACAAAATTAACATTCAGAAATCAGTGACATTTTTACACACCAATAATGAACACTCAGAAAGAGAAATTTAAAAAACGATCTCATTTATCATTGTAACAAAAGAAATTAAGATACCTAGGAATAAACTGAACCAAGGAGGTAAAAAACCTGTTTTCAGAAAACTACAGGACATTGAAAAAAGAAATAGAGGAAGATATAAAAAAGTAGAAGCATATATCATGTTCATGGATTGCAAGCGTCAACATCATTGAAATGTCCATGCTACCCAAAACAATCTATACATTCAATGCAGTCCTTATTAATGTACCAGTGGCATATTTCACAGATCTAGAACAAATGCTCCAAAAGTTTATATGGAACCAAAAAAATCCCCAAATAGCTACAGCGATCTTGGAAAAGAAGAACAAAGTTGGAGGGATCACAATACTGGATGTCAGGTTATACTACAAAGCCATCATAATCAAAACAGCCTGGTACTGGCACAAGAACAGGCATATTGATCAGTGGAACAGAACAGAGAACCCAGAAATCAACCCAAGACATTATGTTCAATTAATATTTGACAGAGGTGACAAGAGCATACAGTGGAGTCAAGACAGCCTCTTCAATAAATGGTGTTGGGAAAATTGGACAGGTACATGCAAAAACATGAAACTAGATCACAAACTTACACCATACACAAGAATAAACTCAAAATGGATAAAAGATTTAAATATAAGTTGTGAAATCATAAAAATCCTCGAAGAAAATGTAGGCAGCAAAATCTCAGACATCACATATAGTAGAATTTTCACTGATACATCACCTAGGGCAAGAGAAACAAAGGAAAAAATTAATAAATGAGACTATACCAAACTAAAAGATTTCTGCACAGCAAAAGAAACCAGAATCAAAATGTATGGGAGAACATATTTGCCAGTGATACTTGGGATAAGGGGTTAATATCCAAAATATATAAAATACTTGTACAACTCAACAAAAGGAAGACAAACAATCCAATTAAAAAATGGGCAGAGGACCTGAATAGACACTTCTTTAAAGAGGGCATGCATACAAATGGCCAAGAGACATATGAAAAAATGTTCAATGTCACTAATCATCAAAGAGATGCAAATTAAAACAGCCGTGAGGTCAAAAATGAAAAATGGAACTGCCATTTGACCCAGTGATCCCACTTCTTGGAATATATCCTAAGAATCCTGAAATACCAATCAGAAAGAATATGCACCCCTATGTTCATAGCAGCACTGTTTACAATAGCTAAGATCTGGATACAGCCCATATGTCCATCAGTAGACGAGTGGATAAAAAAGCTGTGGTACATTTACAAAGTGTAATACTATGCAGCTGTAAGAAAGAAAGATCTCTTACCCTTTGAGATGACATGGAGGGACCTGGAGAGTATTATGCTAAGTGAAATAAGCCAGTCAGAGAAAGACAAGTACCACATGATCTCACTTATTTGTAGAATATAATGAACAAAATAAGCTGATGAACAAAATAGATCCAGAGACATGGAAGTAGGGAACAGACTAACAAACCTCAGAGGGAGGGGGGCAAGAAGAGATAAACTAAAGAACTTATATGCATATATGCAAAACCAGTTAACTACTGGACACAACAGTGCGGTGAAGGGGGGTTGAGTGTAGGCAGGAGTGGAGAGTTGGGTGTCAATGGGGGGAAAAAAGGAGGGACATTTGTAATACTTTCAACAATAAAGATAAATTTTTTAAAAAGTCCCTGCTTGGAAAGATTACAAAGGATGTGCCTTAGTGGAGAGTTTAATTTAATCAAAGATAAGAAGAAAGCTCTCAGAGATGAGGCTGAGTATATAGGGGAGTTGTGGATATGGCACGATAACCGATAGTCATAGAAGGCACAGTGGTCAGATTTGAGGATTAAAGATGAGAGAGGAAGAAGGAAGTTCAGATCATTATGGCATAATTGTATGGTAATATAAGTTGGGGGGGGGCTTATATATTTGGTGTTGACTATTAACAATAAAGATAAGGGGTTTGGTAAATTTTGTGCTGGTTCTCACTGAGAAGAGTGGGCACTAGCGTCTTGATCACTGAACTCTTTACAGTTGCTAAATCTTTTTTATTTTTATTCAGACACAGCCATAGCAAGCTGAGTGATCACCAGTATTAACAATTCCTTATTGATATAGGATTTGAAATTTTTTTGATGTTATAAAATAAGATGATTAATTTTAGATTATCTTTGGTTAATCATTAAATATGACATTTTATTCCCATTAAATTATGCAAATCAACTTACTTAGAGCAAGTCAATCACCACAGTTCCAAAATTATAGTTTTTATATATTTTTTATAACATGCAATGAATTAATATGACCTATTTCCTTTGTTTTGAAAATATAGCACCTATGTATACTTTTATATGAAAGGCAAAGTTGAATAATCTTTATAAAGGATTTAGCAGATAAATTATTCACAGTGTGATTATTTCATTTTGCTAATAAAGGAAGAAAAATTGCCCTCTATGTTTGAAAAGTGGGGAAAAAACAAAAACAGACCTTGGCGCTTCCTTACTCAGGCAGTAGTCCTTGGCAAATTTGAGATCCAGGGGCCTTCTTCAGGCATTTGAAGGCAAGTTCTGACTGACAGGAACAGCACAGGACTGCTGGTTATGATGACATGACTTGTAGAGCTACTTGGGGGAGTGTTAGTACCTTCAGTAAGCACAGTACATACTCCTGTCTGCTTAAAGGGACTCAGCTCATTAGTGTGTGCAGTAGGGTCGATGGGTGTCTTCATGTTTCGTGGTACTTCGAGTGTGGTAACTTTCTGTCAATAGACAGACAGTAGTGGGTGGGACTGTGCTTTAGAGGAGGGCATCTGCTCTAATTTAATAAAAAGATAGGATCCTAGTTTTCCAAGTCACTGTCCAGCCAGGAAGGGCTTTTCATTTCTAAGTGTGGAAAGAAGTATTTGACCCCTTTGGAATGGTCTGATGCCACCTTTCAGAGTTGCAGAGACACACGGTCAGATCTGTTTTTCACAGGTAACGAAGTTGAGTGAGAGTCCTTTCATCTGCTGAATTCACTGTCTGTAGTCCAGACCATCTCTCACAGTCTTCCTGTCCTCCCACCTCAGTGTCTGTTCTCCTTGAGGACAGCAGGGAGCCGTCACTTACTCCTATAGCACCTTTGTGCAGGGTAGGATATGCACCCCTTTGGAGTGTATGCTGCCCCTCCCCAGGTGTATAGGGTATTGAGTGGGGTTGTAGGCTGGATTTCAGCCCTTGTTCTCCTCCCACCCCACCCCTTTAACTGGGGAGCTTGCACTGCTATACCTGGTAGTCCGGGCAGGAGCCTGGTATTTATTCAGTGTCATGAGCTCTAATGCCTGTGTGGATGTGTGTTTATCCTTCATTACTTGTTACCCAAATGCTTTTTGCTGCAAATGCTGAATTGATATTTCAACTAGAGCCAGGAGTACTGGTGGGGAGTAGTACACTTACCTTATAAGTAAGAAGTGGCCTTACCTTCTGCCCAACTTCCATTTAGTCCTCTCTGACTCTGATTATTCATTTATCAAAGCGTCATCTTTGACCAAGGGACTCCTCATTCATCTTGACACCCAAATTTTGTCCAAAATTGTATTTAGAACCAGCGTACAACACAGTTTTCTACCAACTTTAATGCTGGTAAGGGTAGCATTCTAAGGAACCTCCCTGCCTTCCCCCATCCCAGATCTGTTTCTCAGAGGTGTATGGAGCTGCTAGCATTCATAGCTGAACTCTGCTGATCTTGGCAGTATACGATAAGTCAAGATATTGAGTGTCTGAGGTTCAGAACTACTTCTTTTCCCTTTGGGTGCTCTTGCTGCTCCATGGAGGTATGAATTTGCCTCCATTTTTGACACATTAGAGCTCTGTAGAAGGAGGCGGGACTAATGTGGGCATTAGAGCAAGGCACAGCTGGGCTTGAATGTTGTCATCTGCAGCTTATTAGCTGGGCAGGTAGTTACCCTTTGACCCTCAGTTTTCTCATTTGCACAGTGATGAATCATAAGAGTTCTTATTAGGGTTGTTGTGAGGAACAAATGAACAGATTTCTGTGAAGTGCCAGCATAATGCTTGGCACATAGGGAAGTTCAAGAAATGGTGAGTTATAATCAACAAGAGATGACTGACAAACCTCAGGCCTCCTCCTTCCAAAGCAGGGGCATGCACACTTACTCTTCCATTTAGCTGGAAAACTGATTGCTATAACCATTTTACAAGAGGGAGAAGAGAATATGTGTTTTTTAAAAAGTGCTTTGTTTGGTTCATTCATATCTTGACTGCATCAGTGATGGGAATGAAGTAAGAGATGGTCTTACAACTAGTTACTGAAGTATGATTGAACCTTACAGGTGCCATGATAGAAGTCATTGTGGGATATGGTCAAGTAGGTAAAGTAAGCAATCTATCTTTGGTGGTATCATCATTCTTGTGTCCTGCTTTGGGCTGAACTTGTCTTTTTTCTAATAAGTATAGGACTGAAGTAGATGGGGGAAAGCTAGATTTTGGCGTTATTTAATTTAAAAAATATACTTGGAGGATTGATGGGTCCTTGGATGGTCTTATGGTAGAAGAGTTAGGGAGCAATGACATAAGGAAGTAGAGGGAGGTAATGGAGAGAATTTAACCATAGTGGCCCTGGTAGCTTGTTGTGTGACAGAATAAGTTATTTCATCTCTCTGAGCTCCTGTTCTGCTCAACTGTTGAGGTGACATTAGCATCTCCCTTCCATATTCAGAATGATGTGAGGAGTGAGTAGGATCAGGTATGCGAAAGTGCTTTGAGAAGCATGAAGTACTACCTACATAGTGGAGGAGTTGACATTACATAAGTAGACATACTCCACTCTTTATAGAGGAAGATGGCATTAAGAGTCAGCCAGAAGAGTATTATGCTAAGTGAAATAAGCCAGTCAGAGAAAGACAAGTACCACATGATCTCAATTATTTGTGGAATATAATGAACAAAATAGACCCAAAGACATGGATGTGGGGACCAGACTGACAAACCAGAGGAAGAGGGGCAGGGTGGGAGGGCAGGAAATGATAAACCAAATAACTTATATGCATCTATACGTAACCAATAGACATAGACAACAATACTATGAAGGGGGAGGATGGGAGCAGGGAGGAGAATGTCAATGGGGGAAAAAGGAGAAATATCTGTAACAAAAATAAATAAATTAAAAATAATAATAAAAATAAAAATTCTATTTAAAAAAAAGTCAGCCAGAGAGGAAATTTGCAAAAGGGTTCAAGACTGCGCACCTGCTGTTCCCTCTTCTTGTCCTTCAGACCTCTGCTTTAGGTCACTTGCTCAGAAAAGCTGCCGTGACCACCTTATTGTAGTAGGTCCCCTCCTGTTATTCTAAGTTACTGTAACCTGTGCATTATGGTCCTGGCTCTCATATGTTATAGTTATATGCTTGTTTGCTTACTTGTTTATTGTTTAGATTCTCCATCAGACAGTACACACCCCAAGGGAGGGCAGGCACTGTGTTTTCATTCGCCAATGTAACTTGAATGTCATGCACAGGACCTGACATACACTACACACTCAATAAATAATTTGCTGAATGAAGTAACGGCAGCAGAGAAGACATGTTGGTCTTCTGCCTGGAAAGCAGCTACTCTGGGTATACACAGATACACATCCTATTCTTGTGTGGGGCCCAGATGCAGAGGACTGTCTGTACTTGAGACTGCTATAGCACCACCAGATTACAGGTTCTAAATGCCACAGGCTGGATTTGTTTCTGTTTTGTTTTTAAATTTTTTTTTCTTTATTGATTTTTGAGAGAGAGGAAAGGAGAGGGAGAGAGAGATAGAAACATCGATGACAGAATATCGATTGGCCACCTCCTACTTGCCCCCCACTAGGGATTGGGCCTACAACCTGGGTATGTGCCTTAACCAGGAATTGAACCGGCGACCTCTTGGTGCATGGGTCGATGCTCAACCAGTGAGCCACACTGGCCAGGCTGTTTTTTTTTAATCTTCACCCGAGGATATGTTTTTATTGATTTTTTGAGAGAGAGAGAGAAACATCAATTGGTTGCCTCCTGAATGTGCTCTGACTGGGGATTGAACCTGCAACCTCCGTGTGTGCCCTGACCAGGAGTCGAACCAGCAACCTTTTGGTATATAGGATGATGATCCAACCAACTGAGCCACCCAGCCAGGGCCACAGGTATGGATTTGTGACTCCTGTCTCCCTACCCCCACGTGGCCTTTTCTGCCATTTGGAGACCTTTAACTCACTCGCATTCAGGTATACACTGAATTTGGTGAGTCTGCCTTCAAAAGGGAAAACTCACTGGACTCTGGAACTTGGTTCCAGGGAGTTGATAGCTTGCCAGGCAGGGAGCATGTGTCCTATGTGCTATTTATAAAATGCACCACCCTGGCTCTGGTACGAGGCCGCACTCACTGGGCTTACAGCTGTCTGCCAGATCCTATGCCAACCAGCGCTGTGTCCAGGTATGTGAGATGCAGCCTACATTCCATTCATTTGTCTACTAGGTGATCCTCAGATTGCTGTTCGCTCAGGACACTGAAAAGATGCTGTTTTGGGGGTTATTTTTTTTTACTATTTTTTAAATGGTAGTGTAATGTATTTTCTTAAAGTGTACAACTCAAATTTTATATGTATAAACATCCGTATGTATCTGACAGGGTTCCATCGGTATTTGAGCTACTATGAAATTTTAGGGATAAGGGATTTATTGTAGAAATTACACCTTATACAATTGTGGGAGGAGTTGGGGAAGTGAAGGTTCAGGGGGAGGTGGTTGGAGGTCAGAGAGGAGTACTAACTAGTTTGCTTGAAGCGTTGGCATGGGTGGGCACATCAGAACTTACAGGGAAGTCTGAGAAGCCAGGCACATCCATTGTCAAAATGGGGCCAACATAGGGGAGCTTCTGGAGTGCTCTGTGGGAAAATGTTACCTCCGGGTAGCCAGATTTCTGGTGGTGGGCCAGGGGCTATTGATTTCAGGGTCAGCAGTGAGAAAGATAAGCTAGGTGTAGTGTGCAGGAGAGCAAGGCAGGCTGAGACCTGCCAGGCACCCTTATCTTTGCCCTCCCACTCCGTAGGACTGCCAGGACCTTCAGAGAGCAATGGCTACTGCTTTAATTCCATCCAAATCTCATGCAAGTTTTGTTTTTGGCCAATTCTAACTGGATATTCAGGGAATCATAGTTCCCAGCTTAACCAAGCTGTCACAACACTATCTGGCATACTGTGTAATCACCATCTAGATCAGGATCCCAAAGGCTCCCTCTTGCCTTTTCCCAGACAGCAACACCACCCCACGATCCCCAGTCACTATTCTGACTGACTTCTGCACCAAAGATTTGAGTTGTGTTTGTTCTTTATCTTCATATAAATGGAGTCATGCAATATGTTCTTTTTTGTGTCTGCCTTATTTTGCTCAGCATTGATCTATGAGTTTCATCCATGTTGCAGTAGCTCACTCCTTTTCATTGCTGCATAATATTCCATTGTATGCCTATAACTGCAACTTATTTCTCATTTTGCTATTTTTAGTCACTTGGGTTGTTTCCAGTTTGGGAGTATTATGAATAAAGGTGCTCTAAACATTCTTTTTTTTTTACATATATCCTCACCTGAGGACATTTTTTCCATGTTTTGTTCAGACAGAGTGGGAGGGAGAGAGAGGAAGAGAGAGAGAGAAATATCGACGTGAAAGGGACACATTGAGTGGCTGCCTCCTGCACGACCCAACCAGGGCCAGGGACAAACTACAACCAAGGTACATACCCTCAGCAGAAACCGAACCCGGGTCTCCCTGGACCGCAGGCCGACGCTCTAACCGCTGAGCCAAACTGGCCAGGGCTAAACATTCTTGTTCTTGTCTTTTGATCAACTTGAACATTCTTTTTTTTTGGATGTACACCTAAGAATAAAATTATTGAGTTTTATGGTAGATATATATTCAGCTTCAAGAACTACTGCTGAGCCCTGGCCGGTTTGGCTCAGCGGTTAGAGCGTCGGCCTGCGGTCCGGAGAGACCTGGGTTCGGTTCCCGCTAAGGGCATGTATATTGGTTGCAGTTTGTCCCCGGCCCTGGTTGGTCGTGCGGGTGGCAGCCACTCGATGTGGCCCTTTCACATCGATGTCTCTCTCTCTCTCTCTCTCTTCCTCTCTCTCCCTCCCACTCTGTCTGAACAAAAAAAGAAAAAAAAAAGAAAAGAACTACTGCTGAACAGTTTTCCAAAGTGGTTATACCAGTTTACGCTCTGAGTCTGAGAGTTCCACTTGTTGCATGTCCTTGCCTGTTCCTAATATTGTCTGTCCTTAATTTTTGTCACTCTAATGGGTGTGTAATAATGGTTGACATTTTCCTGATGATTAATGATATTGGGCACCTGTTCAGATGTGTTTTGGCAATTTGGATGTCTTATTTTGTGAAGTACCTGGTCAAGTCTTTTGCCCATTTTTCATTGAGTGTCTGTTTTTTTCCTAGTTGGTTTGTACAAATCCTTTACATGTTCTGAATATAAGACGTTTCTCAGTTACAGGTAGCCCTTTGGTTTCAAGAAGCCATGTTCTTTCTCAGGCAGGAAACAGATGGGGGTTCTGGTAGTTATTTATTGTTTTTTCCTCAGGGAATGAATACATTGGAGTATTGGAAGTTAGCAACGCAACTAACATGATTTTTAAAATAAAATATTGGACCTGACCGGTTTGGCTCAGCACTTAGAGCGTCGGCCTGTGGATCAATGAGTTGCAGGTTCGGTTCCGGTCAAGGGCATGTACCTCAGCTGCGGTTTGTTCGTCCCTAGCCCTGGTTGGGTCGTGCAGAGGCAACCAGTCGATTGTGGTTCTATCACATCGATGTTTCTCTATCTCTCCCCCCCTTTCACTCTATCTGATAATAAGTAGAAAAATATCCTTGGGTGAGGAATAAAAAAATAAATAAATAAAAATAAAATATTGGCTCGGCTGGTGTGGCTCAGTGGTTGAGGGTCGACCCATGCACCAGAAGGTTACCGGTTTGATTCCCGGTCGAGGCACATGCCCAGGTTGTGGGCCAAATCCCCAGTCGGGGGCATGCAGGAGGCGACTAACTGATGTTCTCTCTCATCGATGTTTCTATCTCTCTCTCCCTCTCTTTTCCTCTCTCTCTAAAAATCAATAAAGAAAAATAAATAAATAAATAAATAAAATATTGGACCCATAAGTATTTCTACTGCTTTTCAAAGATAGAACTTATCTTGAGCACTGAAAGAATATACTCATAAACCAAAATTTTAATTCATTTATAAAGATTTGAATGTTGGTTGTGGGTCTTCACTCTGCTAAACTCTGGGATAGAAACTTGCTGTCCTCTAAGAGCACAGAGTCTAGTAGGATGTGTTTGGGGAACAGAGGAAAGATCTGTACCTAGAAAGAAGGGCTCAGAGAAAATGTGAAACGAAGCCCTGATAGAAAAGATCGAAGGAGGTTGAATGTGTGCGTGAGTGGGGAAGCACACTGTACGCTGTGAAAACAAGAAGTGCAGGAAAGAGCGTGGCATGTCCTGGAGCAGCAAGCAGGTGTGAACGGCCCAAACACAGGGTGCCTGTCAGGAGGTAGAGAGTGATGTGGGTGGTGCCAGCATAGGCTGGCAGCCAAGGAGTTTAGTCTGTCAGTGAAGTGGTGTCTTTCAAAGTGTGTAAGCAGGGGTGCATGATTAGATTTGTTTAGAAAGATCGTTTGAGAGAAACATAGTATATGAATTGGAATTTTAAACTGATGGCAGGGTCTATAAAATTGTACACCCATGTTCATAACAGCATTAGTCCTCATAACCAAAAGATGAAAACAACCCAAATGTCTGTGAATAGATGAATATATACATACAATGGAATAATATTCAGCCATAAAAAGTAGTGAAGTTCTGGTACATGTGACATTGCCAGTAACATTGAAGACATTGTGCTAAGTGAAACAGGCCAGATGCAGAAGGATAAATATTATATGATTCCACTTATATGAGGTACCTAGAATAGGCAAATTCATAGAGACAGAAAGTAGAATGGTGGTTACCAGAGGCTAGAGGGGAAGGAGGAGGGGGTACTTACTGTTTAATGGGGACAGAGTTTCTTTTGAGGGTGATGAAAATGTTCTAGAAATAGTGGTGATTGTTATACAACATTGTGAATGTACTTAATGCTACTGAATTGTATACTTAAAAATGGCTAAAGTGGTAAATTTTATGTTTGTATATATCTTACCATAAAAATAAAAAACTCCACTTTGAGCTGGGATCTATCTGAGGAGATCTGAGTGTAGATCTTGACCATCGCAAGGGTGCAGGTAGAGATCATGATGTTCAAGGCAGTGAGGCTGGAAGGATGGGGATGGGAGGAGAGATTCAGAAAGAACAAATGGGGAGTGCATCTTGTACTGTCCTGCACTCCCTTAAGTACTTAGCATGGTGCTGTCCTCGACCTCCCATTTTTTGGCAATGAGAAGAAGGTTGGAGGCCCAGACCTGGAATTCTGATTTGGGTGGATAGCAATTTTACTAGGGTTGCAATTCAGGGGGAGCGACAAGTTTGGAAGAGAAGAGAAGGAGTTCTGCGTTAAGTAACCTAACTTGGAGATGCCCTCACATATTCTGATGGAGATGTCCAGGAGACAGTTACAGAATGGTACAGAATGAAATGTAAAATAAGAGGGCCAAGGACAGGAGAATCCTGGGAGCCCTTATTTATCAGTGTGGCAGAAGTCAAAGGAGTGTCCAGACAAAAACCAGAGGAGGAGATTTCAGTTGTATAATCCTTAGTCCTTTGCCAGATTGGCTTTTTGGTTGCTCCTAGTGAAGTCACACTTTCTCCCTTGGGGTGTTCCCTCTCCAAGCCAGGCTGTCCTAGTTGGGCAGGACGTCCTGGAGTGCGGAGGTGAGTGTAAAATGGATTCATTTCCAAACATTTCAGCTGTGTATATGGAATCTGTAGGCCTTTAGTCTTCTAACCCGTGCTAATTTTCTGATTCCACTATCCCTTCATTGCTTATTTTGCTTGCATGCTACATTTAAATAAAAACTGACAGCTTTTGGCCAACATCAGTCTCAGGATAGAAGACATCTGTAACCCTACAGTCCCATGGGTAACATCAATTAAGATGCCTATGCATTTATGTTTTAAAGGTCAAAGCATTTCTTTCATAAATTTCATTGCTTTTGTTTGACCAGTGATTTGGGAAATTACTAGGTTTGGTATTCATGATCCATTGCTTTTCACTGTGCTTTTGAAATCATACAGCTGTCAAGAGGCCAAGGGACAATGCGTTTCAAGATTTAACTGAAGTATGTTTGATTCCTTGGATCTAGTACTCAGTCTGTTATGGCGAAGAGAGGTTTGTGCAGGAGTACTGCTGAGACTTTGTTGGGGGGAGGATGTCAGAGGATATAAACAGATTAAGGGCTTCATTGTTTCAGTTTGGGAAGCATTATTCTCAGCATTAGTTACTTAAAAAAAAAAAAAAAATTATAAACTTCCAGGTCCCCAAGCCAAACCCAGCCACGTGCTTCTCATGCAGAGGCAAGGTGGCTGTGACTGTTTTCTGTGGCCTGTGCTCTGAGTCCTTCCTGTTGCCAAATTGGCAGCAACAGCAAGTGATTACTAACTTTGTCTTCATATCCATCAGCCTCTTTTTTTTTTTCTTTATTGATTTTTAGAAAGAGAGGAAGGGAGAGGAGAAAGAGATAGAAACATCGATGAGAGAGGACATTGATTGGCCGCCTCCTGCATGCCCCCCACTGGGGATCAGGCCCACAGCCTGGGCATGTGCCCTGACCGGGAATTGAACCAGCGACCTCTTGGTGCATGGGTCGACGCTCAACCACTAAGCCACACCAGCCAGGCATATCCATCAGCCTCTTAAACCTGACTAAACCATACTCATCTTCAGATTTGGGAGTTACTGAAAATCCCTCTAGAGTGATGGGAATGTTCTAAAACTAGACTGTGGTAGTGGTTGCATCGCTTGGTAAATGTACTAAAAAGTATTGCCTTGTTGTCCTGGCCGGTTTGGGTCAGTGGTTAGAGCGTCAGCCGGTGGACCAAGGAGTCACAGGTTCGATTCAAGGGCACGTACCTCGGTTACGGTTTGTCCCTGACCCTGGTTGGGGTCGTGTAGGAGGACTCGATATGTCCCTTTCACGTCAATGTTTCTCTCTCTTCCTCTCTATCTGAACAAAAATGGGAAAATATCCTCAGGTGAGGATAAAATAAATGAATAAATAAAAGTATTGCTTTGTACACTTAGAACAGATGGACCTCATTGTATGGAAATTATGTGTCCCCTCTTCCGCCTGGGTGCTACTCTTTGGAGGCAGCCAGAGCCCTGCTTGGAGTCCTGGCAGTTCTCGGTCAAGTACTGTAGGATTCTGAGGGCAGGAACTGGGCACAGCTTGTGCCTCTCACCCGGCTGCCCTCCACTTGCTCTGCTTAGAACATCTGGTACCTAGTCTGGTTGGCATATCCACCATGAATAAGTCAAGCCCATTTATATTTTGAGGCTATAAGGTGAGAAGCTCAGATTCTCCAGGGTCCAGGTGCCAGTTACCCAGTTTATGGTTTATCCAGATCCCATGACTCTTTTTCCCCCTTGCTTTTTAGCCATTTTATTGCTCTGTTAACACCCAGGTTACAGGGTAAGGAGGGAATTTCCTGGAAACTAAATCTCACAGCATGACCATTTCTCATCAGTTCCATTTTGAAGGTTCAGTGGGAAAGGAGGTTAATTAATGACTTGAGTCATCTATATATTTGCTAACCTCTTCATCCTCTTCTGCTTTTCCCCAAAAATTATCTAGATGATTGAAAATGAGGTACAAAAACTATCCCTGCCTTCACCCCAAGTGCCGCTCAATCCAGTTAGACAGCAGTAATATGAAACAAGTTTGGTTCACTGATTATTACTAATTTTCTCTTCAGAAACCTTATCTTATCCACCTTCACTGTTTTATGTTAGTGCTTATCACACCAGGTTGTTAAAAAGAAACCAAATATGCTATTACCAATAGGGATTGAGGCTTCACTATGAACAAGTGGGTTCAAGTGCCCCATTAGGAGGTACGCAGTCTGAGCACAGAGGCTCACCTTTGATGTCATCCTCGCTGGATATTCACTGAATTTCTATAGCCTTCATGCTGGAGTTCGAGGTGCTCTGAGGCTTCTGGTCATATATCTCCTGAAATACAGACTAAGCTCCTTTAACAAAGTCTTTACAATGTTTAGTATCTGGATCAATATGTATTTACATTCACTTTCCCTGTCCTGAAGTGAGTGATATTTCTAAAAGTGGGTATACTCAGTCTGTGCCCAAAAGGGGAGCCTGAGGGTGAGATGCACCGAGATCAGTTGGGCATTGAGTGGTCCTGAGCCATGGCTGCAGGCACAGAAGTCCTTCAGTTTGTGAGAGGGCAGAAGCCGTCCTTCGGTTGCTGTGCTGCTGAGGCTGGCTTCCCTGAATTCAGACCTGCCTAAGCCATAGCTGCCGAGAGAGAGGGTCAGGAAGTAAGTACCTGTTTACTGTGCCCTAGGGAGCCCTGGACTTGCTCAGGTTTTATTATTTAAAAAAAAATTCTTTTTTTCTTTATGATTTTAGAGAGAGAGGAAGGTAGAGGGAGAGAGAGAAACATCAACAAGAGAGAACATCGATTGGCTGCCTCCTGCATGCCCCCACTGGGGATGTGGCCCACAACCTGGGCATGTGCCCTGACCGGGAATCGAACTGGCGACCCCTTGGTGCATGGGTCGACGCTCAACCACTGAGCCACACTGGCTGGGCCTCGCTCAGGTTTTAAATCCCAGTCCATGGAGCAAGCAGAACGTTTACCTACTGTGCACCACAGTAGGCAGGTCAATTACAGTAGTCCTGTGCCTATAATAAATCTGGCAAGGGTTCAGAAAATCAGGTTGTAGGCAAGGAACAGCTTGTAACCCGAAATGCTGCTGCTGAACCAGAGAAGAATGCCTGAAGGTGGCACTGGGTCTCTTGGCCATCAGGTGTTGGCATTGTAGGATGAGGGTGGATGTGGAATATTGCCTTTAGGCACTTTTGGGGCTATACCACCTAATCTCATTGGTGCTGAATTGAGCAAAGATTAATAAGTCTTCTGTAGAAAAACTTTGGTGGGTTGCTGGCGTTGAGCCCGGAGTAGTTGGAATTTTGGAGTCCAAAGGTCTCATGGCAGTTAATTTTTGGTGATTGGTCTTAGAAGAAAAGAAACTAAAGTTTGGGGTGTACTTCAGCACACCTTGGCTAGAGTGGGAGGGCATCCCTAGGGCAAGGGAGTGGTGTGAGGAGGAGGAGTTGTGGGCTGCACTCTCTCAAGAGCCTGCCAGGGTACAGCTTGGGGAATCTGCAATATTCCTTGAGCACAAAAAAGAAAAGCTTGTTGTTATTCCCTTTCTTTGGATGTTTCCTTTCTAATGAAATGGGCTCTTTAAAGTGTGAAGGGGTTCGCTGCAGGAGTGGCCGCCAGTTCCAGCTCAGCAGGACCAGAGTAGAGTGGGAGGGTGGGCCTTCTGGAGCATGTGATCCTGAGAAAACCTATTTCTCTGAGAAAATTATGCTGACAGCCCATACCCTTTTAAGCTAATTTGGGAGAGACAGTACAGGGGTGGGCAAAAGTAGGTTAATGTTAATAATAATAATACAATAATTAATAAATAATAATACAAAATAAACTTCGTGTTCGCGTACTCATGGCTGTAAACCTCCTTTTGCCCACCCTGTATATTCTGTAGAGCTGGTTTAAGATTGGCCCTCTTGGTTTCTTTGTGCTGTGCAGACAAGTGAGGTTTCTTCTTTGAAAACTTGAAAATGATCAGGGCCTTGGAGCCAACTAGCCCACTCCCTTCTGTGGCCTGGAGCTGAGGCAGAGAAGGCAGAGCCGTCAGTCAGCTTGCTGCACGGGTGGAGGCGGAGGCGGAGTGGGCAGCTCTGCCGTGTTGGAAAAGTAAGATCTTCCTCCTTTGTTAGCTGCCAGCCTCCTGAAGCAGCTTCATCTGACCAGTCCCGTTGTGCAGCCCGTCTTCTGGCTTGATCTCCTCCTCCTCCCCATTTCCATGTCTAGGAACCCTTTGGGGCATCTGGTGAATCTTTTTTTAGATTATCCGACACTTGGGCAATTTGAAATCACAATACTAGTAACTTAGGGATCCTCTGGTATCTGGAAAAGGTAAATATCATCCTGGAATGTGAATCAAAAACAATAGTCCTTTTCATAATCAGGACTTGTCCAGAGATGCTGTAGGGAACTCAACTTTGGCTACTTCCCTGTTCTTCTCTCATGCCCTAAATCAGTAACAAGTTAATAACGAACTAATCATCACACAAATACCTTTTCTCTTTTCCTATACTTCTGTGTCATTAGACATTATGGCCCAAGTAAGCCTTTTATTTGTCTTTTCCTTTTTCCCTGGCACCTGCTTTTCCATGGGCATGTGAACTAACTGCAGGCATAAACATGAATCACTTTTCTGCTTACCACAGAAGCTGATGGGTAGATAGGACGTCATTCTAGAGCAAGCAAGAAGTGTCTAAAGGGAGGTGTGTAGCAAGGTGAGAAGAAGCACAGAGGAGGGAGTGATTAGCTTTGCCTGGGGGGTGGGCTAGGTGGGGTCATTTCAGTGCAGCCTGGAATGAATAGTAGGAGTGTCAAGTGGACAGGGAGGAAGGACATATTAGACAAAGGGGAACAGCATGAACAAAGTCCAGGAGGCTCCTGAGACATCCTCGAAACTAGAAGTTTGAGCGAAGAAAATGGTTTGTGTTTGGAAGTGTAGGAATAAGGCTGATGGTAGATCTCAATGGGCCTTTTGAACCTTGCTGAGAGTTTGGATTATTCCCTGCAGACAACAGAGTGCTGTAGCAGGATCACATTTCCTCTTACAAAAGAACACTCTGGCACACAGGTGGAGGATGGATTGGAGAGGAATTAAGATTAAGAGGCTATTGAATAGTCCAAGCTGGAAATCACAGGTGCTGCCCCCAAGATAATGGTAGGGAGATGACATAAAATAGAGGTCCTAGACAGTTAGAATTGACAGGGCTTTGCTTCTGGCTAATGGTGTTGAGGGATGACGACAGAAAGGTCTTTGATGACCCCAATGTCCATTTGGTGGATGGATGGTGGTGGCTATATGACTATATGAGGGGTGTGAATTGACAGAAGAGAACAGAAGTGTTCTGTTTTGGACTGCTCAATGTAAGGTACCTGTGGGATGTCTGGATGAAGATATTTAGTAGCATTTGGGTCTTAGGAGCAAGGTCAAAAAAGAAAAACGTTTAGAGGTCATCCATTTTTGTGAAGGAGAGGGGCAGATGCAGTAATTGGAGCCATCTCAGAATTGCGCAGCTGTGAGAACAGTAGTAGGAGAAGCAGGAGTCAGCCAAGGGAGGGAGAGTTTCTAGGAAAAGCTACCGAGTGAGAACAAGTAAGAGAAGGATTAAAAAGTGTCTTGACTTTTCACAATTAAAAAGTCATTGTTGCCTGGCTGGTGTGGCTCAGTGGTTGAGCATCGACCCATGCACCAAGAGGTCTCCGGTTCGATTCCCAGTCAGGGCACACGCCCAGGTTGTGGGCCAAATCCCCAGTGGAAGGTGTGCAGGAGGCGGCCAATCGATGTTCTCTCATCGATGTTTCTATCTCTCCCTCTCCCTTCCTCTCTCTAAAATCAGTAAAAAAAAAAAAAAGTCATTGTTGACTTTAGTAAATGATAGAGACAGAAAGAAGCCTGATTGTAGAGGGAATGGAAGATGAACAGAACCTAGGAGTCATTGGGAGGTCCTAGGTGACAGCAAGAGTAGACTGCTCTTTCAGAAAGGCCAGTTAGGAATGCAAGAGGGGTAGCACAACAGGAGAATGTACTTCAGTACCACTGAACCGACTGTACACGTTAACATGGAAACCATTTTATAACAGTGCAGCAGCCGATGGGGCCCGATTCAGAGAAGGACTGGGGCAGGGGCTTCTCTGAGGCAAGGGAGGGTAAGTGGGAGGGCACACTTGCCTCTCCTCTGGACCATGTGAGAGGCAAGGGTATTGACAGTGGAAGAGGTGAGTTTGGAACAGGGGGCCTGAGAATACAGAACCAGGTTTCTAAGAACCAGTGCAGGTTCCGTAAAGAAATTGCTGGGCAGCAGAGGCCCATCTGTGGATGGAGGTGACGGTGTGGTGTAGCCATGTCAGTCTGCACTGCCTTTTTTTCCCCTCCAATAGTTCAGAAAAGTTGTTTTTGTCTCATCCCCATTCCACTTGTGAAGCTGGTGTTTAGGTATCTAGTGATCTGTCTCTATTTGCCTCTCTCTCTCTCCACCTAATTATCAGAAGCTGGTGAAGAGTAAAATGCACAGTAACCTTTTGGCTCCCCTGTGTCATCCTGCTTCGAATAGGCAAGTGTTGCCTCTTCAGACACCCTGGGCTTATGATAGTTTCATAGTTTTCTGATGCAGATTTTATACACACACACGCACAACTTGGATTTAGAAATGTTATGGGTCCTTCACTTATTTCTGGGGAAGTGGGCTGGGGCTGTTGTGTAGCATTTCTTGACACTGATACTACTCTTCTTTTCAGAAACCAGTAATTTTTTTTTTTTTGTAGGGGACAGTTAACTCTGAAACTGTTTGGCTACTGAGAACAAAGCACCTCCAGGTTGTGGCTCCTGTCCTGAGCTGGGCTCAGGGGCCTGCAGGGAGGCACATGTGCAAGGCAAAGCCAGAGCAGGTAGTGGTCAGGAGAAGCTGCAGGCCTCTGGAAGACCAGAGGCAAAAACTGTCTGGACTCCCCTTGTAAGATTCCTGCATCTCAGTGTATGTGTTCACTCCTTCTCCCAGCCTGGGGCATTTGCCTGAAGACACCAGTCCATTTTCATTTGATATACTTCTGCCTCAGATCCTAACAGAATTCTGCCTGAATTCATCATCTTCTGGGCAGAATTTGGAGATTCATTTACCTATTCATTCATTCATTCATTCATTCATTCACTCATTCAAGAGGTAGTTATTGTGTACCTGCTTTGAACCAGGAACCATTCTATGTGCGATGGTACAGCAGTGAACAAAATGGCAAAAATCCTTACCCTCATAGAGCTTACATTCATTCTAGACAGGAAGACACACTGTAAATAAATAACATTTATAGTGTGCCAAGTTGTGATGAGTGCTTTGGGGAAAATCAGGGAAAAGAGGATCAGGAGGGTGGGGAGTCTGTTTTAAATGGCATGGTTAGGAAAGGCCACACTGAGAAGGTGACATTCGAATAAATACCAAAGGGTGATGAGAGAGTAAGTCATGCACATGTCAGCTCAATTAGAAAGCTCACACCCTTGCAGGCAGAGAGAGGCTTTTTTCCTCTGTTCATTGTATTAGAGCTTAGAAAGGTGCTTGGCACATAATAGATGCTCAGTAATATTTTTTGAAAGCATGAATGGACTTGGGGAAAAAAGTATTTCAGACAAACCAAGCAGCAAGTGCAAAGGGTGAAGTGAGAGAGTGTGTGTCCAGTGTACATAAGAGCAGGAAGGAGCAGTGTGACTGAGGGGTGAGCAAGCGGAGCAGCAGAAGGGGAGGTCAGAGGTAGGGTGTTTATGGGGTGCAGATCTTGTAGGGGCTTCCTGAGACCTTTTTAGGGGTCCTTGAGGTAAAAACTACTTTCACAACAACACTAAGGTGATGTTATTTGTCCTTTCCAATCTCATGCGTACAGTGGACTTTTCTAGAGGCTACACGATACGTGATCTTGTAACACAAGGAGTGCAGAAGGCAGAGATGAGAATCCAGTGGTCTTCTCAAGCCAGGCATTAAGTAGAGCTGCAGAAATGTAAAACAAGTTTACTCTTCTCACTAAAATTTTGTTTTGGAAAATATTTCTCTATAAAATATGTTATGTTACTATTAATAGATTGTTACTGACTTTTTTCAGTTTTAACTTCAAATATTGTAAATATTGATAGATCTTTGGGTCCTCAATATTTTTTTCTTAACTCATCTTTACTGTTGAATGTATTACAGATATCCCCCCTTTTTTCCCCATTAACCCTATCTTCCCCAATCCCACCCCCCTCCAGCCTTCCCCACACTATTGTCTGTGTCCATTGTTTATGCATATATGCATAGAAGTTCTTTGGTTTATCTCATCCTGGCCTCCCTCCCCCCTTCCCTTTGAGGTTCATCAGTCTAACAGCCAATTTGTACTTCTTAATTTCTTCATCTTTTTCACCCATCCCCCCACCCCCACCCATCTGGCAACTAACAAAAAGTTCTCTGTATCTATGAGTTTGTTTCTGTTCTGCTTGCTCATTTTGTTTGTAGAGTCAATTGTTGATAGATATGTATGTATTGCCATTTTATTGTTCATATTTTTGTTCTTCTCCTTCAAGAAGACCCTTCAACATTTCATATAATACTGGTTTGGTGGTGATGAACTCCTTTAGCTTTGTCTTGTCTGGGAAATTCTTGGTATGTCCATCGATTTTATTTATTTATTTATTTATTTATTTATTTATTTATTTTTTATTTTTTTTATCCTCACCCGAGGACATTTTTCCATTTTTTGTTCAGATAGAGTGAGAGGGAGAAAGAGGAAGAGAGAGAGAGAAACATCGACGTGAAAGGGACACATCGAGTGGCTGCCTCCCGTATGACCAACCAGGGCCGGGGACAAATTGCAACCGAGGTACGCGCCCCTAGGTGGGAACCGAACCCAGGTCTCTCTGGACCGCAGGCCAATGCTCTAACCACTGAGCCAAACTGGCCAGGGCTGTCCATCGATTTTAAATGATAGCTTTGCAGGATAGAGTAATCTTGGTTGTAGGTCGTTGCTGTTTATCACCTTGAATATATCTTGCCACTCCTTTCTGGCCTGCAAAGTTTCTTTTGAAAAATCAGCTGACAGTCTTATGAGAGCTCCCTTGTATGTTACAGACTGCTTTTCTCCTGCTGCTTTTAAGATTCTCTCTTTGTATTTAACCTTTGGCATTTTGATGATGATGTGTCTTGGTGTGGTCCTCTTTTGGTTCATCTTGTTTGGAACTTCCTGTGCTTCCTGTACTTGTATGTCTGTTTCCTTCATCAAGTTAGGGAAGTTTTCTGTCATTATTGTTTCAAATAGGTTTTCAATGTCTTGCTCTCGCTCCTCTCCTTCTGGCACCCCTTGATGCGAATGTTGGCACTCCTGAAGTTGTCCCAGAAGCTCCTTACACTATCCTCATTTTTTTGGATTCTTTTTTCTTTTTGCTGTTCTGATGGGGTGTTTTTTGGTTTCTTATATTCCAAATCGATGGTTTGCTTCTTGGCTTTACTTATTCTACTATTGAATCTGTGTAAATTATTCTTTATTTCAGTTAGTGCATCCTTCATTTCTGACTGGTCCTTTTTTATGTTGTTGATGTTCTCACTAAGTTCCTTGGAGATCTCCTTAAATTCCTTGAAGGTCTCACTAAGTCCCTTGAATGTCTCACCAAGTTCCTTGAGCAACCTTATAACCAGTATTTTGAACTCTGCATCTGATTGATTGCTTATCTCCATTCTGTTTAATTCTTATCCTGGAGTTTTGTTCTTTTCTTTCATTTGGGACATGTTTCTTTGTCCCCTCATTTTGGCTGCTTCCCTGTGATTGTTTCTATGTATTAGGTATAGTTGCTGTGTCTCTTAGGCTTTGTAGGGTGGCCTATTGTTGTAGGTGTCCTGTAGGATCCAGTGGCACAGTCTCCCTGATCACCCCAGCTGTGCTCTCAGGTGCACCCCTTGTGTGGACTGTACACTTTTCTGTTGTAATTGAGTCTTGGTTGCTGTTGACACGTCAATGGGAGGGATTTACTCAGGCTGATCAGCTGCAACGACTGTCTGTGCCCACTGACCACTGGCCTCTGACTACCTTGGAGGATCAGCTGTGCAGGGGCCCACCACATAGAGCAAGACTTACTTCATCAGGGCTCTGGTACCCACTGAGTCCACTCATTGAGTGTGTCACTTGTGGAGGTGGTTGTGTGATGGTGTTTCGATGTGGTTTGAAGCTGTGTACTGGGTGTGCTGGCTCTGGGGCAAGGTCAGCCACTGCCTGTGTTCTATCCGGGGCCACCAGGCATAAGCTACAAAGTGACCTGCCGATGGCTGCTTCTTGTGCTGGGCTTGGAGGTGCCCAGGAAAAGCCAAGTTGTGAACCAGGGCTGGTTGCTTCTAGTGCCAGGCCTGGGGCCACTTAACGAGAAGTATGGGGCTTGCTAAGACCAGATGCTGCTTTTTTGAGAGATTTTAGGAAACTCTGAAGCAGAATCCAAGACAGGCCAATCCTATGGTAAAGCCTTTGGAAACAGCTTGGGTGGGCCTGAAAGTTGGGTGGGGCAGGGCCTCAGGGAATCACCAGGGCGGGGCACACAGTGTGAGCCAGGTTGTTGGAATCTCAGATATGGCGGCACTTTGCCGCCGCAGGGAAGGGCTCGCCAAAGGAACATCAGCCTCCACCAGCATGTCTGTCCAGGATAAAGCTGCCTCTCCAGCCCTCGTCCTGAGGCCAAACAGCTCAGTTCTTTCCTATATGTCTCTGGTGCCCCTCAAGCTGCCTCCCTTCCAAGCTTACAGGGAGCAGGTCCGAGTAAGTCCATGCTCTGGCCCTTTAAGAGGAGCTGCCTGGGGCTCCAGCAGCCTCAGCCTCCCTCAGCCTCAGTTCCCGCTGGTTTTACAGCCAGAAGTGATGGGGATTCTCTTCCTGGCACTGGAACCCTGAGCGGGGCGCCTGGTGTGGGACGGGGACCCCTCAGTCCTCAGGGAGGACCTTCCCAGCCGAGGTGTCCTCCTGATTTTTATCCGCCACACGTGGGTGAGGACCAGCCTGTCCGCCTCCGCCCTCCTACCAGTCTCGATGTGGCTGCTTTTGCTTCTTTAATTTTGTAGTTCTAGGACTTCCATTCAGCTCATTGTTAGGTGGTTCTGAACAATGGTTGTGTTGAAGTTTAGTTGTAATTTTGATGTGGTTGTGGGAGGATGCGAGTCCGCGTTTACCTATGCCACCATCTTGATCGGATGTCCAAAGTCGGTCCTCAATATTTTTAAAGAGTATAAAGAAGCCCTGATACCAAAATTTTGTGAAACACTGTTACAGGGCCTTGTAGACCGTAGTAAAATGTTTGCTTTTCTGCTAAGATGGGAGCCATAGCCCTGGCTCTGGCTGAATCAAACAGAATGACATTTAGTGACTATTGTTTAATGTTTGTCTGGGTTTTTTTATCCTCTCCAGAGGACATTTTTCCATATTTTGTTCAGATAGAGTGGGAGGGAGAGAGAGGAAGAGGGAGAGAAACATTGACGTGAAAGGGACTCATCGAGTGGCTGCCTCCTGCACGACTAACCAGGGCCAGGGACAAATTGCAACCGAGGTACATGCCCTTAGGGGGAACCGAACCCGAGTCTCTCTGGACCGCAGGCCGACGCTCTAACCGCTGAGCCAAACCAGCCAGGGCTAGTGATGATTGTTTAAAAAAAAAAAAAAAGTCCCTATAGGTCTTGAAAACAAAGGGAGACATGTTTTAGAGGTAGCACATATGTAATAAGAGAACTTTGGAGTTGCACCATGGCTCCTGCAGTAATCTGATGATGGTGAGGAGTGAAGGTGGTGCCTTTGGCAAGGGTGGTAAAGGAAGAGATTGTGAAAAGTAGTTGGATTTGGGCTATATTTTAAAGATAGAACAGACAGAAGTTATTGAAACATTGATTATGGGATGTGGCAGAAATTAGGATAATTCCTAGGCATTTGGATTGAGCAACTAGGTGGATGGTGATGCCCTTGCTGAGATGCATAATACTAAGAAAGCAGCAGGCGGGGGTAGGGATGGGGATGAAGAGCTTGGTCTTGTGTGTGTCAAGTTTTTGTGAATGCCTGTCAAATTCCAAGTAAGCAATTGATTCAGAAGGGAGAAAACAAATATTTGGGTGCTGTTGACTGTCTCTATTATAAAATGGTATTTAAAGACATGGGACTGAAAAAATAAATAAATAAATAAAAAGTAAAGACATGGGACTGGAAGAATTTATAAGGACAGAGTTTTTCTCAGTTGTTCTCGTTAATGGGTCATGAAATCAATACAGTGGGGATCAACGATTTAAAAAAATGAAATAGAACGGAGAACATCAGAATATCTTAGTAGTAAGGGTAAACTTTATTTTGAGAAAGTTGTTTAAAATTACATTTATATAAATATATATAGAGAGAAAACTGTGTGTACGATTTAAAAAGTTTGAAAACCACTGATGTTTAGGGAGTGGGTGTAGATTAAAAAGACACCCAAATAACCCCATGGCCATTTCAACATGTAGAGATTGGAAATATGTGAGGTACCAGCAAAGGACACAGGAGGTGCCTAGCAAGGCAAGAGTGTGGCATCCTAGAGGCCAAGAAGAGGTGTGATGAGCTATGAATCGCGCTGCGTGCACATGGGTTGAGGAAATGGGGGTTGCAGATTGACCATTGGAAGTCATGTGTATCCTTGAGAAGGCATTACTGGGGAGTGTTGGGGATGAAGCCTAATTGTTATAATTTCAGAAGGTAGTGGGAGAAGAGGAAGCCATGACCACAAGCACAGGCAGTTCTTGCAGGGAGTGGAGTAAGCCAGTCAGAGGGGATGGGAATGGGGGGGTGGTCATTTATGTTGATGGGGGATGGTTCCATTCGTGGGGAAAGGATTGCTGCAGAAGAAGGGGACCAATGAGGAGGCGTGTGGTTGAGGAAGAAAGGGGATCGGATCGGGTATACAGATGATGGTTGCTTCAGGCAGGCATGTGGACAGTTGCTGTCGATTGTCATAGGAGGGAAGGTGGATGAATGGGTGTAGGCATTAATGACAGGAGCTTGTGGAAGAATGCTAAGAGGGTGAAAAAACTGCCAACCCTGTCAAACAGAAATGGTTTCAGGAAATGAGAATGTGGAAATAGCACATATTTGGAAGGCAGTTATGTAGAGAGGAACTAATTCTGGATACTTCCAACAGGTAAATTTTGGACCACTGGGTAAAAAGCTATGGGCAAAACGATTTTGGCCTTCTACGGAGAAATTGAGTCCTTGGAAATTAAAATTTTAAGCTGCTCAAAGATTATGAAGCCCGCTTGGTAAGGTCACAAGTCCCCTGTCATTGGAGCTGCTGCGTGTTGTGCATGGTGTGTTTGAGATGGCTGCTTAGACTAGGGGATCCTTCATATCCCTCCTTGCCTGAACTGTTGTGTGTATTGTGATTCGTGACAGTTTGCAGTAAGCAGACTAGACACCTGGGAAACCCCAAATTCTGTTCCAGGTTAATCTCTTGCAGTTGTTTGTGTGTTCTGGGCAAGCCTTCTAAAGCTTTAGCTGTAGGTTCTGCCCCTGGGATAGGGAGGTAACTAAGAGGCTATAAAGCACCTCTATGGGACCTTGTGTTTTCCCCAGCAGCTGTACAGTCATCTGTATGGGGTATTGGGATTCTTTTGGACTGCTGCAGCTCTGAGCCCCTGTGCTGCAGTGGCCCTAGAGGTCACCCTGCACAGTGGCTGCCCAACCACTTCCTGAGTCTGCACCAGTATAGATGGTTTGGTAGCCCTTTAAGAAGCAAAATCTCATGAAGTGCCTACTCCAGCCTGGAACTGGGTACACAGCACTGAGTAAAGTAGCCTGGAGCCCGCTCTTGTAGAGAACAGCTTTGGCTGTGCTTTCCCAGAACCTCTGAGCCTTTCTCTGCAGTCAGAGGCCCTTGCTGCACACCGAGAGCTTGGATCATAGCCGTATTCTTAGATTAGTGGGGCAGGGAGGTGTTGGTCTTTTGATCTCTTTGTAACTCAGCTCTGTACTCTTGTAGTGGGTAGGTTGAGGTTCAACTCCTGTCCTGCCCTGAGTTCCTACAATGAATGGAGTAGCATTAGGTGATTCAAAAATGCTTTGTTTGTTTTTGTTAGTTTGTTTTATTTTTTTATAGAGCAGGAGGGAGGAAGAGAGAGAGAGAGAAACATCGATGTGAGAGAAACACATCAAGTGGTTGCCACCCACACGACCCCAGCTGGGACTGGGGACAAACTGCAACCGGGGTACATGCCCTTAGTGGGAACCGAACCCGGGACTCTCTGGTCTGCGGGCTGACGCTCTAACCGCTGAGCCAAACCGGCCAGGGCTCAAAAATGCTTTGTGATTGTCTCCTCAAAGGTGTTGCTGATGGCTAGGGTGCTGGAGCCTGCTGAAGAATCCAGACTGGTAAGTGCTGTGTTAGTACTATTTCAGTTGCTTGGCCTTTCAGCAGCCAATAGAAGGAGTTACTGTGAAACAAGACCACCCTTACTTTCAATTATGAAAAGGCTCCATTTCAAAGGAACAGATGCAGGGATAAATTGTGAGAAGAAAAGAAATCCTGTATTGTGTGTCTTTCCTAAATTTACTTGAAACTACATATCCATTGATAACTGGGCAGCTATCTTCCTAGCAGACAGGGTCTGTCTGTGGTTTGTCTATTGACCTACAGTTTCTGGCTCTCAGGCAGTGAGAGGCTGGAGCATGCATTCTGATGAGCTTGTATTTCTCACGCTGTATTCCCAGGTGGTAGCAGAACATGGCTGCACTGCTTTCCGGCTGTGTGGCATTCCAGCTGCTTTAAGCTGCAGTCTTCCCGTAGATCCCACCTCATGGGGCTGTGGTGAAGGTTCGTTGAGATAAGGGATGGCTCTGACAGCTCGTAACTTGTCGGTATCTCAGTTTTTGCTGTTACTGGTGAAATTCCTTATATCTTTCTTGTTTTAACATCTGAGTTTGGCAGAAACTATTGACATAGATCTTATTCCTTGAGCCCTTCCCACCCTATGCCACACCATCCAGAAGAGATGGAATGGAGAGGGTAGGTAGAGGGTGATGAAGGAACAAAGACAGTTTTGAAACATTTTTCGTTCTTTCAAAAAGCTATCTGAGCTCTCTCATTCTGTTATATAAGTGGCCATCTATTTAGCCTGAGTACACCTTTTGTTGCTGGGAGGCTGAACCACTAGATAGTGATAACAACACTACCATTTACTGGGTCTTGCTATGTGCCAGGCACTGCCGAACAGTGTACACTCATGGCCTCATGCCTGTGTTCAGTCTGTAGATGAGGGGACTGTGTGACACTGGGCCTCGCAGTGCTCCTTTTGACCCTTTGTTTCTGGGTTATCTGGGCGTTGGCATTAGCTGTTACATTCACTGGGTGTTTGGTTCTGACTCGGTGATGACCACAGGCAGAGGTTACTTCATTTCTGACTCACTTCATTTCTCTGTTGTGTAGATGGTTTTCTTGAAGAAATGGATGGTTAGCAAAGAGAATAAAATAAAAAGTTAAAGAAGATATAACATAGGGCTATACCAGTGTCTTTCAGAATTGGAGACTTGGAAGAGAACTCAGGGCCATTCTGGTCCAAGCTCTTCTCAGACCCCTCTAGAGAGAACCATTCTGCAGCCAGGAGTAAGGTGGTGTGAGAATTCAGAGCAACAGTGCTACATTCTTGCTAGTTGCTCTTATTAGAATGTCTCACACACACACACACACACACACACACACACACACACACACACACACACACACACACACACACCCTGCCTTGCGTCCTGTAGCTGCCTGCCGCAGCACCGAGCTTGAGGGAGATTGTGCACATCCAGGCCGGCCAGTGTGACAACCAGGTCTGGGGCCAAGTTCTGGGAGGTCATCAGCAATGAGCACAGTATAGACCCCAGTGGCAACTATGTGGGGGACTCGGACCTGCAGCTGGAATGCATCAGTGTCTACTACAATAACGCCCCCCTCACAAGTATGTGCCTAGGCCATCCTGCTGGACCTGGAACTCAGAACCATGAACAGCGTCTGGTCTGAGGCCTTCGGGCACCTCTTCAGGCCTGACAACTCCATCTTAGGTCAGAGTGGGGCCCTGGCAACAGCTGAGCCCAGGGTCACTACACAGAGGGTGCTGAGCTGGTAGACTGTCCTGGACATGATGCGGAAGGAGTGTGAGAATTGTGGCTGCCTGCAGGGCTTCCAGCTGACCCACTCACTGGGTGGGGACATGGGATCTGGGATGGGCAGTCTTCTCATCAGCAAGGTGCTCAAGGAGTGCCCCGGCCGCATCATGAACCCCTTCAGCTCAGTACACTGGCCCAAGGTGTCAGACACGGTGGTGGAGCCCTACAATGCCAAGCTGTCCATCTATCAGCTGGTGGAGAACACCAAGGATACCTACTGCATCGACAACGAGGCCCTCTCCATCTGCTTCCGTACCCTCAGGCTGGCCACGCCCACCTACGGGACCTCAGACACCTGGTGTCAGCTACCGTGAGCCGAGTCACCCCCTCCTTCCACTTCCCTGGCCAGCTGATTGCCAACCTGGGCAAGCTGGCCGTGAATATGGTGCCCCTCGCCCACCTGCACTTCTTCATGCCTGGCTTTGCCCTGCTCACCGCCAAGGGCAGCCAGCAGTACTGGGCCCTGATGGACCTGAGCTCACCCAGCAGATGTTCAACACCAAGAACATGATGGCCTCCTATGACCCCTGCCACAACTGCTAACTGGCCGTGGCCACCGTCTTCTGCGGTTGCATGTCCATGAAGGAGGTGGACAAACATGCTGGTCATCTAGAGCAGCAACAGCAGCTACTTTGTGGAGTGGATCCCTGACAACGTGAAGGTGGCTGTGTGTGTGACATCCCGTCCCGTGGGCTCAAGATGTCCTCCACCTTCACTGGCAACAGCACGGCCATCCAGGAGCTGTTCAAATGCATCTCAGAGCAGTTCACAGCCATGTTTCGGCACAAGGCCTTCCTGCACTGGTACTCGGGTGAGGGCATGGATGAGATGGAGCTCACTGAGGCCGAGAGCAACATGAACAACCTGGTGTCCGAGTGCCAGCAGCACAGCCAAGGAGAAGGGTGAGATGTAGGAAGACGATGAGGAGGGACCCGGCCACAGCCAGGGCCAAGAAGTCTGTCCCCAGAGCCATGCAGCCACTGACATGTCCCAGCCTCACCCCACCAGCTCCTCACGTCACCCCAGGGCTCCGGGTGTCTGTCCTTTATTATTTGCGGCATTCAGCTCTGTCTCCCCACCATAGCTCGTTCCCATTTTTGTGTTGCTCATTTGTCTCTGCTTTGTCAGCTCTGGGCCTGAAATTTTGTTTTTGTTTTTTTACTGGCCTGTGTTTCATATTCGGGGAGGGGGGGAGGATACTTAATAAATTTATTGCTGTCAGATTTTTTTGGAAAAGTAAAAGAAAGAATACCACTTCCTGACCAGGCTGACCATTACATTGTTCAGTACCCCTTTTTGGTAGCATACGAGGAATCTCCTCTGTCACATCTCTCCCATTCTCCACTCCCCAGCCACACACGCCAAGGCTAATGTGTCTCCCCAGGACTGGTCCTTCCAGTGTGGGGCTGCTGGCTTCCCATGTAGAATCCCGTCCCAGGTTCTGTTCCCCTCATCAGCTCCACAGAAACAGTACGTTTCTGCTATAGGTGAGGTCATAGCTCCAGAGACCTGGTCCCCCAGGCAGCTCACAGAGCTTGTGGAAAGGCAGGTGCAGAGGAGGACCGGACCGGTGGCTGAAGAGTGGCTGCCTGGGGTGGGGAGGGGCAGTGGGTGAGGGGGTTGCTTTTCATTACCTGGGCATCCTCCTGAGTGGAAAGGCAGGAAAGAGCTGAGGATGGAATACCTCAGAAACAAGAGAAACGTGAATACATTAGGAAGACGGCTTTCCTTACTGTCTTTTGAGCTCACTTCCTCGGTGCCTAGAGAACCTTATCTAAGGGCTTTGAGAGACAGAGATGAGAAGCCATCGGAACAGGAGCTGGGCAGGTGACAGCAGTCTTATTCCCAGACAGCCTGATGCAGTTAGCTCATTGCTCTCTGAGCTGGGCCTCAGGGTCCCTCCACCGATGGTGGTGGCCTGAACAGCCCTTGTTTCTGAGCCAAAACATGAAGGAAACTCTGTAATCTGAAGGCATTTATCATCTAAGTTCCCTCCCAGTGACATTCCAAAATATGCTTCCTGTATGTCTACTTTTATAAAACTCAGAGATTTTACACATGGCCTGGCTTGTTAATGGTGCAGTGGGCTGGGAGAAAATGAACTGAACTTGACTCTGGTGTCATTCTCTTCAAGTATAGTTGTTTTGTTTCTTCTTTCTTTTTCTATTTTTAAAGATGATTCTCCCCGATCCCTTAAATAACAACCTACCTATTCTAAGAGCTAGAGATTGAGTGTTCTCATAACCAGCCATGAGTTAGTGACAACTGACTTTTTACTCTTGTTGTAAATAGAAACATAAATTCTGCTCCTGCATGTACTTCATAGGCAGTCTCTCCAGCACTTTCCTGCGCAGCCAAAGGGTGTGCAAGGCTTCTGAGTCAGCAGCCAGCTGCCACGGGACAGAACATGCAGGATGTTGTCAACTGGCAGGAATTACACCGATGCCCTGGAAACCTGGCATTCATCTCCTCTACCTCTTGCTTCCTCAGGCTCCTCACTTCCCTTATCCCTTCCTTTCACAGGTTTCCTGGTCTGTAGCTTCCTGTGACTATGAATATTGATTTTCCCAGGATACTGGGATGTAGCATACACAGGGGTGGTCCGTGAGGGGCATGATCTGGATTTGACCTTCAGGAATGAGGGAAACAAGGGCAATGACAGGAATGGCCCTTCTGCAGTTCTCCCCAGCTGCTCTCGGAGTGAATCAGAATGCCAGATGAGTCTCTCTGATAAATGAGACATCTGAGTCTTCAGATCCACAGAACAACGCTGGGGCCTCTTAGGGTGTCTTCCCGATGCCGTCATTTGGCTTGCAAAGTAGGAAAAGTGAGGCAGCCCGAGGGAATTACTCTTGTGTAGTCTTACCTTGGGTGCCTGTCACATTGTTCCAGGAACCAATTTACCTCTTGTCATTAGTGACCCGAAGGTTGAAATCCCTTCAACTGGGCCCTTAATACCTGCCTGCCACTTGGAAGCAGGCCCTGTGTGCAGCTGTCTGGGAGTTGTGGCTGAAACCTGTACATTTCAAAATGTTTTATATCAACAGAAGGGTTAGGGGCCGGTTAACAGTGGAGGGGCTTATCTGTGCTGGTGTTTGATTTGGATTCTCTGTGGGGGTTAGCAGCTCTGTGGAAGTGAGTACTTATTTCCAACAGAGTGGGCTAGAGCCAACCAAGCAGAGTTAGCCTACGTAGTAGAATTCTCTGAAAACAAAGCCTGAGACTCTTTTAGGGAGGTGTGAGCATAAGGCAGGCATTATGACAGGGGAAAGCCTTTTGGAAACACATGTTGCAGGATCTTTAATTTGTTGGTTTTAGTGAGAAAATTGTAGTACTGAGTGTGCCGATCCTGGCAAGGAGTGGAAGGTGGCTGCTGCTTAGGGACAAAGACAAGCCATTTTCTTCCTTGGCACGGGGCAGAGAGATTAGACCAGGTATATTAAGGCTTTGCAAACATTGTGACTGGTGGAGTTCATGCTGATGATGACACAGGCAGGGTATCCAAGGTCAGGCTCGCAGAATGCTGTCTGCCTGCCGAAACAGCAGATAAAGCTGCAGAGAGCTCCACAGGGAAGGCGTGGCGGAGCAAGCATTCTGGGACCTTTGTCTCATCCTTAGTTACTGGCTGTCACCCTTCTTTCTTTTTTTTAAGCCTCACCCGAGGACACTTTTCCATTTTTTGTTCAGATAGAGTGGGAGGGAGAGAGAGGAAGAGAGAGACAGAAACATCGACGTGAAAGGGACACATCGAGTGGCTGCCTTCCGCACAACCAACCAGGGCCGGGGACAAACTGCAACCGAGGTACGTGCCCTTAGCGGGAACTGAACTCAGGTCTCTCTGGACCGCAGGCCGACGCTCTAACCGCTGAGCCAAACTGGCCAGGGCATTGACTGTCACCCTTCTGCCTTTGGATAAACACTTGTTTTTTTTCCTGCTCCACAGCCATCTTTTGACTATTATTTCTGAGATAACCTTGACTTGTAAGAAAAAGAATGGGCTCTTTACAAGAACTTTAAAATATTTCTCTTGGTGCTTACTGCTACCTAGAATAAACTTGTATTTAGGGGAAACTGAAGATGAGTTCCAGTTAATTCTACTCCTTGCTGGACTCTTGGCCACACAGATATTGGAACAAAGTGTTTCTTAGTAGTGAAACAATTTTTTATGTGTTTCTATTGATTTTTGAGAGAGAGAGAGAGACAGAAACATCAATGAGAGAGAAACATGGATCGGCCGCCTCCTGTGTGCTCCCACTGGGGATCAAGCCCACAACTCCAGGCATGTGCCCTGACCTGGATTCGAACTGGCAACCTCTTGGTTCATGGGACAATGCTCAATCCACTGAGCCACACTGGCTGGGCAGTAGTGAAATTTTTATATCTAAAGCCAGGAAGGATTGTTGAGTAAGTGGTCTGTTTGGGTGGAGAAGCCAAATCAGTGAGTTTTGGGTAAAGAATTACCATCTTTGACTCAACTTCCACAGCACATGAAGAGTGTGCATCTCTTGACTATGGGGAAATTTAGTTATTAACTTTCACTCATGAAACTTAAGATACATCTTCAGTGGATTTGGTTAACCTTACAATATCATGGTGACATGTGGAGAGAAGCAGATGTCATTCCTACTTCACAAAGGGACTCTGTTGCTCAGAGGCCTGCCCAGTGCAAGAGCTTCAGGGGAGAACATGGTCTCTTCCCTTGCTCTCAGCCTGCAGCTTGGCGTCTGTCTTCTGAGAATTGATTTCATTAGCACGTACAGTTTGGTGGCTCCCACTACCCTTGGGTTGGTTCATTGAGAGTGGGTTACTTCTTGCTTCTATACCTGAACACAGTAGATCGACAGCTCACTTCTTCCACCTGCCCCCATCTCCAACAGTAAATCCTCTTTAAAAAAAAAATTGTTTGTTGATTTGGAGAGGGAGAGAGAAAGAGAGAAACATCTATGTGAGAGCATAACATTGATTGGCTGCCTCCTGCGTATCCCCCACCAGGGATTGATTGAGCCCTCAACTAGGGCATGTGCCCTTGACCTGGAATCGAAGCCGACAACCTTCTGGTGCACAGGATGACACCCAGCCTGCTGAGCCACACCAGCCAAGGCAGTAAATCCTCTTTGAAGCAAAGGTCCAGTGCAGTCCTGTTTGTCACATTAGTGGTAAATTGGTGATGCTCCTGTGACAGACCATCATGACTACAGCACCAGGAAGGAGTACTGTGACCAGACCAAACTTACAGAACTTCAGAATTGGAAGAGAGTTTTAGAGATCATCCCATCTAACCTCCTCATCTTACACAAGGGACAGCTGAGGCCTAGGGAGGCAGTGACTTAGTCAGGGTCATGCAGCCAGTATCTGGCACACGTGGGCTCAGTCTCACTGCCCTGCCCTCCTTTTCTGTTCTTCCTATGGCTTAGGTTTGGTCTTTGGCCCTTTGCCTCCTACCCCCAACCCCAATTATACTTCTAAAGAGTGATAAATAAAATATGGTACAAAAATGATGAAAGAGACCCAAGGGAGTGAGTGGATAAAGAAGCACATAAGGTGCCATCTCTCATCTTAAAGCTTCTGCCCAGCAAACACGGGGTAGTGGGTGTGTGGATGTTTTTGATAAGTGGAACGTGTAACATCATCATTATTATTGTCAAATATGTCTGCGGGCAAACTGGAATGGCTGTACTGTCTTCCCACCCTGCCATGCATCATACGTAGTGGCAGGACTTCCAGTCCTTGAGTCCCTGCTGACTTTGACACTTCTGAGCGTTGTGCTTTTTAGACTGCGGTGACGCTGCCCTTTGATGCTCCTCAGACCTCTTCACTGTGCTCATAATCTTTTTATAGAGCTCAGCTTTCTCTGCCAGCCCCTTACAAGTCTGTGAGTCCCAGGTCCTATTCAAAGCCCACGGCTCTTCTCTCACCACAGACTCTCCTTGTGTGGTCTTACCAGGTGTCATAGGTTCACTACCACCTCAATCTGGGTCTGGGTCCCCAGCTACTCCCCACACTTCACACACATACCCACCTGCCTAGTGAGCACCTCCACAAAGGCAACACAAACCCCACCATCACAGATGAGTTCTGTTTTTAATCCATTGACCTGGTGTCATCATTCACTCAGTGACCTGGAAACCTGGGCATCATTTTTTACTTTTTCACCTGAAGAGTCACTGACAAGCCTTCCTGTTTTACTTCTTTTCCCATGAGCTATGCTTCTTCCCTGCCTGCTAACACTTATTTACCTGAAGACTCAGCTGTCACTTCTCAGAGATTCATCTTTATCGGGGACCTCTCTCCCTGTGACTTAGGTACTCTTCCTTAATGTTCCCAAATCCCTTGTGCCCCTCTCACTAATAAAACTTAGCGTAGTACATTTAACATTTCGTTTATTAGTCTGTCTTACCCACTGAACTGCAAATCCTGGAAAGCAAACACTGTCCTACTCCTCTGTCCTCCCCCAGTGCCCCAGTGCCTGGAGTATAGAAAGTATGCAATATACAGCCCGGCCAGTGTGGCTCAGTGATTGAGCGTTGACCCATGCACTAAGAGGTCGCTGGTTCGATTCCTGGTCAGGGCACATGCCCAGGTTGGGGGCCAAATCCCCAGTGGGGGGCATGCAGGAGGCAGCCAGTCCATGTTCTCTCTCATCGATGTTTCTATCTCTCCCTCTCCCTCCTCTCTCTCTAAAATTAATAAAGAATTTAAAAAGAAAGTATGCAATATACATGTGTTGAATTAATAACTAGAACACTTAGGGATTCCATTGAGAAAGAGTTACATCTCCTAGAAAATGTTTGTAGATGCAAATTTGGATTTGCTTAGCATTTCTTTTTCTTTATTTTTGTTAGATTAATCTGACAGTGTTTGGTGGACCAGCGGCCATCCCACTGCCCCTTTGTGCAGTGCTGAGAGGGTGAGCATGGAGGAGAGGAAGAATGAGACGAGTCAAGCGCACACCCTCTTTGACCGGTTTGTGCAGGCCACCACCTGCAAGGGAACCCTTAAGGCCTTCCAAGAGCTCTGTGACCACCTGGAACTGAAGCCCAAGGACTATCGCTCCTTTTATCAGAAGCTCAAGTCCAAGCTCAACTACTGGAAAGCCAAAGCCCTATGGGCAAAGCTGGATAAACGGGGTAGCCACAAAGACTACAAAAAGGGAAAAGCATGCACCAACACCAAGGTAAGGCTTTCGCTGCCCTGAGGCCCTGGGGTCATTGACCTAAGGATTTAATCAGAAAAGAAAAGATTTTGAGTAGAGGTAGACCAAGAAAAAAGGATCAAGTAGAGGTCACCTGGGTGAGAACTGGATCAAGTCGAGCCATGATCTGGTAGGAAGTCAAGCCTTGTACCTTGTGGAAGATTTGCAGAGCCATTTGACTGTCCCATGTGCCAAACTTTATTCTTATTTCATATATTCATATATTGAACATTCAGGGTTTCAACTATTAAAGAACAACTTCTTTATTTTGCTGAGGCTCTGTTTTGAATCTCACACTGTAAGAGGATGTAGGTCATTTAGCAAAGAACTAGCCAGGCCCTGTTAGCATCCTGTACGAACATGGCTTCATGGTGCTTGGCATATCACCTTTGCAAAGTCATCGTTCCATACTCAGTAACTGCTAAGATATAGATAGCATCTGCCAACTTGGGAATTTGCCACAGGCTTCAGACCTCTCTTATCCGTATTCCAGAAGTCTGTTTTGATAAACAAGGGCCTTCTGAACCAAATTATTTCTTTTGGTTTCTTTACAATATATAGAAACAGTGTTTTCATGAAAAAGGTAGACCTGTGCATAGACCTGAGATGTTCAGTCACCTGTGCAAAGAAGGGTAGGTGTGTGAGGAAGTGGAGGAGGAATACTACATTTCCTGCTTTCCTGCTTACATAAGAATACATCTGGGAGAAAAAGCTAATAGGGAAATACAGTTGCAAACGACTTCATGACTGTGCCATTAATGTGCTTTTCATGAGCTATAATTTGCCTGGTGTGGGTACCTAGAGACCCAGGTCCAATGGATTTGCATTTGGTTAGATATTCATCAGCAAAATTCAAGAAATTCAAAGGCATGCCTTTTATGAATGAGTTCTGGAGTTTTATTAAAGATAAAAGAAATTCAAAGCCAAAAACATTACATGTCTGTTTTTTAATTCTGCACATGCAATGCAAACTAGTTAAGGAGTGTCCAGTCTCACCCTGAGTACTTCTCTAAAATATGTATTTTTAAGATCGTTTTCCTGGACTTCCAGTCTAAAGATACAATTTAAGAACTCTTTTCAACACATGAAACTTTGGCACTTGGAAGCTGCCTCCTGGGAGTTATCTGAGTGGAAGACCCATTCTAGGACTCTAAGATTGCCGGGACTATGTATTTAATGATCTGTGTCTCCTCGGACAGAAATCTGCTTGAGTTAGACACCTTCCAAAAGGTCCTCTCCTACTGATGAAAGATGTTGTGTGATTTTCAAATTGTTGAAATGATGACCCGTGTAAATATGTTGCAGATCTACAGGGTGAATATGTGCTGAGTCTGTGTCCAGCACTGACTTTGAGTCCCCTTTATTCACAGCAACCACCAGCTTTTCTTCAAGCCATTGCAGGTGCTCTGCTGTGACCCAGGTTGGTTGGAAGTGGAGAGAATAGCCCTATTTGGGGCTTTAGGGAATGATGGTTACAAGATCATGAAACTTTTATAGAAATGTGAGCTTTCTCATGAGGTACTGCCTTTGCCCTGAAAGCAGCTGTGTTTTTCAGTGTCTCATCATTGGAGCTGGCCCCTGTGGTCTCCGCACAGCCATCGACTTATCCTTACTGGGAGCTAAGGTGGTCGTTATTGAGAAACGAGATGCCTTCTCCCGCAACAATGTCTTGCATCTCTGGCCATTCACCATACATGATCTGCGAGGTTTGGGTGCCAAGAAGTTCTATGGCAAGTTCTGTGCTGGAGCGATCGACCATATCAGTAAGTGAAACCAGTTCTATTAGTATCTGTTGTGTAGAAACACACTCTGCTTCGAGTCAAAAGACCTGCCATGTATGGTTCTGTAACCCAGGACTCTTAACTACAAGGGATTAGTTTAGGGATTTCTAAGGTAGGTCTTGGACTCTTACTTAGAACTTGCAATGAGGGCATGGACATTGGGGCCAGGCTAGGAAATAGATGACCAGTGTGGGCCTTGACCCGACTCTGGTGGTTCCTAGTCCAGTGAGAGAAGCACAAGGCATGCAGTTCTTTGGGATGTGATATGAAAGGTGCTATACCATTGTAAGAACACAATGCTGTGGGGACACGGTTCTGGGGAAACCACAGTTAGAGAAGAAGCAGACTCCTAGTTTGGTGAATGGCAAGTCAATAACGCAATTCCTTTGGTTAGGTGATTCTCATGAGGTCTGCAGCCGCGGGAGCTCTTGCTATACCCTTGTCATCTCCAAGCTTAGCTTAGGCGTATGTTTTTCTGAGATGCTTTGAACTAAATCCAAGTTAATGCAGACAGTGGTTTTGTTTTCATGACTGTGTGTGTTCATGAAAACAATGTCTACATTATGAGGTTGAAGTATGATCTTTATTAATGATTTTAGGGAAGCCTTATCAAAGAACTTTTGTTCTGAGTGCCTTCAGATGTGTCCTGTCAATACATTCAACTGCTGAACCTTTTGCTGTTCGAAGCCACTGTGCCAATTTACCTAACTGGTTGCATTCCCCTGGCAGAGGATGCGCTCTGCCCACCTGTTGGGCTTTAATGTTTAAAGCATCTTGGAACCCAGTTGTCTGCAAATATAAAATGTGTGCTAGCATGGGATTTCATGAGTCTCTGCACGTGTGACTCAGAAGGGGTCAGGTTGTAAAAACGGGGGAAAATAACCAAATGATCTACAGGAAGATTTGCACATACTCCCAGCACTTTAGTCACAGGCCACAGGTGTGACTGGTCTTAAGAGAGGACCAAAGGGTCACTCATCCAGTGGACTTGTCCGCCTTATGTGTGGCAGGATTAGTGTTGCAACTGTGTCCTGCATCAGGGACTAGATTTTTATCTCCATCTCGGGCTGCTGCCATGTCTGGCACCTGGCAGATAACTCACTGAATATCAAATCAATAAATCTCACTAGGATAATGAGCAAGATTTTCATTCATTCTGAGCCTTTGTTTCTGCAACTGTAGACCAGTGGTGGTGGGGAAGGGGGCGTGGTTAGAGACTACTAAGCTTACACTGAGGTTGCTGCTTCTCACCTTGTAAGTATCTGTGAAGATCAGTGAGGTAATAAGATGAACGAGAGATGCTGGAATCCCAGGAAGTAGTGCAGCCCCTTTGGATCAGCCTGGAAACCACACCTGTGGGTACACACCCTCTGCCTCTGGTAACTGCCATATCCTGTAAGGACTGTAGGTTCTGCTAAATAATTGTGGTTCTGACTGAATCTGGGGAAGATGGAAAAGAGAATCTCCTGTTGGCCACAATTTCATGTTGTCTCAGAGCTTTTGATTGTTTTCAATATCTCACCCCAGAGGTGGGAGTGGGCTTGTGTGTTTCTCTAGAACATTTCTTGCCCTTAATAAAGAAAGAAACTGTGGAACATGGCTTGGAAAATGTCTCCTCTTACAGGAAGCTTTGAGAATCTGGGTAAACTCTGCAGAGGTGGACAGGTGGGAACCTGAGCAGTGACCACTAACTGGTACTGTTTTTTCAGGGTACCCTAACTAGGGTTATATTTTTGTTTACCCAGGTATCCGTCAGCTTCAACTAATACTTTTGAAAGTCGCATTGATCCTAGGCATTGAAATCCATGTCAATGTGGAATTCCAAGGACTTGTACACCCTCCTGAGGACCAAGAAAATGAACGTGAGTTGGATAGGACAAAAGGAGGAGGGATAAAAGGGCATCAAATGGATAAGAAAAGATGAGATCAAAGCAGAAAACTACAGGGATCTGCGAGTTGTTTTCAGAACTAGTTAAAAGGGCTTCTCTATTTGTATAGCCAGTATCTTTTGAGGAACTTTTGACTTGGTGAGGTGGCCTTTGAGATATTAATAGACATTGCATGCACCGGTATTTGTTGTAGAAAATTGTATGGTGGGGGTGTCTCCATGAGGCCTCTTTCTTTCTGTTTGTACCCTGTGCCTTCAAACCTATTGTTTTTGTCTGGGAGTCTGCCTACCTGGGTATCTTGAGATGTCTTAGATGTAAGAATATGATCTGGATGATGACCTTCATTTTGACTTTGGTTCACAGGGATAGGTTGGCGGGCACTGGTGCACCCTAAGACCCACCCTGTGTCAGAATATGAATTTGAAGTAGTCATTGGAGGAGATGGCCGCAGGAACACCTTGGAAGGTACTGCTCAGTACCCCTTTGCCTGGTTCACAGCAGAGTGAAGGGTAGCCTTCTCCGAACCCTGGGTGACAGTTTGTGTCTTCAGAGACCACACTCCTAAGAGTCTGCATATGTGTGCCACCTACTCTCATTGAATGGCTGGCCCAGCCTTCCCTAGCCAGCTGGCACTTGGGTTGCTTCTTACAGGGCAGTCTTGCAGGGTGCTAGGAGACAAGCCGCACTTTGAGCAGTGGGCACTGCAGGGTTAAACCTGCTTACTAAAACAGTGGCTTCTCACCCTGGCTGGTTTGGCTCAGCAGTTAGAACGTCGGCCTGCAGACCAATGAGTCGCGGGTTTGATTCCAGTCAAGGGCACGTACCTCGGTTGCTGTTTGTCCCCAGCCCTGGTCGGGGTCATGTGGGGAGTTAACCAGTCGATGTGTCCCTCTCACATCCATGTTTCTCTCTCTCTCTCCCTCCCTCCCACTCTATCTGAAGATAAACAGAAAAATATCCTTAGGTGAGGATGAAAAAAAAAGGTGGCTTCCGTTATTTTAAAAATGGAATTCCTGCCCCTGGCTGGTGTGGCTCAGTGGTTGAGCGTCGACCCATGCACTAAGAGGTTGTCAGTTTGATTCCCGGTCAGGGCACATGCCCAGGTTGTGGGCCCAATCCTCAGTGAGGGGCATGCAGGAGGCGGCCAGTCGATGTTCTCTCTCATCAATGTTTCTATCTCTCTCTCCCTCTCCCTTCTTCTCTCTCTAAAGTCAATAAAGAAAAAATATTTTTTAAGAATGGAATTCCTAGTGTTAAATAATATTCTGGTCAGTCAGATTTCAAATTTTTTGCTAGTATGTGGGAGACTTTGACTTCTTTTCTGAATTGTTATATTCTTTGGTGGGTAAACACCTTATTTTCAGATTGAGAAGAGCTGCCTTAAAATTTTCAGTTGATTCCTATCCCGTGTTCCCAGATGTCATCAGCAATACCCCTCCTCCTGTTTGAAGTGCTTCATCTCTAGCCAGCTGTTGCCACCTCTGAAAATTTCTTTCTCTTCAGGATTTCGTCGGAAAGAATTTCGAGGCAAACTGGCCATTGCCATTACAGCAAATTTTATTAACCGAAATACAACGGCAGAAGCCAAAGTGGAAGAGATCAGTGGAGTGGCTTTTATATTCAACCAAAAATTTTTCCAGGAGCTCAGGGAAGCCACAGGTTGGTGTCAGTGCCTTGAAAGCAATAAGGATAGAACTTCAAATAACTGCTGTGGCTTTCTCGTGGGTGTGTGGTGGGGTGGGTGGTCATTGGTGTCACTGCATGTCACTCACCCCTCTGCTCCTTCCTTACTCCGTGCTTTGTTCTGAGCATATCCAGATCACCGTTGCCTGCTCCTTTATCCCCATCGCAGGGACTGGGCTACTCTGGATTGGGTTTTTATTCACATGTTTGTTTTTCAGTGTTTGTTCTGCCTTCTACCAACTCTTCTCCAACCCCTTCCTCTCCACTGTGGCTCTGAGTGATGGTGCTTAATGCAGTCACCTGTTCGTTGGTGGTTCTCTGGTTTATTAAGAACTTGCCTTGAGACATTGAGTGTGTAGTCTTCTTCCCAAGTCCACTTTGATCTTGAAGTAAACCACGTGCTAGATAGGAATGAGATTGTTATATGATAGCTTTTGAATAGATTAACTTAGATGTTTTGATGCAACATCTAAGTGATGCAACATTTGATACAGCAGATTCCAATGCTCTGTTTTCTAGAGCATGATTTCTTTCCATTTTATCTATTTTTTTTAGATTAATTGAAATTAAAAATCGGTAGTTCACTCTCTGCTTCCAGGCATCCAGTTGTCTGTCCTGTTCTAGGAGATTCCCCCAGTTGCCTTGATGACTATAAAAGAGGCTTAACCTGATAACTAACCCAGACCATCTTACTAGAGGTTAATCTTCCTATTTCTTCCAATCCTTATATATTTCTGCTTACTATTGATCATTGTTTTTAGGATAATTTAGGGTGTTAAGTGAATTACAGAGAGTACAAGGATAAACAAAGTTCCCCCTCTTTTTATGAACTGACTGTGCAGGAAGTGAGAATCTGGTCTCAGACATCTTTTTTATTTTCTCTTTCCCTGCCTGGAGTTTTACAACCCTCGTCTCTGGACCCCTGTGCAGTCTCTCTGGCTGCCCCAGTATACCTTCATCTTAGCGAACACTTAGGCGCACATTTTTGTTTTCTGGTTGCAGGTATCGACTTGGAGAACATCGTCTACTACAAAGATGACACGCACTATTTTGTGATGACAGCCAAAAAGCAGAGCTTACTAGACAAAGGGGTGATACTGCATGTAAGTGATAGGTTTCTTTCAAACCTCTTTTTATGTTATACTGGTTAGTATGATCACCAAGAGAAAGAATATTATTGTTAGATGAGTTTTTCGTGCAAGGGAATGAAAGTGAGCCCCTAACCCATCTCCTGGTAACGAGTACTGTAATGTTTTTTAGTTAAACTTAAAAAAATACCTTTTATTATGGTAATCTTCTAATATGACCAAGCATAGAGAGGCTGGTCTGATGAACCTGTGTGCCCATTATCCAGCTTTAACAATTACTAACACGTGGCCAGTATTGTTTCAGTAGTACCCAGCTCACTCCCCATTCCTGCGATTGGATTGTTCCAAAGCAAATCTCAGCTGTTTCAGGAGTAAATATTCAATTTAATTGCAGGTGGTTTGATTTGTGGTTCTAGAGCCTTCCATAAATGACCAGTTATTGGTTAGTTAATAGGCCGTGTTTTGGAAGGGGTGCTGCAGGGAACGGAGCTTGACCAGGAAGCAGTCTGGGTGTTTACAGGAGCCTGAGAATGGTTCCAGTTTTACTATACATGTGGCTGTCAGAGGCCCAGCATAACCTAACAGTAAGAGCTTCTTGTTCATCCTTAGCCAGGTCCTGCTTAGCCTTTTTTCTAAGTGACTAAATGTATGATATTCCCTGAGATGATGATCTGAATATGAAAGCAGAAAACCACAGGGTAGAGGGTTCCTTAAGCGGAGGGCTCCTTAAGGAGAACTTCTTAAGTCTGATTTGGTCTCAGTGTGAGAATTACTGTCCCCACAGGATGAGATGGAGAGAAGATGTGCTGACTCAGGCCTGTGCAGTTCCCACCACAGACTCAGCTGAGCTTCAGGGTGTCCTCTGTGTCGAGGCATGCTAATGAGTCCGATCTCTGTCCTCCGAAGTGCACTGTGGCCTTGTCTGAGAGCGGTGGTGGGGTGAGCTCATGCACATGTGCCTGCAGCCCAGCCTCTTGCCACTCGGTCCCCTGTATCTGCTTCTCAGCCGTATGGCCCTTCATGTAGGCAGGAGGAACAGGCCAAGCAGTGTGTCTGCCAGGAGCATCAGCAAGATGTGCTTGAATGCCTGATCAATAAGAAATAGCCAGTGCTCCCATTGGCATTTGTTGAAATTATGTAGGAGTGATAGGAATGCCAAGGCTTTTCCTTTTTATTTATTTATTTATTTATTTATTTATTTATTTATTTATTTATTTATTTATTTATTTTAGAGGGCAGAGGCCATATCTTCTGTGTGTGCTGCTGAATACTAAATTCATTCTGGCCACTTACTTAATAGTGAACAAACACTATTTCGAGGGCCAACTTGAGTATTTGTGCTTTGGCTTTTAACATCTTGTAGCGGTAGCTGAAAGTACCATCAGGGATGCTTGGAAAACATAGGCCCCACTTTAGGAGAAAAAAGATTTGGCTCGGTGTGCCAGGAACTTCCAAAACAGAAAAGGAGTTTTTCAGTTCTTTATATGGAAAGCCCCTTTTCTGTCATTATTGTTTTTCTTTGTTGGTGGGGTTCTATGCAGCCTTTCAGAATCTTATTGATTTTTATACTTCTGTACCATTTTTAATCTATTTCTTCCCAGTCCTGGACGGCTGTTGCTCCTGCCTCCACACCTTTTTGGCACTGAAGCTTTGGGTCCTTCCTTGAGTTTGTGGAGTTCTGCAAAGCTGAGTGTTTCATGTGGTCCCAGTTGCCAAAAGTTATTTGCTGCCCAGAAAGTAATGATTGCTGATAACGACATAAACTATAAAGTGCTTTTTCAGTTTATCACTACCATCACATAAATTATTTTATTTGGTATTCAGAACAACTCTGTGAGGTGGATTAGACAGATCAAAGAAGTGGTGACTTGTTCTGAGTACATGGAAAAGCCAGGCTATGTTTTTAGGCAGCAAAGCCTGTGTTCTTATAGAAAGAGCCTTCCCCTTTTTCTGGGTAATATGTGTAAAAGACTTGTTGTGGAATATGAAATCACTTTGGGGGAAGGGACAGGTGGAAAACTCGGTTGTGTCTGATAGTGTAGTGTGGCTTGAGCAGCTACCCTTGTCCCTGGGCTTTCCATCGATCCTCTCCCTCTCTGGAGACAGGACTATGCCGACACAGAGCTCTTGCTTTCCCGGGAGAATGTGGACCAGGAGGCTCTGCTGAGCTATGCCAGGGAAGCAGCAGACTTCTCCACCCAGCAGCAGCTGCCATCTCTGGATTTCGCCATCAATCACTATGGACAGCCTGACGTGGCCATGTTCGACTTCACTTGTATGTATGCCTCCGAGAATGCTGCCTTGGTGCGAGAGCAGAATGGACACCAGTTGCTAGTGGCTCTGGTTGGGGACAGCCTCCTAGAGGTGAGTATTAAGGATGGCAGCACTTACTAGTAATTGGAAACAAATCTAGGCACTGAGGTTGTGGAGTGAGTGTCTACAGCATTAGGTGAGCTCCCAGTAGGGTTGTTACATCAGGAAGTAGGGAAGCATTGCAGGCCATGGGGGGATCCTAGATGGCTAAGTAGCAATGGAAATGCTGCAGCTTCCATGACTTGCCCTCTGCCAGTTTGTGAAGCAGAGAAGTCCAGCGTCTGAGCAGTTGCCAAAGACTACTTTCAACAGCAAACTCCTTCTTAGTTCCTTAGTTTATTAGCCTCTCTCTCTTTTGAAAGGTAATTTATTTTAATTCTTTGTTTTCTATCTCCATGATAGCCGTTTTGGCCAATGGGAACAGGAATTGCCCGGGGCTTTCTAGCTGCTATGGACTCAGCCTGGATGGTACGAAGTTGGTCGCTAGGAACAAGTCCCTTGGAAGTCCTGGCAGAGAGGTAATGGGAGTAGCCAGGGTCCCCTGGTGAGAAAACTGGGAGTGATGAGTGGTGTGCCCTTCAGGCAGAGTGCAGGTTCTTTCTCCCTTCTCTCTCTTCCTTTCTTCAGTGAAGATGCTTTCATACTTGAGAGAGGAAGATAAGATATTTATTCAAGAAATTATAGAAACTTAGAGTCTAATCTAAGCGTTCTTCTCTTATCTCTTTCCAAACTAAATTTGTTGTGCGCTAATGGTGTCTGAATCTTTGTATACCATTGACGGATGGTGTCTGAGTCCTTTATGACAGTCACACAAACAAATCCATAAAAATAGTACATTAAATTCTCCTGTCCTTAAACTAGAAAGACTTATACTAATGAAACCAGTGTGGTAATAGAGGCTATACTAAAATAAGAGAAAAAATTAAAAGTGACTGAATTCAAGGGAAAATGCCAAACTGCCTGTAAACATTTCTCAAATTTTCAAATGTCAGATATTTTAAAGCAGATTATTGCAAATGAGGTAAGATTCCTGTGATTTGCTAATAAAGAACAAATACCTTAACATGAAAAACTAGAGAAACAAGATTTCCTGGGTGAAATTGGTGGTTTATGTCATTGTAAGTCTGTTACTTAAGGTACTCTGGGTAATTTGGCAACAAGTTCTTTTTTCACCTGTGATTCTCTTAAATATTAAATATTGGCATACTTGAAAAAGCAGAACAGTAAATTAGTGCCTTTTAAATGAGAGTCAGACTTTACCTCTGCCCAAAGCAGTGTCCTTGCTGTCCTCGTTGGCCCGTAACCAGGCCTGTGCGGCCCCTGAGCTGGTAGGGGTGTGAAGCCAGCACTGATCTGGGATTGGAGGAAACTAGTCACGGATGAGGATTTGTCATGTCTTTTGGATCGTGTGGGGACTGTAAAACGTAGAAATATTCTCAAAGGAGAGGGAAATGTTCATGGTGCTTGTTGTGCTCTGAATATACCGCTGTATTTTTGCAGGGAAAGCATTTATAGGTTGCTGCCTCAGACCACGCCTGAGAATGTGAGTAAAAACTTCAGCCAGTACAGCATAGACCCTGTCACCAGATATCCCAATATCAACATCAACTTCCTCCGGCCAAGCCAGGTAAGTGCCTTCCAGACAGTGATCTGTAGCTGGGTCCTTTTTAGGGCTGATCGGACCTCTGAATATTGAAATGTCTATTAATAACAAATATACAGACAATACTTCTCTCAAGTAGATTCGAGTAGACATCTCTCTGAGTTGGCTGGAGTAGATAGTATTTTTCATCATCATATTGAGCAGCTAAGGCAGAGAGTTATTGAATGACTTGCCAGAAGATCAAACGTGACGAAAATGATGGATCCAGGACTTTACCCCAGGTTCCTGATCAAACTGTGTGCTGTAGGGAAGGAACACTGCTCACTGGTCAGGAAATGTGGCCTCCACTCGCTCTGCCACCACAGTCTCCTGTAACTTGGACAGGTCCTTTCACTTTCTCGGAACCTCAGCTTCTTTATTGGTACAATGAAGGTGATCGTCCCTGCTACTCACAAACAGGATCGTTGTGAGGACAACTGAGATTGTTCACTGGAAAGAACTGTAAGAGATAAGACACTCTCTACAAATAAAGGATATTGTTGGTCATTTTTTTATACTGAGTTATTTCTCAGAATGTCTAAAGCCTTATAACTGCATTAAGAATGACATAGTTTAGACAGAAATTATGATCACTTACAGAGCATAATTATCCCAAAGAGCCCACCAGTTTTTAGAAAGCAGCCTATTCAACATATTTGCCTATGTTCTAGTGTAAATTTTTACTCACTTTCTACCTGAAGTTGACACATTCAGGCCTCTGTGCTTGTGTGGGGTAGGTCCATAGGTGTCCGTGAAGCCTGCTGTCAGAGGCAGCACTCGTGGTCCAGCATACCCAACAAAACAAGTGCATGTGAGCACCAAAAACATGAGCCTTATTCATAACGTGTGGAAACCGGAAACCACCTCGACACCTAAGAGCAGTAGACTGAATAAATTAATTGTAGTATATTATACAGTGGAACGTGTACAGCCATGAAAAAGACTATTGCCACATTCCATGAACGAATCTCAGAGACATTAACGGTGCGCAGAAGAATCCACGCACAAAAGAATATGTACTGTATAATTTCATTTACATAAAGTTCAAAAACAAGAAAAACTAATCCTTTGTGATAGAAATCAGAATAGTGGTCACCTTTGGGATCAGAATACTGACAGCGAGGCTGGGCTTTTATATGGGTATATTCGTTTATAAAAATACGTCAAGCTTTATTCTATGTGTTGTCAATAAAAAAGTAGATACTTTTTTCAAAAAAGGTCCAACAGAGACTATCAGAGGGACTTCTGTGGTTTAGTAGTGAATTTTTAGCACAACTTCTGATAGTTAACATGTATTTGTCTATATGTAACCCCACCACATTCCATAGAGGATTTAAAAGTCATCATCATAACTTCTGTCTAAATGTTATCCGATCTGCTCTCATAATCTTTCTTTCTTTTTTTTTTTTTTTTATCCTCACCTGAGGACATTTTTTCATTTTTTGTTCAGATAGAGTGGGAGGGAGAGAGAGGAAGAGAGAGAGAGAGAAACATCGACGTGAAAGGGACACATCGAGTGGCTGCCACCCGCACGACCAACCAGGGCCGGGGACAAACTGCAACCGAAGTACATGCCCTTAGCGGGAACCGAACCCAGGTCTCTCCGGACCGCAGGCCGACGCTCTAACCGCTGAGCCAAACCGGCCAGGGCTGCTCTCATAATCTTTCATGTGTCATTCTCTTCTCAGGTGGGAATTTGTTAGTTGGTGTTTGATTTTCCTTCTTTACAACTTTTTACCTTTCTTCCAGGTGCGCCATTTATATGATACTGGAGAAACAAAAGATATTCATCTGGAAATGGAGAACCTGAATTCCCGCACTACCCCAAAGTTGACTCGCCATGGTGAGTTCTAGTAATGCCCTTTTGAAATGCAGGTGACCTGTTCAGAGAAGTCTGTAACTACTCATTGAGCGTTTAGTGTGCACAGGACTGTGTAAGGCAGTGGTTCTCAACCAGAGGTGATTTTGCCCCTAGAGGACATTTGGTAGTTTCTGGAGACATTTTTTATTGTCATGAGTTGTGGAGGATGCTCCTGGCCTCCAAGGATACAGCTAAACCTCCTTGGTGCACAAGTCAGCTCCCAGCTGAAAATATCAGTAGTGTCAAGAAACCGTGGTCTAAGGTATTATGAGGACATAAAGGGAAGCCAGATAAAGATGCTATTGAGAAAGAGAAAAAGAGAAGGAGAGCTTGTGGGCACACACACACACCAGCTGAGGTTTTGGGGTAAAGCTTCATGGAAGAAGCAGCGGCATTTTAACTGAGTGCTATGATACCACCAGGATAAAGGTCATTCCGTATTTTGTGTGTATTGAAGGCCTCTGAAGATTTGTTTTAAAGGAGAGTGACGTGAGCATATCTCTATATGTAGGATGGGCTAGAGAAGGTGAATGCCATCATAGTAGTCAAGCTAACGGTTGTAAAGGCCTAGCATCTGGTATTGATGTTGAGGATGGACGGAGAAGACAGTGGACCATAATTAGAAGAAATCTCATTTTTGAGTCAGGTACAACTGGGTCCCAGTCCAAGCTTTGCCATTTGTGAAGTGTGTGGTCTTGAACAGGTTATGTAGTATCTCTGAACTTCGGCTCCTTGTCCATGAAATGAAGGTGACAAACACCTGCCCCGCATTGTGGTCTGAGGGCTCTGTGACACGCATAGCTTATTTATCATGATGCCTGACAGCTTTGTTGTTCCTGCCTTCCGTAGCTTTTCAAACTGGATATGTGCCACAGAGAGGATCCCATATTAATGGTACTAGGTAACCGCGCTTCCGTTAATATTTTTCTGTTCTTTTAGAGTCTGTACCTCGTTCAAGCAAACTGCTTGGTTGGTGCCAAAGGCAGACAGATGGCTACACAGGGGTCAATGTGACAGATCTCACCATGTCTTGGAAAAGTGGCCTGGCCCTATGTGCAGTTATCCATAGATACCGCCCTGATCTGATGTGAGTCGTGACCAGAATTTCTGTTTCATTTTATACTCCTTAAGGATCTCAGAGTACTCTGCTATCAAGTAGCCAAATTTGTAGTTTTTTCCTAAAGTGAAATACATAGTAAGATACTTTCTCTAGAAAGCAGTGATTAATTTTGACTTAATTATATTTAAAACTCTGAATGTTAAGCATTATGTAGCTCAACATACAAACGATTAGTTGAATTTTTAAAACCACAGCACTCAAAAGGTCAAAAATTGGTTTTAACACCCACCTGGGTGTATTAATGTCACACAAAGGAAAACTGTGTTTATTGGCCGCAGATTGAACTCTTTGTTTCAGCCAGCTCTCTCTCAAATGTTATTGGTCATAAGGAAAACCTGGCTAGAACATTTGGCTGGCTGATGGCAAATGTGTTACTACCAACAAAACAAAACAGTCAGCGCTTCCTCAGTTTATGATGGTTCATCGGTCTTCCCTCATGTGAAAGGCTGCACTCTCTGCAAACATTGCCAACCCCACAAAACTCAGGTCGCTCACCCTCTTACACCAGTAACACCTCCTCATTTGGCCATTCTCGACTCACCAAAGTGCAGAATCAGTAAACTAGGATGACCCCTGGTGCACTCAGGTTTCTCCCGTGGGCATGCTCCCGTGGAAGCCAGACAGGAATGTTGGGAAACAGAAGCAGAGCATATTGAATTATTTTGGCTGCCTGTTCTTTTATCATCAGGTCCACTTAAGGGCCCAATTTTTGTGTGTTTGTTTTAAATGATTGCATAAGAAATCCTAAAGGACATAGTTCCTATTTATATTAGGTTATAAGTTAATGAGGCAAGAGCTGTAAAAACAGCCTTGCATAGTGTGATTTAGGAATAGGGACTTCTGAGTGACTTGGGTAAATGTAAGCGACCCCATGCTCCTCTACGTTAATTCATGCACAAGTGACAGTAGGGCTTACCCCACCAGAAAAGGGGTGGGGAGAATGAGGGAGAGCTTGAGAAATATTGTGATAAATGGCAAAGAAGGGCCAGGTGAATCACTTCTGTTCCCAAGGGAAGGCAGTAAGAAAGGATGAAGGCAGAAGTAACTGAAGGGAACCTAGTAGGTGTGGGGGGGAGGGGGGAGGGACACATTCCTGTTGGAATAGACCAAAGGCTGTCTGGAGAAGGTCTAGGGTATTTTCCTGTAACAGGATGCAAAGCAGTGAGTAGGTAATTTGGCACTATTTAGACTATAGTGACTCATTCAGGATGAGCCTGTAGATTAATAGGCTTAAGGAATTTTTTAAAATGAAAAACTGCTATGGAGTCAGCAGGTTAGCACAATGTAAGGAGCAGTTAATCTGAAATCACCTAAAGAATTACGCTCTTGGTCTTTACTTGATTGAGGAGCAAGAAGCTTGAAACCCAGTGGAAAATGTTTATTAATCCAAATACTTGGGGAAATTCAAGAAATTTAGCAGTGGAAAAATCTTTTGAGAACAGTTTTGGAATTCCCCTTCCAGTAGAAGTCTGAGTAAGATTTATCAGAGCTGATTTAGTACATCAGTAGCTTGTCAGGGCCCAAGAACACCATGGGTGGTAGTCCCAGGCCTTTAAAAGCAGTCTGATCCAAATAGAATTTTTATCAATATTTAATGTTAGTTTAATGACTATAGATCACACACAAGATGCAAGAGAATACATATTAAAGAGAGTTTCTATTCTTGAGCTTACATTTTATTTATTTATTTATTTATTTATTTATTTATTTATTTTTCTTTATTGATTTTAGAGAGAGAGGAAGGGAGAGGGGGAGAGACAGAAACATCAATGAAAGAGAACATCGACTGGCTGCCTCCTGCATGCCCCCCACTGGGGATCAGGCCCACAACCTGGGTGTGTGCCCTGACTGGGAATCAAACTGGTGACCTCTTGGTGCATGGGTCAGTGCTCAACCACTGAGCCACACCAGCCGGGCTTGAGCTTACATTTTAGTAAGGAATTTATGTGATTGGAAAAATGAGGATAGTGTTTGTGTGTGTGTGTGTGTGTGTGTGTGTGTGTGTATGTTTGCTTGTTTTTTAATTTTTTTTAAAGAATTTCTTTTATTTATTTTTTCTTTATTTTTAGAGAGAGAGGAAGGGAGAGGGAGAGAGAGATAGAAACATCGATGAGAGAACATCGATTGGCCACCTCCTGTATGCCCCCCACTGGGGATTGGACCCACAACCTGGGCATGTTCCATGACCGGGAATCGAACTGACACCCTCTTGGTGCATGGGTCGATGTTCAACCACTGAGCCACACCAGCTGGGCGAGGATAGTGTTTTAACTTTCCCTCTCTTTTTCTTTATAGGTAGATGTCTAATCATTCTTTCTCCTTGAGGATGATTTATAGTTCAGATTTGCTCTCAGATTTCAGTGAGGCACTGTACACAGGGTTTTAGCTGAGCAACCAAGAAATGATGGTGACTTCTTGATAACTGTGTTTTCTGGTGTGGGGATAAGCACTCCATCTTGATACATTTTCCTTATCCTGTTTCTCAGAGATTTTGATTCTTTGGATGAACAAAATGTGGAGAAGAATAACCAGCTGGCCTTTGATATTGCTGAGAAGGAACTGGGCATTTCTCCCATCATGACAGGCAAAGAGATGGCCTCGGTGGGGGAGCCCGACAAGCTGTCCATGGTGATGTACCTGACCCAGTTCTACGAGATGTTCAAGGACTCGCTCCCCTCCAGTGGTAAGGACTGGGGGCTCTGGGGTGGGAGTCCTCCACGTCCTCTGTTGCTGCCTGGCTGTTCTTTCTTCCCTGACTGTGTCCTACATCAGCACCCCAAGCGGGACTGCACTCACTCTGCTTTTCCTGTTGGCTGTAGGGTAGGTCCCCGAGACTTTGCTCCGTTGTTTTCCCTTCTCAACCACTTGTTCTTACGTCTTTCTCATTAAATTTATGAATATGTAAAAATCATTCCTGTCCAGAATTTTTTTCTTGACCCTATTCCCTTCTCATACCCTTTCTCTCAGAACTAGCCTTTTTGAAAAAAGTGGTTCATGCCTGTGGGCCACTTCCTCAACTGCCTGACCTTCATAACACTGCGACCTAGCTTCTGTCACTGTGCCTCTGCCAGATCCTTCCCCATGCCACGAAGAATCACCAGATCCACGTTCTCTCCACGTCTCCTCTCGTGCCCTGGGTTTTTCAAATTGTTCAGCACTGTGGAATGACATCTTTTTTCTTGGAACTCTCTTCTCCTTGGCTTCTGTGATCCTGAACTAGACAGGCTTCATTTTCTTCTTTCTGTAACTGTTCCTTCTCCAGCTTCTCTTTCTTCTCCTACATTTTAGTGTTTTCCAAATGTCTTTCCTTGACCCTCAGGCTGTCAGCATGCAACAAAAATATTTCTGATGTCATTCATCGTCTCTTGGAATAAGAATAGCATTATGCTTAGGAGTGTTGACCATGGCACCGAACCTGGGTTTTTATGTCCCAGTACTAGCACCTGTTAAACCTCAGGCTAGTTACTCAGTTTTCCTGTGCCTCAGTTTCCCCATCTATAAAATGGGGATTTTTCTACATATAATTAGATTGTGATATGCTAAGAATGTTTGTCAAACAGAAGCACTTAATAAATGTTAGCAACATATTTTTAAAATTACCATCATTACTAATAGAACACTGCAATCCACAGTTTGTGACTGTCCTATGTATTCCAGCCCATGTTCTCTCATAGATGTTTGTGGCTTTTTCTGGTTAGATACACAGTTTTTACAGCAGAAATCCGCAGCTCTCACACCAGTGCGCGCGTGCAGGGAGAGCCCCCGACTGCAGCCGAGTGCACGGTGTCTCACACCCCAGCCCAGCGGCCCGAGCCGCCTGCCTGCCCTCCCTTTCTCTCCACCCTGAGTTTGTTATCACAGAGTTGAGACTTTAGCACGCCTCCATAATTAACAATCACAGGTGGGTTCCAACTTTTGAAAAGCAAAAGTGGAGGTTTTTGTGACTACAGTGGATTGGGAAAGAGTTGGTATTGTTTATGTTGATGGAAAAAAGGCTCCGTGTGTGAACCGAAGGATATGCATGTTTTTCCTGGAACCTCCTGCTGCATTCCTCATGCTTCAGAGTAGAGGAGCCTTCGGAGCTGCCCGAGGTTCGGGAGCCGCCTGCCCAGGGCGCTCTGGTCAGCACGCTGAGGCACCCCCAACGCTGTCCTCAAACACTGCTTTCTGCTCACAGATGCCTTGGACCTGAATGCTGAAGAGAAAGCAGTCCTGATAGCGAGCACCAAATCCCCCATCTCCTTCCTAAGCAAACTTGGACAGACTATCTCTCGGAAGCGTTCTCCCAAGGTAAATGGAAAAGTTTGGTCTTTTTTACCAGCTGCAAACCCAATGGCAAGGCACAGTGACTAGAATAATGCACTCTGACTCCTTTCTTGGTGTAGGATAAGAAGGAAAAGGACTTGGATGGTGCTGGAAAGAGGAGAAAGACCAGTCAATCAGAAGAGGTGAGAATTATCTGAGATTTGTTAGAATGATTATACTGAATTGCCCTTTTTGTCTTACATTCTTAATTTTCACTGGTGTTGCTAGATCTTTTCATATTCATCCTTTATGAGAATTTTTGTGGGAAGATGCTTTTTCTGTGGATTTTTGCCTCTTTAATTTTTTGAAGAGCGTCCAAGGGAACACACACACATGTGCACTGGGGCTTTCCTATCTCTTTGGAATCACACATCTGGCAGAGGGCATTGGCTTTCCTGGGATGACAGTACCAATAAAGTCCGGGTACATCTTTATACTCCCTCTTGAGATTAGAGCTTTGAAGAGAGCTGTCAAGCTTAACCTAAAGCAGAAATACCAGCCGCCATGCCAGGCCCTAGCCGCACTTCTCCTTTGAGGGAAGGGCATTGGGGGCTCCTCTAACAGAGGCTGGTTCTTGGGTGTCAATATTGATCAGGAGGAAGTGCCCCGGGTATGCAGAGGAGGAAGACCCACACTGGTGAGCACTCTGACCGACAGGAGGACTGATGTCGCCCTCAGCAACCAGAACAAAGTGAGGTACATGGCAACCCAGCTGCTGGCCAAGTTTGAGGAGAATGCACCCCCACAGTCCACTGGCATAAGGAGACAGGTAAACCCCTCACACCTCGCCCATCCACACTCGGTCTAGCCACATAGGAAGGAGGGATCTTTTCAGTCAAATGAGATGGGGTGCGTTACAGACCTGAGGACTCATGGGCTCCAGGCTGGGGTCTGGTGGTTCCCTTGTCTGACTGGCAGAGAGCATTGCAGCAGCCCCTCATGCGCTCAGCATTGCTCCACCCTCCCCGCTCAGTCTGAGGCTCTGACAGGATCCACCAGCGGGGACTGACACTTACAGTACCTAGTCAGTGGGTATGCTCACAGTTAAACTACAAAAGAAGTACCTGCTTATTGAGGAAAATGCTGAGAAGTCTGATAAAGGTCATTAAAATACCTTTAATTCTGTTGATATTTTGTTACAGTTCTTTCTGGTCTTTCTTCTTTAGTGCATTCTTGTTTTCATAGTTGAGGTCTTTCGTGACATACACTTTTCCATCCTGCATTTTTTGTAACTTTGGTCATATTCCCATGTTGTCCCAAACTCTTCACAAGCATCTTCGGCGTGTGCCGAGCTTCTCTCAATTCTCTGGATGTTCAGTCGTTTCTCATCAACAGACATCCTGGTTATAAAGCTGCTTTTGTGTGTTGCAGATGACTTTCCTAGGCTCTCCTTAAACTAGGGTGGGAATGTGAACATTTTAAAGATTCCTCATGGATACTGACTTGTATTCCCTAAGTCAGGCCTGAGCAGCTGGACAGGAGCCTTTGAAGGATGTCTGCATTAGGCCTTGTCCTCCTCCTGCTTGTCTAAAAGTCACTAAGACTTCTTGCAAGAGGAGATGCTGGGATTTTGAGATTCATACTGAAAGTTTATTGCAAAACTCCCTGCTGACCTGAGGGAACCCATCCTCTGCATCCTTTTCCTCTTTCTGCATCTCTCCACACATATCAGTGGTTGTTCCTGTGGGTGGAGTGGGGTGGGCACTGACTCACTGACTGTGCTTGGAGCCTGGCCTCAATTAACTTCTCACATCTAGCCATTGGTTGTGGCTCACAGAGAAGATGATGATACTCATTCCCTGTCGGCTCTGGCAGCCCAGGTCCCACCCACCTCGGGAAGGCTGGACTGTTCTCCGTTAGAGGAAGTTCGCCTTGAAGAAACAGTTGCTTTCCCCATTTTGAGTGAAAGATTCGTTTTCCAACCAAAATTAATAGTTTAGGCTCAGAACATCGAGCTAGGGATCGTGAGAATTACACTTCTGGTTTCCTGTTTTGTTTGCTTACATTTGCTTTTGGTTTGGGGGGGCAGGGTATTTTGTTTATTTATAAGTGTAATTGTCTAAGAATTAGTTTTATGTCTTCACCACCACCACTACTCCAGCGCATAGATGGGGTCTGTTCTCCACAGTACCTTTTTTGTGTCTTCTACCTTAATGTATTTTATTTTGTTTTGTCTCCATGTCCTGTCCCCCACCCACACTTGGCCTGTGTGTCACAGCCAACACAGGAGCGTGGGGTCAGCCAGCCGTCCTGCTGCCTACCCGAGCAGGGTCGCCCTGCTCCCACCCCACAGTGGAAACAGGTAAAGGAACTGCCCAAGAACCAGAATGGGTGCGGCATCCCTGGGCCTTCTCACCCTGTCCCCTTTTCTGAGCTGGCCAGGGTGGAGGACTGCACCTAGAATCCCCGCTCCAGCACAGGACATCCCTGTGCTTGTTTGAGTAATGACTGGTGAAAGTGTAATAAGCAACACTGATTGTATTGCATGATTTGTTTAACACCTTGGGATTTGAGAAACCAGTTAGCAGGGTGGGCTGTGAATCTGATGTTGAAACTAGCTGAAGCTATGTGGTGAGTTGTTCAGGTACCCTAGCCTTTGGAGTTTTGCTGTTAGAACCTTTGTCCCAAGTTGACTTCTTGCAAACGTGTCCTTATGACCATTGGAGGGAGAAGCCTGAGAACTGGGGCAGTGGAATCTTTTATGTTAAATAGGAAAATGTTATCCAAGAAATCATCTTGAACTGTGATTTTTATTTGTTTCAGACCCTGGACAAAAATGATCATGGGCATTTTCTTTGTGTTTTGTCTACATTCATAAAATACTCTTTTTAGAAATTTTCACTAAAGTAGTTGTAGGATATCCTAGAAAGCTGCTTCTCGTAAGCAGTACGGAACGGGACAGAAAGAGGAGGAGCGGCACCTGGTTGGTAACAGGCAGTACCAGAGGCCTGGAGGCCTCTACTGTACCTCCTCCACGTCACAGCGGACAGGCCGTGCTCCAGGGAGTGCACGGGACGCATCTCGGGGGTTGGTATCATTTAGGACTAAGATCTTGAAGGGTCGGAGGAGCAGGCCCTCAGTTCCCTCTTGTGCTGTGGAGTGACAGCTGTTGCTGGGAGGCACTGAGCAGTGGCTGGTTGGGTCATGTTTCTTTCAACCGTCTTTTCATAATATGCTGCCTTAAAAGCAGGGCCCCTGAGGCTGAGATGGAAGCTTGGGAACAATGTCCACGCTCAGGAAGCCAAGCTGCCTCTCCCTCTACTTAGGGGAAGTCTTTGTGGGGGGTGGGAGGAAGTGCTCATCAAAAATTTACTTCCATTTTCTTTTCTCACCCTTTCCTTGAAGTCTAGGTGGAAGGTGTAACGGAAAGGTGATCCTTAGTTGAAGATCTGCAGAAGGGGAACATGCACTCTAACCTAGGCCTCCTGAACTCCAGATTCTCACAGTGCTCCAAGGGGGGCAGAGAGGAAGGGAGGGCAACCGTAATGCATGCAGAGGGCCAAACAGCTGACTCAGTGGCTTGTGCCTGGGCCACTGTGAGCGAGCTTCCAGGGCAATCTCAGGCAGGAAGTGTGGCCCAAGGAGCTGGGCCCAGCCGAGGTATCTGTCCTGGTGGAAACTGGCACATCAGCCCGTTGCCTGACACAGCTGTCCTGAGGGGCTTCAGGAGCTGGGGTTCCTCCTGTTTATGAAGCACCTCTAGCCTCGTGCATGAAGGCAACAGCTAGCTTGTCCCCTGGGAAAGCAGTCAGTGAAGCCGAGTACTGCTGAGCTGTGTGGGCAGCAGGCTAGAGCCATCACACTTAAACATGGCTTCTGTGGGTGGGCCCGAGACGACGGTTAGAAAGAGCAGCTGGGTGGGCGAGAAACCATGCGCAGTGCCATCCTGCAGAGCCTGTGTGCTTCATGTCACACAGTCGGGAATTGTGAATTTTCCTGGCTGTCAAAGAACTGGAATTCAGTTCTTACATCCATGTGGAATGTCTTGTGTTCTCATATAGTTTTTTCTCAACACTAAAGCAGGGATGGTTTCATGAATCTTGGCCTTGTAAATTTCTCTCTTAAAAGTTAGAACATTGGAGGGCAAAGCCAGATGCTACAGAAACCTGGGGACAGAGGGACCCCCATTGTGTACTGGGCCCTCTGCTCCTGACTCACCCTGACTGTTGGCCCCTGATCTCCCTTAAGGAATGGGGGCTGACTGGCAGCACCTTATCCCAACTCACTTTGTGTTTCTCTTGAAGTGGTTGAGGTCGAGGCAGGAGGCGTGGCAAGCACAGCGGTGATGGCTGAGTTGGCCCCAGGACCAGTTTTAACTTAGGTCATAGGATGAAGGGGAAATTAATAACAACGCTGCTTGCCAGTGACTTCTCTTTTTTACCTGCCTGTGTAAACACTAGGCAATTACCTCTCCACCCCCTTTGTCTTTTGATCTCAGAAGTGCATCCTGTGGGCAAACTGCACACTATGCAGCCTTGGTTTGGAAGTAGGAGTAGGTTGTTATGAGAAGTGGGAACAGACAGCGGCTGCTTCCCTAACCCACAACTTCCATAACTGCTTCTCCTCTCAGACCTGTGTGCTGGCCCCCATGGTCATTCTGGGCTCGAGGAAGTGAGCCTCCTCTGACCCCGGAGTCTGATCGTCTCCCGAGTCCTGCAGGGCTCTGATCCTAGACAGGTCCTGATCCTCGAAAGGAGGGAGTGCAGTGAAGAGGGGCAGGACGGGGCGACCACCCGTGGGCGTAGGTGTGGTTTGCAGGTAGTGAACGCTATTTAATTTTTGTGTCCTATGTCCTGTGCTTGCACTTCCTCGGTGGTTTCCCAGAACCTGTGGGTGTGCTTCAGGGACTGAGAAGAGGAAGTGACACAGGACTGTCTCACAGTTGGCCCTGGGGGAGAGTGCTGCTCTGCTGCCGAGTGTGCAGGTGACAAGCCGACGGCAGGGTCTCCGGGACACCCTTGTGATGGCGGCCTGTGCGCCCTTTCTCTCTACTTTAACCAAGCTCATCTCTTCTGTCCCCCAACTTCCCCGATATAACCACTGGGAAGACTAGACCCTGGTGTTTAGAAAGTACTGCAAGTCTGACCCCAGAGCCAGCTGCACCTAACAAACAGCACGAGTCTGACCTGGGGCCAACTACGGACTGCGCCACGCCACCCTCCCTGCCCACCCAGTGATTTGCTGTTGAGGATGGAGGAGCAGGGACGGGGCCTCTGAGGTGCTTTTGGCAAAGGCACCTTGGTCCTTCCAGAACCAGCCTAAACGTGGCCACTGTTTCACAAGTGTTCTCTCTGTTTGTGTCTGTTGGTATAAAAGCGACGAGAAAAGGAGCGTTCTCGGACCTGCCCCAAAAAAGTGATCGCACTCTCTCCACCCCCTACTCCACCTCCCTGTCGGGCACGTGGCCAGCAGGTGACCTTCTCTGCATGCTCCGTTGTCCTGTCTGTGTCTTCCTGCCTGCCTGTGGAAGTGGCTGGGGTAGAGACCAAATCAGGACTCCCTCCTTTCAATGATAACTTAAAAAATAGACCATTTGTAGAAACCATTTTTGTAGCAGAAGCAACCTTTATCGCTACAACTGAGCAGACTCCTGATTGGACCTCAGGATAGTACATGTTACATTCAAACCCTGGGTGGTTTCATCTGGTCTCATGTCGTGGGAACACAACCATACAATCACAAACTAAAATTTAAACTATATTTGTCACAGACATGTAGTCCAAAAACCCTGGAGAGTAGCACATTTTTATATGACCTCATTTAAAGCAGCCGTTTCTGCCTTGCTACCTGAGGAGACTGAGCTAAGATGAACTTTTGGAAGCTTTGTTAGAGGGCTCACTATATGAGTTTGCTTCTGATTTTGAGAGCCCTGCCTCTTGCTTCTCCAACTTCTTTTTATTTTTTTATCCTCGCCTGAGGACATTTTTTTTTTCATTCTTTGTTCAGATAGAGTGGGAGGGAGAGAGAGGAAGAGAGAGAGAGAGAGAAACATCGATGTGAAAGGGACACATTGAGTGGTTGCCATCCGCACGACCAACCAGGGCCAGGGACAAACTGCAACCGAGGCACGTGCCCTTAGTGGGAACCGAACCCGGGTCTCTCTGTACCGCAGGCCGACGCTCTAACCGCTGAGCCAAACTGGCCAGGGCGCTTCTCCAACTTCTGCCAACAAACGCCTTCCCTTTCCATTCACCTTGTCCACACTCCAGGCAGATCGTTCGAAACCACTTTGTAGCAGAATGAACATAGACAACAGGGTCAATGTAGATAGCAAGCGTACACTTGTGGCGCGCACTTAGATCGAGTATATTTGCAGAACTGCTTTGTTGACCTTTGTAGTATGTCCCTGTAAAATAAAATACTAATTTTAAAGGTAGGATCTATGGAAAGACATTTTCTCAACTAAGGCAGCCTATTTTAAAAGTGGCTCCTCCGAAATGTGTCTGATTTTTCCAGGCCCAGCCTGTGCCGCTGGGACTGAGCTGCCGTAGGTGTAGTGCTGCCCTGTGCCTCACCTCTACGTAAGAGCTCACATTTGGGAGCCTTTACTGGGACCTGGGTAGAATTCTAGGTGCTTTTCACGTGTGACCTCAGGCAGTTCTTACAATAACCTTGCAAGGCAGGTACTATTATCTCCATTTTACAGATGAGGAGACTGCGTCATAGAGTAGGGAGCTAATTTCTGCAAGGTCACAGATGGGTCCAGGAACAGAATCTGAGTGGTGTGACTCTGGAGCCCAAGCTCTGGCCTCATCCTGCCTGTGGAGACACTATGCTCGTGGACTCTGGACAAGAGCAGCCATAGCAGGAGCTCTGGATCAGTTTCCCACTGGTACAAGGCCATACAGTGAACCTTGAGTTACCCAAAGAGTGATAGGAGCGGCCATCCCTGTCCCCGTCCCCGTGATTGCTGCTTGAGTGGTTTCCTGTCTCACAGGTTCCTACTCAGTCATGTGCCTCTTCCCGTTTACTGAAAACACTTCCAGTCTGCCCACTTACCCCTTTAGTGAAGGGCGCTGTGCCCCATGCCCCACGCAGGGACCGCTCCCCACCCTGCGGCCCCCTGGACTGTGGTAAGAGTCATGTGTTTCGGCCGGTCCCCCTCCCACCTTCCCTTCCTGCGTCCTGTGGGAGATTCGCCCCTCTAACCCACTTCTCCTCTTAAACCTTCCGCTTCATGCCTCTTAAGCTTGTGCCACCCAGTGAAAGAAATGTTTGTTCTACCTTTGTACTAACTAGTTCTTTTTAAAAGATTTAAAAAAGTGAGAGGGAGAGAGAGAAAACATCAATGAGAGAGAAACATTTATTGGCTGCCTCATGCATACCCCCAACCGGGGATCTAGCCCACACAACCTAGGCATGTACCCTGACCAGGAATCGAACTGGCAACCTTTCAGTGCACAGGACCACACCCAGCCCAGTGAGCCACACCATCCAGGGCAGTACTGACTTTTTTATTTATTGTGTGACTGACCGCAGGAGGCCAGATGGGCAGAGTGGCTGTGCAAAAGTTGTCCTGGGGTCACCGGGTTTGATGTAGATGGGATTGTGGTTCCTTGGGATGGGGTCACTAGGAGACAACATTTGTGTTGAAATGAATTCTGAATTTCTGGCACTGTCACTTAGTAGTTTCACATAGAGCATTTAGATGGAGCTTAAATGTCTACTTTGTTGCCAACAGACATACAGGGATCTCGATGCTGACAGCCGTGGCAAGCAGAGTCCCCGTCATGAGAGGGTAAAGAGCATGAACCGTGGCATGGGATGCTGCTGAGAGCCACACAGAAGGGGACGCTGCGGGGAGGGGCAGAGCTCTTCGCACGCTCTTGTCACCCAGCCAGGAGCCAGGGTTCCTTTTGCCAGCAGGATTAATCCTGTGGGAGCGGTCGCGGTGGGGCGGGCACAGGGGGTTGCTCACGGTGGGGCAGTCACCCAGCCGCATGCACATCAGATGTGGATTCTGAAGGCCTAGCGCCTTCCCATTTCTGCCCACCTTCCCTGTTCCGCACACGTGCCGGCGTGGATAGCGTTCGGCTGTCAGGTGTGGCTTCTTAGGCGAGGCTCTCGGTCAGTAAGCAGGTGGCATTCGCTTCGCTTTTGGCGGTGGGGTAGCTTGAGGTAGAAATACTGAGAGAACTCTTACCGATGTGGGGGTTTCTCAAGTATAAAGAGGGTGGAGGGGAAAGGGTCGCAAATGAAAGGCTTTGGCCAGTCTTTTCTGAAAAACTAAAGGGGAAAATCACTGTTTACACCTGGCCATTGTATAACTTGATGAATAACAGAGATGCCTGTTTTCAGAAGCCTGCTTATTCCATGAAACTTCTTTGGTTGCTGTTATTACCTATAAAGATGTCCTGTGAGTGGGTGTAGCTGTGCAGCTGCTGATTTCACGTGGGTCTTTAAAAAACTTACCTCTCCTCTGCCTTTGCTCTCCGAGAGGTCAGTTATGGCTCAGCAGTAAACCTTGCCAGTTCTGGGTCTGTTGGGAAGTCAGGCATGATGCTGTCTTCCTGTGCCTTGTCACTGAGCTAGGAGCAGGCGGTCAGGACGGGGCGGCCAGAGGGGGCTTGCCTGAGGCAGAGGGGGGGTCCTTTCCATCTCCTCCCCCACAGCTCAGCTTCCTCTCACGAGATCTGTGTGTGCCAGCCTCTGTCTTCTTTTTTCCCAGGCTACTGTCCTCTCATAGGGAAAACTAGCATTTTCACTGAGCAAGGCACTGTCCCACATTTTGGGGAATATACATATTTAATAAGGTTTTGATGATTTTTACTGAAAAAGTGCCTAAACGAAGAGTGGAAGGAAGTATGTTGAATAAAAGAAGTTGGCAGGGAGAAAGTAATAGAAGTCTAGAGCTGCAGTGCACAGGGGGAAGGGCAGCAGTAAGGCTAGCAAGGAGTTTTCTTTCATTTTCCCAAAGGGCTAGTTTCCAGATTCCTCAGTGCAGGGCTCCTGTCTAGATGCTTCTAAGGGTCACTCCTCTGTGCTCTTGCAGGACTGTCCTCTGTCCCATAACTGAGCCTGTGCACTCACCTGCTGTCTGCCCCACCATCTCCCCACTCCTCCCCCTAGCTTCCACTGCTCTGCCGCCCCCGGTCAGACTCGGGCTGCTCTCCTTTCTGGTGGGTTGCTCTCCTCTACAGTGATCTCCCCCAGCTCCTCCTCAGGCCTGTGAGCTGGCTGAGCAGAGGCTGGTGACACGTCGTCACCCTCTAAGTATGAAGTTAGTGTGGGCTGAAGTAGCGGTACAATGGGTCTGCTTGGAGCTGGAGGGGCGGAGGGTCTCCTTACCATGACAGCACTCTTCCCACCTGCAAGTGTCTCACCCTGAACCTGCCAGGACACTAAGCAGTTATTGTTTGCCCAAGCCCTCTGCCACCTTCTCACTGTGCAGGGCCTGCATGGGCCTGTCCCCAAGGAAGGTCCTGGCCCACTTGGTGCACACGCAGCACGCAGGCGCAGAGGACTTGGGGCCTCAGCTCTGCTCTCTTGATGACTTCTGGGGTTTGACTGGCACTTCGGTGAGCAGTTTCTCTGAGCACTAGTAATAGGAGGAGGAAAAGCCACATTCCTAGCCTTCATGTAGAAGGAGCAAGCTTCACTCTAGATTTGCTGTCTCCATTGTCCGCTATTGTAAGGCCAGTGGAGTGATAGGTGGTAGCATCTCCTGCTTAGGAGAAATCCCGGCTCAGGCTGGTGAGAGGCTCTGCAGAGCACAGAGCATGTGGGTGAGCAGGACCCACCTCTGCCCTCCGTCACCTTGTGACTGGCAGCATTATCCAGGTGGGGCAAATGACGTAAGAGCACCAGACAAGGGAAGACAGGCTTTCAGAGGGTTCGTGGCTGTGGTGACCATATTCCCACACAGGCATCCCTGGAAGCAAAAGGGAAGAGTGGACTAAAAGCGAAACGCAGCTTTGAATGGGCCACTCGTGCTTCTGGGCACTAAGGGCATTTCTTCACTGCATCTGGTATTGAGATGATGGTCTGAAGTAAAAAAGGGTCTAAAACTGCCTGATTCCTTATGTTCAGCTCATTGTGGAACTTAAACTTAACGTTTCCTTTTATTTATTTTTTTTCTCCATCTTGTATTTTGTAGCCAGAGCCTGAACCTTCTCGTCGATTTTTTGTCGACCAGTGGGAGCTTTCTCTTAATCTCCGCTCCTCCGGCCGCCCCGCCTCTCCCTCCTCTGACTCCCTCCGACAGGTAGCAGGCCTGGAACTGGGCAAAGCTGTTTCCTCTTCAGCCTCTGCTCACTTCACCCACACAAATGCCACCTGGCCGCAGGGAGGTTGCAGAGCTCTTAACTTTGGCTTGTCTCCTGTAGGAATCCAGTTTGTGTCTGATGTGGTGTGTGTGTGTGTACACACACGTGCACACATGCATCAGTCTGTTGTACATGTGGGGTTTGTAAGCATTCACCTAAGTTGAAGAGGCTACTAGCTTTCATTGCATCAAGTTCTGTTGACATAAACCCACTTGCATTATATTTCCACTATATCAAATAATGATAAACATTTTTCAGCCATTAGCTTTTCTAACTCCAGATATCTTTATATTAATATATGTTATAAAATATGAACCACAGCATCATTAAATCTCTTAAGTTGGAGTGGTGAATATGCAGTGTCCTGGGTGCCTCGTGAGTTGTGATCGTTTAAGGAATGAACCCTGCTGTGTCCTGCAGCGGCCCTGCACCAGCTATGCAGTAGTTTACAGAGAACGGAGGGTCCTGTGCCTTTCCTGTTCATGTTTCCTGCTCTCATGCCTGTAGCAGATCATGGAGTGTGTTTGGAAGCATGTGCATGTGTGGCGGGAATAGTGTAAGTCCAGTGACTGCTACGTTGTCACTGTTTCTTAAGAGTGGGAAGAAGGAAACCATCTGCTTTTTATGCCAGAAACAAATAGAACCTCTCTAGGGGGTGCCTGTCAGTATCATCACGCCGCTGAGAGCTGAGTGGGGGATGCCTTTGCAGGCAGCCCAAACTCCTTGCTGATCACAGGGCGCAGTGACCATGCTGGTCTCTGGTCGGGGAGAAGGGCTTGCAGCACTGAGGACCCAGGGCTTGCAGTGTCCCAGCCTTATATCTGACATCTGGACCAGCCCTCATGTACCTGCTGCAGAACGAAAGACGTGATTTTCTGCCCCCTTGGTGTCAGCTGTTGAAGGATCTGCTCCAGGCCTCAGCTTTCCTAATGACTTGAATCTGAAGAAGGTTCCGCTTAAGCCACTTGTTAGTCTCAGCCACCAATGGGTATGGGCTGTAGCGTTAAGGTGCAAGTGCACTGACCCTTGGAAATCTCCTTATTTTAAATAAAAAATGTAATTGACTCCTCGGTTCCAGCTGAACCTCAGAGAATTGTTTGCCCATTTTTACATAGTTAGTTTCCCTGCAGTGCCTCCCTGGTGTGCCCTGCTGGCCCAGGGCATGCTGTCGCGCAGGCCTGTGGTTCCCTCATGGCTGTGTACTTGTCCATGCAGCCACCTTTGTTGTTGTTGTTGTTGTTAATCCTTACCCGAGGACCGTTTTTTCTATTGATTATTTTTTAGAGAGAGTGGAAGGAAGGGAGGGAGGGGGAAAGAGAAACATCAATGTGAGAGAGACGCATCAGTTGGTTGCCTCCTACATGTGTCCCAACTGGGGGCATGGATCAAACCCGCAACCCTTTGGTGCACGGGCCAACGCTGTAACCACTGACGCACACCGTCCAGGGCACGAACTACTCTCTAGCCAGAGTTATTGGCACCCCCAAGACAGCTGCTCCTGGTGCTCTGAGTCAGAACTAGAGTCGGGCTGCTGACACCTGGTAGGCATCTGCTGCACACAGTCAGGAGAACACCACACACTAGGTGTCATGGCCACCTCCGTGTAGAAGGGCTGCCAGCAAGGCTTGGACCTCATTCCCTGGGAACAGGCTCGAAGGTGGGTTCCCTAGCAGGAAGGTTTACAGTTGAATTTGATAGTTTCCTCCTGTTCCTTCTTCAACATTGCTAGGAAGAAGATTGAGTTGGTTGGATTTTTTTCTGAAATAGAAACCTTCTGACTTCCCAAGACTGAACTGAGCGACTTGTCTGTCTGCTGCAGGGTTAGCCTCCTGCAGGTGTGTCTGAGGCTCACCTGTCAGGAAGGCTTGGGCCTTTCTGCCTGGGTAGAGCACAATGTCAACAGTGAGAGTGGGCTGAGAAGGGGTCTTTCAGACAGAGCTCAGGGCTTATGAGCAAAGCGTTGACAGTGAAGAAGGAGGTTATCTGTTCCCCAAGCGGGGAGTCAGCCCTTGCAAGAACGAGCTTTCTAAATGAGGAAATAACTTCGCAAGCCCTCCCTGACCCGTGAATCATGCTGTGAACAGTCTGGCATCCACTCTCAGGGTGGGCATTGTCCCTCTCAAGTTCTCTCTGGTCATCTGAGTCACTGGGATATAGACCCCTCTTACTCCCTTCTGTGTCTGCATCCGTGCCGCCCTCCCACCCCCTCCCACAGCACTGCGTATTCCAAAGGACGTGACAGACAGCTCCTCCCTCCTGAGTGTAACTTGCCCGCCTCTGCTGATAGCTCTGTGTGGACACTGACACCTTGTTTCTTACCACGTGTTTCCCTGCTCGTGGACACTGTGTGGGCATGGTTTGCTGCTGCACCTTGGATTCACTTTATACCTTTCAAAGAGTTTTTTTTTTTGGTCTTCTTAATTTATTTATTTTTTCCTTCTCATTTCCTTTCATTATGGTCATTTTATAATCTTCAACCAATAGAAGTATATAAAGATGTACACGGGTGGAGTGAGCTCATTGGCTGAGCAGATAGCCAATCAGCTTCAAAGGAAAGAACAGCCCAAAGCCCTTCTAGACAAGAAGGAACTGGTAAGCTATGTACTAAGGGTACTGTCTGTAGATAGCGCGCAGGTGTGGCCGAGGAGCCTGCTTCATGTGCGTCGGGTCCACGAGACAGTCTGTGCCGAGTGGCCATTTTCCTCGAGGTTGTCTGAATTCTGTAACTGAACTCCTAGGAGTGTAATAATTGTTTTAGTTACAATGCTGTGTGGGAAAGCTTCCCTAATATCTCTAAAATGATTGCTCTAGAGTCCAGGGGACCCACATCCATGTAGAACCACATGAACACTTACTGTATATTTTTAGGTTACCTTCAAAAACAATTCATTCAAAATAATTTGGTTTGGTTTTTTGTGCAATTCTGTAAAACGGACTCGGGTTTCCTGTCGGCCTGACTCACATGGACTCAGAGCCCGCCTGGCACTGCGAGCTGTGTGGGGCACCTGTGACAGTCACTGTGGCGGTGCCGCTGCTGTCCGGGAGAGCCAGGAGCAGAGGGAGCATCTCAGTCTGCCTCCAGAGGAAATCTCTTAGTGAGGGTCGTGTTGCTCAGAGAGCGACAGCCACCTCTTGGAGGTGAGCCTAAGGACGATGCCCTGACATGTCTGCCCCCCACCCCTTTATAGGGCTCTATAAAGAAGGAGTTTCCACAGAACTTGGGAGGCAGCGACACGTGCTATTTTTGCCGGAAGCGGGTCTACGTGATGGAGAGACTGAGCGCCGAGGGCAAGTTCTTCCATCGGAGCTGCTTCAAGTGCGAGTACTGTGCCACCACGCTGCGCCTCTCGGCCTACGCCTACGACATCGAGGACGGTGAGTCTGCCTCCCTGGGGCACGCTTAGACACTGAGCTTGGGGCCTCTTACTGCATTCTTATGTACACACTTTATCACTCTGCCTCTCCTACCCCTACCCATCCGTCTCCCTCTGGTCTTTGTTTTTTCTCTGAGTCTCTTATAAGTAGTCCCCCACAGCCCCTGGCTGCATCACTGCAGCACTCCGTGGTGACGGGGATGAAGACAGCATGCTCACTGCATCACTTCCCCGGCTTCACAGACACTTGCTTCTTACCTCACGGTGGGATCTTGAGATATAAGGGACACGCTGTGGATACGTCTTTTTTGTCTTTGCTTTAGAGAAAGGGAATCGCAGGCCTGTAGAAGTCACACTTCTTGCCTAAGGTCAATGACAACAAATTGAAAGCAGATCCCCTGCCCCTGGGTGCTCAGACTCTTGCCCCCGAAGAAGACAGAACTGTGCCCTGTGTTCCCACCTCTGTGCAGCCTCAACATCTCTCTGGTGAACACAGGGCTCATGTCACAGGGCCGAAACCTCATTCACTGTGGTGTTCAAGTCCTGGCCTTTTGTGATGGTGGAAAGACCTCGACAGGGCAGAAGGCAGGAAACAATGCCAGCAGAAAACAAAGTCTGATAGATACAGATAACAGTGCCTGCCATCTGAACACCCTTTAAGGGTCATCGAAAAAGGTCACCAAACACACTGATGATCCTGCATTCATTCCTCCCTGCAGGAGGCTGAGGGAACTTCCTGAGAGGCAGTCTCACTGATTCCAAAGGAATGGAAAGCCCTAGGTTAATAGGAGAGGGAAATCTGTCCTCAGAGGGGTGACACTGAGTCCCTCACATTGATGGGCGTTTCAGGAGCTGCAAGGTGCAGGAGAGGGATACCACGCAAGTAGGAAATAGTCACTTCGGGCATCTGGACTCCTAGTGAATGAACAGGCTGTCAGCCTGTCAGAAGTAGCCAGGAAGGAGCGAAAGTGGTGAGCTGAGGAAAGTTAGCTTAGCACTGTGACACCTGGTCCTCTTACTGCACTAGTGAAAAGCACCACCCAGCAAGGAAGAACTAAGGCGGTTGTCTAGATAAGGAAGGTATGTTGTTAGGTGTCAGATTTTCTGTCTCACTATTCCCACACACCCGCTCTTCGGATAATAACTTGGATCTCCAAGGATTGGGGTTGGCAGATGGAACCCACGCAGTGCCTCTGTAACTGTCCGCAGTGCTTGCAGTGTTTTAGCCTTTCACTGCGTAATCTGCCTGGAAAGAAGAGCCCTGATGTCCAGCCAGCTGGTCCATAAACTATAGGCTCATCGTTGCCATGTTCTCTTGAGGACCCAGCCCAAGTGTGAGCTGTGCCTCGAGGAGCTACATTCTGATTGGAATCATGAGACAGGGTCTGTGCAGCAATAGCAGACCAGGTGTAATAGTGTCTGATCAAGAGCAGAGTTATGACCTGCCCGGTTTGCTCAGTGGTTAGAGTGTCGGCCCTCGACCAAAGAGTCACAGGTTCGATTCTGGTCAAGGGCACGGTTGTGGTTTGATTCCCAGCCCTGGTTGGGGTTGTGCAGGGGCAACCAATGGATGTGTCTCTCACATCGATGTTTCTCTCTCTCCCTCTCCCCCCCCTTTCTCCCTCTCCCCCCCTTTCTCTCTCTACCTCCCTTCCTCCCTCACTCCCATTGTGTCTGAAAATCAGTGGGAAAATATCCTCAGGTGTGGATTTAAAAAAAAAGAGTAGAGTTATGTAGTATAGATTATAACTGTGTAGAAGGTTGGAGGAGGCAGGATCTGTGAAGCTCAGTAGCCATTAGGAATGACTGACCTGACCCCTCTACCCTCAGAGAGTAGACGGAAGAGACGGCGTACCAGGCCAGAGGACGAAAGGAGCTCAGTGCGAATGGTCGTGGCGTGGGCACAGGACGAGTCAGGCTCTTGACACTGGAGCAGGGAAGACAGTGGGTCTAAACCAGCTGCCCAACTTTTAACCCAGATGGACTTTGTATCAGCTCTAGCAGTTTAGCTGCTACACAGAGGACAAGTGAACTACAGAAAACAGTGGAATTGTGAGGGTCCTGAAGTTTTAGCCCGTTCTTCCGCCAAGTTACTGGGTGCTTCAGACTCTCCCTGAAGAGCCTCAGATAAGACAAGAAAAGCCGAGGGAGTTGTGGCTTAGGACAAAAGAAATTACCCAGGTACTGTGCTGGTCCCTTTAATGTATATCAGGTCATTTCATCCTTACACAACCCCAGAAAGTGGCTAGTTTTATTATTGTAATTTCACAAATCAGGAAACCGAGTTCTGGGAAGTTAAAAGTGGGTAGTGCACGTTCACACAACTGGTAAGTGCTGGTTTGCACTAAATGACGTCTGCAGTCCTTCTCAGTTCAGATGTTCAGGGATGAGGCACGCTGGGCCCATGTCCACTCCAGGCTGGTAAACTAGGAATTACACACTTCGGAAAAATGTGCATGTTTTACCCTTGACTCTGTTTATTCTTCCCTTTAGCTCTTTTAAAAGGATGCAGACTGGCCCTGATCGGTTTGGCTCAGTGGTTAGAGCGTTCGCCTGCAGACCAGAGAGTTCCGGGTTCGGTTCCCGCTAAGGGCACGTACCTCGGTTGCAGTTTGTCCCTGCCCCTGGTTGGGGTCGTGTGGGTGGCAGCCACTCGATGTGTCTCAATCACGTCGATGTTTCTCTCTCTCTTCCTCTCTCCCTCCCGCTCTGTCTGACGATACATGCAAAAATGTCCTCGAGTGAGGATTAAAAAAAAAAAAAAAGGATGCAGACTGCCCTAAAAGTAAGCTGCTCTTTCTCTAGCCAAATACTACCTTATTTTTTACTGCCGCCAACTCTGAAGACAAGAACTCCAACTCAGACAATATTTCAAGTCTTTCCCTGTCATTTTGAGGAGAGAAAGCACATGCTACCCGCTGAGGTGGTCTGCGAAGGGCCACCTCAGTAGGGACAAGCTTGAAATAGTCTGTGCTCTCCATCTCTCCCAGGCCCACCTGGCCACCTGGCCTGCTGGTCCCATGGCTGCACCGCTGCCCTCTGCAGTCTGCTGCTGTGTGCCCCTCCTGCCTGCTGCAGTGCCAACAGTCCTCACTGGCTTGGAGCTTCACTGTGCCCTGGCCTGTGTCTGCATCTCTCTGCTGTGAGCCGTCCCCGTGCTCACTGCATTACTGCCACACGGGTCTCCTTTCCGTTCTGGAGCCATGGTTACCCGCGGCTGCCTGAGGACTTTGCACCAGCTGTCTCCTCTCCTGGACTGTACTTCCCCATGTCCTCGCAGGGTGGGCTCCTTGCCATTCGCATCCCCTCCTAATGTACTCCCTCTTCAGAGAGGCGTCTGCAGACCTCCTGGTCTACAGTGCTCACTGCTGCTGGGTACTTATTCACATGCCGCCTCCCCTTCCAAGCAGGGACAGTCTGTCTTCTTGACTGAGGCATTCTCAGCGTTTAGGTTAATACCTGTCTTATAATGGCACTCAGTGTGTCATGGAATGAATGAGTACATGTCCCGGTTTACCTTTAGCCATCTGTTTTCTCCAATTCCCTTTTCCGGTCACTCCCCTATTTAATTACCAAGATTCCTTAATTTATTTAGGCCATGTAAAATCATTGACTTGACTGAATCAACCCTCATTTGTAGTTCGTTAGTAACATCAGCATAGCTGTATTTTCTGAAATAGCCATCATAGTGTAATGGCTAGAGCCGGGCTTCTGATCCTGTTGAGAACTGCTGAGTGGGGCCCTCTGGGCAGGTTGCTTAGCCTTTCTGTGGCACAATTGGAGAAAGGCAGGTCATAGTACCTCCCTCATTGGATTTTGAGGATTAAATGAGTTGATGTAAAACATTTATAATAGTGTCTGGCACAATGCCAGATAAAATGAGTTCTGTAATTAATCTGTGAAGCAAAAAGTACCACCAAGTTGAGTCTCAGAAGGGGTACAAGGAGACACATTCATGGGGCAGGTACACCAAGTGACATGTGGCATCTCATTTATTACCTGCATCTGGAAGATGAGTTATCTTCAGATTCTATGGGAGGAACATGTTCCAAGAAGCCTCCCAGTCCACACAGCTGTTGAATGGTGGGGACAGCGTTTAAACCTAGATATGGCTTCAGTGCTCAGGTTCACTCCATCATGTACTGCATTCCTGGAAAAAGCAAGTTTCTGGAATTTTTTTTTTTGAAAATTGCCTTTGGTTAAGCTTGTGGGACTTGCTTTTAAAACCTAAACCTTTAGCCCTGGCTGGGTGGTACAGCTGGTTGGAGCATCGTCCTGTGCACCAAAAGGTTTCAGGTTTGATTCCTGGTTAGGGTACATACCTAGATTGCAGGTTCAACCCCTGTTTGGGGCGTGTGTGGGAGGCAACGGATCGAAGGTTCTCTCTCACATTGATGTTTTTCTCTCTCTCTTTCTCTGTCTCTCTCTCTCTTCCCCCTTCCTCTCTCTCTAACAATCAGTAAATACACATCCTTGGGTGAGGATTTAAAAAAATAATAATAAAAACATAAACCTTTTGTCTTTATTAATTTAGGCTATCATAGCTCATTCAATGAGGATTCCCTGGTAGGTTAACCTATTCAGTTGTGTTTAAAATCTAGGATTCTACTTTAGTAGAAAAAAGCCAATTAATGCAGGGAGAAAAATAAGAAAGGAATGAAAGGAACTATAACTGATTATGATTTTCTAAAACTATAATAAGCAAGACTCTTGGTTACAAGTAATAGAAGCCCCAGTCAGATTGAAGTTTAGCATCAGGTGTATACCTTCTTTCCGTGCAGAGACCTCAGAGAAGGGCTGTCTCTCTCACCACCCGTAAGAACCCCCAGAACAGCTCTCTTTACCCTGGTTCAGCCACATGCTGTTTCCTAGAGTGCCCTGTCCTGGGTGGCCTGAGGGTAAGTGTTCTGACTGACTCGTCCAGGTCGTGTCCACTTCTCTGGGGGAATGTCAGGCCACATGGTTGGTAGCCATGTCGGAATCCTGTGGAGAAGGGAAGAACGTTTCTTAGAGAATGAAATACACAGCAGACAGAAGAGTAGTATATGATCCAAGTACTGATACATTTTTTTCTTTTCCTAATTATATTCTATCTTAGCCAAAATTAAAAGTGAAATGGCTTATTACTGATTGCAAAAGGAGATTGTATCCAAGCTGAAAAAAATAGCCCATGACTCGATTTCCCTTGTAGAGAAATAAGCAGTGAGCTTGCTGGTCCTTTGGCCGTCAGATGTTCCTGGCGGTAGCTGTGGTGTCTCTGAGCTCTGGTCAAGTGCAGCAGCCAGTGGGAAATCCTGTTTCAGAAAACACGCTGTGTATGTGAATATGATTAGAAATTATGGAAGTTCATAAACTGTATTTTCTAGAAGATTTATTCAGCCTTGGCCCACGTAGCTCGGTTGGAGCATTGTCTCATACACCAAAAGGGATGGGGTTCGATCCCTGGTCAGTGCGCGACGGGAGGCAACCGATCAACATTTCTCGCATCGGTGCTTCTCCCTCTCTCTCAAATCAATACAAAATTATTTTTTTAAAAGATTTATTCAGTGTTGCAGGGGGAGTGTAGGTAAAAGAAAAACAAAAGTTCTTTCCTTTGAAGGAAGAGAAATATAATTAAATCACCAGGTAAAGGAAGAATGCCGTTTCGTCTTTATTTACTTTGACTTTTAGGTTCTCTCTCTCTCTGCTTTTTCTCCCCACCCCCAGCTTTATTGGGATGTAACTGACACATAATACTGTGTAAGTTTAAGATAGGCAACGTGTTGATTTGGTACATTTATTAATTGTGAAATGATCACCACCATAGTGTTAGCTACCACCTCTGTCCTGTCACTTAGTTATTAATTCTTTGTGTGGTGGTAACATTTAGGATCCACGCTCTTAACAGTGTTCAAGTATATATGATACAGTATTACTAGCTATAATCACCATGCTGTACATTAGATCCCCAAACTCGTTAATCTCATAACTAGAACTTTGTACCGTTTGACCAGTGTCTCGCTCCCTGGTCAGTGCGCAACGGGAGGCCTCCTCCCTCAAGCCTGGCAGCCGCGCTTGTGCTCCATGTCACTGCGTTTGTCTTCTTACATCACACGTATGTGAGATTATACAGTATTTGTCTCTCTCAGTCTAAACGTAGCATAATGACCTCAAGGTCCATCCAGATTGTTGCAAACGATAGATTTTTTTTCCTCATTGATCAGTAATATTTTATTTCGTATATAACCATGTCTTCTTTATCCATTCATTAATCAGTGGACACGCGGGTTGTTTCCATATCTTGGCTGTTGTGATTAATGCTGCAGTTAACATGGGAGTACAGATATCTTTACAAGATCTTGATTTCAGTTTCTTTGGATGAATACCCAGAAGTGGGATTGCTGGATCATATGATAGTCTCATTTTTAATTTATTGAAGAACTCTATATTATTTTCCATAGTGACTTCACCAGTTTACATTCCCACCAATAGTGCATAAGAGTTCCCTTTTCTTCACATCCTCACCAACACTATTTCTTGTCTTTTTATTGACAGCCATTCTAACTGGTGTGAGGTGATATATCATGGTTTTTATTTGCATTTCCCTGATGATAACTGATGTTGAACACCTCTTCATCTACCTGTTGGCCATTTGTATGTCTTTGGAAAACTGTCTATTTAGTTTCTGTGCCCATTTTTTAAATCAGGTTGTTAGATTTTTGCTATTGATTTGTATGAGTTCTTTACTTATTTTGAATATTAACCCCTTGTCAGATATATGATTTACAACTGTTTTCTCTCATTCCGTTGGTTGCCTTTTCATGTTGTTGATGTTTTCTTTTGCTGTGCAGAAGCTTTTTAGTTTAATGTAGCCCCACGTGTTCATTTTTGTGCTTTCTTTGCTTATGCTTTTGCTGTCCTATCCAGGAAATCACTTCCAAGACCAATGCCAAGGAGTTTTTCCTCTGTTCTCTTCTAGGACTTAGTTTCAGGTCTTACACTTAATTCTTTAATCCATTTCAGGTTTATTTTTGTGAGTGGTGTAAGATAGAGGTCCAGTTTCATTTTTCTGCATGTGCTTACCCAGGTTTCCCAGCACCATTGACTGAAAAGACTCTCTTTTCCCTGTTGAGTATTCTTAGCTCCCTTGTCAAATATTAGTTGACTGTATATGTGTGAGTTTAGTTCTAGGCTCTTGATTCTGTTCCGTTGGGATTTTTATCTATTTTTATGCCAGTATCATACTGTTTTGATTACTGTAGCCTTGTAATATAGTTTGAAATCAGGAATGTTATGGCTCTGGCTTTGTTCTTCTCAGGATTGCTTTGACTATTCAGGGTCTTATGTGGTTTCATATAAATTTTAGGATTGTTTTTCCTATTTCTGTGAAAAATGCCACTGGTATTTTCTTAGGGATTGCATTGAATCTGTATATTGATTTGGGTAGTATGGACATTTGAATAATATTAATTCTTCTAGTCCATGAATTTGGGATATCTTTCCATTTGTTTGTGTCTTCTTTAATTTCTTTAATCAGTGTCTTGCTATTTTTCCATGTAGAGGTCTTTTACTCCTTGGTTAGATTTATTCCTAAGTATTTTATTGTTTTTGATGCTATTGTAAATGAGATTGTTTCATTTCTTTTTCAGATGTTTTGTTAGTGTATAGAAATGCAGCTGCTTCCTCTATGTTGATTTTTGTATCCTAACATTTTACTGAATTTGTTGATTAGTTCTATAAGTTTTTGGGTGGAGTCTTTAGGATTTTCTATATATAAGATCATACCATCTGCAAAGACAGTATTACTTCTTCCTTTCCTATTTGGATGCCTTCTATTTCTTTTTCTTGTCAGATTGCTCTGGCTAGGACTTTCAGTGTTATGTTAAATAGGAGTGGTTAAATTGTCTCGTTCCTGATTTTAGAGGCAAAGCGTTCAGCCTTTCACCATTGAGTATGATGTTAACTGTGGGCTTGTCATACATGGCCTTTATTATGTTGAGGTATGTTCCTTCTATATCGAGTTTGTTGAGCATTTTTATCACAAAAGGATGTTGTTCTTTGTCAAATACTTTTTCTGTATCTATTGAGATGAATATGATTTTTAGCTTTCATTCTGTTAATGTGGTATATCACATTTAATGGTTTGCATATGTTAAATCATCCTTGCATCCCAGTAATGAACCCCAGTTTATTATGCTTAATGATCCTTTTAATGTGCTATTGAATTCTGTTTGCTAGTATTTTGTTGAGAATTTTTGCATCTATGTTCATTATTGGTCTGTAATTTTGGATTACAATTGGATATTAGTCTGTAATTTTCTTTTCTTGTAGTTTCCTTATCTGGCTTTGTTTTCTGGGTAATGCTTTCTTTGTAAAATTAGTTTGGGAGTATTCCCTCCTGTTAATTTTTTTTTGTGGCAGAGTTTGAGAAGGATTGCTGTTTATTCTTCTTCTTTTTTTTTTTTATGCTGTTCATTCTTCTTTAAATGTTTGGTATAATTCACCAGTGAAACCATCTATGTGGCCCTGGGCTTTTCTGCTTGGGGAGGGTTCTGATTACTGATTTAATCTTTTTACTTGCTATTAGTCTGTTCAGATTTTCTGTTCCTTCATGACTGACTCTCAGTAATAATTGAATGTTTCTAGGAATTTATTTATCTCTTCTGGGTTATCTAGCTTGCTGGCATATAATTAATTGTTCATAGTAGTTTCTCATGATCCTTGGTATTTCTGTGGTATTAGTTGTAATGTATCCTTTTTCATTTCTGATTTTATTTATTTGAGTTCTCTCTGTTATTCTGAATTAGTTTAGTTAAGATTTGTCCATTTTGTTTCTCTTTTTAAAAAACAGCTCTTAGTTTTATTGATCTTTTCTGTTGTTTTTCTAGATAGGTCCTCTTATTTTAGCTTTTAGAATAGAAAGGTTCATTTGTCAAAGGAGCACTTTCTACAAATGAGAAGGATGATTGGGATTACTACTGTTTCAACAATCTCTGTAATGGGGTCTACCCTTTAATTTTCAAAAGCCTTGGCCCTTTAAGTGGGAGTAAAAAAATGACCCTTTGTGACTAACTGCCACTACCAGTATCATGGGAAAATCCAAGATCAGTGTTTTTCAAACTTTTGACCATACCCACCATAGCAAATACACGTGACATTAGGACCCAGTAAATACATGTAGTTACAGCTAAAAATTGCAAGAAATAATACTCAATTCTAGTTATGTACAGTGCACTACTCTGATGCTTTTCATTCAATTTTATTCTGTGTTGTTCTACTCATAGGCATCGCAGGATGTTTTGGTTTGGTTTTGCATTGCATTGTTTCTACACCGAGGGTCCTAACCCACTGAGGGTCCTGGTTGCATCTGAGCAGGGCTGACCAGGGGCAGCAGAGGGCCCTGTCAGAGCTAACTGACGGTCAGTGCCGCCCACCCCGCAGCCTCCCACCGCCACCAGCATTTGTATTCATTCTTCGTTTCCCCGCAAACGCTCCTCCCAGCTTCTCGTGTGACCGTATCTTTGTTCTGCACACACTGCCACTTTGTCTGCAGGCCTGCCATGGAAGCCCTCGTCGTCGCTCTGGGCGCTATTGGGTGGTGGCTCAGTGGCCTTCACGTAGCCAAAGGGTAAAGGGGAGAGGAGGGCTGAAATCAAAGTTTTAGGAAAGGCCTGGCCTCCGTGGACAAGAAGCCTGAGCCTGGGGAAGGCTGGGGCGGTGGTGATGGCGCCCTATGGCTAGAGGAGATGGATAGAGAGTGTGCCAAGACCAGGAAGTCAAGTTCAGAATTGCGGAGTTGTGCTCACTCCCCTTTTCCCTGCCTCTTGCTGCCTGCAGGTAAATTCTACTGCAAACCACACTACTGTTACCGACTCTCTGGCTCTGCACAAAGGAAGAGGCCAGCAGTGACTCCTCTGTCTGGAAAGGTAATGGTAATCCATCTCTAAGTGGGGGAGAAACAGCAGGCACTGTTTGTTTCAGTGTCGTAACAAGTCACTGTGTAGCCCGCAGGGCCTGCCGAGTGGCCACTGAATGGCCCTTCCTGTGAGTGGGAAAGGGTTGCTTGAGAGGTGGCTGTAGTCCATTTCGGGGAGGGAACCAACTGCCCAAGCCTAATCTAATGCTGCATTTCACTGAAGTGATGTTCTGTCCACCAGCTGAGTTGGATTTAGAAGACTGTGTCAGACCCTCCCTTCTGCTCGCTCTGTGTAACTTCCACCTTGGTAAACGAGCGCTCTGAGCAAAGGAGCTGGGCTGCAGTCTGCTCTGCCTGCCAGTCCCTTCACTTTCCTTCTGGTGTGAATTACTTATCTAAAAACCTTTCTTCTTTCTCTTTTCTGAAATGAGAACAACTGGCTCCACCCTCTGTCTCAGCTTCGTGATGTCACCTTGTCAGGGAGCAGGCCAGCTAATGCTTCCTTGGGGGCTCCTGTTCACTGCAGAGGGACTTGTAGGAAGAGGCACACTGGGGTGGGGCTGGATTTTGACTCCTCGTGATTCCACATGAAACGTGTCCTGGTTTTCTGGTTTTTTAAATCCTCACCTGAGGATATTTTTCCTTTTTTTTTTCAGATAGAGTGGGAGGGAGAGAGAGAGAAACATTGATGTGAGAGAGATACATCGATTGGCTGTCCTCCTGTACAGCCCTGTGGCCAGGGGTCAAACCTGCAACTCTTTGGTCTGCGGGCCAACACTCTAACTACTGAGCCAAACACACCAGGGTTGTCCTGGTTTTTTGTTGTTGTTGTGTTCTGTTTTGTTTTTTTCCTTTGTTGATTTTACAGAGAGAGGAAATGAGAGGGAGAGAGAGAGAAACATCAATGAGAGAGAACATCAATTGGCCGCCTCCTGCATGCCCTCCACCGGGGATTGGGTCCACAACCTGGGCATGTGCCCTGACTGGGAATTGAACCGGCGACCTCTTGGTGCATGAGTCGACGCCAAACCACTGAACCACACCAACCGGACTTTTGTTGTTGTTCTTTAATATATGTTACTGATATTTTAGAGAGAGAGAAGAAGGGAGAGAAAGATTGAAACATCAATGTGAGAGAGAAACATCGAGCTGCTGCCTCCTGTACGCACGCCCCCACTGGGGATCGAGCCCACAACCCAGGCATGTACCCTGACTAGGAATCGAACCAGGACCTCTCAGTCCATGGGACGATGCTGAATCCACTGAGCCACACCGGCCGGGCTGTTCTGGTTTTTTAAAGAAAGATTTACTGTGTCAGGAATACAGTGGGTTGACTGGTGAGAACAACAAAATAACCAGTCAGGTGTCATTGCCTCCTGAGATTTGAGTCCTTCAGTCAGTCACTCTTCTGTTTCTTGTGGACTTTCCTAGGAGGCCAGAGGACCCCTGCAAGATGGCTCCACTGCAGACGCAAATGGGCGGGCCAGTACTGTCACCAACCCTGCTGATAGAACTCCAGGTAGCCTCACTTCCTTGTTTGGCTGGGTGGCACGTCACTCTCTTGGCCTCTGCGACAAGGCCAGGGGGATGAGCCAGCACCTCCAAAGCAACATTTCTTCGATTGGGCATCAAGTGGCCCAAAACCCTTTGGACTCCTTTTTCATGTGCCAGCTGCTTGCATTCGGAGTCCCCTTTCTCTATGGCCTGTCGGAGGTGCTGGTACAAATCAGAGGGGAGTTTCACTGGCAGACCGTGGGCCAGTAGGGGTGCCGTCTGGTAAGCGTTATCACCCAAGCTTTGTAATGCTGCTCAATATCTCAAGGTATTGCTGTAGCCTTGGGGCCTGCCCACCTCCATCAAACACAGGGGGGTGGGTACTCCAGGCTCTGTCATTGACCCCAGTGAGGATTCAGTTACTGAGCCTTCTTACAGTTCCAGTTTTGAACTCTTGACACAGCATGAGTTGTGATAAGACCCCATGATCTGGATTTGCGTTCACCTGAACTTGAAATTCTTGTATCGCATCCCTTTTTAGGTATCTAGATGAACTGACACTCCCTTCTGTTTGACCTGTGACCACTAAAGGACATGCCCTGTCCTGGTCCTTGATCCTTCTAACGAGGATCAAGCCCTAATTTGTCCCACTCTCACTAACCATGTCCTTGTGTCAGGAGGTGAATAACACCACCTTCCCTCTAAAAACACATTTATTCTGGACTTGGCAGGGCAGGGCTTAGGGCCTCATGGGCACTAAGCTTGTTGTGAAGAATTGTGTTTTTTCCCCTTAAAATGGCCTCTTTCTCTGCTCCACGTCAAACCAGCCTGTGAGACATGCTCACAGTTCATAAACTGATGCCCTCAGTACAGCCCGGGGTCGCTGCGTAAGTAAGAGAGGAAGTCAGCAGGGCCACGTTTCTGTCCATCACACATTTCCTCTCATTCAAAGCAAATATATCTAAAGCAGCCGTTTACAAACTCATAAAAATTACCACTTAAACACTAAAGATTCTTAGCTAATACCAGAAACTAAGGAGAAGCAGTTGGAGTAGAAAAGACAAGAATGATCCAGTCAGCCTTCAAATGAAAGGTCCCCAGAGTTACTTCTTTCCCCAAGTGTAAGAGCGAATGTGAATCTCGTTCATTCTGAGAAGGGGAGAATGTGCCAGGGGGTGGGTGATCCCCCTGGTGCAGTGGAGGCGGAGACACAGCATACCCCAGCTGAGCTCGATGAGCTCGGCTCCTTCTACAGCGTGTGCCCTTACTGTAACTTGGGGAACTCTTTGAGTGCCCTGCAGGTTGGACCCACATTTTATAGCAATGTTTAAGCTACGAATGACTTTGAAACCTTCTGTAGCCTTGAAACCCATTACAGCCTGTCTCTGTCATGAAGTGTTGACAGCCCTGCAGAACCTGGGGGGCGGCAGAGAAAAATCACCGAAGGGATCTAGACCGAGGTTTGGGCTCTGCGCTCTAGAATGTGCGTTTGGCCAGGTCTTATTCCAGCAGACATGGGTTTTCTGAGGAACCCAGCTGCTCAGTAAAACAAGTCAAAGAAATTAAACTTTCTTTTTGGGTATAGAGTACAGAACACTCTTTAAAAGGAATAAACACAGTGAGGTTTAGGTTGTTCCTGAGCAAGCTGCGTGTATTCACTTTTCCTTGTGGTTCAGTTTGCCATCTTACTGTCTGGTTTGAAAGCTTAATGGAGTTCAGGTTTTCAGGACTTGTACAGAATTAAGGCTTCCATAGGGAAGGAGGAGAATACACAGCAGGGAGAGAAGATGAGAGTTGGTTAGGCAATCATATCCTTTGCAAAGTGGTCCCCCGTCTTGATAGGGGAAAAAAAGGGGTGCGAGTTGGCAATGTGGTTAAAGAATCAAAACAAGCACAGAATAAGCAAAGCCCCGAGGAAACATCGGGCCCCCTGGTTCTTGATTCCGAAGGTGACTTGCCTGTTACAGCACAAGGGGTTCAAGATATGGCAGCCCAAAGAAGGAGGCAGGCGGTGTCCCCGTCTAAGGGACCCTCGGTGGCAGGAAGGCCAGGACTTGGGGCTGCTGAGAGCAGTTAGAGTCTGCCTCTGGAGACGCACACTTTTGGATGTTGCATCTGAGTCAGCAGCTTTCAGAGCAGCAGCACTTGCCCTGGGAGGTTTGCTAGCCTGTGGAAAAAGAGCAGGATCACAGGTGTCTTCTGTAGTTGCCATGAAGAGATTTCTTTGTCCCCTTTGATAGGGATTTCCTTCTTTATATCCCAAATTCAGCATTGATTGGTTAACTAACATTTCCTTTTGAAAAGCTCCGGGAAACAGGTGCTTCAGCATTCTCTCGGATGTATGTCATAGGTAGCGGTCATTGACCCAGGTCCATGGTAGGGCTTCTCTGCTGTGCTCGAGACAAGAAAAGGCTGTACTGAGTGACCTTGATTCTGCCTTGTACACATACACCATCCTCCTGACCCTCATTCCCAGGGCCAGAGCAGGGAAAGCTGTGGCCGTAGCTGGCACTGGACCCTGCTATGCTTTTCCTTTGTGCCGCCTTTATTCTGTGGCATTTCTCTCCTCTCCCTGTGTCCTTTCCCCATGTGCCAAAATGACTTCTGCTCCAAACAGCAAGCACAGCCCACAGCTGAAGACCCTGCTGGGGCCTGCCTGCACAGCTGCCGCCTCTGGTGGGCTCGTCCGTAACCGCTCCCAATCCCGCGTCTGCAGGGCATTGTTCACAGTGTTGTTGTTACGTGCGTTCACTACAGAAATCCTCTCTGTTCTCAGAATCTGTCACTGCTTTATTTCCAAGCTTCTTATACTGAACTGCTCTAGATTCGTGGGCCTGGCACAGATTTTTCTCTCCTGGGCTCGTGGTACCCACCCTGACCTCAGGAACGTTTTGGACAACAGTAGGCAGAGAAAGAAAAACCCCAAACGAGATATTTTCCTCCTGGATGCAAAACCCTGAATTGCAGGTTTGGGGATCCTTTTTTTGTCCAGAGGAGACCCCTTTCCATCTCATGTAGTTGATGACCAAAATGAAGCATGATGGCTCTCGGGTGTCGAAACAAGAAACAGAAGAGCGTTTCTTCTAGTGCAGGCAGCAGAGGTGGGATGGGAGAGACACTTAGTTGTCTCTCGTCTAATGGAAGAGGCATTCTTAACTTACAAAGGTGCCTAGCACAGTAGCACATGGCAGGTGCCTGCTCCCTGTCCCCAGACACCCCTTGCATGATCCATTAGGTTTCTAGTTTGGATGCTGAATGGGCGTTAGGAAATGCAGGCGTTTCTTCGCACACCAGCTAGAGTAGCCATGCCGTACAAGAAATTCCATTCGGTCCTGGGGCTCCTCTCTGGCAGGAACAACTTAGGAAATCTTCTCACTGTCAATCCCTTAGGGGCATTTTTGGAAAACCTATTAGTAGAGCAAAGAGGTTTTGCAATCCAGCTTAACACCCCAACCCTACCCCAAGAGTCATAGTTAATGGTGATGTGTGGATATTTATTTATATACACATATCTATTTATATAGGTTTAATTTCATATATATGAGTAGATATTTATATATTGTGATCTAAATAGTAACAATAATAATGAAGCTGAGTTTTTTTAAAATATGTTTTTATCAGTGAGACAGAAACATCAATAGGCTGCCTCCGGCAGGCCCCCTAGTGGGGATCTCAAACCTGAAACCCGGGCATGTGCCCCGACCAGGAATTGAACGGGTGACCTCTTGGTGCATGGGTCGACGCTCAACCACTGAGCCACAGCAGCTGAGCAATAATGAAGCTATTTCAAAAGCTTCTTGTTCCTTGGTTCTGGAAACCGAGGTATTACACTTTGAGAGCCACACCACTGGTCAGGCTCTGTGCTCGGGTCAGACCAGGAGGGGACAGAGCAGCTAGCACACCTGTGGACGTGCAACTTGGGGGGTTGGTAGCTCAGAAAATGGGCAGTACACACTCCCAACCTCAGGAATTTGACTCAACAGCAAACTAGGAAAGCGTGGGTTCTGCTGCTCATGAAACACCACCGAGAGCCAGACACCCGCCTCGCCTCTCCTCCCCTCTCAGGCTCAGGCACCTGTGCCACTGGCTAGCCATGCAGCTGGCCACTGTCTCTGTAGGGCAGTGGGACATCCCTCCTGAAAGGCCCCGAGTGGCCTTGAAGGTGTGAGCAGTGAATGAGTGGGTCCCCTTTTTCCCGCCATTCAGCTTGGGTGGAGGGGGTGGGGGCAGCAGCAGGCGGGCCCGCAGGAGCAGTGTGCCGGGAGCATGTCCCCTGTCCTCCTCTGGCCTTCTCTGGAGCCTTTATTTTGCCCTTGTTTTTAACCTGTGCTGTTGTGAGTTTTTGTGTGTTTCTTTGTTCGTTTTTTTATTTCATTGTGTAACTTTGTTTTTGCGGTTTCTGTGAAACTAAGGTGTTGTGCTTTTAATTTTTTTTAACCAATGTTACCATTCTTATTTAAGAGAATAAATTCCAAACAATCTTCAGGTTTCTGAGTTTTTCTTTTCCTTACCTTTTTCCTGATCGGAGGGTGGGAAAGGGGGTAGCTCAGGCTGGTCTTGGAGTGGGCTTGGAACCACCATGAGGCGGGGTGGGGCGGGGCAGGGAGAAAGCAGAGTGCATTAAAACGAGGAAACGGTATTTGTACCTGAAATATAGTTCTCGTGAATAGCAGGGCCCTGCAGCGGCCGTGGGCGAGGAGCAGGGAATGTGCCCGGTGCCCACGTGGTCAGCCAGCACGTGCGGCCTGAGGGCGAGAGCAGATGGAGGGTGGACGTCCGCCACCGAGTGGCGTCCACCATGGGGACACACAGCCTGTTTCTGACTTTAGCCAGCTGCTCTGGGGGCTGGGCGCAATTGTCTCCTCTGCCTTGAAGCTTTTGCCTAAGGTGTGGTGACCTTGCTCCTGGTGACATTGAAGGTGCTTGCTCTGTGCCCCTGGCTGACGTCTCTCCCATGACATCTTTCCTGTGACCTGGACACTGGGCTAGGATATCCAGTTCTACTTGTCCACTCAAGCCTGGAGGGAGGAGCCTGTCCCCTTCTCACACATAACTGCCTTTGCAGCAGGGGCCTCTTGTGCTGGGTCAGCATGCCCCCCACAGGGGCACAGCCCAGCTTTGGTGCTGAATTGGGCCGAGAGGGCACCTTGATGGGGGAGCACACAGTGCCAAGTCTGCTCCTGCTGGGCGCTAGGAACTTGGGTGTCTGTCATTAAAAAGGCCTTCCTGGCCTGCTCTACTCTGAAGCAGCCCCCCTGGACTCGAGGATTTCTTGGGTTTCCCACAGAATAGAGCAGCAGTGTATTGGGCTCTCTTGGCACTCTGCATGGTCACTCCGTAGGCCGCACTCTGCCTGAGCCCTGTGGTCTGTGTCATTGTCACCCTCGGAGCGCTGCTGGCCCAGACGCTGTCCCAGCAGAGCGTTTGAGCAGCCTCATGGCCCGCTCATTCTCACCACCCCCAATCTTCAGTCTGTGGCTCCCATCCTCTGAAGTAAGTCCATCAGTATCTGGGTGTCCACAGAAGGCTGAGAGAAAGCACTGGGTGAGGGGGACGCAGTGGGTCACAGCACATTGAGGATCGGCAGTGAGAAAGGACAGCTTTCAGCCTTTGCTGCTATTGCCTTCCCATGTCCCAGCAAGAAAGGAGAGGAGAGCCATTGTGTAGGGCAGTGTCCTGAAGCATCTAAGAAGGTGGTGACACCGGCGTGACTCTGCCACCCATTGTGAAGACCCTGGAGAACTCCCTGTGGGTCTGTTTCTTTCCGAAACTTCTTAAAGTCCATCTCTCTTTTCTTATACAATCCCTGGTGATTTCCCTCATTGGAGGCTCCCCAGGAGGTGCAGACTGGAGACAATACCGGCAGTGGAAGTGGGGCGATCTTTTCACACTGAAACATAGGGTAGGGTGATGCCATGGAGGGCACAGGCCCCACAGGTGTCCCCCTGCGGTACAAATGGAAGGCACAGACCCACATGGGGCTCTCTCACTGTAACAGCCAGGCAGGGGATTTTAGGAAGAATCCTCCCTGACTTCTAGTCTTACAAAGCTCTAAAACTTCATCAACACTCCAAAACCAGCCCTGAGCTTGCTGCTCAGACCCAACCAGCCAGCCAGCAAGTGCCAACAAGTAGATTAGTCATAGTGAGAAGGGGAGGGAGCCAGGGTGCCGATCCCTGCCTAGGTGAGGTGTGGGCTGCTGGTCCTCGTCACTGCCCACACGTGTCCGCTGTGTGTGGGCTGCCGATGCACCTTTCTTCACAACGCTCCTTGTCTGTCCGCCACTGACTTCCTGGGAGGGATAGGCTTGTTTTGTGCGTAAACACCTTCCACACGCCTGGAAAGAGGCGGGGCTCCAGGCATATGCCACTCTCTTTGAATTACTTCCAGGTTTCACCAGCCACAAGAACACTGTCTCCTTTTTACTTCCTGTGGGTCAACTTCCGCATAGCTTTGCATACCTTACGAACATTTTCTGAGTATTTCTGAGGCACTTTAATGGGCCTCCAAGAAAGACAATGGGCAAGAGGTGAAGTCACTGCCCACCAAGCCCTAACTCAAGCTAACTAAGCTCGACCTTGCCTTTGATGTTATGGTTCTCCTCCCAGCATTGGGGCAGTATAGTCAGATTGCTCCCAAAATGTGAGGAAGGCTCACCCCCTCCCAGAGGCCGCTCATTGGCATAAAGGGAAGTTTTGGGACACCTTTCAGCAGAAGGGAGTCCAGGGCCCCAGCTCTGCCTTGCAACAGACTTTCTTGGGGCCATGCTGGATAATCACTGGGAAAATGCCTGCCACAGAGTCAGAAGTCCTGCTGGCCGCTGACATTCAATGCTCTTCATCTCTTCTTTCTGTACTTATCCAGTTCATTGTGATTATACACTAATCGCATGAAGCTGTCCCAGGTGTGCCTATTCACTGACCGAGTTCTTTATCCTGTACTTCTGTAAAATATCAGGATCATTTCCATTATCACTATTATTTCGTAGTGTAGCCTGATTTCTTTTAGATCCTTGGCTGGAACTGTGATATAAAATAATTATTTTATATTAAGTAGCCCCTATCACCAGAAGAACTCAGACCCTTACTCCCAGAGCCACCTGCTTCTCTGAGACTCCAAAGCTACCTTCCCTGCACCCTGCCTCCCCGTGTTATTAGGCCCCTGCCAAAGCCAACTCCCCAAGAAAGGTGGACCTAGCTAAACGGGAAGGCCCACAGTTCAATTACTGAAGACTAGTGCTTCTAGGCAGGACCTAAGGGACCAGAAGAACTTGGCCTCAGTGGGTTTTGATTTTTCTCAACAAACACGACAAAATCAGGCTGTTTCCCTGCAGAGGCCTCAGTGAATCCGTTCTCATTCAGTTCTCAGGTTCTCTCAGGTTAGCAGAGCCAGGAATGCTGTGGAAGTGAATGCCGAGGGCAAGCCCTTGGCCTGGGGTAGCCGTGCAGAATTCAGACTCTCACTGGGCCTTAGGAAAGGAGTTTGCCTCTAAGAAGGTAACCTATCGAAGGTTTCTTGGACTGAGCTCAGCCTAGTAGCCAAGAAATAGCTGCTATAGACTATAATAGAATTATAACAGCTTATTGATTCTTATCTCCCTGTTTTCTAGAACTAAGTCAGAACCTACAAAGACCAATATTGGAGAGAGACCAGCTATAAAATATCCTTCCCACCATTTTACCAACTCGAGACTTATTTGAGTTAATAGGTTCTTCTTTTAAAAGTAAATAGTCTCTCCTAGAGTTTATTCTAATGTGGATTACTCCAAACCAGCTACCTGCCTGCCTTTTAGCTGGGTTACCTTTCTTAGGGAGTCAGCAGTGGGAAGCCCAGGGCAGTGCAGGCCTCCGAGGAGTGGACTGTGCCAGGTGCCTGGAGTAAGAGCCAGTCGTACTGGCTTTGCTGTGATGCCGACAGCTGGTGGCCACCTTCCATGCTGCTGGAATACCTGGCAAGGGCTGTCAATGTTTACAACCAAGAGAGCCCCTTCTCTGATGAAGTCTTTTTCTCAAAAAGTAAGGAGCCGTGGCCAGTGTGGCTCAGTGGCCTGGGCGTCGTCCCATACCTCTAGAGGTCGCCAGTTCGAGTTCTAGTCAGGGCCCATGCCTGGGTTGCAGGCTCGATCCCTGGTGGGGTCATGCAGGAGGCAGCCGATCAATGTTTCTGTCTCTCCCTTCCTCTCTTGCTAAAATCAATAGAAAAATTTAAAAAATTTTTTAATAGGGAGTAAAACTTGAAGTGTGATTAGTACTAGTTAGTTTACCGCAGTAGCCTTCGTCGTACTGCCTCAGCACCCTGGAGGAGGACACGGTCGCTGAGGGCTGGGTGGCGCTCCCCGGGCACGGGCTGTGCCGCGGGCTCCGTGTCCGCCCTCGCTCGCGCAGCTGTCCGGAGGCATCGCTCCGCAGTCGGGGACAGGCACACCGAAGGCGAGCCGGCGGTCGGGCAGACGCGGAGAGCAGGGGCGCAGCGCCCACTGTGCGCACGGCGCCGCCTCTGCACCCACCTGCCGGCCTGTCGGTGCTCGGGGGTCTGTGTGCCGCCCCTCAAGTGAGATGCTTATTAAACACGCATGCGTGCCCTGGGGTTCTCACTCCTGGGATAGACACGTCCCCCAGTTCCTTTGCAGTGACCTCAGGGCTGGGAACATGCCTTTGGAGATAGTGTAGATTGAAGAGGAGGGTGTCATGACTGCTAGGTGAAGGGGAAAATCACCAGGAGACAGAGGAAGTGACTAGTAACCACTGAAATGACTGTGAGCAATATGAAATGGACTCAACTCCCTCTTCATTTTCTCCTTATCAGCTCTTTTTTTAATTGGGGTCGTAGGGGTATATAATTTCAGGTGTGCAGCGCTAAGTCAGTGTCTGTGCACACTACGCAGTGATCACAACCAAGTCTGGTTGCCATCCATCATCGCACAGTGGACCACTTCACCCACTTTGTTCCCAGCTCTGCCCCTCTGATAACCACCAGTCTGTCCTCTGTTTCTGTTTGGTTTTATACGGTTTTGTTTGTTTTGTTTTATACAGTTCCACATGTGAGTGAAATCATATGGTATTTGTCTTTCTATCTGACGTATTTCACTTAGCAGAGTACCGTCAAGGTCCATCTATGTCATCACAAGTGGCGGTATTTCATCTGTTCTTATGGCTGAGTAGTATTCCGTTGTATATATGTACTACTTTTCTTTTTAATCCTCACCCAAGGATATTTTTACATAGAATGGGAGGGAAGGTGGGAAAGAGAAGCATCGATGTGAAAGAGACACATTGATTGGTTGCCTCCCGCATGACCCCAACCAGGGCTGGGGGTCGAACCTGCAACCGAGGTACGTGCCCTTGACCAGGAATCAAACCCACGACTCCAGTCCAAGGGCCAACGCTCTAACAGCTGAGCCACACTGGCCAGGGCTGCACCACATCTTCTTTATCCAGTCATCTACTGATGGACATTTAGGTTGTTTCCATATCTTGGCTACTGTAAATAATGCTGCAATGAATCAATTCTATTTTTGACCACTAGAAATACAATCGAGTGTAAAGTTGTATTAGTAAGAATAAGCCTAGAACAGCTCCTCTCCGTGTTCCTCCTGGAAGCGTGGCCTCGCAGCAGTCTGGAGGAGATGGGGCTCATGCGGGCCAGGGGGTGTGCACTGTTCTCTGGTCCCCAGGGTAACTACTTCCAACTCACATATCTTTGCTCCTTCTCTTTCTATACAATCTTATTATACTTTTGTAAAAGACCCCAGAGATAGTTGAGCTCCCATTTTCATTCTTGTGCTGCTTTTACAGTCCTTGGAAGACAGTACCTGCCTGCCCCTGAGTGTGTGGGGTGTAAGGGTAGAGAGACAGCTTTTTGTTCCGACAGTTTGAGCAGAGTCACCTGTGACAGGAGGGAAGCACGGACATTCTTCTCTGTCCAAGTCTGAGCCACTTTGGACTGAACTCACGTAAAATGACTGCCTTTTAAATCTTTGGGATAAATGTACATGTCATTGTGGATGGGCAGTATGGGTTTCTCTTGTTGGGTAAAGTTTGGTTCGGGCACAGAAGGTCCTTCAGGAAATCTGAGTGAGTGCAAACACAGCCTTGGAAAGGCCCTGGCAGGGCCGTCAGAGGTCACAGATAGACTGTGTTTAGAAACAGGAGGAAAAGAAGAGGTGAGAACACAGGGAGAAAGAAGATGTGTTGTCCACGTCGAGTCATTAAGTCTGATTTTCCCCCTGGGTTTAGAGAGAGGGCCTGCTGTCGTGACGTCAGGAAAAAGTAAGTGAAGGGACAACGGTTCATCAAACGTATTTTTGGTCTCTTTCATTTCTACTTTGGCCAAATAGTAGGGCTTACATGCAAGACAAATGTGGTATGTGTGGTACCTTCAGGGTCATTGCAGAGAATGGGCGGAGTCTTGATCGCTCGTGGACTTGTGCCGCAAGACGGCGAGAACGTCAGAGGTCTCGCGCTGCTCCATGCGTGGCACTGGAACGAGCCTCTTGGCATCTGAGCCTCTTCCCCGGGACCTCTCTGGAAAGCCAGCAGCTCTCTGTCTGACACAGCGCTGTCCCTTGACCCTTCCATTGCATCACCATTGGTCAGATGTCTCACTTTGGCATCTAAGATGAAGATTCACGAGCTTCCTCCTCTATGCTCTTTTTTTTTTAATCCTCACCCGAGGATATATTGATTTTCAGATAGAGTAGGGGAGAGGGAGAGAGAGAGAGAAACATTGATGTGAGAGAGACACATCGACTGATTGCCTCCTGCACCACCCTGACTAGGGCCAGGGATCGAACTGCAACCCAGGCACATGCCCTTGACTGAAATCGGACCCGCGACCCTTTGGTCCACAGGCCGACGCTCTAACCGCTGAGCCAGGGCCCTGCTCTGTGTTCTTAATGCAACCAGTCTGATCAAGGCATGATCAGGGTATTTGGTGAATTGGTTGGCCTGTTTGGTGAAAGATTAGAAATAGTTTGATGTAACTTCTAGACCAGGGTTTCCCACACTCAGTGCTGTTGGCATTATGGGCTGCATGATTCTTTGTTGTGGAGTGCTGTCCTCGTCATCGCAGGCTGTTTGGCAGTTTCCCTGGCCTGTCCTGGTTAGATATCAGTGCAGCCCCCTCCCAGATTGTGACAGCCGAAAATGTCCCCAGACATTGGCAAATGACCCGTGAGGAAAAGCACTCCCGTGGATCACCACTGACCTATACTGAAGTCAAAAGGAGAAAGGACCTGACATTGACATACAGTCATCCCCATTCTGTGGTTGCCCTAGGAGCTCGGAGAGGAGAGTGATGGAAGTGTCAGAACACGCACCAAGTACTCTGGTCTGCATCTCACTGCCCACCCACGTGCTCCCCGGGCGTGGGCGCCTGGGTGCATGCCGCACTCTGTGCCAAGACTGTGCTAGCAGACACTTACTGAACAGTTCAGAAGGCAGGACTCGGAGATCCATTGAGAGCAGGAGTTCTCATGGTTTTTTTCCTGTCCCACAATGAATTGTCCCTGCACTCCCCAAATGTGCCCACCCTTCCGTGGGGGCAACAGCATCGAAAAGTTGAGCTGGGTCTAAATGGAACAAGCATGGTCTTGATGAGAGGAGGTGCTGGTTGGAGTCCAGCTCTGTAGCCTTCATCATTGCCGTCTGGTCATGGGCCTCTGGGCCTCAGCGTCCTCATTCTATGAAATTATAAAATGGAAAATGCTGCCTGCTGCTCTCTACCTCATAAGGTTGTCCTGAAGAGCGAATAATCTAAACTGTATGGAAACCAGCCCTGGCCAGCGTGCTCAGTGGTTAGCGCGTCAGTGGGTTCGGTTCCTGGCCAAGGGCACATCCTGGGTTGCAGGCTGCAGCCCTGGCTGGGTCGGGTGCGTGCAGGAGGCCGCCAAGCGATGTGTCTCTCTCCTCCTCCCCTCCCTCCCTTCCACTCTCTCTGAAGGTCAATGGAAAAAATATCCTTGGGTGAGGATTAACAACAACAAAAATGTATGGAAACTTGTTTATTTTAAAACATAGGAAAATTAAATATGATTATGATTGGTAGGGATTCCAGAAAGTTCTGGAATAATCATCAGAGTAAGAGGTTAAGTTAGGATTATTTCTACACACTGGCTGATGGTCTGCCTCTCGTGGGGTTGGGACAGGATGGCACGTAGGGATAGATTCCTCACCAGCAGAGATTGGGGAAACGGCAATGAGAAGGGCCTGTCTCTCGCCGTCAGCAGAGTGGGCCAGGGGAGTCGCATGCCCGCTCTTTCGAAGCGTTGTTAAATCTCTGCGAGCACTTGGCCACCTTTGTCACTGCTTTTCCTCAGCTTGCACGAATTCCCTGGCAACCCTGGGGCTCTGCACTACCACAAAAGAGAAAACAGTCATCGAGGGTTTTGCAGGATGCTGAATTTTCAACACCTAGCTTCAGAGTCAGGACTGGGCACGATTTGTTCAGCTTTGTCTCAGGCAGAGCTAGGGCTCTGCACGGTCCTAGGGACTGTCTGAACCTGTTCTGGTCTGAGCCACAATCCCCATCCCCCAAGGACCTCAGTGCCGCCTCACGGCCCATTTGCAGGAGAGGGGTCTGCTCTTCTCTGCGGAATGAGCATGGAGGGGTGTGCTATGAGTGAGCAGAGCTGCAGCACCATTCGTGAGAAAGGGCTCTCCCCGAGTCGGGTCCGTGCCCTCTCGTTCCACCGGCCTTCCCGGGCCTCTGTCCTTAGGCCTGTTTCTTTTCCAGGCCGGTTTCGGTGACCCTCTAACAGAAGACAAAGGTATAACTGATCAGTATGAGCATCAAATGGTCCCTGTGGGCATTCCTGGAGGCGACTGCAGTTCCTTTCCAAAATGTGTCTGTCTGACTGAGAAAGCTCTTTGTGAGGTGCTGTATCCTGAAAAGGAACCTCTCTCAGGCAGCCTCATTGGGACGGGGGCTTATCCCTCCTAGTAGTCTGATGGGGACCAGAGCCCCCGATGTTGACTGCCACTCTCATGGCTCAGGGCCCAAACCTGCAGCTGCACACGTGGGCCACCTCGGAGCTTTGGGCCCTCTGGACTGAAGCGCCACAGATGCCGCCTGGAGGATGGGAGGGATGGGCGTTCAAACCCGGCGTCCCGTGGACGCACAGCAGCGAGCGGTGCCTGCAGGGAGGTTCGCGGCCCTCTGCCTGTCCACTTCTCCCTTTTCTTGTCATTACTGGGTCTGGTCTTCTATAAGCAAGGTGCTCCTGGAACTAAACCACTCTCCACCATGAGTAAAATCGTGATTTTAGGACATCGGTCATCTCAGATGGTCTCTTTCCAGGGCCTTATTGCATAGACACTGGCATCTTCATAGGGCTTTCTCCTTCGGTGCTGTGGGAACTGTGACTGTCTTGATGAACTCACCCTTTACACAGGGGTGGCAGTCCCCATTTTCTGGGGGCCCTGGACAGCATTAAGCTACTCGAGAGACATAGAGGTCTTAAGGTTTCTGTGTTGTAAGGAAACTGAGACCAGAATAGTTTCAATTAATTTATTTAAATTATAGTGAAGTGTTATTCTAATTTAGATACAGGATTAGAACTTTTATTCTGATCATTTATTCAAAATGCTTTATTGAACATCTCCTGTGACACACTGATAACCACCAGGAACAGGAAGACGGCTGTAATGATTCCCCTCCCCTCAGACCTGTGAACAGGAGACAGACGGAGCAGCACACATGCGTGTAGGAGCCCTGGGAGGGTGCAGGTGTGGAGTGGTGGTTATGAGAGTTAGTTAGTGGCTGGCTCACTTTGTTGAGCCATCTTTCTCTTTATCTGCCTCAGGATTTCAGAGATCAGCCCCACAGCTGGATTGATTTGATAGATTACTAATATTTAACTGTATAGAATCTCTTGTTTGTAGGACACATATGTGAACTAATGAGTAAAATAGGTAGCTCAAGCCCATGGCACAGCGGTGACCCCTTTCTGAGATCTCAGCTGCAGGTGCGTGAAAGTGGGCAGCCAGATAAGTGGAATATCAGCTAGAACACAGCTGTCATGGGATTTAAGAGAAAACACAGCCAGACTCCTGTGCTTAGACACATCACAGCTTCCCGACACCAGAGGCGGCCGTTTGGCAGGCAAGCCAGCTGACTGTTAAGGATCAAGTAGAGTTTTGTCTGTGAGATGTTCTAACACATGAAGAAGACATTACCAAGAGAGCTGTGTAAGCGCTGGTAGGGTTTTCAGTGGAGAGCAGGGTGTGACCCTTAAAGGGAACCTCTTTACCTCGGCCACAGAGTGATGTGAGCCAGGCTTTCCATCTGCCAAAAGGCAGCTTCGAGAGAGAGTGTCCTAACAGTGAAAATAATTTAACATTTGAAGACTAACGAAGGACAACGGTTTCATGGGATCGCACAGACTGCGAGCAGCGGCTATGGTGATGAGCGCTGTGTCCCTACGTGGGGTGAGCAGTCCCCTCAGCGTGGTTTGTCCTGGTTCGTTCCTCCTGCGATTTCCCCTCCTTGGGCTCTCTGTTGTATAATATTTAGCTTAGAATCTCTAACTCCTTGTAATCAAATATCTCCAAAGCAGCTGAGCTCTGCCTTGAATTCATGGGACCCACTTTTCTCCATGGCGCCACATAAGAATACAGTTAACCCGACTGGGGAATAAATAGTTCATGTGTAACAGGCAGTTAGCAATTCTGTCCAGCCTGGTTGGGTGGAAGGAGCCTAGCTTCAGAGTGATGCAGCTCTAGGTTTCGTCTTGGATCTGCGTCATTTGAGCCTTTGGACGTATTACGTCAGGTCACTGGGACGCAGACCCTCAGTGTAGCAATGGTAATAATACTGATTGATGGGAGTGTTGTGACCGTCAGTGACGAGGGTGTGCAGCATGCCTGTCACAGGGCCTGACACAGGCCATTGTCCTTGTTCCTTCATTGCCTGCCTCACAAGTCAAGAAACGTCTTACACCCTCATGTCATGTGGTCTTGGGAAATTTCTGGGACCTCCCACTCCCTGCAGTAGGAAGCCACAGAAGCCTGTTAGTGGGTAGATGGGCAGGGACAGAAGTCACTTTGCCACAGCAGTGGCCTGGAAATTCTTTCTTGGTCCTCCGAAGCGAGAGAACGCCTTTCTGTGCACAACTGCAGTGCTTGCAGTGTTTCGTGCCCACTTAGGATGAAAAGTAGCTACAGAAGGTATGACAGTGTGAGCCCCGTCAAGTAGTCTGCCAAGGGAAATGAATCGAGGGGAAAAGCCCAAATTGGTGGTCCCAGGCACCTTCCGATAAGCAAAGAAAGGCATTTAGTAAACTAAGCCCCATTAAACCTCTGCTTCCTCAGTCGGGTTCCAGGCTGGGAGTGATGTCCTCCTCCTAGACACGGCTGAACCCCCTCTCCCACAGACGGCAGGTCACATTGCCCAGCTTGGCCCGAGCAGTAGTGAGGTCCCGAGGCAGAGAATGACCCATTCCATCAATTCTGCTTTATCAGCCAAGATGGCGCTCATTGTGGATGGTGGGTGCCCTGCCTGCTTTTCAGATGCCACATAACAACTCATACACGAGCTTTAGCTCAAAGCAAGATGGAAGGAGGGACTTATCTCCAAGCTGACTCTTTGCTGTATTATTGCCCACCCAGTTCAAGTCACGGGTCCAACTGCAGCTTAATGCATTCCAAACGGGAGACCTTGTGCCACGTGGGAAAATGTCCCTAGGCCAGACGGGTTCTGTTTTAGAACAGCCACCCCTGCAAATGGGCTCACTTACATTTCTTAGTATATGAGGAAGCATGGGAGGATGTAGCAGCTGTTCATTTCCAACGTGAACAGGAGGAAAACAAAATTGACACATAGACCCCCCTTACAGCTTTGTAAGGACTGGGGTTCTGTGTGGGAAGGAGCACCCTAATTTCTCAGGGTGATTTGGTGACTATCTCTGTAAAATAGGCAATGGAAAAGGCCCTTTAACAAATTTTGCAGTGGGTGCAGGACTTTGATTTGTTCTGCCTGGCTGGTAATCTTGCTTCCTTGACACCTCCCTGAGACCTTGCAGCCCAGACCCAGGTCATGGCGGGTGCCCGCCTGAGTGCAAGATCATGGGCAGGCGAGGTTATGTGGATATGTGAGGAGGGCATCTGAAATGAATGTAGTTCATCTTTTTTAAGAGAAGTCACAGCAAAAATATCCAGGAACTTTTAAAATTAAATGTATTGGAGTGACATTGGTTAATAAGATTATATGTTTCAGGTGTACAACATTATACGCCATCGTTGCACTGTGTGCTCACCAAAGCTAGTCCCTTCTGTCACCATGTGTTTGATCCCCATTCACCCTCTGCACCCCTTCCCTCTGCTGACCTCATGCTGGTGTCTGTGTCTGTGAGTTTGTTCCTTTGTTGCTGTCTGGGTGTATTTTTTGCAATTTTTATTAATTTATTTTTGTTACAGATGTTTTCTCCTTTTTCCCCCGCTAGACACCCTCTCCCCATCCTCCTCCCCACCCCCCCTGCACTGTTGTCTGTGTCCATTGGTTACACATACATGTATATAAGTTCTTTGGTTCATCTCATCCCTCCCCTCCACCCCCTCATCTGAGGTTTGTCAGTCTGAACCGCACTCCTTTCTATGCCTCTGGGTCTATTTTGTTCATCAGTTGCTGTCTGTTTTATATCCTCATACGAGTGAACTCATATGGCTCTTGTCCTTTCCCATCTGCCTTAGTTCACTTAGCAGGATGCTCTCAAGGTCCACGCGTGTTGTCGCAAACGGCAGTGTCCGTCTCCTGGCGGAGCGGTGTTACGCTGTGTGTGCACCACATCCTCTGTCCAGGCACCCGCACGAGGGCGCTTGGGCTGTTTCCGTGTCTTGGCCACTGAATAATGCTGCAGTGAACATAGGGGTTCCTATAACCTTACGAATACACGCTTTAAAAAATGTGGGTAGATACCCTGAAGATGGACTGCTGGGTCATATAGTGGCTCTATTATTAATTGTTTGAGGAGCCTCCAGACTGCTTTCTATAGTGGTCGTACCTGTTTGCATTCCCACCAGCAGTGAATGAGGGTTCCTTCTTCACATCCTGTCCAACACTCGTTATTGCTTGTCTCGTTGATAATAGCTATTCTCACGGGTAGCTCATTGTGGTTTTGATTTGCGTTTCCTTTAAAGCTAGTGAAGTTTAGCAGCTTTGGGGGAAAGTGTCTGTTCAGGTCCTCTGCCCATTTTTAGATAGGGCTGTTTGGTTCTTTGATGTGGAATTGTATGAGTTCTTAATAGATTTTGGATGTTAGCCCTTATTGGAGGTTTTGTTTGCAAATATCTTCTCCTATCTGGTCGGTCATCTTTTTCTTTTGTTATGGTTTCCTTTGCTGTGCAGCGTTGCAGTTTGATGTTGTCCCAGTCATGTATTTTTGCTCTTACTTCCCTTGCCTTTGGGTCAAGTTTATAGAATCCTCTCTGAGACCAAGTGTAGTACCTGTATTTTCTTCTGTGTGTCTTATTGTTTCCGTCTTATATTTAAGTCTTTGGTCCGCGTTGAGTTTATTTTGTGTATGGTGTCAGATAGCAGCCTGGGTTCATCCTGTCGCACGTGGCTTTCCAGTGTCCCAGCACCCAGTGTTCCCTGTTGGAGAGGCTCCTTTCTCCGTTGTATGCTTTCTGAGCTGAAAAATAATATCGATTATGTCCCTTTGGACTAATGTGTCGTTTAAGGCTGATATTTCCTTACTGATTTTCTGTTTGATGATCTGTCCATTGTTGTTGATGAGATATTTAGGTCCCCTGCTATAATTGTTTTTTTGTCAGTTTCTCCCTTTAGTTCTGTTAGCGGTTGTTTTCTATATTTTGTTGCTCCCTGGGGTGGGTACATATGTGTTAGTAAGTGTGATATCTTTTTGATGAATTGTCCCCTTTGTCATTATAAAGTGTCCCTCTTTGTCTCTTGTTACTTTTTTAATCTTCAAATCTATGTAGTCAGATATAAGTACAGCTACCCAAGCTTTTCTCCGGATGCCATTTGCTTGGAGTATGGTCTTCACCCTTCACTCTGAGTCTGTGTTTATCTTTGCAGCTGAGCTGGGTCTCCTGAAGGCAGCAAAGAGTTGGTTTGTTTGTTGTTTTTCATTCATCCTGCTACTCTGTGCCTTTTGATTGCTGAGTTCAGTCCATTTACATTCAGGGTAGTTATTGATATGAGAGGATTTCCTGTAGCCATTTCATCTTTTGTTTTCTGGCAGCTCTGTGTCTCCATTGTTTCTTTTCCCTTGTGTTTCTGTCTGTTATTTTAGTTTGTAGGTTTTCTATGATGTTTTCCCTTTTTTATGTTACGCATCTCGGTTCTAGATTGTTTGGTGTGTGAGTACCCATTAGAATTTATGCAAAAAAAAAAAATTCGTAGGTACACTAGTCTAGCTCCATCCACCTGTGCCAAGTCAGTTCTTTCTTCCTCCTCGTTATGTTTTTGTTGTGACAAATCATCCTTTTTGTATGCTGTGCATTCATTTCCAAAGTGCAGTCGGTTCTTCTTTTTTTGAATTATTTTACCTCCTTTAATGTTTTTGTTATAGTTAAGTATTTAATACCTTATTCTGAACAAGAGTTGCAACTTCCTACTTCTGTCTTTTATTATCTTACAATTTTGTGTCCTGTTGTCTTTGTGTTAGGCAGAAGAGCACCTTTCGGTGTTCATGTGGTAAACCGCCTCCGCTTGTGCTTATCTGGGAAGCCGTTACTTCTTCACATCTAAAGGATAACTTTTCTGGGTATATTATTCTTGGCTGGTGATTTCTCTCTATCAATAATTTGGATATTTGATTTCACTCTCTCCTAGATTATAGGGTTTCTGTTGAAAATTTTGATGATACTCTAATGGGGTTTCCTTTATAAGTGACTGTCTCCCTTTTCTTGGCTGCCTTGAGAATTCTTTCTTTATCATTAATTTTGGACAGCTTTAATACAATATGCCTTAGAGAACGCCTTTTTGGATTGAGATAATTAGGTGTTCTGTTAGCTTCTCAGATTTGAATGTCCAGTTCTTTCCATAGGTTTGAGAAGTTCTTACAGGATTATTTGTTTGAATATGCTCTCTGTTCCTTTCTCCTTGTCTTCTTCTTCTGATGCACCTATTATTCCTATATTGCTCTTTCTAATGGAATCAGCTAGTTCTCATAAAGCTCTTTCATGTGTCTTTTTCCAGTTAATTTTTATTGGTAAAATGTTTGAACCACATTAAAATATAATAAAATTAAAATTATAATGAGTACTCACTTTGTTTTTCTTAAAACAAAAACAGGTAAATTTTCTTTGCTTTTTAATCATTTTTTACTTTTCAGTTACAGTTGACATACAATATTATATTAGTTTCAGATGTATACCCCAGTGATTAGACATTGTAAAATGCATTAAGTGGTCATCCCGAAAAATCTCATACCCATCTGACACCATACGTAGTTATTAGAATATTATTGACTATATTTCCTATGCTGTACTATACACCCCTATAACTACACTATAACTACTAATTTGTACTTCTAAATCCTTTCACCTTTTTCACACACACCCCAACCCCCCTCCTATCTGGCTACCATCAAAAAGTTCTCTGTATCTATGAGTCTGTTTCTGTTCTGCTTGTTCATTTATTTTGGTTTTTAGATTCAGTTGTTTATAGATACACATTTATTGCCATTTGATTATCTTTTTTTTTTTTTTTTTTCTTGTTCTTAAAAAAGATCCTTTAACTTTTCATGTAATCCTGGTTTGGTGGTGATGAACTCCTTTAGCTTTTTCTTGTCTGGGAAGCTCTTTATCTGACCTTCAATTCTAAATGATAGCTTTGCAGGATAGAATAGTCTTGGTTGTAGGTCCTTGCTTTTCATCACTCTGAATATTTCATGCCAATTCCTCCTGGCCTGCAAAGTTTCTGTTGAGAAATCAACTGACAGTCTTATGGGAGCCCCTTTGTAGGTAATTGACTGCTTTTCTCTTGCAGCTTTGAAGATTATCTCTTTGTCTTTTTGATGATGATGTGTCTTGGTGTGGGCCTCTTGGGGTTCATCTTGTTTGAGACTCTCTGTGCTTCCTGGACTTGTATGTCTGTTTCCTTCACCAAGTTAAGGAAGTTTTCTGTCATTATTATTTCTTGCTCTCTCTTTTCTCCTTCTGGCACCCCTATGATGCAAATGTTGGCATGCTTGAAGTTGTCCCAGAGGCTCCTTACACTATCTTCATATTTTTTTATTCTTTTTTCTTTTTGCTGTTCTAATTGGGTGTTTTTTGCTTCCTCATATTCCAAATTGCTGATTTGATTCTCAGCATCCTCTACTCAGCTGTTGAGTCTCTGTAAATTATTCTTCATTTCAGTTAGGAAAACATTTCTTTCAGGACAATGTGTGGAGGTCATGCGGGCAGTGACTGTTCCCAAACAGAACCTATAGGTCAGGCCCAGAGCCTTTTTCCTATTTAGGATGCAATGTAGATCCCAGGGGTCAGATCCCAGGAGTCAGATCCCAGGAGTGGGTTCCTTTTGGTATGTGTGAGGCTGGAACTGGCCTCCAATGACCTGAGGTCTGCCTGCCCTGACTTAGTGCAGAACCAGCCTTAGAAATTATTCCAAATTGTCATCCCACTTTTAGCTGGAAAGCCCCTGTGTGGTTGTTGCTGCACTAGTGTGTGAAGTGGAGGGCCAGTGAGTTTTGGCCAGCTAACCTGACCCCAGGTTAAACTTTGACCTTGCAAACCCTCACCTGTCAGTTACTCTTCCCTCTGCCCTCCTTCAGGCTCTGCTCTCCTGGGCTCCTCTGTGAGCCGATACGCAAGGGAGGACCCGGGGGCAGAGGGAGGCTCCGTGGTGTTGTCACCGTCTGGGAAATCTGTAAAATAGCCCCTTGCTCAGCACATGGAACCCAGTGTGCTCATTGCTCTAATTTCCCGTGGCATTTTTGAGGTTATGGGCAAGTGATGTTAAGCATATTTTGGAATGGTGAGTTTCGGATATTTGCCAAGTATTCTGAGTGCTGCATTTCCTTTGGGAAAACGGAAGCTGCACGGGGCCCTGGCCCAGGGGACTCCCTGCAGTGCTTCCCCGTCCCTGCGAGCTCTGGCAGGGCTGGCTCTGCTTGGCTGCAGACCCAGGGCCTGGGGGACTGGACCCGTGAGCTAACTCTACCAGAGGTGGGGGACGTGCAGCCCGCAGGCCGTATAAGGCCCATGAAATGTGTACCAGCTAACCTCACACGCCTCACCAAATTAGCCTGACCAAACAGAGCAGGCTGATTTTTAAGTTGATAATTTTGTATGGCCTGTGAATGATGTTATAAATACCCAAACGGCCCTTGGCAGAAAAAAGGTTCCCCACCCCTGGTTCCACCTCGGCTTTTCCCAAATCTCCAGGGGAACACTGCTTACAGTTTTCATGGGCCAAAGCTTCCTCTCTCTGCGGGACTGATGTGTGAATGATCAGAATAGTTCTGAGTGCCCCGGATTGCTTTTTTGATGATTGTGGCCAATCCCAGAATAAATCAATATATTCCCTCCCCAAACCCCAGACTCTGAGCCTGGGCTGCCCTGGGTGTGACTCCACATGCCAGGTTCTCTGCTCTAAGACGCTTTCATGAAGTTCTGTGTCCTTCGTCTTGAAAACTGTAGCATAGTGGGGAGGAGATGAGGTGTCAGGGAAGCAGAAGAGGCTTCTTTATGGAAGCACATCTTCATATCCTGAGTCAAGGGACGCCGTGGCAGTCCTAAAGTCAGCTGTCCTCCTCGGGTTCAGGTTTTGGCCCCACTGCTCTCCAGCTCTGTGACCTTGGGTGGCTTACTTCATGTCTCTGAACTTCAGTTATTTCATTTGCAAACTGTAACCTACCTCACAGAGGTTTTTCAGCTGGCCAGACTTCCTCTGCATCCCTCCCAGACCCTTCCTTGCACCTGGGCGGACTAAACTGCCATCTTACGTACTCGCATCTGCATGCGTCCCGAAGTCATAACACTCGATAGATGCGGCGGACCACATCAATTCCTGTGCGGGACTGTCCCTGCCGTGACTAGCCTACAGCTCCTTAAAAGAAGAAAGGGTTTTATTCTTTGTTTCCCACGGTTCCAGTGAAATTCCTAGCAAACAGTATGCACCACCCACGGAAACAGACATCAGCTCCCGAGCGTTTCTCTATCTGAATGTCTGTTCGTTTCACCTTGGAATTGCTTGGATCTGAATTGATGAGGTCCGTTGTTTGTGTTCCCTGAAGGGATAGTTCTTATTCTGTTTTTCTTCTCCCACCCACAAGAAATACTGGATTTTATTTCATATTTATGGAGTTCCCCAAAACTTTATACATGGGTAGTTGCTTCACATTTATTTCTCTTTCTCATCTGCTTTCTATTTAAGGACAGTTGTCAAAAATACACGATGGGAAGGAAAGACTCAAATGGTGTTGGAGTCGGGATCCTTAGCCTTCTCATCTCTGACAGTTTGGGTTTTGACGAGGGAAAGAGAAGGAGGACAGGAAGACCGGTGTTTGGGACTGCAGTCAGCACCCCGCGGCCAGGCCTGGTGGGGCCCTGGGGGGCAGGGGCGCAGAATGCCAGGTGTACCCACCTGCTGTGTCCCCACCTCCTTTGTGCTGTTACCCAGAGTTCACATATTTCCTGATCTTCCAGATGCTCTAGTCTAGCATCATTGCTGATGCTTTAGGGCCATGAGCTCAGTGTTGAAGAATTTCCTTTCACTGAAATGACACTTCTAAGGGTGCAGAGACCAGGATGGCGGGCATGTGCCCAGGGCACAGGCAAACCCAAGGTTCATGCCCAGATCCCACTGTTATGCGTTTGACCTAAATTTGTAAATGAACATGCCCTGGGTCTTGCTTTTCAGTAAAGATTCTCTAGTAAATTTGAAAGACTCTGTTTGGTGGAAGACCCTGGTAATTCTGCAGACTCACAAAGGCTGCATTCTGTGACCTCCTGGGCTTACAAGAAGTTCCTTCTGATGATGTTACAAAGACGGTTACCCATTGTACACTGTGTGCCAGGCTTCCAGACATGTTCTCCACAACTTGTCACGTCGCAAAAATTACTGAATTCCTACCCCACCCCTTTCCCCTAGTCCTTCAGGGCAGAGGTTCTGGGTTTCGCCCGACAGACCACCTCGCACCCAACGCTGGGTAGGGATGCCGTTGCTCAGAATGTCTCGAAAGTCAGGGACTCCGCCGGCCAGGACGCAAGCCGGCCACCGCCCACTCCCACCGGCAGTCCCGCGTCTGCCCCACTTCCGAGTCACCGATCAGGTCTGGTGATGCCGGCCGGCTGCCGGGCCTGCTCCGATGCCGCTTCTGCCCAGAGCTCTCTTCCCATCTTTCTTTGTCCAGGAACTGTCTGCAACCCAGAGCCAGTGGAGGCAACAACCTACACGACAATTCATACAAATTGGTGGTGACACATCCAGTAGGACGTTAGCTACATCCCTTAACGTTTAACATTTGCTGAAGACTGCCCATGCGCGAGGCTTCAGCAGAAGAGGGGGTAGTACGTGTGGGGCGCAGAGCTGGTGCACGTGCACAGGTGCACATGTGCATCTCAGTGCACGTCCGTCTCAGCCCTGGCCGCTGGCACCGTCCGCACGCACGCGTCGGGACGGGGTCTCGGTGGCCGCGCCGTTTCCCTGAGACCCTCCGGCCTGTCGCTGGTGGAGGCGGGTGTCTAGCCTGATTGTCCAACCCTAGACCTGTGTGCTGCGTCGTGTTACAATGAACACGTTAAAGAATAGGTAACTTTTAAAATTTGGGTTAACGGGTACATCAACAACTGGTGACAGTGCTGAGGGAGACGGGGACTGTTCTGGATTGATGGATCTAAGGGCGGATAATAGTCAGATACAACAGTTAAGAATTCAGATGTAAGTCCATAGTGATACTCAAAAAACTCAACAAGAAATGGGGAAAATTCTTTACAAAAGAATGGTAGTGGAGACGGAATGGTAGAGTGTTTAAAATCGCCGTTTTGTGACGCCTGGTGTAATGATTGGCTCAGGCAGAGGTGCCCAGCGGACAGGAGCACCGGCGGATGACAGGACGGTTGAAGGAGGGTCACCGCACAGATGGCTTAGCAATTCCAAAGGGGAACGTGTCTTTGCCACCCAGAAATGGGTGGTAAGGGAGCCCAGCACCTTACCCAAGCAGTCGAACCAGTGTCGCCAGGAAAGAGGCCGTGGGAGGGCAACAGCTTCACCTCCGTGGTGTTCTTGTTAAACACACGTCTGCTGTGGACCCAGCTGTGAGGAGACAGACGAAGCCAGTGGGAGAAACTTAGCACAGAACCGGCCTGGACACTGCCGGAGCAGCCAGGTGCGGTGAGGAGCCTGGACTAGGTCCTGGGTCAGGCTGGGCCCCTGGAAGGACTCACCCTTTTCAGTGAAAGCTGCTTTCCAGGGGCTTGGTTCCAGTGACAAGAGCTTCCTCACATGGGTCCCAAGTCTGCCTCGCCCCACCCAGGACGATGCAGGAGAGCGAGTGCCCTCCCTGAGGGGCTGATGTGCGGTCTCATTGCTTCTCACTGCCGCCCTCTCCCCAGGGCCCTCTCCTGGCCTCCATCAGATCCGAGGTCTGGCTCCCTCCTTTCACTGAAATGAGCAGCGGCTGCCTGGGGTGCTTAGAGGTTCCTTCCATCCTGCCTCCTCCCTCCCTGCACTTCCCCCGTCTTCCCCACAGATGAATTTAGTTCCCATCATTTGTCCTGGAACTTGGCTTCTTTGCTTGTCTCACAGGTTCAAGTGTGAATGGCCTGGAGGAGCCCAGCATCGCCAAGAGACTGAGGGGTACTCCTGAGAGGATTGAGCTGGAGAACTACCGCCTGTCTGTGAAGCAGGCAGAGGAGCTGCAGGAGGTCCCCGAGGAGACGCAGGCCGAGCACAACCTGAGCAGTGTGCTGGACAAGGGCCCGGAGGAGGACGTGGCCAGCAGGTCAGCCTGTGCCGGCACTGAGGCCGGTGTCCCTGTGTGCTGCGTGGCCCTGTGGCTTTCCCGCAGCCTCTGCCCCAGAGAAGTGTGCTGCCCTGCTGGGGAGGGCAGCTGCCCTGCTCACAGCCAGGGGTCTGAGCCGGACGGCCTGGGTTTGGATGTGGCCTGTGCCACCTGCCAGCTGTGTGACTAGGCAAGTTCTGTCACCTCTGAATGCCTCTGATTCCTCACCTGGGGACACGGGCAGTCCTGGCACCTCCCTCACAGAACTGGTGTGAGGTCTGCGTAGGACGCCTCTGGGAGACGTGTGCTCCCACCCCCACCACACCCGAGTGTCTGTCTGCCAGGGCTGGATGCCCGCCACCCGCCGGGCCCGCCCGCGTCGGCGCAGGCTTAGAGTGCTCCGTCAGAGTATCAAGGAGACAGAGAAACACTATAAAAGAGAAGCAAACATAAAAAGAGTGCAAACAGGAAAGACAACAAGGTTTAAAAGAGAAGGAGTGAGATCGGTGTTGGCCAGACCACCTGCAGAGCTGCCGCAGCGGGACCGCTCCCCACAGCCCTGACGGGGCTTTGGGTCACACACGCAATACTTCTTTATGTGTTTTTTAAGTTCTAAGAATGTTTTCCAAAGGTGTTTGCTGGCAGGGCCCCTTTCAGCTGCTTTCCAGAACCTCAGCCCTGGCGTCAGACGCCCGGTGAACTGCCTCTCGGGCGGCTCACCAGCAGCTGTTCCGTGCGGCCTGGGGCGCCTCCCCTGCCTCCCCTGCGGCCTGCGTTTCGCAGCCAACACTACATGTATGTTCTTGTCACGTAACACTGTGTCTCTGCCTCTGGAGACACAGCACTCTGCTGTGCTCAGGGGGCAGAGCTGACGGCAGGGCCTCAGGGTGTGGGCCAGACCCCTTTCCTGCAGATAGCTTCCTCCGCTGTCATTGATCAGCTGAAAATTAACTGGGCGGCAGGTTGTGGTGAAGTAGGGAGGGCATTCCAGGGAGGCCAAGTCCTGCGTCCAGACAGGGTGGGGCAGGAAGGTATCTTACCTTCAAGTTAAAAAAACAATAAAAGAAGAAACAACTAGCCTTAGCTGCTAATCAGAATAAAAACGACCTCTTAAAGGGAAGCGCTCAGAGGAGGGAGCTGGAGACCGGGCCTGCTTTCCGCTGGGCAGCCGAGATGCAGGGACGTCACACACCAAGCAGAGCAGGTGCGCTCAGGCTCCGTCCTTCCATGATGTCAGACTTAAAATGAGAAATAACAGTGTTAAGCAATTAACCAGTCCAACCCAGAAATGCCCTTTGCCCAGGGTGAAGAGCCTTAGGTGTGCACTGAGAGGCCATGCGGGGCGATGCACAGGGCGTGACTTTGGGGTCAGGTCAGGACTTCAGCCTAGCTCCACCACCTCCTGCTTGTAGGCAAGTTCTTAACCCCTCTGTGCCTCAGTTTCCTCACCTGCAAAGCACCCTGCACTTCGAGGGTTTGTTGTGAGGTTTAATTCAAATAAAACAGCAGACACGGTGTCTGGCACCCGGTGGGACCCAGTGGGCACTGCCAGCAGTCACTGTCACTGTGCTCCTTAGCTCCGAGTGGGCACCCGGTGGGCACTGCCGGCAGTCACTGTCACTGTGCTCCTTAGCTCCGAGTGGGCACCCGGTGGGCACTGCCAGCAGTCACTGTCACTGCGCTCCTTAGCTCCGAGTGGGCACCCGGTGGGCACTGCCGGCAGTCACTGACACTGCGCTCCTTAGCTCCGAGTGGGCACCCGGTGGGCACTGCCGGCGGTCACTGTCACTGCGCTCCTTAGCTCCGAGTGGGCACCCGGTGGGCACTGCCGGCGGTCACTGTCACTGCTCCTTAACTCTGAGCACAATGCGGCGCCCTCACCTGGAGGGCAGGCAGGGCTTCTTCCGTTGATTTCCTCATGTAGCTAGTCTGACTGCCAGAAACTGGGTTTGCTCAAAGCCACTTGCCATAGGGAAGGGCTCCTCAAACTGCCTGCATGGGCATTGCCCCGAGGGCTTGTTAAAGCACACATTGCTGGGCAGTTTCTGATTCAGTCAGTCCGCGGCAAGGAACCCAAGGTTTGTGTTTCTAAAAAGTCCCAGTGATGCTATGGTCTGGAGACCATATTTTGAGGTCCGCCATTCAGAATTTCCCTGACGAAAACATTACATGGGACGCTTGATAAAAAGATGACTCCTGGGCCCTCCCTGGAGCATCTGATGCAGTGGGTTTGGGGGAAGAGGCCAGGAACACCTGTTTTTAACAGGCATTGGGTGATTCTTACCACAGCTTCATGGGTTAGTTCACACAATCGGAGACTCTGGCTCAGGCCTGATCAGTTTATGATCCCCCTTCTTTGGAGTAGAGGAGGAGGAGCATCTTCCCAAGGACACCCTGGAAATAGTTCTTTTATTTTCTTTGGGAGAGACCAGGTGCCCAAAGACAAGAGAACACTGGCTTTATGATTTTAGTTTTGTCTTTCCTGATTGCCTCTCTGGAAGACTGTGCTCCAGCCCACCTGCTGACGTCCTGACACATTCCCGGCCCCAAAGAGCAAGGCAGTGAGAGCTGGAGCAGACAGCTCCACGTGGGCCAGCCACGCTCCCCTCTGCTGCCCACGTTCTGACAGGCCCGCACAGGGCTGGCCCTCCCTCGGAGAAACACCACCAGGAAACGCCTCTCCTTCAAGCTGACCGTAGATAAGTGGAACTTCCTGACTGTTCCTCTCTCTCCTGCCTCGCCCCTTCTGCCACAGAAGTAGTCGTGGGCGTCACTGCTGAGCCGTATGCCAGTTTTAGCATGGATTAAGCTTCCAGCATATAGAAGATTGTTGGATGGGGCATCCCAGCGGTCTGCTCAGCAGGAGTGTTTTACATGGATGTCGGCATGGGTGAGATCTAGGAGTGACCAGCAGGACAGGATTGCACAGACACTTGCTGGTTATGAGTAGATTGATTTAAAAGTGAAAGCCTTGATTCCCCATTTTCCCTTGAAAACCACCCAGGAACTTCAGGTAGAGTTGCATGCAGCAGCCTGCCTTATTCATGGTAGGGCCTACCCGAATCCTGGTCTGCACTTCCTGGGTTTGCCCAGGCGGCCAGGACCTGCTGCTGCCCTTCATCCTGGTTTGCCACCCTGACAGCTGCCAATGGCTAAAGAACTCTTGGGTTCTTGGAGAACCACGCAAGAGGGCATAGCATGCGATGGTGTGGATGCTGGGGTAACCCTGACTTCTCGCACAAATGCCCAGCCTCTTTGCATTTCAGCTCCCCATTTGTAAAAACGGGGATAATTGTGGTAGCCGTGTCTTAGAGTTACGTGTAGTTACGTGAGCTCAGTTGTGTGCGGTGCCTGGGAAGGTCACCAGGGCACAGTGAGTACTGGCCGTCACTGTTGTTGTCGTCCTGGGATCTGCCCTCTGTGTAGCTCATTTAAGTCTGGAGCAAACCTCGTCTTGTTAGAACCTAGTCTCATGTGCCCATCGCGGCCTCAGTGAGAGGGCAGCACCCGAGAGGAGATGCAGGGCAGTTGCTTCCAGAGGAGTGAGTGTGGCATGGAGGATTTGTGCTAGATACTATCACACCGAAAGGGGCGCTCCTTCTCATGGACACTGCCAGGAGGCCTCAGAGGTCCGTCTCCGACACAGAACTCAGCACACCCTGCCCTGGCTTTCTGTGCTGTGGTCCCTTACACGTCCTTGCCCAGCTTGGCCGTGTGGTAGTCCAGGGGAGGCCAACCTAGATCAGACAGTTCCATGGAACAATATGTTAAAAGTACACAGATATTTGCTATGTCGGAGAGCTTATCTGGATAACTGGATTTTCTGGACCTCAGCTCTCCTAGGAGGCTGTGCCCTAAGAGGTCATTTGTCCTTTCTGAAGGACAGAGGAGTAGGTTGTCTGTGTCACGCTTCACTCTGGTGTAGTGCTTCTCCCTACGTAAGTTTCCAGGCTGTAGTCCAAGGAGGGTGGGGTGTCCCACAGGTCCCTTTCTCTAGCCTCTCCAAAGGCCAGATCCAGAAATTCAGGCAGTGAGAACAGACAAGAATGTAAAATAAGCCTTGCGGTACTGAATTCACACTGGAAATCCTGTGTGACAGAGGAGCCTGGTCAGACCCAGAAGACTGCTCCAAGGCCCCATGGAAATGGTGGCCAGGAAAGGAACCCTTAGCAACATCTGCCCTTCACAGAGGTGGGAGGCTGCTTTGCCTGCCTCAGTTCCCAGACGCATACAGCAGAGGCCTCAGAGGTGGCCTGAGAGCTTGCAGCGGATGAGGACAGGCGAGGGTTGGCCCTCTCGCTGTCTTTTATGCTCTGTGCCTCACTCACTGTTCTCCCATGGTCCTTGAACAGCCATGAACTAGCCGTGTGGCACTCAGCGCAGTGGGTGGGGCCTCACTGCTCGCCCTGCACAGGGTGGCCCTCCTGGGAGCTCGAGGGACAGGCTGCGCTGAGGCCCTCAGGAAGCTGCAATGCGTCCTGCCCTGCCTCAGGCCGCGGGGCGGCCACTCGGCCACGTGAGGACAAGCTGGCTACCCTCTGCCCACCTAGACTTCAGATGAGCATAGGAGGCATTCCTGTCCTTATTTCGTGTTTGACAGGTGTTGAATGTCATACATTGGGTTACACGTTGTTGTTTTTTAACGTGGAAGTAAATCAAAACATACAGGTAAGGCACAAATAATACCTAAGCAGATACTGAAAACTAGTCAATCTAGATGCCATGCTTTCTGTCTGTGGTCCAAATTCTTAATTTACGCACTTTAAACTGCCCCCACCAACCCTCCATCCCACGATGGTCATGTTTTGCCTTATTTTATCATGATTCATCGTGTCTCCCCTTGAGAAGGGCCATTGTGTCAGCTTTCTGTCCCTGCAGTGTCTAGGGAGTGCCTCAAGGAGAAGGCGTCGGGTGAGTTTACTGTGTGGTGGATGGGTGGATGGATGGGTGGATGAACAGATACAAGAACGAAGCAGGTTCCCCAACCAAGCTGCCGCAGTAAGGCGCTGGCTCTTTCTATCCATCCACTGGCTGGGCTTCAGCAGGTGCTCAGAAATGTTTGTTGAGTGAATGAATGTGTAAATGAGTAACCAGATAAATGAATACAAGCACAGTATAGTTAGCTGAGTCCCTAATTTCCACAGTGTGCCTACAAGGCAGGTACTAACACTGCCCCTTACCCATGAGAGCATAAATCATCAGCTCAAAGTCACACAGCTGGTAAGTGGCGGAGCCACCGTGGCCCTGGGAGGACCAGCCACCTGGGTAGTCCAGGGAATGCAGCCCGCAGGACTGCCCTTGCTTCTGACCGCTGACATCTGGGAGTTCCCCAAACCACCCTCAGGCTCGGTAATGTGCTAGAAGGACTCCCAGAATTACTGAGAGGCGTTGTACTCGTGGTTATGGCTTAATTATAGGGGAGAGGCACCAACTGGAATCAGCCAAGGCGAGGCGGGTGCGGGGCGGAGCCCAGGCCGGGCGGGTGCAGAGCTTCCTGCGCATCTCCCCTGCCGTCTGCACAGCACCGCCTGCTTGGTGTTGACGTGTGACGGTACCACGGAGCACGGCTCACTCACCAAGCCTTGCCATTTAGAGTTTCACTGGGGCTTGATTCCTAGGCACTGACTGACAGATGAATTGATTGCCCGTGTGGTTGTGATTGCTCTCCAGGTCCACTGCACGACCCAAAGCCCTACCGTGAAGTGTTGGTCTTTCTGATATGGCCAGTCCTCACCCTGAGTCACATTTTTAGACTATCCACCGTGACCCAAAGTCCCCAGCAAAATAGGCCTTCCCGCCAGGCAGGGCCTTCCGAGGCCGAGAGTTCACCTCCCGGAAGCCGAGGCAGGCCTCTGCGCAGGTGGAGGTCCTCCCCACACAGCACCGTGTGCTGGCGGGCGGCGTGCCCTCCTCGTAGTGTCCTGGCGCTCACTCACGGCCTCTGGGGAGGGCGAGCACCCCACCGGCACAGGAAGTCGGGCCAGCCATGCCCCCATGCTGGCGCCCCTGGGGTGTGAGGCTCTGCCGCCGGAGGCTGGGCCTCCAGTTTCCTCCGGTTCAGGCAGCCGCTCGTTTCTCACGGAGGGAAAGCAACCTCCTGCAGAAGACGGGCGGTTATGAGACCGAGAAGCAGGTGTGAGAGTCGGCTTGTGCGGTGATGCCCAGGGTTTCCTCCTGCCACGGAGCACACAGCGCTGGAGCCGCCTTGTCTGTCATTCACGCACTGCCTGTTGGTGCCCAGAGAGGGGAGAGCCACATTCGGGGCTTGCACTCGTCGTGGCAGGTGCGCCGGCCAGTGCTGCTGCCACTACAGCGGAGCCAGGCTGCGCCTGGGAGCAGTGACCCAGGGGTGGGGCGTTTCCTCCCTGTGCCCACAGCCCCTGCGCTGGCCTGCCATGTTGCCTGTCTGTCCCCTGTGCCCAGCTCAAGGCGTGGCAGGTGGTGGGGGCCCCAGGAACATGGGGAAACAGCTCCGCCTCCCGCCAGCGCCCGTGTCGGCCGTCAGCCCGTCTCGGGCGGCTCCTTCCTCGCGTGGCTGTCGCGAGAGCCTTCCTCCCAACCACCAGAGTCCAGTAGATTGAGGTCCTCAAACCAAACAGTGGGTCGCAATGGAGAGACTTACTCTCCATTCGTGATTCCTAGGGTCGTGAGTTTACCTCAGAATGGGCCCAGGGCCTGCGAGCCGACGCACAGACGACTGACCCGGCGGCCACCTCGCGCGTGCGCCCCCGCGCCCTCTGCCCGCGTGCGCCCCCGCGCCCTCTGCCCTCCGCCCTCTGCCCACGTGCGCCCCCGCCCCCGCGCCGTGCGCCCCCGCGCCCTCCGCCCGCGTGCGCCCCCGCGCCCTCCGCCCGCGTGCGCCCCCGCGCCCTCCGCCCGCGTGCGCCCCCGCGCCCTCCGCCCGCGCCGCCGGGCGGGGAGCAGCTGGCCCCGCCGGTCCTCTCTCCGCCGCCCTCACCCGGACGTGTCTCCCACAGCAGCTCCGAGTCGGAGATGGAGGAGGAGCCGCTGCCCACCTCGGACCTGGGCGGCGTCCCCTGGAAGGAGGCCGTGAGGATCCACGCTCTTCTGAAAGGAAAGAGCGAAGAGGAGCTGGACGCCTTGAAGAGCTACGAGCCTGAGGACGACGAGGACGAGGACGAGGACGACGACGAGGACGAGGACGACGACGAGGAGGAGGACGAGGACCAGGAGGAGTCCGGTGAAGGTCAGAGACCTCTTCCCCGCCCAGCCCACCTTCTCTGGGGCCGGGTCTCACAAGTGCTCAGGCCCAGGGTCCCCCGTGCGCCTCTGAGCTGACCCTGGAAGGCAGTGGCCAGCTTAGGTCCCTCACTCTCCTCCCCTTCTCATTTTCTAATTTTTCCCCTTTAGTTTCAGCCAGTGAAATTTATTTTAATAAAGAAAGGGAGTTCGATTTCCAGAGGATTCCTGACACCCAGTCCTCGATATTGTAGGCTGCAAAAATCGATCTTAATTCGCCTGGGGCGCTGTCGCTGCGGGCCGTGCGCTGGGTGCCACGGCACAGGACCAGTGTCCTGAGAAGGAGCGTCACTTCCAGTGTTGAGTCGGCTGGTTGGCTCTGAAGTGTTCTCTTGCTTTGGACTCAAGATGTCTCAGCTCTGTCCCTGTGCCTGGCTCTGTGTGTCCTGAGTGAATGGGGAGAATTTGTCAGGCCTGCTTTTCTTGCCTTGGTGAGAGAGAGGGTCATTCTTTCCTCCCCTGGTGACAGTGGTAAAGAAGAAACAGGCAGGTGGAGCCCCGACTCAGGGCGGTGCCCTGCCCACTCCCTGTGTGCTCTCTAGGGCATGGTGCGCTCTGGACAGCCTGGGCCCATGGAGTTGGTCCTGGAGGGCTCGCCTGCCCCGTCCACCCCAGGGTCTGTTTTCTCTGGCACAGCAAGGGCCGAGTGCCAGCCAGAGGCAGAGCCCTGCCAGCCCGGATGCGTGTTACTGAGCAGCCTTGGGGGGCTATGAGGCAGAGTAGGCAAGGAGAGAGCACGTGCTGACGTGACCCCGAGGTGCCCACATCAGCGTGAACCAGCCGCGGCAGGGCCTGTACACGGGCGCTCTCAGGAGTTTCTCTGCACCTGGCTCTCCTCTGGGGTAGGACCCCCAGGGCAGCGTTGCCCACCTCCTCACTCTGTTCCATGTGCAGGGAGGCAGCCCTGGGCCAGGAAGCTGGCACTGAGTTCTTTCCCCATAGGCTGTGTCTCTGGCCCACAGCTGGCCAAGCACTACCCCCATATCCCTGCTGCTCATAGGGGGTGAGCATGTTTACAGCTCTTTTAGGGAAAGGTATTGTGTTTGTATCATTACAGACGTCATTAATCTCCATCTGATGATTAATATGCTCGGTGGCTGTAGCCCCAGACACAGCTCAGGGTCACAGCCTCCTCTGCAGGAGCGTCCGGCCCTGCCTTCCCTCAGCGACTTAACGCCCCGGACATGGGCCTGGCAGCAAGACCAGACCTGCAGGGGGTGGGCTTTCACCAGAGAAGCACAGACCAACAAGTTCTACCAAAACTGGGCCTTTGTCCTTGACCTCTGGCCTGTGTGTTTGGGCATTGGACTTCGATACCTGGGCAGACAGTGGCAGACGGTCCTGCCTTGCAGCTAAGGATAACTCTCCTGCCTCTTCTCTTTCCTCCCTCTGTTTATCCCCACGCGGGATTCTTGTTACTGTGCTTGTGGGCGTCTGGCTCCCCCTTCTGTAGAAGGAGAGTATTGCCCCTGGGACAGAGATCGGCAAGGCCCATGGGCCCAGTATCTGTCAAAGGAAGAAGAATTGGGTACATGGAAAGGTTCCCACTCTGCCTCTTGCCCCCCTCCCTGGCAGCCAAGAGCAGGTCTCCCCTGAAGACACCTGTTTTATACAGCTGCACTGACAGACTCTGGCACATTCCCTGGGCCCAGCCTCCTGGACGGTCATATACAAAACAGCACATGAGACAGATTCAAGAGGAAGTCAGAGAAGACTCAGGAGCAGCCTTATTAAATGTGGCCCCATCAGTGCCCCTCGTGTGTTCTGCTGCAAGTCCCCTCATGCAGTTCAGACTGGCTCCTTCTCTAGTGCAGAAAACCTCCCATCACAGCCGCAGCTCTCAGAAGGGGTTCAGGTGCCCAGAGCCTCCCTGCACCGTGCCTTTTCCCGTTCCCCTAGGAAAGGAATATGGGCAGGCAGATAACCCCCATGGCTCCTTTATGAACAGGAAGCAGGACGTTATCCAGGGAGGAGACTCACTGTCTTCCCTTTGTTGCCGTGAAGATGAAAAGGGCCTCCATTTTTCTCTGACTTTCTTCCCTGAGACGTTCAGGCTGTGGTGCCCTTGCTGTGGTTCAGCCCCGTCCAGCACCGTCAAGGCCAGACGGCCTCAGACAAGTGCGTGGATCTGCCTGGCCTGCAGCGCCGTGTCACACAGCACACTGCCGCATCCCACCCGGTGACCCTCGTGCACTTTCCGCCCAGGTCACAGTCCCTGCTGCTTGTAAGTGAGCAGGTTGTCTGTAGTGATGGTGCCAAAGCCTCTGCACTTAGGTTGCTGAGAGCAGGCTCCCGTCGGGAACTCGAGCCCTCAGGTCAGGCAGGGCTGTCTTCCGTAGCGTCCCCTCTCCTGAGTGCTGGCTGCTCCTCTGTTTTAACCCAACTGTATGGCCTGGTCCAAGCACTGACTACAGGGAGCCCACAGGGCAGGGCCGCATTAATACCCTTGGGCTCTGACAGCAAGAATAAAATGAGACTCTGGTAAGTCCCATTTAGCTGAGAAACTGGGTCTTGTGTCTAGTGGGGCACCAAATGGAATTTAAAGACAAAGGGCTTTGACCTCAGAAAATAGAGAGGTATTTTCTCCCCATGAACTCCCAAAGCTTTGGGAATTTGCAGAACAGCTCTGCTTCCTCCCCAGCCCTGCCTCTCCTAACTCTGTCTTCCCCCACAGCTGTGTCCTGCTGGGGGCCAGCAGCACAGGGGCCATTTATGGAAGGGGTGGCGTGACTTCTTTTTCTCTAGCTCCAGGAGATAAAAACTAAAGTACCAAGAAAGTACATTTCTGTCCTGTGTGAGTTGGCTGGTTCATGGCAGAATGACCCATCCCACCTCTCTCTTATCACTTCACTCACCTTTCAAAGGGAAGCATTCCATGTGCCCCACAGAAGGCGTGTGAACGGTGCGTGCTCAGGGCCCCGCTGTGCTGGGGCACAGCACAGTCCTCATGACCTCTGCAGGGATGGCCCTCAGGCTGGACTCTGCTGTTTTTTCTAACTTGGCATTGGGATCCCTCAAATGCCGTGAATGTGAGAAGAGCGTCAGAAAGGAAAGCTCGTTCTACATTGGAGTCGGACGTGTTATTCTCCTTGTTGAAATTAACAGTGTGAAACTTGAAATGACAGCGTCAGACTGGACGAGGCGAAGTCGTGTGTGTGTGTCTGTGTGTGTGTGTGTGCGTGTGTGTGTGTGTGTGTGCCCATGCATTCTCAGTTCTTGTCTCTTTCTGATTCAACCTGATCCTGCAAATATGGTAACCTTTCTTTCTGTTTCCTTTCCTGTGGTGTTGCCTTCCCTCCTTCCCTGACTGTTCTCCTTTCCTCTTCCCCATCGTCTCTCCTTTCTCATCTCCCACCCTTGAACCTGGCACAGTAGCTGGGAGGCTGCAGCAGGTCATAAACGCAGCCGATCCCCTGGAGATCCAGGCTGACGTGCACTGGACGCATGTTCGCGAGAAAGAGCAGGAGGAGCGAGCGGTACCGACCTCTGAGTCCTCCACTTCTAGAGGTAACAGCTTCAGCATCCAGGGGCCTGAGCCCCCAGGAGCATCCCTGTCCCTGCATCCCTGTCCTCACTGCAGAGGACTTTCTGTCAGGCCAAAGCCACCAGTTTGACCAAAAGTAAGAGCTGACAGAACATTTCATTTTCTTGTTGTTAATCGTGACCACTTCCCTGGGCTTTTGTCTGAGGGTATGGAAAGTTCTCTGTGGGTTAAGAGGATATGGGCTCTTTCTCCACCAATGCACAATGATAAAATGAACTTGATCTTGGAAGAATCAAGAATTTGCATTCTTTCCCCCGTATTACTGGGCAGGGTTATTCTTTCTCCACTTGGTAGAATGCTCTGGTCCTTTACTCGTGGAGTGTGTCTGGGTGTGAGTGTGCAGGATGGAGGCAGGGGAAGCATAATTAGAATAGAAATGAGGTTTTAAGAAGAAATTTGTATCAAGGAGGTCTCTAAGTAGCGAGCATAATTTCCAGCTCTAGGTGGTAGGCAAGATGATATGTGTTCCACAGCAGGATGAAAATGAACCTTATTCTGGGTCCTTTTAAGGAATAGCAAACAATAAAAGAAAAGAATGGGAGCCTGGAGGGCTGTGGCCGCAGCGTCACCCACACCCTCCACCCTCGGCATACCCATCTTCCGAACACAGACCTTTGCACTGTCAGCCTGTCTCTCACTCACTGACTTTCCCCTCTCCATTCCGTTCCTGCTAGGGCCACACACCCTGCAGGTTGGAGTCTACAGGAGTGGTCCCTGCATTCACGGAACAGCCTCTAATGGTGTCACTGGACTCTCCCCAAATCTTCCCCCATAGGCGAGAACAACCTTGGTGAATTGTTTCTGCAGCAATATAAATGCACCCAGAAGCGCCTGGCCAGTGTGGCTCTGGGTTGGGCATCGTGCCATGTGTACTGAAGGGTTTCTGGTTCAATTCCTGGTCAGAGCACATGCCTGGGTTGTGGGCTCCACCCCTGGTAGGGGCGTGCAGGAGGCAGCCAATCAGTGTTTCGTTCTCATCAGTGTTTCTCTCTCCCTCTTCCTTTCTCTCTCTGAAAATCCATTTTAAAAAGTACCCCGAAGCTCTGCAGGAGTAGAGGAAAGGAACCCTACGGACCAGGGGCGTCGCACTGCCCTGCAAGGTGGCGCTAGCCCTGCAGCTTGGAGCTTGAGTTGCCCCTGCCTGTGTTTTCTTTCCTTTTCTCTCCTGAATGCCCTCACAGAGGCTCGTCAGTGCTGGACAGGCCCCTGGCTGTAACATCATCTCAGTTTCTCTTTTGTTTTGGACTTTAGGAATGACCTCAACTCCCCTCACTGGGAACGCTTATTCCTGTGTAACTTTGTATTTATCGTCTGTTTTAAATTCAGTGCCTGACCTTCCCTCCATACGCCGTGCAGCAGTTCAGGCCTGGCTGGAGACAGTGTCCGGAGGTAGTCTGGTGATGTTTGCTCTCTTCCCACTCACCATAACAACTGTCTCTCGGCAGCTGTGCTGATGCCTTAACACCAGCTCGCTGGTCCCGCCGCTGTGCATGCCGAGGGCGGAGGGCGGGCACATGCATGCCTCACTCAGGCAGCCCTCCTTGCATGGACGAGGCACGCCCACGCTCTTCGGGGATGATCCAGAGGCAAGCAGCAGTGTAGACGGGACAGAGACAGACACTCATTTTCATTAGTAGAGGTTGGGGAAAGGCCAAAGCTGAAGGAACATCTTTAGCACTGAGATCTAAGGTCTGTAGAAACTATGGAGTGTGAGGGAAAGGGATCAGTCCGTGTCCCGCAGACCTACTGAGGTGTCCGAGGGGCGGTCACTGCTCGGGCTGATGGAATACGTAGCAGTGCAGCAGGCAGAGCAGGACGGCAGGTGGTGTTCGGCTCAAAGCAGATGGACAGGCTGAGCCCAGCCAGATGTAGCATCAGCTGGGTCCTCAGACTTAGCTCTTTAAGTCATTAAGCCAAGACGTAGCTGACAAACCTCCGTTGTCCTAAGCTCTTCTGGAGAGGTGTGTTTCAACAGGGGTTCCTGGCATTGGGGCAGGACAGTTCTTTCTGTTGCAGGATGTTTAACATCCTTGGCCTCTCCCCCTAAATGTCAGCGCAGCCTCCACCCCGCTCCCCCTCAGGACAGCCAGCAGCACCTCTGTGCAAGACCAGCGACCTCAGGGAAGGGCAGGGGTGCCCCTGCTTGAAAACCACTGTGCCAGTGGTTACTTCTGGGCGGGAAGGTTGGACCTCATGGATCTCACCACCAGCTCCCCCCAGCCTGGCACACTGTCCCCACAGCAGCAGGAAGAGCGGCGTGAGCACATCAGCGGCCCTTCCTGCCCGCAGCAGGGGGAGCTGAGCTCCACGTGAGGGACTGCCACTCACGCTCCCCTGGCTGTTAGTTTGCATTTCCAGGATGGCTGGACAACACTGAATTGTCAGGACCTCCTAGCTGGAGGCTGAGTGTGCCAGCGATTTCTGGCTTCTGTAGTGTGGCAGCTTCTCGCACCCTGCACTCCACTTAACCCGGGTCTAACCAGTCCCACCCTCCAGCTGTGTCTTAGCATCTGGCGCGACACTGACACTCCTCACTTGTCTGGGTCGACGTATGTGACCATGGTTCTCAGTGCTCCCAAGGGCTGTAGCCTTCGCACCCATCGGACTCCGCAGAGACGTTTCTCAGAGAAAACTCTTACTGAGCAGCTGTGTGGGGGTTGGGCCTGGGCTGAGGCCCATGCGTGCCGTGTGCCCTGAACTGTGCAGATGGGGCGCCTGCTCCCGGAACTTACCAGCAGCAGTGCGAAGGTGCCGCCCACGCCCAGGCACTTGGAGTCATTCGGGCACACATGTTGGCACAGTGGGCCCTCTGCACAGTGGGTGGGGTGACTGCAGGGAGGAAGGTTCTGAGGGAGCAGCAGCGCCCGCCAGCCTTGGTGGCCGTGGTGCAGTGCAACCAGGAACCCGCCCTGCAGACAGGAAGCTCAGGAGTGAGGGGCACAGAGATGTGTGTGCCTCAGGGTCGCAGCCGTGTCACCACGCAGAGGTTGGCAGGCTGTGGGAATACTTGGGCAGTTTCCCCAGTGTTGTCCCAGCAGACGCCAGTCCCAGGAGAGCATCTTGGTGCTGCCAGCTCCGTGGCCACTGTCTCAGGGGAGGAGTGTGGCATGAACTGCGGGCCAGCCTACAGCTTGTCTTGGATACTCCCCCCCGAAACTGGAATGTCATTCCAGACCTCTTTAGTATAGTTCTCCGAAACTAAACGTGAAACCAGCACCCTATTTTTAGTAAGCTCAGTAGACACGGGATGGTGAGAGAAGTACACAGCTTACGGAATTATTAAAAGCAGAAAGTCAAGAGGTAAAACATTGCCAGTGTCTTCAGAGTACCCCTTCCCTTCCTCCTGCCCCCAAAAGTAGGCACTTCCTTGATGTTCGCTGTACGTTGGCCTCTGGGGCCACACTTGTTTCTGCCACACTCGCTCTGCACACCCGTCAGGTGTGGGGTGCAGACTCACAGGCTGGCCTGGGAGCACACGTGCCCTGAGCAGTACCAGGCTGCCCTCTCGAACCCAGCACCGCCTGGTGAGAAACCGTGCCCCCGTGCCGGGCCAGGTCCTCCCCGCCCTGCTGCCCTGGGGCTCTGACCCTCGGGCTCATGCAGACCAGAGCGTAAGCCCTCTTCCTACCTGGGAACCTTTCAGAATAGTGTGAGGGTGGCCGTGCTGCACCCCTGACAAGTGGCACCGCTAGTCGGTCAGCGCTGGCATTTCACGGCGCTCTTTACACCTGGGCCCGTTCCTTCTGGATTGCTTTTTCTTGCTTCAGACAGTTAGTGTGAGCTCCAGGTGTGCAGAGGTGGAAGTAGCTGTGAGTGTGTGAGCGTGTGTGTGTGTGTGTGTGTGTGCGCGCGCACGTGAGGGGTTGGCTCCTCCTCAGGAGAAATGAAGTTGATTAGTGCTTTGCCTCATTTTGTAGCACTGAAGGGCTGGTCCTGAGTCTAGAAAATGAACTTGACATAGCCCTCATCCCCCTCCCCGCTATGCTTTAGAAAAACACTTCTCTACATTATTCCAAGCAAAGCTGCCTCCTCTGCCAGTTGAAAGGGGGTGCGGTGCCCTTGGGGGTCCTGCTAGTCCCTCCCCCAGCAGTGACCTCGCCTACATACACACTGCAACCGCCAGGTGGAGCAGGGTGGCCCGGCGGTTACCCAGGCTGTCTTCAGACAGTGGGTGTGAGCTCCAGGTGTGTGCTTCCTCAGATGGTGCTGAATGACACCATTGCTGCTAAACTTGCCACTGGGTGCCTGCTGGGCCTGGGCCTGGAGCAGTAGTGTCCTCCTGTTCTCAAGCCGGGGCTCTGCAGCAGCACCTGGAGGAAGAGGAAAGGTGAGCGGCCCTAAGCCGCTCTCCCCATCCACACAGCCCTGCTAGTGGAGAGATGCTAGTCTCAGGTGCTCACTGACTGCACCTTGGGGTCTGAGCCCAGACACTTCAGAGTCTGCCCTGCCCCCTCCTGGTGGTCTTCATGTCATGGCCCTGGGGGAAGCACTGCTGCTTCCTGCCTGCAAGGCCATCTGTCTGTCCTTCTCTCCTTCTGTCCTTCCTTGACTGTTTCTGCTTTGCAGTCCCGTTTGATGAGACTGGCCTGGAGGAAGACGTGGACTCGGAGCCGGCAGAGATAGAAGGGGAGGCGGCAGAGAATGGGGACACGGGGGACACTGGTGCTGAGCTGGATGATGGTAGGGGGACCCCAGAGCCTGCCCTCTGCCATGGCGACCACCTGTTCCCCTTGTGGACAGGCCAGACTGCTTTGAACTCAGGAAAGAGAAAAACCATACACGTTAAGCAAAAGCAGGGAGCTCGGGGGAGGCAGCTGATATCGTTCCTTGTTCAGCCACTAACTTGAATGCGGGCATTTCACCCGCCCACTGGCCACCATTCGACGTAGCCTGCATTTACCAGTGTGGCTGAGAAACCACGCAGGTCTGGTTGGGAAACAAGGGGCGAAGATTCAGCTGGGATAATGAGAGGAGCAGTCCAGACACACTGAGGGGCACGGCCTCAGCCTCAGCCGGTGGTGGGTGGCGGGGCTGGGAGGGGCTGGTGCAGGGAAAAGCAGGTGGGTGGGCCCAGCAAGCAAGGCCTGCCCTCCACAGGCGTGCCCACTGTTCTGCTTTCTGCCGTGGCCCGGCACGTGTCACCTGGCTGTATTTCAGAAGAAAGTGGAGTGCCACGGGCTTTGAAAAGAGCGCCGTGTTTCAGAGGATGCGCTTTTGGCCGAGTGGCAGAAGCTGGGTGAGGACCAGCAGGCAGGGCCCAGCTGGAGAGCAGAGCTGGTCCAGACTGCAGTGGTCAGCTGTGCTCCAGGGAGGCAGCGACTGGACAGGAGCAGGCCTCACTCCAGTTCTGTGTTCTCCTTTCCCTTTGCCAGACCAGCACTGGTCTGACGACATCCCGTCCGATGCCGAAACAAAGCTTCACGGGCGGCACCTGGAGGTGGGAGAAGCCGAGCCGGAGCTGAAGATCTCAGAAAACGAGGAGGAGCGACCCCCTGCCACTCTGCCGCATCACCAGGGAGGTCAGTCTGCTGTGGCAGGAGACACTCGCAGAGCCCCTGCCCACAGCCAGTGAGGACAGTGACTGAGGGCACCGGGCGCGGGGCCTCAGAGGACGGCCTCCCTGTCACAGCCAGCAGCCCTCCCTCTGTGTTACTTGGGGCTGTGAAAGGGGAGAAGGTGCAGCTCACGTTGGGACACAGACCACACCCACAACCGAAAGCCAGCACCTACACCCACAGAGCTGGCCGGGGCTGGGGAAGCACAGCCCCTGTGGGTGCTGCAGAGCAGAGCCCACGGAAGAGGCTCCCTCCCTGTGAATGGGTTTCCTCTTGTCAATCCTGTCTCTCCTTTCAGGTCCCTCCCAAGTCTCCAGCCCCGCCCGGCCCCCTTCGGAACAAGCTGTTCCCTTCCCCCTAGTCCGCAGCCCCGTGGCCAAGGTAAGAGTTGGGGCTCATTGAGGGGACAGATTTCTCTTGGTGAAAGTCCTTTTTTATTTTTTTGCTTCCTGTGCTAAGTAGGGCTGTTGAAAACAGGAGTGACTGTGGGATTCAAGCTCAGTCCCGCCTGCAGGGACCAGGCAGCGTCCCCCTCACCCTGCTCTGCCCGCTGCACGCCTGGCTGTCCCACCACTGCCGCTCGGGCTTGTCCACATCCCACACCATTTCAACAATACGTTTATTTTTCTATATACATTTTTAATCTTCACCCAAGGATCTTTCCATTGATTTTTTTAAAAATATTTTTTCTTTATTGATTTTAGAGAGAGAAAGGGAGATAGAGATAGAGATAGAAACATCGATGAGAGAGAACATTGATTGGCCACCTCCTGCATGCCCCCCACTGGGGATTTGGCTCACAACCTGGGCATGTGCCCTGACCGGGAATCGAACCAGCGACCTCTTGTTGCATGGGTCGACGCTCAACCACTGAGCCATACCAGCTGGACTCCATTGATTTTTAGATAGAGTGGAAGGGAGAGAGAGAAAGAGAGATAAAGAAACATCAATATGAGAGACATATTGATTGGTTGCCTCCTGCACAACCCCCACCAGGGCCGAGGATCAAACCTGCAACCCAGGTGTGTGCCCTTGACCAGGAATCATACCCGTGACCCTCAGTCTACAGGCCGATGCTCTAACCACTGAGCAAAGCTGGCCAGGGCAATAAGTTTATTTTTAAATTAAAGCAATATTTGTGGAATCATTGGTTCACTGTGACAGATGCATTTTTTCTTTAATATTATGTTAAAATGGTGACTTTTTTTTTTAATATGTGTTTTTATTGATTTTTTACAGAGAGAGGAAGGGAGAGAGAGAGATTGAAACATCGATGTGAGAGAGAAACATAGATCAGCTGCCTCCTACACACTGCCTACTGCGGATTGAGCCCGAAACCTAGGCATGTGCCCTGACCGGGAATCAAACTGGAACCTCTCAGTCCATGGGATGACGCTCAATCCACTGAGCCACACCAGTCAGGCTGAACTGTGACTTTTAAAATTAAAAATATTTGTCTGGCCAGTGTGGCTCAGTGGTTGAGCGTCAACCCATGCACCAAGATGTCGCCAGTTCAATTCCCAGTCAGGGCACATGCCCAGGTTGTGGGCCTGATGCCCAGTGGGGGGCATGCAGGAGGTGGCCAATCGATGTTCTCTCATCGATGTTTCTATCTCTCTCTCCCTCTCCCTTCTTCTCTCTAAAAATAAAGAAAAAAATTTTTTTTAATAAAAAATTAAATTAAAAATATTTATCCAGATGACCATTGGTGTGTGAATCTCACACTGGAGAATACTATATAAACACACTGTAACAATACGTCCCATGGAACATGTTTTGGAAAATACTTTCCGGAGGCAACATCAGGGAGGGACCGGGTGTGCGTGGTCTGGTCTTTGGGGCTCTGAGACGCGAGACACGTCTAGTGATTTCAGGCGAGATGGAGGGGCGTTGCCGAGACGCAGCAGGAGGGCAGGTGTAAGGACTCATGGGAATGTCAGATCCTGAGCTTCCTGGGGAGGACCATTTACGATACAGACTGTAAAACAGCTGTTTGAATCCTCCTACCAGGTTGGCCACTATGCTCGTAGCTCAGAGATCTTGGCGCCCTTGGGCAGCGGGAGCCGAGTCCCCGAGTGTCCTCTGAGCAGCGTCCACCTCCGTGCACACAGAACAGAGGGTGTGTTTGGGGTGGGCCAGACCCGGACCACTGAGTCTGTTCAACTGAGCAGAGTGGTTCTGAAAATTACAGAGAGCGAGAGTGGTTCTCCGGGGGCCATCTGAGTAATAGCTTAGCGCAGCAGTTCGCAACCTTCCCAATGCCGTGGCCCTCTAATACAGTTCCTCATGTTGTGGTGACCCCCAACCATAAAATTATTTTCGTTGCTACTTCGTAACTGTAATTTTGCTACTGTTATGAATCGCCATCAGAACTATGTGTTTTCCGATGGCCTTAGGCGACCCCTGTGAAAGGGTCGTTCGACCCCCAAAGGGGTCACGACCCACAGATTGAGAACCGCTGGCTTAGCGGATGGAGAGGCGAAGTGATCTCCAAGCACAGGCCCTTTGAGAGAGAAAGCTCCCTGAGGGGTCTTTGCTGGTCACTGAATCCCTGCCTCTAAGCAGCTTCCGCCTGTCTTGTTTTCTGTAGGGGGCCCGGATCCCACTCCCCTCTGAGGCGACCGAGGTGGCACCGCCTGAGGAGCACCTTTTCCCGGAGGCTTTGGTTTCCACAGCAAAGCCCAAGGCAGACATCCCCGCCAGTCAGAAAACTGTGCACTCTCCCGTGCAGTCCCAGCCAGCAGCTCTGTCCGCAGCCGTGACGCCTGTCTCCCCAGTTAGTTCACAGGGCCTGTCCCCGTTGGCTGCCTCCACCCCCACCCCCACCCCACTCCCCATTTGCTCCCAGCCTCAGCCTTCCTGCGAGGCCACCGTCCCATCCCCCACCAAGTCCCCCATATGCTTCCAGCCTGTTCCAGCCAAAACATCCACCCCCCTCCCCATGAAGAACCAAGGGGAGGCCACGGACAGACTGGGCAGCCCTCTCGCTGTGGACGAGGCCCTGAAGCCCAACAGCCTGGTGGCGGAGTTCTGGATGAAGAGTGCCGAAATCCGCCGCAGTCTCGGCCTCACACCCGTGCATCGGAGCGAGGGGCCCGAGCACAGCTTCCCCTCGCCCGCCTTTAAGCCGTTGCCCCTAAAACCCTGTTCCGGGGAGAAGCCCCGTCAGGGAGAGGGGCTCCATGTTCTACAGCCTCCACCTGCTCCTGAGAGACAGGGCCCGCCAAAGTCGGGCGGGGACCAGCCCCCTCTGCCCACCCCCAAGTCCCCGTCTCACAGGGAGCTGAAAAGCTTACACGAGGAGCGGAGAGACCTGTCCAGCAGTTCTGGGCTGGGCCTTCACGGGAGCTCCTCCAACATGAGGACCTGGGGCAGCCAGAGCTTCAACACCTCAGACCCCACCATGCTCACCCCGCCGTCGAGTCCGCCCCCGCCCCCACCCCAGGATGAGGAGCCTGCCACTCTGCGAAGGAAGCCGCATCCGATACATGGGCACCAGGAGACGGCGCCGGAGGCCTCGGTGGTCCCACCCCCCCCACCTGCCGCTGTTCTGCGGCCCCCCCGAGAGCCTGCCCAGCCCCATGGGGAGGAGGTGCGGAAGTCCTTTGTGGAGAGTGTGGACGAGATCCCCTTTGCTGATGACGTGGAGGACACGTATGATGACAAGACTGAGGACTCGAGTCTGCAGGAGAAGTTCTTCACACCCCCTTCCTGCTGGCCCCTCTCTGAAAAGCCCCTCCACCCACCCCTAGCCAAGGAGAGCGGTAGGTTGCTACCTCTAGAGAGCGGGGTCCAACAGCAGAAGAGGGGGTTACCTGTAGTCTCCCCAGAAGCCAAGGAGCTGGCCGAGGAGCGCATGCGAGCCAGGGAGAAGTCTGTGAAGAGCCAGGCATTGAGAGACGCCATGGCCAAGCAGCTGAGTCGGATGAAGGAGATGGAAACGGGGGCTGGGACCTGCAGGCCCCCAGGCGGCACCAGCCGCAAAGCCGCTTCGATGCCCTCCAAAGGCAAAACCCCTGAGTCCCCTAGACACCCAGTCCACAAGGGCCCTGAGGAGCCCTCCTCGAAGCACAAAGCCACTAGCGAGGAGTTCCTCTCCCCCACATCGGACTCAGGGGCCCCAGAAGGTTCCGTCACCTCATCCGAGGGCTCCAGCGGGAAGAGCAAGAAGAGGTCGTCACTCTTCTCCCCTCGCAGAAACAAGAAGGAGAGGAAGGCCAAAAGTGAGGGCCGGCCCCCGGAGAAGCCCAGCCCAGACCTCCTGGAGGAAGCCACTGCCAAGCCCCGGTCCTTGTGGAAGTCAGTCTTCTCTGGGCACAAGAAGGACAAGAAGAAGAAGGGCGACGACAGGTCCTGCTCCAGCACCCCTTCCAGTGGTGCCCCCGTGGGCTCGGGCCAGCGCAGGGCGTCTCCTGCAGTGAGAGCAGGTAGGCCAGCACGGCTCCCTCCGGGCAGGGCACGAGCAGGGCACGAGCGGTGCGCTCCCCCCGTCCCCTTCCATGCTGCTCCCCCGAGGGTTCTCAGGGCCATGCTGCCAGTGTGGGGGAAGAGAACTGAACCGTGGGTTCACAGAGCGTTCTCCACTTAGTAGAGGAATGCTAAAAGCCAGCCTGCAGCTGGGTAAGGGAGACGGTAGGTTGTGCACTTTCTAAAGTGGTATCGCCCCAGAGGAGGGCGGTGCGGCCGGAGGTCCAGGCAGGCTGTCTCGGGCACCATCTTTTCAGCATCAGCCACCCTGGCTGAAAAAACATCAACGTCCCAGCTCCTGGCTCCCCAGTGTGGGAAAAGAGTTACTTAAACTAGGAAGAGACCAAACCTCCCCCACTCCCAGGCTCCTCTTGTGAAGGTGGAAATCAGGAGAGCACCGTGGTGCCTGTGACTGAGCACCGTCCTCACCTGCCCTTCCCTCCATCCCGCAGAGCTGCAGCTCCGGCACCAGCCGAGTTTCTCCGAGGACTCCGACCTCTCCAGCGACGACGTCCTCGAGCGGGCCTCCCAGAAGTGCAAGCGAGAGGTGCGTGGGCTGGTCGGAGGGCTCGGGCCTGGACTGCTGTCCTCTGCTGGGTGCAGTCTTTGATGAGCTGCAGGGGAGGACAGCAGGTCTCTAAGCAGGGTGGGATCCCAGCTCCCAGCAGACACGCTGAGGTGTGAGCCTCACCCAGCGGTCCAAGTAGGAGACACAAGGGATCATCTAGGGCTTTTGCAGTGAGTAGCTGGAGATTATTTGCTTTCGTGGCAAGAGTTCCTGTGTTCAGTCCTGGTGAAGACAGACATTCCATGCCCAGAGATTCATTCTGTCTTTGGGAAGCAGCCCGGCATTGTCCATTCGTCCTCCTGGCCTCAGAGAGCCCACGTGCAGTCGCACCTGCCAGGGCCCAGAGTGGCAGGACTGCTTGTGCCCGGGCAGCCAGGCTGGACGGAGCCTTCCCACGCTGCCTCTGCTGTCCAGCCCTGGGCACACGCTCACCCTCCTGTCCAAGGTGAAGGTCCAGATGCCTTCAGCTCCCTTTTTTTTGAGTGAAAAACCTCAGAACATTCTGTGGCTTCTTTATAAGGTTTCCCAGGGCTTGGACTTGAGTCAGCCCTCTCGATCAGCTCCAGGGAGGCCATGACCAGTCTGTCCAGTTCCCTCCTCCCAGCCTGATCCAGTTCCTCATTTCATAACTTTGCAAACCAGAGGAAACCAGTCTTTCAGTTCTCATCTCATTCTTGATTTGCTTGTCCCCCCTGGCCATGCCAGCTCTGTGTCTTGTCCTTCTCCTGGGACACCTCGGTAGTCAGGCCTCCCATCCCACCGCAGCCATCTGCATAGCTTCCAGTGTCTCAGCCAGGCCACGCGGGGCTACCTGGGGCCCTGTGTGTAGCTCCCCGAAGGGCCTGGCGTCATGGCTCCCACACAGCAGGGCTAGTGCTAGCCCAACAGCTTCTTCTGGGTCTGGCAGTGGGGCTGTGCTGCTCGGGGTCCAGGGGCCTATCAGGGAGACTGGTCCCAGGCTCACGTGGCCTCAGGACGCACAAGCAGTGGGGCTGTGCTGCTCTGGGTCCGGGGGCCTATCAGGGAGACTGGTCCCAGGCTCACGTGGCCTCAGGGTGCACAAGCAGTGGGGCTGTGCTGCTCAGGGTTCGGGGGCCTATCAGGGAGACTGGTCCCAGGCTCACGTGGCCTCAGGGCGCACAAGCAGCCAGTTGGTCAGAAACATCCACCTGTGATTCCTTAGTGGTCAAGTCTGTGTATTAATTAATGAAACATCATGACAGTGCTGATGGCAGACTGCCCAAGCTGGCTATGCCAGGGCTACTATCTGCCCACAGCCCCTCCCTGGGTCTCGCAGGCCTGGGGCGCACAAGGAGCTCTTCCCCTTCTACATAAATGACAGGCCGTGAACCCCACTCCTAGGATCCCAGTGCTTCACACTCAACACAGGTGGGGCCACTTGTTGGAGGCTGTGCAGTGAGTACTGACTCCTGACTCCCACGGTGGTGTGGGTCAGGCTGAGCGGGAGCAAGGTGCTGTGTATTTTTAAGAAGAGGAGCTGAGCCCTGGCCGGTTTGGCTCAGCAGTTAGAGCATTGGCCCGCGGACCAGAGAGTCCCGGGTTCAGTTCCCGCTAAGGGCACGTACCTCGGTTGCAGTTTGTCAGGCCCCAGTTGGGGTCGTGTGGGTGGCAGCCACTCGATGTGTCTCTCTCACATCGATGTTTCTCTCTCTTCCTCCCTCTCTCCCTCCCTTTCTCCCTCCTGCTCTATCTGAAGATAAATGCAAAACTGTCCTTGGGTGAGGATAAAAAAAAAAAGAATAAGAGCTAAAGGTGAAGGGTGGAGACATCCGGATGGCAGTCGCAGCAGTCACGGGCTGTGGAGTGCAGCGTAGGACACATGGCCATGACACTGTGATAGCTGTGTGCCAGGTGGGTGCAGGGACTCGGGGACCACTCTGTGAAGTGTGTGACTGTCTAATAACCACTGTGCTGTACACCTGACACTAAGACAAAATAATACATTTTGTTAATATGTTTTTATTCATTTTTTTTAGAGAGAGAGAGAGAGACATCGATGTGAGAGAGAAACATCAATCAGCAGCCTCCTGCACGCCCCCTACTGGGGATCGGACCCAGAACCCGGACATGTGCCCTGACCGGGAATTGAACCTGGACCTCTCAGTCCAGGGGACGAGGCTCAATCCACTGAGCCACACCGGCCGAGCCAAAATAATATTAAATGTAAATTGTCATTGAAGGGAAAAAGAAAATAGAATCTAAAGCAGGAAAACAAACCTAAGCCAAACAGCCATGAAGGACAGTTTGGAAATTTGATCATAGACAGTACGTACAGATACATAATATTGGCACATCAATGCTAAATTCCTTGAAAGCTATTAAAGCACTGTAGTCGTGTAGGAAAATGTCCTGTTGTCAGGAAGTACATGCTAAAAATTTTAGGGTGAAGGATCATGATGCCCACAGATAATGCAGGAAAAAAGGCAATCTGTGGAGATGACCTCATCAAGCGTGTGTGGGGAGGTGTTCGTTGTCCTCCTCTTTCAACTTTTCTGTAGGTTTTAGATTTTTCAGAGTGAGAAGTGAGGGGAGCGGTGGGGCACCAAAAGTGGGAAGGGTGTGACTGCTCGGGCCTGCTGGGGTGCCCTGGGCAGCACGGGGAGGGCCCCTCTTACCTCACAGGCCCGCCCCGTGAGGCCGCTGGGAAACAAGTGCCTGAACTTTGTTTCGTTTTTAAAAAAACAAATACTAAAAATAACATCTTAATTTTAAATTAAGATAATACACATTTTATTTTAATCACCTGAGCCTCACCAGCAAGCAGTAACTCACATTTACCTCTGTTCTGCCTCCGTCTGACTTCAAACACCGCTAAAGCGCCTCTCGGTGAGCGCGTGGCCCAGCCGAGGGTCGTGAGTGCACACCTCTGCTCACTGCCGCCACCAGTCGGTGCCCCCCGCCAGGAGCGAGGCGGAGCCGTCCGCCAGCCCAGTGCTCTGCCCTCCTGCAGGTCTGGCTCCTGCCCTTCTGGCTCCTGCGGAGGTTCTCACAGATGCCTGGGGAGACCCGTCTGTCCTTTTCTTTAAGCAACTTGTTCTAATAAGGAAATTCTGTCTCAAGATGGTTGGTGAGAGAGATGAGTCAGTGAGAGGTAGAATCAACAAGCTTAAATTTAAATGTCACCACGAGGAGGCTACTTTGTTCTTCTCCGGGCCAACATGCTCTTCAAATGTGGGCTCCACTCGTGGGGTCCCCATTGCTTCAGGAGCAGCAGCAAGGGCCACAGGAGATGGTGCATCCTGAGGCCCCCCCAAATCTCCAGACCGCCAGCCTCTCGCCTGTTCGCTCTCTGACTGCCTCTTGACCGTGGGCTGGGGATGGGGAGAAAACCAGAGAACAAATGTAACTCACCTGAGCTCTGAGCAGCTCTGCCCAAGGCTTACTGAGTAAGACGTTACAATGACTGCCTGAAACATTATGCTATTTCAGGTCCCTTTCACTGTGTATAATCAAGAAATGGCCCACCCACCCCCATCCCAGGGTTACTAATGACCCACCAGGTACCCCTGACCCTGTTCAGGAGCCAATAGAGGGCCTTTTGGAAGAAAACGTTAGGTTGATACTCGGCGTGTTGTGTGTCTGTCTGTGTCCCTGGTGACAGGGACTCTCACCCCAGCACCTGTGGTGCTCAGCGGGAAGGAGCAGTCCAGGTCCCCCCGCAGATGGGCTGCCACGTGCACTCCAAAGGGAAGCAGCGTCTGTGACCATGCGTTTAAGCAGTTTTAATTTACACATGAGGTGGATAGAGAGGAAAACAGAGAAAGGTTGGGGCATGAGGAAAAGCTGTCCTCTCGGTAGGAAAGTGAGCCTGGCCCTGGCCGGTGTAGCTCACTTGGTTGAAGGTCGTCCCGTGCACGGACAAGTCGCCATTTTGATTCCCAGTCAGGGCACAGGCCCAGGCTGTGGGTTCGATCCCCAGTCTTGGTATATATAGGAGGCAACCAATCAACGTTTCTCTTTCACATTGATCTTTCTCTCTGTCTCTCTCACCCCCCTTCCTCTCTCTCTAAAATCAATAAAAACTTTTTTTAAGTGATCCCAGTCCTTAGTCAGAGTGGGACCCACTGAGGTGCAGCTGTGAGGGTCTACACCCCAGTTCCTCACCTACCAGCCCTGTGTGACATCGTGAAAAAGAATCGCGTGTTTTAGTCTGTGTGTTTGTTTTAAATTTGATTTTGCTCCATCTCTGTGTTCCATTTTTAATTATTACTGTTACTATTCTGTTTTGCTTTCTGTTGCCATCCCCTTAAAAGTCGATGTATGCACCACACGCCTTGGCGTCCAGGTGCCCATCTGCATGGAAGGTGGCGCCCGGGGCCTGTTGGCGGGTCCCAGCTGCATGCGCATCTGTGACTGACCAGGGCGGCCCAGGCCTGGCCCTGCAGCTGCATCCTCACTGACTGTTCACACGTGCGGAGCGGGCACAGACACTGGCAGCAGAGCCGTGTCAGGACAGAGGAGGGTGACGCGCCCTGCCCTTCGTGGCTGGGTGCATGTGGTAGTGTCAGTCTGAGGGCCTGGGGACAGGGCTGCCCTTTGGGACTGGGCACTGCAGGAATGGGGACTTCAAGGCCCTGGCCTGCAAGGTGACATGCTTAGGGCACCAGAACACCGCTGACGCCCTTACGGACTGCGGCTCAGGTGGCTCCCACTCTCCCTGTGCTCTTAGAATAAAGATTATTAGAATATACACCTGAATTGAATTTGGAAGTCTCCTTTAAATTCTACAGAAGTCTCCTTTTTTATTTTCTTGGAGCCAACAAAGAAGGTGTTTTGAACAGAGACATCTGCCCACCAGAGGCCGCCCAGCACTGGCTCACGGCTCCTGACACTCCCTTGGCCTCTGCCTGCATTTGCAGGTCGATTGCTCAGGCAGCTCCCTCCAAGCACCAGCACTGGCTTTGGCTGGCTGCCTCCTTGGGTCTCCATGGCACTGGCTGAAAAAGCCCCCTTCCTGCCTTCCTCTAGGGGCCCGCTGTGCAGACCCTGGGGTCAGGCAAGTTCACCTCCATTGTTCCTTCTTCAGACTGTTAGTTCATTTGGGATTCACTCAGACTTTAGATAGAAGCATCCCTGCTTTCTCTATTTCAAATGTTACTTTTTTTTTTTAACTTATCTTTATTGTTGAATGTATCACAGATAATCCCCCGTTTTCTCCCCCATCCTGCTCCTCCCCAATCCCACTCCCCTCCTGCCTTCCTCACACTATTGTCGGTGTCCACTGGTTGTGCATACATGCATAGAAGTTATTTGGTTTATCTCATCCCGCCCTCCCTCCCCCCTTCCCTTTGAGGTTCATCAGTCTAACAACCAATTTGTACTTCTTAATTCCTTCATGTTTTTCACCCAACCCCCCATCCCCCATCCGTCTGGCAACCAACAAAAAGTTCTCTGTATCTATGAGTCTGTTTCTGTTCTGCTTGCTCATTTTGTTTGTAGAGTCAATTGTTGATAGATATGTATTTATTGCCATTTTATTGTTCATATTTTTGTTCTTCTCCTTCAAGAAGACCCTTCAACATTTCATATAATACTGGTTTGGTGGTGATGAACTCCTTTAGCTTTGTCTTGTCTGGGAGGCTCTTTATATGTCCATCGATTCTAAATGATAGCTTTGCAGGATAGAGTAATCTTGGTTGTAGGTCGTTGCTTTTCATCACCTTGAATATCTCTTGCCACTCTCTCCTGGCCTGCAAAGTTTCTTTTGAGAAATCAGCTGACAGTCTTATGGGAGCTCCATTGTAGGTAACGAACTGCTTTTCTCTTGCTGCTTTTAAGATTCTCTCTTTGTATTTAACCTTTGGCATTTTGATGATGATGTGTCTTGGTGTGGACCTCTTTGGGTTCACCTTGTTTGGGACTCTCTGTACTTCCTGGACTTGTATGTCTGTTTCCTTCACCAAATTAGGAAAGTTTTCTGTCATTATTATTTCAAATAGGTTTTCAATTTCTTGCTTTCTCTCTTCTCCTTCTGGCACCCCCATGATACGAATGTTGGTACACTTGAAGTTGTCCCAGAGGCTCCTTACACTGTCCTTATTTTTTTTGTATTCTTTTTTCTTTTTGCTGTTCTGATTGGGTGTTTTCTGCTTCCTTATATTTGAAATCGATAGTTTGCTTCTTGGCTTCACATACTCTACTATTGATTCCCTGTGAATTATTCTTTATTTCAGTTAGTGCATCCTTCATTTCTGACTGGTCCTTTTTTATGTTGTTGATGTTCTCACTAAATTCCTAGGAGTTCTTAATTTCCTTGAGCATCCTTATAACCAGTGTTTTTGTTTTGTTTTGTTTTTATCCTCACCCAAGGACATCCTTGCATTTATCTTGAGATAGAGCAGGGGGAAGAAAGAGAGACATCGATGTGACGGAGACACATCGAGTGGCCGCCACCCACACGACCCCACCCGGGGCCAGGGACAAACCACAACCAAGGCACATGCCTTTAGCGGGAACTGAACCCGGGCCTCTCTGGTCTGAGGGCCAACGCTCTAACCTCTGAGCCAAACTGGCCAGAGCTAACCAGTGTTTTTAACTCTGCATCTAATTGATTGCTTATCTCCATTTTGTTTAGTTCTTTTCCTGGAGTTTTGTTCTGTTCTTTCACTTGGGACATGTTTCTTTGTCTCCTCATTTTGGCTGCTTCCCTGTGATTGTTTCTATGTAATAGATAGAGTTGCTATGTCTCCTAGGTTTCGTAGGGTGGCTTTTTTTTTTTTAATCCTCACACGAGGACATTTTTCCATTTTTGTTCAGATAGAGTGGAAGGGAGAGGGAGGGAGGGAGAGGAGAGAAACATTGATGTGAGAGAGACACATTGACTGGTTGCCTCCCACACAACCCTGACCAGGGCCAGGGACGAACTGCAACTGAGGTTTGATCCCTTAGCAGAATCAAACTCGAGACTCATTAGTCCACAGGCCGACACTCTAACCACTGAGCCAAACCGGCCAGGGCAGGGTGGCCTATTGTTGTAGGATCCAGTGACACAGCCTCCCTGCTCACCCCAGCTGGGCCCTCAAGGTGCACCCCTAGTGTGGACTCTACACCCTTCTGTTGTAATTGAGTCATCATTGCTGTTGGCATGTCAATGGGAGGGATTTACTCAGGCTGATTAGCTGCAAGGACTGGGTGCCCACTGACCACCAGCCTCTGATCACCTTGGAGGATCAGCTGTGTAAGGCCCACCACACAAAACAAGACTTCATCAGGGCTCTAGTACTCACTGAGTCCACTCCTTGAGTGTGTCACTTGTGGAGGTGGTTGGGTGGTGGTGTTTTGGTGTGGTCTGAGGCTGTCCACTGGGTGTGCTGGCTCTGGGGCAAGGTCAGCCACTGCCTGTGTTCTATCTGGGGCCACCAGGCATAAGCTACAAAGTGATCTGCCGATGGCTGCTTCTTGTGCTGGGCTTGGAGGTGCCCAGGAAGAGCCAAGCTGTGAACCAAGGCTGGCTGCTGCTAGTGCCAGGCCTGGGGCCACTTAGTGAGAGGTATGGGGCTCGCTGAGACCAGATGCTGCTTGTTTGAGAGATTTTAGGAAACTCTGAAGCAGGATCCAAGACAGGCCAACCCTATGGTAAAGCCACTGGAAACAGCTTGGGTGGGCCTGAAAGGTGGGTGGGGCAGGGCCTCAGGGATTCACCAGGGTGGGGCACACAGTGTGAGCCAGGTTGTCTGCTGCCCGGGGGAAGGGCTCACCAAAGGAACAATGGCCTCCGCCAGCACATCTGTCCAGGAGAAAGCTGCCTCTCCAGCCATCGCCCCAATGCCAAACAGCTCAGTTCTTCCCCATATGAGTCTGGTGTCTTTCAAGCTGCCTCCCCCACACTGGAGCTTGGAGGGTGTGAGTCCGAGTAAGTCCGTGCGCGAGCCCTTACTTGGACTTACTGGGGCTCCAGCAGCCTCAGCCTCCCTCAGCCTCAGTTCCCGCTGGTTTTACAGCCAGAAGTGATGGGGACTCGGGGACTCTCTTCCTGGCACTGGAACCCTGAGCTGGGCGCCTGGTGTGGGAGGGGGACCCCCCCTCAGTCCTCAGGGAGCACCTTCCCAGTCAAGTGGTTCTGAAGGATGGTTGTTCTGTAGTTTAGTTGTCATTTTGCTGTGGTTGTGGGAGGAGGCGAGACCGGGTTTACCTACGCCGCCATCCTGACCGGAAGTGCAAGCGTTATCTCTTAAAAGGACCTTATAAATATTGTTCATCTGAAGAAAGTGGCTTTTGACACCAAACAAAAAATGAAAGGACCGTGATTTTTCTTTCCTTGTATATCTCCTAGAGACAAGAGGCATGGCAAACATCTTAACAATATGTTTACCCTAAAAAAGTCCTAAAAAGAGAAACAGGTGATAGCAGTGATGCAGGAGCCCACGTCCCCGGCTGCATTAACTCCCGGTCACTGGGCCTTCTGCCCGTCACACCGGGGCAGCATCTCACTTGTGGACTTTGGGTGTGCCCTGTGGCATTTAGGGCTGCAGCCTGGATGGCTCCGCACGCCTCTGGGCCTCCTGTTTGCCCTGTGGGCATTCTGCGACCTGGAACAGTGCTCTCTGTGCCCCTGCCAACCAGAGCCCAAACCTCTCAGGCCTGTGTGCACCTGACTGAGGAAATCTGTCGTTCTCTCCAGCCAAGAACTTACACGGAGGAAGAACTGAATGCCAAGCTGACCCGGCGTGTGCAGAAGGCAGCCCGGAGGCAGGCCAAGCAAGAGGAGCTGAAGCGGCTGCACCGAGCGCAGGTGAAACCAGGCGCCACGCTCACCAGGGGGAGTCATGTGGAGCGCCCTTCTTTCCAGCCAGCTTCTCCTTGTCCACGAGGAGGGCGGGCAAGGAGGGCAGAGCGGAGGTAGATGGGGTGTCCCTGTCACCTGAGAGGACAGCCACCAGCTCAGGCCTCTAGCTCCTGGCATGATGCAACTACAGAAGCCTTGACTCTGTGCAGTTGTTGGTAGAAAGGGAAGAACCAAGCTTTGAGTTTCTAAATGCCTTACTCTGGAGTCATCATCACAGAGCCTACTAGTTCACCTGCAAGAACACTTGCTGAGGCAATCTGTGACCTGCCAGCCTCCAGCGGGCCTGGGATTTAGGGTTGGAGCTGCCCACCCCATTACCACCCTCTGTCTGCAGACCTCACAGGTCCTAGACCATTCTAGATTGGAGGGTCAGGGGGGAACTAAAAACAATTTTTTATTTTTTTATTTTTATTTATTTATTTATTTTTTGGTACGTGCCCCTAGCAGGAACCGAACCCGGGACTCTCTGGTCCACAGGCCGACGCTCTAACCGCTGAGCAAAACTGACCAGCAGGGCTAAAAATAATTTTTTAAATATTTTTTTCTTTATTAATTTTAGAGAGAGAAACATCGATGAGAGAGAACATTGATGAGAGAGAACATCGATTGGCCGCCTCCTGCATACCCCCCACTGGGCATCGGGCCCACAACCTGGGCATATGCCCCAACCGGGAATCGAACCAGCAACCTCTTGGTGCATGGGTCAACGCTCAGCCACTGAGCCACACCGGCCGGCGAGCCCTTTCCTGGCACATGATTCCACATGCACACTGTCTGCACTAGCCTGTCCCTGGTGCGGCTGCTCTGGGGTGGAATGTCCTGGTTGCCCATTGTTAGTCCCCACGTAGCACACAGGGACTTCTCACTGCATGCTCCAGACAGACTCTGGCTGGTTGCTCCATTCCAGGTTCCTTTTTTTAACCCTGTAGAGAGGGGATGTCTGCAGTCATGTCCAAGGACCTGCTAATGCTTCCACAGTGTCAGCAAGGGCCTAGGCTGCACACTTCATGCCGTCCTGCAGGGGTCCTCCGCTCCTGCGAGGAGCTGCCACCCCATGAGCGCCCACAGGTGGTGCGGCTGAGGATGGGCCTGGACTCGCACATGTTCTCCCACAGGGCATGATGCCCGTTGACCAGAGCCTTCCAAATCTCTTACCTGATTTGTTTCTCTCTGTGTGCGCAGGTCACTTGTCCTCCTGAAGGCTAGGAGGTGCGAGGGTTGGTGCTCTGTTGTTTTGTTCCCACAGATCATTCAGCGGCAGCTAGAGCAGGTGGAGGAGAAGCAGCGGCAGCTGGAGGAGAGAGGGGTTGCCGTGGAGAAGGCGCTCCGTGGAGAAGCAGGTACTGTCAGGGTCCTCCCGTGAGGAGGTTTGTTCCTAAGGGAAGCCCCCCGCCCCTCCATGGTAGGGCTAGTTTTTATCACCTCAGCTTCTTTTCCAGCTGGCTTCTCTGGGTCCCTTCATCACTGAGATTTGGGGCATCCTATGGAACAAAGGGAAGCAAAGCACCTCTGTTTGCAACTGCCCAAGGCCCATACCTGTTCTCCCACCCTGTCTTAGAGCTTGGCATTACCTGTGGGCTCCTGTCTTAGAGCTTGGCATTACCTGTGGGCTCCTGTCTTAGAGCTTGCCATTACCTGTGGGCTCCTGTCTTAGAGCTTGCCATTACCTGTGGGCTCCTGTCTTAGAGCTTGCCATTACCTGTGGGCTGAAATCTCAGTCCACTTCCTCTGTTGATGGCAAACAGCAGGCCTTCTCCTCCTCCTTCCCCATCCATCATTTTCTCTAGAAGAAAATTACTGGGAATGAGGGAGACCTGTGCCACAGGGAACCGTCACAGAATTGCACCAGCAGGGCTGGCCTGCTCTCCTGTCTCTAACTCTCCAGGCCCCTTCCTGCCCAAGCTGCTCAGAGAAAGGACACACGCCCTGCAGAGCCCTCGCCACCTCCCGTGGGTGGAGCACACAGGTTTCCCAGTGGGAACCCAGGCTCTGTGTTTCCCAGAGTCTGGTCACTCAGGGCAGGTGGACAGGCTCGGAGGACTGGCGAACCAGCACTGAGTAGACACTAAAACAGCTGTGAGGGCCTTGCGCTTGGTGACTGCTGTCCCTGGGGAGATCTGAGTGCAGTGCGGTGACACCCACTGTTCACCCAAGGCGCTTGTGGGGCTGGTTAAGCACAGCTGGGCACAGAGAAAACAAGGAAGACCTGACTTACCCGCGGTCCCAAGGGCCCAGGAACCCCCTTGGTGCAAAACCTTAGAAACCATTGGGCCAGCCCCCACTGTAGCCCCAACACAGGCATGGAGTGATTGATGTCTGCTTTCTCAGGAGGACACGAGTCTGGATGGGGAAGCCTGCGTCTCTGGTGGAGAGCACAGACCTCTCCAGGTTCAGAGGCTGGGGCTGAGGGAAGGCGGTGGCTTAACTTTGTGACGGCCCTACTCCTTCCTTACTGTGGCGTGGCAGAGGGGCCGAGGCACATCTCGGGTAGGCGGGCTGTCATAAACCGAGGAAGAACCAAGGAGAACAGCCGGAGTGGCCAGTGCTGCCATCCGACGGTGTGTGGAGCTGACCGGGGCCTGTGACGGGCGCCTGGGCTCTGGGCTCTTTGGGGCTGACGTCACATGGGCGTCGGGTCAGACGCAGAAGTAGGTGTTTTTACCTGGCCCTACAAGGCCTGGAAATTGAAGCTTAACAGTTGAGTCAGTGATGACCTTCAGGTGAAGAGAGGTGTGGGGGAGAGAGGAGGGTGCGATGTTCTTGGTTCTGTGCCTTGTCTGATGCTGGGCTTGCTGCTTGAAGCCCGAGTCCCCAAATGAAACGCGAACACTTGAACCACGGAGGGGCCAGTGAGCCAGAAGCTTGGAACATGTGACCATGAGGCCAGCGCTGGCCCGTGTCAGGAGTGGAGATTCGGGGTCACTTAAGAGTCCCTGGCTTCCAGATGAAGCTGTGGTGTCCCCACCATCCTGGTTCTTGCTTCCTGTCCTGCGTGCTCTGACTGGCCTCCTCAGTTAAGCCTGAGCCCTGGAGGGAGTGGGCCCAAACCTACCAGAGATGCCCTGTACCTGCTGTAAGTGACTCGCAGGCCCTGCCCCCACTGCTTTCTCTTCTTGCAGAAGGTGTCAGGAGGGAGCCTGGGCCCATCACTCCTCTACCCTTCCCTGCAGATCCCTTCTGCCAAAGCAGAAAGTGAAGGGCAGACCTCCCAACACAAGTCAGATGAGCTCAACAGGCATGCGCACCTCGTTGGCAGAAGTCCTCAGGGAAGATGGTCTGCCCCTTGCTCACGGGCTCTGAAGTGCCGCTGGGCCGCCCCGGGCTTGGTGGTCCCTGCACAGCACTTGAGTGCCTGTCAGTGTGAGTCTATGACGGTGCTTCCGTGTTTCTGCAACAGGCTGCGTTGTTCAAGCCGCCGGCTACCAAGGGTCAGAGAAAAATGTGCCATTGAAGACTGGCATAGGATTCTGCCAAAATTCCTCTTTCCCGTGTAGATAATTATCTTTTCATAAACATATATAGCCAGGATTTCATCTGTCAGTGGTCTTCAAACTTGTGTTTTTAGCAGCAGAACCCTTTTTACAAACCAAATTACAAGTCCGAGTTTAAGTCAAAAAGGATTACTCTACAATGTTAATCAACACAGATCTGAAAATACAGGTTATAGTGGAGGGCTGCTGCCGCTTGCTGCTCACACCTGTCGGAGACACCCCACACGGAGGGGGCTGCTGTAAATGGTGACAGTTTTTAACAGCCCACCTGCAGGCCTCAGCACACACCAGTTTAAAGGATGCAGGTGATTGACACTTAAGTCGAGTACTAGGAATTGTTTTCCCAGGTAAAGCGCTGACAAGCCTGATAGCAGTCACATTCCTCATAAAGAGCAGGCCTCAGATAAAGCTCCCAGACATGCTGACATTGTGGCATGCGTGCTGCGCCCCTCGAGGGCCTCACTGTGGCAGGAGCTGCCGAGGCTGAGCGAGAGCCGCCTCAGGACGGGCCCTGCTCCCTGACGCCGTCCCAGGGCGCACCTTCAGAGGGCAACGCAGCCACCTGAGGACGCCGGCGGCCCGCTGACCTGGCAGCGGTGCACGTGCTGATGGTCTTCAGTGGGCGGGAAGTCGGCCTGTCAGACATCAGGGCGGGGTGTCTCATTTACGTTTTGAAATAGGTTAGAAGTAGTTGTGAGTCAGGTATTTGGGGGACCCCTGGAACAGCACTTGCCACTGTTCGAGTCCATACTCTTCCAAGCAAAGCTTTACCAGAAACCTCCATCTGTCCTGTTGATAAAGTCAGGCTCAGTGGCTCCATTGGGAGATTTCCCCAAGATGCATTTGGGAAATTCTAAGGATATAGTAGCTCTTGCCATAAGAATATATTTCCAAACACATTATTCTCCTTTTCTTATTTGAGCACATCACTTCCAAGGTTCCCCTTCTGTCAGATGTCCCAGTGGCCCTGTTCGTACTTGGCAGAGACCACCCTTGAGGCACATCTGTGCCCTGGCTGCCTCCTCTCTGCTGCTGCAGCGTTCCTCTCCTGTGAGCCCCGCTGCTCCGGCCAGTCCCAGTACAGCGTGACTGTCCAGGCTCCCAGCAGTGCCCATCGGCCCCTTCCCTGAGGGCAGACCTCTGGCTGGCCTGCTGTTTGTCTCTCTGGCTGAGGGGGTCAGACTGCCAGTCAGCCAAGCTGCCATCCATTGGTCGCAAATTGCCAAGGCTCATGAATATGCAGACCACCAGGGTTAGGTTCAGAGCCTTCCAGCCGAGGGCAAGACCAACACTGACACCTGGGGCGCCCTTTAATCCTGGGACCCTGATTCAGACCTGAACGCCGAGTCCGCCTTCAGCTGGAAAACCAGTCCAGGTGTGCACCCCTGGGGGCTGCTGGAGGACGAGAGACTGCCGGGCCGCACTCAGTGGGGAGGTGTGGAGGGAAGGGAGAGAAGGAGCAGCTCACTCTGTGTGCGTTTATGTGTGGTTCTGAGAGGAGGAGGACCAGCTGCCCAGGCCCAGCCCCTCAGCACAACCCAGTCTCTGCGTCTCAAGCATGTGAAGAACATAACATCCTTCCTGGACAGCTCACGGAGCTAAAAAGCTCGGAGTGCCCGTGGTCAGCAGACCTCCCAGAGCCAGGGGTGGGGACCATCGGCCCGGGGCCATATAAGGCCCGCGTGATCCATACCAGCTGATGTCACACGCCTCACCAAATTAACCTGACCCAATAGAACAGGCTAATTTTTAAGTTGATAATTTTGTATGGCCCACGAATGATGTTATAAATATCCAAATGGCCGTTGGCAGAAAAAAGGTTCCCCACCCCTGAAGGCAAATAGCCACAGCTCGTTTCCTGCGCTTCCAGAGAAGGCTGTGCGTCAGGCCCAGCCTCAGAAGAAAGAGCATCTCCCTCATCTCAGCCCACCTAGCAGGAATGGCTGTGCAAGGAGTTCGGTACACTCACCAGCGGGGTCACGTGTGTGAATTCTTGGGCGAGCTCTGCCTTGAAACTTAAGGACTGCTGTCCTTGCCAAGCTGTTTTGGGAGATTTGCGTCTTGCCTTCAGCCCCTCAGCCTGGTGTCCCTAATATTCAGTAACTAAGGAAGTAGTTGCCCCGAAACTGCCCTCGAATATTTTCAAATCTTCTTAGTTAGCTAATGCTGAGTCCTGGCGTGGCCAGGATTCCCACAAATCCAAGGCGTGCTAACGCCTTGGAGGTGAACAGGAGTGCATTGTTTCTGGCTGTCAACTCCATCACCTGTGGTGGGGAGCACCCCTCCCCCCACCAGGAGGCAGAGGGGCACGCTCTCCTCCCTCTTTCCGTAGTAGCTCCCTGTCTGTGCTTTTTGACATTGATTGCTTTGGGGATGCGGGGACAGGAGGGTCATCAGATCCAGTAACTCTCTTCATCAATTCCTTGTTGTAGACTATTGGGGAGAGTCTTATTACAGCGACCTCATCGACTTGCATCTGGGTGGTATGTATAGCAGCGTCTGCTGCTGACTAACCCTGCTGACACCCTTTCCCCACCCGCTCCCCTCAGTCCTGCTCACAGCCCACAGGAAGACATCAACCCGTTAACCAGGTGGCAAAAGCACAGGCCCTTTTCCAGCTCAGTGGAGCAGCTGGGTGTTCCCCTGCCACGGGAGACCTGCCACGGGAGGTCTGAGGCAGCTTTTGCTGCCTGGGTCTATCTTAATTTTTATGGTAAAAGTTTACCTACCCCAACCCCTCAACCTTGCATCTGCGTCCTGGTACTTCTAATATTGTTTTCGTTATTTGACAACCAACACACAGACACACACACACACACACCCCGTGGTATCATCCCTCACAACTTATCCAGGAAACTCACTGCCCACCACACTCGAGAACCAAACATCTGAAGAGCTCGGCCTCACCCGTGTTCCCCGAAGAGATCCAACTGCCTGCAAAGGCACCGCTCGTGGCTTCGACCCACACGCGCCCAGCCTGAGGCCAGGTGGGCAGGCGCCGTGGCCGAGCCGCCTTCCTCCGTCAGCTCTGCCCTGTGCCGCACGGGCGGGAACTGTCCCCACCCAGACCTGCTGCAGCACCACGGGGTGAGGCCTGCTTATCTGGGTTTTAACAAACCTTCCGGATGAGTCACAGGCCCTCTAGGTCAGAGAACCACTGCCTCCAAGGAACTCTTTACGTGTTCCTGTCCGAAGCGTATCATTTGTATTAGGTTAGACAAATAACCAGTCCGAGAGTCTGTTTCTGGACTTCAAGTGGCTTTGCTCCTGGAAGCTACGTTTGTGCAGAGGAGCGGCACGCAGCTGCCCCTGAGGTTGGCCGGCGGGCTGCCCTCCGCAGGCTCCCTCGTCCCGAGGGTCTGCACCTCCCCTGGCAGGCTCCTTGTCCAGACGTGGCCTTCAAACCCAAGCGCTGGCAAAAATCATTCATTTTTTACCATAATCTCATCCTCTTAAGAGAAACACTTTTTGACCCATTTATTTAAAATCCAAAGGCATAATTCTGTGATTCCTACTGTGAGACAGTGCCACCCTCTTAGAGAACCTCCCCCGGTAAGGAGGCTGGCTCCTGGCTTGTTGGGAGGGTGGGTGTCACTGGTCTCCGCTGTCTGTTCTCCAAGCCCCGGTGCCTTGGATCCCGCCCTCCGCAGATCCTGCCCCGGAGCTCCCCAGGGCCGTCCACACTCGAGGCCATCGGTGCTGTGAAAGGGCCAATGCTTGCGTCCCATTAACCGACCCCATTTCTCCTCTGGTGTCCCTGACCCCTTTCCCGCGACCTCCTGACACTCAGGGATGTTCATGTCGTTTCTAAGTGAATCTCAGCGAAAACGTGGGGTTTTTCCAGCCACAGTCTCCTGGAGGGAGTGTCAGAGCCACTCCCTTACAAGCACATCCACCCTCCCTCCCATGCAGGCCGGCGCTGCGCCGCCCCCATCCCGCATCCCTGCTCTCCAGCTGCTGGCCCTTCGGACGTAGAATTCCAGCAAACTCCAGGGGAATGAAATAGGTTTAAAGAAGAAACTCAGTGTGTCTTCTGAATTATTCAGTGCCCCCATCAAACACCTGATAACCCTGCCGCGTGATTCTCATCAACTCATCACTTCTTCTTTTTCAGCTTATGTGATTTCTCTGTGAAAGTTAGACTGCCCTTGTGGGTTCTGCCGCCCACAGAGAGGCTGCAGCTGCCTTACTAGGGAAGCAGGAGACACCGCCTCCTGCAGGAGTCCCTGTGCCCAGCAGGGAGCGAGGGCTCTGCTCCCGTCAGGCTCCAGGAGGAACATTTAGGTTCCAGAATTAGGTCCCTTTCAATCCTGCTAATGTTTTATTCTCAAAACACTTGGTAATTATTGGGGGGGGAGGGGAATACCCTTTTGAAATCTGAAGCCTGAAATGTAGAATCTGATTGCTTCTCTACTATGGCCTCCACCCAAGGCCACACAGAGACCCGCTGCCGGGCCCAGCACTGACCTACTTCTCATGGGTGAGAGACTGAGCCCCGGAGCAGTCAGGTCCTGCCCCACGAGTCCCAGCTGGGCGCACTGTGCTGCTTCAGTGGGGGTCTGGTGGCCCTCAGCTCTGCGAAGGCTCTAGGTGTGCATCAGAAGTCTCTTTTGAGCCATAGTAGAGAGAATGAAGATCCTGTTTCCACCTAGCTGAACCTTGTGATTTCAAAACAAACCATTAAAGGGACACAGAATGAGCCTTGGGCCAGAGAAGAAGGGCACCCAAGTGACCTCACCCCCTTCCCTTCTTCCCAGGACACTGCGCAGGCTCCCCGCCCTGCCCAGTCAGCACATTCTGTTGTTCTGGAACAGAAGGATGACCGGAAATCTTTATGTAAAAGACACCTGTTCTGAATAACTTTTAGTAAACGGGGGGGAAGGAGGTTCACAGTGGTTCGTATGGAAAATAGTACAATAATTAATAACAACACAAGAATGAACTGTTTCATGTACTCACAACTTTAAACCTACTTTTGCCCCACCCTGTACACACCTGATTTCTCATTTTCAAAGACCTCACCTCTCGAGGTGTCTCAAAGGGACATGGAAAGAACACAGGTGACCTAGAAATGTAGTGTGGAGGGTCAAGAGGCGGTCTCAGCTCTGGGGCGACTGGGTGGGAGGCACAGGGCCCCTCCGGCCTGCCTACTTCCCTCCCTCTGGGGCTTCCTTTCCTGTGCTTCCTTTAATTTGATGTTGGTAGATTTTGGCTTGTCTTTTTGGTCTGAGCATTAACCTGGCTCTGTTTTTGCTTAGAAACTTTAAAATCCTTGAGATTTCCCAGCATTCTTCTGTGTACATGTGTGTACACATGTAAATGTACACACGTATGTATATGCATGCACATGGGTGTGTTGGATCTCAATTCTTATATACTGGTTTTTTTCTTATTCTTTTCATCTCTTTTCTTTCCCTTCACTTCTCCAACATGATTTTTTTTTTTTTTAATCCTCACCTGAGGACATTTTTGTTGTTGTTGTTCAGATAGAGTGGGAGGGAGACAGAGGAAGAGAGAGAGAGAGAGAAACATCGATGTGAAAGGGACACATCGAGTGGCTGCCACCCGCACGACCAACCAGGGCTGGGGACAAACTGCAACCGAAGTACATGCCCTTAGCGGGAACCGAACCCGGGTCTCTCTGGACCGCAGGCCAACGCTCCAACCGCTGAGCCAAACCGGCCAGGGCTCTTTCCCTTCACTTCTCTAGCGATCCATTCTGTACTGTTGTGTAACACAGGCTCCCCTAGCCTTGCCGTGTGTGTAGACTGGGCCTGCTGGGCACAGACCTCCCACACGGCCGTGACGCCAGGGCCACTGTCGGATTGCCCTGAGTCTGGGACGGGGCAGCTCTGTGTTACATGACACTGAGCAGATAGGTTTCCTGGGTTGAGGAGTCGGGACAGTCGAGTAGTCGTAGTCAACAAAACACTGTGGTCGATGTTCCCTTGCTTCCGGCTGCATAGCCCGAGCCACACAGGAGAGCGGTCAGTGGAAGCCCCACTCCTTACGCCTGAACCACCGAGAAACTCTCCCAGCCCTGCGCGTGTGGCTTTCTGGGAGTTTAATCCCATGAAATGTAATATCCCTGATGTTTCTTAGGGGAAAAAAAGAACAAAATTCTGGTAGTGTCTGTAGGATGTACTGGAGGAAAAGGAATCGCTGCAATGCAGGGTCAGTCAGTAGATGTGGTGACATCACAGCCGGAAACAAGCTGAGCCGTGGACATCCCGGCAAGATGAGGCCTGCAGACGGCCCGCGAGGGGGAGCCCAGTGGGGACTGAGTGGGGCCTCGAGACGCGGCTGAGAAGCCTGCCTCCTGCCTCCCTGTGATACCTTGGCGGCCAAGAGGAAGTCAGAATACAAAAGAATATCTTCCTATATGCAGGATTTTCCAACACTGTAGCTAGAAAGGAGGTAATTAACTCAGGTGGTGTCCAGATTGGTGTCATGGAAGGAGCTGGGCTGGGTCAGGAGGGAGGGGCGGCGACTGGGCCGGTAGGGTGATAGTGTAGGGTTTGTGAGCTGGTTATCTGGAATTCTGTATTTCATGTGGAAATGCAGTTATACATGGTGGCTCAGCCATTTTCCTCATAATGTTTCTAATGTACAATATTAGGCCCCAGGTCATAACCAGTGTTTCCGTGGGAAAATGCTATAGTCCAGATCTGGGACCTCGACGTCTCCTGCTGGCCCCCATGCTACACCAGGCCCCTGCGCTGCGCCTGTGGCGGTGGCCCCTGCCCGACCAGGGAACGGGAGCCCGCGGTGGCAGGGGTGGGTGCTGGGGAAGGCGCAGCTCCACAGCTGCGTCCCAGCTCCTGGTGGCTCTTCTTCAGTGCTCCTTGGACAGGCCACCAACTTGCTTTCCTGCTGTGGCTGCCCTCATCTGTTTCCAAATAGAAAATCTTTTGTGCTTTGTCTCTTAAAACAGGCGAATGTGTAGCGAGTACAGTGCCCAGTACCTCACAGGTACTCAGATGTTTCTTGCATGATTTATTGGTCCTTAAAAGAAGCCCATTGTCCTTATCAGGTATTTGTACTTGTTTTTCTGTAGCGCCAGCACAGAAGTCAGTGGGTCAGTGTACCTGGGCAGAACTGGGTGCCTGAATTGGAGGAGCAGACGTCCAGCTGGCTCCTGTCACAGCCCAGCTGTCCCTGGTGGACACGGGCCTGTGGCGAGCCCGGCCTTGGTCCTGGCTCCTCCAGGCTGCACAACCCGCTCCTCACCTCTCCTTGTGGGAGACATGCTGACCTCTCTGCCCGTCCGTCTCAGGGCTGGGCGCCTGGGGACCGGCCGAAAGGACTGAAGTCGAGCTGGGTCTGTGCACATTCCAGATGAACATCCATGCTCAGTGTCCTGCGGCTGCCCTCACATTCAGTGGGCTGATAGTGGGAGGGACGGTGCAGTGTTGGAGTGAAGTGTGTTGGACAACGCTGTTCCGAGGAGTTGGAGGAAGATGGAAATGCAGACAGGATAAGTGTCGAGAAGGGAGGTGCCGTAGGATGGCTGGCTTTGCCCACCTGCAGCCGCTTCACAGCCCTGGGCCACACGAGAGGCAGGGCCGGGAGTGAGCCGGCTAGCAGGTCAGAGGCAAAGTGGTGGTGTGGAGAGCACCCCCAACTTAGGAAGGCAAGACCTGGACTCGGGTCCTAGCCTCATTGTGTGCCCAGCCAGGTCCCCTGTCCTCTCCCAGCCTCTACAAAGACTGGAGGAGAGGGTGACACTACCACCCTTCCAGGCCGGCATTCCGAGTAGGATGTGTGTGAGACTCTGCTACCTGTTACCGGTAGCTACCTGTTAGCTTGACCGAGAGCCTTGTCGGCCCTTTAAGGAGGGCAGCGCTCAGTTTGGCGTGGGAGGGGAAGGTGCAAATTTCCGTCAGGCTGTGCCACACTTCACTTCTTGGAGCCTCGGATCCCCCGTTTCAAGCAGAGATGCCGACGCCCGTCCAGGTGCCACCAGTGGAAGGACCGATAGCCGCGCGGGAGTGCTCTGAAGGATAAAGCGTGTCCTTGCCTTGTGCGTGCGTTGCTGGGACACGGTGAGACATGCCTCACTCTGAGGGCTCCGCTGGTCCTCAGCTCACCCACCACCTGCCCAGAGGTCAAAGGCAGTGGTGCTCACGAGTCGCTGTGGTCACGTTTCAGAAGGAAGTGCTCCAGGGCAGAGATCGGCTTGCCACCAAGGCGACGCTGGGCCGGGGCTCAGAGTGGAGGGCAGGGCAGTGAGGACGGTGTGGGCCTGCTGGTGACAGTCCCGGCTGTCAGTGCGGTGCCGAGCCCGGAGGCGCAGAGATGGTTTGAGGTGGTAAATGTGGCAGCTGTTACAGAGACAGAACCCTAGCATTAAGAAAGTTTAACTTCTATTTGCCATGAGCTTGACTACATCTTTGCCCTTAGAACTAGTGGACCAAATCCTCTGTTTCTCACATCTCCGGAAAAGGCAAACCAGTGGCAGTCAGAACCGGAGCCCTCTGCTCCTGCAGACCCCGGTCTGCGTGGCTCCCTGCACTGGGCGGTGTTCCCGGCCAGCTTTCCCTCATTGTCTTCTCTTTAAACAACAGTGTTTACTGGGCGTGTTTTCTGGTTGTTAGAACAGGAGTGCACATTGTGCACACGTCAGAGCACGCAGGAGAGTCTGAGGAAGTCAGAACCACGCAGTGTGGTGCCTCTGGCCACCTCCGCCCTGCCTCTGCCTCTTGCTAACAGAGGCTGCTTTCTCAACACTTGCTGTGCCTCATGCACCCTTTTCTGACTCCATTCCCTAACCTCTGTTCCGGGTGCTCTGTCACCACACGTTGTCTTCTGTACTGCAGGGCGCAGGAGGGCGAGGTCCACGGGGAAGAGGCTGAAAGCTCTGTTTGTGGTTACAAGACAGTAAAGACACATTTTTGCATATACATGGAAGTACACACGTGTCTCTGTGCTTGGACACTGTCCACTCCGCACCACAGCCTGTCTGGGCTGACATCTGTCCCAGGAAGCGGCAGAATGCTCGTTGACGTTGTATTTCATGGCATTTATCCAGGTATGCTGAGCACCAACAGGCTCTAGATTTTTGTAACAAAGAGGGTTGAATGTAGACCCATCATAAAGCAGTGTGTTTTACACACACACACACACAGTCTCTGGCTTCACTTCTGCAGTTGTAGCAGAAACCAGGTTCCCTGCACAGCACACAGCACTGTGGAGACCGCCGAGGGGACCGCAGGGAAGCGAGCGTGGTGCCTGCCTTTGCGCGGGGCGGTGGAGTAGGGACTCGCGCCCTCGGGTGCCGGAGCAGGGCCACTTCTCAGCCCTGCCCCAACTGTGCAAACGCGTTCCCCTGCCCCAGCCTCGCAGCCCCTCAGGCAGCCCCTCAGGCAGCCCCTCAGGCAGCCCTGGGGTCGGCGAGGGTCCCGTGGGCTCTCCTCTTCCTGGAGGTGCCACAGGTCTCGCAGTCCCAAGGTGCCTGCACACTGCCTCCCCTCAGTCCCCGTCAGCACCCCGTTGTCTTCCGTCCGGAGTGTGGCAGCCTTGCCCCGCTGTGGCACTGGGCCCCTCGTGCAGACGGGAGGGACAGGGGAAGGGGTGGTTGGCTCTCCTGGCACGTGGGGGGATAGCGAGACGGATGGGTGGACGTCGCCTCTGTGTGGACATGCCCCTCCCCCCCCCGCCACATGTCCCGGCTCAGTGTTCGAGTCACGGCAGGTGTCGGGGCACGCAGCCCTTCCCAGGATGGGCGCTGCCCCGAGACGGCTGCGCTCTGTGGACACGTCCGCCCCCATCGCCCTCCTCACCTTTAGACTGGTCCGAGCTTAGTGCCCCTGGAGGGAAGTTTGGTCAGTTGCCCGAGGTTGTCACCTGCAAACCTGGAAGCAGTCTGACCACGTGTAGCAGTCTGTTCCTCAGAGGGAGCAGACCTCTCTGGGGGCTCTGGGCATTTTTGAGGAGGAAACTGAAATCCCAAAAGGCCATGTATGGTGATGCCCAGTGCCACCGCCCTCACAGTGGGGACTGGAGGAGCCGCCTGCCACCGGGAAGGGAACACGGGGCCTGGGGAGTCCTGTCCTTCAGCCACGAGCCCCCGGCAGGGACGGCGCCCATACCTGGGTCTGCTCTCACTCAGTTTCCATGCCGAAAAAGGGGCTTAATTCATTTGTAGACTTTGTTTCCCTTGTTTCTGCTTTTCCATTTCTTGTATTTTTTTCTTTTCCTCCTGTTTGTCCTTTCTCACTTTTATGCTTTTTGTCCTCTGCTTGTTTTTTATTTCACTGTCTCCCTGTCCCTCTTCCAAACTCCTCTTCCTTTTTGTCTGTCTCCATCTCCTCCTCTCCCTTGTTTGGTCCTTTTTGAAGTTGAGCCCAGTGGCGGGACTCCACGGCGTAGACCTCTCTCCTTCTGCCCTTGCTGTGTCCAGGAAGGTAAAGTAACTCCCCTACCTCATCCCACTGCCTCTCAGGCCATAGTGACACTAGTCAAAGAGGGACCACACCAGCCGTTTCTCTCCTTCTCTGACACTTGGTAGTCCTGTTACAGAACTCCATGGGTATGTGGCAGTTTCTTACGAGGTACAGTATCCCTTCGACTGGCTCCGGGGAGGACGGGTGGAGAGTGAAGCCGAGGCCTCCCGGGCAGGCCCCAGACTGCAGCAGAGCCCCGCGGTATCCCACCACCCTTTGTGGTCGGGCCTTTCGGGCTCAGCCAGCAGATGGAGGGGCCGGCTCACAGAGGAGGAGCCCCCGCCTGTGGCCGCGGTTTGCTTGGCCGAGTCGAGGAATACTGTCCTTACGAAGACTGGTCTCTGCAGATGCCCTGCGTTGTCTTCCCAAACAGCCACCACACGCAGATTCTCTCCCTGTGTCTTGCTGAGTGTGTGTGGTTTTTTTTAAGTTTGTCTGATTTGAAGTCTTTTGTGGTGATGAGACTGTCGTTGAAAAGGCATGTGGGAAGGGGAAGGGGTGTGGTCACGACTAACCCTGCTGCCTCCCTGCTCTCCATGGTGCTCACAGCGGACGCTCACCCACCACACTCTCGCTCATTGGCTGTGAACAACCTACCAAAGCTCACGAGTGGTGTTCGGATGTCTCCCTGTGGGATTTGGGGCGGCGGGGAGGAGGGAGAGACTTCTAGTGCATTCACAGCTTGCATGCCTCAGGCTCCATCTCCATGGCCACGTGGGCACACTGTGCAGAGACGCTCAGAAAGGAATGCGTGGAACTGCGCTGCAGGCTGCTTTCACAGCCAAGGACCAGGTCCATCGGGCAGGGGAGGAGAGCGTGGGTCCCCAGAGTAGGGCCGGGCAGGACTTCCCCAGGGAGCTCGGCCAGCTGCGTGTGCACCTCACGGACGCCCTGCTTGCGTGAGCGGATTTGTCTGCCTGTCCACAGTCTGGCCTCACGGAAAGACTGACTGGCTTGGTTCCTGTGTGTCGAGCAGACAACACTGCAGGAAGAGAGCTGTCCTTGGGCAGTGTGCCAGGAAGTCGGGGTGAAAAATGTAGGGGCACAACGAGTAAGGAGCTGGACACACAAGTCATCCCACCTGAGGGTGAACCCCATGCTTCTAGGTCTGATCTTTGCTGGGATAGAGCGCCCAGCCAAGCGACTCATGAAATGGAAAGCTCTCTGAAAGGTTTCCCAGTCTGACGCCTCTTCACCTGGGGCCCGTGGATGGGTGTCAGGAATCCCTGAACACCCTGAAGCTCTGTATGAAGCTATTGACTGTATATACGTGCATGTTTTCCTAGGAAGAGAGTCCTAGCTTTCCTGAGATTCTCAAAATGGTTTGTAATCCAAAAATATGGAAGAAGCTGACATAGTCTGTCGTCTGCCTTCAGGCAGGACCACACTATGGCTCCTCGTGCTCCAAGGAGAAGGAGTTTTCCCTCTTTGAGTGGTCTGATTCCTTGGGAAGTTCTTCCAGGCAGCCTCCTGCTGCGGTTCAGCCCGGCGGGCCGGCTGCTCTCGGTGAGGTCAGGCCCCAGCAGTGCGGTGCGCAGGGCGGCCGGTCACTCGGCCTCGGGCCTGCGGTCTCTGCCCTTGCTGGGGTGCCTGCAGGGCCCCCGGGAGAGTGCTTGGTCAGGGCCGAGGAGACGATGAGGCCCCGAGGGGCAGTGCGCAGAAGAAGCTGAGGGAGCGAGGGACTTAGAAGGAGGCCAGGGGCGGTGTCCACATTCACCTCTGCCCCCGTGGTCAGGCTGTTTCCTCGAAGGAGGCCTAGTGCACAGCAAGTCCCAGATAAATATTAAATCAGTGAAAGAAAGGAAGAAGGAGGGCAAAGCACTTAAAACATAACCACTAAGCAGGGGGCAGGAGAGGTCCAAACGGCCGGGCCTGGGAAGGGACACACCAGAGCGCAGGCTCCCTTAGGCCCCGGGGTGGGCGTGCGCCCCTCCTGGGTGGCAGGCAAACTCTGGACCTGGCTGGGGAACGTTCCGGCAGCATCTCGCTCTGCTCTCTTTGCACATTTGCCCCAGTGTGATGACTCCCACTGGCCAGGTCAACAGCAAACCCTGTGTGTGCCTGACACCCCCTCTCTCTGCAGGCCTGGGCAAGAAGGACGACCCGAAGCTGATGCAGGAGTGGTTCAGGCTGGTGCAAGAGAAGAACGCCATGGTGCGCTACGAGTCAGAGCTGATGATCTTGTGAGTGGCCTCAGGCTGGGGACCCAGCTAGGGGAGCCTGGGCTCCGTGTCTGCCACGGCAGGGGCACAGCTCCTTCCTAACTTAGGGGGTGAGGAGATAGGGTCCCCAAGTCACTGTCTCCCGCCCCTTCCCTGCCTCCCCAGCGCCCGGGAGCTGGAACTGGAAGACCGGCAGAGCCGACTGCAGCAGGAGCTCCGGGAGCGCATGGCAGTGGAAGGTAAGGGGAATGAGGGTGGGCTGCCGCGGGGAGGCTGGGTGTGGGCTCCTGGCCCCACGGACCTCGTGTCTTCTGCTGCTGCCCAGACCACCTTAAGACGGAGGAGGAGTTGTCGGAGGAGAAGAAGATCCTGAACGAGATGCTGGAGGTGGTGGAGCAGAGAGACGCCCTTGTGGCCCTGCTGGAGGAGCAGCGGCTGCGGGAGAGAGAGGAGGACAAGGACTTGGAGGCCGTCATGCTGTCCAAGGGCTTCAGCCTGAACTGGTCCTGAGCTCCCGCCCACGCTCTGCTCGCTGGTCTGTGGAACCCGCCCGACCCGCTGGGCTCTCCCAAACCACCGGGATCCAAGATCTGAAGGCCCGCACCTCCTGGGGGTTTGCGCTCAAATATCCACGCGCCTCCTGACAAGCAGGTCGATGTCTGTGCTGCGCGAGCCCCAGGGGGAGGCGACAGCCTGGGCGGCTCTGCCCCTTGAAGAGCAGACCCTGGAGCACAGGTGCCGTGGGGAAGGCAGGCCTGCCCGCTCCCCGGGCGCAGTGGCTAGTGCCCCTTCTTGCGCAGGCACTGCGATGAGGAAGGAAGCCGCTCCCCTCTGTCACCCCCACAGAGTGCACCCCACAGAAAGGGAGGGGCAGCGGTCTTCATGCTCCCTGAGCACCACCAAAGAAACAGGAGACACCAGGAAAACCACACATGAACTACGACCGGGAGGGGCCGCGCCGCAGGGTGATGCCTGCCCTGCAGCGCCGGAGGCCAGGCCCGGTTTCTGAGTTCACTGTGCAAGTAAGGAGGACCCAGGAGGGTCTGCTCCCCACGCCACACACTGCGCCCGGGTGGCCGAAGCCCAGGCCTCTCGACTGGCCTGAGGCTGTGTATGCTGCATTTTGCTTTTAATTCACAACCATTTAACACTGGAAAAGACTGACTGCAGGAGACGGGTGAGGCTCTGCGTGCCCAGCCCTGTGGACAGAAGGTGCCGTTGCTGTCGGGGTTTCGGCGGGCAGGAGCAGTCCTGGCCCAGCCCCTGTGCCCGCACACTGAAACGGAGCTGACAATCGGCAGGACACTCAGACACTTAAGACTGATTTTGTCAATTAACTTATTTTTTTAATACTTGAAAAAACAACTTCAATTTTATATCTTTACTAGAGACACTGATCACCTGGCCCTGGTGTGGGGTGACAGAGGTGCCCACGCCAGCCTTCTCTGCAGGGTTCCTGACCCACTGGCATCAGGACGCAGCCGAGACCCTGGCGGGCCCTGCTCACAGCTCTCCGCCCCTCCCCCTCCCCGGCACCCTGTTCTCACTCAGTGCCAGGCTTGCCGTCTGCAGCACCTACGTGTCCAGGAGACATCGCAGCCCTGTTTGAGCCAGACCAGATGCCCTCGTCTCTCCCTGTGGGAAGCCTGGCTCTGCAGAACCCATTTTTGCTCAGTGTTGGTACCAGGGTTTCTCACTGCCCACACACATTTATTAAAGAAAATTTGGGGGTAGGCCCTCTTCCAAGCTGGCTGAGAGAGTGCTTGGTGGGGCCTTGTGACCTGTCTGATTAGGGTTCCCTCAGCCCAGCCTCAGGTCCACCAGGTACACGTGCAGATGGGGCCACAGACACCGGGGCTTCAGCTGATCTCTGCAAACAGGTGACAGCTCCGGCCCAGACGTCCGCAGTTCCCAGATCGTCATGGGGAGACAAGGCGTGATACGCACCCTGAGAGACAAACTGCTTATTTCTTGTGGCTCAGCCGCTGTCTGAGGAACCCTGGTGGGGCATCACTTGTCCATCCAAAAAATTAGCACATGGTGAGCCCAAGGAGGAGGCCCACCAGCCAGGCCAGGCCGGGAGGGTCCTCTAGCCAACTCCTGTGCAGAGGGACCAAGGTAGAAAGAACAGAGGCCCGGCAACTCTTCAAGGCCACCTGAGGACAAGACAGGTGGGGCGTCCGTGCTGACCTTGGCACGCCCATGGGAAACCACACTGTGCCTCCACTCGGACACCCGTCCTCTGCAGAGGGCGAGGAGCCTGGCTGCTGCCCGGAGCTGCACCCGCCTGGGAAAGGGCAGGCCTGCCGCTCGCGCCTCCGCTCTGACTTCACGTCCTGTTCACGATGAGGCGCGCAGGCTGTTTCTATTCTCTTTTCTTAGAAGGGGGAGAGAAGGGTGTTCTAGATTCCACCTTAAACCCCAACCTTCCAATAAAATTGGACTTGGGACAGGACCATCATCGCTGTGTGGCCTTTTCCCTAACCCTCCACCTCTCAAAGGCCGGTGCCATTGCGCCCAGGACCGCCGCCTCCCTCCCTCGGAGCTCCTGCTGACTCCAGGACCAGGAAGCCCTTACGCAGTGGCTGGGAGAGATGCGGCCTCAGGGCCCCTCTGTGTGGGGACGTGAGTGTCACTGTCCGCCCCTTGCTCCGGCCAGTACTGCGCTTCTCCAACTCACGCTGCTTCCTTCAGCTACTAGAATGGAGCTGAAGACTTTGCAGAGAAGCTTTAAACACCCACAAGCCTGTGCAATGTCCCCGGCACTGCACTCCCAACACGACACTGTTTAAAGCCCCATTTTATAATCACTAGTTTGCAGTTTGTTTAGTCCCCTGGTGACCTGCTGCATGAAATGTTTCCAACTCAGAAACGCGTGCCACTCCAGGCAGGCTTTCTCCTGGGAGTTAAGTCCCCTTGAAGGCAGGGGATCAGGATATATGTTTATCTGAAATGCCTGAGGTGGGGGAGCCCAAACACAAGGCCAGCCCAGCGGGCAGCGGGCAGCGGGCAGCGAGTGGGCTTGGCATCCCCCGGGGCGGCAGGCTGGCCAGCGCAGTGTGCGGCTCTGACCCTGCGCACGTGGCACCTTGGCCTTGGCCCCAGGCCGCTCTCCAGCTGCTTTGACCAGCAATGATAAACTTCTTTATCCTTTCAAAAGAGAAGACATTTTTCAGTGGGGCAGGAAGTGAAGAGAATTTAAAGAAAAAAATGTCTAAGGAAGTAACAGCTGAGCTACAAAGGGGAACGGGCCATTTTATGCTCAATAAAAGTTTTAAAAGAAATACACTGTATTTTTTGTTGTTGTTGTTGTTGTTAATCCTCACCCAAGGATATTTTTTTCATTGATTTTTAGAAAGAGTGGAAGGGAGGGAGGGAGGGAGAGAGGGAGACAGACAGACATCCATGGAAGAGACACATTGATTAGTTGCCTCCCACACGTGCCCCAACCAGGGCTAGGGATCGAACCTGCAACCCAGGTGTGTGCTCTTGAGTGGGAATCGAACCCACGACCCTCAGTGTGTTGGCCAGCGCTCTAACCACTGAACCACACAAACCAGGACCACAGTGTGTATCCTAAGTCCCTGTGCAGGACTTGGCAGTGAGCCAGGAAGCATTTCCACCGTCTACCACCTGCCGTGTTCAGGTAGGCAGTGTCCATACAAGTCATTTTATGTCTGATGTATGTGTGGGTGTGTACGAGGTTGTTTAAAGACAACTTATTTTTTAGTTTGTGCTTCTTTTAGTTCTCCATATTATCCTGGCTCATCCATCAACTGTTACCACTTGAGAAGATGTCTGAAGCAGCCCGATGTGTAAGAAGCTGCTCTTCAAAACCAACCCAGTATTTTCTCTGGAAAAGAAGCACATTCTAGAGATTCTGAGTCAGAGTGAACCTGTGTCCCGGCGACCTTCAGTGTGGCCCCCAGGCGGCCTGGGCGCTGGTACTGTGGGTCGCGTGCGTGTCCCCGAGGACGTCCAGTGCACAGGTCTGGGAGAGCCCGATCACCCTTCTTTAGAGTGGAAACACCCCGAGAGGTCGAGGTAATAATCCTGACTCTCCCCTCTTGGCTACAAGAAGCCTGGGTGCTTTTCCAGATGTCGGAGGCGCGGCCGCCTCTCCCCTCCCTTGGGGTGTGGACCCAGCAGGAGCGCAGGGCTGACCCCTAAGGCCGGCTGCTTCCCTCGGGAACAGGAATGAGAGAAGCAGCCATTGGTGGGAAGTGAGCCTTGCCGGCCGGAGGTCACCAGGAAGCTGGTTCCCAAGCCTCTGGCCGTCATGCAGCTGTTCCGGCAGGAGGGGACGGCCAGCTGGACAGAATAGACGGCCGAGGTGGCCGACAGGGAAGACGGACTGCGGCGCATGCCTGGTGGGGAAGGGGTCTGGAGTCCCCGGTGCTGGTCCCAGTCACCTGTGTCCCTGGGGGCTCGCTGGGACTGGGGCGGGAGGCGGGCGGGCGTGGCCGCGGCGCACGGCGACCCCAGGCGGCAGGAGGTGGCCATGCGGCTTGGGGCGCGCACCCAGCGAGCGGCCCATTGGAAGCGCTGCCTCCTTTCCAAGACCGTGTCTGATGGCTGCAGAATGCCTCCTGAGCCCCGAATCCTCACGGCCCCTCCTTGGAAATAGTAAATGGAGAGAATGTGCTATTTTATTTCACTCTACAAGCGAGCCAAACTGGCCCCGTTAGGAGACCCCTCCTTCCTGTTACTGCTCAGAAGGTCCCCAGCCGTGCTCAGTGAGGAGGGTAAGAAGCCGCCCTCTTTCTTAGATGGGTCGTGTCCCACCGAAAACACAGAACCAAGAGCCTGGCAGCCCAGGTGCCCAGGGTCACAGAGGCCCTGCGGTGCCGCTCCCAGGCGACCTGTTGCTGCTGGACTGGGTGCATTTGCGACAGCCTCGGCCAGTGTGCCGTCCTGAGGTCCTCACGCGGCTGGGGCTGCGACGGGCAAGCTGGGGCCCAGCCTCTGGGTAGGCCGCGCGCTGGCCGCCTGTCCCCACAGCCAGCTGGTACCAGGACAGACGGGGCCGGGAAGGCAGCGTCCTGTCGCACACGTGCACGCGCCCCTGATGCCAGCGGACTCCGGGTCTCAGGCAGGCGGGGTTCCGCTGTGCCGGCGCCCAGGCCTCGGAGCCGGCGGGAGCCCGGACCTCCCCGCCCCTGGCGCAGCCCGGCCCGACGACAGCGCGCTGGCCGCTCCCCGGGCCGGAGAGGCCCCAGCAGACCCGGCTTCCGCGAAGTGAGGGCGAGGGGCAGGCGTCCGGCCACGCGTGACAGGGCAGTCGGGTAGGAGACACGAAACTCGTCCCTGCCTCTTCCTGACCCCAGCGGCTGTAGGCACTCACTTAACTGGCAGTGCCGCCCTCCCGGTCGCCCTGGGGCTGGGGACCCGGCAGGACGGGCGGGCAGGGCCTCGAGGGCGGCAGGTGTCTAGATGCACGGGCATCTTTCGTGACGTGACGTGACGTGACGGTAGCAGACGCTCCCCCTGAGGGGGAGTAAGGACCCGGGGCTGGCTCCCAGCTGCCTCAGGTCGTCTCAGGCCGTCTGGTGACCCCCGGAGCTGGGCATTTGTTTTTCCCGTTTGAAACGCGGGGCTGACTCTTCTGTTTCAGCAACTTGACTTAGCAGATACGGCTCTGTGGACAGGCGGTCTCCAGAACATTCCGGCAGCCCGGCCTGACCGGAAACACCGCCCTCAGCCCAAGGGGAGGCCCGCGTCGGTCCCGCTGCTCACCCGCCGGGAGAGCCCGAGCCCGAGCCCGAGGGCAGGCGGCCGAGTGTGTCCGCAGGAGCCGCCGGAAAGGCCTCAGCCCGGCCCGCGGGCTCTCCTGTGGGAAGATTTGGGGAAGAGGCACTGAGAAAGGACACGTGTCCTGGGGGAGGGAGATGCCCCCTGTGCCAGCTTGGCAGCTGCATGCACGGCCCGAGTGCAGGCCTGTGTCTGTGGGGAGCCCATGACTCCGAGTCACGGGCGGAGCGAGGAGGAGGCGAACAGAGGCCTGTCCCCAGGGCGCTGGGCGCGCCCCCAGCCGTCTGCACCCTGGCCCCCAGCACAGCCAGTCCTGCCGCCCGGAGAGGAGCGCTCCCCTCGGGGCACACACCCTCAGCGGGCTGGGGCGGCCACGGACCGAGGCCCCAGCACAGGGCACGTTCCGGGTGGGGGGAGCTGTGTTCTCCCACTCTCTGCCTTTTGGGTGGTTGGTTTGGGTTGGAAGAGGGCACTGCTGGGTAGCAAGAATTCTCCTTCCCGTCCTTCCCTTAACATTACACAGGCAGACCTCGGAAATACTGCAGTTCTGGTCCAGACCACCACAGTAAGTCGTACAGCCAGCATCACCACGACACGAGCCCTAATCCTGCTGCTGGTCTTGCCCACGGTTTGTGAAAAGCGCTACACCTGTGAGGTGCAGGAAAGCCATGCGCGATGAAACGAGGCGTGGTGCGTAGACCCTGACGGACAGCAGCGGGCCCACAACACCTGCTCGCCCGAGCTCCTCCCGGTGGAGAGCCCTCTCCACCGCCCCGGCCTGACCTGGTGGGCTCAGAGGTGCACATGCCCCAGGGCCCAAGGAGCAGAAGCTGTCAGATGCCACTAGATAGAGTGCGGCCACCACAGCCCTGCGGAGCTGGGTGTGCAAGCGGGCAGGCCTGTTGGCTCCTCCGGCGGAGCTCCCGGCAGCCCGGCCCCCACACACCCAGCCTGGGGAGTCTGTACTTCCTGCTCCCATCAGCTTCAAGAGTTGGAGGCTGGTGAAGGACAAGCTGTACCCTGGCTGGGTGGCTCCGCTGGTTGGAACGTCATCCCATACACCAAAAGATGGTGGGTTCGATTCCCGGTCAGGACACATACCCAGGTTGTGGGTTCAATCCCTGGTGCAGGAGGCAGCCAATCAATGTTTCTCTCTCATTCTCTCCCTTCCTCTCTCTGAAAATCAGTTAAAAGAAAAAGAAACTTCATGCTTAAAGCAAGTGAAGCAACAGAACAATGTCTGCCCCCAGGCCTCTTCACCCCAAATCCCATGCTTCCCTCCCCTCTGGAGAGGAGCGCCCCAGAGACCCGGGGGAGAACTAAGAACACTACCACTCTGAGACAGGCTGCCTGCCCAGCGGGCAAGTGATGGGGAAGGATGCTGGCCAGCCTCCCTCCACTGAGGTGGGGACTGCGCCCCTGGCACCTGGCAGCTGAGGGACACGGGCACGAGCAGGTGCAGCTGGGGCTTCAGGCACCTGGGAACTGGCCCGAGGGAGCTGAGCAGGGGGTGCAGCGGGGGAAGGGAGCCGGTCTCCACCCCCAGCAGTCCGCAGCTCAGCGCCCTAGGCAGTCTTGTGGGTGCGCTCGCTCCCACGGGCTCTGGGTAAGTCCATAGTTTCAAACATTTCCCACCCTTCTTTTCCTCCGAGCCAACAGGTGGTCTCCTCAGCCCCTTTCCTTTGTCCTGCACTCCTCTACAGATGCTACTAAGTCCTGGACCCTTCTATCCTGCCTCCACCCAGGAGAAAATTCTTTATTGGAGGCCACTGGCCACGTGAAATGAGCACTGGACCACGGATATGATCTGGCATCTGGCCCCAGCTTGGCCACCACCTTGAAATGGGAACACAATGTCCACGTTCTGCCCTGTGAAGGGGCTGTGGGGCTGGAAAGAGACCAGACGTGTGCGCTCTGAGTCTGTGGGTGCTGTGCCTGGGACTCACGCTGGCCACCTGTGGCACACACACCGCCCTCCCCTTGGGACCACACGCGGATGTGCCAATTCCCAGGAGACGCGGGAGCTGCCCAAGTCTGGTTTCCAGGAAATTCGTGATGACGCCTGAGCTCAGTGCAGCATGTGTAAGAAAGAAAGAAACCCACAGGGTTGGATTGGATGTGGGGAAATCACAGGAGCGAAGAGCCGGAAACTTCCACAATGTGAGACCCGTGTCTCCTGGCCTTCATGGCTCAGACCCAGACATTCGCTGTCACCGGCCACAAGTCCAGGTGCTGAGGGCAGGAAGGAGAGGCATGGCCCTCCCCTCGAGAAGCACCAGGGCTCACGCAGCACTCACTCTGCCTCACGAGCACACCCACTGGCCCCTTTCTCAACACCCCTCCCTCTAATAAATCACCACGTACAAACCAGTCCGGCCAGGCCCTTGCCTCGCCCACCAAGACCCCCATGCCCTCCCCCTGGCGTGGGTGACGGCCAACTCCAAAGAGCCGGCTTCCTGAAGGGCAGGAATGAGATGAAGGAGCACGTGGAGACCCCACAACCTGGCCAGCAAATGCTGGGGGGACCCAGCTCTTCAGAGGAGTCCACCTAGCTCCCCCAGGAGATCCCCGCCTTCCCCTTTTTTGGAGCTCATTCTGACCAGAGCCAGACTCTGGGAGGGGATGTTTCTGGAGTTTTCTAGCCCTCAGGTCTTGGGAGCCACTGGGAGTCACTGTGTTTTGACTCCCTGGGTGAAGCCTCACTAGCAGCTGTAGATTGTTGGCCCTGCTGGACAGGTCCAGGGGAAAGGTTGCTGAAGGTCATTGGAGATTTCAAGTTGGTGGGTTAGCAGGCGCGGAAGCTGAGTCCTAGCTGGGTCAGAGCCAGCCTCTTGCCGCTGCCCCGAGGGCAACACCCACCAGCATGCACCAGGCGGCTTGCCAGGGTGCAACCAGGCTGTAGCCCTGACCGCCACCTGTACGAGGTAGCTCCAATCCGGTGAGCTCAGCTCAGCCCACAGGCGCCTCTCCTCCAGCAGGACTTCTTTTCCCCTCTAGACTCTCCTGCCTTCCAAATCACCTGTCCTGCAAGGTCCAGGGCCTAGATCCTGTCCTGGGCACCTGGGAGGTGCGGAAGCTGGTCCACCACCCACCCAGGTCTGGACCCGCTCCTCTCTGGGCATCTTGTCTGTGGCTCCTGGCCACGCACACGCATTTCCAGTGCAGTGGAATATTTCCTCCACACCAGGCGTTCTGCCTCCAAGCACTTCCATCAGCCCTCCCGGGCCCCCAGACTGGCCTGACTGCAGCACCTTAACCCCACCGCTTGTTCCTGTGTGTCAGCCTGAAAGGGCGGGAGAGAGCCAGAGAGAACTTTCACAGTGGGGCACTAGCCTTGGTTATAAGAAATGTTAAACACTCTTGCTCTGTTAACTGTGATTGCTTTGTTCTTTTTTTAACTTGTTTTCCCTTTATTAATTTTAGAGAGAGAGAGGAAGGGAGAGGGAGAGAGAGACAGAAACTTTGATGAGAGAGAACATCGATTAGGCGGCCTCCTGCATGCCCCCCCACCCCCCACTAGGGATCGGGCCCACAACCTGGGTGTGTGCCCTGACTGGGAATTGAACCGGTGACCTCTTGGTGCATGGGTCGACGCTTAACCACTAAGCCACACCGGCTGGGCTGCTTTGTTCTGATTAAAGCAAGCCCATTCTGACCTGGCCGGGAGCTATATGCCTGGGACCTCAAAATGCAGCCCATTCTTATCCGAGCACTGCCCCTCACCACGGAAAGACGACCAACCTTGGAGCCTTGAGGCGGTGCCCTGCAGACAGCCCTTCTTAGCCCCAGCACTCAGCCCCAGCCGCATGCCTCCCCACGCCTGGCATCTCAGCTGGTTTCCCCCTTATTCCTTTTGCCTGCCTGCCCTTCCCCACATCCCACATACCTACCCAGTACAAGGACCGGCTGGAGGGAGTCCAGAGCAGATCTTACGGGATGACCCGCTGCTCCCCACACTGCCGGCAGTGTTGGAATAAACGCTCATATACCTTGTCTCTGCTTAATTGGCTCGAGTTGTGACAGGCAGCCTGGACCCATTCGTTGTCTGGTTTCAAGCAAGCCACTGGCCTGACCTTGTGGGTTGCAGGGAGGCGTCCCTGTGGGGCACAGAGAGGGAGCTCTGACTGCTTACTCTTGTGGGTCTTGCAGGTCCCTGGGGTTTGGTAAATAAGCCGCCCTGCTCTCCTGCCCTCTGTTAGACTTGTTCAGAGCGCCCTGGGGAGCCCACCCCCCAGCCCCTGCGCCTGTCACCCGGTGAGCAGCTGTGGAGAACTAACCCTGCCCCTCACTCCATGCAGCCCCAAGGCCTCTCCTTGCTCCCCGACAGATGGGAGACTTTCACTTCCTTTTCCTCACCCCAGGTCTTGAGCAGGAATTTATTGTCAGTTTTTATCCCTGGGGTGAGCGTGGGGTGGCCAGGAGCCGGGAGCCAGCTGGGGCAGCACAGCCGTCGGCTTCTGTGAGCGTTGCAGAGAGGGGAAGTGGCACTGGTGGGTTTCCGGAAACTCTGACTCTGAGACTGGCACGTCTGAAGAGGCGGGGCGGTGCTCGAGGGTGCGCCCACCTGCCACCCAGGGCCTCGCCCCATCTGGATTTGTCTCCAGGGGAGTCAGGGGCCTCCCCTCCTGCAGTCTGGGGGGACAAGATGCCCATCAAAGCAGGGCCAAGAATGACTGACGGACTCAACACCAACGTGCCAGGCACCAGGGCCGACTGGGGTCAAGGCAGCCCGGCCCTGCCCTCTCAGAGCTCAGTTCCAAGGCCCAGGGAAAGCTGGCCCACTACCCTCCCTCCTTCATCCCTTCCCCTCCCCAGGAGCACCTGAGGTCTGTGGGGAGCCCAGAGGCAATGCTGGGCACTGGCCCTGCTGGGAAATGAGAGACACCTGCAGAAAAAGTTCACTCTCCAGTCCCGGGTCGGGGTGGCAGCGACCCAGAGGCAGATGAGGAGGGACAAGAGGAAGGCAGAGGAAGGAGAGGCAGAGGAAGGAAATGGGGAGCAAGTAGGCAGTCTCTCTCCTCTCTTTGCTCTCTCTTGTGCCCCTGAAGAGACCCCAGCTACTGAGCTCCTACTCCCTGAACCACCCCCTGCACCTGACCCCTGCCTCCCAGCCGGCACCTCCCCCCACCAGGACTGCTCGCAGCTTCTGCAGGGACCCTGGGTAATGGCAGCAGCCGCTGCTTCACGGAGAGCAGACATGTGCCGGGCACTGCCCAAGGCCCTTCTGTAGTTCATTTATTCATATACAACTTTGAAGCATGTATCATGTCCTTTCATAGATAGGAAATAGGAACTCGAGACACTTTCTCTGGGGCCTCAGGACGGCTCTCCTGGGGCAGCCGCCAGCCACCTCTTCGGTTGCAAGCCCAGGAATGCAACGCCCTCACGCAGGTCTCTGCTCCCTAGAACGTGCCTTGCGAATTCTGACTTCACGCCTAACATGCTGCTCCCTCCTTTTCACTCAACAGCCAGTAGTTAAAACACACACTCAGAGGCATTATTACCCCATTATATTGATGAGAAAACTGAGCCTCTGACCAATCAGGTACCGTGCCCAGGATAAGGAACAGAGCTAAGAAAACAAACTGCAAAGGCTGAGCTCTTAAGACTAGGCTAGAGGCCCCCACTGCCCCGGCCTCCCGGGTGGCCTGCCCAGACCCCCAGCCTCCATGCTCCCTCTTCCCTGCAAATGCCCACATGCCAGGCAGTGAACGGGCATGCTGGGCACTGTTTCTGCCCAGCCTCCTCTGGTAGGCTTTCTTCGCTCCGGAGTGCCCCGTGAGCACGCCGTGGCCTTACCAGATCTGCTCCCCTTTCCTTTCACAGGCCTCAGACCTGGATGGCGACCTGCAGGCTTTCCCTGTCCAGCCTGCCTTTTCCTCTGTGTCTGCCACAGGCACTGTGTCCTCCCCAAAGCCCTCACTCTCCTAACTGTCTGGTGCTCGCTCACTGGGGACACAAACTAACGGGCGCGAACTGGCCCACACTAGGGAGCTCAGCCTGCCCTGGGGGGCGCGAGGACGGGCCAGGAGCAGAGGCCGCGGTGGGTGCGCGCAAGGCCGCGCGTGCCTGCCCCAAGGCAGCAACGCTGCAGAAAATGCTCCTTCAGGCTCGAGGGGCCACGTGAGGGTGTGCAGCGCGTTGTCATGGCAGCCAGCTGGGGCCATCTGAAGGTTCATATTTGGGTGAGCAGATGGGCAAAATGGGGGGAACGCCCACAGTGGACCCCGAGTTCGGAAAATACTGACTGAGATCTGCATATTAGTACAAAATGACAGGACACTGACTTTTTTGCAAGACTTTATACAAACAAATGGTATATAGTACACACTCCATGGCGGTCGCCTCTGAGAGGGAGCAGGGACTGCGACGGGGTGGACTCCTGAGGACAACTTGCTAAGAACTGGGGAGTATGATTTATCTAATCCAGTGCTCTTGAGGTTCTTTTTTATCCTCACCTGAGGATATTTTTCCATTTATCTTCAGACAGAGTGGGAGGGAGGGAAAGAGAGAGAGAGAGAGAGAGAGAGGTGAGAGAGACACATCGACTGGTTCCCTTCCGCACGACCCCGACCAGGGCCGGGGACAAACCGCAACCAAGGTACATGCCCTTGACCAGAATCGAACCCACGACTCACTGGTACGAGGGCCGACGCTCTAACCAACAGCCAAACCAGCCAGGGCGAGATTTTTTTTTAAGAATAAAAGGAAACAATTTTTTTTTACTCTAAAGCATAAATGACTTTTCAAACAAACCCACAGAGTTACTATGTCCTCAGCTGGAGCTCTTTTAGCCTTAACCCGAGTTCAGGCTGGGCACAGAGTCAGCAGGACTCAGTCCCTGGGAGAGCCGCCTCTCCCCAGTGCAGCAGGTGTGGGCTGCTTCCTCTTCCTAAACCGAGTCTCAGTTCCGAGTTGTCCTCGCACAGGAGCACCACAGACGTCCAGTCACCTTGGTCCTCTCCAAGCTCAGCCTTGAAAACGAGCGAGTGTCAACAGCGACTCCAGACACAGCTGTCTCGGGGCCTCCAGACAGTGCTGTGGGCCACGCACAGTGGTGCGGGTGTTTTTGGCTGGGTCTGGGCCTGGGCTCAGTTTCCCTGCAAACCCGGGCCTGTGCGTGAGTATGACCTCTCACACTGATGTTTCTCTCTCTCTCTCTCTGTCTTTCTTCTGATTTCTCTAAAAATCAATGAAAACATCCTCAGGTGAAGATTAAAGAAAAAGTAAAATATCTCAATAATTATTTTTAAAAAAAGGACTCCTGGTGGCTAACTGGGCTCAAATAAAAAACAAAACAAAACAAAAACAGAGCCTAGCAGCCGTTTCTACACAGGGCCTCTCACCAAACTGCACCGGGACCTGTGCTGTGTCTGCCCCTGAGCCAGTGCGTTGGGAGCTCCTAGAACACTATCTCAACCTATAAGACTGAGGCTTCTCCCATCCGATTGGACCTAGCAGATCTGACCAACAGAGCGGCTCTATTCTGACCAATCAGGGCAGTGCCTTTTGGACCAATCAAACTGTGAGGATTTGGAGTCCTCATTTGCATGAGGACAGACCAATCATGGACCAGGAGTAGGGACTTCTGTCCATAGAAGCCAGCTCCCCTCTGGCTCTGGAAGCCCACTTTCCCTTCCCACCTAGGGCTAGAGACTCTCCTGACTGAGCTGAAACACTGAGGGTGGCTCACTGGAGGAGAGGGAATCTGACCAGCACAAGCCAAAGCAGGCTGGCACAGAGCAGAGCTGTCTAGCCAAAGAGGGGCCTGGCCGCAGGGCTGCCTCACAGCCGTGCTTTTTCACAGCTGAGCTGTTTCCAATGGAGTACTATGCAGCTGTAAGAAAGAAAGATCTCTTATCCCCTGAGACGACATGGAGGGACCTGGAGAGTATTATCCTAAGCGAAACAAGCCAATCAGAAAAAGACAAATATCACATGATCTCACTTATTTGTGAAATATAATGAACAAAACAAACTGATGAACAAAATAGACCCAGAGACATAGAAGTAGGGTACAGACTGACAAACCTGAGAAGAGGGAGGGGGTGGGGGAGGGAAGAGATAAACCACAGAACATATATGCATGTATGCGTAACCATGGACATAGACAACAATGCTGGGGAAGGGGGATCGGGAGGAGAGAGTCAATGGGGGGAAAAGGAGAAACATCTATAATAAAGATAAATTAATAATAATTAAAAAAAACAACTGAGCTGTTTCGCATTAACATGTTTCCTTCTTCACGGCACCCCAAATTGGGGATTCCTGTTGGTGTTGAATTGGCACCAACAACAAGTCATCATGGAAGTAAATATACTTATTGGAATAAACCTGCTCTTGCTCAAGATTTTTCGATTGTCCCCTTTCACACTTCCTTCAGAGCCAGTTTAAGCTGCACATAAAACCAAGAAATATCACATTTAAAGGTAGGTGTGGGCATAAAGGTGGGCTCTCTTGAAGTGGAAATTGGTATGTGTTATTCTTTCTTTGTAGAATTGTGGAATTAATCTCCCCCTCCCCCACGCTTTTGCTTTAGCCGTCAGGAACTTCAGAGACATTTATCTATTTTATAATGTTATTTGTTATTTATACGTTAATCACTTGGATATGTAACTGATAAAGAATCACCTTGAAATATAGATAACACTGCCTAAATTTAACAAACTATTCCATTATGTGATTATTTTAATAACAGTTTTTAGTTGTTGTAAAAGTAGTGCCCCAGTCAGTCATTTAAGAAAAATTGGAGGCAATGTAGGTAAACATGGCACTTGGAACCTCCCACAACCACATCAAAACTACAACTAAACTACAGAACAACCAGCATTGAGAACCGCCTGAAATCCAGCTGAACAGAAGTCCTCCAACTAAGGACATACAGAAGAAGCCATGCTGAGACTGGTAGAGGGGCAGGGACATGGAACAGGCTGGTCCCACAATCATGTGTGGCGGTTAAAAATCTGGAGGGATATCTTGGCTACAGAGGGCCCCCCTGAGGAGTGAGGGGTCCCAGCCCCACACCTGACACCCTCCCAGCCCAGGATTCCAGTACTAGGAAGAGAAGTCGCCAAAACTTCTGGCTGTGACAACCAGTGGAGACTGTGGCTGAGTGAGAGAGAGGGCTTCTGGAGTCCCAGGTGTTCCTCTGAAAGGGCCCACACACAAACTTACTTGAAGTCACTTGCTCTGACCTCCAGTGCTGGGGCAGCAGCTCAAAAGGTGCCAGGGACAGTCCGGCCAGTGTGGCTCAGTGGTTGAGCATCTACCCATGCACCAAGAGGTCGCCAGTTCGATTTCCGGTCAGGGCACACACCCAGGTTGTGGGCCCAATCCCCAGTGGGGGGCATGTAGGAGGCAGCTAATCGATGGTCTCTCTCATCGATGTTTCTATCTCTCTCTCCCTCTCACTTCCTCTCTATCTAAAAAAAAAAAAAAAAAAAAAAAATCAATAAAGGGAAAAAAAAGGTGCCAGGGACATATGGGGAAGAACTGAATTGTTTGGCATCAGGGTGATAGCTGGAGGGGCAGCTTTCTCCCAGACAAAAGTGCTGGCAAAGGCCATTGTTCCCTTCCTAAGCACTCCGCGCCCCCCTCACCCCCCCACCCCTCGCCAGAGTTGGCACGTGGATACCATATCTGACACACGTAGCTAACATACTTTGCCCCACCCTGGTGATTCCCTGAGACCCCACCACATCCATCTTTCAGGCCTATCCAAGCTTTTTCCAGTGGCTTTTCCATACAAATGGCCTGCCTTGACTTATGCTGCCAACTTTCCTAAAATCTCTCAATCAGGAAGCATCTGGCCTCTGCCTACCCTGTACTTCTTGCTAAGTGGCCTGGTGGCCCCAGGCCTAGCACTAGCAACAGTGGGTTTGGTTCAAAGCTTGGCCTCTTCCGGGCACCTCCAAACCCAGCACAAGTAGCAGGCATCTGCAGATCGCTTCGTAGCTCATGCTGGGTGGCCCCAGGCAGGCCACAAATGGCAGCTGACCTTGTTCTGCACCTCCCAGGAGGCTCCAGAGCCAGCATTCCTGGTGGAAGAAGCAGACCATGCTGAAGCACCACCCAACCACCTCCATGAGTGATACACTCCAGGGGTAGACTCAGCAGGTACCTGAACCGCTGTGAAGGGAGTTGGGCTCCATGGGTCAGCTCCTGCACAGCAGATCCTCCACGGTGGTCACGGCCAGTCCTTGCAGTCATCGGCCTGGGGGTAAATCCCTCCTATTGATGTGCCAACAGCAATCAAGGCTCAACTACAACAGGAGGGTGCACACAGCCCACGTGGGGGGAACTACTTTGAGCACCCTGCTTGGATGACTGCAGAGGCTGCGCCACTGGGCCCCATAGGACACCGACTGCATAAGGCCACCCTACCAAGTCCAGGAGACGTAGCAGCTCTACCCAATACATAAACACAAACACAGGGAGGCAGCCAAAATGAGGAGACAAAGAAACATGTCCCAAATGAAAGAACAAAACAAAACTCCAGGGAAAGAACTAAACAAAATGGAGACAAGCAATCTACTAGATGCAGAGTTCAAAACACTGCTTATAGGGATGCTCAATGAATTTAGGGGAAGAACTTCAACAAAGAAATAGGAAACATAAAAATGGAGTTAGAAAACATAGAGAGCCAGTCAGAAGTGACGAATACACTAACTGAAATGAAGGTTACATTACAGGGAATCACAGGAGAGCAGATGGAGCAGAGAATCAAATCGGCAATTTGGAAGATAAGGAAGTAGAAGATACCCACTCACAACAGCAAAAAGGAAAACAAAAATTAGAAGCTGTCTCTGGGACAACTTCAAGTGTACCAACATTTGCATCATGGGGGTGCTGGGAGGAAAAGAAAGAGAATAGGAAATTGAAAACCTATTTGAAAAAAATAGTGATGGAAAACCTCCCTAACCTGGTGAAAGAAACACACATACAATTCCTGGAAGTACAGAGAGACCCAAACAAGAAGAAGCCAAAGAGGCCCACACCAAGGCATATCAATTAAAATAACAAAGCTTAGTCCTGGCTAGACCGCTCGGTTGGAGCATCATCCCATACACCAGAAGGCTGTGGTTTGATCCCCTGTCAGGGCATATGTAGGCTGCAACTGATCAATATTTTCCTCACATCGACGTTTTTCTCCCTCTCTCTCTCTCTCTTTCCCTTCCTCTCTCTCTAAAAATCAGTGGAAACATATCCTCAGGTGAGGATTAAAAAAAAAAAAAATGCCAAAGGGGAAAGACAAAGAGAGAATCTTAAAAGCAGCAGAGAAAAGCAGTTAGTTATTTACAAGGGAGCTCCCATCAGACTGCCAGCTGATTCTCAACAGGAACTTTACAGGCCAGAAGGGAGTGGCAAGAAATATTCAAAATGATGAAAAGCAAAGACCAAGATTACTCTACCCAGCAAAGTTGTCATTTATAATCAAAGGAAAGATAAAGAGCTTCTCAGACCAAAAAAAAAAAAAGCCAAAGGAGTTCATCACCGCCAAACCAGGATTACAATAAATGTTAAAGGGAGGGGGAGGAAGAGGAGGAGGAGGGGAAGGGGAGGGGGAGGGGCAATAAATACATATTTATCAACAATTACTTTATTATTTATTTTTATTTTTATTTTTTTATCCTCACCCGAGGACATTTTTGCATTTATCCTCAGAGCGGGAGGGAGAGAGGGAGGAAGAGAGAGAAACATTGATGTGAGAGAGACTATACATAGAGTGGTTGCCACCCACACGACCCCAACTAGGGCTGGGGACAAACTGCAACCGAGGTATGTGCTCTTAGCGGGAACCGAACCCGGGTCACTCTGGTCCGCGGGCCGACGCTCTAACGGCTGAGCCGAACCGGCCAGGGCACAACAATTACTTTATTTTTTATTTTTATTTTTTTTATCCTCACCCGAGGACATCTTTTTCATTTTTTGTTCAGATAGAGTGGGAGGGAGAGAGAGGAAGAGAGAAAGAGAGAGAAACATCGACGTGAAAGGGACACATTGAGTGGCCGCCACCCGCACGACCAACCAGGGCCGGGGACAAACTGCAACCGAGGTACATGCCCTTAGTGGGAACCGAACCCGGGTCTCTCTGGACCGCAGGCCAACGCTCTAACAGCTGAGCCAAACTGGCCAGGGCACAACAATTACTTTAAATGCAAATGAATTAAATGCTCCAATGAAAAGCCATATGGTGGCTGAATACATAACAAAACAAGATTCTTTCGTATGCTGTCTACAAGAAACTCACTTCAGATGGAAAGAATACAAAGACTGAAATGAAAGTAAAGGGATAGAAAGGGATATTTCATGAAAATGGAAATGAAAAAAAAAGCTAGGTTAGCAATACTTATACCAGACATAATAAATAGACTTTAAAACAAAGGCTACTGTATAACAAGAGATCAAAAAGGACCTAGCAATTCCACTTCCGGGTATTTATCCTAGGAAATGTAAAATACTAAATCAAAAAGACATATGCATTCATATGTTCATTGCAGCATTATTTACAATGGCCTAGATATGGAAGCAACCCAAGTACCATCAATAGATGAGTGGATGAAGAAGTGGTGCTATACACAATGGAATACAATAGAGCCGTAAAAAGAAGGAAATTTTGCCATCTGCAACAGCGTGGACCTAGAAGGTGTTGTGCCGAATGAAATGAGTCAGACAGAGAAAGACAAATGTCAGATGATTTCACTTATATGTGGAATCTAAAAAACAAAATAAACAAACAAGCAGAACGGAAACAGACTCATAGATACAGAGAACATTTTGAAGGTTGTCAGATGGGGGAAGAGGGTTGGGAGGATGGGTGAAAAAAGTGAAGGGATCTCGAAGTACAAATGAGTGATTACAGAATAGTCATGGGGATAGAAAGGACCGCGTAGGAAACATAGTCAATAATATTGTAATAACTGTATATGGTGTCAGATTTATTGGGGTGATATCTTCGTAAATTATATAAATGCTTAATCACAGGATTGTACACCTGAAACTAACATAATATTGTATGTCAACTGTAATTTTAAAATAAAAAATATTTTAGAAAAGAAAAATTGGGAGATACAAGAAAGTTGATTTTCATTACTTTCATGTAACCATGTGATGATTTTTGGTTGTATGTCCTTCCAGTCTTTTGCTCATTTTTTAAAGTTCGGTTTCTACCATGTTCAGGTACAGCAACTTCCTTGTGCTATTAGCTTCCTCGTCCGTCCACTCCAGAAACTCCTTTCCTGTTTCGCTTTCTGTTTCTGTGCCTGGCGGCGCGGGCGGGCGGCGGGACCCGCGCGGGGAGGGGCTCCGCTCGCTGTCACGTCGCGTCCCGCGAGGGCTGGGCGTCCGCGGCTCGCACTCCCGCCGGCGCGTCTGAGCAGGTCCGCGCGAACGCTGCACCGCCCCGCGTGGCCGGAGTAAGTGGCCCCTTCCCCACGGCGCCCCGGCAAGGCCCGCGGCCCGCGCCCTCCCCGGGGCCCACGCGGAGCTCCGAGCTCGGCCCCGCCTCCAGGTGTGGCCGCCCGCCTGCGCCCCACCCGGCCCCGTGCCCGCGGGCTCGCCGGAGGAGGGCGTCGCCCTGGCCGCCCCCGCGAACCTCGGCGTGGCCCGGGCTGTGGGGCCTGCGCCGCCGCGATGCGGGGGCGCGGAGTGGGGGTGGGGTGAGGAGGCCTCAGACGTCCCGCCCGCGCGTGGGTTAGAAAGGCGGCCGGCTGGCCCACCCCGACGAGAATGGACGGGTCTGGCCCCAGATCCGGAACCTAGATGGAGGCGCAGACTTGGGAGCCTGGTCCGGAGCGCCTGCCCCGCACCTGCCCCCGCACCTGCCCCCCGCCTGCCGCGCGCGTGCCCCGCGCCTGCCCCGCGCCTGCCCCCCGCCTGCCCCGCGCGTGCCCCGCGCCTGCCCCGCGCCTGCCCCGCGCCTGCCCAGCGCGTGCCCCCCGCCTGCCCCGCGCCTGCCCCCCGCCTGCCCAGCGCGTGCCCCCCGCCTGCCCCGCGCCTGCCCCGCGCCTGCCCCGCGCCTGCCCCGCGCCTGCCCCGCGCCTGCCCCGCGCCTGCCCCGCGCCTGCCCCAGCACCTTCCTCCGTGCGGCTGGAGCCCCTGACCTAGAACTGTTGGAAATGGTGGGCACATACTGGCTGGTGGTAGAAAACAGTTTGTTGAATGACTCAGTGCCCCCAGGAGACCCTGGCAGAGCTCTGAAACCCTCAGTAACCAGGAGGCGAGGGCGGTAGGGCTTCATTTATTCCCTCACCCACGGGCAGACGGTGCTGGCGCGGGGTGGGCCAGGCGGAGCGGCTTGAGGAGCAGTTAAGACCTCTGTAGAGTGTGGGTTTGGGTTTGGGCCTGGCCCTCGTGGGACTGGATTGGCCTCCATCCGGTGGGCCTGGGCGGGCTTCCGGAGCAGAGTAGGACGGGGACCCAGCCCAGACCCTCCTCCTGTTCAGGCCTGCCTCATCCCTGCCAAGTCCTGTCTGCTAGCTCCTGCCTCACGTGGCGCATCTCAGCTGGGAAGGATGTGGTTTTTCCACATTCCATCTCCACTCATCTGGGGCACATGGCGCGCTCTGGCGTGGGGAGGACTCTCCTGGGCCTGAGTCTATGCCATCTTGGGGCTTGGGAGTCCTCTGGAAGTAACTTCTGGAGGAGTCAGGTCTCAGAGGTAGGAGGAAAGAGGGAGGGGAGTCATCTGGTTTAAAAGGTTAGGTGGACAGACCTCTAGTGGAACGTCACTGGGAAGAGGACCCTTGCTGCCCAGTGTGTGAGCTTTTAAGAAGAGGTGCACGGCAGTGCCCACAGGAGGCCTGGTGTAGCGCTTCATGGCTGGGGCTTAAAGGACACATCTCACGGCTCCTTTGAGCACTCTGGGTGCTGTGCTGTGCCCGGCATGGAGGTTCAGGAGGGACAGCGTGCTGTCTCATGGGTATGGAGACGCAGACTGGTGACTGTAATACAATGTTGGGATGCAGGCCTTGGTGGTGTTTGGTGCAAAGAGCGGTAGGAACATGGGGTGGGTTGCTGTTACTTTCTTTTTGTTTGTTTTTCTCAATTACAGTTTATATGAATATTATTGTGTATTAGCTTCAGGTGTATAGCGTAGTGGTTAGACAATCATACACTTATAGAGTGTCCCCCCTGATATTTGCAGTACCCACCTGGCACCATACACAGTTATTACAATATTATTGACTATATTTCCTATGCTGTGCTTCACATCCTCATCGCTACCAATCTCTACTTCTCAATTGCTTCACTTTTTTTTTTAATCCTCACCCGAGCACTTTTTTTTTTTTGCATTTATCTTCAGACAGAGCGGGAGGGAGAGAGGGAGGAAGAGAGAGAGAGAGAAACATCGATCTGAGAGAGACACATCGACTGGTTGCCACCCGCACAACCCAAGCTGGGACTGGGACAGAATGCAACAGAGGTACATGCCCTTAGCAGAAACCGAACCCGGGTCTGTCTGGTCTGCAGGCCGACGCTCTAACCGCTGAGCCAAACCAGCCAGGGCTCAATCACTTCACTTTTTTTACCCAGTCTCCCAGCCCCTCTCCCAGGTTGCTGTTAGTTTTGTCTGAGGAGGTTAAGTTATCTGAGGTGGGGTCTGAAGGATGAATAGGAGCTTGCCAGCTACAGAAGAAGGAAATGTGCACTCAGGGCAGCGCCGGGAATGCTGGAGGAGGATTGTCTCGCTGGAAAAGGGATGTCTCCGGGTGAGAAGGGGCATTACATATCTGATCTGAGGCCTTGACCTGGGCAACTCACAGCCTTAGCCAACCTGGGAGACTCATTGGAGGACCTGGAGGCTCCACCCACTTGTAAATGAGGCGCCTAGACTCAGGAAGGATAGGGCATACTGGAGAAGAAGGATATTTGATGATGGAGCCTTCCAGGGCAACAGTCTTTTTTTAATTTATTTATTGTTTTATGATTTTGTTTTTTTTTTTTTCAATCCTCACCCAAGGATATTTTTTTTCAAATGTCTTCAGGTAGAGTGGAAGGGGGAAAGAGAAAGAGAGAGACACATCGACTGGCTGCCTCCTGCACGACCCCAACCAGAGCTGGGGACGAACCGCGACCAAGGTGCGTGCCTTTGACCGGAATCTAACCCAGGACTCATTGGTGTGTGGGCCAACGCTCTAACTGCTGAGCCAAACTGGCCAGGGCTGGAGCAGGAGTCTTGAAAGGTAGTGAATGACATTCTCTTTCTGTCTGGTGCAAGGTAGAGGAATTGGGGACTGGGACAAGAGGCTGTGGCGGTCAGTTTGCAAGGCCAAGCAGTCATCCTAATCAAGGACTGTGTGTATCCTGGTGGTGCCCAGGATGCTGGCTCTGGACTGTTGGCACATGAGAACCCTCACTCTAGAGTTGTGACCACAGGAAGCGCTTCCTGTGATTACACCTCACATGACCATTTGCAGGCTGGGGCTGTGGAGGGCAGCGCAGGCCTGGAGTGCCCCCTAAGCCAGCTGCCCACCCCATTGGGCCTCCCACGCACATAATCTGATTAGCAGCACCTTGGCTGCCACACCTGGCTGGCCATCCCTAGAGGCCACATGTATTCTTTTTTTTATTTATTTATTTATTTATTTTTTTGGTTCAGATAGAGTGGGAGGGAGAGAGAGAGGAAGAGAGAGAGAGAGAAACATCGACGCGAAAGGGACACATCGAGTGGCTGCCACCCGCATGACCAACCAGGGCCGGGGACAAACCGCAACCGAGGTACATGCCCTTAGCGGTAACCGAACCCGGGTCTCTCTGTACCGCAGGCCGACGCTCTAACCGCTGAGCCAAACCGGCCAGGGCGCCACATGTATTCTTACCCAAAGCCACTGACAGTTCTAAAAAGGACAGCTAGTTGAGGGTAATGATGCTCAACCATGGCTCACTGTGAGTCAGGTGCACTCAGAGAATTTTACATGGCGTTAATTAGCTCGTTAGGACGTCATGGTAGGTTGTCCCTGTTCTTCAGATGGGAAAACTGAGGCACGCAGAGGTTAAATAACTTGCCCAGGGTCACAGCTGATGGAGGGAGTCAGACTCTGGAGTTCCAGCTCTTACCCATTCTGCTCTGCCTGGATTCCTGGCCTCTCACTGCCCCATTCCCCAAATGGGGCCCATCCACCTTTGCACCCCATAGTGTTAGACGTTGAAGGTGAAGGGCAGAGAGGACCACGGTCTTCCTGGGATTCCTCTCCCTTGAAGATAGCCCCACTGAGAAGGCAGTAGTGATGTGCACGGACAGAGTGATGCTTCAAGGGCACCGTCATGGACCCTCTGTGGGCTGCCTCTCCAAGAACCGTCCTGTAGGCCCCAGCCCCCCACCTCTGACTCAGTCCTTCCCCCCCTCTTCCTGCCTGCATCAGTCAAAATGGGGAAGTCTCGATGCTAAGCAAACATGACCATTGGGCTGGAGCACAAAACAACTACTTTTGAAGGTTCTGCAAATCATATTCTAGGGATTTTTGGTATTTGTGTCAAGGGTCCTAGAAGCCATCCATCAAGGAAGTGGTCTCTTTTAAGTTACCCTCTCCCTTCCATGTTCCTGTCAGTTTCGGTACCAGAGGTGGAGTGTTAAAGGAGAAAAGAGACCTTTGGGGTCATAAACCAGTTTCAAAGGAGACCCCTCCCCGCAGGCCCACAGAGTGGGCGGACTGCCCTGAGGGGAGCGTGCAGAAGCCTGTCTGCTGGGTCTGGGATGCAGGGTCGCCGTGGAGCTTCTGCAGAGCTTGGTGCCTGGGCTTCTGCCTGGTCTGGATGGGAACCCCGGCTGGCATTTAATAAGCTCCTGCCCTGCTGATGGCCGTGCTGACCAGTGGGCAGCTCAGCATCCACCTGATATGCTCATGCGCCTGACAAACCCCTTCCTCAGAGGGAGGGAGGTGCGTGTGGTGCTGGGTCCGTGGCTGGAGTTCAGACGCGATGTGTGTGGGGGAATCCGGCTTGCTAGTGTTCCCATGCTTGTCCTGGGCGAACCCTTGGCCCACCAGTAATGTGCATTTGTGTCAGTGGGCATCTCCACATCTGTTCTTGGTTCAGTTTGCATAACCGTATATCTCATTTTAATTTTTATGCTAATTCTGTGAAGAAGTGAAGCATCCATGGTGAGGTGTCCCTCACACACGTGCTCATGTTGGACAGGTGTGTTCAGGGGCTGCAGCCCTGGGTCCAGGACTGGCTCTGTCCCAAGAGCTTCTGCTTGCCCCCCCCCCCCCACACACACACACATAAAGTGAAGGGAAAAACTTCGAGTGGCCATCATATATTGGGCGCTTTCCCTGTTATCTTGTTGGACCCTGTGAAGCAGGCAGTGTCCTTTTTACAGATGGAGAAAGCAGGTCATGTGCAGGTGCAGTGACCCCCCCACACGCCTGTCTACCTTCAGAGGATCCCTCTGAGGTAGGAGTACATGGGCCGTTTAACATACTCCTTTGCCCTGGAGTCTTAAGGAGTTGAGCTTTTCCCTGGGGTTTAACCTGTTCCTCTAGGGAGAGCCCGCTGAAATCAGAGCTTCGAGGACTGGAGTCTGGTTAGGGGCTGGGGCAGGGGAGCACAGGACAGGGGAGGGACTCAGTGCCAGACGGGGGAGGGGAAGGGGAGCAGGTAGGAGTGGGATGGGGGCCGAGGGGTGAGGGCACCTGGGAGGCAGCAGCCTTGTGTCCCTCCTGGGAGTGAGTGCAGGACAGGGGCCTGCAGGGAGTATCTGGTTCTGGGAGAATAAACCAGGCCTAAGGCCGCAGCCGAGGTGTGCCTCAGTTTCGGAGAAGGCCAGCTGGGCAAATGCTGCAGTCCCCGGCAGCCCCTCAGCATCAGCAGGTGCATTCCTAATAGAGGCCTAGCCATCTGGGAAGGCAGACTGTGTCATTAGGGCTGGGAATGTCCTCACCAGCAGGGCATCTCCTTGGAAACAGGAAGGAGGAGGCTGCCTGTGGGGTTCAGTTGGGAACCTGAGCTTTGGTTGCTGGCTTCTGGTCGGGGAGGTCACCACTTTGAGGACTGCCCCCCTTCTGGGCCCAGCTGCCTTTGTGCCTGTGGAAGCAGGAGGCTGGGGGTGGGGAGGGGTAGAGGGACCAGAGCCAGGCTCCTCCGGCCTGGAGACCTGGAAGGAAGGCAGGCCCTGCTAAGGAGGGGAGAGGCTGCCCTTGACCGGAGCCTCCCTGGGAACCTTCCCAGAGGCGTTTCCTCCCCCTGCCCTGAGGAGGGCTGCTGGGGGGCTGGGGGGCTAGTGGGAGGCCCAGGCTGGTGGGGCCTGGGGCTGGGTGACAGCGCAGCCTTGAGGAAGATGCGTCGCTTCCGCCCACCATGCCTGCCCCAGCCTTGTGAATGTCTCCATTCCTCCGTTACACCCAGAGCGGCTCACCTGTGGGACCACCTGGCCCCCAGGCATCCACCGCTTCTCAGAAAGCGTTGTTTTCTTCCTGGGGTATCTCCTAGGAACCTTGGCCACGTCTAACCTCCCACACTGACCTGACTGACCAGGGAGCTGAGTCAAGGACCTTTGTTGGTCCCAGCATCTTGTTGGAGTGACGATGACCAGTATGTGGAGTGACGATGACCAGTATGTGGAGTGACGATGACCAGTATGTGGAGTGATGGCACTGGCTGTCTTGTCACACTCAGCGGACAGCACATGCTCCCTCTTTTTTTTTTTTTTTAATCCTCACCCGAGGACTTTTTTTCTTTTGCATTTATCTTCAGATAGAGCAGGAGAAGGGAGAGAGAAACATCGACATGAGAGAGACACATCGAGTGGTCACCACCCACACAACCCCAACTGGGGCCAGGGACAAACCGCAACCGAGGTACATGCCCTCAGCGGGAACCGAACCCGGGACTCTCTGGTCCGCAGGCCGACGCCCTAACCGCTGAGCCAAACCGGCTGGGGCACGTGCTCCCTCTTGTAGGTGAGGAAACCAGGTTTCCTGCCAGGACTTGGGAGGTAGGAGGAATACTGTTACCTGTGAAGGCACTTCTGTCCATGCTTGGTGACTGTCCTTGCCCTCCTGCCCCATCCAGCAGCCCAGCTGCCAGCTCTGGCCCAGGAGGGCGGCTGGGGCTCTTGCTTGGCCCTGGTAATGCCCTTTTTCTCCGCGACTAAGCTCGAAGAGGAGGATAGCTGTGTGGTGTTTGCAGGCGAGGCATTGATACAGGCAAAGGCCACCCTGACCCTGTTGGACTAGCCCCTGGGACACCTGTGTCCGTCCCTGCTAGCCCTCTTGCCCTACCCACTGGGCACAGTTCTTGTAGAAGCCCGGGGCCTGAGCAGGTGAGGGGAAGCAGGAGACTCAAGGTCATGGAGGCCGTTAGACCTCAGGATGATGGGCTTCTGAGGACCTGTTTGGAGCAGCAGAGCTGTGGGAGGAGATGGCCGGAGCTGTCTGGTGGAGGCCCATGCGCCTTTCTGCTGCCTTCCCTGAGGCCAGCGTTTTCTTTTTATCGAGATATTTCCCATATCATAAAATGCACCCATTTAAAGTGGATTTTAATATATTCACAGTGGTGCAAACATTACAGCATTCTAATTTTAGAACATTTCAACACTCCCAAGAGAAGCTCTGTACATATTCTCAGTCACTCCCAGTCCCCTCTCCTGCCGCTCTGCAGCCATGATCTGCGTTCTGTCCCTGGATTTGCCTCTTGTGGGGAGTCCGGATAAACGGAATCATATTGGCCTTTGGGGACTGGTTTTTTCACTTAGTATAATGGTTTCATCCGTGTTGTAGCATGTGTTAGTACTTTATTCCTTTTTATGGCCAAGTAAATTTTATTGTAGGGATATACGACATTTTATTGATTGATTGATTCATTAGTGGAGCATTTGGGTTAATTCTACTTTTTGACTACTTTGTATAATGCTGCTATGAATAGTCATGTACAATTTTTTCTGTGGACATATGTTTTCATTTCTCTTAGATATATACCTAGGAGTGGAATTGCTGGGTCATATGATAACTCTCTTTAATTGTTTTGAGAAACTGCCAGACTTTTCCAGAGCAGCGGCATTGTTTTACATTCCCACCAGCAGTGTGTGAGGGTTCCAGTTTCTCCACACCCTCTAATCACCTGATAGCTTCTGGTTTATTCTAGCCATCAGGAAATGACGTCTCATTGTGGTTTTCACTAGCATTCTGTAATGGCCAATAATGTTGAGCACTTTTTGTGTGCTATTGGCCATTTGTTTATCTTCCTTGGACTGTTTAAGTTTTTTGCCTAATTATTATTATTTTTTTTAATCCTCACTTGAAGATATTTTTCCATTGATTTTCAAATAGAATAGGAGGGAAGGGGAGAGAGAGAGAGAAAGAAACATTGATGTGAGAGAGACACATTATTTGGTTGCTTCCTGCACAAGCCTGACCAGGGCCGAGGATCGAACTGCAACTGAGGTATGTGCCATTGACCAGAATTGAACCCGCAACTCTTTGGTCCATGGGCCGATGCTCTAACCACTGAGCAAGTTAGCCAGGACATTTTTTGCCTACTTTTTAATTGGGTCATCTTTTTATTATTATTTTTAGTCCTCACATGAAGATGGACATAATATATAGAGATTTTAGGGAGAGAGGAAGGGAGAAAGAGAGAGAGAGAGAAGCATCAGTTGTGAGAGAGAAACATTAATTGGTTGCCCATACATACCCTGACCAGGGATCTAACCTGCAACATAGGTATGTGCTCTGACCAGGAATTGAACTCACGACCTTTTGGTGTATGGGATGATGCTCCAACCAACTGAGCTACTTGGCCAGGGCAGTTGGGTTGTCTTTTTGTTGTTGAGTTATAAGAATTCTTTATATATTCTGAATATAGGTCCCTTGTTGGATAAATTATTTGCAGATATTTTCTCCCATTCTGTGTATTGTCTTTTAACTTTCTTGATGATATCTTTTGAAGCACAAAAGTTTTTAATGGTCAGGAAGTCCAATTTATATATATTTTTTCTTATATCACTTTTTAAAAAACATGTTTTTATTGACTTTTTTTAGAGAGAAAGGAAGCTCCAGAGAGAGAAAGGGAGCTCCGGAGAGAGAGAGAGAAATATCAATGTGAGAGAGAAACATCCATTGGCTGTCTCCTGCACGCCCCCTACTGGGGATCGAGCACGCAACCCGGGCATGTGTCCTGACCGGGAATGGAGCCAGGACCTCTCAGTCCACAGGACGACGCTCAGTCCACTGAGCCACACCAGCTGGGCTGTATCACTTCTTTTGATGTCATGTCTAAGAAATAATTGCCCAACCTAAGGTCATGAAGTTTTATTCTGTGTTCTAAGGGTTTTTATGATCTGTTTTCAGTTAATTTTTGTGTATTATGTGAGGTGGGGCCCAAATTCATACTTTTGCTGTGGATATCCAGTTGTCCCAGCACATTTGTTGAAAAGTATTGGTCACTTTGTCAAGGATCAATTAACCATAAACATTTGGGTTTGAGTATGGACTGTCATTTCCGTTCCGTGGATGTGTGTGTTTGTCCCTTACCAGCACCGCACTGTCTTGACTGCTGGAGCTCAGTAATAAGTCTTGAAATCAGGAAGTGTGAATTCACCACTTCGTTATTCTTCAAGATTGGCCAGTCTGTTTCCCTGATTTTCTATATGAATTTTAGGAACCATTTGTTACTTTCTGCAAAAAAGCCAGGTGGGACTTTGAGAGGAATTCCATTGAATCTATAGATCAATTTGCAGAGTGTTCCATATTAACAATATTGTCTTCCAGTTCATAATCATGGAGTGGCTTTTCATGTATTTCATCCTTACTTTCTTTCAACAATGTAGTTTTCAGTTTACAAGTTTGATGCTTTTGTTAAATGTATTCCTAAGTATTTTATTTTCCTCATTATTATAAAGGTACTTGTTTTCTTAATTTCATTTCTGGATTGTTTATTACTACAGTATAGAAGTTCAATTGAACTTACAAATACTTGTATCCTGCAGCCTTGCTGAACTCATTTATTAATTCCAGTAGTTTTTTAGTGGATTCCTTGGGCTTGTCTATATATAAGGTCATGTCAAATCACTCTTTTTTATTGATTGATTGATTGATTTTAGAAGAGAGAGAGGAAGGTGGAGAGAGAGAGAGAAGAGAAAGAGAGAGAAACATGGATTTGTGGTTCCACTTATTTATGCCTTCATTGGCTGATTCTTGTGCGTGCCTGACCGGGGATCAAACCTGCAGCCTTGGTGTATCAGGATGACACACCCGACACACACATAGCTACCTGGCCAGCTCCTCTAGTTGTTTGTCTTGAATCGTCCTCAAATGGAGTGAAGGCAGGCAGAGACAGTCTGATAGATTCTCCTGGTCTGCAGCTGGAATGTCTCTGGTGGTCTTTTCAGGCAGGTCTGGAGATTCTCCATGCATGACTGCCGAGGAGATTCTCTGCAGTCTGCGTCGGTGCCCCCTTTAGCTTGTGTGGCCTTAGGAAACAAGCAGTTCTAGTTTTCAGTGATTCCAAGTCAGAGGAATGGGAGAAAAACTGGAACCACAGTTTGGAGAGTCAAAGGCAGATATTGGAGAAAACTAGAAGAATTCAGGGTCCAGTCCCACTTATAGGTAGGAACAAAAACCTCAAAGACCATGAACAACACTATAATTGAATAGCCACAAAACTGGCCCGGCTGGTGTGGCTCAGTGCATTGAGCGTCATCCCATGGACTGAGAGGTCCCGGTTCGATTCCTGGTCAGGGCACCTGCCCGGGTTGTGGGCTCGATCCCCAGTAGGGGATGTGCAGGAGGCAGCTGAAGGATGTTTCTTTCTCACATTGATGTTTCTGTCTCTCTCGCTAAAAAAAAAAAAAAAAAAAAATCAATAAAAACACATTCAAAAAATAAATAAATAAAATAATGATAGGTATGTAGTAACTGACATTTTATTAATTGTTTTTTAATTGTTTTTGTAGGTCTTCTCTGTTCTTTTTGTATTCTCTTTCTCTCTTCTCTTGTATGTTGATGACTTCCTGTAGAGTTGTGTTTTGATTCCTTTCTCAATATTTCTTGTAGATTTTGCTTTGTGGTTATCATGAGCTTCAGATATACCACGCTATGTTTATAGCAGTCTATTTTAAGTTGATGGTCACTTGAGTTCAAACACATTCTAATCGCTACCATTTTTACTTAGCCCCCCATGGTTGTTTTTGTTGTTATTTTTTACTTTTGTGTGTGTTTGTGTGTATCCCTAATGTACTGTTATAGTTACACATGCTCTTCCTACTTTTGCCTTGTAACCTTTGTACTGGCTTTAGTGTTGCTTGATCCACTGTTTGTGTTATGTTTGCCTTTGTTAGTGGGTTTTTTTCTTTGTGGTATTTTCTTATTCATATGTTTAATTTTTTTCTTCTTCTTAAAAAATTCCTGCCCTGTCCTGGCCAGTTTGGCTCAGCAGTTAGAACGCAGACCAATGAGTCGCAGGTTCGATTCCAGCCAAAGGCACATACCTTGTGGTTGTGGTTCCTCTCGGGCCCTGGACGAGGTTGTGCGGGAGGCAGCCAGTTGATGTGTCCCTCTCATATCAATGTTTCTCTCTCTCTACCTCTCTCCCTCTCTCCTACTCTATCTGAAGATAAATAGAAAAATATCCTTGGGTGAGGATTTAAAAGAATAATAAAGTCCCTCCCTGGCTGGTTTGTCTCAGTGGTTAGAGCATTGGCCTGCGGACGAAAGGGTCTCAGGTTCAATTCCAGGTCAAGGGCATGTACCTGGGTTGCAGGTTTGATCTTGGGCCCTGGTCGGGGTTATGTGGGAGGCAACCAATCTGTGTGTCTCTCGCACATTGATGTTTCTCTCTCTCTCCCTCCCTCCCTTCTTCCCTTCCACTTTATCTAAAAATCAATGGAAAAATATCCTCAGGTGAGGATTAACAACAACAACAAAATAGACCCTTTAACATTTCTTGTAATACTGGTTTGGTGGTGATGAAATCCTTCAGCTTTCTCTGGTCTGGGGAGCTCTTTATCTGTTCTTCATTCTAAATGATAGCTTTGTTGAGTAGAGTAGTTTTGGTTATAGGTCCTTGCCTTTCATCACTTTGAATATTTTGTACTAATCCCTTCTGGCTTGCAAAGTTTCTGTTGGGAAATCAGCTGACAGTCTTATGGGAGCTCCTTTGTAGGTAACTAACTGCTTTTTTCTTGCCGCTTTCAAGATTCTCTCTTTGCTTTTAAACTTTGACATTTTAATTATGATGTGTCTTGGTGTGGGCCTCTTTGGGTTCATCTTGTTTGGGACTGTCTGTGTTTCCTGGGCTTGTATGTGTGTTTCCTGCACCAGGTTAGGGAAGTTTTCAGTCATTATTTCTTCACATATGTTCTCAATCTCTTCTCTCTCTTCTCCCTCTGGTACCTCTGTGATGCTGATGTTGTTATGCTTGATGTTGTCCCAGAGGTCCTTTAAACTGTCCTCATTTTTAAATTTCTTTTTCTTTTTGCTGTTCTGATTGGGTATTTTCTGCTACCTTATCTTCCTAATCACTGATCTGATCCTCTGCTTCATCTAATCTGATTAATCTAACCCATCAAATATATTTTTCATTTCAGTTATTCTTCATTTCTTACTGGTTCTTTTTTATGTCTTTTATCTCTTTGTTGAAGTTCTCACTGAGATTATCTACTCTTCCCCTAAGTTCACTGAGCATCCTTAAAACCAGTGTTTTGAACTCTACATCTAGAAGATTGCTTGCCTCCATTTTGTTTAGTTCTTTTTTTTGGAGTTTTGTTCTATTTTTTAATTTGAGAAATGTTTCTTGTCTTCTCATTTGGCTGCCTCCCTGTGTTTGTTTCTATGAATTAGGTAGATCTGCTATGTCTCCTGGTCCTGGCAGGGTGACTGTGGATAGTAAGTATCCTGTGGGGCTCAGTGGCACCATCTTCCTGTTTACCTGAGCCAGGTGCTCCAAGTGTGTCCTCTGTGTGGGTTGTTTGTGCCCTTTTGGTGTAGTTGAACCTTGATTGCTGTTGCGACATCAGTGGGAGGGATTAACCCTCAGGCTGACTGGCTGTGAGTACTGACCGTGAATACTGACCATGACTACAGTGGACAAGCTGTTGTGCGTGGCCTGACTCCACAGAGTGGGATCCACTTTACAGAGTTCTGGTGCCAGCTGAGTTCATCCTTTGGGTATGTCATTTGTAGCACTAACTGGGTGATGTTCTGGTATGATCTGAAGCGGGCCACCAGGTGTGTTGGTTCTGGGGCTTCTTGGGAAGGGACTCCAGTGCAAGCCACGGTCAGCTGCTGCCTGTGTGCAGCCTGGGGCCACCTGATAGGAGCTACACAGTGATCTGCAGTTGATAGCTGCCTGCCTGGGCTGGGAGGTGCCTGGGAGTGATGGTGCTCTGAATCAAGGATGGCCACCATTAGTGCCAGGTTTGGGGCTACTCAGCAAGAGGTTTTGGGCACACTGAAGCCATTCGCTGCTTATTTGGGGTTTGTGGACCTTTTATAAATGTTAGGAAAGACCACAGTGTGGGCCTAGGCTTGCCCATTATGTGGACTAGCTTCTGAGAGAGGTATGGCTGGGCTGTGAATTGTGTGGCTGGGGTTCAGAGAATCAGTAGGGTTGGATGAGAGAGGTGTTAGCAAGTGGATGGAGACTCAGATTTGGGGCACCTGCAGGCTGTGTGGGGGAGGTCTCTACCAAGGAACAGTGGTGCTGGCTGCCACCTTAGTCTGGAGAAAGCTGCCCTCCAGCCTTCACCGTGCAGCCAGGCAGTTCGATTCCTCCCTGTATGTCCCTGGTCTTTTCGAGGTGCTGTCCCTTTGCTGGAGTTTGGGGCAAGTGTGTGTGAGCGAGTGAGCCTGTGCTCGGGCCCTTTAGAAGGACGCCAGAGTCTTTGGAGCCATCTGTCTCCCTTGGATGAAGTCCCTGCTGATTTTCACATCCAGCTGTTGTCAGGAGTCTCTTCCCTGCACCGGTGCTCCAGGCTGGGGAGCTGGGTGCGGGACTGGGACCCCTCGCTCCTCAGGGGGACCTTCGCAGCTCAGGTGTCCCTCCCCCAATTCTCAACCGGCACACGTGGTGTGAGACCAGCCCCACCCACTAGTCTCAATGTGGCTGCTTCTGTATATCCTTAGTGTTAGAAGTTTGTACAGCCGTTTCCCACCCATCTTCTCTCCGCCTTGCCTGGCGGCTGACGGTGATGGGGCAGTGATAATTCCAAGGAGTTTGTTCTCAGTGGTGGCAGTTCTACAAGTTAGTTGTGATTTTGGTAGTCGTGGGAGGAGCAAGCACAGTGTTTGCCTCCTCTGCCATCATGACTGGACGTCCACACAGGCTCTTTTAAATCCACTTTGCTGGTTTTTTTCATAAAAAATCTCCAGATTGAACTTTAAAAGGCCTTTTGAGGCCACAAAAGTGAAGCCAAGGACTTACCATCAGATGTCGCCTGCGATACCTATAGATTTGCGTTAAGTTTCTCTCTTCTTGAGGTCCCCAATATATCCCAAGGGTCCTGCACCTCCTAGGAAGTGGCCTTCTTTACTCACCTGGTAAGGTGTCCAGGAACCCTGTAAGCACTGTACCAGGCTGCTTTTCCAAGGGTTTCACTGGTTCCATAGGTCAGTCTTCGTTCCTCAAAGCTGTCTGGTCCTATCTGCGTCTACGCATGGTTTTCTTAAACATGACATTCTACTCACAGCCTTGAAAATGTTACCAGTTTCCAATTGTGTCGTTACAAGGAGAACAGATTCTTGTGTTTTTTATCCTCACCTGAGGACATTTTTGCATCTATCTTCAGATAGAGTGGGAAGGAGAGAGGGAGGAAGAGGGAGAAAGAGAAACATCGACATGAGAGAGACACATCGAGTGGCTGCCACCCGCATGACCTCAACCAGGGCCCGGACAAACTGCAACTGAGGTACGTGCCCTTAGCGGGAACCGAACCTGGGACTCTCTGGTCCGTGGACCCGATGCTGTAACTGCTAAGCCAAACTGGCCAGGGCAAGAACAGATTCTTTTTGAACTTATGCAAATAACCATATTGCCATGTAAATAAGAAGACTCAGTGAGAGTTTCTGAATTCTGCTGTGATCAAGTTGGCAGAAAAAGAGAAATGTTTTCGTTCTGCTGTAAAAGGTGTAATTTACCAAATTGCTCTAAATCAGCAATTTTCAACCTGTGTGCCACAAGAATTTTTAAAACATGCAATTCTTGACTATTTAATCAGAGGCACTGTCTCCTTTTCCCTTAGATTGTCAAATAAAAAAAAGACGACAAAAAAATAAATGCTTCAGCAACATTTCCATAAAAAAAAGGAAAAAGAAAAAATGACAGCCTGGCCAGTGTGACTCAGTAGATTGAGCGTCATCCCCGGGACTGAGGTCTGGTTCAATTCCTGGTCAGGGCACATGCCCGGGTTGCGGGCTCGACCCCCAGTGGGGGGCGTGCAGGGGGCAGCTGATCGATGTTTCTCTCTCACATCGATGTTTCTTTCTCTCTCTCCCTTCCTCTCTCTAAAAAAAAAAAAAATCAATAAAAACATTTAAAAAACAGAAAAGAATCCCTTAAAACATGACAGCAGCCAACACAACAACAGCCATCGGTGTGAGTGGATCAAAATCATACTTAGTTTTTTCTGTTGTTTGTTTTGTCAGATTGGCAAAAAATGTCTTTTTAGGTGTGCCACAGAATTTCAGTGATTGAGCTAGTCAGTGGGCCATGAGATGAGAAAGGTCGACTGTTGCCACTCTGTATCATAGGCAGCTTAAGGGAAAGAAATAACTTTCTTATATCCGGAAAACAAAAAAATGAACGAACCAGCAATGTTTCAAACAAAAAATCATAGAAATTGTAATCATGCTCCTTAGTTCACTCAGCCTGTGTAATGAAAACTTGTTCTGCTTGAATCCAGTTTTCATTCGTTCCCTCCGCCTTGCCTGGTGACTCAGGGTGACAGGGTGATAGTTCCAGGAAGTCTGTAAAGCTCTCCATCAGGATTCTTGTGAGTTGCTCAGTGAAGTGGGTGATCACTAGAGATTGTGGAAGGTGTACCCCAAGTGGGAATACATTTCCTAACCGTTTCTGGGCCACTGTGAGGGCATTGGTCTTCAGCAGGTGAAGTCTTCAACCCCTCCAGAGCACAGCCATTAAACAGGGACACCCCGGCAGCTTGTGCTGAAGTCTAGCCTCGGTGCACTGTGGGGGTGAAGGAATGCGACAGCGAGAGGTGGGGTTTGCCGGGGAGCCAGAAAAAAACAGGCAGCTAGCTGTCTGGGATTTCCTGTAGTCCTGATTTTTCTTTTAATTTATAGCCGTTTTCTCCCCGTCTTCGTCTCTGTGATCCAGGGGAGACGGTTGCCAGCGTGGGGTGTGCAGGGACTGCCGCACGGGGCGCGGGGGGCGCTGCCTGTGCGGAGTCCGGTGGCTGCTCCGCGGGCTGCCTTCTGCTGCTGAGGTTCGCTGGTCTCAGACAGGCAAGGACCTGAGTAAGACAACAGGACGCGCAGAGAACTGTTCTGATGAAACACAGAATCCGCTCCCTGGCGGCAGTGCTGTGCTGTCACAGGCCCTCTCCAGAGCAGACCGGGCCGGGAACGTCCTTGTGGCAGCCGAGAGATTGATATGAAAATTTATTTTTTAAATCCTTCTAACAAATTATTCAGTCTTATCCAGCCTGATCACACATAAAGCTTCATTCTCAAGATTTCTTTTTCATAAACTTTTTACAACTTTTTGGTCCCTTTTCATTTGTCCCATGTTCTCTTATCCATTCAGAAATAACCAGGGCAAAATCCCTTCATGTTCCTTAACAGAAACATACGTCCATGCCTTGTATCCTTTTCTGTTAAGCCAAAATAGAACTTATTTTTCTTGTATACATAACTGTTTCCCCTATTATAGCTTTTTGTAGCTTTGATTACATATATTAGAATTCTGAAACTTTAATTTCTGGTGAAAACTAAGAAATAAGCGATGTACACCAGTATTTTTTAGGTTGGTAACCTTGTGAACACGTTCCATAGTTTCTAGAAATCATGCTTTTTCATAGTACAGTCTTCTGCTGTGGCGCACAACGTGATTACTAGCAGATCCAAATTAAGTCTTTTAGTTTCTCTGCAATAAGAAACCAAAGGTAGATAAACCTATGTTCAGTAATTCAGGTTTCATTATTTTATTGTATTTGGAAATGATATAAATATTCAATGATGATCCATCATTTAGCTAGCAAAACTCTAACGTTATCAAAGAGATTTAGGAAATCATTTCTAAGTACACATCAAATATAATTATTGCTAAAGAGTTCACCTAATAAAAACCTATTTATTCTACTTACATTTATTTAATTTACTTGCTCTTAATTATGTTTAGATTATATACGAAAATTACATTAGACCAAGTTACTTATCTTGCTAAAAATTTTGTAACAGAGATAACATGAACTTATTTGTTTTTTAACCCAGGTAAAATTAAAGTTTTGTATTTAATTTTGATAACTCTAAAGACATGACTGTTTTAACCGAATCAAATTCAAATCAGCTTTAATATAAAATATTTTTCCATTTCACATGATCCTGAAAAGCACTGGGTTAGATTCTATTATATTTTTGAGAATTTTAATACAAGCATTTATTTGTTTAAGCCAATCAAATAGACCTCTTTTACAAATTATCAATACCATCAGGGGTAGAAAATATCACACAACACTCATGAACATACAGACAGATGCAAACAAACTTCCTAGGCTTTTTTCCCCCCTGGTCTTTGTTTTAAAATTAACTACCATGAGACGAGTAATACGTTTATCCCCTGAGATGTTCAAGGCCCTTTCTTAGTACTTGTGGAAAGACAACAGGTTTTGTAGGGGCCGTAGAGCCAGCGAAGCAGTTTGTGCTTTCAAGCACACTCGCCTTCCTTTCCATCGGGACTTGGGGATGGTGGAGGCAGGTGGGCTTTGACCTGTTCCGAGAGCCACGTTTCCGGTTGCACAGCCATCTGTGAGGTAAGGACAACTGCTCTCAAAGAGCTGGGTTGCAGCTTCAGTGACATCATAGGTCGGTCTCCATCCAACTGCATCATCCCTAATTTACTGCTGTCTCTCTGGGTATATAATTTTAGTTTAGCTTAGGGGAGGAGGTCTTTCAAAAAATTCCTATCAGGCTCTGATTCTTTGGCTTCCAATTTTGCCAAATTTCTGGTTCAAAAGTTATTTGAAGGGACTCTTTGGTCCGTATGCCGATGCTCCAACCGCTGAGCCAAACCAGCCAGGGCTGAAGGTAAATCCTTTTAAATATTTTTTTTTCTTTATTGATTTTAGAGAGAGGAAGGGAGGGGGAGAGAGAGACAGAAACATCCACGAGAGAGAACATCGACTGGCCACCTCCTGCATGCCCCCCACTGGGGATCGGGCCCACAACCTGGGCATGTGTCCTGACCGGGAATCAAACCAGTGACCTCTTGGTGCATGGGTTGATGCTCAACCACTGAGCCACACCCGCCAGGCCCTTTTAAATATTTTGTCAGGTTTCATCTAGAACAACCAGTAAATATTTCTGACAGTACAAGTCCAACCTTGGTTCTCGAATCTCCCATCTCAAACATTTCACTGCTCAACCCGACAGCCCTCTCCTGCTGATACCGGTGTGATCAGTCACGGTCTCTAGGCGACAGGAGAGAACGCCCGAGTAGGAGTCAGTTTACTGCTAAACTTCACGTTGTTAACATCTCAGGAAATTGTGCTGTGACTGTTTTCATGGTTTTTGCTTTTGTTGCTGCTTATTATTATTAAATTTCATTTTTTACTGTACATTTCCTTTTTGTTAAATTTACATCTCATGTCCTTTTTGTTTTTAAAGTGTTTATAGATTGAACAGTACATTAGACATGCACTATATTTAAGAGAGGTTAAAACAGGAAATCATTTCAATTTACATTATTTCTAATGGGGAAAAATGATTTGGTTTTCAAATGGCCTTCTGGAAGGAATGAAGTTCGAGAACCGTTCCACTATATTAAACAATTCCATGGACTTGAGAGGGTGCACACCAGGGTCACTCCCTCTGGAAGCCAGAAGAAGTGACTGCATGTCCCAGGCAGGCAGAGAGCCCAGGCAGGCCCTGAGGACACCAGGAGTGGGTCCCCCTGGCAGTTCAAGGATCAGTAACCAACTGATCTGCATTTGTGAGGGAAGGGATGATGTGAAATATTATTCCGCTCTCTCACTGGACTCAGGAGGTAATTGTTTACAAAACTTCTGAGGATTCTCCTTGTATTTAAGAAGTTCTCTAATTATGGCTCTTAGATTGGCCTTAGATCAAAGGGAAGGAGCCCTGGGGATTGCCTGTAAGTCTACAGTCTTTTGTTTTAGGTACCTTTTCTTTCTTTAATTTTTTATTAGCCTTTTGCATCAAATCTTTCAGTGAAGCTATTTTTAAAACTTCTTTTTCTACTCTTACATTCCTGACTGCAGCCTCCATTAGGGCTTTATTCACAGGTTTTGACTTGACAGCTCTGGGTAGGGGCAAGATTTCAGGTCAGATAGAATATCCATCCCATAAAACATTCAGGTAAATTTGGCATAACTTCTTTACATAAAGCCTGTTTAAACATTCTAGTTTTCATGATTTTATCAATCTTTACATTTCTGTGTTCTTTTAATCTAATCGTAGCCTGAGTCAGGGCTTCACCAGTGGGTTTTGGTGCCACAGTTCATGAATTCCCACATCAGGGAGTCCTGGAGATTTCTCTTATCCATGACCATTTTATGCACTCTTGTGTAAAAAAGACTTTGGGTCCCCAGAGAGGGGTCAAGGCAAGGGATCCTGATCCTTTTGTCAGTTTTTAACCTGATTCACCGTCCTGATGCTACCCAAGGGATTGTTGGTCAGGTGTCTCATAATCTCTGCCTTCCAGCTTTTTTACAGTTCTCCAGACTGGAGTAAATAGAACAGACTTGATGGGGCCCTTTAATGTTAGGGGACCAACAAGGGGTTAATTTGGCCCATTCAGCTTTTGATATTGTTATTTTATTTAGTTTTTTTTTTAATCCTCACCCGAGGATATTTTTACATTTATCTTCAGGCAGAGTGGGAGTGAGAGGGAGAGAGAGAGAAAAACATTGATGTGAGAAAGACACATCGATTGGTTGCCACCCGCACGACCCCAACTGGAGCCGCGAGTTACGTGCCCTTGGCCGGAATCGAACCTGGGACTTTCCAGTCCGAAGGCTGACACCCTAACTGCTGAGCCAAACTGGCCAGGGGGATATTGTTATTTAAAAACCTTTGTTTTAACCCCATCAATATCCATTCTGTTTTATTTATCCCAATTTTTAAAAAATAACCATCTAAAGATTTTCATCCTGCTGGCATGAGTCCTGTGACTCTCCTTTCTGTTTTCTTTGTTTCATCCTTATCACTATTTAAAAATAGGAATCTCATTTTGATTATTTGATTTTGGAGGCCCTTGATTTTAAGGGCAGTTTTTTTTTTTTTTTAATCCTCACCCGAGGATATTTTTCCATTGATTTTTCAGATGGGGAGGGCGGGAGGGACAGAGAGAAACATCCATGTGAGAGAGATACATCCCACACAACCCTGACCAGGACGGGGACGAACTGCAACCGAGGTGCGTGCCCTTGACAGGAATTGAACCCGCAACTTTTTGGTCCACAGACCAACGATCTATCGCTGAGCCAAACCGGCCAGGGCTTATGAAGGGTATCTTAATGACTAATTGTTATAACACTATGAGAGGTCTCTCAAATTTTTTCTTGCTCTCTTTTCAATGTAGAAGTTTTTCCAATTCAAAAGATCCATCCTCTGGCCTTGATGAGTAGGATCTTTATAGCAATTCAAACCAATAAGAACTACAGGTGTAAGAAGCATTCCCAAAGGAGAGTGCAGAAGATACAACCCTCACGAGGTGAAGTGACTCCCCGAGTTCAAAACAGGCCAGAGCACAGTGAATCTGTGTGTGTCTCCCTTTGGAGTGGGTGTTTGGATTCCTTACGCTTGGATCCACAGGACCCCCCACTGCCCGTCAGGTGCACATGTGCCCCTGACTGGTGCACAGCAAGGATGAGGGGCCCTGTTTTTACCAGCTCTGGGAGGAAATGGGCAGACACTGGAAACTCCCCTAAGAGCTTTGCATGGCCAGACTGAGAGCTGGGTGCACCGCAGCCAGGGCACACTCTGGATGGTGGAAGCCAGAGAGAATATATGCTCACTGGTCATAAAGACCAAGGTCTCCTGACATACAGCAAAATGAAAGGACAGGCACCAGACAGAGAAAAACAAAGTTAATGAAACCCATGAGTACTTATACCAAATAGCCAAGAGTGGCCAAGCCCAAGAAACTAGTTTCACAGATATTTTCTTCTGCTAATCTAAATTTAGAAAAGGAAAAGACGACTTTTATCACTCTACTTCCACTGAAGTCTGCAAGCAGAGATCCGGGAGTTGGCCTTGGCAGGGTCCTTCCTTTTGCCGGCTCGGCTCGTGTAGGAGGTCCCAGGGTCATTGCCATAGCCTCGGGGGCGCAGTGCCCAGCCTGTGAGGAGTCCTGCTCACAACACCAGCGTAGGGGAGGGGCAACTTTCCTGCACCGGCAAGCTTCTTTTGTCTGGTCTAGTAATTAAATCTACATGAGACTGATTAACAAGAGAAAATAACCAAATCTAATTGTATATGTACAAATGGGAACCCCACATACATGACAGGGTTAGAGACATAAGGGGGACTATAATGTGGCATTCTGACCAAGGATGAGGTCAGGTGCCCTGGGGGCTACAGAGCGGAGGACCATCATTCACAGCTTGATAAGAAGAACAGATGTTCACTAATTAGATAAACAGATGGGTCACAAAAAGTTATCTCTGGTGATAACTATTATTATGGGCAAAGCCTCAAATTTAAGGGAGCAGTAAGAGTTTCTCAGGAGTTTGCAGAGTCTCGATCACCTGCAGCTTGAACCCTGCTCTGAACCCTCACTGTCTTGCTTTTCAACCAAGATATAATGGAATTGAACAAACTGATCGTGTATCTAGAGCCTTACTTGGAACATCATATTTCTGAATGATACTTACGTAATCAGCTTGACAAGACACTTTTAAAAAAAATCCTCACTGAGAACATGCTTATTATTTATTTATTTATTTTGTTGATCCTCACGTGAGGATATTTTCCCACTGATTTTTGGATAGAGTGAAAGAGGGGGAGAGAGAGAGAGAAACATTGATGTGAGAGAGACACATCAATTGGTTGCCTCCCAAATGACCCTGACTGGGGCCAGGGATTAGAGAGTGGTCCAGCCCCCCACAGACAGACAGAGAGCGGCTGGCCGCCCCCCAGACAGAGAGTGGGCTGCCCTCCCCCAGACAGAGAGTGGGCTGGCCCCCCCAGACAAAGAGGGGGCTGGTCCCCCACAGACAGAGAGTGGGCTGGCCCCCCCAGACAAAGAGGGGGCTGGTCCCCCACAGACAGAGTTGACCGGCCCCCCACAGACAGAGAGCGGGCTGGCCCCCTTTAGACAGACAGAGAGTGGGCTGGCCCCTCCCTAGTGGGATTTACTCTTTCCCAGACGCTCACTGAGTCCAGTGGTAGGTCATGCAACCAAAGGGAGGATATTCAGGATTTTTCCAGGACAGTGGTAGAGACTTCTGAGAAGAGCCCTGTTGGCTGTTTTGTGTGTTGAATGGGGTTTCCGTTTGTTTCTGATGTTGGAGGTGCAGGGTGTGTTGTGTATAATGTGGATGTGTTACCATGAGCGTATGATGAGGCTGGGGGTCACCATAAGGTGAAGTTAGTGCCGTGTTGGATTGAGCTGGTCTTCTGCTGGTTCTAAGCCATAAATCTGTTGGGGTTGGTTTTACTATCTCCTTGACAGTCCCTGGAGCCCTTATCAGTTACAGCCCTTTAGCCACATACCCTATCTCAGAATAAGAGAGGTCAGAGTCTGAATATACAAATGGACAATGGCAGGACCATATTTAATAACAGAACTTGAACCCACAACTTGCAGCAACCTGCCCAGAAAACCAACTCCCTTATTTATGATAACCAGCCCAGGAAGCCAGCCTGCTATATGTCAGACTTGCAGGAAGTCAGACCTTTGTCTTTAGTGACAGTCTTGGAAGCTAAAAATAATTTCTGTAACAGTCAGCCCCAAATGGCCAGGACTTGGTTAATAATTAACAGCTTCCCTATGTTTTGTCCCTGCTTTCAATGTCAGACCACCCAAAGAAAGCCAGATATGCTGCCCTGACCAGTCACAAAGGGTGCCCTGCTCATAGTCAGCCACCTCCAGCTACCACAGGCCACCAGCCTCCTAGGGGCACACCTGAAGACTCCTTTCCTCAATGTAAAGCTTCCTCCCTCCTGAGTCTGCCTTCGGATTTCTTCCAAATGCCTCTGGATGAATAGCTCTTGTCCCCATTTAGTTGGGCTTCCTTTATCTCCATAGAGGAATTCACTCACATTCCAATCTGAGCAAGTGGAACCTGGTGGAATTGCTTAGATTTGGTTTCTTAGCTTCAGGATAGCAAATAATAGAGATGCTGAAAGTCCAATCTGAGATCCCTTATGAAAACTCATGGCAGAAGTTGATTTTTTGGCCTCAGTAGTTTCAATACTGCACGGCTCTAAATGTGCAGAAGAAACTGGGAGGCTTGGTGGTGATGAACAGCACAGATGTCAGGCACCAGGCCCCTGTCCTGAGAGCAGCCCCTTGTTTCCTGGGTCAGAAAATAATCTTTGAGATCTTCGTAGGTGGTCAGGAGGAGCTGTGAAACATTTGAAATACCTCCTTCCCCCAAACATAAATAACTGGATGTTCAGACAGCACCCTTTTAGGTTTTCTTTGCTTTGTTGTCTTTGAGTTATTTTACATCTCTGAGTTGCAGAAAACATACCAATGCAAACGATTTGTCCATAGAAATGCACATGATTCTGCCTAGTGACCTGCTTGTGAACATTACCAGTTTTACTTCTGTTTGTAAATTCTTTTATTCCTTTTAATGGTTTTAACATCTTACTGTTTCCCCATTAAATAGTGAGTTAAATAAAATATTTAATACATACATGTTCATTTAACTAGGGGGAGAAAAGGGAACCTGCCTTTGTGACAAAAATGTGACAGGCACCTCTCACAAACACCGGAGAGGTATTATTGGACAGCCCTCTGAATCAGAGGGAGTGGGCTGTCCCCATCCTTGATCCTTGTCTTCTCTTTTTTTTTTTTTTTCAATCCTCACTCGACATTTTTCCATTTTTGTTCAGATAGAGTGGGAGGGAGAGAGAGGGGGAGAGAGAGAGAGAGAGAGAAACATCGACGTGAAAGGGACACATTGAGTGGCTGCCTCCCACATGACCCCAACCAGGGCCGGGGACAAACTGCGAGCTGAGCCACGTGCCTTTAGCGGGAACCGAACCCAGGTCTCTCTGGACCACAGGCTGACGCTCTAACCGCTGAGCAAAACTGGCCAAGGCCCTTGTCTTCTCATGCAAATGAATTTATAGGAGAGACCTAGAAGGTCTGAGCTAGCGGGAGATCACATCCACAATGCAAGGCCAGTGTAGAGCAAAATGGCTTTATTACATATGCCTCGGTGCAGGTGGGCCAAGCCGAAAAGAGCTCAGCACCAGTTCTTTTTGTTCTCTGGCTTATATAGACACAAACTACAGAAACTACAAAAAAATTGCATTTTCCTGGCGCCGCTTTTTGGTGCCAGGGCTGATACAAGCTGTCTCAGTGGTAAGGAGTCTGCTCCAGCAGAGGTCAGGGCCATGATTAATCTCTTTCTTTTTTATGGTCCCTTCAAGTTTTCCAAGGCCACCATTAACCCCTTATCTTTATGTTTTCTCTGGGTTTCAGTTCCAGGGTTTCTTTTTTTAGAAAACTACTCGAGTGTTTACGTGCAGGAATAACTGGTCAGAATGGAGTTTAATTTTATTAAAACATCGCCCTGGCCGGTTTGGCTCAGCGGTTAGAGCGTTGGCCTGCGGTCCAGAGAGACCCGGGTTCGGTTCCTGCTAAGGGCATGTACCTTGGTTGCGGTTTGTCCCCGGCCCTGGTTGGTTGTGAGGGTGGCAGCCACTCGATGTGGTCCTTTCACGTCGATGTTTCTCTCTCTCTCTCTCTCTTCCTCTCTCTCCCTCCTACTCTATCTGAACAAAAAATGAAAAAATGTCCTCGGGTGAGGATTAAAAAAAAAAAAAATTATTAACCCTTTCAAGACCTTGATTGCATTGTGTAGTCTATTTATTAAAACATTAAGGCAAGTGAGTTTATTAAAACATTAAAGGATGTGCATTGACTAATGAAGCAAAGCAAACCTATACATCTGGCTCATGAAGCACAGACAGGCTCTCAGCTAATCTGAGAGCAAGTGGGGTGGTGGGTTTCTGCCTTATATACTCTCCTGTCTGTAAGATTTTTAAAAAGTTCCTTTGGCCCTGGCCAGTTTGGCTCAGTGGTTAGAGCGTCAGCCTGTGGACCAAAGAGTTGCAGGTTCAATTCCAGCCAAGGGCATGTACCTTGGTTGCGGTTTGTATCCGGCCCTGGTCGTGTCGTGCTGGAGGCAACCAGTCGATGTGTCTCTCTCCCATCGATGTTTCTCTCTCTCTGCCTTCCTCCTTCCCTCCGACTCTTGTCTGAAGCTAAAAGGATTAAAAATAAAATAAAAAATAAAAAAGTTCCTTTGCTCTAGATATCCTGGTACAGCTTAACTCTAAAAGTCTCCCCTTTTCTTTGTTACGATTTCCCCATAATTTATGGGAAGTACCTGGCAATTAAATCCTGACTGTTGGCTTTTTTGTTTATCCTCCTTTTTTCTCCTCCTTCCTGCTGTTGTAACAACTTCAGGGTGATTTGCACTAAGTGGTCTCTGATTCCTCCTCCTGGCCCCCCACCCCTCCCCCTCCTCTCCTGCATTCTTCTGTGAGAGGAGTGGTTTTAACCTTATTCTCAATGTAAGGCCCTGCTACAGGCAGTCTGCAAAGCTGTTTGGCTTTGTTTCATTTCCTGCCTTAGTTTCCCTATTCCTCCTGCCCTGAAATCTTTCTCTTGACACTTTCTCCAAATTCATTATTTTTCTGAGAAGTGCACTGTGGACCAAACCTAAATTAATCAGGAAGCTTCACTAGAATTAACTGACCAAGTTTTATTCAAGGATTTTAACATTTGCAATTTATGGGGTATTACCAGGTAACACCCCAAGTGTTCCAAAGAAAAAAAATTGAAGGTTCTTACAGCAAAAAGTACATTCTAGGGAAGAATCTGTCAATGTAAGAAACATTCAAACCTGGGAAGAATTTTGTGAGTTTATTTGAGCCAAAACTGTCAACAATTTCCGGAAAGTAAAACCTCAATGGATTGAGATAACGCTCCAGAGAATGGCAGTTTTGCACCTTATTTTATACGTTACAGTAAAAAGAGGAGACTTGGGAACCATTGGTGATAGATCAGGGAGGTGAGAGAAAGCAAAGTGGGAGTGGGGGTGGGGGGCCCTCTGGGATTGGATGAGAAGTAAAATGACAGACACATCCATCTTTTACATAGGTGGGTGCAGGATAGTTATCAGTGAACAATTTACATGAAGATAATAACAATGAGGGGATTTGTGATCTGAGCCCTGGTGTTCTGGTTGTGTCCTGAGGGGTCTGGAAAAAGGAGAATTACCCTGACATTCCAAAGGTATGTTATCATAGATGCAAACAATAGGCTTACTGAAGGTGAAAATTGACCTTTGTTAGGGAAGAAACTGGCCTAGGACATGACTACCCATCATAAACTACTTTTAGTTAAAGTTTTAATTTTATACCATCCTTTGTGGTTACTTCAGGTCTTTTGAGTTTGTAAGGCTGCCACACAGGCCTCCCTGAGCTTGTCCGGTTTAATACGTGTTTCCTTTTCGTCCACACAGCTTAGCTTCTGGATTGGTCCAAGATGGTGATCTTGCTGATGTCCAGTGGTCTGACGTGTGAACATTCTTTTGTTAGTTTTTCATAGGGTTATCTGTAGGATTGATTAATCTCCAGGCATCAGGGCACAACTGAGAAATTCAAAAGGTTAAGTCCTCAGGCTCAAGTACAAAATCTGTTCCTGACCCCAGTGCCTGAGCTGCCACTGAGGACCCAGCAGCCTCCCCCGTGAGCCCCTCACTTCCCGACGCCCAGTTTCCCCCACCCCTAGAGACCTCTGTGCCCTCCAGAGCCTCCACTGCCTGGACCTCTGCTGATGCAGGTGTGGGGCCGGAGCAGACTTCCTCCCTCTCCCTCCAGGTTCTCCATCTGGTCTAATCAAATAGGTGGAAGGGGAGAGCCGGTGGTTCGAGGTGCGGGCAGGCTAAATGGCCACCTCAGACAGTGACTAAGGAAAATAGAGCTTATGTAAAGAAAAGGGGTGGGGGATGGGGATATCCAAAGGGAAGGGCTGCACAGCACCGAGCTGTGGGGTACTGGGGTCGATGATGGCAGCCCCTAGGAGCTGTAGTCTCATCCTTATGTGGGTCCATGGCAGGAACTTTGTCATCAGTGGGTTTTGGGGTCTTGGTTGGTGGGTTTGGGTGGGGGTTGGGCCTACAGGAATGCGGATGTGCGATCGGGGGTGCCATCTCTCGGCCTGTTGGGATCGTTGCAACGCAATGAAACTACAAGCACACGCTGCTTGGAGTGAGGGGGAGCCTTGCAAGGAAGCAAATGCTCCAGATCTTTGGATGCAGTCCCATTTATTTGCAGATTGGTTCCCCCAGGTTACAAGTGGGTTTATGTAAATTATTTCCTTGAGATGGCGTTTCTGCAAACCATACACCCTAGCTTTGTCTCTTGCTTTTTATGGGAAGAGACTCTGAAGCCAAAAGATAACAAACCCTTATTCACATGCAAATGAAACACTCAATGCACATGGGCGGGCCAGGTTTCCGAGAATGCATTAACAAGGTTGAGAGTTCATTAACACAAGGTCACAAAACGTCCATCTTCCAACCCCCCAAACCCACAGTGGGCTTCTATGGTTCCTGGTGTCCGGTGGCATTTCCTGTCGGCCAGTTCTGGTGCAAGAAGTTTGGTCCTTGTTCTTCTGGGGCAGGGAGGCCTGCAAAATGGCCCTTAGGAATTATAGTGCCTTGTAAGTCCTAACAATAGATATGAGACAGATTAGTAAGAGAAAATACCCCAGTTTAATATATATGTATGTATGGGAACCCCACATACATGAGAGTCAGAGACCCCACATGCAGGAGAAGTTCAGAGATAGAAAGGGGGATTGACCCCTGGCCGGTGTTGCTCAGTGGTTAGAGCATCGGCCCTCGGACCAAAGAGTCATGGGTTCGATTCCTGTAAAGGGCATGTATTTCGGTTTTGGTTTGGTCCCCAGCCCTGGTCCGGGTCGTGTGGGAGGCAACCAGTTGGTGTGTCTCTCTCACATTGATGTTTCTCTCTCTCTTCCTCCCTCCCTCTCTCTCTCTAAGAAATAAAAATAAAAAAAATATATTAAATAAAAACACTTGTTTTCAGAAACAAACAAAAAAAATCTATTCCTCATGTTTCAACCCTTTCTGGTTGAAGTGATTTTGTGAGCTTGGCTGTGGCGGCTGTGTTCCTTCATGTCTCCTCAGCACCCTGCTCCGCTCCTCCTGCCCAGGGGCCCTTCTCTCCCGGGGGCCAGGGCGGGCACAGGGTGGGCGAACGAGGTCTACAGTTCTTCCTATGGAAAGTAATACAATTAAATAATAATACAAGAATAAACTGTGTTTCACGTACTCACAAGTGTAAAGCTACTTTTTCCCCACCCTGTATATAGAAACATCTATATCTTCATAGACATAGACATATCTATACAAATATATATATATATATATATATATATATATATATATATATATATATACAAATATATATATATATATATATATACAAATATATATATATATAAAATATGTGGTTTTTCCTGTCACACAGTAGGCACTATGAATATTTGATGGCTGCATTAATGACTGGGTTCTTATAGCAGCACATACTTTTAAAATAGTGCTTATATTTACAATTTTTTTTTTTTTGGTAGATAAGTTTCACTGAAGCAGGGACCTGGGGGTCGTTTTTACCATCCTTCTAGCCCCAAACACAGTGCCTGCTTGTTAAACAGTCTCAAAATGTTTGGCGATTGATGAGTGCCACACTCAAGGCCACACGGCTGGTTGGTGGTGGGCGGGGCTGGTGGCCTCCGGCCCCAGTGGCCTGAGCCCCCCGCGCAGTGCTGAGTGACCTTGAGGTCTGCGGGGCGCTTGGTGAGGTGGCTGTGCTGGGCCAAAGGAGTCTTGCTCCTTTCTCCTGAAGACCAGCCCAGTCTTTGTTTTTACCTCCTGTGTATTGGGAGCCATCCGAATGGGCCAGATTTGACTGATTGTGCTCTACACATGACCTCTGCATTTGGTGCGAACTAATATGATGTGTGAACACACACATACACAGGCAGATACATTTTATTTATTTAATTTTATTTTTTTTATCTTCACCTGAGGACTTTTTTTCCATTTTTGTTCAGATAGAGTGGGAGGGGGAGAGAGAGAGGGGAACGGGACACATTGAGTGGCTGCCTCCCACACGACTTCAACCAGGACCGGGTCGAATCGCAAGCAAGGTACGCACCCTTGATCGGAATTGAACCTGCGACTCATTGGTCCACGGGCCGACGCTCTAACCGCTGAGCAAACCTGCCAGCGCGCAGGCAGATGCATTTTAAAATAGGGCTGTTCTGTTGAGACTGTTCCACAGAGACTCTTGTTCCGTTTGCTGGGTTATGTCAGGATGCACACAGATCTCTCCTTCTTCTCAAGGTCACAAACATTCCATTTTATGGACATAATCTTTTTAACTCAATCCTCAGTTGGCTTTGTCCAGTCAGTTGTTTGTGATGGTTATTTGGTTGGAATGTGTGCCATATGGAACTGTAATCTTTTGTGTAATTATCAAATATGTATTCTTTCTCCTTTGTTATAAACCTGTTACAGGAGCTCTTTCCCTATGAACAGTTCATCTTATCTGCCCACTGGTGGCCTGTGGCGAGAACTGGCCTGCCTGGCTGTCCCTTCCTTCCCAGCCCCGGTCTCCTCCGCATCACGCTCCTGTTCCTCGGCATGCGTGTGCACACGCCGTGTGCCGCTCAGGACTGCTGTGAGCCGGAGGGACGGCTGGTACTTCGTTGTTCGAAGGAGCAGTTGTGGTAGAGGCCCCACTAGTGCTAATAATAAAACAGTTCCTTCTGAAGAAAACTTCTAGGCATGCTTTGTTAGCTAGGTTTATTTTTGTGGGAAACTCACTAGTGTAAGTATTTACTTAAAAAATATTCATGCCCTGGCCGGTTTGGCTCAGCGGTTAGAGCATCGGCCTGCGGTCCAGAGAGGCCCCGGGTTCGGTTCCCGCTAAGGGCATGTACCTCGGTTGCAATTTGTCCCTGGCCCTGGTTGGTCGTGAGGGAGGCAGCCACTCGATGTGTCCCTTTCACGTCGATGTTTCTCTCTCTCTCTTCCTCTCTCTCCCTCCCACTCTATCTGAACAAAAAATGGAAAAATGTCCTCAGGTGAGGATAAAAAAATATATATATATATTCATAACCAGACTGCCTCCTTGCCTGCTCAGTGAGGTCAGGATCCTCCGGGCGGGAGCGTGCACCCTGAGGCTGGAGGGCGGAGCCCAGGGCACTGAGCCCTGGGCAGGTCCCTGCTGAGGGAGCTGTCCCTCAGGGCTGCGGCTGCGGTTCTGTGCCAGGGGCAGGGGCTGCACAGGCCCAGCCAGCAGGGGGCGAGGGGAGCCCACTGTGGAGCTGGAGGGCCGTGGAGCCTGGGCCGAGGCAGGGCCCTTGATTCCTTTTTGAGGGTTCCAGAGGGGTGTCCCCACAGGGACCAGCACCCACGCCGTGTCTGTGTGTCCTCTTCTAGGCTGCCTTGGACATCTGTGAGCCAGAATCCAGTGGGGCTCCAGCCGCCTGCGCCATGGATCTCAAGGTCAGATGCTCCCGGAGGAGGGATGTGGGAGCGAGGGGGGGACGCCAGCTTGTCCTTCATGCGTGTGGTCCGTGTGGACCCAGCGCCCCTGTGTGACAGCGCTGCTGAAGGGGACTCACGTCTCTGACGACTGGGGTGCAGTGAACAGGAGAGAGAGCCCCTCCCCTCTGCTCTCCAGCCCTCCACCTCCTGCCTGGCTGCAAGGGGGCTTGCTTTCTTTTTATTTTCTTTTTAATTCTTTTATTGATTGATTGATTTGAGACAGAGAAAGGGAAGGGAGAGAGAGAGAAACATCGATTTGTTCCACTTATTGATGCATTCATTGGTTGCTGCTTGTGTGTGCCTGACAGGACTGAACCTGCAGCCTTGGCGTATCGAGGCAGCGCTCTGACCCGCTGAGCTGCCGGCCAGGGCCCAGGAGGCTCTCTGGCTTGAGACTATTGAAAAGCTATAGAGTTATTGGGCGAGGTCACCCACAGGTCATACAGGCCCTCCGCCTGCCTTCAGCACCTAAGCCTTGTCTGCACTTACTTTTGAATGAGCTTGGAAGAGAAAATCACGACATAGTCCGTCCAGAGCTCTTTATTCATCTACTTACGTCAAGTCTTCCTGGTTCCCTCCTTTGCCAAGTTCTCTCGAGTCTTCAGGGCCACAGCAGCAGGGCTCTGGTGTGCGCAGCGCGCCCCTCAGCCTCTGCACCCGCTGGCCACGGAGGAGGGCTCTGTAAAAGGCCAGGGCGTGTGGCTAGGGCCTGGGCGGCCCAGGGCTCTGAACCCCGCAGGGGTCCTGGGGAACAGCCTCGAGCGTGCGGACTGCTGGGCAGCCGGAGGGCCAGAGACAGCGCGAGCTCAGCGGAGACGGCAGTTGCTTGAACAGGAGGTTTTGGGAGCTCCCTTTGTTGATAAAGGGCTATTCAGAGACCAGCACACTCTGCTGCTGGGGCCCTTAAGCCCACCCACTGCCCCTCACGGCCCGGCTGTGGCCCGCCTGCTCGCCAGCGGGAACCACACGCGCCCTGGGCTTTCTCTCGGCCTGTCCTGCTTCTCCTGGCATCTCTCCCATGCAGGAAGGTGGATATCACTGCTCCCAGATTATTTCCAGTATTCTCTTTTTTCCTCCAAGGCGAGAAAACAGACAGGTTGCCCAGCGTTCCAGAGCCGAGTGCACAGGGAACAGCGAGCAGTCCCTGTGATGTGCAGGGTTTGGCCTCCCCCCATCAGAATGTTCTTCCTGTTATTGGTTTTTCTTTTTTCTTTGATTTTTTTCTCAGTTTTAAAAAAATACGATAATTTTTTTAATGGTGGTAAAATATACATAGCATAAAATTTATGATTTTAACCATTTTAAGTGTCCAGTGTAGTGGCGTTAAGTACATTCCCACAGCTGTGCCGTCACCACCGTCCATCCACAGAAGACTTCCGTCTTCTCCAACCGAAACCGTGTCCCCACTGGGCGCTCACGTCCATCCTGTGCACACCCGGCCCGGCCGCCCACTCTGTGGACAGCGGTGCAGTCCCATGGTGTTTGTCCTCCAGTGTCTGGATTATTTCACTGGCCATAGTGTCTTGCGTTTGGATTTGTTTTACTGTGTGTATGGTACTGTTCATCCATACTTTAGCATTCTTCTTTGACTTTTTTGATATTTAGAAAAACAGAAAATAAGTGAGATTGATTTGGGGGGTTTTGTGTTTATTTGCAGCTCTCTTTGCCAGATTGAGAACCAGGGTTATGCCAGTTATCAGACACACTGGAGAGCTCCCCAGTTCTCTCTGCATCTCACCTAGTCTTACAGCCACCTTTAGGTGGGTTTTGTAATATTTCCAGCAAGACTTGCTAAGTCTTGACCATTTATTTTAACATATTTTTTCCTATGACCTAAAAGGATAAATAGCTATCAAATCTTTTATCTTTGAGACACCCATTTTAACTTTCATTACCGGAAGGGTCAGACACGGCCGCACTGTCAGCAGCTCGGCTGTCCTTGGAGGGCGGTGCTGTCGGCCTCTGGCCCCGCCCGCTCTGGGGCACGTCCAGCAGGCGCTTGGCCTGTGGCAGCTCATGCTTCCTTTCCCTCCCTGCCCGTCCTCGGCCGTCAGTTACTCTGGCAGAGACGGTGAGCAGCCAGCCGCTCTGCATCAGACATTGGACACCTGATTATCAGCCTCTCGGTCAAAGGGAAGTCCACAGGTGAAGACCACCTGTGCTGGCGTCCTGGTCCTGGCCGATGGACACATCGCCACAGCCGAGTGTCTCTCAGCTCAGGAGGCCGCAGTCTGGCTCCTTGGGGGGCGCAGGGAGAGGTGGCCCTGCTGGCCCTGCTGGCCGCCAGCACTGTCGCTGGCCTTGGCTTGTCGCACGGCACTCCAGTTCCGTCTGTCTGCGCAACTGTGGTCCCGTGTGCCTCTGCGAGCCCGTCTCCTCAGGGCCTGCCCTGGTCCAAGTGACCGACCTTAACTTATTTCCCAATAAGGTCACATTCATAGGGACTTGGGGTGAGCACTTGAATGTTTCTTTTTGGGGAACACAGTTCACTGCTCAACACTGCCCCAGTCCTCTCCTCCCCGTAGCTGACACGTCTCCGTGGGGGAGTGAAGCTGTCCTTGACTTTCTAAGGTGCCCAGACCCTGGCCTCATTGTGACACTGAATAGTGAAGCTTTCATATAACATTTTCCCTTTTTTAGGAGTAATTTTGGAGAACTAAAGGCTGAATAACAATACGTAAGCATTTTATTTATTTAAAACAATTTACTTCCTAAAAACTGTCCTAACAGTTTTCTGATTTTTCTAATGAAAAGTATTAAGGACTTAGGAGATAGAAATGCATTTTACCTGCACCTTCATCCTCTGACCGCACACCGCCCACGTGTCCGCTGTGCATTGCCCTGGCTGGTGCACCGTAGGCCCTGGCCTTCCAGGTGGTTCCCTCTTCATCTGGGTCTTTGCTTGTTCTGAGTTCACCTAGCTGCTGATGCTCAAATACTCACCTGTGTTTGTCAAGAACACTGTCCCAAATGGAGTCAGCACCCCAGAAACCTCTGTCCTGCCCCACAGCAGAGGCTGGGCTGAGCTCCTGCCGCAGTGCTGCCACGGGACGGAGGCCGCGGGCCTAGGCCACCAGCCCCTCCGCGGAGCAGGAGCCGTGCTCGTGGCCTCTGTGGGTTTTGGTTGAGAGGCATGCCCACCCAGGTCTGCCCAAGGGGAGAGGGTATCTGGTCACTGCTGCCCAGTATGTATTGAACATCTTCTGTTTGCACGACACCATCCTGGGCTCACCAAGGAGACTGGATGCATGGCCAGCAAAGGTGGGCTCAGGCTGGTACCAGACACGTGGGACTTGGTAAAAGCAGCGATGTCAGCTAAATGCTGGTGCTTGCTTGAGTTCCTAAAACAGCCTTGGGGCTTCCTACCCTGAAAACAAGCTCACCCCAGTTAGATGTTGTCAGAACGTCATTCGAATGGTAGACAGCCGACTTGTGCAGAGTGGGAGCTTGCTCTCGGGCATCTGCACAGACTGGCCCCTGCCCGAGACTGCGCAGGACCTCTCGTGCCCACAGGGTTATTAGACCTCTTGGGCCGGTGAGGCGGTTTCAGGCCCCACGGTAGCCGGAGCCCTTCGGCCAGCTCAGCCTCCCTGACCCCTTTCCTCTCAGGTCAGCAATGGCTCAGGCCTCCAGGACGAGCACGTCGTCAACTTGCTGGTGTTCGGCTTCCTCCAAAACTGCTCTGGCTGCAGTTTCCACACAGACCTGCAGGTGCTGGGCCGTGAGCTGCCTGTGCCAGCCGGCTGGCGGGAGCTCCGCGACGACGAGCTGCAGACAGACGGCGGCCGGCACAGCCGCTTCGTCTTGGAGACAGGTGAGCGTGGCCCGCGGCTCCGCCTTGCTGCCAGGGCGGTGAGGACCCCTGAGAGCTAGAAGGGGCCTTTGGGCTCAGCCCCGCCCGTGGGGTGGTGTCACGTGGCTGCTGGGTCTGCCCTCGGCCCGTGGAGCAGGCCTCGCTCAGTGTCCAGTCAGCTGAAAACCCACTCGGTTTCTTAATAGTGACTCTTCATATCTGCATAGCACCTTACACTTTTAGTTTTGTATATGCTACGGGGCATTGAAGTAGTCTGAATCTCATTTCCAGATGAGGAAACTGGGGCCCAGAGAAGAGCGATTGACAAGCCCCAGATGACGGGCCAGGCCTCTTTCCTTGAGCAGGGCCCACCCCCATGACCGCTGCTGCCTTTGGGGGCTCCACGGGTTCCAGATGTCCTCCACGTCCCCCCTCAGCCCGGGCTGTCCTCCACCTCAGCGTCACTCCTTTAGCCCTTGGTGGTGGCCACCCCGCGCTGACGGCTGGGGGGCAGGCTGGGGAGTGTGTGGGCATCACCATTCCCAGGTCAGGGGACAGCGGCCCACAGGTGTGTGCACATTTGAATTCCATGAGAAATTTTTTCAGAATGCATGGTCCCTGGCCCCTGCTCCAGCTGTTGTAGGGTGGGAGGCTCTGGGGTAGGCCCTGGCTAGATTCGCGGCCTTAAAGCCTAAGGTGACTGAGGCCCTAGACCCCAAGCCTCCCTATCTAGGAGAGGACTGAAATCCTGCGACCCTGGCATCTCCTGGCACTGGGGTGTGCACTGCCCTTCGGTGGCGTTGAGGGAGACCAACAGCCCATCCAACCTCAGGACCCTAGCCCGGCCTCAGATCTGGGGGGTGGGGCATGGCCGGAGGTCCCCACTAGCCAGGGTGGGCCAGGCATTCTCTGCCTTAGAGTCCAGCTGGCGTGTCTCCGGCCCCTTTGGGAAGGTTCAGTGAGGGAGGGGCAGGAATGGCTTTGCTGCCAGCAAGTCCTGCAGCTGTGACTGCCACTGGCGGCTTGCCCTTGCTGTCCTTGAGCAAAGCCTGGCTTTACTCAAATGGTGTTTGCAAAACTGATGATGGGCTGTCCCTGTGAGCTCACCCTCTGGTAGAAAACCAGCATGTAGATTCCAAACCTGACAAAATTTGGAAGCAAAAGGCAAAACAGAGGCTCTGGCCACTGCGAGTTTCGTGGTGAATTCCCTCAGCTGCACACAGCTGAGTCAGCCGTGACTCCCACAGTGCCGGCCGAGGTGGAGAGCCCAGGCCGCCAGCAAGGCGGTCAGGGGTGTGGGAGCGGTGGAGCAGGTGGGGGCCTCCGATCCCCGTGGGGGAAACTTCCCAGTGGCCACGGAATCGCCTGGGCTGTGAGCTCGTGGTTTTGCTCTGGGCCACAAGAGGGAAGGCGAGCCTCGGTGGCACCGGGGAGCACTCACTGGGTTGACAAGGACATCAAAGGGAAGGGGCGGAGCTCAGTGATGGAAGGTGCTGACTTGTCACTTCTGCAGAGGCGAGTGTGTGGAAAGATCTTTTTAAAAAAAAATTTTTTTTTTATCCTCACCCAAGGATATATGTTTACATTTATCTTCAGATAGAGTGGGAGGGAGAGAGAGAGAAACATCGGTGAGAGAGACACATCGACTGGCTGCCTCCCACAGGACCCTGACCAGGGCCGGGGACGAACTAAAACGGAGGTACGTGCCCTTGACCGGAATCGAACCCGTGACTCATTGGTCCCTGGGCCGACGCTCTGCCACTGAGCCAAACCGGCCAGGGCGTGGAAAGTTCTGAGTAGGAAAGGGATGTCGCGTGGACGCTGCATGTGTCGTGACCGGTGCCCCAGTGAGGCAGACACCCAGGGCACACCGTGCGAGGGCGCGTGCTCCTGTTGGTGCCCTGGTCCCTGCTGCCGGCGCCTTGCTGGCCCGGACGTTGTGGACAGTGGCCTGCAGGGGCTGTCTTGGCCCAGCAGGGGTGGGGGGGGTGGGGGGGGGGGAGACACCGTCTGCCTAGGGCAGGGCCAGTGCAGCCCGGAGCTGTCCGGGGCGTGAGAGCCATGCGGGCGTCCCAGGCACAGAGGAAGCAGTCCAACCCCAGTTATCCGACGTCTCCCCTCCTGAACAGCTCGGCTCTCCACCAGGTTGTTCACAGAAAAAATGTCCTGGTTGTTGAACAAAACCGTTTTTTTTTGGTGGTAGTTGTTATTATGTTTTTACTGATTTTTTAGAAAGAGGAAGGGAGAGAGACATAGAAACATCCATGTGAGAGAGTACATGGATCAGCTGCCTCCTGCATGCCCCCCACTGGGGATCATCCCGCAACCCGGGCATGTGCCCTTCCGGGAATCGAACTGCACCTCTCAGTCCATGGGGCGAAGCTCAATCCACTGAGCCACACCAGCCGGGCACAAAACTGGTTCTTTACCCGACAACCCTTTCATGCTGATACCTCTATGATGAGTCACATGTCTCTCAGGCGACAGAGGAGAGAATGCGTGAGCACGAGTCAGTTTACTGCTAAACCTCGAGTTGTTCACATCTCAGGAAATTGTGCTGTGGATATTTCTGTGTTGTGTTTTTGCTTTTGTTACTGCTTATTTTTTTTTCTTTTTCTTAATTGTTTTTGTTACAGATGTTTCTCCTTTTTTCCCCATTGACACCCTCCTCCCCAACCCCCCACCCGTCCCCAGCTTTGTTGTCCATGTCCATCAGTTATGCATACATGCATATAAGTTCTGTGGTTTATCTTTTCCCTCCCCCCCACCCCCTCTTCTGAGGGTTGTCAGTCTGTACCCTACTTCCACATCTCTGGGTCTACCCTGTTCCCCAGACTGTTATGTTTATTATATTCCACAAATGAATGAGATGTGATATTTGTCTTTCTCTGCTTGGCTTGTTTCGCTTAGGATAATACTCTCGAGGTCCCTCCATGTCGTCTCAAAGGATAAGAGATCTTTCTTTCTTACAGCTGCATAGTACTCCATTGTGTATATGTACCACAGCTTTTTTATCCATTCATCCACTGATGGACACTTGGGCAGTTTCCAGATCTTAGCTATTGTAAATAGTGCTGCTATGAACATGGGAGTACATGTGTTCTTTCTGATTGGTGTTTCAGGTTTCTTAGGGTATATTCCTAGAAGTGGGATCACTGGGTGAAATGGCAATTCAATTTTTAATTTTTTGAGGTAACACCATAGTGTTTTCCACAGTGGCTGCACCAGTCTGCATTCCCACCAGCAGTGCACTAGAGTCCCCTTTTCTCCACACCCTCGCCAACACTTGTTGTTTGATGCTGTGTTGATGGTGGCCATTCTGACAGGTGTGAGGTGATACCTCATTGTTGTTTTAATTTACATCTCTCTGATGATTAGTGATGTTGAGCATTTCTTCATATGTCTCTTAGCCATTTATATGTCCTTTTTGGAGAGGTGTCTATTTAGTTCCTCTGCCCATTTTTTAATTGGGTTCTTTGTCTTCCTTTTATTGAGTTGTATGAGCACTCTATATATTTTGGAGATTAACCCCTTATCTGATGTATCATTGGCAATTATGCTCTCCCATACAGTGGGTTCCCTTTTCGTTTTGATGGTTATTTCTTTTGCTGTGCAGAAGCTTTTGAGTTTGATGTAGTCCCATGTGTTCATTTTTTCCTTTGTTTCTGTTGCCTTAGGTGATGTATCAGTGAAGATTCTGCTGCGTATGATGTCCGAAATTTTGTTGCCTACATTTTCTTCTAGGATTTTTATGGATTCACGAGTCACATTTAAGTCTTTTACCCATTTTGAGTTTATTCTTTTGTATGGTGTAAGTTGATGGTCTAGTTTCATTTTTTGCATGTAGCTGTCCAATTTTCCCAACACCATTTATTAAAGAGGCTGTCTTTGCTCCATTGTATGCTCTTGCCACCTTTGTCAAATATTAATTGAGCATAATGTCTTGGGTCAATTTCCGGATTCTCTGTTCTGTTCCACTGGTCTATATGCCTGTTCTTGTGCCAGTACCAGGCTGTTTTGATTATAGTAGCTTTGTAGTATAACCTGTATCCAGTATCGTGATCCCACCTACTTTGTCCTTCTTTTTCAAGATTGCTGTGGCTATTTGGGGTCTTTTTTGGTTCTATATGAACTTTTGGAGTATTTGTTCTAGTTCTATGAAATATGTCACTGGTATTTTGATGGGGATTGCATTGAATCTATAGATTGCTTTGGGTAATACGGACATTTTAATGATGTTAATTCTTCCAATCCATGAACAAGGTATGTGCTTCCACTTTTTTATATCTTCCTCTATTTCTTTTTTCAATGTCCTGTAGTTTTCTGCAAATAGATCCTTTACTTCTTTGGCTAAGTTTATTCCTAGGTATCTTAATTTTTTTGCCGCGATGGTAAATGGGATTGTTTTTTTAGTTTCTCTTTCTGTGAGTTCATCATTGGTGTATAAGAATGCCGTCGATTTCTTGATGTTAATTTTGTATCCTGCTACTTTGCCAAATTCCAGTATTAGGTCTAGTAGATTTTTGATCGAGTCTTTAGGGTTTTCTCTGTATAATATCATGTCATCTGCGAATAATGACAGTTTCACTTCCTCCTTTCCAATTTGGATTCCTTTTATTTTTTCTTCACGACTGATTGCTGTGGCTAAGACTTCCAGTACTATGTTAAATAAGAGTGGCGAAAGTGGGCATCCCTGTCTTGTTCCTGTTCTTAAGGGAAATGTTTTTAGTTTTTGCCCATTGAGTATGATGTTGGCTGTAGGTCTTTCATATATGGCCTTTATTATATCAAGATATGATCCCTCTATTCCCAAATTGCTGAGCGTTTTTATCAGAAATGGGTGCTGGATTTTGTCAAATGCTTTTTAAGCGTCTATTGATATGATCATGTGGTTTTTATCTTTCATTTTGTTTATGTGGTGTATCACATTTATTGATTTGCGAATATTGAACCAGCCTTGCATCCCTGGGATGAATCCCACTTGGTCATGGTGAATAATTTTTTTTATGTATTGCTGCATCTGATTTGCTAGTATTTTGTTTAGGATTTTGGCATCTGTGTTCATCAGGGATATTGGCTTGTAGTTTTCTTTCTTTGTAGTGTCTTTTTCTGGTTTTGGAATTAGAATTATGCTGGCCTCATAAAACGAATTTGGAAGTCTTCCTTCTTCTTGAATTTTTAGAAATAGTTTGAGGAGAATGGGTGTTAGTGCTTCTTTGAATGTTCGGTAAAACTCCCCCGTGAAGCCATCCGGGCCTGGGCTTTTGTTTGCTGGGAGAGTCTTGATTACATCTTCAATTTCCTTCGTTGTTATTGGTCTGTTCAAGTTTTCTATCTCTTCCTGGTCCAGTTTTGGGAAACTATGTGTTTCTAGAAATTTGTCCATTTCACTTAGATTGTCGAATTTGTTGCCATATAAATGTTCATAGTATTTGTTAACGATCCTTTGTATTTCTGTGGTGTCAGTTGTTACTTCTCCTCTTTTGTTTCTGATTTTGTCTATTTGGGTTCTCTCTCTTTGTTTCTTGGTGAGTCTAGCTAAGGGTCCATCAATCTTGCTTATTTTTTCAAAAAACCAGCTCTTTGTTTCATTGATCCTTTGAATTGTTTTTCTGGTCTCTATGTCATTTATTTCTGCTCTGATCTTTACTATCTCCTTCCTTCTACTTGCTCGGGGGTTTTCTTTTTGTTTGCTTTCTAGTTCTTTAAGTTGTGAGGTTAGAAAGTCTATTAGAAATTTTTCTTGTTTCTTGAGGTAGGCCTGTAGTGCTATGAACTTCCCTCTCAGAACTGCTTTCGCTGCATCCCATAGATTTTGTGTTGTTGTGTGTTCATTTTCATTGGTTTCCAGGAAGTTTTTAATTTCTTCCTTGATCTCCTCAGTAACCCATTCATTGTTTAATAAGATGCTATTTAGCCTCCATGTGTTCAAATGTCTTTGCATGTTCTTGTTGCAATTGATTTCTAGTTTCATGCCACTGTGATCTGAGAAGATGCTTGATATGATTTCAATCTTCTTGAACCTGTAGAGACTTCGTTTGTGTCCTAACATGTGGTCTATCTTTGAGAATGTCCCATGTGCACTGGAGAAGAATGTGAATTCTGTAGTTTTGGGGTGTAATTCTCTGTAAATATCTATTAAATCCATTTGGTCTAGTGCTTCATTTAGAGTCTCTGTTTCCTTGTTAATTTTTTGTCTAGCGGATCTATCCAGTGATGTCAGTGGGGTGTTGAAGTCCCCTGCTATGATTGTATTGCTGTCGATTTCTCCTTTGAAGTCTTCCAGAAGATTTTTAATGTATTTTGGTGCTCCTATATTGGGTGCATATATGTTTACCAAGGTTATATCTTCCTGTTGGATAGATCCTTTTAAAATTATGTAGTGACCTTCTTTGTCTCTAGTTATGGCCTTCATTTTGAAATCTATTTTATCAGATATGAGTATTGCTACCCCAGCTTTTTTTTTCCTTTCTGTTTGCTTGGAAGATTGTTTTCCATCCCTTCACTTTCAACCTATGTGCGTCTTTTGTTGTGAGGTGGGTCTCTTGTAAACAACATATATATGCTTTCTTATCCAATCAGCTACTCTGTGTCTTTTGATCGGAACATTCAATCCATTTACATTTAAGGTGATTATTGATATGTACTTATTTATTGCCATTTTTGTTTAGTGTGGTTTTATTTTCCTTTCTATTTCTTCTACTAAATACAGCAGTCCTTTTAACATTTCTTGGAGTGCTGGTTTGGTGCTAATGTATTCCCTTAGCCTTTTTTTTGTCTGGGAAGTTCTTTATTTCACCTTCTGTTTTGATGATAGCCTTGCTGGGTAGAGTAGTCTTGGGTTCAGATCCTTGTTTTTTATGACCTTGATTACTTCATGCCATTCCCTTCTGGCCTGTAGTGTTTCTGTTGAGAAGTCAGCTGATAGCCTTATGGGGGTTCCTTTGTAGGTAACCTGTTGCTTAGCTCTTGCTGCCTTTAGGATTCTCTCTTTGTCTTTAATTTTTGGCATTTTAATTACTATGTGTCTTGGTGTGGGCCTGTTTGTGTTCTTCTTACTTGGGATTCTCTGTGCTGCTTGAACTTGAATGCCTTCTTCCTTCACCAAATTAGGGAAACTTTCTGTCACTATTTCTTCAAATATATTCTCTAACCTTTGCTCATTTTCTTCTTCGGGGACTCCTCTGATGCGAATATTATTACGTTTCCAGTTGTCCCACAGTTCTCTTAAGCTGTCTTCCTGTTTTTTCATTGTTTTTTCCTTTTGGTTTTCTGATTGGTTGATTTTTCTACCCTGTCTTCTAATTCACTGATCCGGTACTCAGCTTCTTCTGCTCTGCTATTTAGTCCTTCCAGTGTGTTCTTCATTTCTGCTATGTCATTCTTCATTTCCAATTGGTTTATTTTCAATATTTCTATGTCTTTGCTCATGGTGTTGATGTCCTTACACATGCTGTTGAGCTTCCTCAAGATCATGGCTCTGAATTCTAGTTCTGTTAACTTGCTTACTCCATTTCATTTATCTCATCTTTGCTGGAGGTCTCTTGTTCTTTCATTTGGCATCTGTTTCTTTGTTTCACCATTTTGGCTATCTCAGTGGGTTTTGGAGCCTGCCAAATTTTCCCTGTGGATGTTGGTGTTCTGCTGTGTGGCTCCCTCTACTGGGTTATTGTTACTGCTTATTATTATTATTAATGCATACAGTAAGTCACCATGGGTCCTAAGAAGGTGAGTGATTGCAACAAAGTGAAAAGGAAAGTTATGAGAATGACAGAGCTTAAAAAAGAAATAATTGCAAAGTATGACAGAGGTTTGTGTGTCTGACCTGGCTACCGAGTATGGCATGGTGAAATCAAGGATTAGCATAGTGTTAAAACATAACGAGGCCATCAAGAGTGCTGATGTTGCTAAGGGTGTGAAGGTGCTCACGAAACCATGATCACGGGCAACTGAATGGGGTTAAAAGGGGATCATTTGGGGTCTGGAACAGATTCATTCAACTTACACTATTTCTAATGGGAAAAATGATTTGGTTTTCGAACAAATCACTTCTTGAACAGCCTTCTAGACTGAATTAAGCTCGAGAAGCTAGGTTCCACTGTGTAAGCTCTGACCAGAGACATGACCACAGCTGGCATTTACTGAATACTTACAGGAGCTGGTGTGGGTTCGTTCACTCACTCACGTGTGTTAATGAGGATGTGCACTCAGCGTCTTCTGTGGGCCTTGTCCCCAGTGCACTTGGCAGTAAACAAAGCAGATAAAAAATCAGAGCCCTTGTGAGGCACGCATGCTGTGTGGGCGTCAGACAGACACAGTAATAGTAGGTCGTGAGCACCAAGGCAGGGAGCGGAGGGAGTGAAGAGGGCGTGTGGCAGGGAGGTGGGTGCTGACCGGGGCCATCCGAGGAGCAGCTCTGTGGAGGCCGGTGAGCTGGGCAAGTGGGAAGAGTCCTGCTAGAGAGCGGGCAGGCTGCCCAGAGCCTTCCAGGCCAGAGTGGGGGAGCTGATCCACAGGCTGCCCTGGGGGAAAGTAGGAGAGGGTGTGGCCAGGTCTGTGGCCCCGGAGTGGCCCAGGGGGCTCTGACTCGGTCTGACTGCGGAGCTCTGTCCTGATGCCTCCTTAGGCTGACACCTGTTGGGGGTGGCATACAGATGGGCAGCCTCAGGGCTGCTGCCGGGTTTATGCCTCAGGTGCCCACACTCAGGGCGCCCCAGCGTCACCAGTCCTTTCCGTGTTCAGGGAGAGGTCAGCTCCTTCAGCCAGATTTCTGCTTTCTGCTCCCCCGGGCCCTGACCCCAGTCCCAGCACTGCGTCTGCGGGGACCCCATCCGCCACGGTGCGCTGTGGACGTGGGAGACGGCCCTTGGCTCTGAGGCAGAGTCCCTTCCTTTCTCGGGGGGCGCAGTGGGGTGAGGGTGAGCGGCCGTTGTCTGATTCTGCCGTCTCTGCTGCCTCTGCCTGGTTCAGATTCTGAGAGCCAAGAGGAAATCATCCGGAGTGTGGCCAGGCAGCTCGCCCAGATCGGGGACAGGATGGACCGCAGCATCCCCCCCACCCTGGTGCGCCGCCTGGCGGGGCAGTTCATGGATGGGAGCCTGTCCGAGGAGGTGAGTGGAAGCCTCTGCGCCTTTTCCGGGTTAACCGCGAAGTGTGAGCGCTTCTTCTGCTGTCAGCTGGATTAACGAGGTCTGTGCTGTCTCCTGCCAGACCAGTGTTCGGGAGGTGACTCAGTTCGTGACTGTCCACAAAAGAACTGGAAATAGAAATTATAGCATGGTTAATCATCTTTCAGAAGAATGAAGTTACTTGACATTTAGGAATAAGTCAAGAGTTTGAGGAATAAAAGCCTCTAAAGAGATGAACAGCCCTGGTCGGTTTGGCTCAGCAGTTAGAGCGTTGGCCCACGAACCAGAGAGTCCTGGGTTCGGTTCCCGCTAAGGGCATGTGCCTCAGTTACAGTTTGTCCCCGGCCCCGGTTGGGGTCGTGTGGGTGGCGACCACTCAATGTGTCTCTCTCACATCGATGTTTCTCTCTCTCTCTTCCTCCCTCCCTCCTTCCTGCTCTGTCTGAAGATAAATGCAAAAATGTCCTCGGGTGAGGATTAAAAAAAAAAAAAAGATGAACAAAATGTATATGACTACCAGAAATAACGTTCTTCAGTTTTAGGGAGCTGAGTAAAAATGCCCGTAGAGAACTTGAAGCCCCTTCCCCAGGTGTGACGAGAAGAGGGACACCTGAGCCCCCTGGCTCCATGGTGACAGCCCGCAGCTTGGTGCTTGCAGACTTTCTGTCACTTGCCCAGCACTCGGGGGTACAGAGGTCGGGCACTGAGCCCTTCCTGAGGAAACCTGCTGGGGTCCCTTCGGGTGGGGCCACGCAGCTGGCACAGGATCGCAGCGTGCAGTGCCGCCTGGGCCTCACCCTCGTCTGCAGGTGCTTTCCAGTCTCAGGCCCGTGGCGAGCCTGCTCAGGGCAGGTGGCTTCACAGGAGCGCTTCCCCCTCCCTGCACTGGGTCTGCCCAGGAGCTGGCCTGCGGCGCCTGGGGTGGCGGACTGGCCCCGGGTGCGGGTGTGGGGCCTCGGAGGCGATGCGGGCTGCTCAGCCCCTCGGCGTCGAGCGCATCGTGGCCTGTGTGGTCAGTGAGTGTCCCTGCCCGGGAGTGCTCTCAGTCTTCCTTCCCCGCCGCCTCTCAGAACTGCGTTGCTTCTCACCCTCCCCGTGCACTGTAGCTGATTGACCCACACTCCCTGGGACAGGGGAGCGTGCTGCTTCCTGCTTCTGCGGGAGGACATTTCCCTTCGACGGGAGAACGTCAGACCCGGTCGGAGCCCTCTGTTTGCCTCCCTGCAGGACCGGAGGGAGGGCCTGGCGGCCGCCCTGGAGCAGGTCATGCAGATGTACCCTAAGGACATGGAGCAGGAGAAGACCATGCTGACGCTGACCATGCTGCTGGCCAAAAAGGTGGCCGATCACACTCCGTCCTCGCTCCGTGATGTCTTTCACACAGCAGTGAACTTTATTAACCAGAACCTGCTCACCTGTGTGAGGAACTTGGTCAGAAATGTAAGCACCCGCGCTCAGCTCCTTGCGTTCCCTCTGTCCTCTTGGGGGTCTCTGCCTGCTCCCCACCCACTCTCCTCGCGGCCCTGCCCCCGGCGGAGCCCTCTGCTCCCTTTCTCCTGCCTGGCCAGCCCAGCACACGCCGTGCCAGGCCTCCCTGCCAGGGACAGAGGCTTGGTCTTGCTTCCATGAGCAGGAAGGTTATGTGGCAGGAGGTGGCCGGGATGCCTAGTGTCCTTCTGAGCTTTGCCAGCTTTGTTTTTAAGATGCGCTGCTGTCAGGGGAAGGCTTACTTCACACCGTCCACGGACGTGTGATGGTGGCTGTGGGTGCTGTAGACGCTGGAGCAGAAGGAAGGTGGCTGAGGGATCTACGCTGAGCGTCCCCAGGTCTGCTCTCAACTTACCTCGTCGCAAAAATAATATAATCACCCGGCCGGTGTGGCTCAGTGGATTGAGTGTCGTCCCACGGACTGACAGGTCCCAGTTTGATTCCCCATCAGGGCACATGTCTGGGCTGTGGGCTCGATCCCCAGTAGGGGGCGTGCAGGAGGCAGGGATCTATGTTTCTCTCTCACATTGATGTTTCTATGTCTCCCTCTCTAAAAAGTCAATAAAAACATATCAGCCCTGGCCAGTTTGGCTCAGTGGTTAGAGCATCGACCCACAGACCGAAGGGTTGCAGGTTCGATCCCTGGCCCCAGTCCGGTCGTGTGGGAGGCAACCATTGCTGTCTCTCTCTCACATCGATCTCTCTCTCTCTCTCTTCCCCCTCCCCCCACCCCTTCCCTCCCGTCCACTCTAAAAATCAATGGAAAAATATCCTCAGGTGAGGATTAACAAGAAATTAAAAAATAAAAAGGGGGAAAAACTATCTAAAACCTGTGTCTCATAACCAGGATATTAAAAGTCACCTTCTTCATGACGCTGCCGCCCAAGAAGGCCAGAGAGCCCTTCAAGTCTGCTGCTTCAGGTTCATAGTGCCAGCCGGAGGTTCAGTGGGTGGTCTTTTCTTTAAATCTGAAAATATTAGTCAGTATTTGGGTTTTATGTGTCCAAAGCATTATTCAGGCACCCAACCCTCTTCAAATTAACGGTAAACCTTAAAAGCTTTCTCTGTCTGCTGTGGACTGTAGTCATACGGGCACTTTACAACAGGAGCGTGGCCCGGCCGGTGTGGCTCAGTGGTTGAGCGTCGACCCTGCACCAAGAGGTGGCCGGTTCGATTCCCGGTCAGGGCACATGCCCAGGTTGTGGGCCCGATCCCCAGTGGGGGGCATGCAGGAGGCGGCCAGTCGATGTCCTCTCTCATCAATGTTTCTATGTCTCTCTCCCTCTCTCTCCCTTCCTCTCTCTCTCAAATCAATAAAGAAAAAATTAAAAAAAAAAACAGGAGCGTGAATATACATTTCAGATCAGGCGTCAAACCACGCTGAGTTGTTGGGAGCAGGCGCGGCTGAGGGAGCACGCACACAGCGCTCACTGAGCCTCTGATGCGGGCACACAGCACTGCTCACCGGCGGGGGAGGGGGCACGGCGGCGCGGCCCCCACGGCCTGCTTCCTTGGGCCCACTGAGATGCCTCTTGGCAGAAGTGGCCCCGCAGTTGGGAATACCCACTCTTAGCACCCTGAAAGCCCGTGTGTGCGGTTGCTCTCATGAAGCAGGAAGTGGGGTGCACGGGTATGAGGATGACAGGGCCCTAGAGAATGTTTTTTGGTGTTTTCTTTTAATCCTCACCCGCATATTTTTCTATTTATCTTCAGAGAGAGTATGAGGGAGAGAGAAACATTGACGTGAGAGAGACACATCAACTGGTTGCCTCCCACACAACCCCAACCAGGGCCGGGGACCGAACTACAAACTAAGTACCTGCCCTTGACCGGCATTGAACCCGCGATGCTCTGGTCCGCGGGCCGACGCTCTAACCGTTGAGCCAACTGGCCAGAATATGGCAAGAATATGTTTTTGCCTAAACCCCAGCTTCACCTGTACTGACTATGGCCCTAGAGTTCCTAAGGGCTGACTTCTGGTTTGTAAATTAGAACTGCTGATCTAGGCCTTAGAAAGTGGTCATCCATAAAGCAGTAACAGCTGTTCAGTTAGAGGTGCGCAGCACTACAAACTCTCAGGGGAGTTGACCCAAATCTGGGAGCTGACAGCAGTCACAGCTGGACTTTGGATGTGCTGAGTAAACATGTGCCAGAGGTTTGTTCTGGTTGGGTGAGAGGTTACAGATTCTCACTGATCCTGCACCAATCAGAACATGCAGGTTTAGTTGTGGCAGAGACTGCTGGATGCCCCAGTGTCTGTCCCCCATCTTCTCATGGCTGCAGGATTTGTAACTGGTCCATGGCCCCCGTTGACCTCCATAGCCCAGGCCCCCTTACAAGCTGTGACCTGTGACTTCTGGTGAAAGGGACACAGGCAGACGTGATACATGCATCTCTGCACTGTGTCCCTGAAGGGAAGGAGCCCGCCCTCTCCTTCCCCTTCTTGTTCCTAGGATGCAGGCACATGAGGATGTGGGTACCGGTGAGGACAACACCTTAGTGACAGGGACCAGCAGACGGGCTCCTGGTTCCCAGGGTGGTGCTGACACTGACATATAACTGGAGAAATAATATCTAATTAAATAACCTAGTTTAAGTCATGTTTAGATGGCCTGCCATGGAAGTTGAATGTACATTCTAAGAAATGCAATGTCTGTTTGGTAAAAATGAAGGCTGTAGAACTTGCAATCATTCACGGAGATTGGTCAGTTATGGCCACAGGCCAAATCTGGCCTGCTGCTTGTTGCTATAAACAAAGTTTTGCTGAAATAGCCATGTTCATTCATTTGCGTATTGTCTCTGGCTGCTCCCACATGTGACGAAGCCCACGTGGCGAGACCCACGGCCTACAGAGCCTGAAACACGACCTGGGCCTGACAGAAAAAGTGTGGCTGCTGTTAGAAGGAAAGAAAAAGAAAAACTGCTCATTCAGTATAAGTTAGGAAAGAGGCAGAAACAGTAAACAGGAAGTCATACAAAAGAATTAAAAAAGTCAGAAATAAGACACTATTGGTGGTCAAAAAAAATTAGACTAATTCTGGTTTTTCCTTTCTTGCTCCAGGAGATGGACTGAGTGGACGGACAAAGCCGCCCGGTGAACACTGGCTCTGCGGCGGCAGCTGGCGGCCCCGTGCCCACGGAGCGCGGCCACGCACGCCCGTCGTCAGAAGAGGCACCAGACAAGTTTTTTATGTCTCGCTGTTTTAAGGGTCGTGTTTTAAGCTGGTGACCCATTTATCAATCTCTACATTAAGATACTTGAATGAAAGTGGCGACTTGCACCAGTTGGAACAAGCTTGGTCCTATCTTTTAAATCGACACATTGTGCCTTTATCTTATTTCAGCTGTTGTAGGTCCCCACTTGAAAATTAAAGTTAAAAGCAGATTATAAGACAGAAGGAAAAAAAACAATGTTTTTTGTTAAAATAAAAAGTTGCCCGTTTGTTGAAGTGCAGCCTGGAGCCCAGTGTCCAGCAGCGTGCGGGCGGGGGCGGCGGAGGGGGCGCACTGCCCACCGGGGCTCCCTGGCGAGCGCAGCACCGCGGCGACGCCTCCCTGCCCAGCCCCAGCGGCACGGGCCCTGCAGTCAGACCTGCGCACTTCTCCCGCTTGATTTCCTTTTATTACAGGCGAGAAAAGCCACAGGCAAGGGAGAGGTGTGAGGAGGTTTCCGCCGAGTGCCTGTCCTCCCGAGAACGCCGGGCGTGGCTGCGGGCCGGTGGGAGAAGCGCTGCGCACCCTCCCGCGGCCGGGCCGCCGGCGCCGTGTGCTCCCGTTTCCAGCCACGGCCCTTAGTGCCCGCCTAGGAGGCTGTGTCAGGAAAGAACAGGTTTTACCAGGCATAAAAAATTAAAAAGACTTAAAAATTCAACAGTTGAATGCAAGTGATCACAAAATCAAATGTCTTAGTGCGCAAATAAGCCAGGGAGCTCTACACTTAGACGTGGTGCGGGACGGAGGAGGCTCCCGCAGCGCCCCACGGAGCCGTTCACACACCAGTGCATTGGGCCCAGTCACACACCTGCCCTCGGCTCTACGCTCACACTGTTGTTACTGAGAACATCACACTCTGGGGAAGCAGATGAACAAGAGTCATTAAGTACTAATAAATATTTCCTTGTTACCAAACACTTTTCTGTTCGTTGAGAGTCTAAATCCATCAGAAAGGAAACATGACATCATTCAGCATTAACTATGTGCCACACTAGGGCTGGGGCTCGATCTGATATCTGCAATATATTGCAAATATTAAAAGCAAATAGATGTTGTCATGCGGTATGAAGGCCATCATTTGGAAAAAATTTCTAGTAATGCTATTATTATGGATGTTTTGGAATGGACTTTTTTTTCAAAGGATTTGCATCCCAGTGGAAACAAGTTGAATCACACACATACATACCTACACTCTTATCCATTCGTGTGTCAAGCAGTACAATCAGGCTCTCACTAGGGGAGATACTTTCTTCCAGAAAGAGCAATTTAAATACAAGTAGTCAACTAGACTGCTGGAAGAGAGGAGAGCTCTCACGGAGCGAAGAATCCAGACTGATGGTTTTCTTCTTGCACAGCATCTTTACTTTCTACTGTTTTTCTTAAATTTATACATTGTCACTATTTTAACGCACTCTGTACACGTTTTGGTGTAAATTTTCCCAGACCAAGTCAGACATCCTTCCTGCTTACAAAGCAGGACTGTCCCCTCATGTCCCAGGCCAGCACTGTGAGAAGATTCCACGGTGTCACGGGCTCCGACCTCGAGCACACCCAGCCACGACTCGGGATGCCCTGGAAGTTGGTGGATTTTACACTGGTAACATAATCCTCGTGGCTACAACTGAGAAGAGCCTTTGTCTGAAGGAATGCGCTCCACCTGGTGTGATCAGGACCCAGCACCGACTGCGGAGCCGCCGGGCAGCCTCGAGGGTCGCAGCTGCATGCACGCTCTTCTTTTCCAACAGTTTCATGAACAGTGCTGACTGGTCCTGTTATGATCATGTTTTCAGAACCTGAAGTCAAACCAAGTATGTACTTAGGAAGACTACAAGACTGATTATCTAAATGGTTCCTCCTAACATTAATTAGGTTATATAAATAGAAAGATGAGTCCATCAGTTTTCCTCAAATTTCATTTTATTACAACCTCCAAAGTGTTCTCCCCAACACAGCACTTCTAACAGAAAGCAAATGTCAGATTTGGATTTTGTCCCTTTGCCCTGATTGGCGATAGGTAACAGGCGGGAGGAGGCGCCAGCATGAACCCATCATCATACACTGAGCGAAGCAGCTCTAGGAGGAGAGCGAATGAACTTCACATGGAGAAAAGTCCATGCTGCTCAGGTGAAATGCTATGTTCAATCAGCAAACATTCCTATTTCAATCCAGTAATTGTGAGATGAGCGCATTAGAACCAATAATAAATTTAAGAAATGAAGTAGGTGGAAAGAGGCACTTTTGATCTAAAGGAAGAAAGAAATGGAAGACTATGATAAGAAAAAAAATTATTTTCCTTAAGAACCAATCTATATAATACAATTCTCCTTTTATTATTTTTTATTTGAGAGGAAGGGAGAGGGAGAGACAGAAACATCGATGATAGAGAAACATCGATCAGCTGCCTCCTTGATCCCCTTTTACTGGGGATCAAGCCTGCAACCCGGGCATGTGCCCTGACCAGGAATCAAACTGGGACCTTCTGGTGCATGGGACGATGCTCAACCACTGAGCCACACTGGCTGGGCTATAACACAATTTTCTTGCTAGAATCGTCAGGAACCACCACATTATTCCAGACTCTAACTAACAAGATTGTACTTCAGCTTCCTTTTTTCCTGGGAAAGGAGGCAACAGACTAATCTTAAAATATAAAAACTTGTTCTAAATAGTACATTAGTACACCAACGTATTCTAGTGGTGCAAAGAACACACTGAAGTGGGCAATATCACTATAAAATTTTCCCTCAGGAGAGGTGAGAACAGGGCAAGAATCACCTTGAGCCAGCAGCTGCTTTTTAACTTATTAAAGGCTTTGTAAATATACCTGAGAACAGTTCCAACCTGAGCATAAGCTGCCTGGCTGGGGCTCTTGTGGTGTAAACAAGGTTCACAGGTGGAGGACCCTAGTGACAAGCTAGGTAGAGGTTAGTTTTGTGTAAAGAAAAAGAAGACAGGATATATTAATGTAATAACATGACAGTTTTCAACTCCCCATGGAGCGCTATATTGAGGTAACTAAACAATAGTGACTGAATTTCAAATCGGTATTCTATAGACAAGGCTACTATTAGCTTGACATTCTCCAGTGCACTGTGGAATGAATGGAAGGTTTTCACTGGGAGCCACTTACTGTCAGCTTCTGAGCAAGATGTGCTTGGTCAACCCTCTTTAAAAAATTTTTTTTCTTTTCTTTATTGATTTTAGAGAGAGAGGGAGAGGGAGAGAGCGATAGAAACATCGATGAGAGAGAACATTGATTGGCTGCCTCCTGCATGCCCCACACTGGGGATTTGCCCCACAACCTGGACATGTGCCCTGACTGGGAATCGGGACCCAGCACCGACTGCGGAGCCGCCGGGCATGGGTCGACGCTCAACCACTGAGCCACACCAGCTGGGCAAGTCAACCCTCTTGACTGAATGTTGAGAAGCCAAGCAATGCCTAGAGGTCGCCCCCACTTCTCTCCACAACCCATGGCATAGGCAGGGGAGAGAAGGAACAAAAGGGACAAACTGGGAAAAAGGGAAGAGAAAGGGGGTCGTGGTACTGCCTTCAGATCATTCAGTGATAATTCCTGTGTCAGACCACCTTACCCTTGTTTATAAGAAATGTTTATCTAACATATTAACTAAGAAAGCTAATGAAAGAGCTATACCAGTGATAACTGCTAATTCTTTGTAAGGCATCTCATTCAATATTTAAAGGGAAAACACCTGGTATAATTAGAAATTGGGAATAAGCCTGGACATAACCTTCTCTCATTTGGGAGAGCATGCTCAATACTTAGACTAGCCTGTATGGCACCTCTGTACAAATCAGTAGAGGCTCCCCTTCTTCCAGGGCACACGACAGTGAGCACAGGCTGCCCCTGTGCAGTGGACAGTCAGCACAGCCATGTGCAGAAAGCCTGTCAATACTGTTTTGCAGGGTCACAAAAAATGGTAAAAACTGGGAAAAGCAGTAGACTTAGAGTCAGAAAAGTTCAAATCACTGCCTCTCAGGTGCTGGAACACTAGAAAAGTTAGTAAATGCTCAACCAATATTTGCTAAAATTGTAATTACCCACACTTTTTTTTTTTTTTTTTTTTAAAGAAAAAGGGTATTCTAATATGAAAAAATATGCACCCTGAATTCAAAATCATGTCACCGTTGAACCTCCTCAGTGATAATAGGAGGTTATCACTAATGGTATATCTTGGTCCTCCACGGAAGAGGAAACTTTCAAAGGGCATCAAATGTGTTGCTGAGACTTTAAATGAAACAATTCTGGTGAGGGAATTGGTGCAGAGGCTAGAAGCCGTTCCTATAAAGCAAGCAGACAGGGACTATTTCATCAGGAGAGCTGATCCTCACAAATTTTTTGAAAGATAAGTTTGTGTAAAAAGACAAAGTAAGAGAAAAGGAAAAAATTTCTTATCACATACCTTTTATTTCTATAAAACATCTCAAAATAATTTTGAAATTCTATGGGTATGACATCTGTCCATGTCGTACCTTTAGGAAAAAGCAAGGAGCATCACTCTTCAGTCAGCGGGAACTGGCACAAAGGCTGAGGACGCTAATGGCAGCTATGGTTCAGTAACAACGTCTGTGTTCACTGTCTGTCGCCCCCACTACAAACCTAGGCAGTGGCTGCATCTGATATAAAAGATGGGACACAGGTGAGAGAAGGCATCAAGGATGACTCTGGGTGGTGAATGTGCGAACTAGATGGTCAACAGTTGTTTTTCTTCTTTGAGAAAGCTTTCTTTCTAGAGGCAATGGTAATCGTGAGAGTCCCCTAAGGCACAATGTAGAAGCGAATTTCTCTGGGCTCAAAATGATGCTTTTAGCACAGAGAGGATAAATTAGCATTCTTTAGTTCTGGTATTTTTCTCAACACACACTCACTGGCTTTGTGCCAAGTGCTCAGAACTCATCACATTCAGTAGAGCAGTTAAGAGTTCTAGAGCCCTTCATAACACAAACTTTTCCTCAAGAGTTTAAAGAATTAAATGATAAACATGGCGAGATCGTCTTAATTCTGTCCTTGAGTTGTATCAACAAGTTGGGTTTATTCTGAATTGTCCCCTCAGCTTAGATTTAGATGTTATGTAAGTCAGGGGGGCAAGGAGTGGCCTCCTGCTACCAGCCCCCACCAGAAAAAGGGAGGGTGAGAAGTGATCTTCTTTTCAACGTAACAGCAAACATCAGCGCTGCTGTAAGAGTAGTTCTCATTCGTGTTCCCTGCTCGTGCCAGAGGCAGAGGTAAGCCAGCGAGGACAGAAGGACACATATCCTGTTACTGCTCGGGAACTGTCCATGAGTCAGTCTCGAGAAAGCCAATGGAGGAGTGCTGTGTTCCACAGCAAAATGAACTGGCCAGGTAGCTTTGGGTTAATGTTCAACAGGTGGGAAAAACAAAGCAGCACATGGTGCATCGTACCACACTCTTATTCTTTCCTTTAATGGAGAACACAGACCCAAATATCCTAAGCCATATATCTCTCTAGCAGCTTGGAAATGAACCTAGTTTATATTAGTACTTAAATGTGTTCAGCCAATGGGTTTGAGGACATGGAGTTTGAAAGTGTGAACACTGGAAGGAAGTATTTTATTATAACAGGGAAAAAAAATCAAGATCACACACCAGTCTGCTCTTACCCTGTGCAAACACAGAGTAATCGAATGCAACAGAGCCCAAGAAGGAAACACTTCTGTACTACACTCATCCCACTGCCCCTCACCCTAGCTATATTAATCAAGGCACCAAAACCTTTAAAAGACTCACTCCCGAAATGGGACACGGAAACTTAGAACACCTACAGACATACCCATGGCAAAGCTGAACGGGCACACAAACACACTCCAGAACTTCCCTTGACCAACTTTTAAACAGTACTGCTTTAGGGAGAAGATTTATTTTTAAAAATAAAATTTAAAAAGAAAGCACATTTAAAACATCAAGTTTTGGTGATCAGGACAGGTGAAGTAATTTTATTACAAATTTCAGGATCTGCTCCGAGATGACAGGTATCAGGCATGCCCTGCGTATCGACACTGTGACCCTCAGGCACACGACGACACAGTCCTCCCACCCTTCAGAGGTGGGATCAGCCAGATGAAAGGAAATTATGCTGATCTGAACTAGTACACACTAGTTAGGATCATTCTGGTTCACCACTGGCATTTGGACTGTGAAGAGTTCCGCGGAGAAGCCTCCACTCTTGAACTCTGAGAGCCAGACTAGAATCTTGAGGGTAACCAAGAAAGTCAAGCTTCTCTTTTCATACTTTTTATTTCAATGATATTTAGGAGACTTTCTGTATTTCCTAAGAGTTATGATTTAATGGGTCTGTAAGCCCAAGTATGAAAATCCAGTGAAGGACTACAAAGGAGCTAGCCAGCCAGCCAGTCAGGAGACTGAGGCCAGATAGTACAGGGAAGACACCAGCCCAGTTTATAGACAGTGATCGTCCAGCAACAGAGATGCTGCTGAAAAGTAGCCAGAAGTTCAGCAGGGTGGCCGTCCACAGAAGAACTGGAAGTTCAGCGGGGTGGCCGTCCACAGAAGAGCCAGAAGTGTTCTAGAGGTCATCAAAGCCATCCTGCTTCTAAATGAGACAAATCTCTCTCTACCCAGTTACTTGCCACAGCACCTGCAGGCAGGTAGCGCTCTCTCTCTCAAGATGACTAAAGGCAGCCTCATTACAAGGAGAAGCTGTAAGAAGGACCAGAGACTCGACAGGTGCAGAGCAAGCACTCTCCATGGATCTCAGAAGAAACCTGGGGGGAAGAGGAGCAGTGTGGTACCTGAGAGGCAGCTGAGCCACAAGGGAGAACACCCTCAGGCTACAGGACTAAAAAGTGGGGAAGAAAAGAAAAGCCAAAAAAGAATGACTGCAAAACACAGCATGTTCATAAGATGAAATTCCAAGGGCAGGACCAAATCAGTAGCTGAGGAGCACACAGTTGAGCTCTCTTGCCTGGGAATTTCTTTCCCAGATGCTCCTAAATTAACTCTTTCCCTCTAAAGCTGTGGCTAGTAAGGGGGAACAAGTTTACCCCCAGGGACATTTGGCCATGTGAGGAGATATTTTTGGTTGTCACAAGTGGGGAAGGGGTGCTACTGGTATTTAGTGGGTACGGGGCAGGGATGTTGCTAAACACCCTACAATGCACAGGACAACTTCCTACAACAAGGGATTATCAAGGTATCATGAATGCAGAGGTTGAGAAACCTGCACTAGAGGGAGTACTTTACTTGTAAGATCCAAATCTAGCATGAGCCGAGGCCCTTGGAACTTACAGTCAGACAAACGTGAACACCCTCTACCTCAAGCCCTAACATGTGGGTCAATCCACTGCCTTATCGAGCAGAAATCCCCAATTACCCAGAGTGTTCCACAAATGTCCAATCAGCTGCTGGCAGTTCAAATTCAGTCAATACAACTAAAACCTAATATCCTTTTTGTCTTATTTCTCTTCTGAAAATCCTGCTATTTCTTTCTCAGAGCCAGTGCTACCCCAACAGCCACGGCCAGGATGGCGACAGCGGCAGCCCCTCCGAACAGCAGTACAGACTTGCCCTCAGGCAGTGGCGCGGCCTTCTCTTCTCCAGCAGGGGAGGGCCCTTCCACGAGACTCTCCTTCCCGAGCTTCACCTCTGCACTCGGCAGTGTTCCTCTGGGCTCCTCCTCTCCTGCAACAGGCTCCACTGCTGCTCTCACCTCTTCTTTGTGGAGTTCTGCAAACAAAGATGTAGCTGGGCTGACTTTCTCAGCCGCACTCACGTCTGTGCCAGGTCCCCTCATCTCCAGCAAGGAAGTGGCAGTGACAGGAGGGGGCGAGGGGGCTGGGGCTGCAGGGGAGGCCTCCTGCAGCTCCCCGGCAGCCTCTTCCACACCCTCAGGTATCTCTTCTTTCTCCACATGCACAATGTCAGAATTAGAAGAGTTGTTCTCGCTCTTCTCTCCAGCCTCGTTGCTATCTAAACTTTTGACTTCTTCAGGGTCCACTGCGATCTGCTGCCAGGACTCGGGACCGAGGGACACTGGCAGGCTTTCTGCGTGCCAGCTCTGGCTAGCTGACAGGGAAACAGGCAGGCTCTCTGACTGCCAGGAAGTGGTCACAGTTGGAGACTCTGGAGGACTGGCTTGCCCAGAGTTATCACTGGGCAGGATGTAAATGTCATTGCTGTCTTCTGCAACAGTTCCAGGGGACTCTTCCTCCTCGGACTCAAGATTAAAGACAGTGCCCTAGAAAAGGAGGAGGAGAGTCAATACAAAGTATGGTAAATATATTTTAAATAAATGTAAATCTGGAACAAAAATTCTTTCCTAAACTGAAGTTCCAGGAATAAATGCATTGTTTAAACCTACGTACTTTCTGGAATAAATGCAATTACTTGTAGATCAATGCAGAGAAAGAATATTTACTTAATCCTCACCTGAGGATATTTTTACATTAATCTTCAGATAGAGCTGGAGGGAGACAGGGAGGGGGAGAGAGAGAGAGAGAAACATTGATGTGAGAGACACATCGATTGGTTGCCACCCGTACAACCCCAACCAGGGCCGGGGACGAACTGCAACCGAGGTACGTGCCCTTGGCCAGAATCAAACCCAGGACTCTTTGGTCCACGGGTGACACTCTTACTGCAGAGCCAAACCGGCCAGGGCAGAGAAAGAATTTTTAACAAGATAGTCTTCTGACCAGTTTCCTTGAGGCTAAAAAAATTAAAAAGTTAATTTATATTCAATTCAATGTATATATATTCAATGCAGTAATTAATGCAAAATGGCAGAGAAAACAAAAGCAACAACTTTGCTCTTAAAGAACTTATGACTTAGAAGAGTACGAAAGGGTACAACAATAATGCTAGCCCTGTCCGGTTTGGCTCAACCACTGGAGTGTTGGCCAGTGGACTGAAGGGTCACAGGTTCAATTCCTGGTCCAGGGCATGTACCTGTCGGGGTCATACAGGAGGTAGCCAATTAATGTGTCTCTTTCACATCGATGTTTGTCTCTCTCCCTCCTTCCCTCCCTTCTACTCTCTCTGAAAAATCAATGGAAAAGTATCCTTAGGTGAGGATTAACAAAACAACAACAATAATAATAATGCTATAACACAGTAAAAGTGCTATTCGGAGTTCAAATGGGGAAATGACTTTTTGGTGGAGGCTGGAGAGGCAGGAAGACGACTGAAGGGTTCGCAGAGGAACCAGCTCTGCTGGACATCTGGAGACTGGGCGAGAGAGGGGGAGATGCAGCACCAGCCAAAGCATGCAATACGAAAAGGGGAGTGGGGAGAGCCCATTTAACTAGTGTACCCGCACATGAAGAACAGCGTTAAGACAGGACCTTGGAGGAACTGGACAGAGAGCTAAGAAATGTGAACTTCATTCAGCAGGAATGGTTTAGTCAGTGAAGTCTCTCTGAGCTACAAAATGACAACCAGTAGTAGAATGCAGGGACACCAGAAATGCGGGCTCTTGCTTCTCTCTTTAGCAGGAGTCTACACAAAAGCAAGTATTACTGGTTTTCATTTTCACATTTAACAGTTTAGTTAATAGGACCCTGCTGCCTAGTAGGTGCTGTGTTGGGCACCAGAGTTATAAGAAAGAATGAGATCCAATTCTTGTTCTTAAAAAAATTCATTGTCTAGATGTGAAGATTGGCATATGAATAACGAATTTCAATGATATATTAGTCAACTTTAAGATAAGTATATGCACAGGGTGCTAGGGGAACCAACCCAGAGGTTAAGAAATGATCAGAAAGACAGAAGAGAACCAATGGAGTGTCATGTCAGAGATCCACAAAAAGTTATACAAAACGTTTAGGTGACACTCATAAATGCGATGGAGAGTTTGAACAGGATATGTAAAGCAAATTAATTCCTACTTCATTTTGTGATTATGGCTGCTATTTATATGAAGTAGACTAATTTTATTCTTCAATCAAAAACTTTCTGTGTATACTAAAGGTCTAATATAAATTAGTTCCTCTAACCACCCCACAAAAAAGAGAAATATTACTAAGCAAATCACATGATCATAATGTCAACATACTAACTGCCTCAAAGTCTACCTCAACCCCTGCTTCAACCTCCTTAAGAAGAGGTCCTGAAAAAAATAAAAGACTTAGGTAATTTAAAAAAAAAAAAAAAGAGGCCCTGATACGTATTGGATAGTCCAGGAAGGAATACAAGCAGAGAGGCAAACCAGTACACTAATTAAAAATACAATGTTTGTAGTAAAAAGAATTGGTTTGAATCCCAGTTCTACCATGTACCAGCTATGTGGTACATGAATGCCTTGTTTAACTTTTTAAACTTCAATTTCTTCATTAAAAAAATGCAAATGATTAACTTAATAAAACTGTCATAGGATTAGATATAGTATTTATAGTGCTTAGCATAATGCCTTGTACAAAGTAAGCACTCAATAAATTATGCAATTTTTCATTATTGTGTTTAGTGGTATGGTGATGGAACAAAGAGCTACTTTAAAATACTACCTAGTGGAGCGGGGGTGCCGCGACCCCGCCACCACGGGGGAACCCAGGCGGAGCGGGGGTGCCGGGCGACCCACCCCACCGCGGGGGAACCCAGGTGGAGCGGGGGAGCCAGGAGACGCCCCCACCGCGGGGGAGCCCAGGCGGAGCGGGGGTGCCGGGCGACCCACCCCACCGCGGGGGAACCCAGGTGGAGCGGGGGGAGCCAGGAGACGCCCCCACCTCGGGGGAGCCCAGGCGGAGCGGGGGTGCCGGGCGACCCCCCCCACCGCGGGGGAACCCAGGCGGAACGGGGGTACCGGGAGACGCCCCCACCGCGGGGGAACCCAGGTGGAGCGGGGGTGCCGCGACCCCGCCACCACGTGGGAACCCAGGAGGGGCGGGGGAGCCCGGCGACCCCCCCACCAACGGAGGAAGCAGGCAACACACAGGAGAACTGAGCAAACTGAACAACGAAATTGACCCAGAGACATGGAGGGTGGAGTACGGGATGACGGGCCTCAGAGGAGGGGGGGGAGGCGGGGGAAAGAGATAAATCACAGAGCCTATGTGCATGGGTGCATAACCAATGGACATGGACAACAGGGATGGGGAGGAGGAGAAGGGGAGGGGGAGGAGGGTGTCAATGGGGGGAAAAAAAGGAAAAACATCTGTAACAAAAACAAATTAATAATAAAATAAATTATAAAAAAAAAAAAAAAAAAAAAAAAAAAAAAAAAAATAAAAAAAATAAAATACTACCTAGCCCGGCCGGTGTGGCTCAGTGGCTGAGGATCGACCATGTACCAAGAGGTCGCTGGTTCGATTCCCGGTCAGGGCACATGCCCAGGTTGTGGGCCAAATCCCCAGTGGGGGGCATGCAGGAGGCAGCCAATCGATGTTCTCTCTCATCTATGTTTCTATCTCTCTCTCCCTCTCCTGTCCTTTCTCTCCAAAATCAATAAAGAAAAAAATTTTTTAAATAAAATCAATAAAGAATAAAAAAATACAAAATACCATCTAGTTCTCTTCCCAAAAGCAGCCAGACCTCTGAAAATGATTTGCAATGCATTTGACCCAGAAAACCCTACAAAATTATGCAGATTGAGAGGTTCAAATCTTTGTGTCACTTTAAGAACACTCATGAAACTGCCAGGCCATCTAGGGTATGCGTATCGAAAAAGCCACCTGAAGATGTCACTTTACAGAAGCAGTGTGTGCCATTCTGTCATTACAATGGTGGAGTTGGTAGGTGTGCCCAGGCAAAACAGTGGGGCTGGATGCAGGGTCAGTGGCCCAAAAAGAGTGCTGAAATTTTACTGCACATGCTTAAAAATTCAGAGTACTGCTGAACTTGAGGGCTTAGATGTAGACTCTCTGGTCGCTGAGCACATCCACGTGAACAAAGCTCCCAAGTGCGGCACAGAACTGACAGAGCTCAGGGGCGGATGAACCCACACTGAGCTCCCGCCACATGCAGAGGATCCTGCTGAGAAAGAGCAGGCTGCTGCTAACCAGAAGAGGCAGCCGCACAGAAGGAAAAGATATCCCAGGAGAAACTTAGGAAACAAAAACTGATGGCCTGGGAGTAAATTCAGGATAAAATAAATGCTAATAAAAGTAAGAAATAGCCCTGGCCGGTTTGGCTCAGCAGTTAGAGTGTCAGCCTGCGGTCCAGAGAGACCCGGGTTCGGTTCCCGCTAAGGGCTTGTGCTTCAGTTGCAGTTTGTCCCCGGCCCTGGTTGGTCGTGCGGGTGGCAGCCACTCGATGTGTCCCTTTCACGTCGATGTTTCTCTCTCTCCCTCTCTTCCTCTCTCTCCCTCCCACTCTATCTGGACAAAAAATGAAAAAATGTCCTCAGGTGAGGATAAAAAAAAAAAAAAGTAAGAAATAAAATAAAATACCATCTAGATAGAAAAATCTCTAAAGTAAAAGCAATTTTAAATAATAACTTTCCGTCCAGCTGGTGTGGCTCAGTGGTTGAGCATCAACCTATGCACCAAGAGGTCACCGATTTGATTCCCAGTCAGGGCACATGCCCAGGTTGTGGGCCTGATTCCCAGTGGGGGGCATGCAGGGGGCGGCCAATTGATGTTCTCTCTCACATCGATGTTTCTATCTCTCTCTCTCTAAAAATAATAAATAATATTTTTTAAAATTGTTGCATTCACAGTGAAAATGTATGTTCTCAAAGGATATTGAAAGTATTAGTTCTGATATATGTGAAGGTCAACATAATTTTTTTATGTTATGATTCCTGGTCAGGGCACTGCTCAGGTTGTGGGCCCAATCCCCAGTGGGGGGCATGCTGGAGGTGGCCAACCGATGTTCTCTCTCATCGATGTCTCTATCTCTCTCTCCCTCTCCATTCCTTTCTCTCTAAAATCAATAAAGGGAAAAAAATAATAATACTTTCCTTGGGTAGAGAAGGCAATTAAACATTACTCTCTCATCTCTTCTAAATAGAGACATCACAAAACTGGAAAATAAAATCTCTCTTTAGAAATTATAGTGCTATATATCAAACCAATATAGAAGTTATTTCTATAGGACAGGAATACAAGGAAAGTGTAATATAATTCTTTTTACAATGGTCATGACTCAGTAAAACAAAATCTATTTCCATTTAAAGAATGCAAATATAAATGGGGCTCTGCTACCTCCGAGGAACTTGAGATCAGTGGACATTCAACAATCTCAACATGAGCTGTAAAATAATGAGTCAGGTGAAGAGAATCTCCTGAATTTCTTTTGCACGTGTCTCTAAAACAAAGGGCAGAGCATATGAATACACCATTAGAAAGTGGGATTCTCTTTTTTATCTTTTATTCCTTTTTTAGTATTGAGATTTACGTGCATAAAATTCACATAACCTTACATTCACTATTTTTAGATGTACAATTAAGTGGTTTTTAGTATATTCACAATGTCATGCAATAACATTTCGCCACTATCTAATTCTTGAACATTTCCATTATTTAAAAAAAAAAAAAAACACCCATGGCAGTCATTCTGGATTTTCCCCCTGGCATCCACGAATCTATTTTCTGTCTCTGAATTTGTCTCTTCTGGGAAGTTCATATAAATGGAATCATATAATATGTGGCCTTTGTGACTGGCTTCTTTCACTTATTTTCAAGGCTCAGCCATATTGTAGGATGTAGCAGTGCTTCATTTCCTTTGTGACTCCACACTATTTCATTGTATAGATATACCACATTTTGTTTATTAATTCATCAGCTGGTTTGCATTTGGGTGTTGCCTCCTTTTGGTAATTGCTGAGTAGTGCTGCTATGAAATCCACGTACAAGCTTCTGTTTGATGACCTATTTTCAATTCTTTTGAGTATTCACCTGGAAGTGGAACTGCCGTATCATATGCAAGTTCTATGTTTAATTCACTGAGGAACTGCCAAACTACTTTCCAAACCAGCCGCACCATTTTATAAAGGTTCCAAATTCTCCACATCCTCGTCAACACTTGCTATTGTCTGTTTGTTTATTTGTTTTAACAGACATCCTGGGGGAGGTAAGGTGGTATCTCCTGTGGTTTTGATTCGCAATTCCCTGGTGACTAATGATGTTAAGCATCTTTTCATGTGCTCACTGGCCATTTGTATGTCTTTGGAACAACATCTATTCAAATCTTTGGCCCATTTTTAAAGTGGGTTGTCTTTTTATTATTGAATTGTTAAAAGTTTCATCTTTTATTCTTAAACAAGATGCTATACAGTTGGATATTAAAGTAACCGTTTGGGGGAGAGTGTACCTGTAATTAGGTTGAGCCTAAAGAATGCATACAGGTAAAGTACCAAAGTAACTAGTAACCTATGCTAGTTAATTTTTTTAAAGTCTTCCTTTATTTTATCATTATTTTTTAAATACGTTTTTATTTTTATTTTTTTTAGAGAGAGAGAGAGAGGAAGAAACATCAATCAGTTGCCTAATGCACGCTGGGGACTGCAGTGACCTTTTGGTACATGGGATGATGCTCAACCAACTGAGCCACACTGGCCAATGTTAGTTAATAATTTTTTTAAAAAGATCTGTGCCGTTAGTGCCATTCTTCATGTAAATTACTTCCCAGGCTTCAAACCCCGCATGAGGAAAAGAGACCACGGCTCTAATCTTACGGGATTCCATCTCTTTTAAATTCTCATTGGATTTCATCAGTATAATAGTAAAGTTAAACCACTCAACAGTTCTGAGAACATCACTAATGAGTGATAGCAAAGAACTCCTTTACAGCCAAATGCAGCACTTGAAGACTATATTCCCAAAGCAGCGGAGGCCATTACAGACAGAAGACAATGCTTCTCCTGCTGGGGAATGTAACTACAAACACCACTGCACACCATTTCTGTCTTACCACATATTTAATCATTTATTTTAGCGAGCATCTATCTCATCATATTCCTTTCCCTCTACTTAATCATTATGTACTAAACATATATCTCAAAATATTTATTCTTAAATATCTTAATGTATCTAAATATATTTTCCTCTTCTGTCAACATTTTCTGCTATTATTCTAATACAAGCAATCACTATCTTTCATCAGAACTAATGCAGACGCCTATCTCCTTCACCCTGCAATACAATTTGGAGATGAAAAGCACCACTTCCCAGTCAGCTAAGCAAAAAACCTGTGAGTCATGCTGGATTCCTCTATTCCTGAGGTAGTTGCTTCTTCTGGGAACTGTGCAATATAGATGCTAGTGACAAAAACAGTATCATCTCTGCCCTCAAAGAGTTTCAAATATAGTTTAAAACCTAGTGAAGGAGACAAACACAGGGCATTCCAGGAGTACTGTGGACAAAAAGAGGCGACATGCTAACCTGACAAGCTCAGGGGAGGCTGTGTGGTGGCCTTGCAAATTCAGAGACGTAAAGTAACCACAAAGGATGGTCTGACATTAATACTCTTAACTAAAAGAAGTTTATGGTGGATAGGAATGTCTTAGGCCAGCGTCTTCCCTGACAAAGGTCAATCTTTACCTTAACTGAGCCTACTGTCCTTCTGCATCTATGGTAATGTATCTTTGAAATGTCGAAGTAAGTTTCTTTTTTCCAGACCCCTCAAAGCACAGGCACCAGGAGATCACAAATCCCCTGGTTGTTATTGAGTTAATTGTTGATTGTCAATAAATGTATCCTCAGATGAGGATGAAAGGAAATATTAAGCATAAAAAAGGGGACAGAGAAACCATTAAAGAAACAGTCAGAAATAAAGAATACAATAATTGCAGTGAAGAATACACAAGAAAGATCAACAGGATGAAGCAGAGGACTGACTCAGCAATTTGAAAGATAAGAGAGCAGAAAACACCCAATCGGAGAGAAAAAATTTTTAATAAAAAGAGTTTAAGGACCACTGGGACAATATAAGCATAACACCATTCGCATCATAGGAGTATCAGAAAAAGACAGCAAGGGACCCAGAACCTATTTGAAGAAATAAAAGACTGAAAACTTCCCTAATCTGGCAAAGGAAACAGACATACAAGTCCAGGAAGCACAGAGAGTTCCAAACAAGGTGAACCCAAAGAGGCCCACACCAAGACACATCATAATTAATATGCCAAAGGTTAAAGACAAAGAATTTTAAATATGTTTTTATTGATCTTTTAGAGAGAGGAAGGAAGAGAGAGAGAGAAACACTTATGTGAGAAACATCGATCAGCTGCCTCTTATATGCTTCCTACTGGGGATCGAGCCCACAACCTGGGCATGTGCCCTAACTGGGAATAGAACCGGGACCTCTCAGTCCATGGGACGATGCTCAACCACTGAACCACACCGGCAGGGCAAGACAAAGAATCTTAAAAGCAGGAAGAGCCCTGGTCTGATAGCTCAGTTTGTTGGAGCATTATCTCATACACTAAAAGACTGTGGATTCAATTCCCAGTCAGGGCACATACCTAGGTTACAAGTTCGATCCCTGGTTGGGACACACACAGGAAGCAACTGATTGATGTTTCTCACATCAATGTTTCTCTCTCTTCCTTCTTTTCTCTAAAATCAATAAACATATTCTCAGGTGAGGATTAAAATAAATAAATAAATAAATAAAGCAAGGGAAAAGCAGTTAGTTACCTACAAGGGAGCTTCCATAAGACTGTCAGCTGATTTCTCCACACAGACTTTGCAGGCCAGAAGGGAGTGGCAAGAAATATCCAAAGTGATGAAAAGCAAGGACCTACAACCAATACTACTCTATCCTGCAAAGCTATTATTTAAAATTGAAGGAGATAAAGAGTATTCCAGAAAGAAAAAGCTAAACGAGTTCATCATCACCAAACTCTTATTATAAGAAATGCTAACAGGACAATTTTATTTTATTTATTTTTTATTTTATTTTTTCTTTATTGATTTTAGAGAGAGAGGAAGGGAGAGGGAGAGAGAGAGAGAAACATCGATGAGAGAGAACATCGATTGGCCGCCTCCTGCATGCTGGGGATTTGGCCCACAACCTGGGCATGTGCCCTGACCAGAAATCGAACCGGCGACCTCTTGGTGCATGGGTCAACGCTCAACCACTGAGCCACACCGGCCAGGCTAACAGGACAATTTTAGAAGGGAAAATAAAACCTTAAATATGGATAATAAAATGGCAGTAACTAAGTTCTGCGAACCCTGAGACAGAAGATACATACCAAGAAGGGCTCCTGGGGTTAACTGGGTTAAAATGCGAAAACAGAGCCTAGCAGCCATTTCTACACAGGGGCCTCTCATGTCCACCGCTCTTCCAAGAGAAGCCTGCGCTGCATGGCCTGCCCACACTGCTCCTGCCCTCTGAGCCAGCCTCTGCAAAGGTGTTCCTGGAATCCCACTGGAAACAAAAGGACCACAGCTATCCTTGTCCAGTCAGAGCTGTGCAGATCCAACCAACCAGAGTGGCTCTACTCTGCCTAATCAGGACACTGCCTTTTGGACCAATAACTGTGAGGATTTGGAGTCCTTATTTGCATGAAAATAGACCAATCAGGGACCAGGGGTGGGGACTTCTGTCCACAAGCCCTCTGGCTATGGGAGCACACCTCCCTTTTCCATTGAAGATTGCCTCAACCTGGCTGAGCTGAAACAAAATGTCTTGCCAGAGCAGAGCAGACTAGCCCAGGTCAAGAAGGCTGGCACAGAATGGAGCGAACCAAAGCACAGAAGTGCAAACCAGTGCAGCATGAAGAGCAGAGCAGACTACCAAGGAGCAGAGCACAGCCGTCTAGATGATTTCACTTATATGTGGAATCTAAAGAAAACACAAATGAACAAACAAACGAGAAACAGACTCATAGATACAGAGAACAGACTGATGGTTGCCAGAGAGGAGACGTGTTGGGGGACTGGGTGAAAAGGGTGATGGTATTGAGAAGTACAGATTGGTAGTTACAGAGTCATGGGGATGTAAAGCACAGCATAGGAAATATAGTCAATAATATTGTAATAACTATGTATGGTGGCAGCTGGGTACTGGAAATATCAGGGGGAACCCTTTGCAAAGCATATAATTGTCTAACCACTACACCTCAAGCTAATACTAAGTAATATTGAATGTAAAAAAAAATTTTAATTTAAACAGGAAAAGAAAGCTCAGTAGAACAAATGTAAAAAGAACTACACTAAGAACATGGCGGTGGGCAGGACCCGTGTGAGGGTGTGTGTACGTGAGCATGTGTGAGGCAGGATGTGTGTGCCTGTGTGTCTTTCTGCCTCTGCAGGGACTTGGGGCGGGCAGTTCGCGTTCCACTGCTGGAGGAGCTGCCACTGCCACTTGAGCCCCGGCAGTTCTCGCTGCACGGGTTTGTATTGCGTGTCATTTTGGGAGATTTACAAAATCTTCCTTGGGAAAAAGCCACAGGGAGCAGGCAGGGAGCAGTCGGGACTCGGTCCCAGACTTGTTGCTGCTGCCCTCCCTGCCAGGCCAGGTGGCCCCGCTGCCAGAAGTCAGGATCACGGAATTGTGGAATCTGCTAGGGAGGGGGCTGTCACCTCCTTGGCCCCAGGTGCCCATGGAACGGCAGGCCGGACACTTAGAAACCTGCAGCTCAGCCATGGAGTTGGGAGCACCAGTGGCAGAGAGAGGTGCTGGGGCGGTGCCGGCTAAGGAGACTGAGGCGGGAGCACAGCAAGCGGTGCCCAGGGCTGAGATTCACCAGAGGGCATGTCTTGAGGGCCCTGCCATGGTCCTGACTGGGAAGTTTGCCCCAATCTGTATCTGCAGGAAGGGCCACACAGAGGGGCCTGACAGGGATACCCAGCAGTGAAGCTGAGGGACCTTTTATTTTCTGGAGGAACTTTTGGCAGAGAGCAGGATAGGGGCTGGACACTGGGGTCCGCGAAAGGATAGGTCCTGCCAGCCTTGAGCGCAGGGGGGGAGCCCTTTCCCCCACCTGTGGAACAACTGGTTCTGCCCCACCCTCTAGTGCCCCTGCAGCTGGTTCCGGTGGCACAAGGGACTCTGACATTTGGCCTGGTTGGAGCATAGGTGGAGGCCCTGCCCAACAGGGACCAGCCATGCTGAAATATTAGAGTGCCAAGAGGGGCTGATTTATTTTTTTATCCCCTCCTGCTTGAGATGGCAGCAAGGGGGTGCCAGCAAGTAGGCAGAGCTGAAGCACTGGAAGAAAAGGAAGTGCCTACCACTCCTCCTACAAGCTACAGGCATCACCCCCAACGAAAGACTCTTCAAGCCATCCTGACCAAGACCCAGATATCCCCACAGAGTCCAGTTCCATGGGGGAAGGGAGAGCAGCTCAGAACAGAGACTTTCAAGGTGCAAGACCCGAGGCAGACCCAGCCTCTCGGATACAGAGGCATCACCCAATGAACTCCCTGGGGCTCTGTCCTGCCGTGCTTCAGTCAGGTTGCCTAGGGCCAGACAGGGGCAGCAGTTCACATTGGTTTGCACCAGAGAACCTCCCGGGAAATCCTGGACCAACACACCAAGAGGCCAGATGCAACATCAGAGCAAAACCAGGAAGCTCTACAAATAGCAGAACCAAAGGTGGTGTTTTTTTTCCTTTCTTCTTGTTCTTCTTTCATCTCTCTTATTTTGCTTTCTTTTTATTCTTTTTTTCCTCTTCCTCTTTTCCTTTTCCTATTTTTCTTATTTTTTTCTCTTTTCTTCTCCTATTCTATATTTTATTTATTCATTATTATTACTTTATAATTACAATTATTTCATTTATTTCTTTCATTGCCTTTTTTTTTTTATCCTCACCCGAGGACATTTTTTCATTTTTTGTTCAGATAGAGTGGGAGGGAGAGAGGAAGAGAGAGAGAGAGAGAAACATCGACGTGAAAGGGACACATCGAGTGGCTTCCTCCCGCACGACCCAACCAGGGCCGGGGACAAACTGCAACCGAGGTACGTGCCCTTAACGGGAACCGAACCCGGGTCTCTCTGGACCGCAGGCCGACGCTTTAACCGCTGAGCCAAACCGGCCAGGGCTCATCTCCTTTTTTAAAAAGATGTTTTTATTGCCCTGGCTGGTTTAGTTCAGCAGTTAGAGCATTGGCCCATGGACCAATGAGTCGGGGGTTCGATTCAGGTCAATGACACGTACCTCGGTTGCGGTTCGTCCCCAGCCCTGGTAGGGTTGTGCGGGAGGCGATCAGTCAATGTGTCTCTATCACATCGATGTTTCTCTGTCTCTCTCTCTCTCTCTCCCTCCCTCCCACTCTATCTAATGATAAATGGAAAAATATCCTCGAGTGAGGAATAAAAAAAAGAAGAAGAAAATAAATAAATAAATATGTTTTTATTGACATTTTAGAGTGAGAGGAAGGGAGAAAGAGATAGAAACATTGATGTGAGAGAGAAACACTGATCAGCTGCCTCCTGCATGCCCCTTGCTGAGGATTGAGCCTCCAACCCAGGCAGGTGCCCTGACCAGGAATCGAACTGGAACCTCTCAGTCCATGGGACGACGCTCAATCCACTGAGCCACACCAGCTGGGCTCCTTTTTTATTCTTTTTGTTGTTCTGGTTTATCCTCACCTGAGGATATTGTCTCCATTGAATTTTAGAGAGCGAGGGAGGAAGAGGAAGAGAGAGGGAAAAAGAGAGAGAAACATCGATGTGACAGAGACACATCAACTGGGTGCATCCTGAACATGCCCCAACCAGGCCCAGGAATCAAACCTGCACCCAGGTATGTGCCCTTGACTGGGAACTGGACCCATGACCCTTTGGTGCACAGGCTGACTCTAAAATGAGTGAGCCTCACTAGCCAGGGCTCCTCTTTTATTCTTATTCTAGTTCTTTTCTCTTCCTTCTTTTCTTTCATATTCTCTTTGATTTTTCTCTCTCCTCTAATTCTTTTGGTCTTGGGTCTTTTAGTATTCTTTTTTTTCTCTTTTTCTTTTTTAGTCTTTCTTTTAGTTTTGTTTTTCATGTTTTCAGTTTGATCTTGTTTTGTTCTGTCAGCTGAAAGGGTTGATAATGTTTTAATAAAATTAAAATCCATTCTGACCCTCAGTTACTGCACGTACACACCCTGGCAGTTTCTTTTTTGTAAACATGAGGGCCTTGAGACACCCAAAGAAAACTATAAAGATAAGAGATTAATGAAGGCCTTGGGAAACTCAGAGAAACCATGAGAAAAAAAGAGATTAATAGTCGCCCTGACCTCTAAGAAGCTCCTCCCCCCCCCTCTGTATCAGCCCCCCTTAACAGTGCCAAAAGCGGCGCCAAGAGAATATAGTTTCTTTAGTTTCTGTAGTTTGCCACTATAAAACCCAGAGAACAAAGGGACTTCACGGCTAATCTTTTAGGCTTGGACCCTGTCCTGCACCCAGGTGGATATAAAAAAGCACCTTTGCTCTATTGGCCTTGCGTTGTGAATGTGATCTCCTGCCAGCTCAGACCTTTTATCAGCATCTATATAACAGTGCGCACAACATGGTCAAGCCCCAGTCAGCAAGCCTGACAGCTGAGCCCACCCACAAATGGGACAACAGCAATCATGACCCAAATACAACAGGAGGGCCCACATAACCCACATAAGGGACATTTCTAGAGCACCCAGCTCAGAAGATCAAGGAGACTACACCACTGGGTCCCACAAGAAGGCCACTTCACCAAGACTGGGAGGCATAGCAGTCATATCCAATACAAAGAAACAAATACAAAGAAAGATAAAAAAATGGGGAAAGAAAGAAAACAGGCCCCAAATGATAGAACAGGAGAAACTTCTAGAAAGGTGGTTAAATTAAATGGAGGCAAGCAATTATTCAGAAACAGAGTATAAAGTAATGGTTTTCTGAATGTTCAACAGCATGAAATAGGACATAGAAACTACGAAAATCAACCAGTAGGAAATGAAGAATAACATAGCTGAAATAAAAAATACACTATAAGGAATTAACAACAGTAGGCTAGAATAAGCAGATGATCCACTCAGTGAATTAGAAGGTAGAAAAAAATCATTCAATCAGAGCAGCAAAAGAAAACATACTTAAAAAGCATGAGGACAGCCCGGCTGGTGTGGCTCAGTGGTTGAGCATCGATGCATTCACCAAGAAGTTGCCGGTTCGATTCCCAGTCAGGGCACATGCCCAGTGGGGGGCATGCAGGAGGCAGCCAATTGATGATCTCTCTCATCAATGTTTCTATCTCTCTCTCCCTCTCCCTTCCTCTCTCTCTAAATCAATAAAGAAAAAAAAAAAAGCACGAGGACAGTCTAAGGCAGCGGTTCTCAACCTTCCTAATGCCGCGACCATTTAATACAGTTCCTCATGTTGTGGTGACCCCCAACCATAAAATTATTTTCGTTGCTACTTCATAACTGTAATTTTGCTACTGTTATGTCTTAGGCGACCCCTGTGAAAGGGTTGTTCGACCCCCAAAGGGGTCGCGACCCAGAGGTTGAGAACCACTGGTCTAAGGGAACTTTGAGACAACATGAAACAAAACAACACATGGATACCAGAGGAAGAAGATAGTGATCAAGAGATAGAGAACCTGTTTGAAGAAATAATGATAGAAAACTTCCCTAACCTGATGAAAAAAAAGAGTCATACAAGTACAGGAAGCACAGAGAGTCCCAATCAAGATGAACACGAACAGACCCACACCAAGACACATCATAATTAAAATGGAAAACATTAAAAACAGAGAATTTTAAAGGCAGCAACAGAGAGATAGTCAGTTACCTACAAGGGAGCTCCCCCATAATGCTGTCAGCTGATTTCTCATAAGAAAAACTACAGTCCAGAAAGGAATGGCATGAAGTATTATTCAAAGTAACAAAAAGCAAGGATCTGAAACCAAGACTACTCTATCCTGCACAGTTATCATTCATAATAGAATGTGAAATAAAGAGCTTTACAAACAAACAAAATGGCTAAAGAAATTTATTACCACCAAACCTGCACTGCAAACTTAAAGGAACTTCTCTAAAAGAAGAAGAAACAGAGAGAGAGGGGAACATAGGCATAAAGAATAAAAGTGGCAATAAATAAGTACCTATCAGTAATCTTAAATGTAAATGGATTAAATATTTCAATCAAAAGATATAAAGTAGCTGAATTGATAAGAAAACATGACCCATATATATGCTGTCTACAAGAGATCAAACTCAGAAAAAAGACTCACACAGGATGAAAGTGAAGGGAAACAAAAAAATTTCCATGCAAACAGAAACGAAAAGAAATAGAAAAAAAAAATAATAACAGGGGTAGCAATACTTATATCTGATAAAACAGACTTCAAAACAAAGGCCATAACAAGAAACAAAAAATATCACCACATAATACTAAAAAGATCAATCCAACAAGAGGATAATACCTTCGTAAGCATATACACACCCAATATAGGAGTACCTAAAAAACTCCTGGAGGACTTTAAGGGAGAGATTGACAGCAATACATTCATAGTAGGGGACTTTAACAGTCCACTGACATCACTGGATAGATCTTTCAGACAAAAAATCAACAAGGAAACAGCAACCTTAAATGACACACTAGACCAGGTGGATTTAATTGACACTTAAAGAACATTTCACCACAAAGCTACAGAATATACATTCTTCTCAATTGCACATAAGACATTCTTAATGGCAGACCATATGTTAGGATACAAAATAAATCTCTTCAAGTTTAAGAAGATTGAAATTGTATCAAGCATCTTCCAGGATCACAATGGCATGAAACTAGAAATCATCTACAATAAAAAGACACAAAAACATTCAAATACATGTAGGTTAAATAGAATGCTATTAAACAATGAATAGGTAACCAATGATATCAAGGAAGACATCAAAAAGTTCCTGGAAACAAATGAAAATGAACACACAAGAACACAAAATCTATATTGTACACAGAAAACGCTAAAGACAGAAATTGATGGCATTTTTATACACCAGTAATGAACTCTCTCTCAGCCCTGGCCAATTTAGCTCAGTGGTTAGTTTGAGCGTTAGTCTGTGGACTGAAGGGACCCAGGTTCAATTTCCCATCAAGGGCATTGGCATGTACCTTGGTTACAGGTTCGATCTCCGGCCCCAGCCGGGTTTGTGTGGAGGCAGCCAATCGAAATGTCTCTCTCACATCCATGTTTCTCTCTCTCCCCCCCCCTCTCTCTCTCTCTCTCTCTCTCTCTCTCTCCTTCCCTTCCACTCTAAGAATTGGTGGGAAAATATCCTCAGGTGAGGATTAACAACAACCAAAAAAACTGTCAGAAAGAGAAACTAAACAAACAATCCCATTTACCATTGCAACAACAAAAAAATTAAGATACCTAGGAATAAACTTAACCTAGAAGGTAAAATATTTCTTCTCAGAAAACTACAGGCCATTGGATAAAGAGAGGAAGATATAAACAAGTGGAAGCATATGCCGGAAAGAAAGAACTGACATCATTAAAATGTCCATACTATCCAAAGCAATCCATAGGTTCAATGTAATCCCTATTAAAATACCCAGCCAGTGTGGCTCAGTGGATTGAGCATCATCCCATGGACTGAGAGGTCCCAGTTTGATTCCTGGTCATGCCTGGGTTGCAGGCTTGATACCCAGTAGGGGGTGTGCAGGAGGCGGCCAATCAATGTTTCTATCTCTCTCTTCCTCTCTTTCTCAAAATATCAATAAAAACATATTTAAAAATAAAATAAAATACCAGTGACATATTTCACAGATCTAGAACAAATACTCCAAAAATTTATATGGAACCAAAAAAAGACCCCAAATAGCTATAGCAATCTTGAGAAAAAATAACAAAGTACAAGAGATCACAATACTGGATATCAAATTATACTACAAAGTCATTCTAATAAAAAACAGCATGGTACTGGCACAAGAACAGGCATATGGACCAATGGAACAGAACAGAGAACCAAAAATCAACCCAGACCATTATGCTCAATTAATATTTGACAATGGAGTCAAGAGCATACAATGAAGTAAAGACAGATGCAAATTAAACAACAATGAGGTATCACCTCACACCTGCCATAATGGCTACCATCAACAAATCAACAAATGACAAGTGCTGACGAGGATATAGAGAAAAGGGTACTCCAGTACACTGCTGGTGGGAACACAGACTGGTGCAGCCACTATAGAAAACAGTACAGAGTTTCCACAAAAAATTAAAAATTGGAACTGCCATGTGGCCCAGTGATCCCACTTCTAGGAATATATCCTAAAAATCCTGAAACACCAATCAGAAAGAATATATGTACCCCTATGTTCATAGCAGCAGTATTTATAATAGCTAAGATCTGGAAACAGTCCAAGTGTCCATCAGTAGATGAGTGGATAATAAAGCTGTGGTACATTTACCCATTGGAATATTATGCAGCTGTAAAAAAGAAGGATCTCTTAGCATTTGCAACAGCATGGATGGACCTAGAGAATATTTGCTGAATGAAATAAGCCAGTCAGAGAAAAACAAATATCATATGATCTCACTTATATGTGGAATCTAATTAACAAAATATACCGACAAACAAAATAGGTCTAGAATCATGGATGCATGGAACAGACTGACAGATCTCAGAGGGGAGAGACAGGAAGAGATTAACCAAAGAAGTTACATGCATAGCCCATGGGCACAGACAATAGTGTGGTCAAGGCCTGGGGTGGGGCAGGGGATGGGTGGAGGGGGACAAAGAGTGAGTAAATGGGAGACATCTGTAATACTGTCAACAATGGGGGAAAAAAGAACTACACTTAGACGTATCATTTTCAAATTACAGAAAAAGCAAAACAAAGAAAAAAATATTGAGATAAGCCAGAGTTAAAAATCATCTTATCTATAACGGAACAAAGATAAAGCTTACATCCAATTTCTCATCAGAAACCATGCAAGCAAGGAGAGTGGAGTGAAATATTTAAAATGTTGAGAGAGAAAAAAACCCCACCAACCTAGAATTCTGTACATGTGCAATTATCCTTCAAGGGTGAAGAAGAAAGCCCTGGACAGGGTGGCTCAGTTGTTTGGGCATCGACCCATGCACCCAAAGGTTGCTGGTTCAATTCCTGGTCAGGGCACATGCCCAGGTTGTAAGCTTGATCCCTGGTAGGGGGCGTGCATGAGGCAATACTGACAGAACTGCAAGAAGGAAGAAATAAATCCACCATTATAATTGAAGGCTTCAACAACCCTCCACCAGAAATGGACAGATCCAGCAGGCAGAAAAATCACTAACAACATAGTTAAATGCAACAACACCATCAATCAACTGGATATAATGAATATCTATATACTGCCTCATCCAACAACAGCAGAACACACATCCTTCCCAAGATCACATGGAATATTCACCTACATCACATTCTGGGACATGAAACACACTTTAACAAATTTAAAAGAATAGAAATCATACAATGTCTGCTCTCAGACAACCAGGAATCAATAACAGAAAGATAACTGGAACCCCCACTACAAATACCTGAAGATTAAACAATATACTTCTAAATAATACATGGCTTAAAGAATAAATGTCAAGAGAAATTTTGTCACGGGTTCAATTCAGGTCAAGGGCATGTACCTCAGTTGCGGTTCATCCCCAGCCCTGGTCGGGGTCGTGCAGGAGGCAGCCAGTCGATGTGTCTCTCTCACATCAATGTTTCTCTCTCTCTCCCCCTCCCTCTCACTTTATCTGAAGATAAACAGAATAATGTCCTCGGGTGAGGATTAAAAAAAAATTTTAAATATTTTGAACGGAATAAAAATGAAAACACAACTTTATTAAAATTGGTGTGAGGGACTGAAAGCAGTGCTTAGAGATAAATGTAATAGCACTGAATGCATATATTAGAAGGAAAGATCTAAAATCAATCATCTAAACTGCTTCCTTATTGACAGAACATCATTACAGATCCCATGGACATTAAAAGGATAATAAAAAAAAATACTATGAACAAGTTCTAGTTTCTCATCATTAAGCATGATGTTAGCTGCAGGTTTTTTGTAGCTATTCTTTATCAAGTTGAGGAAGTTCCCCTTTAGTCCTAATTTACTGAGAGTTTTTATCATGACTGGATGGCTGTTAGTTTTATCAAATGCTTTTCTGCATCTATTAATATGATCATGGGATTTTTCTTCTATAGCCTGTTGATGTGATGGGTTATATTAATTGTTTTTTTAAGTTAAACCAGCCTTGCATACCTGGGATAAATCCCACTTGGTCTTGGTGTATATTTTTCTCTGTGTACATTGTTGGATTCTATTTGCTAATATTTTGTTGAGGATTTTTGCATCCATTCATGAGAGATACTGGTCTGTGGTTTTCTTCTCTTGTAATATCTTTGTCTGGTTTTGGAATTAGTGTAATGCTGGCCTCACAGAATGGATTAGGAAGTATGTCCTCTGCTTCTATCATCTGAAAGAGATTGTAAAGAATTGGTATAATTTCTTCCTTAAATGGCTGTTAGAATTCACCAGTGAACCTGTCTGGGCCTGGTGCTTTTTGCTCTGGAAGATTATTAACTATGTACTCAATTTAAAAAATAGATACAGGCCTATTCAGATTATATATTTTTCTTGTGTGAATACTGACTGAAGAAAACTCCTGGAACTAATAAGCAATGAATGATAGCAAGGTAGCAAGATACAAGGTTAATGTATAAAAGTCTACTGCTTTCCTATATACTAGCAATGAACAAGTGGAAATTGAAATTAAAAACACAATACCATTTACATAAATACTTCAAAAAACTAAATATGTAGGCATAAATCTAACAAAATAGGTTCAAGATCTATCTGAGGAAAACTACAAAACTGATGAAAGAAATCAAAGAACTAAAAAACTGGAAATATATTCCACGTCATGACAGAAAGACTGAATATGGTTAAGATGCCAGTTCTTCCCAAATCGATCTAATGATTCAATGCAATCCCAATCAAACTTCCAGAAAGTTATTTTATGGATATTGATAAACTGATTTTAAAGTTTATATAGAGAGGCAAAAGACCGAGAATAGCTAACACAGTATTTAAGGAAAACATAGTTTGAAGATTGACACTACCTGACTTAAAGACATACTATAAAGCTAGAGTAATCAAGACATTACGGTTTGGGTAAATAAATTAATAAACAAACAAATAGATCAATGAAATAGACTACAGAGCCCAGAAAATAAATCCATATAAATACAGTCTACTGATCTTTGACAAAGGAGCAAAGGCAATAGAGTGGAGAAAAGATAGTCTTTTCAAGAAATGGCACGAGAACAACTGAATAGCATGCAAAAAAAAAAAGAATCTAGACACAGACCTTACTTACATGTTTTACAGAAACAAACTCAAAATGGATTGCAGACCTAAATATAAAATGCAAAACAATAAAACTGCTAGGACACAACACAGCAGAAAATCTAGATGATCTTAGGCTTGGTGATAACTTTTTAGATATAACACCAAGACACAGTCAATGAAAAAAAAAGATTGATAAGCCGGACTTTATTAAAATTAAAATTTTCTGCTTTGTGAGAGATAACGTTGAGAGAACGAGAAGCCAAGCCACAGACTGGAAGAATATATCTTCAAAAGACACATCTGATAAAGGACTGTCATCCAAAATACAGGGTGGAGCAAAAGTAGGTTTACAATTGTGAGTACATGAAACACAAAAGTTTATTCTTGTATCATTATTGTATTATTTTCCATACTCACAACTGTAAACTGAATTTTGCCCCATCCTCTATATGAAGAACTGTTAAAAACTCAGTAATAATAATAATTTAAAAAAACAATTAAAAATTGGACTGAAGCCCTGGCCAGTTTGGCTCAATGGTTAGAGCGTTGGCCCGCAGACCAGAGAGTCCCGGGTTCGGTTCCTGCTAAGGTCATACCTCAGTTGCAGTTTGTCCCTGGCCCTGGTTGGGGTCATGCAGGTGGCAACCAATGTGTCTCTCTCACATCGATGTTTCTCTCTTTCTCTCTCTCTCTTCCTTCCTCTCTCCCTCCCACTCTGTCTGAAGATAAATGCAAAAAAAACAATGTCCTTGGGTGAGGATAAAAAAAAAAAAATTGGACTGAAGACCTTAACAGACACCTCACCAAAGAAGATATATATACTCATGGCAAATAAGAATATGAAAAGATGCTCCTGCCAATGGCATGACACTATATAGAGAGAACCCTAAAGAGTCCATACAAAAAAAACTATTAGAACTGATAAATTCAGTAAAGTAGCAGGACACAAAAGTAATATTCAGAAATCAGTCACATTTTTATACACCAATAACCAACTACCAGAAAGAGAAATTAAGAAAACAATTCCATTTATAATTACATCAAAGTAATAATAAAATACCCAGAAATAAACTTAACCATGAAGTAAAAGACCTGTACTTGAAAAACTGTAACACCCTGAAGAAAGAAAATGAACATACAAATAAATGGAAGCATATACTATGCTCATGGATAGGAAGAATTAACATCATTAAAGTGTCCATACTACCCAAAGCAATCTATAGATTCAATGCATTCCCTATCAAAATACCAATGGCATTTTTTACAGATCTAAAAAAATTAATCCTAGAATTTATACAGAACACCAAACCACAAAATTTATATGGAATCAAATAGCCAGAGCAATCTTGAGAAAGAGCAAAGTTAGAGTTATCACACTACCTGATACAGTAATTAAACAGCAAGGTACTGCCCTGGCCAGTGTGGTTTGGTTGGACAACGTCCTGTGCACTGAAAGGTTGCTGGTTTGATTCCCAATCAAGGCACATGCCTGGTTTTTGGACTCAATCCCTCGTAGGGTGCATGTAGGAGGCAGCCAATCAATGTTTTACTCTCACATCAATGATTCTTTCTCTCTCTAAAAATCAATTAAAAATCTTTTAGAAACAATGAAAACACAGCATGGTACTGGCATAAAAATACATGTATCAATGGAACAGAATAGACAGCCCAGAAATAAACCCACGCCTATACTGTCAATTAATCTATGACAAAGGAGGCAAGAATATATAATATGGCAAAGACAGTCTCTTCAATAAATGGTATTGGAAAAACTAAACAGAAACATGCAAAACAACAACAACAACAAAAAAAAACTAGACCAGTTTCACACACCATAAACACAAATAAACTAAAAAAGAGTTAAAGAGTTATTAAATATAAGATCTGAACCTCTAAAATTCCTAGAAAAAAACAAAGGCAGCAAACACTATGACATTGCTCTCAGTAATATTTTTTTTAGCTATGTCTCCTCAGGCAAGGGAAACAAAAGAAAAAATAAATGGTACTAAATCAAACTAAAAAAACTTTTACCCGGCAAAGGAAACCTTTAAAAACGAAAAGTCAACCTACTCAGAGAAGATATTCACCAACGATACACCTAATAAGGGGTTAATATCCAAAAATATAAGGAACACATACAACATCAAAAAGATAAACAATCCGATTAAAAAGTCAGCAGAGGTTCTGAATAGACATTTCTCCAAAGAGGACAGTCAAATGTCCAATAAACAAATGAAAAGATGCTCAATGTCACCAATCCTCACAGAAATGCAAATTAAAACCACAATGAGCTATCACCTCACACCTGTCAGAATGGCTATCATCAATACATCATCAAACAACAAATGTTGGCAAAGATGTGGAGAATAGGGAATCCTCATGCACTGTTGGTAAGATTGCAAACTGGTGCAGCCCCTATGGAAAACAATATATGAAAGTTTCTCAAAAAATTAAAAATTGAACTACTATATGATCCAGCAATCTCACTTCTGGGAATTTATGCTAAGAAATCAAAAACACTAATTCAGAAAGATATGTGCATCTCTATATTCACTGCAGCATCATTTACCACTGCCAAGATATGGAAGCAACTTAAGTGTCTACTGATAGACAATTAGATGAAGAAGATACAGTGCATATATACAATGGAATATTAGTCATAAAAAACACACTAAAATCTTACCATTTGCAACAATATGGATGAACCTAGAGAGTATTATGCTAAATGAAATAAGTTAGAGAAGGACAAATACTATATGACTCCACTTACATGTGAAATCTAAAAACAAAATAAACACACAAACAAAACAGAAACAAATTCACAGGCACAAAGAACAAATTAATAGTTTCGAGATGAGAGGGTTGTTGGGAGTTTGGGGGGAAAAGGTGAAGGGATTAAGTACAAATTGGCAGTTACAAAATAGTCACAGGGATGTAAAGTACAGATTAGAGGATATAGCTAATAACATTGTAATAACTGTGCATGGTATCAGGTGGGTAACTAGCCTTATTGAGGGGATCACTTCGTAAGTTACATGTCTAACCATTATGTGGTCCACCTAAAACTAATATAATATTGAATGTCAACTGCAATTAAAAAATAACATTTTTTTAAAAGGACAGAAAGCAGAAAAAAATGCTCCACATCATATGTCATCAGGGAACTGCAAGTTAAAACAACAAGATACCACCCTGGCCAGTTTGGCTCAGCGGTTAGAGCGTCGGCCTGCGGTCCAGAGAGACCCAGGTTCGGTTCCCGCTAAGGGCATGTACCTCGGTTGCAGTTTGTCCCTGGCCCTGGTTGGGTTGTGCGGGTGGCAGCCACTCGATGTGTCCCTTTCACATCGATGTTTCCCTCTCTCTCTCTCTCTCTCTCTCTCTCTCTCTCTCTCTCTCTTCCTCTCTCTCCCTCCCACTCTATATGAACAAAAAATGGAAAAATGCCCTCAGGTGAGGATAAAAAAAAAGAAGAAAAAAACAACAACAAGATACCATTACACACCTATTAAAATAGCCAAATCGAGAACACTGACAACATCAAATGCTGGGGAGGATGTGGAGCAACAGGAACCCTCACTCATTGCTGGTGGGAATGCAAAATGGCGCAGCCACTTTGAAAGATAGCTTGGTAGTTTCTTACAAAACTAAACATACTCTTACATATTGCACTCTGGTATTTACCCCAAAGAGTTCAACTGATATCTATACAAAAACCTGCATATGGATGTTTGTAGCAGTTTTACTCATAATTGCCAACATTTGGAAGCAACCAAGATCCACTTCAGTAAGAAAAGAGATAAATGGTGGTCCAGCCAGACAGTGGAGTATTTATTATTCAGTGCTAAAAACAAATGAGGCCCAGCTGGTGTGGCTCAGTGGTTGAGCACTGACCCATGCACCAGGAGGTCACTAGTTCGATTCCCGGTCAGGGCACATGCCCAGGTTGTAGGCCCAATCCCCAGTGGGGGACATGCAGGAGGCAGCCAATCGATGTTCTCTCTCATCGATGTTTCTATCTCTCTCCCTCTCCCTTCCTCTCTCTCTAAAATCTAAGATAAAATAAAAATAAAGTTATGTAAACAAAACAAAAAAAATGAGCTATCAAGCCATGAAAAAACACAGAGAAAACGTAAATGTATATTAAATGAAAGAAGCCAGTTTAAAAAGGCTATATACTGCATTGGTTCCAACTACATGACATTCTGGAAAAGGCAAAATTATGAAGACAGTAAAAAAAATCAGTGGTTGCTAGAAGTTAAGGGCAAGAAGGACTAATAAGTGGAATACAGATATTTAGGGCAGTGTAATAATACTATAATGGTGGATACATGTGACCATAAAATCATAGAATGTACAATACCAAGAGTGAACCCTAATGTAAACTATGAACTTTGGGTGATAATGATGTGTCAATGTACATTCATCAATTATAACTAATAGGCCTCTCTAGTGGGAGATGTTGACAACGGGTAAGGCTATGCATGTGTGGGGGCAGGGAGTATATGTGAAATCTCTATACCTCTGGCTCAATATTTCTGTGAAAAACTGCTCTAAAAACTAAAGTCTATTTAAAAATATTCAGCCCTGGCCGGTTTGGCTCAGCAGTTGGAGCGTTGGCCTGTGGACCAATGAGTCGTGGGTTCGATTCTGGTCAAGGGCACGTACCTCGGTTGCAATTCGTCCCCAGCCCTGGTTGGGGTCATGTGGGAGGCAGCCACTCGACGTGTCCCTTTCAAATCGATGTTTCTCTCTCTCTCTCTCTCTCCCTCCCACTCTATCTGAACAAAAATGGAAAAAAAGAAACGTCCTTAGGTGAGGGTAAAATAAAATAAATAAATAAATAAATAAATAAATTCAAACTGGTCACCTTTACTTCTAAACATCAATACAGTGCTCTTTTCACCCTGGCTGATGTGGCTGAGTGGATAGAGTGTCGGCCCATGTACTAAAGCGTCCTGGGTTTGATTCCTGGTCAAGGGCATGTTCCTGGGATATAGGTTCAATACCCAGCCCCGCTGGGATGCGTGCAGGAGGCAACTAATCAATGTGTCTCTCTCATATCGATGTTTCTCCCTCTCTCTATCTCTCCATCCCTTCCTCCATTCCACTCTCTCCAAAAATCAATGGGAAAAATATTCTCAGGAGAGGGTTAATAAAAAATAAAATAAAGTGCTTTTCTCAATACTAGTAAAATGGAAAAATCATCTCAAAGGTACTAACACAAAAACAATAATAAAATGTTAAGTCATAGAAAAAGCAAAACTATCTGTAGAACTCCAAAAGGCATTTATCCTAGTCATTTCTTTTTACAATTCAGAGAACAAAATATTTTTTCTCTCTGGAAATCTATATGCACAAATCCTATCTCTTCCTAAACAACTATATACTATCACTCCTTTCCTGTATGTTTTCAAAACTAGTGCCACTTTGGGAGCTAGGTAGTTTATTTCTCCCTGATGTCATGTTCAAGTGGCCGAAGACAAACACATTACCTATGGAAATTATACTACAGACTTTACACAACAGACATGCAACATTGCAAAGACAAATGATTCCTCTCTGGAAGAGTGGCCAATTGGTTTTAAGAGTTGTCAATATAGTGTTTAAATACAAAGTATCTTTTTTTAAAAATCTTTTTTCCTTATTGATTTTTTAGAGAGAGGAAGGAAAAGGGAGAGAGACAGAAACACTGATGAGAGAGAACATCGATTGGTCACCTCCCGCAGGCCCCCCACCGGGGATTTGGCCCACAACCTACCTGGGCATGTGCCCTGACCAGGAATCGAACTGGTGACCTCTTGGTTCATGGGTTGATGCCCAACCACTGAGCCATACTGGCTGGGCAAAATACAAAGTATCTTAAAGGTGATTCATGTTGACACTTCGTATAGAGTATACATTTTTACCAATTAGCCAAAAAGCAATCTCTTGATTTTATTTATTTATTTATTTTTATCCTCACCCGAGGACATTTTTGCATTTATCTTCAGATAGAGCGGGAGGGAGAAAGGGAGGAAGAAAGAGAGAGAAACATTGATGTGAGAGAGACACATAGAGTGGTCGCCACCCACACGACCCCAACCAGGGCCAGGGACAAACTGCAACCGAGGTACAAGCCCTCAGTGGGAACCGAACCCAGGTCTCTCTGGTCCACGGGCCAAAGCTCTGACCACTGAGCCAAACCAGCCAGGGCGCAATCTCTTGATTTTAAACACACACAGAAAAGAGTTGCTTAGGCCTAACAATATGAAATACAGATTGGGCATTCACATTTAGAGATAAAAACACATTTTAAATATTAACAAATTCTTTATATTATTGCTCTTTTCTTTAGCACACATTTTAGTTGAATAAAATACTTTCTCTGTAACAAGTTATAACCACCAACAAACTTTGATGCACTACATCATAATAAAACTGAAAACTATAAAAGGAAGGCTGTATCTTTCTTCTTCCTTTGTTGTAAAGTACCATATCGGCCAGGAAGGGTCCTGGGTGGAGAGACCCATGATTAGCAGCAATGGCAGTGGGAAAACGAGGGCTGGACAAGTCCTTTCCTCATCCTCTATCCACAAAGGAGGCACAGAGAAAACTCTTGGACGTATAACATGAACCAGGACAGAGTAGTTCAAGAGACAGGTCTCACTGTGACAGCCTTCTCCCACAAGAAGATGGGCTGATTAAGTCTGATATGGAGGTTCACACCAGAAGAGACCACAGCTCTCAGTCAGAAGTTATAAAGGAAAGAGAACCTGATGCTTTGAAGAAAAGTGTAAACTGGTGTCTGACTGCTCCAGTAGACCTGTAAACATTCCACCCAAGGAATTCCATGCCAGGCACCCTAAATGCTCTGCTTCTTCAAGAATGAGGAAAAGTGGGTTCATCTAAGTCCAGCTCAACTCTGGGGGAAAGGGCCCGGAGTAAGATTGTCTGCTGCCTCGGGAGTGAGAAATCCCCATGCCCGGGCCGAACGATGGGTGGTGATGGTTCTACCGATTACAGTGTTCATGAGCCTGAAACGAAGGTAGTGATCCTCATCAGCTTTGGTTTCTTCATGCATGCCAAGAGGAATAAAAGGAAAATTATGAGGATATTCAGTTTGCCACCTACAGCAGAAACTTTAAGAGATCTCAACTTTCATGACACAGTAAGCAGAATTTGTTTGACAGCAACTGGAAATGTATTCCAATTCAAGGAAGAATAACGATCAACAGCCACAAAACCATGCTGACAGTGTGCCGCTCTCATTGTGATGAAATCTCACAAAATGAGCAACATAAGTAATTGTTAGTATGGTAACAAGCTCCTAATTCTACTAAATCATGAACATTTAAAAAAATCTGTCTTCATAAAATCATTTTACTTTTGACTTTTCTCAATTTTTGGTGGGTTTTGTTTTGCTTTTTAAAATTGCATCTCTGAGTTGTTACACAAATAAAAAATGGCTCAAAATGTCTGAAAACAGGAAATAGACTATAACTACAGATGGTGATTTTACCTTGTGAAGACCTTTGATCTCTTCAGTATACAATCAGTCAGGAATGAAAACCCATCTTTGGAAGAGAGAATCTGGAGCTTACGCCACTTTCAGTTAAACATTTTTGCAAAATTAAAAAATGAAAATCTAGTCATTGGCATAATTTCCTCTCAGATTGTATTCTGTGATAAATGTAATATGGGTAACAGTCTGATCAGTGTTTACATTGCTGTTGTTACCACTCTTTAATTGAATGAACTATTTTCTCCTTTAATTATAGTCCTAAGGAGTTTATTCACTTTATTCTTTAATCCTACAGTTTTATTTCCACCACACGAGTCTTCTTTAGACTATATCGAGATCGTGTTGCCAAATAAATGGACACCTCTATATCGGTGTTAGCAATTTGTTTTTCAGTCATATGACTATCAATGTTTCATGTAACTGTCTGGTTTCATATGCCTTTTTGGCATAATAAACTTCCCTGAAGACTCTCTTATCTTACACCATTTTGTACTGTATATTGAAATGTTTTTAACCTAATTTTCCACATATATATATTCTTTTCATTTATTTTTTAAATATGTTTTTATTGATTTTTTAGAAAGAGAGGAAGGGACAGAGATATGGAAACAGTGAAGTGAGAGAGAAATACATCAATCGGCTGCCTCCCGCACAACCCCAACTAGACATCATGCCTGCAACCCAGGTGCCCGCCCCAACTGGGAATGGAACTGGAACCTCTCAGTCCATGGGACGACGCTCAATCCACTGAGCCATACCAGCCGGGCAAATTTTCCATATTTATTTAAATGAAAGCTGGCTGGAGGTAGTGGCAGGGAAGTTTAACTGTCCATGTAATTGGCCAAGAATTAGTTTTTGAATTAAAGGTATTCTTAATTCTAAGAGTTAGAGTTAATATTTCGGCATTATTTTATTTTTTCCCTTTATAATTGTGAAATAAAGAAATATAGTCCTATAGACAACAATGCTGGGGTGGGGGGGATCAGGAGGAGGGTGTCTAGGGGGGAAGAAAGGAGAAACATCTGTAACAAAAATGAATTAATAAAAATTGCACACACACAAAAAAGAAGAAATACAGTCCTGGCAGAGTGGAAAATGGTGGCGGAGTGAATAAAAGCTACAAAGACCATCTCCCAGAACCAAACTGGAATTACAACTAAAAATAAAGACAAATCATCAGGAAAAACCAACTGAAAAGCAGCTGGAGAGAACCCATACAACCAGACAGAATGAGAATGCCCAAATCGAGCCTGATAGGAACTGCGGAGGCTCATGAGGGCAGGCTAGGAGCGCACGGACAGCAGCAGAGAGTGGTATTAGCTGAGTGACCTTCCCTCTGAGAAAGCAGGGGTTTTAAAAAGCTTCAAATCAGCTACATCCACTCACCTTGAGCTCAGGCAGAGGGAGGGCAGACTGGCTTGGAATTGTGTGGAGAGAGTCCGGGGCTCCTGGCTCAGAAGACAACTGGATGGGAGGACACCTGGAGTTTTGTCCTCAATCACTCCCTCATAGGACAGTATCCATCTTATTCAAAGCCCTGGAGAGAAGCAATGGCCCCTTCCACAGGAATTCAACACCACCAAGCCAGGCCAGAGAAATGCATATTAAGGCTCATTAACATCCAGTCTGATAGCAAGCAAGTGCCCCACCTGCTGCAAATCCTCTTACACCTGAGGGAGTTTTCATTCAGCTAAGGGCTACAAACTGAGGCTCATCAAGTAACTGAGACTAATAGCATCCAGGCAAAAAGCTAGAGGATAAGTGAACCTTTCCTTGGCTTACAATCTACTCAGGAAAGTAAGACGTGACAGTGGTGTTTAACGTGGGTCCCTTCCATACTCATCCAAACCCAGTAGAGGGAGCCAGAACCAGTGGAACACCAACACCCACAGGGAAAATTTGGCAGGCTCCAAAACCCCTGAGACAGCCAAAATGGTGAAACAGAGAAACAAATTCCAAATGATAGAACAAGAAAATATTGCAGGAGAAGAAATAAATGAAAAAGAATTAAGCAAGATATCAGAGGGAGAGTTCAGAGTAATAATCATAACAAAGCTCAACAACATGAGTAAAGATATAGAAACACTGAAAACCAACTGATTGGAAATGAAGACTGACACAGCAGAAGTAAAGAACACATTGGAAGGAATAACCAGCAGAGAAGAGGAAGCCAAGGATTAGATCAGTGAATTAGAAGACAGGGTAGAAAAAACCACCCAATCAGAAAACCAAAAAGAAAAAACAATTAAAAAACAGGAAGACAGCCTAAGAGAACTGTGGTATCCCACATGAAACATAACAACATCCACATCACAGGAGTGCAAGAAGAAGAAAATGAGCAAGGGTTAGAGAATATACTTGAAGAAATAGTGACAGAAAACTTCCCTAGCTCAGTAAAGGAAAAAGGCATACAAATTCAAGAAGCACAGAGAGCCCCAAGAACTCAAAGAGGTCCAGACCAAGACACATAAAATTAAAATGCCAAAAATTAAAGACAAAGAGAGAATCCTAAAGGCATCAAGAGATAAGCATCAGGTTACCTACAAAAGAACCCCCATAAGGCTATCAGCTGACTTCTCAACAGAAACACTACAGGCCAGAAGGGAACGGCAAGAAGTAATCAAGGTAATGAAAAACAAGGTCTGAATCCAAGACTACTCTATCCAGCAAGACTATCATTCAAAATAGAAGGTGAAATAAAGAGCTTCCCAGAAAAAAGAAAAAAAAAAAGGCCAAGGGAATATATTAGCACCAAACCAGCACTCCAAGAAATGTTAAAAGGACTGCTGTAATAAGCAGAGGAAATAGGAAGAGAAACATAACCATAATAAACAAAAATGGCAATAAGTACATATCAATAACAACCTTAAATATAAATGGATTAAATGCTCTGATTAAAAAACAGAGTAGCTGATTGGATAGGAAAGCATGACTCATATACATGTTGTTTACAAGAGACCCACCTCACAACAAAAGACTCACATAGGTTGAAAGTGAAGGGATGGAAAAAAATTTTCCAAGCAAACAGAAAGGAAAAAAAAGCTGGGGTAGCAATACTCATATCTGATAAAATAGACTTCAAAGTGAAGGCCGTAACGACAGACAAAGAAAGCCACTACATATATTGAAAGGATCTATCCAACAGGAGGATATAACTTTGGTAAACACATACACACCCAACACAGGAGCACCAAAATACATTTAAAAACTTCTGGAGGATTTGAAAAAAGAAATCAACAGCGATACAATCATAGCAGGGGGACTTCAACACCCCACTGACATCACTAGATAGATCCTCTAGACAAAAAATTAACAAGGAAACAGAGGCTCTAAATGATGCACTAGATCAAATGGATTTAATAGATATTTACAGAGAATTAAACCCCAAAACTGCAGAATTCACATTCTTCTCAAGTGCACATGGGATAGTCTCAAAGATAGACCACACGTTATGACATAAACTAAGTCTCTACAAGTTCAAGAAGACTGAAATCATATCAAATCTCTCCTCAGATCACAATGGCATGAAACTAGAAATTAATTACAGCAAAAAAATTTAAACACCTGGAGGCTAAACAGCATGTTATTAAACAATGAATGGGATACCAAGGAGATCAAGGAAGAAATTTAAAAATTCCTGGAAACCAATGAAAATGAACACCACCAAATCTATGGGACGCAGCAAAAGCAGTCCTGAGAGGGAAGTTCACAGCACTACAGGCCTACCTCAAGAAACAAGAAAAATTTCTAATTGACTATCTAACTTCACAACGTAAAGAACTAGAAAGCAAACAAAAAGAAAACCCCCGAGCAAGTAGAAGAAGGAAAGAAATAGTAAAGATCAGAGCAGAAATAAATGACATAGAGACTAAAACAAACAATTCAAAAGATCAATGAAACAAAGAGCTATTTTTTTTGAAAAGATAAACAAGACTGATGGACCCTTAGCTAGACTCACCAAGAAAGAAAGAGAAACCAAATAAACAAAATCAGAAATGAAACAGGAGAAGTAACAACTGACACCACAGAAATACAAAGGATCGTTAACAAACACTATGAACAATTATACGCCAACAAATTGGACAATCTAGGCGAAATGGACACATTTCTAGAAACACATAGTCTCCCAAAACTGAACCGGGAAGAGATAGATAACTTGAACAGACCAATAACAACTAAGGAAATTGAAGATATAATCAAGAATCTCCCAGCAAACAAAATCTTGGACCCGGAGAGCTTCACAGGGGAGTTTTACCAAACATTCAAAGAAGAACTAACACCCATTCTCCCCCAAACTATTCCAAAAAAATTCAAGAAGGAAGACTTCCAAACTCATTTTATGAGACCAGCATAATTCTAATTCCAAAACCAGATAAAGACACTACAAAGAAAGAAAACTACAGGCCAATATCACTAATGAACATAGAATGCCAAAATCCTTAACAAAATATTAGCAAATCGGATCCAGCAATACGTTAAAAAAATTATTCATCATGACCAAGTGGGATTGATCCCAGGGATGCAAGGCTGGTACAATATTCACAAACCAATAAATGTGATACACCACATACACAAAATGAAAGATAAAAACCATATTATCATATGAATAGACGCTGAAAAAGCATTCGACAAAATCCAGCACCAATTTCTGATAAAAATACTCAGCAATGTGGGAATAGAGGGATCATATCTCGACATAATAAAGGCCATATATGAAAAACCTACAGCCACCCGGCTGATGTGGCTCAGTGGTACAGCATCGACCCAAGCACCAAGAGGTCACCAGTATGATTCCCATTCAGGGCACATGCCCAGGTTGTGGGCCAAACCCCCAGTGCAGGGCGTACAGGAGGCGGCCAATCAATGTTCTTTCTCATCGATGTTTCTACCTCTTGCTCCCTCTCCCTTTCTCTCTAAAAATAAATAAAGAAAAAAATTAATATTATAAAACAAAAACAAAAAATCTACAGCCAACATCATACTCAATGGGCAAAAATTTAAAGTATTTCCCTTAGGAATGGGAACAAGACAGGGATGCCCACTTTCACCACTCTTATTTAATATAGTACTGGAAGTCTTAGCCACAGCAATCAGACATGAAGAAATTGTAAGGACTTCCGGTCAAGATGGCGGCGTAAGTAAACGTGGTATCGCATTCTTCTACAACCACATCAAAGTTACAACTAAACTACAGAACAATCATCATTCAAAACTGCCTGAAATCAAGCTGAATGGAAGTCCTACAACTACGAAATTAAAGAAGAAGCCGTATCGAGACTGGTAGGAGAGGCCGAGGCACGACAGGCTGGTCCCACACCCACATGTGGCAGATAAAAATCAAGAGGGACACCTTGGCTGTAAGGGTCCTCCCTGAGGACTGAGGGGTCCCCGTCTCACACCAGGTGCCCAGCTCAGGGTTCCAGTGCCAGGAAGAGAAGTCCCCATAACTTCTGGCTGGAAAAACCAGTGGGAACTGAGGCTGAGGGAGGCTGGAGCCCCCGGTAGCTCCTCTTAAAGGGCCCGCGCATGGACTTACTCGGAATCCCACCCTCCAGGCTCCAGCATGCGGGAGGCAGCTTGAAAGGCACCAGAGTCATATGGGGAAAAACTGAGCTATTTGGCATTGGAATGAGGGCTGGAGAAGCAACTTTCTCCTGGACAGACGTGCTGTCAGAGGCCTTTGTTCCTTTGGTGAGCCCTGCCTTGGGACAGCAGACTGCTCCCATATCTGGGACTCCAGCAACCTGGCTCACACAGTTAGCCCCATCCTGGTGATTCCCTGAGGCCCCGCCCCACCCAACTTAAAGGCCCACCCAAGCTATTGCCAGTTGCTTTACCATAGGTTTGGCCTGTCTTGGAAGGATGCTCAATGGACTTAGTGAGAACCTCAGTGAACTTAGTGAGGGCCTCAAGAGCATAAAAAAGGACCAGTCAGAAATGAAGGCGGCACTAACTGAAATAAAGAATGATTTACACAGATTCAATAGTAGAGTAGATAAAGCCAAGAAGCAAACCATCGATTTGGAATATAAGGAAGCAAAAAACACCCAATCAAAACAGCAAAAAGAAAAAAGAATCCAAAAAAATGAGGATAGTGTAAAGAGCCTCTGGGACAACTTCAAGCGTGCCAACATTCGCATCTTGGGGGTACCAGAAGGAGAAGAGAGAAAACAAGAAATTGAAAACCTATTTGAAACAACAATGGCAGAAAAGTCCCTAACTTGGTGAAGGAAACAGACATACAAGTCCAGGAAGTACAGAGAGTCCCAAATAAGATGAACCCCAAAAGGCCCACACCAACACACATCATCATCAAAATGCAAAAGGTTCAAGACAAAGAGAGAATCTTAAAAGCAGCAAGAGAAAGCAGTTAGTTACCTACAAGGGAGTTCCCATAAGACTGTCAGCTGATTTCTCAAAAGAAACTTTGCAGGCCAGAAGGGAGTGGCAAGAAATATTCAGAGTGATGAAAAGCAAGAACCTACAACCAAGATTACTCTATCCTGCAAAGCTGTCATTTAGAATCGATGGCCATATAGAGTTTCCCAGACAAGGAAAAGCTAAAGGAGTTCGTCACCACCAAACCATTATTATATGAAATGTTGAAGGGTCTTCTTGAAGAAAAAGATAAAAAATATGAACAAACAAAATGGCAATGAATACATATCTATCAATAATTGAATCTACAAACAAAATGAACAAGCAGAACAGAAACATTCTCATAGATACAGAGAAATTTTGTTGGTTGCCAGATGGGAGGGGGGTTGGGAGAATGGGTGAAAAAGGTGAAGGGATTAAGAAGTACAAATTGGTTGTTAGACTGACAAACCTCAAAGGGAAGGGGGGTTGGGGAGTGGGAAGAAATAAACCAAAGAACTTATATGTATATATGCATAACCAATGGACACAGACAACAGTGTTGGGAAAGGCAGGAGGGGGATGGGAATGGGGGGGGGGTCAATGAGGGAACAATGAGGAACATCTGTAATGCATTCAACAATAAAGATAAGTTTAAATAAATAAATAAATAAATAAATAAATAAATAAATAAATAAATTTAGCCCAGTCCTTTGCCCTTTATTTTGTTTGGAACTTGACCAAGAACCTTTCAGCCTTTCACAAAAAAAAAAAAAAGAAAAGAAATTATAAAAGGGATCCAAATTGGAAAGGAGGAAGTGTAACTGTCATTATTTGCAGATGAAATGATATTGTACATAGAAAACCCTAAAGACTCCATCAAAAATCTACTAGATTTGTCTGACCGGTGTAGCTCAGTGGTTGAGTGTCATGCACCAGGAGGTCGATGGTTCGATTCCAGGTCTGTACACATGCCCAGGTTGTGGGCCTAATCCCCAGTGGGGAGCATGCAGGAGGCGGCCAATCGATGTTGCCTCTCATCAATGTTTCTATTTCTCTCTCCCTCTCACTTCCTCTCTCTCTAAAATCAATAAAGGGAAAAAATTTTTTTTAAATCTATTAGATTTAATAAATAATTTGGCAAAGTAGCAGGGTACAAAATTAACATCAAGAAATTGACGGCATCCTTTTTTTTATCCTCACCTGAGGACATTTTTGCATTTATCTTGAGATACAGTGGGAGGGAGAGAGGGAGAAAGAGAGAGAGAGAAACATCAATGTGAGAGAGACACAGAGTGGTCGCCACTCACATGACCTCAACCAGGGCCGGGGACAAACCACAACTGAGATACATGCCCTAGTGCAGCGGTTCTCAACCTGTGGGTCGCAACCTCTTTGGGGGTTGAATGACCCTTTCACAGGGGTCGCCTAACACATAACAGTAACAAAATTACAGTTATGAAGTAGTAACGAAAATAATTTTATGGCTGGAGGTCACCACAACATGAGGAACTGTATTAAAGGGTCGCAGCATTAGGAAGGTTGAGAACCACTGCCTTAGTGGAAACCGAACCCAGGCCTCTGGTCCGTGGGCCAATGCTCTAACCGCTGAGCCAAACTGGCCAGGGTGTCGATGGCATTCTTATACACCAATGATGAACTCACAGTAGATAAACTAAAAAAAAAATCCCATTTACCATTGTGGGAGAAAAAAATTAAGATACCTAGGAATAAACTTAACCAAAGAAGTAAAGGACCTATATGCAGAAAACTACAGGACATTGAAAAAAGATATAGAGGAAGATATAAAAAAGTAGAAGCACATACCTTGTTCATGCATTGGAAGAATTAATTAACATCATTAAAATGTCCATACTACCCAAAGTAATCTATAGATTCAATGCAATCCCCATTAAAATTCCAACAACATATTTCACAGAACTAGAACAAATACTTCAAAAGTTCATATGGAACAACAACAACAAAAAAGACCCCGAATAGCCAGAGCAATCTTGAAAGAGAAGAACAAAGTAGGAGGGATCACAATACTGGATATCAGGTTATACTACAAAGCCACTGTAATCAAAACAGCCTGGTACTGGCACAAGAACTGGCATATGGATCAATGGAACAGAACAGAGAACCCAGAAATGGACCCAAGACATTATGCTCAATTAATATTTGACAAAGGTGGCAAGAGCATACAATGGAGTAAAAACAGCCTCTTTAATAAATGGTGTTGGGAAAATTGGGCAGCTACATGCAAAAAAATGAAACTAGATCATCAACCTACACCATACACAAGAATAAACCCAAAATGGATAAAAGACTTAAGTGTGACTCGTGAATCCATAAAAATCCTAGAAGAATATGTAGGCAACAAAATTTCAGATATCACATGCAGCAGAATTTTCATTGATACAATGCCTAAGGCAAGAGAAACAAAAGAAAAAATGAACACATGGGACTACATCAAACTAAAAAGCTTCTGCACAGCAAAAGAAACAAGCATCAAAATGGAAAGGGAACCCACTATATGGGAGAGCATAATTGCCAACGATACATCAGATAAGGGGTTAATTCCCAAAATATATAGAGTACTCATACAAATCAACAAAAGGAAGACAAAGAACCCAATAAAAAAAATGGGTAGAGGACCTAAATAGACACCTCTCCAAACAGGACATACAAATGGCCAAGAGACATATGAAAAAAATGCTCCACGTCACTAATCATCAGAGAGATGCCAAATGAAACGACTATGAAGTATCATCTTACACCTGCCAGAATAGCTGCCATCAACAAATCATCAAACAACAAGTGCTGGCAAGGGTGTGGAGAAAAGGGGACTCTAGTATACTGCTGGTGGGAATGCAGACTGGTGCAGCCACTATGGAAAACAATTGGTGTTACCTCAAAAAATTAAAAATTGAACTGCCATTTCACCCTTGATCCCACGTCTAGGAATATATCCTTAGAAACCTGAAACACCCATCAGAAAGAATATATGTACCCCTATGTTCTTAGCAGCACTATTTACAATAGCTAAGATTTGAAAACAGCCCAAGTGTCCATCAATAGATGAGTGGATAAAAAAGCTGTGGTACATATACACAATGGAACACTATGCAGCTGTAAGAAAGAAAGATCTCTTATCCTTTGAGATAACATAGAGGGACCTGGAGAGTATTATGCTAAGCAAAATAAGCCAATCAGAGAAAGACAAATACCACATGATCTCACTTATTTATAGAATATAATGAACAAAATAAGTTGATGAACAAAATAGACCCAGAGACACAGAAAGGAGTACGTTTCAGACTGGCAAACCTCAAAGGAGGGGACTGGGGGGGAGGAATGAGATAAACCAAAGAACTTATATGCATGTATGCGTAACCAATTGACATAGACAACAATGCTGGGGGGGGGGAGGGTGAGGGATCAGGAGGAGGGTGTCTGGGGGGAAAAAGGAGAAACATCTATAATAAAAATAAATTTAAAAAAAAATTGACAAGAGCCCTGGCTGGTGTAGCTCAGCAGTTACAGCGTCAGCCCGCAGACCAAAGGGTCACCGGTTTGATTCCTGGTCAAGGTCATATAAAGTTCAAAATAATAGCCCTGGCTGGTTTGGCTCAGCGGTTAGAGCGTCGGCCTGAGGTCCAGAGAGACCCGGGTTCGGTTCCCGCTAGGGGCATGTACTTCGGTTGCGGCTTGTCCCCGGCCCTGGTTGGTCGTGTGGGTGGCAGCCACTCAATGTGTCCCTTTCGCGTCGATGTTTCTCTCTCTCTCTTCCTCTCTCTCCCTCCCACTCTATCTGAACAGGAAATGAGAAAATGTCCTCGGGTGAGGATAAAAAAAAAAACAAAAACAAAAAAAAACAAAATAATAGCCCTGGCTGGTTTGGCTCAGCGATTAGAGCGTCGGCCTGCAGTCCAGAGAGACCGGGGTTTGGTTCCCGCTAAGGGAACGTACTTCAGTTGCAATTTGTCCCCGGCCCTGGTTGGTCGTGCGGGACAGTCACTCAATGTGTCCCTTTTGCATCGATGTTTCTCTTCCTCTCTCTCCCTCCCACTCTGTCTGAACAAAAAATGGAAAAATGTCCTCGGGTGAGGATAAAAAAAATAAAGAAATAAATAATATATTGCCGGGACCTCGTGGTGCAATGGTAGCACGTCTGACTCCAAAATAATATATTGTCTAGGTGTATGTATATGTATGTATATATATATGTGTGTTTAAACTATAATTTTTTTTAGTATGTTTTTATTAATTGATTTCTTTTTAGAGAGAGGAAGGGAGAAAGAGAGAAACATCAATCAGTTGCCTCCTGCACGCCTCCTACTGGGGATCAAGACACAACCCGTCATGTGCCCTGACCAGGAATTGAACCAGGATCTCCTCAGTCCGTGGGACGACGCTCATCCACTGAGCCACACCATATTTAAACTATAATTAAAAGCTGGGCATATTTAAACTATAATTAAAAAAAAAAATTGGAGTTATCCTTGTGAAGTAGATAGAAATTTAGGAGGGACATATAAGGAAATTCAAATGTACTGGCTGTGTTCTTCTCTAGGACTGGCACAGTAGATCCATATGTGCTAATTTTATTATTCTGCATCCCTTAGTTATTTACATATTTTTTGTTAGTATGAAATGTTTCATAATTAGAACTATTTAAAAACACTAATTAACTTGGGGGGGAGGAAAGGAGAAACATCTGTAACAAAAATAAATAAATAAATTTTTAATAATAAAAATAAAAAAAATAAAAATGCTACTTAAGCCTGGCTGGTGTGGCTCAGTGGATTTAGCATGGTCCCATGGACTGAGAGATCCTGGTTCAACTCCTGGTCAGGGCACATGACGGGTTGTGGCTTGATCCCCAGTAAGGGGCGTGCAGGAGGCAACTGATTGATGTTTCTGTCACATCGATGTCTCTCCCTCCCTCCCTCTCTGTGAAATCAATAAAAACATAAAAATATATATATACCACACAGCACTCTGGCTGGTGTGGCTCAGTTGGTTGGAACACCATCCTGTGCACCAAGGGTCATGGCTTTGATTCCAAGTCAGGGCACATACCCAGGTTCGAGCCCCTGGTCTGGGTGTACTTGGGAGACAACTGTTCGATGTGTCGCCCTCACACTGATGTTTCTCTCTCTCTGTCCCTTCCTCTGTCTCTAGAATCAATGAAAAATGTATCCTCAGGTGAGGGTTGAAAATAAATAAATAAATATCACATAGCAATTTACTATATGTAAAATCTTATTAGTTTAACTTAAACTGCAGAACAGCCTTTCCATTAATTGTCACACAATCTATATTACATAATATTAAGTAATATTAATGATAGTAAACCTATACTTAATTTTTTGGAAGAAAAGATTTTTAAAATAGAGCTCATACCCAGCCACCTTGCTGAATGATGTGCTCTGCTGCACAGTCCTCCAGATATGTCACACCAAACTGCAGCAATGTTTGCAGAGGCTCTTGACCACGTCTTGTCAGCTCCAAAAGCATTTGTTGTAGCAAAACCAGAGGCACCAAAATCTTCAATGCAAAGGAGAGAGAGCAAAAACACAAAGTGAAATTCTTATCATTCACTTTATATGTTCAACTACTAGAAAATTATACTCAGATGCATCATTATGAAATTTCATTCTTTATTACAATAAGGGAAATAAAACATTGACCCCGCTACTAGAATCTTTATGAATAATGCATATAGGTTTTATACCTTAGGGGAGTGATTTTCAATTGGTGTGCCACAAGAATTTTTAAAACATGCAATATCTGCGCTGACCAGTTTGGCTCAGTAGTTATAGCATCAGCCCATGGACTGAAGGGTAGCGGATTTGATTCCCAGTCAAGGGCACGTACCTGGGCTGCAGGTTCGATCTCAGGCCCCAGCCAGGGTCATGCGGAAGGTAACCAAGCAATGTGTCACTCTCGCCCCACCCCCCCCGTCCGTCCTACTCTATCTGAATAAATAGGAAAAAAAAAATAACCTCGGGTGAGGATTTACAAAAAATTAAATAAAAATAAAAATAAAAATAAATTAATGGAAAAATATTCTCAGGTGAGGATTAACAAAAATAAATAAATAAAATAAAATTCTCTTTAAAAAAAACAGGCAATATCTGACTATTTAGTCAGGGACACTGACTTCTTTTACTTAGACTATCAAATAAAAAAATGACAACAGCCAATACAACAACAGCCATCTGGTGTGAATGAATCAAAATTATATCTTTTTTTTTTTAAGCTTGGAGAAGGACCAGATTTTTTTTTCTTTATTGACTTTTAGAGAGAGAGAAAGGGAGAGGGAGAGAGAGGGAAAAACATCGACGAGAGAGAACATCGATTGGCCGCCTCCAGCATGCCCCCCACTGGGGATTGGGCCCACAACCTGGGCATGTGCCCTGACCGGTGATCGAACTGGCGACCTCTTGGTGCATGACGCTCAACCACTGAATCACACCGACTGGGCTATACCTATATATTTTTTGTCAGATCAGCAAAAAATATATTTTTTGGTGTGCTGCAGAATTTTAGTGATTAGTTTGTGTGTGCCATGAGATGAAAAAGGTTGAAAATCACTGCCTTAAGGTGTTAGAAGTAATTATAATATGGAAATAATTGGGCGTGTGTGTGTGTGTTTTATGTATAGCAATATATGCACACAAAAATCGTTGAAGCATTATTTATAAATAGCGAAAGTCTGGAAACAACATAACAGGAACTGGTTAAATAATTAGATTGTTTACTGCCCAATCACCAAGATTTACTTTCAATGAAAAAAGAAAGATACAGGAGTGTGTGCACAATAATGGTACCTTTTGTGCAAAAACAAATAAACAAACAAAATATACATACATATATGTTTGGATAATACTATAGTATCTCTGGGAAAATATACAAGAAACTGGTAATATTGGTCACCTAAGGAGAGGAGAACGAGGTAATGGTGACAAGGGTGGAAAATATTTTTCCATGTATATCTTTCTGTACTTTTTACACTTTGTGATATGTGCTTTTATTATACTATATTTGAAAATAAAAACTTTCAAAATGAGCTATTCTATAAAAGTTATCAAAAACCAAAGGAGGCTTTATTATCATTCCTAATAACCTTGTGGCTCAATATTTTAAAATCATAAAAATTTATGATAGAAACTAACTAGAGTCCCTTGCCTTCCCCCCCAAAATTACATACTGAAAAAAAACTGAGTACTTTCAGTAAACCATCTGCATGCAATCTCTTTTGTCTAAAACATCAAGTGGTCTGCCCGGCCAGTGTGGCTCAGTGGACTGAGTGTCGTCGTCCCATGGACTGAGAGGTCCCAGTTCGATTCCCAGTCAGGGCACATGCCTGGGTTGCAGGCTCAATCCCCAGTAGTGGGCGTGCAGGAGGCAGCCAAACGGTTTCTCTCTCTCACATTGATGTTTCTATCTCTCTCTAAAAAAAAAAAAAATCAATAAAAACACAGTAAAAAAATTAAATAAAAAAAGTAAAACATCAAGAAGTTTCAACATGACTGAAAAAGAAATGCAAAAGCAAATTAAACCAATTCCAGTTCCTTGCTACTGAATTGCCAAAGTAATAATAACTGAGGAATTACAAAATATTTCTGCAGAAAAAGACAAACAGAAAAGACAGTGAGTTTATATTCATACTAATATTCTTTGGCTTTTAAATAAAAGCAGACCTGGCAGACCTGAGGGAATGAATATCAAAGTCTGAAAGAAAGAATGCAACAAACACATCTTCTTTTTGATATTCTAAAAGAACTCCAGACCAAAGTATATTAAAAACCTCTCGTTAACACTAAGTGGAGGAGTATAGGAATATAAAGAATATATCAGGCTTTTCCCACAGTTAGAAAACCTTTCATACTATTTAAAAAACAAAAAACAAAACTGTTGTTTATCTAGTCCCAGTATTTTGCCTTAGCATGAGCAGAAATCATCATATTAACTTCAAAGGCCTGGAATGTTCTGCACCTCAAAAGATTCTAATTTCCCATAATAATCTACTGACATGCTGCATTTTAAAATTATTCATGTTCAAGCACTACTACCTCTTAGGGAAATGAGCTGCAAACATTTTATGCTTGTTACATAAAATAATACTTATATTTATTTGTTTCAAATTTACCTCTTCCATATCAAAAAGCAGATGCCCTAGTTCTACTGTGTAATAATCTAGAGATAAATCTGTAATCCTCTTTGACTACTGTTTTAATTTTAGTCCTCAATCGTAATCCCTTTCATTCACTATACTTTTGAGGCTGAAATCTACAAATCTTTTAGTCTGTTCTTCATATGGCAATTCCTCCACTGCTTTGACAATTTAAATTATCTTTTCCTGGATCTTCTCCATCCCAATTATGTTTTTCTTGATATGCAGTTTACAGGAATAACATCTTCTATTTGGTTAATACTCTTAGTGGTACATTTTATGTCTATTTTATACCTATCTGACATACTGTTTTCAAGGGATCTATATGATGACTTCCAGGCCCACTATCTTTTAAGTATAGTTTAGGTTGTCTTTATATAGTTAAACCCTCTTGCTCTCTAATTTTTGTAATCATAAACAAAGTTTCATGAGTTATTTCAACAACTGATCCCCATCTACTTGGAATTTTACTATACACAGGAATTGTATATCATCTGTACATCTATGATTTTGTACTCTCCCTCCACACAGCATTACAAAAATGTTACAACAAAACTGGATTCCCAAGCATCCATCCCTAGAAGTCCCTACTATTCAGTTGTTTTTTTAATATGTTTTTAAAATTGATTTTAGAGAGAGAGGAAGGGACAGAGAGAGAAACATCAATGTGAGAAAGAAGCATCAATCAGCTGGCTCCTGCACACACCCTGCTAGGGATCAAGCTCACTACCAGGGCATGTGTCCTGACCGGGAATCGAACTGACCACCACACCAGCCAGGGCAAGGCCCGACTATTCTTAATCTTACCCTTTGAATTTCTTTCTGTAAGTCATTTCCTTACTGAATAATATTAATCCCCACAACACATATTAATTAGTTTTTCTTCCATTACTTTTGCAATACAGTAAACCCTTGATTTTGTAGACCTCGATTTAATGAACAAAATTTCCAGTCCTAATGTCATATGTGAAAATTAACACCCTGTTAATTTTAAAATGCTTGAAACCAAGATTTGCTTATAATTAAATTAACAGGTTATATTTTTTGTTATTAACTCACTGTTATTTTTTCTTTTTTTTTTTCCTTATTGATTTTAGAAAGGGAGAGGGAGAGAGAGATAGAAACATCGATGAGAAAGAACTCTGATTGGCTGCCTCCTGCATGCCTCCCACTGGGGATCGAGCCCACAACCTGGGCGTGTGCCCTGACCGGAAACAGAACCAGTGACCTCTTGATGCATGGGTCGATGCTCAACCACTGAGCCACACCTGTCAGGCCACTATTATTTTCTTAATCTTCACCTGTGGATATTTTTTCAAATATCTTCAGATAGAGGTGGGGGGGGGGGGAGAACATCAATGTGAGAGAGATACACCGATTGGCTGTCTCCTGCACAATCCTGACCAGGGCCGGGGATGAACTGCAACTGAGGTACGTGCCCTTGGCTGGAATCGAACCCACAACTCTTGGTCTGTGGGCTGACGCTCTAACTGCTGAGCCAAACCAGCCAGGGCTCACTGTTATTTTTAACACATTTTAGTGAATAGGCCATATGTTCAAAAAAACACTGTAATTTTTGTGTTTTGTCATTTTGCCAACATATCTACAACTATAGTCTACATATATTTTTAAAATATGTTGTTATTGAATTTAGAGAGAGGAAGGGAGAGGGAAGGAGGGAGGGCAAGATAGAAACATTGATCGGCTGCCTCCTGCACGCCCCCTACTAGGGATCAAGCCCGCAACCCAAGGATGTACCCTGACCAGGAATCGAACCAAGACCTCTCAGTCCATGGGATGAGGCTCAATCCACTTAGCCACCCTGGCCAGGCAATAGTCTACATAATTAAATGCAAGAGTCACCACTCATAAAGCCACGAATGATTAAGATATGATCACACCACATCACGCTCGGTAATTAGTTCTGTTGTTGGGTGGTGTGACTTTCCGCGGCAGTTTTGACTTTCTGCAGCAGTTTTGACTCATGCTGGCTGATGTTCTGATGTGTGCTAAGCTGCACCCCAACCGTGTGCATTTGTTTACTCAAGGTGACTTGTGAATGCACACATTTACCAGACCTACTCACTATAAATTTAATATTACTATAATACATACAGAAAACATTTCTGTGAAATTAAACCTTCATATATACTTAATTTTAATTACACAAACACGTCTACAAAGTAAAAACAGGTAAACTCACCAATTTGTCAATTTTTTAATATACGTATTCAGAAAACCTACTTTATTATATAAAAGACTTTCAGCTTTAACAGACAACCCCTTGCTTGATTTAGTCCATTATATCAATGTTTTACTGTAGTTTCTAAGGTACTTTTAACCATGAAAAAGATTATCTCCACTGGCTGTCTCCTCATATATACCATGTGGCATCTCCTTCCAATAGGTTAGACTTTGCTAACAACATTATCATTTTATTAAGACTATATGAGCTTGCCTGGTGTAGAAAGAAGGTATACCAAATAGCTCCAAGTGTCCCTTCCATTAGAAGAGATATTTGTTATGATAAATTACATATTTTGGTTTATCATCCTACAATTTAACCTATTTATGCCTTAACAACTCTAGTAAATGTCATAAATTTTATCTGTACCTAATCCCTCAATTAGGATTGAAGTCTTTGGCCTATCTGCTTCAAAATAAAATTTAAGACATTATGTATCACCCAGTGTAATGCAAGAGGAAATAGGGACCACCAATGAAGTTTTGTTGCCAAAAGATTAAACCTCAATATAATCTAGGCCTCTAGATCTACCTACCAATGGAAAAAAATATAGAGATATAAAGGAACATGTTAGTGACATCTCGGTGATACAGTCAATAAAATTCAGAAGGTAGGAAATTTTACAGGACAAAAAAATAAAAAGGTGGTGATGTCAGCAGCATCTCAGAGTGAGAAGACCTCTTGGTTTCTCCCCTTGAAGTTACTAGCTGGATAGCTATAGTTCAACAAAAGGTTCCCTGCTCAACACATAAACACATCTGAGAGACCCATGCAATGAAAAACCTGAAGGTGGGCATACTGAACAAGCAGAGGAGGCAGGGGGGGGAAAGACAGAACAAGAGCCACAGATGCAGCCCAGTGCTTGCCATGGTTCCAAGTGATGCAGCAGCAAAGGGGGTGTTGTGTTGCAGGCCACACAGAGCAGCAAGGAGAGGGTGAGAGCAGCAGAAGCAATATTCATCTTGAGTAGCTGGTAGCCACTGCAACTAAACCCAGTGACAGGAGCAAAAATATGGTACAGAGGTGTGGCAGCCATGGTTCAGCAGCTGCCACTACCAGGAAGAAAACAGCCACAAGTGCGCAAACCCACCCACCTGTATCCAACCCCTCTCCCATCTACTGCAATGGAACCCAGTAGAGGCTGGTGGGACACCTCAGATATTACAGCACAACTGGCAACCTCTGGGTTCAAAGAGGCAGCACCAGAAACTCACAGGCCCAGGAGCCCCAATCACCACCACATCCCACTGAAGGAGTGGTACCCTAAGACTGAGGCAATGTGGTCACAGAGGAAATGCCCACCTCCTTGGGAACACCAGGCATTTTCCACGGCTGAGGTGACACCGCCCCTCTGAGACCTCAGAAGTCCCAGAAGTATATGTAAGAGAAAATGGAAATTTGCGCTATAGCAGCATCTACTGCAAAACAAAAGAAAGACCTTTACTTAAAAGGTGATAAATTCTTAAAAACAAAAGATCCCCTAAAAAAAGAAGAGTTCAATACCTCAAATGCACAGACAGAGAAATAATCCATCAAGCACCATGAATAGCCAAAGTAATAACTTAGCTTAAAAAGAAAACAAAAAGTTTCCAGAAACCAAACTCAAACACATGGAAGACTGTAATTTAAATGAGAGAGAATTCAACGTTGCAGTTTTAAAAAGACTCAGTAAGATAAAAATACTCAGGCAGTTCAATGAACTCCAGAATAAAATCAACAATCAAAAGGATGTATCGTTGCATATCAAAGCAACCAGGATAGAGAAGATAGTAACCTATAAAGAAAACTCCAGCCCTGGCCGGTTTGGCTCAGCGGTTAGCGCGTCGGCCTGAGGTCCAGAGAGACCCGGGTTCAGTTCCCGCTAAGGCATGTACTTCGGTTGCAGTTTGTCCCCGGCCCTGGTTGGTCGTGCGGGTGGCAGCCACTTGATGTGTCACTTTCACGTTGATGTTTCTCTCTCTCTCTCTCTTCCTCTCTCTCCCTCCCACTCTATCTGAACAAAAAATGAAAAAATGTCCTCGGGTGAGGATAAAAAAAAAAACAAAAAACAAAACAAAACAAAAAACTCCATTAGGTTATCATCAGATTTTTCAGCAGAAACCCTATAAGCTACAAGAGAGTAGAATCAAATATTCCAAGTATTATTATTTTTTGAAATGTTTTTATTGATTTTTTTTAGAGAAAGAAGAAGGGAGAGATAGAAACATCGATGTGAGAGAGCTACATCGATCGGCTGCCTCCTGCAAGCCCCCCACTGGGGATTGAGCACACAACCCAGGTGTGTGCCCTGACCAGGAATTGAACCGGGATCTCTCAGTCTGTGGGACGACACTCAATCCACTGAGCCACCGGGGCCGGGCAAATATTCCAATCACTGAAAGAGAAAAATCACCAGCCAAGGATAATCTATCCAGTCAAGTTATCCTTTAGATATGAAGGATAAAAGCTTTCCCAGACATACAGAAGTGGAGGGAATTTACCACCACAAGACCTGCATTACAAGAAATGTTGAAAGGAGCTCCTCTATGTAAAACATAAAGAAAAAACAAAATGGTAAGACAACAGACAGAAGCAGGAAACTGCAACTCTATTTCATAAGAGGATATGAAACTCTTGATTATAACATAAAGGTTAAGAGGGGGAAGCATTTAAAAAAACCTGGTTGTGTAGGTGAATGCTGTGCTTGCCTCCTCCCATGACCACATCAAAATAACAACTAAATTATAAAACAACCACCTTGAGAACCACCTGAAAAATAGATAAAGAGAACTCCTATAACTAAGGATGTAAAGAATAAGCTACATCAAGACTAGAAGGAGGGGAGAAGACACAATATGACTGGTTCCACACCCACACGTGGCAGTCAAGAACTAGGAGGGATATCTCGGCTGTGGAACTGCCCCCTGAGGAGCCAGGGGTCCCAGCCTCACACCAGGTGTCCAAACCCAGAGCACCAGTGCTGATAAGGAGTCTCCACACATCTGGCCATAAAAACCAGTGTCGATTGTGGCTGGGTAAGAAGGAGAACTTCTGGAGACTCAGGTGTTTCTCTAAAAGGGCCTACACAGACTCACCTGCTCACAAACACTTGCACTAAGCTCCAGAGACAGGAAAGGAGCACAAAATTCCAAGGATATATGGGAAGGGACTGAATTGTCTGACTTCAGGGTGAGGCCTGGAAGGGGAGAAGTGCTGGCAAGGGCCACTGTTCCTTTGTTGAGCCCCCCACACATACAGTTGGCAGGCAGGCACAATTGTTCCTTTGTTGAACCCTCTTCCCCCTACAGTCTACACGTGCAGTGAGGCGCCAAATCTGAATCTCCATGAAACTGTCTAACACCACTCCAGCATCCTGATGACTCCTTGAGACCCCCCACTCCACCCAACTACCACACAAGCCTGAATCTCTTCCAGTACTTATTCTTCACAAGGGGCCAGCCTCAGCCAATGCTGCATGCAGACTTTCCTAAAATCTCTCAAAGGTCCCAAACAACAGCTGGCCTCAGCATGCCTTGTACCCCTTGTTAAGTGGCCCCAAGCCCAACACTAGTGGCAGCTGGCCTTGGTTCGCAGCATAACGTCTCCCAGGTGCCTCCAGGCCCAGCACAGAGAGCTACCAACTGCAGATCACTTAGTAGTTCCTATCAGGTGGCCTGGAGCTGGGCACAGGCAGTGGCTCACATGGCCTTCCACCAGAGCCCCACCCAAGAGGCCCCAGAATCAACACGCCCACTGGCTGGCTTGAGAGCGCCACCCAATTAGCTCCACAAATGACATACCCAAAGAGTGGACTCAGCAGGCACCAGAGCGCTGCTAAAGCCAATCTCTCTCCCTAGAGCCAGTACCTGCACAACAGCTCACCCTCTGTAGTCATGGACAGTCCTCACAGGAGTCTGCACCACAGGGCCCACAGGACACCTACTATATGCTAAGGCCACCCTTCAAAGACTGAGAGATGTAGCAGATGTATTACCTAATACATATAAACAAACACAGGGAAGCAACCAAAATGAGGAGAAAAGAAACATGTCCCAAATGAAAGAACAGAAGAAAACTCCTGAAAAACTAAATAAAATGGAGGCAAGCAATCTACCAGATAGAGTTCAAAACACTGGTTCCAGAAATGCTCAATGAACTTAGTAAATATAGATGATCTCAGTAAGAACTTACACAAAAAGATAAAAACCACAGAACGAACCAGTCAAAAATGAGGAATAAAATAACTGAAATGAAGAATACATTACATGGAATAAACAGCAGATTAGATGAAACACATAATCAATTCAGAGATCTGGAAAGCAAGGTAATGAAAAAAAGACACAATCAGAAAACCAAAAAAAAAGAAAAGTTTTTTAAATGAGGACAATTGGACTTCAGGTTAGGATGGCGGCATAGGTAAACGCGGTACTCAGCTCCTCCCACAACCACAACAAAAGTACAACTAAACTACAGAACAACCATCATTCAGAACCTCCTGAAATCGAGCCGAATGGAAGTCCTACAGCTAGGGAATCAAAGAAGAAGCCACAGGGAGACTGGTAGGAGGGGCGGAGGCGCAGACCAGCTGGTCCCACACCCATGTGTGGCGGATAAAAATCAGGAGGGACACTTTGGCTGTGAAGGTCCTCCCTGAGCAGTGAGGGGTCCCCACCCCACACCAGGTTCCTAGGGTTCCAGTGCCAGGAAGAGAAGTCCCCATAACTTCTGGCTGTAAAAACTAGTGGGAATTGAAGCTGAGGGAGGCTGAGGCTTCTGGAGTTCCAGGCAGCTCCTCTTAAAGGACCCGCACACAGACTTCCTCAGACCTGCTCCCTCCAAGCTCCAGTGTGGGGGAGGCAGCTTGAGAGGCACCAGAGATATACAGGGAAGAACTGAGTTGTTTGGCATCGGGGCAAGAGCTGGAGAGGCAGCTTTCCCCAAGACAGATGTTTTGGTAAAGGCCCTTGTTCCTTTGGTGAGCCCTTCTCCCACAGGCCGGCAGATGGCCACCATATCTGGGACTCCATCAACCTGGTTCACACTGTTGCCCCATCCTGGTGATTCCCTGAGATCCTGCCCCACCCAACTTTCTAGCCCACCCAAGCTATTTCCAGTGGCTTTACCATAGGATTGGCCTGTCTTGGCTCATGCTTCAGATTTTGCTAAAATCTCTTAAACAAGCAACATCTGGCCTCAACGAGCCCCATATCTCTCACTGGCCCCAGGCCCAGCACTAGCAGCAGCCATTTGCAGATAGCTTTGTAGTTTATGCCTGGTGGCCCAGGGCAGAACACAGGCAGTGGCTGACCTTGGCCTGTGCCTCCCAGGAGGCCCCAGAGCCAGCACACACCCAGTGGACAGCTTCAGACCACATCAAAGCACCACCACCCAACCACTTCCATAAGCAACACACTCAAGAGGTGGACTCAGAGGGTACTAGAGCCCTGCTGAAGTCAAGTCCTGTTCTGTGTGGTGGGCCTCTGCACAGCTGATCCTCCAAGGTAATCAGAGGCTGTTGGTCAGTGGGCACAGCCATTCCTTGCAGCTGATCAACCTGAGTATATCCCTCCCATTGATGTGTCAGCAGCAATCAAGACTCAATGACAACAGAAGGATTTACAGTCCACATAGGGGGTGCACCTTCAGTACCCAGGTAGGGTGATCAGGGAGGTTTTGCCATTGGATCCTCAGGACACTTACTACAATAGGCCACCCTACGAAGCCTAGGAGACATAGCAACTCTGCTTAATACATAGAAACAAACACAGGGAGACAGTGAAAATAAAGAGACAAAGAAACATGTACCAAATGAAAGAACAGAACTCCAGGAAAAGAACTGAACAAAATGAAGATAAGCAATCTAACACATTCAGAGTTCAAAACACTGTTTATAAGGATGCTCAAGGAATTTAGTGAGGACCTCAAGAACATAATGAAGGACCAGTCAGAAATGAAGGATGCACTAACTGAAATAAAGAATTTACAATGTATCAACAGCAGAGTAGGTGAAGCCAAGAATCAAACCATTGATTTGGAATATAAGGAAGCAAAAAACACCCAATCAGAACAAAGAATCCAAAAAAATGAGGACAGTGTAAAGAGCTCTGGGAGAACTTCAAGCGTACCAACATTCACTTCATGGGAGTGCCATGAGAAGAGAGCAAGAAATTGAAAACCTATTTGAAAAATAATGACATAAAACTTCCCTACTAACTTGGTGAAGGAAACAAACATACAAGTCCAGGAAGCACAGACAGTCCCAAACAAGATGAACGCAAAGAGGTCCACACCAAGACACATCATAATTAAAATGCCAAAGGATAAAGACAAAAAGAGAATCTTAAAAGCAGCAAGAGAAAAGCAGTTTGTTACCTACAACGGAGCTCCCATAAGGCTGTCAGCCAATTTCTCAAAAGAAACTTTGCAGGCCAGGAGGGAGTGGCAAGAAATATTTAAAGTGATGAAAAGCAAGGAACTACAACCATGATTACTCTATCCTGCAAAACTATCATTTAGAATCAATGGACATATAAAGAGCTTCCCAGACAAGAAAAAGCTAAAGGAGTTTGTCACCACCAAACCAATATTATATGAAATGTTGAAGGGTCTTCTTGAAGAAGAAGATAAAAAAAATGAACAATAAAATGGCAATAAATACATATCTACCAACAATTGAATCTACAAACAAAATAAGCAAGCAGAACAGAAAGAGACTCATAGATACAGAGAACTTTTTTGTTGGTTGCCAGATGGGAGGGGAGTTGGGCGAAAAAGATGAAGGGATTAAGAAGTACAAATTAGTTGTTAGACTGATGAACCTCAAAGGGAAGGGGGGAGGTGGGGTGGGAAGAGAAAAACCAAAAAACTTATATGTATATATGCATAACCAATGGACACAGACAATAGTGTGGGGAAAGTAGGAGGGGGTGGGATTGGAAAGGAGGGGGTTAAGGGGTGAAAAAAGAGGGACATCTGTAATACATTCAACAATAATGATGAGTTTAAAAAATAAATTATATCAATAAAGAAAATTTTTTTAATAAAATAAAAAATCTCAAATAAACCATCTAACATATACCTTAAAGAACTAAAAAAAGGGATTAAAAAAAAAAAGAGCCTTGGCCGGTTTGGCTCAGCAGTTAAGAGTGTCGGCCTGTGGACCAGAGAGTCCCGGGTTCGGTTCCCGCTAAGGGCACATACCTCGGTTGCGGTTTGTCCCCACCACGGTTGGGGTCGTGTGTCTCTCTCACATCAACGTTTCTCTCTCTCTTCCCTCCTCTCTCCCCCTCAATTTGAAGGTAAATGCAAAAAATGTCCTCGGGTGAGAATTAAAAAAAAAAAAAAGACCAAAATCACTAGAAGGAAGGAAATAATAAAAATTAGAGGAGAATTAAATGAAATAGAATAAAAAATAAAAATAAAAAATTAATGAAACCACCCTGGCTGGTTTGGCTCAGCGGTTAGAGCGTCGGCCTGCAGTCCAGAGAGACCCGGGTTCGGTTCCCGCTAGGGGCACATACCTCGGTTGCAATTTGTCCCTAGCCCTGGCTGGCCATGTGGGAGGCAGCCACTCAATGTGTCCCTTTCACGTCGATGTTTCTCTCTCTCTCTCTCTCTCTCTCTCTCTCTCTCTCTCACCCTCCCACTCTATCTGAACAAAAAATGGAAAAATGTCCTCGAGTGAGGATAAAAAAAAAAAAAAAAAAAAAAAATTAATGAAACCAAGAACTGGTTCTTTGAAAAGATAAATAAAATTGACAAACCTCTGGCTAGACTAAGAAAGAAATGAGAAGACTCAAATAAATAAAATCAGAAATGAAAGAAGTTACAACAGGCACCACAGAAATAAAAAGGACTATACAAGAATACTATGTAAAGCTATAATCCACCAAATTCAATAACAGATAATAAATGAACAAATTCTTAGAAATACACAACCCTCCTAGACTACACCATGAAAAACCGGGAAACCTAATTAGACTTAACAGTAATAAGGAAATTGAAATAATCAAAATCCTTAAAAAAAAAAAAAAGCCCAGAACTAAATGGCTTCACTTGTGAATTCTACCAAACATTCAAAGAAGATTTAATACCTATCCTTCTCAAATTCTTCTAAAAACTGAAGAAGAGGCAACACTTCCTAACTCATTTTACGAGATCAACATTCCCTTATACCAAGACCAGGCAAAGACAACACAAAAAAAGAAAATTATAGGCCAGTATCTCTGATGAACCTACATTGAAAAGATAATACATTACAATCAAATGGGGTTCATTCCAGGGATGCAAGGATGGTTCAACATACACAAATCAATCAATGTGATACACCACATTAACCAAAAAAAAAACAACCCTGAAAAAGAATTTGACAAGATATAACAGCCACTTATGATTAAAACACTCAATAAAGCACTGGCCAGTGTGGGTAAGTGGTTAGATCGTCGGCCCACAAACCAAAGGGTCAATTAACTGGGTTCAATTCCCAGTTAAGAGTATGTACCTGGATTACAGGTTCAATCCCTGGCCCCAGTCAGGGTGTGTGCGGGAGGCAACCAATCGATGTGTCTCTCTCACATCAATGTTTCTCTCTCTCTCTCTCTCTCTCTCTCTCTCTCTCTCTCTCTCACTTGCTCCCTCACTCCCTCCCACTCTATCTGAAGATAAATTAAAAAATATCCCTGGGTGAGGATTTAAAAAAAACACAAAACCTCAACATAATAAAGGTGGTATATGACAAACCCTCAATTAATATCATACTCAATAGTGAGAAAGAAAAAGCTTTTCCATTAAGATGAGGAAGAAGACAAGGATACCCACTCTCACCACTCTTATTCAACATAGTACTAGAAGTCCTAGCCAGAGCTATCTGGCAAGTGAAAGAAATGAAAGGCATTCTAATTGGGAATAAAGAATTTAAATTGTCACTATATGCAGATGACATGATTCTATATATAGAAGAACCTAAAGACTCCATCAAAAGACTGTTAGAGCCCTGGCCGGTTTGGCTCAGCAGTTACAGCATCAGCCCGCGGACCAGAGAGGCCCAGGTTCGGTTCCCACTAAGGGCATGTTCCTCAGTTGCAGTTCGTCTGGCCCCAGTTGGGGTTGTGTGGGTGGCAACCAGTTGATGTGTCTCTCTCACATCAATGTTTCTTTCTCTCTCTTCCTCCCACTCTATCTGAAGATAAATGCAAAAATGTCCTCGGGTGAGGATAAAAATAAAAATAAAATAAAAAGACTATCAGAAACAATAAACAAATACAGTAAAGCTGCAGGATAAAAATCAATATATAAAAATGTGTGGTGTTCCTACCAGGGATGGGGAACATCCGGCCCGTGGGTCATATAAGGCCTGAGAAATCAATACCAGCTAACATCACACACCTTACCAAATTAGCCTGACCAAATAGAGCAGGCTAATTTTAAAGGTGATAATTTTGTACGGCCCATGAATGATGTTATAAATATCCAAAGGGCCCTTAGCAGAAAATAGGTTTCCCACTCCTGCATAAGAAAAAGAAATAAACAAAATACCATTTACAATGGCAACAAAAAGGATAAAATACAACCCTGGCTGGTGTTGCTCATGATTAGAGCATTGGCCAGCACACCAAAGGGTTGCAGGTTCGATCCTTGGCCCTGGTTGGGGTATGTGTGGGAGGCAACCAATTGATGTGTCTCACATCAGTGTTTCTTTCTCTCCTTCTCTCTCCGTCTCCCCCTCCCTCCCTTCCATTCTCTATAAAAATCAATGGAAACAATGTACTCGGGTGAGGATTAACAACAACAAAAAAGAGATAAAATACCTAGGAATAAATTTAAAAGAGGAAGTAAAGAACCTGTATACTGAAAACTAACAAGACATTATTGAAAGAAATTGAAGACACAGAGAATTGTAAAGATATTCTGCGCTCATAAATTGGAAGAATTAACACTGTTAAAAGGTTGTATTACCTAAAGCAATATACAGATTTAATGCAATCACCATCAAAATCCCAATGGCTTTTTTTTCACAAAAAAAGAACAAAAAATCCTGAGATTTGTATGGAACCACAAAAGACCTCAAATAGTCAAAGCAATCCTGAGGGAGGGAGGGAAGCTAGAGGTATCACATTCCCTGACTTCAAACTATACTACCAAAGCTACAATAATCAAAACAGTACGGTATTGGCAGAAAAACAGACACACTGACCAATGGAACAGAATTCAGATCCCAGAAATAAACCCACATGTATATGGGCAACTAATTTTCAACAAAAGAGCCCAAAACACACACTGGAGAAAGGAAAGCCTCTTCAGTAAGTGGTGCTGGGAAAACTGGAAAGTCACATGCAAAAGAATGAAACTAGACTACTATCTGACACCATACACAAAAATTAACTCAAAATGCATTAAACACTTGAATATAAGACCTGACACAATGAAATATGTAGAAGAAAACATAGGTACTAAACTTATGGACCTTGGTCTCAGAGGTTTTTGTGAACTTGACCCCAAAGGCAAAGGAAGTAAAAGCAAAAATAAATGAATGGAACAAAATCAAACTAAAAAGTTTCTTCTGCACAGCAAAACAAACCATCAACAAAACAAAAAGGCAGCCAACCAAATGAGAGTAGATATTTGCAAACAATACTCCTGATAAGGGGCTAATATCCAAAATAAATGAAGAACACATATAACTCAACAACAACAAAACAAACAATTCAACCAAAAAATGGGCAGAGGACCTGAACAGACACTACCCCCTGCCCCAGAAAGACATAGAGATGGCTAACAGACATGAAAAGATGCTCAACTTCACTAGCTCTAAGGAAAATGAGATACTACCTCACAGCTATTAGTATGTCTATTTTCAGTAAGACAAGAAATAACAAGTGTTGGAGAGGATGTGGAGAGAAAGGAATCCTCATACACTGCTAGCAGAAATGCAAATTGATATAGCCATTATGGAAAACAGTATGGAGGTTCCTCAAAACATTAAGAATAGAGATACCACATGACCCAATAATCCCTCTTCTGGGTATGTACCAAAAAAAACTGAAAATATTTATTTGCAAAGATATATGTACCCTTATGCTCACTGCAGTATTATCCACTAGCCAAGACATGGAAACAACCTAAGAGTCTTTTGATGGATGACTGGATAAAGAAGATGTGGTACATATATACAATGCAATACTACTCAGCCATACAAAAGGATGAAATGCTGCTGTTTGTGACAACATGATGAAAGAATATCACATTAAGCGAAATACGTCAGATGGAAAAGGACAAGAACCTTATTGTTTCACTCATATGTGGGATATAAAACAGAAAGATAAAGATAAACAAACAAAATAAACAAATTCATAGACAGAGATAACAGTATGGTGGTTACCAAAAGGAAAGGGGGGTGTGGGGAGAATGAAGAGGATAATGAGCATCAGATATATGATAATGGGACCCTGGCTGGATAGCTCAGTTGGTTAGGGCATCTTCTCACACACCGAAGTAGTGGGTTTGATCTCCAGTCAGGGCACATACAAGAATCAATCAATGAATGTATAAATAAGTGGAACAACAAATTGATGTTTCTCTCTAAAAAATATACACAATTAAAAAAAAAAAGAGCCCTGGCTAGTTTGGCTCAGCAGTTAGAGCGTGGGCCTGTGGACCAAAGAGTCGCGGGTTTGATTCCGGTCAAGGGCACATACCTCGGTTGTGGTTTGGTCCCCGGCCCTTGTTGCGGTCATGTGGGAGGCAACCAGTCAATGTGTCCCTCTCACCTCAATTTTTATCTCTCTCTCCCTCTCATGCTCTCTCTCCCTCCGTTCCACTCTATCTGAAGATAAGTAGGAAAATATTCTTGAATGAGGATTAAAAAAAAAAGAAACAACCAATGCATCTATGCATAAGCAGAACAATAAATCAATGTTTCTCTCTCTCTCTCTTTCCCTTCCTCTACCTAAAAATCAATAAATAACAATTTTTAAAATATATTTCCCGGCCGGTGTGGCTCAGTGGTTGAGCATCGACCCATGCACCAAGAGGTCGCCGGTTCAATTCCCGGTCAGGGCACATGCCCAGGTTGTGGGCCTAATCCCTAGTGGGGGGCATGCAGGAGGCAGCCAATCGATGTTCTCTCTCATCGATGTTTCTATCTCTCTCTCCCTCTCCCCAATATCAATAAAGGAAAAAAAAAAGGATATGGAGTTTCTGCCCTGGCCAGTGTGGCTCAGGATTTAGAGTGTCGGCCCGTGCACCGAAGGGTTGCAGGTTTGATTCCCAGCCAAGGGCACATACCTGGGTTGTAGGTTCTATCCCTGGCCCCAGGCGGGATGCATGTGGGAGGCAACCAATCGATGTGTCTCTCTCACATGGATGTTTCTTTCTCTCTCCCCCTCCCTCCCTCCCTTCCTTCCACTCTCTCTAAAAATAAATGGAAAAAATATCCTCAGGTGAGGATTAACCCAAAAAAAAGAAAAACAATATGGAGATCCTTTCTGAGGTGATGAACTTTTTCAAAAATTGATTGTGATGACAGTGCATAATTCTGTGAATATTCTAAAAAACCACTGAATTGCATGCTTTAAATGGTAAATTGAATTGTAATGAATTATATCTCAATAAAGGTGTCAGAAAATAAAGAAAAAAGAAAGACTTAAGAGATATATCAATCACATTGCATTAATTGTATTTTGCACAGCGACCTTGTAGCCACATGGGAGAGCACCTGTGTTTTTGCTCGGTCTCAGATTTATCGGTTGAGTTGGTGTTTCTGTTTTGGGTTTTAAACCTTGCGTGTTTCATATCATAATAAATAAAATAAAATAAAATAAATAAATAAATAAAGAGATATATCAACCCAATGTAATGCATGGGCCTTTTTTGGATCCTTTTCAAACAAATCAGCTTTAAAAATGCCTTTACAAATTTGAATAGTAAATGGATAATGTGATATTAAAATTACTGTTAATATTTGATACATAACAATGATATTATCAGTTGCTAAAAAGGGATACATTATTCTTGGAAATACATACTAATGTAGTTATGAATAAAATAGTATGTCTACAGTCTACTTCAAAATAATCTATGGGAGAGTGGTGAGAATGTGTGTGTATATTGGTGTATTGGGTGGGGGCAGGTGAAACAAGACCAGCCAAATAGTAATAATTGTTGAAGTTGAATGATGGATACATGAGGATTCTTATACTCTTCTCTTTGCTTCTATATATGCTTGAAGTTTTAATAATAAAAAATTTAAAAGATTAGTGATTTAATATTCCACTAAAATTAACCAAGGCAAATAATTCATTAATCTTTGCATTCATTTTTCTGATGTCTATTTATTATACTATGAACATCATACATTAACACTCTAGCTGACTTTTTCTTTTTGATGGTCATTTTCTTCTTTTTTTCTATAAGCAGATAAGTATATAGGAAACAAAAAATACTAATGAAGGAAAAAAGAAAATTACCTATAATTCTGAGATAACTACTATGTATTATTCAATATTTTGGCACATATCTCACTACTTTTATAGGTACATATACAATATACACTATATAGTCAACATTATTAATACATGTACTTTAAAAAATCATACTATTAATACAGGTTTGTGACCAACTTTGTTCCTCCACTTCTTCTGATATATTTAAAGAGTATTTGATCAAAATGCTTTTTCAATCCCTATACCACTGATATTCAGTTTACCCCATAACCTGACATGCTTTGTGTTTCTCTCTGATGGTTGTTTCATTTTAGACTCATTTATTTACCTTGAGACTAATTTACCTACCAGACAGCCAAATTCATATAACAATGTTATATCAGAATTTTGCAAACATTCATGCAAAATGTAAAATATGAGCTAACTGCTTCAAATTAGCCAATCTGATTTTGGTTGGGAGGGACATTCCAGTTGCCTATCATAAGCCAGATTCTTTTCAGCCCTAGGACTTAGAAGGAGAGTAATGTTGGATTAAGTAGAGCAAGTATTATTCATATTATTATATTATTTGTATATATTAGTATTATGTATTTTATAATATACTATTATATGGTATAGACAAATATTCTAATTGTCATGCCTCATTTTTATGAGGTATTCAAGCCACAAATTTTAAAATCAACAGTTAGCTCTTGGTCCAGATGAGGTACTAAAACAAAGGGAATGGAAAATAAAGGACACCTGAAGAGAAATAGTGAAGACTGGGGTTTAATTAGGCTTTATAAGATAACCCCAGGACTGGGGCGGGGGGGGGGGGGGCACACACAAGAGTTAATTATAATAGTCACTAGACAGAAGTAACAGAAAGAGAATATAAAATAGGGAAAGAAGGCTAGTAATATTAGGTAACTAAGTATTTGTTGTTTGATATACTAAGAAATATAACCATGGGAAGAGATAAAACAAAGAATTTATATGCGTACATGCACAACCAATAAACACAGACAATAGTGTGGGGAAGGCAGGAGGTGGGTGGGAGCAGGGAGGAGGGGGTCGATGGGGGGAAAAATGGGGGACATCTGTAATACTTTCAACAATAAAGATAAAAATTAAAAATAAAAATTATTTTCTAGTTAAAAAATACATATCTTTTATAAAACCAAGCTCATTTTTATTTACAAAATCTATTTCAAATGTCCATATAAGAGAGGTGTTTTATTTTTCATTCCAGGAAAGCAAATAAAACAGTCAGATATTTTAACAAATTGTTTACAGTCAAGTAACATAGTAAAACTCCACAATTGTGACTATTTCAGAACAAGGTCTCATGTGTTTAATAGCCATGGTTTACTGAGTGCTTACTCTGGTGACACACAATGTGCTAAATAAGCATTTATCATATTATGTCATTAATTCTTATAAAACTTATGAGGTTAGTGTTATCATCTCCATTTCACATATGTGAAAATTAAGATTTAGAAAGCTTAATTAACCTGTTCAAAGACATGCATCTAGTCCTTGATAAAGCTGATATCTGAAACAAAGTCTGATAACAAAGCCTATGATGTTAATTATTATGCTATAATGCCTTCAAAGCCTGAATTAAGGTAAGTAACAATAATATACATCAATTAGGTATGTGAGGTCACACGGTCTGACTCATATCACAGTCATCCCTCATTTATCGAGGTTAATCCATTCCAGACTCTAGCGGTTGCACCTGGCATCGAAGGATTCCTGGGACGCTCGAATACATAAGCCTACAGTCCATACGTACAGTAATTTTAATTTTAATTGTAATACAGGGGTGTATAACTGACTCAGACAACCGAGCGCGCGCTGTATCATTTTCACTGTCTTGATCAACTTTTTAATGAATATATTTGAAAAAGCCGCGATAGAGTGAAGCCGCGAAAGTCGAAGTGCGAAGTGGCAAGGGATGACTGTAATAACAATTCTCAGTAAAGCTAGTTATTTGAAAAATAATTCTACAGCCCTGGCCAGTTTTGCTCAGCGGTTAGAGCATCAGCCCACAGACCAAAGAGTCTCGAGTTCAATTTCCGGTCCAGGGCACGTACCTCGGTTGAAGGTTTGATCCCCAGCCTCGGTCGGGCTTGTGCGGGAGGCAACCTATTAATGTGTCTCTCTCACATGGATGTTTCTCTCTCTCTCTTCCCCTCCCTCCCTCCCACTCTATCTAAAAATATATATATCAATGGAGCCCTGGCTGGTTTGGCTCAGCAGTTAGAGCGTTGGCCCGCAGACAAAAGAGTCACAGGTTCAATTCCAGTCAAGGGCACGTACCTTGGTTGCAGTTGGTCCCTGGCCCTGGTTGAGGTCGTGCGGGAGGCAACCAGTCGATGTGTCCCTCTCACGTCGATATTTCTTTCTCTCTTTCTCTTTCTCTTTCTCTCTCTCTCTCTCTCTCTCTCTCTCTCCCTCCCTCCCTCCCTCCCTCCCTCCCTCCCTCCTACTCTATCTGAAGATAAAATAGAAAAATATACTCGGGTGAGGATTAAAAAAATAATTAAATTTTAAAAATCAATGGAAAAATATCCTCAGGTAAGGACCAAAAAAAAAAAGAAAGAAAGAATTCTACAAATTTCCTCACCCCTAGCACTTTATCACTAAGGGCCATAGTTCATATTGAGCTGGGCCATGCTATATTGCATCCCTTTAGACTGCCTCTTCAAAGAGATGTGTAGATAATATAGTCTAAGATAATGCATAAGCAGTATGGTACACTGAAGCTGGAATTAGAAGATCTTAGCTCTAGTGTTAATTCAAATATTTACTAGTGTAAGGGTCCTAGACAAGTCTAACTTTTTTCTCTGATTATTCACCTGATCTAAATAAATAAACAAATAACAGCTAATAAAATCCATTCTGCCTTCTGCAAAGGATGGTTGTGATGATCAAATGAGATGCGACATGAGATACTTTGTAAATTCTAAAACACAAATGGTATTATTATTCATTTAAGAGAACCAGAAGAAGCTGTCTCTCAAAACGAAGCCCTTATTCTTTTCCCCACCCCAAGACACATTCACATGTTACCATATAAAAATCTGGAGGTAAATGTCATATCTAACACAGAGAAATGAAGAAAGTTATGGAAATGATGGAAAGTCAAGGTTAGATGGGAAAGAAGAATGGCATATGACAGGACACACATATTTTTGAGCCAAGCAGACATTGCAGCATTAATCTAAAAACCACTTTAATAAAAAATATCCACTTAACACAGTTGAATTTATTCATTAAATAATGAGCTCTTAACAGTGTTCTCTTATATGATGCTAGCAATTCCTCCCATACTTTATCATTAACACACTAAAATCTTGTAAGAGAAAAGATAATTTGGTTAATACCTTATTCCAGCCGCTGGTATGAACTGTGGTCTCCAATGTACATTCCCGATATGTCTGATATGTCACTGGCCTGTAGAAATTTTTTTTAAAAGTCTGTGTCACTAAGTAGGAAAATTCTGAATTTCCAGATGAATAAATATACAGTCACTACACTAATGTTGTATGAAGTTTTTGCAAAAGTAACAAAGATTATTCAACATATTGTTTTGTATTAGATATGGCTTTTAACATTTGGTATGCACTTTTCTTCAAGCATTTCTCTATAGGCTGAGATGCATGTTACCAGTTTGGGAAAGCAGTTAATATAACAAGTAATAATAATAGATGTTTTAAAATTACTTGAAAGTCATCCAACAGGATTTCTATATTGTAGATAAACATAAACACTTGGATTATTAATATGGGACCAAATAATAAAAATCTTATTAATAATTAAAAGCACAATTTTAATTTTTTTAAAGGCAAAAATATCTAAAATATTTAAAAATTAAAAAGACATGTCACTGGAAGACTTTTCAAATTGAGGATATAAGAGGTTGAAATAAACAAGGCCAATAAATGGAGCTCTTTTTTTAACTTGGTGTCTTGCAACAAAATCCTGGCGGGCAGAGAGATAAATAAGCCTTTCTGATTACTTCCATGAATGTTCTACTTATGCCAAAATTCAAATCACTGAGAGATGACAATGCTCACTCAATAATTTATTAAATAATTTATAGTACTTCAAGTACTATATTCTAAGTCTGGTTTCATGTGCAAATTAACAACAACAACAACAACAACAAAAATACTTGGTAACCAAGTAACATATGATGCTATCAATAGCTTGGATAATAGATTTAGTAAAATGTACCCCCCTTTTGTGGGCAAATCATTAACATATATATAAAAAGAAGGAGAGGAGTCTTATTTTAAAATCCATCCCAAAGGTATTTTCTGCTCTGACCACTCTGGTCTCTGATTTCTTCAGACTGTGAATAGACTGGTAAGAACTACCACTTACTGGTTGCTTACTGCTAGGTTTTATTTTTTAATATATTTATATTTTACACATTTCACGTTATAATGTTACATATTAGGAAACTGAAGCTCAGAAAAGCTAAGAGACCATCCCAAATCCACATAGCTGGCAAGTAGCAATGCAGGAATTTACACCCAATTAGATGTGATTCTAAAGGCCACACTGTTTCTATTCTAATTTAGGATTTTGACACATGCCATAATAATGTCTAAATGCCACTTGTGGCTAATAAGCACTTGAAAGGTGGCTAGTGATGTGCTGAAAGTGTAATACACACCAGATTTCAAAGACTTAGTAAGGCAAAAAGAATGCAAAGTATCTCATTAATAAGTTGTTATATTGGGTATATGTTAAAATTGTATTTTGAATATATTAAGTTAAATAAAATATATTATTAAAAAACATAATTTAGCCCAGCCGGTGTAGCTCAGTGGTTGAGCATCGACCCATGCACCAAGAGGTTGCTGGTTCGATTACTGGCCAGGTTGTGGGCCAAATCCCCAGTGGGGGGCATGCAGGAAGCAGCCAATTGATGTTCTCTCTCATCGATGTTTCTTTCTCTCCCTCTCCCTTCCTCTCTTTCTAAATCAATAAAGAAAAAAAACAAAATATAATTTAGTCTAATTTTTATGTGGCTGCTAAAATTTTTTAATTATATATATGTGACTTGCATTATATCTACTGGACAGCACTGGTCTAGATATTCCACAATAAAGGTTCTGATGACACAGGTGTCATTCTTTTATACAAGTCAAAATAAAATCAATACTACAGTTATGCTGAGATACCAAGGATGACCTTGTTAATAAAATGTTATATAACCAATGTCAACACAATAAATTTAATTTTTTTTTTTAAATGATGTTATGTACTACCTTCCTGATGTCATATTCCCATCCAGGTAAGCTTAGTATTTTTTAGAAGTCTTGGACTAAATACTACATGTTTGTAAAACCTGACCTTCAGCAGATACTATACAGTCTACCACCCTATATTCTCCCTGAAATTTTACTTGCGTATATCAGTCCCTTCTCTTCCTTTCCTGAATTGTTTGATGCTGCTGTGGGTGACAGTAGATCTTACTGGTAGTTTGTTTATCAGGCTAAAATACTTTAGCATCCTTCTTTAGCATCCACAGAAATCATTTGAAACATTATATGTACACACATATATGCACAACATAAACAATCCAGCAGATTAAAACATTCAAAGGAAATCTAATACACAGAAAAGTGGAGCTGAAAAACCAGCCCTATCTGATAAGCTACTTGAAAACAGAGAAAGGAAGAAATAGGGGATGGGGAGAATCTTTTGAAACAATTTCCTCCATAGGAAGAGATGGGGATTACATTCCCACTTTAACAAAATTGGAGGAGGAGGTGGTATTTCCCACCTTAAAAGATATTACTATGAACCTGTATAATAACTCTAGTTCATCATCAGATAGTTATTTTTAAGGTATTAGTAACAGTACTTAACAAACTTTAAAAAATATATTTCTGATAATTGCACTTATTTTCTTCAAAACTGGCTAAAATCTACTAGAACATTTCTTCGTGACTGCTAAAATGGGGTATATGTTGGGTTCAATATTCCTTAAACACTAAAAGACCTCTGTTTTGCCATTTGAAAATTACATCCGATATCCTTTAGATTATGTAAAGAAAACATCTTTTTTTTTTTTAAATCCTCACCCAAGGACATTTTTGCATTTATCTTCAGATAGAGTGGGAGGGAGAGAGAGGGAAAGAGAGAGAAACATCAATGTGAGAGAGACACATCAACTGGTTGCCACCCACATGACCCCAACTGGGGCAGGGACAAACTGCAACCGAGGTACGTACCCTTAGCGGGAACCAAACCTGGGACTCTCTGGTCCACAGGCCGACGCTCTAACCGCTGAGCCAAACTGGTCAGGGAAAGAAAATATCTTAACATGCATCTTAACGGTAAAAATATTTATCTTTGAGTAGAAGAAAAATACTGAAAATAAACGCAATACTCAAAAAGAAAAAAAAGATTACTGAAAAAAAATTTATTCAGGAACCTAACAACCAGAGATACCAATTTCAAAAATAATTATATCAGTATTCAGGGTCAAGAGAAAAATAAATAAATAAATAAATATTCATCAAAGATAAGATTTTTAAAAATATCACTTACTTTGGCCCTGGCCGGTTTGGCTCAGCGGTAGAGCGTCAGCCTGCAGACCAAGGAGTTGCAGGTTCGATTCCAGCCAAGGGCATGTACCTCGGTTGCGGTTTGCCCCCAGCCCTGGTCGGGGTCATGTGGGAGGCAACCAGGCAATGTGTCCCTCTCACGTCAATGTTTCTCTCTCTCTCTCTCTCTCGCTTTCTCTCCCTCTCTATCAGAAGATAAAGAGAAAAATATCCTCAGGTGAGGACTAAAAAAATAATTACAACAAAATAAAATATCACTTACTTTGCAGTGAGAAGATAGCAATTTTTCTTGTATGTTATGAAAAGGACTCCAAAAATAATACTTTTTAAAAAATTATATTACACTGTTCTTCAAATATCCCAGTAAAGTTAAAATTGATGGATAAATTGAGATATAGAGTGAAATGGTTTGCTCAAAGCTATAGTTTGTATCAAAATTGGAAACAGAGCCCTGGTGGAGTAGCTCAGTTGGTTAGAGCATTGTCCCAATACACCAAGGTTGTGGGTTTGATCTCTACTCAGGGCACAAACAAGAAGCAACCAATGAATGCATCAATAAGTGGAGCAACAAATCAATGTTTCTCTCTATCTCTCTCCCTTAAAATCAATTTTTTTAAAATTGCATATAGAATTTTTTTGTCTTATACATCTCAGTTATTTTACTCCCAGTCCCAATAGCTTTTACAAGCTTTGTTTTGGCAAACAACATTTCTTCAAATCTTACATGAAACATCAATCTATAACATATATGAAAATACAGCTGTTGTGGTTTAAGAGCAATGGAGAGGCCCTAACAAACCCCACCCACTCACCCTGTCCTCACCTCTACAGGGGCCTGGAAGGCTCCATAGAATACTTTGAAAGTCACTTCCACACATCCACATTTCCTATTAAGTTTTACTTCCCAACACCCATAATGTTATTTCCTCTCCATATTTATTTTTAAACTTCACTATATATAAGGTTAAGAAAACCCAAATGTGATTTTCACTTCACTGTTTCCTATGTATAATTTGGGTTTTTACCTTTGCTCATGTCACCAGAATATGCAGAAACAAAATGAATTCTCCTTAAACTCATACTGCTTCCTTCTAATAAATGGTAACCTAGAAACTCTGCCTACATGAAGTAAGGAATTACCTTCCTACAACAGTAATTTAGCATCCGAATTTTGGCCCTTTTAGCAAAAGAACAGTTGTCATCCTGTTTTAGATAGTTGTCAATCCTCATTAAGACAAATATTTTTTTTTCTATTTCATACAAATTCCTTAGTGAGTCTCAGCAAAAGATTATGGGAAATAAAATTTTAAGATGTATAATAAATGACTTGGTTCTATTTTACTATCCTTTCACTATGGGCCTCGTGTCTTTAGCTTTAACAGTCAGAACCACAGTGAGGAGAGGACTTCCCACTATAAGAATGTGGCAGTAGTTCTGCGGGCAGATGTGCCACCCTGAAGTTCAGCAACACCAGGGATACCTAAAATACAGATGGAATGTTAATCCCACATTACAAAGCATAAAACCCTAGCCATTATATTTGTGTTGGCCACTAGAGAATGGTAGTAAAAGTGGTCAGGACAAATAAAATAGCTTGTATTTACAACTCAGTGAAAGCACTTGCTGAAACCTGACAGCTCAACGAGAAAATACAAATGGTCAAATCCATGTTGGGACAGTTAAATCACTTCTTTGATGCAAAAGTTGTTGCTCAAAACACAAACAGTTGCTTTGGGAAAACAAGAGAAGAAAAAGTGAAGAAAAGTAAGTGATAAAAGAAGTGACACCACTCATGTAAAACAAAGTCTTAACCAAGCCAGCGCTGCATAAGCAATGCAGAAGACAACTTAGAGATGCAGGTCGCACTCAGCAATGGTAACTCACTGGCTAAGGAGCACTTGCAACGCTTTATGTAGAGGCTCTTTCAGTTCCTGGGACACTCTTTCTCCAAGATGAGCCAAGCAGTCTTCTATCGAGCTTTCTGGGTTAGCAGGGCTGAAGACTGGAGAAGTGTGCCGGTCAAAGCCTGTGCTGGTAAAGGCTGAAGACAGGGCAAAAGAAAATCTAATTTAATAAGTAGTATCAAAAGTTGTGCTATAAAAGCTCAGGGGATTAAGACACCTGCTACTAAGAATAAGCCACTTTAAAAGGTCAAAGTGGCCAGTAGGGGGCGTGCAGGAGGCAGTATGGGAAGTTTCTCACATCAATGTTTCTCTCTCTCCCTTCCTTCTCTCTCTAAAAAAAAAAAATCAATAAAAACATATTAAAAAAATAAATAAAAGGTCAAAGAGCCCTGGCCTTTTGGCTCAGCGGTTACAGCATCGGCCCAAGGACTGAAGTGTTGCGGGTTCAATTCCTGGTCAAGGGCACATACCTGGATTGCAGGTTCAATCCCTGGCCCCTGTTGGGGTTCTGTGAGAGGCAACCAATCGATGTGTCTCTCTCTCCCCCTCTCCACCACCTCCTCCTCCTTCCTTCCACTCTCTAAATATCAATGAAAAACTATCCTCAGGCGAGGATTAAACAAAAAACAAAACAAAAAAACACCAAAAAATTTAAAAAAGAAAAAAGGTCAAATAATCACTACAGGATATTCTTTCCTGGAGCACACAACTGGATAGGTCCTAAATTTAGAGGATTTTTTAAAGAAAAGATTTTAATGAAAAATATTAGTTTTAAGAGAAGAAAAAGACTAAACTGAAATGTTAACATACACAAACCAATGTAGTATATTATTACAGACCAATGTAGTATTGTATAAGAATGATAAATGAGAGGCAGCCCCTAGATCTATCATTCCTCTCTTAATATTTTGTTTTTAAGGTTTTGTTTTTACCTTTATAAATGTGGCACTTTTTTTGTTGTTCATCTTCACCCAAGGATATATTTTTCCATTGATATTTATTTATTTATTGTTTAATCCTCACCCGAGGATATTTTTCTATTTATCTTCAGATAGAGTGGGAGGGAGAGAGAGGGAGAGAGAGAGACATATCGATGTGAGAGAGACACATCCACTGGTTGCCTCCCGCATGACCCTGACCAGGACCAGGGACCAACTGCAACTGAGGTATGTGCCCTTGACCGGAAATGAACCCACGACTCTTTGGTCTGTGGGACAACACTCTAAATGCTGAGCCAAACTGGCCTGGGCTTTCCATTGATTTTTAGGTAGAGTAGGAGGGAGGGAGAGAAAACAGAGAAACATCGATGTGAGAGAGACACATCAATTGGTTGCCTCCTATACAACCCCGACTAGGGCCAGGGATCAAACCTGCAACCCTTCAGTCCACAGGTCAACTGGCCATCTAACCACTGAGCTAAACTGGCCAGGGCAATGTGGCACTTCTTAAATCAGACTTAAATTAGTTTATTCTACCTTACAGAATGAGTCAATTACTTTCATTCCCTTTTAATTTATTTTAAATATATTTTTATTGATTTTTTTTTTTTATCCTCACCAGAGGACATTTTTGCATTTATCTTCAGATAGAGCAGGAGGGAGAGAAGGAGGAAGAGAGAGAGAGAAACATTGATGTGAGAGAGACACATCGAGTGGCTGCCATCCACACGACCCCAACTGGGGCCAGAGACAAACCGTAACCAAGGTACGTGCCCTTAGCGGAAACCCCCGGGACTCTCCGGTCCGCGGGCCGACACTCTAACCGCTGAGCCAAACCGGCCAGGGCTTTACTGATTTTTTTAGATAGAGAGGAAAGGAGATGGGGAGAGAGAAACATCAACGGACTGCCTCCAGCACGCCCCAAACTGGGAATTGAGCCCGCAACCTGGGCAAGTACCCTGAACAGGAATTGAACCAGTGACCTCTTGGTGCATGGGACGATGCTCAATCCACTGAGCCACATCAGCCGGGCTCATACCCCTTTTAAGATAAACTTTCCGCTCTGGCCGGTTTGGCTCAGCGGTTGGAGCGTCAGCCTGCGGATCAAAGAGTTGCGGCGGCATGTACATGGGTTGTGGTTCATCCCTGGCCCTGGTCGGAGCCATGCGGGAGGCAACCAGTTGATGTGTCTCTCTCACACTGATGTTTCTCTCTCTCTCCCCCTCCCACTCTGTTTGAAGATCAATAGAAAACTATTCCCGGCCAGGGCACATGCCCGATTGTGGGCTCGATCCCCAGCAGGGGGCGTGCAGGAGGCAGCCAATGGATGTTTCTCTCTCACATTGATGTTTCTATCTCTCCCTTCCTCTCTCTCTAAAAAAATCAATAAAAACATATTTTAAAAAATAATAAGATAAACTTTCCAACTCCATAGTCCTGCACACGGATAAATGTTAAAACTCTGAAGGTTATACAAGTACACAAATTGCATATGGTTGAAATGTCATAGCCTGCTCTCCTCAGCTCAAAGCACCAGCCTCTCATCTGCTTCCTTACTCCATGTTGTACTTAGCCATTCTCTAACTGCAGGAAAACAGGCAGAATCATTGTTGTTCCAGGGTACAAACAGTATTAAGGGCATAGAATCCCAGTAAAGCAAGCAGCTTGTATCCACTCCCAAGAGTTATCAATAATCTCCATAAAGTATTTATTGCATTAATCTAAGGCTTGCTCCTAAAAGGCTGTAAATTTTACTAGAGTTAAGTATACTATTTCTTTATAAAGTGCTTGCCTCCGAGAAAGATGCAAATAGCTGCAAAGTTCACAAATATTTTGCTGTCTGAGCAAGCCTGAGAACATCCATTATAATGATCAGTCTGGGTTAACATGAGGGTTCAATGAGGTGAGTGCAATTAAGCCTTTGTTGTTTTTCTTTCTTCTTTTGGCCTTTTGCCCCTTTTACTATGCATAAGTACTGCCACCAGAAGTGGACAAAGGCTTAAAATAGAATTAGAACTTTAATCAATTAAAAATATTAGTTGGGCCCTGGGCTGGCACTTTGAGTGTTGGCCCACACATCAGAAGGTCATGGGTTTGATTCCTGGGCAAGGGCACGAACCTGGGTTGCAGGTTGGATCCCTGGCCCTGGCTAGGGTGTGTGTGGGAGGCAACCAATCAATGTGTCCCTCTCACATCGATGTTTCTCTCTCTCTCTGTTCCACTCTCTCTCTAAAACAAATCAATGGAAAAAATATCCTTGGGTGAGGATTAATAACAACAACAAAAATGTTAGATGGGACATGCTGGAGGTAGCCAATGGATGTTGCACTCTCACATCAATGTTTCTCTCTTCTCCCTTCCTCTCTCTCAAAAAAATCAATAAACTATTCTTTAAAAAATAAAGTTGGTAAAGACCCTGGCCAGGTGGCTCAGTTGGTTGAGTATTGTCCCATGCACTGAAAGGTTGCTGGTTCAGCTCAGCCGGTGTGGCTCAGTGGAATGAGTGTTGTCCCATGGGCTGAGAGGTCCTGGCTCAATTCCCAGGACCTCTCTCTCCCTTCCTCTCTCTCTAAGAAATCAATAAAAACATAAAAAATAAAAAAATAAATAAAAAAGAGAGAGAGAAAGGTTGTTGGTTTGATTCCCAGTCAGGGTGCATACCTAGGTTGTGGGTTCAATCCCCAGTCAGGGTGCATGCAGGAGGCACCCAATGGAAGTTTCTCTCACATTGATGTTTCTCTTTCTCTCTCTCTCTCCCTTAAAATCTCTCTCTCTTAAAATCAATAAAATATATATTAAAAAAAAAAAGAATATTCATAGTAGCATTATACACAGTAGCCAAAAAGTGCAAAAAACCTAAATGTCCATCAGCTGATGAATGGAAAAACAAAAGGTGGTATATCACACAATGAAATATTATTCTATCATAAAAGGGAATGAAGTACTGATATATGCTATCACATGAATGACCCTTGAAAAGCTATGCTAAGTGAAAGGCAGTCGCAAAAGATCACAGTGTATGATTCTAGTTACGTGTATATCCATAATAGGCATATGAACAGAGACAGAAGGCAGATTAGGTGGGGATGGGGGTAGGGGCTAGTAGTAGTAGTAGATATGGGAAGTGACTGCTAATATGTGTAGTGTTTCTTTTTGGAAGGTTAAAAAATGTTCTAAATTTAGATTGTGGTGATGGTTGCACACTTTGTAAAACTGAACTATACACCCTGAATGGGTAGATATTATGGTATGTAAAATATATCTCAATAAAACTATAAAAGAAATAACTGGACAAGATGTTCAATGCATCTTGATTTATGGAAGGCAAAACAAGAAATAACCCAAGAAATGCTCCCCTCAATAATATGGGAATGAAAGAATGGTCATTCAATATATGGAATTTCATATAGTTAATACAATGATAACCATTTTAAAAGTTTATGATATAAAAGTTTATGATATAATGTTAAGTACAAAGTATATGGCTAGCCCAGTTGGTGTGGCTCAGTGGTTGAGCGTTGAACCATGCACCAAGAAGTCGCCAGTTCGATTCCCGGTCAGGGCACATGCCCAGGTTGTGGGCCCGATCCCCAGTGAGGGGAATGCAGGAGGCGGCCAATCGATGTTCTCTCTCATCAATGTTTCTATCTCCCTCCCTCTTAAAATCAATGAAGAAAAAAAATATATATGGCTATAAAATTACATCTATATTACTATTACAACTATCTATAGCATATATACACACAAAACTGAAAGCAGTTTACTTCCATTTTCTCTTTAATGTTGTTGCATTGAATGGAAAGTACCTTAACATGATTGCTTAACCCATCACTTACCATCAGAAAAGGCTACATCTAAAGTAGCTGTTGGGTACAGTTAGAAAACATTTAGAAAGATCCCCCAGGAAAGAAAAATGAGAGGCCACTAGTTTCACCCTTATAATCCTATAGCAATGAAGTTGTATAATATTGAGAAAACTCTCCCATAAAAAAATCAAATTAAACCAACAGTAAACCACACCAAACAGAATCTTCTAATCAACGAGGAAAATAAGAATAAAGAGACCTTCAGAAATTTCTTTGTCCAGGGATTTTAGCTCTTCTTCAATTTCAGTTTTAACTTTCAATAAAACTTCTTGATCCAGAGATTGTGAAGCTACATCCTGTTGAACTCCTGAAACCAACAAAAAGGTTATTACTGACACAGGAAGAAAGAAGTCATTAGAATATGGGTAGTAATTTCACTATTAAGTAAAAAATATAAATAAAACTCACTATCAAGCCTAAGGGCTTGGAGATATTTAAAAATGAGAAAGGTGAAGCTTGGGTAGGTTAAACCACTACCATGGAGAAGCTGTGATTGGAACTCAGGTCAGTGTGAATACAAAACTATCAATGCAGGCTGTGTCCTAGGAAGGAAGTATCTCAGAAACACTTTTGACATTATAAAAAAGGAAACCTGAAAGGTTGTCTAGATCAGTGATAATATATTTTGATATTGACCGTCATGGTCCCGTATCTTCATGCAAACTGCAGCCCAAGAGAGAAAGCCTATTATCATCAAAAGATTTATATCCTCCAAATTAAGAAAACTATGAATCTTTTCAAGCAATAAAAGGAAAAGGAAGGTCTTGGTCTCTAGCACAGAATGGAGAACAAAAAGGAAGAGTCTGAAGGAAAAAATTAGACTAGATAGCCCAGCCAGTGTGGGTCATAGGTTCGATTCCCGGTCAGGGCACATGGCTGGGTTGGGGGCTCAATCCCCAATAGGGGGTGTGCAGGAGACAGCCGATTGATGTTTCTCTCTCACATTGATGTTTCTATCTTTCTCTCCCTCTCCTGTCCTCTCTCTCTGAAATCAATAAAAACATATTTTTAAAAATTAGACCAGATACTTGACTATTTACTAATTTCTCCCACCTAAGATATTTGAAGAACTTCATTTCTTCTAAAACACTAAATGCAAATATGCTACTCTCCACCCCTCCTATTCAGAATATACTTATATGTGCACTTGCAGTACTTTCCAGTTGTACATATCATTGTTTTCTACCACTGACAAGTTTTATAAAGAGAGGTATGAGCCATTTATATGTTTTTATTTTTGCAAGCAAAAAAACCTGAATTCAAAGATAGACTTACTAATTTAGGCCAAGAAACATGATTATCATAGGATCTATGGGTCTTTAGAATACCTTTGAAAAGCAAAAGGTTAAATGTTTCTGTATCTTAGATTCTCTGATTAGTTTTCAACTTTTAAAGTTGACAAAAATAATCTTCCTTTAAGCCACACAGAACACTTCCTTCTGAACTGAGACTATCCAAATTAAAACTTCGATCCTTTAAAAAAAATTTTATGGAAAATATAAAACTCCTTAGGTATTTCCAGCTGAAGTACAATACAAAGGATCCCCTCAATGTCATAATTAATATATGTTTTGCTTATCTAGACATTTCATTTACCTTTTCTGCAGAAGAAACTACGTACATAAAACTTTAACACATTACATAAGCTCTCCTCCTGCCACCCAAGATGCCAAAAGGAAAGAAAGCTAAGGGGAAGAAGATGGTGCCAGACTCTGCTGTAGTAAAGAAGCAGGAGGCCAAGAAGGTGGTATATCTCTTTGAGAAAAGGCCCAAGAATTTTGGCATTGGACAGGACTTAGAGCCCCAAATGGACCTTGCCCACTTTGTCAAATGGTCCTGCTACACTGACTGTAGCAGCAAAGACCTATTCTCCATTATAAGTGTCTGAAAGTGTCTCCTGCCATTAACCAGTTCACCCAGGCCTTGGACTGCCAAACAATGACTCAACTGCTTAAGCTGGCCCACAAGTACAAACCAGAAACAAATCAAAAGAAGCAGCAGAGACTGCTGGTCCAGGTTGAGAAAAAAGCTGCTGGCAAATGATGTCCCTACCAAGAGGCCACCTGTCCTTCAAGCAGAGGTTAACACTGTCACCACCTTGGTGGAGAACAAGAAGGCCCAGCTGGTAGTGACTGCACACGACGTGGATCCCATCAAGCTGGCTGTCCTCCTGCCTGTGCTGTGCTGCGAGATGAAGGTTCCCTTCTGCGTTATCAAGGGGAAAGCCAGGCTGGGTGTTTGGTCTATAGGGAAGATCTGTACCACCAGCATCTTCACGCAGGTTAACTTGGAAGACAAAGGAGATCTGGATGCCCTGACCAGTTTGGCTCAGCGGTTAGAGCATTGGTTTGCGGACCAAAGAGTCCCGGGTTCGATTCTGGCCAAGGGCACATATCTCAATTGTAGTTCATCCCCGGCCCTGGCTGGGGTTGTACAGGTGGCAATCAGTTGATGTGTCTCTCTCACATCGATGATTCTCTCTCTCTCTCCCTCCTTCCCTGTCTCTCTCCCACTCTATATGAAATTCAATGGAAAAATGAGGATTAAAAAATAAATAAATAAAAAAGTTGAAAGAAAAAAAATGTAGTTTTCCTATTCTGATTTTATTAGAATATTTTTATTTAGATTTTTCCATTACATATTATTATAAATTACATTAAATTATATGTGGTAAGGAATTCTTTATTGATTTTTTGTGTTTTTGAGAGAGAGAGGAAAGGAGAGATAGAAACATCAATCAGCTGCGTCCTCCACGCTCCCAACTGGGGATCGAGCCTGCAACCCAGGCATGCGCCCTGACCAGGAACGGAACTGGGACCTCTCAGTCCATAGGACGATGCTCAATCCACTGAGCCACACTGGCTGGGCAAAGAATTTTTTTTTTACTTTTTTTCTTTATTGTTATTATTTATTTTAATTTTTTATTTCTTTATTGATTTTAGAGAGAGAGGAGGGAGAGGGAGAGATAGAAACATCGATGAGAGAGAACATCGACTGGCCACCTCCTGCATGCCCCCCACTGGGGATTGGGCCCACAACCTGGGCATGTGCTTTGACCAGGAATCGAACCAGTGACCTCTTGGTGCAAGGGTCAACGCTCAACCAATGAGCCACACCAGCCGGGCCAGGCAAGGAATTCTTTAATTCATTCCTGTTCCTACCCACAATGAACTCACTGGCAATTTATTCACTAACAAAAAAGACATATTATGCTAAATTTTTACCTAATCTGGACTGCCTTTCCTTTTCCTGATTATTCAAATTCTGTCCACCCTGCAAGGACCAATTTAAGTCTCTCTACTTCTCCATAATATCTTCACTAACTACTTCTGCATCACTAACATTTGAACACTTAGATCATTTAGTCTATGCCACATAAACACTTAAATATATTCTCTTATATTGTTCAATGATTATATAGTAATTTTTTTTTCTTTATTGATTTTAGAGAGAGAGGAAGGGAGGAGAGAAATGATTATATAGTATTATTCTAACCAGTTTACAAACTATTTGAGATACTCCCTTTGTCCTAGACCTGTGTCAAGCATGAACTAAAAAAGTACTCAAATATTTGATAGTGACAGCTATCACTGTCACTGTGATGAAGATTTATGACTACAATGTATATATAGATACACATGTATAGATGACAACCTTGCTGGGGAGATAGAACACTTAAGAAAAATGACAATAAAGCGAAAGTTATATATAAATTCAGCAAGATTACAAAGTTATCAGTATATTTTGAAGCTAGCTCAAAAGAAAAGAGTTTAAAAAAATAAAGAAAATGAAAAATCATTTTACATAAGAGAGTAAGAGTATAGACCAACCACATACATGCTTATGAGAGTTTTAATCAATGTCTAAATCATACATTTTATATTTTGAAAAGTCTGTAAAGTAAAAGCTACTTGAGTAGTCCATCCTCCTCATTATATAAAAAATGTGGGACTTGGAAAATTTAAATGACTTGCCTAGGCTGAAATAAGTAACACAGAAAAAAGGATTTGAAAGTAGATCATCTGATAAATAAATTTATTACTGAATTCTAAAACATATGATTATAACTGATATATGGTGAAAAGTAAGGAATACATGAATGTTTTATCTGACATCTGCCTCTTTATAACATATATATATACTTGAAACACACACACACACACACACACACACACACAATCACACTACCACCAAACCACAACCATATCACAAAGTACATCACAATAATGTCCTGGTTACCATATGCCCCACCCTGCCAGATTAAAGAGAAGTAGCCAATTAAAGGAATGCCTATCCTCATGAGGCCAATGTGGTGCTGATTACACAAGTTGTCAGTTAATAAGCCATGTGGAAAACCTAAACCTGACTCTATTGCTGTCAGAGCACAAAAGGTTATTTATTTAGTTAACCAATGACATAGACAGATTCCATGATTTTCATTTAATCAACCTCCCTCCCAGACTTTCAAAAGCATAGAGAGTTATGCAGTAAGCACCAATGCAGCATAAAGCCTGCACTAAAAATCCGGAGAAAAATATTTCAAAGATAAACAGACTTGAGTACACTAAATTCCACCTACTCCAGTGTCAAATGAAGTCAGGTAAGTCAGTAATTAACATATTCTAGCCCAGAAATATACTCAGGGCTTTCAAAGTGAGTACCAGATTAACAATTTTAGATTAGTTCTATGGACTAGACGTTCTAGAGCAAAACACTTTCTAAATCTATGGTTCCCCAAATGGGGGCACATTAAAATTACCAAGAGAATCTATTAAAAATACAGATTCCAAGGTTTCAGAATGAAGCCTCTGGTTCGATAGGCCTAGGGTAGGGCTCCGCGATCTTTTTTTTCCCTTTGTATTAAATTCATTGTGGTGACACTGGTTATCAAAATTATACAGGTTTCAGGTACACAATTCTATAACACATCATCTGTATACTATTGTGTCCATCACCCAAGTCAAGTCTCCATCCATCACCATTTATCCCCCACTAGACCCTCCTTCACCTCTCCCCATTTCCCTGGAAATCACCAAACTGTTGCCTGTGTCCATAAGCATTCTCTCTCTTTTATTCTTTTTTGCTCAATTCTTCAACACACCCCAGTCTCCTGCACCAACAGCTGTCAGACTGCTCTCTATGACATTGTCTCTGTTTTGCTTGTTAGTTCATTTCGTTCATTTGATTCCACAAGTACCATCATATAGTACTTATCTTTCTCTAATTGGCTTATTTCACTTAACATAATGTTCTCCTGATCCATCAATGCTGCAGCCAAGAGTAAAATTTCCTTCTTTTTTAAGGCCAAGTAGTATTCCAATGTGTAAATGTACCACAGCTGTTTTGTCTATTCATCTACTGATGAATATGTGGGCTGTTTCCAGGTCTTGGCTATTGTAAATAATGCTGCAATGAATATAAGGGTGCATACATTCTTCTGAATTAGCGTTTCAGGATTCTTTGGATAAATTCCCAGAAGTGAAATTGCTAAGTCATAAGGCAATTTCATGTTTAATCTTACTTTAATACTTTTTAAAATTAATTTTTTAGAGAGAGAGAAACATCAATGTGAAAGACACATCGATTGGCTGCGTCCTGCATGTCCCCAACTGGGGATCAAGGATTGAGCCCGCAACCCCGGCATGTGCCCTGACCAGGAATCGAACTGGGACTTCTCAGTCTATGGGATGCCGCTCAATCCACTGAGCCACACCAGCTGGGCAGAAATTTCATTTTTAATTTTTTGAGGTAAATACACTGCTTTCCACAATGGCTGTACCAATCTGCATTCCCACCAACAGTGCACCAGGGTTCCCTCTTTTCCCCCCCTTTATTGATTTTAGAGAGAGAGGAAGGGAGAGGGAGAGGGAAACAGCGATGAGAGAGAACATCGACTGGCCGCCTCCTGCATGCACCCCACTGGGGATTGGGCCCACAACCTGGGCATGTGCCCTGACCAGGAATCGGAACTGGCATCCTCTTGGTACATGGGTCGACACTCAACCACTGAGCCACACTGGCTGGGCCAGGGTTCTCTTTTGACAACATTCTCACCAACACCAATGCTGTTTGCTGATTTATTGACAGTAGCCATTCTGACAGGTGTGAGGTGACCTCACTGTAGTTTTAATTTGCTTTTTTTATCTTATGATTAGTGACATTGAGCACCTTTTCATATCTATTGGCCATGTGTATGTTCTCTTTGGAGATGTGTCTTTACTTTGGAAATTAACCCCTTATCAGATGTATTATTGGCAAATGTGTTCTTCCTTACAATAGGTTCCCTTTTCATTTTGTTAATGGTCTCTTCTGCTGTGTGGAAGCTTTTTAGTTTGATTTAGTCCCATTTGTTTAGGTTTTTCCTTTGTTTCTCTTGCCCTAGAATATATATCAGCAAAAATATTTCTAGGAAAGATGTCAGATTTTACTGCCTATGTTTTCTCTTAGGATTTTTATGGTTTTGTGACTTATATTTAAGTCTTTTATTCATTTTGAGTTTATTCTTGTGTATGGTGTAAGCTGGTGGTCTACTTTCATTTTTATGCATGTACCTGTTTAATTTTCCCAACACCATTTATTGAAGAGATCATCTTTACTCCATTGTATGCTCTTGCTTCTTTTGTCAAATATTGAGTGTAATAGCTTTGGTCAATTTCTGGGTTTCCTGTTCTGTTCCACTGATCTAGATGCCTGTTCTTGTGCCATTATCAGGCTGTTTTGATTACACTGGCTTTATAGTATAACCTGATATCTGGTATTATGATCCCTGCAACTTTGTTCTTCTTTCTTAAGATTACTGAGCCTATTCAGGGTCTTTTTTACTTCCATATAAATTTTTGAAATATTTGTTCTAGATCTGTGAAATATGCCATTGGTATTTTAATGGAAACTGCATTGAATTACAAATTGTATTGGGTAGTATGGATGTTTTAATAATGTTAATTCTTCAATCCATAAACACGGTATATGCTTCTATTTGTATTTTCCACAATTTCTTTCTTTGATGTCCTATATAGTCTTCTCATCACATCTTTTACCTCCTTCATTAAATTTATTCCTAGGTACCTTATTTTTTTGTTGTTGCAACAGTAAATGGGATTGTTTTCTTAGTTTCTTTCTAATAGTTCATTATTGGTATATATAATAAAAATACCATAATTTCTGGATATTAATTTTGTTATCCTGGTACTTTGCCAAATTCATTTATTAGCGCTAGTAATTTTTTGGTAGAGCATTTGGGGTTTTCTATGTACAATATCATGTCATATGTGAGTAATGACAGTTTTACTTCCTCCTTTCCAATTTGGATGCCTTTTATTTCTTCTTTTTGTACGATCGCTGTCATTCAGACTTTCAGTACCATGTTGAGCAAGAGTGGTGAAAGTGGACATCCTTGTCAGGTTCCTGATCGTAAGGGAAACACTTTTAATTTTTGCCCATTGAGTATGATGGTGGCTGTAGATTTTTCATGTATCACCTTTATTATGTGATGATCCCTCTATTCCCACTTTGCTGAGAGGTTTCATTTTTAAATCCTCACCCAAGGATATTTTCCCATTGATTTTTTCAGCTAGAGTGGGAGGGAGAGAAAGAGACAAACACAAATATGAGACACTTAAATTGGTTGCCTCCTGCACGACCCCAACTGGGACCAGGTATCAAACCCACAAACAAGGTACAAGCCCTTGACCAAGAATCAAACCCGTGACTCTTCAGTCCTAGAGACACTCCAACCACTGAGCCAAACCACACAGGGCAAGAGTTCCTATCACATATGGGTCCTGTATATTATCGAATGCATTTTCTTTACCTATTGATATGATCATGTCATTTTTTAAATTGATTCTGGAGACAGCAAAAGAGAGAGGGAGAGAAACATTGATGTGAGAGAGGAGCATCAACTGGTTACACCCATACACACCCCAACTGGGAATCGAACCCACAACCTGGGTATGTGCCCTGACTAGGAATCAAACCTGCAACCCTTCGGTGCATGGTACAATGCTCCAACCAACTGAGCCACACCAGCCAGGGCAATCATGTCATTTTTATCTTTCATTTTGTTTATGTGATGCATCACATTTACTGACTTGCAAATATTATACCAACCTTGGATCCCCAGAATAAATCACACTTGACCATGTTGTGTGATTTTGTTAATGTACTGCTGGATCCTATTTGCTAATATTTTGTTGAGGGTTTTAGCATCTACGTTCATCAGGAATATTGGCCTATAATTTTCTTTCTTTATAGTGTCCTTATCTAGTTTTGGAATTAAGATAAAGCAGGTCTCATAAAAAATGCTTGGAAGTCTTCCCTCCTCTTGAAATTCTGGAATAGTTTGAGGAGGATAGATGTTAGTTCTTTGATTGTTTGGCACAATTCACCTGTGAAGTCATCTGGTCCAGACTTTTGTTTGCTTGAAGTTTTTTTTTATTACTGCTTCAATTTCGTTAGTTGTTATCAGTCTGTTCAGGTTTTCTGATTCTTCCTGACTCAGTTTTGGAAGATCATATGTTTCTAGAAATTTGTCCATTTTGACCAGGTTGTCCAATTTGTTGGCATATAATTGTTCATAGTATTTTCTTACAATCCTTTGTATTTCTGTGATGTCAGTTGTTACCTATCCTCTTTCATGTCTGATTTTATTTATTTGGGTTCTCCCTCTGTTTCTTGATGAGTCTGGTTAAAAGTTCACCTGTATTTTTTATCTTTTCAAAGAACCAGCTCCTGGTTTCATTAATCTTATTTCCCCTCTGAACTTTATTTCCTTTCTTCTACCTGCCCTGGGCTTTCATGCTTTGTTTTTGCTTCTTGAGATAGGCCTGTAATGCTATGAACTTCCTTCTCAGGATGGCTTTCATTGTGTTCCATAGATTTTGGATTGTTTTGTGTTTATTTTCATTTGTTTTTAGGAAGTTTTTATTTCTTCCTTGATCTCACTGTCAACCCATTAATTGTTTAATAACATGCTATTTAGCCTCCATGTGTCGGAATGATTTTGAGTTTTTGTTTTGCAGGTAATTTCTAGTTTCATGCCATTGTGATCCAAATACAATTTGGATCACAATTTCCCTCTTAAGACTGCTTTCAATTTCCCTCTTAAGACTGCTTTCACTGTGTCCCCTAGATTTTGGGATGTTGTGTTTTCATTTTTGTTTCAAAATATATTTTGATTTCTTCATTGACATCATTGTTAACCCACTCATTGTTTAATAACATGTTATTTAGCCTCCATGTCTTTGTGTGTTAAGTTTTCTTCTTGTGATTGATTTCTGGTTTCACAGCATTATGGTCACACAAAATGCTTGCTATGATTTCAATCTTCTTAAATTTATTGTGACTTCTTGTGTTTCCTATCCTTAAAAATGTTCCATATATATTCCACTGCTTTGGGGTGGATCTAATGTGTCATTTAAGGTCGTCATCTCCTTGATGATTTTCTGTCTGAAATATCTATCCACTGATGTCAACAGGGTGTTAAAATCCCCTACTATGACTATATTACTGTCAATCTCTCCCTTTATGCCCATCAAGATTTGCTTTACATATTTAGGTGCTCCTCTGTTTACAATGCTTATAAACTCTAGCTGGATTGCTCCCTTGATCATTATGTAGTGTCCTTCGTTTCTTACTATAGCCTTTATTTTAAAGTCTATTTTGTCAGCTATAAGTATTGCTACCACAGCATTTTTTTCCCCTTTCCATTTGCATGAAATATCTTTTTAGATCCCTTCACTTTTAGTCTCTGTATATCTCTTGTTCTGAGGTGGGTCTCTTGTAGGCAGCATAGATATGGGTAGTTTTCTTATCTATTCAGCTACACTATGTCTTTTGATTGGAGAATTTAAGCCATTTACACTTACAATGATTATTGATAGGTAAGTATTTACTGCTATTTTATTCTTTTCTCTCTGTGCCTCTGGGTAGTCCTCCTATTCATTCACCTTCCCCTCTCTTCCTCTCCTTGCCCCCTCCTTCTTCCCCTTCCCTACCCCTCCTCCTTCTTCTTCTTAAAGCAGGCCCTTCAACAATTCTTGCAATACTGGCTTGGTGTTAACAAACTCCTTTAGGTCTTTCTTGTCTTTTGATAGGAGTATATAATCAGTTTACAGTTAAAATGATTATTGATAAGTATGTATTTATAGCCATTTTATTCTTTTCACTATGTTCCTCTGGGTCATCCCCCTCCTCCCCATGCCCCTCTCCCTCCTCCTCTTTGTTCTTAAAGGAGGCCCTTCAACATTTCTTGTAATACTGGCTTAGCGGTAACAAAATCCCTTAGCTTTTTCTTGTCTAGGAAGCTCTTCTTCAATTTTAAATGACAGCCTTGCTGGGTAAAGTAGTCTCGTTTGTAAGTCTTTGCTTTTCATCACTTTGAGTATTTCATACCAATCCCTTCTGGCCTGCAAAGATTCTGTTGAAAAATCAGCTGACAGTCTTATGAGAACTCCTTTGTAGGTAACTAACAGCCTTTCTCTTCTGGTTTTTAAGACTGTCTCTTTGCCCTGGCCAATTTGGCTCAGTGGTTGGAGCATCAGCCTGCGGACCAGAGAGTCCTGGGTTCAGTTCCCACTGGGGGCACGTACAAAAAAAAAAAAAAAAAAAAAGACTGTCTCTTTGTCTTTAATCTTGGCCATTTTTATTATGATGTGTCCTGGTGTTGGTCTCTTTGGATCCATCTTGTCTGGGAATCTTTGCTTCCTGGACTTGTGTGTGTTTTTCCTTCACCAGATTTGAAAATTTTTCAGCCCAGCCAGTGTGGCTCAGTGGTTGAGCGTCGACCCATGCACCAAGAGGTTGCTGGTTCGATTCCCGGTCAGGGCACATGCTCAGGTTGTGGGCCTGATCCCCAGTGGGGGGCATGCAGGAGGCGGCCAATCTATGTTCTCTCTCATCAATGTTTCCATCTCTCTCCCTTCCTCTCTCTCTAAACAACAAAGAAAGAAAAAAGAATGTTTAAAAAAAATTTTTTTCAGTCATGATTTCTTCAAACAGGTTATCAATTCCTTGCTCTCTCTCTTTTTCTGCTACACTTATAATGTGAACATTGTTACATTTCATTTTATTCCAAAGGTCCCTTAAACTATTCTCCTTCTTTTTAATTCTTTTTTTTTTTTTTTCCTGTTTGGTGGGGTGCTATTTTTCCTACCTTGTCTTCCAAATTGCTGATTCAATCCTAACCTGTTTATTTCTTCCAGTGTATTCTTCCTTTCAGATATGGTAGTCTTCATTTCTGACTGATCCCTTTTTATGTTTTCTATGTCCTTTTTCATGCTGTTGAGACTCTTTATTAACACATCTGACTACTGTGAATTCTGTATCTGATAAATTGTTTGCCTCCATTTCGTTTAGCTCTTTTTCTGGAGAATTGTCTTGTTCTTTCATTTGGGGCCTGTTTGTCTCCCCATTTTGTCTGCTTCTCTGTGTTTGTTTCTATGTATTAGGTAGATCTGCTATGACTCTTAGTCTTGGTAGGGTGGGCCTTATGTAGTAGGTGTCTTGTGGGACTCAGTGGCACAGTCTCCTTGATCACCTGAGATGGGTGCTCTAGGAATGTCCCTTGTGTGGGTTCTGTTGTAATTGAGTGTTGACTGCTGTTGGTCCATTTGTGTTTGGGATCGACCCTCACTCAGGCTGGCTGACTGTGAGGCTCATCCCCACCACAGTATGTGTGTGAGCTTGGTGTTCAGGTGCTGATCACATGAAGGGAAATTTATCTCAGCAAAGTTGGGGGCCTGCCAAGATCTCCCTTTGGATATGCTGCTTGTGAAGCTTATTGGATCCTGTTCTGCTGTTGTCTGACACTGGCCACTGGATGTGTTGGTCCTGGGACTCTTGGGAAGAACTCTGATGCAGGCCAATGTCAGACACTGCCTGTGACTGGCCCTGGGCAACCTGGCAGGAGCTACCAGCAGCCTACAGTTTATGGTTGCTTCTCCTGGGCCTTTATGCACATGTGAAGGACCAAACTTTGCACCAAGGCTATCTTTTACCAGCAGCAGGCCCAGAGGTCAGTCAGCAAAAGTCCCAAAGCACCAGAGATCTGTCTCCACCTGCCTCTGCCTTCTGGCTGCCTGTTAGGCTCAATCACTAAAAGCCTCTATCTGTACTCCTCTACAGGGCGTAAGCACCACGAGGTCAGGCAAGAGGGATTCAAGACAGTGGAGCTATTGCTTTATCCCAAACTGATGCCACATGAAGGGAAGTGCAACATGCAAGAAATATGGCGTCTGCATTATGAGGGAATGACTCAGCACAGAGATCTTGGTGGCTAACCCTTCAGCTCTCTCCCAGAGGCCCAAACACCAGACTCTCCTCACGTGCCTCTATCCTGCTCTGTCCTCCTTTGGCTGAAGCCCAGGGTGAGTGGCTATGAACAAAATTTTGTGCGTTAGTCCTTTAAGAGTATGCCTGTCTCTCCAGCCACCTCTTCCTGGTGAACAGAAACCCCATTGCTTTTCACAGCCAGATGTTATGTGGGTGCCTCTCCCCAGCTCTGGAGCACTGGGCTGGGGAGCCTAGCTTGGGGTTTAGGCCCCACACTTCTAAGGGGGAAACGCCCCTGCATCTGAGATATCCCTCCAGAACTTCAGCCGCTGCACCTGGGAGTGGGTTCGCCGTTTTCTTGTCTCTGCTATCCCTACCAGTCTCCATGTGGCTTCTTCTATAAATGCTTGTTTATAAGCCTCTCTTCGGTTAGCCTCCAGTTGGTTATTCAGGATGACTTTTCTATAATTTAGCTGTAATTCCAGTTTGGTCCTGGAGGAGGTAAGTGTAGCTTCCACCTCCTCCACTGCTATCTTGGATCTCCTCTATAATCTTTGTTCAAATAAGTATTCAGGCAATTAGGCTTGACAAATACTGCTTAGACAACCCAAATAATTACAACCAAATTTAAAAGATCTACTAAACATATAGATAAGATGGTTCAATTTTTCATTCAATAGCAAAAACAAATACCCTAAATGATACCATACTGGACTAGTAATAAACCAGATTTAAAAAAACAGAACACCTAATTCCAAAGTTGCCAGTCATGACGGTGGTTTTCAGGTTCCACACCACCCAGACATCCTGCAGACTGGTAGAAAAACTTTAGGGAGGACGTATTTAAAGAAGAAGAATGCAAAAATATCTACCATGCACCCAACTCAAAGTCTGGTTTCACAGAGATCAGGATCAAACATCTCCTGCTCCTGATAGAAAGGCTGAGGAAGAAATAGTACACATCTCCAGAAATAATGAATTGTGAATCATAATTTGGGATAGGGTTATAAGAATCTCTCTTGGGAATTCCAAAATGGCGGCGGAGTGAATGGAAGCTACACAGACCATCTCCCAGGACCAAACTGGAAACACAACTAAAATAAAGTCAAATCGTCGGGAAAAAGCAACGGAAAAGCAGCTCGCGAGGACCATACAACCAGGGACACTGAATTGATACTGGTAGGATTGAGGAGGCGCGAGAGGGGGGCAGGGAGCCCATGGACAGCAGCGGCCTTAGCCATGAGCAGCGCCCACCCTCGGGGTTAAAGCCTAAGCAGGCTCCACAGCGCAGAGGGCCGGACAGAGCGCTAAAATAGCCACAGCCACTCACCTGGGCTCCAACAGAGGGAGGGCGGACTGGACTGGAACTGTGTGGGGACACTCGGGATTTGGAGGGTGCTCAGAGCTTTCGCTGAGTTGTGGCCACGCAGGACTGTGGCCTGGCCATCTTACTTCATCCCAGGGCTCTGGGGAGAGGCAGCAGCCCCTCCCTCGGAGATTCAGCCACACCCAGTTGGGCCATTGAATTGCAAATCGAGGCTCATTACCTACCAGCATCTGCCCAACCCTCAGGAAATCCTCTCACACTGAACACCTGAAGGAGGTTTTCATTCAACTGAGAATCCAAGGCTCTTCAAGTAACCAGGACTAATAGCCTCCAGGCAAAAAGCTAGAGGATAACTGAACCTTTTCTGGGCTTGCAATTCTACCCAGGAAAGTAAGACTCCACAGTGGTGTATAACCTGGGTCCTCTCACGCTCATCCAAACCCAGTACAGGGAGCCACAAACAGCAGAACACCAACATCCACAGGGAAAATTTGGCAGGCTCCAAAAACCACTAAGATGGCCAAAATGGTAAAACAAAGAAACAGATACCAAATGAAAGAACAAGAGACCTCCAGTGAAGATGAGATAAATGAAATGGAGTTAAGCAAGTTAACAGAGCTAGAATTCAGAGCCATGATGTTGAGGAAGCTCAACAGCATGTGTAAGGACATCAACACCATGAGCAAAGACATAGAAATATTGAAAATAAACCAATTGGAAATGAAGAATGACATAGCAGAAATGAAGAACACATTGGAAGGATTAAATAGCAGAGTAGAAGAAGCTGAGGACCAGATCAGTGAATTAGAAGACAGGGTAGAAAAAAGCAACCAATCAGAAAACCAAAGGAAAAAACAATGAAAAAACAGGACGACAGCTTAAGAGAACTGTGGGACAACTGGAAACGTAATAATATTCGCATCATAGGAGTCGCCAAAGAAGAAGAAAATGAGCAAGGGTTAGAGAATATATTTGAGGAAATAATGACAGAAAATTTCCCTAATTTGGTGAAGGAAGAAGGCATTCAAGTTCAAGAAGCACAGAGAGTCCCAAGTAAGAAGAACCCAAACAGGCCCACACCAAGACACATAGTAATTAAAATGCCAAAAATTAAAGACAAAGAGAGAATCCTAAAGGCAGCAAGAGCTAAGCAACAGGTTACCTACAAAGGAACCCCCATAAGGTTATCAGCTGACTTCTCAATAGAAACACTACAGGCCAGAAGGGAATGGCATGAAATAATCAAGGTCATGAAAAACAAGGATCTGAACCCAAGACTACTCTACCCAGCAAGGCTATCATTCAAAATAGAAGGTCAAATAAAGAGCTTCCCAGACAAAAAAAGGCTAAGGGAATACATTAGCACCAAACCAGCACTGCAAGAAATGTTAAAAGGACTGCTGTAATTAGTAGAAGAAATAGAAAGGAAAATAGAAAAACACTATAAAAAAATGGCAATAAGTAAGTACATATCGGTAATCACATTACATGTAAATGGACTGAACGCCCCGATCAAAAGACACAGAGCAGCGGATTGGATAAGAAAGCATGACCCATATATATGTTGTTTACAAGAGACCCACCTCACAACAAAAGACTCACATAGGCTGAAAGTGAAGGGATGGAAAAAATCTTCCAAGCAAACAGAAAGGAAAAAAAAGCTGGGGTAGCAATACTCATATCTGAAAAAATAGATTTTAAAATGAAGGCCATAACTGGAGACAAAGAAGGCCACTACAAAATATTGAAAGGATCTATCCAACAGGAAGAGATAACCTTGGTAAACACATATGCACCCAATACAGGAGCACCAAAATACATTAAAAATCTTCTGGAAGACTTCAAAGGAGAAATCGACAGCAATACAATCATAGCAGGGGACGTCAACACCCCGCTGACATCACTGGATAGATCCTCTAGACAAAAAATTAACAAGGACACAGAGACTCTAAATGAAGCACTAGACCAAATGGATTTAATACATATTTACAGAGAATTACACCTCAAAACTACAGAATTCACATTCTTCTCAAGTGCACATGGGACATTCTCAAAGACAGACCACATGTTAGGACACAAACGAAGTCTCTACAAGTTCAAGAAGATTGAAATCATATCAAGCATCTTCTCAGATCACAATGGCATGAAACTAGAAATCAATTGCAACAAGAACATGCAAACATTTGAATACATGGAGGCTAAATAGCATCTTATTAAACAATGAATGGGTTACCGAGGAGATCAAGGAAGAAATTAAAAACTTTCTGGAAACGAATGAAAATGAACACACAACAACACAAAATCTGTGGGATGCAGCGAAAGCAGTTCTGAGAGGGAAGTTCACAGCAATACAGGCCTACCTCAAGAAACAAGAAAAATTTCTAATAGACTTTCTAACCTCACAACTTGAAGAACTAGAAAGCAAACAAAAGGAAAACCCCAGAGCAAGTAGAAGGAAGGAAATAGTAAAGATCAGAGCAGAAATAAACGACATGGAGACCATAAAAACAATTCAAAGGATCAATGAAACAAAGAACTGGTTTTTTGAAAAGATAAACAAGATTGATGGACCCTTAGCTAGACTCACCAAGAAGCAAAGAGAGAGAACCCAAATACACAAAATCAGAAATGAAAGAGGAGAAGTAACAACTGACACCACAGAAATACAAAGGATCATTAACGACTACTATGAACATTTATACGGCAACAAATTCCACAATCTAAGTGAAATGGACAAATTTCTAGAAACACAGAGTCTCCCAAACCTGGACCGGGAAGAGATAGAAAACTTGAACAGACCAATAACAACCAAGGAAATTTAAGATGTAATCAAGACTCTCCCAGCAAACAAAAGTCCAGGCCCAGACGGCTTCACGGGGGAGTTTTACCGAACATTCAAAGAAGAACTAACACCCATTCTCCTCAAACTATTTCAAAAAATTCAAGAAGAAGGAAGTCTTCCAAACTCATTTTATGAAGCCAGCATAATTCTAATTCCAAAACCAGAAAAAGACACTACAAAGAAAGAAAACTACAGGCCAATATCCCTGATGAACATAGATGCCAAAATCCTAAACAAAATACTAGCAAATCGGATCCAGCAATACATCAAAAACATTATTCACCATGACCAAGTGAGATTCATCCCAGGGATGCAAGGCTGGTTCAATATTCGCAAATCAATAAATGTGATACACCACTTAAACAAAATGAAAGATAAAAACCACATGATCATATCAATAGACGCTGAAAAAGCATTCGACAAAATTCAGCACCCTTTTCTGATAAAAACGCTCAGCAATTTGGGAATAGAGGGATCATATCTCAACATTATAAAGGCCATATATGAAAGACCTACAGCCAACATCATACTCAATGGGCAAAAACTAAAAACATTTCCCTTAAGAACAGGAACAAGACAGGGATGCCCACTTTCGCCACTCTTAATTAACATAGTACTGGGAAGTCTTAGCCACAGCAATCAGACGTGAAGAAAAAATAAAAGGAATCCAAATTGGAAAGGAAGAAGTGAAACTGTCATTATTTGCAGATGACATGATATTATACAGAGAAAGCCCTTAAGACTCGATCAAAAATCTACTAGACCTAATAAATGAATTTGGCAAAGTAGCAGGATACAAAATTAACGTCAAGAAATCGACGGCATTCTTATACACCAATGATGAACTCACAGAAAGAGAAACTAAAAAAACAATCCCACTTACCATCGCAGCAAAAAAATTAAGATACCTAGGAATAAATTTAACCAAAGAAGTAAAGGATCTATTTGCAGAAAACTACAGGACATTGAAAAAAGAAATAGAGGAAGATATAAAAAAGTGGAAGCACATACCTTGTTCATGCATTGGAAGAATTAACATCATTAAAATGTCCATATTACCCAAAGCAATCTATAGATTCAATGCAATCCCCATCAAAATACCAGTGACATATTTCACAGAACTAGAACAAATACTCCAAAAGTTCATATGGAACCAAAAAAGATCCCGAATAGCCACAGCAATCTTGAAAAAGAAGGACAAAGTAGGTGGGATCACAATACCGGATATCAGATTATACTACAGAGCTACTATAATCAAAACAGCCTGGTACTGGCACAAGAACAGGCATATATACCAGTGGAAGAGAACAGAGAATCCAGAAATTGACCCAAGACATTATGCTCAACTAATATTTGATAAAGGTGGCAAGAGTATACAATGGAGCAAAGACAGCCTCTTTAATAAATGGTGTTGGGAAAATTGGACAGCTACATGCAAAAAAATGAAACTAGACCATCAAATTACACCATACACAAGAATAAACACAAAATGGGTAAAAGACTTAAATGTGACTCATGAATCCATAAAAATCCTAGAAGAAAATGTAGGCAACAAAATTTCGGACATCACACACAGCAGAATCTTCACTGATACATCACCTAAGGCAACAGAAACAAAGGAAAAAATGAACACATGGGACTACATCAAACTCAAAAGCTTCTGCACAGCAAAAGAAACAACCATCAAAACAGAAAGGGGACCCACTGTATAGGAGAGCATAATTGCCAATGATACATCAGATAAGGGGTTAATCTCCAAAATATATAGAATGGTCATACAACTCAACAAAAGGAAGACAAAGAACCCAATTAAAAAACGGGCAGAGGAACTAAATAGACACCTCACCAAACAGGACATACAAATGGCTAAGAGACATATGAAGAAATGCTCAACATCACTAATCATCAGAGAGATGCAAATTAAAACAACAATGAGGTATCACCTCACACCTGTCAGAATGGCCGCCATCAACAAATCGTCAAACAACAAGTGTTGGCGAGGGTGTGGAGAAAAGGGGACTCTAGTACACTTGCTGGTGGGAATGCAGACTGGTGCAGCCACTGTGGAAAACACTATGGTGTTACCTCAAAAAATTAAAAATTGAATTGCCATTTCACCCAGTGATCCCACTTCTAGGAATACACCCTAAGAAACCTGAAACACCAATCAGAAAGAATACATGTACTCCCATGTTCATAGCAGCACTATTTACAATAGCTAAGATCTGGAAACAGCTCAAGTGTCCATCAGTGGATGAATGGATAAAAAAGCTGTGGCACATATACACAATGGAGTACTATGCAGCTGTAAGAAAGAAAGATCTCTTATCCTTTGAGATGACATGGAGGGACCTGGAGAGTATTATCCTAAGCGAAACAAGCCAAGCAGAGAAAGACAAATATCACATGATCTCACTCATTTGTGGAATATAATAAACATAACAGTCTGGGGAACAGGGTAGACCCAGAGATGTGAAAGTAGGGTACAGACTGACCACCCTCAGAAGAGGGGGTGGGGGGGAAGGGAAGAGATAAACCACAGAACTTATACGCATGTATGCATAACTGATGGACATGGACAATAAGGCTGGGGAAGGTGTAGAGGGATGGGGAGGAGGGTGTCAATGGGGAAAAAAGGAGAAAAAAGGAGAAAAATCTGTAACAAAAATAAATGAATAAAAAAATAAATAAAATAAAATAAAAAAGAATCTCTCGCCCTGGCCGGTTTGGCTCAGTGGTTAGAGCGTCGGCCTGCAGTCCAGAGAGACCCAGGTTTGGTTCCCGCTAAGGGCATGTACTTTGGTTGCAGTTTGTCCCCGGCCCTGGTTGGTCGTGCGGGTGGCAGCCATTCGATGTGTCCCTTTCACGTCGATGTTTCTCTCTCTCTCTCTTCCTCTCTCCCTCCCACTCTATCTGAACAAAAAATGAAAAAGTGTCCTCGGGTGAGGATAAAAAAAAAAAGAATCTCTCTTGAAAAGTTTGTCTGAAATGGCAATACTTCCCAAGTTGATCTATAGATGCAATGCAATTCCTATGAAAAGTCTAAAAGCACTTTTGCCCTGGCCAATATAGCTCAGTTGGCTGGAGGATTGAACCGTACATCGAAAAGTCGCAGGTTTGATTCCTGGTCAGGGCACATACCCTGGTTGAAGGTTTGATCCCAGGTCAGGGTGCATGTGGGAAGCAACCAATTAATGTTTCTCTCTCTCTCCCTGCCTCTCTCTAAAACAAACAAACAAATAAAAAATTCGAAAGGCCCTTCTGCCTGAAATGGATAATCCTAATATTCATATATAATTGCAAGAGTCACAGAATAGCGCATTTTTTTAAAAAGAACAAGGTTGGAGGATTCACATTTCACAATTTTAAAACTTACTACAAAACTACAGTGAACAACATAATGTAGTAATAGTGTAAGAACAGACATACAAGCCTGGCCAGGTAGCTCAGCTGGTTAGAGCATCGGCCTGATACGCCAAGGTTGCAGGTCTGATCCCCAGTCAAGGCACATAGAAGAATCAACTAATTAAGGCATGAATAAGTGGAACAAAAATCAATCAATTTCTCTCTCTCTCAAAATATCAATAAATTTTTAAAAATTAAAAGAACAGACATACAAACCAATGGAATCTAATTCAGAGGCCAGAATTAAATCCATATATTTAAGATCAATTGATTTTTGAGAAGTGCACCAAGGCCATTCAATGGGAAAAAGAATGGCCTTTTTAACAAATAGTGCTGGGACAACTGGATATTCACATGCAAAAGAATGAATCTGGCCCGGCATGGTTGCTCAGTTGGTTACAATGTTGTCCCAATACGCCAAGGTTGCAGGTCCAATCTCCAGTCAGAGCACATACAAGAAGCAACCGATGAATGCATAAATAAGTGGAACAGCAAATCAACGATTTTCTCTGTCTGTCTCAAATCAATAAAAAAAAAAAAAGGCCCGGCCGGTGTGGATCAGTGGTTGAGGATCGACCATGTACCAAGAGGTCTCCAGTTCGATTCCCGGTCAGGGCACATGCCCAAGTTGTGGGCCCAATCCCCAGTGGGGGGCATGCAGGAGACTGCTAGTTGATGTTCTCTCTCATCGATGTTTCTATCTCTCTCTCCCTCTGCTTTCCTCTCTCTAAAATCAATAAAGAAAAAAAAATTTAAAAAGACAAATGACCTAACTTAAAAAAAGGGCAAAGGATATGAATATACATTTCTCAAAAGATATACAAATGGCCAAAAAGTACCTGTAAAGATATTAAAACAATAACACAATACCACTGTACACCTACTAGGATAAGTATAATAAAAAACATGGACAAAGCAAGTTTGGCAAAGATGTGGAGAAACTAGAACACTCATCCATTGCTGGTGGAAATGCAAAACGGTACAGTCACTTTGGAAGACACTTGGAAGTGTCTTACAAAACTAAACATACACTAGCCCTGGCTGCTTTGGCTCGGCGATTAGAGCGTCAGCCCACAGGCGAAGGATTGTGGGTTCAATTCCTGGTCAAGGGCACGTACCTGGGTTGCACGTTCAATCCCTGGCCCCGGACAGGGTTGTGCAGGAGGCAACCAATCAATGTGTTTCTCTGACTTTAATGTTTCTCTCTCTTTTCTCTCTCTCTCCCTCCCTCCCTCCCTTTCACTCTATCTTAAAAAAAAAAATCAATAAAAGAATATCTTCAGGTAAGGATTAACAACAACAAAAACTAAACATACTCTTACCATACCTAGCAATCATGCTCCTTGGAATTTACCCAAATGAGCTGAAAATTTAAATCTCAACAAAAACCTATACATGAATGGTTTAACAGCTTTGTTCATACTTGCTAAAAATTGGAAGCAACCAAGATATTTTGCAACAGGTGAATGGATAAACAAACTATGGTACATCCATACAATGGAATATTATTCAGCAATAAAAAGATATGAGCTACGCCCTGGCCCCTTTGGCTCAGCGGTTAGAGCATCAGCCTGTGGACCAGTGAGTCGTGGGTTCGATTCTGTTCAAGGGCATGTACCTCCGTTATGGTTCGTCCCCAGCCCTGATCGGAGTCATGTGGGAGGCAACCAGTTGATGTGTCCTTCTCACATTGATGTTTCTCTCTCTCCCTTTCTCTCCTCTCTCCCTCCCACTCTATCTGAAGATAAATAGAAAAAAAAATCCTCAGTTGAGGATTAAAAAAAAAAAGATAAGAGCTACTACAATGAGATACAACTTCAAATCCATTAGGATGACTATTATAAAAATAAAAAATAAAAACCAGAAAACAACAACTTTTGGTAAGGATGTGGAAAAATTGAAATCCCTGTGCATGCTGATGGGAATGTAAAATGGTGCACTTACTGTGGAAAAAGGATAATAGTTTCTAAAAAAATTAAACATAGAGTCCTGGCCAGTTTGGCTCAGCAGTTAGACTGTCAGCCTGGGGACCAGAGGGTCACGGAGGGTTGCAGGTTCGATCCCTGGCCCTGGTAGGGGTCACATGGGAGGCAACCAATCAATGTCTCCCTCTCAAATTAATGTTTCTCTCTCTCCCATCTTCCCTCCCTCCACTCGCTCTAAAAAAATCAATGGAAAAAAATATCCTTGGGTGAGGATTAACCAAAAAAAAAAAAACCCAAAAAACATAGACTTACCATGTGATCCAGCAATACTTCACCTAAGAATATACTCTAAAGAACTGAGAGCTAGACTCAATCAGATATTTGTATACCAATATTTATAGGAACATTACTCACAATAGCCAAAGGTAGAAATAACCCAAATGTGCACGAATGGATGAAGAGAAAAATAAAATATGCTATATGCACACAATAGAATATACTTCAGCCTTAAAAAAAAAAAAAGGAATGAAATCAACAAATTTGAATTGCCTAATTCAAATGAGGTGCCTAAAATAGTGAAATTCAGAGATAGAAAGCAGAACCGTGGTTTGGAAGGAGAAGGGGAAAATGGGGAATTACTGTTTAATGGTTGAACAAATAATAATAATAAACCAGTATGTATTTGATAGTCAGTCATATTACTCATTAACACACATGAAGTTTCCTTCTTAACCTAAGAAAGAAATGTCGTATTATTAAATCCATATTAATTACTATAGTATCAAGGTAGTTTGTATTAATACATAAATGCAAAGTTGAGGATAACAGAAATTATTATTTGGCATCAAATATGCAAGTCAACAGGACTTCTACTAGTCAGAATACATAATCCTGAACAGGGTTGACTATATTCAACACAAATTAACCCACTGTAAAAGAGTTGACTAGTTCTGTAAAAGTGTAGAGTTAACTATTTATGTAGACTTCTGGTCAAGATGGCGGCATAGGTAACCGCGGTCTCCCCTCCTCCCACAACCACATCAAAATTACAACCAAACTACAACACAACCATCCTCCAGAACCACCTGAAATCGAGTTGAATGGAAGTCCTACAACTACGAAATTGAAGCAGCAGCCACGTCGAGACTGGTAGTAGGGGCTGGAGCGAGGACCAGCTGGTCCCACTTCCACTTGTGGCGGATAAAAATCAGGAGGGAGCCCTGGCCGGTTTGGCTCAGCGGTTAGAGCGTCGGCCCGCGGACCAGAGTCCTGGGTAGGGTTTCCGCTAAGGGCAAGTACCTCGGTTGCGGTTTGTCCCTGGCCCCAGTTGAGGTCGTGTGGGTGGCAACTGTTATACCCTATGCTCTGGAATGTTAACTGCCCTATTGTATGCCCTATGCCCTGGAATGTTAACTACCCCGTTGACTTTTAAATTTCTCACTGTTATCACTTAAAGGTTGCCCTGCCCCTGAACCGCAGCTGGCAGCTGGCAGCCCCAGAGGCCTATTCTGTTTGCTTGACAAACAGGAGACACCCCCCCCCCCCCCCCCCCCCCCGCGAACTGTTAGATATGGATCTTGAAAAATGTTAAGCAAACAACTGCTAACCGCTGATATCTACTTCTGTGAATGCTGCTTGCTTGCTCTTCCCACGTAGACAGACTATAAAAGGCTGCCATTTTAGAGGCGCGAGGCTGCAGTTCTCCTCTGAGTAGGTTGGCTGCAGTCCCTGCGCAGGTTAATAAAGCTCCTAAAACTTATAATTTTGGTGTCCGAGTGAGGTTGATCTACTGGGTTACAACAGCAACCACTTGATGTGTCTCTCTCACATTGATGTTACACTCTCTCTCTCTTCCTCCCTTTCGCCCTTCCGCTCTAATCTGAAGATAAATGCAGAAATGTCCTCGGGTGAGGATTAAAAGACCAAAAAAAATTAGGAGGGACACCTCGGATGGGAGGAGAGAGGAGTGAGGGGTCCCCGTCCCACACCAGGTGCCCAGCTCAGAGTTCCAGTGTCAGGAAGAGAATCCCCATCACTTCTGGCTGTAAAACCAGCCGGAACTGAGGCTGAGGGAGGCTGAGGCTGCTGGAGCCCCAGGCAGCTCCTCTTAAAGGACCCACGCTCAGACTTACTCAGATTTGCTCCCTCTAAGGTCGGAGGGGAGGCAGCTTGAGGGGCGCCAGAGACATACAGGAAAGAACTGAGCTGTCTGGCCTCGGGACGAGGGCTGGAGAGGCGGCTTTCCCTGGACAGACTTGCTGGCAGAGGCTAATGTTCCTTTGGTAAGCCCTTCCCTGTGGCGGCAGAGTGCCACCATATCTGGGACTCCAGCAACCTGGCTCACACTGTTTGCCCCGCCCTGGTGATTCCCAGAGGCCCTGCCCCACCCAACTTTCGGGCCCACCCAAGCTGTTTCCAAAGGCTTTACCATAGGATTGGCCTGTCTTGGATCCTACCTCAGTGTTTCTTAAAATCTCTCAAACAAGCCATACCTCTCGTTAAGTGGCCCCAGGCCTGACACTAGAAGCAACCAGCCTTGGTTCACAACTTGGCTTTTCCTGGGCACCTCCAAGCCCAGCACAAGCAGCAGCCATCTGCAAATCACTTTGTAGCTTATGCGGGGTGGCCCAGGATAGAACACAGGCAGTGGCTGGCCTTGCCCCAGAGGCAGCACACCCAGTGGACAGCTTTAGACCACATCGATACACCACCACCCAACCACCTCCACAAGTGACACACTCAATGAGTGGACTCAGTGGGTACCAGAGCCCTGATGAAGTAAGTCTTGCTCTGCGTGGTGGGCCCCTACACAGCTGATCATCCAAGATAGTCAGAGGCCAGTGGTCAGTGGGCACAGCCAGTCTTTGCAGCTGATCAGCCTGAATAAATTCCACCCATTGATGTGCCAAGAGCAATCAAGACTCAATTATAACCAAAGGGTGTACAGTCCACACTAGGGGTGCACCTCAAGGGCCCAGCTGGGGTGATCAGGGAGGCTGTGCCACTGGATCCTACAGGACACCTACAACAATAGGCCACCCTACAAAGCCTAGGAGACATAGCAACTCTACCTAATACATAGAAACAATCACAGGGAACCAGCCAAAATGAGGAGACAAAGAAACATGTCCCAAATGAAAGAAAAGAACAAAACTCCAGGAAAAGAATTAAACAAAATGGAGATAAGCAATCCATCAGATGCAGAGTTCAAAACACAGGTTATGAGATTGCTCAAGAAACTTGGTGAGACATTCAAGGAACTGAAGGAGACCTCCAAGGAATTTAGTGAGAACATCAACAACATCAAAAAGGACCAGTCAGAAATAAGGATGCACTAACTGAAATAAAGAATAATTTGCAGGGCATCAATAGTAGAGTAGGTGAAGCCAAGAAGCAAACCATCGATTTGGAATGTAAGGAAGCAAAAAACACCTAATCAGAACATCAAAAAGAAAAAAGAATCCAAAAAAAAAATGAGGATAGTGTAAGGAGCCTCTGGGACAATTTCAGGCACATCAACATTCCCATCATAGGAGTGCCAGAAGGAGGAGAGAGAGAACAATAAACTGAAAACCTATTTGAAATAATAATGACATAAAACTTCCCTAACTTGGTGAAGGAAACAGACATACAAGTCCAGGAAGCACAGAGTCCCAAACAAGATATCTTGAACCCAAAGAGGTCCACACCAAGACACATCATCATCAAAATGCCAAAAGTTAAATACAAAGAGAGAATGTTAAAAGCCGTAAGAGAAAAGCAGTTCATTACCTACAAAGGAGCTCCCATAAGACTGGCAGCTGATTTCTCAAAAGAAACTTCGCAGGCCAGAAAGGAGTGGCAAGAGATATTCAAGGTGATGAAAAGCAACGACCTACAACCAAGATTACTCTATTCTGCAAAGCTATCATTTAAAATTGATGGACATATCAAGAGTTTCCCAGACAAAAAAAAACTAAAGGAGTTCATCACCACCAAACCAGTATTATATGAAATGTTGAAGGGTCTTCTTGAAGGAGAACAACAAAAATATGAACAATAAAATGGCAATTAATACATATCTATCAACAACTGAATCTACCAACAAAATGAGCAAGCAGAACAGAAACAGACTCATAGACACAGAGAACTTTTTGTTGCTTGGCAGATCGGTGGGGGCTGAAGGGATGGGTGAAAAAGATGAAGGAATTAAGAAGTACAAATTGGCTGTTTAGACTGATGAACCTCAAAGGGAAGGGGGGAGAGAGGGTGGGATGAGATAAACCAAAGAACTCCTATGCATATATGCATGACCAATGGACACAAACAACAGTGTGGGGAAGGCAGGAGGGGGGCGGGATTGGGGGAAAAAAGGGGGGAACATCTGTAATACAGTCAACAATAAAGATGAGTTGTTAAAAAAAAAAACTATTAATGGAAAAGTCTGTAGGGATGTAAAGTATAGCACAGGGAATATCATAATAATGTTGTAATAAGTATGTATGGTGCCAGGTGAGTACTGAAAATATTCAGGGGAATCTTTTGCAAGTATTTGATTGTTTAACCACTATGCTGTACATCTGAAACTAATACAAAATAATACTGAATATAAACTGTAATTGAAAAAGAATTTTTTAAAATATGAAATAAATAAATAAAAGTCTGGCCCTGGCCTGTTTGGCTCAGCCATTAGAGCGTTGGCCGATGGACCAATAAGTTGCAGGTTCAATTCTGATCAAGGGCATGTACCTTGGTTGTGGTTCCTCCCGGCCCTGATCAGGGTCATGCAGGAGGCAACCAGTCAATGTCTCTCTCTCACATCGATGTTTCTCACTCTCTCCCTCTCTCTCTGAACAGAAATAGAAGAATATCCTCGGGTGAGGATTAAAAAAAAGAGGAAGAAGAAAAGTCTATACACAGCACATGATTCACTTGGGAAAAAATGAAAGGCATTTAATGAAACAGAAATCTTGAGTCATAAATACGGTCACCTCGTTTAGCCTCTTCTTCTGACACTTATTGCTTCATAAACTTGAAACCAAACCTACCCAGAACACCAATGAATGCCACGGCAGATCCTATTTATAATAGCATGGCGCAGGAGTGAATTCAAATCACATTTTAGATAACAAACAGGATAATAACAAAGCAGCAAAGACAGTAACAAGAATGTAATTTTTCCCTCTAAGAAGCTAGCCTATACATTTGTATTTATGTATAAATACTTTGCACTTGGACTTACAAGAAAACAATATAAAAATAACCAAATTTCAAAAACAAAATAAAACAGAAATGCCAAAGCAGGTAAACTCCTCAGATTCTACAATGTTCAGGTGGAAAAAAATTCTATACTCACTTCAAGCAGGAAAAAAATTGATCAATATAATCCCTAAAGCCCTTCCAAAATTAGTAAATCACAGAGGTTGAAAAGCCTGGTTTCTGCATAGCATGAGTCTGTTACAGTTGAGAAATAACATAAATAAGTGGAATTTGGATAGGTGGAGAAGTGCGAATGTATTAGGATGACCGACTTGTCCCAGTTTGTTCAAGGCTTCCCCAGTTTTACTCAATTTTGGGCAAACCAGACAATTGGTTACCCTAACACATACATTTGGGAGACATGTTAATTAAGACAAGTTAGTCTACACTGCAGTAATAAATGAAACCCGAAATTTCAGCAGCTTAACTCAAAGGTCCATTTCTCTCTCACATTACATCTCTAACCTGGGGAACTGGAAGGCAAGGAGACTGATTCATATAGTCACTTAGCAGCCCTGACTGATGATGATTCTGCCCTACTGTAACTATGCCCCTACATCCATACACACACCACAAGGCAAGGGGGAAAAGAATGGGAAGAAGGCCTACTGGCTCTTTTTTTTTTTCCCTTTATTGATTTTAGAGAGAGAGGAAGTAAGAGGGAGAGAGAGACAGAAACATGGATTGATCTGGGCCCCAAGGCTAAGGCAACTAGATTCCATTCTTATGTAGGCCCCTTGGTTAAGGCAACTAAATGACTCCATTTTTATCATCAATAGACCTTCCTCGATATTCTTCCAATAAAAGGTTAATTACCCCTAGAAGTAAAGGAATTTTGCCTAAGATTATAGTTGCCCCACGTGTTGGGAGGCATTTGCAGTTTCCTGAGTACTGGTATTTGCAGGCATTTGCAGGTACCTGTGTGCCGAAGAATAATGTTAATTTTGACTTTTGTAATCGCTGTCACTCACACTATTGTACCGGTCCCCTGAGGGGAGGGGGGTGCAAAAGGGGGATGAGGCTTCTGTCTTTAAAACTGGATGAGCAAGAAGAATCTGTGCTGAGGATCTGGGGAAGCTGTACCCACCCCAGCCCTCCAGCGTAATGAAATGCTCCCTTACAATTCAGCTGTGTGTCTCTGGTTATCTCGTTGACAAGTTACAACAGGATGAGAGTGAACATCAACTGGCTGTCTCTGCATGCCCCCCCCCCACCCACTGGGAATCGGGCCCACAACCCGGGCTTGTGTCCTGACCAGGAATTGAACACGCGACCTCCTGATGCACGGGTCAATGCTCAACCGCTGAGCCACACCAGCTGGACAGAAGGCCTACTGGCTCTTAAAATGTCAGTCTAGTAGTGATAGAAATCACATCCACTCTTATTTTATTGGCCAGAACTAGTAGTCACATGCTCTGCCTAAATGCAATTTTCCCATGGATCCAGGAAGTAGAAAAGAATTAGATGTGGGTAAGGATTAGTTATCACTATCGTAGGAGTCTACTATTCAAAAGCAGCTCAGCTTGCCCTGGCCGGTTTGGCTCAGCAGTTAGAGCGTCGGCCTGCGGTCCAGAGAGACCCGGGTTCGGTTCCCGCTAAGGGCATGTACCTCGGCTGCAGTTTGTCCCCGGCCCTGGTTGGTCGTGCGGGTGGCAGCCACTCGATGTGTCCCTTTCACGTCGATGTTTCTCTCTCTCTCTCTCTCTTCCTCTCTCTCCCTCCCACTCTATCTGAACAAAAAATGGAAAAATGTCCTCAGATGAGGATAAAAATAATAATAATAATAATCAAAAGCAGCTCAGCTTGAATGAAAAAATATACAGAAATATGTATGGGTGGTTTAAAGTACAAGGCAATAAAAGACAAAAGACACAATAGGTAATGAGACCACATCATGGAAACCAATGAAAGCTTTGCATAGCAGCTATTGGGAAAAGGGAGCAACTATGGGTTCTTGATGCAAGAGGCAATGTTAGGAAGCTCAATCTGCTTGTAGCATGCAAAATATATGAAGACGACAAAATAAAGAACAAAAATCAGGAGACATCTGCAATAACTTGAGACAGATCCTATGGATAATGAGAGAATCGTCACAAAATTGGGACAGTTGGTAACAGCTGATAAAAAAAAAAAGGCAGGAAGCACAGATAAGAGCTAAAAGATGACTCCTATATTTCAAGCCTGGGTAGCAGGTGGTAACATTAACAAATTACTGTGGGGGCTGGTGTACAGGGGAAGATAAACTGAGTCCTAGCCCTGGCTGATTTTGCTCAGTGGTTAGAGCGTCAGCCTGAGGACCAAAGAGCCAGGGGTTAACCCTGGCCGGTTTGGCTCAGCGATTAGAGTGTTGGCCCGTGGACCAAAGAGACCCAGGTTCGATTCCAGCTTAGGGTACGTACCGCAGTTGCAGTTCGTCGTTGGCCTTGGTTGGGGCTGTGCAGGTGGCAACCAGTTGATGTGTCTCTCTCACATCGATGTTTCTCTCTCTCTCTCCCTCCCACTCTGTCTCAAGATAAAAGTAAAAATATCCTCAGGTGAGGATTAAAAAAAAAAACACAAAGAGTCGCAGGTTGGGTTCCAGTCAAGGGTACATACCTCTATTGCAGTTCGTCCCCAGCCCTGGTCGGGGTCGTGCAGGAGGCAGCCAGTCAATGTCTCTCTCTCTCTCTCTCTCTCTCCCCCCCCATCTGAAGATAAAGGAAAAAATGTCCTTGGGTGAGGATTAAAAAAAAACAACAACAACAGACTCCTAGCCTTGGCCAATGTGGCTCTGTTGGTTAGAGCATCCCAGCGCACCAAAGTGTCACGAGTTCAATTCTCAGTCAGGGCACATACCCAGGTTGTAGGTTCAATCCCTAGTCTGGGCATGGAAGGGAAGCAACCGATTGATGTTTCTCTCACACATCAATGTTTCTCTCTCTTTCACACTTTTCCTTCCTTTCTCTCTAGAATCAATGAAAAGCATATCCTATAGTGAGGTTTAAAAAACAAAAAGCTGCCCTAGACGGTTTGGCTCAGCAGTTACAGAGCATCGGCCCACAGACAAAGAGTCACGGGTTCGATTCTGGTCAAGGGCACATACCTGGGTTGCAGTTCGGTCCCCAGCCCTAGTTGGGGTCATGCGGGAGGCAACAATGTGTCTCTCTCTCATATATGTTTCTATCTCTCTCCCCTCTCCCTTCCTCTCTCTCTCTCTAAAAGCAATAAAGAAAAATTATAATAAATAAATATATAAAATAAAATCAATAAAGAAAAAAATACTTAAAACTAAATAAATAAATATTTTAGGCCCTAGTTTGATAGCTGTTGGTTGGAGCATCATCCTGTAAACCAAAAGGTTGTGGGTTCAACTCCTGGTCAAGGCACATAACCTAGGTTTCGGGTTCCAACCCCAGTTAAGGTGTGTACAGGAGGCAACTGATCAATGTTTCTCTCTCACATCAATGTTTCTCTCTCTCTCTCTCTCTTGCTTCTCCTCTCTAAGCATGTCCTTGGATGAGAATTAAAATAAATAAATAAATATTTTAAAGCTTCTGGTCAAAATGGCAACATAGATAAATGTGGTACTCACATTCTCCCACAACCACACCAATACAACTAAACTACAGAACAGCCATCATTGAGAACCACCTGAAATGGAGCTGAATGGAAGCCCTATAACCGAGGACACAAAGAAGCCACATGGAGACTGGTAGGAGGGGCAAAGACGTGGAATAGGCTGGTCCCACACCCACATATGGCAGATAAAAGTCAGGAGGGATATCTCAACTGCGGAGGTCCCTCCTAAGGAGTGAGAGGTCTCAACCCCATACCAGGCCTCCCAGTCAATGGAGTCGCAGGCAGTTTCTCTTAAAGGGCCCATGAACACACTTACTTGGACTCACTCACTCTGAGCTCCAGCACTGGGACAGCAGCTCAAAAGGCACCAGGGGCAGATGGAAAGGAAATGAATTGTTTGGCATCAGGCCAAGAACTAGAGAAGCAGCGTTCTGCCAGACAGAAGTGTGGGCAGAGGCCATTGCTCCTTTGCTGAACCCTTCCCCCACAAAGCTGGCAGGTAGGTGCCATATCTGAGACTCCATCAACCTGGCTCATACTGTTTGCCCCACCCTGGTGATTACCTGAGACCCCACCCCACACAACTTTCAAGCCCATCCAAGCTGTTTCCAGTGGCTTTTCCATGCAAATAGCCTGTCTTGGCTCTAGATTCAGATTTTCCTAATATGTCTCAAACAAGCAGCATCTGGCCTTGGCATGCCTCATACCTCTCACTAAGTGGCCTCAGCCCAGCACTAGCAGCAGCCAGCTCTGGTTCACAGCTTGGCCTCTCCTGGGCACCTCCAAGCCCAGCACAAGTAGCCGCCACCTGCAGATCGCTTTGTAGCTCATGCCAGATGGCCCCAGACAGAACATAGGTGGTGGCTGACATTGGCCTGCACCTCCTGGAAGGCCCCAGAGCCAGTATGCCAGTGGACAGCTTCGGACCATGCTGAGGCATTACCCAAACACCTTCATAAGAGACACACTCAAGGAGTGGACTCAGCAAGCACCAGAGCCTCGCTGAAGTAACTCCTGTCCTGTGGGGTGGGGCCCCTGCACAGCTGATCCTCCACAGTGGTTTCAGCCAGTCCTTGCAGCTGATTGTCCTGGGAGGTAAATCCCACCCACTGATGTGCTAACAGCAATCAAGGCTAAACTAAAACAGGAGGGTGTACACGGCCCACATGGGGGTGGGGAAAATGGCACAGCTTGTGTGAATGGGCCACTAGGCCCTATAGGACACCTATTACATTAGGCCAATCTACTGGGGGGACATAGCAGCTCTACGAAATAAATAGAAACAAACACAGGGAGGCTGCCAAAATGAAGAGACAAAGAAACATATCCCAAATGAAAGAACAGAAAAAGAACTAAACAAAATTGAGACAAGCAATCTAATAGATGCAGAGTTTGAAACAATGGTTATGTCCGGCCAGTATGGTTTAGTGGTTGAGCATCGACCCTTGCACCAAGAGGTCACTGGTTCAATTCCCGGTCAGGACACATGCCCAGGTTGTGGGCCTGATCCCCAGTGGGGTCATGCAGGAGGTGGCCAATCAATGTTCTCTCTCATCAATGTTTGTATCTCTCTCTCCCTCTCACTTCCTCTCTCTAAAATCAATAAAGGGAAAAAAAAAACAAAAAACAATGGTTATAAGGATGCTCAGTGAACTCAGCGGAAAGGTAGGTAAACTCTGAGAGAATTTCAACAGCATAAAAAAAGGACATGAAAACCATAAAAAAGAACCAGTCAGAAATGAAGGATACACTAACTGAAAGGAAGAATAGTTTACAGGGAATCAACAATAGAGTAGATGAAGCCGAGAATCAAAACAGTGATTTGCAATATAATGAAGCAAAAAACACCCAATCAGAACAGCAAAAAGAAAAAAGAATCCAAAAAAATGAGGATGATGTAAGGAGCCCCTGGGACAACTTCAAGCGTACCAATATTCACATCATACTGGAAGGAGAGAAGAGAGAGCAAGAAGCTGAAAAACTATTAAAAAAAATAATGAAGGCCCTGGCCGGTTTGGCTCAGCGGTTAGAGCGTTGGCCTGTGGTCCAGAGAGACCCGGGTTCGGTTCCTGCTAAGGGCACGTACTTCGGTTGCAGTTTGTCCCCGGCCCTGGTTGGTCGTATGGGAGGCAGCCACTCGATGTGTCCCTTTCATGTCGATGTTTCTCTCTCTCTCTCTCTTCCTCTCTCTCCCTCCCACTCTATCTGAACAAAAAATGGAAAAATGTTCTCGGGTGAGGATAAAAAAAATTAAAAAAAAATAATAATAATGAAGGAAAATGTCCCTAACCTGGTGAAGGAAATAGACATACAAGTCCAAGAAGCACAGAATCCCAAACATAATAAACTCAAAGAGGCCCACACCAAGATACATCATAATTAAAATGTAAAATAGAAAAGCAGTTAGTTACCTACAAGGCAGCTCCCACAAGACTGTCAGCTGATTTCTCAACAGAAACATTTCAGGCCAGAAGGGACTGGCATGAAATATTCAAAGTGATGTAAAGCAAGAATCTACAACCAAGACTACTTTATCCACTGAGGCTATCATTTAAAATTGAAGGAAAAATAAAGAGCTTCCCAGACAAGAAAAAGCTAAAGAAGTTTGTTATCACCAAACCAGTAGTATTATATGAAATGTTAAAGGGTCTTCTTTGAGAAGAAGAAAAGAAAAAAGATAAAAATATGAACAATAAAATGGTAATAAATACATATCAACAACTGAATTTAAAAAACAAAATAATCAAACAGAACAGAAACCAATTCATAGATACAGAGAACATTTTGATGGCTGCCTGATGGGAGGGGGGGTTGAGTTGGTTAAAAAAGGTGAAGGAATTAAGAAGTACAAATCAGAAGTAACAAAACAGTCACAGGAATATAAAATATAGCATAGGGAATATAGTCAATATTCTAATAACTATGTATGGTGTCAGATGGGTACTAGACTTATTGGGATGATCACTTAGTAAGTTTATATAATGTCTAATCACTGGGGTGTACACCTGAAACTAATATGATATTGTTTGCCAACTATAATTGAAAAATAAGAAATATTTTAATGAATTGAAAGGTAGAAGATAAAAAAATAAATATTTTAATAAAAAATAAATGATTACAGAATGGAAGTGACAGATTTGGGCTTAATATTTAAAAAGCAGTATTTAGCTCTGTGGATAATGAAATTCTTTAAAAAAAATTTTTTTCTTTATTGATTTTATTTTTTTATTGATTTTATTTTTTTATCCTCACCTGAGGATATTTTTTCATTTTTTGTTCAGATAGAGTGGGAGGGAGAGAGAGGAAGAGACAGAGAGAAACATCGACGTGAAAGGGACACATCGAGTGGCTGCCACCCGCACGACCAACCAGGGCCGGGGACAAACTGCAGCCGAGGTACATGCCCTTAGCGGGAACCGAACCCGGGTCTCTCTGGACCGCAGGCTGACGCTCTAACTGCTGAGCCAAACCGGCCAGGGCTTTTCTTTATTGATTTTAGAGAGAGAGGAAGGGAGAGGGAGAGACAGAAACATCAATGAGACAGAACACTGAATGGCCACCTCCTGCATGCACCCCCCTGGGGACTGGGCCCACAACCTGGGCATGTGCCTTGACTAGGAATCGAACCCACGACCTCTTGGTGCATGGGTCAACGCTCAACCACTGAGCCACACTGGCTGGACTAATGAGCTTCTTAATGATAATGAGAAAAATAATGTTTCTTGCACCTAATAGATCAGGTCTCAGCAAATTTGGCCCACTGCATGTTCTTGTACAGCTCATGAGCTAAGAACAATTTTTACATTTTTAAACGGTTGAAAAAAATCAAGAGATTCGTATTTCATGACAAAGAAAACTTATAGAAAATTCAGCACCCATAGATAAAATTTAATTGGAGTATAACCATACTCAATCATTCATATATTTATGGTTGTTCTGTGCTCATAGCTTCACATTGCTGCTCAGCACACTATAAACTGCAGCAACACAATTATAACTACACAGCTTTTCAACTGCCACATGTATTGCCATACCACAACTTTTGTCTTGCCTGTAAAATAAGGAGAGAAAAGTGGACTTTAAATAACCTTCTTTTTGCCTGGCTGGTGTGGCACAGGGGTTGAGCGTTGAGCTATACACCAGGAGGTCCCCGGTTCGATTCCCGGTCAAGGCACATACCAGGGTTGTAGGCTCGATCCCCAGTGGGGGGCGTGCAGGAGACAGCTGATTGATGTTTCCCTCATCATCGATGTTTCTCTCTCTCTCTCCCTACCTCTCTCTGAAATCAATAAAAACATATTTTTAAAAATAATAATAATAACCTACTTTTAAGGCACAATGGAGTATAGATTATTTTATCAAATTAGATGGCAAAGTATTATGTTTATTATGCAATGACATTATGGCTGTGCTAAAAGTACACACTATGCATTGATATCACTGGAGTAAAAGTCTCATCACAATAGTCCCAACTCACAGGAAAGTAACAGTCAGAAAAATTAGAAAATTTAAAATGGAACATTTCATCACAGAATTTCTTCATAAAAATAAAAAATAAATGAGGCTGCAACCAAAGTAAATTTCTAAGTGGCTCAGTTGTTAGCAAGGAAAGCTGTCTACTGATGTTGAGATAATCAGATCATGTTCAATTGCAGCAGCTGAAGAAATGTGTCCAGAAAAAATAAAAGTTTTAGATTATTACTTTTTGGAGAGATCAGTTACTCAGAGGACAATGGGAACAACATCAACAGTAACAATTTTCGGTAGTTTTCTTTGGCTCTTGATGCACTGACAGATGTCTGAAACTGCTAAGCTGCTGTTTATTCAAGGAGTCAGTGCCAAGTGTGAAGTGTCTAAAGAACTGACACAGTCTGTATAGAATAATTACAAGCGAGATTTTCAAAAGAAATTGGGAAAACATTAATTCACTACAATCCAAAATTGAATCTGCCAAGATGTGTGTTACTGATAGTGGCAAAAATATGTGTGAAGCAGAAAAATTAAACAAATTTACAAAGACTGTGAAAATGTAAAGCATTTAAAACCTATGGTTATTCACTGTACTATTCCTCTAACAATAGTCTGGAAAATATTTGAATCTATCTTGTGTTAAACCAGGAGTTTCAACAGTGAACTTCACTTGCTGTCATGGACTTTATCAAAGTAAGTTCCATGAATTTTTGTCAGAAATCAAAGCTGAATACCCTGATATACCCTATCACATAACAGTTCAATGACTAAGCAGCAGTAGTGTGTTAATGCAATTTTTTGAGCTTAAGAATGAAACTGGGGAGCATTTGAGATCTTGCTACCCCATATATATCCTCAGTTTGGCGCAAATAAACTCATAAAGATGCTCAAAAAAAAAAGGAACTGAAATTTTTCTGAACAAGAACCACCCTCAACCACAATCATCAAATAATGAATAACTTAAGAAATCTGCTTCTGTTGAAGACTTGAAATGTGCTTTAATGAACTAAAAATAAAATTATAAGGCCTGCTGCTTGCCAACCCTGCCCTAGATAATATTCCTAAGAGTCAACAACACCATCCCTTGGACTGCATTCCCCTACCCAGGGATACACTGACTCCTAGTTCCATACAGCAGAGCAAGTATTGCTCCTTGATATTGGGGTTCTGGTCCCACAGATAATAATCAGAAACCTATCCTTAACTTTAGCTACTATAGCCAATGAGTTGGCACAAGCCCTAAATGCCCTAAAAGCCCTAAATGTGTGTATTATAATGGGCAACAGACTACATCTAGTCATGGACTACATCCTGGCTGAACAGGGAGGAGGAGCATGTATGGTTGCCAATCCCTCCTGTTGAGTGAGATTAATACTGTTGGTTGGAACAATCCATACATGCTAAGGAAAAAAATGAAGTGGTTATCTGAAAAAAAAAGACCAACAAGTCCCCTCTGGGATTTAGTCACTTGGCTGAATCTGGGGTTCTGAGGTAGATGGCTGAGATCAATACTGCAGAATGACTTCATCCTGCTAATTCAGATTCTGTTGATAATAGCCTTAATCAAGTGCTATATGAAGACAAACTGAATGGATTATACTGAATGTCACTGCATTTAATCATGAGTGGTAGATTGTTAAGAGCTGTAGCCTGCAATGAACCCCAAGCATCCCCATATGTCCTTGCACAGTATGACAAACTGAAGACCTAACTGTCCTCTGACTCAGACATTTCTATAGCTAGTCAAAGGCAATTAGGTAGGTCAAAATGACCACAATGTGACTGCATGCTCCCTAGCAAAGGGGAACTGGGTTACAACCCACTATATGAAATACCACAAGTGGGCTCTCACATTACCCTATGATATTTGGGAACAGGGGGAACCAATGCTACCATGGTAACACTCCTGGTGTTTGCTGGGCTAGAGTAATAAATTGTCTTGCTCTAATCCACTGAGTCTTGATGTCTACTTTTGGCATCAATGGAGTTCGAGGAGGATGAAGTATAAAAACCATATGTTTCATAAAATTAATTCCCAGAATCTTCCTCCCAAACTGAAGTGTTACAAAGACACAATCCCTTCCAGGCACACTAACCATTTATGCATTAATCACTACCAATGCAACCACTCAGTTGGGCTCCCAGTAAGTCTGACACCATTGTAATTAGCTAGTTACTAATAATAGGAAAGGAACAAAGGGGAAACACCAGATATTATAGGTATGTCATTTGGGCAGCTTCACCAGGAAGCTTCAATTTCACACTCCCCAGGGAGGGAAGGGATACAACAAAGGGAAGACAGACACATGCCCAGTAAAACTGGGGTGACACAGAGAAGGTACTTGCCTGTCAATCACACCTGGGAACAGAGATGGTTGGCCAGAATAGGCATGGCCACTGCAAGCATACAAACATTTGGGAATACCTAATCCTGTAAAGAAGTTCACTCTCTTGGCTCTTGGGACTCTTGTTGCTCGTGTGCTCCTGGCTTGCTCTTGGCTCCCCTGTATTTGCCCGTACGGCTTACAGCTATGTGGACCCCACACACAATGGACTAAATGACTGCAGCTAGCCTGATGCTGGACTGGACCCAGCTCCAACGTGAAAAGGAAACTCTGGGCACAGGCTTTGATTTTAGCTCTACTGAAACCCCAGATACATATTTTTTATGACTGGACTAAGGGACATGGGACTCTGGAAACTCAGGGGTGTTATTCCATGAAAATAAAGCCTTCTATTATATTGTATCCTCCTGTACGAGTCTCAGAAAATTCCCTTTCTTGGGATTTTGTAAGAACTCCACTCCCAGCAGCAACAGGGGGAGACGAGGCATGCTCCTCTCCATTAACAAGTCCATTATGGTAAATGCTCAGAGTCTAAATACCTGAGGCTTAGAACAACAGGATTCAGCATTTCAGAAGTTTTAACTAGTTTTTAGGACAATGTGTGAAAACTTAAAAAGATACATAGCATGGTATGACAATCTATAGGCCACATATTTTATTTTTCTTTATTGACTTTAGAGAGAGAGGAATGGAGAGGGAGAGAAAGACAGAAATATTGATGAGAGAGAACATCGATTGGCCGCCTCCTGGAGGCCCCCCACTGGGGACTGGACCCACAACCTGGGCATGTGCCCTGACCAGGAATTGAACCGGCGACCTCTTGGTGTATGGGTCAATGCTCAACCAGTAAGCCACACTGGCCGGGCCACATATTTATTTTAAATGGCAAGTTCCTCATGAAAATAGTATTACTCTTTGATTCAGTAGTATGACTCTTCATACTAACTTAGCATAAGTAAATAATCTTTTTAAGAAATCAATATATAGTTGAAGCACTCTTAACTAACTTCCTTTGAAGTGATTTGTTGAAGTAAGAGACCCACTCCAGTCTCACACATACTGCAGAAGCCCAGAGCAAGCTGAACATATGCAGCTAGTAGACTACTTCCTAGCATATTTGCATATATAATTTATTTAAAATCATAGACATCAGTCCTGATGGGGCAGCTCAGTTGGTTAGAGCATCGTCCCAATACGCCAAGGTTGCACATTCAATCTTGGTCAGGGCACATACAAGAATCAACCAATGGCCCTGGCCAATGTGGCTCAGAGCTTTGGAGCGTCAGCCCTTGGACCGAAGGGTCACAGGTTTGATGACTGAAAGGTCACAGGTTTGATTCCCAGTCAAGGACACGTGTCCAGGTTGCAGGTTTGATCCCCGGCCCTGGTCGGGGTTCTGCGGGAGGCAGTTGATCGATGTGTGTCTCTTACATCAATGTTTCTCTCTCTCTCCTCCTCCCTTCCACTCTCTCTAAAAAAATCAATGAAAAAATATCCTTGGATGAGGATTAACAAAAAAAAAAAAAAGAATCAACCAATGAACGTACAAATAACTGGAACAAATTGATGTTTCTCTCCCTCTTCCTCCCTCCCTTCCTCTCTCTCTCTCTCAAATCAATAAAAAGTTTTAAAAAATAAAATCATAGACATCATTGAAATATGATTGTACAGAGATTTGATATTTCTATGAAACTTAAATTAAACGGTTTGGGAAGCTGCTTTATTTTTTTTTAAATCCTCACCCAAGGATATTTTTTCATTCATCTTCAGATAGAACGGGGGGAGGGAGGGAGAAAGAGAGAAACATCGATTGGTTGCCTCCCACATGACCCAGAGACCAGGGCAGGGGAAGAACTACAACCAAGGTATGTGCCCTTGATCAGAATCGAACCCACGACTCTTCGGTCCATGGGCCGACACTCTAACCACTGAGCCAGACTGGCCAGGGCTGGGAAGCTACTTTATTATTTATTTATTTATTTATTTAAATCCTCACCTTAAGACATTTTTCCATTTTTTGTTCAGATAGAGTGGGAGGGAGAGAGAGGAAGACAGAGAGAGAGAAACATCAACGTGAAAGGGACACATCGAGTGGCCGCCTCCCGCACAGCCCGGGTTGGGTCAGGGCCGGGGACAAACTGCAACCAAGGTATATGCCCTTAGCGGGAACTGAACTCGGGTCTCTCTGGACCGCAGGCCAACGCTCTAACCGCTGAGCCAAACCAGCCAAGGCTGGGAAGCTACTTTAAAAATACCACTTCAGATTGGGTGTGAGAGAAACAACTGTGTAAGAATGAGAGGAAAATCATAAAAACCTAGAATGACTCTTAAATCAGATTATTTTATAAGTGTGTTTATATTCTTACTCTACTTTAAATAAACATAAATTGGAAACTATAAACAACAGACCCATATTTTTAAAAAAGCCTTGGTCCTACATCAAAATTGCTAAATAAATGTACATTTATTAAGTGTTTAATTTAAAATTTCTTATAATAACCTCTTTATGTATAATTCCCTCTTTAATGGACTTTTTCAATTTAAGCCCTACTACCAATGTTAATGACCTAGGCTTTTATGGTAAACCAAAAATGTTATAACAATGCTATTGACTTAAAAACAAAAACAAAAAAAACTGAGCCCTGGACAGTGTGGTTTGGTTGGTTGGACATCATCCTATGCACCAAAGGGTTGCCGGTTTGATTCCCAGTCAGGGCACATGCCCTGGTTGCAGGCTCAATCTCTGGTAGGGGTGTGCAGGAGGCAGCCGATCAATGTTTCACTCTCACATCAATGTTTCCCTCTTTCTCTCCCTCTCCCTTCCTCTGTCTCTAAAAATCAATAAAAATATTTTAAAATAAAACCTGAAAACATTTAAACATACAATAAAGGAGATGAATATGGAAACATGTTTTAAGATAAAACTGAGTGAAAAAAAATCAAAAATAGCCCTGGCCGATTTGGCTAAGCAGTTAAGAGTGTCAGTCCAAGGACCAAAGGGTCCCAGGTTTGATTCCTGGTCAAGGGCACGTACCTGGGTTGCAAGTTTGATCCCTGGCCCCTGTCAGGGTCATGTGAGAGGCAACCAATCGATGTGCCTCTCTCACATCGATATCTCTCTCTCTTCCCCTCCCTCCCTTTCGCTCTCTCTAAAAATTAATGGAAAAATATCATCGGGTAAGGATTAACAAAACAAACAAACAAAAAAATCACAAATAATTGATTACCACTACGTAAAAACTGTGTCTATATTAACAAAGACCAGAAGATAATAGAAAGTAAAATAGTTGTACGAGTTTGGTGAAATAATAAATTAGATATTTGGTATCACATTTTCTTTTATGAGTTTTAAAAGTCATTTTGATGCAATTTTGTTTAGAACAGCAACCTATCTTAGGGTACTTAAAATGATTCGATATTTAAAAATTGAACACACTTACTAGTTAGATGTAAATATGTAAGTTAGCATTGTTAGGACACCTTCTGTCATCCGTCCTGTTAGAATGGCCACTGAATTCCATCATTTCTAAATTCTCAACACTACCCTTTCTTGAGTCAGAATGACAAAGCATGCACTAGAAATCTTTGGATGAAAATATTTAAGATGATGACATTATATCTTAATGAAGAAGTAACTACTTTAAGCTTTGTTTGGCAAACTATTTAAAGAAAGATACATACAACTTTCCAATACAAAGAATTGTGCTAAAAACTATCAGATATAATAAGAATTCACTGTTCAAATCTAATATCCTTGAAAAATGGTAATTCAAGGAACTAAATTGCATTATAAATTTTAAAATAATTATGTAATTCTGCCCTGGCCAGTTTGGCGCAGAGGTTAGAGTGTCGACCCATAAACCAGAGTATCATGGGTTCGATTCCGGTCGACGGCATATACCTCGGTTGCGATTCAGTCCCTGGCCCTGGTCGGGGTCATGCGGGAGGCAACCAGTCGATGTGTCTCTCTCACATTGATGTTTCTCTCTCTCTTTCTCTCTCCCCTTCCCACTCTGTCTAAAGATAAATGGAAAAATATCCTCAGGTGAGGATTTAAAAACAGTAATAATAATAATAATAATAATAATAGTGATAATTATATAATTCTAATTAAGTCTTATTTAGTATGGCATCTCTAAAGACAGATAGATTTCAGTTTATTTACATGTACTCAGTACATTGTTACCTGTATCAAGGACAGTCATTTAAAATAGTAAGCTCGCCCTGGCAGGTTTGGCTCAGCAGTTAGAGCATCAGCCCGCGGTCCAGAGAGACCCGGGTTCGGTTTCCACTAAGGGCACAGACTTTTCTTCTGAGCAATGTTTTAACTTACGAGTGGTGATTTATTCAGATTTCAAATCAAAAGCAAACTTCCCTCTCTCTCCCTAGCTTCGCTATTTTCACCCATATGGCAAAAACACTAGTTATGTCCTCACCACACCCCCATCCCAGTCTGTCCCCGGCCCTGGTTGGGGTCATGTGGGTGGCGACCAGTCGATGTGTCTCTCTCACGTCAAAGTTTCTCTCTCTCTTCCTCCCTCTCTCCCTCCCACTCTGTCTGAAGATAAATGCAAAAATGTCCTCAGGTGAGGATAAAAAAATAAAAACAAAAATAAATAAATAAACAAATAAAACAGCAAGCTCTTAAAAAGCATTCACAGTAGTTGCTTATGGAAATGGTTCAGGGGACAGAAAGAGAGGTTATTCCTTAAAAGTTTATTGGTATTATTTGATCCTATAAACCACAAATATAAATGATTTAAGTACATATACTTTTATATATGGAGTAATTATTACTACTAAATATAACCACCATGAGCCAAAGATAATACCTTGGGGTGAGGGAAGAGGTTGCTCTTGTACCTTCTCCTGAGAGAGGAGTCCCAAGTAGCTGAGAACAACATATTTTGTTTCATAGTGAAATCCCAGAGGCACAGTAGTAGAGGACGCCATTGAGTTGGGTGGCAGAGCTCCAAAGAAGTCTAAGAGATGTGTAAAACCTAGAAACATAAAAGTATTTTTCAGTTTAAAGTTTATTACATACTAGTAAATTTTCCCATTGATTCCAATTAGTCAACTAAATATTGAAATAAGTATTTCTCAGACTTTTCTTCTGAGCAATGTTTTAAAAATGTTTTTACTTACGAGTGGTAATTTATTCAGATTTCAAATCAAAAGCAAACTTCCCTCTCTCTCCCTAGCTTCTCTATTTTCACCTATATGGCAAAAACACTAGTTATGTCCCCACCACACCCCCATCCCAGTATAAGTTCCCTTATTTCAATTACTAATAAAGCCTCCTAAATTTTAGCGAGGTCCATGGCCACACAGATGCAGATTATATTTCCCAGTCCCCTTGCAACTTAATGTACCATACGATCAGTCTTAGCCACAGGAACATGAGCAGAAGTTATAAGTGCAATTTGTAGGTCTTCCATTAAGACTTCCTCCTCCCTTCTTTCTATGGTTTGAAATGTGAATATGGCAGACACCTAGCTTTGACATGCAAACAAGAACACCACTTTAGCCCAGCCAGTGTGGCTTAGCGGATTGAGTGTCCTCCCATGGACTGAGAGGTCCTGGCTTGATTCCTGGTCAGGGCACATGCCCAGGTTTTGGGCTCGATCCCCAGTAGGGGGGGCATGCAGGAGGCAGCCAATTGATGTTTCTCTCTCCCTTCTCTTTCTCTAAAAAAATCAATGAAAACATATTAAAAAAAAAAAAAAAAAAAAAAAAGACCACCACTTTTAGGGGATGGTGAAGCAACAAGACAGAAGAAACCTATGTCCCTCAATGACCATGTAGAGCAGAGCAGCCCTGCCAGCCTGAATCACTAGCTTCTAGACTGTTGTGTAAGTGCTTATATTCTGAATCTCTTCATAAGGCTTCCTAACGTGTTCCCTATTCAACACAACTACAACTCTCCCTTTTTCACCTGGACTTAATAGCCGTTTTACCTACCACGTACCGTTTTATTTTAAGATTTACTCTCAGCGTGTTCTCTCTCTCTCTTTTCCAGAGCATGCCCACATCTCTCCTCCCTCTTACATCCCTCATGGCACTTACCTCTCTCACTCTTTCTCCTGAGCTCCAAGGGCCCTTCTTTTGCCTATGTAACTTGTTTCCTGAGCGTATTCCTTCTATGGCTCACTTCTTCTACCTCTTTGACTTTCTAAATAAACTTTCTGTTACAGTTTGAAATGAATGAATAGATTTACTCTCATATGCTGTACAGCTGAAACTAATGTAAAATCATATTGAAGGTAAATTATAATTGAAAAAAAATTTTATTTAATAAAAGGATTTACTCCTTTAGCAACTTTCAAATATGCAATTACAGTATTATTAACTATAATCACCATGCTGTACATGACAGCCCCATGAATGATTTTTCATAACTGAAAATCTATACCTTTTGACCCCTACTATGTAGCTTACTTGCTGTTTCCAACCAAAATGTCTCATTAAGAGGTTTCCAAATAACTTTTTCTGCTTAAAACAACAATACAGACTGCTTTAAGCTCTCAAGAAATATCCAGTTTAAAAAAAAAAGGTTCAGATAGCTAACAGAAGGAAAAAGAGACAAGACAAGGTTGGCAAAATTTAAGATCTGCATTAAGCAAACAGAGAAATGTCCTAGAATAATTACTGTTTCTATCTTCTGAGAGCAACGCTACAAAATCATATCAAAATATCCCAATAAATCAAACAATATGCCTTGGACTGCCTTGCTCAACTTTAAGTTCCCATAAACTTTCAAAAGGTATTTCAAAATTATTAATACATACTCCAAAGAAAGGGAAAAAGTGTTACAGCTTATATCACAGGAAAAAAAGCAACATCCCCTGTGTTCTTACAGGGTGTTCAAAATATTTGATGACACTTTTACACTGTTACCATTTAATAGTGAAAAGACAGTATTTCAAACTTACAAATAAGAAAAGGGATATCCACAGAGGTAAGTTTTCTGAGGTCTATGAATCAGATATATTTACTAACAGCAGTGCTATAATGGACTTTCATCTCTCTTTTTTTTTAATTGATTTTTTAGAGAGAGAGGAAGGGAGAGAGAGATAGAAACATCGATGTAAGAGGGATATATCGATCAGTTGCCTCCTGCACACCCCCTACTGTGGATGGAGCCCACAACCAAGGCAAATGCCCTGACTGGGAATAGAACCAGGAACTCTCAATCCATGGGACACTGCTCAATCCACTGAGCCACACCGGCCGGGCATCTTTTTTTTTAATCCTCACCCAAGAATATGCTTTTATTGATTTGGGGGTGGGGGGAGAGAAACATCAATCAGTTGCCTCCTGTACATGCCCTGACTGAGGATTGAACCCACAACCTAGGCATGTACCATGACTGGGAATCAAACCCACAATCTTTTGATGTATGGGACGATGCCCCCACAGTCATCCAGCCAGAGCGACTTTCACCTTTCCATTTTACTTTTTTGCCTACCTGCCATCTGACCTCAATGTCCTATGTATGGAGCATCCCACAGTGTCAATCTTAGTAGAAAACAAATCTCCCACTACAAAAGCTAGAACAGGCTAGACATTTTCTCTCCTGTTCTGGTCCATGCTACCCAGAGTACAGATATGTGATCTAGGTTCAGCCAAGTCAGAGGTTCACACACTGGATTTGGAAACTGAAGACATGTAAAGGCAATTTACGGGAAGGGGTGGCGTGGGCTCAGGAGAGGCAGGGGTGCAGACCAGCAGCAGTGTGCTAGCGATTCTATTCCTATGGCTTGGCCCTGGCTGAGCGCAGCAGAGCCTCCCTGGGTTCCTGCCTATTTCCCACCCATTCTGTGAGATACCCTATGGCCTTTCCATAAAGTTGTTTCTGCTCAAGTAAGCTAGAATTACTTTGTGTTGTTTGCAACCAAGACCTAACTGGAATCTACTTTCCTTAAAATTTCTAAGAAAGGCCCTGGCTGGTTTGGCTCAGCGAGCGTCAATTCCGGCCAAGGGCACCATACCTCAGTTGCACAGGAGGCAACCAATCGATGTGTCTCTTTCGCATCGATATTTCTCTCTCTCTTCCTCCCTTCCACTCTGTCTGAAAACAAATGGAAAAATATCCTCGGGCAAGGATTTTTCAAAAAAAGAATAAAAAAAAATTTCTAAGGCAGTTTCCCAACAAACATAATACACTACTTTTTAAAAGATTGCTAAACAGTTTAGAAAATCTAATTATAAAAAGTCCACATATAGCCCTAGAAATCACATCTATTAAAATAGAAGACAATGCCTTCTGACAATTTTTTGTGTTCATTCAACACACGTCTTAAGATACAAGGTACTCTATAGGCGTTCGACACAAAGACAACTAAGATAAATCACCTGCCCTCAGGAGTTTTCAACCAAGGAGAAGAAAACAAAAATACATAAACACTGAAGTTCTATAATACACTAAAGTTCTAAAATATATAAACAATAAAGTTCTATAATACAAGTCAGTATCCATAGAGTGGGAGAGGGCAACCCAAAAGATGAAACAGGTCAGTCTCTCTGGGGAAAGTGAAAAAGAAGAAGAAATCAGAAAAGGCTATATACAGTAAAACCTGAGCCAGTCTTGGAACATGAATAGTTATTCACTAACTGAACTGGGCAATAGGAAAGGGATGAATTTTAGATGTGAAGTAGGTCAGAAAAAGGCACAGAAGTATTTTAAAACAGCTTGAAACACTACAAAGCATAAGCCATCGGGGGATGGAGCCCAATAGGAGTAAGCAGAAGTCAACATCTGTATGGTATGGGATGATAGGAAGCTTGGGTTTTATCCTGTAAGCCAGGAATTATTTTAACCATATCCACAAATAAACTTTCTAAAACTATATGCAAATTCTGTGTGCATGAACATTTCTTTTCTGGAGAGAAAAAACACTCCATTTCTTTTATTAGATTCACAAATTAGATCATGATGTAAACAGGCTAAAAACTACTGTAGAACCCCATTAGAAATCACTAAAGGGTTTTGAAGCATATCAACAGATCATACAGTATTTTACAAAAAGCATCCTTGAGATGGTGTGGAAGACAGAATGGAGATAGAAGGCAAGGACACAAGTTAGGGTAATGTTAGAAAAATCTAAACAAAATAAGTATGAAGGCATGAATTAGAGCAGGAACACCAGAAGGGTGAAGGTGATGGACAGGAAAAATATGAAGAGCTCAAAGTCTTGTCAACTAACTCAATGAGAGACTAACCCAGCAAACTGTATGTAAAGTGGTATTATTCCTATTTCTCAAGGCAGATAATATAGGAGGAAGAGTTAGTTTGGGGAGGATAACAAGTTCATTTGGGGGCATACTGAATTCCAGAATACCTATGGGTTGTCCAGGTGGAGACAAACAGCAAATAGTTGGATATACAAGTCTCACACTCAGAAAGAGGTCTGTCTAGACTGGAGATACAAAATTGTATCTGCATGGTTGCAAGTCAATAAAATTACCTAAGCAGAGTGAAGAGCAGTGATTTCCAATGGGAAGGGAGCATCAAAAGTTGGGGGAGTAGGGAGAAGGGATAATATACTTTGAAAACATATAGTCAGTAAGTAGTTTAATACTTGAAAAAGGAAACATTACCTATTGTTTTCAGATTATAAAATATAGAAAATAAAGCTCAGTAAATCTTCAATCTTATTGGTATCAATGATTCCCAGTGAGGGGCTGGGAGGGAAGAAAACTGCACCCCCCTAATCCCCACCCCAGAGCCAGAGAAATATTTGTCAAAAGTAGACATGCTTTAAAAAGTATGTTCAGCCCAGCTGGTGTGGCTCAGTGGCTGAGCATCGACCCATGCACCAAGAGGTTGCCGGTTCGATTCCCAGTCAGGGCACAGGTTGTAGGCCCGGTCCCCAGTGGGGGGCATGCAGGAGGCAGCCAATAGGTTCTCTCTCATCAATGTTTCTGTCTCTCCCTCTCCCTTACTCTCCCTCTAAAAAATCAATAAAGAAAAAAAATTTAAAAAAAAAAGTATGTTCAGATTTGATTTGATATAAAAAAGAAATACAATTAGAATCCAGGGCAAAACTAACATTTCAGGGGTGGCCAAAAAAGGAGAAGTTGACAGAGGAAACTTCTAAGTCTGGGTTGGAACAGTCAGAAAGCTATAAAGAAAACCAGGAAAGAGTGTGTCCATGGAGTCAGGAGAGGCACTTCAATAAGGTAGTGAAGAAACATGCAAATGTAACAAAACATCAAAAAGTAAAAATGTCACCCTGGCCTGTTTGGTTCAGTGGTTAAAGCTTCGACCCCACAGACCAAAGGGTCGCAGCTTCGATTCCCGGAAAAGGGTCCGTACTTGGGTTGCAGGTCTGATCCCCGTGTGGGAGGCAACCAATCAATGTGTCTCTCTCACATGTTTCTCTCTTTCTCTCTCTCTCTCTCTCTCTCTCTCTCTCTCTCTCTCTCTCTCTCTCTCCCCCCTCCTTCCACTCTATCTAAAAAAATCAACAGAAACACATTCTCAGGTGAGGATTAACCAAAAACAAGTAAAAATGTCAGAGTAATGATCAATGATAGGACTGTTGCTGTTTGACTGGCAGGGGACTGAATGGAAAGTGAAGACGTAGAGAAAGGGAGTTTTAATCTCTTCTTTCAAAGAAAGAGCATGGTTTGAAGGGAAGAAATGAATGGAGACTAGAGCAAGACAGGGTTTGAGAGTTCCTTTGTTTTGTTTTGTTTTTGTACACAATTAAAGAGACTTAGGCATGTTTACATTCAGTGGAGAAAGAGCCAAAAAGACATAAACAAATATAGAGGTAGGGCTAAACTGAAGTAGAGGTCCAAAAGAGGGAGACAACAGCAAAAATCAGTATCAAAAGTAAGCTTTAAAAAAGTCTCGGGCCCTGGCCGGTTTGGCTCAGCGGTTAGAGCGTTGGCCCGAGGATCAGAGACCCGGGTTCGATTCCGGCCAAGGGCATGTACCTTGGTTGCGGTCCGTCCCCAGTCCTGGTCAGGGTCACGTGGGAGGCAACCAGTCGATGTGTCTCTCTCCCATGGATGTTTCTCTGTCTCTCTCTCTCTCCCTCCCTCCCTCCTAATCTGTCTGAAGATAAATGGAAAAATGTCCTCAGGTGAGGATAAAAAATAAAATAAAATAAATAATAATAAAAATTAAAAAAAGTCTCGGAATTTTTCGGTAACAGGAATAGTGAAGTACTCACATTTTGAATAATGCTTTTAATTTTAAAAATTGATGTTCTAGAATTTACTTTATTCAAATTTTGTCTTTATCAAAAAATTCAGCCCTGGCAGAGTAGCTCAGTTGGTTAGAGCGTCGACCCAATACACCAAGATTGCAGGTTTGATCCCTGGTCAGGGCACATGTAAGAATCAACCAATGAATGCATAAATAAGTGGAACAACAAATCTCTCTCAAAATAAAATAAATAAATATTTTAAAAATCTACACCACTGAAGATACTTTTAATTATTCTCCAACCCAGGTGCCTTAGTCAAAGCATAAGTCACTGAGTTTCCAAATTTGGTTTTTAATATAGTGTTCTTCAAATTTTCTTACAGATTTCAATTGTCTAACCATAAGTGTACTCTTAATCATGGATTTCATCATTTCCCATCTCCCACACTCATCATACTTACTTGCAATAAAATCCTCAGCTCTAATATACATATTACTATCCGTACATACATATATTTGGTGAATGACTGTATTATATCCATCATTTCTCAATGATTCACATGTAAGTTTAATATATAGTTTTTAGGCTTTAAATGCACATTTGACATTCTACTTATACCAGACCTAAGAATAAAATATCCATCCAACTACTAATTTAGTTTGAGTTTCCAATTGCATAGCAACAAAGCAGCGCATTCAGGCCTGTGTTTAGGTGGTGGGTAGACAGATCTCAGGAACCCTGTTATTTATCTAGTGCATTTGTATTAAATTACCTTGCACAGGCAGGGAAAATATTCCAAACTTAAATTACAAGGCACTACTACCAGGTCATGTACTCTAAGGGTATTCTGGGAAGAATGGGCATCCACTTCCTTTCCAACATTTTGTAGTGACTAATCAGCATACTGCAGAATGGGCTCTTCAATTTCTAATATTATCAATAAATTACATCTGCATTAAGACCTCTACTTCTGAAGCACTTTTCCATGTGTTATCAAAGTAATCCTCTATGATAGAAGGAAAACATAATAGCCTCCATTTTATTGATGGAGAAACAAGAATAGACAAATTATTAGCTCAAAATCATACAGCTAATTAACCGTGCAACCATTTGGTTAGGTACATCCTCTTTACTTCAGAGTTGTTAGCCCTTAACCGCGTAATCTTATGCAGAAATCTTACTGCATACCAAGCAATGTGCTGGGTGAGAGAAATGCAGAGGCGAAAACTAACACTAATAATAGCAGGAAGAAATGGTTAAAAAAAACCAGCCCAGCCAGTGTGGCTCAGTGGATTGAGCACCGTCCCATGGACTGAGAGGTCCCGGGTCGATTTCCGGGCTGCAGGTTCAATTTCCCAGTAGGGGGAAATGCAGGAGGCAGCGATAGATGTACCTCTCTCACATCGATGTTTCTACCTTTTTCTCTTCTTCTCTCCCTCTAAAAAAAAATCAATAAAACATATTTCTTTTAATCTTTTTAAAAATAGAAACTTATAGCACCTACCTCAGACATACTAATTTAGAATATCATACCTATACTATAGTCTTAACCCCTTACAACCATAATAGAAACATTACAACTTAACATGTTTAAATTATTTCAGGAAGCTCTTTGTTTTTAGACCATTTCTTTTCACTAAAATAAAATTATAAGGAATAAGACTGTTAAATACTCAAGTAACATTGAGTAGAACAGCTCTCTAATCCTGGCTGTTAAAGAGAAAAATAAAAATCCACAGATAACTCGTCAAAAATAAAAAACTGTAATTTTAAACATTAACAAAGTTTTTTTGGTTAGCAGACCTCTAGTCTCAAAACTCACTGATGGTCTGAGTAGGACTGTTTTGTTGTTGTTAATCCTCACCCTAGGATACTTCTCCATTGATTTTTAGATAGAATGGAAGGGGGGGGGAAACATCTACATGAGAGACACACATCAACTGGTTGCCTCCCGCATGCCAACCAGGGCCAGGGTTCAAACCTGCAACCCAGGTATATGCCCTTGACCAGGAATCAAACCCTTGACCCTTCAGTCCACAGGCAATGCTCTAACCGCTGAGCCAAATCAGCCAGTGGAAATTTTCTTTTAAGTTTCACAAATTAACATGAGTCCAATAACTATAATTTTTTTTCATGTTTTTATTGGTTTTTAGATAGAGAGGAAGGGAGAGGGAGAGAGAAACATTGATAAGAAAGGACATCAACTGGCTGCTTCCTGCACATCCCCACTGGGGATCGAGCCCACAACCCAGGCATGTGCCCTGACCAGGAATATAACCAGTGACTTCTTGGTACATGGGGCGATGTTCAATCCACTGAGCTACACTGGCCAGGAGATAATACTATTTTTTTAATCCATTCTTTATTAGCTCCTGTGGAATTCTAAGACTTTCTCCAAAAGAATAGAATTAAAATTAAATAACCCTAAACCCTGGCCATTGTGGTTCAGTTGGTTGGAGAATCATCCCGTACACCAAAATGGTTGCAGGTTCTATCCCCAGTTGGGACACATGCATGAGGTAACAAATAGATGTTTCTCTCTCTCTTTTTTTAAAAAAAAAAGAACTCTTGCTGACCATTTATTTGGAATAAGATATGAATCAAAGTCATACTTAAAAAATAATGACAAAAAGCAGGATGGCAGTTCTTAGTAATGGTTTAAAACTTGCTTTGTATGTCTAAAATATTTGGTAATAAATATACATATCTTTTTTATTTTTATTTATTGATTTTAAAGAGAAACATCAACTTGTTCCACTTATTTATGCATTGACTGTACCCTGACCAGGGAATTGAACCTGCAACCTTCACATATTGGGACAATGCCCTAACCAACTGAGCTACCTGGCCAGGGCAAGAAAGATAATTTAAAATGATGATTATTACTGTTGTAAATCACAGGTCCTAAAAGCTTAGTGTATACAATATTTAGTAAATATTGATTAATTGACATGCTAGTAAGCACAACTTTTCTTTACTAAACTGGTTGGACTCAATCTTACATATCCTGCCACGGAATTCAACTATTGGGGTATAATTCTCCATAAGAAAATGAGTCATTTGGAAAAACAAACAAACAAACAAACTGAGAACAGTATCTGACCAGAGTTAAAGAATTTTCAAAATCCTTAATGGCCTATCTTCAAATGAAGAATATTTCATAGTGCCCAGGCCCATTTTGCTCAGTAGTTAGAGAGTCAGCCCACGGACCAAAGAGTTGCGGGTTCAATTCCCGCCAAGGTCACGTCCCTTGGTTTCGATTTGACCCTGGCCCTTGTCGGGGTCCCGCTGGAGGCGAGCAGTCAATGTGTCTCTCTCACTCTCTCTCCCCTCCACCCTATCTAAAGATAAGTGGAAAAAATAGCCTCAGGTGAGGATTTAAAAAGAAAGAAAAAAAAGAATATTTCATAGTGGTATGAATATTTTCAATTTGCAGGTGTAAACATGTAGTGTATATTTATTCAACTGTGTATGTGAAGTATAAACAGTTCACTACCTACACAAACATTTGCTTAATTTTCTGGAAGATTAAAAAAAAAGGTATATAAGGGTGAGGAAATTCATCCAAGGTCACACAACAAGGCAGAGCTGAAATCAACATTCTTGTTTAAAACAAACCTCCAGGAGAAATCTCACTGACAATTTCGCAAAAAGACTTTTTGTTTGTTTTGCTTTATATCATATAAAAGGGGGTGGGGTGCTATCAGTTTGATTTAAAACTTCCACATAAGACAATGAGGTATATCCTGGATAAACACGCACTGTGCGGGGAGTTAAGAGCTAATCAAAGCTAGCAGTCAGCAGCCTGTCAACACCGGCCAAATCCGTCCAATTTTCACCCTAGGGTAAAGCCTCAGCTCAGCAAGTCTAGAAGTCTTCCTTCCTAGCCGATTATGAAGGAAACTTGGGGTCTCCTTGGAATGTTGAGAGGATAAAAATCAAAGGTAGAAACGACACAGTGTACGCTGTATTGCCTCCAAGGGTAAAGAAGGTTTTTCTGGAAAGAAAAAAAAACAACAACAATAATAATAACAACCATGGGTGTCAGAACAACAGTGAAGAAAGGATAAGAAGTCTAACACTGTAGAAGAAACGACCAGGATTGGCAGAGCTGATCTATAATCATCCTAAACGAATCACAAGAAAACCTTTCCCTCGACCAAAAAGCTGTCCCCATTGCCCAGCCTTATGCTAAACATGGAGCCGGGTCGGCGTGAGGGACCGGGCGGGGGCCCGGTCCCTGCGCCTCCCGCACACACTCAGGCAGCCCGCTCCACGAGCGTTCGCTGGGACCTTGCGGGACAGGCCCGGTCTCAGTGAGAGGGGCCGTGCAGCTCCAGCACGCTCAGGCCCGGGTCACACACTCACGGACACTCACGCGTCGTCGGAACCACTGCGGGCGGTGGTTCGGCAGAGCCTCTGCACCTTCCCCCAGTGAAAACCGCCTGGGAGCTGGAGCGGACCAGCTCCGTCTGCCCGGAACCCCACTCCCCTCACCTGGCCCTGGCCCCTGCCCCAGAAGACATGAAAGGAGAGACGGCGGCGGCAGCAGTTGTTTCCGACAGGGTCCTCCAGCGGCGGCGGCTGCTTCGACCCGCGGCTCTAGTCTACGGCCGCCGCCATGTTGGAGAGTTAGGTCACCCACGACGTGCTTCCGTCATCGCCGGCGTCGCGGCGGCAGGGGCGCAGCAGAAGGCCGGAAAGGACGGCTCGGTTTTCGAGCGGAAGTTCGAGCCATAGAGGCCTGGAGGTCTCTGCGCAGACGTGACCCGAAAGAGCCGACCTCTCCTAGCCCTCTTCCCAGGAGTCGCTCAAATCTATGATTCTTGGGATTGGTGGAGATCACTGATTGCTGGAGGAAGGGAGGTGGTGTACTGAGGTGCGGGGAGGGAGGCTGGCGATTCCTGCGTCAAGGAGCATTGCTGTATCCACAGAGCATGTTGTGTATCCACACACAAATGTTGAGCTTTAAGTGTGTTCAACAAGCGTGTTAGAGAAGAGCCAGGAGAGCTGCGAAGTTGGCAGCCAGTTAGCTGTTGGGTTGGGGAAGATGTACCTTGAAAGTTGGGAAGGATTTGGGGAGGTGGGGGCGAGGGGCGGTAGAGGTAGACAGGTCATTCTAGGTGGAGGGCCCTGCATGAGCAGAGGCACTGTGGAGATAAAGGGAATCCATTTTGTTCACAGCACCTAGCCCCGACCTAGAATAGAATGTGTGTTAATGGATGCTTGAACTCACCTTCCTTTGCAGGACTCACTGAAGGCATGTAGTCAAGAGGGTATAATATCTAAACCATGCTTTAGGTAAATCAAATTGCCTGTGGTGTACATGAGATAAATTGGGAGAAGGAAACCTTTAAAGATGAGTGAGAAGGTTGTTGCCAGGAGCCAGATCAGGAGCCATAACAACCTGATGGGGAGAGATTGCTAATGGGTACCAGGTTGTTGTCGTTTTTTTGTTTTTTTTTTGGGGGGGGGGGTGGTGATGGTTGCACAACTCCGTGAATATACTTGAAGATGTTTAAATAGGTGACTCGCGCCCGGCGGGTGTGGCTCAGTGGTTGAGCATGGATCCATGCACCAAGAGGTCGCCAGTTCGATTCCCGGTCAAGGGCACATACCTGGGTTGCAGGTTCTATCCCAAGTCCCTGTCAGGGTCATGTGGGAGGTAATCAATCATTGTGTCTCTCTCACATTGGTTTCTCTCTCTCTCTCCCTATTTCCCTTCTACTCTATCTGAAAATCAATAGAAAAATGTCCTTGGGTGAGGATTAACAACAACAACAAAATTTACAAGGGCCCAGCTGGTGTCGCTCAGTGGTTGAGCACTGACCTATGCACCAAGAGGTTGTCAGTTCAATTCCTGGTCAGGGCACATGCCCAGGTTGTGGGCCTGATCCCCAGTGGGGGACATGCAGGAGGCAGCCAATCAATGTTCTCTCTCATCACTGTTTCTATCTCTCTCTTCCTCTCTAAAATTAATAAAGATAAATTATTTTTTAAAATGCTACAAGGGATATTAGTGGGACATGGATTAGTGGGATTATGGACTTGTTAAATTTCCTGAATTTAATTGATGTATAACCCTTGTTCTTATGAAACATACACTGATTTAGTCATGAATAATATGTATATGTACACAGACACTGATGCTCCTTGACTTAGCATGGAGTTACATCCTGATAAACCCATCGTAAATTGAACATGCATTTACTACATCTAACCTACCAAACATCATAGCTTAGCCTAGTCTACCTCAAATGTGCTCAGAACCCATTAGCCTACAGTTGGGCAATTATCATGAATTTCATCTCAAGAGTAATTGCCCTTCCTCTTCTTCTCACCTGAAGAAGGAGACACAGACGAGCATTTTGTAGACATGATGGGATGCAAAAAACAACATGCCGGCAACACAGTACACTGTAGAGTACTGATTATTTATCCCATTGATCTCATGACTGACCAGGAGCTGTGGCTTGCCGCCAGTGGCCAGCATCATGAGAGAGTATTATACCATGTATTGCATATTGCTAGCCCAGGAAAAGATCAAATTCAAAGTTCAGTTTCTACTGAAAGCATATTGTTTTTGCATTGTCATAAAGTAAAAAAATCTTAGCTCTAGTCATTGTAAGTCAAGGACTGTCTGTGTATGAAAAGTGATAAAGCAAATACAGCAAAATGTTAACAATTCGTGGATTTAGGTGAAGGGAATTCATTGTACTATTCTTACAACTTCATGTATTTGAAATTTATTAAAAAATAAAAACTAGTATTAATAATGTGTAAATGCCCTGGCTGGTATGGCTCAGTTGGTTGGAGTGTGGTCCTGTACAATAGAAGGTGGTGGGTTCAATTCTCATTCTGGGCACAAACCCAGGTTGCAGTTTCACTCCCCAGTTGCAGTGCATTGGGAAGCAATGGATCAATGTTTCACTCTCTCTTCCCTCCTCTCTAAAATAAAAAAATCATATCCTCGATGAGGATTTAAAAAAAAAAAAATGTGTGGCCCTGGCCAGTTTGGCTTATTGTTAGAGTGTTGGCCTGCGGACCAATGAGTCTCGGGTTCGATTCCAGTCAAGGGCACGTACCTTGGTTGCAGTTCGTCCCCAGCCCTGGTTGGGGTCATGCAGGAGGCAACCAGTCGATGTGTCCCTCTCACATCTATGTTTCTCTCTCTCTCCCTTTCTCTCCTTCTCTCTCCCTCCCACTCTATCTGAAGATAAATAGAAAAAAATACATCCTCAGGTGAAGATTTAAAAAGAAAGAATGTGTGAACCCTTTAACCCATGAGTCTACTACTGGGATTCTATCCTAAAAATAAAGTTTTCAAGTCTTTGCCTTTATAGTTGGGGGAAAAAAATTAAAGTTTGAAGCAAACAAGTCTGGAGGAATTTCTGCCCTGACTTTCCAAATAACTCCCTCTAAAGTGGGTTCTGGGAATGATGTTGAAAAGTGCATAGACCCATTCAGAAGAATCCCAAATAAATTATGTAGCTACTCCACTCTAAAGGAGGTGGAGCACGACTCCTCGCTCCTTAGTACTTCCTTCTAAAGAGTACAGTAGAGGGGGTAACTTTACATTGGAGAAACCTGACAAATACTCCATCAGCCAGGCCATCAAGGTCAACACCAAGAGTCAAAAATGACGTTGACAGCATAAATCCTTGATATGACGTGATAAAAACGGCACTTTTACATCTGTGATCTTCCTACCAAAGACCCACAACTCCCACTCAATCACGAGAAAATGTCCAGTAGAGGAGCATCCTACAATATTCCTACCTAATCAGTCAGTACCCCTCAAAACTGCCAGATCATCAAATACAAGGGAAGGTTCAGAAACTGTCACAGCCGCGAGGAAACTCAGGGAACATAACTAAATGAAATGTAGCATCCTGCAACGGAAAAAGGGCATTGGGTTAAAACTAAGCAAATCCAAATAAATTGCTGACATTAATTAATACACCAATATTGGTTAATTAACAGTAACAAATATATTACACTAATGTATGATGTTAGCAGCTGGGGAAACTGGAAAAAACCCTCATACTTTGGGTCAAAAAAACAATAATAGAGGAAAGTGTGTGAGGGGGGACAAAGGTATCTGATAACTCTCTGCTCTATCTGCTTAACTTTTCTGTAAATCCAAAATTGTTCTTAAAATAAAATAAAATCTAATAAATATTATTGAGTTTGCTTCCGTTAAGACCAAGAAAGTAAAATACTAAGCTATGGTTTTGTATAAATAAAGTACTTAAACTTTTTAAAAAAACTGCAAGGGTTGTAAGACCGCGCGGATTCACACAGCCCTCCAACTTCGACGCCAGAACAGCCGACACTAGGAAGACGGCTGCAGAGGGAAACAGCTCGGAGACATCGCGGGAGACCGATGCTACAGACAGAGGCCCGGGCTCGCGCATGCGCCTAGCCAGGGGCCTGCTCTTTTCCCACTGGCTGAGAAGGCTCACGTGTCTTGGCTGCCGGTCACGTGACAGTAACCGGAACCCGGGGTTATAAAGTTAAGGAAGGCGGAACCTGCGCTGGCTTTTCCTTTCCAATTCCTTTCACCGTCTCCTTCAGGCCTGAGCTCGAGCTCCTCGCCCACCGGGCTCGCCTCGCCGTCGCCATGGCCCTCAGCGATGCTGACGTGCAGAAACAGGTGAGGGCTGCGGCGGCCTCGCGAAGCCGCGGCGTCGGTCCGGGTGACCGGGCAGGAGCCCGGCCAGGGCGGGCGCGGGCTTTGGTCCGCCGAGATGCGGAGGCGGGTCCCTGCCCCAAGGCCCGGGGCCCTGTGGTGTGTGTCGCGGGGAGTCTTGCGCGGCTCGGTGAACGCCCGGCTCTGGTTCTCCTCGGCTGACCCCGGTGAGCGCGGACTTGCTGTGCTTGGTAGAGCCGAGCGCTGAAAACAAGGAGTGGAATGCAAGGGGAATGCAAGGGTTGAAAACACCTTTTCACTTGATTTTTAACCCTGATGGAACGGTTCACAGTACGCGAAAGCGGAGTGCTGAGGGGAGAGAGCGGCTTCCACAGTTTTCTGAGGCCATTCACTTCCATGAACTGTTAATCTTCGTCTTGAGGGAGTCTTCTCTGTCATGATGAATTGATTGTATGGTTGGTCTCCCACTAGTCTGCACATTAATATTTGTAAATGCAGAACTTCTCTTACATTTATGAGCCCCAGCGCCTTACCAGTGTTTTGGCAGAAAATAGATGAGTCAACATTTATGGGAAAAATTGTTACGAAAGTTGTGAATATACATCAATTTTGCAAATGTATAACCGGTCCTAGGAAATTTTAGTGTTTGTTTTTTAAATTTAATTTTATTTTTTCCATCACCATCTATCTCCTCCGTGCCCTCTTTCACCCCACTAACCCCTACCCTCGAAACTTGAGTTTTTTAAAAATGAGCCATACCTTCAAGTTTGTAGGCAGTAAGGAATGTTATGATACAAAAGTCTCGCGGGGGAAGTCTGGCCTTGGAAGGCCTATAGCTAACATGAGAAAAAAATGGTTTCCGTTTGTCCTGCCAATACATACTCTGAAACCAGGGTCCTTGCTTTTAGGAATCATATTGCCAACAGGTTTTTCAGAAAAGGAAGCTTAAGGCTGCAATTTAATCTCTGCAGAATTTAGAGAACTAAGTCTTCTTCTTTTTGAAGTAGTAGGAAAATTCTCTGACTTAAAGCTCACTCACCAGTTTATGAATAGTCTTAGATGAGCAATGCAATGTTTTGTCCCTGGATTTTTCCATTTCCTTGAAAATACCTTTACATTTTCTTCTTATTCTAATATGCATTAAGAAGAGTGGAGTGTTTCTTCTTCATTTCAGTGGTTCTTGTGCTAATCACAAAGTAAAGGGTGACAAAAATAGTATCTATGGAGAATTTTAAGAAATCTTTTGATATCCTTACAGAACAATGGGCTTTTTGAACATTTATCGCTGCTGCTTTAATTTTTACTGTAGGAAACACTTGATACAGTGGAAAAATACAGTGCCTTCCACATACTCTAGTAGTCCAGTCACTAGTACTGATTCTCTTCTTACTGTTGTACCTTCATTCCTCCCCCTCCTCCTGCCTTGTAGTAATATATTGAAGACTGAGGCTTTCCCAGGAAAAAATTAAAGATAAAGCGGTGTATTTCCTTGGAATCTAGGTCAAAACCATTTTTTTTCTGTAAAATTTAAAGAATGAAGAAATCTGCCTGTAGCCCTGCACACTTATGTGTATAAACTCCAGTAGGGCAGTGTGTTTGTTCCCTGTACTTTCAACTGTGAAGAAGTCTAGTGCTGCTAAGCACATAGTAGTGCTTAAATAAATCCTAGATTCCCTGACTTCTTCCCCATTGTATAAAATACTTATATATAGCCCAGACTGGTATGGCTCAGTTGGTTGGGTGTTGCCCCATGTACCCAAAGGTTGCCGGTTTGATTCCCTGTCAGGGCACATGCCCGTGTTTCGGTCTCTATCCCTAGTAGGGGGTGTGCAGGAGGCAGCCCATCGATGTTTTGCTCTCACAATGATGTTTCTCTTTCTCTCTCCCTCTCTCTAAAAATCAATAAAAAATCTTAAAAAATAATTACTTGTATATATTTGCTTTTTTGTCTGGGGAGTATGGTAATTTATTTCATCAGATTTTCAAAGTAATCTATCTGACTCCAAAAATTAAATTACTGGGTTAGCTGGAAGAAAAAAAGTATTTTTTGAAGGTCAGATTTTTCTGCTTTAGGGGTGGAGTTAAATGTCCTTAAGGGGTTGACTGTTTCTCTTGTTGGAACTCTTGAAGACGGAATATGATCATGTTGACTGTAAACAGGCTTCTCTGACCTGGGTTAAAATTAGTGCCGTTTTGCTATAGGTGGTCAAATCTGGTAACATAGTCCAGCTTGAATGATAAAAGCAGGTAATACACGTTTGAATCAGGGTTCACCCATAGAGGCCAAATGTGCCTTGTAGTATGTATAACATCTGATTTGATTACCATATTTAGTTAAACTACTTTTAAAATTCCAGAGTGAGTTCACTGAGGCATCAAACTGAACTGTGGGAGCCACCATTCTCACCACAACCACATGTACAGATTATAGGGGGATAATCGTTTTTGCAAGGTCACAGATTTTCTATACATTTAGGTCTGGATTAGGTACCTTGAATATTTCCAACCTTGAGATTTCACAAGTACTTTACTTTTTAAAAATTGATTTTAGAGAAATAAAGGAATGGAGAGAGAGAGAGAGAGAGAGACAGAGAGACATCACTTTGTTATTCCACTTACATATACATTCATTGGTTGATTCTTGTATATGCCCTGACCAGGGATTGAACATGCAACCTTGCCATATCAGGACGATGCTCTAACCAACTGAGCTACCTGGCCAGGGCCACACACTATGATATTTTGACCAATTTGTGTTTGGGACTAAACATCAATTTCATCTAATAATTTTAATCTAATACTTTCATTTCACATGAGAGGTAAACCCACTAACTTGTCAAAATACTGCATTATCAAATAGTTATGGTAAGACCAAAGTACTCATCAAGGTCAAAGAGAAGTAAATAAGATACATTTCCCTAAGCATTTATTTCAATTTGTGAAGTTTGATTTTCCTTTTTTTAAAATCCTCACCCAAGGATATTTTTCTATTTATCTTCAGATAGAATGGGAGGGAGGGAGAGAGAGAAACACTAATATGAGAGCAACACATCAACTGGCTGCCTCCTGCATGACCCCGACCAGGGCCGAGGACGAAACGCAACTGAGGTATGTGCCCTTGACCGGAATCGAACTTGCGACTCATTGGTCTGCGGGCTGATGCTCTAACCACTGAGCCAAACCAGCGAGGGCAAAGTTTGATTTTCAATGAAAATGTTCTTTAGAAATACTTAGCTATGGCCTGCAGTTTTCAGCAGTGTCCTTTTAATGTGAAATTTAATTATAAAACTATACTTTAATTCACTCATTTTCAACATGCCAGTTCAGAGAAAAATATCAGCATTTCCAGGACTTTTGTTGCAGTTATATATTTTAAAATTAAAAATTACAAAGACTTGATTTTATCCTAGAAAATTCAGTGCTTCTGAGTTGGTGCATCACAATATGGCACATTTTCTATAAGAAGGTCTTTCCACCCTGGCCAGTTTGGCTCAGCGGTTAGAGGGTCGGCCCGTGGACCAGAGAGTCCTGGGTTCGGTTCCCGCTAAGGGCATGTACGTCGGTTGCATTTTGTCCCTGGCCCCAGTTGGGGTTGTGTGGGAGGCAACCAGTTGATGTGGCTCTATCACGTTGATGTTTCTTTCTCTCTCTCTTCCTCCCTCTCTCCCTCCCGCTCTATCTAAAGATAAATGCAAAAATGTCCTCGGGTGAGGTTTAAAAAAAATTTTTTTTTTTTTTTTTTTTTTTAAAAAGAACGTCTTTCCAAGGGACAATATCAGTGTATTGTGGTCTGTGTGAATACCTTGTATAACAGATGTTTTCAGTAGCAATTCCACATGGGAACCTATTTTATTAGCTCTTCTATTTTCTTAAGAGAAGTTTCATTTTTATTACTTTTGAATTCTTCATTTATCTTTATTCTGGCTGCTTCTAATGATCTGGTGTTATTTTAAAAAACTTGTTGTCTAGCCCTGGCCAGTTTGGCTCAGCGGTTAGAGTGTCGGCCCTTGGACCAGAGAGTCCTGGGTTTGGTTCCCGCTAAGGGCACATACCTCAGTTGTGGTTTGTCCCCGCCCCAGTTGGGGTCGTGTGGGTGGCAACCACTCGATGTGTCTCTCTCACGTTGATGTTTCTCTCTCACCCTTTCTTCTCTCCTTCCTGCTCTATCTGAAGATAAATGCAAAAATATCCTCAGGTGAGGATTAAAAAAATAAAAATAAAAAAATAAAATAAAACATTTAAAAAAAAAAAAAAAAACTTGTTGTCTAGTCCTGTGCAATGTTTTAAAGAGCTGTTAAAGCCTTGGCCACCTGACCCATGTCTCTCCTCACTGCCACGGCTACCTGTCCAGAGGCGGAGTCATCCCCAGTATTGTGTTACTTTTAAAATAAGCTTGCAGCGCCCTGGCCGGTTTGGCTCAGCAGTTGGAACATCCGCCCGCGGACCAGAAAGTCTCAGGTTCAGTTCCCGCTGGGGGCACGTTCCTCGGTTGCAGTTTGTCCCTGGCCCTCGTTGGGGTCGTGTGGATGGCAACCACTCGATGTGTCTCTCTCACATCGATGTTTCTCTCTCTCTCCCTCCTCCCTCTCTCCCTCCTCCTCTATCTGAAGATAAATGCAAAAATGTCCTCGGGTGAGGACTAAAAATAAAAAAAAATAAAATAAAATAGGCTCGCAGCCCTGGCTGGTTTGGCTCAGCAGTTAGGGGGGCAACCAATTGATGTGTCTTACATCGATGTTCCCCCCCCCCTTAAAAATCAATGGAGGAGTATCCTCAGGTGAGGATTAACAAAAAATAAAATAAAATAGGCTCAGATTATCATATTTATTTTGGCTCCTCAGGGGTGGGGTAGCTCCTAAGAATTTTTATGAAAAAATATATCTCTGCTTCTAAACCATGCTGTATATTATCTTCAAAACATTTAGGCCAGCCCTGGCCGGTTTGGCTCAGCGGTTGGAGCGTCGGCCTGCGGTCCAGAGAGACCCGGGTTCGGTTCCCACTAAGGGCACGTACCTCGGTTGCAGTTTGTCCCCGGCCCCTGGTTGGGTCATGCGGGAGGCAGCCACTCGATGTGTCCCTTTCACGTCGATGTTTCTCTCTCTCTCGCTCTTCCTCTCTCTCCCTCCCACTCTATCTGAACAAAAAATGGAAAAATGTCCTCGGGTGAGGATAAAAAAAATAAATAAATAAAAAATAATAATAAAAAATATATATATAAAACATTTAGGCCATGGGATTGTATTCTTAAGTCACTTTATAAAAATTGTATAAAATACATAACATGTAATTTACCATCTTAGCCATTTAAAAAGATATATGTTTTTATTGACTTCAGAGAGGGAGAGGGAGAGAGAGAGAGAGAGAAACATCAATGAGAAAGAAACATTGATCGTCTGCCTCCTGCACACCCCCTACTGGGGGTTGAACCCACAACCCGGTCATGTGCCCCGACCGGGAATTAACTGGTGAACTCCCATTTCATGGGACGACACTCAACCAACTGAGCCACACTGGCCAGGCTCATCTTAATCACTTTTTAAAGTATGCAGTTCAGTAGTGTTAAGTATATTCACATTCTTGTGAAACAAATCTTAACTCACTTTTGTATACTGGTGTATACCTTAGATTTATGGTATCTTTGTGTTACATGGAAAAGCTGGAAAATGTTTCCAGATTAGTAAGCTCTAAATAGTACTTGGGATACTTTAGAACAGTGGTTCTCAATCTTCCTAATGCCGCAACCCTTTAATACAGTTCCTCATGTTATGGTGATCCCCAACCATCAAATTATTTTCGTTGCTACTTCATAACTGTAATTTTGCTACTGTTATGTCTTAGGCGACCCCTGTGAAAGGGTCGTTCGACCTCCAAAGGGGTCGCGACCCACAGGTTGAGAACCGCTGCTTTAGAAGGCTTGAAACTCCCAACATTTTCTCATTCATGCACAAATATTTATCAACTACTGTGGTGGCAGTTGTCCCATGTTCAGGGGTTACAGTGGTTTAAAAGACAGACAAGACCCCAATACTCACTGAGTTTACCTTTAAGTGGGAGAATGAATAAACAAAATTAATTAATAATCTACATATCCCACATACATTTTTAAAAATTAGCTGCTTTTAAAAAATTATTTTTCGCCCTGGCTGGTTTGGCCTAGTGGTTAGAGCATTGGCCTGTGGACCAATGAGTCGTGGGTTCAATTCCGGCCAAGGGCACGTACCTCGGTTGCAGTTTGTCCCCGGCCCTGTCGATGTGTCCCTCTCGCGTCGATATTTCTCTCTCTCTCTCTCTCTCTCTCTCTCTCTCTCTCTCTCTCTCTCTTTCTCTCTCTCTCCCCTCCCCCAACTCTATCTTAAGTTAAATAGAAAAATATCCTCTGGTGAGGATTAAAAATAAATAAATAACTAAATAAAAATTTAAAAATTATTTTTCCTCTTTGTTTTAGGTAGAGCCCCTATAAAATGAAACTACCAGTGAATTTGACTAGCTGTGTTGCTTGTATGTTATCCTTTTTTTTCTCATCTTATTTAAAATATTTTCTCCATTTCTAAATCATTTTTATTTTTTAATTATAGTTGACTTATTAGTTTCATGTGATTAGACATTACATAACTTACTAAGTGATCATCCTGATAAATCTCCCATCCATCTGACACCATACATAGTTATTAGAATTTTTTTTTTTAATTTTAAATTTCTTATCCGCCGCCGCTGGCCCCCCAGGTGTCCGGGCCCCCGTGGGCCTGTAGAATATTTTTGACTATATTCCCTATGCTATACTTTACATCCTCATGACTAGTCTGTAACAACTTATTTGTACTTCTTTTTTGTTGTTGTTGTTCTTTATTGATTTTTAGAGAGAGAGAAAGGGAGAGGGAGAAAGAGATAGAAACTTTGATGAGAGAGAACATCAGTTGGCTGCCTTCTGCATGCCCCCCACTGGGAATTTGGCCCACACCCTGGGCATGTTCCCTGACCGAGATTTGAACCGGTGACCTCTTGGTACATGGGTCCACGCTCAACCACTGAACCACACCAGCTGGGCAATTTGTACTTCTTTTTAAATAAGATTTTTAGTCTGGCCAGTGTGGCTCAGTGGTTGAGTGTTGACCCGTGCACCAAGAGGTCAGTGGTTTGATTATCGGTCAGGGCACATGCCCAGGTTGTGGGCCAGATCCCCAGTGGGGGACATGCAGGAGGTGGGCGGCCAGTCGATGTTCTCTCTCATTGATGTTTCTCTCTCTCCCTGTCCCTTCCTCTCTCTAAAATCAATAAAGAAAAAAATAAAAATTAAAAAAAATAAAAAAGATTTTTAAATAGTGTGGCAAGTGTGGCTCAGTGGATTGAGTGTCGTCCCATGAACTGAGAGGTCCAGGTTCAGTTCTGGGTCAGAGCACATGCCTGGGGTTTCTGGCTTGATCCCCAGTGGGGGGGCGTGCAGTAGGTAGCCAGTCGATGTTTCTATCTCTCTCCCGTCCTCACTAAAATATATTTTTTTCTTTTTCTTTTTTTAATCCTCACCCGAGGATATTTTTTTTTTCTATTTGTCTTCAGATGGAGTGGGAGAGAGAGAAACATCAACATGAGAGGGACACATCGACTGGTTGCCTCCCGCACGACCCCGACCAGGGCCGGGGACTGAACCGCAACCAAGGTACATGCCCTTGGCTGGAATCGAACCCGCGACTCATTGGTCTGTGGCCTGACACTCTACTGCTGAGCCAAACCGGCCAGGGCACTAAAATATATTTTTAAGAAAATATTTTTAAATAGATTTTTAGAGAGAGAAACAGTGATTGGCTGCCTCCTGCATGCTACCTACTAGGGATTGAGCCCAACCCTGGGCATGTGCCCTGACCAGGAATTGAACTGGCAACCTTCTGGTGACTGAAGGATACTCAACCGACTGAGCCAGGGCCAATTTGTACTTTTTTCCCCCCAATCCTCACTCGAGGATATTTTTCTATTTATCTTCAGATAGAGTGGGAAGGAGGGAGAGGGAGAGAAAAGGAGAGAGAGAGAGAAACATCAATGTGAAAGAGACACATTGACTGGTTGCCTCCTGCACGACCCCACCCAGTGTCAGGGACAAACCACAACTGAGGTACGTGCTCTTGACCATAATCGAACCTTGACTCAGTGGTCCACGGACCGACTCTAACCACTGAGCAAAACTGACTAGGGCCCAATTTGCGCTTCTTAAACCTTTTATCTTTTTTCAGCCATCCCCACAACCCTGCTCCCATCTAGCAACCATCGAAATGTTCTCTGTAGCCCAGCCGGTGTGGCTCAGTGGTTGAGCATCGACCCATGCACCAAGAGGTTGCCAGTTTGATTCCCGGTCGGGGCACATGCCCAGGTTGTAGGCCCAAATCTCCAGTGGGGGGCATGCAGGAGGCAGCCAATCAATGTTCTCTCATTGATGTTTCCATCTCTCTCTTCCTCTCTCTCTAAAATCAATAAAGAAAAAAATTAAAAAATTAAAAATGTTCTCTGTACCTATGAGTCTGTTTCTGTTCTGTTTGTTTATTTTGTTTTTTAAATTCAGTCGTTGATAGATATGTATTTATTGCCATTTATTGTTCATAGTTTTGATCTTTTTATTTTTTCTTTCTTTTTCTTAAAGAAGACCTTTAATATTTCATATAATACCAGTTTGGTATTGATGAACTTCTTTAACTTTTTTTTGTTTAGGAAGTGCTTTGTCTGTCCTTATATTCTAAATGATAACTTTGCAGGACAGAGTGATCTTGGTTGTAGGTTCTTGCTTTTCATCACTTTGACTATTTCTTGCCCCACTCCCTTCGGGCCTGCAAAGTTTGTTGAGGAACAGCTGACGTTCTTACGCTTTTCTCTTGCTGCTTTTAAGATTCTCACTTTGTCATTAACCTTTTGCATTTTGATTATGATGTATCTTGGTGTGGGCCTTTTTGGGTTCATCTTGTTTGGGACTCTCTGTGCTTCCTGGACTTGTATGTCTGTTTCCTTCACCAAGTTAGAGAAGTTTTCTGTTATTTTTTCAAATAGGTTTTCAATTTCTTGCTCTCTTCTCTACTTCCAGCACCCCCATAATGCAAATGTTGGTATGCTTAAAGTTGTCCCAGAGGCTCCTTACACTATCTTCCTGTTTTTGGATTCTTTTTTTCTTTTTGCTGTTCTGATTGGGTGTTTTTTGCTTACTTATATTACAGAGTTCTGATTTGGTTATTGGCTTCCATCTACTCTACTGGTGATTCTTTGTAAATTATTCTTCATTTCAGTTGGTGTATCATTCATTTCTGACTGGTTCTTTTTTATTGAAGTTCTCACTAAGTTCCTTGAGCATCCTTATAACCAGTGTTTTGAACTCTGCATCTGGTAGATTGTCTCCATTTTGTTTAATTCTTTTTCCATAGTGTTTTCCCGTTCTTTCATTTAGGACATGTTTTTTGTTTCCTCATTTTGGCTGCCTCCATGTGTTGTTTCTATTATTAGGTAGAGCTGCTACATTCCCCAGGCTTGGTAGAATGACCTTATGTAGTATGAGTTCTGTAGGGGCCAGTGGCACAGCCTTCCTGATCACCCAAGCTGGGCACTCTAGGTGTGCCCCACCACCCTGTGTGGGCTGTGTGCACCCTCCTCTTGTAATTGAGCCTTGATTGCTGTTGGCATGCCAATGGGGAGGGATTTACCTCAGGCCAGTCTGCTGGAAGGACTGGCTGTGACCCACGTAGAGGATCAGCTGTGCAGGGGCCCGCCCCACAGGACAGGACTGACTTCAGCAGGGCTCTGGTGCCCATTGAGTCTGCCCCTTGAGTATGTTATTTGTGGAGGTGGTGATTCTTTGGTGTGGTCTGAAGCTGTTAACTGGGCATGCTGGCTCTGGGGTCTTCCAGGAGGCGTAGCCCAAGGTCAGTTACTGCCAGTGTTCTGTCTGGGTCCACTGGCATGAGCTACAGAGCAATCCGAAGATGACTGCTACTTGTGCTGGGCTTGGAGGTGCCCAAGAATGGCCAAGCTGTGAACCAAGGCCAGCTGCTGCTAGTTCTGGGTCTGGGGACACTTATCAAGAGGTATGGGGCACACTGAAGCCAGATGCTGCTTGTTTGAGAGATTTTAGGAAAATCTGAAGCAAGAGCCAAGACAGGCTATTCGTATGGAAAAGCCACAGGAAACAGCTTGGATGGGCTTGAAAGTTCTGTGGGTAGGGTCTCAGGTAATCACCAGGATGGGGCAAACAGTATGAGCCAGGTTGATGGAGTCTCAGATATGGTGCCTGCCTTCTGGGTCTGTGGGGGAAGGGCTCATCAAAGGAACAGTGGCCTCTGTCAGCACTTCTGTCTGGGAGAAAGCTTCATGCTGGACAATTCAGTTCCTCCCTGTATGTCTCTGGTGCCTTTCAAGCTGCTGCCCCAATGCGGGAGCTCAGAGGGAGTGAGTCAGTGTAAGTCTGTGCATGGGCTCTTAAAGAGGAACACCTGGGACTCCAGAAGCCCTCTGTCTCTCTCAGCCTCAGTCCCCACTGGTTTTCACAGCCAGAAGTTATGGGGACTTCTTTTCCCAGTACTAGAACCCTGGCCTGGGGGCCCTAGTGTGGGGCTGGGACTCCTTGTTCCTCACGTGGGATCTCTGCAGCCGAGATATCCCTCCCAGTTTTTATCTGTCACATTTGGGTTTGGGACCAGCTAGTTCTGCATTCCGCCCCTCCTGCCAGTCTTGATGTGGCTTCTTGCATTCCCTACTTGTAGGACTTCCTTCCATTCAACCAGACTTGAGGTGGTTCTGTAGTTTAGTTGTAATTTTGATTTTGTGTGAGGAGGCAAGTACCACGTTTACCTACACCACTTGACTGGAAATCCACTTGTATATTCTTGGATATATTTTGCAGCTGCTGCTAGAGAGAGTACTTCCTTATGAGTATAAATTAGGTCAGTCACCCCAAACTCCATTCAGACTGGTGGACTTTATTCCCCACTCGTAGCCAGAAATCAAAAACCATTTTACAGGTTCCTAGCCTTACAGTTTAGTTGAGTATAGGGACAAGTAAACAAGCAATTAGGAATATGTGTTTAGGTACAGGAAGTATAGTGTGTCCTAGGTGGGAGGTTCAGGAAAGATTTTCCGAAGGAGGTAACAATTAAGCTGTGGCTTGAGAAGTTAACTAGGTAAAGGGGGAAGGGAAGAGTGTTCCAAGTGGAAGGAATATTTGAAACCTTGGAAATAAGAAAGAATGGTGAACTCAAGGAACTGAAAAACTGAATTAAGTTTAGTATAGTAATCCTCCTTTATCCACAGGGGATAGGTTCCAAGACCCCCAGTGGATGCCTGAAACTTTGGATAGTACTGAACCCTATATACAGGGTGGGGCAAAAGTAGATTTACAGTTGTGAGTACACAAAACAGTTTATTAATTTTTTTGTTAATCCTCACCTGAGGATATTTTTCCATTGATTTTTTAAGAGAGAGTGAAAGGGAGGTAGGGAGGTAGATGGAAAGAGAGAAACATCGATATGAGAGATACACATTGATTAGTTGCCTCCCAAATGTGCCCTGACTGGGGCCGGGGATGGGACCTATAACCCAGATATATGCCCTTGACTGGGAATCAAACCTGAGACCCTTTGGTGTGTGGGCCAATGCTCTAACCACTGAGCCACACTGGTCAGCGCTCGTGACTTACATTTAAGTCTTTTATCCATTTTGAGTTTATTCTTGTGTATAGTGTGAGCTGATGGTCTAGTTTCATTTTTTTTGCATGTACCTGTCCAATTTTCCCAACACCATTTACTGAAGAGACTATATTTACTCCCTTGTATGCTCTTGCCTTCTTTGTCAAATATTAATTGACCATAATGGTATGGGTCTATTTCTCTGTTCTATTCTATTGATCTGTATGCCTGTTCTTGTGCCTATAATAGGCTGTTTTGATTACAGTAGCTTTGTAGTATAGTTTGATATCCGATGTGGTGATCCCTCCTACTTTGTTCTTCTTTCTCAAGATTGCTACAGCTATTCAGGGTGAATTTTGGTTCCATATAAATTTTTGGCATATTTGTTCTAGATCTGTGAAATATGCTGATGGGATTTTTAAATATATATATTTTTATTGAGTTTTAGAGAGAGAGGAAGGGAGAGAGAGAGAGAGAGAAACATTGATGAGAGAGACATTGATTGACTGCCTTCTGCATGCCCCCCACTAGGGATCGAGCCTGCAACCCAGGCTTGTGCCCTGACCGGGAATCAAACTGGCGACTTATTGGTCCTTGGGTCAATGCTCAGCCACTGAACCACACCAGCTGGGCATGCTGATGGTGTTTTGTTTGTTTGTTTTTATTTATCTTCAGATAGAGTGGGAGGGAAAGAGAGAAACGACGACGTGAGAGGGATACATCAACTAGTTGCCTCCCACATGACCCCAACCAGGGCCAGGGACGAACCACAACCGAGGTGCATGCTCTTGATTAGAATTGAACCCACGACTCATTGGTCTGCGGGCAACGCTCTACCGATGAGCCAAACTGGCCGGGGCATGCTGATGGTGTTTTAATAGGGATTGTGTTGAATCCATAGGTTGTTTGGGTAGTATGGACATTTTCATGATGTTAATTTCTCTAATCCATAAACATGGTATATGCTTCCACTTGTTTGTATCCTCCTGTTTCTTTTTTCAATGTCCTGTAGTTTTCCAAGTACATGTCTTTCACTTCATTGGTTAAGTTTATTCCTGGTTATCTTTTTTTTTTTTATTGCAATGGTAAATGGGATTCTTTTTTAGTTTTCCTTTCTGAAAGTTCATTATTGGTGTATAAACATGCCATAATTTCTGGATGTTAATTTCTGGATGCCAAATTCATTGATTAAATCTTGTGTATTTTTTTTTTTTTTGTGGAGTCTTTAGGGTTTTCTATGTACAATATCATGTCATCTTCGAATAATGACAGTTTTACTTCCTCCTTTCCAATTTAGATACCTTTCTTCTTGTCTGATCACTGTGGCTGGGACTTCCAGTAATATGTTGAATGAGAGTAGTAAAAGCGGACAACTCTGTCTTGTTCCTGTTCTTAAGGGAAATACTTTTAGTTTTTGCCCATTGAGTATGATGTTGGCTGTAGGTTTGTCATATGTGGCCTTTATTATGTTGAGGTATGTTCCTTCTATTATCACTTTCTGAGAGTTTTTTATTAAAAAATGGGTGCTGGATTTTGTCAAATGCTTTTTTTGCATCTATTGATATTTATCTTTTTTTTTCAGTTTTATATACAATTTATTTATTTAGTTATTAATATGGACAGTCTATTATGCAACATTACAGATGTCTTTCAAAACTATAATAAAATATAGTCCACTATCCAGCCCAGGTAAAGACAACAAACAAGATCATGCTTACAGCAAGTGTAGCATGTAACAGTCCCTTTCTTGGGCATCAAAGGGAATAATCAGTCGAAGGGTTCTTTACCTCCATTTGGGGTTTTAACTTTCTTGAATTATAGCTGTTTCAGAGTCAATGATCCAACTTCGATCACCCTTGAGATGTACACCATCTCATGTTGGAGAGGAGGGAGCCTCTGTACTCCTGGCTGCCCATTCTGTCCTACAGTCCTTCCATACTGGAACCCATTCTACTTTTCAGCCAGTGTTTGTCAAACTTGGGCATGGGGAGAAGGCAGGTATGTCACAGGGATGTTTTGATTAATTTACAAAGATTGTATTTCAAAGCTCTAAAAATTCATTTGGTGGTAGTAGTAGTGGCAGTGAAAAAAAGAGTACATTATGTGTCTCCAAGGAGGGTTTCTCCTGTCCGGAGTTGGCACTGTCACCTTTTCTGAGAGCCTGTAAGATCTACTGCAGTTCTCTGGGGGACGTGGAGGTGGGAAACTAACCCTACTGGGATGAGGCCATCTGCAGAATGAACTGGACCGGCTACTATGGCTTTATAACCTGCTTCCTTTCTTGAGTCTAGACAAAGCTAATTCTTAATTTTTCACCTATGTCCTGCTAGTTCTAATATAAGATTTAAAAGGGCTATGAGAAAAAATAAAAAAAGGGCTATGAGAAGAAACCTCTTGCTTTTGAGCTGAATGATGAAAAATGGGGTCGGGGGGAATCCAGTCTCCAATAAGCTATACTCAATTTCCTTGAAAACAAATGCCCAAGTGACTTTTAAAGACAAGTGTTGACAACCCTGATTCATTGATGGAAAAAGTTCTGAGGTGAAACTGTACATATAAGCAGAATCTAAAATATAGCCACCCCACCCTCCAAAAACAAGATGTACTAGTGTAATAGATTCTTCAATCCCTTAGTTTCATGCTGAAAACTACAAATGTTTTCAACATCAGGCTACTGATGATAGCCAATTAAACATGAGATTAAAACCCGCAGGAAGTTCTGCCAAGTTGGTGGAAGTTTCAAGAGTCTACATAGTTAGGAAGAAGGAGAAACCATAGGGTAAAGAGTGAAAGCATTGGATTTTATTTAATTCTAGGTACCATGAGTTTGACATTAGTAGGTAAGACTAATGAATGAACAGCCATACAGTTTTTTGGTCACTGTGCTTACCAAGCACCAAAAAATGGAGCTGTTTTTACTATTCAGTATCATCTCTCATAAGCTAGACAGATCCTGCTGCATTCTTGTTTCTTTCTAATTTACCAGCACATCATTATGTAGTTTGCCAAGCGTGAGGAGCAGGTCAGTATGTAGTACCAAGTTAACATCATCATAGAACTATAACATGCACATTCTACTTAATGTAGCTCAAGCAACAGGAATACAAGAGAACAGTTATGGGTGGAGACTTGTTTTGACAAATTTGTGTTCACACTAACTATGGGTTTAGAAGTCTTATTGGGTAGATACCTACAGAGTTCTTCAATTGGTATTGAAATATTACATGCATGCACAAGTAATATGGAAGAGAATGAAGCAGAAGAGGCAGCTGGATGGAGGACAAAGGGGAAACCAGATATGGATGATGCCATGTATCAGGGAGGGGCAGTTCTCAGCTTTCCACGGTAAGTCTCTGCTCTGTGAGAGAGGCCTGTTGGGCAACACTTTCGTTCTCATGACTGCGAAGTTTAGATACATCTAGAAAGGCCAAATCCTGTACTTCCTTGTGTAGAGATTCGATCCCATAAGAGCACAGATCAGAACCTTAGAATTATATTTGATTTCAGGAACACTTCTCTCATCTGCTAGCAGTTTGTGTAAAATCTGTACAAGTTTAGTGCTTTCTCAGGAGTGCCCAATTCTAAAGCTGCTATTAGTACCAAAGCAACAAGGGCTTCATTCTGCATTATTACATGTTCACTAGTTGCCATGGTAACTAGATGCTTGATGCCACCGCTCTGTACAATGGTTTTAATTATATCTTTTGATTTACTGTGCCGTATGAGGGCAGAGAGTAGTCTGTTTGACTCCCCCATCACACCAGCATGATCTTTGGCTTCACACCATTCCACCAAACGCTCCACTAACCTCACATTCTTTCCCAGTTGTTCAGCAGCTTCTTGTGCATCTATTAACATTCTTAATGTCCCCAGAAGTTTGAACTGAACTGAGGGCATTTTGGATTTAAGGAATTTCAAAACTGCCTCTGTGACCCCAGCGGATAACATCTTTGCTTTATGTACAGCTGGAATGGCCAGGTTTCTGAGGGCACTTAGTGCTGCATTCTGTACTGTTACATTTCCATCTTCTACATGTCTGTCCAGTAAATTCATAAGTTTTTCTACAATTCCATTGTCTACCATATGGATACAATTTCCATCATTTCTGGCAAAATTTGCAATTGCCAATGCTCCAGCAAGCTGTAGCTGGTGGTTATTTGATGGAATCCAGGACAGCCACCCTTTGAAACACATTACCTTTTCCTCCTTCAAATAATTTCTGAATGGCCCTGGCCGGTTTGGCTCAGAGGTTAGAGCGTCGGCCTGTGGTCCAGAGAGACCCGGGTTCGGTTCCCGCTAAGGGCATGTACTTCGGTTGCAGTTTGTCCCCGGCCCTGGTTGGTCGTGAGGGTGGCAGCCACTCGATGTGTCCCTTTCACGTCGATGTTTCTCTCTCTCTCTCTTCCTCTCTCTCCCTCCCACTCTATGTGAATAAAAAAAATGAAAAAATGTCCTCGAGTGAGGATAAAAATAATAATAATAATAATAATAATAATTTCTGAACGGATTCATCTCCAAGAAGTAATAAAACCATTAGATCTGAAGTGGTTTTGAGCTCAGCAATATCATCCTCTTTGTCACTATCTACTTTCTGTTGAACAATCTCTGGTAGACATTCTACCAAGCTTGCTTCAACCAGCTGTAGTTTAATAGCATCATTTTCTGCCAGTGGAGCAAGAACTTCAAAAATCATTTCCCTCTTATCATGTTCTATTTGTTTCTTGAAGACTTTTACCAGCTCTTCAGCAATGTTTGTACTGGCAAACTGTTCTTTACTGGTTCTGCTAAATTGCCGAATGCAACAAGACACATTTCTGTAAGAGCTGCATTTTGGCAGTGGATGCCCAGTAATTTCACTAAGGTAGGAATAACGCCCATATTGATAAGCTGAGCTTGAAGGGAATCATTCTTATTGCTATAGTTCATCAGCATGCCACAAAAGACAGTCAAGAACTTCTCATTGGCGGGATCAATTATACTGGACAGTGACCTTAAATGGTCAGTTACAATATGTGCACCACCTGCCTGGTCAGCTGCACTTCTGCCTTCATGGTTATCATAACATATGTTTCCTAGAGCCCTGAATCAGCACTTCCTGCTTTTTGCTATTTAGTAGCTGCACCAGTGGTGAAATCAATCCAGCATCCCCACATGGGATTCGCATAAATTCATTTTGGCTACTTCGGCTATGATGTTAGCTACTTTGGCTGTGCAGGAAGACTATGGAATCAATAGACTTGCAAACAGTTGAAGTATTCTACTTCCTTGGATTTTTTCTTCTTTCCTTTAAATTTATTCTAGTCTCTATCTCAGTGAAAGGCAGTGAATCCATCTAAGCCAGAAGCCTCGGACTAGCTCCCTCTGAGCTCCAGCAAAGAGGGGAGGCAGCTAGAAAGGCACCAGAGACATACGGGGGAGAACTGAATTGTTCGGCACTGGGAGGAGATCTAGAGGGGCAGCTTTCTCCTGGACAGACTTGCTGTGGAAGCCCCTTGTTCCTTTGGTGAGCCCTTCCCTGGGGCAGCAGACAGCCGCCATATCTGGGACTCCAGCAACCTCGATATTTTTCTTTTTTAAAACTTCTTATTTTTATTTTTTAAAATTAATTTATTTTTGTTACAGATGTTTCTCCTTTTTCCTCCATTGATATCCTCCTCCCGATCCCGCCGCCCCTCCCCCCCCACCACCCCATCTCCAGCATTGTTGTCTATGTCCATGGTTACGCATACGTGCAAATAAGTTCTGTGGTTTATCTCTTCTCTACCCCCATCCCCTTCTTCTGAGGTTTGTCAGTCTGTACCCTACTTCTGTGTCACTGGGTCTATTTTGTTCATCAGCTTGTTTTGTTCATTATATTCCACAAATAAGTGAGATCATGTGATATTTGTCTTTCTCTGATTGGTTTGTTTCGCTTAGGATAATACTCTCCAGGTCTGTCCACGTCATCTCAAAGGGTAAGAGATCTTTCTTTCTAAAAGCTGCATAGTATTCCATTGTGAAAATGTACCACAGCTTTTTTATCCACTCATCTTTTGATGAACACTTGGGCTGTTTCTAGATCTTAGCAATTATAAATAGTGCTGCTAAGAACATAGGGTACATATATTCTTTCTGATTGGTGTTTCAGGCTTCTTTTTTTTATTTTATTTATTTTTTATCCTCACCCAAGGAGGTTTTTGCATTTATCTTCAGATAGAGCGGGAGGGAGCGAGGGAGGAAGAGAGAGAGAGAGAAACATCGATATGAAAGAGACATCGAGTGGTTGCCACCCACATGACCCCAACCGGGGTCGGGGACAAACCGCAACCAAGGTACGTGCCCCTAGCGAGAACCGAACCCTGTACTCTCTGGTCGGCGGACTGACGTTCTAACCGCTGAGCCAGACTGGCCAGGACTGTTTCAGGCTTCTTAGGGTATATTCCTAGAAGTGGGATCACTGGGTCAAATGGCAGTTCAATTTTTAATTTTTTGAGGTAACACCATAGTGTTTTCCTTAGTGGCTGCACCAGTCTGCATTCCCACTAACAATGTAGTAGAGTCCCCTTTTCTCCACACCCTCACCAGCACTTTTTGTTTGATGATTTGTTGATGACAGCCATTCTGACAGGTGTGAGGTAATACCTCATAGTCGTTTTAATTTATATCTCTCTGATGATTAGTGACGTTGAGCATTTTTTCATATGTCTCTTGGCCATTTGTGTATCCTCTTTGGAGAGGTGTCTGTTTAGGACCTCTGCCCTTTTTTAAATTGGGTTTTTTGTCTTCCTTTTGTTGAGTTGTATATGTACTCTATATTTTGGAAATTAACCCCTTATCTGATGTATCGTTGACAATTATGCTCTTCCATATAGTGGGTTCCCTTTCCATTTTGATGGTTGTTTCTTTTGCTGTGCAGAAGCTTTTTAGTTTGATGTAGTCCCGGGTGTTCATTTTTTCCTTTCTCTTGCCTTAGGCATTGTATCAGTGAAAATTCTGCTGCACGCGATGTCTGAAATTTTGTTGCCTACATATTCTTCTAGGATTTTTATGGATTCACGAGTCACATTTAAGTCTTTTATCCATTTTTTTAAAAATTTATCTTTATTGTTGAATGTATTACAGATGTTCCTCATTTTTCCCCCATTGCCCCCCTCCTCCCCATTCCTGCCCCTCTCCTGCCTTTCCCCACACTGTTGTCTGTGTCCATTGGTTATGCATATATACATATAAGTTCTTTGGTTTATTTCTTCCCACCCCCCACCCCCCCTTCCCTTTGAGGTTTGTCAGTCTAACAAGCAATTTGTACTTCTTAATCCCTTCACCTTTTTCACCCATCCCCCCAGCCCCCACCCATCAGGTAACCATCAAAAGTTCTCTGTATCTATGAGAATGTTTCTGTTCTGCTTGTTCATTTTGTTTGTAGATTCAGTTGTTGATAGATATGTACTTATTGCCATTTTGTTTGTTTATATTTTTTTATCTTTTTCTTCAAGAAGACCCTTCAACTTTTCATATAATACTGGTTTGGTGGTGATGAACTCCTTTAGCTTTTCTTTGTCTGGGAAACTCTTTATATGGCCATCGATTCTAAATGACAGCTTTGCAGGATAGAGTACTCTTGGTTGTAGGTTCTTGCTTTTCATCACTCTGAATATTTCTTGCCACTCCCTTCTGGCCTGCAAAGTTTCTTTTGAGAAATCAGCTGACAGTCTTATGGGAACTCCCTTGTAGGTAACTAATTGCTTTTCTCTTGCTGCTTTTAAGATTCTCTCTTTGTCTTGAACCTTTTGCATTTTGATGATGATGTGTGTTGGTGTGGGCCTTTTGGGGTTCATCTTGTTTGGGACTCTCTGTGCTTCCTGGACTTGTATGTCTGTTTCCTTCACCAAGTTAGGGAAGTTTTCTGCCATTATTGTTTCAAATAGGTTTTTGATTTCTTGTTCTCTCTCTTCTCCTTCTGGCACGCCCAAGAGTCGAATGTTGGCACGCTTGAAGTTGTCCCAGAGGCTCCTTACACTATCCTTATTTTTTTGGATTCTTTTTTCTTTTTGCTGTTCTGATTGGGTGTTTTTTGCTTCCTCATGTTCCAAATCGATGGTTTGCTTCTTGGATTTACCTACTCTACTATTGCATCTGTGTAAACTATTCTTTATTTCAGTTAGTGCATCCTTCATTTCTGACTGGTCCTTTTTTATGCTCTTGAGGCCCTCACTAAGTTCTCTGAGGTTCTCACTAAGTCCATTGAGCATCCTTATAAGCAGTATTTTGAACTCTGCATCTGTTAGGTTGCTTAACTCCATTTCACTTAGTTCTTTTCCTGGAGTTTTGTTCTGTTCTTTCATTTGGGACCTGTTTCTTTGTCTCCTCATTTTGGCTGCCTCCCTGTGTTTGTTTCTGTGTATTACTTAATGAGAGGTATGGGGCTCGCTGAGACCAGATGCTGCTTGTTTGAAAGAATTTAGGAAAAGCTGAAGCAGGATCCAAGACAGGCCAATCCTATGGTAAAGCAACTGGAAACAGCTTGGGTGGGCCTGAAAGTTGGGTGGGGCGGGGCCCTCAGGGCATCACCAGGGCGGGGCCAACAGTGTGAGCCAGGTTGCTGGAGTCCCAGATATGGCGGCGTCTGCCGGCCCAGGGAAGGGCTCACCAAAGGAACAGAAGCCTCTGATAGCACATCTGTCCAGGAGAAAGTTGCCTCTCCAGCCTTCACACCAATGCCAAACAGCTCAGTTCTTCCCCAGATGACTCTGCTGTCTTTCAAGCTGCCTCCCCCACGCTGGAGCCTGGAGAGAGCGAGTCCGAGTAAGTCCGTGCGCGGGCCCTTTAAGAGGAGCTGCCGGGGGCTCCAGCCACCTCAGCCTCAGTTCCTGCTGGTTTTTCCAGCCAGAAGTTATGGGGATTCTCTTCCTGGCACTTGAACCCTGAGCTGGGCGCCTGGTGTGGGACGGGGACCCCTCAGTCCTCTGGGAGGACCTTCCCAGCTGAGGTATCCTCCTAATTTTTATCTGCCACACGTGGGTGTGGGACCAGCCCATCCGCCTCCGCCCCTCCTACCAGTCTCGATGCGGCTTCTTTAATTTCGTAGTTGTCGGACTTCCTTTCAGCTTGATTTCAGGCGGTTTTGAATGATGGTTGTTCTGTAGTTTAGTTGTAACTTTGATGTGGTTGTGGGAGGACGCGAGACCGCGTTTACCTACGCTGCCATCTTGACCAGAAGTCCTCTTTTATCCATTTTGAGTTTATTCTTGTGTATGGTGTAAGTTGGTGGTCTGGCTTCATTTTTTTGCATGTAGCTGTTCAATACCATTTATTGAAGAGGCTGTCTTTACTCCACTGTATGCTCTTGCCACCTTCGTCAAATATTAATTGAGTGTAATGACTTTGGTCAATTTCTGGGTTCTCTGTTCTGTTCCATTGATGTGTATGCCTGGTCTTGTGCCGGTACCAGGCTGGTTTGATTACAATGGCTTTGTAGTATAACCTGATACCCAATATTGTAATCCCTCCTACTTTGTTCTTCTTTTTCAAGATTGCTGTGGCTGTTTGGGGTATTTTTTGGTTCCATATAAACTTTTGGAGTATTTGTTCTAGTTCTGTGAAATATGTCATTGGTATTTTGATGGGAATTGCATTAAATCTATAGATTACTTTGGGTAGTATGGACATTTTAATGATGTTAATTCTTCCAATCCCATGAACAAAGTATACGCTTCCACTTTTTTATATCTTCCTCTATTTCTTTTGTCAATAACCTGTAGTTTTCTGCAAAGAGGTCCTTTACTTCTTTGGTTAAGTTTATTCCTAGGTATCTGAATTTTTTTGCCGCAATGGTAAATGGGATTGTTTTTTTAGTTTCTCTTTTTGTGAATTCATTGTTGGTATATAAGAATGCCGTCGATTTCTTTTTCTTTTTTTTTTTCTTTTGCATTTATCTTGAAATAGAGCAGGAGGGAGAGAGGGAGGAAGAGAGAGAGAGAAACATCGACGTGAGAGAGACACATCGAGTGGTTGCCACCCACACACCCACACTGGGGACAAACTGCAATGGAGGTACGTGCCCCTAGCGGAAACCAAACCCAGGACTCTCTGGTCCGCAGGCCGATGCTCTAACCGCTGAGCCAAACTGGCCAGGGCCGATTTCTTGATGTTAATTTTGTATCCTGCTACTTTGCCAAATTCATTTATCAAATCTAGTAGATTTTTGATGGAGCCTTTAGGGTTTTCTATGTACAATATCATATTATCTGCAAATAATGACAGTTTCACTTCCTCCTTTCCAATTTGGATCCCTTTTATTCTTTCTTCATGTCTAATTGCTGTGGCTAAGACTTCCAGTATTATGTTAAATAAGAGTGGCAAAAGTGGGCATCCCTGTCTTGTTCCTGTTGTTAAGGGAAATGCTTTTAGTTTTTGCCCATTGAGAATGATGTTGGCTATAGCTTTTCATATATGGCTTTTATTATGTCGAAATATAATCCCTCTATTCCCACGTTGCTGAGCGTTTTTATCAGAAATGGATGCTAGAGCCGAGCCAGTGTGGCTCAGTGGTTGAGAGTCGACCCATGCACCAAGAGGTTGCCGGTTCATTTCCTGGTCAGGGCACATGCCCAGGTTGTAGGCCCAATCCCCAGTGGGAGCATGCAGGAGGTGGCCAGTTGATGTTCTCTCTCATTGATGTTTCTATCTCTCCCTCTCCCTTCCTCTCTCTAAAATCAATAAAGGAAAAAAATTAAATTAAAAAACAAAAAGAAATCGGTGCTGGATTTAGTCGAATGCTTTTTCAGCATCTATTGATATATGATCATATGGTTGTTTTTTGTTTTTGTTTTTGTTTGTTTTTATCCTCACCAGAGGACATTTTTCCATTTTTTGTTCAGATAGAGTGGGAGGGAGAGAGAGGAAGAAACATTGACGTGAAAGGAACACATCGAGTGGCCGCCTCCCGCATGACTCCAACCAGGGCCGGGGACAAACTGCAACTGAGGTTCGTGCCCTTAGCGGGAACCGAACCAGGGTGTCTCTGGACCGCAGGCTGACGCTCTAAGTGCTGAGCCAAACTGGCCAGGGCTCATATGGTTTTTATCTTTCATTTTTTTATGTGGTGTATCACATTTATTGATTTGCAAATATTGTACCATTCTTGCATCCCTGGGATGAATCCCACTTGGTCATGATGAATAATTTTTTGATGAATTGTTGGATCCGATTTGCTAATATTTTGTTAAGGATTTTGGCATCTGTGTTCATCAGGGATATTGGCCTGTAGTTTTCTTTCTTTGTAGTGTCTTTATCCGGTTTTGAAATTAGGATTAAGCTGGCCTCATAAAATGAATTTGGAAGTCTTCCGTCTTCTTGGATTTTTGGGAATAGTTTGAGGAGAATGGGTGTTAGATTTTCTTTGAATGTTCAGTAAAACTCCCCCATGAAGCCATCCGGGCCTGGGCTTTTGTTTGCAGGGAGGGTCTTGATTACATCTTCAATTTCCTTAGTTGTTATTGGTCTGTTCAAGTTTTCTGTCTTCTCCTGGTTTAGTTTTGGGAGACTGTGTGTTTCTAAAAATGATATTTATCTTTCATTTTTTAAATTTGATGTGTCACATTTATTGATTTGTGAATATTGTACCAGCTTGCATCCCTAAAATAAATCCCACTTGGTCATGGTGTATGATCTTTTTAATGTGTTGCTGCATCCTGTTTGCTAATATTTTGTTGAGGAGTTTGTCATCTGTGTTTATTGGGGATATTGGTCTGTAATTTTTTTCTTTGTAGTGTCTTTATCTAGTTTTGGAATTAGGATAATGCTTGCCTCATAAAAAAAGCTTGGAAGTCTTCCCTTCTCTTGCATTTTTTGGAATAGTTTGAGGAGGATAGGTGTTAGTTCTTTTTTTTTTTTTAATTTTTTAAATTTACTTTTGTTATAGATGTTTCTTCTTTTTCCCCCCAGACATCCTCCTCCCTATCCTGCTGCCCCCACCCCCCCCTCTGGCCCAGGTTCTTTGAATGTTTGGTAAAACTCACCTGTTAAGCCATCTGGTAGAGGACTTTTGTTTGCTGGGAGTTTTGTTTTGTTTAACTGCTTCAGTTTTATTGGTTGTTATCGGCCTATTCAGGTTTTCTGATTCCTTCTGATTGAGTTATTTAAGATAGTATGTTTCCAGGAATTTGTCCATTTCGCCCAGGTTGTCCAGTTTGTTGGCATATAGATGTTCATAGTATTCTCTTAGAATGCCTTGTATTTCTGTGGTGTCAGTTGTTACTTTGTTACTTTGCTTCTCTCTGATTTTATTTATTTGGGTCCTCTCTCTTTTTTTTATTTTTATCCTCACTCAAGGACATTTTTGCATTTATCTTCAGGTAGAGCAGGAGGGAGAGAGGGAGGAAGAGAGAGAGAGAAACATCGACATGAGAGAGACACATCGACTGGTTGCCACCCACACAACCCCAACCAGAGCCGGGGACAAACTGCAACCGAGGTATGTGCCCTTAGTGGTAACCCGGGACTCTCTGGTCTGCAGGCCGATGCTCTAACCGCTGAGCCAAACCGGCCAGGGCTCTCTTTGTTTCTTGATGAGTCTGGCTAAAGGTTGATCAGTCTTGTTTATCTTTTCAAAGAACCAGTTCTTGGTTTCATTAATCCTTTGTATTTTTTTTTTAATTTTATTTTTGGTCTCTGTCACTTATTTCCACTTTGATCTTTATTATTTTCTTCCTTCTACTTACTCTGAGCTTTTCTTGTTGTTCTTTTTCTTTTAGTTGTAGGGTTAGTTTATTTGACTTTTTCTTGTTTCTTTTTTTTTTTTTTTTTTTTTTTTAAATTTTATTGTTGAATGTATTAGATGTTCCTCATTTTTCCCCCATTGCCCCCCTCCTCCCCATTTCCGCCCCCCTCTTGCTTTTCCCCACACTGTTGTCTGTGTCCATTAGTTATGCATATATACATATAAGTTCTTTGGTTTATTTCTTCCCACCCCCCAACCCCCCTTCCCTTTGAGGTTTGTCAGTCTAACAACCAATTTATACTTCTTAATCCCTTCACCTTTTTCACCCCTCCCCCCAGCCCCTACCCATCTGGTAACCAACAAAAGTTCTCTGTATCTCTGAGAATGTTTCTGTTCTTCTTGTTCATTTTGTTTGTAGATTCAATTGTTGATAGATATGTATTTATTGCCATTTTGTTTGTTCATATTTTTTTATCTTTTTCTTCAAGAAGACCCTTCAACATTTCATATAATAATGGTTTGGTGGTGATGAACTCCTTTAGCTTTTCCTTGTCTGGGAAACTCTTTATATGGCCATCGATTCTAAATGACAGCTTTGCAGGATAGAGTAATCTTGGTTGTAGGTTCTTGCTTTTCATCACTGTGAATATTTCTTGCCACTCCCTTCTGGCCTGCAAAGTTTCTTTTGAGAAATCTGCTGACAGTCTTATGGGAACTCCCTTGTAGGTTACAAACTGCTTTTCTCTTGCTGCTTTTAAGATTCTCTCTTTGTCTTGAGCCTTTTGCATTTTGATGATGATGTGTCTTGGTGTGGGCCTCTTGGGGTTCATCTTGTTTGGGACTCTCTGTGCTTCCTGGACTTGTATGTCTGTTTCCTTCACCAAGTTAGGGAAGTTTTCTGCCATTATTGTTTCAAATAGGTTTTCGATTTCTTGTTCTCTCTCTTCTCCTTCTGGCACCCCCAAGATGCGAATGTTGGCACGCTTGAAGTTGTCCCAGAGGCTCCTTACACTATCCTCATTTCTTTGGATTCTTTTTTCTTTTTGCTGTTCTGATTGGGTGTTTTTTGCTTCCTTATATTCCAAATCGATGGTTTGCTTCTTGGATTTACCTACTCTACTATTGAATCTGTGTAAACTATTCTTTATTTCAGTTAGTGCCTCCTTCATATCTGACTGGTCCTTTTTTATGCTCTTGAGGCCCTCTCTAAGTTCACTGAGGTTCTCACTAAGTCCATTGAGCATCCTTATAAGCAGTATTTTGAACTCAGCATCTGTTAGGTTGCTTAACTCCATTTCACTTAGTTCTTTTCCTGGAGTTTTGTTCTGTTCTTTCATTTGGGACCTGTTTCTTTGTCTCCTCATTTTGGCTGCCTCCCTCTGTTTGTTCCTATGTATTACTTAGCAAGAGGTATAGGGCTAGCTGAGACCAGATGCTGCTTGTTTGAATGATTTTAGGAAAAGCTGAAGCAGGCTCCACGACAGGCCAATCCTATGGTGAAGCAACTGGCAACAGCTTGGGTGGGCCTGGAAGTTGGGTGGGGCGGGGCCTCAGGGAATCACCAGGGCGGGGCCAACAGTGTGAGCCAGGTTGCTGGAGTCTCAGATATGGCGGCGTCTGCCGGCTCAGGAAGGGCTCACCAAAGGAACAAAAGCCTCTGTTAGCACGTCTGTCCAGGAGAAAGCTGCCTCTCCAGCCCTCGCTCCAATGCCAAACAGCTCAGTTCTTCCCCATATGATTCTGGTGCCTTTCAGGCTGCCTCCCCCACGCTGGAGCCTGGAGGGTGGGAGTCCGAGTAAGTCCGAGCGCGGGCCCTTTAAGAGGAGCTGCTGGGGGCTCCAGCCGCCTCAGCCTCAGTTCCCGCTGGTTTTTCCAGCCAGAAGTTATGGGGATTTCTCTTCCTGGCACTGGGACCCTGAGCTGGGCACCTGGTGTGGGATGGGGACCACTCAGCCCTCTGGGAGGACCTTCCCAGCCGAGGTATCCCAATTTTTATCTGCCACACGTGGGTGTGGGACCAGCCTGTCGCTCCCCCGCCCCTCCTACCAGTCTCGATTCGGCTTCTTCTTTAATTTCGTAGTTGTAGGACTTCCATTCAGCTTGATTTCAGGCGGTTTTGAATGATGGTTGTTCTGTAGTTTAGTTGTAACTTTGATGTGGTTGTGGGAGGACGCGATACCGCGTTTACCTACGCCGCCATCTTGACCGGAAGTCTCTCTTGTTTCTTGAGGTAGGCCTGTAATTCTACAAACTTCCCTCTCAGGACCGCTTTCCCTGTGTCCCATAGTTTTTGGGTTCATTTTCATCTGTTTCCTGGAAGTATTTTATTTCTTCCTTGATCTAATTCGTAACCCATTCATTGGAATTGGTTTAACTATGTACTATTTAGCCTCCATGTGTCTGAATGTTTTTGAGTTTTGTTTATTTTTATTGTAGTTGATTTCTAGTTCATGCCATTGTGATCGAGAAGATGCTGGTCATAATTTCAGTTTTCTTGAACTTGTAAAGACTGCTTTTGTGTTCTAACATGTGTTTTGTCTTAGAGAATGTTCTTTGTGCACTTGAAGAATGTATATTCTGCAGCTTTTTTTTTTAAGTGAAATTTTATTTTATTTTCTGCAGCTTTGAGATGAAACGTCCTGTAAATATCAATTAAATCCATCTTATGTAGTATATAGTTTAAAGTCACTGTTATCTGGTTGATTTTTTGTCTGGAAGATCTTTCCAATGATGTCAGTGGGGTTAAAGACCCCTGCTATTACTGTATTGCTGTGTGTCTCTCCCTTAAAGTACTCCAGGAGATTTTTAATATGTTTATTAAAACATATTAATATTTGGTCCACATATGTTTACCAGGGTTATATCCTCTTTTTGGAACGATCCTTTTAGTATTATGTAGTGACCTCCTTTGTTTTTTGTTATGGCCTTTGTTTTAAAGTCTATTTTGTCATATATAAGCATTGCTGCCCCTGCTTTTTTCCCCCCCCCCCCCATTTGCTTGGAAATGTTTTTTCCATTCCTTCACTTTCATATTGTGTGAGTCTTTTATTCTTAGGTGAGTCTCTTGTAGACAGCATATATATGGGTCGTGTTTTCTTATCCATTCAGCTACTTTATGTCTTTTAATTGGAACATTTAATCCATTTACATTTATGGTTATTATTGATAGGTACTTATTTATTGACACTTTAATTCTTTTTTTTTTTTTTTTTTTTCCTATCCTCACCCGAGGACATTTTTTCATTTTTTGTTCAGATAGAGTGGGAGGGAGAGAGAGAGAGAAACATCGACGTGAAAGGGACACATCGAGTGGCTGCCACCCGCACAACCAACCAGGGCCGGGGACAAACTGCAACCGAGGTACATGCCCTTAGCGGGAACCGAACCCGGGTCTCTCTGGACCGCAGGCCGACGCTCAACCGCTGAGCCAAACCGGCCAGGGCGACACTTTAATTCTTTATGCTTGTGTTTCCCTACCCCCCCCCCCCCCCTCTCTCTCTCTCTCTCTCTCTCTCTCTATATATATATATATATATATATATATATATATATATATATACATATACATTTCTTTTTTTTTAAATCCTCACCCGAGTATGTTTTCCCATTAGAGTGGGGGGGAGAGAGAAGCATCGATTTGAGAGACACATCGATTGGTTGCTTCCCACACGACCCCAACCAGGGCCGGGGACTGAACTGCAACCGAGTTACCTGCCCTTGACTGGAATCAAACCCGTGACTCTTTGGTCACGGGCCGATGCTCTCACCACTGAGCCAAACTGGCCAGGGCTTTTCTTCTTTTTCTTACAACAGTTCCTTTAGTATTTCTTGCAATGTTGATTTGGTGGTAATAATGTCCTTTAGCCTTTCTTTGTCTGGGAAGCTCTTTATTTTACCATCAAAATAAATAATAGTTTTACTGGGTAGAGTAGTCTTGGTTTCAGATTCTTGCTTTTCATTACTTTGAATACTTTATGCCAGTCCCTTCTGGCCTGAAGTAATTCTGTGTTTGTTTTTATGTATTATACCTGCTATGATTCCCAGTCTCTGTTGGTGGCCTTTTGTAGTAAATGTTCTGTAGGACCCAGTGGTGTGGTCTCCTTCAGCTCCTGAGCTGGATGCTCTAGGATTGACAGTTTTGTGGGTTATTTGGGTTCTTCTGTTATAATTGGGTCTTGATTGTTGTTTTCCCATTCGTCGGTAGGATCTCCTCTCAGGCTGGTAACTGTGAAGCTCAACCTTGACCACGTTGAGTGAGCTGTTGTGTAGGTGCAAATGGATCTTCCATGCCGCTTTTAACCAGTTAAGGGAGTTAGGGTATAGTTTCTGGGTCGCTGCCGCTGCCTCCTAAACCTACATAGTTAGTTTCCCCTGGAAATCAGTAGTTCATTATTTAATGTGTTGAATTTAGTTTACTTTGAGTTGGATATAGATAAAAAAGAAAGCACTACCTGGGAGGCAGAGTTAGAAGAATATGCCCGAAGGAGAGCAAGGAAGTCATGGAAGTAAAGGGAAGGGATAGTTCAATAAGGGAGGGAGGTCAGCACATGGAGAGAGGTTGACAGATCAAGTAAGACAAGGCCAATATTTAAAAGCAACGAGCCCTGGCCGGTTTGGCTCAGCGGTTAGAGCATTGGCCCATGGACCAGAGAGTCCCGGGTTTGGTTCCCGCTAAGGGCACATACCTCGGTTGCAGTTTGTCCCCTACCCTGGTTGGGGTTGTGTGGGTGGCGGCCAGTCGATGTGTCTCTCTCAAATCGATGTTTCTCTCTCTCTCTCTTCCTCCTCCTCTCCTTCCCGCTCTATCTGAAGATAAATGCAAAGATAAAAAGAAAAAAAGAAGAGCAACGAGATTGTTGTGGTTTAATGAGTGTAATTTCAGTGGATGGGGAGGGGTAGAAGTCATATTGAAGGGTGTGGCGAGTAAGTAAGAAAGTTGAAAGAGTAAATAGACATAGCTCTTTGATACAGTTTTTTAGAGATGGTGAAGACAGAGATGCTGACTGAAGGGGATATGAAGTAGACTTCTTCCATTGACCCCAAGTTCCTTGAGAGTAGGATAATGTTCTCTTTACCTCTTATTGAATATTGCACCTTGTCCCTTTGCTAGAGCAAATGCCAGAATGTAAGTTACCTGAGGACAGAAACTATCTAATTTTCCTTATACACAGAACCTGACACATCATATATATTTAATAAATTCTTGAATGAATCAGAAAAGATATATATTTTCTCTTTTTATATTAAAAAATGAAATAATTTTTTCTTTTTCTTTCTAGATCAAGCATATGATGGCTTTTATTGAACAAGAAGCCAATGAAAAAGCAGAAGAAATAGATGCAAAAGTAAGACTTCATTTCTTAGACTTAAGAAGTTACAAAGTTTTATATTGTTTTTTTTTGCTAAATAATAATTAGTAAAATTGTTTAACAATGCATTGCATAGGACTAATAAGAATATCTCTTATCTTTACCATTAAAAATCAAAATTTTTTTCTAACCATTCTGATGGCCATTAAGTGTCCTGAAATTTTGTGGTAGGGAGTAGAAAAGTAACGGGTGGGAAAGAAATGACACAGCAGCCCTGGCCAGTTTGGCTCAGTGGTTGGAGCGTCGGCCCACGGACCGGAGAGTCCCAGGTTTGGTTCCCGCTAAGGGCATGTACCTTGGTTATGGTTCATCCCAGGCCCCGGTTGGGGTCGTATGGGTGGCAACCAGTCGATGTGTCTCTCTCACATCCATGTTTCTCTCTCTCTCTTCCTCCCTCTCTCCCTCCTGCTCTATCTGAAAATAAATGCAAAAACGTCTTTGGGTGAGGATAAAAAAAAAAGAAATGACACATATTCCTCAGAGGAGAATTCCAGCTAATATATGCAAATAACTTCCCTCTACAAGAAAGTGGAGCTTAAATTTTCTCCCCAACCACCATCCTTATCAGAGTGTGGGCTGAACTTAGTGACCAACTTCCAAAGAAGAGAATATGGAAAAGACAAAAATAGTAACTTTACGGTAGAGAAATAAGACTTTACTAAGTCCTCACAGTTAACATCACCAGTGATGTGGATAATTCATCAGGTTACCCCTAAATATGATAGGAGGAGGACACTTCACCTATGTGGTATTTTCCCTGCTGGTTTGGCTCAGCGGTTGGAACGTCGGCCTGCGGACCAGAGAGTCCCGGGTTCGCTTCCCGCTAGGGGCACATACCAAAAAAAAAAAACCTATAACACCAGCCTAATTAATTTTTGAAAAGGGATATTCTGTAAAATAACAATACTCTTCAAAACTATCAAAGTCATAAAAATAAGGAAAGACTTAAGAAGCTGTCACGATCAGATGAGATTTAAGGAGACACATGACCAAATAAAAGGTGTATCCTGGATAATATTTTAGAAGAGAAAAGGACGGTAGGTAGCAACAAAGGAAACTGAATAATATATGGATTTTGATTCATTATAATGGTTGGTGTTAATTTCTTGGTTTTCAAAAATCATGTATATAAGATGTTAAGATGATTTAAAAATGGGGAAATTGGGTGAAGGTAGTCTAACATTTTTGCAATTTATCTGTAAATCTAAAATTTTCCAATTGAAACATTAAAAAATTAAATTAAAAAGGGAAAGCAATGATTGATTAATTTTCTCATGGAATCCAGCATTCAGACATTTAGCCTCTGTGACTAAGTGTGATGGTTGGTTAAGGAAGGTATAGTATTTAAAAAATAAATAGTTTGCCCAGGCCAGAGTTGCTCAGTGGTTAGAGCGTTGGACCGCACACTGAGGGGGTCACAGATTCGATTCTGGGTCAAGGGCACATACCTGGGTTGCAGGTTCAATCCCTGGCCCCATTTGGGGCACATGTGGGAGGCAACCAATTAATGTGTCTCTTTCATATCGATGTTTCTCTCTCTCTTTCCCCCCTCCCTCCATCCCTTTCATTCTCTAAAAATCAATGAAAAAATATCCTCAGGTGAGGATTAACAAAAAAGTAAAAATATAGTTTGGAAGTATATAAGCTATAAAATGAAAGCTCCTATCATTACAAAGGTGATAGTCAGCATTTAGGAATTGTGTAGATATTTCCAGTTGCACGTTGTTTATACACAGAATATCACATTGTTGTTTAGGCAATACCCAAATTTTCTAAACTTCAAATTTTGTGTTCTTTTCATTAGCCCTCTAGTAAGCAAAATAATTGAATTTAGAATAAGTAATAATATTTTTATATACAGAATATTCTATCTGATTATATCTTTTGTAACTTTATTGCTGGGTACTATTATCCTTGATCAGATTTTCAGTCTTCTGATTCATTATTTATGATGAAAATCACTGGTCATTCCTTTTTTTTTTTCATAATTGATTTGAGAGAGAGAGAAACATCGATTTGTTGTTCTACTTATTTATGCACTCATTGGTTGATTCTTGTTTGTGCCATGACCAGGGGATCAAACCCTCAACCTTGACATATCGAGACAACGCTCTAACCAAATGAGCTACCCGGCCAGGGCCTGATCTTTTCTTCTGAGTAAATTAGGTGATCTTTGAAGACGAATTATAATAAATTTCCTGGTTTTGATATAGAATAATATGATTGTAAACAAGTACCCCTTGGTTACCAACTGCTTAAAATAAAACTGTCAAAATCTGGCGTATGAATTAATTCCCTGGTAGGCAGAAGAAGAGTTCAACATTGAGAAGGGTCGTCTTGTGCAAACCCAGAGACTGAAGATTATGGAATACTATGAGAAGAAAGAAAAGCAGATAGAGCAGCAGAAAAAAATGTAAGTACATCCTGGTCACACAGTATTAAACTAAGGAAATTTTACAAAGTCAGTGGGACAAGAGAATAGAGCAGGTGCTTTGTAGTCAAGCAAATATGGGTTCCTGTCTTAAATGGATAACTTACTACTTGTTTGACCTTGGGCAAGTTGCTATCTTCTCTTTCCTCATTTGTCAAAGTGGAAGTCTCACAGGATTATTAAAAGATTAAGCTGGAGTAACTGATAAGAAATTGCTTGCCCCTTGGTAAGCACTTAATAAATATTTCCTTATCTTTGAAAATTAGTTGGTAGAAATAAATATATTTTAGTAGAGTTCTCTTTGGGGTATGTACAAAGAGAAGTATTTGTACATACATAGGAAGCTATATATTTCTCAATGGTTTTTTTTTACACTGTACTGATACTATTTTTTCATATCTTTTGCAGTCAGATGTCCAATTTGATGAATCAAGCAAGACTCAAAGTCCTTAGAGCGAGAGATGACCTTATTACAGTGAGTAGCCCCTATTAGTTATATAATTATAAAATGTTTATTTGCCTATTATACAGAATTTGCTAGTTAACATTGTCTAATTAAAGAGTTGAATGATTTTTAGAGAGAGAACATAAATACAAAAATGAATAAGATATGTGCCTTGTCTTCAAGGACCCTGTGATCTAACAGCTCATAGACTCTCCTGGATCATACAGCACGTCATGGGTGGACTACAGTACAGGAGGGTGATGGGCACTAGGGAGGCTAGCAAGGTAGGCTGGAGTTAATACAGGGGCCATGTGTGCAGGCCAGAGAGCTTCACCTGTTTTTAACAGAAAGCTTCATCGAAGTTTTTATTTTACTTTATGGAGGTTATCATAAATAAGATTCATGTATGAGTGTGTAGGCTGAATTTAACAGGGAAGAGGTTAGACACAAGAAAACCATTTGGGAAGTCTTGTCATCCTAGGAAGAGGGCAGAAATCTACAAAAACATGCCACTTAATTGAGAAACCCTAGCGGTGTTAGAATTATATTCAGAAACTAAGCAAGGATGCCTGCTGCTTTTCCACTGTTATTCATTGTTATTACAGAGGCCCTAGATTCCTTATAAAATGGAGAAATAAGAGTTATATACATATTAGAAAGGAAGAAACAATTATCATTTTTGCAGATATGTTTGTCTACACAGAAAATACAACATCCATAAAACAGTAAGAACTAGTAATTAGTTCAAAAGATGACTGGCTACACAGAGAACTTACAGAAATTAAGTTTTTTATATGCCAACGATAACCAATTAGCAAGTAAAATAAAAAGTAGATCTCTTTATAATAGCTACAAAAATTACTTAATTTGGGGGAATAAATGTAAGTGAATAAGACCTATATGAAAAAACTATAAAACTTGAATATATGGAAAACATACCATTTTCTTAGATGATTAAAGAAACAAATTGATACTGTAAGATGTGATTCTTATTAGATGAATCTAACATGGTGTCAGTGTTGACACATTTTACAGGAAGCTGTTCCAGATGTTGACTACTGATTGATTCCCTCTCTTCTAAGTTCACCACCAAATGTTGAATTTCAGCCCTCGCTGACTAGGAGATTGTTGGTTCCATTAACAAAATGGGAAGCTAGAAGGACAAGCTGTTTCAGGAAAAATAATCAGCTCACTTTTGGACATACTTTGAGGGACGTGGACCAAGAAAATATATTGCTGCTTCGATATTTAGGCCCAGAGTCAAAAATGACAAGTGTGACAGCTAGTGTGTAGATACTATTTGTACAATTCAAGAGTTTAGAGGCATATAGCTTAAATGTTTCAGTAGCCTTTCTAAATGTGAGTACCAAGAGTTGTAGCGCATATTGTTAAATGTTATAATCTTGACCAGTTATGCTGCCTTTATGAAGAGTTATGATTTTAAAAGTGGAAAGGATCCTGAGAAAGATCACTTAATATCCTATAGAAACACTTTGGATGCTACATTCTCTGCTGGCACTGTCTCAGATGGCATACTTAGGTTTTGTAACCAGATGTAAATAGCCCAGTGGTTTAGTAGATTTGACTTTACTTTTTTGTTTTTTAATTTTTTTTCTTTATTGATTTTTAGAGAGAGAGGGAGGGAGAGATAGAAACATAGATGAGATAGAACATCGATTAGCCGCCTCCTGCATGCCCCTAACTGGGGATTGGGCCCATAACCTGGGCATGTGCCCTGACTGGGAATCGAACTGGCGACTTCTTGGTGCATGGGTCGACACTCAACCACTGAGCCACACCGGCCGGGCTAGTTATTTTTTATTTGTTAATCCTCACCTGAGGATATTTTTCCATTGATTTTTTTTTTTTTTTAATAGAATGGGAGGGAGGGAGAAAGAGAGAGAGAGAGAGTGCACGCTTGAAACATCAATGTGAGAGAGAGACACATCGATTAGTTGCCTCCCGCATGACCCAGAGTGGGCCAGGGATCAAACCCACAATGGAGGTGCATGTCCTTGATCAGGAATCGAGACTAGAAATTGAACCTGCGACTCTTAGGTCCGAGGGCCGTCACTCTAACTGCTGAGCCAAACCTGCCAGGGCTGTGTGTGTGTTTTTTAAGGGAGATGGAAAACACTTAAATTCTTGTTCATTGGTCTTGTAGTAGAGATTTCTAGTGTTATGGTTTAAAGAGAGATGAAATAGAAATGTCTTTGAGGAAGGCCTGCTGATCTTCAAACTAGGCAGGACCGAACTAGACAAGACTTTGATGTTGATGTCATAGCTTTTGTTTTCCCATTTTCCAGGACCAGAATTCTATTATTTTTAGACTCCTTGGAGGCAGTTAGATTCAAGTGAACAGTTAATGCCTTGGAAACGCATAAAATACTGATATGTAAGCTGACACACCAACTGTGGTAATTTATACATATCTCCTTAGAAAAGCTGCATGGGGTACCAGTTTATAATCAGAAAGTTGTTTAAATTTAGAATCAGAGTGTCACTAGGATATCAGTGGTTTGTAACATTATTGATTATAATTACCTTTCAGACTAGCATAAAGAAAGAATATTAAAATCAGCCCGGCTGGTGTGGTTCAGTGGTTGAGCATCGATCCTGCACCAAGAGGTCACTGGTTTGATTCCCAGTCAGGTCACATGCCCAGGTTGTGGGCCCAATCCCCAGCGGGGGGCATACAAGAGGCAGCCAATCAATGTTGTCTCTCATTGATGTTTCCATCTCTCCCTCTCCCTTCCTCCCTCTCTAAAATCAATAAAGAAAAAAAAATTTTTTTTTTAATTTAAAATAAGCAGGGAATTTTTTGAGATAACTCATTGTTGGTATTGTGATCTCTATCCAGATGTTATGTTTTTTTCTTTAAATGAAAAATAGGATCATCTTATATAACTCTTAATAGCTTGCTTTTCAAATCTGTATCATATAACCCTTTCCATGTTAGTCAGCTGTCGGTTTCTGAACTGATTAATAATCTGGGCTATTCTGCTAGTGTGTGAGCTCCCTGGGAGCCATGATGGTTGCTTTGTGCTTCCTTGTATCAATGCGCTCAGGACAGCATCGGGTTTATCATATCGCAGAGAACATGTTGCATGGAAACACAGCAGTAAGCTGGGAAGCAAGCATATGAGCCAGTACAGCCACATGATCGGTTTTATGCCAACTACCCAGGTGTGTACCTAACTCTTTCTTTTCCACTCATTGTAGGACCTACTAAATGAAGCGAAACAGAGACTTGGCAAGGTGGTAAAAGATACAACTAGGTACCAAGTGCTGCTGGATGGACTGGTCCTCCAGGTATCCTTATAGGCCAAGTCTATTACAGTTTATAGCCAGTTCTTATAAAACTGACAAGGTATATTAGAGGCCAGCTCTCTTTTTCCTCTTTTCTTTAATTTTTTTTAGAGAGAGAGAGAGAAACATCGATGTGAGGGAGAAACATCGATTGGCTGCCTCCTGCACGCCCCCCACTGGGGATTGAGTCCGCAACCCGGGCATGTGCCCTGACCAGGCATCGAACCGGGACCTCTCAGTCCGTGGACGGTACTCATCCACTGAGCCACCTCAGCCGGGCTCTTTTTCCTCTTTCCTCATCTTAGCTCTTAGCTCTTTTCCTTTTGCTCTGTTCCTTGTCTGACAGAGAAATGTATGTTACATGAGAAGACAGTGAGGTCTGCCTGGGCAGGTAAGACTTCTAGGCTTACCACTTTTTTTTTTTTTTTTTTTAATCCTCACCCGAGGACATTTCTGCATTTATCTTCAGATAGAGTGGGAGGGAGAGAGGGAGGAAGAGAGAGAGAGAAACATCAATGTAAGAGAGGTACATAGACTGGTTGCCACCCGCACAACCCCAACTGGGGCCGGGGACAACTGCAACTGAGGTACGTGCCCTTAGCGGGAACCAAACCCAGGTCTGTCTGGTCCACGGGCTGACGCTCTAACCACTGAGCCAAACCGGCCAGGGCTAGGCTTACCACTCTTTAAATTAGTTTCCCTAATTTGATTTCACCGCTAAAATACTTGCTTTAGATATTGGGGTTCAGACCAAAGGCTGTATACTTTTTTTTTTGGTACATGCCTCTAGCGGAAACTGAACCCGGGACTCTGGTCCGCAGGCTGATGCTCCAACCACTGAGCCAAACCGGCCAGGGCTACTTTTTTTTTAAATGCTGTATACATTTTAACTCTTTACTACTTGTCCCTGAATCCTTATTTTACTTACGCTAATTACAATAATATTTTTCCCCAGTAAATTTTGTTTCTACTACCTGAGCATTGGGTGTATTTATCTGGTTTATGATATCAAGATCTTGTTTCCATGTTCTTGTATTATACATTGTCTTTGAGGGATAGTTATAAGGGGAAAATTTTTTTCAAAAGTGGATGGAAGAATCAAAAACATTCTATTTTGCTGTTGCTTAATTTTATAGCTTTTATTCCATGCTAATTGCTTCTGATTGTGTCGTAGGGTTTGTACCAGTTATTGGAGCCCCGGATGATTGTTTGTTGCCGGAAACAGGATTTCCCTCTGGTAAAGGTAAAGAACTTAGAAAAAGAAATCTTTTTTTTGAAAGAGCAGAAATGGGGATGAAATGCATGCTCTAATGGATGACAGCTCAACCATGGGGATTAGAGGGGGCTCAACAGATTGTAGATACTCACTGAAGTGACCTCAGCTTCTGATTTCTTAAAGAGGTCACATTGCCATCTGAGTTCGTACCTGCTCCCTTTCTGGAGACTTTGTAATACCCTAGTCTTCTGAAAATGCAGCAACAGAGGCAGCACCTACTGGAATTGAGCAGAGACAGGCAATGCTATCTTTTTTTTTTTTTTTTAATCTTTACCCAAGGATATTTTTCCATTTATTTTCAGACAGAGTGAGAGGGAGGAAGGAAGGGCGGGAGAGAGAGAGAGAAACATCGATGTGAGAGAGACACATCTACAGGCTGCCTCCCGCATGACCTGACCAGGGCCAGGGACGAACCGCAACCGAGGTACGTGCCCTTGATCAGAACCGAACCCGCAACTCATCGGTCCATGGGCCGACACTCTAACCGCTGAGCCAAACCAGTCAGGGCCAGACAATGCTATCTTAAAGTGGCAAACTTCTCTCAAACCAGTGAGGCTTGGCTCTAGCCTAATACATTCCTAGTCCTAGAGAAAGAAGGTGGGTACCAGAGAGAGGTTGATCAACAGTGAAAACATCACTGTAGCTCCAGAGGCAAATATTGAGGTGCTCCTCCATGCCCTGCCTAAGAGAGAAGGTGCCCTGGTCTGAAGGATGACCTGCTGGCCCCACGACAGGCGCACACAGGCTGTAGTAGTAGGTGGACGCACTGTGCTGAAGGAGCCTGAGGTGGGACACCTCAGGTCAAAAAGCATGGACTCCCCTAGCTGTAGTTCTGTGCCATCAAATTGCTCTTTAGATTAAATTCTTCCATATGGCTTGCTTTCAGGCGGGGAAGTGAGTGCTTAGTCCCTTACATTCATACATTTATAATACATGATATATTTTCATCATCCCTAAATAACTTGTCTCCTAGGAAAGGAAATGTACCAGCCAGATTACTTAGGTGTTTATTCCCCTTGGTCTCTGTGATAAGTTAGTAAACTGTGGTTCTAGTTTATAAATCATGTCCGTAACATGGACCCATGTTTGTGCTGACAGCCTCGTTTGTGAGCCTTTACAGCAGAGGTAGATGTAACCGAGTTCCCTGGGGTTGGCCATCTTGCCATGGAGGCAGGTCCAGCTGCCGACTGGCTTTTCTAGATGACACAACGGTATTGCTGGATGTCAAGCAAGTTTCTTCTTGAAATTAATACTGTCAACATCCAATGTCCCGAGTAGTTCTCCTAAGTGGTGCTATATTAGATTTGAGGAGCAGGGAAGAGTAGAATATATGCATAAATCTGCTCAATTGGTAATATTGTCAGGGGAAAACATTAACATTCCTTCATAGAAAATGTTAGTTACATTTGTACTAGAGTATACAATATTATTCAAAGGACATTCCACTAATTATGTTTTATCACACTAATTGCAGTATAGTAGGTAAAAACTCACTTTCATCTATTTTTTTCCAGTGAGCTTATTTCTTTGTAAAATTGGTAAAATGTACATAACAAAAAGTTAACCATTTTAAATGGACAATTGCTTTAAGTATAATACATGCATTGTTGTGCAGCCATCACCACCATCCCCAGAACGTTTCATCTTCCCTAACTGAAACTCTGTCCCCGTTGAACACTCACTCCCCGATCCCCTCATCCCTGCCCCTAGCAACCACCACTCAACTTTCTGTGTCCATGAATTTAACTACTGTAGGTACTTTATATAAGTAGAATCAGAGTATTTGTCCTTTGTGTCTGGCTTAGTTCACTGAGCACAATGTCCTCAGGTCCGTCTTGTGTTGCAGCATGTGTCAGAATTCCCTTCCCTCGTAGGGCTGCGTTGTATGGACACACCACCTTCTGTTCCTCTGCTCACCTGTCAGCGGACACTGGGGCTGCCCCACTGTTTGGTTGTTGGAACAGAGCACCTTTTTGAGTCTCTGCTTTTTACCTATTTGGATGGACCCAGATGTAGAATTGGAGGATCATATAGTAAATCTTTGTTTAATTTTTTGAGGAATTGCCACACTGTTTTCTACAGTGGCTGTACCGTTTTACATTCCAGTAGCAATTTATCTATTCTTTTACTTGAAATATATAGATAGCTGCTTGTATAATTTGTGGGGTTTTTGTTTTTGGAAAAAATAGTTTCTGCTAAAACCTGTCGTCATTTTCTGCTGTTTCAGGCTGCAGTGCAGAAAGCAATCCCTATGTACAAAATCGCCACCAAAAGAGATGTCGATGTCCAAATTGATCAGGAGACCTACCTGCCTGATGAGATGTAAGGAGTATTCCTGCTTTAACATCTGCTTTCTCTCACTGGGAGGATGGCCTTTATACTGGGCCTTTTGTAAACTGCATTTTCTCCAAGGCCCTCTTTGTCACAGGACAGAGGTGTGGCTGTTTTTTCTGTCCGTGCTTGGTTGTGGTTCTTCCTTGTTAGTCAGGTAGACACTCTAAAAGTCTAGATTCTTAGGTCATTCAGTGTATTCTGCAGAAAAGCAGCACTAATTCTGGACCCAGAACTCGAAGCTGGGTCCAAATCTCTTACCTGCTAAAGAATATAATCTCTACTTCTAAGTAGTTACCAGAAACGAGAAAAGTAGTCACGGATAGCTAAACCGATGGCTGGGCTCCTAGGGCACAGAACTGAAAACCCCGCTGGCACTTCTGTTGACTGAGGCGATGATGGAACACTTCTGCAGCATCCCTAGTAAACTTCATGCAGTTGGGACAGGCAGTAAAAGCTGCTGAGAAGGGTAGAGCTAGATTATCTCTCCATTGCATCTGTCTGAATTATGCTGACATTGCAGAGAGCCCTTGGGACACGGGCGGAGTTGAAAGAGCACCAGACATGTCAGACCTGTGTGGCCATGGGACCTGGAGCCTAATCTATCATCTGTAGAATGGGATCTGTGATTTTGCTTTTTTGTTTCATAAAATGAGGAAAAGAGATGGAATAGTGTTTATGTGGAAGTGCGGAAATGCTTTATAAACTAAGAAGGTATGTAAGAGTAGAAAAGGCTTGCGCATACTGTCAGGTTCAGGTTTGATTCTCCACTCTGCACGCACTGGCTAGGTAGTCTTAGACAGGTTGGCTCATCTCACCGAGCCTTGATTTCCTCATCTAAATTGGGATTAACATCTACCTCACAGAACTCTTGGAAGCTTAAATGATGTGATGTCTACAGCACTTACCACAGCCTGGTACATGCCCAGGGTCCAGTGCACCTGGCTCTCCTGTCAGATAGGCGTTACTGTGGAGAGGAAGCAGGCAGGATGATAAATGATAGGTTTCAGTCGAGGCCACTGTTCCCAAAACCTTTGGGGCCAGGTGTTTTGAATTTCAGCATTTATAAAAGTTAATGGAGGACATATACCACATGTTACACACTATCTCCAAGTAGGTCTGAACATAAGGGACATTCACACTGTGAGGGATAAATAGTAAGGATAGATTTGTTAGTTGTGTGCTGCCCAGTGACTAGAGGTCAGTGCAGGTTTTTGCATCACACAAATTAAGTTTTTTTGTTTCAGAGCTTTCTGAATTTCAGAATTTCAGATGAAGGATTGTGGGCTTACTCCAGTGGAATTTTAAATATTGCCATTTTACTCAATAAATTTGTCATTTTATTAAACCTCTTTAAGCCTGTCTCATTTATAAAATGGTGAGGATACCAAGACTCAGGGTTATTGGGAAGACAGAAGTCCTGGAAAGCCCTGGGTTTCACGTTCAGTGAGTGCCTGGCACCCAGGAGACATTCCCACTGAGTGGTGGTCTTCCTTCCATTACTCCCCAGCTAAGACAAAAAGTTGTATTACGGACGGTGGGGTCAGGATTTCAGCAAAGAGCCAACCATGCCCTTATGAACAATATAGTCTGTTACAGAAACCAAAGGTAGATAAAACAAAGAAATGGCCGTGAGGGGGTATGAAGAAGATAATATTAAGGTCATAGTCCATTAAAATTTCCCAAAGAAAATTTGCAAAACCTTACCCAGCCTTTGTCTCATAGCCTGCTTATTTCAAGAAATATTTGATGAAGTAAAATTTTGGTGTAGCAAAAGAATTCCATTCCCTGAGGCTCTGTATTATAGAAGTGGACCCATTTGTCTCATGCCTGTGAGGTGCTGAGAAGCTGAGGAAAGGAATCGGAAGTGAGGTATGGCTCGAGGCAGGCCTTTCGAAGGGGGTTTGATAAAGGGTGACAGTGCTATCTTTCATCTGACACACAGCTTGGCCTTACCAGTACCCCTGGTAATCAGCAGGATTGGGCCTTGAGGAAACATTCAGATGAGGATTCTTTATCTGTTCATGTGCAAACTGGGACTAAACCCTGCCCCTTCTGATTGTTGTTATAACAGAAAATCAGATTGGCACGTAGCAGTCACTGGGTAAATGATGGTTATTATCAACATCCATACCTTAAATCCTAAGAAGTTTTTGAATTTATTTCGAGCTTACTGCTTGTGTTTATTGGCAACTTGTATTGTTTAGACACTCCACACCCCAAAACTTTCCTCCAAGAGAATCAAGTAATTATTCCATGTGTGTCTGACTTCCTCAAATCCATAAAAATTATTTCCTCTGTTCTTTGCAGAGCTGGTGGAGTTGAGATCTATAATGGGGATCGTAAAATAAAGGTTTCCAATACCCTAGAAAGCCGACTGGATCTCATAGCTCAGCAGGTGAGTGTGGGAATACTTCCCTGTAGTTGGCCGTTACTTTGAACTGATACAGGAACACATCCATTCACTGATGTTTGGGCTTTGTTGCTCTCTACATTTTTTGACATTTTCTTAAAAAGTACGGGATTAGGCATTTACTGAAGCAGTACCATTTACATGAGAGAGGATTTGGGGTCAGAATAAGGGTCTTGTTTGTCTAGGATTATAACGTAAACATTTACTGCATGTGGAGATGCTGACTTAAGTTCTTTCTCCAGCTAGAATGGCAACTAAAGTAAATAACTTGTTTAAAGAGATTACCATAGGGCTGCCACTCTTCAAATGGTCCGGTGTTTGTACAAATAAACTTTGGAAACAAGGCAGAAAAATTTGTTTCAAAGTGCTGGGCATCTCCCTATAGTGCTGATCTGCTGCCAGCTTGTCTTACAGCTAAAGCACTTTGTCGCTGAGGAGATGGATTCTCTTGTAACTTGAGCCATACAGCTTTGTTGCCCAACAGAGTAGCTGCTCGCTACAAAGGATATTTAAATTAAGTAAAATTAAAAATTCAGTTCCTCAGCTCTGCTAGCCACATTTCAAATGCACAGTAACCACATGTGGCTAGTGGCTACTCTATTGAACACACAGCCTTAGTAGTTTGAGGTTAAATCCTAAGGATTTTTCAGTTGCAGTAACGAGTACCTCAGCACAACTTGCATTATATGTTTCCTTGGCACTCAGTAAATATTTGTTGAGAGAAAGAATGTAGGTGATACATATATTATGATGAGGAGATAAAACTGTTAACAGACTCTTCTCCCAGCATCACAATATAACAGAAGCCTTGGGTAGTAATGCCTTTATTTTATTTTTTAATTTAGCAATTTTTTTTTTTTTTTTAATTTTCACCGGAGGGTATTTGTTTTCATTGATTTTTTTTTTTTTTTTTTTTTTTTTAAGACAGTGGGCGGGAGGGAGGGTGAGTAAGAGAAACATTGAAGTGAGAGAGACACATGGATTGGTTGCCTCCTGCACTTACTCTGACTGGGGCCAGGGATTGAACCTGCAACCCAGGTATGTGCCCTTGACCAGGAATCAAACCCACAACCCTTTGGTCTGCGGGCTAGCGCTCTATCTGCTGAGCCAAACTGGCCAGGGCTCTTTGTCCCCTTTAAAGCAGTTAGTCTTAACCCTAACTTTGTGACTGGTTAAGTTTCTTACCGAGGGTCCTGTGACAGATTCGATGCTCGTAGCTTTGTGATATCCTTTCCAGCTGTTTAGGGGTTCATGACCTACCATCTCTGTTAAGATGTATGGTTCCTCATAAATGGTGATGGAAGGAGACTTGGCTTTGGGTGGTGAACACACAAGACAATGTACAGATGCTGTATTATAGAATTATACCCCTGAAACCTATATACTTTTATTAACCAATGTCACCCCAATAACTTCAAAATTTAAAAAAAAGATGTGCAGTTCTTCCCAAGTTCTCTGATCGACAGTGCTTATTTATTAAAGATCAGCCCTGGCCGGTTTGGCTCAGCGGTTAGAGCATCGGGCCTGCGGTCCAGAGAGACCCGGGTTCGGTTCCCGCTAAGAGCACGTATCTCGGTTGCAGTTTGTCCCCGGCCCTGGTTGGTCGTGCGGGTGGCAGCCACTCGATGTGTCCCTTTCACGTCGATGTTTCTCTCTCTCTCTCTTCCTCTCTCTCCCTCCCACTCTATCTGAACAAAAGGTGAAAAAATGTCCTTGGGTGAGGATAAAAATAAATAAATAAAATAAAGATCTTATTTATTCACAGATGATGCCAGAAGTACGGGGAGCCTTGTTTGGTGCAAATGCCAACAGGAAGTTTTTGGACTAAACCTTTGGGAGGTGGAGTTCATGCACTGCTACGACGTGGAAGTTTCTGATATTTGAGACAGAATGATCTGTGTAGCTTCCTCTCTGCTGTTTTAATATTCTGTATGTATCAGTGGATATCCTTCTGTACTAACGCCCTCGCCTAGTTGTTAACAATGGGAGAAAATTTCATTTAATGTGATCAGGAACCTACCTAAAAGCTTATCTAAAAGTAACACAACTCGCAGTTGATTCTGCAGCATGAAGGTGAAATGTGGTGGTGGTTGCATGGACGGTTACCCAGTCTTCTGCTTTCCCTCTGCTCTCATTCTCTCTGCAGAGGTGTGTGGTGCCTGCAGCGAGCCTCTGCTCCTCAGGCCCAGCGTGCACGTGGGCATGCGTCCCTCCGCAGTAGTTGCTTTGCCGTCACCACTTGAGCCTAGCAGTGCTCCTTATCTGTGACTGTGATTTCAGAGCTCAGTCGTGATGCTTTATTTATTAAAACGCTTAAGTGAATTTAATTGTAATTTATTATGCAAGACACTGTAAGTTTGTGGTTTGAGAGAGTCAAGTTCTTTGTGAGGTATCTAGAAAAGAAACCATTTTCCAGATCTCTCTAGAATTTGCTGGCTGACAGCTATCAGTACCCGACACCACTGACCCACCCTGTGTCCGCTGGCACTTCCTGCTCCTGTTTCCAGACCCTCGCTCAGAAGGGCTCCTTTTAGCCCTTAAAGCTCCCACACGGACCACATATACAAGTGCTCAGCGTTGTCTCAGCGTTTGACAGCTTCATGGAGGAAATGGTTTTACTAGCTTTGGCCGAGTCAGAAAAGAAAAGAAACTGAGGTTTTGGGCAGGGAGAGGTTCCCTGTGTTAGGCCTCAGCACTGTTCTTCCACCCACTCCTCACTCTCATGCCATTTGGTTTTGATGAACACAGAAAGGTAGGTGACCGCCTGTTCCTTGCAGTCTGTCTGCTTCTTTCAGTAATTACAAGATGAGATTATAACTGGTCAGCTTTATTTCAAACAGTGTTCCATGGACATGGGTCTGTAAGAGCCTGTTTTTCAGAAGGAGGGTATGGGGCAGGATGGCCGCCCTGCCTTTGCCCAGGTGCTCAGTGTTCATTGGCCTTATCCCTCAGCCACCCACAATGTGAAAGGATTTGCTTGGTTTTGAACTAGGTGCTGACTTTAAGGACATTAATGGTCCCTTTAAACTTCTGATTCTCCTTTTTCCCAAAATGAGTGCTAGGACTAACCATAGTTATTTAACTCAGACGAACAGAACTAAGGCCTTCAACTGACTCCAGGAAGCGTAGCTTGAGTGTGAACTAGAGATGTAAAATACAGAAACACCCCTTCTATCCTGACTGTTTCATTAAGGTCCTACAATTAATACAACCAAAGCATGTACTGTTTTTGTTGTTGAAAGGGTAGGTGGTTAGGTCATCTGAAGGGAGAATAGGGCTGTAGCCAGCTTGCGTTAGAATAAGGTGGTTTCTTCTGAGACTGAGTTAGCTCTACAAGTTAAAGCACAGAACACAGCGTGGTGGGCCAGCCTGCCCTCCCCTCTCGTCTAGATCAGGTGGGCTGGACAGTTGGCAGCCAGTGAAGGGTCCTGAGCTCCAGCTGGGTCTACTCAAAACACTTTAAGATACGCTCTCCAATACCAATGAAGTAGACGCCTTGGGCAATCCCAAAGAGAGGGGCGATGACCAGGGCCCGGCAACCTGCTCCTTTCATGAAGGCAGATGGTCCCTCCTGAATCCAGAGTTTCCTGGGGAGAAAGAATAGCCCTGTGAACTGATTGGCAGAAGCACCCTACAAGCAGTGCTCAGGGACATCCTCTCCAGCAGACCCGTGTACATCTTTTCTTTGAGGGTAGATGTCACTTTCCACAGCAACACCAGATCCCAGGAATGTGGGAGCCATGCCTCCCTCAGGTGTATGCACTTGGGTTACTAAGCATTGGGTCCAGGCTGTGAAAAATGGGCTCAATGTGCTACTTTGGGGGAAAGATGCCAGTACACCTGCTTTTGTTGAGAGGTAAGGGGACAGAATTCAAAGAAATAACAGAGCTTGGTGTAGTACAGTGATAAATTGTCCTCTAGGTCGGGGCTAGGTGGACACCCTCCAGAGGGAACTGTCCCCACATCTGTACAGGGACAGGGGCCTCACCTGGCACAGTCAGTGATCCCACTGTAGCTGTCCTCACCCAGGCCTTTCTTGAGGGTTTGGATTCGAGTTTTCAGAACTAAAGCAAAAGGTAAAATAAGTAGGGAACATTTTTCTTTTGGTATTCTCTTAACATTAAGTGGCCAGGTTTCCTCCCGTAGCCAGCATACACAAAACTGAGTCCTGAGGCCGCCTCTGCCCTGGGGGTCTGGAACGGAAGAGCTGCCCCTCTGGGCTCATGTATAAAACAAAGGAATTAGAAACTGTGTGGTCCTTCAGTTCCTCGGGCTGTGGGAAGACCACCTGTTAGAGGAGCTGGCTGCTGCCCAATGGTAGGGGAAGCACTGTCTCGTGCTGTGTAGCGCCTGCCTTTAGCCTTCAATTTTAAAGCACCAGCAACATTGATAGCTGATGCTCACAACTCTACCTGGGGACAAAAAGCTAGTGAAATCAGCACCTAGAAAGTAAGGGGATTTGTCAGTGATGAGAGAAAGTGAAGGTCTCCTTGACCCCACTTTCTCTGGGCAGACCTGACAGTGGCCACAGGCTAGATAACCCAAGAATTTTAGGTTGGGGCTGTTTCATCTCTATCCTAAAAGTGCAGAATTACTACTTATCCTATAAATGACTGTACAGGTGACTAATGTGTAAAGCAAGTCAACACTGGAAGCCCTTACATCCCTGATGCACTTACCATCCAGAGGCGTTACTGTGATGGCCGCTATGGAACCTGCAACACAGCCTGACATAAAGGAGTGAGCAAAGGAGGCCTTCCCGGTGAGCTCGCTGAGCCCGAGGTGGTTGAGGTTGGCAAACAGCGGGAAGTAGATGATGGAGAAGGGGATGTCTCTGCAGGGGAGGGAGAGAAACACTGAGCTACGTGCCACTCGGGGCTTCTACCCAAGGTCACAGTGAGCCAGTGAGCTGCAGGTGGGTCAGAGGTGCCCACAGTTCCGCCTTCCTGCCCTGGCACCCATGATAATGTGGGGTGACAGCAGAAGAGAGAAGAGATCGGCTTGATTCGCCTTCCCCCACCATCCTGGCTCATTCCTTCCGCCCTCCCAGCACCTGCAACCTAGTGAAGAGCCAGACGCAGACCCAATGACCGGCGGCAGCTCTGTGGAGGGGGCGGCAGGCTGCGGGAGAGGAAGCCGAGCGAGTTCTTGGTGAGGAGCATAAGCTAAGTGTGGACGGTATGGGATGGGCAGGAAGGTGAAGTTCATTTGTTGCCCAGGGAACAGAAAATTAACCCCTGCCCTGGCTGGGTAGCTCAGCTGGTTAGAGCATCATCTCGATATGCCAGGGCTGTAGGTTCGATCCCTGGTCGGGGCACATACATAAATAAGTGGAACAACAAATCGATGTTTCTCTCAAATCAATCAGTAAAACTTTTTAAAGATTAACTCCCTCTTTAAAAAAAGAAAAAGAGCCCTGGCCGGTTTGGCTCAGTGGTTAGAGTGTTGGCCTGTGGCCCAGAGAGTCCCAGGTTCAGTTCCCGCTAGGGGCACGTACCTCGGTTGCGGTTTGTCCCTGGCCCCGGTTGGAGTCGTGTGGGTGGCGATCACTCGATGTGTCCCTCTCACAACAATGTTTCTCTCTCTTCCTCCCTCTCTCCCTCCCCCTGTATCTGAAGATAAATGCAAAAATGTCCTCGGGTGAGGATAAAAAAAAAACAAAAAACCCTGGCATAGGACACTTCTGATCAACTTTAAGGATTTTGGCCAAGTAGCAAAGTAAAATGAGGGGATATATGTACTCATTTACTTACAGATGATCCACAGTCCTTTGTACACAGGACATTCTAGGTGCCTCTGGGCCACAGAACACCCAGTAATGTGGGCCTGGTCACTGGAGAAGGGGCCTAAAAGTAGTCTTCTAGGTACCCATCCTGTGCAGCCCTGCCTAATCCTGGACAAAATATGAAGCATAGAGATAGTTTGAATATTCTAGGAAGAACTCACCTGAGGAGAGTAGCCCCCAAGCCCTTGTAGAGACCAGCCAGGCCCTGGGTGTGAAGCAGCTCCCAGGCAATGAGGGTGGCAGACGGACGCTTGTGGGTGGAAGCCGGACCAATGGTGTAGGACCTGGAGGAAGAAGGTGCCGAGGCCGAACCCTGATGGACTGCTGAAAGGGAAAGGATAGGCTTCCCATCATAACCAGGCCCAACACGTGCTGCAAAACACGCGTATGGCTCCCAATTCCTCTCTCGGACAACTCAGACAAGGTGAGCACCCTACTAGGATTCTGAGGATTGTCCTTTTTTTAGAACATTAATTTTTGGCTCCAAAGAAACTTTGTAAGATGTATATTATATAACAAGCTGTCCCTGCTGCACAGGGTGCTTCCCCAGAACACAGCCACCCCTGCCCAGCTCTGTCTAGGAGGCTGTGGAAGCACGCCCCACCCCCAGTTCCTCCTCTGTACATAGTTTCATCCTCTTGGCACTTTGGGACACAGGAATCCTGCATATCTTCTGCCTGATGTGGAAAGGAGCAAATTCTTTTGTTTAAAAAATATCTCCTTCAGCCCTGGGCAGTGTGGCCCGGTGGACTGGAGCATCGTCCTGGACAGCAAAAGGTTGCCGGTTTGATTCCCTGATCCCTGGGAGGCAGCTGATAGATGTTTCTCTCTCTCCCATCCTCTCTCAATAAAAACATTTTAAAAAATGGATTAAAATAACCTATCTTCTTAGTGGCGCCTCCTCCCTCTAGTATTCTAAGATTGGGTGGACCTGTCCTTTATTCCCTGCATCATTTTATAGAATTTGATTCTTGAGATGTCAACTCATTTTAGTTGAATAAGTCAGAGCTCATAATATAATGAATTAAACATCTAATAGAACGTAATTATTTTTTTCTGAGCATATTAAATACAAGCATTTCAAATGTGGTCAGTCCCATTAATGACCACAGGATTCAATTCACTGAAACGGAATATTGATTTTCTTAATTCTCAGTGTTTGAGAAGCTTTGCATAGATTATATATTCTTGCTGAAAGGAAGCTATTTCATATCCCAGTTTTGTTTGATATTCAGCAGGGCAGAATTTCATATGAAGAAGCTAGTGACAACATATTTTCTTACGCTGGTAATCTCGGGCCACAGGCCTCATACAGTCTAATCAATGAATGTTGTTTTCCCCCATGTCTTCTAGGTGCACGTGATTCACCTACATCCTATCGTTGTCTTCTTTAAAATGTTTTAGGAATACTGAGACTTCTTATCCAAGTTGAAAAACAAAATGTTACAAAGCCTTTTACTCTGCAGAGCAAAACAGTGAGGGCTTTCCAGTGCCTTAACTGGTTCTTTCTGCAGTTCTGCCAGGCTGGTCCGATGCACCTGAGCACGGCACACGTGCACAGTTGGTTGGAGGAGGGGAAGGGCACCCACCTTTATTGAAGACCTTGCCAGGTGCTCTGTTGGGCACATGGCATGTTGGCTTATTAAATTCAGATGTTGTGGTTTGGCCCTGTGTCCCACCTACCAGGGTTGGCCTCCTTCCATTCAATGGCCAACCTTTGCTCTTAATACATGCTTTGGTACCTATATCACTCTGTATTTTTGAGAGGACCAGATTTTAGCAAAGGACCAAACTTCAGAGAAAGCCAAAAGAATAGAAATGGTTCTCTTTTTCCCTTTTTATGCCTTCCCAATAAAGTCCAGCTTGTAGCATAATATAGCATAATAAAGCTTCTACTGACAAGTGTTCATGAGTAGGCCATTGACATTACCTAAGATCCTTAGGAAATCAAGCCTAAATGTCAAGGCAATATGATAGAGGTATTAGGGTGAGTTCTCTGTCCTTCCCAAATCAAGATTTCTCATCTCTGCTATTTGTTCTAGAGCTGAAAGTGTTGAGATCAAGAGTAGTAACCATAAAGGATGTCTGCTGCCCTGGCCGGTTTGGCTCAGCGGTTAGAGCGTCAGCCCACAGGCCAGAGAGTCCCGGGTTTGGTTCCCGCTAAGGGCACGTACCTCGGTTGCAGTTTGTCCCCAGCCCCGGTTGGGGTCGTGTGGGTGGCAACCAGTCGATGTGTCTCTCTCACATTGATGTTTCTCTCTCTCTCTCCCTCCCGCTCTATCTGAAGATGAATGCAAAAATGTCCTCGGGTGAGGATAAAAAGTTTTAAAAAAAAAGACGTCTGCTGACCTAGAAAGCTGATTGGGTCACACAGATTAGCAAATGAGTGAAGATGTGGAAAAATCTATTCTGACCATGGCCCTTAATTGAGTCCATGTGAAGTTGGGATAGGCCTCACCCAAGCGCCCAGCATCCTGCAGCTGAATCTTGAGCATTTCCATGGGACAGGTAACCACCACCTGGCACATTCCAGCTCCACATCCAGCTAGCATCTCCATCTTCAGATTCTGCTGCGTCCTATGGGACCAGGAGTTGGTATCCCTGCCACAGGCCAGCCCTCCTGTCCCACCTTGGCCAGTGGTTAGGACTTTCCATGCATGGTATTTAGCCTTCTTCCCATTGCCACTCACCCAGCTAAGCAAAGAATTACTTGGCCTTCAGGCTCAGTCTCCTTGAAGATGTGACTCTAAATTTAAAACAGGTCACCACAGAGGTAGCACGGAAGTTGCATGGAAGTTGAAACTGGTACAGTGAAAATACCCACTGCAGGAACCTGACTGTTCCTGATCCCTTAAGCAACACCACTAAGACAACGGGAAGCACAAAGAAAACGAAACTATTTGGGGTTGACTTTTAAAAATTCATCAGTATAGTCCTGGCCAGGTAGCTCAGTTGGTTACTATCATCCTGATACACTGAGTTTGCAGGTTTGATCCCCAGTCAGGGCACATACAAGAATCACTGAATGTATAAATAAGTAGAACAACAAATCAATGTTTCTCTTTCTCTCTAAAAATCAATAAATTTTCAAAAAATTTATCAGCATAAAAAAAGGCTCATAATCAATGGAACAGAATCGGGAGCCCAGAAATACACCCCCCCCCCCCCCCCCCAGCTAACATGTGACAAAGGAGCAAAGAACTGTCAGTGAAGACAGTCTCTTCAATAAATGCTGCTTGGAAAACTCAGTATTCACATGTAAAAAGATGAAACAAGAGCCCTATCTTAAACTCACAAAATCTAATTTGAAATGGATTAAAGACTTAAATGTAAGACCTGAAATCATAAAACTAGAAAGAAACAGGGAAAAAGCTCCTTGACATAGGTCAACCTAAAAGCACAGCCCAGCCGGTGTGGCTCAGTGGTTGAGCGTCAACCCATGCAGCAAGAGGTTGCTGGTTTGCTTCCCGGTCAGGGCACATGCCCAGGTTGTGGGCCAAATCCCCAGTGGGGGACATGCAGGAGGTGGCCAATCGATGGTCTCTCTCATTGATGTTTCTATCTCTCCCTCTCCTCTATCTCTCTCTCCCTTCCTCTCTCTAAAATCAATAAAGAAAAAATATTTTAAAAAAAAGGAAAAAAATTAAAAAATAAAAGCACAAGCAACAAAAGCAAAAATCAGTAAATAGGACTACATCAAACAAGCTACACAACAAAGCAAACAGCAACAAAATGAAAAGTCAACCTATGGGGAATGGCAGAAAATATTTGCTAATCATACATCTGATAAGGGGTTAATATTCAAAATATATAAAGAACTTATACAACTCGATAGCAAAACAAAACAAAAGAAAAACAACAAAAAAACCAACAACAAATAATTAAAAATTAGCAAAGGATCTGGGTAGACATTTTTCCAAAGAAAATATTGAAGTTGCCAGCAGGTACATGAAAAGATGCTCAAAATCACTAATCAGTGAAATGCAAGTCAAAACCATAATGAGATCACCTCACATCTGTTAGAATGTCATCCAAAAGACAAGAGACAATAAAGGCTGGTGAATCTGTGAAGAAGAAGGAACCCTCATGCACTGCTGGTGGGATTGCACAATGGTGCAGCCACTATGAAGAACAGTATGGGGTTTCATTAAAAAATTTAAAATATGGTTGGCAGAAAGGGAAAATGACGGTGGAGTGAATGGAAGCTTCACTGACCATCTCCCAGGACCAAACTGGAATTAAAACTAAAGAAAAGTCATCTGGAATAACCAACCAAAGAGCAGCTGGAGAGAACACTTATAACCAGGGACGTAAAGAGGACTCCAAATTGAGACTGGTAGTAGGTGTTGAGGCGTGAGAGTGCTGGCTGGGCTCCTTCAGGTAGCAGCTGAGGGCTCTCAGCTGTGAGAAGAGCCCCCTAAGAAGTCGGGGGTTTAAACCTCAAGCAGGCTCCCCAGCACAGAGTGGTGGAACAGGGAAGGGCACCCACATAACACCTGGCTGTGAAAAACACCAGAGCAGAGGTTCTGTCTGGCAGGCAGAGGCGCTGGGAACACAGACGCCCACCTGAAGGCCAGCGCACTAAATTACAGCTACAGCCACTCACCTTGGGTTCCTGCAGAGGGAAGGCAGACTGGACTGGAGCTGTGTGAGGAGAGTCAAAGGTTCCTGGCAGTGGGGAGAGAGCTGGGAAGGAGGCCATCAGGAGCCCTATGCTGAGTCATTCCCTCATGCTACAGAAACCATTTTTCTCAGGCAGTCTTTTCCCATCAGAGTGGCTTCAGCCCAGGTGGGAGTGGGGAACAAATGCCCCACCCTTTGGAATTTAACCCCGCCCAGCCAGAAGCACAACCTGAGGCTCATTAACTGTCAGAGACTACTGGCCAGTCAGTAGGCAGAGACAATGCTTTGAGCCTTAGGCCTGGCTCTCGGTTGTTGGGTTTCATGAATCTAGGGACCGAGCTGTGAAGGTGGCTGCCTGGGCCCCTGGGATGAGTCATTAACCTATGCTGCAGAAACCACTTTTCTCAGGCAGAGCTCTCCCATCAAAGCAGCTATAGCCCTGAGGGAGAGGGAAAACAACTGCTCCACCCATTGGAATTTAACCCTTTCCTGATGGGAGGAGTCAGCACCTAGCACAGAACTGCAACCTGAGGCTCATTAACTGTCAGAGACTACCAGCCAGCCTGCAGGCAGTGATGAGTCTCTGGGCACTTTGAGTCTTGGGCCCAGCTTGTGGTCATTGGATTTCGAGGCTCTGTGGTCTGAGCTGTGAAGGCAGCTGCCTCAGCCCCTGTGCTGAGTCACTAACCTATGTTGCAGAAACCATTTTATTCAGGCAGAATTTTCCTCTCCAAGCAGCTTCAGCCTGGTGGAAGCAGTTGCCTCACCCACTGGAAATCCTCTCACTCTGCCTGTTGTGAGGGACCTTACTCAAGTGGAAGGCTCATTAAGTGACTGAGACTAACAATCAGCCTGCAGGCAGAGGTGGATCTCTGGGATATTTGAATCTTTCCTTGGCCTACAACTCTACCAGAAGAATAAGACCAGATATTGGTGTTCAGCTTGGTCCCGTCCATAAACATCCAAACCCAGAACAGGGAGCCACAATCTGTGGAACATTGGTATCCACAGGGAAATTTTGGCAGGCTCCAAACCCTGCTGAGACAACCAAAATGATGAAACAAATAAACAAATCCCAATGAAAGAACTAGAGAATTTCCAGAAGAAGGGCTAAATGAAATGGAGATAAGCAAGTTATCAGATATAGAGTTCAGAGTAATGATTATGAGGACGCTCAACAGCATGAAAAAAAGATATAGAAACAATGAGAAACTACCAATTGGAAATCAAGAATGACATAGCAGAAATAAAGAACAAATTGGGCCCTGGCTGGTTTGGCTCAGCGGTTAGAGCGTCAGCCTGCGGTCCAGAGAGACCCGGGTTCGGTTCCCGCTAAGGGCATGTACTTCGGTTGCGGTTTGTCCCCGGCCCTGGTTGGTCGTGCGGGAGGCAGCCACTCGATGTGTCCCTTTCACGTCGATGTTTCTCTCTCTCTCTTCCTCTCTCTCCCTCCCTCCCACTCTATCTGGACAAAAAGTGGAAAAATGTCCTCAGGTGAGGATAAAAAAAAAAAAAATTTAAAGTACCAATGACATACTTCACAGATCTAGAACGAATACTCCAAAAGTTTATATGGAATCAAAAAGAGACCCCGAGCCCAGCTGGTGTGGCTCAGTGGTTGAGTGTTGACCCATGCACCAGGAGGTCGCTGGTTCGATTCCCGGTCAGGGCACATGTCCAGGTTGTGGACCAAATCCCCAGCGTGGGGCATGCAGGAGGCGGCCACTGGATGCTCTCTCGTCGATGTTTCTATCTCTCCCTCTCCCTTCCTCTCTCTCTAAAAATCAATTTAAAACATTTTTTTAAAAAAAAGAGACCCCGAATAGCCACAGCAATCTTGAAATCGAAGAATAAAGTGGGAGGGATCACAATACCAGATATCATGTTATACTACAAAGCCACTATAATCAAAACAGCCTGGTACTGACAAGAACAGGCATATAGATCAATGGAACCGAACAGAGAACCCAGAAATTGACCCAAGACAATATGCACAATTAATATTCAACAAGCCTGGCCAGTGTGTCTCAGTGGTTGAGCACTGACCCATGCACCAAGAGGTCACCAATTCAATTCCGGGTCGGGGCACATGCCCAGGTTGTGGTCCCAATCCCCAGTGGGGGGCATGCAGGAGGCAGCCAATCGATGTTCTCTCTCATCGATGTTTCTATCTCTCTCTCCCTCTCACTTCCTCTCTCTCTAAAAATCAATAAAGGAAAAAAAATTTTTTTTTAAATTCGACAAAGGAGGCAAGAGCATACAATGGAGAAAAGACAGTCTCTTCAATAAATGGTGTTGAGAAAATTGGACAGGTACATGCAAAAAAATGAAACTAGACCACCAACTTAAACTATACACAAAAATATATTCAAAATGGATAAATGACTTAAATGTTAAGTCATGAAACTATAAAAATCCTAGAAGAAAATGTTGGCAGCAAAATCTCAGACATCACACATAGTAGAATTCTCACTGAAACATTGCCTAGGGCAAGAGAAACAAAGGAAAAATTAATAATTGGGACTACATCAAACTAAAATGCTTCTGCACAGCAAAAGAAACCAGCATCAAAATGAAAAGGGAACCCTCTCTCTGGGAGAACATATTTGCCAATGATACATCTGATAAGGGGTTCATATAAAAAATATATAGAGTACTCATATCACTCAACAAAAGGAAGATAAAGAATCCAATTAAAAAATGGGCAGAGGACATGAATAGATACTTCTCCAAAAAGGACATACAAATGGCCAAGAGACATGAAAAAATGCTCAACCTCACGAATCAACTATGAGATATTACCTCACACCTGCCAGAATGGCTGCCATCAACAAATCATCAAACAAGTGCTGGCGAGGGTGTGGAGAAAAGATGGTGCTTCCTCAAAAAATTAAAAATGGAACTGCCATTTGACCCAGTGATCCCACTTGTAGGAATATATCCTAAGAAGCCTGAAACACCAATCAGAAAGAATATATGCACCCCTCTGTTCACAGCAGCACTATTTACAATAGCTAAGATCTGGAAACAGCCCAAGTGTCCATCAGTAGATGAGTGGATAAAAAAGCTGTGGTGCATATACACAATGGAATACTATGCAGCTGTAAGAAAGAGAGATCTCTTATCTCTTGAGATGGCATGGAGGGACCTAGAGAATATTTTGCTGGGCAAAATAAGCCAGTGAGAGAAAGACAAGTATCACATGATCTCACTTATTTATGGAATATCATTAACAAAATAAGCTGACGATCAAAATAGCTCTAGAGACATGGAAGTAGGGAACAGACTGACAAATCTCTCCAGTAATCCCACTTCTGGGTAGATATCCAAAGGAAACAAAATCACTATGTTGAAGAGACATCTGTTCCCCCATGTTCATTGCAACATTATTTACAATAGCCAAGATTCAGGTTGGAAACAAACTCATAGCAAAAGAGATCAAATTTTTGGTTATGAGGGTGGGGGAAAGGAACTGGGTGAAGGGGATCAACAGGCACAAAATTCCAGTTATAATGAGTGCTGGGGAGTGATGTACAGGTGGTGACTCTGGTTAACACCACTGTGTGGTGAATTTGGAAGTTGCTAAGAGAGTAGATCCTAAAAGTTCTCATCACAAGGAAAAAATAATAATTTCTGTAACTCTATGAGGGGATAGATGTTAACACTGCAGTAATCATTTCATAATATATGTGTATCAAGTAATTATGTTATACACTTTAAACTTATACAGTGCTGTATGCCAATTATATCTCAAAACTCAAACAATATTCATCCTAGTTGATGTATATATATTCTATATAGTCTATCTATCACTTCCAAATTACACCAGCTCATTTTCTCCCTTTACTTTCCATCTGCCAAAACCCACATTAACCCTCAGCCATTTGTGGTACATATTTATACATACACACACAAGTAAAATGAGGCAGAGTTGCAATCCTCTGCCTGCTACCTTCCAAAAATTAAAAAAATTAAAAAAAGACATGCAGTGAAGGATTCCATCCCTAGCCCGCACTTGGCCGTACCCATCTTCCATGAGCAACTGCCGGAAAAAGTCATTGGCTGCCAGCTTGATGGCCTTCTCTGGAGTAACCAAGGTGAGGTTCACTGCAGCTCCTGGAAGTAAACAATGAAGAGGAGGAGGTAAGGCCATCAGATGTACCAATGCTCAGAACATGCCACTCCTGTAGATAACCTACTCTCAGAAGTTGTTTCTGGAGTAAAGAGGGCCTCTGGGGTGGGGGTGGGGGGTGTCAAGAAGAGTTCATCTCTCCTCCCACTACATTTTCCTTTAAAAAAAAAAATTCTTTTTCTTTATTGATGTTAGAGAGAGAGAGGGAAACATTGATGAGAGAACACTGACTGGCCGCCTCCTGCATGCCCCCCACTGGGGATTGGGCCCACAACCTGGGCATGTGACCTGACCGGGAATCAAACCGGTGTCCTTTTGGTGCATGAGTTGATGCTCAACCACTAAGCCACACCGGCTGGGCACATTTTCCTTTTTTTTTTTTTTTTTATCCTCACCTGAGGACATCATTTTTTGTTCAGATAGAGTGGGAGGGAGGGAGAGAGAGAGAAACATCGACGTGAAAGGGACACATCGAGTGGCTGCCACCCGCACGACCAACCAGGGTCGGGGACAAACTGCAACCGAGGTACATGCCCTTAGCGGTAACCGAACCCGGGTCTCTCTGTACCGCAGGCCGACGCTCTAACCGCTGAGCCAAACCGGCCAGGGCACATTTTCCTTTTTTAATGCATGTATTTCCTTTAAGGACTCATCGGTGCAGTTACTAGGACATCTGTCCTTGCTAATGCTGCCCATCTCTGATGAGAAGTGAGCAGTCCCCCAAATTAAACCCCAACATAAAGGCCCTTGGGGACAAGGACTGGTTTCAGTTTCTCTGCTGTGTTAGGCAGGCCCACTGGTGGCTCTGTGGGTCTCAGAGGTTTTCATTTTGTTCCTAAGGGGTACCAGCTTCTCAGCTCCTTCTCAGCCCTAGCTCTACCGTTTCCCAGGGCGTAATCGTGGCTGTGCTGCCTGGGGTGGGGACCCTTGCGGGGAAGGGCCACCCAGCACCTCCCTTCCATTCTCTGTCCTCGTCAGCCTCACCTCTTGTGCTGTTGGTGGTTGGATGCCCTGACAGCCCTGAGAGGAAGGGAAGGAGAAGGGGAGTTTGGGGCTCACTTGCGTTCATCACCACATAGTGAAGCAGTGGTTGAGCCCAGATGGAATTTAGGGCTCCTGGGCCCCTCAGTGTACTTGTGGGTGTCCCCCAACCTCACCGTAACCACTCCTGGGCCCCTCAGTGTACTTGTGGGTGTCCCCCAACCTCACCGTGACTACCTCCGTGTCTACCAAGGAACAAGAGGGCCTGTGGAGAGCAATGTGGTCCAAAATCACCTGGTAGCCCAGGCCCATCCCATCCATTTCCTGGACAGAAAGAACACCACTTCCAAATGTCCTATAAGTTTACAGAATCTGACACCCCTATGCCACACCCTGTGTCCTCACTTGGTCCAAGCCAGGCCTCCCCCAGGACACCTGGTGAGCCCACCTTGGTACATGCCCAGAAAGCCTTCCACCCTCGCTGTCTTCGTCAGGCAATCTATTCTAGAAGCAGAGGCCAGAAAAGGTCATTAGTGGTGAACAGGAGGCTGGTCCATGACCCCCTTCCCTTCACCCAACGCTCTAATCCTGCTGGCTCGTGGCAGCTGACCACCTTGTCCACCTCCCTCCCCCACACCCCAATCTTGCACACTTTCTAAAGAGGCTACGGAGGAGTGAGGCCCCCATCCCTCCTCTGGGAGCCCCCTCTCCTTACCCCCTCCCTCACCAATACCTACATTCCTTTGTAGATATCTTTCCCATGCTGGTTCTGAAGTCGAGTCTTGGCCAAGTCGATGGGGAACACACAGGTCACCCCCACGAGCCCTGCCACGCCTCCATTGATGAGTTTTGCTGTGACACTAGGCCAAGGGAGGTGCCGAGTGAGGGCAGGAGGCGCAGGCACAGGGAAGGAGGCTGGCTGCAGAGGGCTGGGCAGCCTCACTGGATGGGGATGGAGCGAGGTGGGCAGGAGGGCAGGAACGGAGCAGAGCAAGGGCAGGAATGGCAGCCCCACAGGCGCCAGAGACCCCTCTCCTCAGCCTCCCACCCCTCCCCCAGCAGCCGCTCTGGCCAACCTGTTGTGCCTCCCTCCCCTGGGCCAGTTCCAGAGACAGGTTAGGGGCCAAGACCAGGAAAGCCTGGCCACTTCCTTCAGGGGCACTACCCTCACCAGGGCCCAAGCATCTTGCCCTAATCCCACAGGGAGATGTTCATAAAGGTAGGCCACTGCAAGGGCTCTGGGAAGGATGCCAGAGTGCCAGTTCTGCCCCCTGGGGCGCCCTGTGCTGCAGGAGGTTCTTAGCTGGGCCTCAGAGTTTCCACCAAAGGCCTGTTCTCTGGCTTGTCCCCATTGTTAGGGCCATGTGGACACACTTTCAAACACACTGAAATCTTTTGGACTTAAGGTCAATCAGAACTTAGGTCAAATCAGATTTTGAATCCTGGCCATTCTGTTAGTTAAGCCGGTTATCTCTCTTCTCAGATGCTTTGATTTCCCCTCTGTAAAACTGGTTAATGCATTTGGTAAATGATAGCTATTATTAATAGAGAACACGCTTTTCTGTCGAGACTTTCTAGTCGGCATGAGATAACCAGGGTTAAATTATTGAGATTATCTGATTCTAGCCAAAAGTGAAGTCTCACTTTATATAATGTGGGCCCCCTCATCCTTGAGAAGTTTTTAAGAGTCTGACAATAGAAAATAAAGCTTTCTCAGCTCCTTGGAGCCTAATACCATTTATCTTTCTGGCCAGAGGCAGATGGGAGCAAAATGTTTGGAGGTAGATCGCTTGGAAGTGGTGAGAGTGGATAATAGACTTAAATTTTCAGTCTGAGGAGATGCAGCCCAAACAACTACAAACTAATATTGATATTTGAACATGCGGATGCACAGGGAAGGACTTTGTGGTGCACAGGGAAATGTTTGTCCTGCGGCTCCCGGGGCGGCAGCTCAGGGCTGTGGTTCCCGCGGCGGCGCGCCCTGAGCCCGGCCGGCCCGGGGCGCTCAGCCCGCTCACCTCGAGTCCTGCTTGGACATTCTCAGCGGGCTGAGGACGCTGGTGGGTCCCGGGGCGCAAGGCGGCTCGTTCGCTCCTCAGGGCAGATGGCGGGCTGCGGCGGAAGAAGTGGAGTCCGTTCCCTTGCCTGGAGCCCCCGGGGCGGGCGGCGGGCGTCCTGGCGGCAGGGCCACCTTCCAGCACGGCGCCCCCGGGGCCACAGGCCAGCACTCACCTCGCGGTGGGGCCACGTCTGCCACAGGACAGACCTGTTCGTGCGCTGACGCTGCCAACTGGTCTGTGACCTGCCCTCCTACACCTTCGACTTTGGGGATGGGACCAGGAGAAAGAGAAGGGCCCAACCCCAGCGCGGAGAGGCGTTCCGGGCGCAGCGGTGAGGGCGCCCAAGGGATCCGAAGCAGGCATCTTAAGGAGTTGCTGTGGATTCAGAATCCCGATCCTAGTGTCCAAGAACCACAACCAAACACTCAAGATGTTCTGAAGGTCCTTTTTGGCTCTCAAAATGTGTTTTATGAACTTCCTATGATCCTGTTGAATGACAGGGCCGCATGAAGACCCTGGACTTAACACTTGATGCATCTGGAAAGCACCAGGGACAGTGTCAGGCCACGGAAACAACAATCACCAAGTTATCGCAGCTTGTGCGGAGGGGCCCTGGTTCAGACCTGGGAGACCCGGAGGGTTCCTGCGTGCTGCTGGAGGCGGGCTGGAGCTCCGAGGGGTCTCTTCTCTGCGGGCTCCGGCCAAGCTGCGGGAGCTCCGCCTCTGCCGCCTGCCGGCCTATCAGACACGCTCCGCCTTCTGCTGGCCTATCAGATGCTCCGCCTTCTCCTGGCCTATCAGACACGCTCCGCCCTCTCCTGGCCTATCAGATGCTCTGCCTTCTCCTGGCCTATCAGACACGCTCCGCCCTCTCCTGGCCTATCAGACAAGCTCAGCCGTCTGCAGGTATTTTGTTTGAGGAAAAAAAGAGATGACTTTCCCCCTGGGGTCTATTGATCCATTCTGAGAACATTTACTGGGTGCCCAGCACTGACAATTCCAGGTCTGGGATATAGTAGTGAGCAAAAGGCTGAAATCGTTTTCAGGGACTTAAATTTTAAAAGAGGAGATAGACAATAAATGAAATAAATCCTAAGGATGCCAAACAGTGATAAATACCGTGGAGAAAGAAATTCAGAAGGGAAGGAAGATAGGAAATGTCAGTGGGGTGGGGTGGCAGTCATCGGTCAGGCAAGACCTCCTAAGATCTTTGGCTTTTATTCTGAGTACAAAGGAGGAACAATGGGAGAGCTGTCAGCATAGCAGCTCTTCCTGCTGTGTTGAGAATAGAGAGCAGAGGGTCAAAGATAAAAGCAGAAAGGATTAAATCATTGCAGTAACCCTGGCCAGTGTGGCTCAGTTGGCTGGACATCGTCTCATGGACTGAACTGCTGGTTCGATTCCTGGTCAGGGCACATGCCCAAGTTGCAGGCTTGATCCCCAGTGGGGGCGTGCAGGAGGCAGTTGATCCATGTTTCTCTCTCACATCAATGTTTTTTTCCGTCTCTCTCCCTTCCTCTCTAAAACATCAATGAAAAAAATCAATCAATCAATCAATCAATCCCTTTTTATAGCTCATTCCTGAATGCCAGTTGCATTCCTGTCCTTGGATTCAGTCCTGTCAAAAAATTAGGTCATTATTGCTTAACTTACTAGAATTTGGTTTCCCAACCAAAGGAGACTTAATTATTCTCAAAATTAGCAAAGGATGTGAGCATTTGCAAACTACAGAAGGAAAGGATGGACTGGGCTGAGAGAAAGTGGGGCACAGGCTTGAAGAGCCCCTGCTGCGCCTGGAAGCTGGGTCTCCTGTGGTGTTGGGTCACCTCTGGACTTTCCAACCACTTGCCTGCAAAAGCTGCTTTCAGGGGACGTGGTGGCAAAATGTCAGGAAATTTAAGTGTGTTGGCTGTTCTTTGAGACATTTCATACATTGTTAGGATAGACACAGTGTAATTCCAGGTGGCTGCCTTAAAACTGATAGGAAACAACATGACATGTAAGAAACCCTTTGTCTGAAGCCAGAGATCAAATAACTGAGAATATTGCAGCCATATTTCCTGTTATTTCTACAACTAAATTACTGTTTTATAAATTGTGGTTCACTGGCTATTGGAATAGGGGTACTTCAGAGAAGCCAGAGAGATGAAGGCCACCCCAACCCGAGGCACTCTGGGCTCCTCCAGACAGGTGAGCACTGGCTGGGGGGGGGGGGGTGCATCTCAGCACCAGCCTCACCACCAAATGCTGAGCTCCAGGCCTGGCAGTTCCCTGGAGCAGATTTAGTCTTTAAATACTATGACCTGACAAGATTTCTTGAACTGGTAAATAAGGAAATACAATCAACAAAGAGGAAACAGCCACGCAGCCAAGGTTTGTTTTTTGGTTTTTTTTTTTAGTTTATTGATTTGAGAGAGAGAGGAAGGGAGAAAGACAGAAACACTGATTTGTTGTTCTGCTTATTTATACAATTCGTTGGTTGCTTTTTTTTTTTAAATCCTCACCCGAGGATACTTTTTTGCATTTTTATCTTCAGATAGAGTGAGAGAGTAAGAGAGAGACAGAGAGACATGAGAGAGACACATCGACTGGCTGCCTCCCGCACCACCCCATCCAGGGCCAGGAACCGAAATGCAACTGAGGTGCATGCCCTTGACCGGGATCGAAACCATGACTCATCGGTCCCCGGGCCAATACACTAACCACTGAGCCAAAGCGGCCAGGACCGTTGGCTGCTTCTTTTATGTGCCCTGACTGGAGATCGAACCTGAAATGGTGTATTGGGAGATGCTTCCACTGAATGAGCTACCTGGCCAGGGCAGCTAGCCAAGATTTTTTTTTTTAAATTAATTAATTTATTTACTTTATCCTCACCCGAGGACATTTTTGCATTTATCTTCAGACAGAGCAGGAAGGAGGGAGGGAGGAAGAGAGAGAAACATCGATGTGAGAGAGACACATCGAGTGGTTGCCACCCACACGACCCCAACCAGGGCCGGGGACAAACTGCAACCGAGGTACATGCCCCTAGTGGGAACCGAACCCGGGCCTCTCTGGTCCGTGGGCTGACGCCCTAACCTCTGAGCCAAACCGGCCAGGGCCACGATTGTTTTTTAAATTAAGATTTTTAATTGAGTTTTTAGAGAGAGAAAGGAAGGAGAGGGAGAGAAACATTGATCGGCTGCCTCCTGCATGCCCCCTACCGGGGATCAAGCTCACAACGTGGGCACATGCCCTGACCAGAAATGGATCCAGCAACCTTTTGGTGCCCAGAATGACACCTAACCAACGGAGTCACAGTAGCCAGCGCTGCCAGCTAAGATTTTAAAGGATCAACCATGAAAATCCCAAACTTGGCACCAGGGCCTGTGATGGCTCAGTCCCCGAGGCAGCCGCACACACGTCTTTTCTGAGTGCCTGCTGGGCGCCGTTGTTCTAGGCCACAGGGATGTAGCTGAGAACAAAAACAAGGTCCCTGCCTCCACCGTTTAATCTGCTGGTCCCAGCACTACTTTCTCCCAGCCAGCAGGCCCAGGGCAGCCATAGAGCCTGGCCAGGGAGCTCACTGCAAAAGTTCAGTGAACAAACGGACTCATTAAATGATCTAGTCTGTGCTCCATGCTTTAGACTGTTATCCAATAGATAATATTTCCCCTGCTTTCTTTTGTAAATGGAATTTAGGAAAGATAGAGTATTTGGGGAGGACTGGGGAAGTAAAACTAGTCATTTCAGCTCTGGGACGCAGGGTCCCAAGGGCTACTTGTGGAGCTCTTTGGGACAAGGGGACAGGGCTGGGTATATAGGAAAAGTAATCTTGACCGGGATACCAGGGCTCCGTGTCGCTGCTTCTGGATGCCATCGATATCTCACGTTGGGAAGACGAGTACTTTTATAGGTGATAACTGAACCACATTAGAAGGAAGAAATTTGGATGTATGGGAAATAGTGTGTGTTTGCATGTCCCCAGGCATGAAAGGGTAGAATGTAGTGGACAAGGGCGTCTCTGCATTACCCCATTCCCATGAACCCCCTTTCCCTGACAACATCCCACCTGCTCGCAGTGGGTACTGCTGACTGTCCGAGGATGGGCACATACGCTAGGTTATTTGGTCTCTTCTGCAGAAACGGAGAGATTGTGTAGCCTCTTTCAGGGAGTTTTTTTCTGGAGAAAAACCTGGGACCCAGCTAGCAGGCATGTTTCCTGTTACATGGTTTGGGAAACACAGATAAACAAAGCAGAACCACAGAGAGACGAGTGTGCTGGTGAAGCCCTGAGGACAGTGGCCCCTTCACTCCTGACCTCAGGCACCAAGGGATATTCCACTGCCCTTCCAACGAATTGAAAAAGTTAGAGTTAGTTTTTGTAACTTGGTAACCAAAGAGTCCTTAAATAATAAACAAAATATTTAAAGAACCCTCATATTCCATTTAATAGCAATTGGGCTGCTTAGACGAGAGCTTGTTTCAGGCTGTTTTCACAGACGTGAGACTGGCTTGGAGGAGCTAGCAGGAGCCTGGAGACTGAGGGACAGGCGAGCGTGAGCCCTGTGTGGATGAGCTGGCGCAGGGCCACCTGGTGGGCTCAGCAGACTGCTCAGGTGAGCTGGGCAGGCATGGTCCATGCGCACCCCTCCCCGCTAAAGGTAAGTAGCTTTTGACAAATTTGATCCTGTGGGCAGTAAGAAAACACTGAATACATGTAAGGGGAAACTGCCATGTTGAGTGTGGTGTGAGCACAGTCGTTCTGGAGGAGGGGCTGAGAAGAGGGCATGTTGAGCCAGGCCAGCCAGGAAAGCGGTGGAGTGGAGAGGGCAGGCAGGGGTGGAGCCGGTGCAGAGCCCAGGCCTTCAAAGGAAAAGGGCCTGGCCTTGGTGCCTGTCCAGGATGGAAGCAGCGTCAGGGACCGTGGAACGAAGTCTGAAACCTGAGGGGCTGAGGAAGAAGGTTCTGGCTGGTCCCGCGACCTTCAGGTGCCCGTCTCCTGGCCCCCTCCCCTTACTACTTGCAAACAAGGAGCTGGGTAAGGACAGTCCTGGGCAGAGTCAGGAACCGGGTCCTGGTAGCCTGGGCCGGCCCTCTCGCCCTCCGTCTCCTCACTCTGCCGGGCTGGTACCCTAACACCAAAACTAACCTGTGACCCACCCGTCTCTTCCTCAGGGATGGCTAGCAGACAGGTGCTTAGGCAGTGGTCGTTCTCCTTGGTTCATAATGAGCGTTTGTTGTATTAAAGTACTTAGAGTAATAGAAAAAATTTAGAGAATTCGGAAAGCAGAGAAAACTGTTAAGTAATTCTTAACCCATTGTCTCCCAGGCCCGTATTTTGAACAAGGCTATTCGGAGGCAAACCTATCAGAGAAGCGATTGCAGGTGGCGAGCGGCAGGGAGCAGAGCAGCCCGGCTCTGAGCTCCTCGGTGCCCTTGGCTCCCATGGCTCCTCGGCCTCCTGTGACCCATGTCCCTCGGTCACTGGTGCCCACAGAGCCCTGCCTAAGGTCCTTGACTTCTTCCCCTGCACACGCCTGTCCAGAGCGAGCCCGCCTTCGCTGGGCTCTGGTGACTGCTTGGTCACGAGTCCCCCCATCACCCTGACTGTTCTGGTCGCTCCCCCCTCAGTGGCTCAGCCAAGCACAGTACACCCGCCCTCCAGACCGGGCTGCTCACTCTCCTGCTCTCCGGTTCTGAGAACACCCGCCCTCCAGCCAGCTGTCCAGGCCCGGTCTGCGCACTGCCCCCCTCATCAGCCACCCTGTCCTCCTACAGTCAGAGCTTCTCTAGGACTGTGGAAAGTACAGAAACCAAGGTAAATGTTTAGGGAATTTTATGGCAACTTGAGTAATATCACATTTTAGAATCTATTAATAAAAACTGTGGGCCTGCCTTGGCCTGTTTGGCCTAGCGGTTAGAGCATCCGCCGGTGGACCAGAGTCGGAGGTTCACTTCCCGGTCAAGGGCACGTACCTGGGTTGCAGGTTTGATCTCTGGCCCCTGGCGGGGTCATGTGGGAGGCAACCAATCAATGTCTCTCTCTCATGTTACCATTTCTCTCTCTCCCTCCCACTCTAAAAAAAAAATCAATGGAAAAATATCTTTGGGTGAGGATTAAAAAACAAAACAAAACTGTGGGCTTATATTTTATTTTTTAATTCTATTTCTCTAGTCATCCATTTTTATTGTATTTTACAAAACTATTGGTCCATAATGTACTGGGAGAAAAGCAGGCCCTACCCTTTTTCATGGGTAGAAACAGTGTCCTAAGTCTCCAGTGTCCCCCAGCCAGTGCTAGGTCCCATGGCGTCACCCTCCTCCCCCCGGAGCACCTGACCGGCTCCTGACTGTGCCCCTGCCTTCAGCCTGGCTCCCCTCAAATCTATCCTCTATAGCAAGGCCAAGTGAGCAAAAAGAGCACAGCTGGGCCCCATTTCCAGCCTGCCACTTAAGCACTTTGCAATTCCTGTCCCCCCCCCCAACTCCTCACCCTGACCGGCCCCCACACCCCTACTGGCTGCATCCGCGTCACCCGCCACCCTCCCTGCCGGCTTGACCTCCCCACCCCCCCCCACCCCCAGCAGGCGGCCTCCTGCGTCAGACCTTGCACACTGCCCGACTCTCCCCTCCACCTGGTGAGCTACAAACTGTTCCTTGGGCTTCAGCCTCCTCCCAGAGCCCTCCCCGGACCCCAAACACGCAGCTGAGCGCGTCCCCTGCAGTATCACCACCTTTTGTCTGCTGGCCTGTGTCCCCATCAAAACAGGAAGTCCTTGAGAGGAAGGGGTCCCAGGGAGTGTCCCGGAGCCGGTGCAAAGGCAGAGGTTGGAGTCAGTGACCAGGAGGGTGGCACTGCCCCGTGTCAGTCTCATCCCGAGACACCGGCTGCTCACCGCCGACCCCACCACCTCTCCCGCCCTCCAACAAGCAGGGCCAGGACAGCTCCAGGGGACGCCCGGAGGGAGCCACTCCTCTTGCCGAGGACCTTCCTCCCCAGTGGCAGATGAGACCTTCCCCACTGGTCGCTCTGACCTATTCCCCAACTGTTTATTTGCTAGAAGAGGACCTTTACCTATCAACTCTAAGCTTGATCTAGTCAAACAACAAAAACTTACCTGCTTTCACTAGGAACCTTCTGATTTTCCGGATTTCAAGACACAGGCCAGTCGCTGCTGAGCGGCGGGCAGGGCTGGCTTAGTCCCGAGTGTCGGCGCCCCCTTCACGGCTCAGCACTCACCGCCGCAGCCCCGTGCGGCCCGGCCCGTCTCCCCAGGCGGCGAGCAGGCAGCTGTCGACTTGGGTGCTGGTATGACTGGGACAAAAATTCAGGCTGTGATGTGCTCAAGGCTGTGTGTGTGTGTAGATGGGAGACTCACCACCCACCAGAGACCCGGAGGTCAGGGAGAACAAACAACAGACAATCAATGCCACGCAAACACTGCCCAAGTCCGCTGCCAGGAGCTGGCCTCGGCTGCTCAGACTCACGCACTCGCCAAGTGCAGGCGGCTGTGTCCAGCGGCCTCGAGGCGTCCTCTCTCCTCGGGCACGGTTTTGCTTGTTGGCATGACTTCTCGGGTCTGCGTAGAGCCCCCCCACCCCCCCCCAGCTATAAGCCCGGCCCTACACTCCAGGACCCCGGCTGTGCACTGAGGGTAAACGGAAGCCCAGCTTCTCCGCAGGAGCAGACTGCTGAGGGGGCGGCACGCGGCAGTGCGGGGGCACGCGGCAGGCCGGGGCGGGGCGGGCAGCGCAGGCAGTGCGGGGGCACGTGGCAGGCCGGTCTGGCAGCGCAGGCAGTGCGGGGGCACGCGGCAGGCCGGGGCGGGGCGGGCAGCGCAGGCAGTGCGGGGGCACGCGGCAGGCCGGTCTGGCAGCTCAGGCAGTGCAGGGGCACGCGGCAGGCCGGAGCGGGCAGCGCAGGCAGTGCGGGGGCACGTGGCAGGCCGGGGCGGGGCGGGCAGCGCAGGCAGTGCGGGGGCACGCGGCAGGCCGGGGCGAGCAGCACAGGCAGTGCGGGGGCACGCGGCAGGCCGGGGCGGGGCGGGCAGCGCAGGCAGTGCGGGGGCACGCGGCAGGCCGGGGCGGGGCGGGCAGCGCAGGCAGTGCGGGGGCACGCGGCAGGCCGGGGCGAGCAGCACAGGCAGTGCGGGGGCACGCGGCAGGCAGGTCTGGCAACGCAGGCCCCTGTTGTCTGCCCCAGGCTTTGGGAGAGAGACTCTGGTGTCGGACTCAGGTTCAAATGTCAGCTCCCAAGTTAATAAGGTGCCATTTCAGGCTGCTTAACTCAATGCTTTTCTTCACCAAAACAAGGTCGAGACATCCACGGACTGCGGAGGACCCATGAAGCAGGAGCGCGGAGGAGCTAGCCCGCGTTGGGGGAGGCTGCTTCTAAGCGGATTTGCTGTTTGAGGTTAAGCCAGTCACTTGGCTTCTCTGTGCCTGCTTCCTTGTCTGTGAAATGCGACTACCTGCAAGGTGGAGCCCTGCAGTGAGCCTCACAGAAGAGGTGTCACTGGGGTTCTCCCTCCCTTTCCTGTGGGCATGGGAAGCAGATATGGGATGGAGAGGAGGGACCTAGAGGGCACAGTGCAGGGTCATGGCGGCGAAGTGGTTTGGACAGGCCCAGGCTATTCCAACAATCCAGGCAAGAGATACACCGAGAGCCGGCACACAGGAGGGGAGATGTGTCCTGTGAGGAGCCATAGGCTTGGCAGCGGATCAAACATGCCAGGGACGGAAACACGACCAGCAGGAGAAAGAGGGCATCTCCCAAGAGGCATCTGGACTGGGGAGGCAAGGCCAGACAGGGTAAGAAAAGGCTGTGACATGATGCTGAGGTGGCAGCTGGGAAAGGGAGCAGCGATGCGTGCAGACAGGGTGGGAGCAGTGTCCCCTCACACCAGCTCGGGAGGAGCAATGGCCCCTCACCACCTCAGTTCAGAGGTGTCTGATACACACGGCAACATGGATGGACCTTTAAAACCTGACACTAAGTGAGATATGCCAGTCACAAAAGGACAATATTGTGATTGCACTAAGCTAGGATCTTGCAGCCGCCTTCTCAGCTAGCATTTCAGCCCCCTATGCACCAAAAGGTTTGCTAAGACTGTTTTCCTTTAAAAAACCCAAGGGGAAATCACGGCGCCAGGGATCCACCTGCCGGCCCATTCGCGAGGACCGGGGGAGGGACAACAGCCGACAGCAGCCTGGACACTCAGCGGGAGGTGCAATGACCTTTCTTCCAAAGGCAACTCGCCTGGCCGTTCAGTGACGCAGGAGACTTCGGGTGAAGGCCGCCTCCACACTGAGCCAAGTCTGGACCAGCGGACCAGCGGAAGATGCTTTGTTTTGGTCCCAAGCAGATAAATCTGCCAATACCCACTCTGCTGAGAGCTAAATTCCTATTAAAAATAAAGTTAAACCCAACTATTAGCTAAAACTATCCAAATGTAGCTTTTGGTAGTGAGTTCATGTCACAGAAGGGGTTTCACTTGGAAACTGAGTTAGAAATCCACTTCACATGAATTTTAAGGGGCCGGCCAGCACCGCCTCACCAGGACAAGGGCTCGAGGAGAAACCATCCGACCGGCACCCTGTCAAATCGGGGGCTTACTAATGATTTTTCACTTAAAAATATTTTTTGCTTAAAAAACTGTATGAAAATGCAACTACTAAACTAGGAAATGTGATAGACACAGTATTTTATAGAAAAAATGTTCATGGGAGAATGAAATGGGAACCCGATTTTAAAACAGCAACAGAAAGCAAGTCTCAAAAAACGTTCGCAAACAACATGGTAATTTGACACCGAACAACCAGAGGTCAAGATGGAAGGACCCATCACTGCTCTACGAGGGGACATCCGAGTGAACAACAGCTTAGGAACTGGCACAGTCTACGGTAGAGTTTCTTCTGGATGTAATTATTTTACAAGTTGAATTATTTAAGGCTAAACCAGGCCAGGAATTTTGGTGTCTCAAGCCTATAGCTGATAGGGTGGCTACTTTTTAAATCTATTCTCTCCCTCCCCCAATCAAAACCCTCCATGAACTGGAAATAAGAAATAAATTGTAAGTGGGCAGGCAGGGAAGTAGCAGCTTAGTTCACGTGTAGCCCCAGGCTGAGCTGCCCTGTCCCATCATCAGCTGTGTCTGGATGCTCCAGCCCCGGCACAATCAGTGGATTACAGTGTGTTTGAGGCGGTCACCGAGGGCTGGGAAGGTGTGGGTGGTGTGGGGGGTGAAAGCATGAGATGGGAAGAGGGCCAGTCCATTTTATCACTGTTCTCTTCTCTGGAGCACACAACCACCACCCACACAGGGCCCAGTGTCAACACCACTGCCTGCACTAAGTGAGGTGGAGATGGGATGACCTTTTTAAAAAGAAATCTTCACCCAAGGGTATATTCTTATTGATTTGAGAGACAGAGAGAGAGAGAGGAGGGAAAGGGGGAGAGCAAGAGAGAGAAACATCGATGTGAGAGAGAAACACTGGCCAGTTGCCTTCCACATGCACCCCAACTGGGAATCAAACCCGTGACCTTTCCGTGCACAGAAGATGCTCCAACCGAGCCACATCGGCCAGGGCTGAGAGACATCTTTCAGGTGATGGCACTGGGACCTCCACCCCGTGGGAGTTTGCCCCGATAATAAGTGACACAGAGACACGACTAACACATGTCAGAGACTTGCTATTTTAAGAATGTACTTTTACTTTATACAAAATAACCAGTTCATATGGAAATAAATCTACAGACCTCCAAGGATCAAAAAGCTTTTTAAAAAGTTTTCAAAAAATTATCCAACACACAAAATTAAACTAACTATTGAGGTAAGTGTCGCTCTCAGTGAAACAGGGAATCAGCAGACCACGACAAAATATACAAATATAAAAATAAATAGCATTCCCCTTCCCAGTACTGGCCAGCAGAGCTCACACAGCTTTTGCAGCAGGCGCGCAAAGAATCCCTGACCCTGTGTGCCACAGGCTGGTGGACACTGGCCTGGGCTCCCAGGAGCTGTGTGCAAGGCAGGAGGATGAGGGGCCCAAGCCCAGCTATGGAAAAGAAGGGGTCCCACAGACTGTCTGAACGGGGGCCAAGCACTTCAGTAACTTACAAACCCCTGTTTCCGACCCCACCACACAGGACAATTAGTTGTTATCAGGCATTTCTACATGAAGGTTCAGTGAATTCTTGGTGCAGAATTAGACTAGCAAAGGCCCCTACAGAGCAGAGGGGGACGAACACCCAGCCTGCAGACAAAGCCTGTGCACAGCTTCACATGAAAGATGCACAAGTGTTCCCTCAAGTCCTGTCTTATCAAAAAGAAAGTGGGACAAAGCCCAGTGTCCTAAGGATGCATGAGAGAGTCCAACTCACCAAAAAGGAAAAGGGGATCTGGTTTCTTCTCACACAGCAAGGCTCAATCACAGTCTTGGTTCCTGGAGCCCTGGAGTAAAAGCCTCTGCTCAACCACAGTTCCAAGTATCCTCACAGCAGTGCGGACAGAGAGCTGTCCAGAAAGCCCCAGGGTGAACAGTCCTTCACCCTCACACACAGAACCAACTCCTGCAACTGGGCTCCATGCAGATCTGGAGGGGGTGGGGGGCGCTCGGACAGACGACTGAGTGACAGGCACAAGGGGGAATAATGCTGAAAAACACTGAGCCTTTCATTTCCTTAAAAACAGTTTTGCTGAAAGCACGTCAGGACTCTCACACTATGTAACTGTCCTTGCCTTGGGACTGCTGGGTGAAGACTTCCTGTGAAGTTCCAAATTAGGTCTTAAGAGCAGTATATTATTTACAGACTTGAACGTCCATTTAAAAAAGCAAGAACAAAGTTTAACCAGCAGAGGAACGGTTCTGGACAGTAGCAATGAGCACGAGTAACAAACAGCAGGCCAGTGCAGACACTGCCGAGTGGGTCGGGACCAGCCCTGCAGGTCCGAGGGCAGGCGGGCGCCGGCGCCCGCGCTGAGGCCCGAAGGTGCTCCGCCCACAGGCGCGAACATGGGCCTGGAAGAGCGGGCCTTCTGAGAGCAGCTGGACTCTGGCTCACTGAGAACACACAACTTCATCATCTCATGTGCACTATCAGAACTGACAACCTAAGAAGAGATGGAGTGACTTCACATTTTTTAAAAAAGTGGGGTGGAAAAAATTTTATGAACAAGAATTTGCATATTTCGTCCTTCCTTATTCTCCAAATGCATCTACCATAATAAATTTTAGCCAAAAGCTACTTTTTTAATGAACAGACTCGGAGAGGGGAAAAAACCCCAAACCAGAAACCTTACAAAAGGCTCTCCTTTTCTTTCTGAATGTTTTCTTTTTCTTGGATCCTGGGGAAAGGGCTTTTAACTTATTAACAATTCTAATAAAAGTGAGCCATGAATGCAAAATCAAACTGGTGTGAGACTTGTCCTTCACAGAGCGCACTGTCCTTGGGGACCGCTGAGAGCCAGCACCCTGACAAGGTTGCAGGGATCCAGTGTGGAAGTCCTTCCAGCCTGAGAGCAGACCCGAGGCCCTCCTTACACTCTACGGTCTAGTTACAGCACGTCCTGTAGCCACCGTTCTTTCCCTCATGGAGAAGCTGGTACATGCATCGGCTGAGGACACGTAGAAAGAGTGCCAGAGGAGAAAGGGACGGTCGGAAAAAGGAGCCAGCTGGGGGACGGTGTGGACCAGCAGCCACAGCAGGCTACCATGTGCGTCCCTGCAGTCCGGCATGCGGAGCCAGGCCCCGCCAGGACAGAGCAGACAAGGAGGGACTGTGCCTGTAACGCACAACCAAGTTCCCACACGGCAGCAAGGCGACAATGTTTCTGTTGCCCTTGTTCACAGTGTTATAATAGAATACAGTAGTTCAATTTCCTATTATCTTCCTTAATGCTTTTCTCACTTCTCTACATACCAAGAAGGGAGATTAAGGACAGAAGAATTTACTGACTTTTTCCTATATTGTTCACAGCTTCTAACAACAGGTAATAGGGGGAAGAGGTTGGGAGACTGAGGAAGAAAGGGTTACCTCAAGCAGTGTGTACACAGCTGCTCAAACGCCACCAGGGTGGAAGGGTCCATGTCAGCCAACTATTGCTGCCACTCACGCCTAGCCACGCCCAGGGGGCTCAGCACAAAGCAACCCACAGCTTTAGCACCAAGGGAAGAGGCCCTATGGTTCCTGTGCTCCCAGTTCAGGGGGGAGCAGAGGCCTCTCGCTCAAACCAGCTTTGGTGTGAAGAGAGAAAGGCTGTCAGTGGCAGAATGCTCTGGGCCAAGACCAGGTCTCCCCAGGCCCACACTAGCTGTCAAGACCAGCTGGTCTGCTCCCCTCCCTGCTTCTGCACAGACAGACACAGAAGTAGTAAGGCTTCCCACGTGCTGTCTTCCACACGAACCGGCTCAAGGGCCAGCTGAGACCCTCCCAGACTTCACCTGCTCTTCCTGCAGACAATGCCCACCCCTCTTTCTTCTAACCCAGAATATGCCCAGGCTAGGTTTCCAGCAAGAATCAGGATAAAATGAGAACACAGCCTTAAAACTCATTCCACTTAAAAGCACACCAAATTTAAAATTAAAGTTTGTTAGAGAAAAATTCATATTGTGCATGGTATCTCGGAGGCGGCCGTGCGCCTCAGCCCTCAGGCTGCCCGAGCCGCGGCCACACAGCCGGGCGCCACGGACACCCCCCTGTGTGCCTTTCCCTCGTGCTACAGCGGGGTCTCGGGGTCCATTTGTGTAACATAAATGTTCCCGGGTTGCTCCTTTTCCTAAGACAGCATATGCTGAGCAAGCGTCAAAGCTGACGGCCCCACGTTTCATCACGGCGTCGTTCTGCTGGCCCTCACTCAGGTGAATTCGAGTGACTCGGGCAGATTAATATATCTGGGTAGCTTTTCCACTATCCCAAAGGCATGCTTAAAAATACGCTATTCTTTACAAAAACCTACAACTCCAGGGCATTCTTAGTTCTTTCTTTGTGGGATATTCAGATCTGCCTTAACTTTGGTGGCATCTCAGCTAAAATCAAATACAGGGAGAATCCAGTGTAATTCACTTCTAAAACTGTAATAAAGTAATTTAATACTGTAAAACTGTTTCCTATCACATATACGACAAATGATGGATAGCTATTTTAAACCACCATGACTTACTGATTCACTTAAAATGATAAAGACTATATATAGTGAAATATTCCTAAACTCAAACTGTAAACCTATAGATACATTTTTCCTATTCAAAACTGTGCAATTTCTTTACTGACACTAACATATACAAACCTGAGTAGTTGCTTCCACAAAGTGTGATCCGTGGCAGAAGCTGTGAAGCCCCAGGACCGTCCCAGCGGGTCTGTGAGGAGGAGGCCTCCTTTCTCTTCTAATGAAACACTCTAGAGCCCAAACCAGACATGGCTTACAACTCTCTGGGACAGCTGATGGCAAACCGGGGAGGGCACTGCTCTCCCCATCCAAGACCTGGACCACCAGTCAAAGGCAGCCTGCTTTCTGGGCGGAAACTTCTGGAAGGCCGTGAGAGCACGCTGCTTCTGAGCTGAGCACTAACGGGCAGTGGGACAGTCTCCTGGGCTGGCAGGAAAGAAGGCCTTGCTATTCAGGGACAGCAGCCACGGAGGGACACACAGGGACACACGGGAGCACCCTCAGCTCCCGACGGGGGCAGTGTGACGTGACTGTAAACAGATGGGGTCGCTCCAGGGCTGCGTGCCCGCCAGCGAGGCTTTCCTTCCCACCAGCACCCGCCCACCTTCCCAGTTCATGCACAATACATTCACCACCAAGCACAATTATTTTAAAAGGCAACATGAAAATTCTGTAAACTGGACCCAGCTCCAAAGACATTAATACTACGAGTACTCCCTTCCCCACACGTATACCTGAGTGTAGCTGCTCATGAACGGGTACGAGCACCACTCCGTTCCCCTCGAACGCACGCCCCTCCCAAGTGTTCGAAGAATTCCCCTGAACAAGTCTCAGGACCTGGAAGCCATCACCAATTCCAATTCATTTGTTCTTGACTATCAGCCGCGCAAGAGCTCCCCGACCAGGCCCCTGCAGACGGGTGTCAGCTGTGTGAGCAGAGCGCGTCCAGGGCGGGGGCGCGGCTCCAGCCCCCGGACGGCATGAGGTGTGCTGTGAGGGGCATGGCAGGGCGACAGGAATAAGACGGGCCACAGTCGTTCCCCGAAATTCTCCATGTTCCAGTCTTCATGTGCAGCTTTCTGTTTCCTTAGGGGTTATCTCCTCCTTGGACTAGCTCTGGGAAAAGCAAAACAAGGATGATTTAAACAATATTCACATTTGTGTTGTTAAAAAAATTAAATAAGCCAAAGAGCTGTTCCTCTAATTTGGGAAAACGGCTGGCCTTGTTTCCCCAGCTGCGGTTACGTCCAGGGACCCAGAAGTGCTGAACCTCCCGCTCAAATCCGCCCCCCACCAGGACTTCTCGTCCCCCAGGGAACAGCAACGCCGCCGGGAGAGCAGTGAGGTGGGACTGCTGGGCGCTCTCAGCCAGCCCGGCAGGAAGCAGCACTCAGAAGTGCTACTTAGTACTTAAACACCTGACTGCCTGGGCCCTCGACAATCAAATAGGTGGGAAGGATAAAATAGGCAAGGGATTATATTGAAATACATGCTGGTAGCCAGTTTGGAAAAATAAAGTTTAAATGACCTCCAAACAGTGAGCTGCCGAGGGAAGGAGGAGGAACACACTTAGTAGCAGGAGCTGCTCCCAGAGGCCTCCTGCTGACCTTTCCTGCGGCTGAGCCAACTGCTCGCAAGGCCCCGAGCCACCCTTCACCCGACGGCCTGCAGGACACGAAGCACTGTCTAGTCAAAGTGCCTGCATCAACAGGACATCTTAAAAGATTTTTTCAGTCCGGCTGGTGTAGTAGCTCGGTGGCTGAGTGTCGACCCATGCACCAAGAGGTCGCCGGTTCGATTCTCAGTCAGGGCACATGCCCAGGTTGTGGGCCCGATCCCCAGTGGGGGTGGGGGGGGTGCATGCAGGAGGCGGCCAATCAATGTTCTCGCTCACTGATGTTTCTATCTCTCTCTAAAATCAATAAAGGGGGGAAAAAAGATTTTTTCAGGCTGGCCGGTGTGGCTCTGGTTGAGTGCCAACCCATGCACCAAGAGGTTGCTGGTTCAATTCCCGGTCAGGGCACATGCCTGGATTACAGGCTTGATCCCCGGTGTGGGGCATGCAGGAGGCAGCCAATCCATGTTGATGTTTCTCTCTCATTGATGTATCTATTTTTCTCTCCTTCTCCCTCTTCCTCTCTCTCTAAAATCAATAAAAAACATATTTTAAAAAAACAGATTTTTTTCAGAATAGTAATGAAGTCGTGAACAATGATTTCAATAGAAAAATGTGGGGTTAGGAGCGCCGACCCACCGAGCAGGTAAAAACGTGAGTATAACTTAACTTGGCCCTCCACGTCTGTGGACTCCCAGTGCGGGCCGGGACCCTGCACTTCCTCCCTGCGGGGTGAAGGGAGCTCTGCCTGCTGGCTTCTCTTACCTGATCAAGAGGGAGCGCTGGGGGCTTGTGTGGTGGCAGCTCGTCCCGCAACGTGGCTGGTGCTGGGGTCTTTGGGAGAGAGGACTGGGACTGGACTGGGTGCATTTGCATTCTACAGCCACGAGAAAGGAACAGTTAAGAACTGAAGGAAAAAAGAGACTTTAATCATGAAAATCTCGGGCAGACACTGCCTTCATTATCCAGGTGATTAAACAGGAATCCTCTCACTCCTGGGGAAAAACTGGCCTCTATGCCTCTTGGCACGATGCAGTTAAGTACATGAGCACTTAGTGTTTAACTCGACTCTAAACACGAGGAAACAGGAAGGACCCAGAATTTGGGATACTACATGAGAACTGGCCTGGGCTCTTTGAAAAACAAGAAAACAAAACGATGGGGTGAATGGTGTAAATTAAGATACTAAGCAGACATAACCCGATGTAAATACATAAACCTTGATTTGACCTTGAATGGAAATAAATAAAACAAGGAAACCTATCTATAAAAGACATGACTTACTCTCAGGACATGCTGATGTAGGGCAAAGGGTCCTAATGTCTACACTTACTTTCTCATGGTTCAGGAAAAGAGAGAGAAGGAATAAAACAAAGTCTACTTAGAAAGGCAGAAAACAAACATGGTGAAGTGGTAAACAGAGGAGAGGGTCTGGAGGCAAGGTGTCCTTAGGTTGGCTTTGGGGAGGGCATGCTGGTTTTTAAGTTGGGTAACACTGGTTTTATGATTAGACCTCGTAACTTTAACTGACACGAGGACTAAAACCTGAATGTGATGGCCCACCGTCCTGGGTCTGGGCCCCTCTCGCCTTGCTCAGTGCGTGAATGCAGATGCAGCGCCGAAGCCCCTGCCTGCAGCTCAGACTGCGGCCAGGTCTCCAACCGCACAGTCTGAATAGTCACTTAAATGCTAATTCATTTTCATGAGGGAAAAAACACTCAAGATAAAATCAAACTCCATGCTAACATATTTCCATGAAGTCTCCATGTCCCCGATCCACAGGCTCTTTTCTTGGCCCAGAAGACTACCCCAGTTTATCCTAAGGCCATCTTTCTTTTGAAAACGAACATCTACTCTTTTTTCAGGAAAAAATAAATCAGACGCAATCTTACCCTGATGGTCTGTACATTTCCTGGAAAGGGCCCCTGATCCCACTGCCAGTGCTCATCTGCTCCATCATCACAGCCTGGAAGTGGCCCAGGCCCTCGTCCTGGCAGCGGTAGAGGGGGCCCTCCTGAGAGAGGCCGTTGGGCTGGGCAGCCACTGGATGGTGAGGTGGGTGAGCAGCCACAGGGGAAGAGTATGCCCTGGGCTGGAGATGGCTGGCCGGCCGCAGAGGAGTACAGGAAGGCCTTGTCTGTAGCATCACACCATGAGGGGGGAAAGCGGACGGACCAAACCCCATCCCTGAACTCAGAGGTGGAGGAGTAGTTCCATAAAGATACTCGCTGGCTGACAACGAACTCTGTTGCTTGGTAGCTGCATTATGGTTGTCCAGGTCTAAAAACTCTTTGGGACTCTCTGGCCTCTCCACAGACTCATCCAGCTTCTCTTCCTCCACGCCACGATTCTGCCCGTCAGCTGCGGTGACCTCCGCAGCCACTGCATCCATGTGGGCCGGGGAAGTTAAGGCAGCATTCAGTGTCCCGCAGCCGTGTACACTAACCACAGCATTCTTATCAGAGAAGAGGGGCCGTGGAGGGGCAGGCTGGCTGGGCGGGGGCCCGCCTGGGCTTCCCGGGGGATGAAGATGTCTCTGCCAGTCAGAAAAGCCCTGTGGACATGTGTAGTAAGGAGTCCGCTGATAGTGATGGTAGGAGGGCTGAGGTGGCGGCTGGTAGGAGTACCTCATTCCTTGGTGGGGACGGTAGCGGGGAAAGACTCCAGCATGAGGGTTATCAGAATGAAAGCCCCTGGGGGAGAAATGCTGAGCCCGAGACACTGAGGGCTTCCCTGCCATCGCAGGGCCCAGGCCCTGCAGGCCCAGACCGATGTGGTAATGTGCAGCTGAGCTCGGGTACTCCAGGCCCGGCACGTACAGGGGGGAAAACTGACTGACAGTGCCGCCCATCACACTGGGGTCTGCAGCGGGAGGTGCAGTTGGGTTCTGTCCTGCACACGGCATGGTTTCCTGCAACGTGTTACCTCGGGGGCAGAGCGGCTTTTCCGTACCACCACCACCGAGGCCCTTCCCCTCTGATCCGCAGGGCGCCTCAACAAGCACTCCATTTTCAGGCAGAGCTTCTCTTTCTGCCAGCGTGGAGAGGTCCCGCACGCACCCCTGGGCTGCGGGGCTGCTGTAGCCACTCTCTGAGGGCCAGGTATTTTTGCCCTTTGTTGACTGACAGTTGTCTTCAGATGCCGAGGAGTCGTTTTTGAGCTCCGGGCCCTCTGCTTCCCTCTCCTGCGGTGAGCTCTGCCTGGCGCAGTTGGTCTGCAGGGGAGGTGTCAGGTGAGGTAGCTGTTTGAGGTACACCCCCTCTGAGGCACCAACGCTTGGTGGCTTCTCAAGCCCAGGCAAGGGATCTGCTGCAAGGGAACGGGGAACAAAAGAACAACTCAGTAGCTGAAATGACAATAGCAATGGAGGTGACAACACGATAAGCAGCCAGAGGAGGAGAGTCAGGGCTGAGGAGGATGTGTGGCCATTCAAGCCTCAGCTAGAAACCCTGAGAGCCCCGGAAAGGGGTCATGGCGCTGAGGCCCTTGCACACTGCCTTCTGTAGACCGGCAGGAAGACCTCGCAACTCCACAGCGACTCAAAGGTTTGCCAAAGAATAGAGATGTCCTTGCCCCCTTGCTGTGCCGTCACCGCCAGAGTGGTGAAAGGGTGTGAGATGACTCATGGCCCATGGACTCAAGCAGATAATGTGGGATATGGCAGGAGGGTATGTCACTAGAATCGCAGGCCAGGCCGGGAGGCTCGTACCTGACTTGTGGCTGAGAGCACAAGTTCCATGTTTTGTTCCCTACCACACCCTTAGCATTTGCACAAAACGGTGAATCAATATTTACTTAATGAAAGGTGGGGGAGAGGGAGAGAGAGAGAGGGAGGGGGAGGGAGAGGGAGAGAGAAAGAAATTGATCCGTTGCCTCCTGCATGCACCCTAACTAGGAAATGAACCCATGACCTTTTGGTGCACAGGATGACACTCAACCAAATGAGCCACTCTGGCTGGGGGCAATCTCACTATTCTTCATTCTTAGTTGATATTGATATGCATACAAGGAATAGGAGAACAGAAATAATTAGACTGGAAGTAAAGTATTAAAAGCTTATTTTGTAATGATAATTTTCAGGACAGGAATTTTTAAAGGCAGTTGGATGACACAGTGGTTAAGAACATGGATGCCAGCCCGGCTGGTGGCTCAGTGGATTGAGCAGTGTCCCATGGACTGAGAGGTCCTGGTTTGATTCCCAGTCAGGGAACATGCCTGGGTTGCGGGCTCGATGGCCAGTGGGGGACGTGCAGAAGGCAGCGAATTGATGTTTTTCACATTGATGTTTCTCTCTCCAAAAAAAAAAAAAAAAAAATTATATTAAGCCCTGGTCAGTTTGGCTCAGCAGTTAGAATGTCGGCCCGTGGACCAAAGAGTCACAGGTTCGATTCTGGTCAAGGACATGTACCTTGGTTGCAGTTTGGCCCCCAGCCATGGGTCGGGGTTGAGCGGGAGGCAACCAATTGATGTGCCTCTCTCACATCGATGTCTCTCTTTCTCTCTCTCCCCCTCCCACTCTGTCTGAAAATAAATGGAAAAATATCCTCAGGTGAGAATTAAAAATAAATTATATTTAAAAAAAAAAAGAATGTTGCCCTGGCCGGTTTGGCTCAGCGGTTAGAGCGTCAGGCCTGCGGTCCAGAGAGACCTGGGTTCGGTTCCCGCTAAGGGCATGTACTGCGGTTGCAGTTTGTCCCCGGCCCTGGTTGGTCGTGCGGGTGGCAGCCACTCGATGTGTCCCTTTCACGTCGATGTTTCTCTCTCTCTCTCTCTCTCTTCCTCTCCCTCCCTCCCACTCTATCTGAACAAAAAATGAAAAAATGTCCTCGGGTGAAAATAAAAAAAAGAAAAAAAGAAAAAAAAAAGAATGTGGATGCTGGATCCAGTCTGCCTGGGTTCAAATCTCAGCTGCACCACTTCCTGTGTAGATCAGAGCAAATAATCCGCTGTCACTGTGTCCTGGATGTCCACAGAACAGGCTGACGGCAGCAGCTCCCTGCAGGCTCGCCAGGACAGTGAGGGGAGCGGCACGCGCACAGCCCCAGGCCGGGCGCCTGGCATATCTGCACCTGTGCAGTGGGTGCTGTCTCCACACATCCTTTTGGATCTCTGGATCAAAAACAATACCAAGATCGGCCTAACCCTGAAAGGTTCAAGAAAAAGAGGCCAGAAACCAGTTTATATTTGGCTCGATACTGTGTAAAAACGTTATTCACGAGTTAGCCCCTTAAAGGGCTAGAAGTCACATAGAAGTGAGTGTCAGTTACCTTGGTCATTTTCAGGCTCCTGTGTCTCACTGCTGTCCTGCGTCCTCCCAGGGTCCCCCGAGGCAGGCTCGGGGGCTGCCACACTGACTGACGCTGAGTGAGCTCCCTGTGGGAAAGGGCCAGGTACGTGGGGGGGAGCAGGCTGTCGGGGGTGGTAAGGCACACCTGGCGGGCAGACGCGAGAGGACAGCTGCTGCATGGCAATCATCTCTGGGCTGTCCATCATGGAGTCCCCTCCCTGCACCCCTCGAAGACCCTGGGAGGGTGCTCCAAACAGGGGACTTGGTGCCAGAGGTGGCGGTAACCGATGCCCACCGGGTTTGCAGGGCGGGCGCATGCACCCTGAGGAGGAAACGCCGTGAGGTAGGAAGCTGGACTGTTCGGTCCACTGGTTTGGAGGAAGAGGTGGTCTCATCACTCGGGAATCCATCATGTGACTAAGAGTGCGAGGCTGGTGAGAGGGTCCTGGCCCCATGAGGGGCTTCTCATCCGGCCCCAAGGGTCTCGGGTTTGTAGCACCGTGGTTCCCATTCCAGACAGCAGGATGCATGCGGTTCAGGTATTTGTATGATCGGTACATGTGGCTGGGAGGAATTTCTGAGCTTTCAGGGAAGTCTGGGGGTCGGGCTGGAACCCCTCCATGCCTGGGAGGAATGAATCCTGGCTGGAAGTGAGCTGAGGGGTACATATTTCCATCCTGACTGGGGCCACTCATCTGCCCAAGAGGCAAGGATCCAGGATGTGATCCCATGTTAGAAAGGGGCCTCAGACCCCCACACACTTGCTTCTCTTCGGGCATGCCCAGTCTGGGTCCTCGGTGCTTGTTAATTCCAGCTGGAGGCTGACAAAAAGAAAAGAGAAGACAGGGGTGTTCACCACACCCACAGAATAAGGTATACCTTGTAATGTGCTTCATCTATAGTAGCAGACTCCACAGAACAGGATGATTATTAAATTTAACCTGGGAAAAGACTATTCCTAAAAGTCACCTTTGAGACTCTCTGCAACTGCACATAACGAGCAGGCTGCTCACCTGCATGGCAAAGGGCCGATGCTGCTGTACAGGCTCTCCAGGGTGTGGCTCTGGGACTCGGGAGGAGACGTACAAGCCAACGGGATCCGACCCTCGGAGTTGGCCAAATGTTCCCGGCACTGCTGGTCTCTGCAGGGTGTTGAGTCAAGGCAAGGAGTGGGGGTGGGGAAAGCAAAGAGACAGGAAGGAAGGGAGGGAGGGAGGGAGGGAGGAAGGACTTCCCCGAAGGCGAACACCACTGCCCACTAACACCGGCAGAGCGCGGACGGGAGACTGCTAGCACCTGCGCTCACCACGACCACGACCAGCGCCGGAGCCGCTTTCCCTCCAGGACAGAAAAACTTGTTTCTTTTCCACTGTTGCCCCCTCTGCCAAGAGCCTTTTTAGCCAATTTCCCCCGCTAATTGCCCTCCACCATGATATTTTAATAACACAGATGGGCTATATATTGTATATATTGTATGTAGCTCTGTGTATTTTAAAAAATAGGGTTTTATTGACTTTTTTAGAGAGAGGAGAGATAGAAACATTGATGAGAGAAACATCGACTGGCTGTCTCCTGCACGCCCTCTACTGGGGATCAACTCTGCAACACGGGCATGTGCCCTGACTGGGAATCAAACCGGGACCTCTCAGTCCATGGGATGACGCTCAATCCACTGAGCCACATGACCAGGCTCTGTGCTATTTCTTTAAAAAAATTTTTTTATCCTCACCCAAGGACATTTTTGCATTTACCTACAGATAGAGCAGGAGGGAGAGAGAGAGAAATGTCGACGTGACAGAGACACATCGAGTGGTTGCCACCCACACCCACTTGAGGCCAGGGACAAACTACAACGGAGGTATGTGCCCTTTGCGGGAACCGAACCTGGGACTCTCCAGTCCGCAGGCCGATGCTCTAACCGCTGAGCCAAACCGGCCAGGGCTGTGCTTTTATTTTATTTTTTAAATCCTCACCAGAGGATATTTTTCCATTTATTTTCAGATGGGGGAGGAGGATATGAGGGGGAGAGGGAGAGAGAAGCATCAATGTGAGAGAGACACATTGATTGGTTGCGTCCTGCACGACCCCAATCAGGGCCGGGAGCCAAACTGCAACTGAGGTACATGCCCTTGATTGGGATCGAACCCTTGACTCCTTGGTCCGAAGGCCGATGCTCTAACCACTGAGCCAAACTGGCCAGGGCTGTGCTTTTTAAAAAATCCTTTCCGAGGATATGTTTATTGATTTGAGAGAGAGCAAGGGGGGGAAGGTCTCGGGAGAGAAAGAATGTGAGAAACATTGAATGGTTGCCTCCTGTATGCAGCCTGATGAGGGGTCGAACTCACAACCTACCAGGTATGTGCTCTGAGAATGGAATCTGCAACCTTTTTCTGGGGTACAGGACGATGTTCCAACCAACTGAGCCACCCAGCTGGGGCTGTACCTCTGTGCTTTATACAGAAAAAGACTTGAGATATTTTTAATCCCAATTTTTGCCCAAATAGAGAATGTGTGGTTCAAATGATTAAGAGACAGGAGGACTAAAGGAAGAATGTGCCCTGGCTGGTGTGGCTCACTGGAGTGAGTGTCGTCCCGTGGACTGAGAGGTCCTGGTTCCATTCCTGGCCAGGGCACATGCCTGGGTTGTGGGCTTGATCCTCAGTGGGGGGTGTGCAGGAAGCAGATGATCCATGTTACTCTCATCGATGTTTCTATCTCTCTCTCTCCAAAATAAATAAATGAATAAATAAACAAACAAACTAATTAATTAAAAAAAGAAAGGAAGTACAGAGGAAAGAGATGAGGGGAGAAAAAACCACCCATCTATAGCAAAGTTATCATGACGAGGAGCCAACTTTCCTTCCCTTGAATTCACCAACTAGGAGAAACCTCGGCAGAACTTCAGCTATTTCTTACCATCTGGTTTAAAAGGGGTGCCTGGTTGGGCATCCCACCGTAATGCGGGGGGTGCGGAAGGCCTCGGCTGTTGGAGGTGCCCACCTCCAGAGGGCGTGGTGCGGAGCTGCTGCTCTGGTCACCTCCAGAAGGGGGAGCTCGGCGCGCAGGCGGCAGGGCCTTGCCTCCGTTCTCCACTGGCTGCTGTTTCCTGGCAGGCCCTTCGGCGTCCCTGGAGCGGGTGCAGACATGGCTTCCACCACTTCGCCCAGCCCGACTCCGTTTCTTCTCCCGCTTCTCATCCTCTCTGATCCAAAATTCTTCATCTGTGTCTCCATCTTCGCCAGGAAAATGCTTCATCATTGCCCGGTGGAAACACCTCTCTAAATTATCCGACATCTTGGTATACTCTACAGGAAGACACAAGGGTCGCCCTCCAGCTTTTACAGGCCACAGAAGACCAGTCTACTGCTGGTGAACAGAGACGCCACTGGGGCAAACTCTGAGTCTGTCCTGAGAGGCTGCAGTGTGTATGCTGAAACAGCAACTCTGGGACCATGACACCAAACCAGTAACAATTTAGTTAAATTGCAGAAATATAAAATATAATCACTGAATCTGCTTAGGGTTTAAACTAAGGCACACTGATCTAAGGCATAAATGGCTCCAAGTTTTTATGCCCGGACCCACATACACTTGGTTATTAGACAGCACCTCAAGATGATGTAAGAATCAGCTCCCCACAGCGTCAGTCCTGTCCATGGTTCACTGTCTGTGCTAAGCAGGCACAGTGCACACTGGACCCAGACTGGCCGCAGGATACTGAGAAAGAGCCTGAGCCAGTGGCCACCAGCTGCATGCCCCTCTCGTGTGAGCTGGGAGAGAATGCCTGGCACACACTGTGCAAATGGCTCGAACGGCCAGTTCCACAGCTTTAATACACATCTTTTTGAAGACCAAGGAAAGGTCTGAATCACTAGCATGTGTATTTCTAAAAGAAAAGGCATTTTATTCTTGGTTATAACGGTATAGCCAATGTGCACCCAGAACAAACCCCTTCTCCACTTACCACTACTTTCCCCGTTATATTTTCGACAATTCCTGAACATAGTCTTCATGTCATTTACAAATTCTTCCTTGGTACAGTATAAACCTCCATTTAATTTCTTCTCCATGCTTGAAATATCCATTGGGACCTAAACCAGGACACATTCAATTACAATACGCTGGAGAAAATATCTCATAATCCGTATGAGGCAAAGGAATCATGCTATTCTGAGTTGCTCAGAAGCTTGGTACACATCCCACAAACCCAACTCTCCAGGAACAACAGACGAACTTAAACAAAACAAAAGAACAACAACAGAAAGCAAGAGCAAAACACATGTGATGATAGGTGTAACTGCATAGTAGGTTTCACTACCTTAATAATCTGATAATAGTTTGGGGCATATGATTCATCCACAGGTTCCAAAAAGGGCCAGGAATCCTTGTGAGCCTTGAGCACATCTAGAACTGGGAGCCAGAGGAGAGAGCTTAGCACCCGACACAGCAGCACCTCCACCAGAAACACGTGGACGGGAATGGAAACTGACCTTTGTGCATGGCGGTGAAATCGTCATCCAACTCAAAGCTGTAAATTGTAAAGTAAGAAATTAATAGTAATTCTGACCACCTCTCTCCTTAACTCTTTTTTTTTTTTTTTAATCCTCACCTGAGGACTTTTTTTGCATTTATCTTCAGATGGGGGGGGGGGGGGGGAGAGACAGAAACATCGATGTGAGAGAGACACATCGACTGGTTGCCACCCACACGACCCCAACCAGGCCGGGGACGAACTGCAACTGAGGTACGTGCCCTTAGCGGACACTGAACGCAGGACTCTCCAGTCCACAGGCCGACCCTCTAACCACTGCGCCAAACCGGCCAGGGCTCTCCTTAACTCTCTTAATTCAACCACAAACACAGCTGATTGCCCCAGGTTTTGGGATAGATCCAATAATTTTTATGAAAGATAACTTTGTAACAGTTTTAACACTTCAGAAAACAATTATGAAGAGAGCTGAAGGTTAGCATACTTTAGCAAAAAAGGGGAATATCATTTTTCTCATCTGTAAAATGATGGGGTGGCTTCGCTAACCCAAAACTGAATTTATGATCCTATGTTAGCTATTTAACAGCACAGTCTTTCCCAGGTCTTATTTACTCTAATGAATATTTATGACATAAAGAATAACCAAAAAAACGTAAACTAGAAGCAGAAGCTCATGAACATCTAATATCACCTACCGCACAGGGTTGTTTTAAGGGCTAAACGAGAAAAGTGCTTATCAGTACAATGCCTGAGTGTTTAATAAATGTTACAGGTTGCTATTGTTAGTATCATTAAATACTCACAGGTCTTTAGTCTTTTTTTCTTCCCGCATGGGGGAGTGAGGGTCCAGGTGGGACAGCTCTGGGGGGAGCTCCTTCCCTTGGGCCAGCAGCCATGCCCTTTCTTCCCTGAGCTTTCTCCGCTTAGCCCGGTCTACAGTGGACACAAAGCATCACGGTACAAGTGAGTTAAGGACTCTACTTACAGAGATGTTGACTGAATGTCCTTGTCACTGTGAGGGAAGAAACAGATCACAAGGTGGTGATCACCTGTGCTCCCTTCGCCAGCCTTTTCTTGGTGATGAGGATGACTAGCTGGACTGCTTTGTGAATAATAAAAAGAGTGGGGCTGTTTCATCTCCATCACACTGAGCTCGAGCTGGGTGATGAGGGTGGTAAGGCAAACACTGGAACGAGGGGAGGGAACATGCCAAGGCTGAAGAATAATGAAATCAGAAGAAAAAAAAAGAAGATTATGCCCTGGCCAGTTTGGCTCAGTGGTTAGAGGGTCGGCCAGCGGACCAGAGAGTCCTGGGTTCGGTTCCCGCTAAGGGCACGTACCTCGGTTGCAGTTCGTCCCCAGCCCCGGGTAGGGTTGTGCGGGTGGCAGCCAGTTGATGTGTCTCTCTCACATCGATGTTTCTCTCTCTCCCTCGTCCCCCCTCTCTCCCTCCTGCTCTGTCTGAAAATAAATGCAAAAATGTCCTCGGGTGAAGACCAAAAAAAAAAGAAGACTGAATGAAGATGATCCTGTCACTACCAGAGGCCTTTCCTCTTGCCCTCAAAAAAACTACAGCCCAGGCTGGTGGGCTCAGTGGATTGAGCAGACCCGCCCTGTCCCCACCATGCATTGAGGGTGCAGGTTTGATTCCTGGTCAAGGCACATGTCCAGGTTACACGCTCAATTACTAGTAGGGAGTGTGCAGGAGGCAGCCAATCTATGTTTCTCTCTTTCTCCTTCTCCCTTCCTCTCTCTAAAAATAAAGACATATTAAAAAAAAAAAAAACAAAAAACAAGCAACATACATGTCTTAAGGATCAGGCAGGATTTTATATGCATCTCCAAGCTCTCAAGGTTGTGCACTTACAAAGGCATCCACGCACATCAATTGTCTTTGCTCTTCAACCCATCCCCACCCTAGCAGCTGGCTCCTACCAAGCCAGTAGAGTAATAAGTCTGGTTGAAATCCGTGGAAAAGATGCCAGCTGGAATTGGCATGGAGCTGGAAGGCAGGGATGATTTTTCTCTGGCTCATAGTCATGCCCATGAGAAAAACACTTGCCATTTCCACTACTAGCCCGATGGGGCACTCAATGCCAGTAGGGTACAGGGAGGTCAGAAGAAAAAGGCCAGGGGATGAAGAACACTTTAAGACACAAAAATGGAAGGGAGAAGTCAAGAGAGATCTTGTTTTCTTCCCCAAGGAACAGGCCCCATGGTCTTTCACTGCTATGAATGTGACATGATTCTTTTTTATCTCAACATCTGGAAGATACTCACCTATATTTTCTTCAAAAAGTTTTGGCCTTCAGCCTATCTTGAACTTATTCCTGTATGAGAAGCAAGAGATGTCCTCCCCGCACCCCCTAATCAATAAGCAGTTGTACTGGTACCGCTGATGAAAGATCTCACAGGCTCCCAGGTGTCTCTGGGTCTTGCATTCCACTGCTCTTATCACCATCTCTGTGCCAACGTCAGACCTCACCCCCACTGCCACTCTTATTTGGTAGAGTAAGTGCTCCTACCACATTATTTTTGGAAATCAGCTATCCTTGGCCCTCTGCTCTTCTGCATGAATTATAACACTATAAATGATTTATTTATTATCAAATATTCAGTAAGCATAAACATTTCCCGCCTGTTCAATAATTTTTTAAAAAGTTGGTTTGTTCGGCCCTGGCCAGTTTTGCTCAGTGGTTAGAGCATCGGCCTGTGGACCAAAGAGTCGTGGGTTCAATTCCGGCCAAGGGCATGTACCTCGGCTGCGGTTCATCCCCGGCTCCAGTTGGGGTCGTGTGGGTGGCAACCAATCGATGTGTCTCTCTCACATCGATGTTTCTCTCTCTCTCCCCCCCCCCCATGCTCTGTCTGAAGATAAATGTAAAAATATCCTCGGGTGAGGATTAAAAACAACAAAAAAAAGTTGGTTTGTTCGAATCAAATCCAAAAAGGTTCATACACTGCATGTGGTTGATATGTCCCTTGAATCGAGTTGAACTTCTAAGTGTCCTTCTAATTCTTTGTTGGAGAAATGCAGCCATTGTGTCCTTGCAGAATTCCACATTATGGAGTTAGCTGATGGCATTCGCCCTGTGGTGTCATGTTCCTCTACCCTCTGAACTTCCTGTGAACTGGTGGTTATAGCTACAGGCTCTGATCAAACAGGTTTGATTTTTTGGCAGTATTATTTCACAGATGATGCTCTATACTTCCTTCTGAGACACAGTATCTGATTAGCTATCATTTTGTGAGGCTAAATTTCATCAGTTAACCAGATTCTCTCTCATCAGTCTTTCACCTAAAGATTAACCAGAGTTCCAAGACAGAATTAAGCTGCAGAGAGCATTATTATTATTATTTTTTATCCTCACCCGAGGACATTTTTGCATTTATCTTCAGATAGAGCGGGAGGGAGAGGAGGGGAGAGAGAGAGAAACATTGATGTGAGAGAGACACATCGACTGGTTGCCACCCACACAACCCCAACCAGGGCCGGGGACAAACTGCAACCGAGGTATGTGCCCTTAGCGAGAACCGAACCCAGGACTCTCTGGTCCACAGGTCAACGCTCTAACTGCTGAGCCAAACCGGCCAGGGCTGCAGAGAGCATTTTGTGTGACTGTTTCCTCAAAAATTCCAAGGTATATACCTAGTACCCCAAAGATGCACAGGATAGAAGTGAATTCACTGTATATAACAGACACTTTAGGGCAGAGGGATGCCAAACAGCCACTACAGCATGAAGGGAAGAGCTGAGCGCTTTTGTTACAATCACAATCAAGTTTTACGGGAGCAAAACAGTGTACGGCCTCCAGGTCTGAAACACTCACTGTCTGGCCCTTCGGGAAGTTAGCATATTTCTACTCCAGGGATTGGGGCTTCACAGTGCCCTGGAGCCGTGGCTGGGAACAGCTCTGCCCAGACCCACATTCTCATCACTTATTCTAATTCTATTATTCCTGCTGTAGTTCTTAACCAAACCCTTCTTTTCCTCATCAATTATTTGCAAATTCTGAAATAGAAGTCTATAAAAAAAAAAAATGCTTGATTTTTTCCTTCTACTTTACCAGTTTTGAGAATAGCAAGTTATCCTATTAAACTCCTAAGGTGATCACTGATTTAAAAAAAAAATACTATCACCATGAACACATGAATATTTAACTTACTTAATTTTTTAAAATCTATTGAGGTTTTTGGTTGTCCCTCATCCCCCAAATGCTCAAAATGTCCCATTTTGACCAGTGAGACTCCCTTCCAGTTGGCTCCTGTATTTTTGGACAGAAATTCCAGGATTTCGGTGCTTCCTTGCTTTCTGTTATAAAGTAGGTTAATTTCATCTCATATTTTTACTGCCACAGTACTGGAATCAGCCATTTCTCCAGTCTTGGTTCCTCCTAGAGGGAAATGACATTTAGAGACCACCATTTGAGTATTAGAAATTCTCCTGCTATTATGTCATAGTCTTTTGAAAAAAATATCCATATTGGTATTTGTCTAATAATGAATCCAGCTACCTGACACTATATATACATATAACGTGTGTATGTACACACACACACCTTTCCTTTCTAGAGAAGAAACCCTTATAAAACAATGCAATGTGAACCAGAGGCAATGATAGAGAAAATCTTTGCTTTCCTGACTTTGAAAGGGAACAGTTCTCAGTTCTCCCCATGAAAAAGAATGTCTACTTAGATTTTTCTTAGAGCTATCCCCTCTATTCTAAGTTTTCAGAGATTGCCACAACCCAAGGAATGCTAGGAACCACAAGAGCTGGAAGAGGCAAGGAAGGATTCCCCCTTACAAACCCACAGAGAGTGCGGCCGTGTCAGCACCTGGACTCAGGCTTTTAGTCTCCAGAACTCTGAGTGAACACCTGTTTAAAAACACCTCGTTATGGTCATTTGTTATGCGCTAGCCCTAGGAAACTAATACAGACTCTGATTCCATTTTCTCCTGAATCCTACTGTTGCTTCTGAGAAGTCTGCTACCACTATTATAGGATTTCTCTAAGGAAATGTCTTTTTCAAGCTGGTTATTTTATTTATCTGTGGGTATACATTCTATAATTCAGTACCATGTGTAATTTATATCCAGTTTACATCTCTTGTTGTTTCCTAAATCTGAGGATTTGTTTTTCATGTAATCAAGAAAAATCTCAACCATTATATCTGATTTATTATTCTGTCTCATTCCCGATTCATTTTAGAACTTACAGGAGACACATATTGGGTCGTTCATGCTCCATGCCACCTGAGCCTCTTATTAAGCTATTTGTGTGAGCTCCAAATCCATCATTTCTCCATTCTCTGCTGGCTTTATGTACTTTGTGAGAAGGGGCTACTAGAGGAAGAGTGGGAGGCAGGATGAGGGGAGAAGGGTTTACCTCTTTTTGTTTGCTTGCTATTGCTGTTCAACACCATGCCTACAAAAGCAGTATCTTTAAAAAAAAAAAGTTTTTACTGATTCTAGAGAGAGAGAGAGAAACATCGATTGCCTGCCTCCTGCATGCCCTCTACTGGGGATCAAGCCCGCAACCTGGGCATGTGCCCTGACCAGGAATCGAACTGGAGACCTCTCAGTGCATGGGATGACACTCAACCAACTGAGCCACACTGGCCGGGACCATAGCAGCAGTATCTTTTATCTGGGGAGGTGCAGTTGGCCCTGATAACCAGGTTGTTTAGTTAGTCCCAGAACCAGCTTGCTGCTGGCCTTAAGAGGTACCAGCAGTGCCCACTGTCCAACGTCTGAGGTCCAACTGCAGAATCCCCCTCAACTTTTAGGTTCTCATAATTCCAACCGCTTCCCTTTGTTCCCATTGTTTCAGGGGTGCTAACTCAGAACTCCCTTTCAACATTTTTATTTTTGTAACTCCATTTAACCAAAGCCCCATATATATGTCATTCTCATGAATGAACACTGAATGATTCACCAAAGGTAACTACTTTCATCTCTCCACCTTCTCTCTCAGTGCTGCAGTTCCTCCAATTCCCCAGACATATCTTCTAGTTTGCTGACCCATTGTGATGCGTACCTAAACCACTTAACCTGGTTATTATCCCTATAATCATACTTCACATTTCTAAGAGTTCTATTTGTTTCCTTTGAATCTGCCTGTATTTTCATCAAGGTTATTTTCTCCTTATGTTTTACAATTCCTTTTTATATCTAATAATGCTCAATGTATTCCTTCTTTGTCTATTGCATGTACCAACTATTGTTCAGAGTGGTGCTCCCTCACGCGCTTTCGACATCTAATTTTCTCTTCATCTTTTGCAGGGATTCAGGTATGGTTGTTACCCCTGGGGAAAATACAAATTCTCCAGACTGACCCCTCCACACCCACAATTCAACCTAAAGTACTAATGTTTTTAGTTTCCCTAAAAATAGTTCCTGATAAATTTCCTTCCTTAGTTAAGATTTCTAGTATTGTATAAATCCCCTTTATAAGAGCACATCTGAAATCTTAACTAAGGAAGGAAATATCTTAGGAACTGATATATGCGTAGAATAATGTATTTGAGATAAAAAAGTTTTTCAGATAGCCTATCAACTATTAAGAAAACAAGGAAGCCCTGGCCAGTTTGGCTCAGTGGTTAGAGCGTCAGCCCACAGACTAAAGAGTTGTGGGTTCGATTCCTGTCAAGGGCATGTATCTGGGTGGTTCAGTCCCCAGACCTGGGTGGGGTCATGCGGAAGGCCACCAATCAGTGTGCCTCTCTCACATCGATGTTTCTCTCCCTCCCTCCCTCCTCCCACTCCCACTTCCCACTCTATCTGAACATAAATGGAAAAATGTCCTTGGGTGAGGATTAAAAAAAAAAAATTAAAAAAAGATAAAATAAAATAAAAAAAAGAAAACAAGGAAGTTTCAATAATGTCCACTTCTATACTGACTTAGCATGACTATTTATTTTATAATCCAGTCCTGCACCATCCTTTGTATGTAAAGGCAATACTAATAACAGCAGTATCTTTATTGGCCTTTTCCCTTTTTTTGCTTTTTACAACATTTTAGTAAAAATACATAAAACATATCTTTTTTTAATTTTAATTTTATTTTTTATCCTCACCCAAGGACATTTTCCCACTTTTTGTTCAGATAGAGTGGGAGGGAGAGAGAGGAAGAGAGAGCGAGAGAAACATCAACGTGAAAGGGACACACTGAGTGGCTGCCTCCAGCACAACCAACCAGGGCTGGGGACAAACTGCAACCAAGGTACGTGCCCCTAGCGGGAACCAAACTCGGGTCTCCCTGGACAGCAGGCCGACGCTCTAACCGCTGAGCCAAACCGGCCAGGGCCATAAAATGCATCTTTTAAACCATTTTAAGTGTACAATTCAGTAGCATTACATTAACAATACTGTCCAACCATAACCATTATCTACTTCCAGAACTTATTCACCATACCAAATGGAAGCTCTGTACCCATTAAACAACTCCCGATGTCCTCTCACCGTGGCTAATTTTAAGAACAATGTCTTCAAGGTTCATCCATGTTGTAGCAGGTGTCCTCTCTTTATAAGGCTAACACACACTCCATGGTAAGTACAAACCACATTTTGTGAGGTAAACATGATAACCACCACACTTATGGAAAGGCGATTATACCACATTTGGTTTATCTGTTCATCCACTGATGGACATTTGAGTTGTTTCCATTTGGGCTGCTTCTTTCTAGCTAAATGTTTTTTTTTTCCTTTATTGATTTTAGAGATAGAGGAAGTGAGAGGGAGAAAAAGATAGAAACATTGATGAGAGAGAACATCGATTGGCTGCCTCCTGCATGCCCCCCACTGGGCATCGGGCACACAATCTGGGCATGTGCTCTGACTGGGAATTGAACTAGTGACCTCTCGGTGCATGGGTCAATGCTCAACCACTGAGCCACACTAGCTGGACTCCTTCTATCTTTCTTAACCCACTTCGGCTCCTTTCAAATTTATTTAAACAAATGAAAGCTACAAGGCTTCCCCTTGGAAACATGTGCTTATGTGTCACAGCACATTAGTTTTCCAGCAGCTGCAGGAGAGCCCTGTGCTGGTGGCCGACGGCCAGCAATGTGTGGAAGCACACACTGGAACAAAACTCGTTGGTAAGCTGCTTGGCTCCTTTTATAAACGACTTAAACGTAAATATGAAACATGTTCTGACTCACCCTCAACCCAAGTATCAGTGAAATGGCAGAAGGACCCACACAATGAAAGCTTAGAATTTAATGTCACAAAAAGCTTGTTTATCTACATTAGCTGTTTTAAACATGAAAACTCTATCAGTAAATAGTCTATTATTTCCCTTTTTAAAACCTTAGCTACTAAGAAGCCAGGAAGTTTATTGTTGGCAACTATCTTATACCTTGTAAAAATTCTCTCTACATTTTCTGTATGATAACTATCATTTGTGAACTTCCTGTGTGCTAGGGATTGCTTTTGTTCTCATTTAATCCTTCTTACCAGGCTCTACACAGCCCGATACATGACCCTACTCACATCCTTGAGCTCATTTCCTGCCAGCCTTCTCCTTGCTTGTGAACACCGGCATCTCGCTGGGTGCTCCCACCCGGCCACACTGCACTTGTTGCCCTCTCTGCCTGCAATGCTCTCCCCTGTCAGATATTCACGTAGCACTCACACTCATTTCACTATTAAATGTCACATTTTCAGCCCTGGCCGGTTTGGCTCAGCGGTTGGAGCGTCGGCCCACGGACCAGAGAGTCCCAGGTTCAGTTTCCACTAAGGGCACGTACCTCGGTTGCAGTTTGTCCCCAGCCCCAGTTGGGGTCATGTGGGTGGCAACCAGTCGATGTTTCTCTCTCTCTCTCTCTCTTCTTCCCTCTCTCCCTCCCGCTCTATCTGAAGATAAATGCAAAAATGTCTTCGGGTGAGGATAAAAAATAAAAATAAAAAGTCACATTTTCAGAGATGGCCATCTTGACGATTTTATTTATTTATTTATTTTAATCCTCACCCAAGGATATTTTTACATTTATCTTTAGACAGAGTGGGAGGGAGAGAGAGAAACATTGATGTGAGAGAGACACATCGAGTGGTTGCCACTCACACGACCCCAACTGGGGCCAGGGACAAACTGCAACCGAGGTACGTGCCCTTAGCAGGAACCGAACCCGGGACTCTCTGGTCCGTGGGCCGACGCTCTAACTACTGAGCCAAACCGGCCAGGGCTTGATGATCTTATTTAAATACCACATGTATCATGTTACTCCTTACATCTCTAAACCAGTGTTTACTCTCTTTTGCTATCATTACAATGTCAACTCCATGAAAGAAGTATCTTATTTTATTTATTGTTTTTGTTAATCCTCACCCGAGACTATTTTTCCATTGAATTTTTTTTAAATCCGCACCCGAGGACATTTTTCCATTTTTTCTTCAGATAGAGTGGGAAAGAGAGAGAGGAAGAGAGAGAGAGAGATACATCGACATGAAAGGGACACATCAAGTGGCTGCCTCCTGCACGACCCAACCAGGGCCAGGGACAAACTGCAACCGAGGTACGTGCCCTTAGTGGGAACCGAACCCGGGTCTCTCTAGACCGCAGGCCGACGCTCTAACCGCTGAGCCAAACCGGTCAGGGCCCATTGAATTTCTGATAGAGTGGAAGAGAGGGAGGGAGAGAAACATTGACATGAGAGACACATCGACTGGTTGCCTCTCACATGACTAGGCCACTGATGGAATCTGCAACCCAGATATGTGCCCTTGACTGGGAATCGAACATGCAACCACTCAATCTGCAGGCCAACGCTCTAACCACTGAGCAAAACTGACCAGGGCAAGTAGTATCTTATTTTACTTAACACTGTTTTACTGCAACAGTGCCTGGCACAGAGCGGGTGCTAAAAAATATTTGTTGATTTAAAAAACAATCTATAACTCAAGTATCATTAATCTTACAGGTACAGAAACTAAGCCACAAGCATAAGTTTTGAACCTGTCTGAATAATTTAAAAGCCAAACTGACAATAGTGTACCCAATAATAATCCCACTGAAAATTACAAAATCCCATTGAAAAATATAAAGAAATAAAAGCCATAGTTATCATCTTAAGGAATTTTAACCTAGCACCGGAAATAAAATACACACAATCTTACAAGTTGGATATACCACATAATAGAGCACACGCTCAATTTGCATATTAAGTGCATTAGGATTAGAATGAAGAAACAATCAAGGTAGGAACGGGGTTGACCTATTAAGAAACAGAAGGCACTCCCTAGGAATGGGCTGTAAAAAGCACATCAGGGCAGAACCCTTTAACTTTTATAGCCAAAATCAGTTTAAATTTTGCAATGAAACACTGAATAAAAGTCAAATCCATATCATACCAATTTTAGTAAAAAAAAAAACACCTTAAAGTTCAATACATTTATTTAAAAGAAAATAAACACTGGTCGGTACTCAGGCAAGCTGAATGATCTGCTATCACATGACTAGGCTCAGCTGATAAAGGCGCCCCGGCCTCGCACATCCAGACAGTTGTTATCCGTTGCTGTGATCCCACATGAAAGAAAATTCATTACACTAAGACCTGGACCTAAGCTGGAGAAAAGTATTTATCCTTGTAATATTCTAGGTTTGTATAGTGTCAGAGCTCAAAAAAAAAATCTCTAAGACTTTTCTTAAGCACATTTCATTTGTATTTAAAACAGTTTCTGTGGTCTGGCTGCTGTGGCTCAGTGATTGAGCGTTGACCCATGCACCAAGACATCGTCGGTTTGATTCCTGGTCAGGGCACATGCCAAGGTTGTGGGCTCGATCCCCAGTGGGGGGCATGCAGGAGGCGGCCAATCGATGTTCTCTCTCAGTGATGTTTCTCTCTCTCTCCCTCTCCCTTCCTCTCTCTCTAAAATCAATAAAGGAAAAATAAAAATAAAAAACCCCCCAAAAAACAAAAAACAAAAGTTTCTTTGAAATTAGTTGTCATCAATACTTTAATTTGTTTTCTATTCTATATAAGGGACAAAGCAGAAATGAGAATAACCAAAGAATAAAAGAAGACACAAGACAACAAACACCAGTGCTTCAGCAGGAATATAATGGCAACCAGGCTGGACCCAGATAAATAAACAAGAGAAAATACAATTTACAAGTTAGAAATGGCCAGAAACAGCTCAGATAAATGACAGAACTCAACTGTGGTTTTGGCTCCAGGAATGTTATCCCCACACCACCTGTGCCTGTCCAGACTACGCATAAAGCCCACATACCTTCCACTGCCTTGACCTTTTCTTCCAACTCTCGTTTCTTCTCTTCCTTGAGCATCTGCTCTTGCTCCTTCTTCTGCACTGCTAGAAGGAGCTGGCGTTCCTCCTCCTCCTCTCTGCGCTTCTGTTTTTCTGTTCTGGTAAGCACAGGAGTCTCCTGTGAGGAGCCAATAAGCGTGGAGTCAATTACAACAATGTCAGAATAGTTCTTCACTCTGAGTCAACACTCACTGTTCAATGATTTCAATCTACTCAATAAGTAGTATTAGATAGCTAGGGCATTTATATCATAATTACAAATTAATATGTAAGCACAGGACATTAAAACACAATGGAAATTTAAAACAGGGTACAAGTTTTGGGCTCAATTATTTATGTAATTTGTAGCCTTTGAGTGGTAATTCTTTGAAGAACACACTGAACTAGAGAAGAGCAAGTGAGGCCGTTCAGAGACCATTCTTATAGCTTTAATACTTGATAAAAGTGAAATTTTAAAAAGTACCCATATCTAAGTAAAAGGATGAAAAACAGTCGCCAGACAGCAAACAGATTCACAATTCCAACAACGCGCATCACTTTGAAACCCTGAACTTTTCTATTTTTCTTTACTAATAAAACAATGAATAAAATTGGGGGGATGGTAGGAAGGGCCACTATTTTGCCTTAAATACACTGGAATTTGTAATAAAAAGTAAACAAACAAAAACACAGGACAATGATCATAATTTATTAAAGATTTACACTGTATATTTTCCAAAATAAATAATCCAAGCCATTCTGTAGCCCAGAACACTGAAGCTAGGGCTGAAATTATTTATTTTCAATTTCTGCCTTCGTCTTTTGTGCTGATGTGAAAACTAGAACTTTTAAATTTGTTTGTTAATCGTCACCTGAGGATATTTTTTCCACTGATTTTTAGAGAGTGGAAAGGAGGGAGGGAGGGAGGGAGGGAGGGAAAGGGGAAGAAAGAGGAAGAGAAAGGAGAGAGATCAAGGTGAGAGACACCCATCAATTGGTTGCCTCCTGCACGAACCTGGACTGGGGCTGGGGATCAAACCTGCAACTGAGGTACGTGCCCTTGACCAAGAATCAAACCCGAACCCTTCGGTGTATGGGCTGACACTTTAACCACTGAGCCACACTGGCCAGGGAGAGAACTTTTAACTTATGAAAATTGTTATTGAAGAGATAATAACTATCGCCTGCAAGAAAGAACATATATAACTTGAAACTCAATCAGGAAAGTGAAGCTTTTCTTCAAGGATCTTTTCAATAGGAAGCAGACCTAAGTCTTTTATGCCAGATACATTTTTATAAGTTTCACACTAGGGAAGCTGCTCAAGTGACCTTAATGTGGGGAGAAAAAACCGTGACTGCAGACTGCCATTTACACACGTCATTAACCACTGAAACTGCTCTTATTAAAATTTTATATTATTTGCTTTATAGTCCTTAAAACCAGTTTTGATTCTCATTTGGTTCAGATTTTGGAAGCTGTTGTGCCTAGGTAGACTTTTACATAAAAGTCATTTTTATCATTTTTTCCCTTGTTTTACTTTTTTTCTTAATGCCCACAACAACCCTATGAAGTAGATATAATTATATTATTTCTTCTTCTTCTTCTATTCCTTCTGCCCTCTCTCACAGCAGCCCCCGTCAGGTGACACCTTTGCCCAGCAGCAGCACTCCACGGATGGTGCCTGCTCCAGGGCGAGACTGACGGCTTCACTGTCCCTGGCCGGGACCCAGCAGGCATCGGGGTGTCCGCCATTCTATTCTTGGCAGAGCTTTTATTTTTTACCTCCATTTTTATCATTTAAATTCTGTAAGCCTGATTAAAAAGGAGTTTGCTATCCAGAGGCAAAATATGGAATGAATAAGAGAGAAGAAATAAAAACAAAACAAACAAAAATTAACCATTGCCCTGGCTGGTTTTGCTCAGCAGTTAGAGCATTGGCCTGTGGATCAAAGGGTCTCAGGTTTAATTCCCAGTAGAGGGCACGTACCTAGGTTGCAGGTTTGGTCCCCGGCCCCAGCCGGAGTCATGTGGGAGGCAACCAATCGATGTGTCTCTTTCACATAGATGTTTCTCTCTCCCTCCCCCTTCCTCCCTCCCTTCTACTTTATCTCTATCTAAGAATCAATGGAAAAATACCCTCAGGTGAGGATTAACCCCCCACCATAAAAAAATTAACCATTATTATTACACACATAATACTATACTCATAAGGAGCCTCAAAAGCCTAAATAGAATTAAAGTTCCCTAAAACCTTCATCCTATAACCCGAGGAGGCAGTTAAACATGCTGGGCACTGCTTCTGAGATGGGGATGCCTCGGCACTGAGCAAGGACGATTCTTCTGAAGAATGTCTCTCTGGTTGTGGGTTCCTAAATCCAGTTAAGCACCTTCACTGCAATCCATGAGTGCCATTCCCTTCACCCCTTTTCCAGGTCCTTACTTACTCCAACTTTTAGGCAACATCTTTACTCAGCTGAGCAGTTATGATGGAACTCCAGTTAACAAATAAAGCAAACCAAAACAATTGCTTTTGGCTTTAGTGACTCCAAGCAGATACCTTTAATATATCAATGCATAGTATGGGGAGAAGAAGGAGACAAAGGAAAAGTTAGCCTTGTCAAAGGAATGATTTCATTCAAAGAAAACTGTAGTGCTTTCTATGTCAGACCCACACACACAAAGAAGAAAAAATGGGCGTATATTTACACATGATGATGATGATGTGTGTGCATTCTGCCCTCTAGGACAAAAGGACAGCCAGTAAAAACATAAAATGATCTTCCTTCAACCAGTACAAGAGGATATTAAATAGGATCATAATTTTAATAAGGACTAACAAAATGCAAGCCAATGGTTCATGAATAGAAATACTGAATCACCAAAGAGTCACCTGGAAAACAACATGGAGACATTTCAAGAGTTAAAATCAATGGAAGGGGGAAAAGAGAAAAAATAGTCAACTACATAAATCTTTAAAGTATCTACATAAATCTTTTTACAACAAATATAATGATTTATTATTCTTACTGTGTAAAGATGTCTCACAAACAGTAGCCACCCCCAAAACAAAGAGAACACAAACACAAAACTCACAGAAGAGAAGCCGCACCAATGATGCAAAGAAGAGCACGGGCGCACACAGCCTTTTCACTTACAACATTGTGAAAGAGGACAAAGTGACACATTTGCAAAGATGTGGTAAACACGGATATTCTAGAGGACAATTTGGATATATGTATGAGGAACCTTTGAAGAGTTAATTACAGTTCTGAAAAATGAGATAGGCAGGCAAAAATATTTCTGTGGTAGATTAATAGGTGGAATTACATAATCATCACTGCAATCAATAAAAATTTTATTTCTGAGGACTATTTAATGAAACACATTTTTCACAATGTTAAAGGAAAAAACACAGGTCATAATGGAAAAAACATTCAGTATGATCCCCGGTTTGTCATAAATGTATAGAGAAAGGGCCTAAAGAAAACACATAAAAATAGTGATGATTTCTGAATTGTGAGATTAGTATGTCTTCTATAGTTTTCTACATGTAGTCTCTCAAGTTTTCTGTAAGAGCATAGAAATTATTTTGGATGTAGAATTTTCCCAATAAACTGGGAAAACCAATAGTATTATTACATGTTCTAAAATGATCTGATTTTTATTAACTTTTTACGTCTTCTAGTATGTGAACCCTGTTAAAAGTCTAAAATTAAATTATGTTAAAGTACTAAAAGGATTGAATTTGTACATTTTTAAGATGAGCTATTAAAAATCGACTATAAACAGTTTAAAATATTTTGGTAACAATGAAGCTGGAATTTTTAAACTTAGGAAAGTTATAGATATAAATGATTACTGCTAAATCAAAGGCTCTACAACATTTAAAAAAATATGTACAAATGACTCTTTTTTTTTAACAAAGTGAAATTCACAATGTAAATAATTTAAAAGTGTACAATTCAGTGGCATTTAATATTCAGAATGCTATGCAGCCACCACCTACATTAAGTTGTGAAACATTTTTAGCACCTCAAAGGAAAACCCTGGCCCATTAAGCAGCCATTCTATGTGGCACTACCCCAGCCCCTGGCAGCCACCAATGTGTTCTGCCTCTATAGATTTACTTCCTGTGGGTATTTCACAAACAGTCATACAATATATGTCTACCTAGTTATTGTAAATATATTAATATTTATGCTAAATGCATAAGATCTAATAATTGAGTAAACTTAAAGTTATAGCATCTTAAAAAAAACAAATTTATATAACTCAATGGCAGAAAATATTCAATTAAAAAATGGGCAGAGGATCTGAACAGATATTTTTCCAAAGACATACAGACAAATAACCAACAGGTATGGGAAAAGGTACTCAACATCCCTCATCACTAGGGCAATGCAAAGCCATCACCTCAATGAGTATCACCTCACACCGCTGTGATGGCTGTCGTCAAACAGCACATGTTGGCAAGGACGAGGAGAGAAGGGCAATACTCGTGTACTACTGGTGAGATTGCAACTGGTGCAGCCAATGTGGAAAACTGTATAAAGCATCCTCATAAAATAAAAAACAGAACTACCATATGACTCAGCAATCCTATTTCTGGGTATTTATCCTAAGAAATCCAAAACACTAATTCAAAGACATGCATCCCTATGTTCACTGCAGCATTATTTACAGTAGCCGAGATATGGAAGCAACCCAAGTGTCCATCAATAGACAATTGGATCAAGAAGATGTGGTACATATATATCTTATCATTGTGACAACACGGATGGACCTGGAGGGTAATATGCTAAATGAAATCTAAGAACAAAATAAGTAAACAACAACAACAATAAAACCAGAAACAGACTCATAGGTATAAAAACAGATAGCTGCCAGATGGGAAGAGGGTTGGGGGGCTGGGTGAAAAGGTAAAGGAATTAAGAAGTACAAAATGGCAGTTACAAAATAGTCATGGGGATGTAAAGTATAGCATAGGTAATATAGTCAATAATATTGCAATAACTATGTATGGTGTTGGGTAGGTACTAGACTTATTGAGGGAATCACTTTGTAAGTTACAGAAATGTTTAACCACTACACTGTATACCTGAAACTAACACAGAATAACCGCCCCAAAACAAACAAAACCACAATGAGGTATCACCTCACATCGGACGGAATGGCCATTATCAAAAAGACAAGCTGCACTCGCTGCAGAGGGTGCGAACAGGGACCCCTTTGAACTGCTGGCGGGAACGTAAATTGGTGCAGCCACTGTGGGAAACTGTATTGAGGTTCCTCAGAAAATTGAAGATTGAACTACCATAGCATATAGCAGTTCTACTTCTGGTGATCTGCAGTAAAAAGACACACCGAGAAGGCACCTGCACCCCCATGTTCAGTGCAGCATTCTCTACCATGGGCAACCAAGTGGTCACCAATGGTGAATAAAGAAAGTGTGGTACATATGCATACATTCTTCAGCCATAAAAAAGGAAAATGTGTCATTTATGACAACATGGATGAACCCTGAGGGTATTATGCTAAGTGAAATAAGTCAGACAGAGACAGACAAATGTCACAGGATTGCACTTAAACGAGGAATCTTAAAAACAAACAAAATAAACAGTAAAACAAAAAAACCCAAACTCATTAATAAATCACAGGGATGTAATGTATAGAATTGAGACTACAGTGAGTAACACTGTATTGTGTATATTTGGCAGTTCCCGTTATAAAACAAATTCAAACTTGTAATTGTGCAGTGATGACTGTTAATTAGATTTATTGTGGTGAGCATCTATACACACACACACACACACACACACACATACATCAAAGCATTATGTAATATACCTGAAACTAAATATGTGTCCATTATTTTTAAAAATTAAGATTTGAAGAATTAAAAAGCCCCCCAAAACCAAAAACTTAAAGGTCCCAGAATGCCCATCACTGTTGAGTGAGAAAGAAGGCCAAGAACCTACACGGGCATTGGTTTGACTGCCTTTGCCCTTTCTTCTGGTGTTTTGATTCCTAACTCTATTTTTCATTCCATCTGTTCTCTGATCCTTTTTCCAGACTCTCCCTCACCTCAGCATTGCCTTGTCACTTGAAAACACCTCTGCTTAGTTGGGTACCTCTTTTTCTCCCATTTCTCATGCCTCTTTTTCTTTCATCATGTGTTATAATTCAGCAGTTCCTACTAGACGAATTCCCAACAAATATTATTTTATAGAAACTGTATAGTATACATCTGCAAAAACCAATTATGTTGCGTACCAAGAGTCTGTTTTAGAATTTCTGTGCTGACTTTCAACAGTACACCACCCTGAGGTAAAGTAAATGCTAATGAAAACATCACACTAAAGGACTGGACTCACTCCCTGAAGACACTCTGGTAGTGCTTTAAACTTTAGAAGTTAGTACTTTAAACTCTATACACTTAAAACTTACATAATTTTATTCATCAATGTCACCCTGATAAATCTAATACAATTAAAAATTATTAACTTTAATAAATAAGTAAAATCAATGGACAAAACCAGAAAAACTCAACAGTTAAAAAAAATTTTATGTATTATAATTTTTTTTCTTTAAAAGGGGTCATTTGCAAATGGGGTGAGGGTTGGTATTTAAAGGGATTTTAATGAGAAGCTACTTAGAAATGCTACTTTACAATCCTCTGAAGAATTATAAACAGAATCTCTGGTTGGAGCAGTGCCCAGGGCGCCCCTTCCGAGCTGCCCCTTCCCAAGGGCAGGGTATCAGACTCCCTGGCCAGTCCTGCCAACCTTAGCACACTTCAGACTAGACCACAACAAAGAGATCCCTAGCAACAGCCATGTCCAGAGTTTCCTGACAAAAGTCACCACCATAGCACTAATCCTGGAGCTCAGCGACAATCTCCCTTCACTGATCTTTTCTCCATAAGTCAAAATTAAAAGACTTTTTAAGGCATAAGACTGGACTCCTGGGTGACAATGTAGGTCGTAAAGCCTGCCTGTAAGGCTTTTAAGGCCTGAATGTTTTCTGCTATTTAAACAGAAGCACAAAACTCATGCCGCTATTAAGGTTTTCTTTAGTAAGGTTTTCTTTAGTAAATTTGGTACCATAAAAGATATTCAGAATTGCTACAATACCTTGGTTACTTATATCTAAAACTAAAGGGCAAAATTAAAAAACAAAACAACCCACTGCAAAGAAACACTGAAAGAAATTTTAGCATCTGAAGCTAGTTTTTGCTTATAGCAATGAAGAAGCTTCTGGTCTACAGTCAGAACACCAAGCAATCTGAAATGCAAATGAAGGCATTTGGGACTCAGACCAGGGCAGTGAACAGAAAATAGGAAAGAGAGCTTTCAAGGAGGTGTTAACTGTCGAGGTAATACAGCCAGTGGAGAAGACCCAGCAAGGCAAGGTGAGCTAGAAACCCTTTTGAGAACTATGGCTAAGTCAGTCACAGAACTGCTGATTCAAAGCTATTAAATGTTGGGCAATTTAGCTCCTAGCAAGAACACATCAATGAGCTAGGAAAACAAAACAAAACAGAAAGGGGAAGATAAAATACAAATATACTGAGGTAAATAAAAGTTTATAAATTAGTTTTTTCCTTTTCAGGGCTCAAGGTAGAATATACTTAAAGACAAGATCTCTGTAATGTTCTATCATGTCGTCACTTCAGTTTAAGTCATGAAAACATGGCCACGGGCAGTGAGAAGCCGCCACACTGTAACAGGCCAGCCACAGACAGGGCCTACGGTAGCCCACCATCTCCTAGGCACACGTCTCTGGAACCACTAAACTGTTTAAATATTTAGTGGAACATAATGCTAACAGGAGAGATAAATAGACAGAATATGAGAGCTGGCCAGCCCTTAGTCTAACCCGAGACTTAGATTAGCAGACAAAAGAGAAAAACTTCAGATGGGACACTTTCAAGTGAACAGATGGTGGTCTTGGAGATGTGGCGGGTGAGGGGTAGGGAGAAACGGCTCTCTGGACACTTTCACTGCCTCCTCCTTATTCTTGGAGTCCTCCTTCCTTTTCACTACTGGATTTCCATGTCAAATATATCTTTACCTGGGATCTAGGTTCCTTAGGCCTCATTCTACTCCCACTTTAGCACAAGATACAACGGGAGGGACTTCACAGTGAGGCCTGCCTTGAAGGTACTTTGTCTTCCCAGAGAGTCAGCTACATCCATTCTTCTCATTCACATCCTTACTGGGCCACTGTGGCTCAGTGGATTGAGAGGTCCTGGTTTGATTCCCAATCAGGGCACATGCCTGGGCTTCGGGCTCGATCCCCAGCAGGGGGCATGTGGGAGGCAGCCAACTGATGTATCTCTCTCACATTAATGTTTCTCTCTCTCTCTCTCTCTCTCAAAAAAAACAAAACAAAAAACAATAAAAACATATTAAATAAAAATAAATATAAATTAAAAAAAAAATACCCCCAAGCCCTGGCCAGTTTGGCTCAGTGGTTAGAGTGTCGACCTGGGGCCCAAAGAGTAGTGGGTTCGATTCCTCAGCCCTGGTCAGAGTCGTTTGGGAGGCAACCAATCAATGTGTCTCTCTCATATTGATGTTTCTCTCTCTGCCCTCCTCCACTCTATCTAAAAATCAATGGAAAAATATCCTCAGGTGAAGATTAACAACAAAAGAGGCCTCCAATAAACAAAAAATCCCAAAACAGGAACCACAAGCTCTCCTCAACCTTGTTTCCTTTTTACTTTTTCATGATCTTTGTTTTCTTTCATCATCATACTTCTCAAAACGACAAATAAGTGATAAGAATATTTTATTCACTACTCTATCTCTTGCAATTTGCTCTTATACCTACCTACCTCTAACAAATCCATCTACATTTCTAACAGCAGGGACTCTACTGCTATTTCCTGCTGGAAGTATTGCTCAGTAGCTGATTTCCCACCTTCCAGTTCTTCCTTACAAAATCATTTATCATGGTGTAACCAGAGAGGCATCTTCTTAAAACAAAGATCTAATGATGTAACACTGGAGACGTAAGCTTGACAGGGGACTCCAAAATCTGATTGTTCCAGCCCTTTCTTCCACTGTATATTACAAAATAGCTTACATGCCAGACACATCCAAATATACACTGTTCTTTGGCCACATTACATATTATCCTACCTCTGTGCTTTTGTTTATATTACTCCTCCACCCCCCCAGTCCACCAAAACATCAGCCACCCCACATGCTGCAGGTGACACATTCTGCCTCCCCAACTTTCCCTTCTTTGCCCAGCATTGATTCTCCCCACCTTTGTCTGCATCAGCTTCTATTACACGTCTGTTACTGCAGCACTCACATTCTGTTCTCCATTAAACACTGAGGTGCTTATCCCAGGAGGTTACTAAGACCCAAGTGCTTGACTTCATGTCTTATTGCTTTAAATCCTTCTCTTCCTAGAAATGTATCGTGTTTTGTTTTTAAATCCTCATTCAAGGATACTTTTCCATTTATCTTCAGACAGAGTGGGAGAGGGAGAGAGAGAGAAAAAACCCATCAATGTGAGAGAGATTGGCTGCATCCTGCATGACCCCAACCAGGTCCAGGGTATGTGCCCTTGACCGGAATTGAACCCACAACTCTTTGGTCCATGGGCCAATGCGTAAACTGCTGAGCCAAACCGGCCAGGGCTAGAAATGTACCTTATGTGTAAGAGTTTCCATCCCTGGCTGGTGCAGGTCAGTGGGTTGAGCGCTATCCTGTGCACCCGAAAGTGGAGGTTTGATTCCCAATCAGGGCGTGTGTGGGAGGCAGCCAATGAAGTGTCTCTTTCACATCCATGTTTCTCTCTCTGTCTCCCTTCCCCCTCTCTAAATATCAATAAAATATATATTTTTAAAAAGTTAATGTTCCATAAAGGTTTGAGATTTTTAAAAAACGAGGTAAAGGTAAAGTAAAGAGTTAGGAATAGAAGGAACAGATAAAGTGAGATGAAACACTTAAAACCCCTTCTCTGCTCTCCCACCCACTCCTCTCTTGCTCGATGGATATGACAGACAGGTGGTCAGACCCACCTAGGGCAACTCTGCCTTTGTGTGCTGAGGACACTTTCCCTGTAGTTGGCGTGAGGAAAAGACAGACTTGGGTGCTCTCAGCTGCTGCTGCGGCGGCCAGCGGGAGAGCAGCCTCTATCTAAGGCATGCAGGATGGCTTATGAAGACGAGGATGAAAGGCTGGGACAGTCAGGAAAACAGACATCCAACTCCATAAGTTCCCAAGCCAGTTTATTCTCTGAAAACAACAACCAACAACACAAAACCCAGACATCAAGTGTCTCCTCTGTCAATGTTTATCACTAGCAAGAAACTCCCTTAACTGTTAAAACATTTAAAAAATGTTCTTTCAAATAATGTAGGGAAAGTCATGTTTCATCACCGATAGCTGGCAGGACTGGCTCTGACGCAGCAGCACGTGCAGCAGAAGGCAGCCCAGTGGCAGTGCTGAGAGCGCTGCGAACCACAGGAGGAACGGTGTGGGGAAGACTTGGACGAGGAATCAGGGAGCTTGCTGAGGTCAGAGCTTGGAGGAAACTGGAGAGGCTTGAAAGTGATTGCCATGGGGAACTCCAAAGGAGTTTTGAGAACTCCGAAGTGAGGTGGTTATTCTGAAAGCCAGCGCACGTTTTGGAGTTCCCGTGGCATGAGCTCCACTGTGTCACTGTTAGGCTATACGAGGTGGTAAGCAAGGGCCTTGAAACTAGGGTCAGTCATTTCTGGGACTTCAGTATCAGTAGTATCCAGGCCTGCTTTTGGTATCATTTAACTGAAAATCTTGAGACTTGAAGCATTAACAAGGTAAAAGAACAAAGGACAGAATAAACGCAATGACAGTAAGGGCTGGTTTATGCAAGTTAAACACACTGCAAAGAGCGAATGACATGGAAGCTTTACAAAGCATTTCTGCTATGAGAATGGCTAGGTCTCAGTGAAGTGCAATCCCAACTGCCAAAGGGTAACGACCCTCTTTTCCCCAGAAACTACCCTGGCAGTTTCCTCAGGAATGCTTATGAGCAACTCCTTTATAAGCTTCAAGACCCCAACAGGAAGAGCCTTGGACTTTCAATAAAGGTGAAAACTTACCATGGCATGCTCTTTCAAAGAGAGAGCGCTAGTTTACCATGCTAGTAGCAACAGAGGCCAATACTAGTTTGACTCTAAATTTCTCGAACTAGATAGACGTTACTAATGAGAAAAATGATCTTCTTGACACAGAAGGTGAACTTGTTTCCCTACATACCTCTTTTTAAAATCCTTACCCAAGTAATGTTTACTAATTTGAGAGAGAGAGAGAGAGAAACACAATGATCGGTTGCCTCCTATGTGCCCTGACCAGGGATGGAACCCACAAGCTAAGCATGTGCCCCGACCGGAAATCGAACCCACGACTTTTTGGTGTACAGGACAACCCATCAAACAATTGAGCCACCAAATCAGAGCTCCCTACATACTTTGCTATCACCTTTTATATGCATTATATGCATGCTTAGTCCATTTATTTGTTAAAGACCTAATGTTTATAAGCCATCTAAATATCACTGTAACGCTATCAAAAATACTTTTACTAGTCTACATCCCCCCCCCACTCCCGCTTTTTAAATCTTACCATAAAAGTTTAACTTTATATGGTCAAAGCAGGCTTTACATTCTGATTTTTTTATTTGTTATTTCAAAGTTTACAGGGCTGTCATCTGTCTAAGACCTATCCCATCTGCTTTACTTCTCTCCTGACTTGTATTTTGTTAAGAAATGTGGACTTAGCCCTGGCCAGTTTGGCTCAGCGGTTAGAGCGTCAGCCCATGGACCAGAGAGTCCTGGGTTCGGTTCCCGCTAAGGGCACGTATCTTGGTTGCGGCTTGTCTCCGGCCCCGGTTGGGGTCTTGTGTGTGGCAACCACTTGATGTGTCTCTCTCGCATTGGTGCTTCTCTCTCTCTCTTCCTCCCTCTCTCCCTCCCGCTCTATCTGAAGATAAATGCAAAAAAAAGAAATGTGGACTTAGTTTTCTACCCAAATTTCCCATCACCATAAACAATGGAAGAGACCAAGTGCCTACTGATTGCTAAGTACTATGCTAGCTGCACTCACATGGGTCTTTTTGTTTTATTTCCATAAAAACTGCTATAAAGTTATATAATTTCATTTTACTAATAAGAAATTTGAAACTCAAGATATCAAGTAACTTGTCCAAAGGGATAGCTAGAAGAGGGCAGCACCATAATGCAAAGACACCTAAATGAAGTGCTCACGATCCCACTAAACCTCAACGACCCACTGTCTGCTGTCCCACTTGTTCCATGCCTCCTTCATACACTATACTCTCATAGTGTCTTCTTGTGAGTATCACAGTCTGTTTTACTGATATATGTTTCAACTTCACATTTGAATCATAGGCATTTTTTCATTATCATAATAAACCCGTTTGGGCCAATAGAATTAGTGGTAGTTTAACCTAGTGGATCAAAGCAAGGAATTAAAAAAATCAGTTATGCAGGGCCCCATCAAGAGAGGTTTCCTGTGATTCTTTCATATAAATAACCTCTTAAACCTTTATTTGCCTTTCCTTTTTTTTTTAAGTGAAAGTGCCTTAATATTTACAATCATCTGTTATTCTGAAAGAAATTTTTACTATGCTGGGATTTGCTTAAGGATACAAAACTTGCCCTGGCCGGTTTGGCTCAGTGGTTAGAGTGTCGGCCTGCGGTCCAGAGAGACCCGGGTTCGGTTCCCACTAAGGGCATGTACTTCGGTTGCAGTTTGTTCCCGGCCCTGGTTGGTGGTGCGGGTGGCAGCCACTCGATGTGTTCCTTTCACGTCGATGTTTCTCTCTCTCTCTCTTCTTCTCTCTCCCTCCCACTCTATCTGAACAAAAAATGAAAAAATGTCCTCGGGTGAGGATTAAAAAAAAAAAAATGGATACAAAACTTTATCTTGGTGAATGCTGACATGTAAACCTACTCTTTCAGAAATCAAGAGGTCTTAACATATTTACATGAAACTTTGAAAATATCCTATCTACTAATCATTTTGTAGCTTTTCTTTTCTTATTGATCATGCACAACTGTAATTAGGTTCACGACAAAATTTGTTTTGCTACTGTAAATGGGTTTATTTTCAGTGGGTTTTAAACTTTACTATGCATAAGAATCACCTCTAATAATTCTAGTGAGGACTGGGAATGGCATATTGGCAGGTATCTGAGCTTTTAATAAGCTTGCCAGGTGATTCTGATGCAAGAAGTCTAGTTACCCAGCACTATCACCAAGTTCTAGCAGACTTTATAAGCAGAGTTACATTCCTCCAGGCAAAACATTGAAATATTTTGCCTATTACTCTTTTTTCTTCTTCTTCTATCACACTTACAAGACTTATAAGACAATAAATACCTGTATTACAAATTTAGGCTTAACCCTGATGGATTATAGTGTATTATTTTTTGGTGAAGAGATGGTTTTTACTTGTTGGTATTAAAGACTTAACATTTATATTATTGAATGAAGAGAGTGTGGTTAGATTTATCAGGAACAGGGATCTAAGATATTTGTATCTGAACAAATAGGGCACCTATCCATTTCCTCCTTCATTTTTGAAATGTTCAGAAATTATCTTTTCTTGAAGGTTTAGACAATTGTACCTGTGAATAATCCACATGATTTTGGAGCTTTTGATGGAATCCTTTTGTGAAAACACCACTTCCCTAAATTAGTGGGTCTGCTGAGATTTTTTATTGCACATTTTAGAATCTCTTATTTTTGTAAGTGACAATCAATTTCACTGAAGTTTTCAAATTTAGAACCCAATATATGTTTTAAAATATCAAATCTATTATTTCTTTTGGTTTCTAATTTCATGGTTAAGAATTATATTTATTTTATTTTAATTTTTTTCTTCTCTTGCAAAGAATCAGCTCTTGAAAATTTCTGTATCAAAACCACCAGTTTTATGCTTGTACATTTTTTTCCTTAGGTCCTCTATTCCAACCCCTTCCAAATCCTAGGTTGAATATTGCAGTAAAAAAAATAGAAATTATAAAAGCTAATTAGGTATATAAGTTATAGAGGATTTAATGTACCACCATTATCCATATCAATAAAGTCACATTCAAGGTCATATAAAGTTATAAAACTATCGCTGCACTGTAGCTACTTTAAGGAAATTAGACTATGTATTTCACGTCTTGAAAAAAAATTGTCAGTGAGCTGCAGATCACAAAAACTAAGTGTAGCCCTGGCCGGTTTGGCTCAGCGGTTAGAGCTTCGGCCTGCGGTCCAGAGAGACCCAGGTTCGGTTCCCGCTAAGGGCAGGTACCCCGGTTGCAGTTTGTCCCCGGCCCTGGTTGGTCGTGCAGGTGGCAGCCATTCGATGTGTCCCTTTCACGTCGATGTTTCTCTCTCTCTCCCTCCCACTCTATCTGAACAAAAAATGAAAAAAAAAAAAAAAAAAAAAAAGTCCTCGGGTGAGGATTAAAAAAAAAGTAAGTGTAATTATAGTATATGGAATTAAGTATATTGATGGTGAAGTGCAGATTCTTTTGCTCATCCATTAGATTGTAATTCTTGAGAAACTATAAGCTCCTACTATTAGTAAAGGGTAACTTTCTAGAATTTTCCCTAGAGCATCAACCTGCTTAAGGGTTAGAAACAGTATTAAAGTCAAAACAAATTAAATTCTATACTTGTCAATTTTGTATTTTCCCTGATGACACTGCAGCAATAATATATAAATACTCTCTTCAGATTTCATTGGTAGATAGTAAAGTTTTCTGTTCTCTATTAACACATATTAGAATTATGGAAATGAAACAAGCAAAGTAAATCATAACTGACCACCCACCACGGGAAAGGCGCTATATTGAGTGCTTCAGGGGTTGAACTGATGAGTAAGGCATGGTTCCCACTCTAAAGAAGCTTTATTTAATTAACAATGGAATTAAATAAGGGATAAGTCCCCGTATCAGGGAGGACACTCCTAAGACTAAGAGCAACGGGACAGCTTGTGGAATTAACGACTTTTAAGTGGAGTTTTTGAGAGACAGATATTTGAATGGGTAGGGAAGCAGAGGGGGGAAGATGTCTGAAAAAGTCACAGATCAGGATGTATACACACACAAGCACAGGACGTCTGTTAAGAAACAACAGCCCTGAAGCTGGAGAAGAGAGCACAGAGAGCTCAGGTGGAGCTGGGAAAAGAGCTGGCCCTGGAGCTGCAGAGACAAATGCTCCCTGGAGCTTGTTGCTTAGTGGGAAAGAGACAGTCAATAAGATGATGATGGGGGAAAAAAGCATATACACAGAGGTATGCACAGGGCTCGGACACACTGAGGGCTCAGGAAATGTTTCCTGAGGCCTATTATGGGAGAAGGAAAGCTAGTACCAGACTGTGAAAAACCACTGTAAGTACTGGGGTATGGGGGGGCCTGAGGACTTCTTGCATAAGGAGAGTTAAATTATGTGGCCCACAGCGAAGGCCCATGAGTAACATGAGGTCCCATTTTAATACTCCAGATGACAGAGGATGAAGGTCACAGCACTTCAGTAGACAGTGGAATGCATTAAAAACTCTAGTGACTAACTTTGAAATAACACAGCTTTATAGCTAATATAGAGGGGCAGTCCCCCTTCGCATACCTTCTGGGCAATCATGTTGCAGATCTCAGGCAGGAAGTCCTCACTGAGGAGCTTATAGAGCTGCCGCTCTCGAAGCGAGGTCCTCTCCCGGAAACTCTCCGTGACCTGTCTCCATTCTTCTTCTGTTTGGCACAGGAGCCACCAAGTGCCTTGACCTGGCCCTTGGGACCCTGGAAAAGAAAGGGATGGGTTCATTAAATAGATCCTATTAGGACCTCTTTCCTATTTATTCTCAATTTCATTTTCACTCTGCGTCATGACCAAAACCAGGGAATAAGAAAAACAGACCTATTACTTTTTTTTTTTTTTAAATCCTCACCCGAGGGTATTTTTCCATTGCTTTTTAGATAGAGTGGAAGGGAGAAACATCGATGTAAGAGAAGACACATCAACTGGCCTCCTCCTGCACGACCCCCACCGGGGTCGGGGATGAAACCTGCAAGCCAGGTACGTTGCCCTTGACTGGGAATTGAACCTGGGATCCCTCAGTCCGTGGGCTGATGCTCCAACTGCTGAATCAAACTGGCCAGGGCCAGACTGATTACTTTTTAATTTTAAGGTTGATAGTGTATTTAGAGAGAGAGATAGAGAAACATCGATGTAAGAGAGAAACATCAATCAGCTGCCTCCTGCACGCCCCCTGCTGGGGATCGAGTCCACAACCCAGTCATGTGTCCTGACTGGGAATCGAACAGGGACCTCGAAGTCCATGGGATGATGCTCAATCCACTGAGACACACCGGCCGGGCCATAGTGTATACTTTTTATTTTCCTGTTACTATCACTGTTCACAGTAAAAGTGAACAATGACCAAAGGTAGTATGAATATAAGTTTTGTGACTTTCATAAAATAGATGTGACTATACTAGAAATGCTTAAATGTATTTATTCTCATATTCAAATCAGTGTGATTTGACCTTTTGCACAGTCTTCTTTGTTTTACAGACACTGAGATACTACTGTTAAATTGATATTCCCCCCAAAATTATGCAATTTGGATTATAGAATTGAAATCTGAATAGGAAACCAGTATACTCTCTTATGTAGTAAAGCATTTTACATTAAAATGATAGCTCTTTCAGAAGTTGCTCATTCATCCAAATGTTTGGGTATCTATTACACTGTGGCCAGGCAACTGAGCAAAAGTGAAAGAACTAGTCCCGATTTAAAGCTGTGTGTCAGGAGAGATGGCACAGAACTGAGTGCAAGGAGACAGAACTGAAGGGCAAGAAGGCTAGTCAGACGACGCTGCAATGATCTCAACCGCTCTGTAAGACTCTGCAAAATGAGAGTTCCCATCATAATACGAATCAATCACATTTACTTAATCCTTTCTAAAAACTCAAGCAGAGGTCATTACCATTTCTTGTCTGTGGCTCAGATGCCAAGTAGTTTTCTTCCTGCTGCTTTTCACTGAAACACAGGAAAAAGAGATTAACACTGAAAACAAAGACATGTTCAAAACTGTTGTTTCCCCGTAACGTAGACCCGACTGAGTGAGTGGGAGTGTGTGTGTGTGTGTCAAGAGGGTATGGTTAGAAAAAATGACTCTCCTGAAAAAATGAACACTAGATGTATTGGTATAGAGAGGAAAACTGACATATAGGAACCCATTGCTATGGTAATAATATCAATCATAGAAAAATATTAACTCTTAAAACATTAACAAAAAAATCAGGAGTTAAGTGTTAACAGTTAAATGTCAAGAAAAAAAGAACTATAAAGGTGCCAATGTCCTCTTCCCCTGATTCAGAGCTACACTGAAGATAAGGCATATAGGGGTGGGCAAAAGTAGTTTTACAATGGTAATACAAATAAATAACACAGTAATAAATAAATAATACAAAAACGGTTTCACATACAACTGTAAACCTGCTCTTGCAGCCCTATATTTAAATTTAACCTCATGTAACGTAGAACAAGGCTTGCCATTTAACATGACCTTGGGAAAGTTAATTAATGCTCCTATAAAATGGCGCTACTAATGATGCCCACCTCACGGGGATGTTGGGCATTAAATGATAAAATACAAAAGCGCTCAGCTTGACAGTATTCAGGATCATTGTCATTGCATCCCTGAATCATACCAAACACACTGTTCCACAGAATTTTCTGTGAGAATGAAAACGTGCTATACATTGTTGCTGTCCAATATGGTAGCCATGAGCCACATGTGGCCACAGAGCGCTTGAAATCTGGCTGGTGTGACTGAGGAACTGAATTTAAATACTGTATTGAATATAGAGCTCTAAAGAATAAAATCTCCAACAGAGGGCAGCACAAGTCCATGTACACTTGTTAAAATGATTTTGTACAGTAAAACCTCGATACAACGGACTAATTCAGGCGAGGGGGTGTCATTAAAGCTGAAAGTTCATTATATAATAAAGTAGGTTTTCCAAATGCAGATGTTAAAAAATAGGCACACTGCCCGGATGGTGTGGCTCAGTGGACTGAGTTGACCATTGTCCGATGGACTGCGAGGTCCTGGTTCGATTCCCGGAAGGGCACATGCCTGGGTTGTGGGCTCGATCCCCAGTGGGGGGCGTGCAGGAGGCAGCTGATCGATGTTTCTCTCTCACATCAATGTTTCTATTTCTCTCTCCCTTCCTCTCTCTCTAAATAAATAAATAAAAACATATTTTAAAAAAAAGTATTAAGTAAATACGTATTGAGCATACGCATGGTTTTCAGTCTGTTACACTGTCCTCTCACTGTGTTATTCAAGTTCGTCGTCATTCCTACTGCATGTCCACTGTCCAGCAGGCTCAGAGAGAGCAGGTGACTTGCCAGAGGTCATGCAGCCAGGGCTTCCTGACTTCCTAGTGCACAGTAGGGTACTTTCGTGAGCATGCCGATCTAGGTCTCCACAATTTAGGGCCCATGTCCTTCCCATGGCACAAGTAAAAACAGAGGAGGAAGGAACAAGTGACAACAAGGTTCCTTTTGGCAAGAGGATTCATGACCACCACAGACTAACAAGATTGTCTTACCTCACTATAATCTCCTCCTGCAGTTTCTTCCGTTTGGGGGGTCTTCCTCTTCTTTTTCCTGTTTTCCCAGGAACACCTGAGACATTTTTTTGTCCTTCACTTTCCCTAAGAAACAGCACATTAAACAGAAATGTTCTGTCATAGTACTGACGTATTGTAAGTATAGCTTTTCTGGTCATGAGGTTGCTGAAAAGTATTTTAGGCAGTAGTCAGAGGGAAAGAGCAGGATGACTTCCTGTCTTCCATTACTAGGATGTCGAACCAAGGAAAACCGACATTTGCAATATTAAAATCTGAGTAAGGCCTAACGCTTTCCCAGTAGTGAGCAATGCTCCCAGCAATAAGAAACCTAACAAAACACGATGGCAGCATGAGAAGACATGCTGCGGAAAGGGCTCCTTCGCAATCAGGAGCGGTTAGCAAGACCATGGTTCAGCATTCTTTAAGGTCCTTCTGGTCCCACACTGATGGAGCAAGTCATCAATTATAGTAGGAAAAAAGGAGTTCTCAAGAACTGGGTATGAAAGAGGAAAACTCTGGCAGTGAAATGATTGTCCTGGTAAGAAGCACCCGCTCTACACAGCAGTCTCCGACGAGAAAGAGGTGTTCCTCGGAAACCTACAGCAAAGCAGTACTTTTTTCTTCGTCTGCTATCAGAGGCTACTGTTCACTTCCTTGTTTTTAGTTTTAGTGACATTTCTGTACAGTAGCCACCCCAGCTCTGGCCTCAAACAATATACCTGCTCAAAGAGAGTTCTCTGTTGGCTTTTCCTTGTATTGGGTCCTCCTTGTACATTCGAGTTCCATAGAAATACCAATATAGTGCCCCAGAATTATCTTCACCTAATGGCTCCACGCGGAGACTGTCTGCATCTAGACCCTAGGGTCCAAGAACAGGGGAAAGAGGTTTGGGAAAATGGGGAACAAAACAGGAGAAAACTAAAATGAGGATTCAAAATTTATATTCAGATACACCTCATATTTAAAAACGCCCAGGTATCATAAGTACTTTTTAATCAAGGCATATGAAACAAATCCAGAATGGTTCCCATCCCCATCACTGCTCCCATTACACCAAGCAAAAAGAGATCAAAGGGATTTAGATGAACACACTGTATACCTGGCCTGACTTACTTCCTGTGTGCCTCCATAAAAGAAAAGACAATCACAGCGGAGTAGGGCCTGCTGCTATGAGGCTGTCTCACACGGTCCTCTGCTGCAGCTCCGTCACAAGCTATAGCAGCAACCTGTCATTCCAGCTGAGATCCAGCAACACAGCTCCCGCCCTACCCCAGGGTCTCACCTGGATCGGCCTTCCCACTGCTATGAAAGTCTCTGAGTTTTCAGTCAAGACTGTGCTAAATAAATTGCACCGTGATTTCTATGCCGTGTCCATGGATAGGGCTGAACTGAGGAGTCATCAACACATTCAACCATTTCTGACTGGACAGGATTAGAAACTGACCTTCCTGTGAGTGAAAAGCAACAGCCTACACCCTCCCTCGGAGACAGTCTAAATAGACAACAGGAGGGAGGGAGCGAGGAGCTGAGCCTCCTTCTCCAGCCCACTTCTCCATTGTGCAGAGCAGGGATGAACTTCACATGCACAAATGGGTTAAAGTCTTCAGAGTTATCAATAAATATGTCAATTATGTTAACTCAAATTTCAGACCTCAGGAAACAAATTCAGTGGCTAATTTAGTTGCAATTTGACTGATGACAGGAAGAATAAATAGGTGCCTCTGATAGTTCTCCTGTGTCGCCTGCAACTCAGAACATGTAAAGATAAAACCAAACTAAAAAGTAAACCAATATAACACAGTCATATAAGTGGATGGCTTGAAATCACCTGGCTACAGAGGTCATGTTCTATAGACACTGTTATCGTCAATTAAGAGTCCCCAGACTAGTGACACAAGCCAAACTCTAGCTTCTCTTAGTATGTTCAGACTTTACATCTTGGATTGCTGTTTTGTTTTTTGTTTTTTCTCTAGGGCAGCGATTTTCAATCAGTGTGCTGTGAAAACTTTAAAACATGCAATACCTGACTATTTAGTCAGGGGCACTGACCTCTTTTCCCTTAGACTGTCTAATTAAAAAATGACAACAGCTAACAATAGCCATCCAGAATGAATTTATCAAAATTATACCTATTTTTTTTTGTCAGATTGGCAAAAAAATATATTTTTTGGTGTGTCGCAAAATTTTAGTGTGCCATGAAATGAAAAAGGTTGAACATCACTGCTCTAGGGAAAGGGCTTGCCAGTTAAGCACCTTGAGAAGATCGAAGACATCATCCGCATCTAGCCGGTAATCACAGAGGCGGTGTAGGATTTCCACACGCGTGCGAAGAGGCAGGTCCTGGAAACTGGCTTCTCGCAGAGGGTTGGGCTTCCCTTCCTCCAGCTCCCAGCGGTAGTTTATGATGTCCTCTAGGTAGCTGTGGAACGTCTGAGGCCTAGCCACATGGCCAACACAGAACATGTTAATACTTCACACGGGGAAGAGCTGGCGGGCGGCCCCGACAAACCCCAGACAGAGCGAACACAGAAAGGCAGTGACAAGGAGGGCCTGATGGCCCTTACTGAAGCCCCACGTTATTACACCATCTTCTGGACCTCATATCACGAAGTCCCAAAGAAGATAAATAAGTTAAAAGTTTCTCACAGAATAGGCTGTTTTACTTTAAACCACTAATAGCACATTCTGGTGAAATATGTAAAAGTTTTACTAATGGATGGTATCGATTGTGAAACTGAGGCTCATACAATTAAAGAGACCACAGTCTGGATGGTTCTTCACTTCAAATTAGGTCTGTGACTTAGATGGCAAACAAAAAGAAACTCAATGTCTGCCCAGCCTAATTAATCGTATATCAGGTTAAAACGCAAAGGCGGAAAACATCCGCAGAATACAAGCATCCACTCCAATGTGCAACTATAATTTTATATTCTATTATACATAAAATTTTAGGGCATATTACAAAGTACTCTATTCTAAACTATTTTGAAAATAGTTTAGAAAAACTATAGGAAACATTTACAACAGTTTGATAGCAATTTTCATTTTTTTTGGTTAGAGTTTGATTGGCAATTATACAACTGCATTTGATGAGGACCTAAAATGTGCCTTGTATATAATGAAGTGTTTAATTGTTAGATGGTTATTCTAAACCCCAATTAATGAATCTGGATATAATGTTCCCTAATGGTTGACTTAAAACTTTTTTTCTCACTAAGCAAAGATGTCTTACAAGAACAGTCAGCCCTGGCTGATGTGGCTCAGTTAGTTGGTTGGGCGTCATCCCATGCACCAAAAGGTCCCTGGTTCGACTCCCTGTCAGGGCACATGGCCTGGGTTGCAGGCTCTATCCTCAGGAGGGGGTGTGTAGGAGGCAGCCAACTGATGTTTCTCTCTCTCTCTCTCTCAAATTAATAAAAAACATATTTTAAAAAAATGAAAAGAATTATATGTCAATTTTTATATAATTTTTCTTTATTGATTTTAGAGAGAGAGGAAGGGAGAGGGAGAGAGAGAGAGAGATAAAAACACTGATGAGAGAGAACATCAATTGGCTGCCTCCTGCATGCCCTGCATAGGGGTTACTCCATGTGCGCTGACTGGGAATCGAACCGGTGGCCTCTTGGTGCATGGGTCAATGCGCAACCACTGAGCCACACCAGCTGGGCTGTCAATATAATTTTTTAAAAAGGCATGCTGCCGTGTTCACTTATAATCTATGGTAGTTATATTGGTAGAAAAAGTCAGAGGTAACATTCATGGGGAAAAAAGTAAAGGACCTTAGGCAAATAAGAAATTAAACATTTTTCTTTTTCAAAGAGAGAAGAAACTATTTACTATAGATACCTTAACCTATGGAAAAAGTGGATGTGTTAGCTCATCACAATGCAGCATGACCCTCCAAGCATCAAGGCTCTCACAAGCACTCGATTGCAGCGCCCGCGCTCACAGCGTGAGCACTGCCTGCGAACAGCTGCTTGAGCCTGGTGGGTTTGGCCTGGCTTCCTCTCTCCACTGCCTGTGAAGCTGGTGCTGCCCCTCCAGGAAGGAGGAGCTGGACAAAGAACAGTTCATACTGGTGGATAAAAGCAGACAGTGTGGCAATGATGAATTTGAAAATAAAATGGGTGTTCTTTAAAAATTGGTTTTTGGTAGCGAGGAGTATGAAGATGACAATCTCTCTTTGGTAATAAATCCCTTCACCTACCACACACTTTCTAGAATTTCTAATGTACACCAAGTACCTCAAACAAGAAGGCATGTTTTTCCTGCAGTAAAATAAAACTTGGAACCTATGACACTGAGATCATTTGACCAGAATGGTAGCTTCACTGCAGGATGTGGCAGGAGACAGGCTAGGCCAGGCTAGGGAGAGCTTTCTTATTGCAGCATGAGGAATGGAAGCACAAGCAAGCCAACCCAACAAGCCCTGCAAGTGCACAGTGTGGCTCTCTGTCCTACGGTCTGCCTGAAAGACCCTACCTGTGTCAAAGAATCACATGTTGGAGATTCCTTTTCAATAGCGCTTTTATCCTACTCAGTATATCACTTCCGCTGACAGTTTTCTCGGCATAACAGTTACCTCCATAACACCTTACCAAGAGAGATACTTGATGGCTTACAATTTAAGATAATTCATTTTCCTTGTATAATACCTGATCTTATTATTATTTTTTTTTTGTACGTGTCCCTAGCGGGAACCGAACCCGGGACTCTCTGGCCCGCAGGCCGAAGCTCCAACCACTGAGCCAAATCAGCCAGTGCTATAATACCTGATCTTAGCCAAAAGGCTGAGAAGTGATCACTTTCCTTGTATATAAATATACTTTCTCATATAAATCTATACCCCTTTCTTTCAAACATCTGAAATTCAAGGGATAAAAAACAACAACTTAAAAAAATGTTTTTATTGATTTTAGAGAGAGAGAGAGGAGAGAGAGAGAGAGAGAGAGAGAGAGAGAGAGAGAGAGAGAGAAACACCGATCAGCTGCTTCCTGCACACCCCCCACAGGGGATCCAGCCAGAAACCTGGGCCTGTGCCCTGACTGCGACCTTTTGGAGCACTGGACGACACCCAACCAACTGAACCACACTGGCCAGGGCAGAAAAAAACAACTTTTGAAGGCAAGCTGGCCAAGAATATTTGAAACAAAAAGGCTTCAGGAAGCCAAAAACCAGGCGAATACTTTCTCAGTAGTGGTTCATCTTCTATGGAACATAAAACTCTGAGAACCTAATGAGGCCCTGCACACACAATTCTGCCTCACTCTCACGTCCTGCCACCTAAAGAAAGACGAGCGCAGTGGCACAATGCTGCTAAAAATGGGTACAATATTTTTTAGAACTTCTCAGACTGCAGTTCTAGAGTTTTTAATTTATTTTTTTGTTAGGCCTCACCTGAGGATATTTTTCCATTGATTTCTATAGATAGAGTGGAAGGGAGGGAGGGAGAGGGAAAGGGAAAGAAACATGGATACAAGAGAGACACATTGATCACTGCCTCCCTCAGAACCCCGACCAGGGCCGAGGATGGAACCTGCAACCCAGGTAAGTGCCCTTGACTGGGAATCAAACCTGTGACCTTCAGTCTGCAGGCTGATGCTCCAACCACTGAGCCACACCGGTCAGGGCGGCAGTCCTAGCATGGAGACTGCCTGAAACACTCACTCATCCGTTCACTTCAGTGCAAGTCTTTCATTATGTTAATGACTTAGATGCTTGTCATCTCTCTGAAATTATTCAGAATTTTAATGAAACGCTTCAACAGAATATGGTAACAAAAAGATCAAACCAACTGGAAGTTATGAGCACAACCAGGCCTACTTTCTTTCTTATCTGAAAAATGTTCCAAATGCTTTTAAATGAAAAGCTGTTAATTACTCCCCCTTTTCTTATAACAGTACGAGAGAGAGAACATGAATGAGAATGAACCACCTTTCCACACTCCCAGAGTTAGTCATTTCTTAGAAACCCAGCAGAGAATTCCTTAGTTTGCTTCAGACAAGAACATGCTTCTATCGGTGAGACCAATGCTGACGAGGATGGCCTGACCTGAGTCAAGTATGTTAGCACAAGTCTCAGGTGGCTGGAGCTGGCAGAACTCTTGACTGCAGGACAGCAAATTTTAATTTCTGCAACATGTTTTAGAAAATCATAGTCTACTTACAAGGGACCAATTAAGGCATGGCATCATGGGTTAAGCACAATGGAACTAAATAAAAAACAAGTCTCCCATTTGCTACAGCTATTTGTGAAGCAAATGAAATATGTGTATACACAGTTAGGCCACATTTAATAAGAGTGCTGGCCTGAGATAAAGATTCTTGTTCCAAGTGAAGAAACAAGTAAAAGGCTTTATAAGAATATCTGATAAAGTGTTTATTCTTAAACATCATAGAAAGACCCAAGCCAAAATAATTTAAATAAGGTATCTCCTCTAGGGCTGTACAGTGGTTGCCATATCCAACACACCCTAAAATCAACATGATTGGCAGGATAAGTAAAAAATCACAACAGCTTCAAAGTTAAGTAAAACATGATTAAGATACAAAACACATCTTTCAGCAGGGAAATACGGACATAACGTAGATTTCCCATGTACTTATTACTGTTTATGTTGGGTAACAAAGAAAAGTATTATATGTCAACTAGAAATCAACATGTAATAATTTTTAAAAAGACAAAGGGGACTGGTGCAGCCACTGTGGAAAACACTATGGTGTTACCTCAAAAAATTAAAAATTGAATTGCCATTTGACCCAGTGATCCCACTTTTAGGAATATACCCTAAGAAGCCTGAAACACCAACCAGAAAGAATACATGTACCCCCATGTTCATAGCAGCACTATTTACAATAGCTAAGATCTAGAAACAGCCCAAGTGTCCATCAGTGGATGAATGGATAAAAAAGCTGTGGTACATATACACAATGGAGTACTATGCAGCTGTAAGAAAGAAAGATCTCTTATCCTTTGAGATGACATGGAGGGACCTTGAGAGTATTATCCTAAGTGAAACAAGCCAAGCAGAGAAAGACAAATATCACATGATCTCACTTATTTGTGGAATATAATCAACATAACAGTCTGAGGAACAGGGTAGACCCAGAGATGTGGAAGTAGGGTATAGACTGACACCCCTCAGAAGAGGGGGTGGAGGGGAGGGAAGAGATAAACCACAGAACTTATGTGCATGTATGCATAACTGATGTACATGGACAACAAAGCTGGGGATGGGGTGGGGGGATGGGGAGGAGGGTGTCAATGGGGAAAAAAGGAGAAACATCTATAACAAAAATAAATTAAGAAAAAAAAATCAACTGACAGTCTTAAAATAAAAAAAGATAAAGGGCTCTTTTTAACAGAAGTCAGATGGGATCACAAATACTGTTTATAGGAATTGGGAAGTCTATGTATAGTGTCCGGTGTTTAAGGTGTGAAGAAGTAATAAGAATTCTGAATAGCTTCTGGATTTAGAGATGCATGCTGCTAGCCCTAGAATCACTAACACACACACACACACACACACACACACACACACACACACACACACAGTCAAAACAAGAAATAAAGTGAAATACTTAACAAAAATAGCCTCCCATAAAGCACTGAAGAACCAACAGAGGAACAAATACCAGAAAGGAGCACATAAAAAGATAATCAATCATTTGAGAAATGCAAATCATTATCTCAACAAGATATCACTTCACACCCACCAGGATAGCTAAAATAAAAAAGGTAAGTGCTGACCAGGATGTGGAGAAACTAAAACCCTCATACACTACTGGGAATGCAAGGTAAGTGGTGCAGCCAATCTGGAAGTTTGGCAAGTTGCTCAGAAAGTTAAACAGAGAGCTCTGGCTGGTGGCTCAGTTGGTTGGGCATCGTCCTATGCACTGAAAGGTTGCTGGTTGGATTTCCGGGCGGGGGGTATGCCAGGGACAGCCGGTCAATGTTATGCTCTCCCATGATGTTTCTCTCTCTCTCCCTCTCCCTTTCTCTCTCTCTAAAAATCAATAACTATTCTAAAAAAAAAAAAAAAAGTTAAACACAGAATTATCGTATGAACCAATCATTTCACTTCTAGGTATATACCTAAAGAGAAATGAAAACATACCCACACAAAAGTGTACACAAACAGTCATATTCAGCAGCGTAATTCATAATAGCTAAAAGATAAAACAGTGCAAATGTCCATTAACTGATGAATAAAACGTGTCTCTACATAATAGAATATTTTTAAGCCATAAAAGAAATGAAGTACATGGTTGAAACTTGAAAACATTATGCTAAATGAGAGAAGCCACATACACAAAAAAGACAAATGTTATAAAATTCCACTTAAAAGAAGTACTCAGAATAGCAAAAATATAGAGAGTAAACACATCAGTGGTTGCCTGGGGTTGGAGGAAATGAATGACAGCTAATGGATATGAGATATCTTTTGGGCGTGATAAAAATGTTCTAGAATTAGATAATGGTGATGATTATACAATTTTGTGAATATACTAAAAAACAATGAATTGAACACTGAAACAAAAGTCCAGAGGAACAAGTGGAAAGCCAACCATATCCGTAACTGCACTACATGTAAACACACTAAACATTCCAATTGTCAGGCTGAGTGAAAAAAAAAAAAAAAAAAAAAAGCAAGACCCAAGTATAAGATACAATCTAAAGATAAAAGGACAAACAGGAAAAGGATAGAAAATAATATACCAGGCAGAATGAGCTAAAAGGCTCTATTTAATATCAAGTAGGTCTAGAGACAAAGAGACAATTCACCAAGAATAGTAACAATGTATTTATCTAATAATAGGACATGAAAACAAAGTCAGGTAGAACTAAAGAGTGAACACAAATCCATAAGGATAGCCAGAGATTTTAAAAACTCTTCCTCATTAATTAATACACCAAGTAGACAAATGAGTCAATGAGAACAGAGGTGTCAAAAACTATCATCCTAACCTAACTGACATTTACAGAATACTATAAACAAAAACCACAGAATATACATATATATATATGTTTTTTCAAGTGCATATGACATGTTCATTAAGATAAAGCTTACATGTTGGGACATAAAGTAAATTTCAATAAGCTTCAAAACACTGAAATCTCATAGAGAATATTGTCTGAACACATGGAATTAAATTAAGAAAGCACTAACACTAAGATATTCAGCAATTAAACAACCCACTTTTAATAATCCATGGACCATAGAGGAAATAACAAAATAAATCAGAACATGTTTTCAATGATATGGAAACCACAGTACACCAAAATTTGTGGGGTACAGCCAAGCACTGCTTAGAAGAAAATTTATAGCTTTATATTTCTGTATTGAAAACAAAAAGGCTCAAACAGTACTATAACTTAAGAAGAAAGAAAAGAGCAAACTAAAATCAAAGTAAATATAAGAAAATAATAAAGATAAGAAATCAATAAAACAAGAAATAAGTAAAACAGAGAACAGGCAAACAGTAGGTAAGGTAAAAAGTTGGTTCCTTAATAAACATTGGAAAAGCTGATAAACCTGAAAAAAGAAAAGTTGATAAACCTATAGAAAGAATAATGAGGGAGAAAGAACAAATTACAATACCAGAAATGAAAGAGATATTCCTATAGATCATTAAAATAAAAGGATAAACAAATACTATGAACAGCATTAAGGAAAAATGTTTTTAAAAACTTAAGATAAGATAGACAAATTCCTTGAAAAATGCCAAAACGACTTTAAGATACAGAACATCCAAAATAGCCTTAATCTATTAAAGAAAATACTCAGCCTTGGCTGGTCTGGCTCTGTGGTTAGAGCATCAGCCCTGGGACCAAAGGGTCTCGGGTTCGATCCCTGGCCCAGTCAGGGTTGAGCTGGAGGCAACCAATCGATGTTGTCTCTCTCACATTGATGTTTCTCTCTCTCTCTCTCTCTCTCTCTCTCCCCCTTTCTCTCTAAAAAAATCAATGGAAAATGTCCTTGGGTGAGGACTAACAAAAAATAAATAAAAAAATAAAGTAAGTTAGTCAATAATAATCAATAAAAAATTTGCACAAAGAAAACTACAAACCCAAAGGCTGTCAGCAGTTAATTCTTTCAAATATTCAAGGAAATGTTTGAAAGAAATTATACAAACTCTTTCAGAATACAGAGGAGTAAACACCTCTCAACCCCTTACTAAAATCTGAAAGGTTGTTAAGAAAATAAAATTACAAATCAATATTCCTCATAAACTTATTTAATTTTCTAAAAACAGGGGCAGGCAAATTATGGCCCCTGGGCCAAATCCAACTCAATGTTTATCTCTTTTGTTTTTTAAAAATATGTTTTATTGATGTTTTAGAGAGAGGAAGGGAGAGAAACACCAATGTGAGAAACATTGACTGGCTGCCTCCCGCACACCCCCTACTGGGGATGGAGCCCACAACACTCACTGGGAATGGAACCAGAACCTCTCAGTCCATGGGACAAGGCTCACTCAATCCACTGAGTCACACTGGCCAGGCAACGTGCATCTCTTTTTACAGCTAAGCTAAGAGTGTAAAAACCATTCTTTTTTAATGGTTGAGGGAAAAATACTATTTCATGATGTGAAATGATATAAATTCAAATTGCAATGTCCATCAAGTTCTAATAAAACACAGCCATTGCCAGTCATTTAAGTATTGCCCCTGGCTGCTTTTGCTCTATGATGACTGAGATGAATAGTTGTAACAGATCATATGACCCAAACGAAGTCTAACATTTATTCTCCGGCCCTTCATAATAAAAGTTTGCTGGTCTCAGTTCTAAAATGTGCCAACAACTACAAAGAAGACATGGAAGGTCTTGGGTCAATGTGTATTTTCTACTCAACATGTGTAGAAATTAATAATGTTTCTACATACATTGATATAATAATAAATAGATATTTATTAAAAGTTCAAGACTGTTGTAAGACTTCTCATAAATTATTTCATTTAACCCTCACAATAACTTTGTGGGTATTGTTACATTCCCATTTTACAGATGAAGCAAGTTATACACAAAGACATTAAATAACCTCTTAGTTCTACATAATAAGTCTTAGAACCAGAAAAGGCAAGGCATTCATTTGTCCAAATTTCTCTTTTTTAGCATGAGATGAAAGTAAAACCTTAGACGATAATGAGCATTCATTCTAAATGCATGTCTGCTGGGACAAAATTTCTATCACTTTGGACAATTCCTTTCAATGGAAAAAGTAAAATCCATTATATAGTGATTTTCTGTCTGGGCACTCATTACAAAGGTATATTCAGTTTGTGAAAATTCATTGAGCTATGTATAATTGAGTAATGTGCATTTTTCTGTGTGTATATTATACATCAACAACAACAAATAAGGCTGAAGCCTGAGCCCTATCCTAGACGAATCAATTCACAATTTTGGTGCTAACAGTTTCCAAACTCATTTGATCATTCCGAAATATTTTATTTCTCCCTGGCTGGTTTGGCTTAGCAGTTAGAGCATCGGTCTGCGGATCAGAGACTTGGGGTCGGTTCCTGTAAGGGCATGTACCTCGGTTGCAGTTTGTCCCTGGCCCCTGTTGGGGTTGTGTGGGTGGCAACCAGTCGATGTGTCTCTCTCACATCGATGTTTCTCTCTCTCTTCTGCTCTATCTGAAGATGAATGTAAAAATGTCCTTGGGTGAAGATTAAAAAAAAAAGCCCTGGTCGGTTTGGCTCAGCGGTTAGAGCATCAGACTGCGGACCAATGAGTTGTGGGTTCTGGTCAAGGGCACGTACCTTGGTTGCGATTTGTTCCCGGCCCTGGTTAGGGTCCTGCAGGAGGCAGTCACTCGATGTGTCCCTTTCACATCGATATTTCTTTCTCTCTCTCTTCCTCCCACTCTATCTGAACAAAAATGGAAAAAAATGTCCTCAGGTGACGATAAAAAAAAAAAAAAAAATATATATATATATATATATTATTTCATGTGTACTAAACTTATTATTTTTTTTTAATCCTCACCCGAGGACATTTTTGCATTTATCTTGAGATAGAGCAGGAGGAAGAGAGAGAGAGAGAAACATCGATGTGAAAGGGACACATCGAGTGGTTGCCACCCACACGACCCCAACCGGGGCAGGGGACAAACCGCAACCAAGGTACGTGCCCTTAGCGGGAACCGAACCCGGATCTCTCTGGTCCGCAGGCCAACACTCTAACCGGTGAGCCAAACTGGCCAGGGCTTAAACTTTTTTTAAACAAATAAAAATTACAGATTGGTTTCTCTAATGACCTGACATCTCACAGGTATGTTCTGCAGAATGTGGTTTGAAAAATGATGTAACAGTTCACTGACCTCCCTGCCCCAGCACAAGAGACAATTCTGTCTTCCATGGAAGAGCTCTTCATCATCGCTGTGGCAGGCCTGTGCTGCCACACCCCACACCTGGGTAATGAACAGAGAGCACCGAGCTCCCTGGGCTCTTTCTGCTTCTACCCTTCACATTTTCCTTCAATAGCAGAAAAGTCTAACAAAGTCTAACAGTTGCTGGCAAAGGGAAGGGAAAAAACTCCATTCTCTCCTCCCCATACAACAAGCATTTAACATATTTAACATCTGATTAGAGTCATTTTTAAAAAAAGAAATCAACCTCTCATTTCAAAAGAAACCATTTAGGAGTAAATGACACAGTATAGTGATAAAGAGGAAACTAATGTTTATAAAAGCTGCTATAATTCAGCACTATTGAAGGGGAGCAAGCAATCTCTCCAACCTCCCCCAAATACTGGCCCTCTGTGCAGTCTCCAAAGGCAGAAGTTGTGGAAAGGAGAAGGAACAGACAACAGAATGAAATGGCATTTGAATGTAACTGATGAGTCAATATAGTTTTGATGAGACAGATACTTTCTGAATATAATAGTTTATATATTTATATAATAAATATAGTATATAAATACTATTTTTACCTCTAAGTATATATATATGAAAAAGAAACCTAGGCAGTACGCCTCATCCTGTGCCCCACCTGCAAGGAGGGGATGGTAATTTCTGCTCTATACTACACTGGGTGATGTTTAAAAATATTTTTTATACTGTCAAATTGCATTAATTTTATGCAATAAGGACAGAACACCAGTCCGGCCGGTGTGGCTCAGTGGTTGAGCGTCGACCCATGCACCAAGAGGTCGCTGGTTCGATTCCTGGTCAGGACACATACCCAGGTTGTGGGCCCAGTCCCCAGTGGGGGGCATGCAGGAGGTGGCCAATCGATGTTCTCTCTCATTGATGTATGGGAAATAGTCATCTTCTAACTGATTACATGACATTATAAATAACTTAAATTTCTTATGTGTTTCCTTCCCTATAAAATGGTACCATAATTAATCTGTGAGATGACCTTCTTTTCATCTCTTCTTCATCACCTCATAAGAAAACTGAAAAAGTAAAATGAACCCAAGTGAAAATATAATTAATGATGGGAAAATGTTGCAGCTAAGCTAAATATATTCTGTAGAATACATTATTTTCAAGCTACTTGTTTTTATAGGGAATATTATCAATGTATATATATTTTTTCCCTATAATTTATAGTACAGACTAATGGTAAATATGGGGAAAATAAAATTATAGTAGGAACTAGTTATAGCCATTTACCCAAAGGAGCAAACCAAAACCTCTTGTTGATAATTCCATACACATGTGATTTTCAAAAAATCAACTGGTTCTTGTCCAAAAGTCTAGCAAATTACAAAGAGAATTTACGATATACTGTTAATAACTAAGAAAATGTGATTAGATGTAAGCATACAACTTAACCAATATTATTTAGTTTTATACTGGAAGATATAGTCAATATACTAAAAGCTTGTATAGCAGGCGGCTGTTAAGAAATCCCCCAAAATGATTTCTGCCTCCTGGTATTCATACTCTTGTACAATCGCTTCCCCTATGTGAGGAAGAACTGTCTGTGGCTTGATTTTAGTCAACAGAATATGTCAAAGGCACGTCACTCCCATGATTATGTTATGCGATAGAAGACTGTCCTGGCAGACTAGAGCTATTTTCCTTCTGGCCGTGTTGAGAGGGCCATGTGGAAAAGGAACTGGAGGTGATCTATGAGAGCTGACAGCAGCATGCAGCCAACAACCAGCAAGAAAACACAGACCTCAGCCCTACACTTGCAAGGAGATGACTATGCTGTCGACTTGAATGAACACGTACTTCTCCCTAATTAAGCCTCCAGACTGCAGTACAGCCTATTGTGGCCCTGTGAGACCCTGGAGCAGAAGACTAGAAAAGCCACGTGTATAAAACCATGAGAAAACAGTAAATGTATTTTTTAAACTACTAAATTTGTAGAAATTTGCTACGCAGTAACAGAAAACAAATACATGGGTTTTTCCCCCAGTCAAGCCTCAAGATGACGGCAGTTCCAGCTGGTACCTTGATTGCAGCCTCGTAAGAGATCCTAAGCTAGACATACACAGCTAAGTTATGCCCAGATTGCTGACCCACAGAAACTGTGGTATAATACATTTTTGTGGTTTCAAAACTGCTGAGTTTTAGGGTGATTTGTTACACAGCAGTAGGTAAGTAATACAGCATGAAGTAGGCAAGAGTACAAGCACAAAGTGGAACAATAATCCTAGAAAACCAAAAGAGAATCAACTTAAAACAATTAAGATTAATAAACTGGGCAGGTTTATATACATAGAATCTATCCTACATTTAAAAGTACCTGCAGTATGAATGTGATTATATTCTTAAGAGCAACAAAAATTGCCCAGCTGATGTGGCTCAGTGGATTGAGCATTGATCGTCCCATGGACTGAAAGGTCCTGGTTTGATTCCCGGGCTCAATCCCCAGTGGGGGGGGGGTGCAGGAGGCAGCCCATCGATGTTTCTCTCTCACATCAATGTTTCTATCTCTCTCTCTCCCTTCCTGTCTCTAAAAAAAAAAAAAAAAAAAAAAAAATCAATAAAAACATATTAAAAAAAAAAAAACAACAAAAATTTAAATAGCCAGGAATGTATCTGACCTAAATGAATAAAGCTATAACTTTTTACTGACTAATTATAAAGGACTTAAATTTTAAAAAAGCAACTTCTATATTGTAAAATGTCAATTTCATCCAAATTTATTCATAGGTTTGATTGTAGTTAAAATAGGGGTATATTTTATAGTATATGACAAGATTATATAATCATTTTCTGGAAGAATTAACAAGCAGGATTAATTAAAACCAGTGGTATCACAACCAGAACAGCCTGATAGGTAGAATCAGAAAGAGGCAAGCAGATTCCAGCTTACGCAAACAGGCACCACACCAACAGAGAGGGGGCTGTTCCACCGATGCTATGACCCTAATGATAACCACAGCCTGCCCACCTCCACACCCAGAGGACTCCCAGCTCCACAAAGGAAAGGAGACACTTTCGTTCTGCTAGCACTCAGGGGGTGGCATGTTATGGGTAATATCTGGAGCTGCTAAGGGTAGATGAACACTCTCATGCAAGAGTAAAATAGAACCATCAATGAGGAGCGCAGACTGGCAAATTGTAAATGGGTATTTCATTTGCTTATCTTCAATCAACATATCAACAAAAGAAATGATCCAAGTACATTACAGAAAATTCAAGTACAAAAACATTACAAGTATGTGCAATAAACCTAAAAAAAAATGTTGAACATGTAAAGAATAATCAACACAATACAAGTTAAAACAGCTATTAGCTATCAGATGGGTCAAGATTAGAGACACCAGGTCCAGCTCATTTTACCTTAATAGTCCTTCACTCTGTCCACTTCTCTCCCTTCTTGCCTGATTAATTCATTAGCCCCTATCTGATCTTCCCGTTTCCCCTTTTGCCCCAGGATGCTAATTTAAAAACACAAATCTCAACACTCTCCTGATCTCCTTGCTTTTAGGATTATACCCCCAAATTCTTAACCTCGCCTACACGGCCTGCTAGGTTCCAATTCCTAGTGTGCTATGGCCATATTGGATTCCTTGAACTGAAATGCATGCACGAGACAAATAGGTAAAGAAAATAAATGAGGCGGGCCAAGTCAAAGTGCTGGATGGTAATGATCAGCCTCAGCAAGGGAGGGCAATCAAGAACACTAGGGACTGAGGTAGCCAGAGCACACAGGCCGTTTTCCCTCAAGTGAATAGGTGTTTAGATGTTTTCTAAAACCTACAAATTAGGATTTTAAATATGAAATCTCATTTTAGATGTTGGCAACATATCAAAATTTAACACTCAGGGGTCAAGGATTGTGCAACTCAAACAAATCCTGTTTCTGAACCACAAGACCTATCACTGTAACGTCTCAGCTCTGGCTCCAGGGAGTCAAACCCTAGCAAGGTGCGAAACCATTCTTCTGCCAAGGGCCATTTGGATATTTATAACATCATTCACAGGCTATACAGAATTATCAACTTAAAAATCAGTCTGCTACACTTGGTCAGGCTGATTCGGTGAGGCGTGTGACGTTAGCTGGTATAGATTTCTTGGGTCTTACACAGCCCATGGGCCGGACATTCCCCACCCCCGCAACAATCACTCGCATTACCAGTAATTCTTTGGTGGGCTCACTTGTTCATTCATTCACTTGTTTACTGGGCTTGATTATACATGGACACTGGCCTAAGAAAGCTCCTATGTGAAGGCTCAGGTCACAGTACCGTCTCACTGCAGGGTACATGCTACGCTGACTTCAGAGCACTGGTCACAGTAACCGCACAATCTGCAACCCTACAGCCACACTGCAGTTACCGCAGCACAGGACTGCAAGCTCTGCGAAGGCCCCGCAAGAGTCTGTTCTACGAGTACCTGGCGGCTAGCATCCAGTGCGCACTGTTCAGAACGAGGGCCAGATGCTCACGCACGGGTGGTTCAAAGGCAAAATGGAGTAACCCCTGTGTAGGCAGCCAGGCAATTTACCTAAAAAGTCTTAAATAGGCATTTCTCTTGACTGACTTCCAGAAATTTAAACTAAGAAGATGATTCATTAGGTGTATAAACTTTTTATGTCTAAGAATATAAATTATAACATGTTTTCAACACTTAAAAGCTAGACAAAAATGTCCATCTACAAAATTGGATTTTTTGACAATCAAATTTAAAGAAAAGGTGATTATAAGAAAACTAATCATTATAATGAAAAAAATGCAAGATATGAAAATGTGAAATTATATATCCAGTATGACTACAACTGTGCTTAAAAACCACACAAACCTCCAACTTACATCCCAAAGAGAATGGGAGAAAACACACTAAAAACCTCATTATGTTTGAGTGATAATACAATAGGTGATTTTCCCCTTTCATTTCTACTCTTTGTTTAGTACAACAACCTGGGTATTCTAAGGGGACAAAATCATATTAACAGTGAGTCCAGGAGCAATAACTCTCCCTTAAGGAATACAGATGTCCCTCCCCACCACCCCTGGGAGGGGGGGGCATTTCATCAATTTCTTACTCACCTAGTAACTACAAGTTTATTGCACATTTAGAATCGGACCTAATTTCCCAGCCTTAACAGACACCTTAGTAAGAGTGGATTTAATATTAACTGTCTGAAAAATATAAACCATAACCCCCAAACCCCTGCACGGACTGGAGGGCCAGAGACTAGGAAACCCACTGTGTCTCAGCTTTTGAGAGTGGCCCTATAATTCTGTTCAGTATCAAAATGCAGAAGCAAAAAAAATGTGTATCAAGTTAGGGTCAAAACAAGAGATGACATCAGGAAGATCTTCTGTTTGTCTACATAGATAAAGCTTTGTTCTAAATTCCTGCATATCTCATACGTACTAGAGAGTTGTTTACTTGGCAAATATGGAGTGAGGGCTAGAAGGTCCATGCTAAAAATTGTACTACTGTTTATGAGAAGAACAAAGATATTCCAGAGGCAGAAACACGGTAAAAATCTAGTTTTAATTTGTTAGGCAATATTACTGTACATAAAAATCAGTCCGGACGGTGTGGCTCAGTGGTTGAGCGTCGACCCATCCACCAAGAGGTCGCCAGTTCGATTCCCAGTCAGGACACATGCCCAGGTTGTGGGCCCGGTCCCCGGTGGGGGGCATGCAGGAGGCGGCCAGTTGATGTTCTCTCTCATCGATGTTTCTCTCTCTCTCCCTCTCACTTCCTTTCTCTCTCAAATCAATAAAGAAAAAAAATTTATTAAAAAAAAAAATCAGAAAGAAAGGCATATGCTTGAGAAGAAGAAATTCTACATTTGAATGATCCAAGAGTAAGGGATGTAGATTTGTGAGAGAGAGGTAAAGTCTAGGATTATAATAAAATTAAAAGTCAACTGCAGAGCACTGGCTGGTGCGGCTCAGTTGGTTGAGTGACTTTCCATGCACTGAAAGGTCGCCAGTCTGACTCAGCGCACACACCCAGGTTGTGGGTTCAATCCCTAGTTGGGGTGTGTATGGGAGGCAACTGATCGATGTCTCTCTCACATCGATGTTTCTCTCTCTCTTTCTCTAAAATAAATCACCTGCAGATAAAGCCAAATACAGGGCTTGGGAATCAATTTGTCTTTTTGTTTTTTAAAATTTATCTTTATTGTTGAAAGTATTACAGATGGGAATCCATTTGTAAATCGCTCAGTCTCCACTGTTATGTAGTACTGGCTAACGCTCAGGTTTGTTTGTTAGGAGACATGAAACATTACTGTGACTGGTTGACTGGTCGGTTCTCTCAGCAAAAAATTTAGTAAGGTCAGAATTACTCACGTGATATCCCTTCGTTGATAGCAGCCCTGAAGCAAGCAGGCGATCAGGTCACTGATAAACTCTACATCATCTCTGTGAAGAGCAGCTTCTAACTCCTGAGAAGAAGGAGAGAAAGAGAGGTTGAGAAATCACACACAGAGATTTCTTAAAATCCATGTGCCCCCTCCCCACCTCAGTGTAGCAGAAGTGCTCGTCATGGATCAACTTTAACCACCCTCCCCACTATTCCTGCTAGAAGAGCAACTAGAGTCCAGCTTTCGTTTTCCATGGGGTTTATTTCGCACCTCGCTCCTTGCCAAGCTCCATCCCTTTGATCTGCACACTAAAGGAAACACACATATACCTCTTTTTATAACTCAATGCTAGCATAATTATCAAAGAGTTTAACTTAAATAAATACGCTGTATTGCTTTCTATTTTAATGGCAAGAGACTAAAGGAGCAAATATGTAATTAGTTAGAAACGTTTCTTCATTTACTTAACAGTTTCAATAGGGAAAGCATCTGCAACAGCGTTAAAGAACCACTGTATTTTGAAAAAAGCATTGGTAGTAAGCAATTAGGCATTTTTTATTTTAAGGACACTACACCTACATGACTGATCACAGATTGCTAGAACTGAGATTACTCTTACATCATGTGGAAAGAAGTGAGGTAATGTCTATGTTAACGGTCTAATCCTAGGTGAGATGCATTTGCCTTCCTCGAGGTCCAGGTACACGGCGCCAAGGCATGTTTTGGCACAGTGTTTTAAACAAAGATTAGTTGAGCAGAGATCCAGGGTCAAAAAGTGACAGTGGGGAGTTTTAGGAGATCCTATTTCTCTTCTCAGTCTCTAATAATAAACCAGTATTTTCTGAGGTGATGGAATATGTTTCTAAGTCATCAACTCTTGTGATGCAAAGTTTGCCTGCATTCTTTCAACCAGATGCCAGTCTTCTGCATGCAAACCATTTTCCAAGGGTTCACTATACTTGTGGTCTGATCAGCTCATAATCAGATCTTTATCTAGATCTATTCACCAAACTTTTGAGGATCTTATTAATGATTCTGAAAGCACAAGGGTGTGTAAGATGCAATTTCTGACATTAACACCGATTTATGGCAGTGTGTTCTCAAGGACAGTCTGCTTCAATGATAAAAATAGTACATTTACACCCAGTCAGTGTGGGTCAGTGGCTGAGCGTTGACCCATGCACCAAGAGGTTGCCAGTTCGATTCCTGGTCAGGGCACATGCCCAGGTTGTGGGCCAGATCCCCAGTGGGGGCATGCAGGAGGTGGCCAGTCGATGTTTTCTTCCATCGATGTTTCTATCTTTCCCTCCCCTCTCTCTCTAAAAATCAATGAAGAAAAAAAAAATAGTACATTTTCTTTGTAAACTATTTTAATTGTTCCAATTATTACTTTATTTTTCACAGGACATAAAGTTGTTAAGCATACTAACTGATACAAATAAACAAAACACAAACCACCTTGAGGTAGTTCAACTGAAAAGGAAGGTATCCTATACTGCGCCTTGAAAGGTGAATGAAACCCAAAAGATAAGATTCAAGCTTGAAAACATTTTGCTTGCCTTAAATGCAAATGTCGTAATTATTAACACACCTATAGCAATAATTCTTATTCTTATATTAACTTATTAATTCCTTTGGGCAGAGTTCTTTTCTATATTCTCGTTAGTGATTGTCCAGAAAAATAAGAAACACTACCAATCAGAGATAACAAGGATCTGAACTATAATCAGGCAGGATTCATTCACTCAACAAATATTTACTGGGCACCCACCTTGTGTGTGAGATAATACAGTACTTCCTAAGCACTGGGGAGCTTAGTTTAGTTAGGCGATAAGATAGTAAAAAAAAAAAAAAAAAGACAAACAAACAAAGTAATTAGCACTACTAGGTACAGAAAAGGTGCTATGGGAGTTGAGAAAAAAAGGATTTTTTTATGGCTGTGGGAAGCCTGAGATGGAAAAACTGTGACGTGTTTGACAATGGGGGAAAGGCAGAGCATAACCAGGTGCCAGAAACAACATGAGCAAAGGCACCAAGAGGATATCAGGTTCAGTTTAACTTTCTGTAGATTATGTGAGGGGAGTAATGTGAGCTAAGATTGACAGTCGATACTGAATACCAAGTTAATGACTCTGGCCTTTCTCTGGAAGACAGTGGAGATCCAGTACAGTTAGAGGAGAGGTACAGTGAGATCAATCTAGCTGCTTTGTACAAAAGATAAATTCTAGCCCTGGCCGGTGTAGCTCATTTGGTTTGGTGTCATCCTGTGCACCAGGAGGTTGCCGGTTCGATTCCTGGTCAAGGGCATATGCCCTGTGTTATAGGCTCGATCCCTGGTGGGGGCGTGCAAGAGGCAGCTGATCAATGCTGTGCTCTCACAAGGATGTTTCTCTCTCTCTCTCTAAATATCAATAAACTGTTTTTTAAATTATCTATTTATTTATTATTTACTTTTAATCCTCACCCAAGGACATTTTTGCATTCATCTTCAGATGGGGGGGGGGGAGGGGGCACACACCGATGTGAGAGAGACAAATCAACTGGTTGCCTCCTGCACGTGCACCAGCCAGGGCCGGGGATTGAACCTGCAACCCAGGTATGTACCCTTGACTGGTAATTGAACCGTGACCCTTTGGTCTGTGGGCCAGTGCTCTAATCACTGAGCCACACTGGTCAGGGCCACAATGTCACTCTTGGTTAGAGGTGCTAAGGTAGCCCTGGCCAGTTTGGCTCAGCAGTTATGAGTGTAGGCCTGCAGACCAAGGAGTCTCAGGTTAGATTCCAGCCAAGGGCACATACCTGGGTTGCGGTTCAGTCCCCGGCCCTGGTTGGGGTTGTGTGGGAGACAACCAGTCGATGTGTCTCTCTCACATCGATGTTTCTCTCTCTCTCTCTCCCTCCTTCCCACTCTATCTGAAGATAAATGGAAAATAAATAAATAAATGTGCTGAAGTATGTACTAACCAATGCTTCCTAGTGTTTTTAAAGAAAAGAAATACCAAAATGAACTACGATAAAGGCCACACTTGAAAAGATAAAAACTTAAACTGCTTTACCAAGGGCCACAGGTCAGTATGGAGGTATGCCAGGATTCCTAGAAGCCACAGGACACATGTGGATCACTTTTATGCTGTAGCAAATAATTTAAAACATTAATTTTATAAAGCAATCACACTACAGAGCAAAATGCAGAATCTACATTAATTTTTTAGCTGAGATTCCTTAAAAAAAAAAAAAAGTCAATCTTGCAGGAACAAGTTCAAACTAATTCCTTTTCCACCTCCTGCTTCCTATCTGCAGACATTCTCTCCTGATCCAGGTGGAAATGCTGGACAAGGACATCTCCTTCCTACTGGGATCGCTTTCACCAGGGGCAAGTTCTGGTTGTTCAGTTTCTACCTAAACTATTGTCCTCTGAGGAGGCAAAAATAAAAAGTTGTAGCAACAGTGTCAATGAATGCTCTGCCCTTTCTTTCTGTTCCTTAAAAATAACACCTTAGGGTTATTTTCATTCATCTCCTCTTCTGTAAGCTGCTTATAGGAAACGAACATTCCTGTTTTCTTCTCTGGGGCCCTACCTATAACATTAGCACAGCAGTTAGCAAATAGCAGCTGGTCAAATTAACGAGAGAGAGAGAGAGAGAGAGAGAGAGAGAGAGAGAGAGAGAGAGAGAGAGCGCGAGAGAGAGAGAGAGAGCGCGCTCAAAATCTCCTACTCTATGCCAGCCAATAGAGATAACAAAGATGAGTAAGAAAGTCCCAGAATGTTCATGGATGAATGGGAGGAAGGAAAGGAGGAATGAGGAAGGGTTAAAACATCAGCCCAATGGGACGTTTTTATTTATTCGTTTTCAATGTGTTCACCACTATCTCCCCAGCAACTACAATGGTGCCTGGTATAGAGTAGACGTTTAAATATTTTCTTGCTAGCAAAGAATTACAAGACAATGGAATAAATGCTGTACTAACTACGCAAAGTAATGGGGAAACCGAGGATAGTGGAACAAAACCTTGCCAAGGAGGTTAAGATGTGCGTGATGGAGACTCACCTGGCAGATCGCAATGAGAGAGAGAGTGTAAGTTTACGCATGTGTGTGAATCACCAACTGCTCTCCCCAAAGTGGAGATGGTGGTTAGAGCATGGCCTACAGGACAGGCCTATTCTTTGAGAATCTTCTCTGAAAACCACTCAGAGTGTGGATTTTACTTCCACATGCAAGAAAAATAGTTCTCAGAGCAGTATGCAGAATGAATGGAGGGTCCTAGAGGTGGGGAGCGAGGTGGCAACCTCAGGATCACCTGCAGCAGACTCACTGAAACCAGAACCTGCCTTCCACAGGAGCCCCATAATTCCCATGCATGTACAGTTAGGGAGGCGCTCTTCCAGAAGGTAAAAGAGCCTGCAGTAAATAAAACAGCATCGCATCTATGGGAAGGAGAGAAGGGAAGGATGTGAGAACATGTGGAAGATGAATAAGTGCTGGCTGAATGAAAGACAAAATTATCAACAGAAGTGAAATAATGCCATAGACCTAAAATGCTCTAAAATATGAGAGAACTCTCAAAAATCAACTTCATTTCTGACATAAGGACTGTGAATTAAACCCTTACACTGTAACCCCAAATATACTAAAATGATCATCTTAACAGCTAAAGCCAAAGCCTATTGCTTATCAAATAATACTAGCATTAGTATATAATTATAATCAAATCATGCAGTTCAAATTTGGTGATCACTACTGATGGAGTTTACAGTTCCTGCCTCAAGATCTGAAACCTGTTGAAATGCATGGAGGAATTAAATGTAACCCTGACATACAGGTCAACCACTCAACAAGCAAAACACAAGCTCAGGGTTCACTGGTGAGAAGAGCAGGTCACTGCTCCTCAGAGAAGACTATCTCTACCAACAAATCTGGTTAAAAGCCAGGAAGAATATAGTCGGCCCTCGTTTATCACGATGAATCAGTTCCAGACTCTACCGCGATCAATGAATTTCTGTGAAGTAGGATTCTTTATTTACATACAATCGTCCCTTGTCACCTCGCACTTGACGTTCTCGGCTTCACTCTATCGCGTTTTTTTCAAATACTATACTATGCTACACTACACTACACTATACTATATTGGAAAAAACTGCGACAGAGTGAAGCGGTGAACGTCAAAGCGCAAAGTGGCGAGGGACAACTGTATGAGGATATATCATATCTGGTCAAAGTATTCCTCAAACAGAATCAACTGTCAGTATCTTTTTTATTATTGTTGCCAAACAGTCATCAAGTAGAATTACAGACAACTAGAGTTTTAAGCAACACCTTCGATAACAAAATAAAAACTAAGACCTACAAAGGTTAACAGTGACATAGCCAAAGATAAAATGTCCTTAAATCCACATTTTACTTGCATGTAAATTATGAATTTTCAAGTTTGAAAATACTGACATTTTTCCAGCACCATGTGCATTAGCAACTAGAGAAGGCTGTTATCCAGAAGGTAGAATATCAAGGATGTTGGATCAGCTCTTCCAAGGCGAACTGAGCAGACTTCAATTGTCTCTCAAATGACACAAGTATTGAGAGGAACTCTGTGTCATTTATAAGTACAATTCAAACCCTTGCCCCTGCCTAACCATTTTACTGATGGAATACAGAAACTCTTGAATCAGTAAGAAAATGGGTCTCACCCTGGCTGGTGTAGCTCAGTGGTTGAGCGATGTCCCGTGCACCGAAGGGTCGTTAGTTCCATTACTGGTCAGAGCACATGCCTGGGTTGCAGGTTTGATACCCAGTCAGGGTATGTACTGGAGGCAACCAATCAATGTTTCTCTCACATTGATTTCTCTCTTTCTCCCTCCCTTCCTCTCTAACATTAATTTAAAAAATCAGTAAGCAAATGGGTCTCAAAATATAAAATTGCTTTAAAAAATTTACACCTATAATATTTTGCTTCATAAATCAGAAGCTACCTAGGTAATCCACCACAAAATAAGCAGGCCCATGGTAACGTGAAGTGACAAAGTTATGAACTTCCCCCCTCTAGCTCAGCAGAACTTAAAATGCAGAATCAATAAAGATCAGAATAAAGATGAGGTGATGAACCCCCAGAGGGCACAGCTTCTTCTCTTTCCCCTTGGTAACTGTTAACCCCAGCAGTCTGTAAGAATGAAAAAACCAAGGCCCACTAATACAGGCCTCAGTTTTCACCACCCTATGGTGAATATAGGTTAAGAATGGTATAAGAAGACAGCAACGAAAAGAAATAGGAAAGTAATTTTAATCCTGCTGAACAAAAGAACTGGCTTATCAGCTAAACATTTTTTTCACTTTAATGGGTATAGAGTCAGATTGCAAGATGAAAAAGTTCTGGAGCTCTGTCTCACAATAATGTAAATATACCTAACACTACTGAATTGTTCACTTAAAAATGGTTAAGATGGTAAATGTTATGTTACATGTTTTTTTACCAAAACTTAGGGAAAAAACTCACATTAAAAGTATCTAATTCCAAGGGTTGCTGTAATAATTAAACGAGGCAACACTTTATAAAAGCTAGCAGAGCCTGGTGCACAGTAAATGCTCTATAACACATTATTACATTTATTTCAACTTCCTCCTGTTCGCAGGTTTCGGAACAATAGAAATTCATGTTATTTTAATATATGGCCTATCATGTTCATGACCCAATAAAAACTCCAAAGAACTATTTGGAAACACAGCCTTACTACTCATGCCTTCCATCCAGGGCTTGTCTTAGATGAAGGCAATGAGGGATACCCTTCTAAAAAAATCCCCACCCCTACCCTTTCCTCCTACCTTCTCTCCTCCCTTTTTGTATTTCCTTTTCACTGTGAGCATTGAGCTGTGAGCACAGAAACCTGAACTTTGCCAGGAAGCTCTGGGAAGGGGGGTGGGCAGAAAAATCAGCAAATCAGCATTGAAAAGGGAGACCCATTATTATGGCTGCTCTGCAACCTGAGAGTAGCTGGAGGGAGTAACAGGATTTGCCCTCTCTGCAGCTGGCGCCCGCTCATTAGGGACAAGTCTGTTTAACATGGGCCCACCTCCTCTACCCTCAAGAACAAGCAGTGGCTGCTGGGAAAAGAACTCAGGACTGAGCAAGGGGAACAACTCCAAACTCTGGCAGGTTGTGGGAGGGGAAAGTGGGCCTTTAGCATATGTCTTGAAAAAACATTTATAATTCTTAATTTTAAAAATTCCCACCGCCTAATAAACAAAGATAATTTCCAGACGAAAAACAGTAAAATGACACAGAATTATTACTAATTTCTTTAATGTAGCACCCACTTAACAACTTTTCTTAAATAACACTACAGCTACTTCTTATTGCTTGATACATATCTAATTACTCTGGAAATTTTCTTTATCTTTTGCTAAAGATGATGCTCAAGAGAGAGAAACTTTCTTTTCTTCAACTTCCAAGTTAGGATAAAGATCACAGATTTACACTACTGACATTCAGGCACAATTCCTTTGAGTTTATTTAAGGAGGAGAAAAAAAGGCCTAAAGAAAGTCATATATGTTGTATTTGATTTTAGAAGGTTACAAACTTAATTTACATAAGAACCAATTGCCATGTAGAGAGTGTGTCTCAGTCAAGATGGGAGCTTCTGCATAGGACCCAGAACCTCGCTTACACAAAGGAGCTGCAAAGCAGGCCCTCTTGAAGGACCATCCCAGCTGCTCTCCAAGAGAGAATGCCTGGAGTGTGGGCTTAGAATACATGAAGAAACAAGCATACTGGCCTCCAGAAGGCACCTCTGAATTTGGCAGCTGATGCCTTCTAACTTGGTATAAATTAATTTAATCCCAAAGGCCTGCCCCTTGCCAATTTAGACTGTAAAGTATAAATCAGCTCCAGTGGGTGAAATGGTGAGCAACGTCCCCCTGCACTACTCCTCAGCTGCAACCACACCATTCCCCTAAACCTGGACCCATGAAACAGCGGTATCACTGGTGAGAGGGTTGGGTACAAACAGAAAGGAAACCAGAATAGCTCCTCCCCTCAAATATGCCTGCTACCTTAAAATATCAGAATAACTGAAAATATTAATTATACCAACGCATGTGTAAATCTAGAAGAATATGATTTTCTGAAAAGGTATAAATGATCAAAATTGGCTCCAGAAGTAATAAAAGGCTTAGGAGTTTCATGAGCTTCTCCCCCAAGAAAATGCCCATAACAATTCCTGGGCACTGAAAAGGTCGGAAAGCTTCAACATGTTCTGTGAGGCTAGCTAGTACTGGACAAGCTTGGCCATGCAGAGAAGAAATCTGGAAAAGCAGGTTCTTGGCAGACTGTACACAGCCTCAGATATCAGGCCGAGTAATCTAGATTTCATCACTTAGATCAGGGCTTTCCAAGTAGGGTATGTGTGTTCCTCAGGCTTCATAGTATATAGCCAGAATACAAGAAACCACAAGGGAAAATGGCACAGCTTCCTAGAGTGTTGGTTTTACTTTGATTTTGTGTTGCCACTGTTTTGCTTAGGAAGATATTTGTAACTTAAACATTGGCATGAATTTTAAAAATAAAACAGGAGACTTCATCAGGCAACTTATGCTTGGGAGTTTCTTCAGACTATCACTCTAGACTTCAGATGTTACGCAGTCTTTATTCTCTGCCAGCAGGAACTCAATACGGAATTAACTGGAAATTACTTTAGGTACTGGGCAGCCACTAAAGGACAGGGAATGCTTTTGAACAGAGAAAAGAAAGAATAATCAAACTTGAATGGTTAATCTAGATATGGTTTGCAGGACACATTTTCGGGAGAGAGATTAGAGGGTGAGAAGATCCCTGATCTAGTCCAAGGAAGAAGTAATGGGGCCAGTACAAGAATGGTGACAGTAGAAATGGGAAGGATAAAAAGAAAAGAGAGAATTTCAGAAGCAAAGTCAACAAGATTTTGTGTTAAAATAGAACAAGACAATGGACAAAGACAACAATGCTGGGCTGGGGGGGTCGGGAGGAGGGTGTCTAGGGGGGAAAAAGGAGAAACGTCTGTAATAAAAATAAATTAATAAAAACTGCAAACCTGGCCGGTTTGGCTCAGCAGTTAGAGCCTCGGCCCGCGGACCAGAGGGGCCCGGGTTCAGTTCCCGCTAAGGGCACGTACCTCGGTTGCAGTTTGTCCCCGGCCCCGGTTGGGGTCGTGTGGGTGGCAACCACTCGATGTGTCTCTCTCACATAGATGTTTCTCTCTCTCCCTCTCTCCCTTCTGCTCTATCTCAAGATAAATGCAAAAATGTCCTCTGGTAAGGATTAAAAAAAAAAATTGCAAACAAACAAACAAAATAAAATAAAAACAAACAAGAAAATTTTAGGTAAGTTGAATTCTGCCCCCCCCCCCAGATTATAGTATCTTTAATTGATAAATAGAAATAGGATGATAAAAGCTGAATTGAGGCTAGGTGTGCATGGGGGGGGGGGAATAAAGACTTGATGCTCAAAACAAGTTCCTAGAAGTGTAAAGTGAGATGTTTGCAAGGCCCCAAATCCTATTGTTTGTATCTGATTATGTCCTGGTCTTGTGCATGAGAATGACAAAAATGTATATACACAGAAACTGCAGATATAACTTCAATGCCTGTAGGGGCTGGGGGCTAGAGTTCTTCTGACTAAATTCGACCAGTTCACCGTATTTTGAGCATGTGACAGTGGGATGCGACACAGTGAAAGGCATCCCTGGCTCTGTGTTAAGTATGGGGGATGCAAAGAGCAGAATGAGAATCCTATCCTCAAGTAACAGAAGATGTAGAAAGGGGTACAGGAAAAAAAACAAGCAAGTGATTTCAATTCTGTGATTAGCACAGCAGAAAATGGTGCTGTGGAGATTAGCGAAGGTTGAACAATGTGTAGGACTCAGCCAGTACACACAAGGGAGCCGGTAAAGGCAAGGATCTCAGTGAAATGCGGGTTACTTTTAAGAATGAAATGTTAGCCCGGCCGGTGTGGTTCAGTGGTTGAGCGTCGACCCATGCACCAAAAGGTCGCCAGTTCGATTCCCCATGAGGACACATGCCCAGGTTGTGGGCCCGATCCCCAGTGGGGGGCATGCAGGAGGCAGCCAATCGATAGTCTCTCTCATCGATATTTCTATCTCTCTCATCCTCTCCTTTCCTCTCTCTAAAATCAATAAAGGAAAAAAAAAAGAATATGAAATGTTAAAAATGAAAACTTAAGGACCTGTGTCAAAGCCCCTGGTATTGCCCATTGCCTCCACAAAGGAGTCATGGAATGTTTACGGAGAAAACGAGAAGAAATTCACCATTAGGAACAACCAGTCTAACAGATGAATATGTGATTCAAGATTTTCAGAAATGCCAGATATTCAATCAAGAGAAGAAATCTGGAAAGGCAGGACAAACTAGGAATGACAAGGGTGTGACTATAACTAAGAAAACAGCATCATTCATTAAAATAAATGTTATAACCAAAAAGGGATAACCTGTATGCTATCGACAGTGGGGAAAGATGTCCCAATGGAGTTTATCCAGCTCTCTATCCTGAGGGAGAGACTGTGATGATCTATCTTTGTTGTGAGGCAGGAATATCTAATCAGGCCTGGGAGAAATTATCCCCTCAAGACTAATTCATTCTCTTCTGATACTCAGCTCCTAGATTAGTAAGTGGGTTTTGGTATTAGGAAGGTGGTACGTGTGAAATGGCAGGTGTGAATATAATGACCATAAAAGGTTATCTACCCCATTTTCGGTAAGTAAAATGTCATTCTGAGACTCTGGGCCTCAAGACATCCTTTAATTTTTGAAACCACAGAGCAGAGGACCAGAACTGTCCACCTGAGAGCACTCACAACAGAAGAGGATGGCGATGGGAAAGGAGGAGAGTGCACAGATCAGTGAGGGGTGCCTTGGTGCAGCCTCAAACAAATAAGTGTGCTTTTGCTGGGCTGAGGCAAAGAGTGTCCAACACCCTGGCCGGACTGGCTCAACGGTTAGAGCGTCGGCCTTCGGAACAAAGAGTCCCGGGTTAGATTCCGGCCAAGGGCACGTACCTCAGTAGCGGTTGGTCCACGGCCCCAGCTGGTGTTGTGCGGGTGGCAACCAATCTGTGTGTCTCTCTCACACTGATGTTTCTCTCTCTCTCCACCCCCTCTCCCTCACACTCTGTCTGAAGATAAATGTAAAAATATCCTCTGGTGAGGATTAAAAAAAAAAAAGTTTCCAACAAATTCTTTCACAAAACAGTTATCTTGAGCGTAAATACTACTATCACAAGACACTCTTCACTCAATTGTTTTAAGAGAATAGTAATTGGGGAAGAGACAATAGCCTGAAACAACCTCAATCAATGCCAATTTTAGACACTTACAGTACAAGGAGACAAAAATACACCTTACAATGATTTGGCAGTTGCTTTGGGATGTGATATCGATTACAAGTATTGATTGTCATTATAACAGTCATTGTAAACAGAAATGTGTAAGTGTTTATGTTGAATATACACCCATAGGGCAACTGAAAACCCCAATTATCCTATTAAATGAACAGGTACTGTGACTTGGGATATATGTTCAGAAAACAGCATCAAAAGTAGGCTCAAAACCTTAAGACAGAGTGATTGAAGTGCTCTAGAAAACTGTACTTCAGTATTCAAAAGTAGTTCTAGTGACATGAAGTAATCATTTTTGGAAATAAGAACAGGGAAAAAAATTATTTCTAAATTTAAAAATTCAAATGTGTATTTGAAAATCCCTAAAATAGTTTCCAAATAGAAATTTGACTATTTCATCTGTCATTAAAAGTTTATACATACTATAAGTTAATACTCCACAAAAGTTTTATTGGATCATCTCACTGGGAAGATAGGTATTGCCTAAATTTAAGCATATGTGATAACTTTAACCTGTTACTACTATAGGAAAGTAACTTTTGTAGTAGTAGTAACATGTAAGTTTTCAGTAATTCCTGCCTTTATCAAAGGGAACCATATCTCATAAAAGAGACCATAAAAGTCTGGAAAGGAGAAAAGGTATAGAGAGCAATATTTTACAATAATCCCATTTCTTTCTTTCTTCTTTTTAAAAATATTTTTTCTTTATTGATTTTTAGAGAGAGAGAAGGAGAGAGAGAGAGAGAAACATCAATGAGACAGAACACTGATTGGCCACTTCCTGCATGCCCCCCACTGGGGATCAGGTCCACAACCTGGGCATGTGCCCTGACCAGGAATCGAATCGGTGACTTCTTGGTGCATGGGTCGATGCTCAACCACTGAGCCACACACCGACCGGGTGATCCCATTTCTTCTAAACTGTAATTTAACTTGGTTCATTATATTCCTCAAAAGATAAGAATCACTACCTATACCCCTCCCTTTGACCCACCCCTATCCAATATCCCATTTATTATTATATATCCTCCTGGTTCACTAGGCCCCAATCTGGAAGGCATCCAGATCTCTCCTATTTGTTTTCCCTTTCATCCTCCACAAAAAATTTTCACTATTTTTTTGTTCTGATCAAGTGGACTAGTAAAGCAAATAGTACAGTATTTTCCAATTCAGTCTTATCTGTAGTGGGAAATTGTCCACATCATAGCAGGAAAGAGTTGAAAGATAACAAGAAAAAAAACAACTGGGGATGGTCCCTTAGTGAAGGACTTTGGATGTGAGTAAAGAATTTGATGAAGATTGACTTCCAGTCAAGACGGTGGCATAGGTAAACTCGGTCTCGCCTCCTCCCAAAACCACATCAAAATTACAGCTAACCTACAGAACAATCATCATTCAGAAGCACCTGAAATTGGGCTGAATGGAAGAACTAGAACTACGAAATTAAAGAAGAAGCCACATTGAGACTGGTAGGAGGGCGGAGGGTGAGGCTGGTCCCTCACCCGCGTGTGGCGGATAAAAATCAGGAGGACACCTCGGCTGGGAAGGTCCTTCCTGAGGAGTGAGGGGTCCCCGTCCCACACCAGGCGCCCAGCTCAGAGTTCCGGTGCCAGGAAGAGAATCCCCATCACTTCTGGCTGTAAAACCAGCTGGAACTGAGGCTGAGGGAGGCTGAGGGAGGCTGAGGCTGCTAGAGCCCCAGGCAGCTCCTCTTAAAGGGCACCCGCAGGGACTCACTCAGACCTGCTCCCTCTAAGCTCGGAGAGGAGGCAGCTTGAGGGGCGCCAGAGACATACAGGGAAGAACTGAGCTGTTTGCCTCAGGATGAGGGCTGGAGAGGCAGCTTTCTCCTGGACAGATGTGCTGGCGGAGGCTGATGTTCCTTTGGTGAGCCCTTCCCTGGGGCGGCAGACAGGCACCATATCTGAAACTCCAACAACCTGGCTCACACTGTTTGCCCTGCCCTGGTGATTCCCTGAGGCCTTGTCCCACCCAACTTTCAGGCCCACCCCAGCTGTTTCCAGTGGTTTTACCATAGGATTGGCCTGTCTTGGCTCCTGATTCAGTGTTTCCTAAAATCTCTCAAACAAGCAGCATCTGGTCTCAGTGAGCCCCATACCTCTCGTTAAGTGGCCCCAGGCCTGGCACTAGAAATAGCGAGCCTTGGTTCACAACTTGGCTTTTCCTGGGCACCTCCAAGCCCAGCACAAGAAGCAGCCATCGGCAGATCACTTTGTAGCTTATGCCTGGTGACCCCGGACAGAACACAAGGAGTGGCTGACCTTGCCTCAGAGCCAGCACACCCAGTGGACAGTTTCAGACCACATCGAAACACCACCACCCAACCACCTCCACAAGTGACACTCGATGAGCGGATTCAGTGGGTATCAGAACCCTGCTGAACTAAGTCTTGGTCTGTGTGGTGGGCCCCTACACAGTTGACCATGCAAGGTAGTCAGAGGCCAGTGGTCAGTGGGCACAGCCAGTCCTAGCAGCTGATCAGCCTGAGTAAATCCCTCCCATTGACGTGCCAATAGCAATCAAGACTCAATTACAACAGAAGGGTGTACAGTCCACACTAGGGGTGCACCTCGAGGGCCCAGCTGGGGTGATCAGGGAGGCTGTACCACTGGATCCTACAGGACACCTACAACAACAGGCCACCCTACGAAGCCCAGGAGACATAGCAACTCTACCTAATACACAGAAACAATCACAGGGAAGCAGCCAAAATGAGGGGACAAAGAAACATGTCCCAAATGAAAGAAAGAACAAAACTCCAGGAAAATAATTAAACAAAATGGAGATAAACAATCCATCAGATGCAGAGTTCAAAACACAGGTTATAAGGTTGCTCAAGGAACTTGGTGAGACCTTCAAGGAACTGAAGGGGACTTCCAAGGAACTTAGTGAGAACATCAACAACATAAAAACAAAACAAAAAAACTGTCAGAAATGAAGGATACGCTAACTGAAATAAAGAATATTCTACAGGGAATTAATAGTAGAGTAGGTAAAGCCAAGAAGCAAATCATCGATTTGTAATATAAGGAAGCAAAAACAACCAATCAGAACACAAAAAGGAAAAAGCATCCCCATAAATGAGGATACTGTAAGGAGCCTCTGGGACAATTCAAGCGTACCAACATTCGCATAATAGGGGCGACTGAAAAAGAAGAGAGAGAACAAGAAATTGAGAACCTATTTGAAACAATAATGACAAAAACTTCCCTAACTTGGTGAAGGATAGAGACATACAAGTCCAGGAAGCACAGAGAGTCCCAAACAAGATGAACCCAAAGAGGTCCACACCAAGACACATCATCATCAAAATGTCAAGGGAGCTCCCATAAGACAGTCAGCTGATTTCTCAAAAGAAACTTTGCAGGCCAGAAAGGAGTGGCAAGAGATATTCAAGATGATGAAAAGCAATGACCTACAACCAAGATTACTCTATCCTGCAAAGCTATCATTTAGAATCGATGGACATATCATGAACTTCCCAGACAAGAAAAAGCTAAGGGAGTTCATCATCACCAAACCAGTATTATATGAAATGTTGAAGGGTCCTCTTGAAGAAGAGTAACAAAAATATGAACAACAAAATGGCAATTAATACATGTCTATCAACATTTGAATCTACAAACAAAATGAGCAAGCAGAACAGAAACAAACTCATAGATACAGAGAACTTTTTGTTGGTTGCCAGATGGATGGGGGGCTGGGGGGATGGGTGAAAAAGATGAAGGAATTAAGAAGTACAAATTGGTTGTTAGACTAATGAACCTCAAAGGGAAGGGGGGAGGGAGGGAAGGATGAGATAAACCAAAGAACTTCTATGCATATATGCATAACCAATGGACACCAACAACAGTGTGGGGAAGGCAGGAGGGGGGTGGGAGTGGGGATGAGGGGGTCAATGGGGAAAAAAGAGGGGACATCTGTAATACATTCAACAATAAAGATGAGTTAAAAAAAAAGGAATTTGATGCAAACAACTTGGAGGATAGAGGCATAATGTAGGGATAAGGAAAGGAAAGAACAAAACCAAGAAACAGGGTTGCCAGGTGATTGTAACAAAAACATTATACATACACTTTGTAGAATACTGCAATGTTCTGATGGTATTTATATATAGAAGAGACTGATCCCTCTAGGACAGGCCAAAACATTAAAAACTGTTGGAAAGCACTGGTTCATACACCCACATAAGACTTTTATTTCTCAGAAGTGTAATGAGCATAAAATAAATGTTGGTAGTTACCAAAATTAACTGAAACTAGGCACGGTAAAAGGAATCTCAGAGCAAAAGTATCTCTGTCAAACCGATCCTCTTCAAGTAAATGAAGCAGAGTTATCAACTACAGAATATGGCCACTTCTCTGACAACTTAAATGAAGAAGAAAAAAATTACGTGGATGCTTTTCAAAACTCGACGCTAGTCAAAAAATTTCGTCTGGCCAGTGTGGCTCAGTGGTTGAGCATCGACCCATGCACCAAGAGGTCGCCGGTTCGATTCCTGGTCAGGGCACATGCCCAGGTTGTGGGCCCGATCCCCAGTTAGGGGCATGCAGGAGGCAGCCAACTGATGTTCTCTCTCATCAATGTTTCTATCTCTCTCTTCCTCTCCCTTCCTCTCTCTAAAAAACCAACAAAGAAAAATATAAAATAAAAAAAAAGCCCTGGCCAGTTTGGCTCAGTAGTTAGAGCATCAGCCCACGGACCAGAGAGTCCCGGGTTTAGTTCCCTTTAAAGGCACGTACCTCGGTTAAAGTTTGTCCTTGGCCCCAGTTGGGGTCATGTGGGTGGCGACCACATGATGTGTCTCTCTCACAGCAATGGTTCTCTCTCTCTCTCTTCCCCCCTCTCTTCCTCCCGCTCTATCTGAAGATAAATGCAAAAAAAAAAAAAAAAAAAAAAAAAAAAAAAAAAAAAAAAAAAAAGGTCCTTGGGTGAGGATAAAAAAAAAAAGACTGAACCTCAGGGGTGGCAAATATATGTGTGTGTGTACACATATATATTCAAAATATTATTGCCAATATTAGCAATGCAAACAAATTTTCATTCCCACCATTCTATTGCAACCAAGTCAAATCTACTGAACGGTTTTCAACCCTCATCATACTGGACCTAAAAGCAGCATTTAAATTAGTTGATTATCTCCTCGATCTTAAAACACTTTCTTCTCTTGGCTTCAGAACACTTACCTCACTGGTATTCCTTTTCCATCTTCTTTTCTGGTTTCTCCCTATATCTCCTAATTTTCAATGTTAGAGAACACCTCTGGGCTCAGTGGTTGAACTTCCTCTATTCCCTGTCCTTTTGGGTCTAGACACCCTGCCCTGATGAGTTAATAAGTCTCTCAGATTTGTATGTACCTCTATGCTTCCCAGAATTCCAAAGTTGGCTTACTCAACTGGGTACATCACCACTGCGTGTCAAACAGACATAACACATTTAATGTACTACCAAAACGAACTTCTGTTTTCACTTCCTTCAATTTGTTTCCACTCAGACCTTCCCAGTGTCAATAAATAACATCTTCTTCCAGTTGCTCCAGAACACTTCTCATTCTTGACTCTTCTCTTTCCATCTCATTTCACATCCAATCCATTAACAAATTTTGTCAATTCTACCTTCAAACCAGATACAGAAAATAACATCTCTTCTCACTAACCTCTCGACTACCCACTGTCTGAGCATCACTATTTAATAGCCTCCTAACTAAACCCCTGCTTCTATCCTTGTCTGTTCATATTAACAGCCAGTGGACCTTCTAAACGTTCATCAAAGCCTCCATCAGAATAAAATCCAAAGTTTATATTATGGTCTTTAAGGCTTTACCTTGTGTAGCCTCCTGCTGACATGCTATCACTTCAACTGCTCTCACTCTTGCTCGTCCCTCTCAGTCATACCAGCAAGCTCTTGCCTCAGCCCTCTGCACTTGCTCTCCTCTGTCTCTAGGACGCCTACCCTGAGCATCTGCATGGCTGGCCTTCTCTCTTCCTGTGTGCTCCCATCATTCCCTAGTCCATCTACTGTGCTTTGTCTAGTTAAATTATCACTTATTATATGCATTTATTTTCTTTCTTCCATTGTTACTATGTAAATGCCTTGAGGACCCTTGTCTGTCTGTCTGTGGATGTTTCCCCAAAACTTTTATTTAGTAGATATTTTTTAAAAGTTAGCCAGCACCCATAAGCCAAGATTCTAAATTTAAGACTATGAAAGAAGTCCTAAATTCCATCCATTATATGAGATAATAATTTAAAATACGAATGTTGAGAAGCATTATTGTAAAAAATAAAACATCTAAAACATTTTATACCTACTCTGAAGTTTGGTATAAAGTCATTTAATAATTACCTACATCTGTGAAAACTATTTCTGCAAAGATTAAATCTGAAAGTATTCACAAACAAAGCAAGTACGGGTGTTACACTGAGGGAAAATTAAGCTCACCTAAGGATTCAGGACACAAGCTGGTGAGAAGCACTTCTTTGGCTCCAGGGTGTTGAAGGGACTGGACCATGAGTGAGAGCCCCACTTTGGGTGTTTAAAATTTAAAACCCATGCACTCCTTTCATGTCCACTGCCACTGCTCTAATGTGGATAGGTTTTGCTAATCAACACTTCTCACCTGGACTTCCAACTGGTCTCCCACTTCTAACAGACTAATCTAACTTGCTGCCACATTAAATCTGCTCAAATTCAATGATCTTATCACTTGTTTAGAAGTCTTCACAGACCCCTCAACTCACCAAACTGAGCACGCACTCAAACTCCTTTTGAAAAGACCTCAACATAACTTTTCAATATTCTCTCCCATTAAGACAGAGATCTTGTGGAGAACTAAGCAGTTGTACTTTACAGAAATAACAGGTACTTCCCAATCATTACTCCTGTCCTTTGGAAAACGGCCTTCCTTCATTCCTTCACTTCTACCTAATCCAATTACAGGGACACCACCTATGGCAAGCATCTGGAAGAAAAATTTATTTTCTGCATATTCTGGTACACGGAGGCTTGCCTGTGAGAAAGGCTGGCCTGAGATCCTAATAAATTTCTGCTAAGTGGAGACTGCTAATCGCTTATACGTGAGGAAACTGATGTATTGAGAACAAAAGGCCCCAAGTTCTTGTACTCAGGAGTTGTAAGAGAGAGGATGAGTCTCTCAAACGATAGTAAATTAAAATGAGTCCTAACCCAAAATAGGAAGCATGGGGGTGGGAGGGTGAGGAGTGTAGGGGGTATGCCCTATTTATTTTTTTGCCTGAAGCACACATCAGCTTTAAGTGCTTGAAAAGGGAAAGGACTTGAAAAATACTGTCTCAACAGACGGAACATTTAAGAGGTTCAGGAATGTTTTAAAAACTCACAATTGTTTAGATTAGCGGGAACCAAAACTGTGTCAATAAGTTGCTGAACAAAATAAGTTGCTCTAGAGCCGCGGTTCTCAACCTGTGGGTCGCAACCCCTTTGGGGGTCCAACGACCCTTTCACAGGGGTCGCCTAAGACATAACAGTAGCAAAATTACAGTTATGAAATAGCAAGGAAAATAATTTTATGGTTGGGGGTCACCACAACATGAGGAACTGTATTAAAGGGTCGCGGCATTAGGAAGGTTGAGAACCACTGGATTAGAAGAAAACAATAAACTCCGAATCAACAAACAGAAGAGGCTTTCCTCGTATAGGGTTAACTAAGACCTGCACAAACACAATTTTCTGCCTCTGCAGATAAATCACAGTTATTAGAACCAGCAGGGCAAACCCATCTGGGTAATGGGTGCTTCTCTAATGCTGTGAATTGGGGCGACAACAAGTCAACCCGGAGCCCACTTCCCCAGACAGGTCTCCGGACGCACCTGCCCACCACATGCTGCCCGTCTCTGTGGACAGGAAAGCCTGTGCACACTGAACGGGGCCCAGAAGTGACGAAATCCCAGGGATGAACAAAGTATTTGGGCAAATGTGAGAGGTTCCCCCCCCCCACAAATGAAGTTTGGGTTTATGGAAGAGAAGCATGAGGTGTGAAATACAGAATGTAGCAAAGCAGACAGTGTTTAACATAGTAATTCATCTATCAGGCCATTTGATTAAGATACTAAGAGTGACAGACATATGACTAGAGTCAGAGATTCTCCAAAAATCTAAGCCTGTCTTTGTACAGACTTTTGAACTTGAAGCTTTAAACTTTTAGATAAGATGGGGCAAGAGAACTGACTGGGCAAGAAATGGAACCCCCAAAATCAAGACACCTGAGTAAATGGGAAACACATGAAATACCTTCACTCCCTCTCCTCAAGGGTCCAAAATGAGGAAAGAAATATCAAAGGAGACTGCAAGTTACAGGTGTAAACAGGTAAGTGTCATAGATAAGGAGCTACTGAAGACACTAGATTGCCTTCCGGGAGTTTCTATAAAATAAAATAGTCTATAAAATAAATGTGTGCTGACCTCAGTCACGCTGGAAATGAGTGGAATCTGTAAGATTAAAAGGGAAAAGACACTGGACAGAAGCGCTGTACTGCAGTTGATAAAGCTGTTTCATAGGGGCTGGGGGTTAACAGTTCTTACACTGCTGTGTAGTATGCATGGAAACTGCACTTGAACAGGCAGGCTTCTCACTGTTGGAGTGGGAGTTTACAGGTAAATAAAGGGAAGAGGCTAGAATGATCCATGGAGCAATGGATTAGAGTTACAGAAGTCAGTGTAAACTAATGTCTAGTCTTACTATACAGATGGTTGCATATAGAAATATTTATATCGCCCGGCCGGCGTGGCTCAGTGGTTGAGCGTTGTCCCATGCACCAAGAGGTCGCTGGTTCGATTCTCAGTCAGGGTAAAGCCAGGTTGTGGGCCAAATCCCCAGTGGGGGGCATGCAGGAGGCGGCCAATCAGCGTTCTCTCTCATCCCTCTCTAAAATCAATAAAGAAAAAATATTTTTTAAAAAATAGAAATATTTATAGATAAGTGTATATACACAGCTTAGTATGCACACATAGGTCTCCTTGCTCTGTCAGCTGGGAGGGCCCACAGCAAAAGTAACCCAGAAGCAAAGAACACACCTAGCACCCCAATCTTGATGTCTAATACCATTCTCCAATGAAAGGAAACAGAGCTCCTTGGAAAATGGTTGACTGTAGGGCTGGGGCAGGAAATGTACAAGATGAGCCTGGAGCATCTTCACTGTCTGAAAGTAGGGAAGTGCTTAAAAACAAAACGAAACCAAACCGCCCCACAGCCAACTCAAAGAACGCCCAATGTCCAAAACTGGAACAATTTTAATAGCAAAATAAACTACTGGATTATAAAAGTAAAACAAAATAAATATTTATGGCCCTGGCCGGTTTGGCTCAGCGGTTAGAGCGTCGGCCTGCAGTCCAGAGAGACCCGGGTTCGGTTCCTGCTAAGGGCATGTACTTCGGTTGCAGTTTGTCCCCGGCCCTGGTTGGTCGTGCGGGTGGCAGCCACTCGATGTGTCCCTTTCACGTCGATGTTTCTCTCTCTCTCTCTCTTCCTCTCTCTCCCTCCCACTCTATCTGAACAAAAAATGAAAAAATGTCCTCAGGTGAGGATAAAATAAATAAATAAAAATAAATATTTATGGATCCATACTGATATAAAGTTTAAAAATAAATGAGGCAAAAAAAAAAAACCCAACTATATTGCTAGGACATAATTTGTGGTTTAATGGAGTATAACATGAAAGAAGAAAAGTTATTCTCTCTTCTCCCGTCTGAGTTAGAAAAGAGAAATGAGCAAGCGAGCGGGCAAGAGTGGCGGTGGGAGTGGGCGGACGTTTCACAGGCAGGACTCCAGGAGCAGCTCCTGGCCAGGCGCGGGACATGGGCTATGAACACCCTGCAGTGGAGAGGCAGTGACTGGCACGAAACATGGAGGTTATATAAAGGGTTAGGGTCAGTGATAGAGGTCTGTTCAGGGAAAATTGGGTTCTATTTTTTTTGTTATCTGTGAAATAATATACCCCAAGGCAAAAAGCTGAAGAGCGTAAACTATGCTGTTACTGGTGTAAATACAAGTGGTCCTTCATAAAGACTCCTTACAAAAGCTAACCAGGTGATATGCTTCTCAGGAATCTACTTCGAGAAAGAGTTGCTTTCAAGTCACATCTGGAGAAGCCAGGTGGCCTGCATTCGAGACTTTCAAAAAGGGCTGAGGGTGCACACTGGACCTCAGTCACAAAGGAGCTTAAGAGTTTGAAAAGTCACTATCAAGAGGACACTAAAATTATTTTAATTTTATGTGGCTTGTTTTTCTCTTCCTCTACCTTTATTTCTTTTCTTTTTTTATTCCTCACCTGAGGATATTTTTCTACTTATTATCAGATAGAGTGGGAGGGAGGGAGAGAGACAGACAGAGAGAAACACCGGTGTGATAGAGACACATCAACCGGTTGCCTCCGGCACGACCCGGAACCGAACCCGCGACTCATTGGTCCGAGGGCCGACGCTCTAACCGCTGAGCCAAACCAGCCAGGGCTTTTTTTTTTTTAAAACAGAAAGTACATCTTTGCTCTGGGATTCTTAAGGGTCTTGTGTCATACCATGCTGATGGATTTTACCATAACTGGTAATATCCAACAGAAAACTTAAATCAGAATTAATCTTTTAGAATCTGTCCTTAATATAAATTAAGTTCTATCCTACCATATGATAAAAGTTAATATGAAAACAACTTCAACACTAGACAACACCCCTTAGTGAAAGAAAATGTTTCTAAAGCAGACAAAATATTTAAGTCCAGTTAGTATTCTTGGTCAGTCCCTTGAAAAACTTGTGTAACTCACTAACTGGGAGAAGTAAATGTGCTTACGGTCAGAAACCTTAGTTCTCTTTTACTTTTCCAAGTTTAAGTTGGTTTCTTTAGAAACTGATATAGATGGTAATGTATAGTTAATGACATTTACACAAAGCTACAGGTCACTATTATTCAAATTGCTAACCTCCTCTGAATTTATTAAAGCTCCTGAAATGAGGTGTTTTTGTTTTGTTTTGTTTTTTTAGTATTCTAAAAGCTGTTTTAAAACTAGGTACCTAAAACTGGGTTAGGCACATAAAGAACAATACAGGCTGTAACCTCAAGAAATCGTTCCTTGGTTCTGTTCCAGATGATAGTGCCTCCTTTAACCACATCAAAGCTACACAACAAGCATCATTCAAAACCGCCTGAAAGCTAGCTGAACAGGAATCCTGCAAATAAGGATACAAAGAAGCCACCACATCAAGACTAATAGGAAAGGCAGGTGCAGAACAGGATGGTCCCACCTCCACCTGTGGCAGATAAAAATCTAGAGGGATATCTCTGCTGCACAGGTCCCCCCTGAAGAGCGAGGGGTCCAAGCCCCACTCTAGGCCCCCCCAGCACAGGGTTCCAGTACCAGGAATAGAAGTCCCCATAACTTCTGGTTGTAAAAACTGGCAAGAATAAATGGCTGAAGAAGACAGAGGTTGCTGTAGTCCCAGGCACAGGAACTTACCTGAAATTACAGGCTCTGAGCTCCATTGCTGGGGTAGCTTGAAAGGCACCAAGGACATACAAGGAGAAACTGAATTGTGTCGCATTAGGGCAAGAGATGGAGCAAGGGCAGCTTCGGCCCAGAGAGAAGTGCTGGCAGAAGCCACTGCTCCTTTCTGAGCCCTCCCCACACGGAGCCTGCAGGCAGGCACCAGATCTGAGTTTCTATCAACCTGGCTAATACACCCTGCCCCCCCACCCCGATTCCCTGACTCAGCCCCACCCATCTTGCAGGCCCACCAAAATCTTTTCCAGTGGCTTGTCCTTACCAATGGCCTGTCTTTGATGCTATCGAACTTTCCTAAACTTTCTCAAACAAGCAGCATCTGGCCTCAGTGTGTCCTACACCTCTTGTTAAGTTGACCCCAGTCCAGGCAATAGTGACAGTCAACTTTGGTCTGCAGCTTGGCCTCTCCAGGGTACCTCCAAGCCCAGCAAAAGGAGCAGCCATCTGCAGATCGCTTTGTAGTTCACGTTGGGTGGTCGCAGGCAGGGCACAGGTGGCAGCTGACCTTGGCCTACACCTCCTGGGAGGCCCCAGACCCAGCATACTGGGAGGACAGCTTCAGACCATGTCAAAGCAACACCCAACCATCTTCACAAGCCATACACTTAAGGGGCAGACTCAGCAGGGGCCAGAGCCCTACTGAAGTTAAGTCCTGTTCCTTGGGGTAGGCCCCCGTACAGCTGATCCTCCCTGGTGATGGCAGCCAGTCTCTGCAGCTGATCGGCCTGAGAGTAAATCCTCACTGACATGCCAACAGCAATCAAGGCTCAACTACAACAGGAGGGTGTACACGCCCACATGGTGGTGATGGGGAGCCTGGAGTGCCCAGCTTGGGTGATTGAGGAGGCTGTGCCACTGGACACTACAGGACACCTACTACATAAGGCCACTCTACCAAACCCGGGAGACACACGACCTCTACCTAATACATAGAAATAAACACAAAGAATCAGCCAAAATGAAAAGACAAAGAATCATATCCCAATGAAAGAACAGAAGTCCAGAAAAAGAACTAAACAAAATAATGAGAAGCAATCTACCAGATGCAGAGTTCAAAACACTGGTTATAAGGTTGCTCAATGAATTTAGAGGAAGAGTAGAGGAACTTAGAACTTGAACAATGAGTTAAGAAACATAAAAAAAAGAACCAGTCGAAAATGAAGAATACACTAATTGAGATGAAGACTACATTACATGGAATCAACAGTAAAGTAGATAAAGCAAAGGATCAAATAGTGATTTGGAAGATAAGGAAGAAGAAAACACCCAATCAGAACAGCAAAAAGGAAAAAAAAGGAGCATAGTGTAAGGAGCCTCTGGGACAACTTCAACCCTAACCAACATTCCTATCATGGGGGTGCCGGATGGAGAAGAGAGAGCAAGAAATTGAAAACCTATTTGGAAAAAAAAAAAAAAGATGAAAAACTTCCCTAACTTTGTGTAGGAAATACACATTCAAGTCCAGGAGGGGCACAGAGTCCCAAACAAGATGAACCCAAAGAGGACCACTCTAAGGCACATTATGATTAAAATGGCGAAGGTTAAAGACAGAGAGAGAATCTTAATGGCAGCAAGAGAAAAGCAGCTAGTTACCTACAAGGGCACTACCATAATACTTTCAGCTGATTTCTCAAAGGAAACTTTGCAGGCTAGAAGGGAGTGGCAAGAAATATTCAAAGTGATGAATAGCAAGGACCTACTACCAAGATCACTCTAACCTAGCAAAGCTATCATTTAGAATCAGAATCAAAGGGCAGATAAAAAGTTTCCCAGACAAGAAAAAACTAAAGGAGTTCATCACTACCAAACCATTATAAAAAGAAATGTGAAAGGGTCTTCTCTTCAAGAAGGAGGAAAAAAAGAGGTTGTGCCTGATCATAAAGATATTTCCTAAACCTGCTTTTCCAAGAGTGATGATTCGTAGAGACCGTGAAGAAAGACAGGTAGCATAGGCAATGGGCAGCTAGCGGGAAGATTCTAAGGAGTGGGAGCAGGAAAGTTTCCGTTAATGAAAAATGGATATTTTTCCATTGATTTTCAGGGAGGGAGGGAGGGAAGAGAAATATCGATGATGTGAGAGAGACACATTGATTGGTTGACTCCCACACGACCCTGACCAGGGCCAGGGATCGAACCGCAACGGAGGTACATACCCTTGACTGGAATCGAACCCCTAACTCTTTGGTCCGAGAGCTGACACTCTGGCCACTGAGCCAAACCAGCCAGAGCAAAAAGGGAGGTTTCTAGGTGAGCAGAGGCCTGAAGTAGGAGAGGGGAGAAAAGGCAGGCTTCAGAGCTGTGGCAACAGGAGCAGGGACACAGGTGGTCCAGTCGGGATCCATTCCTGCAGAAACTCAGCTGCTGCAGTGAGAACCTGGGCTTTTAGTCACCGTTCAACCATTTTACTGGAGATTTGGCTCTTTCATTTGAGCTAACTGGGATTGGCCATACAGCTGTCATCAAAGGAAGAAAAGCAGAGTTGTGGACCTAGACAGCAGCCATTCATTTTCCGGAGAGTAGGCAGGTAAGAGTGGGGGACCCACCGTGACTTTCCCCCTTTCTTGCCTGTGATCTGCAGGCCATGAGCTTGGAAACAGGCAAAGTCCAAAGCTCAAGGCTATCTAGTCCGACAATTCTGGTGTCTAAGCTTGGTGCTTCCATTTACTTGACTGTATAACTGTGGGCGAGTTAGTTAATTATTCTAAATTTCAGTTTTCTTATCTGGAAATGGACAATATTTATCTCATCAGGTTATTCTAAGAAATGAGATAATGAACCTGTTAGTTGATAGCCGAGTGCTCGATACATGTATTGTTTCTCCATTGTCTCCACCTGCTCCTTTGGTTCTTGTCCTTGATCATCCACCCTCCTTGGCAGGCTGACTGGGCAGTCCTGCATCTGCCAGCTCACTCTGGAGGCTCGCTCTCTTGATTCCTATGTATGCTCTATTCAAATGTGACCTGATACTTGAGGTAATTTAGAAATATCGTTGAGTCTCAGGTAGCTTTTAAAGAGTTTTAAGCACTGGCTATGATAATTTTGCAATAAAAACCCAAAGAAGCCCTGGCCGGTTTTGCTCAGTGGTTAGAGCGTCGGCCTGCGGTCCAGAGAGACCCGGGTTCGGTTCCCGCTAAGGGCATGTTACCTCGGTTGCAGTTTGTCCCCAGCCCAGGATGGTCGTGCGGGGGGCAGCCACTCAATGTGTCCCTTTCACGTTGATGTGTTTCTCTCTCTCTCTCTCTCTCTCTCTCTCTCTCTCTCCCTCCCTCCCTCCCTCCCACTCTATCTGAACAAAAAGAAATGGAAAAATGTCCTCAGGTGAGGATAAAAAAATAAAAAAAAAACCCAAAGAAAACCCAAAGCATTTAAAAGAAAACCCAGAAAATAACAAGTGTTGGTAAGGGTGTGGAGAAATGAGAACCCTTGTGCATTACTTACAGAAATGTAAAATGGCAGTCACTGTGGAAAATTGTGTGGCTACTCCAAAAATTAAACATACATTTACCATATTACCCAGCAATTCTACTTCTGGTTATATACTCCGAAGAAAGGACTCAAACATATCTGTACACACATGTTTGCAGTAGCTTTATTCACAATCACCAAAAGGCGAAAACACCCAAATGTCCATCAACGAATGGACGGATAGCCAAAAGGTGGTATATCCATACAATGGACTATTATTCAGCCATAAAAAAGGAAAAATTTGACACAGGCTATAAGTTGGATAAAACTTGAAGACATTATGCTAAGTGATGTAAGCCAGACACAAAAGGACAAACATGGTGTGATTCGTCTCAGAGTAGTCAAATTCATACAGACGGGAAGCAGAATGGTGGCTGCCAGGGGCTGGACAGAGGGAGGAGAGGAGGAGATATTGTTTAATGGGTACGGAGTCCAGTTCAGGACGATAAAAAGGTTCTGGAGATGATGGTGGTGACGGCTGCACGGCAGTGTGAAGTATTTGTGCCACATAACTGCACACTGACATAGTCAAAATGGTAAATGTTGTGTTACGTTTAATTTACCACATAAAATACCCACAGCGTTTATTCAGTACCCTAAACCTCAAGTTAAGTGATCAGTCACTATCATTTATAAGAGAGGACACTCACAATTACTCAAATTGAGCTAATAAAAACATTTAAAATGTTTACCCTTCTGTAAAGGTTATGTATCTAAACTACCAGCACAGGCTTGTTGTATATAGGCAGTCAACATGTGATCAATATTTTGTGGTTTTTTCAAATATGTTTTTTATTGACTTTTTGGAGACAGAGGAAGGGAGAGAGAGATAGAAACATTGATCGGCTCCTTCCTGCACGCCCCCCACCGGGGATCGGGCCCGCAACCCGGGCATGTGCCCTGACCGGCAATTGAACCTGGACCTATCAGTCCACAGGACAACGCTCAATCCACTGAGCCACACCGGCCAGGCTGTCATCAATGATCTTATTATTATAACAGATAAAGTATGGTGATAGGCACCCTCTGAAGAGTTGTGGATAGAACAGAAGTCATGTGCAAGAAAGAAAAGGGAATGTTCTCCTCATTTTCTCTGTAGTCTCAGGAAATTTCCTGGCAAAGACGCAAAGTTGTAGAGATTGCCACAGAGCTTCTAGAGCAGCCAGACGCAACCAGACTTACTACGTTCATTTATCTGTTCCCTCTTTTTTGATTCCTATAAAGTCTAATTAGGTCCTTATGATATGTAACGGTCTGTGGTGGGTGATGTGGGCACTGTAAATGTGAATCCGGTTTGATTCCTGACCTCCAGAAGCTTATAATCTACCTAGAAGGCAGGATGAGACACACACATACTAGAATGCCAGAGGTGGACAGCCTTTCACATAGGCTGAAACGTGGAGGAAGAAATAACCACTCCAGGGGTGTACGAACACTGCTTGTGTGTAAAGACAGGAAACTGAGTGCTGGTGGCGGAGCTAAAACTTGAGCAGGCTTTTCAGGTGTGCGTGGGATTCTTGGTACCTGCTTTCCCGTTCTGATGTTCTCTCTCCTTCCCTTCCTGAGGCGTGGTCGGAGCTCTCCTGGTCTGACTCCATCGTCCCGAGGAGCTGAGCAGATGGCTGCAGCCGCGGTGGCAGGACTGATCCCTGTGCTACACTCCGTGGCCGGTGACAAATCTGGCTACTACATCGGGCGGCAGCTGTGGTTTGGCTTCATTGCCGTGTATGGAGTGGTGGTGTATGTGGTCCGCATGCCCTGGGCCTCCATCCAGGAAGATTTCTGGTGCCACGGCAACATCACCTATCCTTGCTTGATTGAGTGTTTTGAGAAAAGTTTTAGCAGTCCTGTAGTGGGAATTTGGTAGTTCTTTTTCTTTATCTTCCTAGCCCTCTTCTTCCTCATGGAATTCTTCATGGCTCAGATTCGGCATAAACAGATCAAGGTCAAGTCAGTGGAGTCGGTGGCAGCTGAAGTGGAGCAGGGCTCCATGGTGGGAATCCAGGAGCACGTCCCCTCTCCGAAGAAGTCCACCCTCAACTTCCACCGGGAGAAGGTGCTTTTGCTTTTGTACCTCCTTTACTTCCTCCTGCAGGTTGGCACGCAGTGCGTGCTCTTGTTCTTTCTCATGTACCAACACCTGCCACTGGTGAGCCAAGCCATTATCCACTGCAGAACTGATAGCTGCCCTGGATCCCACCTCTGTCTCATCAGGGGGACCATGGAGAAGCGGATGTCCATCTACACCCTCATCACCTTGTCCTTCACGATCATCCTCTTCTGCTCCAGTTTCTTCATGTACAGTATCCATCATTACCTGTTAAAGGGGCGTTCAAGTGCCAAGTTTTGGCTTGACTGATGTTCAGAAGTTCTTACTGAGAGGCTTTCCTCCTTCACACTAGGAAGTTGTGTTCCTCTAAATATTGTGTCTGGGGGAGTGCTTCCTTCTGCTAACCTTCTTTGCTTTCCTCCTCCATAAAATAAACTTCTGTTGTTCTTGTTTTCTCCCTCTAGAGCCCGGCTCAGGGTGTCTCACTGTGGGGTGGAAGGGATGCACTTGAGAGCATTTCATTGTTCTTTCAAATGCGCTATCTAGGTATCTAACTTGGTCCTCACCAGAAGCAGGTGACATCAAACTTGCTACTTCATTCTTCCAGTACTTTAAATCAAGATGAGCTTCCATTGTCTTACTACAATGAGCTGTAGAGTCAACAGGGGATTGACTGACTTGTGCTCTGCCTCCCCAGTATTAGTTGTAAATAAAGAGAAGATAATTCCCCTCCAGCGGAAAACCCTCAGTGGGACTTGCGGGGCAGATTCCCCAAGCTCCTAGGTGTGGGCCCAGTCTTGCTACCTCACTTGAGCCTCCAGTGTGGACTGAATACATCTGAATGAGTCCTACTAGGGGGACGATGTGTGTGGCCAGGGTGGGAATACGGTTCGGTGGAAGCAATGCACTGGGTCTGACTGTGCCCAGAAAGGTGTCTCACTCCCAGGCCTGACCTGTCTATTTTGAGATATGTTGGAGCCCAGCGCAGGTCCACATGTAGGTTACTAACTTGGCTTTGGGGCTCCCTGCTGAGTCTTGCTGTCCGTAAGCACAAGGCGGCTTGACTAGATATGGCTAAAGCTCTTCACATTTGGGGAGGGGCAAAGATGGGGGTCAGAATGAGGATGTTCCAGAGAAGGTATGGCTGTGTAAGTGTGCCACCCCCAGACGGAAGCTCCCTCCAGGGGCTCAGTGTGAGGTGTGAGCAGAGGCAGTGTCAGGGGCCCTGGCCTGAGGCTGCCTATGGCAGAGACACCCCAAGGAGGCACCCATGATTTTCTGCCTCCTCCCATCCATGCCTCTGTGTAATCCCACCCTTTTTTTTTTTTTTTAAGTTTTTTATTGACTTTTTAGAGAGTGAGATAGAAACATTGATGTGAGAGAGAAACATGGATCGGTTGCCTCTTGCACACCCCCTACTGGGGATCAAGCCTGCAACCCAGGCATGTGCCCTGACTAGGAATGGAACCGGGACCTCTCAATCCAGGGGAAGATGCTCAGCCCACTGAGCCACACTAGCCAGGCTAATCCCTCCCTTTTCAGTGCAGGCGACAACTGTGACTTGCTTCTAACTAAAAGGATATCCTTTCTGTGATTATGTCATGTTAGGTAGAACTCCGTTTTTGCAGGCTAGAGCAAAAGGCTCGCTTGGTGGCTTTGAAAGAAGTAAGTTTCCATGTTATAAGCGGGCCTGTGGAGACAGATACATGTCAAGGAACTACAGGCAGCCGCTTAGAACTCAGAGTGGCCCCCAGCTGACAGCCAGCGGGTTAGTGGGGCCCTGAGTCCTGCAATGGAACTGAATTCTGCCAACAAGGTAAATGAATTTTGAAGCAGTTTCTCCCCCCGTCAGGCCTGCAAATGAGAACACAGCCCAGCTTATCGCTGGATTTCATTTAGTGAGACCATGAGCAGAGCACCCATGCCTGCGTCCTGATCAGCAGAAACTGAGATAAGACACGTGTGTGAAGGGTCGGGCTGGGGGCGGAGCTGGCAGCCAGCAGGGCCAGGGCAGGGGAATGCCTGCTGGCGGAGGCCTTAGCCTTGGAGGGGGCGGTGGGGCTGGCGGGGAAGAGCTCGCCCTGTGACCTGCAGTGGAGGCCCGTCAGTGTCAGCCACAGAGGGAGGCAGCATCTTGGTTGCTGGGGCCTCTGGGCTTCTTCTATTATCCCACAAAATAAATATTGTCCTTCTAAACAATTAAAATTACAGTAAGCAACATGGATCTTTCACACTCATTAGCATTCATGCTACATCCTTAAGCCTAAGTACATTTTTCCTTTTACTTTTTTAGACACTTTGGATAACTTGCATAACTCCTAGCAACAAGCAATAATATTCCTCTTGAACTAAAGTTTGACATACTTTAAAATCTTTTTTTTTTTTACCCCTGTACTGTTTAGATATTTCCACTCATAGTGAAATGACATCATGAAAAAGGACACATTGGTAAGTTAAAAACATATCCAAAAAGATGTCTTATAAAAAAGCAGGAACTTACACTTACTAAATCTATTCATAATAATCTACTACTAGGAAAGAGGTAGGTAGTAATGAAGGAAGAAGACAGAGGAATAACAATGAGAAAGAGAGTGAATAAAAATGTATTTCCCGATCTTCAATGACTAGGATGGGGGGGGGAAATAATGAAAAACAAACAAACAAAAAAACCCTCTTAGGATTACATATGTATCGGGAAAATGTATGTGTGCAAGTACAGGGTGATTACAGTCCCAATAAGCTGCAATTTAAAATAAAAGATTGACGTAGCAGCAAGTAGATGAAAGGCAGCCCCTTTAACATTTGCTCCTAGAGTCCAGCAACTCCCAGCAGTTGGCTGGAGACTAAGCTGGATGATCCTGGGGAGCTCCAACAAAAGGACGAAACAAACTCCAGTCCCCAGGGCCCCCCTCCCGACAACGCGTGAAACAACTTGATAAATGATGGCTCTGTCAGGGGATGAAGAGATGGAGACGTCTGGGAGCAGAGGAAGGAATGTATCTAATTTAGAAGGCCAAGGCGGGGGATGGGGAAGGACAGGGAGGCAGAATGGCAGACAGAAGCAAGACCACCTTATGCCACTAACAACCAAAGAACCTAGAGGCAAACACCACAAAATGCAACACTTCCATAAGAACTGAAGTCAGAGTATAACATGAGGCTTCTCACAGTCCATTTCCTGCCAAGTCACTAGCATTCTAAGGTGGAAGTTTTCACCTTCCATAACTGGTTTTCTAGCCTCAAGTCCAAGCTTAAAAAAACAGTGTTCTCACGTTACTTCATTCATTTGGGATGACATGAAATACAAATTCCATCCCCAGAACCCAATGCCAGAAGCATAAGAACACAACGTTTAGCTCAATCTGAGGAAACATTAATTACTCTAAAACAAAAACAGGAGAGTTCACATCTGGGGCCCAGCACAAATTCTTCTCTTTTCCCTCCTCTAGAGTGTGTGTGCACAGCTATTTATACAACCTCTTCCTGACCGAGAATTGATACTGGTCCCATAGGATTTCCCTGTTTGGGGAAAACTCAGAGGTGACAAACTCAGCCAACACTAAGCAGTAAGCAGACAAAGCATTTCAATTTGAGAAAAGGGTTGTTGGAATTAGTAGTGGTAAAAATATAGGTTTTTCAAAATTAGTTACCCAAAGAGGGATCAATTCAAAAGGGACATTAATTATCAAGGTGGGGGTAGCCTAAGCCTCTGATGAAATATCATTAAGCAAGTTTACCAAAATGCATATCAAAGGCAGGGACAAACAAGCAGCATGTGAAAGTTCTGAACTGACAGTCTTCCTTAAACCACTCCAGTTTCTAATGTGAGGAACTGGAAACAGGTAATGTATAAGCACTGTGTATTGTATTATTGTACATAAAACGTTTTCTAAAAGCCAAATTCAGCTTTGATTGCAATTAAGCATAATTAAAATTAACAGCAAATTGCATTCCAAGAAAGTGAAGAAGTTAGGGAATTTTTTTTCTGGTGCCCATTACCGAATTCATAATTCATATAGTAATTTATTACTATACTGTATTTCAGAACATCTGACATATTCATTAAAGGTCAGAGAGACACAGTCCTAGTTTAAGGGGATAGAACCACAAGAAAATGACCATTTTAGTGGGTTAAGTTGGAGGGTTCTGCCCTATTAAGTTTAATTCTTCTTTGGGATAAAAGGAGATCTACTTTGGGATAAAAGGAGATCTAGTGAGTCTATTCTAGTCTAAATGTATTTATGGCCTGTGCAGAATTTTCACTGGATTAAAGAAAAATAGATGTTCTGTGACCAATCCCACTGGCTAATTCCCCCAAAATCTGCCTTATTAGGCTACACAGAACTGAAAGAGCACTAGGGCTTCCTGAATCTGGAGATGAGAGAAAAGGCACCGCGCCCCAATCTCACTTTGAAGCAATTCACAACAATGTTGTCTTGCAACTACACACAACTATCCTCAAATTCTACTTTGCCTTACAATCTTGCTGCCGCGGTTTGGATCTTATAAATAAGCAAATTCCTGTTTGTGGGCTGTCTACTTCAATCACATAATTTGAAAAGATTTTTAGATCAAGTAGTCAAAGTTTTATTTTTTTATTTTTATTAATTTATTTTTGTTACAGATGTTTCTCCTTTTTTCCCCATTGACACCCTCCTCCCCATCCCCCCACCCCGTCCCCAGCTTTGTCAAGTAGTCAAAGTTTTATGTAATACATAAGAAATTGTAAACTGGTAGCATGCAGAAATATGTGTTTTGGTCTGTAACTTTGTTTCTGCTTAACTGGTTGTGATTTTTTTTAAATCTGGGAGAGTTTACATTAAAAAAAACTGGACATCTCATTTCTCTTGAAAGATCCGAGATCTAATTTGATTCATGGTTCTCCATGACAAGATTCAGCTACAGCTACTGAGCGGGGCTGCCCCCTTTTAGAATGGACATGTACCCTCCAGTTCATCAACTGTACATCAGGCCCACCCCCTCATTAAATTACTTGTCTGGCCCTGTAGGTATATGAGCTTTCTACTTCATTTAGTGCTGATTTAGCCTGTACTTGCCAATGCCCAGTACGTGTTCTTTTCCAAGTTAAACATTCATGGTTCTTTCTTCTCATCAGCCCCAGATAATGCTAGTCTTTTCAAGTCCCCTTGACTCGACACTATCATTTCACCTGTACCATCCAAGATTTAATACAATGTTCTCTGACAAGTTAAGAACACAGGACTAACTAACATTATCTTTATTTTGAAAAGTATTAGGTAAAGGATCTCATCACCCTTAATGGCCACAAAAGGAAACTGCTAAAGAAAATATATACAAACAGAACATAAGCAAATCAGGAAGGCATGAAACAATGACAATTTGGCTAGCAAGAGTTCTAATCTGCATTGGGAGTATTTCTTTCCAGGCTGCTTGGGAAAGGGCTAAAAGGCGACAGCATCATGGGTTAGTATCCACAAAGCACAGTTAGTCTAGAGTTTGACCCTGAAAATGTTCTACTGCCACCATTTTTTTTTCTTTATTTATTTTTAATCCTCACCCGAGGACATTTTTGCATTTATATTCAGATAGAGCGGGAGGGAGAGAGGAAGGAAGAGAGAAACATCGATGTGAGAGAGACACATCGAATGGTTGCCACCCACATGACCCCACTGGGGCCGGGGACAAACTGCAACTGAGGTATGTGCCCTTAGCAGGAACCGAACTCTGGACTCTCTGGTCCGTGGGTCGACGCTCTAACCGCTGAGCCAAACTGGCCAGGGCCATTTTTTTTTCTTTATTGATTTTTTTTTTTTAGAGAGAGAGGAAGGGAGAAGGAGAGAGATAGGAACATCGACTGGCCACCTCCTGCATGTCCCCAACTGGGGATTGGGCCCACAACCCGGGCATGTGCCCTGACCAGGAATTGAACTGGCGACCTCTTGGTGCATGGGTTAATGCTCAACCACTGAGCCATACCAGCCAGGCTACTGCCACCATTTAAAGCAGTGTTTCCTTACAGGACCTGCATTAGAACTACAGAACCCAACCCCAAATCATATTCCCTGGGGTGAGGTTTCCGAAGCTGACCTATGTGGCCCTTCTTCTGTGCTTCCCCACTCACCTTGAATATACACTGTCTACTAAAGCAATAATCACTCCATGTTTAACTATATGTAAGACTTCTCCCAACAGAAGTAAAGGGTCCTTTCACTTTTATCTCCCTGGGTAGCAGAGAGCTTGGCACGCGGCAGGCACTTATTCACTAAGGAAGTAAGCTGCTTCATTTCGGTGCCTTCTGTAAAGACTACAGTGAGATGGTCTAACAATCTCGATCTAATATTAATATTCTAGCATCTGTTTGATGCAGTGGACAAGTGTTTCTTAACCTGTTATGTACTGTCACCCCTTTAAGGAACCTTTTTAGATTTTTTCCCCCCTGATCATCCTAAACTATGAAATGTTGGTATCATAAGACTTAACTTGGAGTGGTGAATACACAATACAACATACAGATGACATATTACAGAATTGTACCCTGAAACCCATAATTTTATTAACCAATGTCACCCCAATAAATTCAATTTTAAAAAGAAATTTTAGTATCATAGATATCTAATGTGTCAGTTTATGTACTGCGGCCTTTTGTGGGAGGCACAAACCACTGTAATAGCTGAAGATTGTTTTTCCACCCCTCACACAAAAGAATCAATTTTCACCCCCTTTGGGTCAATATAACCCCTTTGAGAACGCATTCAACAGTTTGGACATTTAACAATAATAATAAAATGGCACTGGAAGAATGCCAGTTTAGTGCGTTTAACTTCTTTGACCAAATCAACACATGATTAGAGTTGATATGTATTGCTGACAAAGTTTAAAATACCCTCATCAGTTCCACACACAAACTTTCCCCAAAATGGGAATTGCACTACCAGTATTCCTATTTAAATCTATCGACTATTACTGAAACAAACTACATACGAAAAAGTGTATCTAAAGATTTTTTAGATACAGCAATACCAGGCCTTCATACACATATTGACTCTGACCAGTAATACACTTGTACCAGCAGTTCAAAGTATTACCCCTCCAGTTTGCCAGTGATATAAGTACCCCCCACCCCACCCCACCCAAAAAAAACAGTGCAGCATCTGGGCAATCAGAAGTACCAGGAAAAACCCCATGCAGACATGTCCCATTGACTAATGTCACACAAGCATCTGACTCATCCAGGTCTATGAAAGCTGTAATAAAAAAGACACAAAAACAAGTGTTGGTGAGGATATGAAGAGACTGTAATCCTCATACACTGCTGGTGGGAACAGAATATGGTGTAACCACTTTAGAAAGGTCTGAAAATTCTCTCTTCAAGAGAAATGAAAACCTATGTCTGCACAAAAACTTATATGTGAATGTTCACAGTAGCTTTATTTATAACAGCTGAAGTAGAAACAACCACATCAACGAATGAATAAACAAAATGTGGTATTATTCATTAAAAGGAATATTATTTGGCAATCAAGGAATGAAATACTAATACCTGAACACATGAATGAACCTTAAGAACATAATGCTAACTGAAAGATGTCAATCACAAAATGCCTTATTTTGTATGATTCCATTTATAGGAAATGTCCAGAACGGGCAAATCCAGAGACAGAAAGTAAATATCAATGATTTCCAGACAGTGGAAAAGGAGAGAAGAATGGGTGACTGCCAAAAGGTTTGGAGTTTCTTTCAGGGGTGATAGAAAATGTTGTAAAACTAATTGTGGTGATGGTTGCACTCATCTATGAATACACTAAAACCACTGAATTGTATACTTTAAATGGGTAAATTGGACTTCCGATCAGGATGGTGGCGTAGGCAAACATGGTACCTGCCTCCTCTCACAAACACATCAAAATGACAACTAAACTACAGAACCACCACCATTCAGAACCACATGAAATCACACTGAATGGAAGTCCTACAACTACCAGATTAAAGCAGCCACATCCAGACTGGTAGCAGGGCGGAGGTGGACAGCTGGTCCCATACACACATGTGGTGGATAAAAATCAGGAGGACACCTCGGCTGGGAAGGTCCTCCCTGAGGAGTGAGGGGTCCCCGTCCCACACCAGGCATCCAGCTCAGGGTTCCAGTGCCAGGAAGAGAATCCCCATCACTTCTGACTGTAAAACCAGCGGGAACTGAGGCTGAGGGAGGCTGAGGCTTCTGGAGCCCCAGGCAGCTCCTCTTAAAGGGCCCGCACACACACTTACTCGGACCCACTCCCTCCAGGTTCCAGGATGGGGGAGGCAGTTTGAAAGGCACCAGACACACAGGGAAGAAGTGGATTGTTTAACACTGGGGTAAGAGCTAGAGAGGCAGCTTTCTCCTGGATAGATGTGCGGGCGAGGGCCCTTGTTCCTTTGGTGAGCCCTTCCCCCACGGGGCCGGCAGACGGGGCGCCATACCTGGGACTCCAGCTGGCTGGCTCCAACTGTTTGCCCACCCTGGTGAGTCCCTGAGGCCCCACCCAAGTTTCCGGTCTACCCAAGCTGTTTCTAGTGGCTTTACTATAGGATTGGCCTGTCTTGCATCCTGCTTCAGATTTTCCTAAATCTCTCAAACAAGCAGCATCTGGCCTCAGTGAGCTCCATACCTCTCGCTAAGTGGCCCCAGGCCTGGCACTAGAAACAGCCAGCCTTGGTTCACAGCTTGGCCTCTCCTGGGCACCTCCAAGCCCAGCAAAAGGAGCAGCCACCTGCAGATCACTTTGTAGCTTATGCCTTGTGGCCCCGGAGAAAACACAGGCAATGGCTGACCGTGCCCCAAAACAGCACACCCAGTGGACAGCTTCAGACCACGTCAAAGCACCAACACCCAACCACCTCCGCAAGTGACACACTCAAGGAGTAGACTCAGTGGGTACCAGAGCCCTGATGAAGTAAGTCTTGCTCTGTGTGGTAGGCCCCTGCACAGCTGATCCTCCAAGGTAGTCAGAGGCCAGTGGTCAGTGGACACAGCCAGTCCTTGCAGCTGATCAGCCTGAGTAAATCCCTCCCACTGATGTGCCAACAGCAATCAAGACTCAATTACAACTGAAGGGTGTACAACCCACTTGAGTGACCAGCTGGGGTGATCAGGGAAGCTGTGCCATGGGACCCTATAGGACACCTACTACAATAGGCCACCCTAGGAAGCCCAGGACACATAGCCGCTCTACCTAATTCATAGAAACAAACATAGGGAGGCAACCAAAATAAGAGACAAAAAAACATGTCCCATGTGAAAGAACAGAACAAAACTCCAAGAAATGAACTAAACAAAGATGCAGAGTTCAAAACACTGATTATAAGGATGCTCAAGGAACTTAGTGAGGGCCATCAAGAGCATAATAAATGACCAGTCAGAAATGAAGGATGCACTAACTGAAATAAAGAATAATTTACAGGGAATCAATAGTAGAGTAGGTGAATCTGAGAAACAAAAAAAATAAGGATAGTGTGAGGAGCCTCTGGGACAACTTCAAGCACACCAACATTCACATCACGGGGGTGCTGCAAAGAGAGAGAGAACAAGAAACTGAAAACCCAATTGAAAAAATAATGACAGAAAACTTTCCTAACGTGGTGAAGGAAACAGACATACAAACAAGTCCAGGAAGCATAGAGAGTCCCAAACAAGATGAACCTGAACAGGCCCACACCAAGACACATCATAATTAAAATGCAAAGACAAAGACAGAATCTTAAAAACAGCAAGAGAAAAGCAGTTAGTTACCTGCAAAGGAGCTCCCATAACACTGTCAGCTGACTTCCCAAAAGAAATTTTGCAGGCTAGAAGTGATTAGCACAAAATATTCCAAGTGATGAAAAGCAGGGACCTAGCCCTGGCCATCTTGGCTCAGCGGTTGGAGCGGCAACCCAGGGACTGAAGAGTCGCAGATTCAATTTCTGGTCAAGGGCACGTACCTCGGTTTCAGGGTTGTACAGGAGGCAATCAATGTCATCGTCTCCCCCCCCTTTCCACTCTATCTGAAAAATCAATGGAAAAATATCCTTGGGGAAGATTAAAAAAAAGAAAAGTAAGGACCTACAGCCAGAAAAAGCTAAAGGAGTTCATCACCACCAAACCAGTATGATATGAAATGCTGAAGGGTCTTCTTGAAGAAGATAAAAAATATGAACAATAAAATGGCAATAAATACATATGTATCGACAACTGAATCTACAAACAAAATGAACAAGCAGAACAAAAACTGACTGATATAGCCCTGGCCGGTTTGGCTCAGCGGTTAGAGCGTCAGCCTGCGGTCCAGAGAGACTCGGGTTCGGTTCCCGCTAAGGGCACGTACCTCGGTTGCAGTTTGTCCCCGGCCCTGGTTGGTCGTGCGGGTGGCAGCCACTCGATGTGTCCCTTTCACGTCGATGTTTCTCTCTCTCTCTCTCTCTCTCTCTTCCTCTCTCTCCCTCCCACTCTATCTGAACAAAAAATGGAAAAATGTCCTCGGGTGAGGATTAAAAACAAAACAAAACAAAAAAAAACCTGACTGATATAGATAACTTTTTGTTGGCTGCCAGATGGGAGGGGTGTTTAGGGGATGGGCAAAAAAGGTGATGGGATTAAGAAGTACAAACTGGTTGTTAGAGTGATGAACCTCAGAGGGAAGGGGGAAGGGCGGCAGTAAGAGATAAACCAAATAACTTATGTGTGTGCATAACCAATGGAAACACACAACAGTGTGGGGAAGGCAGGAGGGGGGCAGGATTGGGGAGGAAGGAGTCAATGGGGGGAAAAAAGGTGACATCTGTACTACTTTCAACAATAAAGATAAATTTAAAATAAAATTTTAAAAAGAAATTTACAAGGGAAAAATGGGTAAATTGTATGATCTGTGAATATCTCAATGAACTGTTACTGGGTGGAAGAGGGAGGAGTCCTTGAAAAAATACCAGGAAATTTAATTTTGTGGTTGTGGCTGGTTTTCTTTCTTCCTTTACTGATTTTAGAGAGAGGAAGGGGGAGGGAGAGAGAAACAGAAACATCAATGAGAGAGAACATCGATTGGCTGCCTCCTGCATGTCCCCTACTGGGGATCGGGCCTACAACCTGGGCATGTGCCCTGACCGGGAATTGAATCGGCGACCTCTTGGTGCATGGGTCGACGCTCAACTGCTGAGCCACACAAGCCGGGCTGGTTGTCATTTTAAAGTAATGCTCCAATGATACCATTCAAAATGGATCCATTCAAAATGGATCCATTCAAAATAGATATATGGGCTTTTTAAAATGACTTAATTTATTGAATTCAGGTTGAACAGTAGTACATAGAATCAAAGTACTGAAGGCAATTAGTAAAAATCTATATACAAATAATTTTATGCTACAGATGGAATAGATTATCTTAAAGATGAACAAATTCAAGCAAAAGCTAGGATGTTTTAGAAGATTTTCAAGACTATAAATTTACTGAGAACAGAAAACATGTCTGTTTAATAATTTCAGTGTCAGGCACTATGCTTGATGCTTTACATATATACTATTTATTGTGCAAGGTGGGCATTACTGTCTTCCTTCGAAATAACCCCAAACCAAATATCCTAAAGACCAGAAGGGAACAGTTCAATTAGTTAATCCAAGCTTCAGTTTCCTGATTTGTGAAAGAGATAATGCAACCTTATATAAGAGTTGATGTAGGAGCCAAGTGAAATATGGTATATTAAGAGCCTAATGTTAAAGTCACTTAAATTTCTGTGTCTTTTACTGCAGCTTCAGCAAAAACAGATGAAACATTCAAAAACCAGCAAAATGTGTATAAATGACCTCAGTTATGATTGATACTCAAAGATCATCAATACTGTTATGTTCACCAGAGAAGGGTTCTCTTTAAGTTGTTGTGACCACTTAATCATGCAACATGAGCAACAAACTATGGACACAGAGCATTTACAAACAGATTACTGTATTGGTCAAATAAACTAACAGTTAATCTAGCATATATTTTAAGATGTGCATTACCATAATTTTGATAAATCATTAAATATAAATAATGGGTAGTGACAGCCTATAACTATTATGACTTACATAGGCAAAGTAATTGTTTTCAGGGTCATCCAAGAGCCCAGCACTGAGCTGTTTTTAAAATCAGCAAAAACACCGTAGCCACAACCCACAGAAATGATGCAATCTTGCACTTCTCCCCATTGGATGTTTCCAAAGAAGCCTTGGCTGGAAGTTGAGAAACAAGTCAAACTACACAAAGTATCATTTAGGTTTAGGGTGGAACAATTCGTGTGTGTGTGTGTGTGTGTGTGTGTGTGTGTGTGTGTGTTTGTGTGTGTGTGTAAGGGATAGAGGACGGGGAGGGTTAGAGATAACTGAGTGTGATGAACTGCAACGGCTGATGGAGGATAAATTGGTTGAAATAACATCTTGGAGAATTACAGTACAAAATAAGAGTGACAGATGCAATGATAGTCAAAGGACAGGTGGGAAGAAAGGCAGGGACAGGGTGCAGGAAGGTAGGACCACACTGGTAGGCACACATCTGCAATGTTTATATCTGCAATGTTTATCGGGAACCTGCGGTTCACTATTTTGCCAAATACATGTGAGCACAGATCATGTGCATCTATCATACAGTACCATACTGGATAGCCTGACCAGTTAAACAATCCAACCTGTGAAAGATACAATGCAGATTAATAATGGCAAGGAACAGAGGCAGCATCCCAGTAGTTAGTTGTCTGACAGGATGAACAGCCAGAAACAATCCTGTAAAAAGCTGGCACAAGAAACCACCCCCAAACCTAAGTGTGGAGCTAATCAAGTTAGGGGCAAACACATTGATCAGTAGAAATAAAATTAATCAACGTGCTGCAGTGCAGTGCAAGCACAGGGTGCACAATTACTGGGACTAGATAAAAGTATACCCCAATACACTGTAGGCTGGAAAGGACATAAAGGGATACATATTGTATGATTCTATTCATTTTCAAGGACATGCAAATCTAATCCCTAGTGACAGAAATCAGATCAGCAACTGAATGGGGCTGGGTATGTGTGTGGAAGGATGGAGGCAGACATGCCTTGAAGGAGCATGAGAAAAGTTTCTGGGAAAATGAAAATTATCTGTATTTTGTTTGCGGTGGTAGTTACAAAGGTGTATGTATACAGTGGTTGAAATGCAATAGCATACTGAAAATCTGTGCCGTTTTTTGTATGCAAATCATACTTCAATAAAGTCTATTTTTTTAAGAGAGTAGGAAGTACATACATTTCATCAGGATTTCTTCTCAAAATGGGTAAATTAAAAGATTAGGCTATCAAGTAGTAAACAGTGGTAAACTCTGCAATATACAGAAATCTCAGCTACTCAGAAGTTCTGCCTTCCAAGGAAACTCCAAAGAGCCACAATTTTATTTCACACCTTAAGCAGAGATTGTAGCAAATAACACTGTGCATCCTGACATTTTTTCCCCTTACTTTTTGCAAAACTGGAGCAGTGAATTCATCAATATTACTTGCACTAATTACAACTTAAGTTGCTATAGTATTATTTCCTTCCATAGAACTAAAAATAATTATTGCCTCTCTAAGAAGCAGTACTGTACAGAAAATTTCCCATTTCATAAGGCAAAACGGAATTATCAAAGAAAACATAATGCCAGTCAATGGCTATTGCTAATCAGGACCCTGAGAAAGAAGACACCTACTAAGAAGGGCTCCTGATGGCTAACTGGGCTCAAATTTAAAAAACAGAGCCTAGCCCAGCTGGTGTGGCTCAAGTGGTTGAGCGTCGAACCATGCACCAAGATGTCCCAGTTCGATTACAGATCAGGGTTCATGCAGGGGTTTCGAGCTCAATCCCCTGTGGGGGGCATGCAGGAGGCAGCCAATTGATGTTTCTCTCGCATGGATGTTTCTGTCTCTCTCTCTCCCTCTGCTTTCCTCTCTCTGTAAAAGCCAATAAAAATATATTTTAAAAGAAAAAAAAAAAAAGAAAAAAAACCGAGCCTAGCAGCAATCTCTACACAGGCGCCTCTCACCAAACTGCACTCCAAGAAAAAGCCTGCAATGAACTGCCCGTCTGCACTGTGTTCCTGCCAACTGAGCCAGTCCTTAGAGGAGTTCCTGGAATCCTATTTCAACCAATAATAGGACTGACACATTCCCCATCCAATCTGAGCTGCGCAGGTATATTACACCCCACCCCCCACCACCAGTCAGGACAGCTTCTTTGGACTAATCCAACTGCAATGATTTGTAGTCATCATTTGCCTGAGGACAAACCAATCAGAGAACGGGCACAGGGACTTCTGTCTATGTAAGTCAGCTCCCTCTGAGAGGGCACTTTTCCTTTCCAAAGAGACTTCCACTCAAGACTGCTTTTCCACCTAACTTGATAGAGCAGTGCAGAGCTGAGGGGAGCTGTCTAGTTAGGGAGGGGCCTGGCCCCAGGGAATCCTAACAGCAGAGTTGTTTTTCACAGCCATGCTGTATTACAATTGAGCTGCCTGTACAGAATAATTTCCTTCTTCACCACACCCCAAACTGGGGAATCCGGCTGCTGTTGAATTGCCACCAATGACCTTCAGTTAACAGCAGCCCTATATTTAAATTTTTCTTAATGCTATTTCTACTAAAACGCCTAGAACACAAACTTGTTGAATGGATGTAATAGAGCCCATTAAAAATTAAGTCTCGCCTGGCTGGTGTGGCCCAGTGGTTGAGCATCGACCCATGCACCAAGAGGTTGCCAGTTCAATTCCTGGTCACGGCACATGCTTGGGTTGTGGGCCAAATCCCCAGTGGGGGGCATGCAGGAGGTGGCCAATCAATGTTCTCTCCCATCGATGTTTCTATCTCTCTCCCCCTCTCCCTTCCTCTCTCTCTCTGTAAAATCAATAAAGAAAAAAAAAAAGATAAATAATTAAGTCACTTCCTCAAGAATTAGCAGGAGTGCTCTGGTTGCCCTGTCCAGTTTGGCTCAGTGGTTAGAGCATCAGCCCATGGACTGGAGAGCCCTGGGTTTGGTTCCTGATAAGAGCATGTACCTCGGTTGCCGTTTGTCCCCGGCCCATTGGGGTCATGTGGGTGGCAACCACTGGATATGTCTCTCTCACGTTAATGTTTCTCTCTCTCTCTCCCTCCCACTCTATCTGAAGATAAATGCAAAACAATGTCCTCGGGTGAGAATTCAAAAAAAAAAAGTTGCCCTGGCCAGTTTTGCTCAGTGGTTAGAGCGTTGGCCCACAAACCAATGAGTCTCAGGTTCGATTTCGGTCAAGGGCACATACCTTGGTTGTGGTTTGTCCCTGACCCTGGTCAGTGTTGTGTGGGAGGCAACCAGTCGATGTGTCCCTTTCACATCGATGTTTCTCTCTCTCCCTGTCTCCTTCTCTCTCCCTCCCTCTCACTCTATCTGAAGATAAACAGAAAAATGTCCTCGGGTGAGAATTTAAAAAAATTAGGGAGAGTAAAAACTCAAACTGCTAGCTATGTAATAAGGCTATTTAAATTATTTTTAAAAAAATATTTAATTGTTTTTTTTTGGGAGAAACACTAATTTGTTGTTCCACTTACTTATGCATTCATTGGTTGAATCTTGTATGTGCCTGACAGGCTTGACTCCTCAATCTTAGCATATCAGGACAAAGCTCTAACCTACTGAGCAAACCTGGCCAGGGCTATTTTAAATTCCCAAAAGATAAAGAATTTTCCTATTGTGAGAGAATACATGTAACAACAATGTCAATGAGATATATGTACGAAGAGACTTTAAAAACATTAATAACTCTGGCACTTTTAGGAATTTATCAGATGGAAATAGTCATAAATATGCACATTTGATATACTTTGGTACTTTATTTAAAAAAAAAAAAAAAAAAAGGCAAAGCACTAAAACAACTGTCGGGTCCACACTGGAGGCAGCTTAGATTTAGAACATAAACTCTTAACCAACATACTACATTTGGCTTTACCCATTTTATCATTCAGAGCATAAATAAGAAGGAAGGAATTTACCAATATTTGACAGCCAAGAAAACAAACAACAACAAAAAACATAAGGGACAATAAAGGTCCAATAAGAGAAAAGTTAAAAGGATTATATTATATATTCCATCTTCTTGACCCACAAATTTAAAAATTCTAAACTAAGTATTAGTATTCATTAGTCATAGATACAAGGTGGAGCAAAAGTAGGTTTATAGTTGTGAGTACGTGAAACAGTTTATTCTTGTATTATTATTAATTTTTATTTATTTTAACTTATTCTTATTGTTGAATGTATTACAGATGTTCCTCCTTTTCCCCCTCCTCCCCGCTCCTGCCCCACTTCTGTCTTCCCCACACTGTTGTCTGTGTCCACTGATTATGCATATATGCACATAAGTTCTTTATTTCTTCCCATCCCGCTTCACGTTGAGGTTTGTCGGTCTAACAACCAATTTTTACTTCTTAATCCCTTCACCTTTTTCACCCATTCCCCCAACCCCCCTCCCATTTGCCAACCAACAAAATGTTCTCTGTTATCTCTGAGTCTGTTTCTGTTCTGCTTGTTCATTTTGTTTGTAGATTCAATTGTCGATAGATATGTATTTATTGCCAATTTTGTTTGTTCATATTTTTATCTTCTTTTTCTTCAAGAAGACCCTTCAACATTTCATTAATACTGGTTTGGTGGTGATGAACTCCTTTAGCTTTTTCTTGTCTGGGAAACTCTTCAGATGGCCATCGATTCTAAATGATAGCTTTGCAGGATAGAGTAATCTCAGTTGTAGGTTCTTGCTTTTCATCACTCTGAATATTTCTTGCCACTCCCTTCTGGCCTGCAAAGTTTCTTTTGAGAAATCAGCTGATAGTCTTACGGGAACTCCCTTGTAGATAACGAACTGCTTTTCTCTTGCTGCTTTTAAGATTGTCTCTTTGTCTAGAACCTTTTGCATTTTGATGATGATGTGTCTTGGTGTGGGCCTCTTGGGATTCATCTTGTTTGGGACTATCTGTGCTTCCTGGACTTGTATGTCTGTTCCTTCACCAAGTTAGGGAAGTTTTCTGTCATTATTGTTTCAAATAGGTTTTCAATTTCTTGTTCTCTCTCTTCTCCTTCTGCCAACCCCATGATGCAAATGTTGGTATGCTTGAAGTTGTCCCAGAGGCTCCTTACACTATCCTCATTTTTTTAGATTCTTTTTTCTTTTTGCTGTTCTGATTGGGTGTTTTTTGCTTCTTTATATTCCAAATCGATGGTTTGCTTCTTGGCTTTACCTACTCTACTATTGAATCTCTGTAAACTATTCTTTATTTCAGTTAGTGCATCCTTCATTTCTGACTGGTCCTTTATTATGCTCTTGAGGCCCTCACTAAGTTCACTGAAGTTCTCACTAAGTTCATTGAACATCCTTATAAGCAGTGTTTTGAACTCTGCATCTATTAGATTGCTTATCTCCATTTCATTTAGTTCTTTTCCTGGAGTTTTGTTCTGTTCTTTCTTTTGAGACATGTTTCTTTGTCTCCTCATTTTGGCTGTCTCCCTGTGTCTGTTTCTATGTATTAGGTAGAGTTGCTGTGTCTCTTAGGCTTTGTAGGATGGCCTATTGTAGTAGGTGTCCTGTAGGGTCCAGTGGCACAGCCTCCCTGATCTCCCAGCTGGGCCGTTGAGGTGCACCCCTCGTATGGACTGTACACCATTCTGTTGTAATTGAGTCTTCATTGCTGTTGGCACACCAATGAGAAGGTTTTACTCAAGCTGATCAGCTGCAAGGACTGGCTGTGACCACTATCCACTGACCTCTGACTACTTTGGATGATCAGTTGTGCAGGGGCCCACCACAAAGAGCAAGACTTAATTCAGCAAGGCTCTGGTACCCACTGAGTCCATTCCTTGAGTGTGTCACTTGTGGAGGTGGTTGGGTGGTGGTGCTTCACAGTGTTCTGAAGCTGTCCACTGGGTGTGCTGGCTCTGGGGCAAGGTCAGCCCACTGCTGGTGTTCTCCCCAGGGCCACCAGGCATAAGCTACAAAGCGGTCTTTGGATGGCTGCTTCTTGTGCTGAGAGTGGAGGTGCCCAGGTAAAGCCAAGTTGTGAACCAAGGCTGGCTGCTTCCAGTGCCAGGCCTGGGGCCACTTAACAAGAGGTTTGGAGCTCACCGAAACCAGATGCTGCTTGAGAGAATTTAGGAAATTCTGAAGCAGGATATAAGACAGGCCAATCCTATGGTAAAGCAACTGGGAACAGCTTGGGTGGGCCTGAAAGTTGGGTGGGACAGGGCCTCAGGGAATCACCAGGGCGGTGCAAATAGTGAGAGCCAGATTGCTGGAGTCTCTGATATGGCTGCCATCTGCCAGCCTCCTGGGGGAAGGGCACACCAAAGGAACAAGCTGCCTTCTCCAGCCCTCGCCCCAATGCCAAACAACTCAGTTCTTCCCCATATGTCTCTGGTGCCTTTCAAGCTGCCTCTCCAACACTGGAGCTCAGAGGGAGTGGGTCCGAGCAAGTCCATGTGCGGGCCCTTTAAGGGGAGCTGCCTGGGGCTCCAGCAGCTTCAGCCTCCCTCAGCCTCAGTTCCAGCTGGTTTTACAGCCAGAAGTGATGGGGATTCTCTTCCTGGCACTGGAACCCTGAGCTGGATGCCTGGTGTGGGACGGGGACACCTCACTCCTCAGGGAGGACCTTCCCAGCCGAGGTGTCCTCCTGATTTTTATCCACCACACACGGGTGTGGGACCAGCCTGTCTGCACCGCCGCCCCTTCTACCAGTCTCGGTGTGGCTTATTCTTTAATTTCATAGTTCTAGGACTTCCATTCAGTTTGATTTCAGGCGGTTTTGAATGATGGTTGTTTTGTAGTTTAGTTGTAATTTTGATGTGGTTGTGGGAGGAGATGAGACTACATTTACCTACGCCACCATCCTGACCAGAAGTGCTCTGTATTATTATTTATTAATTATTGTGCTATTTTACATACAAACTATAAAACTACTTTTGCCCCACCGTGTATATATAAATCACTGCTTGCTTCTATAGCATACCCTTTAACTCTGTAGCTGCCCTAGGTTCAAATACTTTACATGAAATTGATCACTATTAAGGGAATTGTATTCAAAGGTTATTTCCGTAAACAAGGCACTCAACTCCCTTAGCTCTTTTCATAATTTCACCATTTCAACTTCTCCAACACAGAATGGAAAAGATCTGGAAACACTAAAAGCAATCCTAAAAACAATTTCTTCCAAGAAATAATCAAATAGATAGATGGATGGTTGGTTGATTGATTGGGAGATAAAAAGCTTCCAATTATTTGCAGTATAAAGCAAGGACTAATTATATAAACTGAAATGGCTAAGACCAATATTTTCAAACTCCAAATTCTGACTCACTTATAAACACCAACCCTCCATTTCATGAAGATATACTACTATGAAGACCTAAAAGTAAAAGTCATAATAACTGTTAATCCACCAAGGCCCAGACTCAAATTTTCCAGACTGTTTTACACAACTTTATGACATCTCCTCATTTTATCCTACATCTGGTGTACATTTCAATGGTCAAAAGATACATTAATTTAAATGAACTATAACAGCACAGTATATTCAGGTACCACTCTACTAAAAATAGAGTTGACTAAATTATATTAAGAAATACCCACAAATATGCCCAGCCAGTATGGCTCAGTGGTTGAGCGCTGCCCCATGCTCCAAGAGGTTACTGGTTCGATTTCCAGTCAGGAGGGCACATGCCCAGGTTGTGGGCCAAATCCCCAGTGGGGGGCAGGAGGTGGCCAATCGATGTTCTCTCTCTCCCCCTTCTCTCTGAAAAGCAATAAAGAAAAAGAAATACCCACAAATATAAATAGAGATATGAATTCTTCAGTTGTGCAGAAAAGATTTGTAAATAAGAATTCTTTGACAAGATTCATGTAGAAACTGCTGCATACTAATAGACTGTAGACACTGAAGTTGGAAGCTAATAAACTTAAAGTAAAATATAAATTTCTTTTCCTATTGAAAGTAAATAAATATTAACTTTAATTATAAATATTAATACTAGGCAATGTGGATGACCTATACCGAAATTCTGAATGGCCACATACCTGTTTTCATATTGTGTAAGCCATTTATTAGTGCTATTTTCTGGTGGTATCACCATACCACCTTTACTTTTGGCTTAAGGTAAATTATATATGAAATAATATATTTTTAAATTATATACTAAATAAAAAATCTAAATACTCTGAGATAATCACAACTGAATACAGTACTGGACCTCCAAACTGCATTCATAAATGGCAGATATATTAAGAATAGTAAGATATACTCTCCCACCATTCAGTTAATGTCACTAGCATGCCAAACAGTTCTAGTCAATGCACTCTACATCCTGCCAGTTTGGCTCAGAGGTTAGAGCGTTGACCAGGGGACCAGAGGGTAGTGGGTTCAATTCCCTCCCTTACACTCTATCTAAAAATCAATGGGAAAAGCTCGGCTGGTGTGGCTCGGTGGTTGAGCGTCGACCCATGCACCAAGAGGTCGCCGGTTCGATTCCTGGTCAGGGCACATGCCCAGGTTGTGGGCCCGATCCCCAGTGGGGGACATGCAGGAGGCAGCCAATTGATGTTTTCTCTCATCGATGTTTCTATCTCTCTCTCTCTCTCCCCCTTCCTCTCTCTCTCAAATCAATAAAGAAAAAATATTTTTTTAAAAAAATCAATGGAAAAATATCCTCGAGTAAGGATTAAAAAAATAAAATAAAATAAAATAAAATAAAATAAAATAAAATAAAATAGATGCACTCTACTAATCCACCAACAAAATATATTACAATAAAAATCTCTTTGCATACCTCATGGATTTTCTGGAAAACACAATGCTAGATTTTCAGATTTTCACAACATTTTGATGTATATAGGTCACAGTGTTTCCAAGAGTTCATGTGCATTCTGCCACTAATCTCACTTCTAATGCAGCCCCACCAGGTATTATTTCATACATGGTGCTAAATAATAATACTATCTGCACACAAACACATCTGGGAGAGAAAGTGAGAAAATCTGACTCCTCTTTTATAATGTACAAACATGTACTTTCCTTTCTCTCTACTTCATAAAGGAATGATGTCAGACACAGTACAGTACTTCAGTTTTGTGCTTTGCATCCTTTTATATAGAATTATTTCTTTTAATTTTTAATTACTGAGGAAGGGGATAGGAAGAGGGAGGGAGAGAAAAGGTAGAGAGAGGGAGGGGGTGAGATAGAGAGGAAGAGATCGATTTGTTGTTCCACTTATTTATGCATTCATTGGTTGATTCTTGTATGTGCCCTGACTGGTGATTGAACCTGCAACCTTGGTGTATTACAACAACACTCGAACCAACTGAGCTACCTGGCCAGAGCCTGGAATTATTTCTTAAGGTGAATTAAAATTTTATCTCGAGTGCCTTGAGTTTCATAACACCATGAATGAACTGGAGAAACCTAGTATTTTGTAAAACTGGGGACTGTAAATTACTACCCCGGAATGATTCAGAAAATGTTGTTTGTGGGTCTTTTCCTGGAGGAACATATAAAATATAAAACTATGGGCCTGTGTTCCATACCCAAAATGCGAGTCATGTAACCCATTTACATCTGGATAACTGTACGTTGTAAAATTGTTTCTCTTACATATACAGCAGAAAGCAGAGTTCACCTAATGTTCCTCTGTCGGGCAGCACAATGAATGAAAAAACTGGACTAAAAAGGCAGAACACTGAATCAACAAGGGAAGATGATACTCAAGTCAGTAACTTGGATTAAAAGCCAAATGTCTGTTACTAGGTAAGGTTCAATAGTGAAAATAAAGTCTCACTTATTTGTTTATGTATACACAGGCACACTGCTAGGCACTGTAGGCACTAATACAAATGGCTTCTAAGTGAACTAAGTCACCACATTATACACATTTCTACCCTCCCTATCAGAGACAATTAATAAAAAACGTTTTCATATTCTGTGTAGGCAATTCTCATTTTATAACTCACACCTCAGGAATTAATCATTGGTTGCAAATAGATGACTTAAACATATAAACAAGCCCCACTATGCATATCACTAAGAAAGGCTAAAAGTAAATTACATACATTACTCTGGCCTGTACTAGTTAATATCCATCCCAACTCCTCACCCCAACAATCTCTCACCCTAAAGAGCATGCGAGCCCTGGCCGGTTTGGCTCAGAGGTTAGAGCGCTGGCCCGCGGACCAGGGAGTCATGGGTTCGGTTCCCGGGAGCTAAGGGCACGTACCTTGGTTGCAGTTTGTCCCCTGCCCTGGTTGGGGTTGTGTGGGTGGCAACCACTCGATGTGTCTCTTTCACATCGATGTTTCTCTCTCTCTTACTCCTTCTCTCCCTCCCGCTCTATCTGAAGATAAATGCAAAAAATGTCCTCGGGTGAGGATAAAAAAAAATAAAAATAAAAGAGCATGTGAAAATATGAGTTAGAATATTACGAGAATAACCTTGCATCTACTCAAATTAAGTTTTTAGGTGTATCATTTGCAAACTAAGATAATTCACAGTCGGTAAAGTGCTCGCAATATACTAAACTTTGTCATAACCAAGAAACTATGTCTTTCTGGAGACTTAAGAGTGATTCTAGAATCCATCTTCTAATGCATCTGAAGTTTGGACTAGCTTTCAACCACACATCTAACTTACAGAATCACCTGGAGAGGAGAGCATGCTCAAAATGTCAGACTGAATCACAAAAGAAAAACTGGAGGGACGTAAGGTCCTGCAACAAAGACAGTCCTCTGACAAAACATTTTGTTTTTCCCACTGCTCAGATCCACAGAGCTAAACAATGCTAAAGGAGTAAGCAAGCTAAGACACTGTGGGAATGGTGAGCATGGTTAAACGGGGCAATCACAGCCAAGATAGACCAGAACAAGTTTAAGCAACATATCATCAAATAATAGGTACTGTGGCCTCAAAAGTGACTCTAGATCTTGAAGGGTATTTGCCTGGAAACAAATCTTGCAGAGGAATAAGTAAGTCACACCCTCTGCTGCTGTGAGTACACAAATTATTCCTGTTTTCCTTCATACCCTAGTTTCCAAGGTCAGAACTATAAACTTGCTCCTACAAGAATAATTTTCTGATTTCTATTTCTTTATAGGAGGTCCACAATCATCACAGATATCCTTCATTTAAAACCAGCCTCACAACTAAGTATAGGCTCTGCAAAAGGTGTATTTCCAAAAAGGTCAAATGAAGGTTTGTATACCCCAAGAGGGTATGGAGGTTGAGGTCAGACATTCTTCACCTCAGACAGAGGTGTCAAGCATTTCCTGAAAAAAACTGTAACAATGGCCAATCAGAAGTTAGACTGCAACCTATCTGCAAAAACAGAACATCCTCCTCACAAGACAGAATGTAGATGCACAAACATATAGACTCTCATATCCATACTGCCTCAAGAAAGGGGGGGGGGGGAGGTCAGCTCTAGATGTCTTCTGAAAAGGCAGCTGAACTCCGCCCTCCCCTTCCCCAAGGAGGCCTACCACCTGTCTCCATATAAAGGCACAGCACACCACTAATGGAGACTCAAATCACATTTTGGCTCCATAAATCACTTCAGAGATCTTCTATAGCCATATTGAAGGACATCCAGACACAATTTTCCCAACTTGAGTAGTCCTAGTTTACCTTTAGCAGAGCCTCTGGAAAAAGGTTCTCCACCTTTCCTCTGATTTCAAGGCAGTATCTTTCTATCAGTTACCTTTGCTGAAGGTAGGAGAGAGTGAAATACCCCTCAAATCCCTCCCTTATGTGAAAATTAGCAAGTGCTACAGAATTCTGAACTGAAGCCAAAGGCTTCTTTAGCTCTAAGCATGGGAGCTAAGAAACCCTTAGGCACATTCACAAAAAAACAAAAATAGCTAAAGAGTATGGGAGGTAGGACAGGAAATTTTTTAAAATGGAAAGGAAAGCTATAAACAGAAAGTGAAATGTAGCTATAAGAAAATAATAGAATGATTTTATTAATTACACTGTATTACACATTATTAAGACTCAATGGTGATAACTTCTATTGCCTTATTTTGGGGAACCACATTGAATAAATAGAAATTACCCTTCCCCCATCATTTCTAGTTATATTAAAATAGATAAGAACACCAGAACTGCAGCCAGAGCTACGGATCTTTTATTTGACATGTAAAATAAATGAGGCAAGTTATGAGAATATTAGCCATGGTAATAAAAACATCACTTAAAAAAAACCTGGTACATAACTTTGAGCACAAAAATTCACTATGAATTTTATCATGTACACATATATACAAAGATGTCATCTTAGCACTGTTAGTTTAGGTGAGATTGAGAATACCTAGAAGTCCAATAAGGGAGTGGTTAAATAAACAATGGCATAGCCATATCTGATCATAGTGATAACACAGATCTGTGTATTAACATGAAAAATGTTCATTTTATATTACTTTTAAAACATGTATGTTATAACGATACATTTTAAAACTGTGTCTGCGTTTATAAATAGACCTATATAGGCTCAAAATAACTAATTATAATAATAATTTTATTTTCTTCTTTTATCTTATCTCAATTTTCTCGTTTTTTTGTTGTTGTTTTATCCTCACCCAAGGACATTTTTGCATTTATCTTCAGATAGAGCGGGAGGGAGAGAGGGGGGGAAAGAGAGAGAGAAACATTGATGTGAAAGAGACACACCGAGTGGTCGCCACCCACATGACCCCAACCGGGGCCAGGGACAAACTGCAACCAAGGTACGTGCCCCTAGCTGGAACCGAACCCGGGACTCTCTGGTCTGCGGGCCGACGCTCTAACCGCTGAGCCAAACTGGCCGGGGCTCAATTTTCTCCAGTTTTATCAATCAACTTTTATTTTAACAGATCAGGCATTTAACTGGGTTCTTTGTAAGAAAGGACAAATTCCATTTGTGAGAGCCAACACCGAGTGGAGGCAGCCTGGAGCTGAGGGGCTGCTTTGATTTTTGGCAGAATTTGCAAGTCCATGGCTTTCTGATCAACCATGTCCTGCTCTGTAATCTTGTATTTCTCTTTCTCTGGTGTCTGGGCTTGCAAAGCTGCTGCTGCTGCTTCCTGAAGTAATCATCCGTGAGATGTTTGGGGATTTTCACAACACTGATAACAGTTTTGGAGGAGGTGGTGATGACAAATTTCTGGTGTGTTCTACGCAGAGGGACTCTATTAAGGGACAGAGACCCAATCACAAGTTGCAAGCCAATGCTCAGCTGCCTCAGGAAAACCAGCCTTTCCTCTGTGGTGCTCAGTGAGGACGACCGCAATGGTCCTGGGAGTGATGCCATGGGTTTCTTGCCATGGCTCAATAGCTTTCAAGGCACATCTTCAGTAGGATAATATCAAGGCATTTTGCAAAGTTTGACCCCTTGGGTAACACCATTCTTGTTGCCACCAGCTGGTTTTGTGACAGTAGCAAGAACTTTCTCCTTTTTCTTTTCAATTCTGGATTTAGCTGCTGAATACTTACTCTTGTACATGGCCTTTCAGGAATACACAGCCGACCGGGAATATCTGCCAATTCCTCTGACCAGGACAGGGTTTCGGCTGCAGTGGGCTTTCCCTTCTTAGGCACCTTGGCCTTGAGGTTACTCTTAACCTTGCCACCAGCATCAGCTGTCTTGGCTTCAGGTTTCTTCTCCTTAGTATCCAGCTTCTCAGCTTTTTCACCTACCATCTTGCAAGATGGAAAAGAGTTACAATCAACTTTTTTTGAGAGAAAAAGTACTGTTTAAAATTTTGACATTTAAGTAAGTTTTCTTTTTTCTTTAACCCTCACCTAAGGATGTTTTTCATTGAGTCTAGAGAGAGAAAGAGAGAGAGAAACATCGACGCAAGAAACATTGATCGGTTGCCTCCCACATGCACCCCAACCAGGGATTGAACCTGCAACCTAGGTATGTGCCCTGCCCAGGAATCAAACCTGAGACCCTTCGGTGCACAGGACAACACTCCAACCAAGTAAGCCACGTCGGCCAAGACTTAAGTTTTCTTTTTGATAAAAAAATAAATAAAAACAGGAACCAAGGCGCCAATGGTCTGGATTTTACTAGATAAATGGAAAGAGAAGTCATATATTAGGACCTACCTAAACCAAGTCTTCAGTTCCTTGTATCATGTCTCTAACATCCCCATGTCTATCCAACCTGACAATTACTTTCAGCAAAACCCAGCTTTTATATACCCTACGTCCATTACATCACATTCTTGCACTCAGGGGAGGTCCAGATGGAGCTTTCATACTGGATTGGACAGCAGGAACTGATGGACGCGTTCCAAAGTGCTAAGCCACCATCTGTAGCCTTCTGTTAATCCTCTTCATCTCATCTGTCCCATTCCCAGTTCTTTTTATATACCCATTGCACAAGTAATCAAGATCTGCCCTCCAGGTGCCTTTTTCCATAAAGCAGGTAGAAATATAATATTAAATGAATTCTCAAATAAAGCAATGCCTTCTCATTATTCTCTTAAACCAAAATTATTACTCTGTGGCTAGTGCTAAAACCTATGGAAGGTACTAAAAAAGTAAAAAAAAAAAAAAAATGGTCATGGATTACAAAGAATTTAATTGATAAACAGAACTCATAAATAGAAAACAGTAAGACAAAAGATTAAGTCTTTGCCTACTATTAATATTTACTGCTAGACTTGGCTCTCTTGGTTCTAATCACAATTCAACCCACTGCTTATTGTATGACCTTGTGCAATCTCCTCACGTATAAAACTATTAATTAAACTTAAATGATCTAAAACATCCTTTCCAGATTTTACCTTCTATGACTCTAGAAACAATAGATCAGGGAAAGGAAAGACAAAGGCAGGCTTCCAGAATGTGCTAGGAATTACCTTTGAGCAGACAACAAGGAAGATGAAAAACCAAGTGAATCTGGTAAGGGGTAGGGATCACCATTCAATAAGAAGCTTGCTCCTATACAAGCAGGGTGATCAGAAAGTAAATGAAAAACAATATACTCTCCTCCTTCCATTAGAGAAATCCTGATGAGGGTTATTATATAATCTATTGTCAGAAAGGAGCAGTGACTTAGAAAATAAAAATATCAGAATGAATATTTACTGAATGTGTCTGTGTGAAGTTGTTCTTTACTAGGCACAGTTAAGAATACAAATGTGCAGACTGAGCAAATAAGGGGGGAAAAAGAGAAAACTCATTGACACAGATGTGGTGATTGGAAGGGTGGAGGTGGAAGAGGGTATAGGGGGAATAAATGGTGATAGAAAAAAATAAAATAAAATAAAAATAGAGGAGCAATACTGTTAAGAATACAAATATGCATAAACACAGTTCCTAGTCCCTGCTTTTAGGAAGTTTATTTCATTCATTCATTAATTCATTCATTCATTAAATATTTACTGAGCACCTACTACACACATGAACAATTCCAGGTACTGGGGATTCAAGAATGAATGGATCCCTGGCTCCATAAAACTTTCAGTGTGCGGGTATGGGGAGGTACAAAAAGATAACTGCAGAAAAAGAAAATTGAAGAGTTGTAGGGTACTACTTTAAACTGGGTGATCATGAACATAGAACGTTAACAATTGTTGAAGCTGGGTGATGAGAATTCGCTGTATTATTCTCTCTACTTCATTTTAAATTTCTAAAACAAGCCACATAGACAGGACAGGATAATCACGGAAGATTTCACTGAAATGACATCTGAGCTGAGACTTGACAGCTAAGGACAGGGCATGCACCCCCATGCAACAGCTGGCACAGGGGCCCTAAGGAGCTCAGAGCCTTTATGAGAGAAAAAGCTGGTGAGGCTAGAGCAGGAGCTAGAAAACAAATGGTATATGGTAAAGCTCGAAAACAGAAAGGTTTTGTGGGGTCCCTACTAAACATGGTAATGAATTTACAATTTATATTCTACATGCAAGAAGCCACTGGAGGGTTTTAAGCAAGAATGAGAATATAGGACTATACCTACCTTTGTTTTTTTAATTACAAAGCAATACAAATGAGATGCTAAATTAGGTAACCGAAAATATATTTATGTTTAGTAACAGGATGAATTTATATTCTGGAGGTTATCTTTACCTCCCTAATTACTTTATTTGAGCTGAAACTAAAATTAGTTCCAAGCACACATCAATCCAAGGATACTTAATTCAGTACCTGGAAAGGTAGCTCAAAAGCATCCTGGATGGCCCAGCCGGTGTGGCTCAGTGGCTGAGCATCAACCCATGTACCAAGAGGTGGACGGTTTGATTCTAGGTCAGGGCACATGCTCAGGTTGTAGGCCAAATCCCCAGTGGGGGGCATGCAGGAGGCGGCCAATCGATGTTTCTATCTCTCTCTTCCTCTTCCTTCTCCCTTCCTCTCTCTCGAAAATCAGGAAAGAAAAAAAAAATTTTTTTAAAGCATCCTGGATGATACACTAGTGTAGAATTAAAAATTTGTGTTACAGCCCTGGCCTGGTAGCTCAGTTGGTTAGAGCGTTATCCCAATATGCCAAGGTTGTGGGTATAATCTCCATCAGGGCACATAAAAGAAGCAACCGCCCTGGCTGGTTTGGCTTAGCGGTTAGAGCATCGGCCTGCGGTCCAGAGAGCCCCGGGTGCGGTTCCCGCTAGGGGCATGTACCTTGGTTGCGGTTTGTCCCCGGCCCTGGTTGGTAGGCCCTGGTTGGTCGTGTGGGAGGCAGCCACTGGATGTGTCCCTTTCACATCGATGTTTCTCTCTCTCTCTCTCTCTCTCTCTCTCTCTCTCTCTCTCTCTCTCTCTCTCCCCCCCCCCCCCCCCACTCTATCTGAACAAAAAATGGAGAAATGTCCTCGGGTGAGGATAAAAAAAAAATTTAAAAAAAAAAAAGCAACCAATGAATGCATAAATAAGTGGAACAATAAATCAATGTTTCTCTCTCAAATCAATAAAAAAAATTTTTTATTACAATTCTGTTACAGATGTCCAACAAAAATTCTGAGCAAACAAAATGTGGGCTAGAATTTCAGACTTTAAAGGAGAATGGCATTCTGGCTACTATGACAGCACTCACCAAGAGAGAGGAAACTGAGGCTTAGGACAGATGAGTAACTTGAATCACACAGATAGTAAGAGAAAGAACAAGGCAACTGGGATGTGAAGTGCACTCTCTTGAATTCTTGTCCAGTGTTCTTTACAAAGCATCAGAAACAAACAAACAAAAAAAGTAGACATAAGAAGCAGAGTGAAATGGAGAGTGGTGTTGAATGGGTACAAGATTTCCTTTTGGTGTGATAAAAATGTCTTGGAACTAGATAAATAATACAACATATTGAATTTACTAAATGTCATTAAATTGTACACTTTAAAATGGTTAATGGTTAGTTTTATGTTATATAAACTTCACTTAAATTTTTTTAATGAACTTAAAAAAAAAGTTTAGACATGATTACCAACAGCTGATGACAAGATCATGTACGTCACTGAAGCAGAGTTTTGGAGATTCACGTTCTAATCAAAACTCAAGATAAGTTGGATTTAGACCAGGCTTTCTTAAGCCCCACAGTACTGACAGTTGAGCCCGATGCCGGTTTTGTTCTGGGGAGAGCTGTCCTATGCACTGTAAGACGTTTGGCAATATCCCTGGTCTCTACCCACTTGACACTAGTATCCCCCTGCCCCGGCCCCACGTTGTGGCAACCAAAAATGTTTCCAGATACTGCCAAGTCCTCTCAGGCGCAATTCACCCCTGTGGAGCGTCACTGTTAACAAATGCCTGACTTTTCTGTATCTAATTTCCTCAGTCATTAGTTTGTCCATCTACAAAATGAAAGGATGAAATAAGGTCACCTTATTCAAGTCTCTTCCAATTCTGAAATTCTAGCCCATATTTTATGTTCATCATCTATGATTTATAATCCATCTAGTGTGGCCTTCTCTTTTACCAGCCTTACTCTGTCTCACTAAGCTGCTGCAAGGGTTAATGAAATAACCAAGGAAATGCTTTCACACCGAAATCTCCTCAAAGACAGTAAAGCTGCCTATGAAGAGGGTTCATCTCCAATTCCTATCCAAAAGAAGTTTGGGTATAAAAGTTTTTCCATTAAGACCCACAGAACACTATTAATAAAGGAATACTCAAGTTGTTTAAGGACTAATTTCTGAACCTGTATCTTTGTTTTATTTGCACATAATATGCTTCTTAAATAGGGTACTTCTCTTGAAATTGACTGAAACATATGCTTCTTTATCTTACCAGAATTTTAATGGATTTTAGGCTTTCCCATTTTCACACGAGAATACCCAGGCACTCTGGGCAGTAAATAGTTAATTTAATTAGTTCTGTGTAGGCTCAATGAATTACAAGCAACTTCATTTAATTATTAAGTAGCCAATCGGGCAATCTCTGTGGCCGATTAGTGCATTAATGAAATAATGTCTTCCAGTTCAAAGCTGTCACTCCAATCCAGAGACTGTTCTGAAGCTAAAGGAGCTGGCAGGATTTCCAAGGACTCACACTGTGAATTTGGGGAAAGGGAAACAAATCCATTTCATATTTCACCTCTTTTATAATAAAAAGATTTTTTAAAGTTCTAGAATTGACATTTAGAGAACACTCCAGCTAACAGTAGCAGAGTACACATTCAAGTGCACATGAACCATTTTAGCAAGAAATACCACATTCTGGGCCATAAAACAAGTCTTAACAAATTTTAAAAGATGCAAGTCATATAAAGCATCTTATCTGACCAAAACGAAATTAAAAATCAGTAATAGAAAGTTCTCTGAAAAGTTCCCAAATATTTGGAACTAAATAACATACTTCTAAATAACCTATGGGTTCGGGAAGAAATTCAAAAGGAAATGGTGAAAGCCTGAGTGCTTTTCCCTAAGACGAGGAACAAGACAAGGATGTGTGCTCTGAACACTTCTTTTGACGTTTTATAGGAAATTCTAGACAGTGCAATAAAGCGGGAGGGAGGGAGGGAGAGAGCAGAAATAAGAGGCATCCAGATAGAAAAGCAAAACTGTCTTATTCGTAGATAACATCACCATCTATGTAGAGAATCCAATGAAATCTATAAAAAAGCTGCTAAAAGAAGTGAGTTTAGAAAGGTTACAGGATCTAAGATCAATATATAAAACTCAGCGGTATTTGTATATACTAGCAAAACCCAACTGGAATTTTTATTTATTTATTTTTTTTTATCCTCACCCGAGGACATTTTTTCATTTTTTGTTCAGATAGAGTGGGAGGGAGAGAGAGGAAGAGAGAGAGGAAGAGAGAGAGAAACATCGACGTGAAAGGGACACCTCGAGTGGCTGCCACCCGCACGACCAACCAGGGCTGGGGACAAACTGCAACCGAGGTACATGCCCTTAGCGGGAACCGAACCCGGGTCTCTCTGGACTGCAGGCCGACGCTCTAACCGCTGAGCCAAACCGGCCAGGGCCCAACTGGAATTTTTAAAAATGTACAATAGCATTTAAAAAGTAGTAAGTGCTTCAGGATTAAGTCTAACAAAAAATAGAGGAGACCTAAACAATGAAAAGAAAAATATTAAGTTTTCTATGAAAAATTAAAGGAAATCTAAATAGATAGAGAGACCATTTTCATGAGTCAGAAGACTAAATACTATTATGTCAAGTTTTCAACAAATTGATATCTATATATTCAACACAATTCCAATCAAAATCCCAGCGGGGCCCTGGCCGGTTTGGCTCAGCAGTTAGAGCGTTGGCCTGAGGACCAGAGAGTCCTGGGTTCGGTTCCCGCTAAGGGCGCGTACCTCGGTTGCAGTTTGTCCCCGGCCCCGGTTGGGGTCGTGTGGGTGGTGACCACTCGATGTGTCTCTCTCATGTCGATGTTTCTCTCTCTCTTCCTCCCGCTCTATCTGAAGGTAGATGCAAAAATGTCCTCAGGTGAGGATTAAAAAATAAATAAAAATAAAAAAATCCCAGCGGGGTTTTTTTTTGTAGAAATTGATAAATTCTACAGTAATTAAGACAGTGTGGTACTGGCCTAAAAACAGACAAATTGAATAATGAAATAAACAATCCAGAAATAAACACACACACATATAGGAAACTAATTTTCGACAAAACTATAAAGGCAATTCAGTGGATAAAAGGTGGCCTCTTCAAATGGTACTAGAACATACGCACACACAAAAATTTTTTTAAAAACAACTTTGCCCTGGCTAGTGTGTTCAGTGGTTAGAGCATTGGCCCCGAGGACCAAAGGGCACATACCTGGGTTGCGGGTTTGCTCTCCATCCCTGGTTGGGGTGCATGAGGAAGGCAACTGATCGATGTCTCTCTCACATTGATGCTTCTCTCTCTCCTCCTCCTCCCTGTCTCCCTTCCTCTCTTTTTTTAAAATATGTTTTTATTGATTTTTTTTTGAGAGAAATAGAAACATCGATGTGAGAGAAAAACATCAATCAGCTGCATCCTGCACGCCCCCCACCAAGGATCAAGCCCACAATCTTGGCATGTGCTCTGACCAGGAATCAAACCAGGACCTCTCAGTCCATGGGATGACAACACTCAATCCACTGAGCCACACTGGCTGGGCTTCTCCCTTCTACTCTTAAAAAAAAAAAAAAAAAAAAAAAAATCAATGGAAAAAAATATCCTCAGGTGAAGATTTAAAAACAAATGACTTTGATCAAAATCTCAAATCATATGCAAAAATCAATCAAAATGGATCACAGACCCAAATATAAACTCTAAAACTGCTCAAAGAAAACATGTGACCCACAGTAAGAAAATGAAAATAAAACCACAACCATGTAAGAATAAATTGATAAATTAAAATTCATAAAAATTTTAAACTTCTGAAAGACAACCAACAGGCTGAGAGAAAATATATGTAAAAATCATATTTCTGATGAAGGGCTTGTATCCAGAATATATAAACAACTTAAGACAAAAAGGGGGGAAAAAACAATTTTTTAAAACAGGCAAAAGATCTTAACAGATATTTCATCAAAGATATGTGAATAGCTAATAAACACAAAAAAGGTGCCAAACACCATTAGTATTAGATACAAATGAAAACCACAATCTAATACTGCCTCATGCCCACGCGGGTGTGTGGCTACCACAGAGACAGTGATTGAGTACTGATGATGGTGTGGAGCAACCAGGACTCTCACACATTGCTACTGAGAATGTAAGTTGGTACAGCCACTTCAGTAAACAAGTCTGGCAGTTTATTAAAAAGTTAAACTTGCCCAGCCGCTATGGCTCTGTGGATTGTGTCATCCATGAACTGAGGTTAGATTCCCGGTTGGGGCACATGCCCAGGTTTTGGGCTTGATCCCCAGTAGGGGGCACGCTGGAGGCAGCTGATAGATATTTCTCTCTCTTTCTCCCTTCCTCTCTAAAAAAAAAAAATCAGTAAAAACATACAGTCGTCCCTTGCCTCTTTACGCTTCGACTTTCACGGCTTCGCTCTACCGCAGTTTTTTCAAATATATTCATTAAAAAGTTGATCGAGACAGTGAAAATGACACAGCATGCGCTCGGTTGTCTGATTCAGTTATACACCCCTGTATTATACAATTAAAATTAAAATTACTGTATGTATGGACTGTAGGCTTATGTATTCGAGCACCCCAGGAATCCTTCAACGCCAGGTGCAACTGCTAGAGTCTGGAACTGATTAACCGCGATAAATGAAGGACGACTGTATATATATATTTTAAAGTTAAACCTAACTCCAATCCCACTCCTAGGTATCTACCCAAGAGAAAAGAAAATACATGTCCACATAAACACCTACAATAAGCAAATACACACAGCTATTATTCATAATAGCCAAAAGGTGAAAACAATCCAAATGCCTTCCATCTGATGAATGGATAAGCAAAAAGACCATATCCATACAAAGTAATACTATTCATTCAGAAAGTAAGTATTCCAAAAACACAAAATGAGGACATGTCTAAAGGACACAGGAGCCAACCTAAAACAACTTCCAATGGCCAAAGGTAGTATTAGATCAAAACCCATAAAATAAAATGAGTATCGCCCATGAGTCTATACTGATGACAGTAACAGACTAAGAACATGGCAACTGAATGTAATTTGGTATGCAAGATTAAAATCTGAAATGAAAAAAGATACTAGGGGAAAACTGTTGGTATCCAAATAAAATCTGTAGTTAATAGTATTGTACCAAAGTTTATGCCTTAGTTTTGACAAATACACCATGGTTGTGTGTGTAAGATTGAACATTAGGGAAGCTGGGTAAAGGATATACAGCCAGGGTCAGCAAACTACAGCCCCTGTGCCAAATCCAATCTATCATCTGTTTTTGTAAATAAAGTTTTCTATAAAACTTTATAAAAAGTTTTAGCCCTGGCTGGTATGGCTTAGTTGGTTGGGCATTGTTCCAGGCATCAAAAGATTGCCGGTTTGATTCCTGGTCAGGGTACATGCCCCAGTTGAGGGCTCAATCCCTGGTAAGGGGAGTGCAGGTGGCAGGGGATCCATGTTCCAGGTTCACATCCATGTTTCTCTCTCTCCCTCTCCCTTTCTCTCTGAATATAAATAAAAATATATTTTTTAAATCCTCACCCAAGATATTTTTCCATTGATTTTCTAGATAGAGTGGAAAGGAGGGAGACAGAAACATTGATGTGAGAGAGACACAATGATCTGTTGCCTCTTTTTTTAAAATAATTTTTCTTTATTGGTTTAGAGAGAGAAGAAGGGAGAGGGAGAGATAGAAACATCGATCGGCCGCCTCCTGCAACACCCCGCACCTCCCACTGGGAATCAGGCCCACAACCTGGGTATGTGCCCTGACTGGGAATCGAACCAGCAACCTCCTGGTGCATGGGTTTATGCTCAACCACTGAGCCACACCAGCCGGGTGATCGGATGCCTCTTGCACAACCCCGACTGGGGCTGGGAATCGAACCTGCAACCCAGGTACGTGCCCTTAACCAGGAATCAAACCCACAACCCACTGGTCTGCAGGTTGATGCTCTAACCACTGAGCAACTGGCCAGGGCTATGAAAAGTTTATGAACACCCATTCATTTACTCATTATGTATGGCTGCTTTTGCATTGAGTAGTTCCAAGAAAGACCACCTAAAATATTTACTATCTGGCCCTTTGCAGGAAGCTTGCCAACCCCTGACACACATGAATTCTCTGTACTGTCACTATAACTTTTCTGCAAATCTAAAATGATTCTAAAATAAAGTTTTTTTGTTTTTACAAAGTTAAACCGTTTTCGTTCACATACCATATTATCCAGCCATTCTACTTCTAGGTATTTACCCAAGAGAAATGAAAGCATATGTACAAACAACAGCAGACGATGTTACTAGTCAATAGGTGAACTGGATGAACAAATTGTGGTAAAAGTGGAACAGCACTCAACAATAAAAAGAAGTGAACTATTGACACACACTACAACATGAATAAATCTTAAAGTAATGCTGACTGGATGAAGTGCAACCACAGAGAGTTATGTACTGTATGCTTCCATTTATATAAAGTTCTGGGAAACTCTATTCATGTACAGGGACAGAAAGCAGATCTAATGATACCAGGGAAAGGGGAGGTGGGGAGGGGCAAGAGGTAAGCATTACAAAGGGGCACAAGGAAACTCGGGGGTAACGAATATGTTCACTATTTTGATTGTGGTGATGATGTAAAGTGTATAAATATGTCAAAACCTATCAAACTGTACATATAATATGCAGTTTACTGTGTGTCCATTATACTGCAATAAAAGTGTTTTGAAAAACTGATAAAAGATTCTTCTGGCCTTTCATTATCAAGCAGTGGTATGGAGAAAGACCCATCAACAAAACCTCTTTGGCTATCAATTTCTGCCATCCACCCCTTCATTCCTCCAGGATATTTATTATGGGGGAGAGGAAGGTTCTAACTCATAGCCACACTTGTTCTAGGAGAAGTCTAAAGACAACTGTGCAAGTTCAAGACTCTCTTGGGGTACTACTATCTACAAACTCTACAAAGGCAGATGAGATTACAATTACCCAGATACACAACTAGCGAGTTACCAACAGAACAAAACTCCTCCCCTTTTTAACACTCTTCAGAACAACCCACAACCCCTCTTCTGTCTCTGGCCTTTCCAGATTTGCTGTCTTTCCTTATGCTGCAGAACCTGGGAGAGAAGATGGCAGTGCACAGGAGTGAGAATGCAGCTGCTCTTTCAAACAAGGATTTCAAAATGAAATGACCTGCAAAAAATGGGGCATTTCCAAAAGACCGCTCAGAGGATAAAAAGAAAGAGTTGGGAGGTGGTAGTCTCCAGACTCTTCAACCTTATTCCACTCCCCACAAGCACTTTCACCATTGAGTTCCTTTCCACCTTAGGATTCATCGGGACCACCACTACTCACAGACTCCACCACACCCCAATGGTTACCTGTGTCAATTCTCCACTACCCACATACCTTTCTCTTCTGCTAACAACACAAGACCCTCTTCCTTCAGTCACTAAACTTGACTTTAGCATAAATATTGAGGGTAGTCCTAAAGATTACTTTGAAACTACATTGAAGGGAGAAAGATCTGAATTTTTCACCTTTAGAGAAGTTAATATATTTTTAAGCAAAACTGTGTAAATAAAACACAAATGTATCTGAAACCTAATTGACACTAAAATGTGTTTGTTTTAGACACCGGTCCTGCTCGTGCAAAGAAGTAATAGACACTGTCAACACCTCAGCAAGTTTAAAGGAGATGAGGAAGCTCAGACAAATGTGGAGCCAAATCTGAATTTCAGATTTTTAAAAAGTAATACTGTTTTAGGACTCAATACAAAACATATTCAATTATGACATGTAAAGTTTAGAATAACAATAAGCCTAATAACTTAAAAATTACCAGCAGGCGGGTGGCACAGCTGGTTGGAGCATCATCCTGTACACCAAAAGGTTGTGGGTTCAATTGCCAGTTGCGGCACACACACGAGGGGACCGAATGACTTCTCTCTCACGTTGATGTTTCTCTCTCCCTTCTTCTCTCTCTAAAATCAACAAAAAAACATGTCCTCAGGAGAGGGTTAAAAAATAAATAAGCTATCACATGAGCATCAGCATGCCAGCATTAAATGTGGGGGCCAAAATTTGAAGACATGCTGAAAGGATGTATTTCTTTAATTTTAAGATTTCTAAATAAATATTCCCTTAAATTCAAACACTGAAAATTCAGAAAGAATAAAATTATACTAAAATACATTTAGTACATTTTATTAAAAGTTACACTCAGGGCACACTCATTTGTGTTTCATGCCAACCCTCCTCTCTACATCACCACGTACCTCCTCTACCATCCAAACCCCACGCATCCTTCAGAGGCATCTTCTCAGTAGAAGACATGAGACTTAGAAGCTAAAAATCAACTTGCCTTACCTAAAAATAAGAAAGCTGCCCTGGCCGGTTTGGCTCAGCAGTTGGAGCGTCGGCCTGTAGACCAGAGAGTCCCGGGTTCAGTTCCCACCAGGGGCATGTACCAAAAAAAAAAAAAAGAAAGAAAAGAAAACTGAGGTCCAGAGAAAGAAACATGGTCCTGAAGCTGAAACCTGAAGTGAGGGCAGGGAACGGAACCTGCTGTCCCACCTCCTGAGCTGTCCACTATATGTTGAGGCCTCCATGTTTTCTACCCCTGCTGAACCCGACCAGTTCAGATGTCTGAGGCCAGTGCTTCTCATACTTTACTGTGCACAGGAATCACCTGGACACTTTTTATTTTTTTATTATTATTATTTTTAATCCTCACCTGAGGACCTTTTTTTTTGCATTTATCTTCAGATAAAGCGGGAGGGAGAGAGGGAGGAAGAGACAGAGAGAAACATCAATGTGAGAGAGACACATCAAGTGGCTGCCACCCACACGACCCCAACCGGGGCCAGGGATCTGGGGCAGGGGACAAACTGCAACCGAGGCACGTGCCCCCACCGGGAACCGAACCCGGGACTCTCTGGTCCACGGGTCGACACTCTAATCGCTGAGCCAAACCAGCCAGGGCTGGACACTTTTTAAATGCAGTCCAAGTCAGCAGATTTAGGGTGAGGCTTGAGATTCCTCATTTCTTATAAGCTCCCACATGATGCTGGAGCTGCTGATCTGAGGATCCCAGGCGCAGTAGGAAAAGCATTTCATTCAATCCTATCCAGTTTAAGCTTGTTACAATGTTACTTATAACTTCGAAATCTATATTAAATCTCCCTAAGCCGCAGTTTTCTCATAAAAGTATTGTTTTGTAAAGACCAAAGGAAATAATTCATATATTAACTCATAATTCTTGGCACTTACTGAATGTTTAGGGAATATCAATGGCTAATTTGAGTACAACTTTTCAGTTGACACTACATGGGTACTTTGCATGTTTTATTTTAAGGCATTTAATTCTCACATTAACTCAATGGGTAGGTTCTATTATTCCCATTTTAAAGATGAGGAAACTGGGAGTAAGAGCAGTTATGTAACTTGTAAAATACCATACACGTACTGAGTATGACAAGAGAAACTAACCCAATTTGATTCTACAATCTGTATTCTAACTACCTCACTATCAATAAATGTTAACCATTCTCAGTAAATGTTAACTTATTTTTCCCCAGCCAAGAACTTGCTCCTGAACTCCAAATCTGCATCCACAGAACTTTAATGTCCCATATGAACTTCAAACTCGACATGCTCTGCTCTGTATTACCTTCACCTCAGACTCAGCACTCTTTCTGTGTCTCCCAATCTCAATGAAGAGTTAAACACCTAGGCAGTCACCAAGGCAGAACACTGGGGCTCCCACCAGATGGGCGATTCTTCAACTCTGTCAGCACCAATGTTCCCTTTCTTTGTAACACAAATTCTGTAATATTCCTCCCCTTTTACTATCCTTATTTGAAATGCATAGATAGTAAAACCTTCCTATACCCATAAATACTATAACTGAAATATTCCAATTGTAATCAAAAGGAGACAAAAATGAAATATAATAAAATTTAAAATGTAAATGCTTAAGCATGACCTCACTAGAAGACATCAGTCTGATGCTTGTTCTTAAACACAGAACCTAAAGGTACAAATCCAGACTGACACAGTCCCATACGTGACCAATGATGAAGAAGATACGATACAGAATTTTCTAAATGGTGAAAAAATAATAATGGTCCAAACAAAACAGTATACTCTTCTCTTGATTCACAGAGTTGTATTTCTAAAATTTGTAGTATGTGAAAACACTCCAAAAATTAGTTTTTATTCATATATGAAACTGAAGTTTAGATTTAGAATCAAATACAAAAAGAATTTTTTCACCTACATGAGAGCTCTTAGGATGAGGGTGAATCTTCACTGTGGGGATGTCCTGCACACCGTGTGATGTCTAGCTTGCCTGCCCCATCCACAAAATGCCAGTACTGTCAGAATCTCTGAGACCAAAGCACCTCCACAATCCTAGAGCACTCCTTGGGGATGATGCGGCCCCGTGGCTAGTACCACTACGTTAGACTGTTCCTCTCTAACAAGCCCTTGTCCAACCATGTCCAGTTCATTCCATCTCCTACTGTCACATCCAGTCTCTCATTCAATCTGTTACCTTTTCTCTAGTTCAGGTCCTGTCACCTCTCAGCGAGGCTACTGCAATGGCCTGTGACTTGTCTTAGTGGTTCCAGTTTGCTCATTCTACACCAACAGTGAAGTAAACTTTCTACTCTACAAAGATTATTTATCCATTCCCTGCACATTGATTATCTACCTGCTCTAACCATAAATCATATCTCTCTCCTGCTCAAACCTGAACAGCCCCTACAGCATTTTTCAAACAGTGCTTCTTCACTTTTTATGTGCCTTACACTGAGTTTCTAAGATGTCCTTTAAACAAAACAAGTCACAGCTTCACAAGTCTCAAACCCCAACCTTCAGGATAAAATGCGTATTAATTGGTCTTCCTTGTTCTAACCATCATCATGCTACTGGCATTGCCCCATCTCTTGCCACTCCTATCAACCATGCAAATGTGCTCCTGCAATACCTGGTACTCCCCTCTCTCTTCCATTTCCACACAGCCTGTCCGTCCGCCAAGTGCCTCTTTCTCTCTCTACCTATCCATGTGTTCATTTGTACCCAACCTTCCAGGTTCTGTTCAAGCTGTAAAACCTTCTCCAATTCCCTTAAACAGGCTTAGCTATTTCTTCCACTGTAGTTTGCACACTTCCATTAAAATAAACATCAAGCAATAGTCTGAACATCCACCTCTATAATTTTTTTTCTCTCTCTCTCTTAAATTCTGTGGGCAGTGATCATATCTTTTCACCTCACTTTCAGCCTTATCTGCAGGGTATACATTTCAAGACACCTCCCACCCCCCCCACAAATGCCTGAAACTGCAGACAATACCAAACTCTCTATATATACGACAGGCCCTCATATGTCTTTGGGTTAAAATGCTGATGAGATCATGTACAGTTGGTTTTGTTATACATCGTTTTTGCTTCAAGTCACCAAAACCCATCCATAATGTTAAGGACTTACTGTATACTATGTTTTTTCCTTTACATACTTACCTATGATAAAGTTTAATTATAAATTAGGCACAGTAAGAGATTAACAACAACTATTAATAACTAATAAAAGTTATGTGAATGTTGTCACTCATTTCAGGGATTCCTCTGCGGAAAGTGTTCATACAGGCTCACTGCTTTCTGGCACAATATCATCAACTGGAACGCATTTTCTATTCAGGTCTTCCACCCACAATTTAATGCCTAGTCCATGTAATCATGCACTGTGGTCCTGATTTTTGCAGTCTGATGCAACAGCAAAACCAGCAAGTATTTCTTTTTCCTTCTTCACAATTTCATAGATAGAACATTCATTATTACTGTAGAACTTAGCAACCTCAGCAACCAATTTTTCCTCTCCTTATTAAGCGGAGAACTTGCACCTTTTCACTTTAAGGAAGCACTTTACAGCTCCTCCATGGCATATCCAAATCCCAGCATCATTAGTCCTGCACTATGGGGCCATTATTAAGGAAATCAAGGTGACTTGAACACAGCACTGTGACATGGCGACAGTCGATGTGATAACCTAGACAGCTGCTAAGCGGAGGGTATCCACAGTGGATCCACTGGACAAAGGAATGGTGCACATCCTTGGCAGGATGGAGCATGACGGTGCAAGATTTCACCATACCACTCAGAACAGCGTGTGATTTAACACTTATGAATTGTTTATTTCTGGAATTTTCCATTTAATGGTCCAACTTTTGGACCACAGTTGACCACAGGTAACTGAAACCGTGGAGAGAGAAACCACAGATAAGGGTGATTACTATACAGAGCTATCCTCTTAGAGGTAACTTCATTAAGAAAAGAAACCTACTGCCCTGGCTGGTTTGGCTCAGCGGTTAGAGCGTCTGCCTGCAGTCCAGAGAGACCCAGGTTCGGTTCCCGCTAAGGGCATGTACCTCGGTTGCAGTTTGTCCCCAGCCCTGGTTGGTCGTGCGGGTGGCAGCCACTCGATGTGTCCCTTTCACGTCGATGTTTCTCTCTCTCTCTCCCTCCCACTCTATCTGAACAAAAAATGAAAAAATGTCCTCGGATGAGGATAAAAATAAAATAAAAAAAAAAGAAGAAAAAAAAAAGAAACCTACTAATATCACTCAATTTAAAAAATGTCCTTAACCAAGTGATCATAATAAGCCTAAGAGTAAACTTGAAGTTATGAAGCTTCTGATGTGAAACAGTAAGTATCCAACAATACCTTTGAAACAGTGTTACTAAAGATGCTTAACTTGCCCTGGCCGGTTTGGCTCAGCGGTTAGAGAGTCGGCCTGAAGTACAGAGAGACCCAGGTTCGGTTCCCGCTAGGGGCCGTATCTCAGTTGCAGTTTGTCCCGGGCCCTGGTTGGGTTGTGCGGGAGAGGCAGCCACTCGATGTGTCCCTTTCACATCGATGTTTCTCTCTATCTCTCTCTTCCTCTCTCTCCCTCCTACTCTATCTGAACAAAAAATGGAAAAATATCCTTGGGTGAGGATAAAAAAAAAAAAAATTAAAAAAAAAAAAAAGATGCTTAACTTGAATCTAATCTTGAGGAAACAGTAAAAAAAAAAAAAAAAAATCTATAACATGACATATTCCATAACACAACTGACCCATACTCTTCAAAGGGTTATAAAAAGCAAAAAGACAAGGAGACTTCTAGATAAAAAGAAATTAAATAATATCCAAGTATGAAATGTTGATGAGATCTTTGACCAATGACAGTGATGAAGATATTTTTGTGATGAGGGGGATCTGAATATTAGATAATATTATGAAATATTATTGGGTAATATTATGAAATTCATGTTGGATAATATCATGAAACAGTTTTATTATATAGTATTATAAAACTAAAAAAAATTTTTCCTTAAAGGTACTAATGAGCCCTGGCCAGTTTGGCTCAGCAGTTAGAGCGTTGGCCCGCGGACCAGAGAGTCCTGGGCTCGGTTGCCGCTAAGGGCTCGTACCTCGGTTGCGGTTTGTCCTTGGCCCGGATGGGGTCGTATGGGTGGCAACCAGTCAATGTGTCTCTCTCACATTGATGTTTCTCTCTCTCTCTTCCTCACTCCCTCCCTTCCTCCCGCTCTATCTGAAAATAAATGCAAAACTGTCCTCGAGTGAAGATAAAAAAAAAAAAGTACTAATGGTATTGGGGTTGTATAGAACAATGTTCGTATTTTTATATTGTTCTTAGGCAATGTATACTGAAGTATTTAAGAGTGAAGTATAATGTGTGCATGACAAAAAGTGAGTATTTTTTTATATATAAATGTGTATATATACATGCACACACATATATTCACACAGAGAGAAGATAAATGTGGTAAAGTAATAACAACTGTTGAATCTAAGTGAAGAGTATGTGGGTGTTCATTGTACTACTTTCAAATTTTCTGTATGTGAAATCTTGCAAAATAAAAAGTAAAAAATTTCATATAATCAAATTGTCTATGCAACATCCAAATAACTGACTTAGTTCCTCTTCTCTGCTATATAGACTTTTTGATATAATTCAGGCAGGTTCTAATCTAAAGAGCTTTAGATGAAGTGTTCAATCTACACATTGAAAAAAACCACAACCGTATGATGAAGTACAGGCGAGACATGAGGCCAGGGCAGTCCACAGCTTGCTACTCTGCACACCTCCTACTGCTCTCAAGGCAGCAAGGCGTCTGCTTCCTGCTGCTTTCCTTGTTGGGTTCCTGCTTGTCTTCTGTAACGTGATTATGTATTACTATTCAACGTGGTTGCAAGAAGGCAGAGCATAAACCTGGACAGTCAGAAGAACTATTCCTTTCATTTAGTTCTGCCACTAACTAGCCAAGTAACCCTGGGGAAGTTATTTAGTCCAAATTTTCTGGTCTGTATCACACATTTGAGGGATGACCACCAAATTACCTTCTAGCTCTGAAATCTTTTCAGTTTATGAATTGTCTTACTTTCATAAATGAACACTTTTTCCCCTGAAATCTTTGTTAACTATAGATTTATAAGCATTTCTAAGAATACAGAGGTATTTGTACATTTTGTTCAGTTTCCCCCAACAGTAACACATTTTGCAAAACTATAATTTACAACCAGGATACTGACATTGATAACTATCCACTGATATTTACCTTTTCCCCCCTTACCCACGGATATGTTTGCTGATTTTTTTTTTTTTAAAGGAGAAAAGAAAGGAAGGGGGGGAAAGAGAGAAATGTCAATTGATTGCCTCCCATATGCGCCCTGACTGGGGAATGAACCCCTGCAACCTAGGTATTGCCATGACCAGGAACTGAACCCTCAACTTTTTGTTGCACTGGACAAGGCTCCAACTGAGCCACTCGGCAGGGCCCATCCACTGATCTTATTCAGATTTCCCCAGTTTTATTTTTACTAATTTGCATATGACTGTTCATTCTTAACTTCTTATCCCATTAATTTACAAGGTAAGCCATTAAGCACTTGACGAATCAAATGTAAAATAAATTTTTAAAAACTGTTATCTGGACAGCAATGCTGGGGGGGATAGGGAGGAGGGTGTCGGGGGGGGGGGGAGAAACATCTATAACAAAAATAAATTAATAAAAGTTGCAAAAAAAAAACCTGTCTGCTTTTTAAAGTATCTTGTACCAACTATCTAAATAATCTGCTCTATTCCATCAGCGAGTCCCAGTGGGAATCCCAGAGTAAACAGATATAAACTGGCACATTCATGCTGATGCTTCTGGGACACCACTGCACTGCAACCACCTTCGGAGGAAATCCCCTTTCATTGACCTAAAAGGAAGATCTGTCTTTTCCAGTATAGAATGACTCTCTCTGCCCCAGAACTGAGATGAAAAAAGAAGTAAAAAAAGAAAGAAAAAGAAGTCAGAACTTTGTCTGCAAAGGTTAGTCCACTAGACTACCCCAGACAAAATAGTTCCATGCAAATACTTCTTGAAGATTAAAGAGCAATAAAATTTTTTCTTACACATTATCAATAAAAATATTTTAAAAGCAACTATAAAACTTATAGAAAAAAACATAAAAGAAACCTTTTCTATTAGATTAGGCAAAGATTTTTCAATAAGATATCAAAAATATGATCCAAAAAAGAAAAACTAAATAAACTGGACTTCTCAAATTTAAAACGTTCTACTCTTCAAGAGACACTGTTAAAAGAATGAAAAGAATGGGAGAAAGTATTTGCTAAGTATTAATATATATCTGATAAAGAAATTATTGCAAGTAAATGACGAACTCCCAGAACGCAATATTAAAAAAATCGAATTTTAGAAACAGGCAAAAGATACTTCAGTATTAGTTATTAGGTAAACGTAAATTTAAATCACAATGAGATACCAGTACACATCTATTAAGATAGCTTTAAAAAACAAAAACAAAACCAGAAAAACTGACAGTAACAAACACTGGATGCAGAAAAACTGAAACTCACACACTGCTGTGAGAATACCTGAAATAACAAGACGGTTTTCCTAAGTTAAATATACATTTACCATATGACTCAATAATCCTAAGTATCACACAAACATCTGGAAGTGAATGCTTAAGCAACTTTATTTATGACTGTCAAAACTAGAAACTTAAATATTCTCCCACTGGTGAATGGATAAACAAACTGGTTTGTCGCAACAATGGAATATTATTTGGCAATAAAAAGGAATGAAGTGCTGATACATGCAATAAAATGTATGAATTGCAAATACATTATGCCAAGTTAAAGATGCCAGATTTAAAAAGCTACATGCTATATGATGCCATTTATACAGCATATCAAAATTATTGGGATAGAAAACAAATAAGTGGTTGCCAAGGGCTAGAGGAAAGGGATGATTACAAAGAGACACGAGGAAAATTTCTTGGATGATGAAGCTGTTATATACCTTGATTATGGTAGTGATTATATAACAAAAGTCATAGAAATGTATATAAAAAATGAGGGTGAGAGAAGGATAATATATGTAAGTTATACATCAATTAAAATTTTACAAAAGCAATCTGGTGGTTTGTTATGAAGTTAAACATACACTTACATGTGACACAGTAATTACATTGCTAGATATTTACTCAAGGGGATTGAAAACATATGTCCATACAAAGACTTGTATGCTGTTATAGTCGATGCTTTTATTCGTAATTGTCAAAACCTGGAAACAACTGAAATGTCTATCAACAGGAAAATGGATAGACTGTGGAATAGCCATACAATGGAATACTATTTAGCAATTTAAAAAATTAACCACTGGTACACACAATATGGCTACGTCTTAAAGTCATTATGCTGAATGCCCTGGCCAATGTGGCTTGCTTGGTTGGGCATCACCCCACGCACCGAAAGGCTGCCAGTTCCATTCCTGGGTTTCAGGCTTGATCCCCAGTAGGGAGTGTGCAGGAGGCAGCTGATCGATGTTACAGTCTCACATCAATGTATCTCTATCTCCCTCTCCCTTCCTCTCTCTCTAAAAATCAATTAAAACAATTTTTTTAAATTTCATTATGCTGACTGAAAGAAGCCAGATACAAAGAACATAAATTATGAGACTATTTATATGAACTTCTAGAAAAGGCAAACTAATCTAGTGACAGCAGATCAGGGACTGCTTGAGAACACAGTAGGGGTCAGGGCCGACTGCCAAGGGACAAAAGGAAAATTTTGAAAATGATAAAAATGCTGTATATATTTATTGAAGTGGTGCTAGTTACCAGGGTGCATGTATGTCAAAACTCAAGCTATACACCTAAAAAGAGGTGCACTTTATTGTATTATAGTTCAATAAAAAAAAATGTAGCCCTGGCCGGTTTGGCTCAGCGGTTAGAGCGTCAGCCCACGGACCAGAGAATCCTGGGTTCGGTTCCCGCTAAGGGCACCAACCTCGGTTGTAGTTTGTCCCTGGCCCTGGTTGGGGTCACGTGGGTGGCAACCACTCGATGGATCTCTCTCGCATCGATGTTTCTCTCTCTCTTCCTCCCTTTCTCCCTCCGGCTCTATCTGAGGATAAATGCAAAAATATCCTCCAGTGATAAAAAAAAAAAAAATTAAAAAGTTTGTCAATGAACAATCTGAAAATGAAAAAAATCACAATTCCATTGCAATTCCATACCAAAAATAAAATATTTCACAATAAATTTAACAAAAGCACAAAACAGACTCAAAAAAATTATAAGACATTGTTTAAAGAAATTAAAAGTCTAAGTAAATAGGAAAACATCCCATGTTCATGGATTAGAAGACTTAACATTGTTAAAATGCTAGCAGCCCCCAAACTAATCTACAAATGCAACACAATCCCTATCAGAATCCCAAATATGTCTTTCTGGAAACTGCCAAACTGACTTCTAAAAGACCCAGTATAGCCAAAACAATCCCGAAAAAGAACAAAGGAAGACTCAAACTTCCAGATTTCAAAACTCACTACAAATCATCACTAATCAAGAACAGTGTAGTACTGGCCCAAGAACAGATATAGTTTACTGAAACATAATTCAGAGTCTAGAAATAAACCTATATAACTGATTTTCGACAAGGATGCCAAGACCATTCAATGGGGGGGGGGGGGGGTGGCGGGGGGCGGGGAATAGTCTTTTAAACAAATGGTGCTGGGACAACTTGGCAGCCTCATGAAAAAGAATGAAGTTGAGCTTTACTGACATGACACATAAAAATGAACACAAAATGGTTCAAAGACCTAAATGCTATATAATTATACCATATATATATATAAAGTTCTAGAAGAAAGTCTAAGAATAAATCTTTATGACCTTGATTTTGGCAAAGGAGTCTTAAGTATGACACCAAAAGTACGAGCAACAGAAAATATAATAGGTCCTATGGGAGGAACAGAAAACAATAGAATAGTAGCAGAGAACTTAATACCCTACTATTAGCAATGGACGGATTGTCGAGACAGAAAATCAAAAGGAAGTGATGGATTTCACCTACTTTAGAATAGCCATTTTCAACCTTTTTTATCTCATGACACACACAAACTATACTAAAATTCTGCAGCACACCAAGAAATATGTTTTGCCAATCTAACAAAAAACAGGTATCATTTTTATTGATTTTCCAAAAATAATAATAAGTACTTACCCTTTTTGCTCCAAAGCGACTTTTTAATCAGGATTTCTGGTACCAAGAATTAACCAATCAGACACAACCTTATTATACAACGTGACCAATAAGATGCAACTCTATTGTATGACCTATATATTTATGGTTCAAGACAGGGTATTCATACCAGGTGGCTATTGTTGTGTTGGCTGTTGTCGTTCTTTTTTTTCTTCTTTATTGATGTTAGAGAGAGAGGAAAAGAGAAGGAGAGAGAGAGAAGCATCGATGAGAGAGAACACCGACTGGCCACCGCCTGCATGCCCCCACTGGGGATCAGGCCCACAACCTGGGCATGTGCCCTGACCGGGAATCAAATCAGCTACCTCTTGGTGCATGGGTCGATGCTCAACCAGTGAGCCACACCAGCCAGGCAGCTGTTGTCATTTTTTATTTGACAATCTACGGGAAAAGAGGTCAGTGCCCCTGAATAGTCAGGTACACTGCATGTTTGCAGTGGGTTGAAAATCGCTGCTTTAGAATAAGTAGACTGCTGCATATACTGAACATTCTATCTAACAGCAGAAGAATACACATTTTTCTCAAGTGCCAGAAAACATTCTACAGAGCTATGATTATTGTTAACATTAGTAACAGTAAAATACAAAGCAAAAACACTATAAAAACATATAAAATGGGTAGGCAATAATATATGACATTGAAAAAAAAAAAAAGTATTAAAGAAGCAAAGATAACAATTCTAAAGAAATATAAATGTAAATAAAACTTTTGTTCTTCAAAGGATACCACCAAGAAAATGAAAAGACAACCCACAAAATGGGATAAAATATTTGCAAACTATGTATCTAATGAGAGACATATCTAGGATAGTTAAAGAATTCTTACAACTCAAAAATAAAAAGACATCTCAACTTTAAAATGAGTAAAGGATCTGTATAGTTCTCCAAGAAAGATATGCAAATGGCCAATAAGCAAATGAAAATATGCTTAACATTATTAGTCATCAGGAAAATACAAAACAAGATCACAATGAAATACTACTTCACACTAAGTAAATGGTTAGAACCAAAGAGTCAGACAAGTGTTGGCAAGGATGCAGAGCAACTAAACCCCCTAAAAGGAATGGTGGGAACAGAAATGGTGCAGCCTTTTTGGTAAACAGGTAGTTTCTCAGATCAAACATAGTCACCATATGACCTGGCAATATCCAACCTAGGTAATATACCCAAAGAGAATAGAAACTTATGACCACACAAAAACTTGCACATCAGTGTTCAAAGCAGCATTATTTGTAATAGCCAAAGTTGGAAATAATCTAACTGTCCATCAACAGGTAAATAAAATAGTATATCCATATAGTGAAATACTACTGTCCAGCTATAAAAAGGAATGAAGTACTGATACTTGCTACAACATGGCTGAACTTTGAAAAAAACTATGCTAAGTGAAAAAAGCCAGAAGACCACATACTGCATGATCCCACTAATTATGAGAACTCAGAAAACAGGTGCCTATACAGTCAGCCCTCATTTATCGCAGTCAATCAGTTCCAGACTCTACCGCGGTAAATGAATTTCCGCGAAGTAGGATTCTTTATTTACTACTAGATAAGAAAGTAGTGGTTGCTTACGACTGGGGTAAAGGGAGAAATGGGGAGGTAGCAGTGACCACACATGGGTGGGGTCTTTTTGAGGTAATGAAAATGTTCTCAAGTTGTGTGTGGTGATGGTGGCACTAATTTGTGAATACTATTCTAAAACTCACTAAATGATATGCTTTAAATGGGTAAATTGTCTGGTATATCAATCATACCTCAATAAAGGTACTAAAAAATTGTACTAAGCAATCACTTTATTCCACATAAGCATACTAGATTTTTTTAAATTTTTTATTGCATTATACTTTGATTTCAAAATAAGTAAATGCGATCACAAATTATTTAATTCCTTACTCCCAAATGATTCTCAGTTATAGTATCCTTATTATCATCACAATTCAAAATCTAACATGAGCCCAGCTGGTGTGGTTCAGTGGTTGAGCGTCAACTCATGCACCAGGAGGTCAACGGTTCAATTCCTGGTCAGAGCACACGCCCAGGTTGTGGGCCTGATCGCCAGTGGGGGGCATGCAGGAGGCGGCCAATAGATGTTCTCTCTCATCAATGTCTTATCTCTCTCCCTCTCCCTTCCTCTCTAATATCAATAAGGAAAAATTATTTTTAAAAAAATCTAACATAAAAAAAATACCCAATAATAGTTATCAGGTGTTGAATCTACTTGTGCCAGGTCCTCCTATGCTTTACCTCATTTGAATCTCACCATAACGACGGAATAAGTGACAAACTTGCCAATGAAGAATCTGAGGCTCAAAGACGTTATATGGCTTGTCCAGACCTTGAGTAAATCCTGGAATGGAACCAGTGTTATTCCAATAAACTTTTTTCTTATTATTTCACCTAACATGCCTACAGCTTGAAATTTAAATAATTTTACCATTTTTTCCGTATTACTAGGATCAGCGGCTTAGCTTCAACCACCTTAAAAACTATTCCCCTAACAACCAATCACAATGTGTGAACCTGGATAGAGGTGTGGAACATCTATAAAAGGTATTGTGGGCCCTGGCCGGTATCTCAGTTGGTGAGTGAAAAACCAAGGTTGTGGGTTTGATCTCCAGTCAGGGCACAGACAAGAAGCAACCAATGAATGCATAAATAAACAGAACAACAAACTGATGTACCTCCCCTCCCCCCTGCCAAAAGTCATGTGGAGACCAGTGAGGGTATTTGAATATGGACTGTTTAGATGTTATTAGAGAATCAGTATTAATTTTATTAAATGTGAACATGTTATTGTGGTCATTTGGGAGAAGGTCCATAATTCTTAGGAAATGCATGCCAAAAAGTATTTTTGGGATAAAGTATCATCACATTGCCAACTTACTTTCGAATGATTCAGCAAAAAAGAAAACAAAGCTAATGTGGTGAAATGTTAACAACTGCTGAATCTAACTATAGGTTTGAAAATTTTTTTAAGTAAAATGAAAAAATGATTATTTAAAGCTTTAAAAAATGATTTCACTTTGTGAATATTGTTATAGTCCACTTTAGAAAATTTCCCAAAAAAACAAGAAACTTTTTATAAAATTATAACATCAGATACTAAAAACAAATTTGAATCAAATACTTAAAATTTATAATTAAAAACTATGAATGCCAACTTAAGAATGTAAAAGGAATAATGGAATTTGAAAATAACTAGCAACTATGATGTAATAATTGACTCCAAAGTATCAAGCATGGATTAAAATTAATAAAGGCTGAAATTTGGATGAGAAACAGGATGTTTGCATAGTGTCTCCCCACCAGACACGTAAAATAGTAACTCCGCAGTGGAGAGATCTAGCAGACACCATCTTAAACCAAATGACCAAAGTTATTAACAACTACCACCAATAATGGGGACCCACTAACATCAGTAACTGCTGCTAGGATGCACACAGAACACACCACTTCTTTAGCACTCCTGTTTAAAATAAAAAACGCCCCTGAATCTAATCATGAGGGTACATCCAACAAACCCAAACTGAGGAACAGTCATTAAAACGTACTCTTCTCAAAAGGGAAGACAAAGACAGAAAAACCACTCTGGATTGATTAAAGGAGCCTAGAGACCCAAAAGCTAAATGCAATCAATGGAAGATTCTAGAATGAAAGCCTGAATCACAAAAAGAATTTCTAAATTATATACATTAGTATTATTGGGGCAGTTGGTAATATTTGATATACTATTATTTACAGATCTTATCCAGTATTAATTTCCTGATGTTGATAATTGTACTATAATTATGTAAAGAATGTCTGTTTTTAAGGCATAAAAACACTGAAATGTGGTGGGTTTTTTATTTTATTTTTAATCCTCACCAGAAGATTTTTTCTATTTATCTTTATCTTCAGATAGAGTGTGTATGGGGGGGGAGCATGGACGTGAGAGGGACACATCGACTGGCCACCTCCTGCATGACCCAACGAGGGCCGGGGACGAACCCCAACTGAGGTATGTGCCCTTGAACAGAATCGAACCCGCGACTCTTCAGTCCAAGGGCTGGCACTCTAACCGCTGAGCCAAACTGGCCAGGGCAAAACACTGAAATGTTTTTTGTTTTTTTTAAATATTCATTTATTTATTTTTGTTACAGATGTTTCTCCTTTTTCCCCCATTGACACCTGACACCCTCCTCCCAGTCCCACCCTCCCCAAAACACTGAAATGTTTAAGGGTGAAGGTGTAATAACATGTCTGCAACTTTCAGAAAGTGTAGAAAAAATTACTGTATAGGAAAAGATGGATGTATGGAGGAATGGGGGGTGGGAAGAAAAGGGGGGTGATGATAACACAAATGAGGAATTTGGGAGAAGGGGCTCAGGAATTATTTGTACTAAGTCTTGCAACTTTTCTGTAAATTTGACATTATCTTTTTAAGAATTCATTACTTTTGTCACTGTCCCACTCTACTGTAATATTGGTTGGAGATATTTAAACATTTTTTATTTCTAAAGATACTGACATATTTTACACATAATTTAAATAATTATGAGGAAAAACTGAATTTTTTTTTTTATTTTTACTTATCCTCACCTGAGGACATTTTTGCATTTATCTTCAGATAGAGTGGGAGGGAGAGAGGGAGGAAGAGAGAGAAAAACATCGATGTGAGAGACTCACACAACCCCAACTGGAGCCGGAGGACAAACTGCAACTGAGGTACATGTCCCTTAGCGGGAACTGAACCCAGGTCTCTCTGGTCTGCGGGCCGACACTCTAACCGCTGAGCCAAACCAGCCAGGGCTGAATTTCTCTTTCTAAAATGTAATTTCCTGACTCAGTGCAGTGCTCTCTACAGTTTTGCTTAAGACTCCTTTTTAATGCCACCATTATACCTTCCAACAGGCCCCACTGGATACCCATTTTGCTCTCTCACCACACTACCATTCAGTTCCTTACCAATAAATGGCAACAAATACAACTCCATAGCAAAAAACCCAAAAGATCATTAAAATATGGGCAGAGGCTTTGAATATTTTTCCAAATAAGACATACACATGGCCAACAGGTACATAAAAAGGTGATCAACAGCACTAGTCATTAGGGAAATGAAAATCAAAACCACAATGAGATGTTACCTCACACCTGTTAGAATGGTTATCACCAAAAAGACAAATTAAGTGTTGGCAAGGATGTGGAGAAAAGGAAACCCTTGTGCACTGTTGGTGGGAATGTGAACTGATGCAGTCACTATGGACAACAGAATAAAGGGTCCTCAAAATATTAAAAATTTGCCATGGCCGGTTTAGATCAATGATTAGAGCATCAGCCCGCGGAGCAGAGTCACGGGTTCGATTCTGGAAAAGGGCACATGCCTCGGCTGTGGTTCGTCCCCGGCCCTGGTCAAGGTCATGTGGGAGGCAGCTGGTAGATATGTCTCTCTCACATCAATGTTTCTTTCTCTCTCTCTCTCTCCACCTCCCACTCTATCTAAAGATATATGGAAAAAAAAAAACCTTGGGTGAGGATTAAAAAATAACAATAAATAATAATAATAAAATAAATTAAAAATTTATTTTTTAATTAAAAAAAAATTTAACAGGTGTTGGCTAGGCTGTAGAGAAAAGGAAACCCTTGTGCACTGTTGGTGGGAACATAAACAGGTGCAACCACTATGGAAAACAGTATGAAGGTTTCCTAAAAAATTGAAAAAGGATGTCTTGGCTTGGTGTGGCTCTGTGGTTGAGCACTGACCCATGCATCAAGAGGTCACTGGTTCGATTCCCAGTCAGGGCACAAGCCCAGGGTGTGGGCTCGATCCCCAGGAGGGGGCGTGCAGGAGGCAGCTAATCGGTGCTTCCATCTCTCCATCTCCCTTCCTCTCACTCTAAAAACAAAACAAAACAGTAAAACCATATTTAAAAAAATTTTTTTAAAGGAACTACCTGGGTATTTATCTGAAGGAAATGAAAACAGTATCTTGAAAAATATATGGTGTCCTAAATAAATGTATACACACAAAAAGTATAATTATGAAGCCACTGTTTATTAAAATACATTTCATTTTCAAAAAATAATAGAATCTACAGACACCCTGCATACATTTTTTTAGAACACACTGTATATTTGCATCCCCATGTTCATTGCGACATTTACAATAGCCAAGACATGGAAGCAATCTACATGTCCGTGGACAGATACATGGATGAGAAAAAATGTGGTGTGTGTGTCATAAAAAAGGAAATTTTCCATTTGCTACATGAATGGGCCTTGAGGGCATTATGGTAAGTGAAATAAGTCAGAGAGAAAAAGACAAATACTATATGACCTCACTTATATATGAAATCTTTTTTTTTTTTTTTTTTCCAATCCTCACCCGAGGATATTTTTCCATCTCTCATCAGAGTGGGAGGGAGAGAGAAAGAGAGAAACATCAATGTGAGAGAGAAACATCAATGTGAGAGAGACACATCAACTGGCTGCCTCCAGCACGAACTGACCAAGGCTGGGACGAACCGCAACCGAGGTACGTGCTCTTGACCGGAATCGAACCCACAACTCATCAATCCTCAGGACAACGCTCTAATCGCTGAGCCAAACTAGCCAGGGCTACATGTGAAATCTTAAAAACAAAACAAAAACCCAGCCCTGGCCAGTTTGGCTCAGCAATTAGAGTGTCAGCCCGCAGACCAAAGAATCAGGGTTCAATTCCCGTCAAGGACATGTACCTCAGTTGCGGTTCAGTTCCCAGCCCTGGTTGGGGTCATTCAGGAGGCCACCAATTGATCTCTCTCTCTCTCTCTCTCTCTGTCATGTGGGAGCAACCAATCGATGTTTTTCTCTCTCCCCTCCTCCTCCCTGCCACTCTGTCTGAAAATAAATGGAAAAATATATTCTCGGATGAGGATTTAAAACACAAAACCAACCTTGCTGAACTCAAATAGATACAGAAAACTGATTGGTGGTTGTCAGAGGCTGGGGTGGGAATTGGGCAAAATGGGTCAAGTGGGTCAAAAGCTACAAACTTCCCAGTTATAAAATAAATAAGTTCTAGGGATATAATGTACAGCATGGTATCTGTAGTATATACTACTAATACGGTATTTTATATTTAAAAGTAGATCTTAAAAGTTCTCATCACAAAAAGAATTTGTAACTATGTGTAGTGATGGATGTTAACTAGATTTAGTGTGGTAATGACATAGAATATACATATCATTATGTTGTATACCTGAAACTGATACATTATATGACAATTATATCTCAATAAAAGAGTCAAGGCTAGATAAACTGAGGCAGGAGGAACTCTTGAAGTAGTGCCTGGAGCACCCTCCATAAGCACCAAGTTCATGTTAGCTGTTATCATAAAATAGAAGATAAAAAACTTAAGACTTCAAAAATAACAAAAGTCTAACAATTACAAACACTAATCCTATCGGGGGGAATAAATCTTTCTGTCCATGGCTGTCATGATAGTAAACAACTAAAAGTAACCTTAATGCCCCATAGAGGGTTGGTTAAATGAATCATAATAGTCTACAGCTACTAAAAGTCATAATGTATGTGCTGAAAAAGCATTCTATGTCATGTAATATTAATTAAATAAAACAGGATTCAGAAGAATAGGTGAAATATAATCCTACATTTATAAAATATTTAATACACACACAGAGAAAAACCAGGAAGTGTTAGGCTCTTTGGGGGACAAGGAATGGAGGCTCCCTCCGACGCTGGGGGTCCCCTGTAGGGTATATACCCAAGGGACTGGAGCTGGAGCCTTCTCATTCATTCCTCTCATGCTGGGTCTCTCTGTTTCTGCTCCCTCGTATGCAAGATTTTGGCTTGCATCATGGCTTCTCATTGTGACCTACCTTTTAGCTTCTTTTCTACACAAATCAACAATCCTTGTATTTCCTAGGTTACACTCCCAAGAACAGCACTTTGACTGACCCAGTTCATCTTTTCTTGCAAGATGTAGTAGATTACTAGCCAGGGTACAAATTTACCTGACCTGGGAGGAGGGAGAAGAGAAGGGGGTGAGGGGTCTGTGAAGCTGCCAGTTAATCTCCCCAAATTTTATCTCCAAGGGGAGATAAAACAAATGAAAGAAACTCCGCCTTTTTGTTGAACTGTACACTTCCCCAGGCATTGGAAACCTATAATTAAACAGAACATGTAACATTAATATCTGGCTATATTTTTTAAACACATATCCTCATTACAAAAGGATCAGAGCCCTGGTCAGTGTGGCAGTTAGTTGGGTGTTGTCCCATGCACCGAAAGGTTGCCAGTTAGGGCACATGCCCAGGTTTCGGGTTTGATCTCCAATGTGGGGTGTGCAGGAGGCTGCTGATCTAATGTTTCGCTCTCACATTGATGTTTCTTCCTCTTCCTTCTTCTCTAAAAATCAATTAATACGTTTTAATTGATTTTTTTTTTAGAGAGAGAGGAAGGGAGAGAGACATAGAAACATCGATGTGACAGAGAAACATTAATCGGCTGCCTCCTGCATACCCCCTACTGGAGATCGAGCCTGCAACCCGGGCATGTTACCTGACCAGGAATCTAACCGGGACCTTTCCATCCACGGGACGACGCTCAATCCACTGAGCCACACTGGCCAGGCTAATACATAAAAAAATAGAAAGGATCAGAGTCCCATTCAGTCTTATAAGCTCATTAAATACTTAACAGAGAGAGACAAACTAAAAACTGAAGTATTCCAAATAACCAATAGTTAAGCAAGAGTAAATCTAAACTTCTAATGAAAAAAAAGGGTATATTTCTATGTCTGGATTTTCATTTTACTAAACAGGACACTAAAACACTGAGCACCTGACAAACTGAGAGCAGGGAAACAATCAGAGGGAAGAAGACAGAGAAGAGGCTGGCTAGTATGAAACATGGGGTAGCCCTGGCTGGTTTGGCTTAGCGGTTAGAGGGTCGGCCCGTGGACCAATGAGTCGCGGGTTCAATTCCCGCCAAGGGCATGTACCTCGGTTGCGATTCGTCCCCAGCCCTGGGTGGGGTCGTGCGGGAGGCAGCCCCTCGATGTGTCCCTTTCATGTCGATGTTTCTCTCGCGCGCTTTCTCTCTCTGTTCCTCTCTCCCCATTCTATCTGAACAAAGGTGGAGGAATGTCCTCAGGTGAGGATAAAAAATAAATAAAATAAAACATGGGGTAGAATTTGAAAACAGGCTGGTTTATCTTCTTTAAAAAAAGAGGGTGGGGGTGTCCTACAATTGACCTCTTTAGTGCAACACTAAAATGCTAACCATGTAGGAACTGGGATTTCTTTTTATTATAAAAGTTACATATTATTCATGAAAAAAGGTTTTTTGTTTGTTTGTTTGAAGTTCTTCCTTTTCCACCATTCTCTTAAGCTTCCTAGAGAGCTCTTTTCCTCTCTCACTCTGGGAGAATGCAGTTTTAACCTCTCCTCTTTCACACAGCCTTCTCTGAAGTCATCTTTGGCTGTTTTCAATGTTATCTTCTCGTACTTCTCTACATCACTCGGCAATACAGACCTTGGAACTGCAGAATCCATTCTATGACCATGAGCAGCACCACTGCCCGAGAGCTTACCAATATTGGTCACTGGGCTGCCATACCTGCCAGAAACCACTTTCCTCCAGAGTTCATGCTTATAGGATACTCCATAGTGTTTTTTAAGTCACTGTTAGTACAGCATTTCCGTTACTGGCAGACAAAACATCCTTAACTGATACAACCTTCTTTATGTACTCCATTATTGTTGGTCATCTATTCCTACCTAGTCTTAAATAATACCAGTGATGAATATCCTTTCCTGTTATCACCATCTTCAGAATTTCATACCTATTCCACTCCAATAGTTAAAACTAGTCTTTCTTCCTCCAGTGTTTCTATCACAGCTACCAATACCAGGTTTAATCTAAAACATTTACTATACAGGACTTTTTTTTTTCATCCTTACTCAAGGATATGTTTATTGATTTTAGAGAGAGAGAAAGGTAGGGAGAGGGGGAGAGGGGGAGAGGGAGGAGGGGAAGGGAGGGAGGAGGGGGAGGGAGGGAGGGAGGGAGGGAGGGAAGGAAGGAAGGAAGGAAGGAAGGAAGGGAGGGAGGAAGGGAAAGAAAGAGAGAGAGAGAGAGAGAGAGAGAGAGAGAGAGAGAGAGAGAGAGAGAGAAAGAAAGAGAAAGAAAGAAAGAAAGAAAGAAAGAAAGAAAGAAAGAAAGAAAGAAAGAAAGAAAGAAAGAAAGAAAGAAACATCTATGTGAGACAAACATTAATCGGTTGCCCGCCAAATGCACCCCAACCGGAGATCTAACCCGCAACCTAGTATGTGCCCTGACCAGGAAAAGAATCTGCAACCTTTTGGTGTACGGGACGATGCTCCAACCAAACTACCTGGTCAGGGCCACAGGACATTCTTAGTCTAAAATGTTGTAATTCTTACCATCAGTGTCTGTATAAAAATGATTAACACAACAGCCTGGCATTCATGGCCTTATGTGATGATTCTCTACCACTCATTTGGCACATAACATTTGTTTTACACTATCATTGCCACCCGCTCACCATTTAATTTTTTAATTTTTTTAATTTTTTAAAATATTTTTATTGATTTCAGAGAAAGGAAGAGAGAGAGAAACAACAATGAGAGAGAAACATGGATCAGCTGCCTCCTGAATGCCTCCTGCTGGGGATTGAGCCCACAATCAGGCATGTGCCGACCAGGAATGGAACTGGCCACCTCTTGATGCACGGGATGACACTCCACCAACTGAGCCACATGAGCTGGGTGCACTCACCCCCTTAAAAAACAAAGAGACAAAACTCTAATTCCCCAGAGCAGTGGGAGAACAGCAGCCCTATCACATACCTCTGCAACCTTAATTCCTGGTTGGAATTTGAGGTTTTTCTTTTCTTCCTAATTCCACTATTACTTTAAAGAGTTGCAAATTACAGAAGTCGAAGTACAGTTAGTGGTAATGAAAATGGGCCCCGTTACTGAAAGTGATGAGATTCTAGTACACAGGTGTCCTCAACATTAAGTAGAACATTACCTTCCAAATACCCAACATCCTCCAAGGAAGGCTGAGGGTAGCTGCTTTACACAACAAAAAATGGGAAAAAATGTGGAAAAAAATTAGTAAGTTTGTGTAGGATACTAACCTAAATCAATACCAGTGTAAAAGTGGGAAAAAAAATCCAAAATTAAATCCCTTCATTATGACAACAGGTAAATTTTTTCTTTAAATCACCCTTTCCCACCCCAACCATCTCATTCACAGGCCTGAACCCTTCTGTGCTGTTACAAGCAGCCGACCTTGGCCAGCCCTTCTGACTTCCCTAAAATCACCCAAAGGTCCACAAACCCCAAACAAGCAGTGGCTGGCCTGGGTATACCCTGTACCTCTTGCTGGGTGGCCCCACGCCTGGCACAAGCAGCAGCCGGCCTCAGTGTGGCTCCGTGTGCGGCACAGCCTCTCCCAGCCCAGCACAGACGGCTACCAACCACGGAGCACTTTGTAGCTCCTACCAAGTGGCTGGCTTCAGACCACACCAGAGCACAAAACACAGCTCCACAAACGACACATCCAAAGGCTGGACGCAGCAGGGACCAGAGCCCCACTACAGTGAACCCCACTCCATGGGGTTAGCCCCAACAACAGCTTCTCCTCAGTAGTTACCACCAGTCCTCCCAGGCAGTCAGCCTGAGAGTCCATCCCACCCACTGTTGTGACAACAGCAATCAAGACTCAACTATAACCAGAGGGCACACACAACCCACACAAGGGACACACCTGGAGCACCAGGCTCAGGTGACCAGGGAGAATTCACCACTGGGCCCCACAGGAATCTACTACATAAGGCCACTCTGCTGAGCCTGGGAGATGCAGATCAATCTAGTACATAGAAACAAACACAGGGAGGCAGCCAAAATGAGGAGACAAAGAAACATGTGCCAAATGGAAGAACAGAACAAAACTCCAGAACTAAATAAAATGAAGGCAAGCAATCTACCAGATACAGAGTATCTACCAGATAATAGTTATAAGGATGCTCAATGATCTCAGTGAGAACTTTAACAAAGAGGTAGGCAACATAAAAATAGAGATTGAAAACATAAAAAGGAACCAGTAAGAAATAAACAATATACTAACTGAAATGAAGATTACATTACAGAGAATCAACAGCAGATTAACTAAAGCAGAGAATCAAATCAATGATTTGGAAACAAGGTAGTGGAAAGCACCCAACCAATTAGAGCAGCAAAAATAAAAAAGAATGTTAAAAAAATGAGGACAGTTTGCCCTGGCCCCGTGGCTCAGTTGGTTGGAGTGTCGTCCTATACACCAAATGGTTGCAGGTTCAATTCCTGGTCAGGGCACATACCTAGCCTTTGGGCTCGATCCCTGGTTGAGGTGTGTGTGGGAGGCAACTGATCGATGTTTCTCTTTCACATTGATGTTTCTCTCTCACATCAATGTTTTTCTCTCTCTCTCACTTCGTCTCTCTCTAAAAATCAATAAAAACAGCCTGGCTAGTGTGGCCTGATGGGTTGAGCATCATCCCATGCACCAAGAGGTTGCCAGTTCAATTCCCAGTCAGGGCACATGTCTGGATTGTGGGATCCATCTCCAGTAGGGGGCGTGTAGGAGGCAGCCCCCTGATGTTTCTCTCTCTCTTTCCCTCTCCCTTTATATATATACAAAACCCATATTCTCAGTGAGGATTTTTTTAAAAATGAGAGCAGTTTAAGGAACTTGTGGGACAACATCAAGTGTACCAATATTTGCATCACAGATGTACCAGAAGAAGAGAGAAAGCAAGGGATTGAAAATCTATTTGAAGAAATAATAGTGGAAAGCTTCCCAAACCTGGCAAAGGAAATAGACTACAAGTCCCAGAAGCACAGAGTCCCAAACAAGATGAACCCCAAGAGGCCCACACCAAGAGTCCCACATCATAATTAAAATGCCAGGGGTTAAAGACAGAGAGAGAATCTTAAAAGCAGCAAGAGAAAAGCAGTTAGTTACCTACAAGGGCACTCCCATAAGACTGTCAGCTGATCTCTCAACAGAAACTTTACAGGTCAGAAGTGATTGACCCGGAATATCCAAAGTGATGAAAAGCAAGGACCTACAACCAAGACTACTCTACCTAGCAAGGTTATCACTTAGCATCACGATAAAGAGCTCCCCAGACAAGAAAAAGTTAAAGGAGTACATCACCACCAAATCAGTATTACAAGAAATGTAAAAGGGACTTAAGGGAAAAAATAATAATAATATTATGGCAATAACTACATACCTATCAATAATTCCTTTAAATGTAAATGGATTAAATCTTCAATCAAAAGACACAGGGTGGCTGAATGGCTAAGAAAACACGATCCATATATATACTGCCTACAAGAGACTCACTTCAAATGGAAAGACACACAACAGACTGAAAGTAAAGGGAGGGGAAAAAGTATTTCATGCAAATGGAAGTGAAAAAAACAAAACTGGGGTAGCAATATTTGTATCAGACAAATTAGACTTTAAGTGTCCATTGACAGGTGATTTGATAGAGAAGTGGTACATATACACAAAGGAACATTACTTGGCCATGGAAAAGAATGACCTCTTACCATCTGCGACAACATGGCTGGACCTAGAGGGTATTAAAAGTAAAACAAGTCAGATAAAGACAAATATATGATTTCACTCATATGTGCAGTCCAAAGAACAAAATAAATGAATAAACAAAACAGAAACAAACTCATAGATACACAGAACTGGTGGCTGCCAGATGGAAAGGGGATTGGAGGGATGGATGGAAATGGTGAAGGGATTCAGTGGAGATTGTAACTGCCAATCAATAATATCGTGGTACCTATGTATGGTGTCAGGTGGGTCCTAGCCTTATAACTTTGTAAGTTATATCAATGTCAAACCACTATGTTGTACACTTAAAACTAATATAATATTGAAAGAAGACTGTGATTAAAATCTTTTTTAATTTTTAAATAAACTAATCTAGCAAGTTTCAAAAAAATAAATCAACCCCCACCCCCATATAACCGTGTCCCCTCCAGGACACTGATTATAAAAACTGTCTCCCACACCTAAAAGAATCTGCAAACACAACCTTTCAGGGAGACAGAAGAGACACAGTGGGAATGGGGGAAAGAAAAGATCTGCTAAAGAAGTAGACCTGTTAATTTAACACATTTTCAGTCAAGCAAATCAACTGTCCTTAGTGCCATTGTTCCCGAAACAATGAACACTCTCTCAGGGAAAGGGTGTTCATTAAAAGGAACTGGTCAGGAGAAAAAAACACTCTTGCAGTCAATCAGACTGCTTAACAGCATTTTCCATTTTAAGAACTTATTCTATTCTCAGGAATTATTAATTGGAGGTGATTTAAAGGTTCAACATTAAAAACATGAAGTGGTTTGTGTAATCATGACCCTATTACTTCCTCTGTTCTCACTTATTTTTGGTGGAGGGGGAGAGGCACAGAGGATGCACAGTCCGTTATGACAACCATTCACACATTTAATTCAGGTGGCCACATGCCTCAGTGACATATTGCCAAGTCAGGCAATTACTCTAGCAAACCCACCCTAGGGAAAAAGTAGACCCAACAAAGCTCCTAACGAGTCTGGGCTGTAGAATAAAAGCTAAGAGCTGACCATTACAGAGTGAAACTTACAAGAATATGACATCACCTAAACCAGTCAAATATCTATCACAAAGCCACCTGAGATCAGGGACTTTATTTTTTTTATCCTTACCTGAGGACATTTTTCCATTTTTTGTTCAGATAGAGTGGGAAAGGGAGAGAGGGAGAGAGAGAGAGAAACATCGACATGAAAGGGACACATCGAGTGGCTGCCTCCTGCACGACCCAACCTGGGCCGGGGACAAACTGCAACCGAGGTACGCGCCCTTAGCGGGAACCGAACCCGGGTCTCTCTGGACCGCAGGCCGACGCTCTAACCGCTGAGCCAAACTGGCCAGGGCGAGATCAGGGACTTTAAACAGGAGAATGAAACTATCTTCCATGTGTTCTTACATAAACCACATTACATTTTAAATGGGTGTGTGGATAATAAAAGTACAAAGCAGAGCATATAAGAGAATTACTTGGATCACTCACCCTCCAAAAGAAAACTTTTCTTGGCTGTAGAAGTGACCGACCTCACACTAACTATTTATACAAATTCTGGGGTTTAAACCCTGATGCAGACCAGAAATTCTACCCCTTCTCCACCACAGCCCAAACAAATCCTAGGACATCAGTCAAGTAGCACAATGGAGCAGGAGAGAAAAAACAGTATAGCCAGGCCTTACTTCCCAGCCAAAAAGATGAACAACAACAACAAAAAAGGCATGGGGACCAATTACCCCAAGATGGCAAAGATGTACTTTGAGATGAAGCCACAGATAAATGATGACATCCCAATGAAGTTCTACAGTAATCTTTCCTCCAAGACTCAAAGCCCTTCACAGTGCACTATTACTGCTTAAGACATCACCATGATACATTTTTTTCTCTAAACCAAAATGAAAATGTATTTAAATCCATAAATATTTTATCATACCAAGAGGAAAATCCAATGGGAGAAATCATAAAAAATATTTAGAGTGACATCAAGAAAGGTTCTCTGGTTGGTGTCCTCTAAATTGAAAATTCTCATGGAATAATAAACTTGATAAAACTTGACATCTGCCTATGGCCCAAATGTGCATGCAAGGACTGGGACACACACACACACACAGAGCTTAGGTCTCACTGAACTTTTGACCTGGTCATGACTAGCAGTCCACCACTGCACAATGCTCAAGAGATTTGTCAAGAAGGGCCTGTGCCCTGACAGGCAATGGCAGCAGGGCAAGCCAGCCTGAGGCTGCAAGCAACACCCCTTCTTCCACAAGAGTGCCAGGCAGCCAGGCCCTGCCTGAGGGAGGACTTTCTTTATAGGGCCCAGTCAGCTTCATACCCTCCTCTCCACTGCCCCCAAATCATATTTTTTCCCTTAAATGACTCCACAAGAAAGAAAAAAATTACATCTGTTTCCCAACATGTACAATTGCTAATGATATGCACATCTGGGAGCAACTTTAATTTCCTTCAGTTTCTATTAAACAAAAATATTAAAAGTTGGCATTTAGGGAAAAGAATCCCTATCAAAAAGAAAAACTCATCTACGTCATATACATACAGTGGAACTTCTATACAATGACCAACACTTAAGCCTTCCCTACTTACACCCTAAAGGAGTGATTCTTAAGCTGGATCATCTTGCCACCTCCCCCCCCCCCCCCCCAAGAGATATCTGGCAATGTCTGGAGACATTCTTATTTGTTATGACTGGGGTTGCTACTGGCACATAGAGGGTACAGGCCAGGGACACTGCTAAACATCTTAAAATACGTATGACAGCTTCCCACAGCAAAGACTTACCTGGTCCAAAAATATCAATAGTGCTGAGGCTGAGAAACCCTAAGCATTGAAGAAACCACAGAATCATGAACTCAAACATCCAGCAATTCCTTTCTCAATCATAAGAACTACTGAAAAAAAGACTTTCCCATGTTTTCCAGTGTAAATTGATTAGTGTTTTTTAGAGGCTAATGTAAAGAAGTTAAAATAAAAGCATCCAAGGAACAGCATCCAATAAAATAGGAAAATGCAGGGGAACGGTAAAACAGATCCCTGAACAGAGTGCAGAATCAAATGAGAGACAAACCACAAGCTAGAAGCTATAACTGGATTTCATTCCAATTTCTAAGTATAAATCATGCTCAATAAAAGAAAAAAAAATGAAGAGAACATAAAATAATTCAAGACCTTCATCCTCCAGAATTCTGCATACCTCAAAATCTTAGCTCAGGTTGAAGACCTTGGGGAGAGCGAGAATGGCAATCTTCAAGACTTAAAAGCTACTTTCAAAGCATATTTGGAACCAGGCCTGTGTGGCCCAGTGGGGGGCATGCAGGAGACGGCCAATCAATGTTCTCTCTCATGGATGTTTCTCTCTCCCCCTCTCTCTAAAAATCAATAAAGAAAAAAAAAATTTTTTTAAAGCGTATTTGCAGATATGATTTCCACAGAAAGGCAAATTTATATATACCACAACACACCAAGTATGGTTTAGCAGCTTTCTTTTGGTACAAAATTAATTTGTAGAACACAGATCCTAACATAGCTCATAATCTTGATCTTAACCAGTGACAGGTCAGTGATTTTCTGAATCTGTTAATAGTGCTATGCATGCTGAAAACCATTCCTAGAATCACAAACCTAGGAATCATCTAGTTTAAAATTCCCATTTTATAAATGGGGCATTCGAAACCAAGTGATCTGCCTAAGGTCACAACTAAGGTTAATGACAGAGGTGGGCCCACAATCCAGGTTTCTGACTCTCTGTTTGATCACTTTTGAAAATATATTCAATCACATCAACTAGATCTAAGACCATGCAGTTCTGTCCTCCTTGGCTCTGTCCACACAGGATTTTCACATAAACCAACTTTCGCACTTGAGTTTTCAGCATTCTGCTAGTGCTCCTCATTCTCACTAGGAACCAACCACAGGAATCCAGCACTGTGCCTCTCCTTTTCAAAGGCAGACAGTCAGTTGTACTGAATGCAGCCTAGTTTAGGCTATCCTGTGTTCCAGAAAATTAAGTAAGACTCAACTGATGCTAACACAGGCTGTCCTTCAGAGAAATGAGAGGGTACTGCCCTTTCTACAACTGCAGAAGCTCCCAACCACCCCCTCTGAAGCTTCACAAAACAGGCAAAAACTGAAGGGGAAAAAAAAAAAGAAACAACAAAGACGACTTCCCTTTCAAGATGTTGACATATATATACATACATATATATATATATATATATATATATATTTTTTTTTTGGTATGTGCCCCTAGCAGGAACTGAACCCAGGACTCTCTGGTCCGCAGGCCGATGCTCCAACCGCTGAGCCAAACCGGCCAGGGCAAGATGTTGATATAAACAAAGGGACCTAGTATTCACTTTTGGAGAGTTACACTCTGACAGAACATTCTCCCCTTTCAGGGTTTCAAACTGCATCAAAATTTGCCCCTCCATAATTCATAACCTGTCCTTGGGTTTTCCTCATCAGAGAAGGAGCAGATCCTGAACCTTAAAAAGACTTTTACCATGTAGTATCTTACATTAAATAGATTCTTGTGACAAACTTTTTTTTTTTTCTTTTATCTTCAGATAGAGCGGGAGGGAGAGAGGGAGGAAGAGAGAAACATTGATGTGAGAGAGACACATCGATTGGCTGCCACCCACATGAACCCCAACTGGGGCCGGGACAAACTGCAACTGAGGTATGTGCCCTTAGCGGAACCGAACCCGGGACTCTCCGGTCCACAGGCTGACGCTCTAACCGCTGAGCCACACCGGCCAGGGCCAAACCACTTATTTTTAAATCATTTTAAATTGCTTATATCCAGGCCTGCTCAAATACCATCTTCTCACAATGAGGCAATACCTAATTAACCTATTTTAAATTGCAACAACCCACGCCCTCAACTTGGCAACCTCCCTAGTCTCTACCCTAGTTGATTTCTTGTCACCCTCTGACGTACTATACAACTGCTTACCGGCTCCTTCCACTAACGAAAGGGCAGTTATTTCTGTTATGTTCACATCTGTACCTCCAGTGCCTAGCACAAAGTAGATGCTCAATAAGTATTTGCTGAAAGAAATAAAATTATGAACTTGTTCTTCCGTGCTTAATTAAGAACAAGTCTTCTGAATCCCACATTATTAAGAACAAAGAACTAGATTTGCACTGTGGCATCTTGGTCATTACTTAGGTCTAGCCCTTCATTTTATAGATAATAAAAACTGAAGTAGAAGCAGTGTGAGGTAGTAGCAACAGCATAAAATTTGGTATCAAAGAACCTGAGATCCAGGTGAAAGCCTGCATGCAAGCAACTTAGCTTCTCTGAACTTCCAATGTCCTCAACTGTAAAATGAGGGTTAACTCCTACCTCACGGGGATGGTTAAGGATGGATAAGGGTAAAATGAGATAACATCTGGAAAATGTACAAAGTGCTACTATACAGTGTCATTTATCACTAGGCTATTCTGACCTGCTCCAAGTCACAAGAGCTAGTTAGTGGCACAATTACAATAAGAGTTCAAGTTTCCTAACTCCTAGTCCAGTGCAGCTTGTGTCATGAATCTAGGCTTCCAATCCCCTATTCAGAGCCAACTTATTCTTTAATCCAGTTCAAGGCCTTTTAACCTTTGTATGGCTGGGGACCACTTTCAGAATTTGATGAAAACCATAGTCCCTCTCCCTCCAGCAAAGTGTGTGTGTGTGTGTGTGTGTGAACACAAAGCTCCTACAGCCCATCCATAGGTCCCAGGCTTAAGAACCACTGATATGACTCATGTACTCTCAGCAATTTTTATTACCTATTTTCATGCATAGTAATTCATGCCTTGGTGGTCTTAACTAAGAGGTTGGATCCAAGCAAACACCAAGAGTAGAATTCAGGAATCTGAATTAAAAATACTGCCCCTAGATCACCATGCTGACTAGGTGAGGACTTTAACCACATTCAACCACAACCAGGAAGGAGAAGGCAAAGATTTCCGCACTCAAAGGCAGAAAGCTCAGGAAAAAAAGTAGACAGGATGATCAGATTATTTTTATCATGCTGCTATTCTATATACAAGCCATTCAAATAAGTTTACATGATCATTTTTAAATAGCCACCTAGAGGCACCAAGAGAAAATATGCTGAAAATGTGATGAAATTTCTGCTCCCAACCTCACACCCATCATGATTAACTTCAGACCAGATTATTTAAAAATGATTCTATCCTCCCCTACATTACTTTGGCCAAGTAACACACTATATCCACTGTAAAAATAACCTGGCTAGGAAAAAGAAAAATCAGTATTAAATCTGAATTAAATCAGTACTGAATGCAGTTGTCCAGCTATACCTCAATATCCTCATCTGAAAAATAAAAAGAATAACCAATCTATGACACAAATACATTGTGAGAATATTTGGTAATCTCTAAATTTAACAATTAATAGCTTTTATCCCTGAATGGTGGAATCCAATGTTAACTGTTACCAGCTTTTAACTGAGTGGTGGGATTACGATGACTGTAATTCTCTTACCTATATTTTTCTTTAATTTTCAAGTTTTATATAATGTTTATGTATTATTTTTAAAACCAGAAATTTACCTACACATTACCTATACAGCATTACCTATACATTCAGACTTTTGATCTGATGATTACAGAACCCCAATTTGGGGGGTGGGCAGCAACATAAAAGGCCTTAAACATATCCCCAAAACAAGAATCAAGTCTTCTGAAGAAATCCTGTACATTCAAGGTTGATTAACAGAAAAAGTTCTTTTTTACATGCAAAAATAATATCCATGCTTTGGGGACCAGTTCTCCAAGTGGGAGGTCTTGACCTCTTGCAGATTGCAGCATGAATCCTCCCAGACCTTCACTTTCTAAAATACCAGTTCACTTTTAACAGAATTCAAGTCCTTGAGGATTCTGCTTCCTAAATTTTCTATAAATCCATGGGTTCAGCTTGGTGGTCCTGGGGTAAAATGAGATCTTTCCCACCAGTGAAAACTGGCTACCTAAAGAAACTGATATCTAACTTCTACCAGTTGGCATTAAGGTTGCCATAAATTAAGATTGTAGGGCCTTTTCAGATGGCCTAACAAAGTACAACTCAGCATTGGAATTGTTTTTTTTTTTAATGTTTTATTTAAAGAAGGGTCTTTTCCACTTACTATAAACTCTTAACCAAGGGACTGTTCCTCAAACTGTCAGGACAATAAACTATTAGATTAAAATATCACCTAAGCAAAATAAAAATAAATGTATTTATACTTAGAGAATCAAAACTCACAGTTTTTTTATGAGTTCTGCACTGTCACTGAGTTGAACTTGTTAGAAGCCTAAAAATAAATTTAACTACTGGAAATTTTAAGTTAAATTCTACATTAATAATTTCAAAACACACTCTACATGAGCAATGAGGATTATACAAGAACTGCAGAGTAAAAAGTCACTATCCCTTGTTATTCATCTACTATCTCCAAATAAAAACAGGTATGGTTATCAAAATAGAGTCCAAATATTCATTCCTGTTGCATGTATTTCAAATACCACACTTGACCAACAACAAAAAAGTGTCACTTCCCAAAAAGAGTCATCTCAAATAGCCTCGTGACTCACCTGTAACTGATTTCTCATTTGTTATAATACAAATGTGACCTGTTTGATCAGCTTTCATTTCCTTTAGGAATTAAACCAGCTAATACTTAAAAACCAGTTTATTTCTTAGAACATAAGACAAACTACTTATAGAGTACTCTAGATATCTGTAACAATTTAAGGCAAAATTAGTTACCTGTTTTTCCATCAACAAACTGGGGATACATGGATTCTGAAAGATGAGTTTTCCAGCCCTCCGAGAAGGGCCCCCACACCCCCGCGTGCCTGCCTGGCTCGGAAGAAAGGGGCTGCGGCGGCTGCCCAGCCTAAGATGGCATCGGGCAGGCACACCCCCACCACGCCACCATTTTGAGCGCCAGGATTTCAGCAGCTTGCGATTTTATACCAACTAACAGAAAACGAGGTTACCAGAATAACCGCTCAGCCTCTTGACTTGTAGCATTCCCAAACCTCTCCTTTCAGCGGCCCTGTTCCTCTTCTTAGTTCAATACAAACAGTTGTCCCACTAAAACTGTGAGTAAGAAGCACGCTTTCTACAGTCACGTTCAAACTTTGAAAATAAACATTATCATACTACCTAAAATACCCATGTTATTACTTCTTCCTAAAAACTGAAGCGGTACACAATTTAATCACATTGTTTTAATCAGTTTGAGGAATGGGTCAGCCTACATTCCTCCTCAGTCTCCCACCCTTTTTGATCTTTTTATTTTCCCGATTTCATGAACTCTGCAACAAGAAAAGTTCCCACACTTCATTCATGTGAGAAGCAAATGATATTTGCGCAAACACCACAGGCTCTAAAACCAAAGGTGCGGCAAAATCTTAGGAGTAAAGGAATTAAAATCAATCCAAAACGGCAGAAAGTAAGATAGGTGGGGGTGGGGAGGCCACCACCGCGATTTGCTCCTCCAAACGGGGATTCTTATTTTGATTACTCCTTGGGCGAACTCAAGGGCAGAACCTGAAAAGAAAAACGGACCAACAGTTTCCATTTATCTTTTTCTAAAGGCGAAAGCGGTAAGTTACAACGCTTATTACTACAGGCGAGCAAGCAATTCAACCTGCCAACCAATCAAATATTTCACACCCCCTTCCAAAAATAAAAGAAAGGAGGATGCTTGCGGGCTCCCGCTGGTTGGGGCGATCGTGTACCTTCCGCTCCCCACACTCGCGCCAGCAGCCCTGCGGCCGGGCGCCCGGCCTGAGCGCGGCGATCACAAAGCCCGGGTGCGAGAGCACCTCCGGCCTGGCCAGGGAGCCCTCCTCCCACTCCGCTCGCCCGTTGGGATAATGGTGGCGAAATCGGCTCCAGGAGCTCTCGAGGTCCCCGCATAAAGAAGGCGGTCCGTTCTGAGGGGAAAGGCGCTGGGAAAGAACACCGGAGTCGCAAACTTTCCCTCCGCAGCCCCGGAGCTGCGAGCCGGGCCCCTGTCCCCGCGGCCCCGAGTTGGCCCAACATGCCCGCCGAGGTGGGGGCGAGCCTCGCCCGGCCCCGCGGCCCCGCCCGGCACCCCGTCCCGCCGCAGCAGCTGGCTCGCCGCTTCCACCGCCCCAGGAGGGAGCTCCCGAAGCCCGAGGAGAGCGCGTCCCACTCCCACAAAAGCGAGCTCCCTCCGCCCGCTCCGCCTCGCCTCGCCCGCGTAGGCGCGGTGCGCGCGGCGGCCGCCCGCCTACGTCCCGAGCCCGGACTCCTGCCCTCCGGCCGGTCCGCGCCGCGTGCCCGCCGAGCCTCTGCTGGGGCGGACGCCTGGCCGCGTCTCCGGCGCCCGCTCCTTTCCGCGCGGAATTCCGGCCGCCCGGGGGCAGGAGGCGAGGGGCGCCGCGCGGCCACTCACCTCGATCTCGAAGTCGGGCAGGCGGAACGCCGTGCGAAAGAGCGAGCAGAAGTGCGCGATGGCCGGGACTTCCCACCAGGAGCGCAGCTCGCCCAGCCCGGCCGCGCCGCCTTCCTCCGGGCACATCTCCCGGCCGCGGCGGTGGCGGCGGGAGCGCCGGCCCCGAGCTCGACGCGCTCCTCGCGGCCCCACGCTGCCCGCCCGCCCGGACTCCCGCCTCAGCTCCTCGGGCGGGGGCGGGGGCGGCTGCTCCTCCCGCTGCTGCCGCCGCTCGGCGTGTGCATGAGCTGAGGGCGGCGAGCGCGCGGGGGGCGGCGGCTCGGACTCGAGTCACTGAGGCGGCCCCTGCTCCGGCTGCCCGCGGGGTCCGAGCCCTGGCCCCATCCCGCGGCTGCGGCTGCGGCTGTAGGCGCCCCCGGCCCGGTACAATGTAATCATCTCACAGCCAGCGAAAACAGATGGGGCTGGGGGCGGGGAGGGGGCCGAGCGAGGGCCCGGGGGAGGGGCCGCCACGAGGAGGGGGCGGGGCTGCCCCACCACAACAACAACCCCGCCCCCACCCCTGGCCCGGACAGCTGCACGGGAAGAGAGGGGGAGGGGAGAAAGAACTGGACGCCCCAAGAAAGCAGTGTGAGTGGAAGGGAGCGAGGTGCACCCTATGAACTGTTCTGACATGCACTCCGCTTCCCAGGTGTCTGGGACTGAGGAGTTTAATGACTTTGATGAGTAGAGACAATAAGGGTCTCTCTTCCACCCCCCACTTGGCCTTAGTGGTCGCATCCTTTTAAAGGGCCCGCTTGGTGGTGCTTTCGGTAGTGGCTAGATCCAGAAAGACGCACGTGTGGGAGTTCACTTATTATTGGTGCTGACCAGTGGACTGTGCACCGCAGAAATATAAGGCCTAGAGAAATTAAATGTTTTCCACGTGTTCTTTAACACTTACTCCATCCAAGAAGCTCTGAGGAGCTCTAAAGTGGCTCTTTTCTCCGAGGGAAGAAGGTAGATGGGGCTGATTAGGCTGGAACCCAGTAGAATGGAGGCTGGAGTGCAGCGGGAAGGGTTGGCACCAATCAGCAGAGGTACAGAACGAGCGATCCCCTCCCATCACCCCGGGGAACGGACACGTATGACCCCCTAAAGAAGACGGGCTTGGAGCCCTGCAACTACCCTGGTTGCAGAAAACCTGCCGGGAAGGTTGTGCACTGTATAGTGAGAAAGCTGGGGGATGGGAAAAGGGACATAGCCTGAGGAGTGTGTCCTGGTGGGGGGTGCCGACCTGCACGCCTTAGGCGAAGAAAATGCTCCAGGAGAAGGGTGTTGAGGCCTCTACTTTAGAAATGTTTACGTTCCACAATGTCAGGATTCTGCTAAGCCTAAAGGGAAAAAAAAAGTCACCAAAATAGACCAGAAATTTGGAAAAACTACTCTGAATGCCCAGACATTTGTACTGATCACTGCAATTTCGTATTTAGTATTGCATTCTACTCAAGTCTCAAAGGGCCTTACCTGGTTTCTGTATTCCACCTCTCAGACAGGAAACACTGCCCCGATGCTTCCCTCAAATTAATCAAGTACTTATTGAGTGACAGGTACAATCACAAAGTGTATGGTGGTGAAATCAAATATCCTCTTCTACCTTTGAGCAGTGTAAAGTCTGGAGAGAATGGCAAACGTGATGAACATAGATTCTGGAGTCTGAGTACTTTTCTCTCACCTCTACCTCTCTATATTCTGGTAGTTTAAATAATCTAGTTTGTTTTTATAAGACAGCCTTTTTTTTTTAAAAAAAATCCAGCTTCTTAAATAATGTATATTTAAGTGTATCTTTTATGAATCAACTCATCTCAAAATACTTCATCTTCTAATACTCCCCCAATTGAAGCAGCCCCAAAATTCTGCAGTTTTGTTCTTTTATTACCTGAAACTATTTAATGATTTAAAATTCATCCTCAAATTCCACCATATATTTTAATCTTTGGCAAAAGTCAGCATACATCTAAAGAGCAAAGGCTACATTTTGGTGTGTTTATAGAGCACAGCTACTATGTAGATATACTATTAACAGATGAGTTGTAAAAGGGTGACAAGCTACTATATAATTAATCACATAACCTGAATTAGATGTTTTCTGGACCTTTTTTCCCTGTCTTTCCTCATTTCCTCACAAATCAGTTTGACTTTCCACACTTGCCTCTCTTTTATTAAAGGGTTACTGCTTTCCTTCACATTTGTTTCTAATCCATTATATCCTGACTGTTCTTTCCCCACCTTCTTTTTCCTGATTCTCTTTCTGTCTTCTCATCCTTACCTTTATCTTTTATCATTGTTTAATCTTTTTTACCTGGCCTCTTAGTTGTCACTACTAGCCAGCTTTGTAATAGTGCCTAGAATGTTAACAATACTGGAAAGCAGAAAACGGAGTTTTGGTTACTCTAGTATGCTTGAATGCTGGTTACAATCCCCTCACCTCCTATTGTCCTCTTCCTTCCTCTAAATCACTGCTCAATCCTGTAAATCAGTGATTTTTCAATCTTTTTTCTTTAATTTTTTTTTCTTTATTGATTTTAGAGAGAGAGGAAGGGAGAGGGAGAGAGAGATAGAAACATCAATGAGAGAGAACATTGGTTGATTGGCCGCCTCCTGCATGCCCCCACTGGGGATTGGGCCCTGATCAGGAATCGAACTGGCAACCTCTTGGTGCATGGGTCGATGCTCAACCACTGAGCCACACCAGCTGGGCATCAATCTGTTTCATCTCATGGCACACATAAACTAATTACTAAAATTCTTCGCACACCAAAAAATATATTTTTTGCCAATCTGACAAAAATAATAGGTATAATTTTGATTGATTCATAAAAAATAATAATAGCTAATCACCTACCCTTTTTGCTCCAAAGTGACTTTAAAAAATCAAGTGCCTAGTGTTGGCCGGTTTGTCTCAGCAGTTAGAGTGCTGGCCCTCGGACCAATGAGTCTTGGGTTCGATTCCGGTCAAGGACACGTACTTCAGTTGCAGTTTGTCCCCGGCCCTGATCGGGTTGTGCGGGAGCCAACCAGTTGATGTGCCTCTATCACATCGATGTTTCTCTCTGTCTCTCTCTCTCTCTCTTTCTCTCTCTCTCCCCCTCCCTCCCACTCTATCTAATGATAACTGGAAAAATATCCTAGGGTGAGGAATTAAAAATAAAAAATCAAGTGCCTATACTTGTATATAAGGATTTCTGGTACCAAGAATTAACCAATCATATGCAACCTCATTGTGCAACACGACCAATAAGATGCTACTCTTTTATATGACCTATATATTTATGGTTCAAGACAGGGCATTCGCACGGATGGTTATTGTTGTGTTGGCTGTTGTTATTTTATTTGACAATCTAAGGGAAAAGAGGTCAGTGCCCCTGACTATATAGACAGGTATTGCATGTTTTATTTTTTTTATTAAAAAAATTTTTTTTTCTTTATTGATTTTAGAGAGAGAGAGATAGAAACATCGATGAGAGTGAACATTGATTGGCCACCTCCTGCATGCCCCCCACTGGGGATTTGGACCACAACCTGGGCATGTGCCCTGACCGGGAATTGAACCAGCAACCTCTTGGTGCATGGGTCGATGCTCAACCACTGAGCCACACCAGCTGGGCAAGTATTGCATGTTTTAAAAATTCTTGCGGCACACCAGTGTGCCTCCCTTGGCACGGCACACCGGATGAAAATCGCTGCTATAAATCAACAAAGCTGTCCTGGAACTGGAGGTGCCCCCCTGGTGGTGGTCAGAGACTTCTCCCCGTCTCTTCCTGTGCACTTTGTTTCCCTGTGAGTGATTTGCTTTCTCTACCTTTTTCTTCTAAGGGTCACTTCTTAGTGTTCATATGGATCGGCACATCAACTTTAGACTTACTTTTTTCTATACATCTCTAACTCTGGTTCAGTCTCTGTAGTTTTTGGTTTGTTCCTTCCCTCACTGTGCTCTCTACTCACCCTAATTTTCACCCACAGTCTGGAACCAATCCTGGTCCAAGGAGCCAATGAGTGTCATATGTCTTGGGTCTGGCTGAAAGTATGGCCTCTGTGTTCCCTGAGTTTGGGTTCTAACTAGAGTCTCACATTTGGATCCCTTGCCTCTGCCTCTATTGGCACTGATATCCTGAATCTTTGACCCTGCTTTGAACATTTGTCCCACCTTTCCCCTGGGACTTAACTGCCTCAGATCTATTTTCTGCATGTGTTTCTGGCCTAATCCCCTGGAATCTAGATTATTGACCCCTGTACCTAGACCTTGATCATTCACCCCCTCCCCCTTCCTTTCTCCCTTGGATTCCAAGTGGTGTCTCACTCCTGGCTTTTTCTAGCCTGGCCAATTCTTTCACCCTCTAAACATTGGTTGTATCATCTTCCTTAAAAACAGACACAGCTCTTACTTTCTTCCCTTTCTCTCGTGCCTCTTTTCTGTTTGTGAGCTACTGCCATTAACCTCAGATGACCCTGAAAGTGCCAAGAAGTAATTCTCTCTTTCTGGACCTGGGAGAGCAGGAGGCACCATCATGGGAGTCCACGTCAGCCACAACAAAGACTGAAAGGTTGGGCACAAGTAGCCCAAGAGCCAGGACTTCTATGTAAGGCTCTTGGTCAAGCTGTATAGGTCTATGACCCTAGGAACCAACTTTATCTTCAACCAAGTGGTGCTGAAGAGGTTATTCATAAGTAGCACCAACCAGTTTCCTCTGTTTCTTTCCCTGATGATCTGAAGGATAAAGCTTCCTGGCCAGGAGGGCAAAACCGCTGTGGCTGTAGGGATGATAATCTATGACATGCGTGTATAGGAGGTGCCCAAACTGTAGGTATGTGCACTGCGTGTGAGCAACCACGGGAGCTGACTCCTCAAGGCCAGGGGCAAGATCCTCACCTTGGACCAGCTGGCCCTGGACTCCTTCAAGGGCTGTGGCACCATCTTGCTCTCTGGTACTCGAGGGCCAAAAGGTGTACAGGTATTTGGGCAAGGGCCAGGGAACACTGAGCGCGAACCCAGTGTGCACTCTGTGGGCCAGGAGCTCCAGTGTGCCACGGGTGCAGACCAGCATGGCTACAAAGACTAACCCAGATCCTGACTTCTTACTGAAAAGATTTGAATGCTGGGTGGGGGGCCAAGAAGCAATTCTCTTTCATATTTACATTATTCAGTTCCACATCCTCTTCTAATTAAATAGTTTCCATTTGAAAAAAAAACACAAAAAGCTCTCATCACACAGATTACCTTCAAGATGGTGCCCAAAGTCAAGAAACTTAAGAGGATGACCTGGAAGTTTGGTTTACACCATACTTATCCAGTAGAAGATGGAATTTAAAAACATGTTTTTAATTTATTGATTTGAAAGAGAGAGAGTAAGCGGGGGGAGAAGAGAGAGAGAAACATCGATGTATTGTTCCACTTATGTATGCCTTCTTTGCTTGATTCTTGTATGTGCCCTGACCAGGGATCAAACCTGCAACCTTGGTATATCGGGACGATGCTCCAGACAACTGAGCTACCTGGCCAGGGCAGAAGATGAAATTTCGGTTCTGGAAATTTTGAATAGTTTCTGTGGGAGAAGGTTGAAATCAATGGAAAAACTAGAAATCTTGGGAATGTTGTTCACTTTGAATGCATCAAGAATAAAATCACAGTGTTTCTAAGAAACAGTTCTCTAAAAGATATTTAAAATACCTTACCAAGAAATACCTTAAGAAGAAGTCTTCGTAACTGGTTTTGTGTAGTTACATCTGACAAGGAGACTTACGAACTTCATTACTTCCAGATTAGTGAAGATGGAGATGGATCTGACTGAGGACTGGATGAAGCCGCCCTTTGCAGGGTTTTGCAAATTAATAAAACAAAGTATACAAGAGGAAAAAAAAAAATCTAGAAATGGACTTTTAGCTTATCAGTGAATAAAAAACATAGCACTCTGTATGTTAAGCTTCCATCTGTTATTTAAGTGTACGCTGTTTACATGATGCTAGCTATCCTTTGGTAGTTTCTGTTAGTAGTATTTAAATAGCTTATAGCTAGAGGAATTTTTCCAGGATTTTTGAAATGTATTGCTTTTACAAATGTCCTCAGGTTAAAGTATGCAGTGTTGTATAGGAAATAATAAAGCACAGTTTGGGTATAACTTTATATAATAAAAAAAATTTTTTTAATCCTCACTCGAGGATAATTTTCTATTTATCTTCAGATAGAGTGGAAGAGAGGAGAGAGAGGGAGAGAGAGAAACATCGACGTAAGAGGGACACATTGACTGGTTGCTTCCCACACAACCCGGACCAGGGCCAAGACAAACCACAACTGAGGTACGTGCCCTTGACCAGAATTGAACCAGCAACTCACTGGACCCTGGGCCGACGCTCCAACCGCTGAGCCAAACCGGCCAGGGAAAAATATTAAAAATAATAATACAATAATTAGTTTGGCTAATCAGTTTTGCTTATTAATGTTGCAAAAACATTTATACAATTGACCCTGAAACAACACGGGTTTGAATTGTGTGGATCTGCTTATGTGTTGATTTTTTTCAATAAATATATACAGTACTACAAATATAGTTTCTTCTTATAATTTTCTTATTAACTTTTTTCCTCTCTGTAATTTATTATAAGAATAGAATGTATAACACATAGCATACCAAGCACGTATTGAGTATTCATGTTATCTGTAAGGCTTCCATTCAACAGTAGGCTATCAGTAGTTAAGTTTTTGGGAGTCAAAAGTTATACTCAGATTTTTTACTGCACAGGGGGGTCAACACCCCTAACCTCCAATGGTTGTTCAAGGGTCAACTGTACTTCTTTTCAAAATATGCAGTAATTTCAGCTGTGATTAGATTTATATAGGTTTCTGGAGGATAATAGGAGAAACTAACCACTTTTTTTTTTTATAACTGTTTAAGCATTTATTGAATTAAATGGTTCTAGCAAGACTGCTACTGTATTCAAGCCAGTGAAATCCACAGAAGAGGGTAGATGGGTCATTCCCATTGACTTTGCCTGCCCTCTCCAGATCCTCAGGAAACAGGAACATGACAAGTCACAGGTAGAGGACATGCTGCTGAGGCCTCAACAACCAGCCATGTAACAGGAAGCCCTCCCTAGTTAACTAGGCTTGAAGGTAGAGGTGGGCCTTGAGTATGTAGCTTTAAAACAATCCCATATAGAGGCCTCAGCTCATTCTTGGAAGGAGGCAAGACTGTAATAAATCCTTTGAGTCCTGCTGTACACAGGTTTCTTTGGTCCCCCACATAAATGGGTAAGACTTTTAAGTGCTTCAAACACAAACCATAGGACTGTTTTGATGTCACAAGGTTTATAGGGTGTCCCAGAGGAAATGAGGCAGCTGGAAAATAGTACCTGTGCTATTCTGAGGCCAGGGGACCATCTCCAGGCCTGTTACTTGCTTGGGGAACCAAGGTGGTGAGCTCCTGAATCCAGCGTTGCCCTTTTCCAGCTGTTTCCTTGGCAACACGGTGGTTGTGCCTCAGCGGTTCTTGAGCATTCTGTAGAATGTCGTTGACCAAAACAGCTCCTTCCTGGGCATTGAGTTATTAAGTAGCTTCTTCACATAGGGGTAGAGATCCAGGGCCACTTTTTAATCCTCACTGATAGGGTACAGTTCAGTAACTCGGTTGTCAGTTTGTGCCCGCAGCTCTGCCTGCTTTTTCTCACCACGCAGACCCCGTGAACGCATGGATGCCAGAGTGGGGCTGCCGCCCCGCCAGCTGCGGGGACAAGGACCCCGACGCAGGGCCAGCCCCCGCCACCACGAACTGCCCTCACATCCGTAACCACCTTTTTATAACACTGTTCGGAAAATACATAGCAAGTTCCAAGTGGTCAGCTGCAAACATTCACAACCTGATTTATTTGAACCTTGGAAGGGATGAGACACATAGAAGTATGACTTCTTCCACAACCACTGCTAACTAGGACTACAATCCAAATCTAATTATTCATCCAATTTTCTCTCCATTGGATTATTGCTTCTCTCTTGTAGTTAGATGGCCCCTTCTCGCCCTTTGCCTACCAGCCTGACCTGGGTACTCCTTGCTTCAGTTCGAAAATCAAATTGGAGCTGCAGTCAAGTATAACCATTGTTTCCGCACTTTAGTTGCCTGTGTATAACTGAAGTTCAAATTCTTGACACACTCTCACATACAACCTTCTTTTCTCCTTAGCTCCATTCCACATGTACCTGTTCCCAAAGAGGGCCATAAACCAGGCTAATTTAAAATTTTAGAAGTTGTAGAAAGTGAACTAGATTAGTAATCAGGAAATTTGGGTTATCTCTTAGAAAAAGCTCTTACTCTCTACCTCTTCTGTGAGAGGAAGGGTTTGAAGTAAATGTTCTCTGAGTTCTATGGCTTTTACCTTTAAACTCTTCTTTTTAAAATGTTTCTTATTGATTTTTTTTTTTTTTATGTACAAAACACTTCTCTTCAATCAACAGGCAGCAATGTTCTCACTCAACAGACCTGTATCGTCATAGATGTCACCATGCCATCAAAGGCCCTGGACTGAATGCGGTCCCCTGGGTTACAGAAGGGGTTGCACATCACATCTGTGTAGGAGTTGTGCAGCTTCTTATTGATTTTTTTAGAGAGAGAGGAAGGGAGAGAGAGAGAAACATTGATGTGAGAGAGAAACATCAATCAGCTGCCTCCTGCACGCCCCCTACTGGGGATTGAGCCTGCAACCCTGACTGGGAATCCAAACAGGACCTCTGGTCCATGGGATGATGCTCAATCCACTGAGCCACACCAGCTGAGTAATGGCTTTTACCTTTAAATCAGAGCCAGATTAATACTCTTAAAATTTTTTAAAGAATAGTTTGTATTTCCCTGGCTGGTTTGGCTCAGCAGTTAGAGCGCCGGCACGTGGACCAGAGAGTCCCGGGTTTGGTTCCTGCTAAGGGCACGTGCCTCGGTTGCAGTTTGTCCCCGTCCCCAGTTGGGGTCGTGTGGGTGGCAACCAGTCAATGTGTGTCTCTCTCACGTCAATGTTTCTCTCTCTCTCTTCCTGCCTCTCTCCCTCCCACTCTATCTCAAGATAAATGCAAAAAATGTCCTCGGGTAAGGAAAAAAAAAGAATATTAATATTTAGAGAGGAAGGGAGAGATAGAAACATCAATGTGAGAGTAGAACATTAATTGGCTGCCTCCTGACGCCCCCTACCAGGGAGCCAGCCCACAACCCAAGCATGTGCCCTAATCAGAATTGAACCAACAACTTTTTGGTGCATGGGACGACACAATCAATTTAGCCACACTGGCCAGAGCAATGCTCTTAAATTTTAAATTGGCATGTCACTCAGCTGCTCACAATTCAATGACTCTCCCCTGAGCACAAGGGAAAGTCCCAACTCTGGTAAATTCTCATTCAAACCTGCCACAGTTTGGCTACAACCTACCTTTTTAGCCTTATCCTCTATCCTCATCTGCACCCTATCTGACCAATGACTGCTTTTCTCCTGCCAAACTGGCTCACTTGCCCTTCTGGATGTCCTTACCTCCTCCCTTTTGCTCATGGCCTTTCAATTGCCTGCAAAGACTTACAACTCAATCACTCAGATCATGACCTACTCAAAACTTTCTTCCTTCATAAAGCTTTCCTGAAACACCCTACCTTGGGGATATCTCACCAGGTTCTCTTCCACAAGAAATTTGTGTGATTGAAGCTTCGATCACTTTTCTATTATTTATTTTGAAGTGCTACTTAAATCTTTTACTGTAATTGAGATTGTCTTTTCTTCACAACCAGATTAGACTTTTTGTAGGAATCTTCCCTAATATGCAGCAATTAAATGATTAATTGGATTGTATAATTATATAATGATGATGTAATTAAATGATGGCATAAAACCGTGAGCTATTCCATTATTTGGGGGTAGGAGGAATGGTTCTTTTCTTTTTTTATTTTATCAATAGTACCTTAAGTTTTAGTGATAAAAAAGATATTTTAGATTCCCTCAGTCGATCAGAAAAATATGGAGAAACTACTTTTAGTTGATCTGATCATGAAGAAAAAATAAGCTTTGTGCTTGGCTAGGTGCCAAATACAGGTTAATGAATGAAGCTGATAGTTTTATGAAAAGAACCAGGTTCAAACCATTTTCAAACTCTGTCCTACTTGACCACTTACCACTTACTGTTTATTACTGCGACAGACCTGAGTGCTGCCCACAGCTTATTAAAAATATATATATAGGGTGAAGGTCTTCTGAGCGCAGTCGGGCGGCGTCCGGACCCCGATGGCAAATAAAATCTTAGCTCCTCAAAAAAAAAAATAATAAAAATAAATAAAAATATATATATACAGTTGCTGCTGGCCGGTGTGGCTCAGTGGATTGAGCGTCATCCCATGGATTGAGAGGTCCAGCTTCGATTCCTGGTCAGGGCACGTGCCCCTGTTGTGGGCTTGTTCCCCAGTGGGGGGCGTGCAGGAGGCCACCGATCCATGAATCTATCACATTGATGTTTCTATCTCTCTCTCTTTCCCTTCCTCTCTCTCTAAAAAATCAATAAAAACATATTTACACACACACACACACACACACACACACACACACAGTTGATTCTAGAGTATTGCTTTCCTTTCACTTCTGTTTTCCTTCCGGGCAAATCCATGTTTTAGATTTCTGCCGAAACACAAAAATACGATGGAGACTATGACATCTCAAGTAAAAAGAGGGAAATAATTTTAAACCATTGTATTTTTGTTTGTCAAGAGTATTTTATCTCCCCCACCCCCAAGTTTTCCCTATTCTATTTTATTTTTATTTATTTATTTATTATTATTTTTTTTTACCCTCACCCAAGGACATTTTTCCACTTTTTGTTCAGATAGAGTGGGATGGAGAGAGAAGAAGAAAGAGAGAGAGAAAAACATCGACGTGAAAGGGACACATTGAGTGGCTGCCTCCCTCACGACCAACCGGGGCTGGGGACAAACTGCAACCAAGGTACATGCTCCTAGCGGACACCGAACCCGGGTCTCTCTGGACCGCAGGCCGACGCTCTAACCGCTGAGCAAAACTGGCCAAGGCTTTATTTTTATTTTTACCTTTGACCCCCTTTAAGCTTGGGGCCCAGAACTCCTTTAGATGCCTGGTGTGGATTTGCTCACTTTCCTTCATTCCAGCCTCTGCCTTTCTGCTTTCTCCCTCGTGGACTCTTCTGTGAGTCTTAAAGTTCGTATCTTCCTCCACACACATCTTCAGCCTAGCTTCAGTCTGGACCTCCAGTGTCATTTCCCCAAAACCATCTGGATGTTTCCCATCACCTTAAACTTAACATGTTAAAAGGAAGAGAGAAAAAATAAAAAAACCTAGCCCAGCATTTTGCTCTCCAACTCGCGAACCCTTACTGACTGTAATTTCTTTAACAGAATGGTTGTTTCCCAGCTTCCCAGGTTCTCGCATATCTCTTTTCTCTCTCCCTTTTGTCCTGTCTAGTAATCATCACTTTATTGGTTCTTCCTGCGTGATGTCTCTTGTATCTCCTTTCCTTTTGATAACCCAGTTTCCACCCCTAACCCAGGTCCTTTTTATCTCACTATTTTAGAACTTTCCTAACTGGTTTTCTTTCCTGTAGTTTCTTCCTCACCTACTCTATCCTATAAAAGTGTGCAGTAGTATTAAGAAGGTGAATTTAATTTTAATAATATATTTTCTTAAACTCAGTATATCCAAACTATTATAATTTCAACATGTAATCAGTGCAAAAATATTAATGAGCTATTTTACATCCTTATTTTCATACCAAGCCTTTGAAATCTGGTGTGTATTTTATTTTTTTTATCCTCACTTGAGGACATTTTTTTTTTTTTTTTTGCCTTTATAGTCAGATAGAGCGGGAGGACCCTGGCCAGTTTGGCTCCGCGATTAGAGCATCCACCCGCAACCGAGGTACGTGCCCTTAGCGGGAACCAAACCTGGGACTCTCTGGTCCACAGGCCGACGCTCTAACCACTGAGCAAACCGGCCAGGGCTAACCAACTAATTTTAAGATTACTTTCAAAATAACTTGATTTTCTATTTCCCCTTCATTTCTCTACTTTATAGTGATTTTTATAATATTTTTTTAGATTGTTTTCTCCAGTCCTGATTTTTCCCTTTCATTATATCAGGCTTTTGGTTTCTGACTATTTTCATAGTATCAAGTTCATTTAATGTGACACTAAGCTAAGAGTTGTACAAATAAAATTGCACAGGAATATGTTACTGTTTTCAGTTTAAGGCCAGCAGCACCTTCTTGGGACACAGGGCGAGTGTAGGCAGTGCATGAACAAAAGGTAAGTTATAAAAGGATTATATAAATGTCCATTCTTGTGCCACTGATGCTCTCATTGCTTATCTTTATGTCTTCTTCCTCTTTCAACAGCCGCTCAGCTTCTGTCCCAAGTCTCCTTCCCAGCTGCCTGGGACCCGGGGTTCACGTTCCATTACCTTCACCTGTCACGGGCAGCTTGGACATTTTGCATAATCTGCAAAGCCAGTTTCAGAAGTGATGCATGAGGAAATCCAAAAGGATGAACAGGTTGAGGGAATAGATGGCAGAGACAACAGGAGATAATTTATTGAGAGAGAAAGTGGCAGAATGTTTAAATTCTTTAAAAAAAAATGTGTTGGGATAAGTAGCCAAAGTCACCCTAAGGATTCACTGTGAATGGAGAATCAGGGTCAGCAATTCTTTAGCTAATAGTATAGTGCTCTGTGTAAATGCACCCCCATTTCCATAGATTTCTCCAGTTAATTACCCTTCCTAAAAGCCAGATTGAAATGGAAACATGCCCAAAGCAACACAGTTCTCCTCTCTGCCTTTCACACCTTTCCTCAGTGCTCCTTCAGGTCAAGGACTCTCATTACTGAGAACTGGGGCGCTTGGAAGTCAGCAAACAGGCAGGCCCTTCCACAGCACTTTAATAGGGGCTGCAAGGCTGCCTGAGACCAAGGCTACGTGAGCAGCTCTCTTTATTTTTGACCTTAAGACTGGTAATTTGTTATTGCCATAAAACCAAAGTGTCAGGCTAGAAACCCTTCTGACCCTGGTTGGGAAGGCTTCTGGCATTCTGAGAGGTTCAGTCCTGAGGAGGGAGGCTGCTACTCTCTGCAGTATTGCTTCTGTCTGCTCCGGCTTATACCAGCTTCGACCAGAGCTGGGGTGGCATCCTAACACCATATGCAGCATAAAGGAGATTACTGCACATGTTCGTTAACTTAGCACTTGAGGGGGAGAATAAAAGGGAGCAGAATCTTTTCTACCATGGGCATCCTCTTTGATTTATGACTCAGACCCTCGCCAGAGTTTATTGCCCACTAAAGAACTCTTCTTCAATTTTATTCTTGAAACTGCATCTAAGAATCAGCTCCCTTGTTGCCTCTGGTCTGCTTTGTTCACGTTTATGCTGTGCTGTTACAAAATATCTCTCCAAATTCCTGAAGTGTCCATCTTTGGCCTATCTTATTGTGGCATCTCTTCTTGTTCTTGACACCAGAATAGCTTTGTAGCATCTCAAGTCTCAGTGCCATTCAGAAGCTGGTGAATTTTTTTTTTTAATTGATTTTGAGAGAGAGAGAGAGAAAACATTGAGCCCACCACCCAGGCATGTGCCCTGACCAGGAATCGAACTGGCGATCTATTGGTGCACAGGACAATGCCCAACCCACGGAGCCACACCAGACAGGGCAAGAAACTGGTGAATCTTCATGAGTTCTCCCTTAATCTCTTTTCAAAGGGACTATAATCCTTAAAAACTTTCTATTACATTATTTTAGCTCCTTTTGTCATTTCTTTGACCTCAAACTGTTCCTACTCAGTTTAAAGGTCACATTGTTTTGGTTGACAGAAAGCCGAGGGCTGTGTATATCTGCCTCAGACTCCTTCACTGGGCAGCAGTTGTCTGTCCAATCTGATTCATTCAACACAGAAGTACACATTTAGGTAGAAAATTCAGTTTCTGGCCTCAAGAAGCTTCTAATGCAATTGATAAGATTGTCCATGTAGTATAGCATATAAATATACTATATAATGTTAAAGTTATAAAAAGGTGTAAGAATTAATCTAGTTCGCCCTGGCTAGTTTGGTTCAGTGGTTAGAGCGTCGACCTGCGGTACAGAGAGACCCGGGTTCGGTTCCCGCTGGGGGCATGTACCTCGGTTGCAGTTTGTCCCTGGCCCTGGTTGGTCGTGTGGGTGGCAGCCACTCGATGTGTCCCTTTCACGTCGATGTTTCTCTCTCTCTTCCTCTCTCTCCCTCCCACTCTATCTGAACAAAAAATGAAAAAGTGTCCTCAGGTGAGGATAAAAAAAAAAAAAAAAAAGAATTAATCTAGTTCATTTGGCTTCTTTTAGAGTGATCTGGAGTGTTTTAGGAAGGTTTCATGACTAAGATGGGTCTTGAACTGGTGAGAAATACAGTTGACTATCTTCATTCAGAGCTTGAAATCTTAAATAAAATTTGACTGATTCAAAAGCAATTAAGTTAGAATAATTTTTTAACTTAAAGTGATCTGTATAAATAAAGAATTTTACTTCATGGAAATTCATTTATCCCGGTAGAGTCTGGAACTGATTCACCACGATAAACGAGGGCCGACTGTATTTAGTAGAGCAAGCAATATAATGTAAAGGCAAGAGCAGTGTTGTAGGATTCAAAAGACCTGAAATTCTAGTTATAACCTTATGCCTAGCAACTGTGAGGTTGGGTGTTACACTGCATTTTCTCAAATATTAAATAATAACACATTCCCACTCCACTTACCTCCATGAATGGTATGTGGGGCAAATAAGATAATTATTTAGATGATAAACTGCCATATACATGTAAAGAATTATTAATTTCATTATTTTTAAACCTAGTCAACTAAAAAATGATGTATTTCCTTACAAACATGAACTTTCCCATTTTTATGGACAGAGTCTAAATGTTACTTTCTTCAGTTATTTACACTCCGTGCCCATATAGTTAAGAGGAAGGTGGGAAGGACTAGAAAATATATATATTACATTTGAATAAATATAATCTCTTTGAGGACAGAAGTTATGTCTTTTTCTAAATATCTTGTTAGGGCCCTGGCTGATTTGGCTCAGCGGTTAGAGCGTTGGCCCGCGGACCAGAGAGTCCCGGGTTCGGTTCCTGCTAAGGGCACGTACCTCGGTTGCAGTTTGTCCCGGGCCCCGGTTGGGGTCCTGTGGGTGGCAACCACTCAATGTGTCTCTCTCACATCGATGTTTCTCTCTCTCTCTTCCTCCCTCTCTCTCTCCCGCTCTATCTGAGGATAAATGCAAAAATGTCCTCCGATGAGGATAAAAAAAATAAAATAAAATAGTTTCCAAAATCTTTAAAAAAAAAAAAAAAAAAAAAAAAGCCCTGGCTGGTTTGGCTCAGTGGTTAGAGTGTCGGCCTGCGGTTCAGAGAGACCTGGGTTCGGTTCCCGCTAAGGGCATGTACCTCAGCTGTGGTTTGTCCCCGGCCCTGGTTGGTCGTGCGGGTGGCAGCCACTCGATGTGTCCCTTTCATGTCGATGTTTCTCTCTATCTCTCTCTCTCTCTCTCTCTCCCCCTCCCACTCTATCTGAACAAAAAATGAAAAAAAAAGTCCTCGGGTGAGGATAAAAAATAAAATAAAATAAATAAATAAATAAATATCTTGTTAGGTACCAAGTATGTATTTATTGTTTTATTGATTTAATTGTTAAATACCAATTAAGGCTGCAAAGTTGAGCATAGGAAATTAAATAGGCTGAGAAATAATCTCCCTCTGAGAGAGTATGCCTTAGCCTATTCATTTAACTTATATAGCATATTTTCTAGTACCTATTACCTTTAATAAGAAAATGGAAAGAAAAAGGGTGAATGTGTTTCAGTTGTCATCACTGTGAAAATCATACATTGGTATAGTCTAGATTTTTGTAAAACTTATCTTTATTGTTGAATGTATTATAGATGTCCCCCCTTTTCTCCCCATTGACCCCATCCTCCCCACTCCCACCCCCTCCTGCCTTCCCCACACTATTGTCTGTGTCCATTGGTTATGCATATATGCATAGAAGTTCTTTGGTTTATCTCTTCCTGCCCCCCATCCCTCTTCCCTTTGAGGTTCATCAATCTAACAATCAATTTGTACTAATTAACCCCTTCATCTTTTCCACCCATCCTCCCAACCCCCCTCCCATCTGGCAACCGACAAAAAATTCTCTGTATCTATGAGTCTGTTCTATTCTGCTTGTTCATTTTGTTTGTAGATTCAATTGTTGACAGACATGTATTTATTGCCATTTTATTGTTCATATATATTTTTTATTTATTTTCTTTATTGATTTTTAGAGAGAGAGAGGAAGGGAGAGGGAGAGAGAGATAGAAACATCAATGTTCTCTCACATCGATTGGCCACCTCCTGCATGCCCCCCACTGGGGATCTGGCCCACAACCTGGGCATGTGCCATGACTGGGAATCAAACCAGAGACCTCTTGGTACATGGGTTGACGCTCAACCACTGAGAACACGGGCCAGGCATTGTTCATCTTTTTTTATCTTTTTCTTCAAGAAGACCCTTCGATATTTCATATAATACTGGTTTGGTGGTGATGAACTCCTTTAGCTTTTTCTTGTCTGGGAAGCTCTTTATATGTCCATTGATTCTAAATGATAGCTTTGCAGGGCAGAGTAATCTTGGTTGCAGGTCCTCACTTTTCATCACTTTGAATATTTTTTGCCACTCCCTTCTGGCCTGCAAAGTTTCTTTTGAGAAATAAGCTAACAGTCTTATGGGAGCTCCCTTGTAGGTAATTAACTGCTTTTAAGAATCTCTCTTTGGCCCTGGCTGGTTTGACTCAGCAATTAGAGCGTCAGCCCGCAGACCAGAGAGTCCCAGGTTCGGTTCCCGCTAAGGGCACATACCTCAGTTGCAGTTCATCCACGGCCCCTGTTGGGGTCATGTGGGTGGCAACCAGTCAATGTGTTTCTCTCATGTCGATGTTTCTCTCTCTCTCTTCCTCCTTCTCTCCCTCCAGCTATATCTGAAGATGAATGCAACAATGTCCTCTGGTGAGGATAAACAAAAAAAAGAATCTCTCTTTGTCTTTAACCTTTTGCATTTTGATGATGATATGTCTTGGTGTGGGCCTCTTTGGGTTTATATTGTTTAGGACTCTCTGTGCTTCCTTTACTTGTATGTCTGTTTCCTTCACCAAATTAGGGAAGTTTTCTGTCATTATTTTTTCAAATAGGTTTTCAATTTCTTGCTCTCTCTCTTCTCCTTCTGGCACCCCTATGATATGATGTGCTTGAAGTTGTTCCAGAGGCTCTTTACACTATCCTCATTTTTTTTTTTAATTCTTTTTTCTTTTTGCTGTTCCGATTGGGTGTTTTTTGCTTCCTTATATTCCAATTCTATGGTTTGCTTCTTGGCTTCACCTACTCTACTATTGATTCCCTGTGAATTATTCTTTATTTCAGTTTGTACATCCTTAATTTATGACTGTGCATCTTTCATTTCTCATTTGCCCCTTTTTATGCTCTTGAGATCCTCACTAGGTTCCTTGAGCATCCTTATAACCAGTGTTTTGAATTTTGCACCTGGCAGATTGCTTATCTATGTTTCATTTTGTTCTTTTCCTGGAGTTTTGTTCTGTTCTTTCATTTGAGACATATTTGTTTCCTCTTTTTGGCTGCCTCCCTGTGTTTGTTTCTATGTTAGGTAGAGTTGCTATGTCTCCTAGGCTTCACAGGGTGGCCTATTGTAGAAGATGTCCTGTAGAGTACAGTGACACAGCCTCCCTGATCACCCCAGCTGGGCCCTCAAGGTGCACCCCTAGTGTGGACTGTACACCCTTCTGTTGTAATTGAGTCTTGATTGCTTTTGGCACATCAATGGGAGGGATTTACTCAGGCTGATCAGCTGCAAGAACTGGTTGTGCCCACTGACCACTGACCACTGACCTCTAACTGCCTTGGAGGATCAGCTGTGCAGGGGAAGATTTACTTCAGCAGGGCTCTGGTACTCACTGAGTCCACACCTTGAGTGTGTCACTTGTGGAGGTGGTTGGGTGGTGGTGCTTTGCCTTGGTCTGAAGCTGTCTACTGGGTGTGCTGGCTCTGGGGCAAGGTCAGCCACTGCCTGTGTTCTCTCTGGGGCCACCAGGCATAAGCTAAAAGGGGGTGACCAGGCATAAGCTACAAAGTGATCTGAAGATGGCTGCTTCTTATGCTGGACTTGGAGGTACCCAGGAAAAGTCAAATTGTGAACCAAGGCCAGCTGCTTCTAGTGCCAGGCCTGGGACCACTTAATGAGAGGTATGGAGCTTACTGAGACCAGATGCTGCTTGTTTGAGAGAATTTAGGAAAATCTGAAGCAGGATCCAAGGTAGGCCAATCCTATGGAAATAGCTTGGGTGGACCTGAAAGTTGGGTGGGGCAGGGCCTCAGGGAATCACCAGGGCAGGGGAAATGGTGTGAGCCAGGTTGCTGAAGTCCCAGATATGGCGCCTGTCTGCCATCCCAGGGAAGGGCTCACCAAAGGAATAGCGGCCTCCGCCAGCACATCTATCTGGCAAAAAGCTGTCTCTCCAGCTCTTGCCCTGATGCCAAATAACTCAGTTCTTCCCCATATGTCTCTGGTGCCTTTCAAGCTGCCTCTCCTGCACTGGAGCCTGGAGGGAGTCCAAGTAAGTCCATGTGTGGGCCCTTTAAGAGGAGCTGCCTTGGGCTCCAGAAGCCTCAGCCTCCCTCAGCCTCAGCCTCCCTCAGCCTCAGTTCCAGCTGGTTTTACAGCCAGAAGTTATGGGGATTCTCTTCCTGATACTGAAACCCTGAGCTGGGAGGCCTGATGTGGGACAGGGACCCCTCACTCCTCAGGGAGGAGCTTCACAGACTAGGTAGCCCTCCTCATTTTTATCCACCACACGTGGGTGTGGGACCAGCCCATCTGTGCCTCCGCCCCTCCTGCCAGTCTCGATGTGGCTGCTTCTTTAATTTTGTAGTTGTAGGATTTCCATTCAGCTCGATTTCAGGTGGTTCTAAATGATGGTTGTTCTGTAATTTAGTTGTCATTTTGATGTGGTTTGGGAGGAGGCGGGTACCACGTTTATCTACATGCCATCTTGACTGAATTCTACTCTTGATTTCTTGATGTGAGTATGCTTATTATCTATTTTTTAACTTAGAATAAAAAAAAACATTTATGTAGTCTAGAGTAACTTAAAAATCACAGTAATCACTATTAATACAAGACAAGACTATTATTCTCTTGTTTAAGGTAACCTCATTCTTTTACCAAAGAACAAAAGAAGACAAAAAATCCCCAATTTCCTACTTTTTATGAATAACACTGTGAGATTGTTTTCTAACTTGATTGCCCTAGGCACTCATTCAAAAAATATTTATTGAGCAGCTACTATGTCATTAACACTGTTGTAAGAGTTGAGACCTAGAAATTCCCATGAACTTCAAATCTGTTATATTTATAGTTTCATTATTTTTAAAGTTAATCAAGATAGCCAAAGTGTCCTTCGATAATGGATTGGATAAAGAAGATGTGGTACATATATACTATGGGATACTTCTCAGCCATAAGAAAAGATGAAATACTGCCATTTGCAACAACATGGTTGGACCTTGAGAATATTATACTAAGTGAAATAAGTTAGTCAGAAAAAGCTAAGAACCATATGATTTTACTCATATGTGGGATGATATAAAACTAAAACTCATAGACACAGACGATAATATGGTGGTTACCAGAGGAAAAATGATGGGGGAGGGGTGCAAGGTAGTACAGGGTAAAGGAGGCCAAATATATGGTGACGGAAGACAATTTGACAGTAGGTGGTGGGCACGCAATGTAATCTACAGATGATGTGTCATAGAAATGTACCCTTGAGCCCAGCCGGTGTGACTCAGTGGTTGAGTGTCGACCCATGCACCAAGAGGTCGCCGGTTTGATTCCTGGTCAGGGCACATGCCCAGGTTGTGGGCCCGATCCCCAGCATGCAGGAGGCAGCCAGTCGATGTTTTCTCTAATCGATGTTTCTATCTCTCTTCCTTACTCTCTCTCTAAAATCAATAAAGAAAAAATATTTTAAAAAACAACCAAAAAAAGAAATATGCCCTTGAAACCTGTATGAGCTTATTAACCAATGTCACCCCAATAAATTAAATAAACAAATAAATTAATCAAGCCTCTCCTATCATCTCCTAAGTCAACAACAATTGAAACATAGCCTTCACAGAGCTGAAGAAGTGGGCGCCTCAGCAGGAGGAGACCTGCTGGTAAACAAGGAAAACTATGGGAACACCCTGTGAAAACTGCAGTTATTATTGCATAGATTTGGAAAAGATTAAACTATTAGATTTAATCATGCCGAAGAACAAGACATTCCTGGTAAGACATAGTCCGGAAGTTGGCTTTAGACACCAAAACATTGGCCAATATGATGGCCTCAGAAACATTCTGATCTAATGCACATCCCTGCCAGACTAAACAATAGGAGTTAGAAAGCTTCTTAATTAATATGGAAGAGACAAGTCTTCTGATACACTACCTACTGCTGAGGCTAGGAACTCTGGAAATATTTCTAATAGCTCTGGGTCCCAAATGAGTCTCTTAGCGTTCGGAGCACACCCCGTGTGCCCATTGGAAACCTAACTTCCAACTAGGCTTATTAGCTAACGTCAGAATGGTGAATGGTGAAAAATAAATTGGTATCATGAATCCATTTGCAGGGGTACAAGTGTCTGTCTGTGCCTCAAAATCCATAACACATGGCACAGAGTAGAATATCTTGGCAATTCTGACTGAGGCCAAAATGGAGGCAATGGAACCATTCGAGGCTAATGTTGGGGGGCGGGGGCACGGAAGCTGGTAGGATTGTTAGTGATTGGTCACCAGTGGGAAGAATGAAAGACTGTATATGAACAAAAAAGCATTATTATTACTCTAAGTTAGAGCTGAAGCCCAGAGACTGGGCAAGTGAAAAAGGCCTGCACAACTGCTAAGTATTTCTTGTCCCCTGTGTGGAAACTAAGGACTTTGACTTCATACCTTTCATCTGTTTTCTTCATGTCCAGGAGTTGTTTCATTCCAACAAATGGAAAACCCCTGTTGCCAATTGTTGGTGTGATGCTGCACCTGATATCTGGGGCATTGGGGTAAGTGAACCTCGGCCTTATAGTCACTTAAGCATTAAGTGGGCAGCTGCGTTATGTTGTGCTTCCTTTAGGTAACTATGGAAACTATAAAAGTGATACTACAGGATACCAGATTAATGTCTTCCTCATTGGCTTTCCAAGCCAATGGGTTCTGTTTGAGATGAAAGGATGAGTCCCAACTGCTGGCACCTCTGTCAACCCAAGTGGGCTCTGAAATGTCCAGCTGTGTTCATCCACTCTATCATCACCATGGTCTGAAATGCTCTGCCTGGATTGTTAGTGATGAGCCAAGAAGACTAGGATCAGATGAGCTGGTAGGGCTATAAAGAGTATAACTGAGCTTCTAGGTGTGCTTATGCATAATAGGGACAGGTTAGGAAAGAAAAGATAGTTAGAAAAAGTGGTTTACATTAAATCGTTGAAGTTGTTAGTGAGAGGACAACCACAATACAAGATGGACCACCGAAAGAAGTGGAGTTACAAGGGCATCATTGTTTCATGGTCTAGAGATGCCTTAAAGACCCTCCAGGTCGACCTCCACCATGGAGGGATGCTGCCAGCCTTCACTTGATCACTCTCCACTTACAGGGACAGGAGTCACCACATTGTCAGCCAGACTGTTATAGTTTTGATCAATTCTAATTATTCAAAGAAGTAAAATCTAGGACACCAGAGAATTCTTCCTGAATAAGAAGATGCTTCAGTGCAGCTTAAAGGATGTAGAGCCAGCTGGATGGAGAAGGAGAAGCAAAGACACAGTGACATAAAATAGCCAAGTAACTCAGAGTAGCTGCAGTGGGTAGACATTTGGTTGATTGTGGCAGAAGAAGGAGGCTACAGGCTTCTGGAGCCAGGTCATGAAGGACCTGTTATGCAAAAAAGCTGAGATATGGGAAAACCTCAGCTTATTGTTTGTCAATTCCAAAGAAATAACCCGGAGGACTGCCTGTGAAAGACATGGATTTATTAGGACTTTTGTGCACACTGGTGGTGGCCAACCAGTGAAGTTTTGCACTAAGTCCCATCCGGCCTGCAAATGGGCCACAGAGGGGGTGAGAGGGAGAGGGCTGGCAGCTGGTGAAACTTTACTGCAACCCAGACTTTCATAATACAAGGTTATATAGAGTACAGAAAACAAACCAAAACAGGGCATGCAGGGGGAGAGGGACGTGCTCACATGCAAGTGTGTGAGATCAAAACACTAGCTGTTTCTCTGCAGTTGTTTACAGTCCAGGTTCACATCCAAGAACAGTTTCTGTTTGGCTGTTTCTTGACTAAGGAGCTGGCCAGGCTCTCAAGGTCGGTCCCATGATCCACTTACTGATGGCCTTCATCCTATTCCCACAGGGTGGGAGGGGGAATTGGAGCTTGAGAAGGGGCCCATGTTCCCATTTACCATATGGGGTCATTAGTGCGAAGTTCACAGTTGAAGCTTTATGCTAAAGTCTTTGGAGAAGCCATTGAGAGATTTTAAGAGAGAGAATGACATAAACTAATGTTTATTTTTAGAAAATAGGTACAATTATGGCAAATAGCTTGAGGAAGCAAAGGGAGCAAACAGACTGAACTCAGAAAGACTAGTTAGAAAACAGACCAAGGTCACAAATGCTGAATTGAGTAATTCAGGTTGGGAACAATGAGACTCTACCCTGGGGCAATAGCAAAAGGCATAGAGAACAGGGAAAGTGAGGACAGTATTGCAGCATTGGAATCTGTAGGCTTTGGTGACCGGTGTGCATGGTGCTTCAGAAGGTGTCCTAGATGACTTCAATGGCTCGGCAAGTGGTGATGTCACTGTCTGATGAGGAGTATGATTTTGGAGAGAAAGTTGGTGCAAACAGGTTTACACATAGTAAACTTGAGGCACTGGGAGCTTTCAAGGGTGGGCATCCAGCAGGTAGGTAGATGCACAAAGTCCCTAGAGAGGTCTTGGTAGAGATAAAGCTGTGAGAATCATCAGCTTGTGTATAAGACTTTGGTGTGGCTCCCCCAGGGGGTGGGCATGTTAAGGGAAAAGGGCAGAGGACTGTTGTCCTTTTCTTCCTCCCTGCTCACATGATACCGATGTAAGACTTTTAAAGTTCTATTGAAGCTCTTTTCAAGGTTCTTCTTGGGATTGTACATAAAAAAACACAAACAAGCCCTGGCCGGTTTGGCTCAGCGGTTAGAGCGTCAGCCTGCGGTCCAGAGAGACCCGGGTTCAGTTCGCGTTAAGGGCACGTATCTCAGTTGCAGTTTGTCCCCAGCCTCTGGTTGGGTTGCATGGGAGGCAGCCACTCGTGTCCCTTTCACATCGATGTTTCGCTCTCTCTCTCTCTTCCTCTCTCTCCCTCCCACTCTGAACAAAAAATGGAAAAGTGTCCTTGGGTGAGGATTAAAAAAAAACAAAAACACAAAAACAAGTGATTTCACCAATGCACAGTGCAGTAGCATTGCTCCCCTCGATTTGATAAGCATGTTTATATTACAACAACCAAGTCAGCATTAGCTTTTTGGCAGCTCATTGCACCATTGGTTCATATGAACTAATGGACAACTGAAACTTTCACATTTAAAAAATAAATTATCAGGCCAAGGGCTCCTCCAACTATTTTTCTGTAATTGATTTTTAGGACCTGATTATACAATTTTACATTTATATACGAGAAGATGACCCTCTCTACCTGCCTTAAATAGGCCTTTACTGCTGTCAGAATAAAGGTGCCATATGTTAGTATCACATAGAGAACGTGAAGAAGTTTCAGAAAATCTCAATGGGTTGAGCATTGTCCCATGCACTGAAAGGTTGCCAATTCGATTACCGGTCAGGGCACATGCCTGTGTTGCAGGCTTAATCTCTGATATGGGGCATGAAGGAGGCAGCAAATGGATGTTTCGCTCTCACATTGATGTTTCGCTCTCTCTCCCTCTCTCTTGCTCTCTCTCTCTCTAAATAAATCAATTAAAAAAAATTTTTTTTGCATGTCCCCTACTGGGGATCAAGTCAACAACCCAGGCATGTGCCCTGACTGGGAATCAAACTGGCAACCTTTCGATGCATGGGACAATGTTCAACCCACTGAGCCACACTGGCCAGGTCTCAATAAAAAATTTTTTTTTGTTGTTGTTGTTTTTAAAAAGAGGACTTAGAGGACGAGGTCAAAGAGATTATGGGACTGAACTCACAACCTTGGCCTATTGGGAAGACGCTCTAACCAATTGACCTACCTGGCCAAGGCTTGTGTTGCCTTTATAAGAAAAAAGACAATAAAATTAAATTTTAATAGAAAAAGAAGAAATACATACTAATTTTGGAGAATTTAGCAACAAACTAAACAAAACTGCCCATAATCCCACTATCAGAAACAACTTCTATTAACATGTTGATAGATTTTCTTTCAGCAGTTTCAACATAAATTATTTTAATAAAAGCATATAATTTTGTATTCTTTTCCTCTAATGTTAAAACATAAGCATTTTTATGGGTGATTTAAAATTTTTTCCCATTTTTGTATTTCTAAAGTCCTCTATACTGAACATGTATCATTTTCTTTTCTTTTCTTTTTAACTTATCTTTATTGTTGAATGTATTACAGATGTTCCTCATTTTTCCCCCATTGACCCCCTCCTCCCCATTCCCGTCCTCCTCCTGCCTTTCCCCACACTGTTGTCTGTGTCCATTGGTTATGCATATATACATATAAGTTCTTTGGTTTATTTCTTCCACTCCCCTACCCTCCTTCCCTCTGAGGTTTGTCAGTCTAGCAACCAATTTTTACTTCTTAATCCCTTTACCTTTTTCCCCCATTCCCCCAACCCCCTTCCCATTTGGCAACCAACAAAATGTTCTCTGTATTTATGAGCATGTTTCTGTTCTGCTTGTTCATTTTGTTTTTAGATTCAGTTGTCGATAGATATGTATTCATTGCTATTTTGTTTGTTCATATTTTTATCTATTTCTTCAATAAGACCCTTCAACATGTCATATAATAATAGTTTGGTGGTGATGAACTCCTTTAAGCTTTTCCTTGTCTGGGAAACTCTTTATACGTCCATTGATTCTAAATGACAGCTTTGCAGGATAGAGTAATCTTGGTTGTAGGTTCTTGCTTTTCATCACTCTGAATATTTCTTTCTTTCTTTCTTTTTTTTTTTTTATCCTCACCCGAGGACACCTTTCCATTTTTTGTTCAGATAGAGTGGGAGGGAGAGAGAGGAAGAGAGAGAGAGAAACATCGACGTGAAAGGGACACATCGAGTGGCTGCCACCCACACGACCAACCAGGGCCGGGGACAAACTGCAACCGAGGTACATGCCCTTAGCGGGAACTGAACCCGGGTCTCTCTGGACCGCAGGCCGACGCTCTAACCGCTGAGCCAAACCGACCAGGGCAACAAAGATATTTTGTGTGCCTATTATTTGCTGTGAGAATACAAAAGAAGTAAAAGATATGGTTTCTAATTTCAAGAGAGACTTTCAGTCTTCATAGGGAAATACAACTTTGTTCCATGAAACAAATCAATAATACAAGCACATTCCTACTAACTGTAGAAACACGTGGTAGAGACATGGTATAGCATAATGGAAATAGCACTAGACTAAGAGCTGGGGGTCTTGGTTGTTTTCCCTGCTACACCATTTATTAACTGCATAACCTTGGATAGATCACTCATTATCTCCCTGATTCTGTTTTCTCATTTGGTAAAATTAATGCTTTGATTTTTGATCACTAAGGTTCCTTCCAGCTCTTTGATTCTGTAACTAAGTGCTATAGGATGCCTAGAAAGGGAGAGATCATTGTGGTTTAGAGTTGTTGGAGGGAAGTTCATGGTGAAGGTGGAATCTGAGCTGAACATGAACTATGAATTAGATTTGGATAGCCAGAGAAGAAGTAGAAAGGCATTTCATATATGGGGAACAACATAAACAAAGGGACCGGCAGAGATAGGTGGAGCAGGCATGCTTGTGAGGTGGACTAGACCAGGCTGTCTGTGGTGGGAAACAGCTGGGGTAGGTTGCCTAGGGCCAGGAAGGATTTAAAGGAGATGCACTGGATTTAGTGAAGCTATTTTAGGGTACTTGCAAAAGACAAGACTGAGGTATTAGTGGCCAAGATGAGCTTCACAGCAGTGGAAAGGCAGAGCAATGGTTGAGAAGTTTCAAGGATAGAATCAGGAAGCTGACTTGGCTATTCAGTCTGGAGGAAAGGAATGAGTCAAAGACACCTCTTAAATTTTTTAAAAATATTTTTGCCCTGGCTGGTTTGGCTCAGCGGTTAGAGCGTCGGCCTGCAGTCCAGAGAGACCCGGGTTTGGTTCCTGCTAAGGGCACGTACCTCGGTTGCAATTTGTCCCCGGCCCTGGTTGGTCGTGCGGGAGGCAGCCACTCAGTGTGTCTCTTTCACGTTGATGTTTCTCTCTCTCTCTCTCTTCCTCCCTCTCCCTCCCACTCTATCTGAACAAAAGATGGAAAAATGTCCTCGGGTGAGGATAAAAAAAAAATAAAAAAAAAAATATTTTTTTATTGATTTTTTTTTTTTTTAGATAGAGAAGAAGGGAGAGGGGGAGAGAGATGGAAACATCAATGAGAGAGAAACATCGATTGGCTGCCTCCTGCACGCCCCCTACTGGGGATCAAGCCCACAACCTGGGCATGAGCTCTGACCAGGAATCGAACCAGCAACCTCTCCGAGCATGGGACAACACCCAGTCCACTGAGCCACACCGGCCAGGCTTAAATTTTATTTATTTTTATTATTTATTTATTTATTTTTCAGGCTTAAATTTTAAACCAGAGAAAGTGAATAAACCAGGTTCCAACCCAGGCTCCAGAGCCTGTAGGAGAGATGCTGGGCTGTTCCAGCAGGCCCGTCTGCCTGCCCTGGGGACGTAGGTGGAGGACTGCTGCGGGTCTACACACACTGCACTCCACTCCCGGGGGCTTTTGCTCAGGACAACTTGCTCTTTCTTTTTCTTGTTAATCCTCATCTGAGGATATTTTTTCCATTGATTTTTAGACAGAGTGAAAGGGAGGGAAAGAGGGAGAAACATTGATGTAAGAGAGACACATTGACCAGTTGCCTCCCACACAACCCTGACTGAGCTGGGGATCAAACCTGCATCCCAGGCACATGCCCTTGACCAGGAATCAAACCTGCAACCCTTTGGTCTGTGGGCTGGCGCTCTCACCGCTGAGCCAAACTGGCCAGGGCACAACTTGTTTCTTTTTAATAAAAAAGTTTTAGTGTGCTTTGAAGTCCTTTTGAGCTTGAAACTTCGAAATTTTATCTGAGTCAAGAAATTCATACAATTTCCTCCAGTCCCCTAAGAAATTAACACATATATTAAATCAGTGGTATCCAAATGTAAAGATATGGAGGAATATGAACATTGGTTTTATATATTCAGATTTTATTAAAATGCCACTCTAAACAGTGTTTGCCTCAGGGAGGGGATCAGGTACCTGGTGGATAGAGGTGAGAGGAAGAATATGATTTATTTCAAGTAAAATACCTAAAATAAGAAGTCTAAACTATTATATCACACTGAAGGAAAATATTTTCTTGGTTTCTTATAATTGTTAATCAACATGTCTTCATTTTTCAACTAATACTTATTTGTCAAAAATCATGTTATGATGCTGTATACTCTGAAAAGGAAGATGAAGTTCCCTACCTTCAGGAATCTCTGGTCTAGGAGAGGAGAAACGGAAGTGAGGAAACAATTATACCGTAATTTTATTAGTCCTGGCTCCAGCAGGACACAGAGGCACACTCAGATGGAATTCAGAAGAGAATGAACTGAGGACTTTTTACAGAAGGACAGATAAGGCTGAGGGAACCAACAAGCGACGCTGAGTCACTCAGGAGCCAGCCATGGCGGGCAGCCATCACCACCTCTAGCCTGATGGAGCCCCAGGGAGAGACAGAGCCAGGGAGGAGGGAATTCCCTGTCAGAGTGACAGCCATAGAAAACACAGCCAGAGCTAAAGTACCAGAGCGCGGAGAGAGCATAGTAAGAAACTTCATCTCTCTGCTCCTACCTTCAGGTGCCTGTGAGGGGCCTGACCCAACAAGTTAGCAAGGGAGCAAGGGAGGCTGATCTTTAGAGGTCAGCCTCTTGGGTTACTTAACAGGATGGACAAGAGTTAGAAGAAAAATGGCAGAGTGGGGTGGTGGTGTCAGAGAATAATCAGCTCAACAATGTTCTGTTCTATAATAGAAGTATAGAGGACAGAAAATCAAAGGAGGCAGGGCGTAAGCACCCCGCCAGAGACTGGGTAGCCAAGGTCTAGCACTTAGGCATAAGCTAGAAGCAGCCCTATTGAATAGGGGCCCAAGTTGGCAGGAGGGTGCACTTGTGAGAGTTCTGTTCAGGAGTAAGACAACTGTAGGTAACAATAACAACAAACTTTACTTAAATAACATAAAATGTGTTTCTCAAAAAGGAAGATAGTCCAAAGGAAGACAGGCACAGAGGCTCAACAATCATCAGGAGCTCAAGCTCCCTCCATCCTTCCAGTCCCCCTTCTAGATGACTCCACTATTCTCAGCACACAGTTTCTATCTCGTGATCCCCCAGCCCTCACCTCAGTGTTCCCATAAGCAGAAAGGAGAAGGAGTGAAAGGGTTATGCTCCCGCCCTTTAAGGACACTTTAGGAAGCTGCAGGCACCACCTTGACTTACATCCTACTGGCCAGAAATTAGTCACATGACCACACCCAGCTGCAAGGAAGTCTTGAAAATAACCTCTTTAAGTATTCCTGTGTGAAGCCAAAAATCAGAGGTTCTATTATAATGGAAGAAGGAAAGAATGGATGTTGGAAGATAGTTAGCAATCTCTGTGAAAGGAAGGGATAACAGCATAGCGATTCTGAGCAGATGCCTTGCTTGAGATGATAAACAATTTTAAATAAACTGGAAGATGTATTTACTAAAACCAGAAATTCAGTCTCCTGCTCACAAGGCAACAAGGTATTATGAGAAAATCCAAGAATTGGAAATTAGGAATGCTGAGTTCTAGTTCCCCATTTGTTATTTACCAAGCAAGGGAACTTAAATCAGTTCACTTTCTGGATCTCACTTTCCTATCTGCAAAATGAGAAGGTTGGACAAATATTCTGTTTAAAGATTTTTCTTTCCATGTATGTCAGAAACATGTTTTCTGTATGTGGGTCCTAAGATTAGCAGAGGCTGTAAAATGATAGGACTTTAATGATTATTTTATTAATTTAGATGATAGTGTTCAGATTTTTGTTCTTGGTTCTTTGCTGCTCTTCAAATATTCTAACATTTTATTCATTGTATTTTGGGAATACATCCATACCCAAATGAAAATATATGTGTATGTATTGCCATCAAAATTTTCAAAGGAATTTTTTTTTTAGGTTTTTTTTTTTTTTTCTCTTTATTGATTTTAGAGAGAGAGGAAGGGAGAGGGAGAGAGAGATAGAAACATTAATGAGAGAGAACATCGATTGGCCGCCTCCTGCATGCCCCCCACTGGGGATCAGGCCCACAACCTGGGCATGTGCCCTGACTGGGAATCGAACCGGCGACCTCTTGGTGCATGAATCTACGCTCAACCACTGAGCCACACCAGCCAGGCTATTCAAAGGAATGTTTTAAAAATTATACCAAATTTTGGGGATCCAACATGGCTGCAGAATAGAGGGAACCTCTGACCACTTGCTCCCAGCACCAGACGGGTTTGCGGCTGAACTGCAGGGCAACCGGCCTGAAACCCAGCTGAAGTGAAGCTAGTCTGAAATGCTGTGAACAGGGGACTCAGAGCAGAGACAGGAGACGCGGAGATGAGCCAGCTCACACAGGGCTCCGCAGGGAAGCCGACGGATATTGTGGCAGCAGAGCCCTGCTCCCTGGGCGGGCATGGGGTCTCAGCCCCATGCAGAGATCTTCAATTCAGAAAAAAGAGATGGGAAGGGGAACCAGTGTAGCACCTGTGGTGGAAAGAAGTGGAGATTCAGTCTGCTTGGGAAGCTCAAACCACAACATCCCAGGCAAAGAGGGATCTCTTTGTTGTAGCACCAGATGGTGAAAAATCCCCTCTGATCTGGTATTGCGGGAGGGGCCATGTGGCAAAACTCCACACCACAGAGCTCAGCCACAGAGGGGGATGATCCATACACTCAGCAGTGACTCTGAGAAGTGCTCCATCCCCTGTAAGAACATTGGGCAGAGATATAGATGAAGGCTAGTCTGTGGGCCTCAAGTGCATGAACCGTGGCCAGCCCCCAACCTGTGAACTTCTAGGTCTGCCCATTCTGCTGTGATCCATGCCAAAGGAGTATGACATGGGGCTATAAATCCAAGCCTGTACTGCTCAGTCTGACACTGTGCGGGACATAGACATTTGACCAATTGGAGCCTGGGCAAGGGGGGCCAGCTGCAGAGAAACACTGGAGTACCTTTTGGTTCCCTCCTACTTTGTGTGGTGACAAGGGGCTGCCAGGAAGCCAGGTGGAGCTGAGATGTTGCCACAGTGTCTCCTGGGTGAGTTTCTGTTTGGGAGACAGGCGTGTGTTGGGCCCTTCAGCAGTATTATGTGGAAGCAGATCTGAGCTCCCCAGTGAATACCTACAGCAGCCCCGCAGTCCTGGGAAGGAGAGGAAGTGCCTGCCCCCACTTCTACAGATTACAAGCACCACCCCCAATGCCAGTCTTTTTAAACCACACAGGCCAGGTCCTGGATACCCCCTGCAGAGCAGAGATCTGTGGGGGAAGGGAAAGCAACTCAGAGCAGGGATATTCAAGGAGTGAGACCTCAGGAAGACCCAGTCTCTGGGCTTAGGAGGCCCTGCTCACTGGACTGTTTCAGGCTGTCTCCTGCTGAGCATCAGGCTGGTGGCCGAAAAACAGGCAGGGGCAGCAACTGATATTGATTGCACCAGAGAATCTACTGGGAGTCCTGTGAAAAGCACACCAAGGGGCCAGTCTTGGGCAATATTAGAGCAAAATCCAGCGAGCACCACAAATAACAGATCCAAAGGGTGAATGCAGTAGGCACTGATATCTGTGCAGGTGAACTCAACTTTTTTTTCTTTGTCCTTTTCTTTATTATTACTTTGTGTATAATATTTTCTTTATCATTATTATTTTTTATTTTTTAATATATTTCATTTTGTTTCTTCTCCTTTTCCTGCTTACATCCCTTATTTCTCTCTATCCTTTTCTTCATCTATTTTTTCTTTCTTTGCTTTTTAAATTTTTATTTATTTATTTTTCCTCATTTTTCTTTTCCTATCCTATATATTATTTTTTTCTTCTTCTTCTCATTTATTCTTTCTTTTTCTTTTCTCTACCTTTTTTCTTTCACACTCTCCTTCTCTACCTTTTTTCTTTCACACTCTCCTCTTTCATTTCTGTCTTTCTGCTCTAATTCTTTTGGTCTCTTGTATCACAGTATTTTTTTTCTCTTTTTTTTTAAAAAAAAATCCTCCCCCCCCCTTTATTGATTTTATAGAGAGAGGAAGTGAGAGGGAGAGAGAGATAGAAACATCGATGAGAGAGAACATCGACTGGCCGCCTCCTGCATGGGGACTTGGCCCACAGCCTGGGCATGTGTCCTGACTGGGAATCAAACCAACGACCTCTTGGTGCATGGGTCGATGCTCAACCACCGAGCCACTGAGCCACACCAGCTGGACTTTTTTCTCTTTTCTTATTCTTTTTTTTGTTGTTGGTGGTGTTCTTGTTCTTGTTATTAGTTTGTGTGTGTGTGTGTGTGTGTGTGTGTGTGTATGTGTGTGTGTTGTTGTTGTTTCTAGTTTGGTCTTGTTTGCTCTTGTTTTGTTCTGTCAGCACCTGTATAATAGTTGCCATGATGTTGTTGGTGTTGAGTCTCATAGTCAGTTAGCCTGAGGGCCAAGCCCACCCATGAACAGGACAACATTAATTCAGAGCCAATTACAATAGGAGGTCCCACATAACCCACACAAGGGACACTCCTAGAGCACCCAGCTCAGAAGGTCAAGGAGCCTCCACCATTCGGTCCCATAAGATACCCACTACAGAAGGTCACTCTCCCAGGACTGAGATTCACAGAAGATCTACTTAATAAATAGAAACAAGCACAAAGAGAGAGCCAAAATGGGGAAACAAAGAAACAGACCCCAAGTAAAAGAACAAGAGAATTCTCCAGAAGAAGCACTAAATGAAATGGAGATAAGCAATTTATCAGATATTGAGTTCAGAGTAATGATTATAAGGATGCGCAACACCATGAAAAAAGACATAGAAACTATGAAAAACAACCAGTCAGAAATGAAGAATGACAGCTGAAATACAGAATACACTGGAAGGAATTAACACTAGATTAGAGGAAGCAGAGGATCAAATCAGCAAATTGGAAGACAGGATAGAAAAAAATCAATCAGAGCACCAAAAAGAAAAAATAAATAAAAAGCAGAATAGTTTAAGAGAACTTTGGAACAACATAAAATGTAACAACATCCACATCATAGGAGTAGCAGAAGGAGAAGAAAGTGAGCAAGGGATAAATAACATGTTTGAAGAAATAATGACAGACAACTCCCCTAACCTGGTTAAGGAAAAAGTCACACAAGTTCAAGAAGTACAGAAATACCAATTAAGATGAACCCAAAGAAGCTACATCATGATTAAAATGCCAAAAAATTAAAGACAAAGAGATAATCTTAAAGGCAGCAAGAGAAAGCAAGTAGTTACCTACAAAGGAGCTCCCATAAGCCTGTCAGCTGATTTCTCAAAAGAAACTATATGCCAGAAAGGAATGGCATGAAGTATTCAAAATAACGAAAAGCAAGGATTTGAAAGCAAGACTACTCTATCCTGCATTTAAAATGGAAGGTGAAATAAAGAGCTTCCCAGATAAAATAAAGTCTAAAGGAGTGTATTACCACCAAACCAACATTGCAAGAAATGTTAAAGGTACTACTCTAAGAAGAAGAAATAGAGAGGGAGAGGAACATAGGCACAAAGAATGAAAATGGCAATAAGCCAGCTGGTATGGCTTAGTGGATTGAGCATTGTCCCATAGACTGAGAGGTCTTGGTTTGATTCCTGGTCAGGGCACATGCCCAGATTGCAGGCTCAATCCCCAGTGCAGGGCATGCAGGAGGCAGCTGATCGATGTTTCTCTCTCATATTGATTTTTCTATCTCTCTCTCCCTTCCTCTCCCTCTAAAAAAAATTAATAAATACATATTTAAAAAAAAGAAAATGGCAGTAAATTAGTATCTATCAATAATAACCTTAAATGAAAATGCATTAAGTGCTTCAGTTAAAAGACATAGGTAGCTGAATGGATAAGAAAACATGACCCACATATATGCTGTCTACAAGAGACCCACCTCAGAACAAGACACACACAGATGGAAAGTGAAGGGGTGGAAAAAAATAATCCATGTAAATGGAAACAAAAAGAAGTTGGTGTAGCAATACTTGTATCTGAGAAAATAGACTTCAAAACAAAAGCCATAACAAAAGACAAAGAAGGTCACTGCATAATAATAAAAGGATCAATCCAACAAAAGGCTATAACTCTGGTAAACATATATGCAGACAATACTGGAACACCTAAATACATAAAAAAAAGAAAAAACCTCTTGGAGGACATTAAAAGAGAGATTGACAGCAACATATTCATAGTAGGGGACTTTAACATCCCACTGACATCACTGGATAGATCTTTCAGACAAAAATTCAACAAGGAAACAGTGACCCTACATGACACACTAGATCAGATGGATTTAATTGATATTACAGAACATTTAATCCCAAAGATGAAGAATATACATTCTTCTCAAGTGCACATGGAATATTCTCAAAGATAAACCACATCTTAGGACACAAAATAAGTCTTAACAAATGCAAAAAGACTGAAATCATATCAAGCATCTTCTCAGATCACAATGGCATAAAACTGGAAGTCAATTACAAAAAACCAACTTAAAAACATTCAAACATATGGAGGCTAAATAGCATGCTATTAAACAGTGAATGGGTAGGCAATGAGATTAATGAAGAAATAGAAAATTTCCTCAAAACAAATGAAAATGAACACTCAAAAACCCCAAATCTGTGGGACACAGTGAAAGCAGTCCTGAGAGGGAAGTGCATAGCATTATAGGCCTACCTCAAGAAACAAGAAAAATCTCAAATAAACAATCTAATCCTACAAGGAAAAAATACAACAAAGAAAGCCCAGAGTAAGTAGAAGAAAGGAAACAATATAGATCAGAGCAGAAATAAATGACATATATATATATATATATATATATATATATATATATATATATATATATAAAAGATAAATGAAACCAAGGGCTGGTTCTTTGAAAAGATAAACAAGATTGATGAAACTTTAGCCAGACTCACCAAGAAACAAAGAGAGATGGCCCAAATAAATAAAATCAGAAATGAAAGAGATGAAGTAACAACTGACATCACAGAAATACAAAGGATTGTAAGAAAATACTATGAACAACTATATGCCAACAAAATGGACAAATTCCTAGAAACATACAATCTTCCAAAACTCATCAGGAATAATCAGAAAACCCAAATAGACTGATAACAACTAATGAAATTGAAGCAGTAATAAAAAACCTCCCAGCAAACAAAAGTCCTGGACCGAATGGCTTCACAGGTGAATTTTACCAAACATTCAAAGAAGAACTAATTTCTATCCTCCTCAAACTACTCCAAAAAATTCAAGAGGATGGAAGACTTCCAAGCTCTTTTTACAAGGCCAGCATGATCCTAATTATAAAACCAAATAAAGACACTACACAAAAAGAAAATTATAGGCCAATATCCCTGATGAACATAGATGCTAAAATCCTAAAAAAAAATTAGCAAATCCAGTGCAGCAATACTTTAAAAGGCTTACACACCATGGTCAAGTGGGATTTATTCTGGAGATGCAAGGTTGGTTCAATATTTGCAAATCAATAAATGTGATACATCACATAAACAAACCGAAGGATAAAAATCACATGATCAGCCTGGCCTTGTGGCTCAGTGGATTGAACATCATCCCATGGACTGAGAGGTCCTGGTTCGATTCCCAGTCAGGGCACATGCCTGGGTTTCGGCCTTGATCCCCAGTTGGGGATGTGCAGGAGGCAGCTGATCAATGTTTCTCACATCAATGTTTCTATCTCTCTCTCCCTTCCTCTCTCTCTCTCTAAAAAAAATAAATAAAAATAAAAAGACCTGTACTCAGAAAATTATAAGACACTGAAGAAAGAAATTTAAGAAGATACAAATAAATGGAAGGATATACGGTGCTCATGGATAGGAAAAATTAACATTATTAAAATGTTTGTACTCCCCAAAGCAATCTATATATTCAAAATGTAATGGCCTATTTCACAGAACTAGAACAACTAATCCGAAAGTTTATATGGAACTACAAAAGACCCTGAACAGCTACAACAATCTTGAGAAAGAAGAACAAAGTTGGAGGAATCACACTACCTAATATCAAACTATACCACAAGGCCATACTAATCAAAAGAGCATAGTACTGGCATAAAAACAGACATAGATTAATGGAACAGAATAGAGAGCCCAGATTCAACCCATGCCTATATGGTCAATTAATATTTGACAAAGAAGGCAGGAACATACCATGGGGTGAAGACAGTCTGTTCAATAGTGGTGTTAAGAAAATTGGACAAATATGTGCAAAAAAATGAAACTAGACTGCCTTCATACACCATACACAAAAATAAACTCAAAATGGACTAAAGACTTAATGTAAGACTTGAAACCATAACAATTCTAGAAGAAAACATAGGCAGTAAAATCCTGGACATTTCACATAATAATATTTTTTCTGATGTATCTCCCTGGGCAATGAAAACAAAAGAAAAAAATAAATGGGACTACATCAAACTAAAAAGTTTTTACACAGCAAAGGAAACCATCAAAAAATGAAAAGCAACCCACTGAATGGAAGAAAATATTTACCAATAATACATCTGATTAGAGATTAATGTCCAAAATTTATAATGAACTTATACAAGTCAATACTAATAAAATAAACAATCCAATTGAAAAGTGGGCCAAGGACCTGAATAGGCACTTCTCCAAAAATGACATACTGATGGCCACAGATACATGAAAAGATGCTCAATGTCACTAATCATCAGAAAAATGCAAATTAAAACCATAATGAGATATCACCTCACACCTGTCAGAATGGCTATCATTAATAAATCAACAAACATTGGCCCTGGCCAGGTAGCTCAATATGCCCACTGGTAGATATGCCAAAGTTTTGGGTTCGATCCCTGGTCAGGGCACATACAAGAATCAACCACTGAATGCATAAATAAGTTGAACAACAAATCGATCTTTACTCTCTCTTTTTATTCCTCTTTCTCTCTAAAATTAATCGATAAAAAAGTTTAAATAAATAAATAATTAACAGACAAATGTTGGCGAGGATATGGAGAAAAGGGAACCCTTGCACACTGTTGGTGGGAATGCAGAACGGTGCAGCTATCGTGGAAAACAGTATGGAGGTTCTTAAAAAAGTTAAAGTGGGCCCTGGTCAGTTTGGCTCAGTAGTTAAGAGTGTCAGCCCTCAGACCGAAGAGTCACAGGTTTGATTCCATGTCAAGGGCATATACCTCAGTTGCAGGTTCGATCCCCGGCCTCAGTCAATGTGTCTCTCTCACACTGTTTTTTTTTTTTTCCTTCTCTCTCTCTCTCTCTCTCTCTCTCTCTCTCTCTCTCTCTCTCTCCCTTCCTCCCACGCTATCTAAAAATCAATGGAAAACTATCCTCAGGTGAGGATTCAAAAAAGAAGAAGTTAAAATGTAACTGCCTTATGACCCTGCAATTCCACTTATGGGTATATATTTGAAGAAACCCAAAACACTAATTCAAAAGAATATATGTACCCCTATGTTCACTGCAGCGTTATTTACAATAGCCAAGGCGGTACATATATACAATGGAATTTTACTTGGCCATAAAAACGAACAAAATCTTACCATTTGTGACAGCCTGGATGGACTTAGAGGATATTATGCTAAGTGAAATAAGTCAATCAGAGAAAGACAAATACCATATGATTTCACTTATATGTGGAATCCAAAGAACAATATAAATGAACAAACAAAACAAAAACAGAATCATAGATACAAAGAACAGACTGATGGTTGCCAGAGGGGAGGGGAGTTGGGGGACTGGGTGCAAAAGTTGAAGGAATTAAGAAATATAGGATTGGCCCTGGACGGTTTGGCTCAGTGGTTAGAGCGTCGGCCCGTGGACCAGAGAGTCCCAGGTTCAGTTCCCGCTAAGGGTAGGTACCTCGGTTGCAGTTTGTCCCTGGCCCCAGTTGGGGTCGTGTGGATGGCAACCACTCAATGTGTCTCTCTCACGTCAATGTTTCTCTCTCCCTTTTTCTCCCTCTCTCCCTTCAGCTCTGTCTGAAGATAAATGCAAAAATGTCCTCAGGTGAGGATTAAAAAAAAAAAAAAAAAAAGGAAGTACAGGATTGGTAGTTATAAAATAGTCACGGGGATGTAAAGTACAGCATAGGCAATATAGTCAATAATATTATAATATCTAAGTATGGTGCCGGTGGGTACTGCAAATATCAGGGGGAACACTTTGTAAGTATATGATTGTCTAACCACTATGCTGTACACCTGAAACTAATACAAAATAATATCAAGCCCGGCTAGTGTGGCTTAGTGGTTGAGCATCAACCCATGCACCAAGAGGTCGCCGGTTCGATTCCCGGTCAGGGCACATGCCCAGGTTGTGGGCCCGATCCCCAGTAGGGGCATGCAGGAGGCAGCCAATCAATGTTCTCTCTCATCAATGTTTCTATCTCTCTCCCTCTCCCTTCCTCTCTCTCTAAAATCAATAAACAAAAAAAATTTTAAAAACCAAAATAATATCGAATGTTAACTGTAAATGAAAAAAAAAAGTTGAGTAAAAATAAATAAATAATTTGTCTCTGCCAAAATTAGAACAGAACTGAAATTATTGTAAAGAAATTGGGGCTATCCTTCAATGAATAAATATTTAAGACTGTCAGACCTCGAGTAAATTGATTCAATTCAGTTTAATTCAATTTAATTCTCCTCAAAAACCATATAAGCATATACTTGGTGCTAGGAACTGTGTTAATTTTCAGAAACACAGAGATATTTCAGATATGGACACTGTCCTCAAACAGCTTGGAAAATCAGAAGACAGATACGTAATTTAAATTGACTGTTCTCAGTATTGCCTGGCCTGTGTGGCTCAGTGGTTGAGCGTCGACCCATGCACCAAGAGGTCCCAGTTCGATTCCCAGTCAGGGCACATGTCCAGGTTGTAGGCCAAATCCCCAGTGGGGGGCATGCAGGAAGCCGCCAATCAATGTTCTCTCTCATCAATGTTTCTATCTCTCTCTGTTTCTCCCTTCCTCTCTCTCTCTAAAATCAATAAAGAAAAAAAAATATTTTTAAAGAGTTCTCAGTACTAAGGCAAATGGAGGGTATGACTGTAGTCTCATGAAATGAGTCTAGTAAGTAATAATACAGGCATTTTACTGTGGCCAGAGTTTACCACCAGCTCAGCACAGTTGCACACTCTAAAATACAGGATCATTTAATCCCAAAGTGGTTTTGTGGGTAGTGATATGATATATTAACACATACCTTCATACCTTCCTGATCTGAACTCACAGACCTCCATCTGAGTTTCCTAAAATTACTGACACTCCTAAGCTGTAGTATCCCAAGAAGAAAGATACATTTGATGTGAATCCCAAGAATAATTTATTTGCTGAGATGGACTCTCCATAGTCAGTGTCTTCCAAGTCAACCGCCACAGGGAAGCCCTGGTTTCATTTTTTTCTACCAATGGGCTGAGACCTGCTCTGTAGAATCAGAACTGTATAGTTTGGTTCCCTCATTTACATAAAATTGACCTAATTGAGACCCTGGGTGGGAACTTTCACTACAAAAGACTGCATCTCTGCCCTGGCTGGTGTGGCTCAGTTGGCTGAGCCCAGAGAGGTAGATGGCTCCTGGTCAGGGCACATGCCGGGGGTCACCAGCTTGATCCCCAGTAGGGGGCATGCAGGAGGCAACTGATCGATGTTTCTCTCTTTCCCTTTCCCTTCCTTTCCCTCTAAAATCAATAAAAACATTTTTTTTAATTAAAAAAGAAAGAAAGAAAGGAAAGAAAGAAAGAAAGAAAGAAAGGAAGGAAGGAAGGAAGGAAGGAAGGAAGGAAGGAAGGAAGGAAGGAAGGAAGAAAGAAAGAAAGAAAGAAAGAAAGAAAGAAAGAAAGAAAGAAAGAAAGAAAGAAAGAAAGAAAGAAAGAAAGAAAGAAAAAGAAAGAAAGAAAGGAAAGACTGATTCCCTTTGTCTCAGTGGAACACAATTTTCAGTTGCTACCTGAATCTGTCTCCTGGGTTGTAGCTCCCTTTGCTCAAATAAGTGCTTATTATTCTTTATTACAGCCTAAAATTAGTTTTGTTTTACACAGCCAGAAACAAATATTTTCCAAACGATCTGGACTCTTACTATAGAATCAAAGCACTTGCAGGCTCTGGATCAGCCTGCTTGGGTCGAAACTTGGCATGCCAGTGAGCTAGCTATTGTAAGCTCAGAATCTGCTTGATGTTCTTTTGTTTCCCTTGTTTATTTTCCTTTTGTCTTCCCTTACTTTTTAGGAAAGTTTCTCTGGCAAGTTGCCACTACTCCCCAACTGTGTTGAAAGAAAGGAAGAAGGCTTGAAGCGTTTCCACACTTGGGCCGGAGGGAGATGAGAAGGAGACTTGGTATCAACTGAGGCAACCAGAGCAGTGCCGTCTGGACCCAGCCCCTCAGGTGTGCCAATTACAAGTTCCAAGTACACTGGGGACACTCCTGTGACTTCACCACAATGTCTGCCTCTGAGAAGTGAAGAGGAGGAGAGTCTAAGAACGCTCCCTAACGACACGGGGGGCACATCAGAACGTGGTCATCATTGTTGCGTTGGCAAATTCATTCCCTCAGCACAGAAGAATGAAGCAGAGTCCAGTTTTTAAAACTTTATTTAATTAAGGAGATGGAACTTGGAAGTTAGTATTATGTTAAAATCAGTACTAAAAATACTAGTACTTAAATGCTATTTAGTTAGTAATTTATTTCATTTATACCCCACCTCTTTAAAACAAAAAAAGGCTTACAACATATTCTTGTAAGAGTTGTGTGAGTCAATCACATTGTAAACATTCAAGAAAAACAGAGGCTAACATGTAAAGATATGGCGCAATGAATTGTTTGATGAGAATGATCACTACTTAGAATTTTTTCTTTATACTTTTCTGTTTTTCAAATTATTCATAATAACATAAATAACTTTTACAATAGGGAACTATTATTTGTAAACTTAAACAATTAAACGAATAGCCCTTCTTATTTTTTCAACTTTCTACTTTTCTAATTTTTTATATAAGCATGAATTTTTATAATAAAATATTTTTAAATCACTCCAAACTCTGTATGTCCTTAACATCCAAAGTCCACACTGTTAATAGGTACCATCCAGACATCTGAGTGTCGGAGTGTCTGAGTGTGACCAGTGAAGACTGACCATCATGGTGAAGCTAGGAACAAGTCAGTCTTTTGGTTTTCGGATTTAGTCATAGAGAAGCCTGAATGAATATTGACAGCTATTTGTAGCCTAGCCTTTTGACCTCTGGAGAAGCCCTACTGTGCTGGCCAAAGATGCCCTCTATTATTATTATTAATATTAATTAATTAATTTTTATCTTTATTGTTGAAAGTATTACAGATGTTTCTTTTTCCCCCATTGACCCCCTCCTCCTGCCTTCCCCACGCTGTTGTCTGTAACCACTGGCTATGCATATATGCATAGAAGTTCTTTGGTTTACCTCTTCCTGTCCCCCCTCTCCCCTGAGGTTTGTCAGTCTGGTCCCAACTTCCATGTCTCTGGATCTATTTTGATGGTCAGTTTATTGTGTTCATTATATTCCACAACAAGCGAGATCCCATGGTACTCTCTCTGACTGGGTGCCCTGTCCTGTTGTCACAGGTGCCAAGCAGGTCTGCCTGCTGCTCCTGATGCTCAGTGCTGCAGAATGGTGCTTAAAGCCGAGCTTCGTGGACAGCTCGCTCCGCCTGCATCCAGTTTATACATAGGAATTGTTCATGTACACTGCTCTTAGTCATCCTCTCTCTGTCTTGCTCAGTGAATGGCATTGCAAAACATCTGGCTCCTGTTCAGGTAAACCAGTTGTGTTCTTGCACCTTCCTTGTTGGTGATCTTGTTTGTTAAGTATGACTCAAGAATGAAGTGATGAAACTATTAAAGAAATTAGCGGTGAGGTCCAGGGAAGGCAAAAATCATACAAACATAGAAAAACCTTACCTTGGCACTGTAGGTTTTTAACATGGTTTGAAATTATATGTCAGCTATGGTGACACCACGCATACTGTCCCTGCAAGCTCCCCAAAAGGCAACAGTCCTCCCTCAGGATGTTTGCTACTTAAGCTTTCAGAGCATTCTGGAACATTAATTAAGTTGGGGCAACTGTTTTTCAGATCTGAATTGCCTGCTTACTAATGTCCTAAGCTTAACGGAGGATTTTCCTGGCATATCTTGTCATGTTTGCTTCGTGTTTTATTGTTAGTCTGGCCTGACTTTTCAAACTGGACTGCTAATGCCTGATGATTAGACACTGAAAGTTTGAAAAGGAGATGGTTAGAGCAAAGAGACAGTGTGGTGTAGTGGAAAGAACACCAAAATGGGAATTAGGAGACCAGGATTTTTGCTCCAATTTCCCTCCTATATTTTATTATGAAAAATATCAAACATAGAGAAAAGCTGAAAGAATTATACAGTGCATGTGTATACCTGCTATACACACACACACACATATATATTCTACAATTAACATTTTGTTCTATTTACTTTTCTGCTTATCTATTCCATGTAGACATATATATCAATTGATCTTATTTTTGGATACATTTCCAAGTAAGTTGCAGACATCAGTATAGCTCACTTCTAAACTCTTCAATACGCATATTAATAACTTAAGTTCAGTAGTTATTTGTGGTTCTTTTTTTCTTTTATGATTCTTTTTAAGTACAATTTACATACAGTGAAATGAATAAACCTAACTGTTCTACCCAATGAGGTTTGACAGATGCATATAACTCTGTAACCCAAACTACTATCAGAATATGAAATCCTGCCCTGGCTGGTGTGGCTCAGTGGGTTGGGCATTGTCCTGTGCACTGAAAGGTTGCCGGTTCGATTTCTGGTCAGGGCACATGCCGGGGTTATGGGCTCCATCCCTGGTAAGGGGTGTGCAGGAGGCAGCTGATTGAAGTTTTGCTCTCACATCAATGTTTCCCTCCTCTTTCTCTAAAGTCAAAAAAAAAAAAAAAAAAAAAAGATATAGAATATTACCATCATCCCAGAAAGTTCCCTCCTCATATACTTTCTAGTCAATTCAAATGCCCACCCTCCCAGAAGGAACTGCTGTTCTGATTTTTTTTCTTTAGATAAGTTTTGCCTATTCTAGAACTTCATCTGAAGGGAATCAGAAAAATAAATAAAGTTAAAAAAAAAAAAAGGAATCAACTGTACATATTTTTTGTGCAAGGATTCCTTCACTCAGCATGCTTTTGAGATTCATCTATGTTGCTACATATTTGTTCTTTTTATTGCTGAATAGTGTTTTATTGTTTTAATATTCCATATTTTGTGTACTCATTCTTCTGTTGATATTTAGGTTATTTCCAAGTTTTGGCCATTATGAATAAAACTACTATAAACATTCTGGTACAAGTCTTTTTGTGGGTATGGGCTTTCATTTCTCTTGGGATATAGAAGAGGTTAAAAAACTGTTAAAACTTTTCCCCATGTAATTGTATAATTTTACACTCCCACTAATAATATTTGGAAGTTCTAATTGCTCCACATCCTTTTCAACATTTAGTGTTCTCAATCTTTTTAATTTAATAGATATAGAGTAGTATTGCATTGTAGTTTTAATTTGCATTTCCCTAATGACTAATAATTTTGAGCATGTTCTCCTGTGTTTATTTGTTTATATATATATCTCTTTGTGAAGTATCCTTTCAAATATTTTATCCAGTTTTTAATTGGTTGTTTTGATTGAGTTATGGGCATTCTTTATCTATTCTGGAGGCAAATCTTTTGTCATATATAATGTAAATATATATACATATATATTTATTTATTATATTTTAAAACATTTTTATTTTTAATAATTTCAGACTTCCAAAATATTGCTAAAATAGCAATGAGAATTCCTATACAGCCTTCACCCATATTCCCCACAGGTTAGCAGTTTACCCTACTTGCTTTATCAATTATTCTCTCTCTCTCCTCCTACTCTCTCTTTATATATACATATATAGTCATCCCCTGCCAGTTCGTGCTTCGACTTTCGCGGCTTCCCTCTATCGCAGTTTTTTCAAATATATTCATTAAAAAGTTAATCGAGACAGTGAAAATGATACAGTGCGCGCTCGGTTGTCTGAGTCAATTATACACCCCTGTATTACAATTAAAATTAAAATTACTGTACGTATGGACTGTAGGCCTATGTATTCGAGCACCCCAGGAATCCTTCAACGCCAGGTGCAACCGCTAGAGTCTGGAATGGATTAACGGTGATAAACGAGGGGTGACTGTATATGTATATATACATACATGTGCATATATATGTATAGATAAATGAATGGATATCATTTTTTCTGATATCTTTGAAAGCAACTTGCAGACATGGTGTCTTTTTACCTCTAAATCCTTCAGTGTATATTTCCTTTTTAAAAAATATATTGTTTGCCTTGGCTGGTGTGTCTCAGTGGTTAGAGCATTGGCCCATGCACCAAAGGGTCTTGGGTTTGATTCCTGGTCGAGGGCACATACCTGGGTTGTAGGTTTGATTCCCTGCCCTGGTCAGAGTGCATGTGGGAGGCAACCAATTGATGTGTCTCTCTCACATTGATGTTTCTCTCCCCCTCCTCCTCCTCCTTCCACTCTATCTAAAAATTGATGGAAAAAATATCCTCGGGGGAGGATTAACAACAATAAAAAAAGTTCATTATTTTATATAACAACAGTACAATTATCAGATTTAAGAAATTAACAATGGTATAATACTATTATCTAAACTTTGACCTTACTCAAACGTTCACAATCATTCCATTAATATTGTTCATTTGGTCCAAGATTTTATCTAGGATCACATATTTCTTCAGCTATTATGTCTCTTTAGTCTCCTATAATCTGGAACAATTTCTCAGCATTTCTTTGTCTTTTATAACCTTGAAACTTTTGAAAAGTACACAACAAGTAATTTATAGAATTTTCCTCATTTTGGGTTTGTCTGGTGTTTCCTCATGATTAGATTGAGGTTATGCATTTTGTGGACAGTTTTACCACAGAAGGGAGGTAAGATCCTCCTCAGTGCATCCTATCAAGAGGTTAATGATGTTCATTTGTTCCATTGCAGCTGATATTAACTTGAATCATTTCGTTAATGTAGAATCTGCCAGATTTCTCCACTGCAAAGTTACTATTTTCTCCTTTGTACTAATAGATATTAATTAGATATATATTTTGCAGATTTTCTTCTCAGTCTGTGGCTTGCTTATTCTTTTCTTAATAGTATCTTTTGATGAGAACTTTTTAATTTGGATGAGTCTAATTTGTCAAATTTTTATGGTTATTGTTTTTGGTTTCCTCTCTGAGAAATATCAATCTCCCCTTAAGTCACAAAGATATTTTCCTATGTTTTTTTCTAGAAGCTTTATAATTTTAGTTTTTACATTTTGGTCTCTAATCCATTTTAAATTAGTTTTTATGAATGGTGTGAGGTAGAGGGGGTCAAGGTTGATTTGTTCCCATAAGGATATTTAGTTGTTTCAACACCATTTGTTGAAAATACTTTACTTTCCCAACTGGATTGCTTTGGCACCTTTATTCAAAATCAAATGACTTATGTGTGGTCTACTTTTGGATTCTGTTTTCTTTCATTGACCTGTATTATCCTAACTAGGCCCAATTTTTATATGACTTGTATAACTGGTCAATTCAACATAACCAGTCTCTGGGACTTAGTTTCCTTATTTACCCAATGAATTATTGTACTACTTGATATGTGAGGCCTCTAATATCTATAAAATCCTACAGTTCTTGGTTCCTAGCGTTGCAACACTCTATTTGTGCTGATCATTTTTTATATTGATTCAATAGCTCACTTGTTTTGAAAGTTATATTAATGTGAGGACTGCCTGAATTCCCTCTCTTTCTTATAACTCTAGTGTCTTATTTCTGTCTCAGGATTTCAGAAAAGTGTTTTCTATTATTTAATGTTGATTAGAACGAGTAACATGCCCTGCTGTGTCTGCTGGTTTCTCTGCTAGGAGTGTCAAATAAACAGAGACACCTGCCAAAAGTTAGGACCAATTATAACAATTGGGTGTTCTGTAAGTAGGGTAACCATATAGTACTTTATCTTCCAAAATAGGGCACTTTTGAGATTGAAGGAGAGGCCATTATTAAGAACTACGCCAGGACAACAGATATAAACCAGGACTGCCCTGGGATGTATGGTAGTCCTGTCAATAAACCTCCTAGAATTCAGTCAAAGTCATTCATTCCACAGCCATTTTTCAAATGCCTAAGTGCCAAACTCTGTATTGGGTGCTGGAGATTCTCAGACAAAGTGTCACTGAAGGGGTTGGAGGTGGCAGAGGGTATGTTGTAGAGGCTTTCAGGTACCAAGTGAGCAATTGGGATAATGGACATAACAGTATCAATAACAAATTAGATTTGCATAGTCTTTTAGGGAATTGTAAAAAATGAGGATGCCTGCCTGGAATAAAATAGAGAGCAATGGTGTCCACATAGCTGGAAGAAATGAGAACAGCAATCCATAAAAGAGATGAGCAGTCAGCTCCTCATACAAGTTCCATGGAGGCCAATCAACAGCTGTTCCCAAGGTCTCGGTTCTCCACCCACTTCTCTTTCTGCATTCCTCCCAGATGACCTCATCCATACCCAGGGCTTCAAAGGACAGTTACTTGCTGGACCTCTTAAATGGGTATGCTAGCCCTGGGCTTTCTGCTGAACTACAGGTCTCATTATTCACCTGCTTATTGACTCAAACTCAATACATCTATTAACATTTCTAACCTCTCACCAAATCTGCTCTCCTCCTGTGTTCTCTATTTTAAAGAATGTCTTCTCTGTCCACCCTATTGCTTACATACCAGAAACCTAGGAATCCTTCTATTAACTCCTTCCTAGCTCCATGTCATGATTCTACCTTCCTTTATATCTTCTGAACCCATCCCCTCTCCTCCATTCTCACCTCGGTGGTGGCTCTTGTCACTTCCAACCTGGATTCCACAGCCTCCCAACTCTTCTTTCCCTGGCCGCTGGCCCCCTCCGATCTACCCACCACCCTGCAGCTAATGTGAGTTTCTAAAATACACATCTAAGCACCTCATTCCCCTGCGTAAAACCCTTCAGTGACTCCCACATTGCTTAAAGATCCCATTTCTTAGCTTAGCAACCAAAGCCCTTGTCAGTCAGATCCATGACTTTCTCTGGCCTTGCTCCACATGCCTCGCTCACACAGCTTTCACTAGTAGCCATTCAAAAGCCACTCGAGTTTCAAGTTGTTGGGCACCTCCGCACTCCGGCGCTGGCTGTCTCCCTCCTCACCATGCCCCTTCTTTGATTGGCCCCTCTGAAAAGCTCTTCAAAAGCCACTCCTCTAAGTTTCAAAACACAACTTTTCCACAGCACATTTGAACCTTTGTCTCTCTCACTAGGCCAGGGCTTTTCAGCTTCGGCACTATTGACACTTTGGACCAGACACTTGTTTGTTTTGTCTCCGGACATTGCCAAACGTCCCATGGGGAGTAAAATTGCCCCAATTGAGAGAACCACTGCCCCAGATTGTGAGCTCCTTTGGGGCAGAAACCATGTCTTACTTGATCTGCATTCCTGGTATTTCCCATGGTGCCTACGAGGCTGTAGAGACTCAATAGATATTTATTGAATATATAATAAGTGAAAGAAAAAAGAAACGAATGTTCTTCTCCTTGATTGCTGGTGGGACAGTTAAATGGTACAACCGCTAGTGAAGACAACTTAGCAATATCTATAAAAATTACAAATTAATATACCCTTCGATCCAGTCATTTTCCTTTTAGGGATTTCTTCTATGGCTATACTCATATATGTGTAAAATGACAAATGTTCCAGGTTATTTATTGAAGCTTTGTTTTAAAAACAAAAGATGGGAATTCTAATTGGCCACCAGTGGGACACTCTTTGAATAAATCATGGTCCTTCACACAGTGGAGGGCTATGCAACTGTAAGAGAGATGAAAAGTCCTCTATAGTGATATGGAATGACCTCGATGACGCATTATGAAATTTTAAAAAGCAAAGTGCAGAATGGACTATTTGTGTAAAACAGGGGGATAAGAATATATATCTGTACTCATTTGTATATACATAATGAAACTCTGGAAGGATACAAGATACCAGTAATAGCAGTTGTCTGTGTATGTGTTAGGAGTGAGGGTGGGAACTGGGCAGTGGAAGGAAGATGTTACACTGTGTATCTATTTATACTTTCTGATTTTTATACCTTATAAATGCATTGCCTATTTGAAATAATTATTTGTATAAGAAAGGCAGAAATTTTTTATGGAATTTATATGTAATAAACTGTACAAAATTCTAACAAATAACTGGTCAATTCAATAGATAAAATTTTATTATAATAATAATTGCTACAAAGAAGAGTTCTATATTAAAATATAATGAAATATTTTCAAATCCATGTTCATTCATGTCCCATATAAAAATACTAAGTACATCTATTTATAATACAGTTTCCTCTAAAGAAAGTTTCTGTGCAACAAATATTTTCTCTATTCCAATGTAACAGTAAGTGGTTTGCTTTTTTTTTTTTCCACCTAATCGTTCCCTTGGTATTTACTGAGAAACTACTTAGTGCAAGACAGAGCAGTAGATGTTTTGAGGGCTATGAAATGAATAAGACACAGTCCCTGTTTTTGAGTAGTGTGTGACCTGATCAGAGTGTACACATTCCCCTGCCTGGATTCTGCACTTTGCTAGAGCCTTTGCCCAAATGTTACATCATACTCTGACCCCTCCTTCTAAAATAGCTCCACCATCCTCTTACTATCCATTTCCTTATTCTCACTTATTTTTCTTCATATTGCTCATAACCATCTGACAAATTACATAATTATTTGATTATTGTTCATCTTCTCCAACTAGAACAGTACCTGACCCATAGTAGGCTCTTAATAAATACTGTTTGTTGCATAAATGAGTAAATGGGCTGAGAAGAAAGGAGTGGCTGCAGCATCTCATATTATAGGAGACGGTGTAAACACTACACAGGGTCAGAGAAGATAGACACGCGGACTTGCCCTGGCTCCCAACTACCTCAGTTGGTTGGAGCATCCTCCCAAGCACGGAAGGGTCGCAGTTCGATTCCCGATCAGGGCACATATCCAGGTTGCTGATTTGATCCCCCATAGGGGTGTGTATGGAAGGCAAGGGATCGATGTTTCTCTCTCTCTCCTTCTCCCTTCCTCTCTCCCTAAAATCAATAAAAATAAATAAATAAAAAGACACATGAACTTGAAGACTTGGAGATTATACACATGAGTTTGAGATGGGGAAGGTGAAGAGTCACCACAATGAAGTACAGGTCAGAGATCTCAGGCATGCTCTACATTGGTCAGAAGTAATCCTTAACCAACTAATAGAAGGCTAGGTGGGATCTGCCTGACAAACAAAAGGTATACTTGAATTCTGCACAAAGATAACTGAGTAGAATAAGAAATATAAGCCAGTGTAAATTTACTTAAAATTTTAGTAGTCTTCAACTGTCCTTGTAGGGTGATGTTCTGTTATCTTAATAAATGGGAAACAGAACTCTGAGTGCTGCTTAGGACCTATTTAAATTCCCTTGATTGTAATACACCTTTGCCTACTTTCTTTGGCTTCAGCTAAAGGGAAGAACTGAGACTTTCATGAGATTGCGCTGAACTTTCCTTAAAGGCTTGCTCAGTGGACAGTTGGGGTTTGGCTTGTGTTCTTTTTTTTTTTTTTTTTTATTTTTTTCATCCTCACCCGAGGACATTTTTTCATTTTTTGTTCAGATAGAGTGGGAAGGAGAGAGAGAGAGAAACATCGACGTGAAAGAGACACATCGAGTGGCTGCCACCCGCACGACCAACCAGGGCCGGGGACAAACTGCAACCGAGGTACATGCCCTTAGCGGGAACCGAACCCGGGCCTCTCTGGACCGCAGGCCGACGCTCTAACCGCTGAGCCAAACCGGTGGCTTGTGTTCTTTTCCAGCCACCTGAATGGCAGGTTGAATGAGCTTAATGGATCCGAGATACGGCAGAGAAGGCTGGTGACCAATGCATTTGCCACCTTGTTTCCAGAACAACCCCATGAGTGAAAACCTTCTTGTCATGCTTGATTGACCTTGTTAAAGAGATCTGGGCAGGTACAATAGTCCAGTGTGGAGTGTGTGCCTTTACACAACACAATATTGTGAAACCAGAGCCTCATTTTAGACTATCCCTTTCAGGATTCACTTCATGGTGCTGATTCTCATTTTCCATGACCTGTCATTAATACTGGCGCTTTTGACCACCCCTCCCTGAAACTCCTCTATCCCATGATTTCAGTGACCCAACCCTGTACCACTACTTTCAAAGCAAAATAGAATGGGGGTTAAGAAAATGGTGTTGGAGTCAAATGGCCAGTGTTTGACTCTGGGCTCTGAGCCTTGCTGGATGAGTTGGGCAAATTGCTTAAGCTCTCCAACTCTCAGTTTCTTCAAGTAATAGTACTTACCCTATTAATTTGTTGTGAGAATTAAATAAATTAACACTTGTAAACACTTAGAATAGTGCCTGGGACAGAATAATCACTTAACACTAGTTATAATAATAATAATAATTTTTAAATTTAATTTAATTTTTTAATCCTCACACGAGGATATTTTTCCATTGATATTTAAATAGAATGGAAGGGGGTGGGGAGAGAGAAACATCAGAGTGAGAGAGACACATCAGTTGGTTACCTTCAGCACAACTCCTACTGGGGCCAGGGATCAAACCTGCAACACAGGTACGTGCCCTTGACTGGAAACCGAACCCGAGTCCCCTCAGTCCACAGGCCAACACTCTAACTGCTGAGCCAAACTGGCCAGGGCACTAGTTACAGTTATTTTACCTTTTAATTCCCTTTCAGTTTTCTTCTCTGGCTCCCTTCCAGTTCCATGATGATGACTGCAACTTGCCTGTTTATCTTCTTTCTTCTGTGCATTTTCTTTCTTTCTTTTTTTTTTTTTTTTGCATATGTAGTCCTTTCCACAGCTCATTCAGAATTTGTATGGGGCCCTGGCCGGTTTGGCTCAGCGGTTAGAGCGTCGGCCTGCGGTCCAGAGAGACCCGGGTTCGGTTCCCGCTAAGGGCATGTACTTCGGTTGCAGTTTGTCCCCGGCCCTGGTTGGTCGTGCGGGTGGCAGCCACTCGATGTGTCCCTTTCATGTCGATGTTTCTCTCTCTCTCTCTTCCTCTCTCTCCCTCCCACTCTATCTGAACAAAAAATGAAAAAATGTCCTCGGGTGAGGATAAAAAAAAAAAAAAAAAGAATTTGTATGGGAAGGACTGTGAACTCTGCTAGTTCTGATTTTCCTCTGAGCCCCAGCCTCATTTCTAGTGCCTACCTGACATTTAACCTAACAGCACTGAAATCAACACTCCTAGATCCTAACTCATCATCTCATGAAAATATATTCTTTGAAGTCTCCCCAAATGTCCATGTCCAGTTAATAAATCTCTTATAATCCTCTGCTTATCTCCTTTTCATTTCCAATGCTACCCCCTAATTTCAGCCTTTCTTTCTTCATACCTGGCCCAATTCAACTGCCTCTAGTTTTTCCTATCTGCACATCACCACTCATTAATCACAAACTGTACAATAAATGTCACATGATTCTTCTACTAGGAAACTTTTAGAACCTCCCTCTTATCTAATATATAAAATCCAAATTCATAACTTGGCCTTTAAGGCTCTCCTGGCTCTGGCTCCCGACTACATCTCCCAACTTCTTCCCCACGCTGCTGCCGCCTTGACTGCTTTAATCTTTGTGTCTTTGCTACATCACTCAGCTTAAAATGGCTCTTGACCCGACTCCAGCTATTGAAATCTTAAATCCTACTCAACCTTTAAAGCCCAGTGTACATAACACTTCTTCCAGGAGGCCTTTCCTGATTTCTCTGTCCTCTTAAGCTCTTTTAATTAATTAATTAATTATTATTTAAAAAATTTTTTTTCTTTATTGATCTTAGAGAGAGAGGAAGGGAGAGGGAGAGGGAGAGAGAGATAGAAACATTGATGAGAGAGAACATCGATTGGCTGCCTCCTGCATGCCCCCCACTGGGGATCGGGCCCACAACCTGGGCATGTGCCCTGACCGGGAATCGATCCAGTGACCTCTTGTACATGGGTCAACCACTGAGCCACACTGGCCGGGCCGATTAATTAATTTATTTAAACGATACTTATCACATAGTGCCTCGTATTTTAATTTTTTATTTCCATGGCTTGGCTCTCCTGGCAGGTTGCAAACTGTTTGTGGGCAAGGATCCTATTCTGTATATATCTTTGCATAAGACTTGCTTGGTTCAATACCTTTCATATAGAAGATTCTTAATAAATATGAATGAATGAGTAAAATCTTAGTGTTTTGAGCCCAGTTCCATTTGTAGCTATGTGTAATTTTTCCAAAAGATTTCGTGGTAACAACTGCTGCTGAATCATAATCTAAACCAGAAAGTACACTTTGGAGAATAATTAAATTTCCTCGGCTCATTAAATCTCATAATTTGGGAAGTGGCCTCAGTAATGTGGTCATTTTTCTGCTAAGCCCCAAACACAGACCATCAGTTCATGATGAGTCAACATGTGGAAATGTTTATCAGCCACTAAATGCCGACACAGGGTGGTGTTCCTGCTGCCAACAACCAATCCATCAGAGCATTTAGTCCTTCATACTCTGGGCCCAGAAGTTCATACAGGAATTATGAGAGATATAAAAACAGCTTAAGATGTCATCATTTCATGGAGGCTTTTGATTTGATTATGAGACTAAATCAGCATACTTGAAATAATTTAAAAATAAATAAGGCTAATATGTATGGTATTAGTAATAAGTATCACAGAAATGTCGAGAAAAGAAAGATTAAAATAATAATAGTTATTATTTGAGTGCTTAGTGTTTGCCAATTTATTATCATTATTTCATATAATTTCCACCAAATCTTATGAGCTAAGCATTAATATTGTCATTTTACAAATGGAGAAACTGAGGTTAAGAGGTTAGGTAATTTGCCCAAGTTCTAAAAACACAACTAGAAAATATTGTCATTTATCAGCTGCATTTCAAATCCATGTTGTTCTGCTTCCCTCCGGACCCAGCTTTCTACAGCACACCTCTGACACTGTGACTTATTCTTCTGCACAAAACTTCAGTAGTTCCTTACTTAAGCAACACCATCTCAATGTCTACATATGACATTCAAGGCCCTCCACAGTGCGTCTACAATAACCTGTCCTTCTAGCCTGATGGCCAATTATTTCCCACCTTCTGCTCTGATCAAGCCCTGTCTTTTTGATAAATTCCAATGTTAGGCTTCTGTGACTTAGTTGATGCGTTTGGTTGTAAGTACTGAAACACATACAAGCAAAAGGGGAAAGTTTATTACACGGGTATGAAGAAATCTCATTAAATCCATAGGCATAGCAGCTGCTCAAGCTTCACAAGGAATTAGAACCTGGACCTGGGAAATGGGGGCCCTCCAGCAGCCCTGTGGCTCCATCTCCTCTTCTCTAAGTGTTTATTACATTCCCCTCTTCTCCTGCACGTTGGTACATGGTAGAGGATTGCTGTGCTCTATTTCCAAGTTCAGAATCTTCTGTTGCAAAGGTAGACACTTACCAGCACCTGTGAACGCTGATTTCAAATTCACAGGTAAGAAAACCAAATGGCATCTTGTGTCAAGTGTCATCTATGGCTGGGTAGGGTAGGGTCTCATCGTGCAAACATGGCTAATGCAACCCTTTCCTATGTGTGGGGCACAAGGTGGGGGAGGGGCACTTCTTGATAAAAAGCAGCTAAAAACTAATCCAACCGAACAGATACACCACATTCTACCTTGCCCACCTTGCCCTAAAAAACAAAAAAAGAACCTGACCCTCCTTTTCAATCCCAGCTTAAATGACATTTTTTGGATATTTTTTCCCCCCAGAAAGACAAAAGCTCTATATTTTGTCCAACTTTATGACCTCCCTTATCACAGTTCTTTGCATATAAACAATTGCTCCATAAATGTAGGTGAAGGCCCTGGATGGGTAGCTCAGCTGGTAAGAGCGTCATCCAGATACACCAAGGTTTCGGGTTCGATTCCCAGTCAGGGCCCATATAAGATTCAACCAATGAATGCATAAATAAGTGGGACAGCAAATTGATGTTTCACTCTCTCTCTAAAATCAATCAATCAATAAAATTGAAAATAAATAAATATAGGTTGAGCCCTGGCTGGTGTGGCTCAGTGGTTAGAGTGTCAGCCTGGGACCAAAGGGTCTTGTGTTCGATTCCCAGCCAAGGGCACGTACCTGGGTTGCAGGTTCAATTCCTGGCCCTGGTCAGGGCACGTGCAGGAGGCAACCAATCCATGTGTCTGTCTCACATGCATGTTTCTCTCTCTCACCTCTCTCTCTTTCTCTCTCTCTCCCTCCCACCCTTCCGCCCTTCTACTCTCTCTAAAAATCAACGGAAAAAATATCCTGTGGTGAGGGTTAAAAAAAATTTAATAAAAATAAATAAATATAGGTAGAATTGAGTTAAGCTAGAGTGCTAGGAGAAGCCTTTGTGGTGAGTGGGATTTAGCCTGGGCCTTAAAGTCAGGACATGACTTTCATCAACGCAAGGGGTGGGGAGGTCGTTGCAGTCTGGGGAGTAAGGAGCAGACGCCGGGAGTAGAAGAGCCGTGGGGAGGCCTTTCTGCGTGGAGAGTCCTGTGGGCCTGGGGATCACCAAGGAGACTGAGATCTGTGTGAAGCCTGAAATGCAGAGGACTTACGATGGACGCCACAGGCACCGGGGAGGCAGCTAAGAACAGGAAAGAGGCTGGTGGAAGAGAGGAAGAGAACCGGGCAGCGCAAACGCACGCTGGAGGAGAGCAGAAGCCGGCGCTAAGGCCGACCAGCCTGCGGCCGGGTCCAGCTGGAAGGCTGTTGTGGCGGGGAGCTCGGGCGGGTGAGGAACACAGCAGAGAGTGTCCCTGGCTGCATAAGTGGGAGGGAAAAGTCTGAAGTGGTTTCAAAGAAAGAAACTGGAGAGCTGGGTTTTACCGCCACTACTATGGATCTTATTTGTAAATGTTACCAGCACTGTAGGGCAGATTTTCTTATCTCCTATTTATGAGTGAGGTGACTAAGTCACACAGGCAAGGGGAAGCCTGGGTGTGGACTCATTCCTGTCTGAATTTAAGCACCTGCCTGCTTGTGCTGAGTTTTCTGAGCACTGTTGACTTAGGGTCAGCAAGTCGAAGCCCAGGGAGTTTGTGTCATGGTCCAGAAACTTTATTCTTACCCTGCGGAACAGTCTCCAGGAAATGGTCAGGCCAGGTCTGCAAGGACAAGATGGAGGCAGTTAGGTAAATTAATTCACCTTTCTGGGCCTCCAACCCTTCATTCACAAGAGGGGCAACAATGATGACATGTCACGTCTAAGATTAGACTATAACCTCAGCTCACATCCTGACTACAAGCTAATGAGTAACCCTGAGCCAGAATCACCACCTAAGCCATGCTTGGATTCCTGACCCTTAAAAAATGTAAGAAAATAAACATTTATTGTTTTATGCAGCTAGGTTTCTGGTAACTTGTTACACAGCAATAGATAACTGATATATCCCATGAGCTGACAAGATAGATAAGAAGGTGACAAGGGCCCTGGCCGGTTTGGCTCAGTGGTTAGAGCGTCGGCCCACGGATCAGAGAGGCCCAGGTTCGGTTCCCGCTAAGGGCACGTAACCTCGGTTGCAGTTTGTCCCCGGCCCTGGTTGGGGTTGTGTGGGTGGCAACCAGTCGATGTGTCTCTCTCACGTCGATGTTTCTCTCTCTCTCCCTCCCGCTCTATCTGAAGATAGATGCAAAAAAAAAAAAAAAAAAGAAGGTGACAAGAATATGGACGAGGGCTGTGAAAAGTCTTCTTTTGGACTCAGTCCATTGTACCTGTCAGGGCACATGAGGAATGGGCTCAAGGAGCAGCTCGCCCAAAGCCCTGCGCTAGTGATCAGTGGGCCAGACTCAGACCAGGCAGCCTGACTCCAGAGATAAAGCCCTGGACAGTATTAGTTAATGCTAGCGAATGGGCACAGCCATGTCCTTGTGGCTGACTGTAGAGGAAAGAAGCCAGGAAACATCCTCAAGAAATCGGGATGGGACTTATTCATCCACAAACATCAGGCTCCTTACTTTTGTGAGGCTTCATAGGCTCCCCACACTAGTTCAGTGCCAGTTTCTGCAACACCACAGAAAGTGTTAGAAAAGAAACTGCTTCATTCTTCAGCTAAGTTCTCTGATATATTTTCCTGCTCAACAAAAAGACAATTTATCTCGAACCAGCTTGCCATGCTACGTGAGTTTGGTGGTTCCTTTGCTATTTAAGGTAACTCTTAAAAGGGAGCAATGGTATTGTCACCCAGAAATTGCTCTTTGATTTAAAAATAAAACAACTTGCCCTGGCCGGTTTGGCTCAGCGGTTAGAGCGTCGGCCTGCGGACCGGAGAGACCTGGGTTCGGTTCCCGCTAAGGGCATGTACCTCGGTTGCAGTTTGTCCCCGGCCCTGGTTGGTCGTGCGGGTGGCAGCCACTCGATGTGGCCCTTTCACGTCGATGTTTCTCTCTCTCTCTTCCTCTCTCTCCCTCCTACTCTGTCTAAAACAAAAAATGGAAAAATGTCCTCAGGTGAGGATAAAAAAATAAATAAATAAAAAATAAAAAAATAAAACAACTTAATGCCCTGGCCGGTGTGGCTCAGTTGGTTGAGCTTCGTCCTGTGCACCAAAAGATCACCAATTTGAATCCATCAGGGCACATGCCCAGGTTGTGGGTTCAGTCCCCAGTCAGGGTGCGTACGGGAGGCAACCAATTGATGTTTTCCTCTCTCTCTCCCTCTCCCTTCCTCTCTCTCTAAAATCAATGAAAACATATTAAAAAAAAATAAAAAGAATAGAACAGCCCTGGCCGGTGTGGCTCAGCGGTTAGATCGTCGGCCTGCGGACCAATGAGTCCCAGGTTTGTTTCTGGTCAAGGGCATGTGCCTCGGTTGCAGTTGGTCCTTGGCCCTGGTTGGGGTTGTGTGGGTGACAACCAGTTGACGTGTCACTCTCACATTGATGTTTCTCTCTCTTTCTCTCTCCCTCCCACTCTATCTGAAGAAAAATGGAAAAATATCCTCAGGTGAGGATTAAAGAAAAAAAAAAAAGAATAAAACAACTTAAAATACAAACAACAAGATACCCACTGGGTCAGATATTTCTCAGCCCTTTTTATTTATTTATTTTTTTCCTTACACATGAGAGTATTTGCAGAGAAAATTAAGAGTAACTACTAATACCCTCTTAATACACAAGTCGTCCTGCTCTTTCTAATTAAAACTCTGAGCTTCCTAATAACAGGCTGCATACGTTAAAGTGTCCAAAATTATTAATCAGAGGCAGAGGCCAGTACATTATTAGATGTCATCTTGTTTCTCTTCCAGATGTTCATTTGGCCTTTGAAGATGATACCAGACTATTATCTGAACAAGCAAAAAAAAACAAGAAAGAAAAAAAAAAGTCAATTAACCTGGTTCCAAAGAGATGATCAAATGCTAGGAACAGGCAAGAGATCAACATGACAGGGTGGAGGAAAGGGAAGCCTCCTCTCTGCCTAACTCTCCTTCCTGCTCTGCTCTCCAGAAGTGGCACGTCAGTGCTCACCCGCAGGGTGGCTTTGGGAGAGCAGGTGAGTCATGCATTTGAAAGCTGGGCTTCAAGTCAGGCATTGGAAATGCCTCCCCGTAACCGAGGTGTTCAGTTACTTCTTCAGTGATTCAGTATGAGCTCTACTTTGACTTGAACTTAACAAACCTAAAACATAATTTAATCATTAAAAATCATTAAGGTTGGCTTTAGTCAACTTACGAGTTTTACATGGGGACCAATGTAGAGCACGGTGACTATAGTTAATAACACTGTACCGTGTACTTGAAATTTGCTAAGAGGGTGTATATTAAGTGTTTTTACCACTCACACACACGAGGTAACTATGTGAAGTGATGGATGTTAATCTACTGGACTATGGTTCTCATTTCACTTGTATATGTCTATCAAGTCATCATGTTATGTACCTTAACTATATACAATTATAAATTAGCAAAGCTGGAGAAGAGTTTTATAGACTTGGTTAATTACAGAATCATGTTTTTAGCTATGAAACTGATTTTTAAGGCATCCAGTTCAATCCCTTCAATTTACAGAAATGGGAACATAGAAATGGCTTGCTAAAGGTTGCCCAGTGGGTCAGGAAAAGGATTCTAGTCCCCCTGTTGCAGTACAGTGTTCTTGGCTAAATGACTTTGTCTTCTTGCTACAAGGGTTTGAGCTCTTCAGCAAAAACCTTCCTTTTCTGACCCTCAGTTACTAAGGTAGGGGAGCCATCTTGCCAGAGCTAGAAAGTGGGCACGAGTTCTTCTGTCACACAGATGGGTGATTTTGAACTTGCTAGAACGAAAGAAGGGAAAAAATAGGAGAGCTGGAAGTAGAGAGATGATCTGTTTCAGGTTAAAATTAACTCCATAGTTACCAACTAGGTGTTGTGAGACCTGCAGCCACAGCACGGCAGCACATTGTACCCCGGCCTCACAGCCTGGCACAAAGCTTGCACAAACGGCCCTGTCTCAGTCTGTTTGGGCTACTGTAACAAAATGCCGTAGATTAGGTGGCTTATAGACAACAGAAACTTATTTCTCACAGTTCTGGTGGCGTGGAGTCTAAGATCAAGATGCCGGCAGATTCAATATCTGGTGAGGGTCACTTCCCAGCTCAGTAGATGGCCATCTTCTCGCTGTGTCCTCACGTGGCAGAAAGTAGACACAGCTCTCTGGGGTCTCTTTTAGAAGGATACCAGTTCCATTCATGAGAGCTCTGCCTCATGACCTAATCACCTCTCAAAGGTGCCACTACCGATACAAGTACATTGGGGGTTAGGATTTCAACACATGAATTTTGGTGGGCCACAGATAGTCAGTCCATAACAGACCCAGTGCCTTAAAGTCATACAAAATCTTCCCCGCTTTCTTTCTTTCTTTTTTTTTTTTTTTAATCCTTATCCGAGGACATTTTTCCATTTTTTGTTCAGATAGAGTGGGAGGGAGAGAGAGGAAGAGAGAGAGAGAGAAACATCGATGTGAAAGGGACACATTGAGTGGTTGCCACCCACACGACCCAACCAGGGCCGGGAACAAACTGCAACCGAGGTACGTGCCCTTAGCGGGAACCGAACCCGGGTGTCTCTGGACCGCAGGCCCACGCTCTAACCGCTGAGCCAAACCGGCCAGGGCTCCCCACTTTATTTCAATAGACATGGATTATGCACTGGTGCAAGGCGCTGCTCTGGACATGGCAGCGGCTACGCAGGTGGAAAAGACAGTCCTTGTTCTCGAGGGTTTTCAGTCCAGCTGTGGAGACAGCCGTAGCAGCAGCCCATTCTAAGAAGGAGAGAATGAAAATAAGCATCAGGCAGAGAAAGTCAGCGTGCTGAGGACACACTGGGACAGGTGTTGGTGTTTGCTGGGCCCTCAAAGAATAAGTAGAATGTGGACAAGCATAATGTGTCAGAGGAGCCTGGGAGACTTTTCAACACCTAAGACTGTCTGTGGCACAAGGGTGATTAGGACAGGTGATGTCATGGCCATTCCCAAATAACTAAGCGTACTCTTGTCCTGCTCTGATTTAGAGGATAAGAGCTGGAAATAGGCACAACACAGAAGTCAAGCTTTGTGTGAACCCAGAGGTCATAGGTTGATCATGAAGTTAAGTGTACATGCAACTTCTATAGAGATTCATCAATTAAACTTTCTCCACGTGAAAGAGAAAGAAGTAACTTAATCCATGGACGATGAAATACCCCTCATCTTTTCAGTAGGCTTCAGAACTACGAAAAAATGCAAGGAAAGTCCCTTAAACCAGTGTTCCCAGGATATTTCCACCACAGTATACCCGTTGCTGTGTGCCCAGCAGTTTGCTCTCAGATCTGTTCCCCTCTGCCCTGCCTTGTGCCGTAGGGAACTCCATCGCCCAGGCTCCCTTGCACTCTAGCCAGTGGGAAACACCACAGAAGGAAGAAGCCAGAGTGTTTCTCCTACAAAGGCCCTGTGTCCTGCAAAGGCAGTACCTCCCACATGATTCCATCTGATTGGACACATCTCACTTCATGGTCCTAGCACACCCCCACCCCACCCCAGACTCTTCTCACCTCACCCCAAACACTAGCAATAAGCCTGGTTACATCATCTCTTCTTTGTGTCCTCCTAACCCTAGGAGTGGCACTGAAGGGTTCCTGCTATTGCTAATCTCTGTTGACTCATTGTCCCTTGTTTGACTCTGTGGTGCTTTCAACAGCTGTATAACCAGTTTCCTGCACTGGAACATCTGTATCCCTGACTGGAGGCAGACAGAGCAGCAGAGAACACGGCCGCAAAGGGGTGATTTCTTTGTTATAGCATACTTTGCTTAAAAAGTCAAGTGAATTTTGCACTCTATCCCAGAATATATCTGTGTTTGTTTTATTTTATTTTATTTTATTTTTAATATATTTTTATTGATATTTTTAGAGACAAAGGAAGGGAGAAAGAGAGATAGAAACATCAATGTGAGAGAGACACACCAATGAGCTGCTTCCCGCATGCCCCCTACTGGGGATCGAGCCCACAACCCAGGTAGGTGCCCTGACCGGGACTCGAACCAGGACCTCTCAGTCCAAGGGACGATGCTCAATCCACTGAGCCACCTGGCTGTGCTGTGTTTGTTTTAATACAAAAATAATATTTCCCACAAATCTTAGTGTGAATTGAAAGCTCCAGAAAATGCCTCACATTTGCTCTGTGACACTATTTTCCCCACTCCTTAGTGTCCTGACAGGGATCTTCCCCACGTAGTCGGTGACCACCTGTGTTGCTCCGCTCGGGCTGCCACAACAGAATGCCACACACTGGTGGCTTAAACAGCAGACATTTATTTTCTGACAGTTCAGAGGCTGGAAGTCCAAGATCAAGGTGCCAGAGGGTTGGTTTCTGTGAGAGCTCTCTCCATGGCTTGCAGGCGGCCACCTCTGTGTCCTCGTGTAACAGGGAATAAAAACTTTATACTGCTCCGACTAAGCGTGGGATGAAATTAGAATAAAATGTGCTAACAAACTGATAAAAGGAACTCACATGCTGACAGTACCTTATAAGCACATTGCAGGCACCAGCAGTTCCAGTTCCTGCTTTTATAGGAATCGGCCTCGTCCGCGACAGCAGCTGATGCAGATCACCCCACTGCAGGAATTCGGCTGGCACTGACCAGGTCCAGTGTGCTGACATTAGAGATCCATGTCGGCACCAGCAAGGACACTGCCTGCACGTCCACAGCCCCTCCTCCTGAGATCTTTGTTCTGTTTTCCCTCTCCCTCCCTATAAAGCCCCTGCCTGCGTTGAGATGCTAAGATGGGCTTTGGACAAGAGCCCCCTATCTTCTTGAGACACCGGCAGTCAAATAAACCTCTTTCCTTTTTCACCAGCATCTGTGTCAAGAGTTTGGTTTTCATGGCGCAGCAGTCAAGCCTTGGTTCCGGTCACACTCACACTGCCTTTTTCTGCATATGCTCTTCAATCCATAAAGACTCCAGTCTTATTGGATTAGGTCCCATTCTGCTGATTTCATTTAACCTTAATTACCTCCCTAACGGCCCATCTCCAAATATAGTCACATTGGAGGTTATGGCTTCAACATATGAATTTTAGACAGTTCAGTCCATAACACCACCCTTGCCATCTTTAAGCAGACTGCAGAGAATTCATACCATTTTGATGTTTATTCCAACATTTCCAGGCAGAGCCATTGTCTCCCCAAAGCCACTACTAAAAATGAAACTGCAATCTAGGAGCTCAAGAATGTCTCCCCTAGTGTTCCATTAGCCATTAACCCACACCACGAGGGTAACCCTGGGGAGAGGAAGGTTTACTGGGGGTGGCGGTGGAGAACTGCAGTAGAAGAGGGGCTGTTCAGGCAAAGGATGGCAGGCCGGGTCGAGCTGGGGATGGGACTGTAAAATATTCTTTTCTCCTTTTTCTTCTCCATTTTTTTTTTTTTACCTCCTGGTATAAGGAGTAGTACACCCAAACAGGGAGAAATCTTCACAGGTGCTATTCCATACGGGCAGATAGCGTGTCTGCTTACTCTGGGAACATTCATTGCCATACGCCTGACTGGGTCCATTTCTTTCTATCCCAAATAGTTACACACAAAGGGAGTGCTTAGGTGCAGGCCCGGTGTGGGTTCTGGCGATACAATGCGTAAGAGCTGACAGCCTTGTTGAGGAGCTCAGCTCTCCTCTCAACGACTCCAGTAGAGTTCATTTCATTCAGAACTTTAGAAAGTCAACAGCAATGTGTTGAATCCCTACAACAAATGAAATTGGCCATGTTCACTCTTTTTTGGTGGGGTAGTATTTAAACCAAATTGAACATAATAGAAAGTTAAAAAGGCTATGTTGCCCTCTTATTGGGATGTCATTAACCTTTAACCAGAGGCACTAGGGCTAGGTTTTTGGTCAGTATAACTTGCTCACCCCAGTACAAGTTGCCACCCCCTCACCCTTTGCTGTTCTGTGCTGACCACAACCCATACTGGTCTGGTTACTTCTCGGTATTGGTATTAATTGTAGAGACATAATTATTTATGGATTTTCTGCTACCATCAATTCTTTTTTATTTCTAGCTGTTCTTGTTCCTAATTTCTATTTTAGAAATGCTAGAGAATTCTCTAATGCGAATGTGTTTGGTATGAAGCTGTGGAGTGCCAGGTGTCTCCCAGACCACCCAGCTTCCAGGAGGCCACTGTGCCATTCCGCCATCTACCAGTCCCTCTCTGCAGCAGCGAGGGGCAAAGCAGCTGTCTTCTTGCAACAAGATGTCTCTGCTGTGTAACTGTTGTTGTGTGTGTCCTAAGTGTTGAGCCAGACCATCTGGCTCTGCTGGGTCATTAGGAATAATTCTTTCCCTGGAAGTGGGCTACTGAGGCCAGAGTCCTCTGAGTACTGAGTCTGAATTCTGTTCTCTGCCTCTCCCTGATTTCATATTCTACTTTCACTTGTCTTATATATATACATTTTTTTTTCTTTTATACTTTTCTAAAATTTATTTTGTTACAGATGTTCTCCTTTTTTCCCCATTGACACCTTCCTCCCCATCACCCCCCACCCTCTCCCCAGCTTTGTTGTCTATGTCCATTGGTTATGCGTACAGGCGTATAAGTTCTGTGGTTTATCTCTTCCCTCCCTCCCACACCCTTTTCTGAGGATTGTCAGTCTGTACCCTACTTCCACGTCTCTGGGTCTACCCTGTTCCTCATACTGTTATGTTCATTATATTCCACCAATAAGTGAAATCATGTGATATTTGTCTTTCTCTGCTTGGCTTGTTTCGCTTAGGATAATATTCTCCAGGTCCCTCCATGTCGTCTCAAAGGATAAGAGATCTTTTTTTTCTTACAGCTGCATAGTACTCCATTGTGTATATGTACCACAGCTTTTTTATCCATTTGTCTACAGATGGACACTTGGGCTGTTTCCAGATCTTAGCTATTGTAAATAGTGCTGCTATGAACAATGGGAGTACATATATTCTTTCTGATTGGTGTTTCAGGATTCTTAGGGTATATTCCTAGAAGTGGGATCACTGGGTCAAATGGCAATTCAATTTTTAATTTTTTGAGGTAACACCATAGTGTTTTTCATAGTGGCTGCACTAGTCTGCATTCCCACTAGCAGTGTACTAGAGTCCCCTTTTCTCTACACCCTCACCAACACTTCTTCTTTGATGATTTGTTAATGGCGGCCATTCTGACAGGTGTGAGGTGATACCTCATCGTGGTTTTAATTTGCATCTCTCTGATGATTAGTGATGTTGAGCATTTCTTCATATGTCTCTTGGCCATTTGTATGTCCTGTTTGAAGAGGTGTCTATTTAGCTCCTCTGCCCATTTTTTTTTTTCATTTTCATTAGATAATTTTGTTAATTTATTTTTGTTACAGATGTTTCTCCTTTTTTCCCCATTGACACCCTCCTCTCCATCCCCCCACCCCGTCCCCAGCTTTGTTGTCCATGTCCATCAGTTATGCATACATGTGCATAAGTTCTGTGGTTTATCTCTTCCCTCTCCCCTACCCCCTCTTCTGAGGGGTGTCAGTCTATACCCTACTTCCACATCTCTGGGTCTACCCTGTTCCTCAGACTGTTATGTTCATTATATTCCACAAATAAGTGAGATCATGTGATATTTGTCTTTCTCTGCTTGGCTTGTTTCGCTTAGGATAATACTCTCCAGATCCCTCCATGTCATCTCAAAGGATAACAGATCTTTCTTTCTTACAGCTGCATAGTACTCCATTGTGTATATGTACCACAGCTTTTTTATCCATTCATCCACTGATGGGCACTTGGGCTGTTTCCAGATCTTAGCTATCGTCAATAGTGCTGCTATGAACATGGGGGTACATGTATTCTTTCTGGTTGGTGTTTCAGGCTTCTTAGGGTATATTCCTAAAATTGGGATCACTGGGTCAAATGGCAATTCAATTTTTAATTTTTTTGAGGTAACACCATAGTGTTTTCCACAGTGGCTGCACCAGTCTGCATTCCCACCAGCAGTGTACTAGAGTCCCCTTTTCTCCACACCCTTGCCAACACTTGTTGTTTGATGATTTGTTGATGGTGGCCATTCTGACAGGTGTGAGGTGATACCTCATTGTTGTTTTAATTTGCATCTCTCTGATGATTAGTGATGTTGAGCATTTCTTCATATGTCTCTTAGCCATTTGTATGTCCTGTTTGGTGAGGTGTCTATTTAGTTCCTCTGCCCATTTTTTAATTGGGTTCTTTGTCTTCCTTTTGTTGAGTTGTATGAGCACTCTATATATTTTGGAGATTAACCCCTTATCTGATGTATCATTGGCATATGCTCTCCCATAGAGTGGGTTCCCTATCTGTTTTGATGGTTGTTTCTTTTGCTGTGCAGAAGCTTTTGAGTTTGATGTAGTCCCATGTGTTCATTTTTCCCTTTGTTTCTGTTGCCTTAGGTGATGTATCAGTGAAGATTCTGCTGCGTATGATGTCCGAAATTTTGTTGCCTACATTTTCTTCTAGGATTTTTATGGATTCATGAGACCATTTAAGTCTTTTATCCATTTTGAGTTTATTCTTGTGTATGGTGTAAATTGATGTTCTGGTTTCATTTTTTTTTTTTTTTTGCATGTAGCTGCCCAATTTTCCCAACACCATTTATTAAAGAGGCTGTCTTTACTCCATTGTATGCTCTTGCCACCTTTGTTAAATATTAATTGAGCATAATGTCTTGGCTCAATTTCCAGGTTCTCTGTCCTGTTCCACTGATCTATATGCCTGTTCTTGTGCCAGTACCAGGCTGTTTTGATTACAGTAGCTTTGTAGTATAACCTGATATCCGGTATTGTGATCCCACCTACTTTGTCCTTCTTTTTCAAGATTACTGTGGCTATTTGGGGTCTTTTTTGGTTCCATATGAACTTTTGAAGTATTTGTCCTAGTTCTGTGAAATATGTCATTGGTATTTTAATGGGGATTGCATTGAATCTATAGATTGCTTTGGGTAGTATGGACATTTTAATGATGTTAATTCTTCCAATTCATGAACAAGGTGCTTCCACTTTTTTATATCTTCCTCTATTTCTTTATTCAATGTCCTGTAGTTTTCTGCAAATAGGTCCTTTACTTCTTTGCTTAAGTTTATTCCTAGGTATCTTAATTTTTTTGCCACAATGGTAAATGGGATTGTTTTTTAGTTTCTCTTTCTGTGAGTTCATCATTGGTGTATAAGAATGCTGTCGATTTCTTGATGTTAATTTTGTACCCTGCTACTTTGCCAAATTCATTTATTAAGTCTAGTAGATTTTTAATGGAGTCTTTAGGGTTTTCTGTGTATAATATCATGTCATCTGCGAATAATGACAGTTTCACTTCCTCCTTTCCCATTTGGATCCCTTGTATTTTTTCTTCATGTCTGATTGCTGTGGCTAAGACTTCCAGTACTATGTCAAATAAGAGTGGCGAAAGTGGGCATCTCTGTCTTGTTTCTGTTCTTAGGGGAAATGCTTTTAGTTTTTCCCATTGAGTATGATGTTGGCTGTAGGTCTTTCATATATGGCCTTTATTATGTCAAGATATGATCCTTCTATTCCCACACTGCTGAGCGTTTTTTCAGAAATGGTGGCTAGATTTTGTTGGATGCTTTTTCAGTGTCTATTGATATGATCATGTGGTTTTTATCTTTCATTTTGTTTATGTGGTGTATCACATTTATCGATGTGTGAATATTGTACCAGCCTTGCATCCCTGGGATGAATCCCACTTGGTCATGGTGAATAATTTTTTTGATATATTGCTGGATCTGATTTGCTAGTATTTTGTTAAGGATTTTGGCATCTATGTTCATCAGGGATACTGGCTTGTAGTTTTCTTTCTGTGTAGTGTCTTTTTCTGGTTTTGGAATTAGAATTATGCTGGCCTTATAAAACGAGTTTGGAAGTCTTCCTTCTTCTTGAATTTTTTGGAATAGTTTGAGGAGAATGGGTGTTAGTTCTTTGAATGCTCGGTAAAACTCCCCTGTGAAGCCGTCCGAGCCTGGGCTTTTGTTTGCTGGGAGAGTCTTGATTACATATTCAATTTCCTTAGTTGTTATTGGTCTGTTCAAGTTTTCTATCACTTCTCGGTCCAGTTTTTGGAGACTATGTGTTTCTAGAAATTTGTCTATTTCACTTAGATTGTCTAATTTGTTGTCATATAATTGTTCATAGTATGTGTTAATGATCCTTTGTATTTCTGTGGTGTCAGTTGTTACTTCTCCTCTTTCATTTCTGATTTTGTGTATTTGGGTTCTCTGTTTATTGGTGAGTCTAGCTAAGGGTCCATCAATCTTGTTTATCTTTTCAAAAAACCAGCTCTTTGTTTCATTGATCCTTTGAATTGTTTTTTTTTTGGTCTCTATGTCGTTTATTTCTGCTCTTATCTTATTTTATTTTTTTTTTATCCTCACCCGAGGACATTTTTTCATTTTTTGTTCAGATAGAGTGGGAGGGAGAGAGAGAGAAACATCGACATGAAAGGGACACATTGAGTGGCTGCCACCTGCACGACCCAACTAGGGCCGGGGACAAACTGCAACCAAGGTACATGCCCTTAGCAGGAACCGAACCCGGGTCTCTCTGGACCACAGGCTGACGCTCTAACTGCTGAGCCAAACTGGCCAGGGCCTGCTCTGATCTTTAGTATTTCCTTCCTTCTACTTGCTCTGGGGTTTTCTTTTTGTTTACTTTCTAGTTCTTTAAGTTGTGAGGTTAGACAGTCAATTAGAAATTTTTTTGTTTCTTGAGGTAGGCCTGTAGTGCTATGAACTTCCCTCTCAGGACTGCTTTCTCTGCGTCCCATAGATTTTGTGTTGTTGTGTGTTCATTTTCATTGGTTTCCAGGAAGTTTTTAATTTCTTTCTTGATCTCCTTGGTAACCCATTCATTGTTTAATAATATGCCATTTAGCATCCATGTGTTTAAATGTTTTTGCATGTTTTTGTTGCAATTGATTTCCAGTTTCATGCCATTGTGATCTGAGAAGATGCTTGATATGATATCAATCTTCTTGAACTTGTAGAGACTTAGTTTGTGTCCTAACATGTGGTCTATCTTTGAGAATGTCCCATGTGCACTTGAGAAGAATGTGAATTCTGCAGTTTTGGGGTATAATTCTCTGTAGATATCTATTAAATCCATTTGATCTAGTGCTTCATTTAGAGTCTCTGTTTCCTTGTTAATTTTTTGTCTAGAGGATCTATCCAGTGATGTCAGCGGAGTGTTGAAGTCTCCTGCTATGATTGTATTGCTGTCGATTTCTCCTTTGAAATCCTCCAGAAGATTTTTAATGTATTTTGGTGCTCCTATATTGGGTGCATATATGTTTACCAAGGTTATATCTTCCTGTTGGATAGATCCTTTCAATATTATGTAGTGGCCTTCTTTGTCTCTAGTTATGGACTTCATTTTGAAATCTATTTTATCAGATATGAGTATTGCTACTCCAGCTTTTTTTCCCTTTCTGTTTGCTTGGAAGATTCTTTTCCATCCCTTCACTTTCAACTTGTGTGAGTCTTTTGTTGTGAGGTAGGTCTCTTGTAAACAACATATATATGAGTCATGCTTTCTTATCCAATACTTATTTATTGCCATTTTTGTTTACTGTGGTTATATTTTTCTTTCTATTTCTTCTATTAATTACAGCAGTCCTTGTAACATTTCTTGCAGTGCTGGTTTGGTTCTAATATATTCCCTTACCCTTTTTTTTTTTTTGTCTGGGAAGCTCTTTATTTCACCTTCTATTTTGAATGATAGCCTTGCTAGATAGGGTAGTCTTGGATTCAGATCCTTTTTTTCCATGACCTTGGTTACTTCATGCCATTCCCTTCTGGCCTGCAGTGTTTCTGTTGAGAAGTCAGCTGATAGCCTTATGGGGGTTCCTTTGTAGGTAACCTGTTGTTTATCTCTTGCTGCCTTTAGGATTCTCTCTTTGTCTTTAATTTTTGGCATTTTAATTACTATGTGTCTTGGTGTGTGCCTGTTTGGGTTCTTCTTACTTGGGGTTCTCTGTGCTTCTTGAACTCGAATGCCTTCTTCTTTTGCCAAGTTAGGGAAGTTTTCTGTCACTATTTCTTCAAATATATTCTCTAACCCTTGCTCATTTTCTTCTTCTTCGGGGACTCCTATGATACGAATATTATTATGTTTCCAGTTGTCCCACAGTTCTCTTAAGCTGTCTTCCTGTTTTTAAATTGTTTTTTCCTTTTGGTTTTCTGATTGGTTGATTTTTTCTACCCTGTCTTCTAATTCACTGATAAGGTCCTCAGCTTCCTCTACTCTGTGTTTAGTCCTTCCAATGTGTCCTTTATTTCTGCTATGTCATTCTTCATTTCTTCTTGGTGGTTTTTCATTTCCAATTGATTGATTTTCAATGTTTCTATACCTTTACTCATGGTGTTGAGTTCCTTACTCATGCTCTTGAGCTTCCTCAAGATCATGGCTCTGAACTCTACCTCTGATAACTTGCTTAACTGCATTTCATTTATCTCATCTTCAGTAGAGGTCTCTTGTTCTTTAATTTGGGATTTGTTTCTTTGTTTCACCATTTTGGCTATCTCAGTGGGTTTTGGAGCCTGCCAAATTTTCCCTGTGGGTGTTGGTGTTCTGCTGTTTGTGGCTCCCTCTACTCGGTTTGGATGAGCATGGGAGGACTCACGTTAAACACCACTGTCAAGTCTTTCTTTCCTGGGTAGATTTGCAAGCTTAGGAAAGGTTCAGTTATCCTCTAGCTTTTTGCCTGGAGGCTATTAGTCTCCGTTACTTGAAGAGCCTTGGGTTCTCAGTTGAATGAAAAACTCCCTCAGGTGTCCAGCGTAAGAGGATTTCCTGAGGGTGGGGCAGATGCTGGCTGTTAATGAGCCTCAATTTGCATTTCTTTGGCCCAGCTGAGTGGATTTGAATATCTGAGGGAGGGGCTGCTGCTTCTCCCTAGAGCTCAGGGAAGGAGCAAATGGCCACCGTCCTGTGTGGCCACAACTCAGCAAAAACTCTGAGCGCCCTCTAAATCCCGAGTGTTCCCACACAGTTCCAGTCCAGTCCACCCTCCCTCTGCCGGAGCCCAAAGTGAGTGGCTGTAGCTAATTTAGTGCTCTGTCCCAGCCCTCTGAGCTGTGGAGCCGGCAGAGATTTTAACCCCGAGGGCACTGCTCACAGCTAAGACTGCTGCTGTCTGTGGGCTCCCAGCCCCCCTCTCACGCCTCTGAAGACCTACCAGGCTCGATTCAATGTCCCTGGTTATAAGGTCCTCTCAAGCTGCTTTTCTGTTGCTTTTTCCTGACGATTTGTCTTTATTTTAGTTGTAATTCCAGTTTGGTCCTGGGAGATCGTCTCTGTAGCTTCCATTCACTCTGCTGCCATTTTGGAATCTGCCTCTTTTATACTTTTAAATAAAGTTTTGTAAAGTAAACTATATGGATTTCAAGTTTTAACCTAAAGAAGTAAAAAGGAAAAGGAAGTAACATTTATTTTTTTTATTAAAAAAATTTTTTTATTTGTTGATTTTTAGAGAGGGGGGAAGGGTGAAAGAGATAGATAGATGATAGATAGATAGATAGATAGATAGATAAATAGATAGATAGTTGTTCCACTTACTTATGTATTCATTAGTTGCTTCTTCTTGTAGGTGCCCTGACCAGATATGGAACCTGCAACCTTGACACATTGGGATGCTGCTCTAACCAACTGAGCTCCCAGGCCAGGGTGGAATAGCATTTATGAAACATGAACACCATGCTAGGTGCCTCAATTATGTTGCCTTTATCTAATAACCCTGACAACAGCAGGAGATATTACCTCCACATCTGCCAGCTGAAGGCCCTGAGGTCAGGAAGGTCAGAAGTGAGAGCAAGCCCAGGTGTGTAGGTCCGATTTCAGCCACAACATGCACTGAACATGAGTGTACACATCACTTTCGTTTTCAGGTTGGGCATAAAGATCTTTAGTACCATCACCAAGAACTCAGCTGGTTAGTGGCAGCACACAGACTGGGAAAAAAATCAGGTTTTCTGACTCTCGATTTGCCATTAGACTTTAAAACGCAGCTCATTTTCCTTATCATTAAAACCACATTCTGTGTAAATGAGACATTGTCAGGCTCCTTGTGTATCCCTCCCTTCAGCTATTTGTTAATTTTTTTCTCACCCATTCTCATACACACACACACACACACACACACACACACACACACACACAATTATTAAGAAGTTAAAGCTTCACAAAAAATAAAATAAAATAAAATAAAATAAAACCACATCCCGGTTTTGTGCGTGAATGTTCACTGAAGTGGAGGGGCTGTGTCTCCTTCACTGCCGGCTGCTGTGACGGCATCTGTTTCCACACTTCAGAAGACTTGAATTCTCTTTTTTGTTGTTGTTATTATTATTTTTTTTTAATCCTCCCCCGAGGACATTTTTCCATTTTTTGTTCAGATAGAGTGGGAGGGAGAGAGAGAGGAAGAGAGACAGAGAGAAACATCGATGTGAAAGGGACACATCGAGTGGCTGCCACCCGCACGACCAACCAGGGCCGGGGACAAACTGCAACCGAGGTACATGCCCTTAGCGGGAACTGAACCCGGGTCTCTCTGGACCGCAGGCCGACGCTCTAACCACTGAGCCAAACCAGCCAGGGCTGTTGTTGTTATTTTTATGTCATTGAGCAAAACATTACAGTTCAAAATATATGTAGACACATATTTCTACAAAGTACTGCGTATGTATTGACATAATATTTCCCAACTTTCCTCTGCTCTTTCCAAACATCTCATATTTGGGAGTGGGTTAAATCAACAGAATTTTAGTTGGTGTAACCCTTCATATTCTCGGTTAAACATAACACCTAAGACAGAGGCTTCACCTCCCCCGCGAGGAAACGCGCTGCGCCGGAGCAGGCTGAGTCACGGTTCCCTGCGCTCGCGGCACAAGGGTTGAGGCACAGAGCGTTCTGGTGTGGGCTCTTTGTTCTGAGAGCACGCTCTTAACCTCCTCATCCATTTGTCTTTGCTGAAGCTAGGTGAATAACATTTATTTATTTATTTTTTTTATCCTCACCCGAGGACATTTTTGCATTTATTTTCAGATAGAGCGGGAGGGAGAGAGGGGGGAAGAGAGAGAGAGAGAAACATCGATGTGAGAGAGACACATCGACTGGTTGCCACCCAGATGACCCCAACCGGGACTGGGGACAAACTGCAACCGAGGTACGTGCCCTTAGTGGGAACTGAACCCAGGACTCTCCGGTCTGAACCCAGGACGCTCTAACCGCTGAGCCAAATGGCCAGGACACATATTTAAAATTCTGTCCCTCAATAGGTGGAAAAGAGTTGACCAACACCTCAGCAATCTGCTGTAGGAAGTGGCCTGCAGGCAGCCTCGCCACCAGGGGCCGAGAGCCAATGTGGCCTTCTTCTTCCAGGATCCCACTGCCACTTGGCAGCTAAGCCCAGAGGTGGCAGGTGGCATAATTTCACCTGGACACAAACTGATTTTGGAGTATAGTGAGGCATAGGAAACTTCCAATGATAACTTATTTCAAAAAACAAAACCAAAAAAACTCAGCTGCTAAGCTTAAAAAGCTTATATTTAGCAGTTGTAAAAAGGGAAATTATATATACATACATACATATATGCATATATATGACAGAAGTAAAATACATACATGTTTATATATGTATATATACCCATATATGTATGTATGTATGTGTGAGGTTAAAATTGTTGTCAGGATTAATTGGTTGTAAGCAACAGAACTGGACTGTGGTTAACCTGAGAGGGAAGGAAAGAAGGGGAACTGGAGGCAGTGCTGCAGGGAAAGCTCACAGAGTCGAAGGAGAACTGAACCACCGGCTTTGAAAGGACGGTCTCAGGCCTGAGTGCATCTCCGGCTCTGGTCCAAAGTGCCTCAGCCCCTCTGTTTCTGCTCAGTATTTAAATTCCAAGGAGAAAGCATCTGATTGACTTGGGAGTGGGTCAAGTTCCCACCTGCAAGGTAGGAGTGGGAAAGGCCCCTGAGATTGACAACCCCACCAAAATTAGATGAAATGGGAGCAGTGGGGTGAGGCATTTCTTTCTTTGTGTGTGTGTGTGGGGGGGGGGGTGAGGCATTTCTGCAAAGGAAAGGATGCTGGGCCAATAAAAAGAAAATCCCCGATGTCCACTTCTGGGAGTAAATCTAGTGGCAATGAGGATGAGGGGGTGGCCAGCCAATGAGGCTGAGGAAAGCCTAAAGACAGTTTCCCAGTGGCAAGTCATTTGTGACTGAGCTTCTAAGACACGGAACAAACAGCCTCACTGCTCGTGGTGACTTCGTGAGTTCCCAGAAGAAAGACAATAACTATCTTTGCTTCTAGTCCCTGGGAGCAAGTTTGGTTCGGTCACTGTATGTTGAGATTGGACAGGCTGAGGTTCCAGCTCTGCCCCTGGCTGTGCGGGGTCAGGGTGACTGTGGAATGGGGTTTGGAAGATGAACCCAGCCTTCCTCCTTGGTCCTGAGCGGCTCTGCCAGGTATATCCCTGCTTCATCCAGCCTCTGACAGGCATCAGAGGAGGCAGTACCTTTGGGGGTTACCCAGAAGTCGCTTTTGGTATTCACCTGGAAACTTCAAGATACCATAAAGCCCTGCTGTTCGATGGAGTCCACTCCAACTCATCCGAACGGAGATGTGCTGTGAGAGTATACACGTACCGGACCCGAGGGCTCACTGAGAAACAAAACAAAGTATCTATTAATAAGTTTTACGTATTTATTATGTTTGAAATAATAATATTTGGATATGTTGAGTTTAAAGAAACATTAAAATTAATTTCACCTGATTTTTTTTAAACACGGCTACTGGAAATGTTTACATCGCGTATGTGGTTCCCATTCTCTTTCTCCCGGACGGCACTGCGCTCAGGCCCTTGCTTGGCTTCGTTCACGGGCAGGCTGGGTTTCTGTTCATCCCTCTACAGAGGCATCCTTAGCACATATTAATAAGTTATTAAATGTATTCAAAGCAATGTGTATGCTACATGGAGAGGTCTTCCCTGGAGAGATAATAAGAAATAATAAGCCATATAGTCAGTACTTACCTTTTAGTAATACAAGGATTACACCTTTCTCTGAATAGCAAGGCCAGTGCCCTTCAACTGTGAGACTGGCAAGCTCCTGTACCCCCTTTGTTTATTTTTTTTAAATCCTCACCCGAGGATATTTTCCATTTATCTTCAGACAGAGTGGAAGGGAGAGACACAGAGAGAGAGACATTGATTGGTTGCCTCCCACACAACACCGACCAGGGCAGGGGACTGAACCGCAACCAAAGTATGTGCCCTTGACTGGAATTGAACCTACAACTCTTTGGTCTGTGAGCAGATGGGCTAACCACTGAGCCAAACTGGCCAGGGCCTCCTGTGCTCCTTTGTACTGTCCCCCGAACTTGCTGGACTTCAATAAGAAGGCAAGCCCTTCAAGGTTTAGATAACTTAAATGAAATTTGTGTTGTGTGGCAAATAAATGTTTATGGAAACAGTGTCTCTGTGAATGAGACTGTTGAATTATTAGGTTGGATGGGGTTGTTTTCAAAGCATTCAGAGGCCTGGAGAGATTAACTCCGTGAACAGCCTGAGGCCACACAGCCTGTGACTGGTGGGGCCGGAACTAGACTCCCAGACTCAACTGAGACAACCTTCAGCTGCACAGAGAAAAGAGAGGTTGCCTGGCATGGACTCCTTTGGCTTTCCAGCCCCAACATCTGTGATATCTGTTTCTTCATCCATTCTTTCTTCCTGCCCTACTCAGAAGTAGAGGGGGTGTTCTTACCCCTTCCCAGGCTAATCTTGCCACCTGTGCCCCATGCCCAGCCCCTCCCAGCCATCTGGAGCCTTGCTCCGAAAATCACCTTCTGTCCCTGACGTTTCCCTCTCCACCATGACTTCCTATTGCCTGTCAGTATGTCTCAGACCTCCTTGCCCTAAATACCTTGCCTTGGTCCTGGAAACTTTCAACCCCCCCGCCCCCACCCCGCCCTTCTTTCCCGCAGCTCTGTTCCTGCCACGCTCTCTGTGAGCACGGTGCACCCTCCTCTGCTTGTCCTCCCTCATCCCCTCCTGTGTGACGCTATGGCTCTAGCTTCATCGTGCCCTCTCTTCTGCACTGATCTCCGACTTCCTATTAGTCATTTCTACTCAAGTCTGTCACAGGGGCCTAAAGGTCAATGTGTCTAAATAGAGCTCTTAGGGTGCCCAGACCTGCTACCGTCATCTGCAACACCGCAGACTCCAGTCATGTCCTTTCCTCTCTTCTATCTCTCATTTCCCTCCTCCTCCTTCATCTTTTCTGCTGGAAGCTGTTGTCTTCTCTCATCTCTTCCAGAATCCATTTCTTTATCCACCCTTGGTACACTGAGTGCTGAGCATTGTGCTGGGCTCTGAGGACATTTGAACAAGACAGACCATTCTGGCCCTCAGAGGATCTACAGGTAATTGAAATACAGGTGACAAGTGCTTTGAAGGGAAGCACAGAGCACTGTGGAAACAGAGTAGAAGGTATCTAACTTCCTCTGGGAGATTACTAAAGGCAACAGAAAGACAGCAGGTTAGAGCTGAAGGAATTACCTAGGTGAAATGAGGAGAGAAGAATTTAAGGATGTTGCCTACATGTGTGAAGGACCCGAGGCAACAAAGACAGCAGGACACACTTGGTGAACTGAAGGCATCACTGGGACCCGAGCTTTAGCTGGCCAGATACAAGCCTTTTAGTCAGGTTAAAGAGTTAGGAAATCACCCTGGCCAGGCAGCCCACTTGGTTAGAGCATCATCCTGATACCCCAAGGTTGCAGCTTGATATCCGGTCAGGGCACATACAAGAATCAACCAATGAATGAATAAATAAGTGGAACAACAAATCCATCTCTCTCTCTCTCTCTGTCTCTCCCCCCCCCCCAAATCAATCAATCAATAAATAATTTTTTTAAAAAAAGAGTTTGGAAGTCATTCCAAGAACAATCATGAGCATTCAAAGGGTTTAGGGTGGGGGAAAGATGTGACAGGATTTGTATATTAGAAAGGTCACTCTGGTCTCTCCTTCATGTGGTGAACAGCAGGGAGAGGCCTGACTAGACATGAACAACAATTGTCAGGCTGTTGCCCTGGTCTAGGGAAGAGGCAATGGAGTCTGAACCAGGATAAAAGCTGCACACACTGATTCATTTATAGTCTTCACATTTTTTGGATTTTTTTTTTTTCCAGAGAGAGAAATGGGGTGAGAGAGAGAGAGGGAAACATTGATGTAAAAGAGAAACATCAATCGGTTGCCTCCTGCACACACCCCAACAAGGGGTCGAACCCACAACCCAGGCATATGCCCTGACCAAGAATCAAGCTGCCACCTTTTGGTGTATGGACGATGCTCCAACCAACTGAGCCACACCGGCCAAAGCTAATCTTGACTTTCTTGAGCACATACTAGGCCCTGGAGGAGATGCCAAGATGACTAGGTCTATTTCTGCATTGAGGATGCTTATTGTCTAGTAAGAAAAACAAAGTATTGCTTGTCAAGTAAATAAAGAATTGTAATGCAGTGTTATAGGCACTCTAGTAGAGGTGAAAACAAATGACCCTGGAGGTCAGAGCTCAGTAGCACAGGTCTTCTAGGCTTTCTACTGAGAGCTACAATGCTCACTTTCCCTTCCAGGACAGATGAGCTTTGCCTCCCAGTAGAAGAGGGCATTCTTGTCTTTCTCAAATTTTGTGATGCAAAAGTGAAATGAGGTTGAAACCAGGCATTACCCCTCAATTTTGGGGAGACTGGGCTTTGTGAGGCCCAGGAGGCCAGGTTAGCACTCACTGAAAAGGCCACACCTGAGGCTTTGCTGGTACCTGCTCCACAGAGACCGTACCATGACGAGTCCTAAGCCCAGAACTTCCCTGCTCTGACCCAGCATGAATTTGTTCAGAAGAATTTTGGTCCTAAGGATTTGCCAATACACGTTTATCTCTTCTGCCTACCTGGCACCTATGCATTGTTCAAAACCACGTGCAAATTCTGCTCTATTGGTTCTTCCCTTTCAGCCTTCACCATCTCCCCCAGAAACCCTTCCATGAATCTACATCACCCCAGACCACTGTCTGCTTCCAGAGCCTGGGAAATGAGGTGGGCGCTGAGTGATCAATAAGCTCGTGAGTCAGTCAGTCCTTTTGCCCATCATTCCAGTCCTCAGTGATCTCAGCCTCTGTGATTTCCTGCAGCACAATCTTCTTTCCCATGGAAGATAACCACGCTCTGACACTTCCGTTACCATTTCATTCACGCACAGATGTGGTTTCTCCTAATAGCAGTTAAATGCCCCCTTATATGGCATATCTTCTATGCAGAAACCAACGGGATCTTTCAGAAATGCAAATCTCACATCATTACTAACCCTTGCTTAAAATCTTGCATGATTGACTATCTCCCAAGAGATAAACCTTAGCCCCTAGCATGGCATACGTGAATCTTCAAAAGAGGTTCTTTGCCAACCTTTCTGCCTGATCTACTGCCTCTGTTCCACGAGCCTGAGGGCATCTCCTCAACAGACTGTGTGCTCTGGGCTTAAATACTCTGCTTTGAAATTTCCCCCCAGTACTTCATCTAATGGCCTCTTATTCCCCATTCAGTGTTCTACCCAGATGCCTCACCTACGAGGCCTTATTTGACTCTTCAATCCCGACTGGTAATACTCTCCCCTCTGTAAAAACTTCCACTAGTAGATGTATGATATTATATTGTTACTGTTTACATTTCTTGTCTCCATTAAATAGTAAGCTCTTCTAGGGCAAGAACTGTGTCTTTGAGACTCCAGAACTTAGCTTTGTGCCTAGCTGGAGATGCTTAGGAGGGTCTCAGTAAACAGAAGAATGGGTTCGCAGGATCTGTGAGGCAGTGACTCTGGTGGGGGGCTCAGGTGTGCCATGGGTTCAAGGACAGGCTCCCAGTCATCCCCGGTCAGTGTCCATTTTCACTTTCAGCGCCCCATGTGATCCCACTGCCTCCTCCCACTCTCTCTGCCTCCTGCCCTACTGCTCCTCCTGCCTCCAAAATCTCTGCTTGCAAACTTCCTGGTAAGTGCAAGCCTAGTAAGGTGCAGGGACTAAGGTATAAAGTACAGGACTGTGTTTTATTTATTTTTAATTTTGTTTTCTTTATTGATTTTAGAGAGAGACGAAGGGAGAGGGAGAGAGATAGAAACATCAATGAGATTGGCTGTCTCCTGCATGCCCCTCACTGGGGATCGGGCCCACAACCTGGGCATGTGTCCTGACCAGGAATCGAACCGGTGACCTCTTGGTGCACGGGTGAATGCTCAATCACTGAGCCACACCGGCCGGGGCTGTGTTTTATTTTAATAATGAAGATTGTTTTTAAGATTATTTCATTGGATTCTTATAAAAATCTTGTATAGCTGGAAAACAAACCATCTCTTTCTCTTCTTGCAGACAGAAGCCGTGGAGAAGAAAGGCTCTTGGCTAGAAATTCACTAGAGTCTTACAAGAGCCAGAGTCTCGAAGCTTTTCTCTGTGCAGCTAAGGGAGACAAATCTGGGACGTGTGGCCCCCAAAGCCTCTGCCTCATTACAGACAGCCTGAGGGGAAAGGATGAGGAGCTGTGGAGGGACATGAAGGAGTGAAACTGAACTCTTCAGAAGGAAACACGCGCAGGCTGGCTCTGCGGAGCGCTGTGCTGGGAAACTGCCTCCGCGAAAGGCTGGTCCTCTCGCCAGGAGCCGGTGTGTGCTGGGTGCAGCCGCAGCCTGCTGACAGCGGAGGAACGGTGCCCGTGCTCTCACTAAAAGTGAGGCTGGGAAGGGGTCCCTGACTCAGAGCTCATCCCGACCCTGGACCTCACTGCAAGGCTCGGTGCACAGAGCACCCGCCCCCGGACTTCTCGGTGGAACTTGAGGGGTCAGGTCCTCCGTCATCCACAACACTTGATGTGGACTGTACTGTGGAGGAAAGGGGGTCCTTCCTGGGAGGAGACCAGGCCTCTGGTCAGTGTGGGGTTTCCTGAAAGGTAGAATGAAGAAGAGTCTCTCAGGGCGGGAGTGGGGAAGTGGTAGAAGGAGCCATCCTCAGGGTGGGGAGCAGGTAAGACTGGGCTGTGCACATGAGGGGCCCTTTGCCGAACATCGAGATCTGACTTCCTAGGTGTGGTGTCCTTTGATTTCTCTCCTACAACATAATTTCCTTTAGTTGCTCAAACCTCCACTAAAGATATTTGATACCCACATTCAGCCACATGCTGAAAGCAAGGAGACAGGAAGGCAAAAGGGAAAGGTGCCCCTTGTGGGCCCTGGCAGGGGAAGCTACAGCCTGTGGAGAAGCCTGTCTATGAGTGCCACATGGTGGGAGAAAGACGAGGTGGAAGGGGGTAGGGGACAAAACTGGAGCAAAAGGAAGGGCCAGTGACACCAAGGGACAGCTCACAACACAAGTGGATAACTCAGGAGGGATCAGGAAGAAAACGTCTTTGCCCATTAGATGGTAGAGTGATATATTTCAGACTGGTCATGAGAGTGTTTAGTAGGTCTCAATCAGCATTTTTTTAGAAAATGAAATAAAATTGAATAGAAAACACCCAACTGCATGCTCTAGTAACAGTAAGCACTGTTTAATACAGTTATAAAGTTATACAGTTATAAGTGAAACTTCTAGTTTAGTTAGACATGTGTGTATGCTGCATTCGTGATGCAAAATATATTTCTTACTAGAGTTGGGATTAAACATGTTTAAAAGCCATGGTGCTAGGGGCAGCTGACCTTGAGGGGGGTGGACACCAAAGCAGATTCCTGGATTATCAGCAGAAGGTGGGCAGGACAGTAAGTAGGAGCTCCACTTGCTAGGTGAGAAACTGAGGAAGTCATAAGGAAAGCTATCACTGATGGAGCCCTGGCCCACGCCAAGCACTGTGCCAAGTACTTCCCTGTGTCATTTGGTCTGCTTCTTAGGCAGCTCTGTGTGGCGCCCTGTGTTTAGAGCGGAGGAAGAGTTTATGTGACTTGTCCAAGGCCTCATGGATCTCAAGGCTTTCCAGGGACATCACCTGGGCTCCTGATGCAGTGTTCTTTGCTGCTCAAGGAAAAACCTTTATGAAGGGTGTCAGCAAAATGACATGCTGAATACAGGTGAATGAAATCTCTCATGGTTAAATTTTAGGCATGAGTGGAAGGAGGCAGAAAAGGTAGCCCCTCCTATCACACTTCAAAGGTGACATCTGGTTTGTGTGGGAGACAACACATGGGGTACTTCTAGGCCGAACAAAAAGTGCTGGGAACAGGAACACCAAGAGCAAGGGATTGATTTCACTGAAGGTCACTGAAAGAAGAGAACAAAGGAGCAGCACACAAGGGTATCTTTACCCATAAATTTTTCTCAAATGTTGACCCAGAGTTTATTGGGAACCAAGTATGTGGCTCCTACCATGATGATGTATATGGGGAATTGAAACATACAAACCTTCACCTGAAACCTATATAATTTTATTAGCCAATGTCACCCAATAAATTAAATAAAACATACAAACCCATAACCAATGAACATAGACAACAAGGCTGGGGGGTGGGGGGCAGGATTGGGAGGACGCTGTCTAGGGGGAAAAAGGAGAAACATCTGTAACAAAATAATTAAAACAAAAACATACAAACCTTGGGCATTCCAGGCAGTTGGAGCAGTATGTGCACACACTGCACACACACGTGCACACACAGTGCAAACCTGCGGTGCGGTGCGGGGCAGTCGGGTGAAGGAACAAGGCTGGCTGTTTCCTGGGGCAGATCAGCAGTGCTGGAGAAAAACAGACCACTTGTAATGGGTTTTCAAACGGACATTTCATCTGTTCGTAGTTAGTAAGTGTCATTTCAATTTTCCACCTCTATCATGTGTGATAAGACTGGGAAACTCTCTCTGGGACCATGAACAGGTTTAGTGATGGTAACAGCAGAGAGGGTAATTAAATGCGTTTATTTATCTGGAAATCCTGTGATTTATGAGATATCAAGGAAGCGGACCCCAGTCGCGCTAGGAGCCGGAGTGTGGACTTGTAGTTATCTTGACCAGCTGTGTCCTTCCTGCAGCGTGACCTTAGACTCGCCCCCGCCGGTTCCCTTCACTCCTGCGGCTGCCGCAGCTCGGCCAACCCTCGGGGCCTGCTCGGCCTCCGCGCCGTCCTCTCCCTGCACCGGGCCAGCGCTCCCTTCTCTGGAAACCACGCTGCTTTTCAAGGGACCCAAGGGCCGGCAGTGGCAGCGGCTCGCCCCTCAGCGCCGGGGCAGCCCGGTCCGGCGGCCGGTGGCTCCCGAGGCTGGAGCGGTCCTTCTGCGCCGCCGCCCGCACCATGTGCTCTGCGGCAGGTTCCACCCAGATGATGAATGACTGTATTGCCCATTTCGTAAAGTGGTACCACAGTTACCACCAAGCAGTTTTAGATTATTAAGGGGAAAAGAGTTATAAGAAAGAAAATTATTAACTTATAAAACAATATCCTTTTAAAATTTTGCAAATACTTTCCCTTTTGCGGTTTTCTGTATCCCATGAATAAACTTTACTATAATTTACATATACCCATGAATATAATATAATCTAAAGGTTCTGGGCAACCATAGCGCTTTACCTGACATTGTGATTATGTTTTTTTGTTTTGTTTTGTTGGAACGTGCCCCTAGCGGGAACCGAACACGGGACTCTCTGGTCCGTAGGCCGACGCTCCAACCGCGGAGCCAAACCGGCCAGGGTGATTGTGATTTTGTTTTAAAATGAAAATATCTTTTCGCTTTTCCTGATTAAAGTAACGAGTATTAAATTTGATCTAAGTTAGTAAAAGTTTTCCTGGAAAAGAAATGTGACTTCCTTGTGTTCATAGCCTGTTTTGAGTGTTTTATGCACTATACAAATAGCTCACTTTACTTTTCCACCTATAGGATTTTTTCAACATGGTTTCAGAATATATTTATACATTGTACATATTCTGTTCTTTAATAATAATAACTGCCATTTATTGAGCATAAACTGTGCGTCTGTGAATTTCACATTTACTGGCTCATCTTTTCCTCTCAGTAACCCAAGGAAATCAGTGTTGCTGGGTGGTATGTTTATGTTCAATACAAATTCTTACCAAAGGCCTCCACTTTAGCCCTGGCCGGTTTGGCTCAGTGGTTAGAGCGTCGGCCCGTGGACCAGAGAGTCCTGGGTTCGGTTCCTGCTAAGGGCACGTACCTTGGTTGCAGTTTGTCTCTGGCCCCGGTTGAGGTCGTGTGGGTGGTGACCACTCGATGTGTCTCTCTCACACTGATGTTTTTCTCTCTCTCCCCCTCCTGCTCTGTCTGAAGATAAATGCAAAAATATCCTCGGGTGAAGTTTAAAAAAAAAAAAAAGCCTCCACTTTACAAAAAGCGCTTAGTCAGATGGGCAAGATAAGCTGCCCTGTGCACAGAGAGCCTGCCTCTCCATAACTGCTTGCACAGTGGGCTCAGGAGCAAAGGTCACGTTGGCAGCACTGGAGACTGTGTGTGGACTCCAGAACACGCACTTCCTCTTACCTGCGCTGACCTGGCCCGCGCCGCTGCAGTGAGCCCAGTTTGCTGCCCAGCCACTCTCCGCTATGGTGCTGCTTGTTGGGAAGACTCGCCAGCTACCTGGCAGCTTTACTGATTAGACCCCTTAGACCCCTGCCCATCATGAAAGGGGTGGCTCTGTCTGTCCTCATTGGAATGCAGTAGACACTTATCCTGGATTTGTGTTTGCTTTCCTCGATTCTGCTAACATAAGAATTGTGAAGGTGAATTTTTTTTTTTTAATAATTTTTTTCTCTATTTTAGAGAGAGAGGAAGGGAGAGGGAGAGAGAGAAACATCGATGAGAGAGAACATTGATTGGCCCCCTCCTGCAAGCTCCCCACTGGGATTTGGCCTACAACCTGGGCATGTGCCCTGACTGGGAATTAAACCGGTGACTTCTTGGTGCCTGGGTCGATGCTCAACCACTGAGCCACACTGGCCAGGCAGTAATTGAATGTTTTAAAACATCCCCAAAGTGTCCTGCTAACCCTGTTTTACAGTGAAAGAAACAAGCAATGTGTTAGTGTTCTGAGATTCAATACTCTTATCATAAGTCTCATTCTCCAAAAATCCTACACAACAGTGGTGTGCCGAGGTTATCAAAGACATAACACTCTCAGAGATTGGGGTGCCAGGTTGCAGGATGTAGCATATGCTCTAAACCAAAGACCATGGTTTGGTTCTTCCCATGGTCAAAATACACACTGCTAAGAACCAGAAGATGGTATTGGGCGAAATTATACCCAGCGACCCATTCACGTTTCTCTTGCCTCCTATCCCCATGATCTGTTCTCTGCATTTTTAGTACCCCTGAGAGAATGCTTCCACTAGGAGGCATATTGAAATGGAAGCCAACATAGCTACCTGGTATGTTGTCTCCTGTCATCAGGCAAATAAGAAAAAGGGAGAGGTGAAGTGTTGGCTGGGCCATTGAGCCCTCCTTACTAGACAAGGTGGATAGGGAGGAGTAGGGCTCGCAGGAGCTCCTGCTGGGAGATGCTACGCAGAGGAAGAGGGCTGCGTGGGGATACTGGGCAGCAAAAGTGTGGGCCACAGTGGACTTGGGTCATTGCTTTGGTTGCTCACTCCCAAACCTCCCTTCTACGTGTGAGTCTTTTTCAGTGAGGGAGTCCTGGTGGGAGGAACGACCCTGCCTTCCACTGTGGAAGTCTGAACCAGCATTCCCTCTTCCGACAGGGTAAATAATCTGGTTTAGCCCAGGTCTTTGAATCTGGGGTGAGTGCCACATAGATGTAGAGATGGTTAGAGATGATCCACAGAAATGGAGGCAAGGGTTCCCGAGCGGTAGTGCCTCCAGGGGTTTATCAGCCAGACTGTTCCTGAGGTAGGTCCTGGTTGGTGTTCTTGGGTGCATGGATAGACTTGGGTTTTGCCCATTTTCCAAGGCTGGTTCTGCAGTGTTCCTGGAGGCTACCTTTCGGTCGATCCTTCCTCTGCTTGTATCATCCATAGCTGGTTCTGCCGGCTACAGAGGGAAGCAAGCCCAAACATGAGTCCACCTTCGTATTTCGGTACAGACCACACACGTCTGTTTCCTCCCTTCCCAAGTACTAGATGTTTTGTGTACTTTAGTTTTGGATAGACAGGGGATAGAAAATAAGGATTAGAGCAGATAAGAAACAAAACTTTAGGCACGATAAAGGAAACGTACTGATAACAAGCACACTGAGGTCTGCTAATACATATTTAGTTACACCTTGCACTCAAACTGGGCTGAAATACCTCAAGACAACAGAAGAAACAAACTGAGTGTAAAACACCTTGAGATAACCGCAGGAACACCAGAGAGACAAGCAAGAATTTATAGGCTAACGACTGAATTGATGTTACCTCAATGGAAACGGAACCAGGCCTTGGTTCCCAGTCTGCGCTGAAGGAGCTGGGAGTTGCCACTCTGTCCCAACAACAAGTAAAAAGCTGAACAGACTGAAAAATGTACAGTTCTTCTTAGATCTGTAGGAGAGGGAGGGACATAGGGCAAACTGCTGCCCCAAATTGGAGAGACAAGACAGGCAGAGCCCAGCTCTGGGGCAGAGCCTAAAGCAGAAACTGCCCTGGGAACCAGGCTGGGGCAGGGAAACCTTAACTCAATCAGTGAACTTCTGGAGGCTCAGTGTGGCCAAGTCTGAGAGTTCAAAACTCCAGAGTGACCCAGTCTCAGGGTGGCCCCCAAAATATTGTGAGATTTACCTGCAGGAGCTCAACCAGATTCCTGTAGTAAATAGGGAATAATCCCCTTGTGCTCCTGGCAGGGGAGGGAAAAGGCATTTTGAAATAGCCAGAGCACTCTGTTCTTCTTTTTTTTTTTTTATCCTCACCTGAGGACATTTTTTTTTTTTTTTTTTCATTTTTTGCTCAGATAGAGTGGGAGGGAGAGAGAGGAAGAGAGAGAGAAACATCGACGCGAAAGGGACACATCGAGTGGCTGCCACACGCAAGACCAACCAGGGCCGGGGACAAACTGCAACCGAGGCACATGCCCCTAGCGGGAACCGAACCCGGGTCTCTCTGTACCGCAGGCCGACGCTCCAACCGCTGAGCCAAACCGGCCAGGGCAAGTTCTTCTTAACAAGGTCTCTCTCCAGAGGCCTAGTTAACCTAAACCTGATCTTCTGAGGTAGAATCGGAACCTAGCCTACCCAGGGAAGGGTAACACCTAACTCCAGCCCACTCTAGCCATGCTGTCTTACCTAAGTGAAAGAAAAAAATGTAAACACCCTTGAAAGGCCCTGGCTGGTGTGACTCAGTGGTAAGAGCATCAGCCCTCACACTAAAGGGACATAGGTTCAACTTCCGGTCAAGGGCTTGTCCTCGGTTGCAGATTCAGTCCCCGGCCTGGTCAGGGCATGTGTGGAAGGCAACCAATCACATCGATGTCTCTCTCCCTCTCTTTCCCTCACTCCCTTCCTCCCTTCCACTCTCTTTAAAAATCAATGGAAAAATGTCCTCAGGTGAGGATTAACAAAAAATTTTTTAATTAAAAAAAAATGAAACACCCATGTAAAGCTTCCTGTCAAGATGGCAGCAAAGGTAAACGTGGTACTTGCCTTCTCCCATGACCACATCAAAATTACAACTAAATTACAGAACAACCATCATTCAGAACCACCTGAAATCTGGCTGAATGGAAGTCCTAAAACTAAGAATATAAAGAAGAAGCCATGTCAGACTGGTAGGAGGGGTGGAAACTTGGAACAGGCTGGTTCCACACCCACGCGTAGCAGTTGAGAATCAGGAGGATACTTTGGCTGAGCAGGTCCCCCCTGAGAAGTGAGGGGTCCCAGCCCATACCAGGCTCCCCAACCCAGGGTTCCAGTGCCAGGAAGGGAAGTCTGCATTACTGTGGCTGTGAAAACCAGTGGGGACTGTGGCTGAGTGAGACAGAGAGCTTCTGGAACCCCAGGCACTCTTCTTAAAGGGCCCACACAGACTTACTCAGACTCACTCACTCTGAGTGCCAGCACTGGGAAAGCAGCTTGAAAGGCACCAGAGACATACAGAGAGGAACTGAATTATTTGGCATCATGGCAAAGGCTGAAGGGGCAGCTTTCTCCCAGAGAGAGTGTTGGCAGAAGCCACTGTTTCTTTGCTGAGCCCTCCCTGCACAGAGCAGACAGGTAGGTGCCATATCTGAATCTCCATCAACCTGACTAACACCATTTGCTAAGAGCTGTCTTGGCCCAAGCTGTGGACTTTCCTAAAATGTCTTAAAAGTTCACAAACCCCAAATATGTAACATCTGGTCTTGGCATGCACCATACCTCTTGCTAAGTGGCCTCAGGCCTAACACTAGAAGCAGCTGGCCTCAGTTCATAGCTTGGCCTCTCCCTGGCATCTCCACGCCCAGCACAACTAGTAGTCATCTGCAGATGACTCATGTTGGGTGGCTATAGGCAGGGCACCCCAATGGCCGATCTGGCCTGCACCTCCTGGGATGCCCCAGAACCAGTGCACCCAGTGGACATCTTCAGACCATACTGAACCACCTCCATGAGGGTCACATTCAAGGGGTGGACTCACCAGGCACCAGAGCTTCACTGAAGCAAGTCCTGCTACCTGGGGTCAGCCCTTGCAGAGCAAATCTATCTTTTAGAATCGATTGACAGATAAAGAGCTTCCCAAATAAGAAAAAGCTAAAGGGCAGTTGTAGCGGGCGTGATGGCTTCAAGGTTATTTCACGGAGTTGGAGCGCTGGTCGCGCAGGCCCTGAGGGCCCGCAGTCCCAATGGGGTGGCCGCGGTGCACTCCATGGCGTCTGGAGGTGGTGTTCCTGCTGATGATGACCAGGCGACTGGGCTGGAGCGGGAGGTCATGTTGGCTGCGCAGAAGAGACTGGAGCCATACAATATGCTGGCCCCAAAGGCAGCTTCAGGCACCAAGGAAGACCCCAGTTTGGTCCCCTCCATCACCAACAAGCGAATAGTGGGCTGCATCCGTGAAGAGGACAATAGTGCTGTCATCTGGTTCTGGCTGCACAAAGGTGAGACCCAGCGGTGTCCTAGCTGTGGAACCCATTATAAGCTGGTGCCCCACCAGTTTGCCCACTGAGCCCCTGCACTAACTCAAAATGTGCTGTGAAGTTTCTCGTTTCTGATGAAGATTAGCCATTGCTTTGGCTCCTCCTAAAAAAAAAAGAAAAAGCTAAAAGAGTTCATCACTACCAAACCAGTATTATAATATTATAGCATCTTCTTTAAGAAGAAAAAGAAAAATATGAATAATAAAATGGCAATAAATACATATCTATCAACAATTACTTTAAATGTAAATGGATTAAGCGCTCCATTCAAAGACGTACGGTGGGTGAATGGATAGCAACATAAGACCCTTACATATGCTGCCTACAAGAGACTCACTTCAGATTGAAAGACACGCATAGAAACTGAAAGTAAAGGGATGGAAAAAGATACTTCATGAAAACAGAAATGAAAAATATAGCTGGTGTAGCAATACTTACAAGAGACAAAATAGACTCTGAAGGACCCAGCAATTCCACCTCTGGGTATTTATCCACAGAAACACAAAAGACTAAATAAAAAAGACATATACATCCATATATTCATTTCAATATTACTTAGAATAGCCTATATATGGAAGCAACCTAAATGTTCATTAATAGATGAATGGATGAAGAACAAATGGTGCATATGTACAATGAAATATGACTCAGCCACAATAAAGAATGAAATCTTGCCATCTGCCACTACATGGATGGACCTAGAGGGTTTTATGCTGAGTAAAAAATAAGTCAGATAGGGAAAGAAAAATGACATATGATTTCACTTATATGTGAAATCTGGAAAACAAAATAAATGAACAGATAAAACAGAAACATATTCATAGATACAGAGAACATTTTGACAGTTGCAGATGAGAGAGGGGTTGGGAGGATAGGTGAATAAGGTGTAGAGATTAAGAAGTACAAATTGGTAGTTACAGAATAGTCATGGGGATATAAAGTACAGCATAGAAAATATGATCAATAATATTGTAATAACTACGTATGGTGTCAGACGGGTACTAGATTTATCAGGGAGATCACTTATATAAATGTCTAATCACTGAGTTGCACACCTGAAACTAATATAATGTTATATATCAACTGTAATTGAAAAATAAAAAATTGTTTAAAAAAAAAACCTGTGATGTTCACAGCACAGAAGCATATGCTTAGTAAAAGGCTGACCTGATCATAGAACTACAGAATACTTTCTTTTTCTCATACCTCACCACCACCACATTCCTAAAGGTCTATTTACTGCAGTTCCTTTTACTCAGTACATCATGTCTAGCCATGAAGAAAATATTGCAAAGCAAACAAAAGGCAAACAAACAAACAAAAAATACCACAATTTGAAAAGATGGAGCAAGTATCCAAACCAGAAATGGCAGATATTGGAATTATAACACCAAGGATTTAAAACAACTATGATTAATATGCTAAGGCTTGTAATGGATAAAACAGACTGCTAAAGAACAGATGGGCAATATGAGCAGAGAGATGGAAATCCTAAGAAAAAAACAAAAAGAAATACTAGAGATCAAAAACATTGTGACAGAAATGAAGAGTGCCTTTGATGAGCATAATATTACAAGGCTGAGGAAAGATTCTCTGAGTTTGAGGATATCTCAATAGAATCCTCTAAAACTGAAAAGCAAAGACAACAGAGATGGCGGGGGAGGGGAACGGAGTAGAATATCCAAGAACTATGGGAAAAAAAAAAAGGTGTAGCATATACATAATGGAATACCAGAAGGAGAAAAAAAAATAGAAAAGAATAGAATAAATATTTTAAACAACAATGACAGAATTTTCCTCAATTAGTGTCAGACACCAAACCACAGATTCAGGAAGCTCAGAGAATACCAAGTAGGATAAATTCTCCAAAACCTACACTTGGCATATTATTTTTATTTTAGAAAACCAAAGTAGCCCTGGCTGGTTTGGCTCAGCGGTTAGAGCATTGGCCTGTGGACCAATGAGGCCCAAGTTCGATTCCAGCCAAGGGCACGTATCTCGGTTGCGGTTTGTCCCCAGCCCTGGTCGGGGTCGCGCGGGAGGCAACCAGTTGATATGTCTCTCGCATTGATGTTTCTCTCTCTCTCTCTCTCTCTGTCTCTCTCCCTCCCTCCCTCCTAATCTGTCTAAAGATAAATGGAAAAATGTACTCGGGTGAGGATAAAAAAAAAAAAAAAGTTAAAAAAAGAAAAGAAAACCAAAGTAAAAAAAAAAAAAAAATCCTGAAAGAAGACAAAGGAAGAATCTCCTACCTGTAGAAGAAAAGATAAAAATTATATCTATTTTCTCCTCAGAAACCATGCAAACCAAGAGAGTAGAGTGAACTATTTAGCCTTGAGAGGGGGAAAAAATGCCAACCTAGAATTCTGTACCTTACAAAATGAAAACAAATTTTTCTTAAAAAAAAATTCCTTTGAAGAAAGTTTTTTTTTTCTTTTCCTTCTTCTACCTCTTGTGTTCTTCTCCTTCACCTTGTTATAATCTTCAATCCCCATTTGCACAATCATTAAGCAAATATTATATTTGCTACTTTCTTCTCCATCTCCTCTGTAATAGCAAGATACTGGCTTCTTTGGCTAACAGATTTTGATAATGTTCATCACATTTATATATTTCTAAACACTTGTAAGTGTATATTTCCTGAGGAAGTGCAATTTACCTGATGTTGGGGAAGAGTGAGAAGTTGACAATTCATCCTTTTCCAAACAATGCTGCTGCTTTTTGGAACCACAAGGACAAAGACTGCTGGAGAAATAACTATCTTCTCATTTATCTTAATTAACTTCCTTTATGCCTTCCTAAATTAAATCATCACTCCTTCAGCCCTGGCTGGTTTGGCTCAGCGGTTGGAGTGTCAGCCTGCAGACTGAAGGGTCATGGGTTCAATTCCCAGTCAAGGGCACATACCTAGGTTGCAGGTTTGAGCCCAGGCCCAGGTTGAGGTCATACAGGAGGCAACCAATCTATGTGTCTTTATCCTATGGATGCCTCTCTCTCCCTCTCTCTTTTTCTCTCTCCCTCCCTCCCTTCCACTCTCTCTGAAAACCAATGGAAGAATATCCTCGGGTGAGGATTAACCAAAGAAACAAACAAACAAAATCATCTCTCCTGAAGAAGCCAGTTTCCCTATACAGCTTATTTTCCCATTGGAGGTTCTGTTGAGGTTCCCTTTTTTTCTTTCTGCATCTCCTATCTCTCTCTTTTAACTTCTCCATCCCCTCATGTAGTCAGTTCTCTTTTCCTGCCATCTTCAGCCTCACCACCCATTTTACCTTTGCCTACCTTTGATCATGGGCTCCAAGGAAACAGTACCTTCAAACAAGCATAATATTATCATTTCTAACCCCACTTAATATTTCATAAGTTTTTCTCTGCTGAATACATAAAGGTTAAAATCCAATGCACAGCCCTGGCCGATTTGGCTCAGCAGTTAGAGCATTGGCCCGCAAACCGAAGAGTCTCTGGTTCTATTCCAGTCAAGGGCATGTACCTCCATTGTGGTTTGGTCCCCAGTCTGGTTGGGGTCATGCGGGAGGCAACCAATCGATGTGTCTCTCTCACATTGATGTCTCTCTCTCTCCCTCCCACTCTGTATGAAAATAAATGGTGACGATTTAAAAAAAATCCAATACAGGGATGTGGGCCTTTGGGCCGTTGCACATTAGATAGTGAGGCAAACACCACCTACAACTAAAGGAGCGGCCACGCTGGAAGTGTCTCTAGGATGCCAGCCCTGGCTTTGGAGTTCAGGAGACATGGCTGGGTTATTGGCTCCACGAAAACCCATTGTTCTTGGAGCATAAATTTCCTCATCTAAAATGGATTTTTAAAAATCCTCACCCAAGGATTAACTGATTTTTAGATAGAGTGGAAGGGAGGGAGGCAGAGAGAGAGAGGGAGAGAAACATGGATGCAAGAGAGACACATCAATTGGTTGCCTCCCACACAACCCCAAATGGGGCCAGGGATCGAATCTGCAACCCAGGTATATACCCTTGACCGGGAGTTGAACCTACAATCCTTTGGTACTCAGGCTGGCGCTCTAACCACTGAGCAACACCAGCCAGGGCTAAAATGGAACTTTTAACAGGACCTCTCCCATAAAAGGCACCAGTAAGATAATAGATATGCAAACCATCTGCCAAAATGTGGGTTTCATACAGCAGACTCAATAAAAATTAGCCGGTGTTATTGTGATTGCAAATGCAGGTAACAGACCCTTCTTAGTGTGATCTGCCAGAATGAGTGCCTCGTGGCCAGCTTTCTTACATACAATGAAGAAATTTCACTATCACCTTTGAAATACAATTATTAGTCAGTTTAATGATTTTTTTCCCCCATATTCTTTAAGGTTGTAAGGAGAAATGGGAAGTGCATGGCAGAATTGTCCTCTATGTAAGTTCTGGCCTACCAACAGGTCAGTCAACTCTATTAGGATCAATATTAGGTCATATATGTTTCCTATATTCCTGTGGATAAATGCTAGAGAGCAAGGAACATCCATTTCAGAACATTTCTTCAGAACCAATGAAAAGAGCAATACTTGCTAAACAGATGCTGAGTAAAACCCAAAGAAGTCCAGAACACCTGATAGAATTTCCCCTGGCTTCTAAGAGTGCAATTTAATCCTAAAACCTAAAGTTTAGCCCTGGCTGGTGTGGCTTAGTTGGTTGGGCATCGTTTATGCACTGAAAGGTTGCCTGTTCGATTCCCAGTCAGAGCACATGCCTGGGTTGCAGACTCCATCCCTGGTAGGGTACCTGTAGAAGGTAGTCATTGATGTTCTGCTCTCATATCAATGTTTCTCTCTCTTTCTTCCTCTCCCTTCCTCACTCTCTAAGTATCTATTTTAAAAAATCTTAAGCCCAGCTGGTATGGCTCAGTGGATTGAGTGTCGTCCCATGGACAGAGAGGTCCCGGTTCGATTCCCAGTCAGGGCACATGCCTAGGTTTCAGGCTTGATGCCCCGTAGAGGGCATAGAGGAGGCAGCCAATCAATGTTTCTTTCTCATATCCATGTTTCTATTTCTTTCTCCCTTCCTCTCTCTCTTTAAAAAAATCAATAAAAGCTTTAAAAAAATTATATATATATATTTATAGTTTAAAAAAAAGTCTTAAAAAAAAAACAGAACAGAAAAACAAGCCCTGACTGGCTCGGCCCAAAGTGTTTCAGATTCGATTCCCAGTCAAGGGCTCATACCTGGGTTGCAGGTTCCATCCACTGACCCCTGTTGGGGTGCATGCAGGAGGCCACCAATCAATGTGTTTCTCTCACATCGATGTTTCTCTCTCTCTCCCCCTCTCTCCCTCCCTTCCACTCTCTCTAAACAAATCAATGGAAAAAATATCCTCGGGTGAGGATTAACAAAAGAAAGAAGAAAAAAGAAAGAAAATAAGTTTATTGAAGTCGGAGACGTGGTTTCTATCTTTAACCAGCCTTAAGCACCCAACCTATGGCTACAGGAGACAGTGTTTGGAAAAGAGATCGCTAGGAGAAAAGGCTGCTGGACTAGAGACCACAGTGGAGCGAGAGGGGGTGAAGTCCAGAAGGAGCCGTCGGGTGGGGAAACAGAAGGCCTGAGATGGTGAGGAAAGAAAGTCAGCAGCATGGAGAGCGCTGGGAGGAGATGGCACTGGGAGCTCCCTCATAGGCTGAGGTTCGGAGAAGACAAGGAGCACGTGTACATAGACAAATAAGATCAGGACGGAACATGTCAACAGAAGCCTGCAGTCACAGAGAATGGTCTGCCAGGGGACAGGAGGCCGGCGGGGTTGAGGTAAGAGGTAACGTGGGTGCTAGCGAGCTCTTTGTGCAGAGGGCTCCTGAGAAAATGAAGGACTAGGGGCTGGGGATGGGAGGGCACTTTGTCCCACTGTGTAAGGGAGGCGTGCGCAAGCCAGAAATGCCGAGCCTGGCCCACCAGAGACAGAGGCAGGCTTTCAGAGGAAATGACTCGTCACCACTGTGCACTAGCACCAGGACAATCATGGCTGGGACTAAGGAAGGGTGCTAAGCATGGAGGCCTAGGTGATTGCATGAGGTTTCCTGGTCCAGGTGCAAATGGCCATGATTCCAAAGATAGTACTTAAATACAAATAAAATAAAATAAAAAAGAGAAAAAAAAAACAGTATTGTCCATGTTGGATTCCTTGTCTCGCTCTGTTGAAGGTTTTCTAAAAAGTAAACATACCTGAAATCCAACTCACCTTGTAAGAAGTCACCCAATGTAGATTAGCAAAAAGGGGGGAGGGGTTACCCACATATCCATCAATCAGTAAAGAAATAAATAAATCATGGCACCCAGACTAAGCCATACTATGAAGCAGCTAAAAACAAGAGCGATAGGACATCGTGGAGTATGACTCTGGGGGGGGGGGGGGTGTGCACGTCTGTGAGAGGCGAGCATGGGCCCTACACCTCACCCTGTGGACAGTGGTGATGGGTGGGCAAATGGAGTGAAAGGAGGCGGGAGAAGAGACGTCTTGATTTGTTCTGGATATTTTTATTTTTTGTTTACTTGTGAAAAAAAGAAGAAGTTGTGGTAGAGATGATGTGGAAAGAGAAACAGCAGAAGCAGGAGTCGCTGTAAATTTGTGAGCACACCCACGAGAAGGGAGTGCAGGAGTCAGGAACGTCTGCTGAGCCTGGGCAGGACCTGCATTCGCTCTCAGAAGGGTCTTCTTTTCATGGACTGCGTACAGACAAGAAATACCATGTTTTGACTGATGATAACAATATGTCGCCTCGGTTGGTGTGGCTCAGTGGGTTGAGTTTTATCCCGTGCACTGAAAGGCCGCCAGTTTGATTCCCAGTTGGGACACATGCCTGGGTTGCAGGCTCGATCCCTAGTAGGAGGCGTGCAGGAGGCAGCTGATCAATGTTTCTCTCTTGCTCCTTCTCCCTTCCTCTCTCTCTAAAATCAATAAAAATATTTTTTAAATAAACAATACGTTGGGGCTTGTCTGGGGATCTCAAAACACTTTTAATGCTGACATCTCCTCTTACCCCTGGGAATCAGGCCGATAGTGTTGGCCACTGGGAAATGAGGGCTGCTGGTCAGGCCACTAAATGAATCCTTAGGAAAACCAAACCTCGAACTCTGACTTAGAGCCCACATGGTTCTGGAACAGGCCGCTTCATGTTGTCTTAGAACTTTAGCTCTGAAAGCCATCTGTTAAAGGAGCTAGTCCTGCTTAAATGTATTTCCTCAGAGCACCTTCCCTGACCCCTCCAGTGTCATTTACTTTGCTCCTGCTGCTACTCCTTCTCATTGATCCCTGCTGCTAGTCATTACAGCTGCATGTGAGCTAACTACCTTTTTAGTCCTCACACCGCCACTGGGCTTCATGCCCTAGCTGGACTGGGGCCTGCCTGTCCTGTTTGCTTACCACCGCATCCCCAGCACCAGTGTTTCCAGAACAGGCGAGTGACGAGGCCAGTATGGCCTTCACCTTGATTCCTTCTATCTCAAACCTGACATTTGAAGTTGATGTTTAGTAGGCAGGGTTGCCAGAAAGGTGCTGACTACATTTCTTTTATTTTTAATTTTTTTTCTTTATTGATTTTAGAGAGAGGAAGGGAGAGGGAGAGAGAGATAGAAACATCAACGAGAGAGAACATCGATTGGCCGCCTCCTGCATGCCCCCCACTGGGGATGTGGCCCACAACCGGGGCATGTGCCCTGACCGGGAATCGAACTGGCGACCTCTTGGTGCATGGGTCGACGCTCAACCACTGAGCCACACCAGCTGGGCCTGACTGCATTTCTTAAGCAGGTGAGCAGGTGAATGCTTGAACCTACAGCCCAGATGGCCCCAGTGGTATGTGTGACTCAGTCCCCTTGGCCTGACGTTTAGCTGTTTGGTGAGACAAACACTGGCCCATGTCCAAGACCCAGGGCACTCTGCTGTGAGCTTGGCGATGGAGGTGGCACAGAGGCACACCCAGGGGAGACCGCATCCATCAGCCACGTGGCCTTGCCAGTCTCAGGGGAGCCAGAGAAAAATGAGGGGTGTTGCCCAGGAGGATGATTGTCACCACTCCTCCCTCTCTCCGGCCTGCCAGTGACAGATCCACCCCACTGAAATGACACCCCGAAAACCCCTCTCTGAGGCCAAGGGAAGTTTTCAGCTACTTCCATTTACTTTGGGGGAGGGTATTCCAAACTACTATTTGGGGGGAGATTCTGCTGAGCTCCACTGGGTTCTCACCCCTGAGAGAAGGAGAAACAATGTAGCAACAGATGTTTACCCCCAGGCTGCACAGGGTGGAGGGTGCATCTCCCATTCCCACTCCTGACTCCTGCAGCAGTCAGCCAGGGGACCAGGCCTCCGGGGGGAAGAGGACAGTGGTGGAATGGAGGAGCGTGACCACCTGAAAGGTGTTCCGGATGGTGCTGCGAGGCTCCTGTGTCAGACTGAGCTCCTGGTGCTGTGCCAGGGGTCCTCCTCCCACCCTCAGCCTTGTCAGGTCCTCCTCACAGCGCCCTTGTATAGAGACTCTCAGGTGGGACACGGTCGTTCTGGGCACAGGCGTGCTTGCCCCACAGCCTCAGCTGCTCGGGCACTGCCTGGGCCTTGCTGCCTCGGCCTTGCTGCCTGGGCCAGCCAGGATGCCACGCTGACCGCCCCCACGGCCGGGACCTCTGTGTGCTAAGCCCACAGCCTCCCACAGCCTCCCTGTGACTTCACTCGGGTTTGTTCCCTGGAACTCACGAAGTCCTGTCTGACGGCCTTTCTGGCCTCCTGGGCAGCTGTTCATTTGTTTGTGCCACAAGTAGAGTGACAAAGCCAGGGACCCCGTAGGGTTGGATGCCAGGGTTTCTGTGCCTCGACTGCTCAGCCAGGAACTTCCTTTGATGTAGTGGATTTCTTTTTTTTTTTTTTTTTATCCTCACCCGAGGGCATTTTTTCATTTTTTGTTCAGACAGAGTAGGAGGGAGAGAGAGGAAGAGAGAGAGAAACATCGACGTGAAAGGGCCACATCGAGTGGCTGCCACCCGCACGACCAACCAGGGCCGGGGACAAACTGCAACCGAGGTACATGCCCTTAGCGGGAACCGAACCCGGGTCTCTCCGGACCGCAGGCCGACACTCTAACCGCTGAGCCAAACCGGCCAGGGCTGTAGTGGATTTCTAATGAGAGCCACCTTGCCAGCCAGGAGTGCCATGACCAGTGGCCACGACGCCAGTGGCAGGCGTTCCAGGAGGCTGAGGTACAGAGCCTGGAGCGGACCGGGAGAAACAGATTCCACTGGGAGCCTAGGAGAACCAGGCCCGGGGTTCTCTCGGGAGGGGCCTGGCACTGATGAGCAGGCTAGGATTTTTTGTAATTGGGTTTTGTGCCCTCTCTGGATGGAAATGGAGGTACCCCCATTTTCCTCACACACGTATCACCACCACCACCTGCTGTGGACCTTTTTTTTTATCCTCACCCAAGGACATTTTTGCATTTATTTTCAGATAGAGCGGGAGGGAGAGAGGGAGGAAGAGAAACATCGATGTGAGAGAGACACATCGAGTGGTTGCCACCCACAAGACCCAAACCGGGGCCGGGGACAAACTACAGCCGAGGCACGTGCCCTTAGCAGGAACCGAACCCGGGACTCTGGTCCACAGGCCGACACTCTAACCGCTGAGCCCAATCGGCCAGGGCCTGCTGTGGACCTTTTAATTTTTCCTGGTGGAAGGAGAGTATGTCTCAGCTGCTGACAAAACCTCTGCATCACAGCACAGCCTGGTATCTGAGAGCCAAGAGTCACTTTGTCTTCCTACAGATGAGGGAAATGAGGCCATTTCTCAAGAAATGTACATTTTGTCAGAAAACACTGATACAATGGAAAAAGCAAGGCATAAAACCATAAACCAGGGACTATTGAACCAAATAGCTCCAGAGCTTAAAGGAGGTCAGTGGATGCGTGCTCGCGAGAGGAGACACAGCCACCCCAAACAGTCATCCTCGGAGGACCTTTTACAGTCCCCTTTTGGAAGGGACAAAGTGCCCGGTGGTGTGGCTGCTGAGATTCAGGTCTTCTTCTCACTCTAGGCTGGTATTGTTCTGAAATTTCCAGACCTGGGTATCTGTCTATAGCCCGATAACACGATCTTCTCTGCCATTTACTATCTATTACCCTTCCTCCCCAGCCTCAGTTTACCCATTTGTATTCCAAAGCCTCAATAGATAATTTAATGATTAAGTGAAATAATGTAAGTATAAATGTCCCTAATAGATAATGGGAGCTCATTAATATTACTTTCCCTTTTTTTAAGGTTCATTCAAAAAATGTGGGGTGAGGGCAATCAGTGACTGGCTCAGAGGCAGAGCCACCTAACCTCTATGCCAGCTGCTGTGGTGTACGGACATGTGTAGATTATCTCCACCTCCCAGGATGATGCTGTTACTGATTCTACTTTTTCAGCTAAGGAAGCTGAGGCTCAGAAAGATGAAATAGCTTATCCGAGGTCACAGAATTCGTCAACAACAGAGATGGGCTTGATTGAGACTCTACATCCCATGCTCTTAACCCCTAACCCTGACACACACACACACACACACACACACACACACACACACAGCAGCAGCAGCAGCAGAAAGCACACTCAGCTTTGCAGTGTTCCACCTCAGAAGAACCTTGGCATGCTCTTTCTGGGGAGGTCCAGCTGGCCACACGAACGACCAGGTAGTTCAGGGTGAAGGTCAGGGGCCAGCTGAAAATGGGAAGCTGTGTCTTTGGCTGTGATTCTGCCAGGGATGAAATACTGTAAGTGGTTACTGAGGGTGCAACCTCTTCCCAAGGAGATGGTGGGGGCAGGGTGGTGAAGCTGGTTCACTGAGATGGGGGGGGGGGGGCAGGCACTGCCAGGCTTTCAGACCAGGTGCATTCTGGTAAACAAGTGCAACCCCCAGCTCCCTGGGGGCCAGGGGAGCAAATGTGTGCATCTCGGCCTCCTTCCCAGCAGCTGTTTGCAGGAAGACCCAGACTGCCATCTCTGGCAGGCCAGCTCCAGGTTTCCCCAGCCCCCACTCAGGAAGTGGAGATGCTGTGAATCTCTCCTCCAGCCTCCCTCCTGCCGAGAGTGTCCTCTGCGTGAGCATTTCCTGGCCTAATTAAGCTGGGTAATGAGTAGCTAAGAGGGAGGGGATAAATGCCCTAGGCGGCTTAGAGCAGGACAGTTTATGACAGGGGCGGCTGCAGCTGGTGACACTCTTAGGAAAGTTATTTCTCAGAACCCTGGGAAGTTGCCTGCTGCCTTCACAGCTGAGTGAGCCCCAAGGTAAGCACAGAGACTACTGTGTGTTCAGGGGGCCTGGCTGGGGACCCTGTGAGGGGATAGGTGAGTGGTGCTGAGGGTCTGGGGGCAGGACTGCTACGAGCTGAGAGCGGTCTGGAGCCACCCAGGCTAACGCCCTTGACTTAGCCCCAGGCTGAGGTGTCCTTGGCAATTACATGTGACTCTCAGGGCTCGAGTTTCATGTTTCTCACTTGAATGATAGGACTGTGCACTGTGTGCAGTTTCCTAAAACCCTGTCCTGCTCAGAGTAAGGCAACCTGAGCTAGACACTGATCCTGACTCCCCTTCAGTCCTCTGTTAAGGTGCTAAAAATTGTGTCCTGGAACCCTGGAAGCCAGGAATGGGCTGGGGGAGCTGCCAGGCAGGAGCCCTGTGGGAGACAGGAAGGCGGCCAAACGTTGACTGTTACCACCCCAACCTCTGCTACAAGAACTCAAAATCCACCCCAATCCCAGAACCACAGCCTCTGTACCCAGTCACCTTCCGCTTTTGTGTGTTTGTTCAGTCACATTGCACTCCGTCAGTTGGCCAGGGCACAGCTGTGGCACATGGGAAGGGGCACCTGGCAGGGCCCAGGTTGTGGAGGTTTCCATCATTCAGCCCCTGCATGAACTTGGGAAATCACATGACCTCTCAGCCATGGTGTTCCCGCTTGTAAAGTACGGGCGCTGGAGATGCTAGACTTCAATATGTGGGGAGCCTACGACCTCACTGTCCATGCGTAATCCTATCTGTTCTCTTGGCCTCTTGTTTGTGTTTCTTTTTTTCTAGTTTAATTGACTATAATTGACATATGATACTGTATTATATACATATGATAATTGTATAAGGTATACAACATAATGATTTGATATATGTATATATTGCAAAATGTTTCTCTTGCTAAATGACAATAGTCAGATCACAAATAACTTGGCGTTTCCCATTTTTCCCTCTTGCTGTAGTTGTCCATGGAGTGGAAGGAGACTTGCTGCCAAATGCCTGACCACACAGGGGCAGCTTGAACCACCCCCACCTCTGCAAGGATGCCTGGGGGAGAGTCCCTGGGATTCAGAAGAGGGGAGAGCAGGCCTGGGAGCTTCCGCTCTGTGACTTTGCCCATCCTCCAGCTGGGCAGGCCCAGGAGCCAACTTGCCCTGAGTGTGTAATCCTTGTTAAAAAGAGAAAGGGGAGCCCTGGCCAGTTTGGCTCAACGGTTAGAGCATTGGCCCGTGGACCAAAGGGTCTCGGGTTCGATTCCCGGTCAAGGACATGTACCTCGGTTGCAGTTTCAATCCCTGGCCCCAGTCGGGGTCGTGCGGGAGGCAACCAGTCAATGTGTCTCTCTCACATCGATGTTTCTTTCTCTCCCTCCCTCCCTTCCACTCTATCTGAAAATCAATGGAAAAATATCCTCAGGTGAAGATTAAAAATAAAATAAAATTTTAAAAAAGCAAAAGGAGAAAGGATCCTGTAATTTTCTGGGATACAGACAACTGAAACCTGATAACTCTTATCAAAGGAGTCCTTTCACTGAGAAAGGCAGGGAGAGAAAAAGGGGAAGAGAAAGAAAAATAAAGGAAGGAAGGTGTGTGAGAGGCCATTCGGGATCGGGGGCTGCAGGAAGCACCAAGCACAGCTAGAACATGAGTGCCCCGTGTGTCTCCCGTGCCCGGTCCCCAGAAGCCTGTCTGCCATGCCCCTCTCTGCCTCTCAGGCACCTCTGTCCCTTCTGTAGGAGGCGGGAGCTCCTCCTCCCTTCTCTGCCTTTTGTGTGAAGGGGTCAAATAATGCTGCTGAGAAAATGTGTGCAAAGGCCTTCACCATGGACCAATAAGAAACAGTTTGGGCCCTGGCTGGTGCAGCTCAGTGGGTTGAGTGTCATCTCTGCACCAAAAGGTTGCCAGTTTGATTCCCCGCCAGGGCACATGGCCAGGTTGCAGGCTCGATCCCTGGTCAGGGGCGTGTGGGAGACCGCTGATGGATGTTATGCTCTCACATCGATGTTTCTCACTCTCTCCCTCTCCCTTCCTCTCTCTCTAAAAATTAATAAACTATTCTTTGAAAAAGAAGGAGAAGGAGAGGAAGAAGAAGTTTTTCCTTCTTTCACTCAGCAAATATCCATGGACTAACGGGGTGAATGAAAGCGACACGCTTTATATGGTCAAGCGGATATATGGTCAGACTTGGAGGGTCAAGGTTGTTCACCCTTGTTAACCTACAAAGGATTGTGGGTGTTTATTAGGCTAAAGCTGCAGAAATTTGGGGAGGCTGCTTTGTGATGAGCCCTGTGCTGGTGCAGTTCTGGGAGACACTGACGTGTGGCGCAGCGCCTGTCCCTGAGGGGCAGGGTGCCTCTGCTGCGGCGGCGCGAGGCTTGCCGCCCAAGCGGTCAGGGACCTACACAGAGTCCAGTGTGGAGCTCAGACGTGTGATCAGGCCAGTGAATGGTCACATAGTTCAGTCCCAGCGTGCCTTGTGGAGAAGGCTTCTTCCAGGTGAAATATTTCCCCGTGTTGCTCTCTGAGTTCCTGCGGAGTGCCAGGCGCAGGCCTGGGCACTGGGGACATTGCTGTGAACGAGACGAACTGTTGCTACCCTGGGGGAGGTCACCCTATAGGTTTTCGTTTTATTCTCATCCATACACTTTCATATTATATAGTTTATTTATTTTTTTTACTCAAAAAGTATTCAAGACAGTTTATGATTAATGGCACCATACTCTAAAACTAAAATCTAGATTAATGTCCAGTATGTAAAGGAAGCTGGGGAAAGAGAATAATTACACCAGAAAATCTAGATCCAGGCAAATTCTGTAACCTTTGAGCCTAAAAATTGAGCTCTGAGCTTCCTGGTGGTTGTGTCAAAAAGGGAAATAGTGTGTCTGATAAAAGGAAACATTTCCTGTGCAAGTCCCTTCTGTTGGGAACTAACGTGCCAGCTTACTTCTACCCCACACACCCTTGGCCTCGCTCTGCGCCTCGACTGTTGCAGAGGCACGGATTGCACGGCTCCTGTCCGTGTCCCCTCATCGGGAACACTCTACCTCCTTAACCTGGCTTCAGACCACTGGCCTTGCTGCAGGACCCAGCACAGACATTACTCCACTCAGTGTCCTGCAGCCAGGGCAAGCCTTGCCCGTGTCCATCTCCTCCTACCTGCTCTGTCACAGCCTCTCAGGGCAGTGTGCTTGGTCCTTGTTTCTCTACCATCTGGGAGCTTCTCCAGGGCAGGAGCCCTGTTCCTCATCTCTGCGTTCCCAGGGCCTATGCAGAATATCCAACAATCAATGGGGGAAAAGGAGAAACGTCTGTAACAAAAATAAATAAAGAAAGAAAGAATATCTAATAAAATTTTACTACTAACACTTTGTTTTGCAATTAATTATGTGCCAAACACCATGCTAATTATCTTACATGTGTTATCTCATGTAACTCTTGCAATTACCCTGCAGCCTAGATGCCATTATTATGTCCATTTTATAGATGAAGAAATTGAGACCAAGTGACTTGCAGGAGGCCTCATAGTGGTGGAACCAGCTGCTGAACTCAGCCTGCCTGACTTCAAAGCCATTGGAGAATGTGAGGCCTTTATCACTCATGACCTTTTTTTGGAATTATTTTTCTCTTTAACTAGATTGTAAGCCCTTGAAGGAAATGGGGAAACTCTTCTTTCTATCCCCCACAGTGGCTAGCACAGTGCTTCCCACAGAGTAGGAACTCGAAATATTTTTGACAATGGTAGTGCTTAACAAAGATGTGTGGGAAATTTTCCTGTTGACTGCAGTGCAGTAAGATGAAACTTACGAGGCCCTGATTGCCCAGTTGATTTAATCGCATCTGTGGTGATCACGGGCCTCGGGGCTCGCAGCTGGAAGGGACCTTGAGCGCAGGGATCCCACTCCCACACTGCACAGAGAGGCAGCTGCAGAGGGATGAGACAGCTTGTCTAAGGACATCCAGCTCATTAGTTGACTCAAAGAGCGAGGGCGGAACAGGTCTGATTCCTGTCCCCTTGAATCATTTTCCATTTGATTCAAAATGCACCTCAAGTCTGGAAACAAGGTGAGACAGAAGGCCAGGAGTGGGAGACCTCTGCAGAGGCTGTGCCCCGGGAGGGCTTAGCTGAGGACACTGCTTCTCCCCTTCTGCTCCCACATCTGCCTCCTCAGGGGCTGCGAGAGTCTCACCTAAAAGAAAGGTATGGGTGAACATCTATCCTTCCAACCTTTACCGACGCCCTACTATGAGCACAGCCTGTCCCCCCCGCCCCCCGGGACATTTGGCAGTGCCTACAGACATTTTTATTGTCATAACTGCTGGCATGGCACCTGGTGGGTAGAGGCCAGGGCTGCGGCTGAAAATGCTACAAGGCAGAGGCCCTCATAACAAAGAATTACTTGGCCCAAAATGTCAGTGATGCTGAGGATGAGACAAAGTAGAGCTCTTGTCCACTAACTTCCATTTGGAGGGCCTGCAGGTGCCTCCTGGGAATGGCCATCCACCCCGTGCGCCTGCCTCTCCCACTGCGTGTCACTCGGTGTTTCCAGTTTTTCTCCCACCAAATACAAAAACAAAGGAAACGATGTTAGTGAGCACCAGCCGGCCCCAGCAGAATGTTTAGTGTTTCACGTATGTTACCATACTTTGCTTTGTCATTTAACTTCACCAGAAAAATAAAGAGCAGTTACACCTGGGAGGTAGATAGTATTTCCATATTACCAACGAGGAAACTGAGGCTTGAGAGGTTATACAAATTCGCCAAAGGTCACAGAGCCGTGGACTGTTTCAAACTCGGTGCTCACTCTAGCCGGCGCTCCTGCTACTTTCCACAAAACAGCACTGGGTTGTGCAGGCAAAGGAAACAGCGGCTAATGGAAGGCAAGTTTGTTTTCCTCAAACCCATGCCTTGCCTTGTCCACAAAACAGTCAAGATAGAGCTCTGAGGAAATGGAAAAGCTTGGAGGTCAAGAAAGACAATAACCCAAATTTAAACTCTAAATTGCCAAGGAAACCTCTGGGGGATCTCCACCACCCAGCGCATGGCACACACCCCTCCCTGGGAGGAGGCACTTGGGTTCTTCTCTTGTCCCTGCGTCATCTGCCCCCCACCCCCCACCCCCAACCACCAGCACCGCCAGGCCCTCAGGAATGCCTTCCATTGCACTGGGGACTTATTAACCAGCACCCACTCAGACCTTCTGGCTACCAAACCCAGCGTCTGTTGTGACAACCTTTATTTTGTTAATAAGAGCATACCGTGTGCACACACACAGCTACTAGAAAGGTGGCCTTTATTCAGGGTTTAAACTGCTTTCTGCTACCCTCATTCCAAGGCTCTGCCTCCCTGGGTTTGGACCGGAGCTGCCCCCCCCCCCCCCCGTTTCTGCTCAGATTAACCCCTTTCTTCCAGCTTTCCTGTTCAGGGACTCAGGGCCAAGTGGCCAGACACTCGCTGGCTCCAGGGCTGTGGATGCCATAAACTCATTTCCCTTGGGGACCCCAGAGAGCCAGGAATTAATTTCTGAAAGCACACTGTTTTGTTTGAAATGTCTCTGGGAGGAGGGAGAGCCCAGGGCTCTGTACACATGTTCCTCATTTGCCATTGCGGGGAGCAGGGGTGGGGGGCCCAGGAGGGGAGAGAGCTAGTTGCAGCAGCTGCTGCTGGGAAGTTTGGCTTCAGGGAGGAATGGAGGGAGAGAGTGCCAGGAAGAAGGGGTGGGACTTGGGGACAGGAGCAGTGTCATGGGGGAGGAGGGAGCAGGTGGTGACTTGTTTATCTGCTCAGCTGTTTTGTGTCCAGGAGCCTGAGAGAGACGGAAGCAGCTGGGAGGAGAAAAAGCAACCTGGCCAGGGGCCCTCTTGGTCTTTCTGCCTTAGCCACAGGTTCTGAAACCAAAGCAAAACCACCAGAGAGTGACTCATGGGGGTATAGCCTCCCTCCACCCATCCGGAAGGTTTCTTTGGGCCCTGTGTGCTAATTTCTGCTCTGCAAACACCTTGGCAATGCCCTCCTGGCCTTCGTGCAGTGCTTACTATTGGGTAGGCAGCCCCACTGGGTTAATATTGACACCGACTCACGTATTGCTGGGCCCCAGTCTGGTGTACTCCCACACATGTGAGCAGGCACAGTCCTTGGGAACCACACCAGCTAGCTCCTAGCCCTGGAATCAGCCCGGACCAAACCAATGGAAACTGTCCCTGGTGGCAATGGGATGGCTGCCCCATCATGCTCCCTTCTCCCCAGTGCCTCCTGTCACTTTCAGGGCAGCCCCGGTTGGGTTTCCTTCTTTAACTGCTCAAGACCGGTGCGGGTTACTTGGTGGCCCCCTTTTCGTACCCCTTCACGCCACAGTGCCTGTGTCTCATTTGCATGCTAAATGGTTTGGAAACAAGGTTGGGCAGCAGTTTAATTTGCCTGACGTCGGTTGACCAGGTTAGTAAACACACCTCCCCTCCCAGCACAAGGAAATCAGAAAGCAGTGTGCTTTAGTTACAGTGCGATTTCAAGGGGTTTGCTAGCCCCCGCCCCCTGGCTCTTTCTCCATCTTATCATTTTCTTGCTGTTTGTTTGTTTAAATGAGAACATTTGCTGGGACTTCCATAGACGATTTCCTTTCTCTCCGCCCCCAGTCTGGTGCCAGAGGACGTTTTCTGACTCCCTTGGTGCACAAAGGGGCTGCTTCTGTGGCGCTGGGCCTGGCAGCTGGAACAGTGTAAGAAACCCAGATGCCCTTTGCCTTGTCTTCGATGTAGTCAGGGCCTGACAGTTCATGTAAGCAGCCAAAACAATTCAGGAAGTGCCCAGGTGCCAGCCCGCTGCACTCTGGGCCCAATGCCCCTCCGACTTTATGGTCTCTACAGGGCCAGAGGGATGGGGAAGGCTGTGGAGGATTGACTTGGAGATTTGGGGAAGGAGGAATAGTGAGACTGCCCGTCTGTCTGTGAGTCGTCTGTGAGTCAGCGAGGCCGAGGAATGGTGTCCTGGGGGAAGCTGGCTGGAGTGGGAAGAGCTGAGGATGTGGGGTCAGAGGCCTACCTTCTGTTAGTACCTGCTTTGCTACTAACATGTTAGGTGTTCCTAGCCAGACACTTCCCCTCTTTGGGCCTTCCTGTGTGAAATGATGGATTCGAGGCTCTGGTCTTAGGGTTATTTTCTAGTTTACAGATTTTCTTGCTTTTAGAATGCTAATTTATTTTTCTATAGTTTATTTCCTTCTCCATAGACCAGGTAGCTCCATAAAGTTACCCCATAATGGTAGTTAATAACACAGCCAGCTGGAATGACTGTTTTCCTGAATCCAGATTCCCCAGCTGTAGCCCCAGTTAAAACTTTCATCATGAGGAAGCTATGGAAGTGTCCCTCTTTGAGGTCAAGTGTTCTCAGGGGCTGAAGAGCCAGGATACCATCTGCAGCGTTTCCTGCGCAGATTTCTCCGTGGCTTCTCCCCGGACCGCTTGCACATGCTCACCTCCTCCCAGAGCAGCTCCCTGAGCTCCTGCTTATGTGAAGTAAGGTCCGTGCTCCTTGCCTTCAGATGGATTTCATTCAGTTTACCAACTTTTATTGTTGAGCCCTTATTCTGTGACTGCCATTGTTGGATCCACAGGAATACAGGAAACATATATGACCTAATATTGATCCTAATAGAGTTGACTGACCTGTTGGTAGGCCAGAACTTACATAGAGGACAATTCTGCCATGCACTTCCCATTTCTCCTTACAACCTTAAAGAATATGGGGGAAAAAAATCATTAAACTGACTAATAATTGTATTTCAAAGGTGATAGTGAAATTTCTTCATTGTATGTAAGAAAGCTGGCCACGAGGCACTCATTCTGGCAGATCACACTAAGAAGGGTCTGTTACCTGCATTTGCAATCACAATAACACCGGCTAATTTTTATTGAGTCTGCTGTATGAAACCCGCATTTTGGCAGATGGTTTGCATATCTATTATCTTACTGGTGCCTTTTATGGGAGAGGTCCTGTTAAAAGTTCCATTTTAGCCCTGGCTGGTGTTGCTCAGTGGTTAGAGCGCCAGCCTGAGTACCAAAGGATTGTAGGTTCAACTCCCGGTCAAGGGTATATACCTGGGTTGCAGATTCGATCCCTGGCCCCATTTGGGGTTGTGTGGGAGGCAACCAATTGATGTGTCTCTCTTGCATCCATGTTTCTCTCCCTCTCTCTCTCTGCCTCCCTCCCTTCCACTCTATCTAAAAATCAGTTAATCCTTGGGTGAGGATTTTTAAAAATCCATTTTAGATGAGGAAATTTATGCTCCAAGAACAATGGGTTTTCGTGGAGCCAATAACCCAGCCATGTCTCCTGAACTCCAAAGCCAGGGCTGGCATCCTAGAGACACTTCCAGCGTGGCCGCTCCTTTAGTTGTAGGTGGTGTTTGCCTCACTATCTAATGTGCAACGGCCCAAAGGCCCACATCCCTGTGGTTCGCACTTCAGCCTTTGCACCCATGATGAGGGAACCCAGCCCTGAAGCATCTGGCTGCTGAATTTCTCAGAATCTGGCTTTTTGCCCTGGCCAGTTTGGCTCAGCGGTTAGAGCGTCGGCCTGCGGTCCAGAGAGACCCGGGTTCGGTTCCCGCTAGGGGCACGTACCTCGGTTGCAGTTTGTCCCCGGCCCTGGTTGGTCGTGCGGGAGGCAGCCACTCGATGTGTCCCTTTCACGTCGATGTTTCTCTCTCTCTCTCTCTCTCTCTCTCTCTCTCTCTCTCTCCCTCTCTCCATCCCATTCTATCTGAACAAAAAAAAAGAAAAAATGTCCTCGGGTGAGGATTAAAAAAAAAAAAGAATCTGGCTTTTGAGGCTTTTGTGCTCCTCGACCCTCTGTGTGGCTGGTGACCCTCTGGCCCTGTGCCTCACTGAGGTGTCAATTCAGAGCTGTCTGGTCAGCATAGGCAGCTAGGCGTCTGGGGTTGACTATGTCGTTTGTCCACTGCAACTGAATTAGAAAATTTCTGAGTATCTATTGTGTGTAAGACCTTATTGTACTGATGGGGGTTTTGATGGGAAGATAAACAAGCCAGGCATGGTTCTTCTCAAGGAGCTTACAACCTCCAAAAATATTCTTCAAATCTGTATTTTTGGCCCACTTTTTCCATATGAATTTTGCAATAATTGTATCACGTTCATAAAGTTGTTTGCTGGCATTTTGTGGAAATCGTGCCGAGTCTGTTCATTGAGCTGGGGAACAGCAACCTCATTTTGATCTTTAATTCCAGGAATGACTTTCTACTCTGGTGAATGGTTCTGACTTCAGGGTCTAGTCTTGCTAATGATTATTTTACTGTAATAACCTTTCTTCTTCTTCTTTTTTTTAATCCTCACCCAAGGATATATTTTTATTAATTTTAGAGAGAGAAGAAGGGGGAGAGAAAGAGAGAGAGAAACATCGATGTGAGAGAGAAACATCCATCAGTTGCCTCCCATACGCCCCCGCCCCCACCCCAGCCAGGGACTGAACCAGCAATCTAGGTATGTGCCCTGACTGGAAATGAACCTGCAACTTTTTGGTGTAGGGGACGATGCTCCAACCAACTGAGCCACCCGGCAGGGATGTGTTGTCTCTTTTTTTCAGCTTTATTGAGATATAATTGACACATAACATTGTGTAAATTTAAGGTGTACAGCATGTTGATTTGACATACTTATCTCTTACTGTGCTATTCACTCTGTTCCTTTTTTTGCTGGAGAGATGCCCAGGAGGGGCTCTTACTTTTCTGTACAGGGTCTGTCTCCCCCAGGAGCTGCCAGTATGGGAGAGACGTTTGTCTTCATCTCTAAGATGCAAATGAGGAGTCCTGCCTTGTAGTCCACCTCCAGAACCAGTGCTTCTTGGTCTGGTTCTAGGGGCTCCAGCAGTCTCTAAGCGCACTCAAGCCTCAGAGTCCAGGCTGAAACAGCAGGGGCCAACAGCTAGACAGGCACCAAGAGAGGGACCACATGGGCAACACTTAACCCACAGAGGCCTGCCTTCAAGTGTCCACCCTGTAGTCATCTTCATTTAGTTGGTAAACTTTTGCTATAAATTGTTTCATTTTTATTATGTTTGAAACATACACAGTAAAGTAGAAAAATAGTGCAAGGAATATTCATATTTCCACCACCTATTTTCAATAATAGTTAACATTTTTGCTCTATTTGCTCTATCATCTATCATATATATATTTCTGAATCATTTTAAAGTAAATTACAAACATAGTGACTTATCCTTCAAATACATCTCCAGAAAGTAAGGATATCATTGTCACATTTAACAAAATTAAAATAATTATCTAATTTAATCTAATAAGGCCATATTCAAAATTCCCCATTTGTCTCCAGCTATGTTTTGAAGCTGATTTCTTGAAACCAGGAACCAATCAAGGCTCATGCATTGCATTTTGTTTTTATTTCTCTCAAATCTATTTTAATCCAGAGCAATCTCATTTTGTAGTGTCTTTGACTTGTGAAACCTGAGTGAGAAGGAAGACACCTACTAAGAAGGGCTCCTGGTGGCTAACTGGGCTCAAATGTTAAAAACAGAGCTTAGCAGCCATCTCTACACAGGGGCCTCTCACCAAACTGCACTCCAGGGAGAGGCCTGCCTGTGCTGTGTTCCTGCCCCTGAGCCAGTCCTCTTAGAGGAGTTCCTGGAATCCTATTCAACCAATAGGGCTGAGGCTTTCCCATACAATTGGAGCTGCACAGCTATATCCTTATTATTTTATTTAACAACCAATGAGAGTGGCTCTATTCTGACCAATCGGGACAGTACCTTTTGGACCAATCAAACTGTGAGGATTTGGAGTCCTCATTTGCATGAGGATGGACCAGTCATGGACCAGGGGTGGGGGCTTCTATCTATATAAGACAACTCCCCTCTGGCTCTGGCTCTGGCTCTGGGAGTGCATTTTCCCTTTCCTTTGAGGACTGAGGGCTGTGTTTTCCTGGCTGAGCTGAAACACTGAAGATGTGTTGCTGGAGCAGAGTGGGGCAGACCAATGCAGGCCAGAGCAGGCTGGCCCCAGAGCGTCTCACAGCATGCTGTTTTCACAGTCAAGCTGTATCACAATTGAGCTGTTTTGCACTGAATAAAATTTCCTGTTTCACTGCACCCCAAACTGGGGATTTCTGTTAGTGTTGAATTGGCACTAACAACCATCCATTAACAGACTCTTGAAAAGATAGATCAGTTCTGGTGTATAATATTTCATATTGTGAATTTGTCTAATGATTTCCCTGTTGTGTTATTTAACTTGTTCCTTTATCTGTATATTTTCTGTAAACTGAAAGTTAGATCTTCAAGATTTGCTTAGATCTTGATTAAAACTTCTTGGCAAGGAGTGGCTCTATCTTAATAATAGAGACAGTCAGCAGGAGGCTCTTTCCAGGGTGGAGGACAGGCAGAAAGGAGGCAGAAGGTGGGCTGGGAGGAGCCTGGGCTTGCCCTTGGCAGGTGACTATCACAAATCTCAGCATATGTGCCAGTGCAGAAGGGTTTTCTTTCACCAGCTGGGGCTTAAGAGGTGGGCTTAAGCTTAGTACTCTGGTTTAAGAGCCCCACTGCAGGAAGAGCTGTCCAGAGAACCATGCACCATAGCTCCAGGTCGCTCTTGGGAGCTTGGTGACAGCCTGGCCCCCTTATCCTGGATCAGAGTGGCAGTGGTGCAGTATGCTATAAGGGATAAGGCAGACAGACTGAGCTGTGCGGTTTGTCTGCTTTTTGGTCTTGGGCAAGTCACTTGAACTCTCTGAGCCTTGGTTCCCCTATCTGTGAAATGGGCACTGTAGTTTTAGGGATTAGCACTAATGGACCAGAGCATCTGGGACATGGGTGGGTGCTCAGCAGGTGGAGGCTAATGGCAATGAATAAAGCTTTGGGCACAATAATGGGCCAGTGGCCAGTACTTGGGGCTGCCCCTTTACACCCCAACAATGGGGTGACTGAATACTATTCCCCCAGGTGTTGGGGTGGAGTAAGCTTAAAGCAGCTGTAGCCTTCCTGACATAAGGGACTATTAATTCTCTAATTAAAGCAAGCCAGTGGGTGGAGGCTGGCAGCAAACAAAGCCATTTCCAAGGTCTTCAGAGTTGGCCACTAGCATTTAGTTATGCAGAGTGACCTTCTCCGCTTGCTTGTTCATTTAATCCAGGATTGCTGGTGGAAGCGCATCTGCTGTGGCCAGGTCTGTGCTTCTGTCATGCGTTTCCCTGGTTAACCTCACTGTCTTTTGTAGTACAGTCCTTAGGGCATATAATTTGCACATAGCCCGGCCGGTGTGGCTCAGTGGTTGAGCGTCGACCCAGGCACCAAGAGGTCGCCAGTTCGGTTCCCGGTCAGGGCACATGCCCAGGTTGTGGGCCCAATCCCCAGTGGGGGGCATGCAGGAAGCAGCCAATCGATGTTCTCTCTCATTGATGTTTCTTTCTCTCTCTCTCTCTCTCTCTCCTTATCCCTTCCTCTCTCTCTCAAATCAATAAAGGGAAAAAAATTTTTTTTTAATTTGCACATAAACTCTAGGGTCAAGATGAGGAAGAGCTCACCTCTTGAGATTTAAAAACAAATAAACATTAACATTAAATGGTTGAATGTAGCTTTATACATGAGAAATCCACCTCAAATATGATTAATGAACTGAGCAAATGATGGAAACTAGGGAGATGTCCTAATGTTGGCAAGAGGATTGATTAGAATGTTACACTCTTGTCAGGATGTGTTTGGTTTCAAATAAGAGAATGTGTAACTACAAGTAGTCTAAATGAGAGGGCACATCTCGTCTCACACAACAAAGTAGAGTTTCTTGGGAAACTCAGATTTAGATTCCTTTTTCTTAGGAATTCAAGGAGGGTTGATTATGTTAACTGATGGTCATTGGCATCAATTCAACAGCAACAGAAATTCCTAATTTGGGGTTTGGCAAAGAAGGAAACTTTATTCAGTGCAAAAGCTCAATTGTGATACAGCAGGGCTGTGGACCAGCTCAGTAGTGTTACAGCTCAGTTATGAAGCAGTACAGCTATGAACCTGCATGGTCGTGAGGTGGCCCTGGGTGCAGGCCCCTGTCCAGCCCCCTGTCCAGCTAGCCATCTCTGCTCTGCTCTGCTCTGGTCCACTGCACTCTGCCCTGGGCTAGTCTTCAGTGTTTCAGCCAGCAGAGGACACAGTCTTCAGTCTTCCAGGGAAAGTGCACTCTGCGAGCCAGAGGGGAGCTGACTTATATAGTCAGAAGTCCCAGCCTTGGTCCCTAATTGGTCCTCATAGTTCGATTGATCAGAATAGAGCTTCTCTGATTGGTTGGTGAAAATGCTGATGGGGATATAGTTGCCGCTCCAATTGGATGGGGAAAGCCTCAGTCCTGTTGGTTGAAATACAGTTCAGGAACTCCTCTATAAGGACTGGCTCAGGGGCAGGAACACAGTGCAGGCAGGCAGTTCAGTGCAGGCTTCTCCAGGAGTGCAGTTTGCATGAAAGAGCCCTGTTTAGAAACAGCTGTTAGGCTTTGTTTTTTATGTTTTATTATTATTATTTTTTTTTAATTTGAGCCTAGTTAGCTACCAGTCCTTCTTGGTAGGCATCTTCTTTCTCAGAGTCTACAATGAGCATCCTCCTGTTCCTGTTAACTTTGTATTCGTGCTGAATTAATGCTTCTGATGAACTGCTAGTGTCCTTTGGAACTCAGACCCCAGAGATGCAGAGATGTGAGCCTATAGCCCCCGCCTCGTGCAGCTGGGTTTCTGTTGGTCTCCAGCAGCGGCTTGTGCACTGACATGAGCACTAGCTTGGGGCCAGCTGGACCTCCAGGGTTCACTGACTACGCCAGCTTGCACTCACCATCTCCATTTGTTTGCCCTACTGATCTCCATTCCATCCCATCAAATGCTCTAAAAGGGCCATGGGACATTCACTTTCTCAATGAAAGTGAATTCTAATTTACTTGGTTCTGACAGGTTTTTTTTTTTCCTTTATTGATTTTAGAGAGAGAGGAAGTGAGAGGGAGAGAGAGGTATAGACATAGATGAGAGAGAACATCGATTGGCTGCCTCCTGCATGCTCCCCACTGGGGATGGGGCCCCCAACCTGGGCGTGTGTCCTGACCAGTAATTGAACCGGTGACCTCTTGGTGCATGGGTCGACGCTCAACCACTGAGCCACACTGGCCGGATGGTTCTGACAGGTTTTAAAGATATTCCTGACATATCACCTGAAATGAAGGCACCTTGGTCTGGATCTCTGCCCTGTGGATTCATGTGCACAGATGGGAGGGAGGCTCCACCTGGGAGAGCCGGCAGCATACCTGAGAAAGCAGGTAGCAGAATTCTCCCAGCAACCTGTGCAACCCGTGAGCTGAGGATGAAAACAGGGAGTCCTTTCAGAGGGGTGGTGTGGGGTTGGACAGAGATGGGGAGAGCCTGCCTGTAAACTCAGGCCAATTTGGGTCACTGGCCCTAAAAATTACGGGGAGAGAGAAACGTGCCAGGCCGTGCAGTCTGTTCCGGTTCTCAGTGCCCTGTGCTCTCTCTCTGATCTGTTTGTCTCTCTGATTCCATGGGTTCCTCCTTTTCCCCCTCCTCCTTCCCTCCTTTCCCAACTCCTGTCAGCTGAGCCCTGTGTACTCAGTAGCCTCCTAAACTAACCAGGACATCATGACCAACAACTGAGTGCTGTCAGAGGGCTGAGGGCCTGGGTGGGTGGGAACGGGGTACGGGTGAGGTCATTCGCCCCGCTCTGTCCCCTGTGTCTGCAGAAGGAAACGGGGAGTCCGTTTCCTCATTCACTCCAGGTTGGACAGCTGAGTGGAGGGAGCTTCCCGTTCCCATGTGGTGCTAGGTGGTGGGTGGGGCTGTGGTGAGCAGGGCAAGACCCACGCTTGTCTTGTGATTTTAGAAACTTGAAATGAAACTGGAGACCTTGAGTTGTCTATGTGACTAAGGCTTTCTGACCAGCTTTACTCCTTGGAACAGAAAAAACAGTAGTGTGAACAATGGGTCCGACGAACACTTCCGCCTGAGTGGTCTAACTGTCATCTCCCGTGCCTTGCTGATTCCCGCAGCAGGTGACGTCTGAGCACACTGTAGAACTGGGGGTGTTCCTGTTGCCTGGGAGGAGTTTGGCCTCCCAGCAGAACGTACACACTCGTGCAGGACTGGCACCAAGTAGGCTGACATTCTCTCACCTCCACCACCTCCATCACTCCTCGATCAGATCAGATGATGTCTGCATAGCGCTGAGGCCTGGTCTTCCATCGTTCACGGCTTTACCTTCACGTGCTTGACACGGAGAGGTGCTCAATAAATGGTTTCTACATGAAGGACTGATTTTTTTCTCTTTACGAAGGACAAGACAGAACTTTCTGAAATTTTGTAGGGGCTATTTGAGTCTAAACTTGATCTGCTGATTCTAACAGATCTCTGCTTGTCTCCCACAGCCACTCCCTCCAGCCAGTGAAGTGGGTAGCATTCCTCACTGGGTTGTGTGTTGAACCCTAAGCCCCAGGACCTCAGAATGTGACTATAATTGGAGATAAGACCTTAAAAGAGGTGATTAAGTTAAAATGGGGCTGGGCTGTTAGGATGGGCCCTAATCCAATCTGGTGGCTGTCCTTCTGAGAGGACGTTGGGACACAGGCAGAGACAGCAGGGTCACACGCACAGGGATCGATCAAATGAGGACACAGAGGGAAGGCCATCATTTCTCAGGCATGGAGAGAGGCCTCAGGAGAAACCAAACAGACAAACCCTTTGAGTTTGGACTTTTAGCCCCCAGAAATGTGAGAAATAAATTTCTGTTGTTTAAACCACCCAGTCTGTGGGATTTTGTGTGGCAGCCCCGCCAAACTATAGAGAAGTTGAGATCCTTCAGAAGGGGAGTAACTTCTATCACAGAGTAAGTGCTCAAGCTTTCTGGAAAACCCCACTGTCCGGTGTCTACACAATGGGAGTTCCCAAACAGGCACTGAAGTCCATCTGAGTCCTGGGTTTGCTCCTTCTGACGCTCCCTACAAACAATAGAAGGGTTTCTGTCTCCATCCAGAGTGCTCCCCCGTCCTGGCCGCTCTCACACTCCTCCCCACACCCAGGCGAGCACCCATGTAAATGTGCTGCGTTACATCGTGAAGAAGTGCAGGGCTCGGGCTGCGCTGTGATTGGGTGATTGCTCAGAGCACTCTCCAGGGCTTGGTCCTCTCTGCACAGGTGGACTGCAAAAGGCCATCCATCCACAGGCTGTCTAGTTTAAGCTGTTACTATCGTCAGGCAGGCTGGGGTGAGGCAGGGGCAGGCAGAGGCCAAGCACTTAGGACACCAGCCATGAAGCTGGATCGCGAGCTGGGCACGTGGAGAGGTGAGTCTGAGCAACTCATGGGAAGAAACAGATGAGACATAATGGGAAAAGATCAAAAGGTGACCAGTGAGTGGAGGCCTGCTTAGGCCGCTAGGAGAATGGCCTGTTTGTTTAAGAGATGCAACAAGAGGCCTGGGCCCCATGGACAGTGATAGGCATACCCGCCCCCCACCCCCACCCCCCGAAACTTGATCCCAAGAGCTCTTTCTTGTGTGTCTGTCAGACACTGTTCTTCCTTCAGCTCCTAGACACCTGGGAAAGCTGTTTTCTCAACTGAGTTCCTATTTCCCAAGGTCAGCTGTGTGTCACTTTGCCAACTTTTGCCTGACCCAATAGAATCTGAACTGAGCACAGACTCCTTCCAGGTTCTTAAAGACACAGTGCAGTTAATAATCGCGGGCACCTCTTGGTTCACTCAGGCCGGCTTTGTTTGGGATCTGGAATAACGATTTCTAGGTAGGCCTTTAACTGGCACAGAGCAGCACTTCCGAGGATGGCGCGCTCTGCACCCCACGCTGCACGGTGCCCACCCCGCCCAGCGTGGCCCCGAGTCCTAGCGGCTGTGTGCGGTGTGGCGTGAGGCTGATCCTCTGGAAGGGCAGCTTGCCCTCCCTCGTTCCTCTCCAAGTTCTCCCAACATGGCAGGGGCACCCGCACTACGTGTGTGCTTCTCCAACCAAGACGGCTTCTGTTGTTACCTTAACCCTTGAGACTGAGTGGCCACTTGCAGATCTGCTAGGGCAAGTCTAGGACCCTCCCACCGTCTGAAACACTCTCCTCCCTTCCCTCTACCAACTCCACCTCCCATCCTAGTCATTTAAAGCAGGTGGTAGGCCCTGGCCGGTTTGGCTCAGCGGTTAGAGCGTCGGCCTGTGGGCCAATGAGTTGTGGGTTCGATTCCAGCCAAGGGCACATACCTCGGTTGCGGTTTGTCCTGGCCCTGGTCGGGGTCATGCGGGAGGCAACCGGTCGATGTGTCTCTCTCACATTGATGTTTCTCTTTCCCTCTCTATCCGAAGATAAATAGAAAAATATCCTCAGGTAAGGAATAAATAAATAAATAAAGCAGGTGGTATACAGACTAGCACACATGACGGTTCTCAACTATGAGTGTGCGTCAGAATTACCTGGGGGGTTGTTGAAGCACAGATACCTGCCCCCCCCCAACCGAGTTTCTAGTCAGTAGGTCTGGGAAGAGTCTGAGATTTTGCATTTTCAACTAGTTTAAAGGTCATGCTGGTGATTCTGGTCCAGGGCCCATACTTTGAGAACCCCAGGCTGGGGTAATCGACTGTGATATCTGCTTGCGTGTGTGTAACTAAGTGTGTGGTTTTTCCAGGCTTCCATGAGCACTCTCTTGAGAAGGAATCAGGGTGATGGATAGGAGCTGACACAATAAAACCAACAGCGGATGTTTGGCCCAAGTTTGTTGGAAAATGTAGATGGTACTGAGCCTGATTTTTGCAGGCCTCATCTTGACTCATGGTCTAAATTTCATTCAAGGAACAAAAAGTACAAATAAGAGATTTTCTGAGCACCAATTTAAAAAAGTATTTTAAAAAATGAATAGTTTTTAATTGCTGACGTAACAAATGACCACAGATGTAGCAACCTAAAAGCACCCATTTATTTTTCACAGTTTCTGCAGGTTAAAGACCAGGTAGGCTCAGCTGAGGTCTTGGCTCCACGTCTCTCGCGGCCAAAAGCAAGGTGCCCTGCTGGAGGCTGTGGAGAGCAATCTGCTTCTAAACCATTCACGCTGTTGGCTGTCCCGTTTCCTGGCTGGCTGTCAGCTGTGGGGCAATCTGTGCTCCCAGGAGGTGCCTGTCTCCTTCCCAGGCTTCCCATGTGGTCCCTGCGGCACTTCCGATCTGTCTGCCTTCGGCTGACTCTGTCTGCAGTGCTGTGCTGGTGAGGGCCCGTGTGATCCATTTGGGCGACCCAGGGCAATCTCATCTTTAAGGTCTGTGACTTTAATGACATCTACAAAGTTCCCTTTGCTCTATAATACAAGCATGTCACCTGGTCCAAGGATTGGACACGGGCCTCTTTGGGGAGCCCTTCTGCTTACCACAAATAAGTAACATGGTGGGAAAAAGTCAGTAAGATAAAAATGCTTACAGAAAGTTTTACTCTCACTCCCTGTTCTTTCCACCTGACTCCTCACCCATCCTCCCCAGCTAACCACTATTTTTAGTTTCTTGTGCATTCTTCCATGCACTTCTGTGCCTTGCTTTTTTTCTTTTTAAACTTAAATGTTGTTTGGAGGTATTTTTCTTACAGTACCTAGAGAAAGTTCTTCATCTGTCTCTAGAAAGCATAGTACTCCACAAATGGGCGCTACAGTGGACTCACCCTGCCCGCCTGTGGACTGATCTGTGTCCACTCTTCCGCCACACAGCAGCTGTCATTTATTTCTTCCATGTGACCACTGGTGTTTTTCTTTCTTTTTAGTTCTAAGTCTAGTGACAAGTTGGCTTGGTGACAGTCCCTTATAGGTACCTATCTTGACCTATTTTGCCTTGGTGGCCCAGGAAATGGAGGCTTTAGCCTGAATTTGTGAATCTGAATCATTGCAGTCCAGGCTGGTCTCAACTCCTCCACAAGCGTCCTCAGCTGTTCTGTAGGACCTCTGACCGTCCCACGCGCACTTCCATTGCTCACCACACTGTGCACCTCCTGGGGGTACTGTTAACCTCAAGCTGATGTGAGTGGTACGCCCTGAGGTTATGCCACCAGCAAGTGTAAGCTGCCACCCTATCCCCAACCCTCCCCGTCACTCTGACTAGGAGGAAAGTCCATTTCAGGTCTTCCATTATTCCCTCTGAACTTCTGGTTGCTGTTCACTTCCTTTGACCCCTTTGGAGATCTCTGGCTTCCTGGCCAGTCCCTCCTTTCATACTTTTTCTGAGTTTTCTTCACTTGTCTGGAGAAGATTCATAAGCTGATTGTTCTTCACCTACAATAGTAAACTCAGCTTACCGCAGAGCTTGGGTGCTCAAGGCACACACCATAGGCCCCTTGTCTTAAGCCAATTTCCTGTCCACCTCCACCCCCACCCCTGCGAGCAGTCTCATCTCTGCACTTCCCATTTGGTTCTGTAGAGGCCTCGACTTTCAGCTTCATTATGAGACAGAAATGACTGAAGTCTCTTGAAGAGGTCCTCAGGTGGCCTGCTGAGGCTCATTTCTTCAGATTCTTTCTGGTGACTCACAAGCAATGAGTCCCCTCAAAAAAAAAACCCTCACTATTACCATTGCAAATAACTCCAAGAAGAAGTCATTGCATACTCAGCATCAGACTGTCTTCCCTGCGAGGGAGGAGCAGGGTTACTCCCCAAGTCAGGCTCGGGGCTAGGGAAAAGCAGACTGAGAAACAAAGACAGGGCCTGGAAACCAGGAAGACCAGGAAAAGACAAGCAGTGCGATAAATGCAAACCTGTTTCACATCCATTGGGGTGGATTTCCTTGTCTTCTCTCAGTGCGTCAGGTGGGGCAGGGCTTCTAGGTGAAAGTTAATGTGCTTGTCACCGCTCAGCATCACTACTGTTCTTTTTTTTTTTTATCCTCACCTGAGGACATTTTTTCATTTTTTGTCCAGATAGAGTGGGAGGGAGAGAGAGGAAGAGAGAGAGAGAGAAACATCGACGTGAAAGGGACACATCGAGTGGCTGCCACCCGCACGACCAACCAGGGCCGGGGACAAACTGCAACCGAGGTACATGCCCCTAGCGGGAACCGAACCCAGGTCTCTCTGGACCGCAGGCCGACGCTCTAACCGCTGAGCCAAACCGGCCAGGGCTCACTACTGTTCTTGACTTACTTTCTTCTGCTGCCAGCCTGCTCCCTCCATCCCTCTTTCAGTCCTTAAACTTCCCGCTTCAGGGCCTTTGCACATGTTCTTCCTTGGCCTAAAATGCTTCTTCTATCCAATCAGAGCTCATTTTAAATGTCATTTCCTGTGGGAAACTCTGGGTTGGGTTTCCCTCTATTACTACTCTTATCTTTCACTACATTAAGCTAAATGTAATTATTTCCACGTATATGCTTAGTTAACCATTTATTCATGTTCTTTCTCTCCCTATAGATTGCAAACTTCCTGAGAGCAGGGACCACTCCCATTGTATTGCCTGGCAAACAACAAATCTTAATATCTGGAGAACGAACGAACGAACGAATGAATGAGCAGAGGCGAAGATCAATCATTTCTTTATCAGTGAGCACTTAATAAATGCCAGGTGCTGGGAATATCAAAATAAAATTCTACCTAGTTCTGCACTTAGGAAATCCACAGCCGAGCAGGGTTAGGTCTTCTTGGAGAAGGGTTAGGTCGGAGAGCGAGAAGTCTGGGGCTTGAGGCGGGACTGTCCGCATTTGCTGGGTGACTGCGTTCAGTTTCCGAGAGCACATTCCTGTCCTGTTTTCATCTCAGACAACCGTTGTCTGTCTCTTCTTTTTCACCCTTAGTCACTGACTCAGGAACATGGTCTTCTTTCTACATGCTGACCTTCTCCTAGAATTTTTTATCAACTCTTCTGGGTTTTAGCATCCCCTTTTGGTCTTTTTCTTCTTGGCCCTGGTAGCTTTTTAACAATGCGCTGGGGCCCACCCAGTTGACCCCTTCGCTCCACCCTGAGTCAGCTCATCACCCTGACAATAACAGGCACTTAAAGATGCATTATTTCATTTGCATATAAAAAGTAATCCTTTTGGTCCAGGGACAATCTGTTACTTGTATTATAACTTTAAAAATATTTAAGGCCCTTCATTTACATTTTAACAGGGACCTTGCTAGGTTCTATCTTTGGGGATAGTTACCCCAAATCTCTCCATTTGCTTTAGGGATAGAGAAATGTTGCCCAGGAAGTTGCTCTGTCATACCTATAAAACAATTCCAGATGAACTGGATATTCTCGGTTAGCCCACAGGTACTGGCCCTAATCTGGTCACTAGCCTGACTGAGAGGTTGGGAAAATATTAGGGGGGGGAGGGTGTCTTTGGTGAGTCTTGGAAAGTAGGTTATAATTATGGAGGTATGTTCTCAGCCCTATTTGGGGATGGTTTTGAAGACAGAGACCACCCGGTACCCCTCTCTACCTACCTCCTCCACTTGAACTTGTCTCTGGGATACTTTAGTCTCACCTTGGACTTCCCAGTTTGTCACTGTGCCCAGATTGTTTTCCTCCTGTGGCCCTTACTTTCTCTACAAAACGGAGCTGGAAACATTTTCATCAGAAGAAGTAATTCATGGAAGAAATGGGCTTAGGAAACAAGTTATAAAAGCAAAGGAAGGGCCCTTGGAGCTTAGAAGTGAGGAAGGTCAAGGTGATGCACCTGGGAGGAGGGGCACGGGGAGGGGAAAGGTGCTCCCAGGAGGGAGAGCAGCCGGGTCTTCCATCCCAAGGTTTTTAAGGGTGGAGTTTTTATGGGAGGTTCCAGGGGACGATCTCAATATAATATTAAGCAGCTCTCCAGGTGTGTCCTTTCAGGGTCTAGGTCTCCACTGATGACTGGTCGGTGCCAGGGCAGGGGGTCATTATCCAATGCAGCTGGTCCTGAGGTCAGCTCTGGCGTTGCTTGTCTGGTTTTGCTGCTTTTCTGGGCCTGGAGCTGAAATACAACTGAGGCCTAGATGTTATCTCTAGGGAAGAAAGGTCACCCCAGGGATGAGGTCTCACCCTAAATTATCCATTGTTAGGCACCCAGAGCTTTCTACCTTGGTGACCTTCTGGGCCATTGTCCTGCTCTGCTATGTCTAACTGCCTACCACAGTTGCGGGTTTGATCCCTGTTCAGGACACCTACAAGAATCAACCAATGAATGCATAAATAAGTGTGTTACCAGAAAGGGGACCTGGCCCTTAGGGGGTCTGCCTAGGGCCCCTGGTAGTGTGTGGGTTCTTGATTTTGTGCAGAAAAGATTTCACCAAGTCCAGATGATTTTGAGAGTGTTTGTTAAAGCTGGGGACAGTGAAACAAGGAAGGGCTCCATAGAGGAAAAGCAACAGGAGAGCCCAGGTGGGGCGGCTTTAGCTCTCTGGGAAGTCAGAGAAAAGGGGGCCTTGGGGCAGGTTCAGGGGCTAGCCCAGGATGAGCTGCCACTGCCCATTGCTCCCCTGGTTGTAAGCCTTGTGGGGTGCCATAGAGTTTAGGAGATGCATGCCTGTGGGGGAAGAAGAAAGGGAAAGGAAAGGTGCTGGGTCCTTCATTATTGAGGGTTTTTAAAGGCTGGGAGTTTAGGGAAGGTCTTAGGGGAGGATCCCAATAGAATATTCATCAGCTTTATGCTCATGTACCAAAATGAGATTCATTCCCTTAACGTTATCTGTCCGTGGGTGTGGTTGGCAAATGGCACTAACTGGATTTCTGCTCTCTGTCTCTCTGAGTAGGGTGATTTAAGCTATTTACCCTCTGGTTGAGGAGAAGTGTAAACCATTTACTTATTTATTTATTTGTTTGTTTATTTATCCTCACGCAAGGACATTCTCTCATTCTTTGTTCAGATAGAGTGGGAGGGAGAGAGAGGAAGAGAGAGAGAGAGAGAAACATGGACGTGAAAGGGACACATCGAGTGGCTGCCACCCGCACAACCAGCCAGGGCCGGGGACAAACTGCAACTGAGGTACGTGCCCTTAGCGGGAACCGAACCCAGGTCTCTCTGGACCGCAGGCCGACGCTCTAACCGCTGAGCCAAACCGGCCAGGGCTGTTTATTTATTTATTTTTTATCACCACTTATCTCCCTATGCCCTCTTCCACCTCCACCCATCCCCCTCCACCCCTGCAATCCCCCACTTGTCCATGTCCATGAGTTCTCTCCTCTTTTTTTACTCTGAAGGGTCTTGGTTACAGAAGACAGGATTTTGCATTTACCGGATGGCTGTGCCTGCCCGGCCGCTTCGCCGTCTCAGTTCCCTCCACCTGTCCTGGCTGCTAGCCTGTCTCCAGTGGGACAACAAAGAATCGAGATTTCTCTCTCTCAAATCAATAAATTTAAAAAAATTTTAAAGAAACAATGGGCCAAAATGGAGTCACTTTTGCTAACTCATGTCACCAAACCAAAATTTAATAACTAATTGTGGTTACAGCTTCTCCCAGGAGTGAATCTGGAATTTGGTGACCAGCAGTCATGAGGTGATCTGCCTGATAAGACCCCCTGCCTTTCCCTAAGGGAAGGTGTTGAAGCCTGAAAAGATCAGCTTTTAACTTAATCCCACCCTCTTTCTGCCTTTGAAAGCCTTCCACCTCCTACAGCCCTCAGAGCGCAGCCTAACTGATGGACCGGATGCTGCCTGACCATGAATCACTTAATAAAAGCCAAATAGATCTTCAAGTCCACCCATTCAATTTTCTCTAACGAGGCATTTCTTTCACTTCATGCTTGGGAGCAAGGAGCAGGGGTTTGGAGATGGGCAGAGAAGCTCTAATTATGTTTCATAAGAGTTTATTTGAGGCAAACTGATGACATACACCAGGGAGCCAGATCTGAAATGTTTCAGATAGTAACAGTTTGCAGTTTCTTTTATGCATTTGAAATTAAGGAGGGGCTGTAAGGACATCACAGGGATGTAGGAGAAAGCAAGGCAGGGATTGGATTATGGGGATTATGTGTTCTCTTGTGGGATCTTAAAGGGTGGTCACTTATTAGAAGGAGGGGTTTGAAAAGAGGCATCTCAAAGGTGTGTTAACCTGGGTACACAGAAACAATGGACAGGGCTGGCTGGAGGCAAAGATAAATGTTTCTAAAGAAGTTATATGCCTGGAGCATGACTGCATATTGTGACCTGTCCAGCTGGGTGATTAGATCACCCTGTGAGGTCAATTTCCACAGAAATTTCCTTTCTTCATCCACACATTTATGTTCGGAACTGCTAGGCCAGCCTGTGCTGACCCTGTTCCCAGTGCGCCCTGCGGGCAGCAGAGCGGGTGGACGGCGGTGCGGCGGACAGACGGCACACCCCGGCAGCTTCTTCCTCCCTCGGTGCAGCGCAGGGTGACAAATCTCACCTCCTTCATGAGGCAGCCACCAGCTCCCTTCTTGACTCTTGAAAAATGTGTCCTTTTGTGTGTGTAGATAATGCCATATATTGCTATTTGATTTTTTCACGGGCACTTGTCTCCTGAAATACAATGGTTTTCAGCCTTGGCTGCACATAGGAACCACTAGAGAAGCTTAAATGAAAAACAAAAACCAGTGCCAGGACCAAGCCCAGGGACTCTGATTTAATTGGTATGAAGTGGACGTAGATATTAATGACTTTTAAAAACTTTCTGGGTGATGCTAATTTGTAGTCCAGGCTGAGAACATGAAGATTGGGACCAGCGTTCAGTGGGACTTTCTTAAGTCTGTGTGAATAGAGGGGTTGGTCACAGGGTCCTTTGGAAAACAAGTGGCCTGAGGGCAGATACTGGCCCCTGGGCAATCATGGGGAAAAGGGCGAAACAGAAGTGTCCAGCTAGAAGGGGGCGAGGGCATGTGTGGTGGGCACCATTAGCTCGCTCACTCCTGAGCAACCAGGGAGGTGCTTCCAGGAGGTCTGTGGCACACACGTGCGCTCCTGCTCCTCTGGGTGAGGGAGACTGAGGTCCCACACGGCACCCTTCTCCAAAACCCCTCTGCCTCTGAACACCCTTTGTGAGCTTTGTTTATGTTTCACCAGCTTGCTTTCTCTTCTCTTCCTAGGAGGCTTCAAACAGTGGGCAGGGTAGCAGACAGGTCCTGGCTCAGCCACTTACTGTGCGACTTGGATGGACCTGATCAATTTCTCCGAATTTGAGGTTCTTCGTCTGTGAGATGGGGACGAATTGCTTGCATACTTCCTACAGTTACTGTGGGGACCCCGTGGAATGGCTCTGAGAGTGTCTGCTATTCCTGCTGATTTTACCTGCTTCCACCTCTTGGTAGTTGCAGAGCTGACTAATGTAGGCTGGTTATTGGACCTTGGGGCCTCGTCTCCACATCTTATACAACAGAGGCAATTACTGGCCCTTCACAGAGCTGGAAGGCATCAGGAAGTTAAGGGCAAAGCACAAAGAGGTGGTCAAGAGCGAGGGCTCCCCTGCTTCCCACTCCGCCCTCACCTCACTTCATTCTCTCTCGCCCCTCTCACTTCTGTCTCTGTCTTCTCCCCTTCCCCAGGCCCCTCCCTCGATCTTACTGAAGAGTCACAGATTGGGAGGCTCTGCACAGAGCTTTTGGTATTAAAGAGGAGGTAGACACAGAACAGAGGTAGGACAAGGAAATGCACTTGAGAGACGAATGACCTGCTTCAGTCAGAGTTGACATTCCAGCTCCCCTGTTCCTTGCACCGCCAGTGACAAGAGTTCAAGCCTGAGAGAGGTAGGGAAACTAGGTCTCTTCTTTCATTCACTTATTTTATTTTTTATTTTAAATCCTCACTCGAGGATATTTTTCCATTTATTTTTGGACAGAGTGGGAGGGAGGGAGGGAGAGAGAGAGAAACATCGATGTGAGATCACATGGATTGGTTGCCTCCCACACGACCCCGACCAAGGCTGGAGACTGAACCATAACCGAGGTACGTGCCCGTGACTGGAATTAAACCTGCAAATCTTTGGTCCACGGGCTAACACTTTAACTGCTGAGAGAAACTGACCAGGGCATTTCATTCACTTATTTTATTTTATTTTTTTAAAATATGTTTTTATTGATTTTTTTTAAAGAGAGGAAGGGAGAAGGAGAGAGAGATAGAAATATTGATGAGAGAGACACATGTATTGGCTGCCTCCTGCACACCCCCCCACTGGGGATCGAGCCAGCATCCCGGGTATGTGCCTGGACTGGAATCGAACGGGGACCTCTTAATGCATGGACGATGCTCAACCAACAGAACCACACAAGCCGAGCCATTTCTTTTATTTTTATTAATTTTTAAAAATTAATTCGAGAGAGAGAGAGATTGATGTGAGAGAGAAACATCCATCAGTTGCTTCCCATATGTGCGCCGACAGGGATCGGACCTGAAGCCTGAGTTTGTGCCCTGACCAGGAACTGAACCTGCCATCTTTTGGTGTACAGGATGACGCTCCAACCAACTGGCCACACTGGCCGGGGCAGTTCATTCACTTCTCCACCCACTGAACAAGCACTGATGGAGTAGCACGAGTGCCAGGCACCGTGCTTGGGGAACAAGACGTCATCTGCTATCAAAGAAGGTGTACCCTCGTGGTGCGAACACAGCGTCCCTGGGACAGCCCAGGGTGGGGTGTGCGAGTGGAGGGGCTGACACAGGGGCAGCACTCCACCAGCGCCTGGCCTGGCCTGTGCATGGGGAGGGTCAAGACTTCGGAGAGTAAAGAAGTCCAAGCTGAGACTGGAGTTGGCCAGGTGAAGGCGGAAGGAAAGACTTTCCAGGCTCAGTGAGCGTGTGAATCCATGCCAGGTCTGGAGGCCAGCAGGGGCTTTTTGGAGATGACCAAGAATTCAGTATGACTAGCTAGAGACTGTGTGGTGAGCACTAGAGGTGCCATGGGGGACTTATGGAGGGTTTTTAGAAGAAAAGAGACATGATCTGATTTGCTTTACTAATAGAGTTCCTCCTCCAGAGAGAAGAAAATCTTGGAAGAGCTTATGCTTGGAAGCTAGATAAACAAGGTGGAGCTGGTACAGGCAGTGCCCAGTCCAGTGGATGTTTCGGTTTCAAAGGCAGCCGGCCCTTTCCTTCCCCTGCTCACGAATAAGCTGGACCATGAGGTGTGGGTAATCCTATTGTTGCCCTAACATGTGGTAATAAAAGTTCTTCACCACCCCTCACCCCCCCAAAAAAAAACTGGAAAAAAAAGACCTTCACCCCAGAAAGGCTAAGGTCCCCATGTCTGCAGCAGAGAAGACGCTGGCCAAAGTGTGCACAGTTCCACCAGAGGCCATTTCTTGTCTTTGGATCCTAAACCCACTTTGAAGGTCAGAAGATGCAGGTGTTGGCATGACTGATGATGAATCCCTGAACTAGCCAGAGGAAAGGACTAGACAGAATACAGCTCACAAGGCACAACAGACGTAATACAGAAAAAGCCCTTACTCGCCACACCCCCCCACAGAAAGATAAAAATAAGAATGGAGCCCTGGCCAGTCTGGCTCAGCGGTTAGAGCCTCAGCCCGAGGACCAATGAGTCACGGGTTCGATTCCAGTCAAGGGCACGTGCCTTGGTTGCAGTTTGTCCCTGGCTCCTCTGGTTGGGGTCGTGCGAGAGGCATCTACTCGATGAGTCCCTTTCACATCAATGTTTTTCTCTCTCTTTCTCCCACTCTATCTGAACAAAAATGGAAAAAATGTCCTCGGGTGAGGATAAAAAACAAAAAGAATGGAACAGAGAAAATTATTCAGAGTGCAAAGGTAAATGTTGGTGCTTGCAAAGAGTTGAAGACTGGAAACAAAACAATGGGAGACAAGGCTTGATCCCAAGGGACACTTCAGTGTTTCACTGAAAATGGAGCAAAAGTAAATACAAACCAACAAGATACGTCACTGGCATTTGTCATCACCTCCCAGGCTGCTGTGCAGTTGCGCGAGCGAGCGCGGCGGTTCCAGGGGGGCCGTCTGTGTCGCAGACACACTCATCCTTTGTTATAACTGCTTCTCAGCAGATGGCGCACGGAGGCCACCGGGCCAGTGGCTGTGCTGACCGGCTACCCTTGCAGGACACCCTGGTCTCATTTCTCTTCCACATTACACCAGGTTGAGAAGACCCAGATGTCTCCTACCTGCAACAGAATTTTCTTTTCCACACTTTCATTCAGGCATTCCTCCCTGCCGCAGCCAATGTTGCTGCGTGTGCACCCTGAGCGAGGCACTGTGTGGCGGACAGAATGGTAGTAGCAGTTCAGACAACCCTCAGGCAGCTTTCAGCTTCATATGGACATAAAGGTTAAACATCAGGAAGACAGATGAATGCAAAATTACAAATTGTGGTGCATTCTGTGAAGGGTAAGAAAAGGATGCTATGAAGAGTGGAACAGAGGGGCTATGTTCACATTGGAGGGTGCTCCTTGAAAGCTTCCCTGAGGAAGACACATTCACCTTGGGGCCTGAAGGATAAACAGGAGGAGGTGGCCTGCCTGCAAAAGAAGGGAAAAGACCCTCCAGGCAAAGAGAATTACACTGAAAACTCTCAGAAGTGCAAGCATTCACCACGTCTGAGATGCTGGAAGACTGGGCAGTGGGCAAAAGGGAGCAGGAGGGGAGAGAGTGGAGAGAGGTTCCTAGGCCAGATAAAGCATGGCCTAGACAACAACAGAAAGAGTTTAGGTTTTATTTGATTTTAGAGACAGGGGGAAGGAGAGAGAGAGAGAAACATAAATTTATCGATTTGTTGTTCCACTTGTTTATGTATTCATTAGTTGATTCTTGTACGTGCCCTGACCAGGGACTGAACCTGTAACTTTGGCGTATTGGGACAACACAATAACCAACCGAGCTACCCAGCCAGGGCTTAGATTTTATTCTTAATGTAGACTCTAAAAGGTTTTCGTCAGAAAGGGAGAGGAAGGACATGATGAAATGTGTGCTTTTAGATCTGGGAAATAAATGGAAAGGGGACAAAGTGGGAGCCCTTGGAGTAGACCAGGTGAGAGTAGCTGGCCTCGAACTGGGGTGCTGACTGTGGAAGCAGAGTAGACAACTGGAGAGCCACGTCGGCGCGGACTGGGCGGGGTCTGGTGAGGGTGTGGTGTGGGCGAGGTGGGCACCTTCAGCCAACTCACCGTCTATAGTAGGAATCAGATTTCTGGCAGAAGCCATTGTGTGTGTGGATGTGCCCCTTGTTGAGAGGGAGAAAACTGGAAGAGGATCAGGGTTTTTCGGGGGGTGGGGAGGTAAGAAGTCCATATGGGCTAACTGGAGTTTGAGATCTCAGTTTGCTCTGTTACTCTGTCACAGTATCAACAGAGTGTTTGCGTCCCGACAAAAAGGACAATACAAACAGATATTTATCAAGCACGTACTGTTTATGAGCCAGCACTGTGCAAGGTACTGGGAGTTCAGCTGGGAACCAGATAACATGAATGCAGATGAGTGTTCTGGGTTATAACGTAGTGTGATGAGTATAGTTAACAATACTACAGAATATCCAGGAAAGTTGATAAGAGTAAATCTTGCTTTTTTTTTTTTTTTATCCTCACCCGAGGACATTTTTTCATTTTTTGTTCAGATAGAGTGGGAGCGAGAGAGAGGGAGAGAGAGAGAGAGAGAGAAACATCGACGTGAAAGGGACACATCGAGTGGCTGCCACCCGTACGACCAACCAGGGCCGAGGACAAACTGCAACCGAGGTACGTGCCCCTAGCGGGAACCGAACCCGGGTCTCTCTGGACCGCAGGCCGATGCTCTAACCGCTGAGCCAAACCGGCCAGGGCAGGGATATAATCTTTAAAAAACAACTCTCTTCGCTATATTTTAGTGAGATTTTGGAAGGGAACTAAGTTCATTCATGTGTCCAAGCTGCTGTCTTTAGCAGAAACCCAGCCCATGCACTAAAAGGATGCCCTGACTCAGGACCACTGATGAAGCGCTCACTTAGAACCCACATTCCTTGCCAGTTTGGCCATCTGGTTCCCCAGTCCACAGTTATCAAGAAGTAACAGAGAGAAGAATAGTCTGCCAGAGACCAGACCCCCCTCCCCCCAAATAGCAAGTTAACTGCACAGGAATGGACAGAAAGATCACATCAAAAGTACAGACAAGCAGAGCCACAGACAGGTCAGACGTGCCCCACGCCCCAGCAGCACTGCTCAGCACGGCGCGTGCAACGGCAGCGAAAGTGTGACAATAAATGCTCATCAGAGTGAACCAGACCCATCGCTAAAAGGTCAAATTACGTTCAACACACTCAAAGAAGCCATGAAAAACACACTAGAAAGATTTGTGCAAGGAATATTACTCATACTGTATAATTGTGTAGTTACTTTGTCGTTTTAAAGATATTTTCACATGTATTATTTCACACACTTATTTGGTAAAAAACTTAGGAGGGGGAGAGGCTGGGTGGAGGTGGGTAAAGGGGGAGAAGATGGGGGACATCTGTAGGAATGTCAACAATAAAAAATAACAAAACAAAACAAACAAAAAAAACTTAGTAGGAGGCACGTGTTATTTTCCCCTTGTTGCAGATAAAGGCATTACCGCTAATAGATATTAACTTCTTTTTTTTCTAAATCACACAGCAGTTCTGTGAGAGAGTTAATTTTTCCACTCCATAAAAATATTTTGGTTATTCAAAGCACATGCTCCCAGTTTCTGGAAAAGTCATCTCATGCCTGATAATGGCTGTTCCTGTCACATCTTTGGGCTCTCCTCCAGGGATCTTATCTGTGCTGAGCACAGCTGCCCCAGGCCCTTGGCTCCTCACCACCTTGAAGACCTTCCCTTTCTTTGCTACTAGGTGTTAGGAATTACAAAGGCAACAAAATTCCTAAGGGCCATGTTGCAAGCTTCTAGCCACAGAACAAAGACCAAGCTTCCCACCACAGGGGAACTGGCTGGACAAGAAATGCTGAACACCAGGAATCAAACCATGTAAGGAACCAAACTGCCAAGGAAGCACCAGATCGCACATCCGCATTCCTGTAGACCCAAGCCCCTGCCCAAACCCACCAACCAAGACCCCAAAACCCACTGACAACAAACGCTTCCCGCCAGTGAACCCACATAAGGATGAGACTCCAGCTCCTAGGGGCTGCCATCATCGACCCAACACCCCACGGCTCAGTGATGTGCAGCCCTTCCCTTTGGATATCCCCATCCCCCAACCCTTTTCTTAAATCCAGTTTTCCTTTATTCACCGTCTGGGATTGCTATTTCACCTGCCCGTGTACCATATCACCGACTTTGCCTTTCACTAGGGAAAGCTCTCAGTCAAAACTGCCAGGGCACAAGTCTGTTCTCTACTTGGTACTAGCTGTGTGACCTCGGGCAAGTTACCTTTGGTATACTCACCTGATAAGAGGGTTTAGCAATCGTCCCTACCTTTTAAGATCATGGCAAGGATTAAATGAATATATACATAATTTTCAATAAGCTTTAGCTATTATTATTTTCATTTTCTTAACTTTGGGGGTCAGAGAACCTTATTTATTATCTATAAAAATGGTATATCCAGCCCAGCCAGTGTGGCTTAGTTGGTTGTGAAAGGGTTAATAATCTTTTAACAAAACTAAACTCCATTCTGACCCTCAGTTACTGCACGTACACACCCTGGCAGTTTCTTTTCTGTAAACATAAGGGCCTTGAGACACCCAAAGAAAACTGTACAGATAAGGGGTTGAGGATGGCCTTGAGAAACTCAGAGGAACCATGAGAAAAAAGAGATTAATAGTTACCCTGCTCCTCTCCCCCCCTTCTCTGTATCAGCCCCCTTAACGGTGCCAAAAGCGGCACCAAGAGAATGTAGTTTTTTTTTCTGTAGTTTGTGCCTATATAAGCAAAGAACAAAGGAAGCTCGGGGCTGAGGATTTGGGGAAGCTGTACCCCCCCAGCCCGCCGGTGTAACAGCCCACCGGTGTAATAAAATGCTCCTTTCTCTACACTGGCCTTACGCTGAGGATGTGATCTCCCGCCAGCTCAGACCTTTTATTTGGTGCCGAAACCCGGGAGGTCTGTGAGGATCCCACATTGGGGGCAACCGCGGGCCCCTGGAGTCCTCTGGGCCTCCTGTCGGACCGGGATCGATCACATCCTCAGCCGGATACCGGACCTCCAACCTTTCCTGCCGATCCAGCATCAACACCGGACACTAATTTATGGGTGAGTGTTTATTTGCCTACCGGTCTGATTCTCCGGGCTGTCTCGTTACCCTCCGTCCGGGACAAGAGAGCCAGGCTCTCAGTCACTACTGTGTGATCGTCCCTCCGAAAATCCAGCGCTGGTCGGGACATGCTCCTCGGGAACCAGGTTCCCTCAGCTCACCATATATCTGGGGACGCCTGGTATAGGTGAGTTGCACGTCTCTCTACTCTAGGGGAGAAGCGGGGACGCCTTCTTCTTCCTCTAGTGTATCCGTCCGTCGGACCGCTAGGCCGCAACATCTCACACCGCAACATGAGACAAGACCCCTAGGATGTCCCCTAAAAAGTCTGCAGACCCTAGGGCGCGCTCAGGACCTACGTCCCAAGCGACTCATTTTTACTGCAACACTGTATGGCCTCAGTACAATGGGTCACAATAACCTAAAATGACACTTTTGACATTCTACCAACATAGACAATTTCTGTCAAAGGCAAGGAAATGGTCTGAGGTTCCTTACATCCAGGCCCCTTTGCACTCACATCACAACACTCTGTATGCGACTCTTACTCCCCCTCCTAAATCTTCCTGCTGCACTCTAACCCTCCCAAACCTCCCTCTGAAGACAGCGCGCGCTAACTTCTCCTGTTTCCTCCTTTGACCCAGCCGATCTCGCTCCACCACCTCCTCCCTCAGCCCCTCCGGCAGGGTCTCCTCCTCCGGCCCCTTCTGTGGGCCCCCGCCCTACCCTGAGCCTCCTACTTCGGTTTCGACACCTCTACCTCTGCAAATGACTCCCTCACACACGATCGGGATCCATCTCTGGTCCCTATCCGTCCCCTACCTCAGCCCCCGTTTTAGAATGCCTCTGGAGGGAAGCAGCGGGAACTGGAGGGACTGTCATTTTAAACCTGAGATTTAACTCTCAGTCGGCCCTGGACAAAAACTTGAAAATGGCCCTCAAACCCCTCAACAGAAACTTCTAAATCTAACCTTTAAGTTCAATAATCGTGATGAAGAGGCTAAACAGCAATAAATAGCAGAATTCCAAATGCTTGCCTCTGCCATCAGAGCCCCCACCAATAAAAGGGGTCAGCAAACCCCCTTCAGGGGACAGAAGGACACCCACCAGGATCAGCAAAGCGAGCCTCCAGGCCCCTGCTTTAAATGCACTCAGATTGGCCACTGGGTGAGACAGTGCCCCAACCCCCGACCACCGCCTAAGCCATGTCCTCAATGTGGAGGGCCCCACTGGAAGTCGGACTGCGGACAGACTGCGCAGAGTCGGTCCTCATCCCTTCCTCGGGCTGGCGGATCGGGCAATCCAGGCCTTGATCTGATTGGCCTTGCGGCTGAAGACTGAAGGTGCCCAGGAACGGACGCCCTGACCGTCATCTCGAACCCCGAACCTCGGGTAACTCTGGTGGTAGCAGGTAGGCCAATTTCATTTTTAATTAATACCGGGACAACCTACTCTGCCCTCCCTGAGTTCAGGGGACCTCTTCAACACTCTGGGGTTTCAGTTGTGGACATTGACGGCCAAATATTACAACCCAGGGCAACCCAGACACTCACTTGTTCTTTAGGCCTTTATATCTTTCTCCACTCTTTTTTCTTACATTACCAGCCTGCCCCACTCCCTTATTAGGGTGGGACATTCTATCTAAACTCCATGCTACTTTAACCTTACTCCTTCTCTCCCCACCAACCACTCTCATTCTTTACTTTGTCTCCTCCAAGAATCTGCTTCCTCTCCTAACAAAAGCCCCCGGCGCCCCTCCTTCCCTTGTGGGCCACCGCTGAAACACCACTACTCATATGGGTTTTTTCAATGACCCAGTGAAGCCGGGGAGGGGGAGCGAGCCTTGAGGGGCTCTTGCTTCTGGAGCCAAGCGCTCAGCTGCCCCAGCTGGGCGTGGCCTGCTCCTGGAAAAGTGCTAGATAGGAAATTTGACTGGGGCGGTACACCTGTCAATCAATAACACAGGTATCCTAAGAAATCTCAGGGAGGACAGAAACCTCCTGTGGAGAGGGAAAACTGGGGAACGTGCAGACTGCAAATAGATGGAGCAAGCTCTCAGGTTCATGTCAGGGGAGGGACTAGGAAAGTCGTAGAGGGTCTGTGTAAGTTGAAGAAGGATTGTGTAAGTCGTAGAGGGTCTGTGTAAGTTAAAGAAAGTTTGTGGAGAAGGGAAGAAATAAAAAGAGAAGGATTAAGCAGAGGAAGTAAAAAGATAAGAAAGGATAAAAGAAAGGAATATACATATTACAGGAGACAGGATATTGGAGGAATACTCAAGAAGGAAAAAAGAAAGGGACACTGAGAGAGGAAGAGCTTGCCCCTGGTAATGGAATAACAGTCTAGGATGTAATAAAGAAAGTAACAGGTTTAGGCTACTCCTGACCCTTAGATCAGACAACAGCCTCGCGTTTATAGCAAAGATATCACAGGATATCTCTAAGGGGTTAGATATAAATTGGAAGCTTAATTGTGCCTACCGCCCACAGAGTTCTGGGCAGATGGAGCACATGAGCGGGACCTTGAGGGAAACCTTAACCAGGTTTGCTTTGGAAACTGGTGAGGGCTGGACCACTCTGCTCCCCCTCGCCCTCTTACAGTTCTTGCAGGCCCTGCAGTCCACCTAGAAAGCTGTCCATAAACACGTCTGCGACGCCCTGCCTGTGCCCACTTCGGACCCTGTGCACTCTTTCCAGCCCGGGAACTGGATGTGGGTAAAGAAGTTCACCACCCATTGTCATCCTGCCTGCACCAACAACGGCTGTCAAGGTCAACGGCATCCCGATCTGGCAGCACCGTTCCCAGCTGAGAGGAAAAAGCAAAATGGACAATTCAGGCCTCTCCAGATAAGACTCTTGCGTTTATCGGGACTTTGATCTTTCTAGTTATGACTGTTCAAGAAAATCCTTATAGACCTGGGCCCCAATGGAACTGGAAACTTAGAAATGAAATATTGGAGAAAATCTTAAGAAATGTTACTACAAAGGAAATAGAAAAATCTGTGTTCAACCTTGATCTATGTGACCCCTTAAGGGGGACCTTCAGGGTCACAAAGGTCCCTGATGTCTGGGTCACATATGGAGGGATTAGCCCCCAACTAGAAGACACCCCAGCATGGAGCTGTAGAACATCTGCTGCAGAATGGGGATTGCAAGGGATAGGCTTTTTAGGAGTCCACGACAACCCCATACCTGCAGGAAGCAGACAAAGAGAAACTTCGCCCCTTTTCCCTTTTTTTTTTTTTTTTTATCATTATAAGGTGGGAATGAAAGGGTTAATAATCTTTTAACAAAACTAAACTCCATTCTGACCCTCAGTTACTGCACGTACACACCCTGGCAGTTTCTTTTCTGTAAACATAAGGGCCTTGAGACACCCAAAGAAAACTGTACAGATAAGGGGTTGAGGATGGCCTTGAGAAACTCAGAGGAACCATGAGAAAAAAGAGATTAATAGTTACCCTGCTCCTCTCCCCCCCTTCTCTGTATCAGCCCCCTTAACGGTGCCAAAAGCGGCACCAAGAGAATGTAGTTTTTTTTTCTGTAGTTTGTGCCTATATAAGCAAAGAACAAAGGAAGCTCGGGGCTGAGGATTTGGGGAAGCTGTACCCCCCCAGCCCGCCGGTGTAACAGCCCACCGGTGTAATAAAATGCTCCTTTCTCTACACTGGCCTTACGCTGAGGATGTGATCTCCCGCCAGCTCAGACCTTTTAGGTTGAGGGTCGTCCCATACACCAGTCAGGGCACATGCCTAGGTTGTGGGCTTGATCTCAGTAGGGGACATGCAGGAGGCAGCCAATCGATGTTTCCATCTCTCTCTCCCTCTCCCTTCCTCTCTCTGAAATCAGTGGGGAAAAAAGGTATATGCCGTTATGTATAACAACAGCTTATAATTCATGATATTAGTGGAAAAAAGATGTTTTAATGAAAATACCTTTCAAATATTTGTGTAACCATAGACCATCTTTAATTCTGAAAACCTCTCCTTGTCTTCAGTTCTGGGGTCATAAGCCACCTGTCTTTTCAGGCTTCATTCCATTTAGGTTTGGTTTTATAGTCACTAAAAGATGCTGTGGTATTCTTTTTTGCCCTGTAGATTTTCAGATTGTGTATACAAGCCCAGTTCTGCCACTGATAGTCATCTTTAATAAAGCATAAAACACAGAGCCCTGTGTCCCATTTTAGTCTTCATACTTTGCAGAACATTCTTTCAGAATGGCCTCATCATTTACATTGTTGCTTGCTGTTGTCAGATGCCACACCCTTTTCTGCTAGACAATGCCTGGAGACACACCCCTGAGGAGGCTGATGGTCCCTCAGAGGTGACTGCAGCTCTAAAGGCCAAGAGGTTGGCTCCCACAGCTGCCCAGCCCCAGCAGCTCTGCAGAGCTTCCTGGCCAGCCTCCTGGGGCTGACCCACTTAGGTTAATTGTTTCTAATCCTGTGTCCAGGTACATGTGCCCAGCTATTTCCCCTTCTGCTTCTGCCTTACAACCTGGGTCCTCTATCTATACCCCTAGCCTAGGTAGATTCTGTCTGACATGGAAACTCCAGCCTCAAGACCCACAGCCCTGCTGTGCTCCCTGGCCAAGTCATGAGTTACAGTCCCCAAACCAACCTTTTTTTAAAGTTATTGATTTTTTAGAGAGAGAGAGAGAGAGAAAGAGAGAGAGAGAGCAGAAACATTGATCTATTGTTCCAATAATTTATGTATTCAATGGTTGATTCTTGTATGTGCCCTGACTAGGGATTGAACCTGCAACCTTGGCGTATTGGGGCTATACTCTAACCAACTGAGCTACCCGGCCAGGGGCAGAGCCAACCTTTTGAGATGTGAAAATTAGTTCCCACCTTTAACCAAAGCTTTTGGAAAGAAAAACTGTATCTGTGTCTTTGCTCTGGTTTACAGAAAAATCCTCAAAATATTTATGTTCAAAATCAGTGGTTTACCCCACTCACGCTCTGCCTTTAATCAGCTTTGTTTCTGCGTGTTCCTTCTGATTCCTCCTGCTTTTAAAAAATTAATCTTGAACTTTGGTGAGGGAATTCCTAATTATTTTATACCTCACTTTTGGATTTCTTCTTGTTTACTACATGGATAACCTATTTTACTTTGTGGAGATGACAAGGAACCCAGAGGTTCCAGCCACTCAGAGGCCGCAGAAGTGGTTTGTGGGTATCTACTGGGGGCGTAAGGCCTTGAGAGGGGCTGGGAAGGAGAGGGGTGCATAGCAGGTATGTAGATGGTGTGTAACTGAGAAGTCACTGGTACAGCCTCACTTGTCTCGATTAGGTTGGCCCAGGTGACGTATCACCATAGTTACTCCTAATGATGGTGATGGCTGAGACCCGGTGAGAACTGCCTCTGCCTCGGGGGCTTTCGTGCATTCTGCACTTAACTCTCACAGTGGACCCTGTGGGCCCTGAGAAAGAAGACACCTACTGAGAAGGGCTCCTGGTGGCTAATTGGGCTCAAATTAAAAAAACAAAAAACAGCCTAGCAGCCGTTTGTACACAGGGCCTCTCACACAGACTGCACTTTGGCGAGCAGCCTGCCTGCCGGTGTGTGCTCCCACCCTGGAATCGCCCGGACAGAGGAGCTCCTGGATTCTGTTTTAACCAAAAGGACGGAGACTTTCCCTGTCCACCAGCATCTTCACCAGCCAATCAGAGAAGCTTTATTCTGACTAATCTGGACAGTGCCTTTCGGATCAATCCAACTGTCGGTATTTAGAGTCCTCATTTGCAAAAAGGACAGACCAATCAGGCAACAGGGCAGGGACTTCTGTCTGTATAAGCCAGCTCCACTCTAGCTCTGGGAACCACTTTCCCTTCCCACCCAAACGGAAGACTGAGTGTCCCTGACCGGGCAGAGGGCAGCAGAGGCCTGCAGGCCCCCGGCCCAGGCTGCCTGCCGCCATGCTGCTCTGCACTGAGCTGTCTGCCCTGCAGGACGTCTCCTGCCTCACCACACCCTCCACTGGAGATTTCTGTTGGCACTGAACTGGCCCCAATGATCACTGGCTGACAACCCTATAAAGTAGGGGCTTTGCCCTTATTGTCCTGCCCACATCTCCCTGATTTCTCCCCCTAAAACATTTACCTTTCATTCTATCTACCTTTTTACCCTCTGTCCAGGGGATTGCCCTCCAGTTCAAAATCACATTTTTGAGTAGGGGTACACTTCCCAATGTTCATGAGCAGATTTTAGTGTCTCCTTGTGGTACTTGTCCAAAACCATGTTCTGGATCCTACAAAGACACAACACACACAAACACACACATACCCTCCTGCCAAATAAGCACAAATCCACATATGCACATCAACTCACACAGACCCGTGTGTAACCCCACGCGAACAGATGCACGGCCCCCACGCCAGGCCCGGAAAGCTGCGCGCACGAGCCTGCGGCTGCCTTGGCCGCAGCCCCGTCTTCCTGGCCTGAGCCACGGAGGCTGGAAAGAAGTGAAAGCCGCCAGGACAGGAAGTGAAACAGAATGTGAGCTTTTCTCCTGCTTCTGGCGCAGCCACCGGAGGGACTGAGCAAACAGTCTGCAGGTTCTGGAGCTGCTCTGAGGTACCTGGGGTCCCCTGGGGTGGGGGTCTGGGTGCAGCACTGGCTGGTGAGGTTACTGTAGGTAACCGGGAAGTTGGGCGCTTCGTCCCTGTTGACCTGGCCGCCGCCCTCCCACCCTCACCTTTTGGTGGGGAGGAGGAACACAGACTTTCTCCACAATCGGGTTTTGAAAATAGTTGTGGGCCCAAGGACATTTTCTCAGAATCACAGATGTGCATGGTCTGTTTCTTAGTTTTAGTCTGGAAACAAAGTGTTTTTATAGTTTTCATTCATCCTCTTTTCAAAGTAAAGAAAACATTTCACCGAGAGAGAGACAAGATGAAGTAAATGTAACAAAAACGGGTTTTTTCTTGTGCTTGACCATGTTGGCCCTGACCAGCATTAGGTACGTTTTGTCCGGAGACCAGGAAAAGTCCCCATGAATACTTTTGGGGTCCTCCGAGAGGGTGGAGGGAGAGACTTTGGAACTAGGTGGCCTCTACATTGTGTCACCGAGGAGAGTGGGACAGGGGGCCCGGGCCACTGAGTGGAGGATGCAGCATGGGCTAGATGGAGTGGTGACTTGGGTGTCATTGTCCTCTTGCCCTAGACACTTCAGGTGCAGGCAGACACTGTAGTCCGAGGAGAGGTTCAAGGTCTCGAAATTGAAGAGGTTCTTCAGAAGTGCAGCTCTCTGACTTGTGGGGAGAGCCCCACCATACTGGGAGACTGGAGGAAACTGTCATCTGGGTCCTCCTTGAAATGTCCCGATGTCTGCTATACCACAGAATCATTCCATGCTAGCCCTGGAAAGAATTTTAGGTATAATGTATTTCAGTGGCTATCAAACGTTTCATTTTTGTCATATTCCTGCACCTCTATTTACTTATATTTTTCTTTAAATTAACTTGCTTAAGTTTTTTGATTCAACCTAAACAGTGATATTTTGTGTCACTGATGTTACACACTTTGAGAACCACTGATCTAGTCCAACTCACCCTTTTTACAGGTGAGAAAACTGAGACCAACAGACATTAAGTATTTGCCCAAGGCCTCACAAAGACGTGCTAATTTGGGACTGCTCCTGAGCTCTCCTAATTTACAGTTTTGATTCTTTCCAGTATAATATATCATACTTTCAAGTACATAGAAACAATTATTAAATGTAATTCAAATAGATAACCCATGTAAAACCTGCTAAACATAGTGCCTGGCAGGGACTCAGTAAGTGTGTTTCTTTCCTTCCCCGCTTAAGTCCCTGTTCACTGCCCACGGGAACTAGTTGCTCCCCGAAAGCTGTTAGGATCATTTTAATGTTAATATTCTGAAATATCAAGATGATGTGTCTCTGTTGAGTAATTGATTGTGCTGTACTAGGTACTTAACAAGTCTTATCAATCTAGAGACACAGGTCTTCAGTTCTGGGACAATTTCTTTTATTTTTTTCCTTTTTTCCCCTTTCTATATATGAAATTTCTTTATTAAAAGGCTTCTTCCATTTTTCTTTTTGTACAATTTGCAAAACTCTTCTGAAAGAATATATGTGCATGAGTCTGCAAAGAGTGCAACTTTAGGACATGGTAAATGCTTTACAAGTTACTTTAGAAAACTGCCACAACTGGGCCATTACATTGCCATCTTTTATTTTTTAAAATATGTTTTTATTGATTTTTTAGAGAGAGAAAGGGAACGGGAGAGAGAGATAGAAACATCAATGAAAAATATGGATTGCCTGCCTTCTGCACCTCCCCTGCTGGGGATCGAGCCCGAAACCCAGGCATGTGCCCTGACGGGGAATCTAACTGGGACCTCTCAGTCCATGGGACGACGCTCAATCCACGGAGCCACACTGGCCAGGCACTGCTATCTTTTTTTGATCAAAATATTTGATTCCAGTCTTCTTTCCACTGCCTTAAACTAGAAAAGAAGAAAGTTCTATTAGTTTGAGTTTTCAGAATCTCCCCCAAACCAAGACCAGTATCTTGGTAAGGGCGAGGCTGGGACTGAACAGAGCACGCATATGTGCAGGTGGCACCTGGGACAGTTTCCTGCGTTATTTGTTTCATTTCTTTTTCCTTCTGAAATAGCTGTTATTTGGGTGTTGGATTTTCTGAATCAATAACTTCAATTTTCTTCTCTCCTATTTTGTTCTATTTTCTAAAAGATTTTCTTCAATTCCATCTTTTAATATTACTAGTAAATTTTTTAAATTTCAGCTTTCATATTTAAATTTCTAAAAGCTCTTTTTAATTTAGTTTATTTTTTGTTCCTAATTTAAAGACTCAATATCTTTTCTTACCGCTATGAGGATGTTGATTATAATTATTTTGACTTTTTTTTCTATTTTCTGCATTGCCTCCTTCCCTTTTTGTTCCCTCTCTGTGTGTCATCTTTAAGTTTCTCTGTCATGTCAGAGCCTTTCTTCATAGGCCTTGTGATGCTTTGCTCTTTGGTCATGTTTAAAATTGGAACAAGCCCTGGCCGGTTTGGCTCAGCGGTTAGAGCGTCGGCCTGCGGTCCAGAGAGACCCGGGTTTGGTTCCCTCTAAGGGCACGTACCTCGGTTGCAGTTTGTCCCTGGCTCTGGTTGGTCATGCAGGTGGCAGCCACTCGATGTGTCCCTTTCACATCGATGTTTCTCTCTCTCTCTCTTCCTCTCTCTCCCTCCCACTCTATCTGAACAAAAAATGAAAAAAAAAAAAATGTCCTCAGGTGAGGATAAAAAAAATAAATAAATAAAAGTGGAACAATAGCCCTGGACGGTTTGATTCAGCGGTTGGAGCATCGGCCTGCGGACCAGGGAGTTCTGGGTTCGATTCATGCCAAGGGCACGTACCTGGGTTGTGGTTTGTCCCCAGCCCCGGTTGCAGTTGTGCGGGAGGCAACCAATCAATGTGTCCCTCTCACATCGATGTTTCTCTCTCTCTCTCTCTCTCCCTCCCACTCTGTCTGAAGATAAATGTAATATATATATATATATATACATATATATATATATATATATATATCTCCTTGGGTGAGGATTAAAAAAATAAATAAAAGTGGAACAATAAAAATTGGATCGCAATGTCTTGCTCTATGTGTGAGCAGGGCTTGCTGACAGAAAAGCTCCAATATTAGGAGGCCTCGTGGTAACCTTTCATTTGGGGAACCCCTCCTTGTCTGTACCTCAAGGGCTTTTCTCTGGGGTCTCAGGGGAGAATCCTTCAATATGCTGCCTCCTGGTAATCTGAGAACAAAGTGTGGAAGGAACATTGACACTTAAATCTGTAGATTTTCACTTACCCACTACCCTTTTGAGCCCTATTGAGTTCATCTGGGTAATTTCTTCTTCCAGGCATCCCAATGTTGGTGGGGGGCCCATCTGGGCGGCCAGCCTTCCTCTCTCTGCTCTTGGTGGTGGTGATGTCCTCCTTCTGCTCAGCCGCATCCCTCGTTGAGGAACGGAAGCAGCTGGTAATGAGAGAGAAGATGATGCAGTTAGGGGGACAGCTGGTGCTGAAGAAGGAAGAGGAGCTGGCTAATGAGAAGCTCATGGCCCTCAAAAAGGCTGAGATGAAGCAGGCCATGAAGACCCAAAAGTTCCCACCCAGCATGCACTTTTTCCAGGCCAAGAATCTCATTGAGAAAAGTGAGGTGTTTAATATCTTGAAGAAGATGCCAAAAGGTAGAGGTTTGGAAGGATGATTTGGGGGTCCCGGGAAGGCAGGGGCAAACTAAACTTTATTGTTATTGGAGCTGCTATTTTTCTAAGTGGAGCAGAGAGAATGTCACTCAGCTACCCTGACCATGTTTCTAGCTGTTCAGAGGTGGCTGCTGGATCGTCCTGGAAACCAAACACCCTGCTTCTGGGGGACTCAGCGTCTGCACGAGCAGGGAGCGGCCCTGGATGTTGCTGGCCTTCCCTGACAAAGCTGAAAAGCATCCGCCCATAAGACAGTGTCCTGGGGCCATCGGACCCTAGTTTTCCCTTCATATCTTCCCTCACACCCTTTCTCCTAGGCTTTTTCCAGGGGCTAAGTTACCAAATAGGATACATGAAATAGCATCCTGGATACACTCATTTCTAGTAGTATATTTCTGTAGTAAGAACACATTTCTATGAAGAGTAAAATAATGATCATCCTGCACACATAAATAGCAGTTTGCAGCTTATAAGGACTTGACTTTTTTTGTTTAATGTTATAAATAGAGATTTAAAAAGTAAAAACTGTGCCCTGGTCATTTTGGCTCAGTGGTTAGAGCATCAGCCCATGGACCAAAGAGTCTCGGGTTCAATTCCCAGTCAAAGGTACATACCTCGGTTGAGGGTTCGATCCCTGGTCCCAGTCAGGGTCATGCGGAAGGCAACCAAACTATGTGTCTGTCTCACATTGATGCTTCTCTCTCTCTCTCTCTCTCTCTCTCTTTCCCTCCCTCCCACTCTATCTAAGAAAAAAAAATCAATGAAAAAGATATCCTCAAGTGAGGATTAAAAAATAAAAACCGTGAGGTTGGTAAAGTAACACGCCCAGTTGATGGAGAATGTAAAATTTAGAGAGGGCGACACACCATAGCTCACACAGCAGGACACCTGTCAGGGCCAGTGTCAGGCCAGGTGCTAAGAGGGAGCGAGGACAGCAGAGGGACAGTGTGTGCTGTCCCTGCAGGAGCACCAGGGCCAAAACTGGTGTCAAATCTAAAGATCAAGCATGGGGCCCCAGATGGCAAAACCTGCAGACCAGAAATTCCAATGGAGAGTAATGGGTGGGCATTGGGGAGCAGGATGAGAGGAATGGGGTGGGAGCAGGTGGGAGGCTCATTCCTGTTGCACTCTTTCATGCAGTGTTGGGTAGCAAGGCTTCATTCAAAGGCTTGGGGTGTCCATGGACAGCTAGCAGCTGATGAAGCCCCGGTGTGAACCTGGACTCAAGTCCCACCCCGTGATCTGCACTTCTTGCCTTACCAGGGGCTGCCTTGCATGTCCACGACTTCGGCATCCTGAGTATGGACTGGCTGGTGAAAAATGTCACGTACAGGCCCCACTGCCATTTCTGTCTCACCCGAAAAGGAGCCCTGATGTTCAAATTTGCTCACCCAACTCCCCCCGCCCCGCCAGAATGTTTAGAGTGGATTTTGTTGGAGAAGTATCGACAGAAGCTGCAAAATGTCACTGAATTTGACAGCAGGTGAGTGGAGGTTCATGATGTGTGGTGTGCCCATCATGGGTGGTGTGTGGGTGTCTGTCTTGGTATCCACACAGATCTGGCCTTTAAAAAGTCAAAAGGCTTTTTCTTTTAACTTTGCAGGATACTTTGCTTCACAAAGGCATTCAACACCTTTTCTGTCCATAGGAAGTTCCTGGTACATTTAAAATCCAATTTAACCAACAAACGGTATTAATAGCAATACTGCTGTTACATCAAGTGAAATTTGTCTAGATGCTCAATAAGACTAGAGAGAAGAAAAGTTCTCAAGTCCTAAAGCAGTGATAGTATAGCTGGTAGATGAAACAGCTGGAAAATATGGTGGAGCAATTGCCTGACCAACTTCTATAGTAATATTATAAGTGATAATTATTTTAATCATAGAACATCTGTGGATCGCTCTCAGGAGTTTATTCCCCTTGACAAATAAGAAACAGGAAGCTCAGCACAGTGAAGGAAGTTGCCCAAGGCCTTAGAGCTGGTAGATGGCTAATGTCAACATAAGAAACGTCCAAACCTGTAAGAATTTTTATGAGTTTATTTGAGCCAAACTGACGACAATTGCCAGGAAGCAAAATCTCAACAGATTGAGATAATGTTCCAGAGAATGGCAGTTTTGCACCTTATTTGATACATTACAGTCAAAGGAGGAGGTGTAAGGGGGTTACATAAGATTCACTGGTGATAGATCAGGGAGGCGAGACAAAGCAAAGTAAGGAAATCTCTGGGACTGGATAAAAAGTAAACGGACTGGACACACCTTTTACATTTGTAGTATAGGATAGTTTTAGCAGTTAACAATGAACACAATAACAATAACAATGAGGGGTTTTGCGTTTCTGCTCTGGTGCAGAGAGGGGTCTGGAAAAAAGGAAATTACCCTGACATTCCAAAGGTAGGTTATTGTAGATGCAAAAAGACAATAGACAGGCTCAGTTAAGGTAAAGGTTGACCTTTGTCAGGGAAGATACCAGCCATGACTCAGTTTGAGTTAGAAAGTTTTAAATTCAGACCATCCTATGTGGTTACTTTAGGTCCCTGAGTCTGTAAGGCCTGCCATGAGCTTGTCAGGTTTAGTATGTGGGTGGCTCCTTTTTCGTTCACACTAATCAGGGATGTAAACCTGGCCATGTAGGGCCCCATCCAGGGTTATTTCCAGCAACCCCCCTGTATTAGCATAGGACTGCCATAACAGACTATAACAGACTGGGTGACTTAAACAATAGACTTTTGTTTTCTCACTGTTCTGGAAGGTAGAAGTCCAAGATCAAGGCGTGAACAGGTTTGGTTTCTCTTGAGGCCTCTCTCCTTGGCTTTCAGACGACCACCTTTCCGCTGTGTCCTCATGTGGCCTTTCCTACGTGCACATGCATTGCCAGTGTCTCTTACAACAATCTTATTTGATATTGGTCACACCCTTATGCTTTCATTTAACTTTAATTACCTCCTCAAAGTCCTATCTCCAAATGCAGTCACAGTGGGCATTAGGGTTTCAATATGTGAATTTAGTGGGACACAATTCAGTGCATAACACCCTGCAAAGAGAGCTTGGTCTAGGATGTAAGTACAGTGGGGTCAGATGACTAAGTATGCAGAGGGAAACAGGAGAGCCTGGTTCGTGGGAATGTCCCACCTGAGCTGTCTCCTGGGGGGATGCAAAGCAGGTCTCAGGGTGGAGGCCTCCATCAAAGCCTTGATGCTTCCCTTGACCTCTCACCACTGCTCGCTATGATGCATCCCAGTTTTTACTGGGTGGGAGAAGCAAGGTGAGTAGGACTCCTGCAGATGCTGGGAGGCAATGGCCTGAGCATGGCTCCTCAGCTCACCTCTTTTGTGTCCTGGACAGCCTTCTGAGGAATTTCACTCTGATGACCAAGAACCCCGAGGTGACTTATGCAAACCAAGATATCGTCTGGTCTAAGTTTGAAACCATCTTCTTTACCATCTCTGGTCTTGTTCACTATGCACCAGTGTTCAGAGACTACATCTTCCAGGGCCTGGAGGAGTTCTACCAGGACAATGTGTTCTACCTGGAGCTCAGAGCCATGCTGTTCCCGGTGAGTCTCTCTCTTCTCCTCTCTTCTGCTCTGGCTTGACTTTCAGATCTTATCCTGTAGGTCTTCACAGGCTCCCTACTCTAGTACAAGTACAGGACTAAATGATGACTTCATCCCCAAGGGCACATGTACCTTTCTGAGGCCAGCATGAGCAAGGAAACCTGAAATGGATGGGGCTGGCCCCAGCAAAACTGTTAACATGACCCTTACCCAACCCATGTCCTTAAGAAGGAGACTTGTGAGTAAAAAATACATGTGACAGATATTCTAGTAGATGTTAAAGAATCATTTACAGGGTATAGAGAGAATACAAAGAAGAAAATGATTAGTGTTAACTGATGGGTGGGAGAAAAACACCAAACATGCATGATGGAGGAAGGAGAATGCCTCTAGTGAGTCCTGGAACTCTAGTGAGTTCACCGAGTTGAAGGTGGGCAAAGGCATTTTCCTCAGTGGGATCAGCATAAACAAAGGTATGGGTGCTAGGGACACTTATTTGGAGCCCACTTGGGACTACAAGGAGTTCATCATGACTAGATCCTAAGATTCTAGGGATACTCATTGAAAATAAGACTGGGGATGTGGACAGGGCTAATTATGAATACTTTGGGTACCATATTAAAAGTTGTATTCTGTATGAAAGGGAGTCACTGGATGGTTTTAAGCAAGAGAATAAACACATTCTTGCAATTTAGGAAAATCAGTCTGGAAGCACAAAGGATGGATTTCAGTGTGAGGGTCTCCCTGGTGAAAAAGAGAGAGGACTGGAGGAGGCTTGGAAGCCAGCAAAGAGACCATGGAAATTGTAGGTGCAAGATGAGGGCCAGAATGAAGACAGGAGCAAGAGGAGGAGATGGATTCGAGCCTTTTGCAGGAAGAAGAACCTATAGGTCCGGTGACTGACTACATAGGGTGAGGATTCTATGACTTGCTGGCATTCGGCTTGGATTGACTGGTGGTGATGTTTATGGAGATAGGAAATGCAAGAGGAGGAGCAGGATAGGGAGGAAGTAACGGTCACTTTGGTTTTGAGCATGTGGAGTTGGAGATGCCTATAGACATCCACATGAAGATGTATGTCCAGGAAGTGGATGAATACATGAGTTTGGAGCCTAGAGGAGTTCTAGCCTGAAAACATGTTTGACATTTTTCTGCAGAAAAGTGATCATTAAAACTGTGAGAGAGGATGAGGTTCCCATAGACAATGTAGGATGAGAAGAGAGTGGGTCAAGAGGGGAGCCCTGAAAGCAGCAAATAGGATGAACAAATTACCACGTGGGTTGAGAAGGAGCAGTCACAGAGCTAGGAGGGGTTAGGATAGAGCTCTCCCAGAGGCCAAGGAGAAGGGGGTTCACATGGCAGGGTGATGCCAAGAAAAACACGGGTTGGAAAGAGCCCATTGGATTTGGAAATTAGGAGGTTACTTTGGAGCAGTTTCAATGGCATGCTGAGAAGAGAAGCCCAGTTTCTAGGAGTAGGAAAATGAAATGCATGATAAATTGGAGCCAGGTTTGGTTGACTAAAGGCCTTGCCTGTGATTTGAGAAAAAGAAAGAGGTAGTAGCTGGGGAGGGAACACAGGGTTCGGGAGGGTCCTTTTTAGCATGGCGCTTACTTTGCACACATAAAGAAGGAACCTGGCCCTGGCCGGTTTTGCTCAGCGGTTAGAGCGTCGGCCTGCGGTCCGGAGAGACCCGGGTTCGGTTCCCGCTAAGGGCATGTACTTCGGTTGCAGTTTGTCCCCGGCCCTGGTTGGTCGTGCGGGTGGCAGCCACTCGATGTGGCCCTTTCACGTCGATGTTTCTCTCTCTCTCTCTTCCTCTCTCTCCCTCCTACACTGTCTGAACAAAAAATGAAAATAAATAAATAAATAAATAAATAAATAAATAAATAAATAAATAAAGAAGGAACCTGGAGAGATTAAAGTACAGAGGAGAAAGGGAATACGAGGTGACATGATATTCCTCGGGACAAATGAAGAGGTTACTCCAGCACGCAGGGAGTGAGACTGTCTTTGAACCAGAGAATGTTCTCCATGACTTGAGAAAAGGCAGGTGAGGGGCACATATAGACATTGAAGGGATAAGAGTGGGGAGTTGAGGAGAGGGGACTCACACACCAGCATGGATACTAGAGATCTTGTATCCATCCCTCAGAGCTTTAGGGAATAAGTTTATCTTTCTAGGATCAGCAACCTGTTCCTCCTCTCAAACACCCACCATCTCCCAGCACTGCCTCTCAATCTCAGTGAATATCCTTGCCTTGCTTGTTAAAGAAATACAGGAGAGGCAAGCAGGACCTCCTCTCCTAAGTGTTCTTGGTTAAAGAAGATAAGACCTTGTGATTTATTATCTGTCTGTAAATTGCTCAGCCTTGTTTAGCTATCTGTCTCAGTGTCCCCATTCTACTTGCCAAGGAATTTTTCTAGCTTCTTACTAACCTGCCTCAAGGACAACAACAGAAGTTGGGGTGCAGGAGAGGGGCCTCTCCTAAAGTAAGCTGAGAAAATGGGGTCCTCAGAACACTCTAAGAAAAGGTTAAAGATGACTTTGTTGGTTTGATTTTAAGGAAGGTAGTTTGGAGAGAGTAAAATGGAAAGGATTAGGAAGAATCCCAAAGAAGGAAACACTATCCAAAAATATAGATTTTAAAATAACCTGACTTTAGGGTCTTGCATTTGGGCCAGAAGCAAAGGATGATGGGGATTTCCAGTACTATGAGATGGATGGACCTCAGATTTACAAACTTGAGCTGGTAGAAGCTCAGGCGTCCACAGTGGAAGGAGGCGTTTTCAGAGAGCAGCCCTAGGTGAGGAAGTGCTGCTAGATGATTATTTTGTCAGTCTATTGAAGAGAACTCTACTGAGAACATTTTCGAGGGGGAAGAATTGGGGTTTTGTAGAGATGGGCAGGATTTCTAAATTTTCTATTTGGTATGTTCACTTGGGGAAAGTGACCTTTGGGTAGAGCTCTCCTCTATATTATATCCAAATGTCAGCGTAAGAAATATTCAAACCTACAGAGAATTTTTGTGAGCTTATTTGAGCCAAACTGTCAACAATTTCTGGGAAACAAAATCTCAACAGATTGAGATAATGCCCCAGAGAATGGCAGTTTTGCAATTTATTTTATACATTACAATCAAAAGAGAAGATGAAAGTGGGTTACATGAAATCTATTGGTGATAGATCAGGGAGGCGGGAGAATGCAAAGCAGGGAAACCTCTGGAATTGGATGGAAAGTAAAATGATAGACACACACATCTTCTACACCGGTGGGGACAGGATCGTTAGGAGTCAACAATTAACTCAGTAACAATGAGGGGAATTTGTGGTCTCCACAGAGTGGTGCTTGTACTTTGAGGGGTCCAGAAAAAGGAAAATTACTTGGACATTCTAAAGATTTGTTATTACAGATGCAAAAAGACAATAGACAGGCTTGGTTAAGGTAAAGATTGACCTTTGTCAGGGAAGATGCTGGCCTAGGACATGACTACCCGCCATAAAGTGTTTTTAGTTAAAAAGTTTTAACTTCAGACCATCCTTTGTGGTTACTTTAGGTCTCTGAGTTTGCAAGGCCGCCACACAGGCCTCCCCTGAGCTTGTCAGGTTAGCAAGTGGCTCCTTTTTGTCCACATGTCCCCCTTTTGATCATCAATCAATCCAAAGGATGCACTGAAGACCGAACTTTTGGTTGGATAGCAAGGTCCCACGGTGCTAGGAAGACTCAGTGTCAGCATTTGTCTTGCTGAACAGGGTGGACAGCTGGGGATGGGGCAAGACCACAACCTTGGATAGCATTCAAGGTCAAATTATTATTATTATTATTGTTCAAAATAATAAGGCAGATGAATGAGAGGCAGTCAGATCCTATATGTCCTTGTTAAAAATATTCTGGGTCATTTCTAATTTTTGAGCTACTACGATCCAAGTCTTTTTGCTGTTTTTCCTAAGTTTTGTTTTTTCTGCATCTAGTATAACATTTACATACCAGGAACAAAAGCAACAGTATTAAACCAGTAACACTGATTAGGAACAGAAAATGTCCAATACTAGGCAAGGAACGGTCTGAGGGGAACAAGCTTCCCAGCCAGCCGAAAAACCCTTTACATGTGTTATCATAATTTTTTATTAAACTAATTGTATGTTTTCCTCCTTCATCTACTGTCACTTGTACTTTATGATATGTTTGGCCAGATGAATTAAACTCTCTACTATTTCATTATCATAACTGATAGTCAGAATATGATTGTCTAGTAGGTGGGAAAGATTAGCAGGTACCCAAGTTAAAATTTTCATATTTAATAAGGGAGGAAGTCTGGGAAGACAGATATTGTTTCCACTAGGAAACAATAAGGAGGATAATAATAATATAAAAATCATTTTATGTACATTCAATCAATAACAATTAGGTGATATAAGAACAAGGTTTGAGCAGCACTAATTAGCGAGCACACAGGCCTTGCTGACCTGTTGGGATAGCTGTCTGCCTCCAGAGGCTTCTCATCCTTGGAAAGTCCTTGATCTCTGCTGCAGATGGAGGCCAGTGTCAGAGACAGGGGCAGATGTCCACTTGAGGTTAGGCATCTTATCAGTTAAGGTCCCTTCCAACACTGTTGGAGAGAGTTTTTAATTAATGAAGTCTTTCCCAATGGACAAACTTTCCTGGTTGTAAGTTGTCTTTGAAGTCCTCGTCTCCTGGGAGCACACTGTGAACTGAATGTTACTAATTTATCAGTCCCTATAACCTGGTCAATGAACCATTGATAATAATGCAGAATGTCTTCTTTTAGTTTTTCTTTCTTTTTTTTTTTTAACCTCACCCGAGGACATTCCTTCATTTTTTGTTCAGATAGAGTGGAAGGGAGAGAGAGGAAGAGAGAGAGAGAGAAACATCGACGTGAAAGGGACACATCGAGTGGCTGCCACCCGCACGACCAACCAGGGCCGGGGACAAACTGCAACCGAAGCACATGCCCTTAGCGGGAACCGAACCCGGGTCTCTCTGGACCGCAGGCCGATGCTCTAACCGCTGAGCCAAACCGGCAAGGGCTCCTTTTAGTTTTTCTTATATTTGGAAAACAAAAAGATTAAAAAAATCAGCGATATTTAAAACAGCGTCATAATAATAATAGTTATCCTCAGTTCATTTAGTCCCATAACATTTTAATTTATTTATCCTGATTATTTGCCTGTATTTTTATGAATTCAGTTATTCCTTATAGTTCTATAAATCTTCATCTGGTTCAAAGACATGACCTGCGTAGAGACTGCAATCTAGGGTAAGTCAGAGTCCTTTCCATGGATCTTTCTGAAGATGTAACACATCTGCAAATGCATCTGAGTGAACTGTCCATAAATGACAGATTCAAAGTGGCATGGTTCTGGATTTGATTATAATGCAATTGATAAAAACTTTGCTTTTTGTGCTCGCTTCGGCAGCGCATATACTAACATTGGAACGATACAGAGAAGAGTAGCATGGCCCCTGTGCAAGGATGACACGCAAATTCGTGAAGCGTTCCATATTTTTGCAAAAAAAAAAAAACAAAAAAACACAAAAAGAACTTTGCTTTTCTATAAGATATAACATTCCAAGATAACAATTTCTTGGTACATAATAATTACTGTGACATAGAGAATATAATAAAGTTCATATATACACATATTTTTAGATTCAATACACAATTTCAATATATAGAGAACAAATAATACACAAGATTTTAAAACATTGCACATGGCTTATCAGAAATGTGCACTGAGCAATGGAATTAACTTACTTGCAATGTGTGGACCACAAACATCTGAGTACCGCTGCCGGACGCCCCTACAGGGAACCGTCACTCTTGGCTTGCCCAGTGTCACCACAGGATTCCTGCTGCCCCTGGGAGCTCCCAGTTTGAACTTGGCTTTGAATCTTTGCAAGTTCCTCCCTAGGGTAGACTGAAATCTTTAGAACATCCATTTTAATAAAAATATATGTATACAAATAGAAATTATTATTTTTTATTTGGCAAAGCATATTAAATAGGTATAATTAATTTGAAATCTTTTTCTTTTTTATCCTCACCCGAGGACATTTTTCCATTTTTTGTTCAGATAGAGTGGGAGGGAGAGAGAGGAAGAGAGAGAGAGAGAGAGAGAGAGAGAGAAACATCGACGTGAAAGGGACACATCAAGTGGCTGCCTCCCGCACGACCCAACCAGGAGCCGGGGACAAACTGCAACTAAGGTACGCGCCCTTAGCGGGAACCGAACCCAGGTCTCTCTGGACCGCAGGCTGACGCTCTAACTGCTGAGCCAAACCGGCCAGGGCTGAAATCTTTTCTTTAATAAGGAGAGAGAATAAGTCCTTGAGGTATTCCAGGGTCCATTGGAATAACTCAAAGTCATCTCTTGGTTAAAAAGTCTCTTAAAATTTAAACTTTGGGAAGGTTGTCAAATATACTTAAACAAAAGATTATATCATAAACTCTGTAAATCTAGGTAAAACAAACACATATTTTATGGTAATAACTCTAAAAGACATAATCAAACTTAAACCGGTTTTAATATTAAATATTTTGGCCCGGCCAGTGTGGCTCAGGGGTTGAGTGTCGACCCATGCACCAAGAGTAGCTGGTTTCATTCCAGGTCAGGGCACATACCCAGGTTGTGGGCCTGGTCCCCTGGCAGGGGCATGCAGGAGGTGGCCAGTTGATGTTCTCTCTCATTGATGTTTCTCTCTCCCTCTCCCTTCCTCTCTCTCTAAAATCAATAAAGAAAAAATATTAAAAAAAAATATGTTTTGTCCAGATCACAGGATCCTGCTTAACCTATATAGGTATTTAATCTCTTTAGGCCAATAAAATATTAGCCCTTAGTAATGCCATCTGGAGAGAGAAAACATACCACATATAATACACAGACAAACACATAAAGACCATACAGATGAAGACTAAACATAAAGACCATACACATAATCTGAATTACTGCTTTTTGTAGAGAAGACACTAGATTTTTCTCATTTGCTTTTGATGACTTTTAAGAAGATAGAAAGGGGAGGGAAGTCCTGACCAGTTTGGCTCAGTGGTTAGAGCATCGGCCCTCGGACCAGTGAGTCACGGGTTCGGTTCCAGTCAAGGGCACATACCTTGGTTGCGGTTTGTCCCTGGCTCTGGTTGGGTCATGCGGGAGGCAACCGGTCAATGTGGCTCTATCACATCGATGTTTCTCTCTGTCTCTCTCTCTCCCTTCCTCCCAGTCTATCTGATAATAAGTAGAAAAATATCCTCAGGTGAGGAATAAAAAAAAAGTGGGGGGGAGGGAAGTTCCTAAATACCAAGTAGGAAGACCTGCTGAAACTCAATAAAACCTCAAGGGCTGTCAATGAGCAGTGGGAATAAAGGAAGTCCTGGCTCCAATCTAAGGAATTAAGCAACAGGAGAGAGATGGGCTGGGTTTTTTGTTTGTTTTCTTTATAAACTTAAAAAACTTTCCCGAACTTTCATATTCTTCACAACCTTTTACAAACCTTTCTACAATTTTCACAATTTTTTTTACCCATTCAGAAATAACTATCCTTAGAACAACTCCTTTTCCCTCAAAAATGAATCTCCATACCTCATGCCTTCTAATACCAAAACCATATCATTTCTTTCCAACTTAATTAGAATTCCTAACTTTTAGAAATCTCAGTTTCCAGTGATAACCAAAAACTAAGCAACCAATATTCCCTAGATTGACTTAAAAAAAAAGAAAGATTTTAGAGAGAGAGGAAGGGAGAGGGAGAGAGAGACAGAAACATTGATGAGAGAGAACATCGACTGGCCGCCTGCTGCATGCCCCCACTGGGGATCGGGCCCACAATCTGGGCATGTGCCCTGACCGGGAATTGAACCGAACCTGTTGGTGCATGGGTCGACGCTCAACCACTGAGCCACACTGGCCGGGCTAGATTGACTTTTATGAACACATTCCATAACCTTTGGAAACACAATTTCCTCTGTTGGCAAACATACCTTTAAGAAACACACCTCTAACAAGACACTAGATGTTTGTTCACAGCCCCACAGGTACTCCACAGCCTCTGCAACAAAAGCCCGAGGCAGGAGAACTCAAGACCTGTCTAGCAATCAGTGTTTCAGTATTTTATGTTACTTCAAAATATCTAGATATTTAACAACTTTTATCATATTTACAAATTTAGCCCTGGCTGGTTTGGTTCAGTAGTTAGAGCATCGGCCTGTGGACCAAAGGGTAGAGGGTTTAATTCCAGTCAAGGGCACGTACCTAGGTTGCAGATTCAATCCCCAGCCCTGGTCTAGGTTGTATGGGAGGCAACTGATCAATGTGTTTCTCTCTCATCGATGTTTCTCCCTCTCTCTCTCTCTCAAATCAATAAAAACAGTTTAAAAAAATTTACTGATTTAGAAAGAAATAGCTGAAATAAGTTAAATTAATTTACTGTAGATGGCTAAGGTTTTATTTATTTATTTATTTATTTATTTATTTATTTATTTATTTATTTTTGAAGAAGAAAAGATAGGATTCCTCTGAGTCTCTCAGGGTTAATTAGTAGCCCATCTTTAGATATTAGAACCAACGTATTTTACCTGGGTAAACAGAATCAGAGCTGTTTTCTGGTATCCATGTCCCTTTATAGCTTAGCTGTTGTAATAGGTATAGTGTGTTCTTTTGGGAGTCTAGTAATTTTCTAGAGCATAAAACTAAATCACCCCCTTGTAGGATTAGAGTGAGATATCTAGGAAATTTAACATCATTTCAATCAACTTTTAGTATCTAAGACAATAGGTGGGACTCCTCCTATATCCCTGGGCATTACTGTCCAAGTAAACTTGTAATCTTCCCAGGTGAGGACAAAGAGGTATTGACTGTCTTTTTCTACTGATTGCTGAAAAAGACACTATATAAATCTTACTGAAAAATACTGGCAGTCACAGGAATGGCTGATAATAAAGTGTGTGGATTTGGAACCACAGATGTCGGGAAATAACTAGTTTATTTATAGCTCTGAGATTCTGTACAAATCTCCATTTTTTTTCTCCCATTTGGTTTCTTTACAGAAATGCTAGAAGAATTACATGGAAGTTAATCTTCACTCGAGGATATTTTCCCATTGATTTTTTTAGGTAGAATGGACGGAGCCAGAGAGAGAAACATTGATGTGAGAGAGACACATCCATTGGGTGCCTTCTGCATGACCCCAACCAGGGCCAGGGATTGACCCTGCAACCCAGGCACGTGCCCTTGACCAGGAATCAAACCTGCGATCCTTCGGATTGGGGGCTGACACTCTAACCACTCAGCCAAATGGGCCAGGGCCATGGAAGTCCCCTTTTTAAGTAATCTTGTACCATGAGCTTAATTCCAGCTAGTGCATCAGGTCTTAAAGGATATTGGCAAATATTAGGTAGAGGCAAAGTATTATCGATAGTTGTCTTAATAGGAGTGGCTGACTTGATCTTGCCAACAATATCTACACTGGAAAGGGCCCAAAGTTGCATTGGAATGTTCAGTTTCAAGATTATATTCCTCTGGTAGAAGTTCCTTTAAAATCACTATTTTCCCAATTGGTTCAGTATCTGGTTCATTTAAGTCTAAATACATTTCACCCTTCCGGGAAAAGGACATGTGGGCATCACGGGTTTCAAGAAAATCTCTCCCTATCAAGTGAATGGGGGCTGACTTGACTAATAAAAATATGTATTGCCCCGTAACATTTCCTAGTTGAAACGGGACAGGCTCTGATTTAAAAACAGTCATTGGTTGGGCTTGACTGCCAGAGAGGGAAACTTAGCTGGGTGTGGTTTAGAGCAGATACAGTGGCCCCAGTCTCTACAAGGGCCTTAGTAACTTCCCCTTCTATGATCATTTCAGTTTCTTCTAAAGAATTAGTAAGAAGGGGAAATACCCTCTCACAGTCCTCAGAGCAGCCCTATGCTTGCTTCTGTTTTTTTGTTTTGCAAATCCCATTTCAGTTTCCTACAATCCTTAATGTGGACAGACTGCCCCACAGGACTTTTCTTGTGAACTTTAGTCATTCTGTTGCATTTGCTCCCAGAATCCAGTAGGTATATTAATTGGAATGGGCTAGAATAGCCAGGATTACATGTCCTAACAGTTAAATTTTTTTGTGAGCCCATCAGGGTCTCGAATAAAATCGGGGACAATTGCGGGTCCCTCTCTGGCTGAGATGAGCTTTTCTCCGGAGTTAGAATTCCTATTCTCCTTTCCCCTGAGTCGGTAGGAGGGTAGTGGAGGAGATAGCAGGGGAGGGGGGGAGGGGAGGGCCAGTCTGAACCTGGAAGCTCAGGCGCAGTGGAGGACAGACGGGGAGGAATGGGTGTGGGCAATTAGCTTCAGAGGAGTTCAGAGTCTCTAAAATGTCTTCCTTCTTGAAGAATTTATCTGAGCTTCTTCTAGAAGCTTCCCATTTAGTCATTCCATGTAATTTTAGAGCTGGCGTTTTTCTAATTTTTGCATGCAAAAAAATTAATTTAGGCACCTGGACAACTGCATTTTGGCCATTTAAAGTTGATATAATTTCTAGTTAAATCTTCCCATTTTTGTAAATCACTTGCAAGTACAGGCTTCCTATCAGGAGTATATATATTTTTAATCCTCACCCGAGGATATTTTTCTATTTATCTTCAGATAGAGTGGGAGGAAGGGGGAGAGAGAGAGAGAAACATCAATGTGAGAGATACACATCAACTGGTTGCCTCCCACATGACCCCGAACTAGGCTGGGACAAACTGCAACTGAGGTACGTGCCCTTGACCGGAATCAAACCCGTGACTCTTTGGTCCACAGGCCGACGCTCTAACCACTGAGCCAAACCAGCCAGGGCTCTATCAGGAGTATTAATGAGGGCTGGGGTCTGAGGGTTCCCAGCCTTGGAGGCACAATTTCCCATGTCAATTTTAGGGTTTTTTTCTTTTATATCTGCAGAGTCTGAGCAAATTTTCTAGGGATGCTATGTAGTGGGTTGAACTGTGCAGCTAATGGGTTGAGCTCCACAAGGCTCTCACCCCGAGTCGCATTTAACCGTCTTGTGTGCCTCGGTTCTCTCCCAACTTCTAAAATAACCAGAAGGGCTCGGGGTGAGGGCTGACTGAACCTTACAGGCGCTCCGCCAGGTAAGCCAGTCAGTTAGCTACAGTTGAGTTGGAAATCCCTTTGGGGCTCCTGCTCGTCGTGAGGAATGACCTCTGATGCCTCCACAAAGATTCTTAGCCGCCTAGGAACACCGAGATTCGGGCTGGAGGGAGGGCTTGCCTCTTATCTTCGGAGTTGAATGAGTTCAGCTCTCATTTATACAGTGAAGTATTTTTGCTCAGATTTGCAGAAAGCAATTCCAATTGAAAAGCCAAAGTTAAAAACCACCCACACGTGTTTCCTCCTGTCTTGCCTTAATCTGAGTTCTGTCAACCTTCACCTTGAGGATTTAAAAATACAGTTCAAATAAGGTCAGACCCTCTACCACAAACCAGGGAAGGTCCTGGATTCAAGAGAGAACTCGCCCAAGTTTACCCAATGCAGGTGGGAGCCAGGGGGCTCAACGGGTCCTTTGCTGGATCCTAGAATCAGGTCCTGGGTGAGCTGCTTTGGAATCCTGCCACCCTAGCCAAGTAAATGTCAACATAAGAAACATTCAAACCTATAGAGAATTTTTGTGAGTTTATTTGAGCCAAACTGTCGACAACTGACGGAAACAAAATCTCAACGGTTTTGAGATTTTGCTCCAAAGAATGGCAGTTTTGCACCTTATTTTATACATTACAGTCAAAAGAGAAGATGTAAGTGGGTTACATGAGATCCACTGGTGAGAGATCAGGCAGGCGGGGGAACCTCTGGGATTGGATGGAAAGTAAAATGATAGACGCATGCATCTTCTACACAGGTGGGGACAGGATCGTTAACAGTCAACAATGAACTCAGTAACAATGAGGGGATTTGTGGTCTCCGCAGGGTGGTGCCTGTGCTCTGAGGGGTCCGGAGAAAGGAAAATTACTTCGACATTCCAAAGATATGTTATCGCAGCTGCAAAAAGACAATAGACAGGCTCAGTGAGGTAAAGCTTGACATTTGTCAGGGAAGATGCCGGCGTAGGGCATGCCTATTTGCCATAAACTGCTTTTAGTTCAAGAGTTTTAATTTCAGGCCATCCTTTGTGGTTACTTTAGGTCTCTGAGTTTGCAAGGTCGCCACGCAGGCCTCCCTGAGCTTGTCAGGTTAGCATGTGACCCCTTTTCTTTTCTTTTTTTTTTAAATTTTTTTTCTTTATTAATTTTTAGAGAGAGAGGAAGGGAGAGGGAGAGAGAGATAGAACCATCGATGAGAGAGAACATCGAATGGCCGCCTCCTGCATGCCCCCCACTGGGGGTTTGGCCCACAACCTGGGCATGTGCCCTGACCGGGAATCGAACTGGCAACCTCTTGGTGCGTGGGTCGACACTGAGCCACACCAGCCGGGCAGCATGTGACCCCTTTTCACCCACACAAACTAGTCTGCCATTTATTCAAATATTTGAGTGTGCCAATGCCCTGGTGACTGACCTTCAAGTTTGTGGCAGGACCCATATCCCATGGTCTTTATAGGCTCAGAAATTTTGTTGTTTATACACCCAGAAGTAGTATGGCTCCAGAGAACTGAAACACATTGACCAATTCATAAAGACAGTTGTATAAAAAAGTTTAAATGCCGTTTCTCAGATAAAACTGTCAATCAAACCAAACACACTTGTGCTTCCTGACTGAGGAACTTTGCTGAAGCCAGAAGGGTGTTGGTGAGCCAGAGCCCTAATAAGCCCTGTCACTGAGCTCTGAGCATCCAATAGAGCCCAGAATCGTGTTCTTAACCTGTGGAAAAATCTGATGAAAGCTATCCCCCTTTCCCCAGGAAGAAAAAAAATACTAGACTAAATCAACTATTGAAGACAGAGTTTTTACATGTATCCATATACATCTATAAAACCTTTCTGGCAACAATGTGATGTAGTGACCCTGATATTTTTGCATTCTAAAAAATTTTTAAAATTCTGATTGTAATATCTAAATTGATTTTACTACCTACCCCCGTTTGATTTAAAGGGTTCAGTGACCCTCTAAGGAAGGATGCACCTGTCTCAGGAACCAGTAATTCCAGTTTGTGGGTCAGGGCTTCTTTGTATTCTTCTGAAACAAAGCTTCCTCAAGTCTCAACTCTCCCTTTCTTTGCATCCAGGACTGACCCACCTTTTCCCTTAGATATGTTAATACCCTCCGTGAGGTTATGAGGCTGGTGGGCTGGTGAGGAGCCTTCTCAGTGCTCATCTCCACCAGGACCTGATGTGTGTATGATAGGTTAACTCTGAGAACAGACTTGTATTTCTATATGACAGTTCTTGGGAAGTGGGAGTGGGGCTTACCTTTGGGCTTCAGTAGAGCTTTTGTAAGTTTTGTGAGCGGAGTAAATAAGACCTGTGCACAACGATCCTTTTAAGAGAAAGGGGAGTATCTAGGCCACCATCTGTTAAGAGAAGAATTTCTGAAGGAGATGCGCAGACGCTGGGCCTGGCCTATGTGGGTGTTAGAAACCGCACTTCCCAGGACAATTTATTCCCATGTTTTGGTCTGGAAAACCCTGTGTCTCCAAGCATGGGCTCCACCCTCCTCCCATCCTCCTCTCTGGCTCTGGCTTAAGTCCCACCTCAATGGCTTGTCGTTTAGCCCCCTTCACCACCTTGTGGGGACCGTGGGGGGTCCTGTCTCCCCCTTTGTCTCTGTAATGTTTATTCCCAGCCCCAGCATTTGTTGCCTCGTGTTGTTTGTGTCCTAACATGAGCCCGGTTTCCAGCCAGACGGAGGTTTCAGACGGGCAGCAGGTTTGCCGTCGCCTGGTGTCTTCAGGAACAGCAGCAGTGGTCATCCTGTTTGCCGACGGTGGTCCTCACAGGAGGGTGTGCATACGAATGATTTCCAGGATTCTAAGTCTGCTCCAGGGTAGGGCCCGAAAGCTGCAAACTTAACTAGCCCCTGCCCCCTCCTCAGGTGATTCTGATGCAGACAGTCTCACCCCACCACACTTAAGAAACTAACTTCACCTTAACCTTTCAAAGCACTTCATCTACAGTCTCATTTGAGCCTCACAACAACCTGTGTTATACAGATGTGGAAACTGAGGCTGGGAAAGGTCAAAGAACTTGACCAAGGTCACATCGGTGGTAAGGAGTGACCAGATGGAGTCTGAGCACTGTGCCTCCACATTCCTCTCAACGGGAGCTCCCAGAGGGAGCTTCCAGCTGGATCCTGGTCCTGGAGAGGGAACTGGAGCCGCCTGGACGTGCTGGGCTGCCGCTTCCCCCAGAGAGGGAGCTGGCCCTCCTAGGGCCGTCACTTCTGGTTGGGCGAATCCTGGCAGCTTTCTCAGTGTGGGGAGTGGGGAGGGAGGCTCTCAGCCCTGGAGGAGCCCGGGGCTCTTTAGGAGGTGAAGGGCAGCAGAGGGCCGGAGAAAATCGCCTGGAGAGGGTTTGGGTCTGGGTTGGTTTGGAGGCTGTTGACTTTCATCTCGAACCTGGTGAGGAAGTATTGGGGAGATGCTGCTGGGGAATTAGATTGAGGGACAGAGAAAGGCCGGAGGCTGCTTTCCTGTCCAGCCTCCCCTTTTTCTGTGGCTGACCCAGCCAAGTGGGAGACTTGGGCTCCAGGGCACTTGCCCTGGGGACCCTGGCCAGCTCTTCCCCCTCCCCACTTGGCCCACCCCCACCCCAGCCCCCAGCCCCCAGCCAGCCTTCCCAGAAGGCTGGTGGGCTTTGGGATTCTGGTCGAGGCCGAGGGGGATGGGACTGGACCATTTGTTCTGATCTGGCCCTGGAACAAAGGCCTCTTGCAATAGAGTCTGTGCCTTAATGCCCCCATTAGCCAGAGTAGGGGAGCCATCAACACATTAACAACTAAAAACCACCGGCTCTGGAATTCTTTTGCTGAGCCGCTCTGCCTCCCCCTCCTGCTCATGGGGCTAATTCAGGGCCCGGGGTGATGTTGACGGACTATCCTGGCTGCTCAGCCTCCCATTGTGTTACTAATGCCCAATAACAAAGGCTACTTGCCTTTAGCAACGGTTGCTAGGTGGGTCTTATCTCCTGGGCTCCAGTCCCTTCCCCCACAGCCAGAATCTGAGGCCCAGACTGGGTCCTGGCCAGTCTTCAGAGTGGAGCTCTCGTAACCCAACAAGACTATCAACAGGAGATGGCTCTGCTGGCACTTACTGATGAGGGCCTCAGGGAGAGGCCGGTCTGTGGCAAACATTTCTGGCTGCTGTCACTTGTGAAACATCCTTCACCTCCCACCCCCTAGGTTTTTCCTAGATTCTTAGCAGACCTTCCATTAAAAATTCCACCTGTCTTTTGACTGAAGTGATCCCTGTTTTATGTTATCGGTGTTACTCTGCACGAACCCCCGACAATAGCATTGATCTCACCATTCTATAATGGTGCTGTTTATCTGTCTGTCAAATCAACGAAAATGGTGGGTCTTCACCCTGGCTGTGCATTAGAATATCCGGGGGAATGAAAAGCAAATAGGTTCCAGCCTGATTCTAATGTGCAGCCAGATTGAGACCCCCTGACACTGGAGTATAAAGGTGAAGGCAGGGGCGCTCTGCTGACCAGAGACACTCAAGGGCAGCAAGATTCTGAAATTCACCAGACCTCCAGGTCCAACTCTGCAGTACGACTGAGTTTCTTAACCCTTTTAAGTCTCAAAATTTTCATTTGTAAATGAGATGACTTTTGAGGATTAAGTGAGATATGATATAAAGCTCTTTGGCATAAGCCTGGCACATAGTAGAAGCTCAGTTAATGCTTGTTAAATAAATCATTTTCTAATAGTGAAAGCTGTTTGTGTTGAGAATTAGAAATTCTGAGTCCTAATTTCTGGTCTCATGGAAACGAATTGTGTGACCTTGTGACCTTGAGCAACTCTCTGCTCCCAAATTCCCCTTCAGTCCCTTCTAGCTTCAGAATTCCGTAATTCCATGATAGAGACAGTAAAACTCTGTACTCATATTGGTTTATGAAAGTAGTATGTAGTTTGGTTAATTTCTCCACAAATTTACAGTTCCTCAATGAACTATAGTTAAGAACTGAGATAACCTAAATTGAATCCAACAGTGTTTTTAATTCAAGAGGTTTTGTTAAGAGATGAAGCAGCTTTTTATCATTTAGTCTTAGATAAGTGACTGGCACCACCTACCTGTGTGTACAGATTGTTAAATTCTTAGATAATAACCTATCTTCCTAGGACAATTGCAGATTTTGAGTTGTTTTTCCACACCTGGTGATAGATTGGTGACAATAATATTATTATCAATAGTTATCATTTCTAAGTTCTTTACAAATATTAACTCATTTGATCCTTGCTATGGCCCTAGGAGGCATGATTGATTAGGAACAGATTGTATCTCCACTGGGAGCCTGAACCAGAAGGCTGACCAGAACTCCAAAAACAGCTGACAAGTTTTCTGCAACACCTGGCTTCGCAGCAGAGCAGTGTTCTTAACACAAGTGGGGAGGCTGGGAGGAGCTGCAGGTGCCCCTGGAAAGGCTCTCCTGCTGGTTGAAGTGGGAGTGCTCTTGAGCATTCAGTTTAATTAATGCAAGCCGGCAGTTTCTTTGCTAGAGGCCAGAGGCCCAGGAACGCAGGGCACCAGGAGACAGGGCCAGATCCCACCTCTGGGCTCTCTGTGCTGTGGGAACTGGCATTGAGATTGGAGCCCTGGCTTCTCTAGCATTAAGTATGGTAATGACAGAGTCTATGACTTGGAAACACTGCTGTAATGCAAGCCCCAGTCAGGCCTCTGGTGGCATCGTTTGTATAACTCTGCATACTTGACTGATCTGCCAAGAATCTTCTTTTAGGCAGAACTGTCATTTGTTGATTTTTAAAAAAATGTTCTCTCTTTTGTCTCTATTCTATTCTGTTAGCCCTGCTCTACCTGCCAGCCCTCCAATGTCCATCCATCGATTCACCTGTCCTCTCAAGCATATGGCCAGGGGCTTGCACTTGTAAAACTCCAAGTGGACAGCACTCTTCTTAAGTTAATGCTTGTTTATGGAGCTCCCACTCTGGTGATATAGGAGGGTAGGTGGGAAGTTCAGGGGTTTAGCGTCCAGTTGGGGTGTCTTGGCAGGTGACTCAGTAATGACAGAGCAGTCAAGGTGTTATTGGAGAATTATGTGGATTACCCTTTTCTGTTGCTAGTGACACTGTGGTTCTTGGGGTCCCACTGGAATCAGCATTTCCAGAGTTCTCACAGAAGGATGAGATGTGGTAGAAACCTTTATTTTTGTGGAATTATATCCCTGGGTTTACAAACTCCCATTTCCCTTAATCCAGTCCTGGAAGACGTGCAGCTGGGGATTCAGTAGAGCTAGAAGCAAAGCTAGTGTCCAGAGTTTCCATTCCATGGTGGACTGGGTCTGGTACAGCATCAGGCTAGTTGCAGTCCATTAGTCCATTGTGTGGGGTCCACATGGCCGTGAGTCATCCGCAAGCCAGGAGTCAAGCATGAGCAAGATAACCAAGAGCACAAGAGCATGAACTCCTTTGGTTAGGAGATTAAATATCTCATATCTTCCCATGCTTGCAGTGGCCATGCCAATGACCTGTTCCCAGGTGTGTCTGACAGGCAAGTACCTTCCTTATTTCATCCAGACTTTACTGGGCATGCGTCTAAACAGCAACTTCCTGGCAAAGCTGCACAAATGGCTATAATATTTAGCTTTCCCTTTGCTCCTTTCCAGTTACTTATAACTGGGTTAAATTACAACGGTATCAAAGACATGGGGTAGAATTCTGTTCTTCCTTTCTGCAGACCAGGTGGCAATGCCAAGATGACTTCAAGTAACAATTCTGGGTTCAGTTAACTGAATGGTTCTCAAACTTTTACATTAAAAAATTTTGAGGATCCCAAAGAGCTTTTGTTTATGTGGATTATGTCTACTTTTTTCTGTACAATATAGCCTAAATTAGAAAATACAACTGAGAAGTTTTCAAAGCACAAGATTACACAAGCACACAACCAATTATTTGTTAGGGAAACATTGTCACACATGATGCAACTTCTGGGAAATTCTGAACACTTATGAGAGAATTAGAGTAAAAAAGACAAAATCTTGCCCTGGCCGGTTTGGCTCAGCGGTTAGAGCATCGGCCAGCGGGCCAGAGAGTCCCGGGTTCGGTTCCTGCTAAGGGCACGTACCTCGGTTGCAGTTTGTCCCCAGCCCCGGCTGGGGTCGTGTGGGAGGCAACCAGTCGATGTGAGAGAGACACATCGATGTTTCACTCTCTCGCTTCCTCATCTCTCCTTCTGGCTCTATCTGAAGATAAATGTAAAAATGTCCTTGGGTGAGGATAAAAAAAGACAAAATTTTAAATTTTTTATGAAGAGAGTTTTGCTTTTTTTTTTTTTCTTCATTGATTTTAGAGAGAGAGGAAGGGAGAGGGAGAGAGAGATGGAAACATCAATGAGAAAGAACATTGATTGGCTGCCTCCTGCATGCCCCCCACTGAGGATTTGGCCCACAACCTGGGCATGTGCCCTGACTGGGAATCAAACTGGCGGCCTTTTGGTGCATGGGTCGATGGTCAACCACTGAGCCACACTGGCCAGGTGAGAGTTTTGATTTTGTAAACTGCCTGAAAAAGTCAGGGGAAACTCACAAGGGTTCCCCAACTATGCTTTGAGAACCTCCAGGACACAGCATATAGGTTTTTGCAACATCAAAGATTTTAACAGAGTGCCTAGAAGTCTGTTGAAACCTTGATTAGTGACGGGAAAGCTCTCCTTTTAAAAATCCTTGGTAAAGTAGGAGAGAAAGAAAGTAACTTTTCCTTTATCTTCTTCAATTGTGTTCTTGGGACCTGCAAATTAAACTGATGAAAGCCACATCAACAGGGAAAAAGACATACACATTTTTTTAATGCTCACCCAAGAATGTGTTTGTTTTTAATTGATTTTAGAGAGAGAGGAAGGGGGTGGAGAAGCATCGATGTGATGTGATGGCAGAAATTCACTTGGTGGGAAGAGACAGACTGCACACACTTGGAGAGTTGGAAAATTGACTGTTTAATGCGCACTGGTGCTGGCCCAGTGGAGTCACCTTCAAAGGCTGAGCCCCGCACCTGGGTTCCAGCCGCCTTTTATACATGATAAGCTTCCGGGTATTTGGGGGCTTTCTAGTTCCACTGTAGTTTAGGCAGTTGGCTGATGTAAGGGGCAAGCAAGATTATAGAAGCCAGGGGTAGGGTCTCTGCACTGTGAGCTAAGGGGGTTGTCTGCACCTGGCTTGCCTTCTCATTCCCCTCTCTTGATTCTCAAGCTGCTCCTAGCAGACTTAGAGAACATTATTTTATATGGTATTCGTAAGGGTGGGCTTGGACGGGGAGTTCTCTTAGTGCCGTGGGAGGAGGAGGGGCGATGATCTCTCTGACTGCTTCCTGCTGAAAAGGGGTGTTGAAGGGGAGGGATGTAGCAACTACAGTTCTTCACTGTCCAGAGAAGAGTAATGGTAGTTGGGGGTCCTTATTTGAATATCATTTGGAACTTTATTGTTTCTGGGGCTGGTAGGTGTAGCTGACAAAACTCTGAGTTGAGGGGGGGTAGTGCCCAGCTTCCTGAGATAGGCTCTCCAAAGGCCTGCATGGGGACTGTCTCCTAGTCTTTTTTTTTTTAGCCTCACCCAAGGACATTTTGCATTTATCTTGAGATAGAGCAGGAGGGAGAGAGGGAGGAAGAGAGAGAGAGAGAGACATCGATGTGAGAGAGATGCATCGACTAGTTGCCACCCCACACAACCCCAACTGGGGCTGGGGACAAACCGCAACTGAGGTACATGTCCTTAGCGGGAATCAAACCCGGGCCTCTTTGGTCTGCAGGCCAACGCTCTAACCGCTGAACCAAACCAGCCAGGGCTCCTAGTCTTGAAGAGACAGACTGGATAGTCTCTGAGCAGGGACTCGGCAGGAGGTCAGAGGCCCTGCTAAGAGAGGTTAGTAGTAGTAAGATGAGTAGTCTCATCTTGTTAGGTAAAGGCCTGTCTTGGTTGGGGATAGCAAGATATAAGGAGGATGAGGAGGAAAACAGTTAACATCGCTCACTATCAGAGAAATGTAAGTAAGGATACAGGGTCCAGTGCCGGGATCAGTCCAGCAGGTGATGACCGTCGAGTCTACCGGCAGAGTCCTCAGGTGCTTGTCGTAGACTAATCAGCAGGTTTCATTGTCCTCTTAAGGGAGACCTGCAGAGGGTTGTTCTGGCTAGTGGTCACTCTCCAGGCAGGTTGGTTGTCATGTGGCAGGTGAGTTGCCTTCACCCGTGAGTGGTGGATCCAGGTATTCAGACCTGCAACCTTGAGAGCTGTGGGTGTGGTTAGTATAACTAAATAGGGCCCTTTCCAAGTTGGTTTGAGGGATTCCCTTTTCCAGTCTTTTATCCAGACTTGGTCCCCTGGTCTGTGGGGGTATACAGTTATTCCCAGGGAAATGGGTGTTCTATCGGTTACCCACTTATGTACCTCAAGAATGGTTTTTCCTAGTCCTTGTAGCTGTTTTTCAATTTCCCAGTTCTTTTATATCCTCTTTGAATTTGACCAGTCGGGGAGGTCTCTCATATAAGATTTCAAAAGGGGAGAATGCTATCTTTGCCTGGGCGGTACAACATACTTGTAGGAGAGCAAGGGGTAGTATATCAGTCCAGGGCAGGTTGGTTTCTTGACATGGTTTTGCCATGGCCTGCTTAAGGGTCTGATTCATGCGTTCTACTTTCCCTGAGCTCTGGGGCCAGGAGGCTGTGTGCAAATTCCACTGGATGCCTAGAGTTTTAGCTACCTACTGTACTATTTCTGGTACAAAGGCTGGGCCATTGTCTGATCCTATAGTCCATGGCATTTATAGGGCTTTGGTTAGTTCTCTTGCCTTTTCCATACATGTTGGGTGAGTTTCAACCCAGCTTTAGAAAGTACAGATGAAAACCACGAGATATTTATTTCCTCTACTGGGTCCTATTTCCGAGAAGTCTACTTCTAGATCTTCAAAAGGTGCTTGGCTGCAGCGCTGGATCCCGGCAGGCCTGGTGGGGCCTTGTCTGGTAGTGTTCTGAGCACAGAGGAGACAGCGTTGGGAGACCGAGGCACAGAGGGATGGAAGTCCAGCAATCAGGTAGTACCAGCTTAATAAGGCTCCTAGGGCAGTTTTTCCCAGATGGGTGAGTTCATGTTGTTGGAGGACTAACCGATGGGCTAATTGTTCTGGCACATATATTCTGTGGTCTGGGAATATCTATCATCCTTCCTTCGTTATATTTCCCCCCTCCTGTTGTGCCCATTCTCCTTCCTGGGCCATGTATTTTGGGGTTGCAGGCAGTTCATGAGCCAGCATGATTTAAACAAAAAAAATTTTGTTTCTTTATTGATTTTAGAGAGAGAAAAAGGGAGAGGGAGAGAGAGATAGAAACATAGATGAGAGAACATTGATTGGCTGCCTCCTGCATGCCCCCAACTGGGGATTGGGCCCACAACCTAGGTATGTGCCCTGACTGAAAATTGAACTGGCAGCCTCTTAGTGCATGGGTCGATGCTGAACCACTGAGCCACACTGGCTGGGCGCCAGTGTGATTTTTGTGGGGCTGTCTGTTCTCTTGCAGATTGTTTAGCTGCAGCATCTGCCCAGTGGTTTCCCTCTGACACTGAGTCTCCTCCCTTTTGATGTCTCCTGCAGTGGATGACTGCTACCTCTCTCAGTTCCTAGACCACCTCCAACAATTTTAGGATTTCACTTTCGATTTTTTTATTACCCCCTTTCCCCCCCGCCTGCAGTAAGGAGCCCTCTTTCCTTGTATATAGCCCCATGTATATGTATGTAGGGTGGCAAAGGCATAGCACGAGTCAGTAGGTATGTTGGCCTGCTTATCCTTGCTGAGTTCTAATGCCCTCTCCAGGACCCATAGTTCTGCTCTTTGGGCAGACCATCCCTCAGGGAGGGCCCTTGCTTCCAGAGTCTCAAAATCTGAAGCTATTGCATACCTGGCATATCTTCTGCCCTCACTCATGTAAGTGCTACTGTCTGTGTACAGAATAAGGTCAGGATTCTGCAGAGGTTTATCTGTCAGGTCTGGTCGGCTGCAGTAGACTTCATCAAGTACCTCCAAGCAGTCATGCTCCTGGGCCCCGGTTGCTATTGGCAAAAAGGTAGCAGGATTTAGTTTTTACTGCTTCTAGTCTTATTCATGGGTTTTCACATAGGAGTCCTTGGTATTGGGTCATTCGGGCATGAGTTAGCCAGTGCTGTCCTCTTACGTCCATCAAGGTAATGACAGAGTGGGGTGCCTTGATGTTTAGATTTTGTCCCAACGTGAGTTTGTCTGCCTCCTTGATTAGCAGTGTGATGGCTGCTGAGGCCCTCAGACAGGGTGGCCAGCCTGCCGCAACCGGGTCACTTTGCTTTGAAAGGTAAGCTACCGGTCTCTGCCAAGGCCCAAATTCCTGGGTTAGGACTCCCAGGGCTATTCCGTTGTTTTTGTGCACAAACAGGTTGAAGTCCCATGATGCATCTGGGAGTCCTAAGTCTGGTGCCTCTGTGAGCTTGGTCTTTATAGTTGTAAATGCTTTCTCTTGATCGGGGCCCCAGACAAGGGTGCCTTTTCTTCTCCTTTCAGGGCCCCATATAAGGGTTTTGCCAGTTCTGAAAATCCGGGTATTCATATTCGACAGAACCCTGCTGCTCCCGGGAATTCTTGAATCTGTCGACGGGAAGTGGGAAGTGGGAACTGGAATAGCGCAGACCGCCTGTTTCCTTTTGGACCTTTGCATTCGTTTGCCTTGGGTGATCTTAAAACCTAAGTATTTGACTTCTTTTTGGCAAATTTGCACCTTTTTCTTTGATACCCGATACCCAGCTTTAATCAGTAGCCCAAGTAAGGCCTTGGTCCCTTCCCAGCACTGGGCTCAAGTGGGACTGGCCAGCAGGAGGTCGTCTACATATTGGAGGAAAACACATCCTAAGTTCTGTCCCAGGAACTTGGCTAAGTCAGACGCTAGTGCCCTGCTGAACAAAGTTGGTGAGTTCTTGAATCCTTGAGGTAGTCGAGTCCAAGTGAATTGTTCCTTTGTTCCTGTGGTGGGGTTTTCCCATTCGAAGGCAAACAGAGGCTGGCTATTGGGCGCTAGTTGGAGGCAGAAGAAGGCATCCTTTAAGTCCAGGCATGTGAACCACCCTGCCTCAGAAGGTATAAGTCCTAATAGAGTGTATGGGTTACGCAGTGCTGAATGCAACGTGATGACCGCTTCATTAATGGCCCTGAAGTCTTGTACCGAGTGGTAGTCGTTTGTCCCAGGTTTCTTTACAGACAGCAGGGGGTGTTCCGCAGGGACTGACGTCGCCTTGAAAGACCCCACTTGAGTAGTCGGTCTAGGTGAATCTGGATCCCTAGACATGCTTCCTGCAGAACTATGTACTGGCACGTTTTAACAGGTTGGGCTCCAGGCTTCAGGTCGATCAGGATTGGGGCATGGTTTTTGGCCAGACCTGGGGGGTTTTCTTCTGCCCAGACTGATGGGAATTCAGCCACCAGTTCCAAGGCCACCATTGGCTCATGAGGCGGGGAGGTATACAACCTCCATTCCCCTTCCCGTGTACCGCCAAGGACAGGATCATGGGAGGGGCCTCCTCGCCTAGGCACAGCTGTGCCAATCCATCCAGAGCAAAGGCTATTTCTGCACCCATCTTTGCCAGGAGGGCCCAGCCCAATAGCGGTACTGGGCAGTCTGGTAGATACTGGAACCTATGAACCACCTGGTGGCCTCCCAACTGACATTTCTGGGGGCCACAAAATGGTGTATGGGTTTTGGTTCTGGTAGCTCCCATGATGCTAACTTCCCACCCTGATAGGGGTGCCACCCTTTGTATCACCACAGAGTGTTCGGCCCCTGTGTCGACCATAAAGTCTACCATTTGGCCCCCAACTTTCATTTTGACCATGGGCTCATGGGGCCTAGTTGGATAGAGCCCGGTCTCCCCTAGTCAGAGTCTATTCCTGCCAGGCCGATCAGGTTGGCCTCTGGTGGTTCTGGCCGGTAGCGGCTGGGTGGAGCAGAAGTTCCTGGTTTTCCTCGCTGGTGGTTGGGGCACTCATTTTTCCAGTGTCCAGATTCCTTGTAGTAAGCACATTGGTCCCATCCTAGGGGCATTTCCTTCTTGGTCCTTTAGTTCCTTGTTGTTTCTGTTTCGGTGCCACCGATGGAGCTGGTTGCCCCAAGGCTGCGGCTCGGAGAGCTGCCTTCCGTTCCATTCTTCGGTCGGCCTCCTTTTTGGCTGCTAGTTCTTGGTTTATAAAGACTTTATTGGCGATTTCCAGTAATTTGGTGGCATTCTTCCCAGGGAATCCCTCTAGCTTTTGAAGCTTTCATCCGATGTCAGACTGCCTGTCCCACAAAGGCAGCAGTGACTGTGCGCAGGTTTTCAGGAGCCTCTGGGTCAAACGAGACTCTGAAGGCCTCGCACAGTCTCTCATAGAAGTCAGCCAGACTCTCATCTGGTTTCTGTAAGACCTCAGAGGTCTTTGCCAAGTCTGTGGGTTTCTTGGCCCCTGCTTTCACCCCTTGGAGGAAGGCAAGTCGATATCTTTCTAACTGGTTTCTTCCTTCCTCTGTACTTGGGTCCCAGCAGTGTTCCTCATCGGGTAAGGCCTCTCGTGCCCAGGCTTCTATGTCTAGATGTCCAGCTGGCACCTGGGTCTGGAGCCACTTTCTGGCTTTTGTGACAATCCACCAGTGTTCTTCTGTGTTGAATAGGGTAAGAGTTGTTTACAGTTGACCCAGGTGGGGCGATGAGTCTGGAAGGTGGATTCCAGGAGGTCTATCATCATTTGGGGTTTTTTGGAGTATGGTGGCGTATGGTGTCTCCAGTTAAGGAGGTCAGTAGTGGAGAATGGCTGATAGTAGAAGACTGATTCCCCCACTTGTAGGGTCCCATTAGGGCCCATTCTCTATGGACCCCTTGTCTCCTGCAGTGGCAATTGCATTGCCGCCGGGGGTTTTGGTCCCTAGGTTGCTGACCTGAGAGGTGTTCCCACTGGCTCCGGCGTACCTGGCTCCGGCGTACCTGGCTCCGGTGTTCCTGGCTCCGGTGTACCTGGCTCCGGCATACCTGGCTCCGGTGACCCTGGCTCTGGCAGCCCTGGCTCCAGCGTACCTGGCTCCGGTGTACCTGGCTCCGGCGGCGCATTGGCTGGTGGTGGGGGTGAGACGGATGGAGGTGGGCCATTGGGATGGTGAGGTTCCCCATCCTCAGGTAGCGAGGTGTATGGCAGTGGCAGTGGAGGGGCCTCTTCCGAATCCCCCTGTAATATAGGAGGCCGCTTAATTCACCGTGAAGGTTTCCTTTCACCTTGTGCCACGAGGTCCTTACACTGTCCCTGACTAGTAACACAGAATCAGACCCAAGGAGGCCTGATTTGGGCTATTTCCAACCATTGGTCTATGTAGGGAAATTGGTCAGATGGCCGGAGTCTCCGGTGTCTACCCTATTCACAGCCCAGGCTGTGGGGACACCAAGGGTGCCTTCAGAGGGCCATCCCACACCAAAGGTGAGCCATTCTAATTCACACAGGGTGTGCAATTTTCCAGTGGTCAATTTGACCCCATAATCTCCTGAGAACCCCTTTTTAAAATTCTTAATCATACATTCCAGAACAGTGGGTTTAGAGGAATTTCCCCCATAATGATATCTAAGATGGTTAAGCAAACTGCCCAGTGAACGGTGTCATGAGACAAACAGGAGGAAACTCTCATTTCGTCCACCTGGCCGCTCCCCTTGTGGGGACTTAGGTGCCTCTTGGCATTGGCAGGTCAGATCGGGTTTGCTGGTGGGGACAATGTCCCCAGGAACCTGACACTGCCCTCAGCCGTATGAGGTCGCCAAGGACTCGCAGGTTGGGACTCACGCAGGCTCCGTAACAGGCGTTGTGGAGCACGGCCACTCACACACAGAATCACACAGAATTTAAACTTTCTGCCCAGGAATTCCCTATCCTGTGTGGCATCTGTGCTGCCTGGGAGGTGATCAAGGTCCCCTTCCGCCTTTGAGGCAGGCCTGAACTCAGTCCTGGGTCCCTGGGACACTTACTGATCCGATGTCCTGGCAGGCTTTTCTATCCTCCCCAGAGTCCATTTGAGTGCAGCGGTGGCCAACTACAGTCGGGCCTGGCGAGGGTTGGGGTCCAGTGAATTCACTGGTGGTGTGCCTTCCTTTCCGTCATGGGGGCCCAAAATTAGTGGCTCCTTCCCGCTGGCTTCTGACAACGGTGGCTTAAGAAGCGCAGCTGTCGGCTTCCTGGCCAATGCACCAAAATGTTGTGGCAGAAATTTGGTCAGCGGGAAGAGACAGACTGCACGCACTCGGAGGATTAGAAAAGGGCTGTTTAATGCGCTGGATGCTGGCCCAGCGGAGTCACCTCCAAAGGCTGAGCCCTGCGCCCGGGTTCCAGCCGCCTTTTATACATGATAAGCTTCCAGGTATTTGGGGACTTTCTAGTTTCTCTGTAGTTTAGGCAGTTGGCTGATGTAAGGGGCAAGTGAGGTTACAGAGGCCAGGGGCGGGGTCTCTGCACTGCGAGCTAAGGGGGTTGTCTGCACCCAGCTTGCCTTCTCATTGAGAATATCAGTCGGTTGCATCCCATACATTCCTTGACCAGGGATCGAACCCGCAACATGGTATGTGCCCTGACTGGGAATTGAACCCACGACCCTTTGGTGCACGGGATGATGCTCCAGCCAACTGAGCGGTACCAGCCAGGGCTATACAAATTTTATTTGATGTTAATTTTTATGTGCATGGAGGCCTTCATAGAAAAGAGATGAAGACCCCAAGAAGTGGGTAGACCAGGTGCTTACATACTATTTTAATAAATTAACATAAATCATGGAGAAATGACAAGACAAGGGAAAAGGGGCTTGGACTTCTAGGGGCAGTACATTGTGGGAATGTAAATATATGGGGAAAGTTAGAAGATAAAGGTTATTTTAGCAAGGTTTGTTTGTGCAGACCCACCTCGGTGCCGACCTGCTGTCTCAGGCATAAGGGTTGTTCTCCTTCTGGTACAGCAGGGGGGCAGAAGACACCTCCAGAAACAGAAATGTATCTCCCCCTTTTCAGCAGATAAGAAGAGGGCAAAGTTCAGTCTGCGTTGGCTGCTTCTTAATTGCCTGCAGCTCAAAACCATCCTGTTGTAAAAGTGGCATATTTGGGGATGGCCTATGATCACACAGGGATCGTACTGATCCCCTTCAGTGAGCAATACGAATAATGGGCAATACCGATACTGCGTTAACAGTACCTGAGGTTCTCTCTCCCCTCTGGATAGTCCTGGCAGCCTTAATGGTCAGTAAGCCTGAGCAGCTCACTCCGAGGCCAAGCAGTTGGGGCCGTGAGCCCAATGGGCTGATGTGGCCTTGAAGGGGAGTGTGTGGGAGGCAGGTTCACTGGGGCAGCTGCAGAGGAAACCAAAGGGCAAGGGGGCCAAGAGAAGGGGTGGAAACAGCTGCCTGCTCCCCCAGCTCCCCTAACCCAAGCTGCAGAGCAGAACCCTCCAGAGACAAAAGAGCAAAGGTTCTTCTGTGGTCCTGGGGAGGCTGGCCAGGGACAAAGGGCAGCACCTTCAGTGGTGCAGCCAGGAGGGAAGGTGGAGGCCCGGCTGGGGAGAAGGTGTGAGGCAGGTGACTGGTGTGACATGAGAAGAGAGTGCCAGGTCCTGTGATGCCAGGGAAGCCGGAGCTGACTCCAGTCAGAGGAAAGGGTTTTTCTCCTCTAGGGTGATGTGCCTCTTGGCTGCCCTTCTGCCTATCTCTGCCTCTTCTCCCTGTACCCCCATCAGCTCTGGCTCATTGTAGAGCTACTGTTCCCTAGGATTAGCAGACCACCTGGGATTGGCTGGTTTGCTTGCAGAGCAATTTCCTGTTTAATAAATCCTGCTCACCTCTCGAGGACCCACTCCAAGGCCATTCCCCCCAGGAATGCTTCTCTGATCCCATCCACTTAAAGGAACCCCTTTTTCCTCTGAGATCCCTATACCTCTAACACTTCATTTCCCTGCTTTGTATGAGAAAAATGGGGAGAGTCTGTCTCTTCACTAAATTGAAAACTCCTTGAGGCCAGGCGTCCAATCTTATTAGTGTTGTTTGTCCGTCCCAATGTCTAGCCCAATTCCTAACATACTGTAGGTGCTTGATTAAATGTCCATGGGAATCAATAAGACTCCTATGTACTATTTCTTCACATCTTCCCTCACCCTACAATCTCTGTAGAAACTTCCACATCTTGTCCTGACCCACAACTGCCAATTCAAACTACCTCTTTGAGTGGGGTGAGACCTGGCCCGGGGACAGGGAGTGCTAGGGAGCTGCCTGGAAGAGCCCCAGCCCCACCCAGTGTCTCTGACAGCAGCTTCAAGGGACTCAACCTGCCAGGTGGGCCCTTTCGACAGGCTCCCTCCCACCCCTTCCACATTATGCTTCTCCTGCCCCCCTGCATCTCTGCTCTTTGCGTTGCCTGCTGTCTGTCTGTTGCTGGCTCTTCTAACATGTCACTCTTGGTGTCCCCAGTGGCCACCTGGGGGTGAGGGAGGGAGGTCAAGTGGGTCCTTGGACCACTCTTTCTGCCTGTGACCTCGCCCCAGCTGACCTAGTCTTCATTCATTACATAAAAACTTACTTAGCACCTGCCATGTGCCCGGCCCTGTTCTAGGTGCAAAGACCCAGCAATCAACAAGATGGGCAGGTCTCCCAGCTTGGGCATCAAACACATCATCCCAGATGGAGCTAGGACTTCTGATAAATGTCATAGACCATCAGAGACATTGATCAAATCAATTACAAAGTTTGACCTGGGTTTAGAGATTCTTGGTGATGGGAATGAAGTTTGGCTCCACTCATATCTGGTGTCTGTTGGGACCATGCTTCCTCCTCAAGGTGTATGAGCTGAACGGGATGGTCCACAACCAAGAGTGGGCAGTGAGGACCTACAGAGAAGTGGCTTGTATGTTCACGAAGAAGCATCCTGGGTTTATTGGAATCAAAATCATTTATTCGGATCACAGGTGAGAGAGAACATGGCTGAAATTGCAAGAGCTGGGAGAGTGGGTATGGGCAGGGCCCTTCGGCTGGCAGGGAGACTGGGGGCCAGAGACCCCTCAATGCCAGTATCATGGGCTGGCGTGTGCACTCATGTGTGAATGCAAAAATCTCTTGCTGAGATCCCTGCTCGTTTGTCTTTATCACGAACATGAAGTGAAGAAGGGGGCAATTGTCCAGATAATTCTGGGCTGTGATCCCACATCTGCCTGGGTGACTCAGTCAGGGGTACAGTATTTTTACTTGAATGTTCAGATAATTGGCCCATTTCTTTGTTTTAATTTGCCACTGGGTTTCTGCCTAAAGTCAACCTTGGGATGTGTGTGGCTGTGTATGAGGCCTTGATTGGCGGCCGGGCCTGGAATGACAGCTGTCTCAGCACCTGTGTGTGGCCTGGTGGTATGAAGGAGGACCCACTCTTTCCCTAAGCAAGTGCAGAAAGCCTTATAACTTAATTTTCTTTCTAATTTTACTAAAGTGAGAGCTCTCGCCTCTTGTCAAAGGGCAGTCAGTCTAAGACACAGGGCAGAGCCAGATGGGGATCACACCCATCAGGGCAGGTGTGGGGTGGGGGCGGGCTCTGGAGGGCAGTCAGACTTCCCAGGAGCCTCCTCCCCTTTCCAGTCCCCCTGATCCCATCCCCTCCTTGTGCGGGCCTGGGGCCCTCAGGAGCTGAGGCCTGTGCCTGTGTGCTGGGCAGCCAGGATGGGGCTTGCAGATGGGCCCACTGGTTCTGCTCAGAGGCTCCCTGGGGCCAGCAGCAGGAGGGTGTTAGGGCTGGCTGCAGTGTTCCCACAGGGCTCTGCAGGAGAGGAAGTGGGCAGGGGGTTGGGGGTGCCAGGCCTTTTCTTTCTGTGCTCCGTGTGATGCTGCTTGCGGGTCCCTATGCTAGACTTGAAGGGAGGCGAGTGCAGAGGGAGGTAAGAGCTGGGTAAGCGGTTTTTGGAGTGCCCAGGCCTTGCTGACTCGATCAGCAGGAGAGGCCTGCAGTTGTCAGGTTCAGCTGACTTGACAGGGACTTGGGTGACCTGCGGCATTGCACAGGTGTCCAGTGAATACAGAGCTGGCCCACTTCCAGAACCCACCCTCTTAGGGACACAGGACAAGTTTTGGACAAGGCCACTTTACTTTATCCAACTGTAGACCAATAAAACTTGTTTCGTGGGTCCCCTTACCTCACCTGCTTTTTAAACACTGTGAATCCCTCTGTAGCCAACCACAGTCCTCGACAGGGATGGATTTGGGAGAAGTATCTCTCAGCTGTACTGAGATCACAATAACCCAGTTGGGGTGGGTCATGGGGGCAATGGCACTGAGGGTCTGGGAGATGGTTGCCACGTACCCTGGACTGGACCAGCCTAGGCCAGCAGCTGGGGCTCACAGCTCCCTCAGTGCCACGTCATGCTGTCTCATGTTTCTCTCTGTCTTTCACAGATTCAAAAATGTGTCCCTCATCACGAAATCCGTCCAAACAGCCATGATGCTTCAAACCAAGTTCCCCGGGATGGTGGCAGGGTTTGACCTGGTAACTGTCTGCACAGCAAGTGACGGGCTCAGGCCTCCGGCCGCAGGCCTGCTCAGAGTTCAGCCCTCGTGGGAAATTGGGGGCACAGGGCGGATAGGCAGTTGTTCAAGGGGTCTGATACTCCATTCTACCACACTGAATATCCATATTTGTTTTATTATAAAAATATATCATTGCCCCCCTTACAAATTAAAATTGGCCTTCTGAAGGAGGTACCCTTTTTACCCTAAGACACTCTCACTACCAGTTAATTGAAAAGCATGATTTTGGGGTAATTGCTCTTCCCATTAGTTATAGCTGAGTAGCTAAGTCACTGAGGAACTCTGCCGAGAAACTGATCCACCCAGGGACCTGCCAGGGATGAGTGGCCCAGCTGCATCCTGGGTCCTGGTCCAGAGCATGCCTCTCTTGCCCCCACCCTCTCTCTGTTTTGGTCATTTTCAGCTTCTCACTCTCTCTGTCTCTCTCACTCTCGTGATTTCTGTCTCTCTATGTCTCTGTTCTCTGTCTCTTTTGTTCTCTCTCTCTGTGTCTCTGTCTCTCTTGTTCTCTCTCTGTCACTGTTTCTTCCCTCTCAGGAGCTCAGGGCTAAAGCATGGAAGGTGGTGTGAGAAGACAAGATGGGAAGGGCTGGGAGCCTACAAGATATAGCCTCTGACTAAGAGGGAATTATGTTGGGACAAGAATGCACTGTCTTTTCTGTCCTACTTTTGCTACAGGTTGTTGTTCTTTTTTTAAAATTGATTTTAGAGAGAGGAGAAGGGAAAGAGAGAAAAATATAGTTTCATCATTCCACTTATTTATGCATTCATTCATTGGTTGCTTCTTGTGTGTGCCCTGACTAGGGATCGAACCTGGAACCTTGGCATATCAGATGACGCTCTAACCAACTGAGCTACTGGCCAGGGCCTGCTACTGGTCTTTTTTTAAAAAAGTTCTATCCCTCTTTATATATATATATATTTTAAAAATATATAAATTTATATATTTAAAAATATATATATATATATATATTTTTAATTTTTCTCATTTTTTCTTTATTGATTTTAGAAAAAGAGGGAGAGGGAGAGAGAGATAGAAACATTGATGCAAGAGGACATTGATTAGCCACCTCCTGCATGCCCCACATTGGGGATTGGGCCCACAACCTGGGCATGTGCCCTGACTAGGAATCGAACTGGTGACCTCTTGGTGCATGGGTCAACGCTCAACCACTGAGCCACACCAGCTGGGCTATATATGTTGTTTTAGAGAGAGAGGAAGGGAGAGGGAGATAGAAACACTGAAGAGAGAGAAACACCAATATAGATTGGCTGCCTCCTGCATGCCCCCCACTGAGGCTCGAGCCCACAACCTGGGCATGTGCCCCCACCTCTCTGTGCATGGGTTGACTCTTAACCACTGAGCCACACTGGCTGGGCTACTGGTCATTCTTAAAAGGCTTGGTGACTGAAGCCTCAAGCAGCAGTGGCAGGGTACAAGGAAGGGTGCTCACAAGCTGTGGGGCACCATCAGCATAGTGAGGCATGGACCAAACAGGCAGCTCCATGTCCCTCCTCTCTGTCCTGCAGGTGGGGCGTGAAGACACTGGCCATTCCTTATACTACTACAAGGAGGCCTTGATGATTCCAGCCTTGCAAGGCTTTAAACTGCCTTACTTTTTCCATGCTGGAGAGACAGGTGAGCCATGTGGAGATCATTAGGGGACAGAGGAGGTGATGGATGGGAGGGCTCCTTGTCACTCAAGAGTACAACAGGATACTGGGGCAGTATATTATAGTCCATAGTTGTTTTATGGCACTTGTCCATTTTACGTGCATCATCTCATTTCATCCTGACAGCAGGATTAAATCCCTGGAGAAGGGATAACAGAGTTAATAACAGTATCAGATACTTTACATATATTATTTCAGATTCTCACCACAGTCCTGCTAGGAGATGTTTTTATCCTTACTTTATAGATAAAAGAGCTCCAGGCTCCAAACATAGTATAACTGGTCCAATGGTAAGTAGTGGAGTGTGAATTCAAGCCCTTTATGATGACCTCCATTTTATAGTGTGTGGATTGTGCCTGAGAGGTGAACTCACCTTTCCAAATCTACACACTGTAAGTGACCAAAAAGGGACTAGAACCAGGCCTGCCCTGGCATCTAGAGGCTCTGTCCACGCTCACCAGTGCTGAAGAGGCGATGCCGCATTGCGCGTGGTCTGACTGCTGTTGCTTCTGAAGCACCATTAGCTCAGCATGTCCTCTTTACCCAGAGCTGCGTTCCAGAGCTGGTCATCTCTCAGCCCCTGCCATGTTCCAATTCTTAAAAATGTATAAATGCTAACCAAAAGGAGATCCAATTGGCTGCAATTTCAGATCAAAATGAAGATTTTTGGGACTTAGACCAGGAGAAGATTGCTGCTGGCCACCCTCCCCCTGGCATTCTTGAGTACCTTAGGCACCTGCCACCCTCAGAGGACCAAAGAGATAAGGAGAGAGTAGTGGGGAGCTTAAATTTCACAACCAAGCTCACATCTTGGTTTATCATAGCACCTCTCAGAGGAAGGGTCTGGTGCATTTGTCCCTTTTTTCTTGATATTTCAAGTCAATTTAGATCAAAGCTATCCTAAGAGATTAAAGAATTGTTTGTGGGTAAGTGTGCAGGAGTTGTTAACCTTGAAGAGCTTGTGGTCTAGTTGGGAAACTCATACATGTGTGAAGTCATTCAATAGAATGAAACACTGTAACACAGGAGCCAACCCAATTCTAAATTCATGGTCCTAGGAGAAGATTTTGCCAGGACTTGGGTATTCAATATCCAAAAGTAATGTCTTTTTTTTTTTAAAGAAGAACTATTTGAAAAGAAATTGCTAGGTAGGAAACCAGTAAAAATCTATCTAAAAACACATGGCCTAATCAGCAATGGGATTTTCTTTTTATTCCTAACAGAAAAGTGCAATTTTCCTATTTTATGTGTGGACCAGCTAGGATACTCTTGGCTGCCAGCAATGGAATACATAGCCAGTAGGATTTGTGGTGCGGTCCTCTATTGTCTCACATAACAAGCAACTTCTGTGTTCTCAATGAGTCCGGAATTCCACCTTACTTAGTTATGGGATACTGAAGTCAACTTAGGTAATGAGCACATCCAGTGAAACAAAAAATAAGATGTTACTTTCAGGGCATCTTTTTTCTGTATTAAGGAGGAAGCCTCAGGAGCTCCTCACCAGTAACCTGTCAGGCCAGCATCAGGACTATTGAGTTGCAAGAGAAGCAGGAGAGTCAGGACCTATCCTTTCACCCTTTGCAGTGGGCCTGCCCCAAGGAAGGGGTTGTGGGGATAGCAGACAGTGGCCTCTGCCACTGGTGCTGGTCATTGCAGTCCTGCCATTGACACTGTCCCACGAGTACTGTTAAAAGATTAATCAAAGTAAGTACATACAAATAATTATATTGATACAGTCTGCAACACACTGTTGTAAAGATTATAAACATAAAATTCCCAGAAAATAGCTCTGGAAACAAACAAAAAATGGAAAGAAATAATATGGACTGTGGGGTCAGATCAACCAGAGTTTGAAAACCAGTTCTGATACTTACGAGCTGAGTATCCTTGTTCAATTTATAAAGCCCATGTAAGTTTCAACTGCCTCTGTTACATACATTCATTCATACATACATATGTACACACACATACACACACACACACACACACACACACACACACACACACAAAACAAAGGCATGCCATAACTCTCTTGAACATTGTTATAAATAAAATGTGTATTTGTCTTAATGTTCATTTTTCTTCCTTTTCTTCCTTTGGGGGCGGGTCTGGAGCCTTTTTTAAAAAAACTCATCTTTATTTGGTGAATGTATTACAGCTGTCCCCCCTTTTATTTCCCCATTGACCCCCTCCTCCCCAATCTTGCCTTCCCCACACTATTGTTGGTGTCCATTGGTATTGCATATATGCATAGAAGTTCTTTGGTTTATCTCATCTCGCCCTCCCTCCCCCCTTCCCTTTGAGGTTCATCAGTCTAACAACCAATTTATACTTCTTAATTCCTTCATCTTTTTCACCCATCCCCCCACCCCCACCCATCTGGCAAGCAACAAAAAGTTCTCTGTATCTATGAGTCTGTTTCTGTTCTGCTTGCTCATTTTGTTTGTAGATACAATTGTTGATAGATATGTATTTGTTGCCATTTTATTGTTCATATTTTTGTTCTTCTCCTTCAAGAAGACCCTTCAACATTTCATATAATATTAGTTTGGTGGTGATGAACTCCTTTAGCTTTTTCTTGTCTGGGAAGCTCTTTAAATGTCCATCGATTCTAAATGATAGCTTTGCAGGATAGAGTAACCTTGGTTGTAGGTCATTGCTTCTCATCACCTTGAATATCTCTTGCCATTCCTTTCTGGCCTGCAAAGTTTCTTTTGAGAAATCAGCTGACAGTCTTATAGGAGCTCCTTTGTAGGTAAGGAACTGCTTTTCTCTTGCTGCTTTTAAGATTCTCTCTTTGTCTTTAACCTTTTGCATTTTGATGATGATGTGTCTTGGTGTGGACCTCTTTGGGTTCATCTTGCTTGGGACTCTCTGTGTTTCCTGGACTTGTATGTCTGTTTCCTTCACCAAATTAGGGAAGTTTTCTGTCATTATTGTTTCAAATAGGTTTTCAATTTCTTATTCTCTCTCTTCTCCTTCTGGAACCCCTATCTGTTGACACGCTTTAAGTTGTTACCTGAGGATGATCTTTAGGTCAAGTCCATCCTGTTGAAGATTACCTCTTTGTCCCCAGACTGGCAGGGCACTTCCATAGACAAAAACCTTCTGGATGCCCTAATACTGAACTCTACCAGGGTTGGCCATGGATTTGCTTTGACCAAACACCCAGCAGTCTGGATTGATTCATGGAAGAAGGACATCCCTATAGAAGTCTGTCCTATCTCCAACCAGGTATGCATGATACATGGCACCCATCCAACATGATCTTCCCCAACCTCAATCTCTGCTCTGCTTCCAAAATTTTTTCCTGTATAATTTCTCTCTCCTTAACTCACTTGTTTTCTATATTCCTCTTATCCTTCTCACTCCCATTTAGTCAAGTTATTTAGGAATGGCCTTTGCCTAAACCATTCACAATTATGAGGCAGCAGTGAGGGTCCCCAGTAGGGTGGAATTTTGGGCAAAGCTGAGAACAAAGCTAAGGGACACTGGGGAGGCCATTGAAGTGGCTAGAGCCACAGGTGCTGCTGCTTTCAGTTGCTTGGGGTTCTTTGTGAATCTGCCTGCTGCTTTGTTCAGGAATGCTGCTCTGAGCAGGACCGAGAGAGACCAAATGCTTGTGCTGGAAATGAAACTTGGAGAAAATTTGGAAGCGCATGAGGACTGGCTCTGTTCTTTGCAGTAGAACTTTGCCCAGAGGTCGTCTCAATGTTTAGAATAGGGATGGGGTTAGGACAGAAAGAAGCTGATTATGCCTCACAGTCTTACCTTCCTTGTCATGACTCTTCATGGATCAGACTTTGTCTTTCTCCCTTGCCTCCTTGTGGGCAGGTTCTGAAACTGGTGTCTGACTTGAGGAACCACCCTGCGGCTGTTCTGATGGCTACTGGGTACCCCATGGTGATCAGCTCTGATGACCCAGCTGTCTTTGGTGCCAAAGGCTTGTCCTATGATTTCTATGAGGCCTTCATGGGCATCGGTGGGATGACGGCCGATCTGAGGGCACTCAAGCAGCTGGCCATGAACTCTATCAAGTGAGTGACCTGGGTACTTCTTAGATTCCCCCCTCCCTTTCCATCCCACAACTTGTGTTTATCTCCCTTAGAGGTTTTGGGCAGAGGCCTGGAAGGTTTCTGAGAATTTTCTCCACATTGTCTCTGTTTCATTATTGCTCTTGGATTGGGGAGAAATATGTTCTGCTAGCATCTGGGAATCCCTCATTCTTCCTGTCCTGCTTCCCAACCCCTTCCCTGGGGCTGACCTGGGTGTCTCTTCTCCTGCAGGTATAGTGTCCTGTTGGATATTGAGAAAAAGGCTGCCATGAAAACCTGGGAGGAGAAATGGAATGACTTTGTAGCTGATCTGGCCAGGAGGCCAAACTGAGAAGATAGCCATTTTTTACCCTCTTCTGCTTCCCTCCACAAGTTGTCTCCACTTTCTCTCAATTATTCATGAATCCACTCCACTGTAGTCTCCACCTCCATTTCCTTATAAAAAAGACCTTGTGAAGATCAGCAGTGGCCTCCATATTGCTTAATGTCTCAGAAACATTTGATCAATGGACCGAACTCATGTTTTTTGAAATATTTTTCTCTCTCAACCTCAGGGACAGCGAATCTCTTGGTTTTCTCCTTTTTCTCTGGCCATTGCACCAGGGTCCCCTTTCCAGATATTCCTACTCTGTCTGATCTCTGTGCTGGATTTTCTCAGCACTTACTCTTTCCTCTCTTCTGTTCTTGTCTCTTTGCTTCTCTTCTCCTCTCTTCTCACTCAATACTCTTTTACTGGGCAGTCTCATTCATTCTTTTGCTTTTAAGTACCATTTATTTGCTGATGCTTCCCAAATTTATTTATTCATTTAGATGATTCACAAGTATCTCAGAAACCTACTATGTGCAATTCTGAACTCTCAGTCTCTTCTCTTTCCATCTTCTCCTGGTTTTCCCCATCTTGGTAAATGGCATCTCCATCCATTCCACCCAGTAGCTCCAAGCAGAAATTTTCAGTGGAATCCTTGAAACTGCTCCCCCCCACCCCGCCCCGCTCTCTACATTAAAGGTATCTGACCCATCTGTGCATCTCCATCTCTACTGCTGTTGGCTGAGTACAAGCCATTGCCACCTCCTGCCTGAACGATGACAATAGCCTTCTGATTGATCTCCCCTTTCTTCTCTTTGCTTTTTCCAATTCATTTTTCACAGAATACTGACTTTTAAAAAATTAAATTAATTCAGGTTGCTCTATTGCTTATAACTCAGTCCACTTAGAAAACTCCAAATGTTTTGGCCCTGACTGGGTGGCTCAGTTGGTTGGAGCATTCATTATCCTGACACCAAAGGGTAGAGGGTTTGATTACTGGAGGCAACCGATCAACGTTTCTCTCTCATGTCAATGTTTCTCTCTCCCTCCCTCTCGTTTCCTCTCTCTCTAAAAATCAATTAAAAATAAACGTGAGTAACATGAGAATGCTTGATGGAAATTAAACCATATATAATGTTCCAGAAAACAACAAAAACAAAAAAGAAAGAAAAGAAAACCCAAAATGTCTCAATAGAGCCTCCTGTTTAATCTGGATCCCTTCCAGCATCATTCCACCCTGGTCACCTCTACTGCACCGGACTCTGACCACACTAGTCCTTTGTTCGTCAAATATCCCAATCTCTCCTGCATCAGGATCTTTTCTCACTCTCCCTGCCTAGAATGTTCTTTTTTTCCACTTTTGCCTAACTCCTGTTCATTCTTCAGGTTTCAGGTTTTATGTCACTATCTCAGAATGAAGATTATACACACACACACACACACACACACACACACCACATTCCCTAACCTGTTTTTTTCTCTCATGGCACCTTGTTTGTTTCCTTTATGACTCTTACAGTTTGTAACTTTATATTTATTTCTGTGTTCACCAGACTGTATGCGCCATGGGGGCAGGCACCAATTATTGTTTCATGTATACTGTAACCCAGAGCCCAGCTCCATGCCCCAAGCCTAGTCAGTACTCAGTAAAGGACATATTAAATAAATGGACATAGCCTGTGTGTATTGAGCTGGTTACTGAGACAGGAGGGAGCAGAGCAGAGTCTCCCTAAATAGAAGACCTCATGTGATCAGATTCTGGCTCCTAGTTGGTCTTTGTGGAAGGGAGGCAAGAAGCCATCCCTGTCCTCACTTGACTAAAGATGTGAAAGAGAATCAAAGAATTCCTTAAGAGTTCAAAGTGAATGTCTTCTTATCCATCATCCATCACCTGGGTCTGAGCGCTCAGGCAGCAGCCAAACCTCTCTCCATTTGTAGTTTATCACTGTTTTTGGTTCATGACACTGGAGAAAGCATTGCTGACTAGGGGTCCTCAATCACTTGGCACCCAGATGGAACAAGATGACTTTTAAGATCCTAATTCTGAGGGTCTCTGATTCATTGCCTTCACCATTCCTAGTGGATGATGCATCATAGGTCTCAACTCAGCTGACTTACAGTTATTTATTTTTTATTTTATTATTATTATTTTTTAATCCTTACCCGAGGACACTTTTCAATTTATCTTCAGATAGAGTGAGAGGGAGGGAGGGAGGGAGAGAGAGAGAGAGAGAAAGAGAGAAAGAGAAAAATCGATGTGAGAGAGACACATCGACTGGTTGCCTCCTGCATGACACAACTAGGGCTGGGGACTGAACGACAACCAAGGTATGTGCCCTTGACCAGAACCCATGACTCTTTGGTCTGCAGGCCAATGCTCTAACCACTGAGCCAAACCGACCAGGGCTATTTATTTATTTTTAAACTTATTTTTATTATTGAATGTATTACAGATGTTCCCCCTTTATCCCCTATTGACCCCCTCCTCCCTGCTCTCGTCACCCTCCTACCTTCCCCACACTATCATCTGTATCCATTGGTTATGCATATATGCATATAAGTTCTTTGGTTTATCTCTTCCCTCCCCCCCTTACCCATTCCTTTTGAGGTTCATCAGTCTAACAACCAATTTGTACGTCTTAATCCCTTCACCTTTTCCCCACATCCCGCCAATGCCCCTCCCATCTGGCAACTGACAAAAAGTTCTCTGTATCTGTGAGTCTTTTTCTGTTCTGCTTGTTCATTTTGTTTGTAGATTCAATTGTTGATTGATATATATTTATTGCCATTTTACTGTTCATATTTTTTATCTTTTTCTTCAGGAAGACCCTTCAACATTTCATATAGTACTGGTTTGGTAGTGATGAACTCCTTTAGCTTTTTCTTGTCTGGGAAGCTCTTTAAATGTCCATCGATTCTAAATGATAGCTTTATAGGATAGAGTAATCTTGGTTGTAGGTCCTTGCTTTTCATCACTTTGAATATCTCTTGCCACTCCCTTCTGGCCTGCAAAGTTTCTTTTGAGAAATCAACTGACAGTCTTATAGGAGCTCCTTTGTAGGTAAGGAACTGCTTTTTTCTTGCTGCTTTTAAGATTCTCTCTTTGTCTTTAACCGTTTGTATTTTTTTTTTTTAATCCTCACCAGAGGATATTTTTACATTTATCTTCAGAGTGGGAGGGAGAGAGGGAGAAACATTGATTGGTTGCCACCTGCACGACCCCAACCGGGTCCAGGGACAAACTGCAACCAAGGTATGTGCCCTTGACCAGAATCAAACCCGGGACTCCCTGGTACACAGGCTCACGCTCTAACTGCTGAGCCAAACCAGCCAGGGCAACTGTTTCTATTTTGATGATGATGTGTCTTGGTGTAGACCTCTTTGGGTTCATCTTGCTTGGAATTTTCTGTGCTTCCTGGACTTGTATGTCTGTTTCCTTCACCAAGTTAGGGAAGTTTTCTGTCATTATTTTGTCAAATAGGTTTTCAATTTCTTGCTCCCTCTCTTCTCCTTCTGGCACCCCCATGATGCAAATGTTGGTACACTTGGAGTTGTCCCAGAGGCTCTTTACACTATCCTTATTTTTTTGGATTATTTTTTCTTTTTGCTGTTCTGATTGGGTGTTTTTTGCTTCCTTATATTCCAAATCTATGGTTTGCTTCTTGGCTTCACCTACTCTACTATTGATTCCCTGTAAATTATTCTTTATTTCGGTTAGTGCCTCCTTCATTTCTGACTGGTCCTTTATTATGCTCTTGAGGCCCTCACTAAGTTCACTGAAGTTCTCACTAAGTTCATTGAGCATCCTTATAAGCAGTGTTTTGAACTCTGCATCTGTTAGATTGTTTATCTCCATTTCATTTAGTTCTTTTCCTGGAGTTTTGTTCTGTTCTTTCATTTGGGACATGTTTCTTTGTCTCCTCATTTTGGCTGCCTCCCTGTGTTTGTTTCTATTTTAGGTAGAGTTGCTATGTCTCCTAGGCTTCCTAGGATGGCCTGCTGTAGTAGGTGTCCTGTAGGGTCCAGTGGCCTAGCCTCCCTGATCACTTAGCTGGGCCTTCGAGGTACACCCCTAGTGTGGACTGTACACCCTTCTGTTGTAATTGAGTCTTGATTGCTGTTGGCACATCAATGGGAAGGTTTTACTCAGGCTGATCAGCTGCTAGGACTGGCTGTGCCCACTGACCACTGGCCTCTGACTACCCTGGATGATCACCTGTGCAGGGGCCCACCACACGGAGCAAGACTTACTTCAGCAGGGTTCTGATACCCACTGAGTCCACTCATCGAGTGTGTCACTTGTGGAGGTGGTTGGGTGGTGGTGCTTCGATGTGGTCTGAAGCTGTCCACGGGGTGTGCTGGCTCTGGGGCAAGGTCAGCCACTGCCTGTGTTCTACCCAGGGCCTCCAGGCATAAGCTACAAAGCGATTTGCTGATGGCTGCTTCTTGTGCTGGGCTTGGAGGTGCCCAGGCGAAGCCAAGCTGTGAACCAAGGCTGGCTGCTTCTAGTGCTGGGCCTGGGGCCACTTAATGAGAGGTATGGGGCTCGCTGTGGCCAGACGCTGCTTGTTTGAGAGAATTTAGGAAAATCTGAGCAGGGCCAAAACAGGCCAATCCTATGGTAAAGCCACTGGAAACAGCTTGGGTGGGCCTGAAAGTTGGGTGGGGCGGGGCCTCAGGGAATCACCAGGGCGGGGCACACAGTGTGAGCCAGGTTGCTGGAGTCCCAGATATGGTGCCCTTCCCCTGCCCCGTGGGGGAAGGGCTCACCAAGGGAACAACAGCCTCCGCCAGCACATCTGTCCAGGAGAAACCTGCCCCTGCAGCTCTCACCCCAATGCTGAACAACTCAGTTCTTCCCGGTGTGTCTCTGGTGCCTTTCAAGCTGCCTCCCCTCTGAGCTTAGAGGGAGCAGGTCCGAGTAAGTCCGTGTGTAGGCCCTTTAAGAGGAGCTGCCTGGGGCTCTTGCAGCTGCAGCCTCAGTTCCCACTGGTTTTACAGCCAGAAGTGATGGGGATTCTCTTCCTGGCACTGGAACCCTGAGCTGGGTGCCTGGTGTGGGACGGGACCCCTCAGTCCTCAGGGAGGACCTTCCCAGCCGAGGTGTCCTCCTGACTTTTATCTGCCACACGTGGGTGTGGGACCAGCCCGTCCTTCGCCCTCCTACCAGTCTCCATGTGGCTGCTGCTTTAACGTTGTAGTTGTAGGACTTCCATTCATCTCGATGTCAGGTGGTTCTGAAGGATGGTTGTTCTGTAGTTTAGTTGTAATTTCGATGTGGTTGTGGGAGGAGGCGAGACCGCGTTTACCTACGCCGCGGTCTTGACCGGAAGTCTGCCTGTTTAATTTTAAAAATTTACCAGAACAGGATTTGGAACCTGCCTCAGCCACCTAGTCCAAGGCCAGGAGTTAGAAAGACTGATATTGTCCTTGCCTCTCATAAGAATCGACCACTTGAGGATTGGATATATACAAATGTATCTATCGGCCAAAAGTAAGTTAGCATACAAAATTATAAGTATTATTTTCACATAATATATTTTCACGTAATATATGTTACTTTAAATAGCAGTTACCCTAAAAACAACATAATCTTCTTTGTCCTTTCTTCTGTCAGGGAAGGTGGGGCTGGGAAAGCTGCTGAGATGTCTGGGAGCATGGTGGGGCGAGAAGTTGTTTGGATCTGCTTGCCCTGCGCAACGGCTCCAGGCCTCAGTGCTCACCCCGACAGGCTGCAGCAGCAGAGCTGCTCAATTTTATTGTGTCCAGGTTTTCTAGCCAATAGCCTCTTCATCCTCCACCTTCAAAGTGGCCTGGATCCAACCTTGCAAAGGCCTTTGCCGGGGACTGTCCACAGACCACATGTTAGGAGGATGAGGTCTGTTCTGGTCCAGCCAGAACTTCCTGGGGCTAAGATCCTCTGGGATGGGGAAGGGTGGGAGGACAGGAATTTTTAGATTCATAGGATTTCAGAGTTGGGAGAGGCCTAAAGGTCATCTTATCTAATCCCCTTGTGTTACAGAGGACTAAATTAAGGCCCAGAATGGGTAAATAACTTTTGTCACACAGGAGGAGACACCTGGTTTCATGAGTGTAGCTCAGTGCTCATCCTACAACAGGGCCCCTCCTTGTCGGAGGGGCCTCTCAGGGGCCATATCCAGGAAGGGGTTCTCATAAACTCCTGGTGGGCCGGGGTCAGTGCTCTCACTCAGAAGGAGCAGTCTGGGCAGCCTCAGCCCTTACCCTACCCTCCGACAGCTCCCTCATGCCCTCCTAGCTTCTTCTTCCTTAAAAAAAAAAAAAATTCCTCATGGAGGATATGTTTAGAGAGAGGAAGGGAGAGAGGAAAAGAGAGAGAAACATTGGTTGCATCCCTTTATGCACCCTGGGTTTGAACCCTCAACCTAAGTATGTGCTTTGACTGGGAATTGAACCCACAACCTTTTGGTGCACAGGACAATGCTCCAACGGACTGAGCCACCCTGCGGCGCCCTCCTTGGTTCAGCCAGAATGTTTCAGTCCTACCAGGAACAGTGATTTCCCTCCTGGGTCACGCTGACCTCTCCAGTGACCTCTGGCTCTCCTTTGGCGGGCTCCCAGTCCGGAAACAGCCTCAGTTTCCTGTCCCCCCTCCTTCCTGAGGAATGGATTCTTGGCACCCTGGGCCTCAGCCCAAGAGCCTTCCCTTTGTCCAGAGTCCCTGGGTGGAGCGCAGGTCCCAGGAATCTCGGCCAGCCTCCCGCCCCTCCCCCCCGCTCCTTCCCGCCCGCAGCCGGCTGTGGCCCTCCGATACCCCAGTGACTGCCATTTAGTGGGAAATGGCTCAGACAGCAGCATGTGGAAGGCAAACGCGATTAGAGACAGGATGGCAGGAAGGACCCTTCCCCGAGGGCGCCTCGCTTGCTTAGTTACCTGCAGATGGTGGCGCGCGGACTGTGGGGTGCTGCTGACCCCTGGCGGCCACTCGCAGTGCCACAGGCAGGGCTCCCGCCACTCGGCCGTCTGCTCCCCGTGTGCTCTGCTGTCGCCTCCTGGGAATTACACTTAGTAATAATACTTTCTGACTATAAAATGTGTTTGTGGTAGCAAACTTTTTTTTCCCATTGATTTTTAGACAGAGTGGAAGAGAGGGCGGGAGAGAGAGGGAGAGAAACATCTATGTGAGAGAGACACATGGATTGGTTGCCTCCTGCACGACCAGAGCGGCTGGGGATTGAACCTGCAACCCGGATATGTGTCCTTGACCGGGAATCAAACCCACGACCCTTCCATGCGAGAGCTGATGCTCTAACCACTGAGTCACACAAGGCAGGACTGTGGTAGCAAATTTGTAAACTTTAAACACTATAGATGAACCCCCAAATTACCCATAATTCCATTACTGTTGATATTTCAGTCCATTTCCTCCCACCCGGACTAGTGCTCAGGTCTCAGGCTCCCCCCATCGCCCTCCCAGGTAGGCAGGCCTGTGCTTGACGTGGGCTGTCTTGTATGCTGCACAGGTTTAGAGTACATGGTGCAGGGTGGGAGAGGCGTGCCACGGCAATTTTAAAATTTTATTTAAAAACTTAAATAAATATTGTAATAATATTTAAATAAAAATGTTGAATAGCTATACAATCCCATTTCAAAAATAAAAAAATACTTTTAAAAAGATGCCCAGTCCATGTGGCTCAGTGGTTGAGTGTGGACCCATGCACCACGAGGTTCATGGGGGTTCATCTATAGATGGGGGTTCATCTATAGTGTTTAAAGTTTACAAATTTGCTACCACAGTCCTGCCTTGTGTGACTCAGGTCAGGGCACATGCCCAGGTTGTGGGCCCGATCCCCAGTGGGGGGCATGTAGGAGGTGGCCAATCGATGTTCTCTCTCATCGATGTTTCTATCCCTCCCTCTCCCTCTCTCTCTAAAATCAATAAAGAAAAAAAAAGTAAAAATAAATAAATAAAAAGAAAAGAAAAGGGATGCAATGCAAAGTTTAATGCTTACCCCTACGTCCTCCCATCCTCTTTCCCACCCCACCCATTTTTCCACATTTCTTAGTTTTCTGTGTTTCCTTATGCAAAATAAACCGATACACATGTAAGTATTCTGTTTTCCTCTTTCTGATATAACATACAGCATATTATCCACACTGTTCTGAACTCTGTTCTTTTTATTTAACAATATGCCCCGGGCATCTTTCCATTTTGGTACTTACGAAATACTTCTTTTCTCTAACTGATAGTGTTTCATTGTGGAAATTAACAAGGCCCTATAGGCTGGCACCTGGATTGTATTCAAATATCTGTTATTATAAACATTGTTGGAACTTAAATGTTTAGTTTATTCAGTGAATGAATAAGGGCTAGGTGACTAGAGCCCTGTGGGTACTTCCCAAGGTTTATAGGCATGCGTCCCCCTCACCCATTTCTCCATGACATCACGGAGGCCTAGAGAAATTGCTAAATAGTCATGTGTGCATCAGCTGATGGGAAGAAGGGTCTTTCTTCATAGATCAAAGACCTGGTCCAGGCAGGTCAGAAATGGAAAAAAGAAAAATAAATGAACAGCATTTTGAAGAAAAAAAATAAGGACTCAAACATAATTTTCTGTAGTGGAGAAGGGACTCCGGCAGCGTTGTCTGCCATGAAGCAGGTTGGAGGTCCGAGCGGCGGATGCCTTAGTCTGTGAGCTCTGGCAACAACAGCCCTTCCCTGACCTCCTCCTTCCTTGCTTGCCACAACCATCCCCTGAACCTGGGAGCTCTACTAGGGTCCCAGACCTCTTCCAGAAAACCCTGTCCTTCTTTACGTCTGAATAACTCACTGAAGGCTGGTGCAACAAAGCAGACTAGAGAGAGGGAGAGCAGAACTGCTCCCAAGGAGGAGGTGACGGGGCAGTGAACTCTGTTCCCACATTGATTTCCTTCCAGCTGGCTGAGAGGACTCTCCTGGAGGTAAGGGCTCACGTGGGGTTGGCTTTGGGGAGGTCAGTGTGGGGAAGAGAAAAGGGTGATGGTTCTGCTCTGATACTGTTCTTGTCTCATGTATATTTACATGGGTGGGCAAAAGCAGGTTTATATAATACAAACAAATACTATAATAATAAATAATGATACAAGAATAAACTGTGTTTCACATACTCACAACTGCAAACCTCCTTTTGCCCACCCTGTATATGCGTTGACCCTTGTCAAGCCAGCTCACACGGCCTCTAAGCTCAAAGTCTCATTGGAGGCCTGGGCTGGGTGTTTTCTCAGGGACCTCTCCTGCTCTGACATTCTGTTCTGTGCTCTAGAAGGGAGGAGCCATGGTCTATGGAAAGGCAGTAGGAACAATGGATAGAAGCAAGGAGATATCTTTTTGAAAAACCATCAAACCTTGAGTTAATCTTAGAAAAGATACCTTCTGGGGAGGACCAGCTGGGAGACCGCAAAGCCCGGTGGCCTGAGATGAGAGGGCCGCTCCTTGTCTTTTGCTCTGCTTTAGGAGAAACACGGCAGAGGCTGCTGCTGTCCTCTGGCATTTGTTACCCTCTTTTCTTCAGAAATACAGTCATGATTTTCAGTTGGGCACATGGCTGCCTGGAATGGAGACTGCAGTTCTCAGCTTCCTTTGCAGGTATGAATGGGCCAGCTCTGGTCCACGGTAGGAGTGTGTGTACACGTTCTGGCAGGTGTCCTCAAAAGGAGGGATCATTTTCTGTCCCTTCTGCCTTCTTGCTAGCTAAAATGTGGATATGATGGTGAGAGCGCAGGTCATCAGCTTAAACCAGGAGTTGTTTGTTGAAGGTGTGTGTAGAAAAAACAGACAAAGGAACCTGGATTCCTGATTCTGTGGGTCACCACGCCAGCCTTGAACTGATAACCTCCAGACTTTATGTACGTGACAGAAATAAACTTTTATCTTGTTGAAGCTGCTGTTACTTTGGATTTTATGTTTCTCACAGCTAAACCAATCATAACTAACACAAATATAGAACCTGGAAGTGGAGTGCCGCGTGCGAAATCACCTAGGATTTGGGGCTTCTGCTTTGCGGGCAGGCAGGCAGCAGAGGAGTCAGCACAGGACGGAAAGCTAGCGCTATGCTTCCGTGAACATCACGCAGCCTGTCTGTTTTACCCTAGAAGGCAGGTCATACGTCAGTCTAGGCTGTAATGTTATGAAAAGGAAGGAAAAATCAGAGTATGGGCATTAGCTGGCTCCTTCTGGCTACTTTCAGCAAAGTGCACTCCAGGTTAGGGTAGTGCCGTGAGCACTCCGGCTGCGAGTATAGTCTTTCCTGTAAGTCACTCAATGTCCTGACCCCTGGACAGTATCAGGGGTGCCTGAACGGGGCTGGGACCCTAGGTGGTCACTTGGCCCTCTAGGTTCCCGACACCAAGCAACAGCAGTGAGCCAACCCCGCTGACTGTACTGTCAACTCTGCCTTTATTACTGCAGGTTTAATCCAAATCCAAACACATCAGAACACACACAAGTATTGGGGTTAACGGACCAGAAGTCCAAGAGTCCTACCTGTCCAGGCTATTCACAGAGCAGTAGTCACTGGTCACTCAGAGTCACCGAAGCCTCTGCATCCAGGGGTCCATGTCTTGCAAGGAAGACTGCTGAACCAGCTCGAGACAGCGAATAATCGACAGTCTCCAAGCCAGACACACGAGCTGTCAGTGTGGCTCATTCTCAGGAGGGCGAATAGCAAGTGTCACTGTTCTGGTTTCACTTTGATCCTTCTTGGGTTGTTTTTTTTTTTTTTTTGGTACATGCCCCTAGCGGGAACCGAACCCGGGACTCTCTGGTCCGCAGGCCGACGCTCCAACTGCTGAGCCAAGCTGGCCAGGGCTTGATCCTTCTTATGGAGGTGTCTCCCTCATCTGCACTTGTTAGATATGCTTGTGGTCTCTGAGATTAGTCTCAAATCAGAGTACTGTATTTGGCGGGGGTGTCTAATCATCCTTATCCTGTGCATCTGTGGGCTCCTCCCTCGGCTGCGCTCAGAAGATAAGGTTCAAACTCAAGCTGGAGTTAGTTGTGCTGACTCTGTTCTCCACAGGTAGGCAGTCAGTAAGCAAAGCTGGACGGGGTGAGAATATGGCTTTGCTGAGGAAGGTGCTTTCTTCAGGAGATTGTCATCTAAGTTAACCATGCAAGCTGCATCCGCACTCAAACTTCATAAGGCTAGTATCTCGCCGGAGGCAGAGAGGACTGAGGTTGCTGTTCTTCTGTCCAAGCTCCACAATTCCTCCATCGCACCGGGGCTGCCATTTACTTGAAAAAGAAGGGACTGGCCGGGCTCAAAGGCCAGCAGGTAAAAGACCAGAGTTTTCAGGCTTAAACACTAAGTTAGGTGTGATTTTTGTCATGGAGTTACTCTCAGTAGAATGGCCTGAATGCCTACTAATCTATATATCTCCCCAATTCTTACACAAAGTATGTTATCAAATGTCTCAATTTTTTACAATCTGGTAACAGAGAAATAGTATCTCAGTACTATATTAAATTGCATTTCTCTTATGAATAAAGTGAACATCTTTTCTTATGTTTAAAGGTCATTTTTATTTCCTTTTCTGTGACTTGTGCATATTTTGCGCATTTTTTGTAGGCTTTGGTTTTCGGTCTTTTCCCTCTTACTTTTCAGGAGTATTATAAATTAGGAATATTATATCTTGAGCTGTGATATAAAGCAAAATAAATCTTCCCAGTTTCTCAGCGTCTTTTGACTTTGTAGTGAAGGTTGTTTCGCTTTTCATGCCACACATTTTTAATGCTATGTAACTGAATGTATCACCTTTTAAAAAATTTCCTTCTGAATCTCGACTTAGGAAGGTTTCCCTACTCCCAGTTTGTAAAGAAATGAAGAGATTTCACTCATATACAAATCAGGGTGATATCAAGTGGCAACGAGATGTAATTTGAAAGAGAATATAAGCATCTCCACTGGGGGGAAGGAGGGAAGGTGGAGGGGGAACCAGAGGGGAGTGTGAGAATCTCAGCTTCTGCTCATGGGATTCCCCCGATGTGTGGAGCCTGGTGTTTAGGAACTGGGAATTCTGGTGCTCCAGTAACTCACCCGTCTGACTCAGCAGGTTAGTGGAATGTCTACCCCCTGGCTCTCAACCAGCGATTGTGCACTGCCCCTCGCCCCCCAGGGGACATTGGGCACATGTGGAGACATTTTTGGTTGTTCCAACTGCAGGAGGGGGTGCTATTGCCAGAAACGCTGCTAAACATCCTGCCATGCTCAACAGCTTCCCACAACAGGCAAAGACCCATCCTGCTCAAGTATCAGTAGGGGAGGTGGAGGAATCCTGCCTGACTCTGTCTTCAGACCCTCCCAGAGCTCTCAAGCAAATCAGGAACAGCGACTGGGGCTGGGGGGGCTAGGATGGATGTACATATGGATGTTCCCCCCCACCCCCCGCCACCCCGTGGGACTGCAACTCTGCCTTCTACTTGGGAAGTCTCCATCTGAGCTGCTCACTGTTGCTGTCCAGGTCCTACATCCAGGCTGTGGCTCTGATTTCTGACGATGATAACTGAGTGCTTGTTCAACTCCTCTGGAGCTGTCATTGCTTTTTCTTTTCTTTTGTTTAACATTCATTGGGTGAAGAAACCAGGCCGTTTGTCTGGTAGAGCACTCCCAGTCTGGAACTCCCAGACTGCATTCCCATGGTATTCTTCAACATCTTTCTCTGGCTCCTTAGTCTTGATAAGATTAAATCTGATTGTTCTGGCAGGACTGTTTCATAGACGGTCGTATTTGCATACCGATGAAGAGCAGCCATCCTGAGGCCTGTGACCTGCCCAGGGTGGGATCACACCCATCAGGGCAGATGTGGGCGGGGGTGGGCTCTGGAGGGCAGTCAGACTTCCCAGGAGCCTCCTCCCCTTCCCAGTCCCCCTGATCCCATCCCCTCCTTGTGCGGGCCTGGGCCCTCAGGAGCTGAGGCCTGCGCCTGTGCGCTGGTCAGCCAGGATGGGGCTTGCAGATGGGCCCACTGGTTCTGCTCAGAGGCTCCCTGGGGCCAGCAGCAGGAGGGTGTTAGGGCTGGCTGCAGTGTTCCCACAGGGCTCTGCAGGAGAGGAGCTATATTTGAAGTATGCTGGCACTGCCCTGACCTGGAGGTTCAGTGTAGCCTGGGCCCTTTGGCCCGGGGAAGGGCTGGTGGCTTAAAATGCCCAGGAAGGCAGGTAGTGGGGAGTCAAGGGGAAACTCTGAGCAAGGAGTACTTTATTTTGCCTGGCTAAGCTTCTGGCCCAGGGCTTCACTTGGATCACCACTTCCAAAATGCTGAGAACTCTCTGTCTTCTGTTGCTTCCTTCCTTCTCTTCACTCATCTCTCCATTGTATTTTAAAATTTTCCTTGATCAGTCTTCTGTTGGCCCTTCCCTTTCTCTTCTCTCTGCCTCTCCAGCTTTCTTCCTTTCCTTTTTATTGCCCCCCCCCCCCCCCCGCCTCGGAAATCAACCCATGTTTGACATGGACACATCGAGGGAGCAGAAGGCCTGGCAGAGGGAAGTGGGTTGGGTGTGCCAGGCTGAGCTGCCAGCTCGTTTCCTGAGTTGCCGACACACTACCTTCTGATCACTTGAACTTGGAGCAAGCTGTGTCCTCAGGACAACCAAACCATCCCACACCTGGGCCACATGGCCTCTCTCAGGCTGGAGTTCCCTGGAGCTGGTGGCAAGGTGCCCGGGAGTACGGGCACTGGAAGGGACAGGAGCTCTTGGCAAAAGCAGGAAAAACCAGGTGGGTCTGTGGATACTGGAATGTCTGAGCAGGAGCACGGGCTGTAAGGAGAGTGCATCAGGTTGACCAGGTGGCTCCCTCTGTTGTGTTTTTTAAATAGATTTTAGGGAGAGAGAGAGAGGAACCATTCTGTTGCTCCACCTATTTATGCATTTTTTTGGTTGATTCCTGTATGTGCCTTGACCAGGGATTGAACCAGCAACTTTAGCCTATTGGTTTGATGCTCTAACCAACTAAGCTACTTGGCCAGGGCTCCCTCAGTTCTTTATTTTTTTCTACAGATGGGTCAAGATGTCAGAAAGTCACCCTCTCCCAACTGGGGTTAAGGAGGGCAAAAGTCAAGGATGGGGCGGTTCCATGACAGTATGTTAGACTGGGAGGTTTAGTTTTTTTGTAAATGTTACCTGGCTACGAATCAGGGTCACATAATCCATCTCAGACTGGGTCACCACCCTAACTTGTTGACCAGGACTCCCACCCCTACACCAACTGCAGCACTGACCCTGGGGAAGATCTGGCAGGTCCTTGTCTCCTCCTTTTCCAGACCCTGGGTACAGACAGACTGAGGATTCTGCCACCATTTAGGAATAAAACCACATCCCTCTTAGCCCAGGATTAACATGGCCACATTCCCTGCCTAACTTGTTCTAAGCAGGGGAGACAGGTGGGCCTGAAGGAGCAGATAGCTCTGTTGAGTACTGGTGTTCACTTCAAGCCCCCTTCTGAGCTGTTGAACTGCTCCAGTGATGAATGTCTCCAGCTCTTTCTCTCCTTCCCAGCTGCAAAGCTTGCTTTCAGAATGGAGGAGCAGGTGCCAGTTATTTCTACCATGGAGTGAATTATGTATTTCTGTGTTGTGTGTTCCTATACCCCCTCTCAGGTCAAAGTTCTAATTGTGGTATAGAAGATGTGATTCCTTGCTTTCAGAGGGGCTTGAGGGGTTCAGGAGCTGGCCTGGGCCCCTGAAATCTCACTACCACATTGGGGCCAATCATTCTGCTAGCCGGCAGTGTTCGGGAAGCATGGTAGGGGCTGCTGGTCTGGGCCAGTGGGGAAGAGGCTGCTGGGGTTTGAAAGGTAAGTCAATCAATAAGTGATGCCACTCACTCTTCTGCTTAAATCTAACTCTGTTGAAAAATAGACATGGAACAGATGGAATAACAACACTAGATTTCTTACTGCTGATAGTCTTTTGGAGAATATGGCTTATTTGGGAGACAAAATGGGCTTGCTAACACAGAACCCTTGAATTCCTTGTCCTGCCATCATTGGCACAGGTGGAAACGCCGGCTCTCCTCACTACAGGGACAGACTAGAACACCCGGGTGCCCTTGATGGGCTGGCTCCCAAAGGGGAGAGAGGACCAATCACATATGCTCAGTTGTTTCTCACAAGCTCACCCATCATGTAGGTCATGTGTCCTCTGACACGGGTGGAGAGAGGTCAAGGGTTTTATTAACAGAGAGAACCAAATCTGTTGCTCACTTAAGCCACTGGTCTTTGGAGGTTTCTGTTACTTGCAGCCAAACCTAATCCTAACTAATACAAAGTATGTGCATGGGTGCAAGCAGGCTTATGCACACATGTGTATGCACAAATATGTGTAAGCATATTATAGGGAAAGTAGGAGTAAAGATATTCATCCATTTGCTTACTAATATTGATTGCCCATCATGTATGTGCAAGTCAACATGATAAGAACTATGAGGAAGACAAAGAGGAATCAGAGAGGGATCCTACCTTCAAGGATTTTTTAAGTTAGAGGATTGTTCTTAACATCTTCTGGCTTAAGAAACCATATTGAGTCGGATTAGGGAAATGGCGGCGGAGTGAATGGAAGCTACACAGACAATCTCCCAGGACCAAACGGGAATTACAACTAAAATAAAGACAAATTGTCGGGAAAAGCAACAGAAAAGCAGCGAGAGAGGATCATACAACCAGGGACACTGAATGAGCCTGGTAGGATCTGCGGAGGCGAGTGAGGGTGGCAGGCTGGGAGCCCACGGACAGCACTGGCCTTGGCTGGGAGCAGCGGCCTTGGCTGGGAGCAGCGGAGGCACCCGCCCTCGGGGTTGAGAGCCCCAGCTGCTCCACAGCACAGAGGGCCGGGACAAGCGCTAAATAGCCACAGCCACTCACCTGGGGCTCCGGCAGAGGGAGGGCGGAGTGGACTGGAACTCTGTGGGGACACCTGGGATTTGGAGGGCGCTCAGAGTTTGTGCTGAGCTGTGGCCACAAAGGACGGTGGTGGCCAGCCACTCATTCCCGGTTACACAGAACGGCAGCCAAGTTTACTCCTACCCGGAGCTGAGGCAGCCCCTCCCTCGGAGATTCCCAGGTGAGGAAAAGAGGTAAAGAAATGCAAATTGAGGCTTATTAACAACCAGCATTGGCCCCACCTTCGGGAAATCCTCTCACACTATAAACACCTGAGGGAGTTTCTCATTCAACTCAGATCCTAAGGATTTCAAGTAACTGAGGCTAATAGCCTCCAGGCAAAAAGCTAGAGCATAACTGAACCTTTCCTGAGCTTGCAAATCTACCCAGGAAAGTGAGACTTGACAGTGGTGTTAAAGGAGAGCCCTCCACGCTCATCCAAACCCAGTAGAGGGAGCCACAAATAGCAGAACACCAACACCCACAGGGAAAATTTGGCAGGCTCCAAAACCCACTGAGATAGCAAAAATGGTGAAACAAAGAAACAGATCCGAAATGAAAGAACAAGAGAACTCTACCGAAGATGAGATAAATGAAATGCAGTTAAGCAAATTATCAGAGGTAGAGTTCAGAGCCATGATCTTGAGGAAACTAAACAGCATGAGTAAGGACATCGACACCATGAAAAAACCAAGTGGAAATAAAGAATGACATAGCAGAAATAAAGAACACATTGGAAGGACTGACCAGCAGAGTAGAGGAAGCGGAGGACCGGATCAGTGAATTAGAAGACAGAGTAGAAAAAATCAATCAATCAGAAAACCAAAAGGAAAAAACAATGAAAAAAACAGGAAGATAGCTTAGGAGAACTGTGGGACAACTGGAAACGTAATAACATTTGCATTATAGGAGTCCCCGAAGAAGAAGAAAATGAGCAAGGGTTAGAGAATATATTTGAAGAAATAGTGACAGAAAACTTTCCTAACATGGTGAAGGAAGAAGGTATTCACGTTCAAGAAGCACAGAGAGCCCCAAGTAAGAAGAACCCAAACAGGCCCACACCAAGACACATAATAATTAAAATGCCAAAAATTAAAGACAAAGAGAGAATCCTAAAGGCAGCAAGAAATAAGCAACAGGTTACCTACAAAGGAACCCCCATCAGGCTATCAGCTGACTTCTCAACAGAAACACTGTAGGGCAGAAGGGAATGGCATGAAGTAATCAAGGTCATGAAAAACAAGGATCTGAATCCAAGACTACTCTATCCAGCAAGGCTATCATTCAAAATAGAAGGTCAAATAAAGAGCTTCCCAGACAAAAAAAAAGGCTAAGGGAATATATTAGCACCAAACCAGCACTGCAAGAAATGTTAAAAGGACTGCTGTAATTAGTAGAAGAAATAGGAAGAAAAATATAACCACACTGAACAAAAATGGCAATAAATAAGCACATATCAATAATCACCTTAAATGTAAATGGATTGAATGCTCCGATAAAAAGGCACAGAGTAGCTGACTGGATAAGAAAGCATGATTCACATATATGTTGTTTACAGGAGACCCACCTCATAACAAAAGACTCACATAGGTTGAAAGTAAAGGGATGGAAAAAAATCTTCCAAGCAAACAGAAAGGAAAAAAAAGCTGGGGTAGCAATACTCATATCTGATAAATTAGATTTCAAATTGAAGACCATAACTAGAGACAAAGAAGGTCACTACATAATATTGAAAGACTCTATCCAACAGGAAGATATAACCTTGGTAAACATATATGCACCCAATATAGGAGCACCAAAATACACTAAAAATCTTCTGGAAGACTTCAAAGGAGAAATTGACAGCAATACAATCATAGCATGAGACTTCAACACCCCGCTGACATCACTGGATAGATCCTCTAGACAAAAAATTAATAAGGAAACAGAAATTCTAAATGAAGCACTAGATCAAATGGATTTAATAGATATATACAGAGAATTACACCCCAAAACTACAGAATTCACATTCTTCTCAAGTGCACATGGGACATTCTCAAAGATAGACCACATGATAGGACACAAACGAAGTCTCTACAAGTTCAAGAAGATTGAAATCATATCAAGCATCTTCTCAGATCACAATGGCATGAAACTAGAAATCAATTGCAACAAGAACATGCAAAGACATTTGAATACATGGAGGCTAAATAGCATGTTATTAAACAATGAATGGGTTACCAAGGAGATCAAGGAAGAAATTAAAAACTTTCTGGAAACGAAAGAAAATGAACACACAACAACACAAAATCTGTGGGATGCAGCGAAAGCAGTTCTGAGAGGGAAGTTCATAGCACTACAGGCCCACCTCAAGAAAGAAGAAAAATTTCTAATAGACTTTTTAACCTCACAACTTGAAGAACTAGAAAGCAAACAAAAGGAAAACCCCAGAGCAAGTAGAAGGAAGGAAATAGTAAAGATCAGAGCAGAAATAAACGACATGGAGACCAAAAAAACAATTCAAAGGATCAATGAAACAAAGAGCTGGTTTTTTGAAAAGATAAACAAGATTGATGGACCCTTAGCTAGACTCACCAAGAAACAAAGAGAGAGAACCCAAATACACAAAATCAGAAACGAAAGAGGAGAAGTAACAACTGACACCACAGAAATACAAAGGATCGTTAACAAATACTATGAACATTTATATGGCAACAAATTCGACAATCTAAGCGAAATGGACAAATTTCTAGAAACACATAGTCTCCCAAAACTGGACCAGGAAGAGATAGAAAACTTGAACAGACCAATAACAACCAAGGAAATTTAAGATGTAATCAAGACTCTCCCAGCAAACAAAAGTCCAGGCCCAGACGGCTTCACAGGGGAGTTTTACCGAACATTCAAAGAAGAACTAACACCCATTCTTCTCAAACTATTTCTAAAAATTCAAGAAGAAGGAAGACTTCCAAACTCATTTTATGAGGCCAGCATAATTCCAATTCCAAAACCAGAAAAAGACACTACCAAGAAAGAAAACTACAGGCCAATATACCTGATGAACATAGATGCCAAAATCCTGAACAAAACACTAGCAAGTCGGATCCAGCAATACATCAAAAAAATTATTCACCATGACCAAGTGGGATTCATCCCAGGGATGCAAGGCTGGTACAATATTCGCAAATCAATAAATGTGATACACCACATAAACAAAATGAAAGATAAAAACCACATGATCATATCAATAGACGCTGAAAAAGCATTCGACAAAATTCAGCACCCATTTCTGATAAAAACGCTCAGCAATTTGGGAATAGAGGGATCATATCTCAACATTATAAAGGCCATATATGAAAGACCTACAGCCAACATCATACTCAATGGGCAAAAACTAAAAACATTTCCCTTAAGAACAGGAACAAGACAGGGATGCCCACTTTCGCCACTCTTATTTAACATAGTACTGGAAGTCTTAGCCACAGCAATCAGACGTGAAGAAAAAATAAAAGGAATCCAAATTGGAAAGGAAGAAGTGAAACTGTCATTATTCGCAGATGACATGATATTATACATAGAAAACCCTAAAGACTCCATCAAAAATCTACTAGACCTAACAAATGAATTTGGCAAAGTAGCAGGATACAAAATTAACATCAAGAAATCGACGGCATTCTTATAGACCAATGATGAACTCAGAGAAAGAGAAACTAAAAAAACAATCCCATTTACCATCGCAGCAAAAAAATTAAGATACCTAGGAATAAACTTAACCAAAGAAGTAAAGGACCTATTTGCAGAAAACTACAGGACATTGAAAAAAGTAATAGAGGAAGATATAAAAAAAGTGGAAGCACATACCTTGTTCATGGATTGGAAGAATTAACATCATTAAAATGTCCATATTACCCAAAGCAATCTATAGATTCAATGCAATCCACATCAAAATACCAGTGACATATTTCACAGAACTAGAACAAATACTCCAAAAGTTCATATGGAACCAAAAAAGACCCCGAATAGCAACAGCAATCTTGAAAAAGAAGGACAAAGTAGGTGGGATCACAATACCGGATATCAGCTTATACTACAAAGCTACTATAATCAAAACAGCCTGGTACTGGCACAAGAACAGGCATATAGACCAGTGGAACAGAACAGAGAATCCAGAAATTGACCCAAGACATTATCCTCAACTAATATTTGACAAAGGTGGCAAGAACATACAATGGAGCAAAGACAGCCTCTTTAATAAATGGTGTTGGGAAAATTGGACAGCTACATGCAAAAAAATGAAACTAGACCATCAACTTACACCATACACAAGAATAAACTCAAAATGGGTAAAAGACTTAAATGTGACTCGTGAATCCATAAAAATCCTAGAAGAAAATGTAGGCAACAAAATTTCGGACATCATACGCAGCAGAATCTTCACTGATACATCACCTAAGGCAACAGAAACAAAGGAAAAAATGAACACATGGGACTACATCAAACTCAAAAGCTTCTGCACAGCAAAAGAAACAACCATCAAAACGGAAAGGGAACCCACTGTATGGGAGAGCATAATTGCCAATGATACATCAGATAAGGGGTTAATCTCCAAAATATATAGAGTGCTCATACAACTCAACAAAAGGAAGACAAAGAACCCAATTAAAAAATGGGCAGAGGAAGTAAATAGACACCTCTCCAAACAGGACATACAAATGGCTAAGAGACATATGAAGAAATGCTCAACATCACTAATCATCAGAGAGATGCAAATTAAAACAACAATGAGGTATCACCTCACACCTGTCAGAATGGCCGCCATTAACAAATCGTCAAACAACAAGTGTTGGCGAGGGTGTGGAGAAAAGGGGACTCTAGTACACTGCTGGTGGGAATGCAGACTGGTGCAGCCACTGTGGAAAACACTATGGTGTTACCTCAAAAAATTAAAAATTGAATTGCCATTTGACCTAGTGATCCCACTTCTAGGAATATACCCTAAGAAGCCTGAAACACCAATCAGAAAGAATACATGTACTCCCATGTTCATCGCAGCGCTATTTACAATAGCTAAGATCTGGAAACAGCCCAAGTGCCCATCAGTGGATGAATGGATAAAAAAGCTGTGGTACATATACACAATGGAGTACTATGCAGCTGTAAGAAAGAAAGATCTTTTATCCTTTGAGATGACATGGAGGGACCTTGAGAGTATTATCCTAAGCGAAACAAGCCAAGCAGAGAAAGACAAATATCACATGATCTCACTCATGTGTGGAATATAATAAACATAACAGTCTGGGGAACAGGGTAGACCCAGAGATGTGAAAGTAGGGTACAGACTGACAACCCTCAAAAGAGGGGGTGGGGGGGAGGGAAGAGATAAACCACAGAACTTATACGCATGTATGCATAACTGATGGACATGGACAACAAAGCTGGGGAAGGGGTGGAGGGTCGGGGAGGAGGGTGTCAATGGGGAAAAAAGGAGAAACATCTGTAACAAAAATAAATTAATAAAAAAAAATGCTGAACAAAATAGAATTAAGGGAACTTCCTTAACCTGATAAACGGCATCTATGAAAAACTTACAAGTAAGGAGAAATATTGGATGCTTTCCCCAGAAAAACATGAAAAAGTCAGGACGTCTGTGGTCAGAGTATCCTAAGGAATCTACCCAGATACTATTAGACATAATAGACAGGTTCAGCAAGGTTGCAGGACATAAGATCAACACACGCAATTCAAAACAATTGAAATGAACAATCTGAAAATGAAATCGAAGGAAACAACTCCATTCACAATAGCATCAGAAAGAATAAAATATTTAGGACTAAAAATTACAAAACATATTCTAAAAGCTACCAAACATCATGCAAGAATTTAAAGAAGATCTAAATAAATGAGGAAACATCTCAATGCTAATGGATCAAAAGATTTAATGCTGTTAAGATGTGAATATTCCCCAATTCCTCTGCAGCTTCAACCCAATCTTTAAACAAATTCCTAATGACTTATTTGTAGACACTGACAAATTGAGTCTAAAATGTATATAGAATTGCAAGAGAATCAGAATAAGCAAACAGATATTTAAAAAGAACAAAGTAGAAGGACTTACACTTCCTAATTTCACATCTTAATACAAAACAACAGAAATCAAGATAGTCTGCTAATCCTATTAATAAGGATTAAAAATATAGATCAAAGAAATAATACTTTATTTCTGAAAGTACAGAAATAGACCCATGTGGCTATGGTCAACTGATTTTCTAAACAGGGCTATGATCCTTTAATGGAGAAAGAGGAATCTTTCAAGTGATGCTAAGAAAACTGCACAGGCACATGCAAAAAGATTGAAGTTGAACTCTTACCTCAAACAAAAATTAAATGAAAATGAATGTATGACCATAAGTACTAAAAATAGAAAACACTTAGAAGTAAACAGAAAGGAGAGTATTTATGTTCTTGGCTTTGATTCTTAGATTAGCAACCAGAAAAAAAAAAAGATAAATTAGACTTCATCAAATTTTTTTAAGTGATTTTGCACTCCAATAGACACTAACAAGAAAGGTAAAGAACACCAACAGAGTGGATAAAAATATTTATAAAGAATGTATCTGAAAAAAGAATTTCATCTAGAATATATTAAGGACACTTACTACTATACTATAAATCAAACACTCAATTTAAAAAATGGCCAAACATTTCAAACAGACATTCCCTCCACCCCAAAAAAAATTAAATTAAAAAAAAAAAAAAGGGCTGAGGAACTAAATAGACACCTCTCCAAACAGGACATACAAATGGCTAAGAGACATATGAAGAAATGCTCAACATCACTAATCATCAGAGAGATGCAAATTAAAACAACAATGAGGTATCACCTCACACCTGTCAGAATAGCCGCCATCAACAAAGCATCAAACAACAAGTGTTGGCGAGGGTGTGGAGAAAAGGGGACTCTAGTACACTGCTGGTGGGAATGCAGACTGGTGCAGCCACTATGGAAAACACTATGGTGTTACCTCAAAAAATTAAAAATTGAATTACCATTTGACCCAGTGATCCCACTCCTAGGAATATACCCTAAGAAGCCTGAAACACCAAACAGAAAGAATATATGTACGCCCATGTTCATAGCAGCACTATTTACAATAGCTAAGATCTGGAAACAGCCCAAGTGTCCATCAGTGGACGAATGGATAAAAAAGCTGTGGTACATATACACAATGGAGTACTATGCAGCTGTAAGAAAGAAAGATCTCTTATCCTTTGCGACGACCTGGGAGGACCTGGAAACTATTATCCTAAGTGAAACCAGCCAAGCAGAGAAAGACAAATATCATATGATCTCACTTATTTCTGGAATATAATAAACATAACAGTCTGAGGAACAGGGTAGTCCCAGAGATGTGGAAGTAGGGTACAGTTCTGACAATTGCCAGAAGAGGGGGTGGGGGAGGGGAGCGATGAACCACAGAATTTGTACGCATGTACTCATAACCAATGGACATGGACAACAAAACTGGGGACGGGGCAGGGAGGGGGGGAGGGTGACAATGGGGGGAAAAAGAGAAACATCTGTAACAAAAATTAATAAAAAATTAAAAAAAACAAAAAAGAAACCATATTGAATCTAAGAAAGCTTATTATTATTTAAACACACAGAGTATTAATTGCAATATTCTTTCCTGACAAAATAAAAACAAACACAAAAAAACTCAACCCATTTCTGATTCCTACCAGAAAAGGCTGCTGTTTTATGGAGTTCAGTGCACCGCAGAGGGCGATTGAAAGCAAGGCAGACCCAGACAGGGAACATACCTTTGGAGACAAAACAGTAGTGATTACAGTACAAGTTTGATCACTAAGTATCTGACTTATCTATTGTTGTGTCACAAATTGCCCCCAAAACTTTATGGTTTAAAACAACCAACATTGATTATCTCTCAGTTTCTGAGGGTTAGGAATTCAGGAGTGACTTAGCTGCATAGTTCCATCCTGGGGTAGTTTATGAGGTTTTGGCCAAGGTGTCTGCCAGGGCTGAAGGCTATGTCTCTAATATGGTTCTCTCACTTGACTGTTGGCAGGAGGATTCAGGTGCTTGTCCATGGGCCTCTCTAGAGTCACTTGAGTGTCTTTTTTTTTTTTAATCCTCACCCGAGGACATTTTTGCCTTTATCTTCAGATAGAGCAGGAGGGAGAGAGGGAGGAAGAGAGGGAGAGAAACATCGACATGAGAGAGACATATCAATTGGTTGCCACCTGCACAACCCCAACCGGGGCCAGGGACAAATTGCAACCGAGGTATGTGCCCCTAGCAAAAATCGAACCCGGGACTCCCAGGTCCACGGGTCAAGCCAAACTGGCCAGGGCTCACTTGAGTGTCTTTATGAATATAGCTTTTGACTTCCTTAGAATGAAGGAGTGGTCCAAACTAGGGCAATGTGGAAGTCACAATAGCCTTTATGACTTAACCTTGGTAATCACATAGTATCTCTTCTGCCCCATTTTTTATTAAAAGTGAGTTATTTTTTAAAAATTAATTTATTTTTTATTAATTTATTTTTGTTACAAATGTTTCTAAAAGTGAGTTATTGAGTCCAGTCCACACTCAATAAGAGGGGCATTAGACTTCACCTTTAAAAAAAAATATGTTTTGCCCTGGCCGGTTTGGTTCAGCGGTTAGAGCGTCGGCCTGCGGTACAGAGAGACCCGGGTTGGGTTCCCGCTAAGGGCATGTACCTCGGTTGCAGTTTGTCTCCGGCCCTGGTTGGTCGTGTGGGTAGCAGCCACTCGATGTGTCCCTTTCACGTCGATGTTTCTCTCTCTCTCTCTCTTCCTCTCTCTCCCTCCCACTCTATCTGAGCAAAAAATGAAAAAATGTCCTCAGGTGAGGATTAAAAAAAAAACATAAAAAAAATATGTTTTTATTGATTTTTTTTTTTTTTTCCTTAAGAAAGAGAGGAAGGGAGAGGGAGAGAGAGAAACACGGATTGGCTGCCTCCTGCACACCCCCTACTGGGGATGGAGCCACAACCTGGGCATGTGCCCTGACCTGGAATTCAACTAGCAACCTTTTGGTGCATGGGATCACACTGAACCAACTGAGCCACACCGGCCACGGCTAGCCCACCTTTTTGAGAAGAGGACTCTCAGGTAAATTGTGGACACATTTTAAAACCACAACACCAAGAAATCTAATTACGAAGGCAATTTATAGTTAGTTTGATAGCAGGAAGAAATTAAGAACAGCCCAATTCTGGAAAGCTATGTTGCCTGGCAGGGTTTATGTGTTGGCATATGGTAGGTACGGCTAATATGAGTTGGTCTTCCTGCTCAACTGTGGATGACCTGGCATAATTAAGATCTTGGTATAATTAGAATCTTCTTAAATTTGTTAAGACTTGCCCTGGCTCAGTTGGTTGAGTGTTGTTCCAGGCACTGAAATGTTGTTAGTTGGATTCTGGGTTAGGGCACATACCTGGGTTGCAGACTTGATCCCTGTAGGAGGCAGCCAATCAGTGCTTCACTCTCAGGTTGATGTTTCCCTCTCTCTCTCTCTTCCTATTCCTTCTTCTCTCTCTTAAAAAATATCAATAAAAATATTTTTAAAAATTGTTAAGACTTGTTTGTGGTCTAACATGATCTATCCTAGAGAAAGTCCCATGTGCCCTTGAGAAGAATATGTATTCCTTTGCTTTTGTATGGAATGTTCTGTATATAATTATTAAGTCCATCTGATCTAACATGTCAGTTAAGGCTATTTCCTTATTGATTTTCTGTCTGGATGATCTATCTATTGATGTAAGTGGGGTATTAAAGTCCCCTACTATTATTGTATTGCTGTTTATTTGTTAACAAATAATTTTTGTAATAAGTCTTAACAAATTTAAGAAGATAGAAATCATATCAACCATCGTTTCTGACCACAATGGTATGAAACTAGAAATCAATTACAAGAAAACAGGAGGGGGTCAATGGGGGAAAAAGGAGGGGACATCTGTAATACTTTCAATAATAAAGGAGGGGACATCTGTAATACTTTCAATAATAAAGATTAAAAAAAAAGAACAAGAAGAAAACAGGAACATTCACAAGTATGTGGAAATTAAACAACAGGCTACTGAACAAGCAATGGATCAATGAAGAAATCAAAGAAATCAAAACTACCTTGAGACAAATTAAAATGAAAATAGAACATACCAGAACTTAAGGGATGCAATAAAAGCAATTCTGAAAGAGCAGTTCATAGTAATAAATGCCTATTTTAAGAAACAAGAAAAATCTCAAATAAACATCCTAACTTTACTCCTCAAGGAATGAAAAAAAGAACAAATGAAGTCCAAAGTTAGTGGAAGAAAGAAAATAACAAAGGTTAGAGCAGAAATAAATGAAATAGAGACTAAAAACATAATAGAAAAGATCAATGAAAATAAGAGCTGATTCTTTGAAAAGATTAAAAGAATTGACAAACCTTTAGCTAGATTCAAAAAAAAAAAAAAAAAAGAGAGAGAACTCAAATAAATAAATCAGAAGTGAAAGTGGAGATGTTACAACTAATACCACAAAATACAAAAGATTATAAGAGACTACTATGAAAAACCATATGCCAACAAATGGGAAGTTCTAGAAGAAATGAATAAATTCCTAGAAACAAACTTTCAAAATTAAATCATGAAGAAATAGAAAATCTGAACAGACTGATTACTAGTAAGAAGATTGAATCAGTAATTAAAAACCTCCCAACAAGCAAAAGTCCCAGACCAGCCAGCTTCACTGGTTAATTATACTAAACATTCAAAAATTATTACCAATCCTCCTTAAACTCATCCAAAAAAATAGAAGAGGAAGGAACATTTCTAAACTCATTCTACGAGGCCAGCATTACCCTGATACCAAAACCAGTCAAGGAGACTACAAAAATAAAAAAAATAAAAAAAAGAAAGAAAGAAAAAGAAAATTACAGACCAATATCTCTGATGAACATAGGCAAAAAATCCTCCACAGAATATTAACAAATCAAATTCAGTAATACATGAAAAGGATCATACACCATGATCAAGTGGTATTTATTTCAGGGATGTAGATTTATTCCAACATCTATAAATCAATCAATGATACACCACATCAACAAAATGAAATATATAAAATTCCTATGATCATCTCAATAGATGCAGAAAAAGTATTGGACAAAATTCAACAAAGTGGGCACAGAGGGATTGTACCTCAACATAATAAAGGCCATGTATGACAAGCCCACAGCTAACATTATACTCAGTGGTTAAAAGCTAAAAGCTTTTACTTGACTTGGGGTGGTGAACACATAATACAATATACAGATGATGTATTATAGAATTGTACACCTGAAATTTATATAATTTTGTTAACCAATGTCACTCCAATAAATTCAATAAAAAAGAAGACTGAAAAAAAAAAAAAAAAAGCTGAAAGCTTTTCCTTTAAGATCAGGAACAAGACAAAGATGCCCACTATCACCACTTCTATTCAACACATCATTGGAAGCCCTGCCCACATTAATCAACAAGAAATAAAAGGCATCTACAATTGGAAAGGTAGAAGTAAAACTCTCATTATTTGCAGATGACATGATATTATATAGAGAAACCCTAAATACTCCACAAAAAAACCCCAATAGAACTAATATATGAATTGAGTAAAGCTGCAGGATCAGAATCAATATACAGAAATATGTTATATTGCTAGACACTAATTATGAATTATCAGAAAAAGAAATTAAGAAAACAATCCATTTATAATTAAATAAAAAAGAATAAAATACCTAGGAATAAATTTAACCAAGGAGGTGAAAGACACGGATGCTAAAAACTATAAGACATTGATAGAAAAAGTTGAAGAAGATACAAATAAATGGAAAGACATTTCATGCTCATGGATTAGAAGAATCAATATTGTTAAAATGTCCATACTACCCAAAGCAATCCCTATAAAAGTTTTGATGACATTTTTCACAGAAGTAGAACAAATAATCCTAAAATTTGTATGAACCAACAAAAGACCCAATAGTCAAAGCAATCTTGAGAAAGAACAAAGCTGGAGGCATCAGGCTTCCTGATTTCAAACTATATTGCAAAGCAACAGTAATCAAAACAGTATGGTAGTGGCATAAAAACAGACATATAGGCCAATGGAACAGAATGGAGAGCCTAGAAATAAACTGACACTTATATGGTCAGTTAATCTATGACATAGTAGCCAAGCATATCCAATGGGGAAAAGACAGTCGTTTCAATAAATGGTGCTGGGAAAATTGGATGGCTATGTGCAAAATGAAACTGGACCACTATCTTACACCATGGACAAAAATTAACTCAAAATAGATTAAAGACCTGAAACATAAAACTCCTAGAAGAAAAATTATGTGGTAAGCTTCTTGAGATTGGTCTTGGTGATGATTCTTTGGATTTGACACTAAAACCAAAGGCAACAAAAACAAAAAAAAGCAAAGTCGACTGCATCAAATGAAAAAGCTTCTGTACACCAAAGAAAACCATCAACAAAATAAAAAGGCAACCTATTGAATGGGAAACAATATTTGCAAATCATATGTGTGATAAGGCATTAATATAAAAAATATATAAAGAACTCATACAACTCAACAGCAAAAAACCTCCAAACAATCTGATTTAAAAATGGTCAGAGGATCTGAATACATATTTTCCAAAGAAGATATATAGATGGCCAATAGGTACATGGGAAGGCGTTCAACATTACTAATCATCAGGGAAATGCAAACCAAAACCACAATAAGATATCACTTCACATTTGTTAGAATGGCTCTATTATAAAAAAGACAAGAAATAACAAGGTTGGTGGGTATATAGAGAAAAAAGGGAACCTTTGCCCGGCCAGTGGGGTACAGTGATTTGAACATTGTCCCATGGACTTAGACGTTCCGGTTCGATTCCTGGTCAGGGCACATGCCTGGGTTGTGGGCTCCATCCCCAGTAGGGGGCATGCAGGAGGCAGCCAATCAATGTATTTTTCTCACATCGATGTTTCTACCTCTCTGTCCCTTCCTCTCTCTCTAAAAAAATCAATAAAAACATATTTTTTTAAAGAAGAAGGGGAAGCCTTATGCACTGTTGGTGGGAATGTAAAATGGTGGTGCCACTATGGAAAATAGTATGAAGGTTCTTCAAAAATTAAACAGTAGAACTACCTTATGATCCAGCAATTCCACTTCTGGGTATTTATCTGAAGAAAAAGGAAACACTAACTGGAAAAGATATACGCACTCCCATATTAATTGCATTATTATTAATAATAGCCAAAATATGGAAACAATTTAAGTGCCAAAGCATGGATGAATGGATAAAGAAAATGTGGTATATCTATGATGTAATATTATTCAGCAATAAAAAAGAATGCAATCTTGCCATTTACAACAACATGATGGATCTTGAAGGTGTTATGCTAAGGCAGGGATTTTCATCCCATGGCACACAGAACTGATAACTAAAATTCTGTGGTGCATCAAAAACTATATATTTTTTGCCAATCTGACAAGAAAAATAGGTATACTTTTTTTTTAAAAAAGTATTTAAATTTTTTATTGATTTTATTGATTTTAGAGGGAGGGAGAGGGAAAGAGAGGCAGAAACATCCACGTGAGAAAGAAACATGGATCCCTTGGCAGCCTCCGGCATGCACCCTACTGGAGATGGAGCCTGAAAACCCCTGATTAGGAATAGAACCTTTGACCTCTTGGTGCATGGAAGGACATTCAATCCACTGAGCCACACTGGTGGGGTGAAAAGCAGGTATAATTTTGATTCATTCACACCTGATGGCTATTGTTGCGCTGGCTGTTGTCATTTTTTTATTGGACAATCTAAGGGAAAAGAGGTCAATGCCCCTGACTAAACAGTTAGGTACTGCATGTTTTATTATTTTTTTTATTTTTTATTTTTTTCCTCACCCGAGGCCATTTTTTCATTTTTTGTTCCGATAGAATGGGAGGGAGAGAGAGGAAGAAACATCGATGTGAAAGGGACAAATCAAATGGCTGCCACCCGCACGACCAACCAGGTCCGTGGACAAACTGCAACCGAGGTACGTGCCTTTAGTTGGAACCGAACTCGAGTCTCTCTGGACTGTAGGCCGACGCTCTAACCGCTGGGCTAAACCGGCCAGGGTGGTATTGCATGTTTTAAAAAGTCTTGAGGCACACTGGTTAAAATCGCTGTGCTAAGGGAAATAAGACAGAGTAAGACAAATACCATATGAACTCTTTTATATGTGGAATAAAAAACTAACAAACAAACACTCCCCACCTCCCAAAACCAAGCTCATAGATACAGAGAACAAGAGAACAGACTGGTGGTTACCAGGGGCTGGGGGTAGGGGTGGGGGTGGGTAAAATGGTTGAAGGAGGTCAAAAGGCTATAAATAAATAAGTCCTGTGGATGTAAAGTATAGCATGGAAACTATAGTTAATAGTAGATTGTTTATTTGAAAGTTGCTGAAAGAATAGATCTTTAAAAAATAACTCTTGGCCTCCAAAGCTGAGGACCCCTGAGTTAGCAACGTCCCTGTCCATCCCTAATGCCCACCTATCCTCCTCCTCCTAAATGTTAGATATGTTGTAGGCTCATCTATTCTTAGCATAACAATATCCAAGGACACATCAAAGGGTCTGGAATGGGGCATCCTACAAATTTCAAATAGTGGGAACACACAGCTGTTCTTAATTAGTTATCCAACCCCCTCTCAGGACAGTTACCATCTCAGAATCTTGTATTATGGTCCTGTCTTAACCACCCTACAAGTGAGTTTGGAGGGATTACTGATGTAGTATATAGTTTCCCCAGGTAACAGCAGAGGGCCCAGTGGAAAGGAAGAAGATAGCAAATATCTGCAAACACAAGAATGAACAATTTGGCACCCAACAAGCATTCCTTGATTGACTGGGGACTCGATCATCAAAAGAAAGCTTTGCTCTCCCAAACCCTCCTCGCAGTCAAGGTTTGGTTCCCACTACAGACGTTCCCTCCGCGAACGTCACCAAGGGTGGAGGGAGCTGGGACTCGGCCCGACACCGACGGCCCCGGGAGTCAGCAGGCTCGTGGGCCGTGCCAGCCGGGCGTCCAGCCCGTGACCCCCAGTCTGGGGGGGCAGGGCCTGGCGCCTCTCCGCGGCCCCGCTCGCCGCCCGGCCGGTCTCGGCCGCGCATGGGGACTCCAACTCCCGAGAAGCCTCGGGGCGCGGCCGGCGGCGCAGTGTGCGTGAGCGGCGGCCCATGGCTGCTCTGCGGGGCTGTGCGCCCGGGCTCTGGCGGCGGGCGGCGTGCGCGGCCGCGGGCTTCCGGGGACGCGGCCCGGGAAGGGGCTACGCCGTGGGCCCCGCGCAGGTGAGGCCGCGGGGCTGGCGGCGGGGGCGGGGCCGGGGCCGGGGCCGGGGCCGGGGCCGGGGCCGGGGCCGGGGGCGGGCGCGGGCGCGTTCGCAGCCTCCCGGGAAATGGCCGTGACGCGGCCGCGGGCTGGAAGGCGCTTCGTTGTCGCCCTAAGCTCGGAGGCCCCTGCGCGCCCTGCCCCCTGCCTCGGCCACGCGGCGTGTCTCTGGCCGGGGAGAAGAGGGACTCCGGCTAGAGAATCAGCGGGACACCCCGAACGTGCACCGAGGTGTCTCTTGGCCTCTTGCCGCCCTCGTCCCCCGCGTTTTCCGCCTTCCTGTTTTTCTGTTGATGGTACGATTCGTGGACTTTCTCTTTGATTTCCATGATGGGAACCTTTTGGTTCTGCTTTTCAACTACGTTTGAAAGAGATTTGGAGACTCGTGATGACTCCCTTCCGGAGCTGCACCAGTAAGGGAACAGCCCAGACAGGAATGTGATGTTTGTGGGCCCTTTTTACTTTGGTCCCATTGGCTTGTGGGCCTGCTTGTAATGAGCAGCTGTTACGTCGGGGTTGGGAGGTGGGAGAGGGGGGAAAACTGGCACAGAGCCCCTAATTTGTGCCAGGTATTTAAGTGATATCGGATTCTCTCAACCTTGGAGGTAGGCATGACCCTGGTGTTAGTAAGGAAGCTGAAGTTTGGAGTCAAGTTTTTAAGGACTTATTTAAAAAAGGTCAAATACCTGGTAGGCTACCGAGCCAGGACTCAGCCAGGTAGTCATATCTATCACCCTCACTTTCCCCTGAGCCATTTTGCCTTCTAAATTCCCAATTTCTGTATGTAAAAACGATCACATTTTACATTTATATAATGCTTTCACAGTAACCCTTTGATGTATTTTAAATTAACTGCTTATTCAAAAAACACAGTACTTTGTATCACTTTGTTATAAGGTTGATGAGGTTCTGCAGGAACTTAACTCTTGTTAATATCAATTAATTTTGGTAAAATTGGTTTCATTATATATCGTTTTGCTTCAAGTCACCAAACCTATCGATGATATTAAGTGAAGACTTAACTGTATTATGAAATCCATAGACCCATCTTTCAAATTCAGCAATTATTAACATTTTGCCACACTTGCTTTGCTTATCTCCTCCCCCAACCCTTCTTTTTTTGTGCCTATAAGATTTTCAAACAATTTCTGATTGCTTGTCATTTCAACCCTATAAGAAAATAAGGACATTTTGAATATAATCACAATGCTATTATCATATGTAACAACATTAGTAATTCCTTAATGTTACTTAAAATTTAGCCCTTTAAAATTTTTCCCTGATTGTCTCAAAATTATGAACAAATGAGTTTTACATTTCTTTCAGAACAGTATGCTCTGTGTTCATACAGTACAAGAAGGAAGGTAGACCATGTGCTAGAAAGACACAGTCCTTCTAAGACACAGTCACCAACTCTGCCCTGGCCAGTGTGGCTCAGTTGGTTGGGCGTCATTCTGTGCACCGAACGTTTGCTGATTCCTTTCTGGGTCAGGGCACAGGCCCAGGTTGTGGGCTCGAACCTTGGTAAGGGCTTACAGGAGGCAGATGATCGATGTGTTCCCCACCCCCCCCCCCACACTTTCTCTTTTCCCTTGAGAGGGGATAGGGTGGTCAGGAAGTACCTGAGGGGAAAGGTCTTGCCTTATTTTGCTGTAACTCTTCATTTTTGGGGGCATTCAACATTGTCAGCTTTTGTTGAGCACCTATGAGGGTCTAAGCAATGTGCCAGATTTTGGGGGTTTGAAGGCAGATCACACCGCCTTTTCCTTCAGACCCATGCAGTGACTTTGAGAAGAATAGGATGATGAAATTTGAAAAGAGCTGTGTTTCCTTTACCCAGGAAAAATCTATAGCGTTTTAAGAGATTTTATGGCCATCCTGAAATCTGTCTATGGACCCCAGTTAGAACCCCAATTCTAGTGGGATTTGTTGAGGAAAAGGAAGGGGTTGCAGATGTCCTTGAGGGCCATTGGGTGAGTGAGTATACTGTGAACAGAAGAACTGGAACTCACAGGGTTGGGTGCTGGCAGGAGGTGTGGGATGACCTTGAACCTCCTGGGTCCCTGCTTTGCTTGGAGGTGTTGCCCATGTGGGCTGCTGAAGAGCTCTGACTTTGCTGTGAGCTCAGTTTGCATCTAGCACTTGTGAACTGGGTCAGTTTGACTAGTTTGATTCTCTCTGAATTTAGTTTCTTATTAATTTAGTTGGATTTTCCAGTGAATACATAATGAGCACCATGTATAAACCAGATTACTTTAGCTATGTAATATAAATTGGAGGTAATGACACCCACCCCAGAGTGTTGGTACAAGGATTCAGTAAAAATATATAGCTCAGTACAATCCACAGGTCTTGGGTGCAGGGCCAGCCACTGCAGTGGAGGGTTAGAGACACTGTTTGCTCAGGCATTTCCTGCTTGGTGTTGGGACTTGGCAGTTTGTCCCTGGCAGCTTTGTTTGCCGGTGGTCAGAGGTGCTATCTTGTTGGTTTTTCTTTCCTCCTATTTTTCCAGTGTCCCTTCCCATATCCAGCTTGGCACTGAAGCTGTCATTGTGTAAGGCTGGGATGCTCTGCAGAAGCTAGTGTGAAGGAGCTGTAAGACCCACCCCTTCCTGGGTGGTCTTCCCTGTTCAGTGGAGGGGAGATGGGATCTTTACTTTGCAGTTACTCTGTTATTGGTGGAAGTGGGGTAGCCCTTTCCCCAATGAGTGCTGGGGGTGGAGTTCTTTTTTTTTTTTTTTTTTTTTTTTTTGGTATGTGCCCCTAGCGGGAACCGAACCCGGGACTCTCTGGTCCGCAGGCTGAAGCTCCAACCGCTGAGCCAAACCGGCCGGGGCTGGAGTTCTTCTGATATCTTGAGAAAAAGAATTTTCTGAGACTCACATGGGAAGATTAGTGCTTTTTATTTGTATTTACATCCCTGGGTTTCTAAAGTCCCATTTCCCTTAGTCCAGTTATAGAAGAAGTGTAACTGGGGCTTCAGTAGAGCTAAAATCAGAGCCAGTGTCCAGAGTTTCTGTTCCATATTGCAGCTGGGTCCAGTTCAGCATCAGGCCAGTTGCTGTCCATTAATTCATTGTGTGTGAGGTCCACGTGGCCGTGGGCACACAGGAGAATGCTAGGAAGCAGGAGTGAGAGCCCCACAAACCAGGAGTCCACCCAGAGAGCCCAAGAGGAATCAGAAGAGCAAACTTCTTTGTTCAGGGCATTAAGTATCCCAAGTCTTCTGGCATTTTCAGTGGCCACGCCCATTCTGGCCAATGACTTGTTCCCAAGTGACAGGCAAGTACCTTCTGTAGACCCCCAACTTTACTGGGCATGCGTCTATCTCCCCCCGTCCAGGGATCTGTGGGGAATGGACCGGTGGCTCCCTGGGGTGTTAAACTGCAGCTTCCTGGTGAAGTTGCCCAAATGACATCCCTATAATATTTGGCCTTCCCTTTGCTCCTTTCCTGTTATTAATAACCAGGTTAATTACAACAGTATCAACTCCATTTTTATTTGCCTTGTTCCAGAAACTTGTCTCTCGGTCTCCTTGACCCTGCACCCTCTTGCTTTTCCTCCTCACGCTAATGGCTGCTCCTTGTTCTTCTGCTGGTGACTCTTACATGGCCCACCCTTAAATGGTGATGCTCTTCCTGGTTCTCTGTGAGCCACGCTTTTGCTCTGACTGTTTGTGCTTCTCAGGCTCTCCTGTCCTCCCAAGTTTCAGCTGTTCTCTGAGAGCAGAGGCCTTCCAGATTTTCATCTCTAGGACTTTCTGTCCAGTGCTGATATCTCCACTTGCCTGTGCTTCAGGTCCAAAGTGCGACCTATCCTCTGCCCTCCCGGCCTTCCAGCTGCTGCTCCTCCAGAGTTCCTTGGGTCAGCGAGTGATAACCAGCATCCACCCTCCCAGGTTCCCAAGCCAAAGAGAGCATGGAGTTTCTGTGGCCCTGCCCTCCTCCCCTGCATCTGCTTGTTACCAGGCCTGGCGGTTCTGCCTTCTGCTGTGATCTGCCTCATGCTTTCCATTTCTGTTGCCACCACCTAGGTAAAGACACTACCATCATCTCTGTCTTGGACTGCAGTGAGTCCCACTGGTGTCCTTCAACTTGACTCTTTTCAGTCCACTCAATCCATTCTTCACTCTGCAGCCAAGATTTTTCAACGGCACAATTCTGATGATGCCATTTTCCTGTTTCAGAGGCCTTATGTTGGCCAGTCCATCCTGTGATAGCCAACCCTCCCCACCTGAGATGGGTAAGGTAGCCGACGCAGGCTCTCAGCGTCCCTTACTTCCCCTCATCTCTTGATGTAGTGCTCAGTGCAGAAGGTCCTCTGCTGCCTGTGCTCTTTGTCTAACTGTCAGGCCACTTCTGCCTGCTGTCAGCCTGGTGCCGATTGGGCTCTCAGTAGATACATGTTAAATGAAGGCATACCTTTAGAGCTTTCGTGCCTAGCTCAGATTTCTCTTCGAAGAACCTGCCTCTGTTTAATTCTGTTTACTCAGAACTTAAATACTTAGGATTGATTTGCACTTACAAAGATGCTGCAGTTTTAGTGAGTTTGTGCTTCCTAGACTAGCTGTTCTTTCACCGCAGCTGAAGTGAAGGCTGGACTGCAGTCTGTCTGTTTTTTCTTTAAATTTTTTTTTCTTTATTGATTTTAGAGAGAGAGGAAGAGAGAGGGAGAGAGAGATAGAAACATCGATGAGAGAGAACATCGATTGGCCACCTCCTGCATGCCCCCTCACTGGGGACTGGGCCCACAACCTGGGCATGTGCCCTGACCAGGAATTGAACTGGCAACCTCTTGGTGCATGGGTCGACGTTCAACCACGGAGACACACTGGCCAGGCTGTCTGTTTTTATTGATCCTCACAGAGGAGTCCTGTGCACAAAATAAGAATGGCTTCACTTGGCACCAAAAAAAGGAGCCTAGCAAGCAGGTTAGGTTGGATTTTATTTTGACAATTAAAAAATATCTCATATGTTAAAAGTTTATGAAGTAAGAAATACAGTGAATATTTTTAAAAAAGACAGTGTTCAACTTTATAAATCCAAGAAATACAGATTGAGATGAGATACTATTTTTTTTAACTTTTAAATTAATACATTTGATAATTAACAAACTCTTTGATACATTTGTAAATCAGTATTGGCAAGGGTAAAATGCATTACCAGTGGCCACATAAGTTGATGTGTGTTTTTGGAAAACAGTTTATCAGGAGGTGTTACATCGTTAAAGTTGTACTTTTTTAACTTACTACTCCTACTTTTGAGAATCTACCTCAAGGCCCAACTGGTGTGGCTCAGTGGTTGAGGGTCGACCCATGCACCAAGAGGTAGCTGGTTCGATTCCTGGTCAGGGCACATGCCCAGGTTGTGGGCCAAATCCCCAGTGTGGGGCATGCAGGAGGCGGCCAATCGATGTTCTCTCTCATCGATGTTTCTATCTCTCCCTCTCCCTTCCTCTCTCTCTCACATCAATAAGGAAAAAAAGAATCTAGCTCAAGGGAAAATTAATAATATGGAAAAATCAGTAAGCATAAAGAGGTTCCTTATAGCAGTAGAAAAGCCTAAACGTTCAAAATAGGGGAAGCTAATGTTAGTGGGCTATGCACTCAGTATATCATGGAGCTAGACAGATGTGATGAATAGGAGGCTGAGCTGTGTGTTGATATGGAGAAAACCAAGACATACCAACTGAAAAAAGGTAAGAGAAAAGAAAGTACAACATAATTCCATTTTGTGTTGGTTAAACAATAAGAAATTGTTACTATATATCCATAAAAAGTTTCTGGAAAATATACAAGAGAAGGAATAACACTAGGTGGAAGGAGGAGGCAAACCTAAAAATGTTTATTTCTGTACTTTTCTTTTTTTAAACTGTGTGTGTGTGTGTGCTTATAATAAAAATTTAAAAGATGGGTATGAAGGCTATTATAACAAGTAAAAATGCATGTATGTCAAGTAAAAAGAATAAGATGAAAAATTGCACATGTATAGTTGTAGCTACATGACAAACAAGAATAGAAAAAGAAGAGATGAAAAGAAAATATTTGGCCAGCTGTAGTGGCTCAGTTGGTTGGAGCGTCGTCCCATGCACTGAAATGTTGCTGATTCGATTCCCTGTAAGGGCATGCACCTGGATGGTGGTTCGATTCCCGGTTGGGGCACATACAGAAGGCAAGTGATCGATGTTTCTCTCTCTCTTTCTGTCCCTCTCTTTAAGCATGTCCTTGGGTGAGGATTGAAAAAATAAAAATAAATAAATAAAATTTAAAAAAAAAGAAAATATTAATTGGTTGTGTTAAAGTGCAGGGATTACGTTTTGAATTTCTATTTTCTAGTTTAAAAATTCCTTTATATTATTTATGGAAAAATATTTATTTTTTTATCCTCACCCAAGGATATTTTTTTTTTGCATTTATCTTGAGATAGAGTGGGAGGGAGACAGGGAGGAAGAGAAACATCGATGTGAGAGAGACGACACATCGACTGGTTGCCATTCACACAACCCCAACCGGGGCCGGGGACAAACTGCAACTGAGGTATGTGCCCTTATCGGGAACTGAACTCAGGCCTCTCTGGTCTGCAGGCCGACACTCTAACCACTGAGCCAAACCGGCCAGGGCGGAAAAATAATTTTTAACAAAATAGTTATGTGCTTTAAAATACATATAAAGGACTAATTCTTTGTTATTGATGGATTTGCTGTAGCAGAAGTTCCATGTCAGGGAGGGTGGGAGCAGGGAGGAAAGGGTCAGTGGGGGAAAAAGGGGGACATCTATAATACTTTGAACAATAAAAAATAAAAATAAAAAGAAATCCCATGTTCTCATTTTATGTTTCAGGCCCTGGGCAACCTGAGAGTGATGTGGAGTCCCTTTTTTTAAGGGTCTTTTCCTTCCTCCCCTCTGCCTCTTGACTCAGGCAGTGGCACCTCTCTTTTCCCCTCTGCAGAGTCCGCCTACCTTTGGGTTCCTGTTGGACATCGATGGAGTGCTGGTGCGGGGCCACAGAGTGATCCCTGCTGCTCTGAAGGCCTTCCGCAGGCTGGTGAACGCCCAGGGGCAGCTGCGGGTGCCTGTGGTCTTTGTCACGAATGCTGGGAACATCTTACAACATTGCAAAGCCCAGGAGCTGTCAGCCCTGCTGGGCTTCAAGGTAAGGAGACAGCTGGAGGCATGGAAGCTCAAGGATTTGGTTCCCAGCAGAACCCTCACTCCAAACCTTTTTCCCTGGGGTGGAGTACAGTACTGAGAAGCCCAAGGGCGTGGCCCATTGGTCCAGAACAAATCTTTCCATTCTGCTGGAAAACTAGCTTGAAGTTCAAGCCCAGCTTCACAAGTAGAGCTTCATCAGCAGGGTTCTTTTTGTGTACATGTACATGTTGAATACATGGAGTTGGCAGTTCAACCTACTGTCTTTGTACCCATTTCTCTTCTTCTGGGCACCAGGGTTGTGTCTTTTGAATTGTCAGCCCCTAGAAAGCAAGCGTTGCATTTTTCTTTTTAAAAAAAATATGTTTCTTATTGATTTTTCAGAGAGGAGAAGGGAGAGAGAGAAACATCACTGAGAGAGAAACATCCATCGGCTGCCTCCTGCATGCCCCCCACTGGGGATCAAGCCCACAACCTGGGCATGTGCCCTGACCAGGAATTGAACCAGCAACCTCTTGGTGCATGGGACAACACTCAACCACTGAGCCACACTGGCTGGGGCAAGGTTGCATTTTTCTAAATCTCTGTATACCAGGTGGGACTCTGAAGTAGCGGCCTTTGTTTCTTATAAATAAGATGCACACTGTTATACCCTATGCCCAGGAATGTTAACTACCCCGTTGTTAACTACTCCGTTGACTTTTAAATTTTTCATTGTTATCACTTATAGGTTGCCCTGCCCCTGAACCACAGCTGTCAGCCCCGGAGGCCTATTCTGTTTGCTTGACAAACAGGAGACCCCTGGGCAACTGTTAGATATGGATCTTGAGAAATATTAAGCAAACTACTGCTAACCGCTGATACCTGCTTCTGTGAATGCTGCTTGCTTGCTCTTCCCACGTAGACAGACTATAAAAGGCTGCCATTTTAGAGGCTCGGGGCTGCAGTTCTCCTCTGAGTAGGTTGGCTGCAGTCCCTGCGCAGGTTAATAAAGCTCCTAAAACTTACAATTTTGGTGTCTGAGTGAGGTTGATCTACTGGGTTACAACAACGCGTGTGAATGAGTGCTGTCCCCCAAAAGCAGTTCCTCTTCACCCACTTACAACTCCACATGTATCTCACATTGACACACTCATTCTTTTTAAAAAAATATGTTTTCATTGGCCCTGGCCGATTTGGCCCAGCGGTTAGAGCGTTGGCCTGTGGACCAGAGAGTCCTGGGATCGGTTCCTGCTAAGGGCACATACCTTGATTGCAGTTTGTTCCCCGCCCTGGTTGGGATCGTGTGGGTGGCAACCACTCGATGTGTCTCTCTCACGTCGATGTTTCTCTCTCTCTCTTCCTCCCTCTCTCCCTCCCGCTCTATCTGAAGATAAGTGCAAAAATGTCCTCAGGTGAGGATAAAAAAAATAAATAAATAAAATATGTTTTCATTGATTTTTTTTTTAGAAAGAGGAAGGGAGACATAGGTAGAAACATCGATTGGCTACTGGGATTAGGCCCACAACCCAGGCATGTGCCCTGACTGGGAATTGAACCGGAACCTCTCAGTCCATGGGACGATGCTCAGTCCACTGAGCCACACCGGCTGGGTGATACACTCTTTGTTGAGGATGAATATAGTTTGGGGAAAGAATATTTGGAACCGAGAAAGTAAATGAAATGCTTAAGGATGAATGCAGAGAGTAAAGGCATAAAACTGTTCCCTTCTGTGGTTTTCAGAGTGGGTTTCAAAAACTCTCTGAGAAAGGGCTGCATTGTTGTAATTAGTATAAATGTTAAAAAGCTAAGTCTTTAAGGAGGACTGAATTGAAAGTCCGAGTTAGAGGCAGAGCTGTGCGGCAGTGACAGAGAACCCTGTGCTTTCCAGGTGGAGCTGAGCAGTAGGAGTGCCGAGCTCAGTGCCCACCCCGATGGAGGTCCTGCTTGCTTGTTTTGTGTGGCAAGAGCTAAATTAGACTGCTGGTTCTCACACCTGTTTGGATCATTTTTTAGGAGCTAGGAGGGGGGCTTTTCTCCCCCTCTTCTTTTTCTGGGCAGTCGAAAGAAGCTGCCATTTATCTCCCATTCTTTTCCCTCAACTATGTGTCTTTCTGTTCTCCCTGTCTCTTGGCTCTCCCTGCAGGTGGAGCCAGATCAAGTTATTCTCTCTCACAGCCCCATGAAGCTCTTCTCACAATACCACGGAAAGCGGATGCTGGTGTCTGGGCAGGGACCCCTGGTGGAAAATGCCCAAGAGTATCCTTTTGGTGCTCCTAGCTCTGGCTGAAAAGGAAGGGGCAGGACTGGGGCCTTTCCTCCCACGGCTGAGTGGGGACCATGACGCCCGTGCTGGACGCAGGGTGCCCGGCCTCACCAGGGGTGTGGCTGGCTCTTGATGGAGGGGGGACAGCGCCTAGGTGTGGCCAATCCTAGCACCTGGTGGTTTCCAAAAGCCAGCCCACTGCATCAGAACCTTCTGGGGAGCTTAAAATACAGATTCCTGGAGAGTTTTGTGTCACTAGCTCTGAGATAAAAATCAGCAATCTGTGTTTTGAAAAAGGAAGCTAGGTGATTCTGTAATTAGGTTTGGAAACCACTGCTCTGAGGGCTGCTGTTCATGGTGCTCAGTCAACTTGTCTGCAGTGTTAATTAAGTCTGTGCATTCATCCTGTGGGCTGTGTGCGCATTCCAAAGGCAGGGGATGTCCTTGTTCTTGAGCAGCTAGTTTATCTGTTCCTCCTGCAGACCCTGCCTAGCACCCCTGTGTCCAGTGCTGTGTGTAGGCTCTGAGGGGGCCAGGGCCGGGGGACTGTGGGATTGCGAATTAATCCAGGGGCTCATACATGAGGCAGGAATAACATACCCCCACACAATAAAGGAATATTTCAGATGGCCTGGGATTGAAGGCTTAGAAGAGCAGTATGGGTTCTGAGTGTCACGCGTGTCAAGGGGACAGGAACATCCTTGTGGCGTCATGGGGGCATGGCTGTGCCGCAGGAGAGGTTCCGGCTACGTGCAGGGCAGTAGCTAAGGAGGCTGGGAAGAGAAGGGATGGCGAGGGTCCTGAAGCAGAAGATTGGAATGGGACAGGGTGGAAATGAGGACGGGGAGGGTGGTGCTGGGGAGGAAACTGCGAAAGTAAGCGCAGGAAGGAAGCGAGTTTGTCATGAGGGCAGTAGGGAGTCTGTAGGTTTATTGCCGATGGAGTCATCTCATGGAAACATCATTTTTGGAAACTTTATTTTGAGAGTAATCTGAAACCATGTCTAGTTAAGCTCACAAGTGGGAATTAAGGACAGGAAAATGGAGGCTAGAGCAGCTTACCTCTCCCCATGGCCTCCCCGTCCTGGTGGGTCCAGTTCCTCTTAAAGCTTCAGTTCAAGTCTGACTTCTCTGGACCCTCTGCCCAGCTACCCAGGCCAGTGAGCAGTCTCCTCTTCTGAACTTCTAGGCACACAGTGGCGGCACTTCACAGAGTGCTGGATGCGAGGGACTTTGGGCAGGGGTAAGCCCCCTGAGGACAGAGGCTCTTGTATGACTTGTGCCCTGGCATTGCCCAGTGTAGGGTCTGGCACCTAGAGTGTGCCCAGTGCCCAGTGGTATGGCCGTGGAAGGGCAGCCGGCAGTTGCCTGTGCACGCGTGGCCTACCTGGCAGCACCATGGTGTCAGCCCTGTGGGGCTCCGTCTGGGCTCATTGGTTCACTCCTGTCTGGTGATTGGGTAGACTAGTTTGATCAGGAGTGGGTTGGTTCCCTTCCTTTAAAGGCATCTTCCCCCCAGAACTGTCCAGCTTTGTTTCCTGAACTCACTGTAGACTGGGCTTCAAGAATGTGGTTTCTGTGGACGAGCTGCGGGTGGCCTTCCCTGTGCTTGACATGGTGGATCTCCAGCGGCGGCCGAAGACCACGGTAATAAGGAGAACACGCCTGGGGTTTCGTGTTTAATTATGTCCTCTTGTTCCTCCATGGGCTCCTCTTGCTGGTCTTGCAACCCATGCCCCTTAGAGCTGCAGTTTGTCCATGTTCCCCGCGCTGCCTTCTTGGAGAGGCACATCTGGCTGAGGTTTTGTTCCCCAGATATACAGAATGGCCGAGAGGAGTCACGCAGTTCTAAGGGCCTTCCTTTCTGTGCTGTTGGTGATTAACTGAGAACCTGTTAGAGCCCTAGCATCTCCTCCAGTTAGTAGCTTTGTATTTTACCAGCATTGCCTGGGAGAATCCTTAACCTTTGCGAAATTCTTCATTGCTCTACTTTATGCTGAGGCAGTTTCCTTCTGAGAAGCAGCAGCTTATAAAGGTAACTGGCAGTTCTGAGAGTCTGCTGTGTTACCTTTGGAATCAGCTGATATTTGAACCACTGGTTTGATTTTGTATCTTTTCTGATCAGTAGTCACAGGGCCTCTCATTGATCCTCTGTACTATAGAGGATCGACCTGTGGCTCGCGACCCCTTTGGGGGTCGAACGACCCTTTCACAGGGGTCGCCTAGGACATAACAGTAGCAAAATTACAGTTATGATGTAGCAATGAAAATAATTTTATGGTTGGGGGTCACCACAACATGAGGAACTGTATTAAAGGGTCACGGCATTAGGAAGGTTGAGAACCACTGTGCTATAGGGTGTGACTGCCCCGGCCCTCTTTTCTGTGTCAACTCTATATACTTATATCATGTAGCATATATTTTAAGTCAGACAACTATCAAAATGTGATGAAATGTGTTATGAATGGATAAGCTCATTCACTTCTATAGCTTTAGTCCCTCCTCCAGGCTTTCCGATTAAAGTAGGGCACGCCATTGCCTTGGAGAGCTTTCATCTGGGACCATGCAACTGCGTGCAGAGCCAGAATGTCAGAGCTGGAACAGATCTTGGAACAGCTCAGAGATGGCCTCACACAGGGGAAGTGACTCACTGCAGGTCGCACAGCTGGTTAGTGGTAGAGGCAAGACCGGGACAGTCGGGAGAGAGTGGAGGCAGCTGGCAGCCTGGAAGCTCCTGCCTCCTCATCTGACATCAGGAGACATGGTCTCACACCCTGACGGCCTCCTCCTCCGCAGGCTCACCTTCCTCTGTAGCTACCTGATTCTAGCCTCTTGCTTGACCCCTATCTTGCTTCCTGTCCTTGCTGGAGAAAGAACGCTAACCAGCCTTTCCTCCTAGCTGGCTTTTCTATGTGGTATCCCTCTAACTGTTCTGTGTCCAGCCTGGTCATTCTCTCTTCACCTTCCTTCACGAATCTTCTTCCTCAGTCCTATTTGGCTTTTCCTCAGCTTGGGCTAGACCCTGGGGTGGTCTTCGATCCTGTCTGGAATGTGTCTTTCCTCCTAACCCACCCTGGAAACCAGTGTGCGTCGTCCAGTAGTAGGAAGTGGTCGTTGCATTGATGGGCTTTTTCTTTGTGTCTTGGCAGCCCCTTCCAAGGAACGGCTTCCCCACCATTGAAGGTAATGAGGCCCCTCCTTGTGTGGGCCGGGTCTGGGTTATTCCTTCTCCTTTCAGGCCCTCCAGGCTGCTGTAGCCAGGGGACGTTGAGCATTAGGGCCCCTAGGCTCTGGTTTTGGCTCTGCCACTCGCCACCTCTGAGATGTTTGTTATTCATCTTTCCTTCCCCAAATCACTTGCCTTCTTATTCCAGAAAACTCGTAAGCTTAGAAAATCTTAGAGTAGGAAGGTACCTAGTGGTAATCTAGTCCAGTGTTCCTTAGCCCCATTAAACCCAGTTCTCTCCTGTATAACAAAAATATTGTAGTGTCTCCTTTACTGACCTGAAATGAGATTCATAGACAATATATCTTTCTCTATACATATGTTAAAAATGAATTAGTGTAATATAACCATAATAGGAGAAATAAAAGGAAACAATTTTAGTAAGATAATATGTATTTCAATATGTAATAATTATTCAAAAAGACATAATGAAGTAGTAAAATGATTGAACCAAATGTAGAATCACCGTGAATGTTACAGCTACAAATGCAGACTGATACATGTTTATAGGTGTGATATAGGTGTGTTTATTGGTGACTCAGAAATTAGGGGCAGTATTGTCATTGGTGAGGTGATTTTGCAAAATAGGGACTAAACTCTTGGTAAAATTTAGAAGAAAATAAAGTGCAGTCTTCTCTTGACTTATGTTATAGTTATATTTTTTTGTTTTTTGAAAAATCAGTTTATTAAAACTACCAGAACAGCCCAGCTAGTGTGGCTCAGTTGGTTGAGCATTGTCCCATACACCAGCAGGTTGCTGGTTCGATTCCCCGTCAGGGTACATGCCCAGGTTGCAGGTTTGATCCCCGGTAGGGGGAGTGCAGAGGCAGCTGGTCCATGTTTCTCTCTCATCAATGTTTTTCTCGCTCTTCCTTCCTCTCTCTGAAATCAATTATATATATATAAAAAACAAAACAAGAACTACCAAAAAGTACTTTGAGTTTATATGTGGAATGGAATTAGAGTTTAGGCTCAATTAGTTATAAACGGGTTGTTCCCCTACATGAATACCAGATGGGACATTCAAATGTTGAAACACATTGGCAGTTTTTGATTGAGCAGGACTGTCCTGAGTATCTGGCATCCCTAGCCCCCTCCCATAGTCCTCAGCACTAAGTATCAGTCATTGTGATGATCAGAATACATCCTCCAGCTTCTAGAACCTCCTTAGGGGCAGTGCTTCAGTTTGCTGGTCTTGTAGCTGATGTTGCAGCTTCCATGTGCTGAGCGCTGTGTCCAGCACGGGTTAAGTGCTTTATTTATTATATCTCATTTTTATTCTCATAACAATAGTTGGTGGAGTTATTTTGTAGTTGAAGAAGCTGAGGCTTAGAGAAGGTGAATAACTTGCCCACAGCTGGAGGAGAGTTGGCACAGTCAGCCTTGGAATTCAGGTTTCTCTCACTCTGCATCCCGCTCTCCTAGCTGTTAGGTTTATTGGCTCCTGGGGCTCAGAGAGAAGTGGCTGAGAAAGGTGAGCACTTTGCCAAAGTACCTGTGGGTGAAGTGGTGCGGAGAGTATCAGTCAGCAGGAGGAAGTGGGCCTGAGACTTGCTGTTGCTTGTCTTGTTTTTAACTTCTGTGAAGTATGGTGGACACAGTGACAGTGGGAGCCCTGAGGAGGTGCCTTCCTGGGCCCTGGGCTTTGCTCACCTGGGTGAACAGGTGAGTGGCTCTTTCAAGGCTGTTCAGGGAACCATGCCCTTGCCAGGGTGAGTGTACGGTGGGGGAAGAGTTTGTGGTTGAGTGGCCTCAGCTGGCCTCTGCTGGTTTTCTGAGGGCCTTCCTCCTGCCCGCCACAAAGGCAGGCTGAGGGCCTGCACCCTGACCCTGTGCCTTTGCTCTTTAAAGGTGTGCTTCTTCTTGGGGAGCCAGTACGCTGGGAAACAAGCCTGCAGCTGATCATAGACGTCCTGCTCAGCAATGGGAACCCTGGGACTGGTGTGGCGACGGCCCCCTATCCCCATCTCCCTGTCCTGGCCAGTAACATGGATCTTCTCTGGATGGCTGAAGCCCGGATGCCCAGGTGAGGACATCATCTCTGGCCTTGACCCTGGTGGCCCGTTTCCAGCAGTGGCCTGAGCAGTCCTGCTGACAGATGCTCTGGACCTTCAGACCTGCACCTGCTAGGCCCTGTGGCTGTCACAGTAACTTGACCCTCTGGGAGGGGTTTCAAGAGTCACTTCCATACTAATTATTAAATGAGAACTGCGGCTTACTGAGCACTGAAGATGTATTGAGGTGATTTTTAACAAACAACCCTTGCCCTCCAGGATGTTAACAGAAAATGTTCTTCTTGACAAGAGGAACCCAAACAGTCAGCTTCTGAGATGTATCAATGCGAATTATTCAGTTGCCCTTCCTTCCTTGCCTTCACCCTGTAGCATTGATTCTTTCACATCTCTGTTTCCTTTTGCCCTTACGTAGGAGCAGGGGAAAGAAAGAATTGTTCTGATGTGTGTACAGACCAGAGGACCGGGACCCAGTGGATTAAGTGACTTTCTCAAAGGCCCGGGGGTTGTGAGCAGCCTCACATACTCCCTGCACGACTGTGTAGAGCTTATCTTCCTGTCCTTTTCTGAGGTTGAGCACAGTATAGGCAGCCCTTTTTCTGGCCTTGGAAGTGCCTTACTGGAAGGGCAGCTGACGGCTGCTTGTACTGTTTGGCTGCTCTTATCTGCAAGGCCAAAGTCTAGAGTTTTCTCCCTGCCAGTGACTCCCGGTGAGCTGGGTGAGTGGCCCATCATTGCTTCAAGTCACGCCACTCAGTAGCCCCTAAGAGATAGGGATTACAGTGTTCTCTCTTGTTACTTTTCAAGTATTTTTCTGTAGCTTGAGGTTAGGTATTTTTTCTGAGGTATTCTTCCTAGAGTTAGGGTATCTGACTCTAGGTGAAGGGGGTTTGGTTATATAGGCTGTGAACTGAACAGTAAGGGGCAGATTTCAATTTATAAACCAGTTTGAGTTTAATCTTTCATTCAGTAATTTAAAAATTGAAAATAGAATTTATTATGTAAATATATGACACAAATATAACTTCAGGATTTTGTGCAGTATCAGTTCATATTTGGTTTAGTGGCGAAGGATGAAAACCCAAAACAAAAATATCTTAAAGAAGATAGAAGTTTCTTTCTCAGGTGAAATAAGTTGGGTAGGAAGTCCATGTGTTGTACGGAAGCTGCACCTGTCAGGGACCTAGGCACCTGTCTTCCTGCTGTGCAATCCTTAGCCCTTTGCCACATAATCCAAATGGCTGCCTGCACGTCAGCCATCGTGCCAGCTTTCCAGGCAGCAGGGAGGGACAGAGGGTGGAGAGGAGCGTTGCCTCCCTGATTTAGGGACACTTCCTAGACGTTCAGCCCAGCACTTCTACTTTCACTGACTCTTTGGCGATGGTGCAGTCACAGGGCCACACACCCAGTGCAGAGGGGAGAGGGAATGTTGTTTTTACACTTGCTAGCACTGTGCTCAGCTGAAAATTGGCAGAGTTTGAACTTTCTGCAGTCCTCATGTCCTGGGGTATAATCCTAGCGCTGCCCCCTTAATCTCTTTATGCCTGTTTCCTCACTAATAAAATGAGAACAGGCATCCGATAGGGTTTTTCTGAGAATTAAATGTGATATGCATCTCCAATGTTAGAACAGTGCTCAATAAATGTTATTAGATAACAGCAGGTCATAAATGAAAGCAATGAATGTAGTTCTTACTAGAAGTAATTTCATTCTGACCTGTCACCACTGGGGGAGCGAAAGCCCAAGGAGGGACGACCGAGCTGCTGAGCCGTCTTCTCTGGCAGGTTTGGCCATGGCACCTTCCTGCTGTGCCTGGAAACCATTTACCGCAAAGTGACAGGCAGAGAGCTGCAGTACAAGGGCCTGATGGGCAAGCCCAGCATCCTCACTTACCAGTATGCGGAGGAACTCATCAGGCAGCAGGCAGAGAGGCGGGGCTGGGCCGCCCCCATCCAGAGGCTCTATGCTGTAGGGTAAGCTCCAGCCATCTCCTGGCCCTTTCACAGCTTCCCCTTCCCTCTCTCCCTAGCCCTCTCATCCGTCTTGTTGCCCTGTGTTTAATGGACACCCCTTGCCCCATGATTCCCTCTGCTCTCTGCACCTTACAACACTGAACTTGGGTTTTCTCCTCTTTTCTTTTCCGGTATGGCTGTGCCCCTGCCAGTGATAACCCTATGTCTGATGTCTACGGTGCCAACCTGTTCCACCAGTACCTGCAGATGGCGAAGCGTGAAGGGGCAGAGGAGCTGCGGGCCAGTGGTCTGTGGAAGCAGCGGCCCTCAGCAGCCCAGAGCTGTGCCTCCATCCTGGTGTGCACTGGCGTGTACAGTCCCACGGCGTTGGGGTCCACAGAGCCTGTGCAGGGAGGAGAGGAGCCTCCCTTCCATGGGCACCGGGACTTCGGCTTCAGTCCAGGGCTCATGGAGGCGTCCCACGTCGTGAATGATGTGGATGAGGCTGTGCAGCTGGTTCTCCACAAGGAGGGTTGGGCTTTGTAGTGAGGACTGTGTTCGAGGCGGGGGGAGAGGGCGCCTGGAGCTGTGGGTGAGTCCCATTTGCTGGCTTCTGGCCTGGATCACAGGGCGTCATGTCAGGGCCTGCTCCCCATGATGCTCTTCCCACCGCCCCACAGATGTGACACTACTGGGTATTGGGAAGAAGACACTGGCTTTTTCCACTGCTGGGCAGTAGCCACAGAATTGTACCCTGGGTAGCATTATGGGTAGAAGTATCAGGATTTTCTGGGTCCAATTCCTGTGTGCTTCTCCTGGCAGTCTGCCCTCAGCCCAGTCCCTTTACCTCTGTGCCTCGGTTTCCTCATCTCAGTAGGGACTTCTGGGAGAAGGGGAGACAATATGGAGCACCGTGGAGTGTCTGCAGGGCCTCCGCCTGAGCTCAGGGAACCGTGTGCCCGCAAGGTGTCTGACACTCAGAGCTGCCTTATACTGTGTCCCAGCTTACTGCCCAGAGGCTTCTGAGCTTATTTTTAAAAATTAAATAATCATAATAAATATCATTATGCCATCTCTTATGAAGCTCTATCTGGAATGTACTTCAGAGTCCTGTGGGGGAAGGCTAGTGGGTGAGGGGTGTGAGTGACCTGGAGGCAACGAGATCGGTCGCCTATCACTCCCAGAGGGAATCAGTGCCTCATTTCCACCCTTGTTCCCTCTCACCCTCGTCTGGGCTGTGCAGCAGGTCTGTTCAGGAATGAGTTATGCCCAGGCTTTGGCATACGCTTAGCAGCTTCCCTGGTAAGGAAAAGAAAAAGAATCTTGCCTATGGTTTGTTCTAAAGGAAGGAGCGTTTCCCACAGTGATTCCAGAGTGTGTGTTTCCTTATCCTCCCTTAGGACCATCCAGTCCCCTTTCCACCGTCTATCACCCATGAGCATTCGCCAAACCCCAAGGCAGTTCTTGCCCTCATCTTTCTGCAGCTGTCCTTTGCTGTGACACAAGCGATTACTCCTTCCCCCTTCTCAAAGCACTAGATACCTGGTCTTCATTTCGAGTGGAGGGAGCAAAGGAGGTCAAGAAAGTGGCCAGTGAAATAGGAGGTAACTTGAGATCTGGTGTCTTGGAGGCTGAATGAAGAACGTATTTAATGAAGGAGGTAGTGATGAATTGTGCTCACTCTAAGTATCAGAGCTTAACCCTGTCCAACACCAAGCGTAGCCAGACCCTACTCTAGCACCCAAATGATCTGGTCCCGCTGCTGTCCCCCCGCTGCGGACAGGGGCAGCTCTTCCTTCTTGTTGTGTCATGGAGGCTTGGGCTCAGCCTTGTCTTCTCTTTCTCTCCCATTTCCCATGTCTAGTCCATCAGCAGATCCTGTCAGCGTTGCCTTCAGAATGGATCCAGTGTGTGAGCACTTTCCGACTTACAATACCACCGTGGTCTGGGCCGGGGTGCAGCAGCCTCATATCTGGCCTCCCTGTCTCACCTCTTCACTTCCTCCCCACTGTTCTCCACTCACTGGCCCAGAGTCAGATCATAAGTTTGATCTGTTCTCTGATCAAACCCTCCTGTGACTTCTTGGCTCACTCAGAATACAAGCCCCAGTTCCTTACCATGGCACAAATCCTGTCCCACCACTTCCCTTCGATCATCTCATAGCAGCCCACTGGCTGCCTGCCGGCTGGCACACCCTCCACACCCCCACCTCCGTGGCTCTGCACTGCTGTTCCCTCTGCCCGTTTCCAGTGTCCGAAACGCTCCTTCATCCCCCTTTTCTCATCACTCCTTAAAGATGGGGGAAAAAGATGGTGGAAGAGACTCCCTCAACTTCTATTGAAACGTTCCTCTTATCCTGCTTAACTTTCCCTATTCCTTATCACCTCATGACTTATATTTACTCCTTATTCTGTCTTCTAAAATATAAGCTCCATGGACTTTGTCCGCACTGATTCACTCGTGTATTCCCACACCTACATGCTTGGCGATGGGTAGGGTTACAGACCCTGTACGTCCTATAGGGTCCTTAGAGACAAACATGACTTTCTTTCCTTTCTTCTCTCTTGGGGAATATAACAAAAGTGAAAGACTGCGGGCCTTGGAGTCAGACCGGCCTGAAATCAAATCCCAGGTCTGTCGCTCATTAGCCAGATGGTCTTAGGCAGTTTCCTTCACTTCTCCAAGTTATTTTCTCATCTGGAAAATTGGCAGTATGTATTTCATAAATAAGCTATTTTAAGTACAGTACTATGTCATTTAGGATTCTGTTCAGCTGCATGTTACAGAAATCTGACTACAGTGGCTTGAAAAAAATAGGTGGTTATTTTTTTAAACAACAGGAAGTTCAGAGGTAGGCATTTCAGGCTGGGGAAATAGCTCAGGGGTTTCATGAAAAACTCAGGTGCTGCCCTGGCTGGTTTGGCTCAGTAGTTAGAGTGTCAGCCTGTGGACTGAAGGGTCGAGGGTTCGATTCCCGGTTGAGGGCACATGCCTGGGTTGCAAGTTTGATTCCCAGCCCTGGTTGGGGTCATGTGGGAGGCAACCAATCATTGTGTCTCACATCTATGTTTCTCTCTCCCCTCCCCCCCCTCCCTTCCTGCCTCCCTCCCTCTCATTCTGTCTAAAAATCAATGGAAAAACATCCTCGGTGAGTGTTAACAACAGCAACACTCAGGTGCTTGCCCACCATCCTTAGTGTGTGTGGCTTGTCCAGTTGCAAGACGTACCGGTACACTTTCAGGCCTCGCCATATTCCAAGGAGAAGGAAAGGGCAGAGATCTTTTAAAGAACTTTCCCAGAAGTTCCACCTTCAGACTTGCAGTTCTGTGTGACTGGCTTCAGCTGGGTCACACAGGCACCATGGCCGCTGGGAGGCAGGGGTGTGGCACGCTGTTGCTCAGACAGAATCAGGGTCTGTTAGGGATGCTGGCGGAGTGAGTGTTGGATGGGCAGCTTGCGGGCAGTTCCAGGGCCTGGGACCCAGGAGGCATTTCACTGTGATCACTCCTTCAGGAGCGCTAAGGAAACCTGTGCAGCCCTGACTTCCGAAGCACCTTGTCTGTTATCTGAACCACTGGGCTGGGTAATAGTTGCCAGCTTACATTTGGTTATTAGGTAACCTTTTCCAAAGCATTTTATTTTTTTATTTTCTTATCCTTACCTGAGGACATTTTTGCATTTATCTTCAGAGTGGGAGGAAGAGAGGGAGGAAGAGAGAGAGAGAAACATCGATGTGAGAGACACACATTGACCAGTTGCCACCCACATGACCCCAACTGGGGCTGGAGATGAACTGCACCCGAGGTACATGCCCTTAGCGAGAACTGAACCCGGGTCTCTCTGGTCCGCAGGCCAACGCTGTAACCGCTGAGCCAAACCGACCAGGGCTCCAAAGCATTTTGAAACAGACATTCATACTTTGTTAGAGCCTCACAAAACCCCTAGTGGAGAGACAATTCTAATCTATCCATTTTTGTAAATGAGGGCATCAAGGCAGAGATCATTCATCTTAGAAACATTTATTGAAGATCTATGTGCCAAGTACCATTCCAGATGCCATAGCAGTGACCAATCATTGGCAACAATGACTGCCCTCGTGGAGGTCACCTTTCAGTGACCATGTGTCCAAAGTCAGTAAATGAAGGGGCTAGGCCTGAAGTTGGGTCTCTCAACTGATCCCAGGGTTCTCCCTGAGATATGCACCAAAGACCCTCCCATCCTTAACCCTTCCACTGCCCTTCCTCCAAGCATCACTTTATGCCTTGAAGCAGCTGCTGTTGTGGATAGAGAGCAGGTAAGCTCTCCGTGGGCCAGACAGGTTGAGCATACCACATGGAATGACAGGTGAGTGCACAGGTGGGGTGGGAAATAGAGCCAAGTGTGGCTACTTAGAAGTCTTGCAGAGTTGAGAGCCCTTAGCTCCAGATTGAAGTGATGGAAGACAGCATCTCTGTCTGCCTCTGGCTCTGTCTCTGTGGCTGGTAGTTGTTTTGGCTCTGTGGCCATCTCTCTCCCTTTCTTTTTTGGGTTTCCTAAAGATGCCGGAAGCTCTTTCAAATCCATGTCAGAAGGAAAGGCCAGCCACTCAGCTCCAATGCAGTCTTGTCTGTTAGGAGCTTTGTGTGAACCTGTGGAACCAAGACTCAACCACTTCATTAGCTCAGCCTGAAACTGAATGAAAATGTTACCTTTCTGTGTTTTGATAGAGCCAAGTGAATAAAAAAGCAAAAGACTTTGTAAGTCAATTTGACCAGGAAGCAAGCTCATATTTATAATAAAATTATTAACCTGGAAGAAAACTATACCATCAGGCAGTCACATTGAACAGAGAATCACCTTGGGCTTGGTGTTCCCCTTGGTGGCAGCGGTTTGTGGCCTCCTGAGAACCCCTCTCGGCTGTCCGAGGCAGGTACAGTGAGCAAACTGGTAATCCAGATTCCCAGCAGAGCTAAGGTTGCTGTAGCAACTGGATTCTGCCTTGAGGGTGGAATTTTAAAATATCTCAGCTATAGTAGTTATTTTATTGCCCAATCACTCTGTCACTTCCCCAGTGCTGTGTGGTGCTGCGGAGGCTGGGCCATACTGGGACACCTGTTTCTCTGTTTGGGGCTCTTGGCAGCTTTTTCAGGGTTTGGAGGTGTGAGAATTGTCTTGGTATAAACTGCTGGGGAGTTGACAGAGCTTCATCTTTTGCTTCCAGGCTCCTTTAGCACTTGGTTCCAAAAAGCTTATGCCATCTTTTTCTTTTCTGGGAGGTAGAGAAGAGGGGTCTAGCTTGAAACCCTCCCTCTCTCCTCCCACTTTAAATTGAGCCTTCTTGCTTATACTCTACCAGAGCAGCCTTAGCATTCCTGGGACCTCTCTTTGGAGAGGGGAGAGGCACGTTCTTCTTGTCTGCATTTTCTTTGGTCTTTCTAACTTCTGCTTTTGGCTTCATTGATTCACTCTACAAATGACTACTGAACACCTACTAAGCCCCAGGATAAGAAATGAGAAACTGACCTTGTCTTGGAGGAGTTTATAATATAGTCTCTTGACCCTGAATTGGCCCTATCAGATTTCAAACATTTTTTATAAAGTTACAGTAATTTAGTGTTCTATTGGCAGAGGGAAGAATACAAACCATGGGAAAAAATAGCACCCAGAAACACATATATGAAATATATAAAAATATGACTTACTAAAATGTTTATTTCTTGCTCATTTCATAGTCTGATGTGTATAGGTGGCTATTCTCAGCCTTTCCCCTCCAGGTGATGATTCAGGGATCCAGGCACCTTCCATTATGTGGTGCTGTCATCCTCAGCACGTGGTCCCAAAGGTCTCTGTGGAAGAGGGAGAGTGAATGGATGACTGTGAAACGATTCATGGCCAGACCTGGTAGGGGTGTACATCACTTTGTCCATATCCACTGGCCAGCCTCATGGTTCTAGGGCAACTCCTGAGAGAATGGGAAATGTGGTCTTCCTCTATGCCTAGGAAAAGGAAACGGGATCAGTTGGCATCTAGCCTGTCTATTGTCATAATACAATTTACTAGGATAAAGAAATTTTGTTTTGCTTAGTTTTTGTTTATTTAGTTTTTTATGAAGAGATCAAGGTGAATTAAAAATGTGTATTAGAATTGTTATTTTTTTGTACAATTATATCTTCTCTTTAATCTGTATATTTTTATTTTTTAAAATGTATCTTTATTATTGAAATTATTAAAAATGTCCCCCCTTTTCTCCCTATTGACCCCCTCTCCACCTCACTCCTGCTCCCTGCTCCCCAGGCTTTCACACACTATTGTTTGTGTCCATGGGTTATGCATACTTGAATATAAGTTCTTTGGTTAATCTCTTCCCACCCTATCCCTCTGAGATTTGTCAGTCTGTTCCATGCTTCCATGTCTCTAGATCTATTTTGTTTGTCAGTTTATTTTGTTTATTAGATTCCACATATAAGTGAGATCATGTGATTCTTGTCTTTCTCTGACTGGCTTATTTTGCTTAGCAGCATACTCTCCAGGTCCCTCCATGCTGTCTCAAAGGGTAAGACATCCTTTTTTTTTTTAATCCTCACCCGAGGATATTTTTCCATTGATTTTCAGACAGAGTGGGAGGGAGGGAGAAAGAGAGGGAGAGAGAGAAAGAAACATTGATGTGTGAGAGTCACATTGATTGGTTACCTCCTGCATGACTCCATCCAGGGCTGGGGATTGAACCGCAACCGAGGTATGTGCCCTTGACCGGAATCGAACCCGCCACTCTTTAGTCTGCGGGCTGACACTCTAACTGCTGAGCCAAACCTGCCAGGGTGAGATCTTTCTTTTTTACAGCATAGTATTCAATTGTGTAAATGTACAGCTTTTTTTATCCACTCATCTACTAATGGGCACTTGGGCTGTTTCCAGATCTTAGCTTTTGTAAATAGTGCTGCTATGAACATAGGGGTGCATATATTCTTTCTGATTGGTGTCTCAGGCTTCTTAGGATATATTCCTAGAAGTGGGATCATTGGGTCAAACAGCAGTTCCATTTTTTATTTTTTGAGGAAACACCATAGTGGTTTTTCATAGTGGTTGCACCAGTCTGTGTTCCCACCAGCAGTGTACTAGAGTCCCCTTTTCTTCACATCCTCGCCAGCACTTGTTTGTTGATTGTTGATGGCAGCCATTTTGGCAGGTGAGAGTTGATACCTGATTGTCTTTTTAATTTGCATCTTGTCTTTTTTTGTTTTGTTTTTTGTTAATCCTCACCTGAGGATATTTTTCCATTGATTTTCTTTAGAGAGAGTGGAAGGGAGGGAAGGAGAGAGAGAGAGAGAGAGAGAGAGAGAAACATCGGTGTAAGAGAGACACATCGATTGGTTGCCTGCCTCCCACATGACTTTTACTGGGGCTGGGGATTGAACCTGCAACCCATGTATATGCCCTTGACCAGGAATTGAACCCTCGACCCTTCAGTCTGTGGGCTGATGCTCTAACCGCTGAGCCAAACCAGCCAGTGTGCATCTTGTCTTTACTCCATTGTATGCTCTTGCCTCCTTTGTCAAATATTAATTGATTGTAATGGCTTGGGTCAATTTATGGCTTTTCTGTTCTGGTCCATTGATCTGTATGCCAGTACCAGGCTGTTTAGATTACAGTGGCTTTGTTATAGTTTGAGATCTGATATTGTGATCCCTTCAACTTTGTTCTTCTTTCTCAAGATTTCTGATTTTTCCTGATTCAGTTTTGGAAGATTGTATGTTTCTAGGAATTTGTTCATTTCTCCCAGGTTGTCCAATCTGATTGTTTGCCTCCCACACAGGGATAAAACCTGCAACCCAGGCACGTACCTTTGACTGGGAATCGAACCTGTGACTCTCCGGTCCATGGGCCAACACTCTAACTACTGAGCCAAACTGGCCAGGAGTGTCCTCTGTTTTTCAGTTGTTTTGTCTTTTTGGTTCTCTGATTGAGTGTTGTTTTTTTTTTCTACTCTGTCTTCTAATTCACTGATCTGATCCTTGGTTTCCTTTAATCTGCTGTTTATTCCTTCCAGTGTCTTCTTTATTTCTGCTATGTTATTCTTCATTTCTGACTGCTTGTTTTCCATAGTTTCTTATCTTTTTTCATGCTGTTGAATATTCTTATAATCATTGCTCTGAACTCTATATCTGATCAATTGCTTATCTCCATTTCATTTATCTCTTCTTCTGGAGAATTCTCTCTCTCTCTCTCTCTCTCTCTCTCTCTCTCTCTGTTTCATTTGGGGCTTGTTTCTTTGTCTCCCCATTTTGGCTACCTGTTTGGCCTTGTTTCTATGTATTAGATAGATCTACAACTTCTTGGTAGGGTGGCCTTATGTAGTAGATGACCTGTGGGACCTGGTGGTGCAGTCTCCCCGATCACTGGACCTGGGTGCTCTAATAATGTCCCTTGTGAGTGTTGTGTGGGCCCTCTTGTTCTACTGGAGTCTTGATTACTGTTGACCCATTTGTGCATGGGTGTGACCCTCAGGCTGGCTGACAGTGATGCTCAACCCCCAACACAGCATGCAGGCTGCTTTGCAGGTGTTCATCACATGAAGTGGAGTTTGCCTCAGCATGTGTTGGAGCCTGCCAATATCTCCTTATGGATATATTGCTTTTGAAGTTTATTGGATCTTGCTGTATTGTTGTCTGAAGCTGGCCAATAGATTTATTGGTTTGGGGCCTCTTCAGAGGGTTTCTGGTGCAGGCCAGTGCCAGACATTGTGACTGGCCTTTAGTGCCCTGTTTGGAGCTATCAGTGATACACAGCTAGTGGCTCCCTCTGCCGGGGCTGTGTGTGTATGGAAAGGACCAACTCGTTCACCAAAGTCTGCTTAGTAGCCCTGGGCCCAGGAACAGGTCAGGCAAAGACTCAAAGCACCCAGAGATCTGCCTCTACCTACTGGCTGACTGTTGGTCTCAGTCACTTAATATGCCTCTGGCTGTAGTCTTCAGCATGGCAAAAATTCCACAGAGTGGGATGAGAGGTTTTCCAATGGGTTGGGCTATTGCTTCCCCCCAGGTTAAAGCTGCATTGATGCTTAACGTCTGTCTGAGAAAGATGGCTTCTGCAGTGTTGGAGAATGACTCGGCTGCTGTCCTTTCAGTTCTCTCCCCAGCCTCCAATCCCAGACTCTCCTCATGCAGCTCTAGTCCACTCTGCCTTCCCTCTCCCAGAGCCCAAGGTGAGTAGCTATAAATGAAATTTAGTGTGTTGGCCCTTTAAGAGGTGCCTGTGTTTCTAGTTGTCTCTCTCTGCCAGACAGAACCTCTGGTGCTTTTCAAAACTAGATGTTTTGTGGGCACCTTTCCCAGATCTGTTACTCTGGGCTGGGGAGCCCAGCTTGGGGTTTAGACCCCAGACTTCTCAGGGGGCACCTCCTGCAGCTGAAATAACCTTCCAGCACTTCAGCTGCTGCCTTTGGGAACCCAGCCAGCTTTCTTGCACCTCTGCATTTCCTCCCAGTCTTGATGTGGCCTTCTCTTTATGTCCTTGGTTATAACAGTTCTTTCTAGCTAGTCCTCAGTTGGTTATTCAGGTTGATTTTTCTATACTTTAGTTGTAATTCCAGTTTGTTCTGGGGAGAAGATCAGTGTAGCTTCCACTTACTCTGCTGCCATCTTGGAATCTCTATTTTTTTTTTGGTATTTTCATCATCCCCTCTCCTTTGGCAACCATCAGCTTGTTCTGTATATCTGTGGGTCTGTTTCTGTTTTGTTTTGTTTATTCTTTTTTTTTTTTTAGATTTTCCACATGTAAGTGAAATCATATGGTATTTGTCTGTGTCTGTCTGACTTATTTCACTTAGTATAATACCCTCTAGGTCCATCCATGTTGTTGTAGATGGCAAGATTTCATTTTTTTTTTATTGCTGAATAATATTCTAGTGTGTGTGTGTGTATAATCTTTTTTTTTTTTTAAATCCTCACCCGAGGACATTTTTGTATTTATCTTCAGATAGAGGGGGAGGGAGAGAGGGAGAAAGAGAGAGAGAAACATCCACGTGAGAGAGACACATCGACTGGCTGCCACCCACAAGACCCCAACCGGGGCCGGGGACAAACTGCAACCCAGGTATGTGCCCTTAGTGGGAACCGAACCCAGGACTCTCTAGTCCGCGGGCCGACACTCTAACCGCTGAGCCAAACCGGCCAGGGCTGTGTGTATAATCTTTTAAAAAAATGTTTTATTTTAGAGAGAGAGGAAGTGAGAGGGAGAGAAAGAGAAACATTGATGAGAGAGACATTGTTCCGCTGCCTCCTGCACACCCCCTGCTGGGGATTGAGCCCACAACCTAGGCATGTGCCCTGTCCAGGAATCAAATCAGAAACCTCTTGGTGTATGGGACGATGCTCAACCAACTGAGCCACACAGACCAGGGCATACGTTATTTTTTTTATCCATTCATCTAATTTCTTAACTTTTATTTATTGATTTGATAGAGATGAAGGGAGCGAGATGAAGGGAGCAAGAAAGAAAGAGTGAGGGAGAAGAATCAATTTGTTGTTCCACTTAATTTTGAATTCATTGGTTGATTCTTGTATATGCTCTGAATGGGGATCAAACCCGTGACCTTGGCATACTGGGATGATGCTCTAACTAGCTGAGCTACCTGGCCAGGGCCTTCCATTCATCTATCGATGGACATATAGGTTGCTTCTATATCTTGGCTATTACTAGTAATGCTACAATGAATATAGGGGTATACATATCTTTTCAAATTAGTGTTTTTGTTTTCTTTGGATAAATACCCAGAAGTGGAATTTCTGGATCATATGGCATCTCTATTTTAAATTTTTTGAGGGATCTCCATACTGTTTTCCATAGTGGCTGCACTATATAATTTACAATCCCATCATCAGTGTACAAGGGATTCCTTTCCTCCACATCCTCACCAGCCCTTGTTATTTGTTGATTTATTGATGGTAGCCATTCTGACAGGTGTGAGATATCTCATTGTTGTTTTAATTTGCATTTCCTTGATGACTATTGATATTGAACATTTTTTCATATGTTTGTTAGCCATCTGTCTGTCCTTTTTGGAGAAATGTCCTCTATTCAGGTCCTCAGCTCATTTTTAAATTGAATTGTTTGTGTTTTTGGTGTTAAGATATGAATTTCTTATAGATTTTGAATATTAACCCCTTCTCTTACCGGATATATCATTTGCAAATATCTTCTCCCATTCAGTAGGTTTTTTCGTTTTGTTGATGGTTTCCTTTGCTGTGCAAAAACTCTTTAGTTCAATGTAGTCCCTTTGTTTATATTTTCTTTTGTTTCCTTTGCCTGAGGAGACACATCCCAAAAGATATTACTAAGAGCTATGTCAAAGGGTTTACTGCTTTTGCTTTCTTCTAGGAGTTTTATGGTTTTTGGTCTTATGTTTAAATCTTTCATCCATTTTGAGGTTATTTTTGTATATGTTTTAAGAAAGTGTTCCATTTCCATTTTTCTGCATGTATCCATCCAGTTTTCCCAGCATCACTTATTGAAGAGATTGTTTATCTTGGCCTCCTTTGATGCAAAAATAGGTGATGAGAATATTTAGTCTAATTTTAAATTAAAGCAATACACAGTGGCTTCTTCTACAAGTACAAGTTTTTTTTTTTTTTTTTTTTTTTTTTTTTTTTTAACTCAAAAACCAATTATGTCTCTAGCTGTAGCCTTGGTTTAAGAGGTTTTTTTTTAAAAAAAAAACACAAGCAAGAAAATCCACCCCAACCTTGCCTGTGTCAGAATCAAAGTAAAAAGCAAGACACCCTCTATACAGATTTCCTGAAAGAGAAAGCTCTAAAAGCTGGTGTGTGTGAGCACATTCAAGTCATGGGGTTTGAGGTTATGAGTCCTTGGCGGTTGTTTCTTCCCTTCAGTCACTGGGATGTCCATCTTGGAAGGTTTGACGGTTGCTGGATCTTTGGCCATTTGGGTGGCCTGCACGTAGATCAGTTCCACTGGAGAAGGCTTCTGGGCTCCTCTGTAGGCCTGAGTGGCAAAAACCCTCCTGAATGAGACTTCTGGAAGGATATTGGTCCAAAGAAGGTCCATTTATCTGTTGAGTTTCTGTCTTTATCCCTGCTTCAAGAATCAGTGATGCTAAGATTTGGGCCAGGTAAGGCTGTGGAAGAGCCAGAAGAGAGCCTCTAGGCTTCTGCTTAGGGGACGAGTAGGGAATACTGCTGGGGGTGGACTGGGCTGAGGCGGGCTGCTTCTCTTCTCTTGTTAACTCTTCACTCTGTAGTTTCAGTTTGTGGAGCGCTTCTGTCATTCAAAGGTAGTGGGTCTCCCCGGTGGTAAGGCCCTGTAGGGTGTGTAGCCAGCATCTCTCAGTCCTTCCTGTTGCTCAAAATTCTGAATCGTCTCTTGGGTCTTTTTGTGATCAGGTAATTCATGATGACACTGGTGGCTTTAGCCTTAACCATGGGGACCTTGTCCATACTGTCAATGACCATGACAGGGTCATGGCAGGAGAGGAGACACTGGCCTCTTTTTCCTCCACCCTGACAAGGTGCTAATACTTGCACTGTGTAATTACTGGCTTCCAGGGGATGCTGTCTGATGGTGGAGTCATGGGCATTGGGTCCTTTAGATCATTATCATAGCTGAATGCCTGGTGGTACGTTTCAATAGGCAGGGACATCTTGCCTAGAGGCCCATTAGGCTCAAGAGTGGGCTTCTGATTTGTCTCAAAGCCACGGAAAGACTGGAATCCAGGTGCTTTTTCTATATAGATTTTAGAACTGAATCCTTGCCACTAGAGTGAAAGGTGATGGTTATGCTGACAGATATTAATGAGGAACACTGTCTACCTGCTTCAGATTAGCAGGGTTGCTCGGGAAGAGTCAGTCCATTCCAGAGGTTCTGTTTTGCCACTGCAGAGCTGCCTACAGCCTGAGCTCCAGCACTAAAGAGGCTCCGTGGACCTACCTCTCTCTAGAGGCTGTCATGCAGTCAGCACCCAAGTCATGGTGTGAGTGGCACTGTGTCCATGATGACCCTGAAGGCCTAGGGCACTGACCATGCAGAGCAAGCTGCTGGACCAATGTTGAGAATTTTTGCATCTGTGTTCATCAAGGATGTTGGCCTCTCGTATTCTTTTTTTGTAATGCCTTTGGATTTGGTATCAGGGTAACGCTGGCTTCATAGAGTAAATTTGGAAGCATTCCTTCCTCTTCAGTTTTTTGAAATAGTTTAAGAAGGAGAGGTATTATTTCTTCCTTGAATGTTTGGTAGAATTCATCTGTGAAACCATCTGGTCCTGGACTTCTTTTTGTTGGCAGTGTTTATTTATTTATTTATTTTTATTATGCTTCAATTTCATTCCTAGTAATTGGTCTGGTTAGATTTTCTGTCTTCCTGGTTCAGTCTTGGAAGGATATATACTTCTAGGAATTTATCCATTTTTTCTACATTGTCAAATATGTTGGTATATAATTGTTCATAGTATTCTTTATACTTCTTTGTATTTCTTTGGTGTCAGTTGTAATTCTCTTTCATTTCTGATTTTATTTATTTTCACTCTCTTTTTTCTTGATGAATTTGGCTAGAGGTTTGTCAATTTTGTTTATCTTTTTAGTAGCTCTTAGTTTCATTGCTCTTTTCTATTTTTTTAAAATTCCTATTTTATTTCAGTTCTGTTCTTAACTATTTCCTTCCTTCTGTTTACTTTTGGTTTTGTTCTTTTTCTAGTTCCTTTAGGTATAGAGTTAGATTATTTATTTGGGATTTTTCTTGTTTCTTGAGGTAGGCCTGTGTAGCTATGAATTTTCCTCTTTTTTGTGTGACTTAAAACAACACACATTTATTGTCTTACAGTTCCAGAGATCAGAAGTCTGAAATGGGTGGGCAGAGCTACATTCCATTTGCAGGCCCTTGGAGAAAATCCATTTCCTTGCCTTTTCCAGCTTCTAGAGGCAGCCACATAGTTCCTTTCCACTCATCACTCCAGACTCTGCTTCAGTCATCACATCTTCTCTGGCTCTGAGTCTCCTGCCTCCCTCTTTCCCTTTATAAAGGCCCCAGTAATTACATTGGACCCACTTGAATAATCCTGACTAATCTTCCATCTCAAGATCCTTATCACATCTGTAGAGTCCCTTTTGCCATTTAACATCTTCACAAATTCTGGGGATTAGGGTATGGACTTTTTTTTTTTTTGGTAAGAGGAGGGAGCATTATTCTGCTTATCACACTGGTGCTGGCACTCAGGATGGGTTTCTGTCTCCAAGGAGCTGGGTCCGCCAGGATGACAGGAATGATTTTTCATGCTCTGGGACCCTGATTCTCCTAAGCCACATTGCTACATGAGTGGTGGATCTCCATCAGCATTGGGGGCATTTCCCATGGCCAAGCAACCACTGTGGTTGTTAAGATGATATCCAACATTGCGGTAATCCTGAGGCCCAGAGATGTGGCTGATGAGGGATGTGGCTGTTTCCCTGCATGGGACGCTCTCAGTGGAGGGGAGGGAGACCATATGATGGAGCTAGTGAAAGGTAGTGATGGGATCTGACCTCAGGCCATCAAGTTTTAGGATTCTGATATTTGTTACCAAAAGAGATTGGGATGTGAAAACTCCAAATCAAGGTCTCAGGTAACTCTGGCAATGGTTTTCCCTGAATTTTCCTCTTATTACTGCTTTGTCTTCATCCCATAAATTTTGCAAAGTTATGTTTTTATTTTCATTTGTTTCAAAATAGTTTTTTTTTTTTAATCCTCACTCTAGGATATTTCTCTGTTTATCTTCATATAGAGTAAGGGGGGGGGGGGTGGAAGAGAGGGAGAAAGAGAGAAACATTGATGTGAGAGAGACACATCAACTGGTTGCCTCCCACACGACCCTGACCAGGGCCGGGGACAGACTGCAACCGAGGTACATGACACCTTGGCTGGAATCAAACCCACGACTCATTGGTCTGCAGGCCAACGCTCTAACCACTGAGCCAAACCTGCCAGGGCCAAAATAGTTTTTAATTTCCTCTTTGATTCATTGATTGTGTGGTAGAATATCATTTAATCTTCCCATATTTATGTTTTTTCCAGTTTTCTTCCTGTCATTGATTTCTAGTTTCATGCCATTGTGGTTGGAAAGCATGCTTGATATGATTTCAGTGTTCTTGAACTAATTGAGGTTCGTTTTGTGGTTTAATATGTGATCTATCCTGGAGAATGTCTCATGTGCGCTTGAAAAAAAAGTGTACTCTGCAGTTTTGGGATGAAATGTTCTGAAATGTCTAAATCGATCTGATATGTGATATTTAAGGCCATTATTTCCTTATTAATTTCCTGTCTTGATGATTTATCCATTGATATGAGCAGGGCATTAAAATCTTATACTATTATTGTATTACTGTGAATTTCTCCCTTTATGTCTATTAATAATTGCTTTATATATTTAGGAGCTACTATGTTGGGTGCATAGATATTTATGATTTTTATATCCTCTTTTTGGAGTAACCCCTTTATAATTATGTAATGTCCTTCTTTGCCTTTTTTGGTAACTGTTCTTTGTTTTAAAGTCCATTTTGTCTGATATGAGTATTGCTACCTCAGCTTCCTTTTTGTTTCTGTTTGCATGGAATATCTTTTTCCATTGCTTCATTTTTAGTCTGTATGTGTCTTTCAATTTGAAGTGTCTCTTGTAAACAGCATATAGATGGGTCATGTTTGTTTTTAATTAAATTTATTAGGGTAACATTGATTTATTTATAAATTTCAGGTGTACAACTTTATAGTATGACATCTGTCTACTCCATTGTGTGCTCACCATCTGAAGTTTAGTATCCTCTTATTGAATATTTGACCCCCATTACCCTCTTTGGCTCCCCTTACTTTCCTTTCCCTCTGGTAACCACCATTCTATTGTCTGTGTCTATGAGTTTATTTGTTGCCTTTTGTTTTCTAGCCCATATATGTGTGAACTCATACAATTCTTGTCCTTTTCCTTCTGACTTCACTTAGCATGATACTCTCAAGACTCATTCATATCATTGCAAATGGAAATATTTCATCTTTTTAATGGCTGAGTAGTATTCCATTGTATGTATATACCTCATCATCTTTATCCAATCATTGGTCAAAAGACACTTAGGTTATTTCCATGTCTGGGCGACCATGAATAATCCTGCAGTGAACACAGGGATACATGTGTCTTTATGAATAAGTGTTTTATTTTCTTTTTTAAATATGTTTTTATTGATTTTAGAGAGAGTAAGGTAGAGAGAGAGAGAGAAACATCGATGAGAGAGAAACATCCATCGGCTGCCTCCTGCATGCCCTCCACTGGGTATTGAGCCTGCAACCAGGACATGTGCCCTGACCAGGAATTGAACTGGTAATCTCGGTGTATGGGATGATGCTCAACCAACTAAGTCACACTGGCCAGGGTATGAGTAAGTGTTTTCAAGTATTTTGGGTAGATTTCCAGAAGAGGGATTGGTGGGTCATATGATAGCTTTATTCTTAATTTTTTGAAGCACTTCCATACTGTTTTCATAGTGGCTTCACCAATTCACATTCCCACCAGCAGTGTGCAAGCGTTCCCTTTCTCCACATCCTCTCCAACACTTGTTGTTTCTTGTGTTATTAATAATAGCCATTCTAACAGGTATGAGGTGGTGTCTTGTGGTTTTGATTTGCATTTTCCTTATAACTAGTGATGTTGAGCATCTTTTCATATATCTGTTGGCCATCTGTATGTCTTTTTTGGAAATATATCTCTTCAGGTCTTCTGCCCATTTTTAATAGGATGTTTTATTGTTAAGTTGTTTGAGCTCTTTATATATTCTGGATATTAGTCCCTTATTGGAAGTATCGTTTGTAAATATCTTCTCCAATTCAGTTGATTGCATTTTTGTTTCATTGATGATTTCTTTTGCTGTTCAGAAGCTTTTTATTTGATGTAGTCCAAATCATTTATTTTTTCTTTTACTTCCCTTGCCTTGTGGGGTCAAGTTTACAAAAAAACAAAACAAAACAAACAAAAAAAACCCTCTGAGACCAAGGTCCATAAATTTAGTGCATATGTTTTCTTCTCAGTATTTTATTCTTTCTTATTAAAGATTGATGTCTTAATCTGTTTTTAGTTAATTTTTATATGTGATGTCAGTAGTCTAGTTTCATTCTCTGTATGTGGTTTTTCACTTTCCCCAACACCATTTATTGAACAGGCTTTTCTTTCTCTGTTGTATATTTTTGGCTCCTTTGTCAAAAATTAGTTGCCCATAAATGTGTGGGTTTATACCTGGGCTCTGAATTTTGTTCCATTGGTCTGTGTATCCGGTTTTCTGAGAATACCACACTGTTTTGTTTATTGTAGCTTTGTAGTATAGTTTGAAGTCAGGGAGTGTGATGTTCTTTTTTTTTTCAGGATTGCTTTGGCTATTTGGGGTCCTTTGTCATTCCATACAAATTTGAGGATTTTTTGTTTTATTTCTGTGAAAAGTGCCATTGGGATTTGAATGGGGTTTTCATTAAATCTATATATTGCTTAAGGTAATATGGCCATTATAAAAATGTTAATTCTTCCAATCCATGAACATGGAATATCTTTCTTTCTTTCTTTTTCTTTTTTTAATCCTCACCTGAGGACATTTTTGCATTTTGTCTTCAGATAGAGCAGGAGGGAGAGAGGAAGGAAGAGAAAGAGAGAGAAACATTGACATGAGAGAGACACATTGACTGGTTGCCACCCTCACGACCCCAACCGGGGCCAGGAACAAACCACAACCGGGGTACGTACCCTTAGCAGGAATTGAACCAAGGCCTCTCTGGTCCATGGGCTGATGCTCTAACCACTGAGCCAAACTGGCCAGGGCAACATGGAATATCTTTCCATTTCTTTGTGGCTTCTTAAATATTATACAACAAACCCTTGTAGTTTTTAGTGTACAGATCCTTCACTTCTTTGTTAAGTTTATTCATAGGTATTTTATCCTTTTGTTAATATTGTAAATGGGATTGTTTTCTTTGTCTCTTTTTCTGTTATTTCATTGGTAGTATATAGGAATGCCATGGATTTTTGTCTATTGATTTTGTGTCCTGCAACTTTACTGTATTTGTTTATTTTTCTAATATTCTTTCGGGACATTTTAGGATTTTCTATATATAGAATCATGTCATCTGCAAATAGTGGTAGTTTTACTTCTATGTTCATAAATGAGACTGGCCTACATTTTTAGGCCATTTTCTACTGTGTTTGTCTGGTTTTGATATCAGTTATATTAGCCTCAAAATAAATGGTGGTCCATTTTGTCTTTAAATATTTTCTTGAACAGTTTGTCCCAAAGTTCCTTTAAACTCTCCTCATGCTTCTTAAGTGTTTTTTATTTTTGCTGCTCTAATTGAGTGTTTTTTCTACCTTGTCTTAAAAGTCACTGATTTGATCCTCTGCTTCATCAAGCCTGCTTGTAATTCCTTCCTATGCATTCTTTTTTTGTTGTTGTTAATTCTCACCTGAGGATATTATTCCATTGATCTTTTGAGAGAGAGAGTAGAAGGGAAGGAGGGAGGGAGGGAGGGAGGGAGAGAGAGAGAGAGAGAGAGAGAGAGAGAGAGGGAGAGAGAGAGAGAGACATTGATATGAGAGAGACACATCAATTGGTTGCCTCCTACACAGCCCCGGTTGGGGCTGGGGAATGCATTCTTGATGTCACATATAATATTCTTCATTTCTGACTGGTTCTTATTCGTGGTTTCTGTGTCATTTTTCATGCTGATGTAGTTCTCAATAAGTTTCCTGAGCATCCTTATAATCATTACTTTGAACTTAGTGTCTGATAAATTGCTTACATCTATCTCATTTAGGTCTTTTTCTGGAGATTCCTCTTTTTCTTTCATTTCATTTCCTTTTGTTTCATTGTCTCCCCATTTTAGTTGTCTGTTTGTTTCTATGTATTAGATATATCTGCTCTGACTCCGAGTCTTTGTGTGGTGGTCTTATGTAGTAATGTCCTATGGGACCCAGTGGTGTGGTCTCCTTGAACTCCTGAACTGAATGCTCTAGGTGCAACTGTTTTGTGGGTTATTTGAGCTTTCCTGTTGTAATTGGGTCTTGACTGTTGTTTTCCCATTTGTGGATGTGATCTCCTCTCAGACTGGCTAACTGTGAGGCTCAACCATGACCACATCATGCGAGCTGTTTGTTGTACTGTGCTGACAGGACAAAACCAAACCAAACAAGACAAACAGGAAACAAACAAAAATATACAAAAGAACCTGACGACGACAGCAAAAACAACCACAAAAGAAAAGAGACTTAGGAAAAGGAAAAGAGAACAAGAATAATAGATGAAAAAGAAAGAAACATGATAATAAAAATAGAAAAAATACTAGAAGAGAAAAGGGGGAGAAAAAAATTCTTAAATGAAAGAAGGGAGAGAAAAAAAAAGAGTATAGAGAAGGAACAGGGAAATAGTAAAGAAGAAAAGAAGAAAGAAAAAATTATGAAAAGGTGAAAATAAAGAAAAAGTGAAAGAAAAGAAAGGAGTCAAATAAGAGATATGAAAGAAACGAGATAATAGAAAACAAAATAATACCAAGGCAATAAAATAAAAAAATAAAGAAAATAATGGAAAAACAACAACAACCAAGTGAAGTTTGTCTTGGCTCCTGCTCTTATGTTGTCTGAGGCTCACTGTTTTGTATGCTGGTTTCAGGCCTCCTGGGAGGTACTTTTGTGCTAGTCAATGTCAGAAGCTAACCAAGTTTGGCTCTCAGCATCCCGTTCAAAGCTTCAAGTGATTGACAGATTGTGGCTGCTTTCACTGGGCGTGGCTGCGCATGGGAGGGTCCAAGCTGAGTTCCTAGGCTGGCTTTTTAGCAACAGAGGTCCCTAAGGTGGGTCAGCAAAAGTTCAAACTTCAGGGAAGATGGTGGGTGTATTCCAGACTATTTCCCCTTCCTTGGTGGGGCAGAATCCCTGTTAGGCAGGCCAGTGAGGTCTGCTGTAAACTAGGAGTTTCTATCAGCTCTACTGTGAGAGGGAAGCACCAGCCAGGTTCTTGGGAATGTGGGGGAATGTGGGAGGACTGTTTCTGTATGGGGGGTAGGGTATTTGCCTTTCCACAGGTGTCTGCTGCTGAGAGGGGCTTGTGTCTCAGGAGAAATGGCTGCTGCAATCGGGGGGATAACTCTCCTCAACTCCTTCTACCCCTCAGGTGACTCCAGTTTGCACCACACTCCCTCTGCTGAAACCTAGGATGAGTGTCTAGGAATGAAAATACGGTGTGCTAGCCCTTAAAAAAAAGTGGCTTTGTTTGAGGAGAGCTCAGCTCCCCCAGTCACTAGAAGCCCTGCTGCTTTTTGTCTCGTGAGTGGCTATCGCTGCCTCTGGCTGGCCCGGCTTGGGTGCCCTGCCTGGCATCCAGTCCTCTCTCTTCTCTGAGAGAACCCTCCTCACCCTTGGCCCACCACTCCTGGGCACTGGGCTAGCTCCTCCTGTAGCCCTACCCTTCCTATCAGTCTCAGGTAGTTTCTGCCCTTCCTTGTTTAAAAGTCTCCTCTTCAGCCAGTCTTTAGCTGGTATTTCAGGGTGAATATTCCCAATTTAGTTCTAATTGCAGTTAGATTCTTGGAGGAGGTGGGAGACAGATCCATCTACACTGCCATCTTCCAATCTAGACCCAATTTGTACTTTTTAATCCCTTCACCTTTTCACCTAATCCCCAAATCTCCTCCCAACTGGCAACTGAGAAAATAGTCTGCATCAATGAGTCTGTTTCTATTCTGCTTGTTCATTTATTTTGGTTTTTATATTCCACATATAGGTGAAATAATATGGCATTTTTCTTTCTCTGTCTGACTTATTTAACTCAGCACAGTATCTTCTAGGTCCATCCATGTTGTTGCAAATGGCAAGATTTCATTCTTTTTTTTAATGGATGAGTCATATTCGATTGTATATACGCACCACTTCTTTATCCATACATCTATTTTTTTTTATCCTCACCCGAAAACATTTTTGCATTTATCTTCAGATAGAGTGGAAGGGAGAGAGGGGGGAAGAGAGAGAGAGAGAGAAACATAGATGTGAGAGAGACACATCGACTGGCTGCCACCCACATGACCCCAACCGGGGCTGGGGACAAACTGCAACCAAGGTATATGCCCTTAGTGGGAACTGAACCTGGGACTCTGGTCTGCGGGCTGATGCTCTAACCACTGAGCCAAACTGGCCAGGGCTCCATACATCTATTGATGGCACTTAGGTTGTTTCCATATCTTGGCTATTGTAAATAATGCTGCAATGAACATAGGGGTGCATATATGAATTTTTGATTTATTTATTTATTTATTTATTTATTTATTTTTTGGGTGACTCCAAAATATTATTTTTTATTAACTATGTATTTTTATGTTTTACAAAACTACCCACAGTTTATTCTCATGTAGGTTCAAGTCTTTTCAAATAGTCCTTTTCTTTTTTTTTTTTTTAACTTATCTTTATTGTTGAATGTATTACAGATGTTCCTCATTTTTCCCCCATTGCCCCCCTCCTCCCCATTCCTGCCCCCCTCCTGCCTTTCCCCACACTGTTGTCTGTGTCCATTGGTTATGCATATATTCATATAAGTTCTTTGGTTTATTTCTTTCCACCCCCAACCCTCATTCCCTTTGAGGTTTGTCAGTCTAACAAGCAATTTGTACTTCTTAATCCCTTCACCTTTTTCACCCATTCCCCCAGCCCCCATCCATCTGGTAACCAACAAAAGTTCTCTGTATCTATGAGAATGTTTCTGTTCTGCTTGTTCAATTTGTTTGTAGATTCAATTGTTGATAGATATGTATTTATTGCCATTTTATTTGTTCATATTTTTCTATCTTTTTCTTCAAGAAGACCCTTCAGCATTTCATATAATAATGGTTTGGTGGTGATGAACTCCTTTAGCTTTTCTTTGTCTGGGAAACTCTTTCTATGGCCATCAATTCTATTAACATTTTTTTTTTTTATCCTCACCTGAGGACATTCCTTCATTTTTTGTTCAGATAGAGTGGGAGGGAGAGAGAGGAAGAGAGAGAGAGAAACATCGACGTGAAAGGGACACATCAAGTGGCAGCCACCCGCACGACCAACCAGGGCCGGGGACAAACCGCAACCGAAGCACATGCCCCCAGCGGGAACTGAACCCGGGTCTCTCTGTACCGCAGGCCGACGCTCTAACCGCTGAGCCAAACCGGCCAGGGCAGGCCATCGATTCTAAATGACAGCTTTGCAGGATAGAGTAATCTTGGTTGTAGGTTCTTGCTTTTCATCACCCTGAATATTTCTTGCCACTCCCTTCTGGCCTGCAAAGTTTCTTTTGAGAAATCAGCTGACAGTCTTATGGGAATTCCCTTGTAGGTAACTAACTGCTTTTCTCTTGCTGCTTTTAAGATTCTCTCTTTGTCTTGAACCTTTTGCATTTTGATGATGATGTGTCTTGGTGTGGGCCTCTTGGGGTTCATCTTGTTTGAGACTCTCTCTGCTTCCTGGACTTGTATGTCTGTTTCCTTCACCAAGTTAGGGAAGTTTTCTGCCATTATTGTTTCAAATAGGTTTTCGACTTCTTGTTCTCTCTCTTCTCCTTCTGGCACTCCCAAGATGCGAATGTTGGCACGCTTGAAGTTGTCCCAGAGGCTCCTTACACTATCCTCATTTTTTTGGATTCTTTTTTCTTTTTGCTGTTCTGATTGGGTGTTTTTTGCTTCCTTATATTCCAAATCGATGGTTTGCTTCTTGGCTTTACCTACTCTACTATTGCATCTGTGTAAACTATTCTTTATTTCAGTTAGTGCATCCTTCATTTCTGACTGGTTCTTTTTTATGCTCTTGAGGCCCTCACTAAGTTCACTGAGGTTCTCACTAAGTCCATTGAGCATCCTTATAAGCAGTATTTTGAACTCTGCATCTGTTAGGTTGCTTAACTCCATGTCACTTAGTTCTTTTCCTGGAGTTTTGTTCTGTTCTTTCATTTGGGACCTGTTTCTTTGTCTCCTCATTTTGGCTGCCTCCCTGTGTTTGTTTTTTATGTATTACTTAGTGAGAGGTATGGGGCTAGCTGAGACCAGATGCTGCTTGTTTGAAAGAATTTAGGAAAAGCTGAAGCAGGATCCAAGACAGGCCAATCCTATGGTGAATCAACTGGCAACAGCTTGGGTGGGCCTGGAAGTTGGGTGGGGCGGGGCCTCAGGGAATCACTAGGGTGGGGCAAACAGTGTGAGCCAGGTAGCTGGAGTCCCAGATATGGCAGCATCTGCCAGCCCAGGGAACGGCTCACCAAAGGAACAAAAGCCTCTGATAGCTCGTCTGTCCAGGAGAAAGCTGCCTCTCCAGCCCTTGCTCCAATGCCAAACAGCTCAGTTCTTCCCCATATGATTCTGGTGCCTTTCAAGCTGCCTCCCCCATGCTGGAGCCTGGAGGGAGCAAGTCCTAGCAAGTCCGTGCACGGGCCCTTTAAGAGGAGCTGCCGGGGCTCCAGCCGCCTCAGCCTCAGTTCCCACTGGTTTTACAGCCAGAAGTGATGGGGATTCTCTTCCTGGCACTGGAACCCTGAGCTGGGCTCCTGGTGTGGGACGGGGACCCCTCAGTCCTCAGGGAGGACCTTCCCAGCCGAGGTATCCTCCTAATTTTTATCCGCCACACGTGGGTGTGGGACCAGCCTGTTGCGCCTCCGCCCCTCCTACCAGTCTCGATGCGGCTTCTTCTTTAATTTCATAGTTGTCGGACTTCCATTCAGCTGGATTTCAGGCCTATGAATTTTTGATTTAGTGTTTTGGGTTTCTTTGGATAAATACCCAGGGGTAGAATTGCTGGGTCCTTCTTTGTCTCTTGTTATATAACTTTCATTTATTTTTTTATTTATTTTTATTTTTTTATCCTCACCCGAGGACACTTTTTCACTTTTTGTTCAGACAGAGTAGGAGGGAGAGAGAGGAAGAGAGAGAGAGAGAAACATCGACGTGAAAGGGCCACATCGAGTGGCTGCCACCCGCATAACCAACCAGGGCCGGGGACAAACTGCAACCGAGGTACATGCCCTTAGCGGGAACCGAACCCGGGTCTCTCCGGACCGCAGGACGAGTCTCTAACCGCTGAGCCAAACTGGCCAGGGCTATAACTTTCATTTTAAGTCTGTTTTTTTTCTGGTATAGGTATTACTACCCCAGCTTTTTTTGTTTGCTTGTTTCCATTTTCATGAAATATCTTTTCCATCCCTTTACTTTCAGTCTGTGTGTATCTTTTGATCTGAAGTGAGTCTCTTGAAGACAGCATATGTAAGAGTCTTGTTTTGTTATTCATTTAGCCACCCTATATCTTTTGATTGGAGCATTTAATTCATTTGCAATTAAAGTAATTGTTGATAGATAGTATTTATTGCCATTTTATTAATCATATTTTTAATCTTTTTTTTTCAGATAGAGTAGAAGGAGAGAGAGGGAGAGAGAGAGAAACATTGATGTGAGAGAGACACATCAACTGGTTGCCTCCCACATGACCCTAACCAGGGCCGGAGACAAACCGAAACTGGGGTATGTGCCCTTGACTGGAACTGAACCCACAACTCATTGGTCCACAGGCCAATGCTCTAACCGCTGAGCCAAACCAGCCAGGGCTTTCTTGTTCTTCTTAAAGAAGACCCTTTAACAGTTCTTATATTACTGCTTTGGTGGTGATAAATTCCTTTAGCTTTTTATTGTCTGGGAAGCTCTTTATTTCATGTTCAGTTTTAAATGATAGCCTTGCTGGGTAGAATTATCTTAATTGTAAGTCCTTGCTTTATTTATTTATTTATTTATTTATTTATTTATTTATTATTGATTGATTGATTGATTGATATTAGAGAGAAAGAGGAAGAGAGAGGGAGAGAGAGATAGAAACATCGATGAGAGAGAACATCGATTGGCTGCCTCTTGCATGCCCCCCACTGGGGTTTTGGCCCACAACCTGGGCATGTGCCCTGACTGGGAATTGAACTGGTCCTCTTGGTGCATGGGTCAATGCTCAACCACTGAGCCACACCAGCTGGGCTAAGTCCTTGCTTTTCATTACTTTGAATATTTTGTGCCAGTCCCTTCTGGCCTGTAAAGTTTCTGGTGAGAAATCAGGTGACAGTATTACTGGAGCTCCCTTGTAGGTAACTAACTGCTTTTCTGTTGCTGCTTTTAATATTCTTTCTTTGTCTTTAACCTTTAACATTTTAATTATGATGTGTCTTGGTGTGGGCCTGTTTGGGTTCATCTTGTTTGGGACTCTCTTCACTTGCTGGACTTGTGTGTCTATTTTCTTCATCAGGTTAGGGAAGTTTTTAGTCATTATTATTATTATTTTTTTGTACAATTACTTTAATAAAGTGAAATAGTAAGTGAAAAGTACAAAACACAAAGCTGGCTCCTTCCCCGTAGTGGAGTATCAAAGGTTTGTGCATAGCCCCTCATTATTAGTGTGTGGTAAATGAATATACGGACCAGGCTCGGCAGGTTCCAGGGGAAGGCCGGCCCGAGTTCCCACAGCCCCAATCATCCCTGTGAGAGAATTAATAAAATGAGTATTGAGGGACCAGAACCTTCTAGTAAACCTGGACTCATAAAAACATGGTATAGATTATGCTAAAAACAGTTCAGCAGTAGTGTAGCTGGGTCTCTCCCACCCCTTAAGTATCAACAAGGAAACACAGGCTCTGAAGCGGGAAGCTGTTGGCAGCGTCATATTGCACTAGGGAAGCAAGCACTGTTCCTCCCAGGTCTCCAGCTGCCTTCCTAGCACACGTGGGAGCACACTGGGGTCAGGGCGAGCGCAGACATCGGGCTCGCTGTTCCGAGCACATGGGCCGGCCCACGTGCAGTTACTGGTCCCGAGATTCGCAGAGGAGCTTGGCAGCCTTGTGCATGGCCACCAGCCATACGGTGGACGGCCGCCTGCTGCCATTTGCATCTTCCCCTGCAGTCAGCTTCAGCTGGCTCATGCCCTCTGACCCTGGTACTGAGTACTGCAGGGACATGCCTGTGGCCCGTGCGTTGCCTCCTCTGGTTGTTGGAAAGACGACAAACCATTGTTTCCGATTTCTCTGAGTTTCCGAAAGTTACAAGGAAGGTGGCTCCTTGGGGCACAAAAACAAGCATGAGAACACAGCCAGCTCCTTCCAGTCACCCTTCCCGGCCAGGCACTAGTCATTATTTTTTCAAATAGATTTCCAATCCCTTGCTCTCTCTCTTCTTCTGGTACCCCTATGATACAGATGTTGTTACAACATGATGTCCCAGTGGTCCTTAAACTCTCATAGTTTTTTTTTCTTCTTGGTATTCTTATGGGTGTTTTCCTCTGCCTTCTCTTCCAAATATCTGATTTGATCCTCTGCTTCATCTAATATAGAGTTGATTCCCTCTAATGTGACTTTCATTTCAATTATTGTATTCATTTCTGACTGCTTCTTTTTTATGTTTTCTATCTCTATTTTTGTGTTTCCTATCTTTTTGTTAAAATTTTCAATTAGTTCATCTACTCTTTACCTAAGGTCATTGAGCATTCTTATAATCAGTGTTTTGAACCCTACATCTGGTAGATTGCTTGTTTCTATTTTGTTTAGTTCTTTTTCTGGAGTTTGTTCTGTTCTTTCACTTGGGACATGTTCCTTTGTCTCCTCTTGTTGGTTGTTTCCCTGTGTTTGTTTCTATGTATTAGGTAGAGCTGCTGTGTCTCCCAGTCTTGGTAGAGTGGCCTTAGGTAATAGGTGTCCTGTGGGGCCCAGTGGTGCATTCTTCTTGGTCCCCTGAGCTGGGTGCTCCATTGGTTTCCCTTGTGTGGGTTGTGTTTCCTCCTGTTGTAGTTGAGCCTTGATTGCTGTTGTGATGTCAGTGGGAGGGATTGACCCTCAGGCTGACTGGCTATGAGAAATGGCCATGACTACAGCAGATGAGCTGTTGTGTGAGGGGCTGACCCCACTGACTGGGACTTGCTTCAGTGGGGCCCTGCTGCTTACTGAGCCCTCCCTTTGGGTGTGTCATTTGTGGAGCTGGTTGGTGGTGTCCTGGTGAGTTCTGAAGCTAGGCACTGGGTGTGTTGGTTCTGGGACCTCTTGGGAGGAGCTCTGGTGCAGGCCAAGTTCAGCCACTGCCCATGTCTGATTCAGCACCACCTGATAGGAGCTACAAAGTGATCTGTCATTGGCTGCCACCTATGCTGGGCTTGGAGGATCCTGGGAGAGGCTAGGTTGTGAACTGAGGCTGGCTGCCACTAGTGCCGAGCTTGGGGCTGCTCAGCAAGGGGTACAGGGCACGTCAAGTACAGCTGCCACCTGTTTGGGATTAGTGGGCCTTTGAGAATTACCACAGCATGAACCGACATAGGCCGTTTTGTGGAAAAGCCTTTGAACAAGTTTTGGTCCATGCACTCGAGTTGGCTAGAGCAGGGTCTCAGGGAATCATCAGGACGGGGTGAATGGTGTTAACCAAGTTAACAGAGGCCTCAGGTTTGGCACCAGCCTGTGCCTGCTGGCTGGTTGGGGGTACACTGGTGTCTGCCAGCACTTCCGTCCCAAGAGATAGCTGTCCTGCCCCTGCCCCTCCAGCCCTCACCCTGAAGCTTGGGGGTTCACCTCCTCCACGTATGTCGCTGGTGGTTTTTGAGCTGCTGCCCCTGTGCTGGTGCCCAGAGGGAGTGAGAGAGCGAGTCCGTGCTCAGGCCCCTCAAGGGGATAATAGATGCCTTGATCTCCAGCAGCCTGCTGTCTAACTCAGTCACAATCCCTGCTGCTTTTCACAGCCACACGGTATGGGGACCTGTCTTACTGGCACTGGTGTCTCTGGCTGGGAATCTTGGTGTGGGACTGAGACCTCTTACTCCTCAGTGGGGTCCTCCACAGCCAAGATTTCTCTCCTGATTCTTAGCTGCCACATGTGGGTATGGGACCAGCATGTTCCTAGTCTCTACCCCCCTTCAAGTCTGGATGTGGCTTCTTTTTTTTTTAATCCTCATCTGAGGATATCTTTCCATTTATTTTCAGACAGAATGGGAGGGAGGAGGGGGGGAGAGAGAGAGAGAGAGAGAGAGAGAGAGAGAGAGAGAGAGAGACATCGATGTGAGAGAGGCACATCGACTGGTTGCCTCCCACATGACCCTGACCAGGGCCAAGGATTAAACTGCAACCGAGGTACGTGCCCTTGACTGGAATCAAACCCAAGACTCTTTGGTCTGTGGGCCGACACTCGAACCGCTGAGCCAAACCGGCCAGGGCTGGACATGGCTTCTTTACATTCTTAGTTAGAGGACTTCTGTTGAGCTAATCTTCAGGTGGTTCTCAATGATGGTTGTTGTATAGTTTAGTCATGATTTTTATGTAGTTGTGGGAGGAGACAAGCACAGCATTTACCTACTATACTATCTTTACTTAAAGTCTCTAAAAAATGTAATTGTGGAAATTGGAGTCTCACAAATTGCTGTCTGGAGGCAAAGGAGAGCCAGTGTGTAGTTTCAGTGGAGTCCAAGGGCTGAGAATCAGGAACAGTGATGTCTCATATGCGATATCTGCAGAATTAGGTTGAGGGTGGGATGAGGCAGTGATCCCGAGAATCCTGGCCTCAGCTTCAATAAAGTGAAGAGCATGGCCACACCTGTCTCCATAATGTTTTCCCAATGGCCACGTGAGGTTTTTAAGCACTTACAATGTGGCTAGTGAGAGTGAGGAATTGGATTTTAAATTTTAATTTATTTCAATTAATACTAATTTAAGTAGACTTTAATGTAGAGAGCTGCTGTGGCCAGTCGCCCCCCAGAAGGCAGCAGTCCGGACCGAGATCAACCCCGTGTCTGAAGGCATTTGCAGCACTTACTTCACTTATTTGGGTTTTAGTTTCCTTTTCATTTATGGCTCAAAGAATTTATCTTACTCTTTTAACTGTTCATTGAAAAGAAAGTTAAATTTTATTTACTGTTTTTTGTAAGCTGGGGAGGTTTTATAGTGTTTAGTTTACAATACTGCCAGAAGTGGAGCATGCTGTCCTTCCGTTTTCTCTGCCCTGTACCATCATCTGTACTGCAAAGCATCGATCTGAAATGCAGATCTGTTCATGCTACACTTCTGCTTTCAAGCCTTCCCTGTTCCCTGGGCCTGCTGCCAGTGCTCAGGCTGGCACAGGAGGTCCTGGGTAACCGAGCCCGCCCCTCCTCAGTCTTATCTTTGCTCCTCTCTCCTCACACTTCATATTCAAATAGTGCCAAATGCTTGGTCATAGACTTCACAATACTTTATTGTTTACTTGTCTGTCTCCCTCTCAGTCTCGGCTTCTAGGAAAGGATTTGCTTTTCTTAGTCTCTGGAACCCCAACACCTAGTTCAGGGACTGACCCAGATAGGGGGCACTGATGCTGAGACCTCTGCTTTATCCAGGAGGTGGTGACATCATGTGACCATCTGTGGAGCAGCTCAGGGCACAGCCTGGCTCCAGATATTGAAGAAGCTCTGAATGGGGGTAGGTATAGTGTGTGTCTTCAGAGAGCTTTCGAAGTAGTTCTGAGGCTCAACTCCCTAGCAATCCAAAGCATGGCAGACGCGCCCTGCTGCAGGCACAGGTCCCTGCCAGCTTCCCTTTCGTTTTCGGAGAGTCACTGTGCCAAAATAGAGCACCAAAGGGTCCTGCTGGTGTCTTTGTACAGGATGCACCTGTGAGGCTCCATACACCCTCTGACAATCCCTTTTGGACTGCTGCGAAGGGGAAATACAGCCGTGATAACAAGGAGAATGAATCAGTAAAAGTGGGGCCTTGGTTTAGCAGTAGGAAGGGCTGGCTTTGCCTCACTGAACTTTCCTGTGCTGCTAAGTGACTAGGGGCATCTCTTCCTTTCTCCTAGTTCATCTTCTGCTGTTCCAGGAAGGCAGTGAGCCATTGGCCTTTCTGTTCGAGGTGGGGGCTCAGATGGATGGAGCATCTTCCTGCACACCAAAAACTTGTGGGTTTGATTCCTGGTCAGCACATACCTAGGTTGCAGGTTTGATCCTCGGCTGGGGCATGTATAAGAGGCAACTGATGGATGTTTCTTTAAAAAAAAATTTTTTTTTTCTTTATTGATTTTTATTTATTTATTTATTTTTAATTAATTTATTTTTGTTACAGATGTTTCTCCTTTTTTCCCCATTGATATCCTCCTCCCAATCCCCCCACCCCGTCCCCAGCTTTGTTGTCCATGTCCATCAATAATGCATACATGTGTATAAGTTCTGTGGTTTATCTCTTCCCTCCCCCCCCCTCCTGAGGGTTGTCAGTCTGTACCCTACTTTCACATCTCTGGGTCTACCCTGTTCCCCAGACTGTAATGTTTAGTATAGTATATTCCACAAATGAGTGAGATCATGGGATATTTGTCTTTCTCTGCTTGGCTTGTTTCGCTTAGGATAATACTCTCCAGGTCCCTCCATGTCGTCTCAAAGGATAAGAGATCTTTCTTTCTTACAGCTGCATAGTACTCCATTGTGTATATGTGCCACAGCTTTTTTATCCATTCATCCACTGATGGACATTTGGGCTGTTTCCAGATCTTAGCTATTGTAAATAGTGCTGCTATGAACATGGGAGTACATGTATTCTTTCTGATTGGTGTTTCAGGTTTCTTAGGGTATATTCCTAAAATTGGGATCACTGGGTCAAATGGAAATTCAATTTTTAATTTTTTGAGGTAACACCATAGTGTTTTCCACAGTGGCTGCACCAGTCTGCATTCCCACCAGCAGTGTACTAGAGTTCCCTTTTCTCCACACCCTCGCCAACACTTGTTGTTTGATGATTTGTTGATGGCGGCCATTCTGACAGGTGTGAGGTGATACCTCATAGTTGTTTTAATTTGCATCTCTCTGATGATTAGCGATGTTGAGCATTTCTTCATATGTCTCTTAGCCATTTGTATGTCCTGTTTGGAGAGGTGTCTATTTAGTTCCTCTGCCCATTTTTAATTGGGTTCTTTGTCTTCCTTTTGTTGAGTTGTATGAGCACTCTATATATTTTGGAGATTAACCTCTTATCTGATGTATCATTGGCAATTATGGCCTCCCATACAGTGGGTTCCCTTTCCGTTTGATGGTTGTTTCTTTTGCTGTGCAGAAGCTTTTGAGTTTGATGTAGTCCCATGTGTTCATTTTTTCCCTTGTTTCTGTTGCCTTAGGTGATGTATCAGTGAAGATTCTGCTGCGTATGATGTCCGAAATTTTGTTGCCTACATTTTCTTCTAGGATTTATATGGATTCACGAGTCACATTTAAGTCTTTTATCCATTTTGAGTTTATTCTTGTGTATGGTATAAGTTGATGATCTAGTTTCATTTTTTTGCATGTAACTGCCCAATTTTCCCAACACCATTTATCAAAGAGGCTGTCTTTGCTCCATTGTGTGCTCTTGCCACCTTTGTCAAATAGTAATTGAGCATAATGTCTTGAGTCAATTTCCGGATTCTCTGTTCTGTTCCACTGGTCTATATGCCTGTTCTTGTGCCAGTACCAGGCTATTTTGATTACAGTAGCTTTGTAGTATAATCTGATGTCTGGGATTGTGATCCCTCCTACTTTGTCCTTCTTTTTCAAGATTGCTGTAGCTATTCGTGATCTTTTTTGGTACCATATGAACTTCTGAAGTATTTGTTCTAGTTCTGTGAAATATGTCATTGGTATTTTGATGAGGATTGCGTTAAATCTATAGATTGCTTTGGGTAGTATGGACATTTTAATGATGTTAATTCTTCTAATCCATGAACAAGGTATGTGCTTCCACTTTTTTATATCTTCCTCTATTTCTTTTTTCAATGTCCTGTAGTTTTCTGCAAATAGGTCCTTTACTTCTTTGGTTAAGTTTATTCCTAGGTATCTTAATTTTTTTGCTGCGATGGTAAATGGGATTGTTTTTTTAGTTTCTCTTTCTGTGAGTTCATCATTGATCTATAAGAATGCTGTCGATTTCTTGACGTTAATTTTGTATCCTGCTACTTTGCCAAATTCATTAATTAAGTCTAGTAGATTTTTGATGGAGTCTTTAGGGTTTTCTATGTATAATATCATGTCATCTGCGAATAATGACAGTTTCACTTCCTTCTTTCCAATTTGGATCCCTTGTATTTTTTCTTCATGTCTGATTGCTGTGGCTAAGACTTCCAGTACTATGTTAAATAAGAGTGGTGAAAGTGGGCATCCCTGTCTTGTTCCTGTTCTTAAGGGAAATGCTTTTAGTTTTTGTCCATTGAGTATGATGTTGGCTGTAGGTCTTTCATATATGGCCTTTATAATGTTGAGATATGATCCCTCTATTCCCAAATTGCTGAGCGTTTTTATCAGAAATGGGTGCTGGATTTTGTCAAATGCTTTTTCAGCATCTATTGATATGATCATATGATTTTTATCTTTCATTTTGTTTATCTGATGTATCACATTTATTGATTTGTGTATATTGTACCAGCCTTGCATCCCTGGGATGAATCCCACTTGGTCATGGTGAATAATTTTTTTGATGTATTGCTGGATCCGATTTGCTAGTATTTTGTTGAGGATTTTGGCATCTTTGTTCATCAGGTATATTGGCCTGTAGTTTTCTTTCTTTGTAGTGTCTTTTTCTGGTTTTGGAATTAGAATTATGCTGGCTTCATAAAACGAGTATGGAAGTCTTCCTTCTTCTTGAATTTTTTGGAATAGTTTGAGGAGAATGGGTGTTAGTTCTTCTTTGAATGCTCGGTAAAACTCCCCCGTGAAGCCATCCGGGCCTGGGCTTTTGTTTGCTGGGAGAATCTTGATTACATCTTCAATTTCCTTAGTTGTTATTGGTCTGTTCAAGTTTTCTATCTCTTCTCGGTCCAGTTTTGGGAGACTATGTGTTTCTAGAAATGTGTCCATTCTGTGTCTTTTTATCGGAGCATTTAATCCATTTACATTTAAGGTGATTATTGATAGGTACTTATTTATTGCCATTTTTGTTTAGTGTGGTTCTATTTTCCTTTCTATTTCTTCTACTAATTACAGCAGTCCTTTTAACATTTCTTGCAGTGCTGGTTTGGTGCTAATGTATTCCCTTAGCCATTTTTTTTTGTCTGGGAAGCTCTTTATTTCACCTTCTATTTTGAATGATAGCCTTGCTGGGAAGAGTAGTCTTGGGTTCAGATCCTTGTTTTTCATGACCTTGATTACTTCATGCCATTCCCTTCTGGCCTGTAGTGTTTCTATTGAGAAGTCAACTGATAGCCTTATGGGGGTTCCTTTGTAGGTAACCTGTTGCTTAGCTCTTGCTGCCTTTAGGATTCTCTCTTTGTCTTTAATTTTTGACATTTTAATTACTATGTGTCTTGGTGTGGGCCTGTTTGTGTTCTTCTTACTTGGGATTCTCTGTGCTTCTTGAACTTGAATGCCTTCTTCCTTCACCAAATTAGGGAAATTTTCTGTCATTATTTCTTCAAATATATTCTCTAACCCTTGCTCATTTTCTTCTTCTTCGGGGACACCTATGATGTGAATATTATTATGTTTCCAGCTGTCCCACAGTTCTCTTAAGCTGTCTTTTTGTTTTTTATTTTTCTTTTTATCCTCACCCGAGGACATTTTTTCATCTTTTGTTCAGATAGAGTGGGAGGGAGAGAGAGGAAGAGAGAGAGAGAGAAACATCGACATGAAAGGGACACATCGAGTGGCTGCCACCCACACGACCAACCAGGGCCAGGGACAAACCACAACCGAAGTACATGCCCTTAGTGGGAACCAAACCTGGGTCTCTCTGGACCGCAGGCAGATGCTCTAACTGCTGAACCAAACCGTCCAGGGCTCTTCCTGTTTTTTCATTGTTTTTTCCTTTTGGTTTTCTGATTGGTTGATTTTTTTCTACCCTGTCTTCTAATTCACTGATCCGGTCCTCAGCTTCTTGTACTCTGCTATTTAGTCCCTCCAATGTGTTCTTCATTTCTGCTATGTCATTCTTCATTTCCAATTGGTTGATTTTCAATATTTCTATGTCTTTGCTCATGGTGTTGATGTCCTTACTCATGCTGTTGAGCTTCGTCAAGATCATGGCTCTGAATTCTAGCTCTGTTAACTTGCTTAACTCCATTTCATTTATCTCATCTTTGATGGAGGTCTCATGTTCTTTCATTTGGCATCTGTTTCTTTGTTTCACCATTTTGGCTATCTCAGTGGGTTTTGGAGCCTGCCAAATTTTCCCTATGGATGTTGGTGTTCTGCTGTTTGTGGCTCCCTCTACTGGGTTTGGATGAACGTGGGAGGATCCAAGTTATACACTACTGTCGAGTCTTACTTTCCTGGGTAGATTTGCAAGCCCAGAAAAGGTTAAGTTATATTCTAGCTTTTTGCCTAGAGGCTCTTAGTCCGGGTTACTTGAAGAGCCTTGGGTTCTCAGTTGAATGAAAACCTCCCTCAGGTGTTCAGTGTGAGAGGATTTCTCGAGGGTGGGGCAGATGCTGGTATTTAATGAGCCTCAATTTGCATTTCAATGGCCCACCTGGGTGTGTCTGAATCTCCGAGGGAGGGGCTGCTGCCTCTCCCCAGAGCCCTGGGAAGGAGTAAGATGGCCTCCTGCATGGTGCAACTCAGCAAAAGCTCTGAGTGCCCTCAAAATGCCGAGTGTCCCCACACAGTTCCAGTCCAGTCTGCCCTCCCTCTGCTGGAGCCCAGGGTGAGTGGCTGTGGCTATTTTAGCTCTCTGTCCCGGCCCTCTGCGCTGTGGAGCCGGCTTGGGCTTTAACCCCGAGGGCGGTGCTCACAGCTAAGACTGCTGCTGTCCGTGGGCTCCCAGCCCCCCTTTCATGCCTCCGCACTCCTACCGGGATCGAGTCAGTGTCCCTGGTTGTATGGTCCTTGCAAGCTGCTTTTCTGTTGCTTTTTCCCGACGATTTGTCTTTATTTTAGTTGTGTTTCCAGTTTGGTCCTGGGAGATGGTCTGTGTAGCTTTCATTCACTCTGCCGCCATTTTGGAATTCCCCTCTTTATTGATTTTTAGAGAGAGGAAGGGAAAGGGAGAGAGAGAAATATCGATGAGAGAGAACATTGATTGGCCACCTCCTGCATGCCCCCACTGGGGATTGGGCCCACAACCTGGGTATGTGTCCTGACCAGAAATTGAACCATCGACCTCTTGATGCATGGGTCAACGCTCAACCACTGAGCCACACCGGCCGGGCTGATGGATGTTTCTCTCACATCGATACTTCTCTCCCTTCCTCTCTCTCTAAAAATCAATAAAAAGGTGAGGATTAGAACAAAGGGAATATTAGGTCTCCAAATGAACCTTATCCAATGCCTAGCACTTAACAGGTGCTCAGGGAACTATCTTTTGGGTTGAAACCTGCTTGGTTTGTCTCTGTATCCCTGGATGCCTATGAGCTGCTGCTATCCTAAGCTTGTGAGAAGGAGTGGTAGGTGAGTCAGAGCACTGGACTGAGAGTCTGAAGTCTAGATATAACCCTAACTCTGCCCTTACCTAGCTGTGTGACTTGTAACAAGTGGCATTACCTCTCTGTCTCACAGTTTCCAGTTACTATATGTAAGCTATCTAGCATGGACCCAAGGTGCTTATGAGGTACTCAGTGACTGTGTCTTCCCTTTCCTAGACCTTTTGGTTTGCATGTACTCCCTTTATATCTGAGAAAACCTCTCGTCTTCCTTCTCATCCTACTCACATCTTTGCCAAGCCCTCTCCAGGCCGAGGCAAAGCTCGCGCTCTCTCCCTCTCTCTCTCTGTGTATACACTGAATATTAGAAAAAACCCAGTGCAAAGAGGAAATCCCTCTAATACTTAGACTACCAACTTATTCTATTGTGTACCCTGTTTTCTCATAATTTTTATTGGTGGTCTTTTTTTTTTTTTTTTTTTTATCCTCATCCGAGGACACTTTTCCATTCTTTGTTCAGATAGAGTGGGAGGGAGAGAGAGGAAGAGAGAGAGAAACATCGATGCGAAGGTGACACATCGAGTGGCTGCCACCCGCACGACCAACCAGGGCAGGGGACAAACTGCAACCGAAGTACATGCCCTTAGCGGGAACCGAACCCGGGTCTCTCTGGACCGCAGGCCGACGCTCTAACCGCTGAGCCAAACCGGCCAGGGCATTGGTGGTCTTTTTATTCAGGGCCTCAGACTTGAAAAAAAGTGGGCTAAAGAATTTCTTACAGGAAGTTAATCTGATTGATTCATAGTACATTTCCCAGAAATACAAAATTGTCCTCATGGAGGCACCTGACAGGTGAGAGCAGAAGGGGGGTATATGGGTGAGCTGGGGCAGTCAGGTGTGGGGGTGGGCAGTGGGGACAGATTCGTCAGTGTTCTCTAAGGAGCCCAGTTCCTCACCTTCTCCAAGTGCTTCATTAACTTGAGTAGAAGTCTTGGATCAACGTTCAGGGTAGCTCTTGGTTGGTGTTTTCTCTGGGAGAGAGCTAGGAGAATGCTTATCATCACTCCCATTAGCAGTTGGCAGCTCCCTAGCCTGGACTGGCTCAGTCGTAACATCTGCTGAACGTGCTGCGATGCTCACACACAAGTGCAGGTTGCATCCTTGCCCCATGTGGGTGGGCTTTGGCGCCAGCTGCCATAGCAGAATGCCTCACACTGTAAAGCCTGTGAAGACCAGCCCCAAGTACCACTGCTCCTAATGAGAGCAGCTTGCTCCCTGGCACTTACTGCAGTGCAACGCTACGGGGGAGCAGAACTCTGAATGTGGCCTCAGGAAGGGATCCAGCCCAGAAAGCAGTCATTACTGACCTGCGCTATGAGGAAATGTTCCCTGGGAGGTTAAGTCATGAGCTAAATGAAATTATGATGATAATCAGCTACCTTTAACTGAGTACATACTCTGCCCTGGGCACTGGGCTAAAAACCCTTTTAACTCATGACCTCCCTTTATACAATGGCCCATTAAGGTCCCTTTATACAGTTGGATAATTGGAGGCTCCGAGAGGTGAAATAACCAGTCCAAGATTACACAAGCTCAGTGGCAGACCCAAGACTACTGACCCCGGAGCTCAAGTTCTTATCACCCACTATACCTGCTCTGCCTTACATGGCGCTTGGACAGAACTTTCCAAAGGTTGTGTGTGCCAGGGGTAGGTAGAAATAATGCAGGCTGTGAGTTCTAAACCCCACATCCCCATGGATTAGTTATACAGACTGCCCTTCTCTCTGGAGAGAGAAGTTTTGGCTCAAACTGACCCTTATTCAAGAGGCAGGTTTAGTGGCAAACCCTGGGCAACCAACCACGGTGGTTCCACTGATCCCTTCCCTTGGGCTGGGTGGCGTTGTCTAGGAAGGTGAGCCCAGCAGCAGCAGGTGTAAGAAAGTCAGGAAACATGCAGTCCAAAGCATGTGGAGGATGAAGGAGCAGGCAAGCTCGATGTGGCTGGGATGTTGGCATTATCACGAACCTCATTTTTTCTTTTTTTGAACCCCAACTACTCTAGTCATTTTTCTCCCCTTAATCCCTAAAGGCATAACTCTACCTGCTGCCGTCCAGCCCCAGTCATGGACTGATTCCACGGGGGTGAGTCAGTATGAGCTTTGTGCTTGTAGGTGCAGGGCCCCTGTGCCTCTGTCCACCCCGGCTGCTTGTGATGTTCACCATTACCCACTTTGGGCCTTTGTTTTTATCAAGGTACCCATACCTCTAAATGTCACTTTGTTTTCCTCTGCTAGATATATCTTATTGTTTCCAATTCAATAATTATTTTACCTGCTCTCTCTTCCCAAGCAGTTATATTCAGAGAACTACTCCATTCTCTGGAAATTAGGACCTCCCCAAGGGTGGCTCACTGAACCCAGTACAGGGCACGTGAATATGTAGAAATACATGTCTGTGGCTGCTGTTCCCAGTCCTTTTAGTCAGAAAGGGCTGACTCCTCTATTAGTTTTTAAGTGCCTTAAAGAGGCAGGATGGCCCCATGGAAAGAGCACTAGACAGCCTAGAGGCCCAAACTGCTCTGGTGCCTGCAAAGGAAACTGCTGACTGGGAACAGAGGACTAAACCTGTCACCTCAGCCTGGTGCTGGGAGGCATGGCCTATTCTGAGACCAAGGCCATGTGGTCACTAACCACTGATGCTCCAGGGGTTCTGCTGGTGGTGCCTGAAAGAGACTTCTCTAGCATCCTCTGCTCCCTTTGGGTTCTGCCAGCGCCAATGCCCCCACCCCACGTCCCTCCTCCTTGTGACAGCTACCTTCTCCTCCCCTCTAATCCTAGCCCTTAGTGGTCCCCACCCCAACAGCTCTCGGTCCCCCTTTTCTTCCAGCTGAGCCTGCGAGCTATGCTTTCTCCTTCTCTGGTCTCTCCTCCTACTCCCCCCCTTGAATCCAGTCCTGGTTTCCCCGCAGCCAGCCTCCCTTTCCTCTCTGCCTGGGCTCGCCCCCGCCCCGCAGCGCCCGCTGTCACAGCAGCGGGTTCAGCTTGTCGCCCACCCAAGCTCCCAGCCATCCGGGACTTGGCTCGTTCAGTCCAGCGGCTCCAGTCCAGATCTCGCTGCTGCCCGACCTGGGTACGACTCCCGCAGCTGGGGAGGAGGCGGTGGCTGGCCCGGCTTCCCTCGGCCGGCCTTGCCAGCCGGGGTTGGCGGGCAGGGAACAGCTGGCAGCCTCTCGGAGGACAATGCACCCAGCTCTGGGCCACCCCCGCTCGGTCTCGTCCTCATCCGGCTCCTTCCCACCGCTTCCTGCCGCCGCCCGGGCGCAGCCCCTCTTCCTCCGGGGGGGTCCCCCCCGTGGCGGGCGAGGCTCGGGCGACAGCAGCACCAGCACCAGCGCCAGTACCAGCCGGGGGGAAAGCAGCGGCAGACGCGGTGGGGGCGGTGGCTCCCCCAGCAGCAGCACCGGTGCGGAGCGGGAGGACGAGGACGAGAGCGTCAGTATCAGCCAACCGCTGGTTCCGGCCACCGCCACCGCCGCCGCCGCCGCCGCCGCCACCGCCGCGGGGATCCCGAGGCCCCTGGCTCAGGGAGGCGCCCCAAAGGCCGACCCCGTAGCGTGCGCCGCTTTCTCCTCCTCGGCCGCCACCCCCTCCTCCACGCCCACCTCCTCCTGCAGCATGACAGCGGTGGACTTCAGTGGGGGCGCTGCCGGGGGCGTCGGGGGCCCTGGGGGCCGCTCGGCTGGGGTTGCAGGTGGCACGGGGGCCCGCAGCAACTCCTCCTGCTGTGCTTGCTGCTGCTGGTGTAGCCGCCCGGTCCCGCCAGACCGCAGAGGTCAGCGCCACAGCTGCTGCTGCGCGCCGGGTCTGGGGTGCCGTTGGGGCTACCAGGCGCTGTCCGTGGTGCTGCTGCTGGCACAGGGAGGGCTGCTAGACCTGTACCTCATCGCCGTCACTGACCTGTACTGGTGCTCCTGGATCGCCACTGACCTGGTGGTGGTGGTGGGCTGGGCCATCTTCTTCGCCAAGAACAGCCGGGGCCGTCGGGGCGGTGAGGCCAGCCACCACCAGCACCACCACCACGCTGCACCATCCCTGCACTTGCCCGCCTCCTCGGCGGGGGCTGCGGCCGGGGCCAAGGTGCGCGGTGGCCGCGGGGGCGCTGGAGGTCCGGGTGGCGGCCCAGGGGCGGCCGCGGCGGTGGGCGAGTTCGCCTTCGCCTACCTGGCCTGGCTCATCTACTCCATCGCCTTCACGCCCAAGGTGGTGCTCATCCTGGGCACGTCCATCCTGGACCTCATCGAGCTGCGCGCACCCTTCGGCACCACGGGCTTCCGCCTTACTATGGCGCTATCGGTGCCTCTGCTCTACAGCTTGGTGCGGGCCATCAGCGAGGCGGGCGCTCCCCACGGCTCCACGGGCCCCTTGGTCCTGCAGCCCCAGCAGCACCGCGCTGCCGGCTGCTTCCTGGGCACGTGTCTGGACCTGCTCGACAGCTTCACCCTGGTGGAGCTGATGCTGGAAGGCCGTGTGCCACTCCCCGCACACCTGCGCTACCTGCTCATCGCTGTCTACTTCCTCACCCTCTCCTCGCCGGTGCTTTGGCTGTACGAGCTCAATGCCGCAGCCGCAGCCGCAGCTTTGTCCTGGGGCCAGGCTTCGGGGCCGGGCAGCTGCAGCCGCCTTCTGCGCCTGCTGGGCGGCTGCCTGGTGGATGTGCCCTTGCTGGCGCTGCGCTGCCTCCTGGTGGTGAGCTACCAGCAGCCCCTCTCCATTTTCATGCTCAAGAACCTCTTCTTCCTCGGATGCCGCGGCCTGGAAGCCCTAGAAGGCTGTTGGGACCCTGGGAGTCAGGCTTACCCCGGCTGGGCCGCAGGGTGCTATGGCGCTCCGCCCTCTGCCCTGCCTCCACTGCCAGCTCCGCCACCACCTCAGGGAGGCTCCCAGCGGAGTCACTGTATCTCGGAGAACGAGGCAGGGGTCCATGGCTATGTCAACACCCTAGCTGTGGCCTCCCAGAATTGAGGGCAATAAGGGAGGGGGGCTTGCTTTTCGGTTGAGACCTCAGCTCCCTTGTCCTCTGACCTTCTTTCACCCGGATTATATCAAGCTTTGTTTAGAAGAGGTAACTCTTAATAGGGCTAAAGGCCAGTGTGTCCTTTTGCACTCCTAGGGTCAAGACTGCTTGGAGGAAGACCAGCCGCTAATGGTGAGGGAGGAAGGTCCACTCACCCTATCTCCTTTCTCCATGCCTGACCCTAACTCTAGCCTCCAAGGTTCTGGATACCTCTGCTTCTTACTTCTGCCACCTCTACCCTAATTCCTATCCATTGTGTAGAGGAAGGGAGTAAAGGAGGTGCCCAGGCATGAAGTTCTGGGCTTTGGGCCTTCCGTCTTGCTTGGAGTGCCAGCTTCTTTTAGGCTGTGGCTAGTGACCATTGTCCCACGCCTTGAAATTGACTCAGAATCTACTGCCCCCCAATGTGTCTATTGGATTTCTTCCAAATGGTAGATGCAAAGTCAATGTCTCTATGTATGTGTAGTGTTGTTTTCTTGTGCCCACTCTGTGGCCCCTTGCAATCAGTAGGAGATCTGGGGAGGCCCTGCTCTCCCCACTATACATACCACCACCCTCCTTGTTCCTACCTGAATTTGTGGCTATGAATTCCCAGAAAGAGCTGGGCTCATGGGAGCTTCCTAGTTGCTCTTCTTCAAGAGAGAAGTTCACCCAGGATCCTCCTCAATCCTACTCCTCTCTTCTCAGTTTACCGGGAGGAGAGGGTGAGAGGGTTCATACTCTAAGGACCAAACTGCACCCTTTCTTGGGTGAGTGAGCATTTCTACCTCCATGCTTTTGACTTTTATTGCATCATGCACTGATGCTGCTTGCAAAAAATAACGACAACATACTTGGAAGTTGCATTCAACATGGTCACTGGATCCAGGTGGGGTTTGGTGTGAAAGTTATTACAGGGTCTGTGGAGTATCAGCCAGTGGCTTGTGCTTCTCTCTCCCTCCCTCTGCACCCATCTCTCTTTTACTAAGGTTTGTTGCTGGCTGGGTTAGATCTTGGCTCAGAACAACACCTTTGGTGGGGTTCCTAGATAGATGTGAAGTTGGGTCTCCCATGGGCCCACCTGTCCTCCCTCTTGGAAGATTTGTGTAGACCAGAAATGGTGGTGACCTCTGTCTAAGAGAATCCCCAGAGAAAAGGCAAGCTTCATAGAACAGGGTGGGCAGATGCACTGCTGCCCAGCCTTTCTCTCTGGTATTCCTCTTGTCAAGGTTGATGAGAAGGGACATCCAGGAGTTTCCCACTAATAGTCTTGATGTGGGCATCATTTTTGGAATCTTGGAGGTAGGATAAGTATTTTTAGGGGAGGTAAGAGTGCAATTGGGAGCAAGGCCAGGAAATAATCTCCTCCACCCTCCTCCCCACGATAAGATGTGGGGGCAGGAATTGTAAGAATTGTTGTTGTTGTTAATCCTCACCTGAGGATATTTTTCTTTTGAGTTTTAGATAGAGTGGACGGGAAGGAGGGAGGGAGAGAGAGAGAGAGAGAGAGAGAGAGAGAGAGAGAGAGAGAGAAAGAAACAGATATGAGAGAGACACATCAATTAATTGCCTCCTGCATGACCCTAACAGGGATTGGGGATCGCACCTGCAACCCAGGTATATGCCCTTGACCGGAAATCAAACCCCGAGACCCTTGGGTCCATTGGCTGACGCTCCAACCACTGAACCAAACTGGCCAGGGCTGAAATTGTAAGAATTTTTGTTTGTAGTTTTGACTGTCACTCACTTTTGCTTTCTGGGCCTCAGTTTTTCTATTGGGGCCCCTCTCTCCGAACTTCTTGGGGACTTGTTGACAGAAGACACTCATGTAGACAGAGACACAAGAGGGGCTGATGGCTTAACCAGATGCTCTCAGTGGGGAACAATGGAGGAAAATGTTTACACTAAATGCACTATCATGCTTCCAGCCCCTCTCCCTGTCAGGTCCAACACAAACTGGTTGGATTTTGCAGCTAATTGGTTTTTTCCTGCCTTCTCTCCTTTCTGTATTGACTCCTCTTCTTTCACTTTGAATTCCATGTGCTCCGAGTTCTGGGGCCCAGACCCTGGTGGGCCCCAATAGCTGCTCCCTTTGTTTTCACATCCTCCCTTCAGCCTTGTGGTTTCTCTGCTACCTAATCTCAGTGACTGTGAAAGAACTTTGCATCTGAGCCATGTGCCAGCTCCTGGCTGGCCCCCTGTCCCATCCCCTTTTTACTGTTTGGATGGTGTTCTCCCCATTAGCGACTAGCTGTGAAATCTCTGCTGTTGGGTTTTCTGGGGGAAGGCTGGGATTGGTTCCCATGAGCTGCCACTTCCCTGGGTGTGTCGAGAAACTGACCGCAAACGGATGATTCTGGTAGATTTGTCTTCCCACCCCTACCCCAAACCACCCTCTTCCAAACATTTGGTGCAAGCATCTTGTGCTTAGGGGGTAATCCCTTCCTTCTGGTGTGTTTTCCTTGAGTCCTTTTACTTACTTCCTTTACCCCATTCACAAGAAGAAATGACCCCTAAAGCTTTGTTTTTCTTGCCTTCTAGGGTCAAATTGGAGGTGTTCCCATGGGTCAGATAAACAGGGGCGTGCTGTCTCCTGATGCGGGTGCCAGGAGCACAGTTCACAGACAGGAACCCAGATTCAAAGTCCAGGCTTCCGGCCTCCATCATTCGAGCAGGTGGGCGTGCCCGTGCTCTGAGCTGCTGACTCCCTACCTGTTCTCAGAAGGGCCTGGACTAGAGCCCTCTAAAGGCTGTTCAGATATCACGTGTCCTGGCTCTGATTTCCTGAGTTCCTGTGGAAGAGCTGGCTGGCAGTCAGAGCCTGGCAGAGGGGAAGTGGCACCTCACTAGAATTTTTCATGTTTTCTCCCCCTTCTCTTTTTAAAAATAAAACCAGCTTCTGTTCTGAAAATAAAAAACTTGAGACTTGTGACAAGCTTCCTGTGTGGTCTGTTTTAAGATCCTTCCTGTCCTGGTTTCCTTACTAAATTCTTAAATGTCACTGTGACATTTGTCACCATTGTATATATTTGTGTTAACATTATGAGTGTACCTTGGCTTCTTTCCTTTAGACAGTGGCATGCTGCTCAGAGAGGCAGTGTGGCCTTGGCCTGGACCTGGCGGCGTCTAGCCAGGCTCTCTGCAGGCACAGTTAACTCAGATGCAGCCTGAGAGCAATTGCTCCAGCCACCTAGAGCTTTTGCTCCCATTTCTTTCTAAAAATAACTTACCAAAGGGGGAAAGACTGAGAACTGATTTTTGAATCCTCTGCCCTCCTCTATTACTCTTGCCCTTCAGAAGCAGGAATTCTTATGTGTGAATGAGAAGAACAAGGCCATGGTTTAATTCTTATTATTATTTTAAGAATAGTTTATTGATGTTTTTAGAGAAGAAGAGAGAGGGAGAGAAACACTGATGTGAGAACACAACATATGCACCATCGATGGGCTGCCTCCCGCATGCCCTGGCCCGGGTCAAGCCCACAGCCTGGGTATGTGCCCTGACCCAGAATCAAACTGGCAACCTCCTGGTGCATGGGACAATGCCCAACCAACTGAGCCACACTGGCCAGGGCATATTATTATTATTTTTAACACAAAGGGGACTATGAAGTCTAAGACAAAACAGTCTGAACAAAACTACAATGATAGGTGTTTTTTTTTCTTAGCACAGAGACAGCCAGCACTCTTCAAACCACTCTGTGTTGTTGCCCTACGATGCTTCTGGCCATCCCAGTTACAGCGCGGTCAGAGCCTGGTTACAGGCTTGCTTTGCCTCCAACTAGCTATGGCTTTGGGCCCTCACATGACCTCCTAGAACATTTCCATCACTTATAAAACAGGAGCAAAATTACCTACCTCACAAGGCTGCAGTAAACATTAAATGAGGTGACGTGCAAAAATGGTCCTTTTCCTCAAGACATTTATAGCTATAATGAGAGGACAAAATTTACACAGGAATTAATTACAGACCAATCTAAGACCATACCTTCATTTCTTCCTAAATCTAGATGTAAAAGAAGGTGATTACTTTGACTAAGCATGTTATAGGTATTTATCTTTGTACATTTTTCATAGTAAGCATGCTAGCTCTCATCGGTTCTGGGCAGCTGGAGCACACGTGAAGGCACTTGTGAAAGTGAGCACATGTAGGCGTGACCTGGTTATGAACGGGCAGTGCTGGGGCCACACTTGGGCCTTGTCTGGGGCGTTGAATGTGAGCCTGCATTTCTGGCCTTCAGGAGGACCATGGGAATATATCCTCTGCTTGACTGTGTCAGGCCCTCGATACACGTTGGCTTATGTCATTCTCACAGCCACCTGAAGTTAGCTTTATTTCCATTTTCCTGAGGTCCAGATAGACGGAGAAGCTTGCTGAATGCCACATCAGAGTCAGGAAGGGAGTCCAGATCTGAACCCAGGTGTATCTGCTTCCAAATCTGTACCCCAGGCAGCCTTCAGACTTTAGCTGTTAACAGGTTCAACTTATCCTTCACTAAAGCTGTCCAGTTCCGGCTAAGAAGCAGGGGCAGGTTTTCACATTCTGTGTGAGTGCCATGGAAGAGGCACTGAGCAAGTCACCTGGAAGAGACAGCATGTCGGTGTGCAGGCAAAGTGGGGGCCAGCCAATCTGGCCTCCCTTTCTCCTTTCTACTCTCTCTCAGCCTCTCAGGGCACTACTGTATCTTCTTTCTCTCTATTCAGAAAGGAAGGAGCCAATAAACTAATTTATACTAAAGTGTTAATAACCTAAGGGGCTATTCCTCCTAGGAAAGGAATCTAGGTACCTGGGTGGAGAGAAAGCGTATTGGACAAGATTTCTTGGCATCCTTCAAATGATGAGAGAAGGAACTCCAAGTTCCTCTGGCTCAACAGGGTGCCCCGACTGCCTCAACCAACCTACATGGACAGGATGAGAGTGTGGACCCAGTGCCAAGATTTGGGAGGCAGCAGGGCATGGAGAGCTGGGGGGAGGCCAAAGGAAAGGAGCTGGGCCTAGGAGCCGTGTAGGAGTGAGGTGGGAAGCACCGAGTGGGAGCATGGGGCACCACAACGTCAGTCTGTACCCACGGGCTGGGGCAGCTGTTTATTTTATATTCTTCTATAACTCAGTTTATATTGTTTCTATTTTCCCCAAATGAGCATATTCCTTCAGACAACATATTTATTAAGCTCTTAATATATGGCAAGTATTGGACTTTTATAATCTGAAAAGGCAAACACTTGAAGAAAGCAAGAGGAAACATAAACAGTATCCCGGATTCATAAACTGCTCGGACCAGAATCAGGTCAGAGTGCTTCTCCTTGCTTAGAGGCAGAGACCTCAGGAAGCCTCTGGCTTCCTTAAAAGGCCGCAGCTTGGGCGGGGCGGGCAGGCTGGACCGAATCATGGCGACTGTGTGTCCCCAGCTAAGTGCTTTGCTTGTATGTGCCATCCACACCCACAAGACCTCTGTGAGGTGGCAATTCCTGCTGCGCCCATTTTAGAAAGAAGCAAGATGAGGCCTGTGAACCCTGGGAAAGAAGACACCTACTAAGAAGGGCTCCTAGTGGTTAACTGGGCTAAAATTAGAACAAAAACAAAAACAGAGCCTAGCAGCCGTTTCTACACAGGGCCTCTCACCAAACTGCACCCGGGACAAGCCTCCTGCCTGCGCTGTGTCTGCCCCTGAGCCAGTGCGTTGGGAGCTCCTAGAACACTATCTCAACCTATAAGACTGAGGCTTCTCCCATCCGATTGGACCTAGCAGATCTGACCAACAGAGCGGCTCTATTCTGACCAATCAGGGCAGTGCCTTTTGGACCAATCAAACTGTGAGGACTTGGAGTCCTCATTTGCATGAGGACAGACCAATCATGGACCAGGAGTGGGGACTTCTGTCCATAGAAGCCAGCTCCCCTCTGGCTCTGGAAGTGCACTTTCCCTTCATGAAAGGCTTAGGGTTAGTCTACCTGGCTGAGCTGAGGGCAGACCAGTGCAGGGCAGAGCAGACTGCTGCAGAATGGAGCAGATCACAGCAGACCTGCACAGAGAAGAGCTGTCTAGGAGAGAGGGGCCTGGCCGCAGTCACCTGGGCCTGGGGCTGCCTTACAGCTGTGCTGTATCACAATTGAGCTGTTTTGCACTGAATAAAGTTTCCTTCTTCGTCGCACCCCAAATTTGGGATCTGTTGTTGTTGAATTGGCACCAATGATCACTGGTTGACAGGCTTAAGGAAGAGATCTTGATTTTTTTTTTATAATCCTCACCCGAGGATATTTTTCTATTGATTTTCAGATAGAGTGGAAGGGAAGGAGGGGGGAGAGAAACATTGATGTGAAAGAGACACATCAATTGGTTGCCTCCCACACGATCCCAACTAGGGCCGGGGATCAAACTTGCAACCCAGGTATGTGCCCTTGACCGGGAAACAAAACCTAACCCTTCAATCTGAGGGCCGTCGCTCAAGCACTGAGCCAAACTGGCCAGGGCAAGAGATCTTGATTCAAGGCACTTGGCTGGCAAGCAGCAGAGCCAGGGGCCGGCTCTGCGTTGAGCGCCATCAGCCCTCTTTTAAGGAAACTCTCCAACACGCCTGACTTGAGGCCCAGGGCCAGGGCTGGCGCCAGCCCTGCACTTACTCATGCCCGGGCCCCGCTGTCCTGCAGAGCCCGGGCAGCCTGTCCGTGGCGCTTTACTGGCAGGTCTTCTCAAGAGGTGCTGGAGCAGAGCGGAGCTGGCTCTCCCGACTCATTTGGGAAGGAGAATGCCCAGTGCAGAGCCTAGAGGCCCCAGAATGGAAATGGCCCACAGTACAGCTTCTCCTCCCTTACACCTTATTCAATACTCAGAGATCAGCAGGAAGTGAGACCATCATACCCTGGCATTCGCAGATCTCAGCTCAAATGACTAAAGAAGTGTTTAAGTGACTGAATAAACCCCCTCAAAACTGGAACACTACTGAGGACCTCCTAGGCAGGAAGAGAACCTGGTTTAAAACCACAGTGCAAGCAGCACTTTGTCAAGCAGTGTCCAGATTGCCTGCCACCTACTCAGGCCTTTCCCCCCAAGCAGGCAGGAAAAACGTGAGCAGACCCCCGGGCCGGAGGCTCGCACTGGACAGCCGGCACGGGCAGGGCTCCCCTGCTGCTTTGGGCCCTTCTGCCCACCTCGAGCCACCTCTGCTGCAGTCTGTTTGGAAGTTGGGCCAGAGAGGTGGAAGTCACACCTTGGAGACATCTGTTCTTGGAGGGGCTTTTCTGGGAAAAGCAGTAATTTATTAGCCACGGTTCAGAATAATATGAAAAGAAAGTTCTGGCTGGCTTCATACGTGGTCTTGAAGCTCTTGGTATTTGGCTGACAGCAGACACCACACTCAGACTGACAGAATTTCCAGCATGATGGTGAGCACTGTGACGTGGGGGCTCTCAGGGGAAGAGGAGGGAAAGTGGAGGCAACGAAGGAACGGCCTTGAAGAGAGGCCGCTGCATACGCCAGCCCACAGCAGGCAAATCCATAGATGCAAAGGAGTGTTTGCCCAGGGACAAGGTGCTCTGAGGGTTTGGAGTGATGGTTAAGGGGTGTCATGTTTCTTTTGAGGTAAGAAAATGTTCTAAAATTGATTATGTGGATGATTGCTGAACTTGGAACTCCTAAAAGCCATTGAACTCCATAGGGTCAACTGGGAATTATATGGTGTGTGAATTATAGAGCTCAATAATTAAGCTGTTGGGTTAAACAAGCAGCAGCCTTGGACATAAAGGGGACAGAGTGGACAATGCCAATTAAAGACATCTGGACTTGACGGCCAGCAAAGCTGGAATTCAAGGTTTGTGGGTAATACCATCCAAATGGAAGTGTGCTTCCGGCCCCAGGCTGCCAGTGGAACCCTGGTCCCCGCCAGGGAAGAGTCCACGATGGGATTCCACACTCTGGACACTTAGTAAGTGCTCATTCACAGAGAGCTTGGTAGGCATCTGGACACAATGACGCCCACCTCCAGGACTGCTGCACAGACGGAACCTGAGAGGCTGGGGGAGCTCAGCGCCTTTTCTCCCTTAGCCTGCTCAGGCTGCTGACAGGGCAGCCTGCATCCCAGCGTGCAATTCTGGGCCTCAGCGTCTCTCCACAAACACTGTCTGTGAACCTCAGACCTTTGAGAACAGGGTGGCACACATTCCTCCCCCTGTGGGCCTGCCTTCCCTCTCCCATCCTGCCACGGACACTCCAGACCTCACACTCAGTCACTGTGCTGTCGGACCCGTGTGGAGCGGGAGCTCCCAGCCCCTGCAGCACCCTCTGCTGTAGCTCTCCCACCAGCTGACTGGGAGCTTAGGGCTTCCGACTTTACTTCCCGATGAATGCTGTTCGGTTTCACATCACAGCTGTCTATCCTGTCTCTTTCCAAAAATGATGAGGTGGCTTCCAGGTGTGTTGGCCCTCAGCCTCCTCTTCTGCAAAGCAACAGGAGTCCCAGGCCTTCAGGCTGATGCCCCAACTCCCACCCTGGGCTCTGGCTAGCTCTCCACCACATCTCCCATGCCCCCTCCTTCCTCTCCAGGCTCGACTTGCAGTTTGCTGATGGGCCCGGCTCCCACTCACCTCCCAACCCTTACCTTCCCCGGGACTGGTGCCTTCTCTGACTACAATCTCTTGGCCAGGAAACTAGCTTCTCCTTCAGCTCACACAACACCCACTCCAGGATTTCTCCCTGGGCTGGGTACCCCTTCTGTGTGTTTTCATGGCCCTGGGCAGGCCTCTGTTCAGCAATTACATCTTGCAAGAGTGTCCTCTATTTGCTAATCTGTGGCTCTGACGAGATGTTAAGCTCCTTAGTGACCAGGGTCAATGACAGGAGTAATTTATCTTTGTATTTCAGATGCCTGGCACATAGTAGATACAAAATAAATGTTGAATAAATGAATGAATGATGGAGACTCAAGGGCACTGCCACTAGCTCTGGGAATGGGCTGTAGATTTCTGTAGGGATGGAAGATGACCAGATGGTCCCAGAAGGAAAAATTAACGGGGATGTCTAGGCATCAAAATCAAGATATGTACATTTTAAAGTATCATTTCTTACATGAATATATATACATATACAGACACACGTGTACACCTCCTTCTTTTGTGCTCTGGGTCTGGGAGGCCCTATGTGACTGGCCTCTCTGGCTCCACAGTGTCCCAGCCAGAGTTCTTCTGAAGCTCTTGGAAGAAAAGCTGTCGCTGGAGGCTTCTCAGGCTCTCCAGGGCCTCAGGGGAGAGCTGCGTGGCTGACTTTCCCAGGTCCTGCTCTGCTCCCTCTTCCTCCATTCCCACCAGTCCATCAGGGGGCTGTGGGGAGCCCCTGGAGATGTAGCCCTGGTCAGACTGCAGCGACTCCCGCTGCCCCTCCCCATGGAGTGTGTGTGGGTCTTTGAGGGGCACTGCCGGCCTCGCCCACCCCTCTGGGGCTTGGCAGCTCAGACTTTGCTGGAAGAATGACAGCATCAAGCCTCTGAGCTTTTCCCTCACATCCTCTGGGAGGTGGTCTGGCGATGCCATCGGGGCGCTCCAGAGAGGTGGGTCCTCTGCGTCCACGGGGAGGGAGCGGGCGCTGTTGTGCTGAGGGTCAGAGCCCTCCAGCAGTGGGCAGGCCTCATCCCCATCCACAGTGGCCAACTGACTAGCTTCGCTGCTCCTAACAGCAGGAGGGACAGGTTCCACGGCCTGAGCTGGAGGGACTACCTCCAGAGGGAGCACTGTGGTTCGAAGGGCTTGGGTCACCAGCTGCCCCTGGGGCTGCAGCTGAGGCTGCAGCCTGGCCACTCCTCTGCCTTCCTCAGCGACGAGCAGCTCCACCACCAGGCGGCCCTCAGCAGCAGGCTCCCGCACCAGGGGCTTCTGCTTCGTAATGCCCCTTCCGGGTGGCAGCAGCGGCTCTCCAGACACCTCTTCATCCAGGGATGGGAGGTCCTGCTCATCTGCCGAGCAGAGGTTCTCACGCTCAAACCAATCCGGGCACTGCGCCTGCCACGCCCGGAACCTCTCCACCGCCTCCTTGAGCTGCCAGCCGCTGGGACTCTGCAGGGCGTTTTCCCCCGTGAGCTCCCCGATGCGGTGCATCCGGCCGGGTTCAAACATCTCCAGGTCCTGAATCCGGAAGTAAACCTCCTCAAATCTGTCCATGAGAGGGTACCTGGACATGATGTTGAAGAGGTCAGGGATATCGCTCTCACTGCTGATGTCACTGAAGTAGCAGACGATGTAGGTGCCAAAGCTGGCTGGCTTCTTGAAATCTGGGAGGATCATGTTCATGGCCGCTGTGAAAAGGTCCCCGGCAAGCCTCTGGTGGTCGCATCGAAGCTGGACAGCAGGCTCCCCGCAGCCGAGGATGGCCTGCCACTTGGCCTGGGTGCCTCGGGAGCACAGGATGACGACCTTGGAATTGCTCTCCACGATCTGCTGCTTCTGGCGGCCCACCCAGGTCACGACGCCCATCTCCGAGATGACCTGCTCTTCCAGCAGGTCGAGGGCCACTTCAGTGCCGCAGACGGTGAGCAGGAACTGGGCGAACTTCAGGACCACATCCACGTAGAGGGGGTGGTCAGCGGAGTAGACAATCCAGACCTTCCTGGGCTTCAGCGGAGGGGGCACCAGGCCGGTGGTGGGCAGGACATCTGGAGGAAACAAGTTAGGGCAAGCCCACAGGCTCAGGTGTGTCTGCTGATTCTCACACCACAGCCCAAGGGAAGGGACACAGACCAGGCAACCTGTTTTGGTTGCATGAAAAGAAATCACAATCTGGTGCCTTCTGCGAAAAAGACTTTCTCACATTTCTATCTGGCCTTCAGCCTATGTACTCCATTAAAAAGACAGAAGGTACAGAGGCCCGCCTATGGAACAGGGATGACCTCTTTTCACAAATGGTACCTTCTTTCCTTTCCTTGCCCCAGTGATTTAAAAACATTACCCCAGGCTTGCCATCTAAGGTGCCCTCCTTGGGGCTGTAGAAGGCGGACGCTCTAAAGGTGAGGTCTCCTGAAAGGACGCAGGAGTTGAACTGCAGAAGGTGACCCCGCATCACCTCAGGGGCCCCCCATCACACTGTCACAAAGACACTCTCACCGAACCCAGCACACCCCAGGAAATACGGACCTGCGTCTCCGCTGCCACGGCCACCTTTCTCACGATGAGACCCTGAAATGAAAATCATCAGAGTGGCTCCTTAGGGAGAGAAACCGGGGCCGGCTCAGGGGCCTCCGACAGGAGCGCCGCCCCCACGGGAGGGCAGCCGAGCCGCGAGCTGGCCGCTTGGGGCCTTGGCAGGGAGACCGGGCTGGTGCGGTTGCTCAGATGGGAACCTTGGTCAGCCACGACGAGCTGTGAGATCTGGGAAAGTTATTAACACCTCAGAAACTCAGTTTCTTCCTCTGAAAAATGGGTCTGTGGTGGGGGAATGAAATGAGATTGTGTGCCCGGCACATCATACATTCTCAGTCAGCTATGGTCACAAGTGTCCTGTGGTATGGACCCAGCTGGAACCCCTGGAATGGCGACTGAGGCACCCCATTCCAGTCCTGGCTGCCCCCTTCCCACAGGTTGCCACCCCCAAGGAGACTCCCAACCTGAGGAAAAGCCTTCCCAGAGGTCTCCTTGCCGGAAGCATAAGCCTTGTAACACATCTCCAGAACTAGTCTCCACCGGGTGCACTTACATTTCCTTCTAGTACTTTGGAGACGAGGAAGGGAAACCAACATACTTGAACAGTGCTCCCTGAGATGCCAGGAGGGAGTCTCAGTTCAGGAGCCAACTTCCTGGTGACAGAGGGGAGCGAGGGCACCCGCAGACGGTCAAGGAGGACCGCAGAGCCTCCACTTCCACACCGCCCTTCGGGCCTCCTCCAAAGAGTCAGAGGATGGGCGAGGTTTCTTCCCTGCCCCTTCCTTCACCCTGCGTGGCTCTTCAGGAAAGGTCAGAAGGGCAAGGGCAGACATGAAACCAGAAGCCGCCTGGCATCTGTGGAGATGTGCGGTTTATAAAGCGCTTGCAGAGGCGTCACCTCGTTGGACTCTGCCAGCAACCCTCTGGGGCCTCTCTTCAGAGGTCTTCGGGTGCTGGTCTGGCGTTCTCCCCACCACACAATAATCAACACCTGATCCTGACGAGCCTCGGAAGTGTGGAAACGTTCGCCCAGATGAGTGAAGGAGGGGCCGGGGAAGGCCGAGCCCCTAAATGAAAACCCACGTTCTCCCCTGCTTACAACCTGGCCAGAGAGGCTGCAGCGTGGAGGGAACGGCCATAGATTAACACCCACCAACGAGCACTTCCCTGCGACATCATTTAACCCTCACCACAGCTGAGAGGGAGGCACTGTGGCTCTACTTCCCAGAAAAGACAACCAAATCTACGGTTTATCAACAACTTGCCTAAGACTGCAAACCAGTGAGGCCGAGCTGGGTTCGCACAGCCCTGTGCTCTGGGTCGCCAGAGCTTTCCCTGTCACTCATGCTCTCCCTTGTCAGCGACTCTCCCTGGCCTCAGGGCTACGGGTCTGGGCTGCTGCAGAGGGGGTTGCTCCGGTGGCTCCCCCCGCCTGGCTGATCACGTCTGGTGCATGGAAACTCCACTCTAGTTCCTTCCAACCTGTTCATTTAAAAAAATTAATTCATCTATTGATTTGAGAGAGAGAGAGGAAGAAGGAGAGGGAAAGAAGGAAAGAGAGAAAGAGAGAGAGAGAGAGGGAGACAGACAGACAGACACACACTGATTTCTTATTCCATGTATTTATGCATTCATTGGTTGATTGTTGCACGTGTCCTGGGGATGGAACCTGCCGCCCTGCATATCAGGACAACGCTCCGGCCAATGGGGCTACCTGGCCAGGGCCCCAGCCTGTTGATTTTAATATTAATTTAAGTAGCAATAAATATAACTGTGGCTAACATGTAACAAGAGGTAGTGCCAGACTCGATGCCGAGATGCACATGCACCATCTCCTGTGATCTCCGACTGCTTGCTGGTGAAGCTCAGAGAACTGCGAGTTTTCCCAGGGGCTGAGTGACGGAGCCGGTATCTGAGCCCAGGTCAGCCCTACTGCGGGCGCTGAGCTCTTGATAACAGAGGCAACAACTGCACTAAATTTGAGACTGAAGGGTGCCTTCTGAACACAGCCTCACAGAGGACTGGAGTGGGAAGTGGGACATGGGAAGAAAGAGAAGTGCAGACGGAGAACCCCAGGACCCACGCCATGGCATTTGCCCCTTACCAGACAGCCTCCAGGTCATGCAGAGGGTCAGCAGGATGACGCAGGCCACCAGCAGGACGGAGATGCCCGTGATGAACCCATACACCCACAGGGGTACATACTCTGTGTCGTACTCTGTGGTGAGCAGAACAGCAAGAATGATATGGAGGGACGCCTGGTCTCCCCGCCAGATGCCCAGTCCTAGGCTGGCCTCTCTCCACCACGACGTGCTGGTGCTCTCCTGCATCCCGGGCAGCCTCGTGCCGGCTCCACACCGGGCTCGGCCAAGGACTGCTCATGGGCCCCGCAGAACGTCCCCGGGCCTCCTGCAGCACACTGCGGGAAGGAGCGTTGGCCTTACCTGCAGGCGGGTCTGTTATGAGAACAAAGGAAAATAGTATTTTAATTACTGTGATCACAAAACCATTGCTGATGTCCACTGAGGGCCTGCTAATGACCGTGGCCCTATGAGAACCACTTTAAATACGGGTTAAACTTGATGAAACCATCTACGTGAAACACCTGAGTTTCTGGTCTGCTAAGCGATGCCCCACCCCTCACTTGGGAGGCCGGGATTTGCCTCCGGGCAGCCCGACCTCTGCTGCTTTCTCTCCTTTTTGGCTGCAGATGGCTCTGGGCAGGCCCTGCCACTTCCCCGGTACGACAAGTTACGTATCTCTGTGCCTCCGTCTCTTCACCTATCAACCTGGGGGAGGAAGTCTTCACTTCTTGGTGCTACGGTTCACAACTTACAAGGGTTTTGTTCTGTACATGGATGTAACTGTAACTCTCTAACAGTAACGATCCCCACTTTCCAGTCACAAACGCTGAGGATCAGAGAGATTAAGTGCTTTGCCCAAGGCTTCACAGCTATCACGAGGCGGTCAGCAGTCCAACCCGGGAGAGCGTCTCTGAAGCCCCGCATCACAGGCCTCAACAACTCCAAGTTCAACTTGACCCCACCAGGTCAGGGTTCCGCTCAAGCTGTTGACCTTCATCCATTCTCACCCCAAACATATTCCAGGACAGCCACCTGCTTCCTACCTGGAGTTGTTGGGCAGGAGACATTGGCGTAATGTCTAGGGCAGTCATTCAGACAGCTGTCCAGGAAGGGCTGGATCTGTGTGACCGAGAAGGGCAGGGAGGAGAGGGCTCAGAGAGGCTGGGGGACCCAGGGCCCGCCCTGGTGCTATCTTAACAGGAGTCATGGGCCCTGGCTGACTGCTTCAGTATCTCAATGTGGCTGTTAGGCAGACCACCTATCATCTCCAGGGGGGTCAAAGTAGCCCTGCCCAGGTGAGGCCGGAGAGCAGGGCTGCCAGGCAGGGAGTCCCAGATGGCAGTGGCCTTGGGTCCTCAGAGAGGGCACCAGTCGCAAGCTGTCCTTCTTCCCTCTCTTGTCCCTCTAGAAGGAATGCCCACCTGCACTCTCCCTATCCCACCACGTCCACCCACCTGCACTCTCTCTGCTACACCACGTCCACCCACCTGCGCTCTCCCTATCACACCACGTCCACCCACCTGCACTCTCCCTATCCCACCACATCCACCCACCTGCGCTCTCCCTATCACACCACATCCACCCACCTGCACTCTCCCTATCCCACCACATCCACCCACCTGCACTCTCCCTATCACACCACATCCACCCACCTGCGCTCTCCCTATCACACCACATCCACCCACCTGCGCTCTCCCTATCACACCACGTCCACCCACCTGCACTCTCTCTGCTACACCACGTCCACCCACCTGCGCTCTCCCTATCCCACCACATCCACCCACCTGCGCTCTCCCTATCACACCACATCCACCCACCTGCGCTCTCCCTATCACACCACGTCCACCCACCTGCGCTCTCCCTGCTATACCACGTCCACCCACCTGCGCTCTCCCTATCACACCACGTCCACCCACCTGCGCTCTCCCTATCACACCACGTCCACCCACCTGCGCTCTCCCTATCACACCACATCCACCCACCTGCGCTCTCCCTATCACACCACATCCACCCACCTGCACTCTCTCTATTAGACCACGTCCACCCACCTGCACTCTCCCTGCTACACCACATCCACCCACCTGCACTCTCTCTATTAGACCACGTCCACCCACCTGCGCTCTCCCTGCTACACCACATCCACCCACCTGCACTCTCTCTATTAGACCACGTCCACCCACCTGCACTCTCCCTGCTACACCACGTCCACCCACCTGCACTCTCTCTATTAGACCACGTCCACCCACCTGCACTCTCTCTATTAGACCACGTCCACCCACCTGCACTCTCTCTATTAGACCACGTCCACCCACCTGCACTCTATTACACCACGTCCACCCACCTGCGCTCTCCCTGCTACACCACGTCCACCCACCTGCGCTCTCCCTGCTACACCACGTCCACCCACCTGCACTCTCTCTATTAGACCACGTCCACCCACCTGCACTCTCTCTATTAGACCACGTCCACCCACCTGCACTCTCCCTGCTACACCACGTCCACCCACCTGCACTTGGTGGCGGCAGCACCAAGTGAAGTTTGGTAGGGTGATCGTGACGTTGGATCGCTGGTGGAAGTCCTCTCGTGTGGGCTGAAGAGAGGGGAGAGGTCAGGTGAGGCTAGCTGGACGAGGGCCGGCTGCAGTGCTGTAGGGACTGGTGACAGTGTCCCCACGACTGTCCATTAGCCTCAGGAAGGCCACAGGAGAAACGCCTTCCAGGTTTCTGCTCCAGGCAAAACGACGTTTCCCTTGTGCACTGGTTCTGTTAACTCATAAACACAGGGGTGACCGGTGTTGCCCCGTGCCCGGCTGCTGAGGGCCTGGAGCAGACCTCAGCTCTGCCGCGTGGCACACAGGTGCTGCGTCATCGCACCCAGCTTCATTTAATTGCCTCACTTTATTTCCCCTTTGTCTTCATTTCCACATTTTAAAAATCTTAAAATCCTTTTTGAAATAAGTAGAATAAACAAGGCAGAACAAAAAGAGACCAGGGGAGAATTTGTGGCCCGGAAAGACAAAAAGGACGGGGTGGTGAGCAGGGCAGAGACCACAGCGACAGATCGAAAGGAGCTAAAGAGCCAACTGGACCGGCCGGGCCTGACCGGGCACAGCGCGGAGCACCAGGCCTGGCCGGGCCTGACCGCGCACAGCGCGGAGCACCACGCTCTGGCAGTACAGAGTTGGCAGGGCCGGCAAGGGGACACCGAGGCTCGGGGAGGGGCTCTCAGCCGTGTGAGGGTGAGAGTGGCAGTTACCGCAGGTACATCCTGTGTGTGTGTGAAGCATCTCTCGTTCTCCGTGCGCGGGAAGCTGTTCAGCAGGATCTGGTAATGGGTGGATCCGTCCCACAGGGTGAAGCTCACCCGCAGCTGGTAGGGGTCCAGGATCTCCACGGTGATGTTGGGATTCCACAGGCTGCCTGCCCCGGGCACAGACAGGCTGGGAGTGAGGAGAGAGCATGTGTGCCCAAGTAAAGCTCCCCGGCAAGGCCGCCAGCCATAGTTACCTGAGCTCACACATGGCCTGGTCTTCTGCATCCTGGGGTCCTTGCAGTCTGCAGACCCAGAAAAAAATGAAACCATGAAACCTCTGCCTTATAAAGTTTGCTCTTCTCCCAGACTGCTGACAGAGATAAGAACCTTTTCCTTCCGGGAGCCTGTTCAAGGGTGGCCCCTTCACAACAAGCTCCAGAGCGGACTGCGGCCACTGGCCAGAGGCCCCGAACACTGGGGCTGACCTGGTGGTCTCATTCCTCCTCTTTCAGGGAAGCTTCCAGATTCAGGTATGTTTCTCCTGAGCTTGCTGTGGATGCCAGAGCCTTGGGCGCTCCCGCCCCGCCTCTCCTCACTGCAGCTCCCCCGCAGTCTCTCCTTTCCCCAGGAGAGCGCTGTCTCTGTTCCTCGACGGCAGTGTTTCTCAAATCATCAGGAGGTCTGGGGTGGGTCCTGAGAATCTGCATTTCTAACAAGTTCCCAGGTAATTCATGATGCTGTTGATCTGGGGAGTACCTTAAGAACCATTGCTCCATAGATATCTTCTTGGTCTCCTTCCCCAATTTCCTTGACCGTAACGATTTTACTTTGGTTTAAGAAGACACATGAGAGGTATGAATTACCATGGAGTGACAGGGACTGAGTCAGTCTACTTTAGGGACAGGGGATAGTCACTCATTCTACAAATACGTATGGAGCTCCCAGTATGTGCCAGGGCACCATTTTAAGAACTGGAGATGCAGTGGTGAGTAAAACAAAGTCCCTGTCCTCCAGGAATTCCATTCCAGTAGACGAGACCAACACAAACAAACAGCATAATATAATGTCACAAATATATAATGAAATGTCAAGGAGTGATGAGTAAGATGAGAAGAATAAAGTAGGGTATGCAGACTGAGTGTGTGCAGGGGCGTCTGCAGAGGGGCCGTCACCCCCCGACGAGCATTCCTGCCCACCCACTGCACACGGGCATGAGACCCAGACCCTGTGCTCAGGTGGGCTGGCATTCCAGATGCAGTTGGTTCTGAATAATAAAGTGTTGTAAGTTGTGGCTGAGATTCTGGGGAGGACAGAGAAATGGAAGGGCACACTGAATGGCCTTTGGAAGATAAGCCTGACAGGATGGGTGCGTGGGGAAGAGCAGACGGTGGCACACACGGGATGTGTTGGACACACGCAGGCAGGATGTGGGGTGGAAGTGAAGAGCAGGGTGAAGGAGCTGGGGCGAGGCGGGGAGCAGGGGCCCGAGAGGGGCTTGTGCTCCTGATCCCTCTGAGCAGGAGACGTGCTTCTCCAGACGGAGGAATGCCAGTGCCCATAAAACTCCTGGGGTCTTGGGCCAATATCCACTGTTTGTGCCAACAGAGCACGAGCTCTGCCTTCAGGAAGCAGAAGCTGCAGCCGCACACCGAAGGCTCCCGTCCCCGTTGTTCTGTGGGTACCACACGCGGACAGTGGCAGCCACCGTCCAGCTGAGCAGGAAGGCTGATGTCTGGGCCACTTGCTGGTTTCCTCTGCAGAGCCACACGGTGAAGGGAAGGGCTTGGTAGGGCGCTCTTACCTGGCACAAGGAGGTTCCTGGACTGGTGGTTTGGGTCCCCATCAGGGATGGACTTGGGCAGGTGGTGAACGGTCACCTCATATTCCTGGCCAGGTTCTACCACAAAGTGGCTAAAGGTGAAATGCCACTGAAGAGAAAGGAGGAAGGGGAGGTCGGACAGGTCACACAACATACCTCTCACACAGCTGTGCCCAAAGAACCCAAAAGATCAGCCAAAAATAAGAAGAAATAGCCATCACAAGACAATCCAAAATCAGAGGTGCTGTATGTTTGCTCTTTGTTTCCTCTGGTCTTTCCCATTTCAAACAACCTAGATCTGGCCGCATCAGCATAGTGTCATACACAGAGGACTCGGGGAAGGCCCTCCTCTCCCAGCAGTCCTCTCAAAGTGCAGAACAACGGCACCGGGGAGCCGAGCCGCACTTGGGCTGTTGGAGGGCTGGCACACAAGAGGCAGCTAAAACCTATTTGTTAAAGGACTCTTCCCCCTTCAATGGGAAAGCCAGGGATCTCTCGAGATTGTTCTGGAGCACGAAAGCGCAGAGGGAGGGCTAGAGAGACCCTGGTCCTCCTGGGCCTGCAGGCACCTGTGTTGCAGAGATGACAGAATGTGAGTGGAGAGATTTTTCTGGAGGGTGCAGATGACACACGCCGACTCCACCTTCCACTCTAATCACCCTGTGGATGGGGTGAGTCCTTGGCTTCTAAGTATTTACACCTGGTCTTCACCATGCACCTAGCACTCAGGTTTGGGGGCCCCAATTAAACGTGGGAGGGGGAGTCTGTCTTTACTGCCTGTGCTTGTGGGAGATCTGCAAACAGCCACTTTTTGCAGATTGAAACTAGCAGTTTTCAAACTGGAGCTTGCAGCAGAATCACTTGGTGGGCTTGTTGAAAGATTGCTGGGCCCCACCCCAGAGCTTCTGATTCAGCAGGTGTAGGTGGGGCCCTAGAATCTGCATTTCTAACAAGCTCCCAGGCCATGCTGATGTGCTATTCTGGGACTACACTTTGAAAACAACAGCTTTATTTATTATTTTTTAAAATATATTTTTATTGATTTCAGAGAGAGGAAGGAAGAGGGAGAGATAGAAACATCGAAGACGAGGGAGACATCATCGGCTGCTGTCTGCACACCCCCCACTGGGGATCAAGCCCACAACCTGGGCATGTGCCCCGACTAGAATCAAACTGTGGACCTCCTGGTACACAGGTCAACACTCAACCCCTGAGCCACTCCAGCCGGGTGAAAACAACAGCTTTAAACAAACTAAATGAGAATCAACATTTTACTATCTGGCCATGAGCAGCAAAGTGAGCGGAAATGGTGCAGAACTCCTCTGCTTGGGCCCCACCCACTGCGGTGCTCTGGTCTGGGCAAAGTTGTTCCTTTCTGAAGGCAGGGCCCAGATTTATCTCAGTTACAAATAAAGACGGCAACAGGCAGGGTAGGGAAGTCCTCTCCCCATTCAACTTTCTTTAGAAGGACTAGCTAGGGAAGGTAGGAAGGAAAAGCAGGTTGACATGTCTGGCAAGTTTTCAAAAACATGTTCTGCTCGCATGATCGTCAGAGGAACACCATCTGCCCAGGAGCTCAATTCTTACCCGTTTGTGATGATGCTGAAGTTTGGAGAGAAACTCAAACTTGACACACACACGCTCATTGGTGTTCAGCTGCAGGACAGATAACTCTGCACCCTCCAGGAAGAGGATGCTGGCTGAAGACCAAAGGGAGGGGAAGAGACACAGATGCAGATGAACGAAAGATACAAAGCACTGGGTGCGTCACTTTCTGATGGTTAGGCTTACTCACTCTTAAAAGAAAATCTGCCCCAACCCAACCCTCCACTTCCTGTTCCTCCTAGCTCCCTCCTGGGCCTAAGTCAGCCTCCTGCCCTGTAGATAGTTACTTCATAGCCAGACAAGGACAAGCAACACTTTACCCTGTGCTAGAAGCAAAGGCTTTGCAAGTCTGTGGCTAAGGTGTTGCAGCAGGGCATGGGGGTCTAACATGGCCACCCCACCATCCTCGAGGAGGCTGCAATCGCAGCAGGAGCTGGGGACTAACAAAGAGAACTCTCCCAGGACTTGTTCACAAATCTAGGGCTGGCTCTTGTTAACTCCAATCTTTTCAATTCTGCAATACAGCTCTATCCCGAAGAGGTTTGGTGGTGGTGGTGGGGGTGTCATTTTAAGAAATGGCAGCCTCTAAATTAAGGGAAAAAGCAGGCTGGCAAATGTGTTAACAATTTTTCCAGTAAATATTTGTTAACTGCAGTTACAATTAGCCATGTAACTTTTTTTTTTTTTTTTTTTCTGGGGTGATAAGATTTCAGGCTGAAGGAAGGCCTTTCATGAAGGATGGTGGGATGATATCTAAAACACTGGAAAAGTGTTCACTGAATGAATGATGGATCCTTTCAGCACTATTTTGGGCCCTCGTGTCTGAGCACAAGACTGGGAACCTACTTCTGAGTCTGACGGGAGAGCCAGATGGTCTAGCCTGTGGGTTCTCCTGGAGGTGGGCAGAGCCCCACAGGTCCCGCTGCCACGCCCACTCACCATCCGTCTGCAGTGTCCATTCGATGTGAACCACAGGGACAAAGTCTTCATGCGGGGTTTGGGCAAATTGCAGCTGGACCTGGAGATCTTTTGGGGATGAGGGGGTCAATTTTCGAGGTTGGATCCAGCTGTCATCTAGGCAGGTACCTGGTGGCCAGGAAAAGCAGATATCTGAGACTTGCTGCTCTGCAAGAAAAGGAAGCATGCAAGCAAGATGCCCAGCAGTGCGTCCAGAGACCTGGACCTTGAAGGTCAGGGGCACTGTGATCCTCCATGGGGCTCTCAGCGTTCCCACCCTGCCCCCTCTGTTCTTGTGCTTGTCTGGGGTCACTGCAAAGCTTTGAAGACTAAAGGGCATTTCAGGAGAGAACACAGAGCACACAACTTGGTTTTGAGATGAAGCAGTGGTTGGAAATGGGGAGAGAGGAAGGATGGGGTAGGTAAGGGCTGCTTTATTTTTATACGTCAGGGTCCCTAATTAGCACAGACACTGCACTTTGTGCCTCCTTCTTGAATTAAAACACAGAACAAAATCAACACCACAGATGTCTCTCACGTTCCAGTGACAAGCTCTGGCAAATCAAGTTGGATTACAGCGCACCAGGACAGCATCTCGAGGACAATCTCAAAATCCAAAGGGCAGTTCAGCTTTGCACTTCCTGACTTTGAATGATATTCTTTTTATAAAGATTTAGTATTAATTTTTAGAGAGAAACATTAATGTGAAAGTGAAACATCCATCAGCTGCCTCCCGCCTCCTGCACACCCTGCACTGGGATGGAGCGCACAACCCGGGCATGTGCCCTGACCGGGAATCGAACTGGTAACACTTGGGTGCACGGACGATGCCCAACCAACTGAGCCGCGCTGGTCAGGGCCTGGGTAATAAATGTTCTTGATAGAAAGCATCCAAGGCTCTCCAGGGTACCTCCTGCTGGAAGGTTCAGCCCTCATCCCAGACCCCAAGGGGAAGGGCAGCGCTTTGGTCATCGACCAGCATGAGGTTAGCACTTTACTATCAAAGCAACAAGAACAACAAAAAAAGATAACTTACTGTTCTTGACTGTGCAGTTGAGCCCCTGTGGGAAAAAGAAGGAGATGATTACAGCTGAGAAAGAACTTTAGTTCACAAGTGGGCTCCAGGCGCTGTCCTCCGGCTCATTCTCAAGACTGAAACACACACGGCCCGTCTTCCCCTTTGGGGGCCAGTCTGGGGAAGGGGACCATATTATCCTCACACTTTTCTCATCCTGCCCCACTGAGGAGAAACAGGATGAGAAGTGGGGACAGTGGAGAGCAAAAGGAACTGGTGTTTTCTGTGTAATCGGTATGAGCTGGGAACCTTCCAGCTTTCAGTCTGAGAGGTTCTCCTGAGGTGCCCTGGTGACAGGCCTCTGATCTCGAGTCTTGCAACCTTCAGTGCAGAAACAGTGCTGGAAGAGGGAGGAGCAAAAACTCCAGCCCCTGCGATAGCAACTTCTCGGAGTCCCTACAGATTCCTGGGGGAAGAACTGCCACACCCCGCTCTGCGTGAGTCACACTCCATATTGTCCCCTGAGTCCTCATAAAACCCCTGGAGCCGAGTCACCTCAGGAAATCTAACATTGCCAAGCCTTGACTTTTTCAACTGTAAAATCAGAATAACCACAATACCAACTTCATAGTACTGTCGAGAATTAAATGATACAAATGGAAATCAAGACCTTGGGGCAGGGAGTGGGCTGGTAGTGACGGTGGTGTGTGTATGGTGCCGTTCACTGTAATCCGTCTGTATTATGAAAGGTTTCAAACAATGGGGATGTGTCTGTGCACCAGTTACCCGGTGAAGTGAAATGACACTGTTAGACAGGAAGCTTATGACAAGCCCCAGGAGAATCAGTATGAGGAGCCCTGTTGGCTGCAGTACCCAGAGAACCACCTCTCTGCTTGCTAAAGAGACTAAATTTGTCCAGCGTCTGGCACATAATGGCTGCTCTTTAATTGCTGGTTCCCCTTCTTACAATAAGCGCTCAATAAATGGAAGCTATTATTATACGGGTGCCCTCCACACATTCAAACTTGGCAATAGAGCGAACTCGGGCTCAGGTATTTTCAGTCACCATAACAGGTGAAATGGACCAAACACATGCTGTGGGGCAGGAGGCCTAAAGTGAAGGGGACCAGAAATACGATCGTAAGGACAACAGGCAGATTTGGTACATGGGTGTCAACAGGGCATTGGGTTGGCACCTGCCTTTCTCTCAAGAGGGGCAGGGAGGCGGGGTTAAGGAATGGGAGGAGAAGACGCTGTGCTACGAGGGTTCATTCACAAAACGGAGGAAGTGAGAATGTCCTCGAGCACGCTCCAGGAGTGATCATTCCAAGTGTGATTGCAAGTGTGTCATTCCATCGGTAGCCAGCCTTTCTGGGACACCAGTTCATCTTGGGGTCTAGACTTTGTGCATCCCGTCCAGCTCCTCGGGATCAATGCTCACCTGCTGGTCCCAGGGCCATCACAGCCCTGCAAGGCACTCCTCACATGTTCCACAAGACCCATGTAGCTGACCCTGTGCTCTAACAGAGGTCACTCAGTTCTTGAACAGTGATGAGATTAACTTTCCTGAATGTTCTATTTCTCCTTCCACTTGAAACTCCTAGGGCTGGGGTGTGGAGGACAAGAAACTGGCTCTTTCACCTTGAGATGGGGGGCTCTTCTCGAAAAGGCAAGCAGATACCCACTTTGAGTAACTTCCTACTATCTACTGGTAGCTACTCAAACCCAGGGCAAGACGATGCATTTAATGAGTGGATCTTGTCTTCGTGTAGACCAAGAGGGAGTGCGAGGCTCTGAAAACCCAGCCACGCCCTGGACAGTGTGGCTCAGTTGGCTGAGCGTTGTCCTGTGCACTGAGAGGTAAAAATAAAATAAAGAAATGAAAACTCAGTCAGCTAATTAACACTGATGCTGGTACGTCTCCTCTAATTCCTGTGATTGGCTTAAACAGCTTGTTATATATTTTTAAAATATATTTTTATTGATTTTTTAGATAGAAAGGAAGGCAGAGGGGGAGAGAGAGAAACAGGGATGAGAGAGAACATCGATTGGCCGCCTCCAGCATGCCCCAACTGGAGATCTGGCCCGCAACCTGGGCATGTGCCCTGAGCGGGAACTGAACCGGTGACCCCTCGGTGCATGGGTCGATGCTCAGTCCACTGAGCCACACCAGCCGGGTAATAGGTTGGTATTTAATAGTGTTTTTGATCTTGGTTTTTGACAGTCATGGTTGTATATAAGTATTTTCATTATAATTTTTACATAAAACAGCTCCTAAGTCTTACCAAATACCTCTCCAGCATTTATTAACATAATAACTTTGTAGATTTTGTCCTTCATTGATGTAATGAATTATGTTGATAGATTTGCTGATAACAGATCAATTTTGAACTCCTGGAACAAATCCTACTTGATTATGGTACACTATTCTTTTGATATTCTACTATTGATTTTTCTAATATTATATATATAATTGTTTGCATTTATATTCATAAGTGAGATTGGTCTGTAGTTTTCTCTTTTTGTATATGACTTATCAAGTTTTAGAATTAAACTTTGCTAGCTTTAAAAAATAGCTTCCCCTCTCTTTCTGTAGAATACCCATCATAGGGTAGGGCTTAAAAAGTAAGATCTAATTTAAATCTCAATGTCCATCGAAACAGAAATGGTTGAATAGATTGCTATCTACTATGGATTATGCAAATATTAGAGAGCATTAGTTACATAGATGTCTATTGACCTGGAGTGATGGCTAAAATGAAGAGAAAAATAAGATGCAAAAACTTTTTATTGTATAATCCAATTTTCTATGGAAATAAGTGATGAAAAATACTCCTTGTATATTTATATATGTTTGAACATGATTGTATGAGCATAGAAAAACATGTGGAAAAATATATATCAGACACACTGGTTACTGGGGATGAAGGAACGGAAGAGATGGAGAGAGGGACGACAGGGGAAAGGATGTAAACAAGCAAAATATACATATAAGCAAAATATATTTAATAGAATAAAAAATTCCATTAGAAATCATGGACTATTGACATGTATACATATTATCTTCTCCCCATCCCCAAACTACAAAAAGTTATAGGAAAGAGAAAACTTTTATAACTCTTCAAGGACAAAGAGATGTGGACAAATTTTAAAAAGATAAAGTGGAAACTGGCTCAGGCTGAGGGGAGGAATTTCAATCTGAGCGCAGCAGAAGGGAGATGCAGGCACGAGAAAGAGGCCACAGGCTCATTATAACCCTTCTAAGATTCAGGTCTTACAGGTATCAGGCACTTGGGAGGTATTGTGAAGCAGGCAGGGGTGGGGTTACGTAAAGGTCTACAGATGGGATTTGGGGAACCTTAGCCTCTCTTTCCCTGCCCGCATCTCAGAATGCTGGTGCGAAGCCCAGAGAAAAGACCTCCGAATTTGGACATTTGAGAGTCAGCCAGTAGATAGGCCAGGTTTACCATGACTCTGATCCCTATAGAAACCCAATGATCAATAAGCCCTATCTACACAGAGCACTGAATCAGCCTTTTAGATTTCTTATTTTAAGATTATTCTTAAAATAACCCCAGACAGCCAAAGACTACCAGATATTTGAGAAAGGTTTCTTGTGTGAAAAATAGATCAAAACAAATTTTTTAAAATGTTCTTGGAAGAAATAAGACAATGTTGGGAACAGAATAGAATTTTTAAAAATTATAGTAGTTTCAGAGAGTTAGAGAGGACACTGCAGCCATATGACAAGGACACTGTGGAAAGTGAGCAAGCAGAGAATAAAAATAAACTCTGAAAATAAAATATTCCACAGAAATGTTGGGCTATAAAATTCAAGAAATTTGTCTGAAGGTAGAACAAATACTAACAAAAATAGGAGAGAAAAAAATGTGAATATTAGAGAATCAATTCAGGAGATACAAGGTATGATTAACTGGATTGCCAGAAGATTACAGAGAAAACAGAAAGGAAGAAAGTATTAAAAATAAAATATTCTAGAACTAAGGGACACACATTTTCAAAATTAAAATGTCCACTGCAATGGTCTGCACACAAATTTTAAAAAAACCCAGACCAAGGCCCAAAATCATGAAACTTTTGGTATAGCAGGAATAAAAAGAAGGTCCTCGGAAAAACTAAAGGCATTTCCCTTAAGATCAGGAACAAGACAGGGATGCCCGCTTTTCACCACTCTTATTCAACACAGTACTGGTAGTCCTAGCCACAGGGATCAGACAAGAAGAGGAAATAAGAGGCATCCAAACTGGAAAAGAGGAGGTAAAACTAGTTATTTGCAGATGACATGATACTATATAGAGAGAACTGTAAAGATTCTACCAAAGCCCTGGCCAGTTTGGCTCAGTGGTTAGAGCATCGGCCCGCGGAACAAAGAGTCTCGGGTTTGATTCCAGCCAAGGGCACGTACCTTGGTTGCGGTTCATCCCCGGTCGTGTGGGAGGCGACCTATCGATGTGTCTCTCACATTGATGTTTCTCTCTCTCTCTCTCTCTCTCTCTCTCTCTCCCTCCCCCTCTCCACTCTATCTAAAGATAAATGGAAAAAATATCCTTGGGTGAGCATTAAAAAAAAAAAAAAAAAAGATTCTACCAAAAAACTACTTGAACTGATAAATTCAGTAAAGTAATAGGATACAAAATGAATACTCAGAAATCAATTGAATTTTTATACCAATAATGTATACCAATTTTTATACCAATCATAAAGAGAAACTAAGAAAATAATCCCATCTATAATTGCATTGAAAAAATTAAAATACCTAGGAACAAATCTAACTGAGGAGGTAAAAGACCTGTACTTGGAAAATTGTAAGACACTGAAAAAAGACACTGAAGAAGATACGAATAAATGGAAGCATATTCTGTGCTCATGGACAGGAATAATTAACACCATTAAAATGTCCATACTATCCAAAGCAATCTATAGAGTCAATACAATTCCTATAAAAATACCAATGTCTTCAAAATTCTGAAGGAAAATTATCTTTAACCTCAGATTTTTATACCCAGCCAAATTACTCAAAAAGTGTGAGAGTGGGAGAATGGGAAATGGCGGCGGAGTGAATGGAAGCTACACTGACGATCTCCCAGGACCAAACGGGAATTACAACTAAAATAAAGACAAATCGTTGGGAAAAAGCAACAGAAAAGCAGCGAGAGAGGATCATACAACCAGGGACACTGAATGAGCCTGGTAGGATCTGCGGAGGCGAGTGAGGGTGGCGGGCTGGGAGCCCACGGACAGCAGCGGCCTTGGCTGGGAGCAGCGGCCTTGGCTGGGAGCAGCAGCCTTGGCTGGGAGCAGCGGAGGCGCCCGCCCTTGGGGTTGAGAGCCCCAGCTGCTCCACAGTGCAGAGGGCCGGGACAAGCGCTAAATAGCCACAGCCACTCACCTGGGGCTCCGGCAGAGGGAGGGCGGACTGGACTGGAACTCTGTGGGGACACCTGGGATTTGGAGGGCGCTCAGAGTTTGTGCTGAGCTGTGGCCACAAAGGACGGTGGTGGCCAGCCACTCATTCCCGGTTACACAGAACGGCAGCCAAGTTTACTCCTACCCGGAGCTGAGGCAGCCCCTCCCTCGGAGATTCCCAGGTGAGGAAAAAAGGTAAAGAAATGCAAATTGAGGCTCATTAACAACCAGAATTGGCCCCACCCTCGGGAAATCCTCTCACACTATAAACACCTGAGGGAGTTTCTCATTCAAGTGAGATCCTAAGGCTTTTCAAGTAACTGAGGCTAATAGCCTCCAGGCAAAAAGCTAGAGCATAACTGAACCTTTCCTGAGCTTGCAAATCTACCCAGGAAAGTGAGACTTGACAGTGGTGTTTAAGGAGGGCCCTCCACGCTCATCCAAACCCAGTAGAGGGAGCCACAAATAGCAGAACACCAACACCCACAGGGAAAATTTGGCAGGCTCCAAAACCCACTGAGATAGCAAAAATGGTGAAACAAAGAAACAGATCCCAAATGAAAGAACAAGAGAACTCTACCGAAGATGAGATAAATGAAATGCAGTTAAGCAAATTATCAGAGGTAGAGTTCAGAGCCATGATCTTGAGGAAAAAAACAGCATGAGTAAGGATATCGACACCATGAAAACCAACCAAGTGGAAATAAAGAATGACATAGCAGAAATAAAGAACACATTGGAAGGACTGACCAGCAGAGTAGAGGAAGCGGAAGACGGGATCAGTGAATTAGAAGACAGAGTAGAAAAAATCAATCAATCAGAAAACCAAAAGGAAAAAACAATGAAAAAACAGGAAGATAGCTTAAGAGAACTGTGGGACAACTGGAAACGTAATAACATTTGCATTATAGGAGTCCCTGAAGAAGAAGAAAATGAGCAAGGGTTAGAGAATATATTTGAAGAAATAGTGACAGAAAACTTTCCTAACATGGTGAAGGAAGAAGGCATTCAAGTTCAAGAAGCACAGAGAGCCCCAAGTAAGAAGAACCCAAACAGGAGCACACCAAGAAACATAATAATTAAAATGCCAAAAATTAAAGACAAAGAGAGAATCCTAAAGGCAGCAAGAAATAAGCAACAGGTTACCTACAAAGGAACCCCCATCAGGCTATCAGCTGACTTCTCAACAGAAACACCGTAGGGCAGAAGGGAATGGCATGAAGTAATCAAGGTCATGAAAAACAAGGATCTGAATCCAAGACTACTCTATCCAGCAAGGCTATCATTCAAAATAGAAGGTCAAATAAAGAGCTTCCCAGACAAAAAAAGGCTAAGGGAATATATTAGCACCAAACCAGCACTGCAAGAAATGTTAAAAGGACTGCTGCAATTAGTAGAAGAAATAGAAAGGAAAATAGAACCACACTAAACAAAAATGGCAATAAATAAGCACATATCAATAATCACCTTAAATGTAAATGGATTGAATGCTCCGATAAAAAGGCACAGAGTAGCTGACTGGATAAGAAAGCATGATTCACATATATGTTGTTTACAGGAGACCCACCTCACAACAAAAGACTCACATAGGTTGAAAGTAAAGGGATGGAAAAAAACCTTCCAAGCAAACAGAAAGGAAAAAAAAGCTGGGGTAGCAATACTCATATCTGATAAATTAGATTTCAAATTGAAGACCATAACTAGAGACAAAGAGGGTCACTACATAATATTGAAAGGATCTATCCAACAGGAAGATATAACCATGGTAAACATATATGCACCCAATATAGGAGCACCAAAATATATTAAAAATCTTCTGGAGGACTTCAAAGGAGAAATCGACAGCAATACAATCATAGCAGGAGACTTCAACACCCCACTGACATCACTGGATACATCATCTAGACAAAAAATTAACAAGGAAACAGAAATTCTAAATGAAGCACTAGATCAAATGGATTTAATAGATATATACAGAGAATTACAACCCAAAACTGCAGAATTCACATTCTTCTCAAGTGCACATGGAACATTCTCAAAGACAGACCACATGATAGGACACAAACTAAGTTTCTACAAGTTCAAGAAGATTGAAATCATATCAAGCATCTTCTCAGATCACAATGGCATGGAACTAGCAATCAATTGCAACAAGAACATGCAAAGACATTTGAAGACATGGAGGCTAAATAGCATATTATTGAACAATGAATCGGTTACCATGGAGATCAAGGAAGAAATTAAAAACTTTCTGGAAACTAATGAAAATGAACACACAACAACACAAAATCTATGGGATACAGCGAAAGCAGTTCTGAGAGGGAAGTTCATAGCACTATAGGCCCACCTCAAGAAAGAAGAAAAATTTCTAATTGACTACCTAACCTCACAACTCAAAGAACTAGAAAGCAAACAAAAAGAAAACCCTAGAGCAAGGAGAAGGAAGGAAATAGTAAAGATCAGAGCAGAAATAAATGACATGGAGACCAAAAAAAAAAAACAATTCAAAGGATCAATGAAACAAAGAGCTGGTTTTTTGAAAAGATAAACAAGATTGATGGACCCTTAGCTAGACTCACCAAGAAACAAAGAGAGAGAACCCAAATATACAAAATCAGAAATGAAAGAGGAGAAGTAACAACTGACACCACAGAAATACAAAGGATCGTTAACAAATACTATGAACATTTATATGGCAACAAATTCGACAATCTAAGCGAAATGGACACATTTCTAGAAACACATAGTCTCCCAAAACTGAACCGGGAAGAGATAGAAAACTTGAACAGGCCAATAACAACGAAGGAAATTGAAGATGTAATCAAGACCCTCCCAGCAAACAAAAGCCCAGGCCCTGACGGCTTCACGGGGGAGTTTTACCGAACATTCAATGAAGAACTAACACCCATTCTCCTCAAACTATTCCAAAAAATTCAAGAAGAAGGAAAACTTCCAAACCCGTTTTATGAGGCCAGCATAATTCTAATTCCAAAACCAGAAAAAGACACTACAAAGAAAGAAAACTACAGGCCAATATCCCTGATGAACATAGATGCCAAAATCCTGAACAAAATATTAGCAAATCGGATCCAGCAATACATCAAAAAAATTATTCACCATGACCAAGTGGGATTCAGCCCAGGGATGCAAGGCTGGTACAATATTTGCAAATCAATAAATGTGATACATCACATAAACAAAATGAAAGATAAAAACCATATGATCATATCTATAGATGCTGAAAAAGCATCTGACAAAATCCAACACCCATTTCTGATAAAAACGCTCAGAAATTTGGGAATAGAGGGATCATATCTCAACATTGTAAAGGCCATATATGAAAGACCTGCAGCCAACATCATACTCAATGGACAAAAACTAAAAGCATTTCCCTTAAGGACAGGAACAAGACAAGGATGCCCACTCTCACCACTCTTATTTAACATAGTACTGGAAGTCTTAGCCACAGCAATCAGACATGAAGAAAAAATAAAAGGGATCCAAATTGGAAAGGAGGAAGTGAAACTGTCATTATTCGCAGATGACATGATATTATACATAGAAAACCCTAAAGACTCCATCAAAAATCTACTAGACTTAATAAATGAATTTGGCAAAGTAGCAGGATACAAAATTAACGTCAAGAAATCAACGGCATTCTTATACACCAATGATGAACTCACAGAAAGAGAAACTAAAAAAACAATCCCATTTGCCATCGCAGCAAAAAAATTAAGATACCTAGGAATAAACTTAACCAAAGAAGTAAAGGACCTATTTGCAGAAAACTACAGGACATTGAAAAAAGAAATAGAGGAAGATATAAAAAAGTGGAAGCACATACCTTGTTCATGGATTGGAAGAATTAACATCATTAAAATGTCCATACTACCCAAAGCAATCTATAGATTTAATGCAATCCCCATCAAAATACCAACGACATATTTCATAGAACTAGAACAAATGTTTCAGAAGTTCATATAGAACCAAAAACGACCACTAATAGCTACAGCAATCTTGAAAAAGAAGAACAAAGTAGGCGGGATCACAATACCAGACATCAGGTTATACTACAAAGTTACTGTAATCAAAACAGCCTGGTACTGGCTCAAGAACAGGCACATAGATCAATGAAATAGAACAGAGAACCCAGAAATTGACCCAAAACATTATGCTCAATTAATATTCGACAAAGGTGGCAAGAGCATACAATGGAGTAAAGACAGCCTCTTGAATAAATGGTGCTGGGAAAATTGGACAGCTACATGCAAAAAAATGAAACTAGACCACCATCTTACACCATACACAAGAATAAACTCAAAATGGATAAAAGACTTAAATGTGACTCATGAATCCATAAAAGTCCTAGAAGAAAATGTAGGCAACAAAATTTCGGACATCATACACAGAAGAATCTTCACTGATATATCACCTAAGGCAACAGAAACAAAGGAAAAAATGAACACATGGGACTACATCAAACTCAAAAGCTTCTGCACAGCAAAAGAAACAACCATCAAAGTGGAAAGGCAACCCACTGTATGGGAGAGCATAATTGCCAATGATATATCAGATAAGGGATTAATTTCCTAAATATATAGAGTGCTCATACATCTCAACAAAAGGAAGACAAAGAACCCAATTAAAAAATGGGCTGAAGAACTAAATAGACACCTCTCCAAACAGGACATACAAATGGCCAAGAGACATATGAAGAAATGCTCAACATCACTAATCATCAGAGAGATGCAAATTAAAACAACTATGAGGTATCACCTCACACCTGTCAGAATGGCCGCCATCAACAAAGCATCAAACAACAAGTGTTGGCAAGGGTGTGGAGAAAAGGGGACTCTAGTACACTGCTGGTGGGAATGCAGACTGGTGCAGCCACTATGGAAAACACTATGGTGTTACCTCAAAAAATTAAAAATTGAATTACCATTTGACCCAGTGATCTCACTCCTAGGAACATACCCTAAGAAGCCTGAAACACCAAACAGAAAGAATATATGTACCCCCATGTTCATAGCAGTGCTATTTACAATAGCTAAGATCTGGAAACAGCCCAAGTGTCCATCAGTGGACGAATGGATAAAAAAGCTGTGGTACATATACACAATGGAGTACTATGCAGCTGTAAGAAAGAAAGATCTCTTATCCTTTGCGACGACATGGGAGGACCTGGAAACTATTATCCTAAGTGAAACCAGCCAAGCAGAGAAAGACAAATATCATATGATCTCATTTATTTCTGGAATATAATAAACATAACAGTCTGAGGAACAGGGTAGTCCCAGTGATGTGGAAGTAGGGTACAGACTGACAATTGTCAGAAGAGGGGGTGGGGGAGGGGAGCGATGAACCACAGAACTTGTACGCATGTACTCATAACCAATGGACATGGACAACAAAACTGGGGACGGGGCAGGGAGGGAGGGGGAGGAGGGTGACAATGGGGGGAAAAGGAGAAACATCTGTAACAAAAATAAATTAATAAAAAAAAATAATAAAATAAAAAACAAAACAAAAACAAAAAGTGTGAGAGTGGACTTGGCCAGTTTGGCTCAGCAGTTAGAGCGTTGGCCTGTGGACCAAAGGGTCTCAGATTCGATTTCTGGTCAAGGACATGTACCTGGGTTGCAGGTTTGATCCCCAGCCCTGGTTGGGGTTGTGCAGGAGGCAACCAATCAATGTGTCTCTCTCACCTCAATGTTTCTCTCTCTCTCTCCCCTCCTCCCTCACTTCCACTCTATCTAAAAATTAACGGAAAAATATCCTTGGGTGAGGATTAACAAAAAAACAAAAACAAAAAGAGAGTGAGAGAAAGAGAATAAATAAAAGTGTGAGGGTAAAATAAAGACATTTTTTTCAGACATGTGAAGACTTAAAAAAATTTATATAATATATAGGGGTTGGCAAAAGTAGGTTTACAGTTGTAATACAAATAAATACAATAATTAATAAATACAAGAATAAGCTGTATTTTGTGTACTCACAACTATAAACCTACTTTTGTCCACCTCTGTATATATCCATCCCTCACACCCTCATACCTTTTCCTAGGAAGTTGCAGGAGGATATGCTCCATTAAAATGAGGGGGTAACTTCTGAGGAAGGAGACACAGGGTCCAGGCCATGGGAGCTGTAAACACGACAGAATATCTAGTGTGGCAGTTGTGTTATGGGTCTAGAGAGTAATCAGTCCAGACCGCAGCTGTGGACAGAGGGCACCAGGAGGGAGTTCTCTGGGGAAGGGGGAATAAAATTGATGGAATATCTGATGTTTGTGGAAAAAAACATATGATAAATTTGATAGACAAAACTAAGACTATAGTTACATTGAAAATTATGGAAGAGAAGAAGTAAAGCAATTATCATTTCCAGGGGGAAAAGAAATTATACCAAAAAAGAAATATAATCAAAAGTACATATATTAATACTTGCCTCATCAGGCAAGATTATTTACTTGTCATAATAAATACTGATTACTGATTTAACTAAAATTATAATATAACTACAATGGGAAGATTGGGAGCAGAAGCAATAGAAGGAGATTAATATAAGACTTTTAGATATTCATCTATTATAAGTCAATAGATAACATCTAAAATTGACAAATTAGCCTGGCCAGTGTGGGGTTGAGTGCTGACCCATGCACCCAGAGGTCACCGGTTTGATTCCCAGTCAGGGCACATGCCTGGGTTGTGGGCATGGAGGAGGCGGCCAATCGATGTTCTCTCTCATTGATGTTTGTATCTCTCTCCCCTACCTCTATAGCTAAAAAAAATCAACAAAAACATATTTTTTAAAAATTGAAAAATCAAGAATAACAATATAAGTACATTTAGAAAGATAGAGACAAATGTCAGAAGGAATAACTAAAAGTATAGTGGATCGATCATTTAGGAAGGGACTGGGATCTGCTCTTTTTTGTTTTAAACATCTTAGTATCACTTTTAAAGGGACACCTTGATAAAAATTAATTAAAAGATAGAATTTTATCTATGCTGTTATTCCAAACAAATGAAAGGATTGAAAAATGAGATAAACATATGAAAACATTAATTTGTTTAGGGGAAGGAATAGCAGACATTTTTTCCTTATAATTTAATTTCTATATAGAATTTATATTAGCATAATGTTTTTAATAATGTAAAAAATTCATTCAGGATCTTCGGCTACTACTAAGACAGATCTTGTTTTATTCCCCTCCAACAAATCGCCCCTGATTTCTTTATTTCAAATGCCCATTTAAAAAAAAAAGTAGGATCAGAGTATTATTTACGAGCTACCTGCTAGTGAATGGCAGAAATCCAAGAGGGAGAATATTCACGATGACAATGACAACGGTGCAGCTAGTATTTACTGAGCTTTCCTTTGGTGCTGGGCATCATGCTAGTCACTTTATATACATATCTCATTTAATCTTCACAACAATCCTCTGAGGTAAATACCATTATCTCATTTTTACTGATGGAAAAACAGGTGCAGGCAGGTGGGCTCAGTGGCTCAAGGCCCCACAGAGCTAACACTCAAGCAGCTTTGCTCCAGAATCCATGCTCCTAATCACTGCTACACCACCTCCCTGAGTAAAAAACAGCGGGCCAATATCATCTGTCCACAGTGGTGAAGATCAAAAGGAAGAAATAAAAGACTGTGTTCACCCTGTGTGTTCAGTGACCACTACCAAGGGCATGGGAAAGAGAAGCCCTGAAGTCCCAGGCAGAGCTTTGCTTCTCAGCTCAGCACTCAGCAGGGACAGTGATGTGATGCTGGGCCGGTTACCAAGCCTAACACGCACGACTGTTAGCCTGGCAGGATGCTGTGAGCGCTCAACGAAGGTACACATGCTAACCCTGCACAGTGCCTGAACAAAGCTGCAGGACAAGCCAGCACCCTTGCACCTTCCCACACCATAGCCCATGTGGTCTGGTCCTTTCATATATCTAGCAAGTTATTCTGTCTCCAGATAACCCTGTTAGGTGTGGGTCACCTCCTTTCATAGACGAAGACACCTGCTCATAGCAGTGGAGTGACAAAGGCTGCAGAACGGGTGAGGGAAGCCAGGGTCTGACTCTCAGCCACATGTCCTCTCCCCTGCACTGCAGTGCCTCTTGCTGCTCTCTGATGTGAGTCTCTAGAGCAGGGGTGGGGAACCTTTTTTCTGCCATGGCCATTTGGATATTTATAACATCATTCGCGGGCCATACAAAATTATCAACCTAAAAATTAGCCTGCTATATTTGGTTAAACATTTAATTAACTCACCCCTAATATGATGGCTGGAACTGCTTCTCTTTGGCAAGGCGCGTGATGTTGGCTGGTATTGATGATGTTGCTACTGCAACTGCTTTTCCAGTTTGTGTCAGTCAGTCTGGAGCACAGTGGACTCTTCGCGAAGGTAAGTTTTAAAAAGAACTGCTTGCAGCAGTAAGTTGTTCCGAACACAGACGCATATTTCAATGCCTGTCACCTCAAAGTGGGAAATTCATCATTGCTTACGTAGAGTTTATAGAACTCAAGCTGCCCGGCCAGTATGGCTCAGTGGTTGAGCGTCGACCCATGCACCAAAAGGTTGCTGGTTTGATTCCTGGTCAGGGCACATGCCCAGGTTGTGGGCCAAATGCCCAGGTGGGGGGCATGAAGGAGGCGGCCAGTTGATGTTTCTATCTCATCGATGTTTCTATCTCTCTCCCTCTCTCTAAAATTAATAAAGGCAAAAAAAAGAACCCAAGCAGTGGGAGGTTGTACCCAGCTTTCAGCTCATCATCGCTTTGCAGCTGAATGATTTCCTGTTGTAGGTTATCAGGCACATCAGCTGGTTCCACATTGAATGTGTAGCAAAGATGTTCACTTCCATTTGTTTACTTTTCATGTCCTTGAATCTTTCATTAAACGCCTCATTAGTTTCGCACATTCACCAGCATATTCGAGTGTGGTAGAAGGCTTTTGTCCTTCCAGAGTGGGGATATACACCATGTTATTTCTTTTGAGTTGCACTTTCCACAGCTTTAATTTAGCTTCAAATGATTTCACACTTGAAAGCAGGGAGCTGAGAAGGTGGTTGGGGCCCTGCTGCTTGACATTCAGCTCTAAGACGTACTTGGTAATGCCCACCAAGAATGCTAAATCACACAGCCACTTGCTATCAGAGTTCCCTGACAGGTTTTCCCTTCATCTCCATGAACTGCTTGACTTCATCCCGGAGTTTGTAAAACCTCATGAGCATGTTCCTGTGACTCAGCGACCACACTTCACAGTGATAAACAAGATCACCGCACTCAGAGTCAAGATCATTCAGTAACTCCTTAAACTGGGGGCTGTTTTTGACAAAATGTATACATGACACTACTGTTGACATCACATTGTTGAGCCCCAATGTCTGTGCACAGACTTTCTTGGTGTATGATGCAGTGGCATAGAATTAAATCACTTGGATCAAGATTGAGATGACCCAGTTCTTTCTTGACAAATGCAACGAACCCTTTTTGAGAGCCAACCATGGCTGGAGCTCCATCTGCAGTAAGGCCACTTAACTTTTCAAATGTTAGCTCAAGTTTTTTCATTGATAAAACAAGTCTCTCAAACAAGTCCTCACCTCTTGTAGTGCCATGCATGGCTTCCAGTGACAGCAGTTCCTCTCGCCTGTCCAACTCTGCAATTACCCCATGAACGAAATGGCCAGTTGGGCAGTACTTGTTACGTTCATTGTCTCATCGCAAGCCAGAGAGAAAAACTGGAAATTTTCTGTAGAATCCTTCAGTGTTTTTTCAATATCTTGTGCTAAGTCAGGAATCCGATCTGAGATGGTTCTCTGAGACAAACTAACACTGGAACAATTTTACTCTCGCGCTAACAACTCCGCAGCAGTCACCATGTACTCTTTCAAAAACTCTCCCTCTGCACGAGGCTCAGCTTCTTTGCTATCAGCTCACTCACCACATAACTTGTCTGAATAACATTGTCTCTTTCACAATAAGGCCTAGTGAAAGTGGCTTGTTGTGATTCCAAGTTCCACTGAAGAGCACTGATTTTATCCAGACACATTTTGCCCCCTAATTCAGAGTTCAGCATGTTTTGAGTTGTAATGAGCTCTAGATTGGCTATTTTTATTACTGCTGATGCATCACCACAAACTAGGCACACAGGTTTGCCTTTGACTTCAACAAAAAAATAATCATTTGTCCATTTCTCTTGGAAAGATCAACATTCTGCATCAACTTTTCTTTTCTTTTTAGTTGCCATTTGTAGGACGTCACACCACTTAAGTTTTAATAACTATCCAGTGTGTGTGTCACCAGCAATGTGATTATTTTGCTTTCATTGCTGTTCTAATACTGCATCTTGGATTTGGGGACGTGTGGATAAAGGTTGAATTGGAGTTATCGTCTGTGTTGACAAAGAAGTCAACAATATCATCGTCAATCATCGGAGGCAAGGTCATCAACGTCATGAGGAATCATCTCATCACATCTCGTCTCATCATCACCAGATCGCTATAGTTTCTCCAGTGTGTTAACACTTTGACACCGTGTCCACTCCCAGCCTGCCTGGCACTGTCCTCTGAGTCACCACAATACAGGCAGATGGGCCGCGGGTAGCCAATGAGAAGCATATGTGTCTGTCCCTTCATGTACTGGTATGTGTCCTGTCTATCCCTCAATGGACGCTCCTTGCTTGTCCCTCAAAATGTACGTTATTATTATGATTCACTTAATATAAATTTATGCTATGAAAAAACTCCTAGATTTATTGAATCTTGAGTCCCACCTGAGGTTGCTTTGGTAGGCCCAGACCAAGTGATTTTGCAGGCCTTATAGGGCCTGCAAGCCGGACGTTCCCCACCCCTGCTCTAGATGGAAGGCTAGCCTTGAGAGGGGAACTGAGAAGTTGAGCATGATGGCCAAGGAACCTGTTAACTTTGCTGAGACTACCGCTAGCAGTGACTCCAGCCCTGACTGCCCAAATGCCTACACTGTGAAAGAGCATCCACAGAACACACCTTCTTGCACTGGGGAAGAATGGCCCAGCTGAAAGCAGCTTCTGGAAATCAGAAGATAAGGGTGAAACCACACAGTTGGTCTACCACAAGTCAAAACCACAAGTGCTCAGGCCAAAAAATAATCTAGAATGCTATCCACATTCTGTCTGAAAAATTGTGTGCTAACAGTCACAATGACCAACTCCAAGTCACTATGTTTGTGGGCTTTCCCCAGAACTGACTTCTGTGGGAACTCAACGTCATCTGGGTTTTCAGGTACAATCCAGGCAGCCAGAAAGAGTACTAGGCCTGTCTCAGCTTATCGTTGCTGTTCAAGCAGAAGTGACCACTCACTTGTCATTCCTTCACTCCTGTGTTCTTTTATTCCACAGATACTTATCAAGCTCCCACATCCTGTGTTGCAGCGCTGGGCTAGGAACAGAACAGGCTCCTCTCTGTCTATGAGGGAGTCACTGAGAGCCAAATCAAGCCGGGCTTTGGATAGATAGTTATATTCTGTAAAGTGGTGTGGGCCCACTTTGAGATGGCTCACCTAACCAGCCCTTCCACGGTGGAAATGAGGACAGCCGAGCGCAGGCAGCCTAAAATGCCCAAGGTTGCAGAAACTGTAAGTGGTGAAGTCAGGATGCAAACCTGGGTCCCTGAGATCAAGTTTGTGGCTTTAACTCTCCTTGCTATAGCGGGTGTTGCACCCACTAAAACACCAGCAGAGACAGAACTCTGAGGGCTGTAATTTCTTTCTTTTTCTTTCTTAAATCCTCACCCGAGGATGTTTTTATTGATTTTTAGAGAGAAAGGAAGGGAGGGAAAGAGAGAGAAACATAGATGTGAGAGAGAAATGCAGATCAGTTGCCTCCCATATGCCCCCAATGAGGGCTTGAACTGGCAACTTGGGCATGTGCTCTGACCAGAATTGAACCTGCAACCTTTTGGTGTACTGGAGGATGCTCCAATCAACTGAGCCACCTGGCCAGGGCTAGTTTCTTTCTTTGTAAAGGGCCTAGTCAATGATGCAGGGAGCTGTTTGTCATGCAGGTGTCTTGTGAGCCAGGTGTATGCAGTGGCAAGTGGCAGAAGAGCGAGCATGGAGACAACAGACAAACGTGGCCAACAAGCATCTCTCTCCAGCCCTCTCTGGAATCATGCTGTGCACCTGCTCCATACTTTCAGTAGTTTCCCACTGAGCAATTAAAGTCAAAGGTGGGCCTGGTCGGTGTGGCTCAGTGGTTGAGCGTCGACCCATGCACCAGTTCAATTCCCGGTCAGGGCACATGCCCAGGTTGTGGGCCCAACTCCCAGTGAGGGGCATGCAGGAGGCGGCCAATGGATGTTCCCTCTCATCGATGTTTCTCTCTCCCTCTCCCTCTCCCTTCCTCTCTCTCTAAAATCAATAAAGGGAAAAATTTTAAAGTCAAAGGTGGTTAGCCCAGCTCTCACGCCAGCCAGGAGGAGTCCCTACGTCCCTCTTTAGCTGCTCTCCTTTTCCAGCCACACACCTTATCCTGCCCACCCAAGGGTTGTGGCTCAGCCACTTTCCACCACATGGAATGCTCAACAAAACTGTCTAGGAGGCTCCTATTACCCCATCAGAGCTACCCCACTGCCTTCTCTGCCACAAAGAAGACCCCAGCTGGAAGTAATTTTTCTTTTCCCTGGAATTCTGTACTTACTGGTTGTACAAAGAGCACTTACTTCCAGCCACCTTCTATCACAGTTACCACCTTCAAGCCTTTTCCCTCCTGGATGATTTAAGTCCCTTGGACATTAGGATTTCGTTATAGTTTCAGTTCCCAGAAACAGTACCTTGTATTTTGCAGGCACCTGACAAATTGACCTGGGCCCCTTGGCTAAGGCAACTAAATGACTCCATTTTTATCATCAGTGGACTGTCCTGGTATTTTTCCAATAATAGGTTAATTACCCCTAGAAGTAAAGAAATTTTGCCTAAGGTTATAGTTGCCCCACGTGTTGGGAGGTATTTGCAGGAAACTGCAAATCATGAGCCCAGTGATTAATGCTAATTTTGACTTCTGTAATGGCTGTCACTGTCACACCCACTATTGTACCGGTACCCTGAGGGGTGGGGGCAAAAGGGGGAGGGGGCTTCTGTCTTTAAAAGTGGAGGAGCAAGAAGAATGGAGCTGCTGATCTGAGAGGAGACCACCCCCCCCCCCCCACAGCCGCCCCCCTCTTCAATAAAGTGCTCCTTTACAACTGGGCTGTGCGTCTCATCTCGCGGGCACATTACAACAAAATGGCAATCAAAATCTGAACTCAGAATCTTCCACAGTAGAATAGTTCTATACCAAGTCTGTGGGAAGGATCTGCTGAGCATACATCCCCTGCTTTGCCCAATAATGGGAGTCAAAAGGACATTTCTGAACTCATTCATATAAAACCATTTCTTTTCTCTGCTAAGCAGTCACTCACTGTCCATCCTCTTTTGGCAAATGCTCTACAAAAATTAGATAAAGAGAACTATCTTTAGAGTTGTTTCATATCCTTTGACTCAGACACTGGGTGGGGAGGGGGCTGAGGAAACCAGAGTGGAGGAAAGCAGGGAACGCTTAAAGGAAAGAAGCTGTGGAGGCGGGCACTGTGTTTTGCTGTTTCTCACCATCTCTCCCGCTTAAGTTAGTCCTCCACAACAGTGCCACTACCCCAAGGATGGGAGTGTCACTTCCTGTGGGCACAGCGCGGATACTACATGACTGATGTAAACATGAGGCGATCCCAGGCCCGAGTGGTGGTAGTGGTGATGGGGGGGTGGGGGCGCTGGAGGGGTGGTGTCTTAATCATCTGCCATATCCTAAGGGCTTTGCCCTTCTGGGGAGGTGGCACCAAGTTGCTCGGAGTCTGCCGTACCCCTCCCCGCTGCAGTCGCACTCCGCAGGCCATATCTCAACGGAGGCTCCGGCCCCTGGGCCCCGCAGGCCGCCCTGGTTTGTGCGCACCGTTCTCCGGCCGCAGGGTCCCCCTTACCCCCGGGGAAGCGGGCTGCTTTCCGCCGGGGCTTCCGCCTCTGATCCGGCCAACGCGGGCTTTGCCGGTCTCCTCTGGAGAAGAAGCCTTGAGGTTAAGATCATCCTCCCGGGCTCCGGCGGCTGCCGCCCAGCATAGCAGGGCAACGGCGGGGGGTCTGCAGGGCAAAGGCGGGGGGCCGGCCCAGTCTCGCCCCCGCTTTCTCACCAGCTGCGCCCTGTCTCTGGAGCCCGGCCGGGTGCCTCGGTCTCCATCCCCAAACTTTGGGGCCCCGCAGAGGCGTCCCTTCCGCCTCCCGCCTCCCGCCCAGGACGCCGGTCAGGTTGTGCAACAGGCGCCGCGGGATCTCTTCCCAGCAAACTCCCTCTTCTCCCGGGTCCACACCGCAACTCCCGCAGCTCGGAGTGTCCTGCCCGGTGCGCCCGCTCTTTGTGCCCAAGCCGCTGACACCCTCTGAGACCCCAGCACGGACTTCCTGCCCGCCATGCCCAGCTCCGAGCCCCGGCAGCCTGGCTGTCCCTCCGCGCCCCCGCCCCCGCCCGCAGCATCCTGGCGGTTCCCGCGCCTCCGGAGCGCGGCGGGGTCTCACCTGCTGGGAGCAGGCGGGTGCCGGGTGGTCCAAGAGCCACGGGGAAGCGCGACCCGGGGCCGGCCCGCTCAGGAGCAGTAGCAGCAGCCCCAGCGGGGGCCCCAGAAGGACTCGAGGTCGGCGGCGCGGAGCACCCATGGCCCCCGCACTGTGCGGAGCGCGCGGCACGGAGTAGGGGGCGCTGCGAAGGAACGCCCGGGCCTTCCCTCGGCCCAGCAGTCCCAGCTGGCACACTCCGCCCGCTTCCGGCTTCCAACACAGCTGGGGGCGGGCCGCGCCGAGGGGAGGGCTTCGGCTGGGCGCGTCCCCTCGCCGGCCCCGCCCCGGCCCGCGCGGCCCAGGTGCGCGCTCCCCGCGCAGCCCCAGCGCGCGGAGCGCCGTCAGCTCACCGTCCACCCTCAGCCGGCTCCACATTCATGCCGCTCTGCCGTCACGCGGGACAGTTCGGTTTCCATCCTTTATCCCTTTGCTCTTTCCCCTGGTCAGACTTTTTTCCCTCAGTCCTTCGATATCGGGCCCCAACTCGGGACTCGAGAAGTCTGCCTTTTTAGTCTCTGTCCCTCTTCACGCCCACCCCCTTTCCTATCCCCCTCCTCTTCCCCTTCTCTGGCTTTCCTTTCTCTTTCGCAAGGAGGCTGGGGCGGTTTGGGGCCCAGCGCATTGCTGTCCCGCTCCAGGGAGGAAGTAGGAGCAGTTATTTCCCACGCGTGTGATGTGAACTCTGGGAGGCGGGATGCCTGGCCTCCTACTGTTCTGTGCCCCGACCTGCCGCAGGACCGTCTTCGGCCCCTTACATTTATAGTCTCCGGTAGAATGTGTCCAACTGCAACCTCTCCGTCCCCAGTCGGGCGCGCGGTCCAGTGTCCTGGGTTCCCGCCACTCCCTCCTGCCGGATCCTGGCTTCTAGCCTTGCCCTCTCTTTTAATCCTACACGCTCCAGACACATTTACGTTTCGAAAACTGCATTTTTATCCCCTTTCTCCCTCCATCCTAAACCAACCACCATCTGTATTTCCTTGCCTTTGACGCCCAGGGGATCTAGACGCACTCAGCTTCTCCTCGTACTTATGTAGAATCTAAAGAACAAAAGAAACGAACAACTAAAATAGAAACTACTTGTAGATACAGAGAACAAACTGAGGGTTGCCTGAGGGGAGGGGGTTTTTCAGTGAAAAAGGTGAAGGGATTAAAAAGTACAAATTGGTAGTAACAAAATAGTCATGGAGATGTAAAGTACAGCTTAGGGAGATTTTTTTCCATCCCTTCACTTTCAACCTATGTGAGTCTTTTGTTGTGAGGTGGGTCTCTTGTAAACAACATATATATGAGTCATGCTTTCTTATCCAATCCGCTACTCTGTGTCTTTTGATGGGAGCATTCAATCCATTTACATTTAAGGTGATTATTGATATGTACTTATTTATTGCCATTTTTGTTTAGTGTGGTTCTATTTTCCTTCCTATTTCTTCTACTAATTACAGCAGTCCTTTTAACATTTCTTGCAGTGCTGGTTTGATGCTAATGTATTCCCTTAGCCTTTTTTTTTTTTTGTCTGGGAAGCTCTTTATTTGACCTTCTATTTTGAATGATAGCCTTGCTGGGTAGAGTAGTCTTGGGTTCAGATCCTTGTTTTTCATGATCTTGATTACTTCATGCCATTCCCTTCTGGCCTGTAGTGTTTCTATTGAGAAGTCAACTGATAGCCTTATGGGGGTTCCTTTGTAGGTAACCTGTTGCTTAGCTCTTGCTGCCTTTAGGATTCTCTCTTTGTCTTTAATTTTTGGCATTTTAATTACTATGTGTCTTGGTGTGGGCCTGTTTGTGTTCTTCTTACTTGGGACTCTCTGTGCTTCTTGAACTTGAATGCCTTCTTTCTTCACCAAATTAGGGACGTTTTCTGTCACTATTTCTTCAAATATATTCTCTAACCCTTGCTCATTTTCTTCTTCTTCGGGGACTCCTATGATGCAAATATTATTAGTTTCCAGCTGTCCCACAGTTCTCTTAAGCTGTCTTCCTGTTTTTTCATTGTTTTTTCCTTTTGGTTTTCTGATTGATTGATTTTTTCTACCCTGTCTTCTAATTCACTGATCCATTCCTCAGCTTCCTCTACTTTGCTGTTTAGTCTTTCCAATATGTTCTTCATTTCTGCTATGTCATTCTTCATTTCTTCTTGGTGCTTCTTCATTTCCAAATGGTTGATTTTCAGTGTTTCTATGTCTTTGCTTATGGTGTTGATGTCCTTACTCATGCCGTTGAGCTTCCTCAAGATCATGGCTCTGAATTCTAGTTCTGTTAACTTGCTTAACTCCATTTCATTTATCTCTTCTTCAGTAGAGGTCTCTTGTTCTTTCATTTGGGATCTGTTTCTTTGTTTCACCATTTTGGCTATCTCAGTGGGTTTTGGAGCCTGCCAAATTTTCCCTGTTGATGTTGGTGTTCTGCTGTTTGTGGCTCCCTCCACGGGGTGGATGAGCGTGGGAGGACCCACGTTAAACACCACTGTCGAGTCTTACTTTCCTGGGTAGATTTGCAAGCCCAGGAAGGGTTCAGTTATCCTCTAGCTTTTTGCCTAGAGGCTATTAGTCTAGAGGCTATTAGTCGTGGTTACTTGAAGGGCCTTGGGTTCTTAGTTGAATGAAAACCCACCTCAGGTGTTCAGCGTGAGAGAATTTCCCGAGGGTGGGGCAGATGCTGATATTTAATGAGGCTCAGTTTGCATTTCAATGGCCCACCTGGGTGTGGCTGAATCTCTGAGGGAGGGGCTGCCACCTCTCCCCAGAGCCCTGGGAAGGAGTAAGATGGCCACTGTCCTGTGTGGCTGAAGCTCAGCAAAAGCTCTGAGCGCCCTCCAAATGCCAAGTGTCTCCACACAGTTCCAGTCCAGTCCACCCTCCCTCTGCTGGAGCCCAAGGTGAGTGGCTGTGGCTGGTTTAGCACTCTGTCCCGGCCCTCTGCGCTGTGGAGCCGGCTTGGGCTTTAACCCCGAGGTGGTGCTCACAGCTAAGGCCGCTGCTGTCCGTGGGCTCCCAGCCCCCCTCTCGTGCCTCCGCACTCCTACCGGGATCGAGTCAGTGTCCCTGGTTGTATGGTCCTCACAAGCTGCTTTTCTGTTGCTTTTTCCTGACGATTTGTCTTTATTTTAGTTGTAATTCCAGTTCGGTCCTGGGAGATGGTCTGTGTAGCTTCCATTCACTCCACCACCATTTTGGAATCCCTCAAGAATTCAGTAAGTGATGCTGTTCAGATTCAGCCTCGTGTCCATCGGGGTCTACAGCACACGCTCCTTCCATGATACCCAAACGTTCCATGCAGCCCCATGGCTCGCCATTCCAGCTCACTGAAAGTAATCATTCCCCTGTGCAGTACTGCGCTCTTCTCACCGACAAGGAAGGACACTGGTTGCCGCTGTCCTGCGGTTCTGAAGCAGCCCGGACGTGACCCTGCCCCGGCCAAAAATATGTTTTTATTGATTTTTTTTACAGAGAAGAGATATAGAAGCATTGATGTGAGAGAGAAACATCTATTGGGTGCCTCCTGCACGTGGGATCGAGCCCACAACTCGGGCATGTCTCCTGAGCAGGAATCAAACTGATGACACTCAATCCACTAAGTCACACTGGCCTGGCTAAATACCTTTTAAAGAATTCTGTTGTTAGCAGCTAAAACTTAAAAATATATACCATTTTACAATCAAAGTGGTTTGGGGAGTGGGGGATAAGGGAAGGTCCTATCTGTTGTTGAAATCTTAAAGGTTTATCTCTTCCCTCCCCTCCTACCCCCCATTTCTCTGAGGTTTGTCAGTCTGTACCCTACTTCCATGACTCTAGATCTTTTTTTTTTTTTAAAAAAGACACTGAATAGCCCGGCTGGTGTGGCTTACTGGTTGAGCATCGACCCATGCACCAAGAGGTTGCCTGTTTGATTCCTGGTCATGGCACATGCCCAGGTTGTGGGCTGGATCCCCAGTGGGGGCATGCAGGAGGTGGCCAATCGATGTTCTCTCTCATCGATGTTTCCATCTCTCTCTCTCTCTCCCTCTCCCTTCCTCTCTCTCTAAAATAAATAAAGAAAAAATATTAAATAAATAAATAAAAATGAAATGACACTGAATATTCCACATTTTCTGTTTGTCTGACAGTTTCCTTTAAGTATATCTTAGCATTACTTTTTCTGTTCCCCATACTTCCTATAAACTGAAGTGAGGTTGAGAGGCTTGATTTGATTCCGGTTAAGCATTTTTGGCATTAATACCTCCCAGGTGTTACTTTCACAAGACATCACATCAGGAAACCTGTAAGGTCAGGTTGTTCCCATTATTATTGTTTAATTTTTTTTTCACTTCTTTATTCTGATATAATTCACATGCCCTATAACTTGCCCATTTAAAGTATACAGTTCTGTGTTGCTTAGTAGTCACGGGGTTAACTATGCCCCCACAATCTATCCCACTGTTATCGGTGCTGAGTTTGATCACCTGGTTACAGTGGTGACTGCCAGAGAAGAGAGACGCTTTAATTGCACAAAGATTTATTGAGCTCACTGAGCCTATCCCTGCCTGGGGCACTCGACTCAGACGGGGGCGGGGGGGGGGGGGCAGGACTGAGCACTGAAGTGGAGCCCCAGTGGGGCAGGGACAGAAGTCAGATCCCTGGGAGAAAGTGGGCATTGGGGAAGTGGCGCCCCCCACAGGGCACCTAGCATGCCTTTCTCCTCCCTTCCACAGACCTGTGTCTTCTCTCTGCCCCTCTGCTCACGTCTTCTAGCCTCTCCCACTGCGGCTGTGTTTCTTCAGAACAGTTTGCAGACACACTCAAGAAATCTGAAGCCCGGTGAGAGGGAATGGGAGGAAACCAGTGCTTGCTGAGCTCCTCTCAGGTTACCTTGTTTAATCCCCACAACCACCCTGTGAGGTGGGTATTTTATAAAGAGCAAATAAGTCTGCAGAGATGAAGTAATTTACCTAACCTTATATAGCAGGGGTTTTGTGCACATGAGAATTAAGTCTAAATATCAGTTTTGAGGATGATGGCAAAGTTTTTCCTGCTTCCTCACACCCACACCACCCTATTCTTAGACCCCCTAGGGGGTCTTCAGTCCCTGGAACCCCTCTTTCTTTCTCCCAGTCTCACAGCCCTTGTGGCCTCTCTTCCTTCTCTATTCAGCCTGAGTTCAAGGTTGGTCACACGGATCCTCACCTACACTGAGCCAGGCAGGCCATCTCTGCCGATGGGTTCTGGACTGTGGTCCCGACCACTTGGATCACCTGAGGTCAGGGCACACAGTGCACAGTTCCAGGAAATGCTGTCAGCACAGGGATCCATGTGAATGGTGCTTCCTGGCATCGAGCACCACACAGCGTGAGCACCTGAATGCCAGGTCCCAGCTGAGATTTCTCCCTCCCTCCTCCCTCCCTTCCTCCCTCCCTTCCTCCCTCCCTCCCTCCCTCCCTTTCTTCCTTCTTTCCTCCCTCCCTTTCTCTCTCCCTCCCTCCCTTCCTTCCTTTTCCTTTTTTTTTTTTTAGCAAATAAGATGTGGGCAGGACATACGTGAGATTAAGGTTATAATCAATGTAATTAACCCTGGCTACCTGGTGCATCCTTGTTCCTTATGGAGGTGTACCTGAAGTCCATTTTTCTCAGCTAAGTACAGAGAGTGAGGAATCTTCCAGGCCAGGGGTATCCAGAAGCATGGACCTGCTGCTCTTTATACTGTTCTTAGGCTAACAGATACCAGAAACCCAGAACCCTCTCTTTTGTCCAAATCTCAAGTGAATATCTCTGTCAGTCAGGGCTGTGGTGGTCAAGCCCTTCCCAGGCTGGCATTGTTCACCTTAGTGCCTCAGAAGGTTGTAATGTGTGGATGCATTTCCCTCAAGAGCCTCTGTTTAGCAGGCGAGGGCTATTTGGCCTTCCTTATGTTTGTCTGATAGTTCCCTTGGAGTGTCCCTTAGCATGATTTTGTTTATTTCCACGTAGTTCTTCGAGTATTCCTAGTCAACTCTCATGGAATGGGGCTCCCCAAGTCATACTCTTATGGCTCCCCTGCTACCTGTGGGGGTCGATGCCTATTTCAGGACACTATTGCAGCAAGATTATCACCAGGAACAGCATGGGACTGGGTGACCAGGGTGGCCCTCCCTCCTCCCAGCATTTTGTTCTCTGGGGCAATATTTGATGGTGGTGGCTGATCCAATCTCCTTGCAGCAATTTTACCTTAGATTGCAACTCATATCGTCCTTGATCTTTCTCAGCCACCTATCCTATGTTTTCTCAATTCTCTGAAATTACAGACTCTGTTTAGTTGCCCATTTTTGGGTCACATATTAGTTGAATATTGGTTTGGCTGGGAACAAAAGACATCCAGAAGAATGTTGACTTAAACATTGTATTTCTTTTGCATGTAAAAGTTCAAATTGATATGGAGGCCCTGTTTTATAAAGCCATCAGCAGGCCAGGCTTCTATCTTTTTATTCCACCATCCCTGGGGGAATGTCCTTGTCTGTGTCTGAGGATGGCATTTCAGCCAGTGAAAAGGGGAGAAAGGAGAGGGGAGGGAGAGCCCTTTCCATTTGAGGGTATGACCCAGAAGGAGCACACCTCACTTCTACTCACATCCCCAGGACAAGAATGTTTCAGGCTGTAGGAGAGGCTGGGAAGTGTGGTCTTATTCAGATCATCAGTATGCCCAGCTAATAATTCCAGTTCTATGGAAAAGGGTAGGACAGCAGTGTCTGCCACAGGCTGTGTGTTCAGAATCTCTGTTTCCATAGGTGTGGCTTTGGGGTTGCTTGTGAAACAATATTCCCACTTCTTCCCTATGGTCTGCATCTATCTCCTCCCACCATCCTTCCCTAGTGGGGCTGGAGTTCAAGATTTGCCCAAACCATTCTAGAGGGAAGAAAACTTTGAGGTAATGGGATGCTATGGTCTTTCCAGAGTCCACTTTCCCTCAGACAGGGCACTGGGCCCCAGCCTTATGGATATGTTTTCACTGATATTTTTTAGAGAGAGAGAGAAACATTGACTGGTTGCCTCTCACATGTGCCCCAACCAGGGATCAAACCCGCAAACTAGGTATGTGCCCTGATTGGGAATCGAACCCACAAACTTTTGGTGTGTGGGACGATGCTCCAATCAACTTAGCTACCTGGCCATGGCATTATTTACTTACTCATTGAGCTCCTCTAGGCCCTGGGGATACTGCAATCCAGATACACTCCCCTGACCAGGAATTGACCTTGCGACCCTTTGGTCTGAGGGCCAATGCTCTAACCCCTGAGCCAAACCGGCCAGGGTGGGAATACCTCTTTTAAATGAGGAGGTTATAAACTGCATTCAGCTCCCAGCCCTGGACTTGTAGGGTGTCCTGATGCCCTGAGAGTACTTTCAGCATTTAGTTCTCCAAGGTCAGGGATGCTAACCAGTTGACCAATTCATAGAAAGCGCCACCCAAAGTGCAAAGAGCACTCTTTCTGAGAGCCCTGCACCTAGCAGTCAGCTCCCAATCAGCGAGCAGCACTCTAGGAAAGGCTGATTTCCACACAGCCCCTCCCTGTCCTTAAACCTCAGCTCTTCTAAACTCTGGGTCTAGTTCAGCCAACGTTGGGACGTTGGGATGCTCCCACTGGGCCCCAGCTGAGGGACTTGTCAGGCCATCTGTGACAGGGTGTACCAAGCTTTCGCTCATCTTGAACTTTCCTTGTTCCTGTCTTGAACCGCAACATCTTTCTTACAAAATCCTGCCAATATCTGCCAAATGGGACCTGCCAGCCACAGAGGCTGGGCTGGCTTTGTTGAGAAGTATGACATGGTTGTTTCCCGTCATTATATTGTCAACCCAGCACCCAGGCTGTGCAGAGGCCACTGAGGAGGGCAGGATAGCAGTGGTGAGGGCATTTGGGCTGCTGGTGCCTTCCTTGCACCGAGTGGAGGCACTGCAGAAATTCTATGGTCATGGTGGTCTCAGGGAGGGAGGGGCCCACCAGGTCAGATCCTCTGCCCTCCGGTTTCTGTAGCCTCCTTCTACCTCTCTGAACATTTGTCACTCTTTCTTTGCGATTTCCCAGGCACTTTATCTGTGCAGGCCTGGGACATTGCCTGGCTGGGTAGTAAGAAGCAGTTAGGGACCCAGGGCCATCAGAGAGAGGCATGAGTTACCAAACGGGAGGGATGAGGGCCAACTGCATTTATGAAATTGTATTGGAAGCTTAGGTAGTTTACACAAAGGTAACTAGAAACCATTAAACCAGAAAAGGATCCTCTTTAAAACTAGCAACATTGTGCCCTGGCCAGTGTGGTTCAGTTGGTTGGAGCATCATCCCTACACCAGAAGGCGGTGGGTCCGATTCCCAGTCAGGGCACATACCCAGGTTGCAGGTTCGATCCTCATTAGGGGTGCATGTGGGAGGCAGCCGATTGATGTTTCTCTCCCTCTCTCTACCTCTCTCTCTCTCAAATCAATAGAAACATATCTTAAAAAAAATAAACTAGCAAATTTAAATTCCATAAGGTGGTGAGATGCTGAAGTCTCGTGTGAAATTATATACAGGCAGGTAGTAGTTCTTTTACTGCAGAGAAGTTTAAAGGTGACTTCCAACTGCCTCACTATTGTGGGAGGACAGCACGGTGCCCCAGAGCTTGGGAAGACTGGGTAGTCTTTGGAGGAGGCCTTGAAGCTCCATCATTCTATGGGTCTGCACAGCAGGCTGGAAGAAAGACTAGCAGCTAGGATCTTAGAAACAGAGTTGGTAAAGACTTGGTACTTGCCAGCTAAGCCCAGACTATTCTCTGCAGTGGGAACAACACCAAGTGTTAGACCAGTGGGGTCAGACAGAACTTGGGGTCAGCAACCTCGGTACTTGAGTTCTGGCTAGGAGAGAATTCAAAGCCAAGACTCAAACCATAAGAGAACATTTATTTGGAAAATCATAGAGGTAGAAGAAATAATTTGTAGAAGAAATGGGCTTAGGAAACAAGTTATAGAGGCAAAGGAAGGGCCCTTGGAGCCCAGGAGTGAGGAAAGTAATGGTCATGTGCTTGGGAGGAGGGGAAAGGAGAGGGGAAGGGAAAGCACAGGTGTGCTCCTGGGAGGGAGAGCCCTGGGTCCTCGTCCTAAGGGTTTTAAGGGTGGAGTTTTTAGGGGAGGTCCCAGGGGAAGATCTCAAAAGACTGTTGGGTAGTTTTCCAGGTGTGTCCTTTCAGGGTTGGGGTCTCCACTGATTGATTGGTCGGTGCCAGGGCAGGGGGTCATTAGTCAGTGTAGCTGTTCCTGAGGTCAGCTCTGGCGTTGCTTGTCTGTTTTTGCTGCTTTTCTGGGCCTGGAGCTGAAATACAACTGAGGCCTAGATGTTATCTCTAGGGAGGAAAGGTCAGGGGTCCAAACTGCATGACCAGTGATATGCTAGGAGAGGAAAGGTCACCCTGGGGGCCAGGTTCCACTCTACAACTGGCCTTTTCTAGACACCTGAGGCTTTCCACCCTGGTGACCTTCTGTACCTGGCCCATCATCCTTGCTCTGCTATGTCTGTCTAACGGCCTGCCACGTAAGGAAGGATCCAGTGGAGTGCAGAGGGTAGGCTGCTATGCCTGTGGGATCTTAGTCAAGTCCAACTCTGAGCCTCATCCTCATCTATAAATGGGAATGACAGTACTTACCTGTTAACACGGTTAGTCTGCTGGGCTGCTGTTACAAAATACCAGATGCCTTCACAAATGCCACTAGGAGGTCTAAACAACAGAAATTCGTTTTCTTGCAGTTCTGGAGGCCAGAAGTTCAAGATCAAGGTGTTGGCAGGTTTGGTTTCTGGTGAAGCTGCTCTTCCTGGCTTGTAGATGGTGGCCTTCACTGGGTGCTCACACGGCCTCGTAGGTGTGGGTGCCAGAGAGAGCAGGACTCGCATGTTCCTTCCTCTTCTTGTAAGGACACTAGTCCTATCAGATTGAGACCCACCCTTATGACCTATCAGATTGAGACCCACCCTTATGACCTATCAGATTGAGACCCACCCTTATGACCTCATTGATCCTTTATGACCTCATTGATCCTTTATGGTCTCCATCTCTAAATACTGTCACATTGGTGGTTAGACTTCATCAGATAAACTTGGGGGGCAGCACTATTCAGTCCATGGCAGACTGTTTTGAGAGTTGCAGGACATAGGTTGTGCTCTGAAAATGGTGGCTCTTTTGACGTGGGCCACAGCAGAGGTCAACAGGATATAGAGGATCCAATGGATAAAAAACGATCTGAACAGACCAAGACAGAGATATTCCCCAGATCCTTGGTGAAGAAGAACTAAGAGTCAATACTACATTCCTACTCTATATTATCAATATTTTGCTACATTTCTCTTTATGCTTAAATTAGCTGCTTAATAACTGCTAGGGTTCTCTTCTCTCAATGCCACCTGCCCTCACTTCCGACATTCAGTCAGCCACCAGATGTCCCTTATGTACATTCTCCACTTCCTATTAGTTCAGGCCCCCACCCTTTATGGCTTAGGTATTAACAGTAGCTTCCTCTCTGGTCTTTTGTCTCCATTCAATCTAATTCACTCCCGCACTGCAGACAGGCTGATTGTGTAAAATATTAAATAGATCATGTCACCTCCTTACTTGAAATGTTTCAATGACTTCCTATTATTTTAAAGATAAACCCAAACTTTATAACACGTCTCTTCTGGGGACTATGGTCAAGATTTAGGGGGCCATCGTGGGAAGATCAGGTTAGCAGCCCCTCGTAAAGGTCTCACAGTAGCCAGGCTCAGCGCCTCTGGCTGTGCCTCCTGTTATCCTCACATCTGCTCAAGACTGACTGTTGCTGCTCATTTCTTTATTCATTTCAATTGAGACAATTAAAAAGAACACTCAGGGTCTTATGTACCACTGTTCCGAAGAGTCTCTTACACCAGGCTGCCTGCTCAGCAGGGGCACTTTCACCAGTTTCTTTGCAACTTAGGGAATGAAACACTGTTTAAGCACCCAGTGGTGGACTTTTTCAGACAGCAATAGTATCTCCAGTCTTGCATGATTTTTGCAGTGACACCTTGCCTGTTCTTTCATCAGGAGGTGGGTCTATTTCCCTTTCCTGGGGACTGAGATGGCAAAGCGACCTTGTGTGGCTCCTCAGGCCAGTCCTAAGAGGCAGGAGCAGTTTCTGCTTCATGCTCGCTGGGAGCCAGCTGCCCGCAGTAAAGAAGCTCGAGGTGCAATACTGGGTGACAAGGCAGCACGGGCATTGAGGGGCAGCCAGGGAGCTGAGCACGGGACATCTGAGTGAAGCCTTCCAGCTCCGCCTGCTGACATGACTGTACCTTCATGAGACAGCCCAGCTGATCCCAGCAGCAACAGAAGACTGGCCAATTAGGCCCTGCCCAGACTTCTGACCCACTGAGTCATTGGAAATAAATAAGTCACCCTGGCCTGTGTGGCTCAGTGGGTTGGAGCTTCCTCCCATTCACCCAGTGGTTGTGGTTCCATTCTAGTCAGGGCACGTACCCAGGTTGTGTGTTCGATGCCTGGTAGGGGCACATATGGGAGGCAACTGATCGATGTTTCTCTCACATAGATGTTTCCTTCTCTCTCTCTCTCTCCCTCCCTCTCTCTCTAAAATCAATTTTAAAGAAATAAATGAGGCATTGCTGTTTTAAGTCACTAAGTTTTGAAATGGTTTGATTCACAGCAACAGATAATGCAAACTACATCTTCCACAAAATTAAACACTAGACTGTATTACAAAGAGATTTAGCATATCCTCACTCCAGATCTTATTCATTGTAATAATAATAAAATAAATAAAAAAGATATAGATTCAACACAACTCCACCATTCCAATGCTTCATCTATTTTCACTTTTCTATACACTTTCTAGTAGTCAATAGTAAACATACAGAGTGAGGCAATGTGTTTATTGAGCACATACAATTTTGCACCCCCCCTTGGCTTTATATCTTCCATTCACACATTACACAAACATTTATTGAGATCTACTCAATGACTTCCTATTTTGAGAATTTAGAGACAACACTGAGAATTTAGAGACAAATGACTGCACACTATTTTTTCATTTTTTAACCATATTTACACAATTATTCCTTTGAGATTGCTTTTTGAATTGAACATAAATTGATGCAGGTGTTTCTTTTCTTGTCTATCTATAAATTTTAGTTCCAAAGAATTTATAAAGAATTTTTATTTTATTTTTCTGTTCAGATAGAGTGGGAGGAAGAGAGAGGAAGAGAGAGAGAGAGAAACATCGATGTGAAAGTGACACATCGAGTGGCTGCCACCCGCACGACCAACCAGGGCCGGGGACAAACTGCAACCGAAGTACATGCCCCTAGCGGGAACCGAACCCGGGTCTCTCTGTACCGCAGGCCAACGCTCTAACCACTGAGCCAAACCGGCCAGGCAGTTCCAAAGAATTTATAATAGCTTACTGTATGACCTGTGGTATAAAATCATAAAAATAAAATTACAATTAAAAGTATCAGGAAAGAAAAATAAATATATCATAAACCTAGTCTAATAGAATTACTATAATTGAACCTATAGCTCTGAGATGTCAGGCAAACAAAAAGAAAATCGTATTAGTTATTCTCATTGCTTGATTTAAAGCAAGCGCATTCTTCTAATGGGTCTGGAGCTAGAGATTCTGACTTCCCCACAGGGGTGGGGATGAAAGTGGACCAGAGGTGAGGAGGTGGAGACAGCCATGTAGACAGCGAACTCTTTCAAGGAGCTTGCCTGTGTGGAATAGTAGATAAGCTGGGTAGGGGCAATAAGATGCAGATGGATAACTTTGCAGAGAGGCAGAAATTGAGGATTTGGAGAGGGGGTGGCCTAATGGGGCAGGGTCCTTGGGAAGGCCTAAGGATGGGATCTGGGACTCACATGGGAAATAAAGTTTTCTGGCTGGAGATTTCTGTTTTTTGTTTTAGTTTAAATGTGATGAGAATGTAGGAGAGAGGCGTTGGAGGTTTGCAAAGAACGGGAAAGGTACCAGATACTCCTTGTTGAATCTACTGGTACTTTGTTCCAGGTTCAGACTCTTGGGGCATCTGAACCTGGGAAAAGACAGAAGGAAAAGGACAGATATTTTCAGGACTATCACCAGGGCCCTGGCTCAGTCTTCAGAGCAGGCTCCTGATGCCATAGAACCCTCTCTCCTAATCTAGGAAATACCTGATCTGAAGCTTCTCCTAAACCTGCTTCCAAGAGTGATGATTCGTGGAGACCGTGAAGACAGACAGGTAGCATAGCCAATGGGGCAGCTAGCGGGAAGATTCTAAGGAGTTGGAGCAGTTGGTGCGAAAGGCAGGTTTCTAGGTGAGCAGAGGCCTGAAGTAGGAGAGGGGAGAAAAGGCAGGCTTCAGAGCTGTGGCAACAGGAGCAGGGACACAGGTGGTCCAGTCGGGATCCATTCCTGCAGAAACTCAGCTGCTGCAGTGAGAACCTGGGCTTTTAGTCACCGTTCAACCATTTTACTGGAGATCTGTCTCCTTCATTTGAGTTAACTGGGATCGGCCATACAGCTGTCATCAAAGGAAGAAAAGCAGAGTTGTGGACCTAGACAGCAGCCATTCATTTTCCTGAGAGTTGGCAGGTAAGAGTGGGGGACCCACCGTGACTTTCCCCCTTTCTTGCCTGTGATCTTCAGGCCATGAGCTTGGAAACAGGCAAAGTCCAAAGCTCAGGCTGTCTAGTCGGACAATTCTGGTGTCTAAGCCTGGTGCTTCCATTTACTTGACTGTATAACTGTGGGGGAGTTAGTTAACTATTCCAAATCTCAGTTTTCTTATCTGGAAATGGACAATATTTATCTCATCAGGTTATTCTAAGAAATGAGATAATGAACCTATTAGTTGATAGCCGAGTGCTCGATACATGTATTGTTTCTCCATTGTCTCCACCTGCTCCTTTGGTTCTTGTCCTTGGCAGGCTGACTGGGCAGTCCTGCATCTGCCAGCTCACTCTGGAGGCTCGCTCTCTTGATTCCTATGTATGCTCTATTCAAATGTGACCTGATACTTGAGGTAATTTAGAAATATCGTTGAGTCTCAGGTAGCTTTTAAAGAGTTTTAAGCACTAGCTATGATAATTTTGCAACAAAACCCCAAAGAAAACCCAAAGCATTTAAAAGAAAACCCAGGTCTGAGGACTTCCGGTCAAGATGGCGGCGTAGGTAAACGCAGTGTCGCGTCCTCCCACAACCACATCAAAGTTACAACTAAACTACAGAACAACCATCATTCAAAACCGCCTGAAATCAAGCTGAATGGAAGTCCTATAACTACGAAATTAAAGAAGAAGCCGCATCGAGACTGGTAGGAGGGCGGAGGCGCAACAGGCTGGTCCCACACCCACGTGTGGCAGATAAAAATTGGGATACCTCGGCTGGGAAGGTCCTCCCAGAGGGCTGAGTGGTCCCCGTCCCACACCAGGAGCCCAGCTCAGGGTTCCAGTGCCAGGAAGAGAAGTCCCCATAACTTCTGGCTGGAAAAACCAGCGGGAACTAAGGCTGAGGTGGCTGGAGCCCCCGGCAGCTCCTCTTAAAGGGCCCGCGCACGGACTTACTCGGACTCCCACCCTCCAGGCTCCAGTGTGGGGGAGGCAGCCTGAAAGGCACCAGAATCATATGGGGAAGAACTGAGCTGTTTGGCATTGGAGCAAGGGCTGGAGAGGCAGCTTTCTCCTGGACAGACGTGCTAACAGAGGCTTTTGTTCCTTTGGTGAGCCCTTCCTGAGCCCGCAGACGCCGCCATATCTGGGACTCCAGCAACCTGGCTCACACTGTTGGCCCCGCCCTGGTGATGCCCTGAGGGCCCGCCCCACCCAACTTCCAGGCCCACCCAAGCTGTTGCCAGTTGATTCACCATAGGATTGGCCTGTCTTGGAGCCTGCTTCAGCTTTTCCTAAAATCATTCAAACAAGCAGCATCTGGTCTCAGCTAGCCCTATACCTCTTGCTAAGTAATACATAGGAACAAACAGAGGGAGGCAGCCAAAATGAGGAGACAAAGAAACAGGTCCCAAATGAAAGAACAGAACAAAACTCCAGGGAAAGAACTAAGTGAAATGGAGTTAAGCAACCTAACAGATGCTGAGTTCAAAATACTGCTTATAAGGATGCTCAATGGACTTAGTGAGAACCTCAGTGAACTTAGAGAGGGCCTCAAGAGCATAAAAAAGGACCAGTCAGATATGAAGGAGGCACTAACTGAAATAAAGAATAGTTTACACAGATTCAATAGTAGAGTAGGTAAAGCCAAGAAGCAAACCATCGATTTGGAATATAAGGAAGCAAAAAACACCCAATCAGAACAGCAAAAAGAAAAAAGAATCCAAAGAAATGAGGATAGTGTAAGGAGCCTCTGGGACAACTTCAAGCGTGCCAACATTTGCATCTTGGGGGGGCCAGAAGGAGAAGAGAGAGAACAAGAAATCGAAAACCTATTTGAAACAATAATGGCAGAAAACTTCCCTAACTTGGTGAAGGAAACAGACATACAAGTCCAGGAAGCACAGAGAGTCTCAAACAAGATGAACCCCAAGAGGCCCACACCAAGACACATCATCATCAAAATGCAAAAGGTTCAAGACAAAGAGAGAATCTTAAAAGCAGCAAGAGAAAAGCAGTTTGTTACCTACAAGGGAGTTCCCATAAGACTGTCAGCTGATTTCTCAAAAGAAACTTTGCAGGCCAGAAGGGAGCGGCAAGAAATATTCACAGTGATGAAAAGCAAGAACCTACAACCAAGATTACTCTATCCTGCAAAGTTGTCATTTAGAATCGATGGCCATATAAAGAGTTTCCCAGACAAGGAAAAGCTAAAGGAGTTCATCACCACCAAACCATTATTATATGAAATGTTGAAGGGTCTTCTTGAAGAAAAAGATAAAAAAATATGAACAAACAAAATGGCAATAAATACATATCTATCAACAATTGAATCTACAAACAAAATGAACAAGCAGAACAGAAACATTCTCATAGATACAGAGAACTTTTTGTTGGTTACCAGATGGGTAGGGGCTGGGGGGAGGGGTGAAAAAGGTGAAGGGATTAAGAAGTATAAATTGGTTGTTAGACTGATTAAGAAGTATAAATTGGTTGTTAGACTGACAAACCTCAAAGGGAAGGGGGGTTGGGGGGTGGGAAGAAATAAACCAAAGAACTTATATGTATATATGCATAATCAATGGACACAGACAACAGTGTGGGGAAAAGCAAGAGGGGGGCGGAAATGGGGAGGAGGGGGGCAATGGGGGAAAAATGAGGAACATCTGTAATACATTCAACAATAAAATTAAAAAAAAAATAAAATAAAAGAAAACCCAGAAAATAACAAGTGTTGGTAAGGGTGTGGAGAAATGAGAACCCTTGTGCGTTGCTTATAGAAGTATAAAATGGCAGTCACTGTGGAAAATTGTGTGGCTACTCCGAAAATTAAACATACATTTACCATATTACCCAGCAATTCTACTTCTGGTTATATACTCCGAAGAAAGGACTCAAACATATCTGTACACACATGTTCACAGTAGCTTTATTCATAATCACCAAAAGACGAAAACACCCAAATGTCCATCAACGAATGGACGGATAGCCAAAAGGTGGTTTATCCATACAATGGACTATTATTCAACCATAAAAAAGGAAAAATTTGACACAGACTATGTCGCGGGCACGACTTGTTGCGGTCCTGGGTTTTTGGCGCGAGAGAATGAACATAAAAGACACACACACACACACACACACAAAGGAGACAAGGCTGCAGCCCCGAGGACTGTCAGCGTTTTATTTTTATAGGGCAAATCATGGCATTCTCCCAACTCTAGCTCCACATCACTACTGAGTCCCCATTGTCTAATGTCCTTGTCCTTGCAAGTTATCTGCTTGTACTGTTCCCACTGAAGGCCAGCATGTGCGCTCGTCCCTTCATGCTCCCCCTGTTTGCAGAGTGGGAGCGCCTTGGCTTGTGTGCAAGATCTCAGGCATTTAGGGAATCAGTACGATTAGTTCTGCAAAGACAGTTGTTTGCAAGCTGCTCTTTTCTGCCTATGTTTGCATAAAGCAGAAGCACAGACCTGATCTTTTCTGCAGATTCCTTAAGCAGGAGCAGAGACTTGACTTGATCTTTTCTGCCTCCTTCAGGCTACAAGTTGGATAAGACTTGAAGACATTATGCTAAGTGATGTAAGCCAGACACAAAAGGACAAACATGGTGTGATTCGTCTCAGAGTAGTCAAATTCATACAGACGGGAAGCAGAATGGTGGCTGCCAGGGGCTGGACAGAGGGAGGAGAGGAGGAGATATTGTTTAATGGGTACGGAGTCCAGTTCAGGACGATAAAAAGGTTCTGGAGATGATGGTGGTGACGGCTGCACGGCAGTGTGAAGTATTTGTGCCACATAACTGCACACTGACATAGTCAAAATAATGTTGTGTTACGTTTAATTTACCACATAAAATACCCGCAGCGTTTATTCAGTACCCTAAACCTCAAGTTAAGTGATCAGTCACTATCATTTATAAGAGAGGACACTCACAATTACTCAAATTGAGCTAATAAAAACATTTAAAATGTTTACCCTGCCCTGGCCGGTTTGGCTCAGCGGTTAGAGCGTCGGCCTGTGGTCCAGAGAGACCCGGGTTCGGTTCCCGCTAAGGGCATGTACTTCGGTTGCAGTTTGTCCTGGCCCTGGTTGGTCGTGTGGGTGGCAGCCACTCGATGTGTCCCTTTCACGTCGATGTTTCTCTCTCTCTCTCTCTCTCTCTCTCTCTCTCTCTCTCTCTCTCTCTCTCTCTTCCTCTCTCTCCCTCCTACTCTATCTGAACAAAAAATGGAAAAATGTCCTCGGGTGAGGATAAAAAAAAAATAAAATAAAATGTTTACCCTTCTATAAAGGTTATGTATCTAAACTACCAGCACAGGCTTGTTGTATATAGGCAGTCAACATGTGATCAATATTTTGTGGTTTTTTCAAATATGATTTTTATTGACTTTTTGGAGACAGAGGAAGGGAGAGAGAGATAGAAACATTGATCGGCTCCTTCCTGCACGCCCCCCACCGGGGATCGGGCCCGCAACCCGGGCATGTGCCCTGACCGGCAATTGAACCTGGACCTATCAGTCCACAGGACAACGCTCAATCCACTGAGCCACACCGGCCAGGCTGTCATCAATGATCTTATTATTATAACAGATAAAGTATGGTGATAGGCACCCTCTGAAGAGTTGTGGATAGAACAGAAGTCATGTGCAAGAAAGAAAAGGGAACGTTCTCCTCGTTTTCTCTGTAGTCTCAGGAAATTTCCTGGCAAAGACGCAAAGTTGTAGAGATTGCCACAGAGCTTCTAGAGCAGCCAGACGCAACCAGACTTATTACGTTCATTTATCTGTTCCCTCTTTTTTGATTCCTATAAAGTCTAATTAGGTCCTTATGATATGTAACGGTCTGTGGTGGGTGATGTGGGCACTGTAAATGTGAATCCGGTTTGATTCCTGACCTCCAGAAGCTTATAATCTACCTAGAAGGCGGGATGAGACACACACATACTAGAATGCCAGAGGTGGACAGCCTTTCACATAGGCTGAAACGTGGAGGAAGAAATAACCACTCCAGGGGTGTACGAACACTGCTTGTGTGTAAAGACAGGAAACTGAGTGCTGGTGGCGGAGCTAAAACTTGAGCAGGCTTTTCAGGTGTGCGTGGGATTCTTGGTACCTGCTTTCCCGTTCTGATGTTCTCTCTCCTTCCCTTCCTGAGGCGTGGTCGGAGCTCTCCTGGTCTGACTCCATCGTCCCGAGGAGCTGAGCAGATGGCTGCAGCCGCGGTGGCAGGACTGATCCCTGTGCTACACTCCGTGGCCGGTGACAAATCTGGCTACTACATCGGGCGGCAGCTGTGGTTTGGCTTCATTGCCGTGTATGGAGTGGTGGTGTATGTGGTCCGCATGCCCTGGGCCTCCATCCAGGAAGATTTCTGGTGCCACGGCAACATCACCTATCCTTGCTTGATTGAGTGTTTTGAGAAAAGTTTTAGCAGTCCTGTAGTGGGAATTTGGTACTTCTTTTTCTTTATCTTCCTAGCCCTCTTCTTCCTCATGGAATTCTTCATGGCTCAGATTCGGCATAAACAGATCAAGGTCAAGTCAGTGGAGTCGGTGGCAGCTGAAGTGGAGCAGGGCTCCATGGTGGGAATCCAGGAGCACGTCCCCTCTCCGAAGAAGTCCACCCTCAACTTCCACCGGGAGAAGGTGCTTTTGCTTTTGTACCTCCTTTACTTCCTCCTGCAGGTTGGCACGCAGTGCGTGCTCTTGTTCTTTCTCATGTACCAACACCTGCCACTGGTGAGCCAAGCCATTATCCACTGCAGAACTGATAGCTGCCCTGGATCCCACCTCTGTCTCATCAGGGGGACCATGGAGAAGCGGATGTCCATCTACACCCTCATCACCTTGTCCTTCACGATCATCCTCTTCTGCTCCAGTTTCTTCATGTACAGTATCCATCATTACCTGTTAAAGGGGCGTTCAAGTGCTAAGTTTTGGCTTGACTGATGTTCAGAAGTTCTTACTGAGAGGCTTTCCTCCTTCACACTAGGAAGTTGTGTTCCTCTAAATATTGTGTCTGGGGGAGTGCTTCCTTCTGCTAACCTTCTTTGCTTTCCTCCTCCATAAAATAAACATTTGTTGTTCTTGTTTTCTCCCTCTAGAGCCCGGCTCAGGGTGTCTCACTGTGGGGTGGAAGGGATGCACTTGAGAGCATTTCATTGTTCTTTCAAACGCGCTATCTAGGTATCTAACTTGGTCCTCACCAGAAGCCGGTGACATCAAACTTGCTACTTCATTCTTCCAGTACTTTAAATCAAGATGAGCTTCCATTGTCTTACTACAATGAGCTATAGAGTCAACAGGGGATTGACTGACTTGTGCTCTGCCTCCCCAGTATTAGTTGTAAATAAAGAGAAGATAATTCCCCTCCAGCGGAAAACCCTCAGTGGGACTTGCGGGGCAGATTCCCCAAGCTCCTAGGTGTGGGCCCAGTCTTGCTACCTCACTTGAGCCTCCAGTGTGGACTGAATACATCTGAATGAGTCCTACTAGGGGGACGATGTGTGTGGCCAGGGTGGGAATACGGTTCGGTGGAAGCAATGCACTGGGTCTGACTGTGCCCAGAAAGGTGTCTCACTCCCAGGCCTGACCTGTCTATTTTGAGATATGTTGGAGCCCAGGGCAGGTCCACATGTAGGTTACTAACTTGGCTTTGGGGCTCCCTGCTGAGTCTTGCTGTCTGTAATCACAAGGTAAATGAATTTTGAAGCGGTTTCTTCCCCAGTCAGGCCTGCAAATGAGAACACAGCCCAGCTTATCGCTGGATTTCACTCAGTGAGACCATGAGCAGAGCACCCATGCCTGCGTCCTGATCAGCAGAAACTGAGATAAGACGCGTGTGTGAAGGGCCGGGCTGGGGCGGAGCTGGCAGCCAGCAGGGCCAGGGCAGGGGAATGCCTGCTGGCAGAGGCCTTAGCCTTGGAGGGGGCGGTGGGGCTGGCGGGGAAGAGCTCGCCCTGGGACCTGCAGTGGAGGCCCGTCAGAGTCAGCCACAGAGGGGCCGCTGGCTGCTGGGTGCGGGCCACTGCCAGGGTGGGTGGGGGCGGTAGAGGTAACTGGCAAGTCGAGGCAGTGGACGGGGGCTGGGGCCAGTATTAGTTGTGAATAAAGAGAAGATAATTCTCCTCCCTGCCAAGCCTTCCCACGTCTGGTTGAACGCAGGGACCGGCCCTGTGTGAGGGCTCAGCAGCCTCCCCTCCTCACCCCACCACTGCCCCTCTCCCACTTTACCCAGAACTCCGACCCTCTTCCAGCCACTTACCTATGGTTTGCCACAGCCTCTGACCCCTCCTTGTTCTGTTCTCTCACGTTAAAGGTTTCCTCCACTTGATCCCACGGAAGGGATTTTACCTCTCAAGGTTCCACGCATTCTGTCTGGGATTAGGACAAAAAATTCTGACCCACTTGGGTCTGATTTTGTTTTGCAGGATTCTGTCCCAGCTGGGGTGGCTATACCCCACCTCAGGAACAGGGTCATCTCAAGCAGAGAACATAGAATGCTTGACTAGCAGGCTCCCCGAAGAGTGGAAGGGCGATGAATGAGAAGACTGGTAGTTTCCAAGCAAACAGCCTTTTTCCAAGGGATCTCAATTTTAATTTACAGTGACCCATTTATTTTCCTTTCACATTTCCTGGTGTGAAAATCGTTGACCTTTTGTTTCCCTCCTGCTCCTGGTTAGCACTGCTGACAGATTCTTCAGTTTTTCAAACATGAAACAAAGCAGTCTAATCTTTGAGGATTTATGTAGTATAGTTAAAAAAGTGAACATATAGGTAGGAGGGACTCTGAGGCTTTAGGCTTCTCTCCTATGATGTGAAGGGACCGGAGTAGAACAGGCCATTTTTATGGCCCACACAGCAGTCGCCAGTCAGTGACCCGAGGGAGGGAGTGGGTTATCACTTGCATGCTAAGTTTCAGGCACCTGCCTAAACACTCCCTCACTTCATTTCAGCTCCACTGTAACCACGAGGTAACTACAGTTGTTATCCCAATTTTACAGACGAGAAAATTGAGTCCACAGGTTAGGTAAGTTTCCCTGATTTTTTAGTTAAAGCCAAAATTCATCTTATTGCTGTAAGAATTATGCTTACATGTTGGCATGTAGCCAAAGACTTCTTTCAGCCTGTGTGGACAAAAAGGGGCCACATACTAAACTTGACAAGCTCAGGGCAGGCCTGCATGGTGGCCTTACATACTCAAAGACCTAAAGTAACCACAAAGAATGGCCTGAAATTAAAAAATTTTAACTAAAAGCAGTTTATGGTAGGTAGTCATGTCCTAGGCTGGCATCTTCCCTGACAAAAGTCAATCTTTACCTTAATTGAGCCTATTGTCTTTTTACTTCTATGATAACATACCTTTGGAATGTCAGGGTAACTGCCCTTTTTATGATACTTTAAATTTCTCCTAAAGTATTAGTAAGGAGAGGGGGAAATACACTCTCATAGCCCTGGGAACAGCCCTATGCTAGCTTCTGTTTGTTTTCTCTGTAAATCCCATTTCAGTTTCCTACAATCTTTCTTATGGTGACCTGGCTTTTTACAGTAAAAACAGACTCCTTTCTCCCCTGTCTAAGAGACCTCTGAGTAGATTTTACTTGGTTGCTAAATTGTTGGAGCTGTAAATTCATAATTTGGGCAGCTTTATCTTTTTCTCACCTTTGAATACTTTTAGATAGTTGATCAGCCAGAATAGCCCGTTCAGCAGCATGGGTGGTCTGCCAGTTTAGTTTATGTTGTTTGATCAAAGTCACAAGCTCTTCATCTAATCCTTCCAAAAATGCCAAATTTAGTAAGGGATCATTTTGATGTTACTTAAAACTGTCTGGAGACAGACCTGAATATTGTATGAAAGTTTTTGAAAGGGTTAGTAACATTTTAAAGGTAAAGGTAAAAGCTTGCAAAAGGCAGACACTGTGAAAAATGCATTGCTTGCATGACCTTTGCTCAGCCTTCTGTTGAGTACAGATTATCTGGATTATCCGCAAGACAATGACTCACCCAGCAGATGCAGGACGAGATACCAGACCAGTCCAACTGCAAAGTAGACAACGGGCCAGGCAGAGTACATCAGCAGGAACTGCCAGAAGCTAGAAGCAGAGTATATAATCTACACCTCAACTGTTATTTGGGGCTGACTCCTCCCCTTTTTTTTCTGGGCTCAGCCTGCCTGCACCCAGGAGCATGCAATAAAACCGTTTTGCTCTACATTGACCTTGCATTGTGGATGTGATCTCCTGCCAGCTCAGACCTTTTAGTTTTTAAAAAAATGTTCAAATAAGTCAAGCACTGGTTATTCAAGTGTTCTTTTACATTGCTGGATCTTGGTCCAGTCCATTTTCAAAGGAAAAATCTCAGGGATGGCTTGGTAAAGCCAATGGGCTAATCCCCTGCATTTCCCCCCGTCTCTCTCTCTCTGTTTTAAAAAATCCTCTGTAGGAGTACGCCAGTGAACCTTATTCAGCCATTCTGTTGCCTTGCTCTCAGAAATCAGGAGGTGTATTCATTGGAATAAGTCAGAATAGCTGGGATCATATGTTCTAACAGTTAAGTCAAATTCTTTTGCAAACCCATCAGGGTCTTGGAGAGGGTCAGGGAAATCTTTAGTTAGATATCTTAATTCTGTTCTAGTCCAAGGAACATACACAATCACTGGTTCCCCTCTACCTGAGACAGGCTTTTCCCTGAAAGGAGCTGCTAGAATTTCTGAATTATCTCTCTCTGAATTTCTATTCTCGTTTCCCCCTAAATCAGTAGGGAGTGGTAGTAGAGGAGATATAGAAGAAGAAGGAAGAAGAGAGGTGGAGGGCAAGTCTGCACAAGGAAGCTCAAAGAGCAAAGGGCATAGTGGAGGAGCTGTAGGAAGGGGAGGAAAGGGGTCTTGGCATTTATTGGCTTCAGAGCCTTCTTTAGTTTAGAGACAGTCTCCAATATTTCCTTATTAACTTCCTGTAGGGAAGATATTTTAGTTGATCCTCTCCTAGAAGCTTCTAATTTCCAATCAAGATAAGCTTCCCATTCATTCAATTTAATTTTAGAGCAGGCTTTTACTAATTGAGCACGCAAAAAAAAAAAAAAATCAATTTGGAGTTGTTGAAAGTTCCCCACTTCGGCCATTTCAAGCTGAAAATTTCAAATTTTTAGTACATTTTAGTTACATGCAAGCTGAGATTCCATATAAATTGTACATGTACACTGTTGGAGTAATGGGGGGCTGGGATTCTTGGGGTTCATCGACCTTAAAGGTGCAATTTCCCATTGTAATTTTAGTCTTTCTTTGGATATCTGCAGAGTCTGAGCAAATTTTCTAGGGATGTATGTAGTAGGTTGAAGTGTGCTGCTTCAAGGCTTCACCCCTCGAGTCACATTCAACCCTCTTACATGTCTCAGTTTCTCTCCAGGTTGTCTAAAACAACCAGAAGCGCTCGGGGTGTGGGTTGACCAACCCTTATGGGTGCTCCCATGGATGAGCCAGTCAGTTAACTACGGTTGAGTTGGAATTTCCCTATGGGGCTACTGTATGTCATCAGGAATGACCTCTGACACCTCCACAAAGATTCTTAGTACCTAAGAACACCAGAGATTTGGGCTGGAGGAAGGACTTGCCCCTTATCTCTGGAGTTGAATGAGTTCAGCTCTCATTTATAGAGCGAAGACTTTTTGCTCAGACTCTCAGAAAGCAATTCCAATTGAAAAGTCCAAGTCAAAACTAGTCACCCATTTTTCCTCCTGTTGCACCTTAGCCTGGCTTCTTGCCAACCCTTAACCTTGAAATTTAAAAATACAGCTCAAGCCTGGCCAGTGTGGCTCAGTGGTTGAGTGTCAACCCATGCACCAAGAAGTCACTGGTTTGATTCCTGGTCAAGGCACATGCCCAGGTTGTGGGCCCAATCCCCAGTGGGGGCATGTAGGAGGCGGCCAATCGATATTCTCTCTCGTTGATGTTTCTATCACTCTCTCCCTCTCCAAAATCAATAAAGAAAAAAAAATACAGCTCGAATAAAGTCGGACCCTCTACCACAAGCAAAGGAAGGTCCTGGATCTAAGAGACAACTCACCCAAGTTCACCCGATGTGGTGGGGACCCAGTAGTGCTCAATGGGTCCCTTGCTGGATCCTAGCACCAGGTCAAGGTCTGCAGGGTGGTCCTAGGTGAACTTCTTTGGAATCTTGTGGCACTATGACAAGTAAATGTCAATGTAAGAAACATTCAAACCTGTGAAGAATTTTTGTGAGCTTATTTTGAGCCAAAACTGTTGACAATTGCTGGTAAGGAAAACCTCAATGGATTGAGACAATGCTCTGGAGAATGGCAGTTTTGCACCTCATTTTATATGTTATAATCAAAAGAGGAGATGTAAGTGGGTTACATGAAATCCCCTGGTGATAAATTAGGGTGGCAGGGGAAAGCATGGTGTGGCCTCTGGGATTGGATAAAAAGTAAAATGATAGACACATACATCTTTTACATAGGTGGGCATAAGATAGTTAACAGCCAACAATTACAGCGAAATAACAATGAGGGGATTTGTGGTCTCAGCCTTGGTGCATTGGTTGTACCCTGAGGGGTCTGGAAAAAAGGAAGTTACCTCTTTTGTTATCATAGATGCAAAAAAGACAATAGGCTCAATTAAGGTGAAAGTTGACCTTTGTCAGGGAAGCCAGCCTAGGACATGACTACCTGCTATAAACTTCTTTTAGTTAAAAAGTTTTAATTTCAGGCAATCCTTTGTGGTTATTTTAGGCCTTTGAGTTTGTAAGGCTGCCATGCAGGCCTCCCCTGAGCTTGTCAGGTTTAGTATGTGGCCCCTTTTCACCCACACTTGGATAGAATGAAATAATTTTATAGCTCTAAGGAACTTTAAGTAGAATTAGTACCAGTTCCCTAATTTTTTAATTAAAGAAGTCAAAACCTAGAAAATGTCTTAACTTCTAATAATATCTGTATGTAAGAGGATATGGTCTATTTTTTACATTTTCAAGTAGTTGCTTAACTAAAAATTGAATTGCAGTTGCATTTCAAAAAAATGTGGTGTTTGGTTGACATCAAGATTTATTCAGTAGAAAACCTAGGAGGAGACTTCTGAGGACAAAGGCACCTTCAGAGAAGAGTAATAACCTTCTGTTAAGGATGTAGCCAACCTGGAGTGACCCTGCAGAAGGGAACTAGGGAAATAGATGGTCTACCTTCACTTTCCTCCCTCCAGTCTCCTGCTAAGACTGCCCATTAGCCCAACTCTATGGAAGTCAGAGGCAAGGGGCCTTTTGATGTGGTCCATAGATCAGCTTCAGGGGCAGAGAGCAGGGTGGAAAAGCTGAAGAGTGGATCTGCAGGGGCAAACAGAAAATATCCAGAAAAATGGCAGCAGAGTGAATGGAAGCTACACAGACCATCTCCCAGGACCAAACTGGAATTACAACTAAAATAAAGACAAATAATTGGGAAAAACCAACAGAAAAGCAGCTGGAGAGGACCTGTATAACCAGGGACATAAAAAAGACACTAAATTGAGCCTGGTAGGAACTGCTGAGGCGTGAGAGGGCAGGCTGGGAGCCCACAACAGCAGCTGTTTTGGCTGTGAGCAGCTCCCTTGGGGTTAAAATCCCAAGCCGGCTCCACAGCACAGAAGACTGGACAGAGCACTAAATTAGCTACAGCCACTCACCCTAGGCTCTGGCAGAGGGAGGGCAGACTAGACTGGAAGTGGATGGATATTCAGGATTTGGAGGGCACTGGGAGTTTTGTGCGGAATCACTCCCTCATAGGACAGTAGCCATATTACTCAAAGAGCCCCTTCCCAGAGCCCCAGGGAGAAGCAACAACAACTCCCTCAGAAATTTAAAACAACCCGGCCAGGCCAGAGAAATGCAAATTGAGCCTCATTAACAGCCAGCAACATCTGCCCCAATGGCTGGAAATCCTCTTACCCTGAACACCTGAGGGATTTTTTCATTCAGGTGAGGGCTACAACCCAAAGCTCATCAAGTAACTGAGACTAATAGCCTCCAAGGCAAAAATCTGGAGGATAACTGAACCCTTCCTGGGCTTGCAAATCTACCCAGGAAAGAAAGACTTGACAGTGGTGTTTAACGTGGGTCCTCCCACACTCATCCAAACCCAGTAGAGGGAGCCACAAACAGAAGAACACCAACACCCACAGGGAAAATTTGGCAGGCTCCAAAACCCACAGAGATAGCCAAAATGGTGAAACAAAGAAAGACATCCCAAATGAAAGAACAAGAGAACACTACCCAAGAAGAGATAAAAGAAATGCAGTTAAGCAAGTTATTAGAGGTAGAGTTCCGAGTGATGATAATGAGAAAGCTCAACAGCATGAGTAAAGAGCTCAACAACATGAGAAAAGATATAGAAACACTGAAAACCAACCAATTGGAAATGAAGAATGACATAGCAGAAATAAAGAACACATTGGAAGGAATAACCAGCAGAGTAGAGGAGGCCGAGGATTGGATCAGTGAATTAGAAGACAGGGTAGAAAACAATAACTCAATCAGAGAACCAAAAAGAAAAAAAATAATTAAAACAGGAAGACAGCCCTGGCCGGTTTGGCTCAGCGGTTAGAGAGTTGGCCTGCGGTCTAGAGAGACCCGGGTTCGGTTCCCGCTAAGGGCGCATACCTCGGTTGCAGTTTGTCCCCGGCCACTGGTGGGTCGTGCGGGAGGCGGCCACTCGATGTGTCCCTTTCACGTCGATGTTTCTCTCTCTCTCTCTCTTCCTCTCTCTCCCTCCCACTCTATCTGAACAAAAAAAAAAGTGGAAAAATGTCCTCGAGTGAAGATAAAAAAACAAAAAAAAACCAAAAAAAAACCCCAGGAAGACAGCCTAAGAGAAATGTGGGACAATATGAAACATAACAGCATCCATATTATAGGAGTTCCAGAAGAAGAAGAAAATGAGCAAGGGTTAGAGAACATATTTGAAAAAATAGTGACAGAAAACTTCCCTAACTTGGTGAAGGAAAAAGACATATAAGTACAAGAAGCACAGAGAGTCCCAAGTAAGAAGAACCCAAACAGGCCCACACCAAGACACAGAATAATAAAAATGCCCAAAATTAAAGACAAAGAGAGAATCCTAAAGGCAGCAAGAGATAAGCATCAGGTTACCTACAAAAGAACCCCCATAAGGCTATCAGCTGACTTCTCAACAGAAACACTACAGGCCAGAAGGGAATGGCATGAAGTCATCAAGGTCTTGAAAAACAAGGATCCGAATCCAAGACAACTCTATCCAGCAAGGCTATCATTCAAAATAGAAGGTGAAATAAAGAGCTTCCCAGACAAAATAAAAAGGCTGAAGGAATATATTAGCACCAAACCAGCACTGCAAGAAATGTTAAAAGGACTGCTGTAATTAGTAGAAAAAATAGGAAGAAAAATATAACCACAATAAACAAAAATGGCAATGAATAAGTACATATCAATAATAACCTTAAATGGAAATGGATTGAATGCTCTGATCAAAAGACACAGAGTAGCTGATTGGATAAGAAAGCATGACTCATATATTTGTTGTTTACAAGAGACCCACCTCACAACAAAAGACTCACACAAGTTGAAAGTGAAAGGATGGAAAAAAATCTTCCAAGCAAATAGAAAGGAAAAAAGAGCTGGGGTAGCAATACTCATATCTGATAAAATAGACTTCAAAATGAAGGCTGTAACTAGAACAAAGAAGGCCACTACATAATATTGAAAGGATTTATTCAATAGGACAATATAACCTTGGTAAACATATATGCACCCTATATAGGAGCACCAAAATGTACTTAAAGACTTCTGGTGGACTACAAAGGAGAAATTGACAGCAATACAATCATAGCAGGTGACTTTAACACCACACTGACATCACTGGATAGATTCTCTAAGCCAGCGGTTCTCAACCTGTGGGTCGCAACCCCTTTGAGGGTTGAATGACCCTTTCACAGAGGTCACTTAAGGAACTGCGACACTGCTCCTCTATCCATCTCCAGGTGGGTCTGCCCATATGCAGATATGCCCACATACAGATACGCCCACATATGAGTACCCAGCGTGATGACATCATCGCACCAACCCCATAACATACATCCCGTACAAATACAGGTGTATGTGACAGGGTTGGTGCCATAATGTACTTATGTAGACCAGTCACACATGTGTAGAGAGCAGCTACTGTGTAGAAAGCAGCTACTCTGTTAAAATCAGCTACTGTGTTGAAAGCAGCAGTATTGGAGGTAAAACGACACTTCATGAATTATAATTACTGGGTAAATGTAAAATCATGTACTGTAAAATCATCAACTACTACTACAAAAAAATATCTGTATCATGGGAACTTAATCTGGATGCTGATCAGTCTTTTTATATTCAGCTGTGGTTGATGTGAATACTGCCCCTTTGTGATAGTAACAGGTATGTAAAAAAACAACACAGAGAATGGTAAATCATAGGAAACTTTAATGAACTGTATTGACTAAACTATGCCATGTATCATCTCTTGTATTATTAAAACTATTGTTATATATTATTTTCATTAGCAAACCATCCCATGACAATGGATCGTGTAGAGAAGAACATTAAGAAAAGAAAATATAGTGAGGATTTTTTACAGTATAGTTTTACCTCAATAATTACAGCAGGAATTGAGAAACTGCAATGTGTTATTTGCTGTGAAATTCTATCAGCCGAATCTACGAAGCGGAACAAACTAAAATGCCATTTTGATAGCAAGCATTCGAGCTTTGCTGGCAAGGATACCACCTATTTTAGAAGCAAAGCTGATGGACTCAAGAAAGCCAGACTTGACACTGGTGGCAAGTACTACAAACAAAACATGGCAGCCATTGAAGCTTCATATTTGGTGGCACTCAGAATCGCCAGATCTATGAAACCTCACACCATTGCTGAGGATTTACTGTTGCCAGCGGCCAAAGACATTGTTCGAGTTATGATCGGAGATGAATTTGTTATGAAATTGAGTGCAATTTCCTTATCTAATGACACTGTCCGCAGAAGAATAGACGACATGTCTGCTAATATTCTTGATCAGGAAATTAAATCTGCTCCACTTCCAATATTTAGCATCCAGCTTGATGAATCTACAAGACGTTGCAAACTGTTCACAGTTACTGGTTTACGTGAGGTATATTAATGATGGCAACTTTAAAGATGAGTTTCCTTTTTGCAAACCTCCTGAAACGACAACTACTGCATGTGACGTATTTGACACAGTAGGTTCATTTCTGAAAGAGCATAAGATCTCTCGGGAAAAGGTTTGTGGTGTTTGCACAGATGGTGCTCCAGCTATGCTAGGATATCGATCTGGATTTCAACATTTTTTTTATACTAATTGATTTTATTATTAATTTGTTTTTGTTACAGATGTTTCTCCTTTTTTTTCCCCATTGACACCCTCCTCCCCTTCCCCTTCTCCTCGTCCCCATCCCTGTTGTCTATGTCCACTGGTTATGCACCCATGCACATAGGCTCTGTGATTTATCTCTTCCCCTCACCTCCACCCTTCCTCTGAGGCCCATCATCCTGTACTCCACCTCCATGTCTCTGGGTCAATTCCATTGTTCAGTTTGCTCAGTTCTCCTGTGTGTTGCCGGCTTCCGCCGTGGGAGTGGGGGGTTGCTCAGCTTCCTCGCACCACCTGGTCGCCATTGGTGGGGGTGTCGCTCAGCTTCCTCACGCTGACTGGTTTCTGTCATTGGTGTGGGGGTCGCTCAGCTCTCTCACTCCTCCCAGTTTCTGCCATTGGTGTGGGGGTCGCTCAGCTTCCTCGCACTGACTGGGTTCTGCCGTGTCAGTGGGTTGCTCAGCTCCCTCCCTCTGCATGGGTTCCTCTGTGGTGGGGGGGTCGCTCAGCTTCCATGTGCACCCCCAGCTGCAGGATCTTGTTTCCTTTGAGGCAATATAGAGGGACCCAGAGGGCGGTATGCCATCTCCATTCTGCTTCTTCTTTAATTTTGTAGTTGCAGGGCTTCCATTAAGCTTGATTTCATGTGGTCTTTGAGTGATGGTTATTCTGTGATTTAGTTGTAACTTTGATGTGGTTGTGAGAGGACATGATTCCGCGTCCACCTATGCCGCCATCTTGACTGAAGTCCCCCCAACGTTTGGTATAGAATGAGTTACCAAAAGTCATCGGAACTCACTGTATGATTCATCGGCAAATATTAGCAATGAAGACGCTGCCACAAGAGTTACAAGAAGTAATGAAAAGTGTCATAAGTTCTGCCAATTTTGTAAAGATGAGCACTTTAAACAGTTGACTGTTTTCGCAACTGTGCAACGAGTTGGATGTGCCCAACAATGCTCTGCTATTTCACACTGAAGTGAGATGGTTGTTGACAGGAAAAGTTTGAAAACATGTTTTTGAGCTTCGTGATGAACTCAAAACATTTTTTAATCAGAAAGCAAGACCACAGTTCGAAGCACTTTTCAGTGATAAAAGTGAACTTCAGAAAATAGTATACTTGGTTGACATCTTTGCCATCTTGAATGAGTTAAATTTATCACTGCAAGGACCAAATGCAACATGTCTTGATTTGTCTGATAAGATCTGATTATTCCAAATGAAACTTCAGTTTTGGCAAAAAAAAAAAAGGAATGAAAATAAAATTTACATGTTGCCTACCTTATCTGCTTTCTTTGAGGAACATGACATTGAACCAGACAAAAGGATTACAATGATAATTTCTGTGAAAGAACATTTGCACATGCTTGCAGATGAAATTTCATCGTACTTTCCAAATCTACCTTACACCCCATTTGCACTTGCCAGAAGCCCATTCATAGTCAAAGTTGAAGATGTTCCTGAGACAGCACAAGAGGAGTTCATTGAACTTATTAACAGCGATGCAGCGAGAACTGATTTCTCTACAATGCCAGTTACAAAATTATGGATCAAGTGTTTGCAGTCATATCCTGTTCTGTCTGAGACTGTCTTGCGCCTTCTTCTTCAATTTCCAACAACATACCTTTGTGAAACAGGGTTTTCCAGCTTGTTGGTTATCAAGTCTAAATACAGAAGTAGACTTGTTGTGGAAGATGATCTTTGTTGTGCTCTTCCAAAAACTGTCCCAAGAATTTCTGATCTGGTGAGAAAGAATCAATCTCAACCTTTGCACTGATGTTGGCTTTTTACACATACTGTCGCAAAATGTAGCAATGTAGTTTACTGCTGTTATATTAAGACTATTACCCATGCTACACCATGCTTCAAGACAAAATTTCATTTATTTGTAATTAGAAATAAATATTTCACAATCTATAATTACATATTGTTTTGTGATTAATCACTATGCTTTAATTCTGTTCAATTTGTAACAATGAAAATACATTCTGCATATCTGCACATTACGATTCATAACAGTAGCAAAATTACAGTTATGAAGTAGCAAAAAAATAATTTTATGGTTGGGGGTCACCACAACATGAGGAACTGTATTAAAGGGTCACGGCATTAGGAAGGTTGAGAACCACTGCTCTAAACCAAAAATTAACAAGGATACAGAGACTCTAAATGATGCACTGGATCAAATGGATTTCATAGATATTTATAGAGTATTATACCCCAAAACTGCAAAATTCAAATTCTTCTCAAGTGCACATGGGACATTCTCTCTCTCTCTTTTTTTTTTATTAATTTATTTTTGTTACAGATGTTTCTCCTTTTTTCCCCATTGACACCCTCCTCCCCATCCCCCCCACCCCATCCCCAGCTTTGTTGTCCATGTCCATCAGTTATGCATACATGCCTATAAGTTCTGTGGTTTATCTCTTCCCTCTCCCCCACCCCCTCTTCTGAGGGTTGTCAGTCTGTACCCCACTTCCACGTCTCTGGGTCTACCCTGTTCCTCAGACTGTTATGTTCATTATATTCCAGAAATAAGTGAGATCATGTGATATTTGTCTTTGTCTGCTTGGCTTGTTTTGCTTAGGATAATACTCTCCAGGTCTCTCCATGTCGTCTCAAAGGATAAGAGATCTTTCTTTCTTACAGCTGCATAGTACTCCATTGTGTATATGTACCACAGCTTTTTTATCCATTCGTCCACTGATGGGCACTTGGGCTGTTTCCAGATCTTAGCTATTGTAAATAGTACTGCTATGAACATGAGGGTACATATATTCTTTCTGATTGGTGTTTCAGGCTTCTTAGGGTATATTCCTAGAAGTGGGATCACTGGGTCAAATGGCAATTCAATTTTTAATTTTTTGAGGTAACACCATAGTGTTTTCCACAGTGGCTGCACCAGTCTGCATTCCCACCAGCAGTGTACTAGAGTCCCCCTTTCTCCACACCCTTGCCAACACTTGTTATTTGATGATTTGTTGATGGTGGCCATCCTGACAGGTGTGAGGTCATACCTCATTGTTGTTTTAATTTGCATCTCTCTGATGATTAGTGATGTTGAGCATTTTCTTCATATGTCTCTTAGCCATTTGTATGTCCTGTTTGGAGAGGTGTCTATTTAGTTCCTCCGCCCATTTTTTAATTGGGTTCTTTGTCTTCCTTTTGTTGGGTTGTATGAGCACTCTATATATTTTGGAGATTAATCCCTTATCTGATGTATCGTTGACAACTATGCTCTCCCATACAGTGGGTTCCCTTTCCATTTTGATGGTTGTTTCTTTTGCTGTGCATAAGCTTTTGAGTTTGATGTAGTGCACATGGGACATTCTCAAAGATAGACCACATGCTAGGACACAAACTAAGTCTCTACAAGTTCAAGAAGATTGAAATCATATCAGGCATTTTTCAGATCACAGTTGCATGAAACTAGAAATTAATTACAATAAAAGCACTCAAAAACATTCAAACACGTGGAGGTTAGATAGCATGTTATTAAATAATGAATGGGTTACCAAGGAGATCAAGGAAGAAATTTAAAAATTCCTGGACACCAATGAAAATGAACAACAACAACACAAAATCTATGGGATACAGTGAAAGCAGTCCTGAGAGGGAAGTTCATAGCACTATAGGCCTACCTCAGGAAACAAGAAAAATTTCTAATTTACTATTTAACCTCACAATTTAAAGAACTAGAGAGCAAACAAAAAGAAAAATCCAGAGCAAGTAGAAGGAAAGAAATAGTAAATATCAGAGCAGAAATAAATGACATAAAGCCTAAAAAAACAATTCAAAAATCAATGAAACAAAGAGCTGATTCTTTGAAAAGATATATAAAATTGAAGGATCCCTAGCTAGACTCACCAAGAAACAAAGAGAGATGACCCAAATAAACAAAATCAGAAACAAAAGAGGAGAAATAACAACTGACACCACAGAAATACAAAGGATTGTTAACAAATACTATGAACAATTATACGGCAACAAATTGGACAATCTAGGTGAAATGACTAATTTATAGAAACACACAGTCTCCCAAAGCTGAACTGGGAAAAGATAGAAAACTTGAACAGACCAATAACAACTAAGGAAATTGAAGATGTAATCAAGACTCTCCCAGTAAACAATAGCCCGGGCATGGACAGCTTCACAGGGGAGTTTTACCTAACATTCAAAGAAGAACTAACACCCGTTCTCCTCAAACTATTCCAAAAAAATTCAAGAAGAAGTAAGACTTCCAAACTCATTTCATGAGGCCAGCATAATTCTAATTCCAAAACCAGATAAAGACACTACAAAGAAAACTACAGGCCAATATCCTTGATGAACATAGATGGCAATATCCATAACAAAATATTAGCAAATTGAATCCAGCAATACATTAAAAAAATTATTCACCATGACCAAGTGAGATTCATCCCAGGGTTGCAAGGATGGTACAATATTTACAAATCAATAAATGTGATACACCACATAAACATAATAAAAGATAAAAACCATATGATCATATCAATAGATGCCGAAAAAGCATTTGACAAAATCCCGCACCCATTTCTGATAAAAATGCTCAGCAATGTGGGAATAGAGCGATCATATCTTGACATAATAAAGGCCATATATGAAAAACCTACAGCCAGCATCATACTCAATGGGCAAAAACTAAAAGCATTTCCCTTAAGAACAGGAACAAGACAGGGATGCCCACTTATGCCACTCTTATTTAACATAGTACCAGAAGTCTTAGCCACAGCAATTAGACATGAAGAAAAAATAAAAGGGATCCATATTGGAAAGGAGGAACTGAAACTGTCATTATTTGTAGATGATATAATATTGTTCATAGAAAACCCTAAAGACTCCATAAAAAATCTACTAAATTTAATAAATTGAATTTGGCAAGGTAGCAAGATACAAAATTAACATGAAGAAATTAATGGCATTCTTATACACAATATTGAACTCACAGAAAGAGAAACTAAAAACAATCCCATTTACCATCGCAGCAAAAAAATTAAGATACCTAGGAATAAACTTAACCAAAGAAGTAAAAGACCTCTTCACAGAAAACTTGCTAATGGACAGGAAAAATTAACATTACTTAAAATGTCCATTCTACCCAAAGCAATCTATAGATTCAATGCAATCCCCATTAAAATACCAATGACTTATTTCACAGAACTAGAACAAAAACTTCAAAAGTTTATATGGAACCAAAAAAGACCCTGAATAGCCACAGCAATCTTGAAAAAGATCAAAGTAAGAGGGATCACAATACCTGATATCAGGTTATACTATAAAGCCATTGTAATCAAAACAGCCTGGTTTGATTCCTGGTCAGGACACATGCCCAGGCTGTGTGCCCAATCCCCAGTAGGGGGCAATGTTTTCTCTCATCAGTGTTTCTATCTCTCTCTCCCTCTGAATTGTTTGTATTATCATAAATGGAAACTAAGAAAGAAAACTGATGGAAAACAGAAAATAGAATTTTTAAATAATTGGAGTGGCTCCTTCAGTGAGTTGGGATTTCAAAACCACAAGGACAGACTCCTAGTTTAATATTGGATTCACTCATTTGGAAGATTAAAAAAATCAACTCTAGAACTGCACATTAAATAGGAAAGGACACACACACACACAAACAGTGAAGATTAAGCATTAAAATACAAACCAAATGGAAAGAAGGAAGGAAAGAAATGAGCAATAAATCCTCCAAATGCCTGTCTTCAGTCACCAGGCAGAGAGAAATAATCTTGCAATGATATCGGGACCCTTGTTCTCAGCGGCCTGCGGCTCAACCCTGCAGCCTGGTGTTTCCCCTCCCTGCGGGGCGCGCAGCACTGTGGGACCCACCTGGGAGGGCTGATGGGCCCGGGATTTGCAGGATGAGGGCAGCGCCCGCTGGCCTGCTGATGCCCTGGCTTCTGCTCCAGGCGCGCAAGACCCTGGGCACCCCCAGATCCCCGACCCCATCCACAGCTGTAAGGGGCTAAGCGCGCACCCCTAACCTGGCCCGAAAGAAGGTGTGGTGCCCAGTGGAGCTCAGCTCTACTCTTCTTGCTCCTCTCTGCCTCCACCCTGGCGGGGGACCTTGGCAGCCATGCCTCGCTAACCCTGCGGTCCCCCCTTGCTCAGCCTGGGGACCTGCGTAATGGAGTCACTACGGCTGCGGAGCGCCCACCAGGGGCCGCTGCTGGCTGCTGCGTTCCTGGCTCCTGTTGCCACCGCTGCTACCCCGGGGGGCCCCAGGGGCCTTGCAGGCCCCGGCGTGAAATTCCCCTAGCTGTGCAGTACACCCGGGAAATCCTGCTGTACAGGATGACCTCACACCGCTTTCACTTGCTAAAATTAAAAACAAAAGTCAAACGGTGCAATTTTTATTAAATAGATGTGAAAAGTCCATCGAATGGACAGGTCGTTTTTTGTACTCTTTATTTTTTTAGGCTTAGTATGGTTCTAGAGTGGTAACAATCATTCAAGTCAGAAAGATTAAATTAATAAGAAGAGGATTCATTTATAATTATATGGTGAAAAATATCAACACATCAGTTAGGTAGAAAGGCAACTATTCTGACTGGGCAACTGGAAGAACAGTATACTGCAGGATTCTTATTCATATATAATACTGACTGATGTAATTTGCAATCTGCTCTTTTTGGTCATATGATTGTATATTAGCTAGAGGGGTTTCATATTCGTTTCATATAGCACGGACTCTAACGTCTAGTTTACTTTATGATACAATAGTGGACTTAGTCTCTCCTACAGTCTTTTTTGACCTTTACTTGGTATATAGCTTTCCTTAAAAGATGCATGTTAAACATAAATAGAGGTTGTTTTTATTTTTTGGGTGACATTTTGCTTTAAATTGCTTTCTTTGATGAATACTGATGTTATTAAGTTATCCCTAAGTGACTGTGAATAACTGCTATGAGATAGTGGGGCTCATCACTTTTTATCCTTTTTCATTTCTAGTATATTTTTATGTATTTATTTTTAATTGGTATAGGTAGAAGGAAGAAATGTAGCTTTAATTGAATAAACATTTTCTTAAATGAAGACAAGTCATAGTGAGTGATAAAGAAAGTGGAGATGAGCTTTCAATTCTCACCAGCCTGGGTTTAATGCCCAGCTTTCCTGCTTGCCAGGTGTGTGACCTTGGGAACATTACTTATCATTTCCAAATGTGTTTCCTGATATGAAAAGGAAGATAATAATCTATCCTGCAAGGGTGATTATGTGTAAGACTATCTAGCATTTAATTTAGTGCCTAGCACATACTTATCAGCATGAATACCATGACTACTATTATCAGAATTATTAACATTATTGTTTTAAGCCTACCAAATGGGTTTTATTTACCTAACTTCTAGCTGACTTTGAAGTATAATATATAAAATTAAGGATGAAACAGGAAATTCTTCATTTAAATCTTCACCTACTTAAGATTAGTGACCTCAACATAGTTTTTTGTCCATTAGCAGACTAAATTAGCAACTTCTTCTATGTCCCCAAATGGGACAAGAGGCTTCCTTTTAGTTCCTTCATTTTAGCCTTGGAGGTAATTTACAAAGATGAACACTTCAGCATGTAAATGGTCAATTCTACACAGGTAAGCAGGGCATTAACTAGGTAATGTTTATCAACTTAACAGTTTAAATAACTTAAACTTCTGAGGGTGAAATTCTCTCTGCTATATTTGAACAGTCCTCATACTTGCTGTAAATGATGAGACTGCAGAGTCAGACTTCTTCAGCAAGGTACTGATGTCTTTCTCAAGATAACTGTGGGTGGACTGCAGAAGAATATGCTTTTGTTAGTGGTTTTAATTTGTGTTTACATTAAAATGCTAGTTATCACTAAATTGAGGTTTAAAATAATTTACCTATTACTTCTTCTGTAACAGATGAGATTACATAGTTAGGTTCAGGCAGTTTGAGAATGGCCTTGAGTTAGTCTGTGTCATCAACCAGAAAGCAAGCAAAAGGTTAGACTAGTTAGAAGTAGCAATGGGCCAGATTCTTTATCTCAGAACTTTTAAGATCTTTATCATTAGGAATCCTAACACTATCCATTTCATTCCAAGTATTCATGGGGTACAAATAAAGTTGTATCTCTGATTTTTCCAACTAGTTATTTGAGGTCTTGAAGTCTTTAATCTAGCAGAAAAATCTGTACTTTCTTGGACATATCTCCCATACTCTCCCCCTTGAATTTTTCAAGAACCTAAAGGGTTCCCCGAGTCCAAGGGAGACAACCCTCTTTCACAGGTCAGGTGGAGAGGTAAAAAAAGGACATTCTAATTATTTTGTTGTTTCCGTTGAGTCTATTGCTGACAAGTTACTATGGAAACTGGTCCTGTAGTTATTGTTACGATGAGCCAGAGAGACAACCAGAGACGCACAGCCGAATTGTAAATGAAAGGAGCACTTTATTCATCAGCGGGCTGTAGGGACATAATCTTCCCAAATCACAGCCCCGAGCCTTCTTTGCTGCCTGCTTATAAAGGCTCAAACTACATTCTCTTGGTGCCGCTCTTGGTGCTGTTAAGGGAGGAACGGATATGAGAGGAAGGGCAAGGGAGGTCAGTGCAAGGGAGGAACTGATAGGAGAGGAAGGGAGAAACTGGTACAAGAGGAGGCAAGAGGAGCTGTTACAGAGGTCAGGGTAAGGCCATCATTAATCCCCTTATCTTTATGGTTCCTTTGGGTGTCCAGGTTTTTTGAAACCGCTCCAGTGTGTATATGCCAGAACAATTGGTCAGAATGGAGTCAAGTAGCTGAGTTCATTATGATAGACTTTGCTGCCAGGTTGCCCTTGCTGATCCAGATTGCTGAGTTTTCATGTTGATTTATAGTTTTCATGTTGATTTACACTTGGACTTGAAAACACCTTTTTTAGTTTAGATACGTATGCTTTTATGCTCAGCCACTATTTCTTTTTAATCCTCACCTGAGGATATTTATCCATTTATCATCAGATAGAGTGGGAGGGAGGGAGAGAGAGGGAGAGAGAGACACGTAGACTGGCTGCCTCCTGCATGACCATACCAGGGCTGGGGACAAACCCCAATCAATGTGCGTGCCCTTGACCAGAACTGAACCCGCAACTCATTGGTTGCAGGCCAACACTCTTACCGCTGAGTCAAACCGGCCAGGGCTCAGCCACTATTTCAATTGCCAGCACTCTGTTCTGGCAGCCGGGCATCCTAGCTTTAACCATCCATAGACTTCCCTCCCACACTGGAAAACCTGTGTGGAGCTCACATCTTAGCCCAGACTTTTTATGGGTGAGATATGCTTTGAGCAACTTGTTACTTTTTTTCTGTTAGCAGGTGTTAGCTTAGAATATCAAGGTGTCAAGGAATTCAAATAATGCTGCAGGAAAAAATCAGACTTTCCTTTCTCCTTTGTTACCAGATCTGTACCCCAAGGCCACTTTATATTCTGTAGAGCATTTATATTTATATTCTTTGAGTACCCTTGGCCAGTGAACACCTGTGCACAGGAACAGTGATGTCAGCAGCTGAGGCAGCGCTGCTTGGTTACCATGATTCCGAGCCTAGAGATTCTAAACCGCTGAACTGCCCTACTGAACTGTTGTGGCGGTGGAGTGGTTGGCTTATCTACAGAGCGTTGTGCTCAGGAGGCATGAAAAGCAAAAAGCAGAGGGGAAGGTGAGGCTTCTCTGAAGCCCTTAAGCCTCTGTCATGAAGAAGATATGTACTTGTCGGAGGAAGCAGGAGTCCTCATCCTCGGGCTACTCCACCAGCACAGGGAGGAGCAGAGTTGGAGACAGAGAGCCTGGGTACCACATCCGAAGCAAAGATCTGGGGAAGATCCATGTACTGGCCTGGCCTGCCCTGCTCATATCACCTCGTCCTGATTAAATAATACAAAAGGCCAACTATGGAGCTTTCAGAGACAAACTGAGGATGTACCAGCTGGCCTGGTACTCCTCTAAATGAATTTGTCCTCTAAGCGAACTTGTTAGTTTTTAGAACTTAGAAAATAGAGTGAATAGCAGGATAGATCTGTGCTGACCCAGTTCACCCAGTTCCCTTCTGCCTCAGCTCCCTCCCACCAACTGCCTCTGCTTCTGTACTTGCTTGCTTGCTCTCCCCCAAGGCCAACAAGAACTGCCAGTTGCATAAGTTTGTAATAAGCTCCCTATAAAATAAAAAAGTAGCTGAAAGTCGGGGGTGATCTCTGAGAACTTGGGATCAGTCGCCGGCTGGCTTTGCTCTCTATTTGGCTTTAATTCGGCTCTGGTGGTCTCTCGGTTCTCTCATGCCACAACATTTGGAGGCTCCAGTGAGATTCCTCCCTTACGAGGAAGCCCCAGACCAGACCACTAGGCCAGTTATGGAAACTGCAAGGGGGGCTGGTCTTGGGGAAGGCCTTGGAGGGATGTTTCCTCTGCCTTGGAACTAAGCCTGCCCTCCCAGTTTCCCTAGCCTGATCTCAAATCCTGCTCTAAATTGAATTCTGAGAGAGCGTCTGGACTCATCTTGAGTCATCTGGAATCTCACCAGTGAGTGCCGTTTTCTGTTCAGTCTGGGTGGGTGCCTTTTGGTGGCAAGGGGGAAGGCTGGACATGGCATTACTTCCCCAGCCAGGTTTCCTAGCGAGATGTCACAGGGAACTTCAGATCTGTCTGGTTTTTGGTTTAACTTCGGTTTCAGTCAGTTGTCAGTTCTGTGTTTTTGGTTTCAGTAACTTCAGTTTCTGCCCTGTCTGTGTTTTTTTCCTGTCTGTTTATTGGCCTTCCTGATTGTCTGTTGTTGTCTGATTGCACTTCCCTTTTTTGTCATAGGCCAAAGTCAATCTGGTACAAAAACTCCATTGCAATGCCTATTGGATAATTTTAAAGATGTCAAAGCTTGGGCAAAGAGCTATAATGTCCCGGTAAGCTCTGGGACCTTATGAACCCTATGTGAACTTATATGGCCTACCTACAGGGTTAATTGGCTACCCAAAGGTAGTTTCAATTTGCAATGGGCTTTTATGGTCCATTAGAAAATATACTGGAACCCTGGACACTCGGATCAAATGCTATATATTGATATTTGGATTGATATAACTACAGAAAAAAAAAAAATGTCAATGTCCAGAGGTTCAAAAGAAAGGAAAAACAGTTTTGTTAACAATGCCTCAGTCTGCCCTGAAGAACAGTAACTCCTCCCAGCCAGCCCCTGAGGAAATTATATCCCATCCTTCAGGACCCCCCTGAGGATATACTAAAATGTTAATTAACCTGAGTTTGCCTACTTTGGGTTCTTATTATGGAAAAGCTAGAGGATAGGTTTGGATCTGTTAATGATCTATTGATTTGAAAAATGTCTATTGAAAATATATTTGCCAATCTGAGGAATGTTACTTACTTGTCACAAAAAAAAGAAAGAAATTATATGGTTTTGATGAAAGAAGATATAAGATATAGAAATATATATTTTTTGAAAGAAAGTTGTTCTAAAACTGGTTATTTCTGGGTGGATAAAAAGGTTTATGAAAATTAAAAGATTTGTTAAGAGAAATCTTGAAAGGAAACCAAATCAGTGCAGGTGGCTTAACACAAGAGTGTTTCCCCACTGGAGTATGGATAAGGGGACAACAAACAAACACAAACTCCAAATGCAAGAACATACACTCTACTAAGAGTGATTATTTGTTCACTTAGCAGATACATAGAATGCCTCTTATATGTGGGTCTCTGCTAATGCTGTGGGTTACACAAACACAGTCCTCACTCTCAAGGGGCTTATAATATAAGATATTTGGTAAAGTCATGCTTGGGTTATTTAAAGAAAGAACATGATTAAGCCACAGAGGCCTGAGGATTGAGCTCTTTTTGGTTTAACTGAGAAAGTTTTTTCCTTTCGTGGTGCTACAATTAACTCACATGTAAAAAGAGAAAAATGGATCTGAGCTATGGTTACTATAGCATGGATGAAATGATATCTCTGATGTACTTTGGGTTTCCACCTGAGAAGGGCTTTATGAAAGGAAATTATAAAAATAATAAAGATTTAAGATTTATAAATGATAAAAGATGGGAAATTGACACAAAAGAATAAAAAAGATGAGGATTCTTTACCGCTTCCTCCTGCCTTGCCAGCGGGGAGGGCTTCTCTCAAAGCCTCAGCTGTGGCGGCCCCCTGTGTATGGGAGGACCCAGTGTCTGAATGGATGTGGATGTATTCAGATGTATTGGCTTCTTTGCCGGTGAGGGCTCAATGCCTCTCTTCAAGGCTTAACATTCTCACAGGCAAGCTGTTTAACTATTGATGTGCCGGCCCCTGAATCACTTATTACTCTGTCATCTGCCGGCCTTTTATGATGTATGTCTCCTTCTCCACTAATGACCTATATAATTGGAAACAACAAAACCCCTCTTTCTCTGACAAACCCCAAGGATGAATCTCTCTGTTAGAAACTGTGCTTCACGCCCACCAGCCCACCTGGGATGATTATCAGCAGCTTCTGCAGGTGCTTTTTACCTCTGAGGAAAGGGATAGAATCTATAGAGAAGAAGCTAAGGCTGTTCTCAGGCCAGACGGAGAACCCACCTCTGACCCCGACCGTCTCTGTCACTGGCTACCCACATCCCCAAGGTGAGGAGGCTCTTAAACAATATTGCCTGACTCTATTACGGGGCATCTGGGGAACAACTAAGAAACCAACTAATTTATCTAAGGTAAGCAAGACTATTCAGAAGTACTGGCCTGGGCTGCTCATATCACCTCGTCCTGATTAAATAATACAAAAGGCCAACTATGGAGCTTTCAGAGACAAACTGAGGACGTACCAGCTGGCCTGGTACCCCTCTACGTGAACTTGTCCTCTAAGCAAATTTGTTAGTTTTTAGAACTTAGAATGAATAGCAGGATAGATGTGTGCTGACCCAGTTCCCTTCTGCCTCAGCTCCCTCCCACCTCCGTTCCCTCCCACTTATCGCCTACTGCCTCCGCTTCTGCATTTGCTTGCTCTCCCTCAAGGCCAGCAAGAACTGCCAGTTGCAGAAGTTTGTAACAAGCCCCCTATAAAATAAAAAGTAGCTGAAAGTCGCGGCTGATCTCTGAGAACTCGGGATCAGTTGCCGGCCAGCTTTGCTCTCTATTTGGCTTTAATTTGGCTCTGGTGGTCTCTGGGTTCTCTCGCGCCACAACAATCCACAAGGCTGCCAGTGTGGGCAATGTAGAAAAAGTGAAGCAGATTCTGTTGCTTGGGAGAAATTGTGTGGATTACAGAGACAAGATGAACAGGTAATAGGGCTTTGGAGGCCTGCAGCCCTGGGTCAGCTGGGAGGTGGTGGGGGGACCTGGGAAATGTGCTCACCTGCCTGGGCTCAGCCAGGTGGAGCTCAGCCTTCCTTCAGGTGGTCTTGCCTGCAGTGGCCCCGAAGCACCCTGTGGTGGAGACCTCAGGTGGTGTCTAGCACGCAGGCCAACTTTATGAGCAGCCAAAACAAAAACCTAGGGACCCACTCATTATTCTCTGATAGAACACCTTTACTGATCATTTTAAAGTGATCTAACTAAATAATAATAAAAACAAAATTAAATATATACAGCATTTTATTTTTGATGTTCACTTTTTTTTTAATCCTCACCTTGTGGGGGACTGGAAAGTTCACCCCCGGCTATAAGACATTCTTGGCATTGTTCTCCTGTGAGGAACTGGAAAGTTCACCCCTGGCTATAAGACATTCTTGGCTTTATTCTCTTGGGCGGGCGTGACTCAGGTCACAATGCCCCCTGGGTCACAATGCCCCCGGGACCCCTGGAACTGCAGCAGATGTTTTCTGCTTGCCTCAGGCACTGACCTTATCGATTATCGATTATGCCGATAGGGTTTTGTCTCCTAACAACCAGTTTAGCCCCAGGAACATTCCTGCTTTCTTGCTATAAAACCTTGCCCCTGTTTTACAATAAACGAGACTTGATCAGAACCCTGTCTTGTCTCCATTCTTCATGTCTCTTGCCCCCTACCATCCTCACTCCCCCTCTAGAGTCCTCGTTGCTCGACCTGCAGGACGGGTCACACCTGAGGATATTTTTCTATTTATCTTCAGATAGAGTGGGAGAGAGAGAGAGAAACATCGACATGAGAGGGACACATCAGGGACACATCGACTGGTTGCCTCCCGCATGACTGTGACCAGGGCTGGGGTCATACTGCAACTGAGGTATGTGCCCTTGACTGGAATCAAACCCGTGACTCTTTGGTCCACAGAGCCAATGCTCTAACCACTGAGCAAAACTGGCCAGGGCTTGATGTTCACCTTTTACACTGTAATATTATATACTATGGAAAAGTGAATAATGAGAGAAATAATTCCCGTCACAGATCAATTTCTGGACTAAAAGTTCTTTGGATAAAATCCAATAATCATTTTATATCAGTATACACTGATGTACATACGATCTTTATTGAGGGATCTCAGAGAGGAACTTTGAAGTGGGAAAATGGCTGTGATCTTGAACAGGAAGACTCATTTTCTCAAAATGTGTGCTCTTCCTATAATGATCAATGTTATAAACCAAATAAAATATAGTTTAATATTTTGAGTTACACATGTTATCTTTTATTGTTGTTATGAAATGAAGAACATTTTTGTATAGTAGAAAAAAGTTTACTCTTCTAAATATCAACATGTTCTATAAATTTCCATAAAGTATTTGTTTACTAAGCTGAAAAGACAGATAAATGATTAGAACAGAAAAGATAATGACCAAACACCCAAATATGTGTAAGACAGTAGAATGGGATACTGGTGATATTTCATGTTTGTAGGAAAAGGTGAATTGCACACAAGTAGTGGAGAAATACCTGATCAGTGTTTGGAGAAAACTAGCTAGATTTCTATCCCCCCACAGATTAAAGATTTGAATATACAAAATGAGAAAAATACCAGAAGAAAACACAAATGCCTATTTATACTTTTTAAATGTTATCATTGACTTCAAAAGCAAGATTTCTGGAGGTTGATTGAGCAATATAAAAAATAAAAACCTTTGTCTATCAGAAAATATTATTAAGAAAATGTACTTGTAAAATATTTACACTGTAGCCCTGGCCAGTTTGGCTCAGCGGTTAGAGCATTGACCCACGGACCAGAGAGACTCAGGTTTGGTTCCCGCTAAGGGCACATACCTTGGTTGCAGTTTGTCCCCAGCCCCAGTTGGGGTCATGTGGGTGGCAGCCAGTCAATGTGTCTCTCTGACATCAATGTTTCTCTCTTTCTCTTCCCCTCTCTCTCCCTCCTGCTCTATCTGAAGATAAATGCAAAAATGTCCTCGTGTAAGGATAAAAAAAATATATATATATTTTTATATATAAATATATATATAAATATATAAATATATATATGGTGTATATATATATATGGTGTGTATATATATATATATATTTACACTGTATGTGTATCAGAGAAAATGTATATTTTCATTCGCAGAGAAGTCTTTGAAATTAATAAGAAAAAAATTCAAATTTAAAAGTGGAAAAAGTACTTTTGCATATCTACAGGTGGCCAATGGACAAAGGAAAAATATTTCATGTCCTTGGTAAGGAAAGGAATTTAGTAAGTTAAAAAGGAGTGAAATACCATTTTCCATCTGCAAAGTTTGTTAAGATGGCCAGCGGTGGTCCCTGTACTGCTGCTTAAAGTTTAAGTTGCTTTTGACTTTGAAATACACAATTTGGTGCTAAATACCACATTTAAATATATATACCTATATCCCTTCTACCCATCAATTCCATTTATACTAAAATACCTTCATAAAATAATGAGATAAGTTACATACAATTTGTTTTTCTCAGTACTGCTTAAAGTAGCAATGCATTCAGAAGAAAAAAATCAGTTTGATGATGCATATACACAGACTATGATCTTATGTTAACTGAAAATATGGCAAAATGTAATAAATTTATTTCTGAGCATTTGTATTGTAGGTGAAAATTTTCTTTTTGAAAAATCTGAATTGTGCCCTGGCCGGTGTGGCTTAGCTGATGGGAGCATCGTCCGGTGCACTGGAGAGTTGCAAGTTTGATTCCTGATCAGGACACATACCCAGTTGCAGGTTCAACCCTCAGTAGGGGCACGTTCAGGAGGCAACCAATTGAAGTTTGTCTCTCTCCCTCTCCCTTCCTCTCTCTCTAAAATCAATAAAAAGGTATCCTCAGGTGAGGATTAAAAAATTATAATAATAATAAGGCACTGTTTGGGTGCAAGCAAAAAAATAAAAAATCTGACTTTTACAGTGAACATATATAAAAATGATAGTAAATGTAATGTTATTATGAATGGAATAATGCTGGGGAAGAGCAGTAATATGAATCTTGCACAGATAAAAATAGTTACTCATTTTCTGTTTTTTTTCTTTGAAATGTTTTTACTGATTTTGAGATAGAGAGGAAGGGCGAAGGAGAAAGATAGAAACATCTGTAAGGTGATCAGCTGCCTCCTGCATGCCTTGAGCCTGCAAACCCAGCACATGCCCTGACCAGGAATCGAACCAATGACTTCTTGGTGTTGGGACAATGCTCAGTCCACTGAGCCACACTGGTCAGGCTCTCACTTTCTGTTTTTGAGGATTGGTATCTTCTGACAGCTTTTTAGGTTCTTCAGAAGTAAAGGGAATCTTTTTATCTGTGCCTGTACCAGAAAACATATACATATGTGTTTTTCACTTTATATAGGATTAATACCCATAATATGTAAACTATTATTTTAGTTGTGTACTTGTGAAAATAAAAAATAGCACCCAGCTGGTGTGGCTCAGCAGTTGAGCATCGACCCATGCACCAAGGGGTCACTGGTTCGATTCCAGTCAGGGCACATGCCCAGGTTGTGGGCCAAATCCCCTGTGGGAGGAATGCAGGAGGCAGCCAGTCGATGTTCTCTCTCATCGATGTTTCCATCTTTCTCTCCCTCTCCCTTTCTCTCTCTCTAAAACCAATAAAGAAAAAAAAAATAGCAAATATAAGTGATTATTACTATTGCAAAAGTGTCACTTTATAAAAGTTTAAAAAAAAATTGAACTTTCCCACTATGTTTACCCATTCTTTCATCCATTTATACATGAAGTATAACCTGAATGTCTATTATGTGACAGACATATTCTACTCAGGACACTTTCAATCAATCTTTCAGGCCTTTTTCATTCTTAAAATCTTCATGTTGCCCAGTATGGGCAAAATGAGAAATTTAAAATGGAAGTATTAGGACCTTATCACAGTTGAAGCTTTTTCTCCCTCCTTTCAAATAAAAATATTTATGAAGGTGGGAAATAGTAAAAGATAACCTTTACTTGCCCTTTTGAAAATGTATAATAGTATTAAATACTAATATTGATCATTGGAAATACCTGATTTCCATACAATCTAGGAATCTAAATATTGAACAAAATGAGCCATCCCTATTCATTTAAATCCTGAGTTTCCTTTGGCTTAAAGTTTCTTGAAAATCAAAGTAAGAACTACTTTTTTCAAAAAATTATTGTTTTGCTCTTTTTAGTCCTCTTTCCCCTGTAAGGTTTTTAAGAACTAAAATTTATTTAAGTGCCAACCATTTGACTAGAACTGCAGGAGGTCTGTTGTATTTATCATCATTTCACTTAATGTAAGGCACCATGGATGGTATGATGCCCAGTATTTTATGTACTAATAAGATTTTTTTAAAATGCTGCCAATTATAGTTGTAAGACATTCTGAATTCTAAACTGCATTCCAATGTCAGAGATGTAAAAGTGTGAGAGAATAAACCCTTTATAATTATACTGTGTTTGTTATGATCCTTAAAATATATCTGCAAAGTAGGTATACTGATATCATTTTACTTAATTGAAATGTTATCTTTCTAAAGTCGTAGTAATAGTAATAATGATACAAATATTATCTAACAATTCTTGGGCTGTTTTGTTGTGCTAGGAACTGTAGTAAACACTGCACAGATTCTCATCTAAGCAAACAATGGTGTCCTCTGAGACCATTTTCATCCCCATTTTGTTGATGAGGAAATTGAGGCACAGGAAGGCTAAGTGATAGCTAATGCATGACAGAGTTAAAATAGGACCAGACCCAGGTTGAGCTGAAACCCAAGACCAGGCTTTCTCTATTCAAATAGGCTGCTCCTTCTTAATGAGGGAGTAACGAGAACTAATAAATATTGTCTACAGGAGGAAACTAAATATTTGTTTTGAAGGCATGGGGATCACATTTAATGTTTACAATTACATGAATAATTGCATGTTTTGAGATCTAAGTTCCTAAAGAGGCCTCTCCCTTTCACAGGACTGCTCTACATTTGGCCTGTGCCTGTGGCCATCCGGCAGTGGTCAGTCTCCTGGCAGACAGCAAACGCCTGCTGAACCTCTGTGACCTTGATAACAGGACACCTTTGATTAAGGTACACAGTAGCCAATTATGTCAACATGAGATGGATTTGATTTAATTACTAAGAATAAAAATGAGTTTATCTCATTTAATTCTAAGTAATTGGTGAAACTTGTGGAATGCTTACTTTGAATTCTTAGAATTGACAGTCTGTTTCTTGGCATGACACCGACAGGCTGTGCAGTGCCAGCAGGAGGAGTGCGTAGCTGCTCTGCTGGACTGTGGCGCAGACCCAAATGTGACAGACATCGACGGCAACGCCGCTCTGCACCATGCTGTCCTTGGCGAAAGTGTAGCTATCCTGGCAAAGCTGCTTTTGTGCAATGCAAATATGGAAGTGAGAAATACGGTATGGATCAAGTAATTTATTTACAAAATACTGGAAATACATGTTTTTATTTTAACCACAAGCATGTTCTTTATCATTTTATATATATACTGAATACAATATATTAGGCCCTGTCACCATGGAAACAGCTCCAAAGCCAAGTCAGGGAGGGCTGGAGAACTGTGGTGTCCATGGAAAGGGCAAAACCTTGTCCCCCAGCTACTCTTCCACCCCAGAAGGAAGAACTTCCTCTTGGTTCCTGGGAGTGGGTAATAGGCTCAGAGCCCCCAAAGGACTGAAGGCCTGGGGGAGTGAAGTGCTGGTGGGGGCTGGCTGCTGTGCAGGCGGGGGCTTAGGAACTGGGTGCTGCTGGGGATGGGTGGGAGGAGGAGACCTAGCCCCCACAGAGGGAGCTGGGTGAGTGCAAGTGGGAAGGGGAAGCAGAAGTCTGCAGGCAATAATAAGGACAGTACCCCACCCCACAGAGACGTTATGATAGGAACAAAGATTCTTCGAACCAGTCCTGTAAATGTTTGAAGTGAATTTTGGAGAATGGTGTTGCAGTTGATCTGTTGGAGAGGAAGAGGAGGGCATTGTAAAAGAAGGAGCAAAAAAAAAAAAAAAAAAAAAAAAAAAGAAATAAAATAAAAAATAAAGAGAAGGAGCAGCCAGTGGCAGCTTTTTATTTCCTTTCTATATTATACGTTTAACTTCTAAGGATCTCTTACAAGTTTTAAAATTCAGTTTGGATATATGTAATTCTATAAATCACAAATTGTTTTTGCTGCCTCACAGGATGATCTCACGCCACTTTCACTTGCTGAAAGTGAACAGAAAGAGCAAATGATGGCACTTTTAGTAAAGAAAGGCACAGAATTTGAAAAGATGAACAGGATGAACAGGTACACTTGTTTGTCCTTTTTTTTTTTTTAAACCTTAGTATTGTCCTATAGTGGTAACAATCATTCAAATCAGAAATACTGAATTAATAAGAAGAGGGTAGTGAAAAATATTAACATATCACCAGTTAAGTAGAAAAGCAATTATTCTGAATGGGCAACTGGAAGAAGAGTTTGCTGAAGGATTCGTATTCATTTATAAAACTGACTGATATCATTTGCAATCTGGTCTTTTTGGTCATGTGATTTTATATTTGCTGGAGGGGTTTCATATTCATTTTATATAGGATGGACTCTGTTAGTTTACTTTATGATACAATGGAGGACTTAGTCTCTCTTATAGTTTTTTTAACCTTTACTTGGTACATAGTTTTCCTTAAAAGATGCATGTTAAACATAAATACAAGTTGATTTTGTCTTTTGGATCACTTTTGCTTTAAATTGCTTTCTTTGAAGAATACTGATGTTATTAGGTTATCCCTAAATGACTGTGAATAACTGCTATGAGATAGTGGGGCTCATAGGTTTTTTGAGTGTGTTGTTGTTGTTCTGTTTGTTTGTTTTGTTAATCCTCACCTGAGGATATTTTTCCATTGATGTTTTAGATAGAGTGGAAGTTGAGGGGGAAGAGAAAGAGAGAAACATTGATGTGAGAGAAACACAGCAACTGATTGCCTACTGCATGACCCTGACCTGGGCTGTGGTAGGCTCATCAGTTTTTATTCCTTTTCCATGTCTAGTATATTTTGATGTGTTCTTTTTAATTGGTATGGGTAGAAGAAAGAAATATAACATTAATTGATTAAACATTTTCTATAATGAAGACAAGTTATATAGGTAGTTGATAAAGAAAATAGAGATTGGCTTTTAATTCACATGAGACTGGGTTTAATGCCTAGCTTTCTGCTTGCCAGGTGTGTGATCTTGGAAATATTACTTATCATTTCCAAATGTATTTCCTGATATGAAAAGGAAGATAATAATCTATCCTTCAAGGGTGATTATGTGTAAGACTATCTAGCATTTAATTTAGTGCCTAGCACATGCTTATCAGCATGAATACCACGACTACTATTATCATAATTATTATTAACATCATTGTTTTAAGCCTGCCAAATAGATTGTACTTACCTAACGTCTAGCTGACTTTGAAGTACAATATGTTAGACTAAGGATAAAAGAGCAAATTCTTCATTTAAATCCTCACCTACTTCAGATTAGTGACCTCTGCATAGTCTTTATCTGTTAGAGGACTTTAAATTAGAGAACTTTAAATTAAAACTTCTCCTATGTAATACCCAAGTGGGACAAGAGGCTTCCTTTTAGTCCCTTTGTTTTAGCCTTGGAGGTAATTTACACAGGTGAACACTTCAGCATGCAAATGGCAAATTCTACACAGACAAACAGGATATTAACTTGGTATATCAAATTAGCAGATTAAATAGCTTGGAGTTCTGAGGGTGAAATTCTGTCTGTGCTATATACGAACAGCTGTCACACTTGCTGTAAATGATGAGACCGTGAATAGAGTCAAACTTCTTCAGCAAGGTATTAATGTCTTTTTCAAGATAACTGTGGGTGGACTGCAGAAGAATATGCTTTTGTTAGTGGTTTTAATTTGTAAACATTTATATTAAAATGCTAGTTATCACTAAACTGAGGTTTAAAACAATTTAATTGTGCCCTGGCTGGTTTGGCTCAGCGGTTAGAGCATCAGCCCGTGGACCAGAGAGACCCAGGTTCAGTTCCTGCTAAGGGCATGTACCTCAGTTGCAGTTTGTCCCCGACCCTGGTTGGGTCATGCGGGAGGCAGCCACTCGATGTGTCCTTTTCACATCGTTGTTTCTCTCTCTCTCTCTCTCTCTCTCTCTCTATTCCTCTCTCCCTCCCACTCTATCTGAACAAAAAATGAAAAAATGTCCTCGGGTGAGGACAAAAGAAAATAATAATAAAAAATAAAACAATTTAATTGTTACCTCTTATTTAACAGATGAGATTTCATAGTCTGAGTCAGGCAGTTTGGATTGGCAGTGAGTTAGTCTGTGTCATCAACCAGAAATCAAGCAAGGGCTAGTTAGAAGTAGCAATGGGCCTGATTCTTTATCTCATAAGATCTTTATCATTAGGGATCCCAACTTTATCCATTTCATTCCAAGCACAACCCCTATGCATGGGGTACAAATAAAGTCATATTTCTGATTTTTCTAACTAGTTATTTGGGATCTTGAAGTCTTCAATTGAGCAGAAAAATCTGTACTTTCTGGGAGCTATCTCCTGTACTCTCCCCCTTGAATTTTTCAAGAACCTAAAGTGTTCCCTGAGTCCAAGGGAGACAATCCTCTTTCACAAGTCAGATGGAAAGGTAAAAAAGGACATTCTAAGTTAAGCTTTGAGCATCTTGTTTGGGGTTTTTGGCTAGCAGATGTTAATTAGAACCATTCTAAGCTGTCAGAGAGATTCAAATAATGCTACAGGTAAAGATCAGACTCTCATTTCTTCTTTGTTACCAGATCTGTACCCCAAGGCAACTGATTCAGGGAGAGATTTAATTGACCTATGATGCTATCTATGTTAACAAGTGGTTGACCCAAGATTTGACCCTCAACCTGCTTGGCTCCCAAATGCATTCTGTTGTCCCTCAACATACACTGATAAGTTCCTGCCTAGCACTGGAATTGAGATAGAGATGCAAATCAGATCAACTCAGAAAGTCAATTCTAATTGTGTGTTGACTCTGATTTAGAGTTTTCCTAGGAAGCCCAGTTAGTCCAAGCATTTGTCTTCATATACTTGACAACTGCAGTGATAACTAGTACCTTGTTTTTCCTATCAAAGATTTTAGGACACAGCCCAGTTAGCTATGGCCACGGAACCAAAGGTTTTACCTAAGCAAGACCTAATTAGACAAGTGTTTTTAGATGTAATGATATCTACTTTTCAGATGAATTACTTATGAATAAGTAAAGAATATCTCGGTATAGGCCATGTAATGTTAATTAAATTCAGCATCTATTTAGAGGATATTGCTAACTGATTTCTCAATAACTGACTGTCCAGTCTGGTTTTCCTTTCAGGCTAGTACCTTTGCCTAGTTGTATTGTTTTCTTTTTTCCCTAGAGTCCCTTTTCCATTTTCCAAGACTTTTCTAGATTTTTTTTTTTTTTTTTTTTTTTTACTTTCTTCTTTTCTTTTTTTGGTGTTTCTCTCATTGTGTTATTTTTTCCCCCTTCTGCCAGCTATGTATTCTTCATTTTTCTATAGACAGAATCAGAGGCACATAGAATTTAATGGGTTTGAGAATCTTAGCAATTAATTAATCAAAACATTCGCTAGTACTTCAACCTGGCCCAGTCAATGGTTGTTCACATGAAGAATCTGAAACTCAGGTTAAGGTCACTCATTTGGATATAGTAAGTGGTGGAAATGAGATGTAAACTCAGGTTTGTAAGCCTAATGCTTTTCCTTCTTTATCATCCTGTATGTGAGTGTTTTAATAATAGAAAAATGAGGGGTGGGTCTAGTGAACACAGTGGGGAGGATAAGAATGAATTCAGCAGGGGAATCCCAAAGTTTCAAGAGGAACAACACTGGGTTGGGATAGGAATGAGAGTTATAGAAAAGATCAGAATATTGGGGTTTATGACAAGTTAAAAATAAATTCTAAGAAGAAAGACCACAGGATTTTGGGAGTTGTCTAGAAAGGCAGATTAAAATAAGGATCTCAAGGGAGTCCTGAAGAGGTTGCTGCTCTTTTGTTTATTTGTTGAATTGGAAGAACTAGCAAAATTCTAAATTTCTGTAGCAAGATGTTAAAAGAATTTGAGCCACTGGAAAGATTCTTTTTATCACAAACAGGACTGTGGTATCATCTAACTGAACCACAACTTACAGAGTAGGCTTAGATCTTCTCGAATCCTAGGGGACTGAAGGTTGCTGAACTATGTAGATCTATACCCCAAGGCAGGTGGCTCCTCAACTCTACCTCTTTTCCCAGTTAGGTGATGACCTTACCATGTATAGGGGGTGCTGAGCTGTCAAATTAGGGTGGGAGTTGGATAGTTGCTAACATGCCTATTTCGGAGTGGATGACTGAGACTTCATATAGCTTGTTTTCCAGGAGCAGGGAAATAAAGAGTTCCTACTCTTGGTCATCTGAGCACATCCTTGTTTCAGGAGTCTGTGCCTTCATAAGCTGAAGATTTACAGGTAGGAGACTGATCTGGAAGTGGGAATGTGAACAGCATATACATTTATTCTTTGACATTTGAACATTTAACTTTCAACCATTTTAGGGAACTTCCTGTATAGCTTTAGGGTAAAAGGAAGGAATTGATTTACCTTAGTAAGTAGTTTCCATGCTAAAGGAACAGGACTGCTACAGATTAGTTTTTGAAGTAGGGACAGATGATGGGGAAAGGACAGTGCATCTTTCTCCCTTGATTTCTTTAGGTTATCAGAGTTGTTTCAGTTCAAGTAACAAATGTTATGTCTGCCACTAATTGGATTTTCACTTCAGCCTTTGGGAATTTTTGTGAAAACAAGTTAATTTCAAGCTGTGCAAATATTTTGGCTGTCACTTTCTCATAGGAACTTAAAGTGTGTTTTCATTAAATAGTTCACAGGTTGGGAGAGGTAGAAGCAGAAATAGATAACTAAAAGTTTTATTAAACAGAGGCCAAATTTTAATTATATCTAGAAATTTCATTTAATATGCAGTTGGCTGATCTTTCAATTAAATGTTTTGTTGCTTTATTAAAGAAATAAACTCACTCATTTTTGTTGTATATCTTTACTTTAAAGGCCTACATCAGACAACAAAGGCTTCAAGGTAAAGTACTCTCTTGCGAAATGAATTTTCCTACTCTTTTTTTTTTTTTTTAAATCCTCACCCGAGGACATTTTTCCATTTTTGTTCAGATAGAGTGGGAAGGAGAGAGAGGAAGAGAGAGAGAGAGAGAGAGAGAGAGAGAGAGAGAGAGAGAGAGAGAGAGAAACATCAACGTGAAAGGGACACATCGAGTGGCTGCCTCCCGCACGACCCAACCAGGGCCGGGGACAAACTGCAACTGAGGTACGTGCCCTTAGTGGGAACCGAACACGGGCCTCTCTGGACCGCAGGCCGACGCTCTAACTGCTGAGCCAAACCAGCCAGGGCAATTTTCCTGCTCTTAATTTAGTTTTGTGTAGCACTTACTCTTAAAATTTAGTAGTGGTCTACCTGTCATTGCTTTATGTTTGTAATGGAAAATTTCTCTTTTTTATTGTATAATCTCTTTTATATAAAAATATGAGAATAAGTGAATCTGTAGAGACACATATCAGATAAGCAGATGCCAGAAACTGTGGTAGAAGAAATGGGGAATGACTTTATCATGAGAATGGGGTTGCCTTTTGGGGTGATGAAATGTTTTGGTACTAGAGAGAGGAGATCATTGCACAACATTGTAAATGTACCAAATGCTACTGAATTTTTCACTTTAAAATGGTTAATCTTATGTTGGTGAACTTTACTTACTAAAGAAAAAAAGAACACTCTTATAAAATGATCAAATAAAGATCATGCTACACATTTTTAAATAATCCAATTGGGCTCATTTAAAGCATGTCATCTGGTGAAAGTTTAGATGGTTAATTTGAGATTTATCTTGTTTCTTGAGGTAGGCTTATATTGCCATGAATTTTCCTCTTAGAACTGCTTTTGCTGTGTCCCATAGATTTTTTAAGTTGTCATGTTCTCATTTTCATTTCACTGAAGATGTCTTTTGATTTTTTTCTTGATCTTACTGTTAACTCGCTCATTATTTAGTAACATGTTATTTAGCCTCCATGTGTTTGTGTGTTTTTCAGGTATTTTTTTGTCATTGATTTCTAGTTTAATACCATTGTGGTTGGAGAAGATATGTGAAATTATTTAAGTCTTTGTAAATTTATTCAGGCTTGTTTTATGGCCTAACACGTGGTCTATCCTGGAAAATGTTCTATATGCACTTAAAAAAATGTGTATCCTGCAGTTTTGGGGTGTAATGCTCTGAAAATACCAAATAAATTCTCTGTAATGCTCTGAAAATATCAAATACATTTTGCCAGGTATTAAACGTATTTAAATCTGTTGTTTACTTTTTTATTTTTTTGGAAGATCAATCCATTGATGTCAATGGGGTAGTAAAATCCTTTACTATGATTGTTTCAATATTTGCTTTATATATATTGGGGCTCCTATGTTGAGTGTATAAATGTTTACAAGGGTTATTTTCTCTTGTTGGATTGATTCTAATATCACTATGTAATGACATTATTTTTCTCTTGTTTTAAAATTATTTTGTCTGATATAAATATTGCTATACTGGCTTTTGTTTGTTTGTATATGCATGAAATACTTTTTTCATCCCTTTCCTTTCCATCTGTGTGTATCTTTCATTCTGAGATGGGTATTTTGTACACAGCACATGTAGGGGTCTTATTTTCTTATCTATTCATCTACCCTATGTCTGTTGATTGGATCTTTTAAGCCATTTACTCTTTATTTAAATCCTCACCCAAGGATATATATTTTTCCATATATCTTCAGATAGAGTGGGAGGGAGAGAGAGAGAGAAAGAGAAACATCAATGTAAGAGAGACACAGCGACTGGTTGCTTCCTGCAGGACCTGACCAGGGCCGGGGGCCAAACCTCAACCAAGGTATGTGCCCTTGACTGAAATTGAACTTGTGACTCTTTGGTCCATGGGCTGATGCTCTAATTGCTGAGCAAAACCAGCCAGGGCATAAGCCATTTACTTTTAAAGTGACTATTGATGGGTACACACTTATGCCATTTTATTTTTTATAATTTTGTTCCCTCCCTCCCACTTTTTCTTTTTCTTTATATAGAAGGCCAATTTGGCTCAGCAGTTAGAGTATTGGCCTGTGGTCTGGAGATACCTGGGTTTGGTTCCTGCTAAGGACACATACCTCGCTTGCAGTTTGTCCCCGGCCCTGTTGGGGTTGTGTGCATGGCAGCCAGTCGATGTGTCTCTCTCACATCGATGTTTCTCTCTCTCTCTTCCTCCCTCTCTCCTTCTCACTCTATGAGTGCAAAAAGGGTCCTCGGGTGAGGATTAAAAAACAAACAAAGTCCCTTTAACATCTATTGTAATACGTGTTTGTTGGTGATTGAACTCCTTTAGCTTGCCTTCCTGATAGCCCTGCTGGTTAGAGTAGTCTTGGTTGTAGGCTCTTCTTTTTCATCACTTTGGATGTTTGTGCCAATCCCTTCTGACCTGAAATATTTCTGTTGAGAAAGCATCTGACAGTCTTATAGGAGTTCCCTTATAGGCAACTATCTGTATTTCTCTTACTGCTTTTGAGATTCCCTCTTTGTCTTTAGTCTTTGCCACTGCAATTATGATGTAGATCTCTTTGGGTTCATTTTCTTGGGGACTCTCTGTGCTGCTCTTATGTGTCTTTTCTCCTCACCAGGTTAGGAAACTTTTCAGCCATTCTTACTTCAAATGAGTTTATAAGTTTTTGCTCTCTCTCTTCTTCTTCTGGTACCTCTATGATGTGTGGATGTTGCTATGCTTCATTCTTGTCCCAGAAATCCCTTAAACTGACACTTTTCAAAACACAATTCTTTTCTCTTTTTGCTTCTCTAATTGGGCATTTCCTACTACCTTGTTTTCTAAATCAATGATTTGATTCTCTGCTTCATCTAATCTGCTCTTGATTTCTTCTAGTGTATTCTTTAATTCATTTATTATATTCTTTACTTCTGACTGTTTCTTTTTTATAGTTTCTTTGTACTTTTTCATGCTTCCTATCTATTTGATGAAATTCTCACTAAGTTCCTTGTGCATTCTTATAACCATTCTCTTGAACTCTATATCTCACAGATATCTTGCCTCCTTTACATTTATTTAATTTCTGGAGTTTTCTCCTGTATTTTTCATTTGAAGCATGTTTCTTTGTCTCCCCATTTTGGCTGCCTCATTGTATTTATTTCTCTGTGTTAGGTAGATCTGCTATGCCTTCCAGTCTTTGTAGGATGGCTTTATGTAGTAGGTGTCTTATGAGGCTCAGTGACACAGTCTTTGTGATCACACACATAACGTGTCACTGGTGTTTGTTATGTGAGCCATCCTTTTGTAGAAAATTGATTGTTGTTGGCCTGTTCATGGATGGGGTTGACCCTTAGGCTGTCTGGCTATGAACACTGACTCCTATGATAGTGTACCAGCTACTGTATGTAGGCTGACCCCATGTTGGGTAATTTACACAAGCATGGTCTGGTGCATGCCAAGATCTCCATTTGAGTGTTCTGCTTGTAAAGCAAATTGGGTAATGCTCTGAAGACTCCAACTTGGTGTGTTGTTTCTGGAGCCTCTTGGGATGAACTCTGGTGCAAGTCAATTTCACGCACTGCCTTTGACTGGCCCTGGGCTACCTATGTGGAGCTATAAGATGATCCAGTGTTTGTGGCTGCTTCTGCTGGGCCTGGATGTGCCTTAGAGGACCCAAGCTGCACATCAATACCTCCTCCCACAAACACTGAGCTCAGAGACAGGTGAGCAAAAGGCCCAAGTCACTCAGAGAGCCACCTCCACCTGCTGGCATCTGTTGGGCTCAGTCACTGAAAAACCTTCTGATGGTATGCAAGTTGCCTGAGGTGAGTTCCCAGTGAGTCACCAGGTAGGTGCAAGTGATGTTCACCACATTGATACAGATTCAAACTTGGCTTTATTGCTGGGTGTGAGGCCACTCATCAGCAGTTCCAGTTTACACCAATGCCTGCCCGCACCTACCAGGTACCCATGGACCTTAGTGGTGGGGTGGAGCTATAGGAAATCATGAAGGTATGGCCAGCAGAGTTCATCAGTTCCAAAAAGACCAAGATTTGGTTGTGTGACAAGAGCTCTCTGCACAGGAATGGTAGCCCCAGTCCAACCTGCAAGGGAAAAATGGTCCATGCCCCCAAGCCACAGCCCCCTAACACCCTCTATGTCTCCTTGGACCTTCTCAAGAGACTTTCAAGAAAGTCTGCACCATGGACCTAGATAGCTAACTCCTTTGCAGGATGTAAGGTAGCATGGCAGGTGACATGAAGGCAGGATGGTGTGGCTAATGCATTCTCCAGGCTGATGCCTGATTGACGGAAGTCCTCGACCTAGGAATGATGGCATCTGTGGGCAGTGTGGGAGAGGGACTCAGCACAGGGAGGGGACCTTGGATGCCATCCCTTCAGCTTTTTCCCCAAGGACACACAGAACAGTCTTTCCTTATAGGACTCCAGTCCATTCCTAACTACTCTTTTTTCATAGGCCCATAATGAGTGATGGGAATGAGATATGTGTGCTGGCCCTTTAAGAGGGCTCCCGAGTTTCTAGCAGTCTCCTGTCTTTTCTGGGCAGACAGAAGCCCTGGTGATTTTCGCAGAGAGATGCTATGTGGGTTTGCCGTCCCAGCTCTAGTGGTCCAGGCTGGGGTACTCGACATGGGGTTGAGACCCCACGCTTCTCTGGGGGGACCTGTGTAACTGAGATCCCTCAAGATTCTTGACCATCATGTGTGGATGTGGGGCCAGCCCATTTTTATCTCCACCCTTCCTACCAGTCTAGCTGTGGCTTCTTCTATAAATCCTTGGTTATAAGACTTGTGTTCAGCTAGTCTTCAGTTGGTTATTCAGGTTGGTAGTTGTAATTCCAATTTGGTCCTGGGAGGGAGGGAGTATAACTTTCACCTCCTTCGCTCTATCTTGGATTCTCCCCCAATGCCCCCAACTTTTTTCAGTGCACTGTAGGGGTTCACTGTTTAAGATATGATGAGGTAAAATATTTTAAGTGAGAAAGCCTTTATAACATTAAAATTCATTTACTAATTTATTTTTGGTAGATTTAACATCTAATAAATTGTTCAGTTCAAACAGTGACAAAATTAGGTTTGAGGGTACATGTTCTTGTTTCAATTTAGACTAAGGAACGTAATTTTTTATGACTTAATTACAGTCTAGTGATTTGGGAGTAGCTAAACATAGACTAAGAATTCTAACAGTTAAATTTTGATTATGTTCTAATTTTTCCTTGTCCATACTTGATTACTTAAGGATATAGTTATTTCACAAACATGTAGCCTGACAGAAAAGATACATGAAAATCAAAGCAAGGAAATTCAGCTTCCACTTGTGCATCTGGAAAAAAATGTCTCAAGAATCAGAAATAAATAGGGAATGTGACCGAGATGATATATCTACATATTCAGGACATCCTTCTGTGCAAACATTTGTGGAATGATGGATCAAACAAGACAAATCAGAGCAGAGGAAGAATTTACAACTTATCCCAAATGAGTTAAAGCAGAATTTTGGTGAAATTTGTGAAACTACAAAAGTACTGCTTGTCCTGAGGAAAAACCACTACATGATAACTCTTAAGAAGTAACAAGCTTAAGACAAATACCTTCTAATATGACAAATAATACACCTGATTGTGAGGGAAAAGATGCATTTGGAATGTCTGTCTCTGCAGAATTCCAAACATTTCCTGAACGAAAAGAACCTACTTTCAGATATGTTTTTTCATCTAATTCAGACTCTGGGCCCTTGGATGATGCTTCCTGGTCATTTTCTAAGCTTTGTTTAAATGAAAAGAAATTACACTCTGAAAACCATCACAAACCAGACACTGAACAGGATTTTAACCAAAAGGAGGAGACTTTTTATAAAGGTGAAGAAAAAAAAGTAAGGAAGTCAGTAGTTAGATTTGAAGTGAAAGAAGATCAAGAGTTTGATATGTGGATGAAAAAATATGAACCCAGATACCACTAATTGGAAATCAGGCATCGGACATACATCTAAGTCCAGTGATTCGCAAAGTCATTTTGGTTTGGCACTTGCCCACTCTAATCAAATAAAACACACAATTCAAATAAGAAGGCACGGTATCTCTGCAGTCACAAATACTCATACTCGTAACAAAACAAAGCCAAAACCAGACTTGTTGCAGAAGCCATTATATGTAGACAGTCGCAGTGCTGGTAACTGTGAGAGCATGGAAACTGAATTAGAAGATGCAAGTTCCTGTCCACCAGATAGTGACAGAACACCTCACGTATATGTCAATGAAGAATTACAGCAAGATATGCAGAGGTGTAAGAATGACATAGACATGTTCAAACGAGAGCTCCTGGCTTTGAAAAAGGAGAAAGTTCAAGTTCAGAAAGAGGTAGAGGGTCACTTGCTGCTACTCTTTGTTTTTTCTCTTTATCAATTTTCTTCTTCATTCCAATTTTCCACTTCTGAGAAGAGTTTGTCTGCAAAATGAGGTTGTCTAAATATGTAATTGTGTGTATAAATAGATTATTTCTGTCATAGAAATAATAGGAATTTAGGAAAACATCCTTATGTTTGTTTCTTAACTAATTTAATTCTCTCTGTCTGTCTTCCCTGTTACCTGGGAAACTAATTTAGCTACATACTATGTCACTTTCTGAACCAGAGAAAAGTATAAAGGAAATTGCTTTAAAAGTGTAATAAACACTAGGATGTTTTTTTTAAGTCCATTGGCCAAATATCAGTTGCCTTCCATTAACAATGAAGTGGGAAGGAGCCATGACTGAGAGAAGGGATGGAAACAAATATCCCAGCTAAACTCCTTTATCTTTGTGCTTCAGTGTGTGCAGTCTCCTAGGCTTTATTCAAAGCCTCGAAACTTACAATCTCAACATGATCACTGTGAGATATTTCTATTTATGTATTTTATTTTTAGTTAAAGTTTACATTCAATACTGTAGTAGTTTCATGTGTACAGCATAGAGGATTGATAATCATATACTTTACAAAGTGGTCCCCCTGGTATTTCAAGCACTCACCTGGCACTACATGTAATTATTAAAATATTATTGAGATATTTTTTTTTATAATAAACATATATACATTCACATATACTTTTTATCACCACTTTAAAATGTTTTTGGCGAGTCAAACTTTTATATTATATTGTTTAATAAGTATGGTATGGCTATAGAAAAGAACAAAATCTTATCATGTGAGACAGCATGGATGGACCTAAAGAGTATTTTGCTAAATGAAATAACCCAGACCAAGAAAGATAAATACCATATGATTTCACTTATATATAGCATGTAAAGAGCAAAATAGTCAAAGTTAAAACAGACTCATAGACAACAGAGATCAGATTGATGGTTGCCAGAGGAAAGAAAGTTTGGGGGACTGGGTAGAAAAAGTCTAGGCATTAAGAAGTACAAATTGGGAGTCACAAAGTAGTCATGGGGATGTAAAGTACAGCACGGGGAATATAGTCAATAGTATAGTAATAAATATATGTGGTGCTAAGGGGTTACTTGAGTTTTCAGGGGGATCACTTTGTAAAGTATATGAATGCCTAACCATTATACTGCACAGCAAAAACTAATATTAAATGTAAACTGTAATTGAAAATTAAAAAAAAAATTTTTAAGATGGAATACCTTCCAAAAATGAAAGCACTTTAAATTTTGACATGCATGATTTTATCATATAGGTTGCATAAATTATTTGCAATAAAATCAGTATTTATCTCTAAAGGAGAAAACTGAGTTTTTAGGTGCATTGACTCTTAAAGATAGAAAAATTGGAGATGTTATTCTCCTTTAAAAGAAAAAGTGGATGAGCCCTCCCATTACCTAAAGCATTAAATTATTTTCCCAAAGTCATACTAAATTTATCTGATGGATGAATGTTCTGTTCATTTATCTGACTCAGCATTATAGAATGTACCATCTCTTTTGGTGCCATGAAATGCTAGTGATACATCTTTAGGAACTTTGGACAGATCATTTAACCTTGGTTTTATTTCCATTATCAGTAAATACAGGGCTAAAGTAAATAATTACTTCTATATCTTCTAGCTATAAAATTATACAGGTATTGTATGTGAAATTTGGGCAGCATTACTCATTCTCCAAAATTCTACAGTAACTAACAGTTCATCAGTTTCATTCTGCTCCTGTGTTGTGGTAAAATTTGGTTTATATATTTTATGAATGCCATTACTTTTTTGATACCCTCAAAAATCTTAAAGAAAAAAGAAATTGTAAAGGCAGGGGGGAAAGGATAGCTTCGTGCAGAGAGAGAAGAAAGCTCCCTATATGTGTTTCTGAAGCACAGTGTCACATTCTCTGGCTATGGCAGTGGAATGCAAAACCCAGGTGGGAAGACTGGGGAGGACGTATTCTGCGTCTGTCTTTTTATGTCTCTGACTCTGCTGCACCAGCGTGGAGACGGGTACAGGGGATGTGAGGTAGCAAAGAGCAGATGTGATGTGAATAAGAGCCCAAAATTAAGAAAACCCTTTTCAAAATCTTGGCAAATTCTGCTTCTTTCCTGAAAAGGAAATGAAGCAGAATTTACAACAATTTCAATAATCTGTCATAATAAAATTAAAGAAAATACAAAAATATTTTTATTAATTAAAGTCATGGCAATTAAACTAAGAGGCAAATGATAAAATGAAGGAAAACACTAAAGGTCTTTTTAATGAATAAAGTAATAACATTATTTTTAATATCAAATTTTCATCAAAGATTGAAGAAGAAAGAAAGAAACAGAAAGTTAGTAAAATGAAAGTAACCAAAAAGATACATAAAGCTGCTGGTGAAGACGGCAATGGATTAATTAAGCCAAGAGATTGTGAACGAACTGATAACCAGCCATTTCCTCTTATGAAAAATGACAATTCTGATAGGTAAGCCTCTGGCAATGTTCAACAGTAGATAATTGTGATTTTTCTACAAAACAAATTCAAAATTGAGCTAATATTCATGATTAACAAGTTTTATATTTTTACTAGGGAGATTGAAGCTTGCCTGGTAATCAGAAAAATGAAAATTAATGAACACTGAGATAACTTGAAGTCATAATGATGAATATTTTATTTAAAAAATAACAATCAGAATTGGCAGATGGGAGGAAAAAGACATTCTCATACACTTTTAAAAAAAATTTTTTTCTTTATTGATTTTAGAGAGAGAGGAAGAAACATCGATGAGAGAGAACATCAATTGGCTGCCTCCTGCATGCCTCACTGGGGATTTGGCCCACAACCTGGGCATGTGCCGTGATCAGGAATTGAACTGGTGACCTCTTGGTGCATGGGTCGACGCTCAACCACTGAGCCACACTGGCCAGCTGTTAGTTATTCTTTTTATTTATTGTTTAATTTTCCTTATAGAAAATGAATTATAAATGCAGAGATTTTATACAAGAAACAATAGCTTTAGATATTCTTTGTATTTTAAGTATTTATATTTGCCTGAAAAGGATTGTTTGCTTTTTTTCTTTTAGGACTTCAGAAGAAATATGTTATGAAGACTACAAGGTATTTTAAAAAATATATTTTGAAAAATATTTTCTGTAGTAAAAAAATACATTATAAGAGATACAATGAAAAAACAGAAAACCTTCTGTTGTAGAGACATTGACTTTGAAAAAGTAATTTAGAAACACTAGTTATTGAGAAAGGTACTTTTTTATTGAAATCAGTTCTTTTAAGAATAGCTATGGTTTTGCTTTTATGGAAGGGTGGATATTTATCACCTCTGTACATTTAGTATATATTAAAAATATTTTGGGGACACTTTGAAAAACAGTATTATTTATTTTTAGGTCAAAGAGAAAATTAATTCCATGGATGACCTTGATGACTTAACTCAGTCAACTGAAACAGTTTCAGAACCTTACTCCAATTGTAAAAATTTCATGTTGCTAATTAAAGAACTTTGCAAGGATTGTAAAGGTAGTGCCTTTATATGATATAAAGCCCTTTTGTGTATACTGTAGTAATATATGGACACCTTGTCTACTTCTGCACCACAGGGGATGTACTGTTGAGCTATTTTTCTGGGGAATACTTTTTGTGTTCAAATAAAGTGAGAGCGATTGTATGCTCTCAGACAAAGAGCTATGACAGTTTCCCCTGTACTCTACATTCCAACCATAATTATTATGTATTTTAAAAATTCAGATCTCATCATGTTTAAGATCCAGCTACTACTGCTCATTGCTCCCTGGGTACTTGAGAGAATGGTGATGTTCAAGTGTACTATATCCTGGATGATTTTCTGGCTACATGTTCTGTCACTTATTGACTGGCTGATATTGAAACCTCAGAAATTCATGGTGAATTTGTCTATTTCTCTTTGCAGTTCTATCAATTTTTCCTTCATGTATTTTGAAGCTGTTATTTAGTGTAGGATCATTCAGTCTTGTTATGCTGCTTATTGATTTATCATTATGCAGTGACCTTGCTGATTGCTGATACTATTTCATTACTCTGAAATCTACTTTGTTTGATATTAATATAGCCACTTTAGCTCAGCTTTTTTGGTCAGGTGTTAGTGTTGTTTATTGTATTTCTAAGCTTTTTAAAAATTGTCTTTACATTTGAAGTGCATTTCTGACAGGTGGCATATGGTTGCATCTTGTTTTTATATCCAGCTGGGCAATCTGTCTTTTCCTGAGGTTTTTAGACCACTTTTATTTGATGTGATTATTGATATAGTGGTTTTGAATCTATTGTCATGCTGTTTGGTTTCTCTTTGTCTCATCTGCTTAATTCTCCATTTCTTTTTTCTTTTTTCTGTCTCCTTTTAGATTAATCAAGTAATTTGTATGATTTAGCTCTATTGTTTTTTACTTATTTGCTATAACTTGCTATTTTAGTGGTTGCTTTAGGGTTGGTTTATGGTAACTGACTTTAAATTATCACAGTGTACCTTCAAACAGTATTGTATCACATCATATGTAATATCACAAACTTTCAATAGTTTACTTCCATTTTTTCTCTCCTAGCAGATTTGTTCTACATCTGTGGGATTATAGTTTGTTTCGATTGTAGACAGTTTTTGGTCATTGCTTTTTCCAATAGTTGTTTCTGTCCCTTCCTTCTGCTTTTCTGGGGAAGTATACATGAGCCATGTGAAGTTTTCTCACAAGTCACTGATGTCAGATTTACTAATCTTTTTCTTTTGTGATGTCTGATAGGCATTTATTCCCATCCATTGTATTTTTCATGTCTGACATCTCTATAAGTGCTAATTGTTTTCCTTTTAAAAAATAGCTTTTGTGCTTCTCGCTATCTTTTTGAGCTTTGTTTAGGGATATAGTTAAGGTACTTATAAACAATTTGATCCTTTTCAGTCTTGCTCTTCCCATTTTTTAGGTGAATCCAGAGCAGTGCTGGGCTGAGGGCTGATTAATCCCCACTACTGAGGCAAAACCTTTCTGCCTACTCTGTTCATTGTCCTGTGAGCTAAGAGTGTTTTCAGCCTGCTGAATGGGACTATACACGATTCCTGGTGCTGGGTGAGCACCAAGAACTGTTTCCCTCTACTCTTTTCAGGTGTGTTTTTCCCTGGGTCTTTGGTGATCTTCCCCACGTGTTTACTGTTCATTACTCAGCTGAGTACCACCTGCAGATCTGCAGAGTTCTTTTTCTGTTCCATGCCCTCCTCGCCAATGTTCTGACCTGTGATCTCTACCTGGCTTGGTTTCCCCAGACCTTCCACTTCATCACCTAACTCAGGCAGACTGGTGGACTCTACCTCTGTTCTTTTTCCCTATGTTGTGGCCTGGAAATTCTCTCAAGGTGGAGAGCTGGGACATTCGTTAGGCCCACTTCATTTGTTTCCAGAATCCTTGTCCTTCACTGCCTGAAATCCATTGACTTGAAAGTAAGTTTTTAATGTGTTGTTGTTTATTTTCTGTTTTGTTTTTGCTTGCTTCAAGTAGGAAGGTAAATGAGAAACTGTTACACCATCTTGCTAGAAGCAGACTGCATAGGACTCTGTTTGGCACATGCTGTGGGTGGTTTAGGGACTCTTGCTCCTCAGTCTGATTGCGTCCTGCTTATTCTGCATTTGACATTGTAACCATCTCTTCTTCAGGGACATTGTGCCTGGGCCCAATGTTGATTGGGTTCTGTTTTGTGATCCTAAAACTCTGTTTTCTTTTCTTTCTTTTTTTTTAAATCCTCACTCGAGGACATTTTTGCATTTATCTTCAGACAGAGCAGGAAGGAGAGAGGGAGGAAGAGAGAGAGAGAAACATCAACATGAGAGAGACACATCGACTGGTTGCCACCCACATGACCCCAATTGGGCCGGGGACAAACTGCAACCGAGGTACGTGCCCTTAGCGGGAACTGAACCTGGGACTCTCGGGTCCACAGGGCGACGCTCTAAGCGCTGAGCCAAACCGGCCAGGGCTCTTTTCTTTTTTTAAATACTCACCTGAGGATATTTTACCATTTATCTTCAGATAGAGTGTGAGGGAGAGAGAGAGAGAGAAACATCACTATTGGCTGCCTCCTGCATGACCCTGACTAGGGCCAGAGACAAACTGCAACCGAGGTACATTCCCTTGACTGGAATCAAACCCGTGACTCTGGTCTGCGGGCTGACACTCTAACTGCTGAGACAAACCAGCCAGGGCTAAAACTCTGTTTTCTTATAGTATCCATCTGAATTTATCATCTTATTTGTCTTTCTCCTCTACTAAACCTCAAGCTGAATTAGAGCCAGGAGTCTTATCTGCTTTGTCTGCAAAGCTAAGTCTCATGTCTTCCACACTGTAGGTACTCAGCATACGTTTGTTCAGCGTGTGAATGAGTATGAAAACGCATGTCCTCTTTATACATGGAAAGTACTCATATATTTCATTTCTATTTTTGTTCTCTGATGCAGATCCACATAGCTTATACAAAATCCAGGGTGCAGTTCTTTCTTATGAAAGTTCAATGGAACGTGGGAAAAATCAATGTGAATTACTTACAAAACAAGTGAAAATAATGGAAAAGAGTGTTAGGAGACTACAGAGTAAGCTATCAAAAACAAGAGAAATAAAATCACAGTTAGAGCATCAAAAAGTGGAATTGGAAGGAGAACTCTGCAATTTGAGGTATTGAACAACTTGGTTTTAAAGAAATATTTGAATATTTTATTTTATTCTACAGATATGCAGCTATGTTTTGTAATTGCTAATAACCTTTGGGGATTTTGTAGGGAAGAACACTTCTTTAGTATTGTGGAGTATGAAATTCTTGGAAATAATATACCAAGTTCTTAACAGTGCACACTTCTAGTAATAAGTTAATGTAAATTCTTTCAAATCATCATTTGAATGATTATATAGCTGTTCACCATGTGGAAACCTCATTATTTATTTAACAAATTGAATTTTGGTTATTTTTCATTCTGTATTATATTGAAGGGTGCCAGGAATGTTTCTTATATAAATCTGTTCCTATATTTCTGCTTCTGTACTATGAATAAATTATTTTCTTGTTCAATTACAGTTTACATTTACTGTTATTTTTATTTACTTTCAGATGGACAACATAATGGCTAGAGAATCATATAGTTTACAAAGTGTTCCCCCTGGTACTTCCAGTACCCACCTGGCACCATACATAGTCCCTATAAAACTATTGACTATATTTATCATGCTGTACTTTATGAATAAATTCTTTTATATATATTTTTTCTTTATTGATTTTAGAGAGAGAGGATGGGAGAGGGAGAGAGAGAGAGAGAGAGAGAGAGAAACATCAATGAGAGAAAACATCAATTGGCCTCCTCCTGTAGGCCCCCCACTGGGGATTGGGCCCACAACCTGGGCATGTGCCCTGACCAGGATCGAACCTGGAACCTCTTGGTTCGTGGGTCAATGCTCAACCACTGAGCCACACTGGCCAGGCTGAACAAATTCTTTAAAAAAGTGTTATTTGGTTAGAGTAGAAGAACATTTCAAAAACTCCTTTGATCTATATTACTAAATTGTTCTCAAGAAAGTTCATATTAATTTACATTCCCACCAACACAGTATGAAATGGCCATTTTTCTCGACAGCAAATTCTTTTGAAAAGTTTATGCAGTTTTAGTCTTACAGAATGAAAAATAAAACAGAAGGTGATAACTGATTCATTTATTCAGCATCTTTCTTAGAAATAGATCAAATTAATTCCAAAGTCTGAAAGCACATATTATTGACTTAATAAATATGGATCTTGTCTTGTTCCAAAAGGGATTTTTAAAACTGGTTTTATTGGGGTGACGTTGGTTAATAAAATTATATTGTATATTGTATTGTGTGTTCACCACCCCAAGTCAAGACTTTTTCCATCACCATTTATCTCCCCTATACCTTCTACCTCCTCCTAGCCCTCTGGTATCACCATGTTATTGTCTGTGTCTATGATGTTTTATTTTTGGTTAAATCCCTTCACCTTTTTCACCAAGCCCCACAGCCCCCTTCCCCTCTAACAGCTGTCAGTCTGTTCTCTGCATCTGTGAGTCTGTTTCTATTTTGATTATTAGTTTATTTTGTTCATTAGATTCCACATATGAGAGAAATCATCAAAATACAGTAGGTAATAATGAGCAAGATAACTTGAAAGTGTTACAAAAGAAGAAACATAAAAAGTATAGGACAACAGACATTAGACTTCCTAGACTAGTCTTGGGTTACAGTGGTCCTCAGATATGTCTTGTGTCAGAGACACCTGCACATGCTGACTTCCACTATAAATCATTTTTTTTTAAATAATTTATTTTATTATTAATTTGTTTTTGTTACAGATGTTTTTCCTTTTTTTCCCCCATTGACACCCTCCTCCCCCTCCCCTTCTCCTCCTCCCCATCCCTGTTGTCCATGTCCATTGGTTATGCACCCATGCACATAGGCTCTGTGATTTATCTCTTTCCCCCGCCTCCCCCCCTCCCCTGAGGCCTGTCATCCCGTACTCCACCTCCATGTCTCTGGGTCAATTTCGTTGTTCAGTTTACTCAGTTCTTCTGTGTGTTGCTGGCTTCCTCCGATGGTGTGGGGGTCGCTCGGCTCCCTCACCCTGCCTGGGTTCCCCCGTGGTGGGGGGTCGCCTGGCTCCCCCGCCCCGCCTGGGCTCCCCCGTGGTGGTGGGGTCATGGCTCCCCTGCTCCGCCTGGGTTCCCCTGTGGTGGGGGGGGTCACCCGGCACCCCCGCTCGGCCTGGGCTCCTCCGTGGTGGGGGGGGTCACTCGGCTCCCTCGTTCCTGGGTTCCTCCGTGGTGGGGGGGTCGCTCAGCTTCCGCAGGCGCCCCTGGCTGCAGGATCTCGTTTCCTTTCAGGCGACAAGGAGGGTCCTGGAGGGCAGTATGCCATCTCCATTCTGCTGCTTCTTTAATTTCGTAGTTGCAGGGCTTCCATTCAGCTTGATTTCATGCAGTCTTTAAGTGATATTCTGTGATTTAGTTGTAACTTTGATGTGGTTGTGGGAGGACGCGATTCTGCGTCCACCTAGGCCGCCATCTTGACCGGAAGTCCTAAACTATTCTTTATTTCAGTTAGTGCCTCCTTCATTTCTAACTGTGTATCCATCATTTCTGACTGGTCCCTTTTTATGCTCTTGAGGCCCTCACTAAGTTCACCGTGGTTCTCACTAAGTCCATTGAGCATCCTTATAAGCAGTATTTTGAACTCTGCATCTGTTAGGTTGCTTAACTCCATTTCACTTAGTTCTTTTCCTGGAGTTTTGTTCTGTTTTTTCATTTGGGACCTGTTTCTTTGTCTCTTCATTTTGGCTGCCTGCCTGTGTTTGTTTGTATGTATTACTTAGGGAGAGGTGTGGGGCTAGCTGAGACCAGATACTGCTTGTTTGAAAGAATTTAGGAAAAGCTGAAGCAGGATCCAAGACAGGCCAATCCTATGGTAAAGCAACTGGCAACAGCTTGGGTGGGCCTGAAAGCTGGGTGGGGCGGGGCCTCAGGGAATCACCAGGGCGGGGCCAACAGTGTGAGCCAGGTTGCTGGAGTCCCAGATATGGCTGCATCTGCCGGCCCAGGGAAGGGCTCACCAAAGGAACAAAAGCCTCTGATAGCACGTCTGTCCAGGTCTGTCCAGGAGAACGCTGCCTCTCCAGCCCTCGCGCCAATGCCAAACAGCTCAGTTCTTCCCCATATGACTCTGGTGCCTTTCAGGCTGCCTCCCCCACGCTGGAGCCTGGAGGGTGGGAGTCTGAGTAAGTCTGTGCGCGGGCCCTTTAAGAGTTGCTGCCAGGGGCTCCAGCCGCCTCAGCCTCAGTTCCTGCTGGTTTTCCAGCCAGAAGTGATGGGGACTTCTCTTCCTGGCTCTGGAACCCTCAGCTGGGCGCCTGGTGTGGGATGGGGACCCCTCAGTCCTCAGGGAGGACCTTCCCAGCTGAGGTGCCCTCCTAATTTTTATCCGCCACACGTGGGTGTGGGACCAGCCCGTCATGCCTCCGCCCTCCTACCAGTCTCCATGCGGCTTCTTCTTTAATTTTGTAGTTGTCGGACTTCCATTCAGCTTGATTTCAGGTGGTTTTGAATGATGGTTGTTCTGTAGTTTAGTTGTAACTTTGATGTGGTTGTGGGAGGACATGATACTGCATCTACCTACGCCGCCATCTTGACCAGAAGTCAACTATAAATCATTTTTAGGAGTACTTGTAATATTCTGGAAGCTAAAATTGTATTTCTAGTGAATTTATAAACTTGTTTATAAACAACAATTTCTCTTTTTAATTAGTAACTAAATCATCTGTCCTAATGGAGGAGTAATGAGGACTGTGGAAAAAGGATAATTTCAACTCTACCTTTGCTGAATAATTCCAAATCCTTTACAACAATATTTACCAGAATTACTACTGAGTAAAACTTAGTAGGAAAATGTTTTCTCATTGCTGCTTTTCAAGGGTGTGTGTGTGTGTGTGTGTGCATCTTTTGGAAGAGATTGATATGAAAAATAAAAACATGAGACCTTGAAAGGAAAAAAATTGGAGAACATAGAAATATTTATAAGGCTAATAAACCAACATATGTGATATGTAGAACCCGATCATAAAATGAACTTTTTATTTCTAACAAAATGTATTTTAAGATAAGTGTATTTAACTGCAGATTTACCTTAAAAGAAGAAAAAGAGAAAAGACAAAAAGCTGATCTATTGTCTGAAGAAATTAAGGAGCAGTTAATAAAAAAAGAAGAAGAATTTATTAAAGAGACTGAAAAGAACAGAGAATTTGAAACCACTGTTAGAACACTAGAGTTGAAATTGAAGATTTTATTAGAGAATTCATATCAGGTAAATTTAAGTTTGGCAAAATTTCTTATTTCTAATAGTATTTCATCAATATTTGTAATCTCCCTTTGGTTTAATGTACATTGCTACGTTTAAAACAAACCAAAAAAATGTTATCTCATTCAAAATATGAACTGTGACTTTTATGACAAATTATTATTACTATTCTTGGCATCTAATTGATGTTCTAAGTTTTCTCTAAATGAATAAATTAAAAATAAATTGAGCTTACCATGAACATAAATGTTAATTTTGGCTTTTTAAATGTAACATACAAGCTAAATTTCTTTGAGACTGCGATGAAACTAGTCAAATGTTTGTAAAGACATTTTATTTCACAATTCTGTATTTTTGCTCTATGTCAAATTTAGCTGTTATTTAATTTAAAATTTGAGTTTTTCATGGATGATAAAGACCCTTGTGCCTAGAAAGGCTACTTTCTTTTGACAGTTTTTAAAAGGTTCTGTTCTTAAGCTTTGGACTTTTTAAAAATGGTATGAGACCAAAAACTGAATGAAATGTGTCCCTAGATTATAGAACAGCAAAATAAAACTGAGAGGCAATTTTGTCAAGAACAGAATGCCAGAAAATTACAAGATGAAAATATGATCAATCTCCTTTGCAAACAAACAGAGATAGAAAATGCTTACAAGGAAATGAAGTATTTTATTTAGTCATTTTCAAGCATGTGTGTATATATATTGAAAAAGTCAATACTGTACATATGGAAACTATGGAGGATTTTAAAAGCATATCTATGTGTGTGTGTATGTGTGTATATAGAGATATACGGGTGGCAATTTTGGTCCATTGGATAAAATGATACTCTTTAAAAAAATTTTTTTTTCTTTATTGATTTTAGAGAGGGAGGAAAGGAGAGGGAGAGAGAGATAGAAACATCGATGAGAGAGAACATTGACTAGCTGCCTCCTGCATGCCCTCCACTGGGGACTGGGCCCACAACCTGGGCATGTGCCCTGACCAGGAATCAAACTGGAAATGTCTTAGTGCATGGATTGATGCTCAACCACTGAGCCACACCAACTGGGTGTTCTGAATTCAAATCCATTTGTCTGCAACAGTCAAGTAGTGACATTCACAATGGCCTCATCCAAAAGGGAGGCTTTTAATATTTTTCATAGGAATTGATGAGCTTTCCATGATCTCAAAGGCATTGCTACTATCAACAGATGTTCTAGTTATTGGCAGTGATTTCATTTCCTTGCTATATTAATAAAGAGGTTAGTTTTACTTCCACTGATAGTAAGGAGGAAAGTATAGCTGGTTCATAGATTATATTTTAGATGCTATTCTTCTGCTTTTGAGAAAAGTAACAGTTTTCTCTAAGTAGTATCCCATTTTAATACAAGGAGCTTATGAAGACAGTGATATGCCATAAAGTGTACTTGGTGATAATATATTGATACGTGTTTTATTCCAACTAAAATAGTTCAGTGTATTTCCCCCCATTTCACATTTTTTTCTACTTTAGACATCATTAAGAGAAAATAAAAGTTATTTCAGCAATAAATAATCTCATGAGCTTCTAAGAAAAGCTCTATAAATTGTGCCTTATTTTCCATTTGTTTTTTGAAATATAAGGTTTCTTCTGTGTTTGTATACTCACACTAGAGAAGAACTGTGGACTGGTGCCAGAGCACTAATTGTGGAGCCAGAAGACCTGGGAAATCTTGAACGTGCTTATCTTTTTAACCTCTCTGTTCCAGATTGCGATAACTGAATGAGTTCTATACACTGTCATGTGTATAGAAGTGCTCAGGACAATGCCTGGATTATCAGTTATCAGTGGAGTTAGTTTTTGTTACTGACTGAAAATATTAGAAAAGTTGAATATATTTGGAATATTTTCACGGAAAAAGAATAGGAAATTTAATTTATTTTAATACATGTAATGTTAATACTCTCACTATGGGGTAGCTATATATTCAGACTGTAAACTCAATTTTTAAGTGCATTCAGAGTTATTAATCTTTTATTTAATGCATTCTGGGTTTGGGGTGATTTGGAAAATGGCCTTTCCAATTCTGAGACTCTCAAAAATTCTCTACTGCTTTCTTTTGTACTTTCAAGAATTCATAGTCTTATATTAAATTTTTGAACTTTTGGGAATTTATGCTTGCCTAAGGTTAGAGTTTTAGTTCCTTTTTTTTTTCCAGAAGGATACTCATTGCAACCTTTTTATTGTGTAAACATATAAATTATTTTTTAGTTTCAGAGGACATTATGATATGTCATTTCATTGAGTGCTAGCTACAAGTCTTTTTTGTTTTACTTAGGTTTCTTTTTATTTAAAATTTTTTTTCAGTTACAGTTTACATTCAATAGTATTTTGTATTCATTGCAGGTATTCAGCATAGTGGTTATACAATCATATACTTTACAAAGTATTCCTTTTGACATTTCCAGTACCCACCTGGTGCCATACATAGTTATTATAGTATTATTGACTATATTCCCTGTGCTGTGCTTTACACCCCATGACTATTTTGTAACTGCCAATCTGTACTTCTCAATCCTTTCACCTTTTTTACCCAGTCCACCAACCCCACTTTCCTCTGGCCACCACCAGTCTGTTCTCTGTATCTATGAGTCTGTTTTGGTTGTTTTTGCTGTTCTTTTATATTGCCCCTTATGAAATCCTATGGTATTTGTCTTTCTCCATCTAATTTCACTTAGCATAGTATCTTCTAGGTCTATTCATGTTGTTGCTAATGGTGCTATTTCATTCCCTTTATGGCCGAGTAACATGCAACTTTATTCACTTTTCTATTGATGGGCACTTGGGCTGTTCCCATAGCTTGGCTATTATAATTAACACTGCAGTGAATGTAGGGGTGCATGTATTCTTTTAACTTTGTTCTTTGAGTTTCTTTGTCTATATAGCCAGAAGTGGAATTGCTGGGTCATAAGGCAGTTGCATTTTTAATTCTTTTTGGAACCTCCATACTGTTTTCCACAGTGGCTGCACCAATCTGCCTTCCCACCAGTACTGCATGAGTGTTCCCTCTTGTCCACATTTAAGTTTCACAATTCCAAAGTGAGAGTGTGTGCTGCAGAGGAGCGGTGAGGTGTAACATCAAGATGAGATGACTTCCGGTCAAGATGGCGACCTAGGTGGACGCGGAACCGCGTCCTCCCACAACCACATCAAAGCTACAACTAAACTACAGAACAACCATCATTCAAAACCACCTGAAATCAAGCTGAACGGAAGTCCGACAACTACGAAATTAAAGAAGAAGCCGCATGGAGACTGGTAGGAGGGCGGAGGCATGACGGGCTGGTCCCACACCCACGTGTGGCGGATAAAAATTAGGAGGATACCTCGGCTGGGAAGTTCCTCCCTGAGGAGTGAGGGGTCCCCGTCCCACACCAGGCGCCCAGCTGAGGGCTCCAGTGCCAGGAAGAGAAGCCCCCAGAACTTCTGGCTGGAGAAACCAGCGGGAACTGAGGTGAGGCGGCTGGAGCCCCCAGCAGATCCTCTTAAAGGGCCCGCGCACGGACTTACTCGGACTTGCTCCCTCCGGGCTCCAGCGTGCGGGAGGGAGCCTGAAAGGCGCCAGAGTCATATGGGGAAGAACTGAGCTGTTTGGCATTGGAGCGAGGGCTGGAGAGGCAGCTTTCTCCTGGACCGACCTGGACAAACGTGCTATCAGAGGCTTTTGTTCCTTTGGTGAGCCCTTCCCTGGGGCGGTAGACACCGCCATTTCTGGGACTCCAGCAACCTGGCTCACACTGTTGGCCCCGCCCTGGTGATTCCCTGAGGCCCCGCCCCACCCAACTTCCAGGCCCACCCAAGCTGTTGCCAGTTGCTTTACCATAGGATTGGCCTGTCTTGGATCCTGCTTCAGCTTTTCCAAAATTCTTTCAAATAAGCAGCATCTGGTCTCAGCTAGCCCCATACCTCTCCCTAAGTAATACATAGAAACAAACGCAGGGAGGCAGCCACAATGAGGAGACAAAGAAACAGGTCCCAAATAAAAGAACAGACAAAACTCCAGGAAAAGAACTAAGTGAAATGGAGTTAAGCAACCTAACGGATGCAGAGTTCAAAATACTGCTTATAAGGATGCTCAATGGACTTAGTGAGAACCTCAGTGAACTTAGTGAGAACCTCAGTGAACTTAGTGAGGGCCTCAAGAGCATAAAAAGGGACCAGTCAGAAATGATGGATACACAGTTAGAAATGAAGGAGGCACTAACTGAAATAAAGAATAGCTTAGGACTTCCGGCCAAGATGGCGACCTAGGTGGACGCGGAACCGTGGCCTCCCACAACCACATCAAAGTTACAACTAAATCACAGAATAACTATCACTTAAAGACCGCATGAAATCAAGCTGAAGGGAAGCCCTGCAACTACGAAATTGAAGAAGCAGCAGAATGGAGACGGCATACTGCCCTCCACGACCCTCCTTGTTGCCTGAAAGGAAACATGATCCTGCAGCCAGGGGCGCCTGCGGAAGCTGAGCGACCCCCCCACCACGGAGGAATCCAGGAGCGGGGGAGCCAGGAGACGCCCCCACAGTGGGGGAACCCAAGTGGAGCGGGGGAGCCAGGAGACACCCCCACTGCGGGGGAGCCCAGGCGGAGCGGGGGTGCCGGGCGAACCCCCCACCGCGGGGGAACCCAGGTGGAGTGGGGGAGCCAGGAGACGCCCCCACCGCGGGGGAGCCCAGGCGGAACGGGGGTGACGGGAGATGCCCCCACCACGGGGGAACCCAGGCGGAACGGGGGTACCGGGAGACGCCCCCACCGCGGGGGAACCCAGGCGGAACGGGGGTGACGGGAGATGCCCCCACCGCGGGGGAACCCAGGCGGAACGGGGGTACCGGGAGACGCCCCCACCACGGGGGAACCCAGGCGGAACGGGGGTGACGGGAGATGCCCCCACCGCGGGGGAGCCCAGGCGGAGCGGGGGTGCCGGGCGACCCACCCCACCGCGGGGGAACCCAGGTGGAGCGGGGGAGCCAGGAGACGCCCCCACCGCGGGGGAACCCAGGCGGAGCGGGGGTGCCGCGACCCCGCCACCACGGGGGAACCCAGGCGGAGCGGGGGTGCCAGGCGACCCCCCCCACCGCGGGGGAACCCAGGCGGAACGGGGGTGCCGGGCGACCCACCCCACCGCGGGGGAACCCAGGTGGAGCGGGGGAGCCAGGAGACGCCCCCACCGTGGGGGAACCCAGGCGGAGTGGGGGTGCCGGGGGAACCCCCCACCGCGGGGGAACCCAGGTGGAGCGGGGGAGCCAGGAGACGCCCCCACCGCGGGGGAGCCCAGGCGGAGCAGGGGTCCGGGCGACCCACCCCACCGCGGGGGAACCCAGGTGGAGCGGGGGAGCCAGGAGACGCCCCCACCGCGGGGGAACCCAGGCGGAGCGGGGGTGCCGGGCGACCCCCCCCACCGCGGGGGAACCCAGGCGGAACGGGGGTACCGGGAGACGCCCCCACCGTGGGGGAACCCAGGTGGAGCGGGGAAGCCAGGAGACGCCCCCACCGCGGGGGAACCCAGGTGGAGCGGGGGAGCCAGGAGACGCCCCCACCGCGGGGGAGCCCAGGCGGAGCGGGGGTGCCGGGCGACCCACCCCACCGCGGGGGAACCCAGGTGGAGCGGGGGAGCCAGGAGACGCCCCCACCGCGGGGGAGCCCAGGCGGAGCGGGGGTGCCGGGCGAACCCCCCACCGCGGGGGAACCCAGGTGGAGCGGGGGAGCCAGGAGACGCCCCCACCGCGGGGGAGCCCAGGCGGAGCGGGGGTGCCGGGCGACCCACCCCACCGCGGGGGAACCCAGGAGGGGCGGGGGAGCCCGGCGACCCCCCCACCAACGGAGGAAGCAGGCAACACACAGGAGAACTGAGCAAACTGAACAACGAAATTGACCCAGAGACATGGAGGGTGGAGTACGGGATGACGGGCCTCAGAGGAGGGGGGGAGGCGGGGGAAAGAGATAAATCACAGAGCCTATGTGCATGGGTGCATAACCAATGGACATGGACAACAGGGATGGGGAGGAGGAGAAGGGGAGGGGGAGGAGGGTGTCAATGGGGGGAAAAAAAGGAAAAACATCTGTAACAAAAACAAATTAATAATAAAATAAATTATTAAAAAAAAAAAAAAAAAAGATGAGATGGTGTTTCCCTCCCATACAAACAAGCCTGAGGTGAGGTAGAGGAGAAATTGTTAATAGTGTCAAAGGGCAGTGCTACACTTGTTTCACTACTGAGATTTAAAATGAACCGTAATGTGTCCTGTTTCCTCCCTGAAGAAAGACAAGTGGAGATCAAATACTGGGTTGATTAATACAGATTCAAAGCTGCCTATCTCTTTTAGAATTTCACTTCATTGAAATCTGGTAAAAGGTCTGATTTTGGTTATTAAGTTGACTATTTCTAGTTGTTTTTCAACTATTACACTTCAAATCTATGTTTCCTTGTGAGTTCTTAATCCCCTAAATTATAGGAAAATTATAAAGATGTATACCTGCCTGTTTGTAATTGATGGCAGTCCTAGAGAAACTTCTTATGTCTTCCTTCTAGTTATCTGCCTCTTCTCATAAGCATTGTTTGTCATTAGTAATTTAATCTCAACAGTTATTAGATCCCACTTTAAAGGAGATTACAGGCAGACCTTGGAAACATTGCAGGTTTGGTTCCAGACCACCGTGATCATGTGAGTGTCACAACAAAGGAGTCACACCGCTTTTGGTTCCCAGTGCACATAATAGTTATGTTTGCACTACACTGTAGTCTATAAAGTGTGCCATAACATTATATATATCTAAGAAAATACTGTAGATACAAATCATTTTGAGATGACCTATTCACCTTGGGCTTCCTGGAACATGCCTTTAAAGTTATTTTTCTTTCTTTCTTTTTAAATTTTATTTTACATTCAATATGATTGTCTATGCTGTATGCCTTTAAATTTTGTATATTCTGAAGATCCTTAAAAGAATTTGAGGCACCACCTGAAATCTTCCTGAGGTCTTAAGGGTTTGAAGTCTGGGCTTCATCCTTAGATGATGTATTCCTGGAAGCACCATGGATTTGATGTTAGCCCAGAAGCCATTTCTTTATTTTAGCATTATTTGACTATTGGAGGTGTGGGAGAAGCAATAACTGGGAAATGGATATTGAAACCAGTAAATCCTGGTTCTTTTATATTTAATAGTCTTTCTTTAGCTTATCTTTCTCATTGATTTTACTTTCAACTGCTTCATAGGGAGATCCCCTTCCACTCTGGTTCAGTGTCATTTTGTCCAGTTGCCCAGAAGCCCTTGCTGTTGGCCTGTTCAGGGGTCATTGGGGCTCCACTCACTGTCTCTGGGAGGCCCTTTTGGTTTTCATTCTCACGCTTTTCTATGTTATTTCAGGTTCCAACTATCTCCTGTTTCAGAGGCACTCTTACACATGCATGTTTTGTTTGGGGGGGTACTCTTTTTAATATCAGTATCTGTGCCAGTTACTTATTGCTGCTAAACAAACCACCTCCAACCCTCTTGGTGCAAAACCACATTTCTTTTGTTCACAAATCTGCAGGGAGGCCCAGCTCAGTGAGTCCAGCTCATTTCTCCACTGGCCATTACTGGGGTGACTTGAAGCTGGGAATGGGAACCATCTAAAGGCCTGTTCGTTCACGTGTTTGTCAGTGGTCGCAGGCTTCTGGCTGGGCCGTTAGCTGGCAGTCTGAGCTCTGTGTGGCCTGGGCTGCTTCGCTGTTCCCAGCATGGTGCTGGGTTCTCAGGTGAGCTTCCGTGGAGAGTCAGACGGAAGCTGCATCACCCAGACACAGGAGTCACCCGGCAGTTCCACCCCATCCTCTCACTAGCAACCAGTTACCTACTGAGGCCACACCTGTTTCCAGAAGTGCCAAAGAATGTATAGACGTGTTTCAAAAACTCCCCGTTACTTACTTTGTCTTAACAAATGTCATTACATCTAAAGGATGTAGTTCTTCCTGAGTCATTATCACTGAAATTTCAGCTAGTTTGTTGTTGTTAATGTTGTTTAATATGTTCTCTTATTTTCTGGGAACTAACAAAGAATTAAAGATAGCACTATTGAATTAAGCCATGATTTGTGGGTGGGATAGGGGGTTATTGTTGTTCTAAAAAATGTAGGGCTCATCTCACTAAACTTAGATTGAGAGATGTGATTTCTCCTTAATCACCAAACATTTGTAGTTAGTAAAAGGCTTATGGAATTAGAAATCATATTTAAAATATTCATTAATTAGAGTCTTGTTTTGAAAGTCTTGTTTTCAGAGGCATTTGTTGACTAAGGCCTAAACACCTCTATAGGATAGCCCTAAAACGTATTTAAAATCATGAATAGTTAAGAGGTAGAAGGGATAAGAGACTTTCTACTAAGAGGAGACTTATAGTCATTTTGTGCGAAGACATGAAACAATCATAGAAAAAAAGATTATAAAATTAAGTGCGGGTATTGTGTAGCAAAGATGACAACAGTTAAGAATATATTTTTGTGCCCTGGCTGGTTTGGCTCAGCAGTTGGAGTGCCAGCCCATGGACCAATAAGTCACAGGTGTGATTCCAGTCAAAGGCAGGTAACTTGGTTGCGGTTTGTCCCCTGCCCTGGTTGGGTCATGCAGGAGGCAGCCGTTTGGTGTGTATCTCTCATATCGATGTTTCTCTCTTTCTCTCTCTCTCTCCCTCCTACTCTTCCTCATGATAAAAAGAAAAATGTCCTTGGGTGAGAATTTTAAAAAAAGAGTAGATTTTTGTGATTCCTGGTGGTTCTAACGTTGTTCTTATTCTGAAGAATTCATTGTTCCACATTCTAGAACTCTACTCCAGTACAGATAACATTTTATTGCAACTGAATTTATTTCCAAAGTTGATACTGGTGTTGAGTTGGACTGTTCTCAGTCGACACCTTCATAACCAACCTACATTATTTTATTCATGCAGAACGATCACCTTAGAGGAAAACTGGAAGCTGTGTCTTCAAAATGTCTACACCTGGAAGTAGAAAAGAAATCACTTCAGCAGGAGTTATTGTCTATGAAAGCAATAGAAATGCAATGTGAAAAACTAGAGGATGAAAAAGAGAAGTGGAAAGAAAAAGTAATGAACCTCAGAAGACATATGCAAATGAACATGGTAGAACACAGTGAACTAGAATACTACAAACTGAACGAAAAAAGAGCCAGACAGGATGCAGCAGAAAAGTTACAGCAAGTCACATCACTTATGCAGGTTAATTTATTGACCTCTAATGTGCTTTAGTTCATTTCACTGTAATTACATTTATATATACAGTGTTTATGTTTACTCTACTTCCTTTAATAGCAACTTATATTGTAGATTTCTGGGAGGAAGGTGGCATTTCTTTTCCTCTTTCAGTGTTTTAGTTTCCACCATTATTATCACTCAAATGATCTTTCAGAATTATTCTTACTGGAGGATCATTTTATTTTTAACAACAGTTGATGTAAAACAAGACTATTAGGAAGAGAAAAAAAATGTGATTTAAAAATTGTATAACTTTAAAAATCTTAAACCAAATCTATTATTATTTGAATTATCAGATTACATGAGTACTAGTAGAAGAATGATTCAACTTTATAACTCAGATTTAGTTCAGTTGACATTGATGAGTCATGGGTTGGATTTCGGTCAAGGACATGTACCTCAGTTGTGGTTCATCCCTGACCTGGGCCCTGGTCGGGTTGTGCGGGAGGCAATCAGTCAATGTGGCTCTATCACATCAATGTTTCTCTGTCTCTCTCTCCACCCCCCCCACTCTATCTGATAATAAGTAGAAAACTATCCACAGGTGAGGAATAATAAAAAAAAAGTATCCTTTTGTTTGGTTTAGACACACAGAGAATCTCAAGAGCGTAATTCTTCAATACAAAGGCATTTGGAACTCAGAAATAGAGATCTGGAGTCAGAACTCTTCAAAATGCAAACTTCTCTATTTTGCAACAACATGAAATTGGACAAATACATGGCACTGTACCTAAAAGAATCAGAAGACAGAAAGTTATTGGAAAATAAATTAAATGAGTAAGTCAAAATGGAGAACCAGAGAAATAAATTTAACTCATTAATTAGCCTCTAAAGCATGCTTTTTATCAAGCTAGGTTAATGAGATTAGTAGGACATGAAAGTTAACTAAAAAGTATAACTGTGGAAAATGATGTTAGTAAATAAACTTACCTTTCCAGTGTTCCTCCAGGACAGTTTGCATCTCTCCCTGTTTTTGGTTTTATAGGCCTGTATTTGCTTCCCCTTAATGTTTCCATGTAGTTAACCTGATACCCTAGTCTATAAGCTAGTGATTTTATACTTTAGACATCAATATTATTAAAAAATTGCTTGTCAGAATTCCCCTAACTAGAAATATTTAAGACAACTTAAACACAAAAGATTAAGTTACTCAAACACATTCTGGCACTTGGCAAATTTTCTTTCTTGATTGTCGTCTTCGTTATTATCACAACAGGGCAGCTTTAGACAAACTACCTTTATAGTTTTTCTACTCTACATAAAGGCATATATGTTTATTAGGGAAAGATTAACATTAGGGTGAAGGGCAGTATCACTGACAAAGTAGCTAAAAAGAATAAGGTGTCTGAGGAGGGGAAGACTGAAAGGGCAAATCCCACCTCCATGCCTTGGTGACAGTGTCCTCAGCTGATTGCCTTGGGAGCTCTTTTGGTCCATTTTGATCACCAGCTAGCCAGCGGTTGTCAACCTGTGGGTCATGACCCCTTTGGGGGTCAAATGACCCTTTCACAGGGGTCTCCTAAGACGTAACAGTAGCAAAATTACAGTTATGAAGTAGCAACAAAAATAATTTTATGGTTGGGGGTCACCACAACATGAGGAACTGTATTAAAGGGTCGCGGCATTAGGAAGGTTGAGAACCACTGAGCTAGGCTGTCTTGTTCTCCCTCAGAGGTTGTTGCTCTACAGTATGCCTTGGTGTCAGGCAGTTAATATTTCCAAGGTAATGGGTGTGTGTGTTGTATAAGGGTGGTAAAAGCAAATGCTTGACAATGTCCTGAAGGGATCTTTTCTCCTTCTTTTTTAAATCTCTAAACTGGTTTACTAAACATGTCCAAGGTCATTCTCAAGAATCTTGTAAGCACAACCCTTCCAGAAGACAGCAGGTATTACCAGATAAGCCTTCCGCATCACTGACAGCCATGTCTCCCCCTCCCTGCTTTGAATTACTTGTTAGTTAGAAACCAGCCCCCGATTAGAAACACAAGTACTTCTTTACATCAATTCAGAACCTATGCTAATATAGTAGGTTTGCTTGGACATTTTTTTGGTGTTAAAAAGCTATTTAAGGGGAAATTCCACTTACTATTATGGCAACTGAAAAAAAAATGCAAGTCTGCTTAAGGAAAAATGAAATACTAAGCACTTGTGTTTTACAATCTTCACAGGACTATGGAGAAGGTGGTACAGGTCAACACTGAACTTCTCTGGCAGAAGGAGAAGAACAGAGATTTACTCAACACTGTTCAGATGAGGCCAGTCCTGCAGACACCTAGTGCTGTCAATACTAATACTAATGCTAGCTTTGTGCCCGGTACACAATGCACTCCAAGAAAAAGAGCGGCTTTTCCTACCGAAGAAGAAATGAAGAAGGTTAGTCATATTATCTTTTCTTCCCTTGAGTTTTAGATTTCTGATATAATTCTTGTGTCTAATTTGGTGAAATTCTGAGTTGGTTAACTGACCAGTGCACACTAATACAAAGTCTTAATTATTTGTGCGAATATAGAAAGGAGACAGAAATTTTACAAGCTCTTTTAAGTCCCTGGATATCTCATTTTCAAGAGACACCTATCATTAACTTTAATCAATATGTATGACTGAAGTGACACATTTTAAATTTCTTTCAAAGCTGTTTTTCAATTTGATTTTAGAAATTAAATATTAATGCCTAATAACTAATGGTATACTTAGAGATGCTTTGGCTTACTTTCTGGTGGATTTCAGTTTGGTGATGGTTCATGACAATTCTGAGGTATTGCTACACCTCGATTTTTCTACCCCTAAGCATAAATGAATGATTGACATCTAAACACCCATATACGAATGTTTGTTATTTAAATGAAACTGAGATAAATCCTTTGTATGAATTAAATCAACTTATAGCACTAAAAGGATTAATTTCTGTCTTCAAGTGAAAATTTTCTTCATCTTACATGAGAGAATGTTCTCAATTGTCTTACTTCAGCATTATTATTTCCATTTTCATAAAATGTCCTCCTGGGCAATTGGACATTTCCTAAATAGCTAAATTAAGCAAATATTTGAATTTTAATTAAAAAAATTTTTTTCTTTATTGAATTTTAGAGAGAGAGGAAGGGAGGGGGAGAGAGAGATAGAAACATTGATGAGAGAGAACATTGATTGGCCACCTCCTGTATGCCCTCCACTGGGGATTTGGCCCACAACCTGGGCATGTGCCCTGACTGGGAATCGATCGGCGACCTCTTGGTGTATGGGTTGACGCTCAACCACTGAGCCACATGGGCCAGGCTAATTTATTTTTTATATATAAATTTTTAAAATGAGTCACTTGTGTCTGCATCCCTTGGCCTGCACTTCAATGACTGATGACTAAACGGCATGACAGGGAGTGTGAAATATCAACTAGCTGTCATGTGTGTCATTGTTAGTAATATGTCCCTTCTTCATCTCAGTTATTGAGTTCCTCAGCTCCAGAATTTCTGTTTGGTTCTTTCTTTCTCTCTTTTTTATCCTCACCAGAGGACAGTTTTGCATTTATCTTCAGATAGAGCTGAAAGGGGAGAGGGAGGAAGAGAGAGAAACATCGACGTGAGGGAGACACATCAACTGGTTGCCACCCACACGACCCCAACCAGGGCTGGAGACAAGCTGCAACTGAGATACGTGCCCTTAGCAGGAACCGAATCCGGGTCTCTCTGGTCCGCGGGCCGACACTAACTGCTGAGCCAAACTGGCCAGGGCTTTTTGGTTCTTTCTTTATAGTTCTCACCTCTTTGGTAAAGTACTCCTCTGTTCATTACTTTGGTTCCTGAGCTCATTGAACTGCCTTTTGAGTTTCCTTGTATCTCGTAGAGTTTCTTGGTGACTACTATTTTGATTTCTCTGTTATTTAGATCACAGTCTGCTGTTACTTTGAGTTTCTTTCTGGAGAATTGTCACTTCTTTCTGTGTTAGTGTCACTTTGGTGGTCATGCTGCTTGATGGGTGGTTCCTCTGCTGGCGCATTGGAAGTATTGAACACTTTTCTTACTTAGCAAGGTTTTGATTTTCACAACTCAACAGGTTGATAATTTAGGTCTTTCTTTTGCTTTCCAGCAGATGATACTATCTTTATCTTCTTTTACTTGTACTACTTAAGCTTGGGGAGGAGTTGGGGGTGAGTCAAGGTGTGGGAGGCTTACCTTTGGACATGGGAGTGGCAGCCTGGGTGAGCAGGGTGGTGGGTCTTAGGGCACCACCACCCTGGCCAGGGGGGTGTGGACAGTTGAGGGAGCCAGTTTGTGAGCCCACTGAGCTGCCTCATTCCCGATGGCCCCTGGCAGCACTGAGCTATGGTCTGGAGTCTGAAGACTTGGCCCTGCTGCTGCCACTGGTCTGTGGTGTGAGCACCACTGCAGCTAGGGAGGGATCTGGATTAAAGGGCAGTCAGAGTGCTGCTAGGCTGTGGTGTGGGGGCTGCACCCCACACTCCTCCTCCACTACTGTGTTTGCTGGGGCTGCAGGTACAGCCTTGGCCTTGGAGAACTGCAGCGATGGGTCTATCCCTGTGCTTGCCCCCACCTGGCCTCCCTACACATTCCAATCTGCCCACTTCCCAGGGACTGGTGTGTGGACCTACTTTATACTGAGCAGAGGAACCTCTGTTGGGTTCTAGATGTCCAACTAGTTGGAGATTTAAGGGGAGGTACAAAAGGGTTGTCTCACTTTGCCATGATGCTGAAGTCACATGCTGAAAACCTATTTTAATCTGTGTACATTGGTTTGTGGTTTTGATGAGGTTTGTATGGTCTTCTTAATGCAGAGAAAGATAGCATAGGCCCATGCTGATGGAGGCTTCAACCTTGTTTTTATTTGGGTTCATCATAACACATCATAGAAGAGCAAAGCTAAGGATTTTCAGACAGCATTTTGGCAAATGAAATCTGAGTGCTTCCAAGTTGTGAAACTGGACTACTGTATAGTAAAAGAAAATGAATGTCAAATACTTCTGTGAATTGTTAAGCAAACTTGAAGTGTTCTCGTTTGTTCTCATGAGAAAAATCAGATAATGTCTCATTTACAAGATGAAGATGAAAATGTGTAAATGCAGAGGCAGTGCAAGAGAAGACTTTTGTGGATTTTTTTTACCTTTCATTAATATGTTGGGAGTAAAAAGGTGTTTATTTTTTAGTATTTCCAGATAAATTGAAAAAAAAAGTTTATTTTAAATTAATGTTGGTTCCAAGGTATACATAATTCCCTAGTGGGAACCAAATCATTCTATACTTAATAAGAACCAGTAAAAAGCAGAACTCTATCATGATACAGAGATGGGTTGCCAAAATCCCTGCAGAGTGCCTGGTAAGACTTACTATACAGTTTTGTTCACAGAGTTATTAGACTTATGTAAAGAAGGCACCTTCTAGAGTTGCTGGGAATTTCATTATTGCCACTAGGAAAACAAACAAATTTTATGAGAGGTGGTAGCATGCTGTCTAAAATGATAGAAAGGGGTATGTTTTGGGGTGGGACATTACAAAGCAACAGACATCTAAAGATTTTCAAAGCTATGATTCTAGAGAGTAAAATGTTAAAACTAGCATTAATTTTGAATTCATCAGTCCCCTTTATTTGCAAGGTTTTAACATTTTGGACTATTCCTCCTGTGAAGTTTTATCTTATTCAGCATTGTTTTTCTACCTTAAGGACAATATTTTGTATAATAAAGGATCACTCTAATCTGTGATTTCAGTTTTCTCCAGGTTCATAATATTTACATCTGTTGCCTTTCTCACCATTGCATGAAGGATAGCCTTGCCCACTTGATTCATTGTAGTGGTATAGATTACTACGTGTCTGTTTTACTAAATTTACCCTCAGTTTTCACATGCTAGTTTAATTCTGGGATGTTTGTCCTAGACATCAGAAGTGATTTTACAGTTTCATCCAACTGTGTTATTTTACAGTTTCATTCAACTGCATTATTTAATGATACTATTATAAAATACAAATATTACCTGACCGGCGTGGCTCAGTGGATTGAGCATGTTCCTATGGACAGAGAGGTCCCAGTTCAATTCCCTGTCAGGGCACATGCCCGAGTTGCAGGCTCAATCCCCAGTGGGGGGGGGGGGGACGGGTGGGAGGCCTCTGATTGGATATTTTTCTCTTACATGGATGTTTCTATCCCTATCTCTCCCTTCCTCTCTCTCTAAAAAGTCAATAAAACATATTTTTTAAAAATTTAAAAATAAAATAAAAATGTTAAAATTATCTTGAACAGATACATGACTAGACTTTCTTGCACATGGGATTTTTTTTTAACCAAAAACTTAAAAATTATTCCAGACAATTTTTATAACAGATGGAATTTTTCTGGTTTCAAAACTTTTTGTGTTCAAGTATTTGTGTTCCTAACATAATACATGGCATGATAGTCCTTCTATGTTCTTTATATCTGTGTTACATAAATAGGAAGACCCAATTTTACATTGATTGATTTTGGACATTCCTGACACTTTCAGAAACGTTCTGTTTTACATTTCTTAAATGTGTGTTCAGTTTAGCAACTCCGTGTATACAAATACATGAAAGCTGAAACAGTGAATCTTCCTAAGACTTTAACTCTGTCCACGGCAGACAGAGCACTGTGTCTCAATAGACTGTTGAGCCACGTTTCTTCCTGAATAAAAACAGGCCTCATGTTTAAATCACCAAGGCAGTGCCTTTCTAATCTGAATTTTAACCCTAATCAAACTATCACAGCATTATGCTAGTTTCTCATGAGGCAGAGACAAGTTTAATAAACTTGTTTGTTGTTTGTTATATGCTTGGTATAATTCCTCCTGTCTTCACTTTATTTTGTCCACTTAGACAATAGCCCCGTAGTCATTTTATCTTTTGAAGGATACAGATAATTGCTCAACTTCTTCCTATTCTTTTTTTTTTATTCATTGTTTTCTGTACTTAACTTTTCAGCTCTTTGATCAACAAGTTTTTTCTCAGTTCTTTTTTCTGCAGAAAAATACATGTTTTTAATATTTACAAACTGATAACTGTATTTCCTTCACATACTGAACTATTTACAGTTGAATGATGAATCACAATTGTTTAAATGGGCAAATGTGCTTGATTTTATTGTTTTATATTACATTTATTTCTATAACAATTAAAATTAGCCCTGGCTGGTTTGGCTCAGTGGTTAGAGTGTTGGCCTTTGGACCAAAGAGTCACAGGTTTGATTCTGATCAAGGGCACATACTTCAATTGCAGTTTGGTCCCCGGCCCTGGTCGGGGTTGTGTGGGAGGCAACCAATTGATGTGTCTCTCTCACATCTCTCTCTCTCTCTCTCTCTCTCTCTCTCTCTCTCTCTCTCTCTCTCTTCCTCTCTCTCTTCCTCCCTCCCACTATAGCTGAAGGTAAATGGAAAAATATCCTTTGGTGAGGATTTAAAAAATAAATAAAATAAGAATGATATCAAATTTTAACTTAAAAGTTTCAATAGTTGCCCAGTCGGTGTGGCTCAGTGGTTGATCATTGACCCATACACCAAGAGGTTGCCAGTTCAATTCCTGGTCAGGGCACATGCCCAGGTTGTGGGCAAAATTGCCAATGGGGGGCATGCAGGAGGCGGCCACTTGATGTTCTCTCTCATCGATATTTCTATCTCTCTCTCCCTCTCCCTTCCTCTCTCTCAAATCAATAAAGAAAATTTTTTTTAAGTTTCAATAGTTACTGAAAATATATTAAATTTGGAAATATGTATGTGTGTGTGCTTTGTATGTGTTTATCAAATTGGTCTGAAAAGAGAATGCAACATTTTCAACCTGTAATCTCATTTTTAATCAAATGGTAGCTGGTCAATAATTAGTGTTAAATGAATGAACATATATTTGTATTGGTTGTGCTTTGCTGTTGGTATTGGACTCACTATAATGCTTTCTAAAATGTAACTTTCCCCCTCTTTAAAGTGGGGGTTATTTTGCATAATGTACATTCAGTATAAAGTCAAGGAAGAAGAAAACATTTCTGCAAGTGTGTGTAGTCATCTTACTTGTTGGAGCTGCTATGGGGTATGTGGCAAATGACACCCCTATTTCCCTTCTGAGATTAGAACACAGGATCAGGCAGATGGAGATGAACTTACTAGCTTGGTTATTAACACATCATAATGAATTGAAGGATGAGGTTTAGATGTGCGGCCACAGGGGTTCCCCAATAGGCACTTCTGCACACAATGGTAATCTGAGGAAAGAAATGCTTGTCCTGGGCCGGCTGCTTCCTGCAGAAATGAGAGAAGACCCAAATTCGTGTGACTGAGGCTAACACATCTTCTCCAAGAAGAGGTTTGGAACCAGGCAAGCATTCTTAGTTCCATCTCTCAAATGCGCACATTAGATAAATCTCCCCTCCTCTCATGAGGCAGAGAGAGTCGAAGTCCTCATGTGGAAACTGGAGGACAGAGAAATGAAGATGCTCCTGTGACTTCTGACTGGGTTGAAATCATAACTGAAGTTAAGCTCATGTCTTTTGTACACACCAACTAAGGATGAGGGAGGTTGGACTGAAGGATGCTAGATGGTAAAGAGACATCTGTGTTGTGTTTTAAATTAGGCTATAGCTAACCTCCAACATGGATAATTCATTTGTTGATTGATTTTGGTAAACCAAGTTTTATTTGGAGGGAATGAATAGGAAGAATTCTACTAATTCTCTGAAGGAAGAATTTCCTCAATTTCACTTGCTTGGTTTAACTAAATATTTTCTCCAAGTTTTTTTTTTTATCAGGTGGTTAAAAACATTTGCGCTTCATAAATTGAGTATAATGACTGACAATCATAGGAGTTATGATGCTATTTTCTGTTCCTTTATTATTCATGACTTTAAAGCTTCTAATTTTGTTAGGAAGCTACTATTTGTGCCTCATGCCTAAACAGTATTGAGCTATGTGACAAAGTTTTACATATTCATTTCCTCTGAGTTATAGTTAGAAACCTATGTATTTATCCTGAATATGAGGAAGTAGCTGGAATGGAAGCCTAGCCACAGTAAGAAGACTGAAAGCCCACTGGTGGCCTGCAGCTAATTGGTTTGTGACCTCAGGCCATCTATAATCTCTTTGAGCCTTTGTTGTCTCTTATGTAAAATTAGAGAATTAGACTAAATCAGTGAATTTCATACCTTAAATATTTTTTCAAACACTAGAATTTTTTTTTTTAGTTTTGCATGAAACTATGACATAAAACAGAGCTGAATAGAGCCATGGAGCTGAAGGAGGGATGGAGCCTCTGAAGCGCTGCAACCCTACAGGGTCCCTGGGGGAAAGAGGTTCCCATGGGACAAAGTTTGAGAACTACCAGTTTTAAGGAAATCCTTCCAGTTACAAATCCTTTGAATTGAAAGTTGCTGATACATTGTTTTTGTGTGTATAATTTTCTCACCTTTCTATATTTTTGAAAATGGTATGATTAAATAAAAATAAGATGTGTTCTTATTAAGGTTGGACTTCAAGCTACTTCCACCATCTGAACACAGTTCTCCCCTAGAATTAAGCATAAGCATCACAGAAGTAAATATTTAGGAAAAGAGTTTTTTGGGGAAAATACAATAATGTTACATTGGTAGTTTCTTAATTCAAGTTGACTAAAAATGTCATTTACATAATATGTATTTTATGAATGGCAACATACAATTGATTTGATAAAGTCCTCTCTCTTTACCTGGTATTGAGTTATTTATTTTACAAGGTCTGTTTAGTAATTTTGTTGTCACATTATTCATTCTATAAGGCCTGTCTATCATGCTATTGTCAAAAAGGTGTTATGGAAAACAGCCTCTGAAAATACTGGAGAACATGTTAGTTAACAGATTTGTCTTCATGCCTCAAATTTGCAGAGGCATTGGGTATCACATTATCATTATTACCATGGTATTTTATATTCAGTATACTATTTTGAACCCTGTTTCAGGCATTTAGTGAGAATATACCTAGTATCAGAAAGGTTTAAGTCAGAACACTCTAGATCAGGACACTTATAGTATAATTTGAAATATTCCCACAATTTCATAATTAAGTAGACTATAATTAAAAGTAGTTGAATGTCTCAAATTTAGCCCTAATTCCTAGAAAGGAAACAAAATTACAATTAAAGAATTATATATAGATTTTTTTTTGTCCTCAAATCAAAGATTTTTTTTTTATCCTCACCTGAGGACATTCTTGTATTCATCTTCAGATAGAGTGGGAGGGAGAAAGGTGGGAAGAGAGAAAGAGAGAGAAACATCAATGCAAGAGAGACACATCAAGTGGTTGCCACCCACAAGACCCCAACTGGGGCTGGGGACAAACTGCAACCGAGGTACGTGCCCTTAGTGGGAACTGAACCCGGGTCTCTCTGGATTGCAGGCCAACACTCTAACCACTGAGCCAAACTGGCCAGGGCCCTCAAATCAAAGACTTTTTGAAATTGTTGTGTCCATATGAATAAAGAAATGACCCAATCATAATACAGAAAGCAAAATAATTTTACTTATTTTTTGCCAGTAGAATTTGTAAATGACCTTATGACAGTTCCAATTTTGTCACTTTAGATTGAAAAATTAATAGCATAGAACAAAGCTTAAGATTTTAATTTTCTAAGAGTATAAGAATAGAAAGCTCATTTTAAGGAAAAATCCATTTAAGTGAAAAAAGAAAAACTAAACTTTTATAAAGGGCAGTTTTTCTTAGAATTGCAAAGAAATGCATTCAGTGCAAAATATGACTTAACTTGTTTTACCGTCTTTGAACCAATGGGATCAAATTTCACTTTTCTGAATTTATGTTTATTCAATAGACTGATACTAATTGTACTTTTTATCAGATTAATCTAAGTAGTATTACATATTCATGTTCTCTATTATTTAAAATTAAAATAAGTATGAATCGATTTTATTTATGTGATTATTCTTCTATTTACACAGTCCGTAAGGTCTACTCTCTAATAAAAGTGTTATTTAAAGGACACATTTCATAAGCTATATATCATTACTATAAAAATGTCTATTGTTTCACTTAAACAATAAAAATAATGTTTGATTTATTTCATTTGTGGCAGGAGTTTGACAAAATGGTAGACAAAGCACTAAGAGAAGGTATGTTGCCAAAAGTTATTAATTACATTTAGATATCATTGATGTTTTTAAATAAACTGTAAATAATAAATGGCATCCACTTTCATGTTTGGATAATAGATACTGCATTAAATATTTTCTTATACATAGCAAATGAAAAACATGAAAGCATAAACATTCATAGGGAAGAATACATTTATTCTGCAGTTCATCATGTTCCGTAGCTTTTTAAAAGCCTCAGAAGTCCACATATCTTTTTTATTTCTGGCTTCCCCTTCCTTTTCTCTGCTAGGCCTATGTCAGCCTGCACACTGAAACCTCTGCCAGAAAACTGGGCTTCCCCACTTCTCGGGTTTTTGTGGGGGGTTGAAGGCCAAATAACCAGATGCATCTAGTAATCCTTAGTCAAGCAGTTACAGTTCGTATAGCTGTCACCAGAGGGGTGATATTTAAAACACCAGTCATTGACTTTGTCATCTTTTTACCTTTGACCCTCAGGAAAATCTCCAAATTTCTTTGCATGGAATAAAAACACTAAAATCCACTTAGTTCTTGCCAATTACTCAGCCTTGTCTTTGCTCCTTACCCTGCTCTGCCCCTTTGTGCTAGACCTGGCCAAACTAGCCGACTTCCAGTCCCACTGTGTCCTTCCTCACTCCAGTCCTGGCATCTGCTTCATTCCTTTTTCTGGCATACTATTTTTTTATTTGTACTTCAGGTATCAATTTACATATCACCTCCACCAAAAACCCACAATATTGACACAAAACTGGGATGTCCCCTCTGTGTGCTCCAGTAGTGCCCTGTTATATTTTTGTCATGGTCCACATGACTCTGAGTGGAAACTGCCTTTGTTTTCTTTAGTTTATAGTGTAAGATGGTGCAGGGGTGGACGGTGTCAGTTTCATCTTGTAACCCCAGTGCCTGTCACACCACCTTAGCACATAGTGGTGAACACATGAACGAAGGATGAGAAAGCCAGAGAGCTCTGATAGCCACAATACCAATTCGTTCAGTGAGCAACCATGGGCAAATTATTTTATAGTATTCTTGTGTTGTGTCTTATAGTTGTATATAGATGTTTTCATTCTTCTTAACACTTGCTTATTTGTAGTTTAGATAAAGAATAGTATTCTTTTTCTTTCCAGAAGTGGCTGAATCTGCATATGAATGTCATAGAGCTCATCCTGTAAGATCAACTGGTCAGTCAAAATCGTATTATGAACTATTTTTGGAAGAAAAACAAGAATATACAGAGTGTTTGATAAAACAATATATGCCCCGGCTGATTTGACTCAGCAGTTAGAGTGTTGGCCCATGGACCAGAGTTAAATTCACAGTCAAGGGCATATAGTTCAGTTGCATCAATGTGTCTCACTCACATCGATGTCTCTCATATATATGATTTAAAAGAAATAGCAAAATTTTATTTACTGGACTATACAAAAATTTTTTTTTTCCATTAAACACATGACATGAAATCTTTCTTAAAAAATATTTTGGGGTCCCATGTATGATGTAAATTTATATAGTATTTTAAACTGGATTTTTTGGCATCTGACTAAGTTTTAAGCAGATTTTGTAAATGAAAGCCAGCACTATTGAGTTATACATGATCAAACTGCCCAAATACCAGTTGTTTAAATAACACCCAAACAACCAAGTTGCCATTCTTTCCTCATCGAGCAATAAAACTTGCCTAAGCCTTTTCCACTTTTCTATTGATAGATTTATTTTTTATATATTTTTCAGAAAGTCTTAAAAGTAGAGAAAGTCCCAAGTTTTGGTACAAAGAACTCTGTTGCCCTGAACCATCTGAGAGTAAATTGCTGACATTGTGCCAACATCCCTGATTCCTTTAGTGTTTATATCCTACCGGTCAGTACATTCCACTTGCCTACCACACCACCTTCACAGTCAGAAAATTAACACTAATGCATTCTATTATTTCATTGTCATACACTTTTCCATTTTTGCCACTTGTCTATAGAATCTGATAGCAAAAACATCCTGTTCAGATCCATGAATTCCATTTAGCTGTGGTGTGTATTTGTCTCCTTCAGTCTGGAACAGGTCCTTAGTCTTTACTTGACTTTCACGACCTTGAAACTTCTGAGGAATAAGTTCCAGTAATGTTGAATGTCCTTCAATGTGGATTTTTCCGAAGTTTCCTTATGATAAGATTTAGATCATACATTTTTAGCAAGAGCATCACAGACGTGGTCCTGTACTCTTCTAATTGTATCCTGTGATGTGACCTACAATTTGGATTGGTGCCAGTCTTGATGATGTTAATGTTGGTCACTGAAGGTAGTTTCTGCTGGGTTTCTCCTCTATTATGTTTCCTTTTTCACTTTACAATCAATTGCTGTTTTATAGAGAAGATTTGTAGAGACTATGTAAATATCTCTTCCTCATTGAACTTCTGATTTATTCATTTATCAGTATGGATTCATGGTTTATTTTATTCACTGGGTTATAATTTGTTAAAATCATTTTTAAAATTTTATTTTTCTTTTAGAAATAGTCTGTATTGGCAGTTTCAGTCCTATAGAAAAGTTACAAGAATATTACAAAGAATGCCTGAAAGTCACTCCCCAAATGTTAACATTTTACTATACTTGCTTTATCTTTTATCCCTCCTTCTCTATTACCTAGATGAATAGAAATGTAGGTTTGTTATATATAATATATGAACCGTTTTTAAGGTGAAGACATGATGCCTATTTACTCCTAAATACTTTACTGTGCATTTCCTAAGAAAAGGAATTGTCTTATATAACTGTATTATAATTATGAAAATCAGAGAATGAAAATTTGGTGAGTATTAATATAGATTCTTGGATCTTATTCAGATTTTTCCCATTGTCTCAATAATATCCTTTATAGTCAAAGAAAATCCAGGATGATGTGTTGTGTCCAATTGTCTTGTTTCGTTAGTCTCCTTTAATCTGGGACATTTCTTTAGGCTCCTTTGCTTTTCATGACATTTACATTTGAGGGGCATAAGTCAGTTATTTTGTGGACTTTCTCTTAGTTGAGTTTTGTATAAAGTTTCTTCATGTGGCTTTAGGTGGTGCCATTTGGGCTGGAACGTCACCCAGCGCCACTGATTTCTTCCCAGTGCAGCTGATCTGGAGGCACATGCGCGGTTCCCTTACCAGTGATGTTGACTTTGGTCATGTGGTTAGGAAGTGTCTGCCAGGTTCGTCCACAGTAAGATTACTGTTTACCTTTTGTATTTTACAAATATCCTGTGTGGAGGTACTTTGAGTGTCTGTAAATATTTGGTTACTTCTCCCAGTAGATTTAGCATCCATTGATGATTCTTGCTCGTATCAGTTATTATTATGTTGGTGGCCAAATGATAATATTCTTATTCTGTCCTTCCTTCTGCATTGATACATACATACAGTCAAACCAACCAACCAAACAAACAAACAAATGAGGGAGAAGGAGAAGCTTACTTTTTGATGCTTAATTTCATCCAAATGTGGCCAGTGGTAGCCATTTTAAGCTTACTTCATGTCTTTTTGACCTGTCCCCAAGATGTTCCAACCTCATCCTGTAGTTTTCTGCTCTAGCCCTGGAGTCAGCTATTTTTTATTTTTATAAAAGCCCTGATTCTTTTTAGGGGTGAGTGATATTTAGAAAACAAGATTCTGGCAGTAGTTGTGGTAGGTGCACATATTGCTATTGGGGTTGTCATCGCTCACAGGCACCCCCAGTGAGCTGCAGGGAATTATATGTATATACATAAATATACATGCACACATACATTAATTTGTAGTTCTGTATCAAAATGTATTAAAAATACAGAGTTCTTGCTAATACTTCCATTTCAATCTGATCCCACATGGTTCATTCTAGTTTTTTCCTTTCAATTTTTAGCTCCATTTCTGACAGTAAGTGGGCTCCCATCATCAGTATTTTTAGTTATTGGTTCAGTCTTTCTGTTCGTAACTAGTCTTGTTGTCTCTGCCCCTATGTACATGTCCTCCTCACTCCCACTTGGATTCCAACATTCCCTTTGGGTTGTTTCTAACTGCTGTCCCTTCCAAGTGTATGTCCTCTTCACCCCATCTTTTCTCAGACACCCTGTTCCAGGCCCCCTCTTCTGCAGATGATTTACCTGCATCAGACACTGACAGTGAAGGTGCCTATCTTTCTGCCCCTGCATGAATGCCTCCTGACTTTGTTCAGTCTTTGATAGCTCATCCTATGTCATTCACCTCTGACTTGAGCTCTAACACTGTGGAGGGTGGCCCTCCCAGACATATACTTTCCTCATTTCATTCAGGTTCCAACATCTTACTCTGGCCCACCACACCTCCCTGTTTTTGTCCTCATGCCTTTGAACCAAAAAGGTTTAGGAAGAGAGAGAGGAAAGCAGGAAAGTGAGGAAAGCAGGAAAGTGTTCTAAAACTGTTTTATTCTCAACTCATCAAGCTCCATGGTTACATGGCAAAGATTTTGATTGGAATTGCATTGAATCTATAAAGAAATAAATTTAGCTCTGCAGAATCTGTACTTTCTGATTTTATCAGAAATGAATGCCATAATAATATTAGCTTATGGAATTCCAGGTTTTGGTGACTTGGCAGCATGCTCTGTTTCTGTTCTAAGCCATGTCCTATCATTTTTTTAAATTAATTTATTTTTGTTACAGATGTTTCTCCTTTTTCCCCCATTGACACCCTCCTCCCCCTCCCTACCTGCTCCGTCCCCAGTTTTGTTGTCCATGTCCATTGGTTATGAGCACATTGGTACAAGTTCTGTGGTTCATCGCTCCTCTCCCCCACCCCCTCTTCTGGCAATTGTCAGTCTGTACCCCACTTCCACGTCTCTGGGACTACCCTGTTCCTCAGACTGTTATGTTCATTATATTCCACAAATAAGTGAGATCATATGATATTTGTCCATCTCTGCTTGGCTTGTTTCGCTTAGAATAATAGTTTCCAGGTCCTCCTATGTCATCTCAAAGGATAAGAAATCTTTCTTTCTTACAGCTGCATAGTACTCCACTGTGTATATGTACCACAGCTTTTTTATCCATTTGTTTACTGATGGACACTTGGGCTGTTTCCAGATCTTAGCTATTGTAAATAGTACTGCTATGAACATGGGGGTACATATATTCTTTCTGATTGGTGTTTCAGGCTTCTTAGGGTATATTCCTAGAAGTGGGATCACTGGGTCAAATGGTATTTCAATTTTTAATTTTTTGAGGTAACACCATAGTGTTTTCCATAGAGGCTGCACCAGTCTGCATTCGCACCAGCAGTGTACTAGAGTCCCCTTTTCTCCACACCCTCGCCAACACTTGTTGTTTGATGCTTTGTTGATGGCGGCTATTCTGACAGGTGTGAGGTGATACCTCATTGTTTTAATTTACATTTCTCTGATGATTAGTGATGTTAAGCATTTTTTCATATGTCTCTTGGCCATTTGTATGTCCTGTTTGGAGAGGTGTCTATTTAGTTCCTCTGCCCATTTTTTAATTGGGTTCTTTGTCTTCCTTTTGTTGAGTTGTATGAGCACTCTATATATTTTGGAAATTAATCCCTTATCTGATATATCATTGGCAATTATGCTCTCCCATACAGTGGGTTGCCTTTCCACTTTGATGGTTGTTTCTTTTGCTGTGCAGAAGCTTTTGAGTTTGATGTACTCCCATGTGTTAATTTTTTCCTTTGTTTCTCTTACCTTAGGCATTGTATCACTGAAAATTCTGCTGCATGTGATGTCTGAAATTTTGTTGCCTACATTTTCTTCTAGGATTTTTATGGATTCATGAGTCACATTTAAGTCTTTTATCCATTTTGAGTTTATTCTGGTGTATGGTGTAAGATGATGGTCTAGCTTCATTTTTTTGCATGTAGCTGTCCAATTTTCCCAACACCATTTATTAAAGAGGCTGTCTTTACTTCATTGTATGCTCTTGCCACCTTTGTCCAATATAAATTGAGCATAATGTTTTGGGTCAATTTCTGGGTTCTCTGTTCTATTCCATTGATCTATGTGCCTGTTCTTGTGCCAGGACCAGGCTGTTTTGATTACAGTAGCTTTGTAGTATAACCTGATGTCCAGTGTTGTGATCCCTCCTACTTTGTCCTTCTTTTTCAAGATTGCTGTAGCTATTTGGGGTCTTTTTTGGTTCCATATGAACTTCTGAAGCATTTGTTCTAGTTCTGTGAAATATGTCGTTGGTATTTTGACGGGGATTGCATTAAATCTATAGATTGCTTTGGGTAGTATGGACATTTTAATGATGTTAATTCTTCCAAACCATGAACAAAGTATGTGCTTCCACTTTTTTATGTCTTCCTCTATTTCTTTTTTCAATGTCCTGTAATTTTCTGCAAATAGGTCCTTTACTTCTTTGGTTAAGTTTATTCCTAGGTATCTTAATTTGTTTGCTGCGATGGTAAATGGGATTGTTTTTTTAGTTTCTTTCTGTGAGTTCATCATTCGTGTATAAGAATGCCATCGATTTCTTGACATTAATTTTGTATCCTGCTTATTTGCCAAATTCATTTATTAAATCTAGTAGATTTTTGATGGAGTCTTTAGGGTTTTCTATGTATAATATCATGTCATTTGCGAATAATGACAGTTTCACTTCCTCCTTTCCAATTTGGATCCCTTTTATTTTTTCTTCATGTCTGATTGCTGTGGCTAAGACTTCCAGTACTATGTTAAATAAGAGTGGCGAAAGTGGGCATCCTTGTCTTGTTCCTGTTCTTAAGGGAAATGCTTTTAGTTTTTGTCCTTTGAGTATGATGTTGACTGTAGGTCTTTCATATATGGCCTTTATAATGTTGAGATATGATACCTCTATTCCCAAATTGCTGAGCGTTTTTTATCAGAAATTGGTGCTGGATTTTGTCAAATGCTTTTTCAGCATGTATTGATATGATCATATGGTTTTTATCTTTCATTTTGTTTATGTGATGTATCACATTTATTGATTTGGGAATATTGTATCAGCCTTGCATCCCTGGGATGAATCCCACTTGGTCATGGTGAGTAATTTTTTTGATGTACTGCTGGTTCCGATTTGCTAGTATTTTGTTAAGAATTTTGGCATGTATATTCATCAGAGATATTGGCATGTAATTTTCTTTCTTTGTAGTGTCTTTTTCTGGTTTTGGAATTAGAATTATGCTGGTTTCATAAAACGAGTTTGGAAGTCTTCCTTCTTCTTGAATTTTTTGGAATAGTTTGAGGAGAATAGGTGTTAGTTCTCCTTTGAATGTTCAGTAAAACTCCCCCGTGAAGCTGTCCATGCCTGGGCTTTTGTTTGCTGGGAGAGTCTTGATTACAGTTTCAATTTCTTTCGTTGTTGTTGGCCTGTTCAAGTTTTCTATCTCTTTCAGGTTCAGTTTTGGGAGACTATGTGTTTCTACAAATTTGTCCATTTCACTTAGATTGTTGAATTTATTGCCATATAAATGTTCATAGTATTTGTTAACGACCTTTTGTATTTCTGTGGTGTCAGTTGTTGCTTCTCCTCTTTCATTTCTGATTTTGTGTATTTGGGTTCTCTCTCTTTGTTTCTTGGTGAGTCTAGCTAAGAGTCCATCAATCTTGTTTATCTTTTCAAAAAACCAGCTCTTTGTTTCATTGATCCTTTGAATTATTTTTTTGGTCTCCATGTCATTTATTTCTGCTCTGATCTTTACTATTTCCTTCCTTCTAATTGCTCTGGGGTTTTGTTTTTGTTTGCTTTCTAGTTCTTTAAGTTGTGAGGTTAGATACTCTATTAGAAATTTTTCTTGTTTCTTGAGGTGGGCCTATAGTGCTATGAACGTTCCTCTCAGAACTGCTTTCGCTGCATCCCATAGATTTTGTGTTGTTGTGTGTTCATTCTCATTAGTTTCCAGGAAGTTTTTAATTTCTTCCTTGATCTCCATGATAGCCCATTCATTGTTCAATAACATGCTATTTAGCCTCCATGTGTTCAAATGTCTTTGCTTGTTCTTGTTGTAATTGATTTCTAGTTTCATGCTATTGTGATCTGAGAAGATGCTTGATATGATTTCAATCTTCTTGAACTTGTAGAGACTTAGTTTGTGTCCTAACATGTGGTCTATCTTTGAGAATGTCCCATGTGCACTTGAGAAGAATGTGAATTCTGCAGTTTTGTGGTGTAATTCCCTGTATATATCTATTAAATCCATTTGATCTAGTGCTTCATTTAGAATTTCTGTTTCCTTGTTAATTTTTTGTCTAAATGGTCTATCCAGTGGTGTCAGTGGGCTGTTGAAGTCTCTTGCTGTAATTGTATTGCTGTCGATTTCTTCTTTCAAGTCCTCCAGAAGATTTTTATTATATTTTGGTCCTCCTATATTGGGTGCATATATGTTTACCAAGGTTATATCTTCCTGTTGCATAGACCCTTTCAATATTATGTAGTGACCTTCTTTGTCTCTAGTTATGGTCTTCAATTTGAAATGTAATATATCAGATATGAGTATTGCTACCTCAGCTTTTTTTTCCTTTCCTTTTGCTTGGAAGATTTTTTTCCATCCCTTTACTTTCAACCTATGTGAGTCTTTTGTTGTGAGGTGGGTCTCTTGTAAACAACATATATATGAATCATGCTTTCTTATTCAGTCAGCTACTCTGTGTCTTTTTATCAGAGCATTCAGTCCATTTACATTTAAGGTGATTATTGATATGTACTTATTTATTGCTATTTTTGTTCAGTGTGGTTATATTTTTCTTTCTATTTTATCTACTAATTACAGCAGTCCTTTTAACATTTCTTGCAGTGCTGGTTTGGTGCTAATATATTCCCTTAGCCTTTTTTTGTCTGGGAAGCTCTTTTTTTGACCTTCTATTTTGAATGATAGCCTTGCTGGATAGAGTAATCTTGGATTCAGATCCTTGTTTTTCATGACCTTGATTACTTCATGCCATTCCCTTATGCCCTATAGTGTTTCTGTTGAGAAGTCAGCTGATAGCCTTATGGGGGTTCCTTTGTAGGTAACCTGTTGCTTATCTCTTGCTGCCTTTAGGATTCTCTCTTTGTCTTTATTTTTTGGCATTTTAATTACTATGTATCTTGGTGTGAGCCTGTTTGGGTTCTTCTTACTTGGGGCTCTCTGTGCTTCTTGAACTTGAATGCCTTCTTCCTTCACCAGGTTAGGAAAATTTTCTGTCACTATTTCTTCAAATATATTCTCTAACCCTTGCTCATTTTCTTCTTCTTCGGGACTCCTATGATGTGAATGTTATTACGTTTCCAGTTGTCCCACAGATCTCTTAAGCTATCTTCCTGTTTTTTAATTGTTTTTTCCTTTTGGTTTTCTGATTGATTGATTTTTTTCTACTCTGTCTTCTAATTCACTTATCCGGTCCTCCAGTTCCTCTACTCTGCTGGTCAGTCCTTCCAATGTGTTCTTTATTTCTGCTATGTCATTCTTCATTTCCACTTGATTGGTTTTCAGTGTTTCTATATCTTTACTCATGGTGTTGATGTCCTTACTCATGCTGTTTAGTTTCCTCAAGGTCATGGCTCTGAACTCTACCTCTGATAATTTGCTTAACTGTATTTCATTTATCTCATCTTCGGTAGAGTTCTCTTGTTCTTTCATTGGTGATTTGTTTCACCATTTTTGCTATCTCAGTGGGTTTTGGAGCCTGCCAAATTTTCCCTGTGGGTGTTGGTGTTCTGCTATTTGTGGCTCCCTCTACTGGGTTTGGATGAGCGTGGAGGGCCCTCCTTAAACACCACTGTCAAGTCTCACTTTCCTGGGTAGATTCACAAGCTCAGGAAAGGTTCAGTTATGCTCTAGTTTTTTGCCTGGAGGCTATTAGCCTCAGTTACTTGAAAAGACTTAGGATATCAGTTGAATGAGAAACTCCCTCAGGTGTTTATAGTGTAAGAGGATTTCTTGAGGGTGGGGCCGATGCTGGTTGTTAATGAGTCTCAATTTGCATTTCTTTGCCTCACCTGGGAATCTCTGAGAGAGGGGCTGCTACAGCTCCAGGAAGGAGCAAGCTTGGCTGCCGTTCTGTGTAACCGGGAAGGAGCAAGCTGGCCACAGTCCTTTGTGGCCATGGCTCAGCACAAACTCTGAGTGCTCTCCAAATCCCAGGTGTCCCCACAGAGTTCCAGTCCAGTCTGCCCTTCCTCTGCTGGAGCCTCAGGTGAGTGGCTGTAGCTATTTAGTGCTCTGTCCCGGACCTCCTTGCTGTGGAGCAGCTTGGGATCTTAACCCTGAGGGCAGGTTCGCCGCTCACAGCTAAGGCTGCTGCTGTCTGTGGGCTCCCAGCCCGCCACCCTCACGTGCCTCCGCTGATCCCACCAGGGTCATTCAGTGTCCCTGGTTGTATGGTCCTCTCCCGTTGCTTTTCTGTTGCTTTTTCCTGATGATTTGTGTTTATTTTAGTTGTAATTCCCGTTTGGTCCTGGGAGATCGTCTGTGTAGCTTCCATTCACTCCACCACCATTTTCCCAATCCCATGTCCTATCATTAATACACAGATAATATCCCTGGCTACTTGCAGCGTCTTGTCAATTTTACCCTTATTTCAGCAATTCTTATTTCCAAATGTATTATTTTTACACTTTCGCCTTTTCATATTGTCTATATTATCCCATGTCAAGTTTTAAATTTTAACTGTATAATAAATGGTTTTTGGTATCTTGTATACAAGTTCAGTTTAGACTTTTTTTTTATTTTTTTACCTCAATACAGAACACTCTAAATGAACCTCAAAGCAGTTTTCATGAATGTCAGCATTAGAAAACAGACACTTTTCTCACTACTTTAAAAGTCTAGGTAAAGTAATTTGCACTTTGGGGTAAAGCTGTACTTACGTAGGTATTTCAAATAAAAAGATTTGCATATCCAAGTCTCTCTCTCTCAACCTTTGGAATCTAAATTAAATCTCTCAGCTAAGTGTGAAAATTGTGCATTTCAGGAAATGACCTTGGTAACAGATTCAGGGAGAGGGGAAGCAGACAGAGCTAGTGAACTGCCCTTCCTTCCTCCCTCCCTCCCTCCCTCCCCCCCCCTCCCTCCCTCCCTCCCTCCCTCCCTCCCTCCCTCCCTCCCTTCCTTCCTTCCTTCCTTCCTTCCTTCCTTCCTTCCTTCCTTCCTTCCTTCCTTCCTTCCTTCATGTTTAGTAAGGACCTACTTTAAGCCATGCACAGTTGGGAATAAACACTGCATGATAGTGGCACATATGTGATTAATTTACTATTCTAAGAGTGTCATTTAGCTTGTGGGATAGTTCAGAGGTTACATACTTCGACACCCACTCTGTCAAAAACTGAATTTGTGTAAAAGAACATAAAAAATTAATCTGCTTACTGTGAATGTTTTCTCGCAACATATTCTCTATTGATAAGTCATTTGACCATAATATATTTTATTTCCAGGTTTGTTTTATTAATACATTAATGCTCTCTTAATTTTGGGGGGGGGGCGGGTTTTTTTGTTTTTTTGTTTTTTTTTGTAAATGTGATACCATTTCATTTTAAGAAAATTATTGTCAATTTGAAACAGATACCAGAGAGGTGTTATTGGACAGCCCCCTGAGTGGGGAGAGGGTTGTCCTCAACCTAGATCCTTGTCTTCTCCTATAAAATAATTTAAATGAGAAAACTCCAGATGACTGCCTTGTGATTAAACCAACTTATTAAAGCAATGAGAGCCAGCAAATTTTATTAACGAAGCAAGCAAATCTACACATCTGGTTTATGAAGTACAGACGGGCTCTCAGCTAATCTGAAGAGCAAGTTGGGTGGGAATCTGAGGTGTTATACACTCCTGTCTATAGGTTTCAAAATTCCTCTGCTAAATATTTTGGTACAGCTTAATTTTCAAGGTCCCTTTTTACTTTGTTGTGGCCTTTCCAGAATTCATGAGAAGCATCTGTCAATTTTATCTTGTCAAGTGTTGAGACTGCTGGCTTTTCTACTTAGGGAGAAAAAAAATAACTGCCCTTTTTTTTCCTTTCCTCTTCCCTAAAATCAGCTAATTTCCTTGTTTAGTTACTAAACTTTAGTGGGTAAAAAATACTCCCCCATTCTCTCCTGCATTCTTTCTTTAGGGAAGCTTTTAACGATTTGCTCTCAAGTGTCCTTGGCTGGGAAGATAATGGCTTATTTGCAGGCCAGCTGCAGATTGCTCACACTGTTTGGCCTTGCTGTAACTTTCCTGTCTGTTTTCCTCTTCCTCCTGCCCTGTAACAATTCCCCCATCCCTCTCTTGATAAGAAAAACACTATTTTTAAATCAGAGAAGAAAACACAAGTATTATTATTTACTATCCTTCAAAAAAAATCATAACTAGTGTATATAAAATTTTGTCTCTTTCAAATTTAGCTTACCTTTGTTTTGGTAACCAAAGATAAATTGAAACTGTTTAATTCCAAAATAAATTTCATTTTTATTTTTAAACTTATCTTTATTGTTGAATGTATTACAGATATCCCTCCTGCCTTCTGCTACACTATTGTCTGTGTCCATTGGTTATGCATATATGCATAAAAGTTATCTGGTTTCTCTCTTCCTGCCCCACCTCCCCCCTTCCCTTTGAGGTTCATCAGTCTAACACCAATTTGTACTTCTTAATCCTTCACCTTTTTCATCCATTCCCCCCAACCCCCCACCCATCTGGCAACCAACAAAAAGTTCTCTGTATCTATGAGTCTGTTTCTGTTTTGCTTGTAGATTCAATTGTTGATAGACATGTATTTATTGTCATTTTATTGTTCATATTTTTTATCTTCTCCTCCTTCAAGAGGACCCTTCAACATTTCATATAATACTGGTTTGGTGGTAATGAACTCCTTTAGCTTTTTCTAGTCTGGGAAACTTTTTATATGTCCATCAATTCTAAATGATAGCTTTGCAGGATAGAGTAATCTTAGTTGTAGGTTCTTGTTTTTCATCACTTTGACTATTTCTTGCCACTCTCTTCTGGCCTGCAAAGTTTCTTTTGAGAAATCAGCTGATAGTCTTATGGGAGCTCCATTGTAGGTAACTAACTGCTCTTCTCTTGCTGCTTTTAAGATTCTCTCTTTGTCTTGAACCTTTGGCATTTTGATGATGATGTCTCTTGGTGTGGGCCTCTTGGGGTTCATCTTGTTTGGGACTCTCTGTACTTCCTGGATTTGTATGTCTTTTTCCTTCACCAAGTTAGGGAAGTTTTCTGTCATCAGTTTTTCAAATAGGTTTTCAATTTCTTGTTCCCTCTTTTCTCCTTCTGGCACCCCTATGATGGGAATGTTGGTACACTTGAAGTTGTCCCAGAGGCTCCTTACACTATCCTCATTTTCTTGGATTCTTTATTCTTTTTGCTGTTCCGATTGGGTGTTTTTTTGCTTCCTTATATTCCAAATTGATGTTTGTTTCTTGGCTTTGCCTACTCAACTACTGATTCCCTGTAAATTATTTTTTATTTCAGTTAGTGCATCCTTCATTTCTGACTTGTCCTTTTTTTATGCTCTTGAGGTCCTCACTAAGTTCCTTGTAGTTCTCACGAAGTTCCTTGAAATTCTCAATAAGTTCATTGAGTATCCTTATAACCACTGTTTTGAACTCTGCATCTGTTAGACTGCTTATCTCCATTTTGTTTAGTTCTTTTCCTGGAGTTTTGTTCTGTTCTTTCATTTGGGATGTGTTTCTTTGTCTCCTCATTTTTACCGCCTCCCTGTGTTTGTTTGTATGTATTAGGTAGAGTTGCTATGTCTCCTAGGCTTGCTAGGGTGGCTCATTGTAGTAGGTGTCCTGTAGGGTGCAGTGGCACAGCCTCCCTGGTCACCCCAGCTGGGCCATCAAGGTGCACCCCTCCATTGGACTGTACACCCTTCTGTTGTAATTGAGTTTTGATTGCTGTAGGCACATCAATGGGAGGGATTTACTCAGGCTGATCAGCTGCAAGGACTGGCTGCCTCCCCCATGCTGGAGCTCAGAAGGAGCGAGTCTGAGTAAGTCCGTGTGCAGGCACTTTAAGAGGAGCTGCCTGGGGCTCCAGAAGCCTCAGCCTCCCTCAGCCTCAGTTTCCACTGGTTTTATAGCCATAAGTGATGGGGATTCTCTTCCTGGCACTGGAACCCTGAGCTGGGCACCTGGTGTGGGATGGGGTCCCCTTACTCCTCAGGGAGGACCTTCCCAGCCGAGATGTCCTCCTGATTTTTATCTGCCACACGTGGGTGTGGGACAAGCCCGTCCACCTCCGCCCCTTCTGCCAGTGTCGATGTGTCTTCTTTAATTTTGTAGTTTTAGGACTTTCTTTCAGCTCGATGTCAGGTGGTTCTGAATGATGGTTGTTCTATAGTTTAGTTGTAATTTTGATGTGGTTGTGGGAGGAAGCGATACTGCATTTACCTATGCTGCCATCTTGACTGGAAGTTCCCAAAATAATTTTTAAATTGGGAACTGCTTTTATTCCATAAAACATAACTCAGTCCAAGGCAGCTAAGGGATTAATGTAACTGTACTTATTATCACATACTCATTTTATGAAATTAATATTTTTAAATATGTTTCTGTCATTACTGCATGAATGTTTCTAAGAAAAAAGTAGGAAATTTTCTATTCATTTTGCCAATAATCAAAACAATTAAAATTGGGTTTCTCATGTGGGTACAATTATTTTAATTGCTAGATTAATATTCAACAATTGACCATATTTTTTTCTATAAGGTAATGTTAAATTTCTTTTTAGTCATTTTACAAAATTAATTCTTTCCTCCAAATACTCACAAAAAACATTACAGTCGGCCCTCGTTTATCGCGGTGAATCAGTTCCAGACTCTACCGCAATCAATGAATTTCCGTGAAGTAGGATTCTTTATTTATATACAGTCGTCCGTCGTCACCTCGTGCTCCCACTTTCCCGGCTTCACTCTATCACGGTTTTTAGAAGCTGCGAAAGTTGAAGCGCAAAGTGGCAAGGGGCGACTGTATTTCTGATGTTTAATTCTTAACAGATAGCTACTCTGTTGAAAATCTTCTCTATTCAATCTTCAGAAAAATCTAATTTTTTTTTTTCCCCCGGCAATGATCCTTATTTCAGTGTATGTTATCATGCACTATCTCTAACAGTTCTTTTCAAACATTTACCATTGTTGCCCTGGCAGGTTTGGCTCAGTGGTTAGAGTGTCGGCCCGCAGACCAGAGAGTCCCGGGTTCAGTTCCCGCTAAAGGCATGTACCTCAGTTGCGGTTCCTCCCTGGCTGGTTGGGGTCGTATGGGTGGCAACCAGTCGATGTGTCTCTCTCACATAGATGTTTCTCTCTCTCTTCCTCCCTTTCTCCCTCCAGCTCTATCTGAAGATAAATGCAAAAAAATGCCCTTGGGTAAGGATAAATAAATAAATAAAATTTACCATTGTTTTTGTAGTTTAAAAAATAAACTCAAATGAATGTATTTGTTTGCATGGGGAAAAATATTGATTCAGTTGTGAGCATGTCCCCAGACACTGCACTGGAGAGTTTGAGGGAGTCTAGAGAAGCACTGCCTTTCAGTGGGTCCCTGGGATGAGTGTTGCATGTGCCCCTGAATCTCAGTGGCCTCTGCTCATCTGGAAGGGCCGACAAAGTTGTGTTCAGGTCTCCTGGGCCAAAAAAACGACAACTGTAGAGTCTTAGCACTGAGGTCTGTGGTTGATCTAGACTGAGCTGAGTTAGCACTTTATAGAACTGTGGACAGCATTCTGAATCAGCACTTTTTATTCAATTCTCCCACTTGTTCCACTGTGAATGTTCATGCCACTGCACTGTACCCTTAAAAGGGGTTAGAATGGGTGCACTTTTAATGTATGTCTTGAATATGCTCTGACATTCACTTATTTTATCTTGACAGTATAAAACGTGGAAATGGACATAAAAGTACAATGAGCAAGTGTAACTTAATTAGTTAAACTTAAGTCAAGATGTTAGCAGCGAGATGATGAGACCTTGATTCTTGTCTTCTTGAAGGAAAGATTTCAACCAAGAGACAAAGTGTAACACCCTGGCCGGTTTGGCTCAGTGGTAGATCAGTGGCCCTCAGACCAAAGAGTCTCGGGTTTGATTCTAGTCAAGGGCACGTACCTTGGTTGTGGTTCATCCCTGGCCCTGGTCAGGGTCATGCAGGAGGCAACCAGTTGATGTGTCTCTCTCACATTGATGTTTCTCTCTCCCTCTCTATCTGAAGATAAATAGATCATGGTTATGGGCCAAGACACAGACAACAGTATGGTGATTACCAAAGGGAAAGGTGGGTGGGGGAGCCAAGACATTCCTCCAGGTAATACAGACCCTGAAACCTGTGCACACCGCTCATAGGGCACCTCTTCTCAAAAGCTCAGCAGGAAAGTTATCGCTTGTAATGATTTTAAAAATTTTAAACATTTTCTATTTTTACAATTTTAGATTTAATTTTTTAATTTCAAAATATTTTATATTCAAAAAGTTGTTTTTTAATTTTTTCATTTGAACATTTCACTTATTGATTTATTTTATAATACTTTTTGTTGAATATATTGGGGTGATGTTGGTTAATGAAATTATATAGGTTTCAGGGGTACAATTTTATAATACATCATCTATATATTGTATTGTGTTCACCACCCCAGGTCGTCTCCTTCCATCACCATATATCCCCCTTTTACCCTCTCCTACCTCCCCCACTCACCTTTCCCTTTGGTAATCACCATGCTGTTGTCTGTGTCTATGATTTTTTTTTTTATCTTTACCTGAGGATAGGATATGTTTGCTGATTTTAGAGAAAGAGGAAGGGAGAGAGAGAGAAAGAAACATCAATTGGTTGCCTCCCAAACATGCCCCAACTGGGGATCAAACTCTAAACCTAGGAATGTGCCCTGACTGGAAATTGAATGCACAGACTTTTTGGTGTAGGGGACATGCTTCAATCAACTGAGCCACCCAGCCAGGGCTGTGTCTAAGAGATTTGTTTTTCCTCTTAAATCCTTCACCTTTTTCACCCAGCATGGAAACACCCTCCCCTCTGACAGCTGTCAGCCTGCTATTTATGCGTCTGTTTCTGTTTTGTTTGTTAATTTTGTTTATTAGATTCCACATGAGTGAAATCAAATTTGTATTTGTCTTTCTCTGACTCGCTTATTTTACTTAGTATACAGTTGTCCCTTGCCACTTCACCTTTCGACTTTCGCGGCTTCACTCTATCGCGGTTTTTTCAAATACTATACTGTACTGTACTATACTACACTATATACTCTACTCTACTCTTCTCTACTCTACTCTACTCTACTACAGTACACTATATACTATACTATACTATACTACACTGTATACTATACTACATTACACTATACTATACTATACTACACTATATACTATACTATACTATACTACACTACACTACACTATATTCTATACTACACTACACTACACTATATACTATACTACACTACACTATACTATACTATACTATACTATACTACACTATATACTATACTATACTATACTATACTACACTACACTATATACTATATTATACTATACTGTACTATACTACACTACACTATACTATACTATACTATACTATACTATACTATACTATACTATACTATACTATACTATACTTGAAAAAGCCGCGATAGAGTGAAGCCGGGAAAGTCGAAGCCCGAGGTGACAAGAGAGGACTGTATAAATAAAGAATCCTACTTTGCGGAAATTCTTTGATCGCGGTAGAGTCTGGAACTGATTCACTGGGATAAACGAGGGCTGACTGTAATACTCTCCAGGTCCATCCTCATTGTCGTAAAGGGTAAGATTTCCTTCTTTTTTATGGCCTAGTAGTATTCCATTGTGTAAATGTTCCACAGCTCATCTACAGATAGGCACTTGGGCTGCTTCCAGATCTTGGCTATTGTAGATAATACATGAATGAATACAGGGGTGCATATATTCTTTCGAATTAGCATTTCAGGTTTCTTCAGATATATTCCCAGAAGTTGAATCATTGGGTCATGAGGCAGTTCCATTTTTAATTTTTTGACCTAACTCCATACTGTTTTCCATAGTGGCTGTACCAATCTGCATTCCTACTAACAGTGTATGAGGATTTCCTTTTTTCCACATCCTCACCAACTTTGTTGATTTATTGATGATAGCCATTCTGACAGGTGTGAGGCCATTAAATTTTTTTAAAGAAATTTTCTTTCTTTTAAGAGAAAGATCAGTTGCTCATTTTCCCCATCAAGTGAGGACGATTTTTTTCAACTTTACTAAAATATTATTGATATATAATATATGTAAATTTAAAGTATACGATGTGATGATTTGATACATATATATTGCAAAATGATTACCACCATAAAGGCAGCTAATACCTCCATCCCCTCACATATTATTATATTATATTATATTATATTATATTATATTATATTATATTATATTATATTATATTATTATATTGTGTGTGTGTGGTGATAACTTTTAAGATCTACTCTACGAACAACTTTCAAGTATATAATACAGTATTGTTAGCCATAATTACCATGCTGTAAATTAGATCCCCCAAATTTGCTCATCTTATAGCTGAAAGTTTGAACCATTTTATCTCTCCATTTCCCCCACCCTGAGCCCCTGGCAACCACCATTCTACTCTCTATTTCTATGAGTTTGGCTTTTTTAGCTTCTATGTATAAGTGAAATCATACAGTATTTGTCTTTCTGTTTGACTTATTTCGGTTAATGTAATACCCTTAAGGTCCATCCATATTGTCACAGAAGGCTCGATTTCCTTTATATGGCTGAATAATATTCCACTATATACATAAATAAAATCCCACATGAAGACAATGTAAATAACCTGACTCCCTAAGACCTTCAGACAGTAACTTGGAATCAAACAAATCTGTTTAGCTCACTACCATATACCTGGTGCCTGGCACATAGTAGTTCCTCAGTAAATATTGGTTAATGGAAATGATGGTGAGTGTGAGAGCACCATCCAAGCCATATGCCCAGAAAAGTAAAAATAGAAATCAATTCAGAATGGAAAAGGGAGATTGTCCTAGAAAGTTGCTCTTGTCTGGTGATCCCACAACCTGAGCTCCAGCCAGGATGGCATCTCAGGGAAGTACAGGTATGTGTGATGTGTACATTTCTCACAGCTTTGGTTTGTCTTACTGTGACATCGGACACTGTCATAGATTATTGCATTGATCATGTGGATTTTAGAGCATTTAAATCTTTTATACTAAGCAGGTGAATTTTTCCATTTGGAAAGAGCTATTTATTTAAATAATACTATTGTGTTGTGAGCTTGTTGTTTAAAAAAAATTTGGAGTGGGAGAGCTAAATTAAACTTCTTCCAAATCTGTGAATTGTAGATTATATTTTAACTACTAAAAATCTTTTATTTGGTTCATTGTGCCATAGGAAAGTAAAAAGGTAAAATCTTTTTAGTCTAGCTAATAAGTATAGAATTTTGTAGTTCTTGATTTTCATGTTTTCTGGTTCAAAATACATCTATAGTATCAAAAATATTATTTATTTATTTACTTATGTATTTATTTATTTACTTTTGTTCCAGATGTTTCTCCTTTCCCCCCCATTGACACCCTCCTCCCAATCCCGCCCGTCCCCCCAGCATTATTGTCTATGTCCCTGTTTATGCATACATGTGTTTGAGTTCTGTGGTTTATCTCTTCCCTTCCCCCCGATTCACCTCTTCCAACATTTGTCAGTCTGCACCCTACTTCCATGTCTCTGGGTCTATTTTGTTTCTCAGATTGTTTTGTTCATTATATTCCACAAATAAGTGAGATCATGTGATATTTGTCTTTCTCTGGCTTGTTTTGCTTAGGATAATACTCTCCAGGTCGTCTCAAAGGATAAAAGATCTTTCTTACAGCTGCATAGTGTTCCATTGTGTATATGTACCACAGCTTTTTAGCCACTCATCTATTGATGGACAGTTGGGCTGTTTCCAGATCTTAGCAATTGTAAATAGTGCTACTATGAACATAGGGGTACATATATTCTTTCTGATTGGTGTTTGAGGCTTCTTAGGATATATTCCTAGAAGTGGGATCACTGGGTCAAATGGCACTTCAATTTTTAATTTTTTGAGGTAACACCATAGTGTTTTCCACAGTGGCTGCACCAGTCTGCATTCCCACCAGCAGTGTACTAGAGTCCCCCTTTCTCCACACCCTCACCAGCACTTGTTGTTTGATGATTTGTTGATGGTGGCCATTCTGACAGGTGTGAAGTGATACCTCATAGTTGTTTTAATTTGCATCTCTCTGATGATTAGTGATGTTGAGCATTTAGTCATATGTCTCTTGGCCATTTGTATGTCCTGTTTGGAGAGGTGTCTATTTGGTTTCTGCCCATTTTTGATTGGGTTCTTTGTCTTCCTTTTGTTGAGTTGTATGAGTACTCTATATATTTTGGAAGTTAATCCCTTATCTGATGCATCATTGGCAATTATGCTCTCCCATATGGTGGGTTCCCTTTCCATTTTGATGATTGTTTCTTTTGCTGTGCAGAAGCTTTTGAGTTTGATGTAGTCCCATGTGTTCATTTTTTCCTTTGTTTCTCTTGTCTTAGGTGTTGTATCAGTGAAAATTCTGCTGCGTATGATGTCTGAAATTTTGTTGCCTACATTTTCTGCTAGAATTTTTATGGATTCACGAGTTACATTTAAGTCTTTTATCCACTTTGAGTTTATTTTTGTGTATGGTATAAGTTGGTGGTCTAGCTTCATTTTTTTGAAAGTAGCTGTACAATTTTTCCAGCACCATTTGTTGAAGAGACTGTCTTGACTTCATTGTATGCTCTTGCCACCTTTGTCAAGTATTAATTGAGCATAATGTTTTGGGTCAATTTCTGAATTCTCTGTTCTATTCCATTCATCTGTAAGCCTGTTCCTGTGCCAGAACCAGGCTGTTGATTACAGTAGCTTTGTAGTATAACCTGATATCCGGTATTGTGATCCCACCTACTTTGTCCTTCTTTTTCAAGATTGCTGTAGCTATTCGGGGTCTCTTTTGATTCCATATGAACTTTTGAAGTATTTGTTTTAGTTCTGTGAAATATGTTGTTGTTATTTTGATGGGGATTGCATTGAATCTATAGATTGCTTTGGGTAGTATGGACATTTTGATGATGTTAATTCTTCCAATCCATGAACAAGGTATGTGCTTCCACTGTTTTATATCTTCCTCTATTTCTTTTTCCAATGCCCTGTAGTTTTCTGAAAATACATCCTTTACTTCTTAGGTTAAGTTTATTCCTAGGTATATTAATTTTTTTGCCGTGATGGTAAAAGGGATTGTTTTTTTCAGTTTCTCTTTCTGTGAGTTCATCAATGGTGTATAAGAATGATGTTGATTTCTTGACATTAATTCTGTATCCTGGTACTTTGCCAAATTCATTTATTAAGTCTAGTAGATTTTTTTTTTTTTTGACATAAGTACTAACTGATCTATATTTTATTTTATTTATTATTTTTTTTTTATTAATTTACTTATGTTACAGATGATTCTCCTTTTTTCCCCCCTTGACACCCCCCTCCCCCTCCCTCCCTGTCCCGTCCCCGTTTTGTTGTCCATGACCATTGGTTATGAGTACATGCGTACAAGTTCTGTGTTCATCGCTCCCCTCCCCCGCCCCCTCTTCTGGCAGATGTCAGCCTGTACCCCACTTCCACGTCTCCGGGACTACCCTGCTCCTCACACTGTTATGTTCATTATACTCCAGAAAGTAAGTCTAGTAGATTTTTGATGGAGTCTTTAGGGTTTTCTATGTATAATATCATGTCATCTGCAAATAATGACAGTTTCACTTCCTCCTTTCCAATTTGGATCCCTTTTATTTTTTCTTCATGTCTGATTGCTGTGGCTAAGACTTCCAGTACTATGTTAAATAAGAGTGGCGAAAGTGGGCAACCCTGTTTTGTTCCTGTTCTTAAGGGAAATGCTTTTAGTTTTTGCCCATTGAGTATAATGTTGTCTGTATGTCTTTCATATATGGCCTTTATTATGTTGAAATATGATCCCTCTATTCCCACATTGCTGAGTGTTTTTGTCAGAAATGGGTGCTGGATTTTGTCGAATGCTTTTTCAGCATCTATTGATATGATCATGTGGTTTTTGTCTTTCATTTTGTTTATGTGGTGTATCACATTTATTGATTTGCGAATATTGTACCAGCCTTGCATCCCTGGGCTGAATCCCACTTGGTCATGGTGAATAATTTTTTTGATGTATTGCTGGATTTGATTTGCTAGTATTTTGTTCAGGATTTTGGCATCTGTTAATAAGGGATACTGGCCTGTAGTTTTCTTTCTTTGTAGTGTCTTTATATGGTTTTGGAATTAGAATTATGCGGCCTCATAAAACGAGTTTGGGAGTCTTCCTTCTTCTTGAATTTTTGGAATAGTTTGAGGAGAATGGGTGGTAGTTCTTTTTTGAATGTTTGGTAAAACTCCCCCATGAAGCCATCCAGGCCTGTGCTTTTGTTTGCTGGGAGAGTCTTGATTATAGTTTCAATTTCCTTCATTGTTATTGGTCTGTTCAAGTTTTCTATCTCTTCTCGGTCCAGTTTTGGGAGACTATGTGTTTCTAGAAATTTGTCCATTTGGCTTAGATTGTCTAATTTGTTGCTGTATAATTGCTCATAGTATTTGTTAACAATCCTTTGTATTTCTGTGGCGTCAGTTATTACTTCTCTTTTATTTCTGATTTTGTGTATTTGGGTTCTCTTTCTTTGTTTGTTGGTGAGTCTAGCTAAGGTGCCATCAATCTTCTTTATCTCTTTGAAAAACCAGCTCTTTGTTTAATTAATCCTTTGAATTGTTTATTTTGGTCTTTATGTCATTTATTTCTGCTCTGACCTTTACTATTTCCTTCCTTCTCCTTGCTCTGGGGTTTTCTTTTTGTTTGCTTTCTAGTTCTTTAAGTTGTGAGATAGTCAATTAGAAATTTTTCTTGTTTTTGAGTAAGGCCTGTAGTACTTTGAACTTCCCACTCAGAACTGGTTTCACTGCATCTCATAAATTTTGTATTGTTGTGTGTTCATTTTCATTGGTTTTCAGGAAGTTTTTAATTTCTTCCTTGATCTCCTTGGTAACCCATTCATTGTTTAATAACTTGCTATTTAGCCTCCATGTGTTCAAATGTCTTTGCATGTTCTTGTTGCAATTGATTTCTAGTTTCATGACATTGTGATCTGAGAAGACGCTTGATATGATTTCAATCTTCTTGAACTTGTAGAGACTTCGTTTGTGCCCTAACATGTGGTCTGTCTTTGAGAATGTCCCATGTGCACTTGAGAAGAATGTGAATTCTGTAGTTTTGGGGTGTAATTCTTTGCAGATATCTATTAAATCCATTTGGTCTAGTGCTTTATTTAGAGTCTCTGTTTCCTTGTTAATTTTTTGTCTAGAGGATCTATCCAGTGATGTCAACGGGGTGTTGAAGTCCCCTGCTATGATTGTATTGCTGCCAATTTCTCCTTTGAAGTCCTCCAAAAGATTTTTAATATATTTTGGTGCTCTTATATTGGGTGCATATATGTTTACCAAGGTTATATCTTCCTGTTAGATAGATCCTTTCAATATTATGCAGTGGCCTTCTTTGTCTCTAGTTATGGCCTTCCTTTTGAAATCTAATTTATCAGATATGAGTATTGCTACCCCAGCTTCTTTTTCCTTTCTGTTTGCTTTGAAGATTTTTGTCTATCCCTTGACATTCAACCTATGTGAGTTTTTTGTTGTGAGATGGGTCTCTGGTAAACAGCAAATATATGAGTCATGCTTTTTATCCAATCAGCTACGCTTTTTATCCAATCAGCTGCTTTGTGTCTTTGATGGGAGCATTTAATCCATTTACATTTAAGATGATTATTGATATGTACTTATTTATTGCCATTTTTGTTTAGTGTGGTTGTATTTTTCTTCCTATTTTTTCTACTAATTACAGCAGTCCTTTTAACATTTCTTGCAGTGCTGGTTTGGTGCTAATATATTCCCTTAGCCTTTTTTTTTGTCTGGGAAGCTCTCTCTCTTTTTTTTTTTTTATCCTCACCTGAGTACATTTTTTCATTTTTTGTTTAGATAGAGTGGGAGGGAGAGAGAGGAAGAGAGAGAGAGAGAGAAACATCGACGTGAAAGGGACTCATCGAGTGGCTGCCACCCGCACAACCAACCAGGGCCGGGGACAAACTGCAACCGAGGCACATGTCCTTAGCGGGAACCGAACTCGGGTCTCTCTGTACCGCAGGCCGACGCTCAAACTGCTGAGCCAAACCGTCCAGGGCTGTCTGGGAAGCTCTTTATTTGACCTTCTACTTTGAATAATTGCCTTGCTGGATAGAGTCATCTTGGATTCAGATCTTTGTTTTTCATTGCCTTGATTACTTCATGCCATTCCATTCTGGCCTGTGGTGTTTCTGTTGAGTAGTCAGATTATAGCCTTATGGGGGTTCCTTTGTACGTAACCTGTTGCTTATCTCTTGCTATCTTTAGAATTCTCTCTTTGTCTTTAATTTTTGGCATTTTAATTACTATGTGTCTTGGTGTTCTTCTTACTTGAGGCTCTCTATTCTTCTTGAACTTGAATGCCTTCTTCCTTTGCCAAGTTAGAGAAGTTTTCTGTCACTATTTCTTCAAATATATTCTCTAACCCTTGCTCATTTTCTTCTTCTTTGGGGACTGCTATGATGCAAGTGTTGTTACATTTCCAGTTGTCTCACAGTTCTCTTAAGCTATCTTCCTGTGTTTTAGTTGTTTTTTCCTTTTGGTTTTCTAATTGGTTGATTTTTTCTATCCTGTCTTCTAATTCACTACTCCGTTCCTCAGCTTCCTCTACTCTGCTGTTTAGTCCTTCCAATGTGTTCTTTATTTCTGGTATGCCATTGTTCATTTCCACTTGGTTGGTTTTCAATGTTTCTATACCTTTACTCATAGTGTCGAGGTCCTTACTCATGCTGTTGAGCTTCCTCAAGATCATGGCTCTGAACTCTACCTCTGATAACTTGCTTAACTGCATTTCATTTATCTCATCTTTGGTAGAGGTCTCTTGTTCTTTCATTTGGGATTTGTTTCTTTGTTTCACCACTTTGGCTATCTCAGTGGGTTTTGGAGCCTGCCAAATTTTCCCTGTGGATGTTGGTGTTCTGCTGTTTGTGGCACCCTCTACTGGGTTTGGATGAACATGGTAGGACCCACGTTAAACACCACTGTCATGTGTTACTTTCCTGGGTAGATTTGCAAGCCCAGGAATGGTTTAGTTATCTTTTCTCTTTTTGTCTAGAGGCTATTAGTCGTTTTCACTTGAAGAGCCTTGGGTTCTCAGTTGAATGAAAACCTCACTCAGGTGTTCAGTGTAAGAAGATTCCTGAGGGTGGGGCAGATGCTGTTTGTTAATGAGCCTCACTTTGCATTTCATTGGCCCACCTGGGTGGGGTTGCACCTCTGAGGGAGGGGCTGGGAAGGAGTAAGATGGCCACTGTCCTGTATAGCAGCAATTCAGCAAAAGCTCTGAGTACCCTCCAAATCTCATGTGTCCCCACACAGTTCCAGTCCAGTCTGCCCTCCCTCTGCTAGAGCCCAAGGTGAGTGACTGGAACTGATTTTGTGCTCTGTCCCGGCCCTCTGCGCTGTAGAGCTGGCTTGGGATTTTAACCCACAGGGAGCTGCTCACAGCTAAAACCGTTGCTGTCTGAGGGCTCCCAGCCTACCCTCTGGCACCTCCACAGACCTACCAGGCTTGATTCAGTGTCCCTGGTTATATGGTCCTCTCCAGCTGCTTTTCTTTTGTTTTTCCCCCAATGATTTGCCTTTATTTTAGTTGTAATTCCAGTTTGGTCCTGGGAGATGGTTTGTGTAGCTTCCATTCACTCAGCCGCCATTTTGGAACCCTTGGTTTGCTTCTTGACTTTACCTACTTTACTATTGATTCCCTGTAAATTATTCTTTTTTTTTTTTTTATCCTCATTTGAGGACATTTTTGCACTTATCTTTGGATAGAGTGGGAGGAAGAGAGAGAAACATCAATGTGAAAGAGACACATCAAGTGGCTGCCACCCACACAACCCCAACTGGGGCTGAGGACAAACTGCAACCCAGGTACATGCCCTTAGTGGGAACTGAACTTAAGTCTCTCTGATCCATGGGCTGATGCTCTAACTGCTGAACTATACTGGCCAGGGCTGTAAATTATTCTTTATTTTAGTTAGTGCATCCTTCATTTCTGGCTGGTCCCTTTTTATGTTGTTGATGTTCTCACTAAGTTCCTTGGAGGTCTCCTTAAGTTCCTTGAAGGTCTCACTAAGTTCCTTGAATGTCTCACCAAGTTCCTTGAGCAACCTTGTAACCTGTGTTTTGAACTCTGCATCTGATTGATTGCTTATCTCCATTTTGTTTACTTCTTTTCCTGGAGTTTTGTTCTTTTCTTTCATCTGGGACATGTTTCTTTGTCTCCTCATTTTGGCTGCTTCCCTGTGATTGTTTATATGTATTAGGTAGAGTTGCTATGTCTCCCGGGCTTTTTAGGGTGGCCTATTGTTGTAGGTGTCCTGTAGGATCCAGTGGCACAGTCTCCCTGATCGCCCTAGCTGAGCCCTCGAGGTGCATCCCTAGTGTGGACTGTACACCCTTCTGTTGTAATTGAGTCTTGATTGCTGTTGGCACATAAATGGGAGGGATTTACTCAGGCTGATTGCCGGGGTCCAGCCTCGGCAGGTCCAGGGGTTCCCAAAGGTGTGGACGGAGTTGGCGAGAGAGAGAGAGAGAGAGAGAGAGAGAGAGCGAGCGAGCGCGCGCACGCAACGTGGGAGACAGAAAATCCTTGATCTTACTTCTGCTTAGTCTTAATGCTTCTGCTTCTGCCTCCTGCCCCAGACTAGCAGAGAGTTTTTTATTATGTACATCGATCCACAGGTTACATTGTTTCCCCCAAACCTTTTAGGCAAAAAAGTACAGACATTCTTTTGGTTGTTTACCCAACTCTTATGTATATTACATGTTAATTACTAACTATTTTCACCCTTCATCCAGACATCCTCTTAAAACTCCTGACCTTTCCTCCTATCTAAGATCCTTTTAAGCGTCCACATTTCTATCCTAAATCTTCATTACTTTCTTGCTTTTCTTCTTGCAAACTTTTCCACCATTTACATCATTAGTCATCTATATGTTACTTCTATAATAATTTCTAACAGACAGCTAACAGATAGAGAAAGCAAAGATTAGTCTCCTTCAGTTGCCATCCTGCATTTTTATTTTCCCATTTACTTTATATCTTCAGTCACTGTTCTTCGTGATTCCTGCCACGCAGTGAATCCACTTCTCCAGGGACAATGTCAAACCATGGAGCTCACCCGGGACTGTGTCAAACCATGGTGGTTGCTGTTCCAGTGACACTGCTCCCAACATCTCCCCCTTTTTTATTTTATTTAAGTGGCTGAATTCCTTGAGAGGACTGTGCCTGTCTTAGGTCAGGATGTTCTCACATGGAGCTGACCAACCTTGCCCGTCATGGGAGACTGAGGCAGCGTGGGCCCAGTTCCTGTCTTAGGTGGTGGTCGGCAATGCGTGTGGACTCCAGTTGCCCGTCATTAACTAACCAGTCCAGTTCACCAAGGTCTAGGCATGGTCAGCCATCTCTAGTTTGTGGTAATGGACCTGTATGGGCTGCATTCTTATAGCATCAATTTGTTGTTTCAGAAAGGCCATTAATTTGTTGAATAAGATGGGCCCCAGGGATATAAGGCACAAGAGCCCGAGTAAGGGACCCAGCAGTGGAAGAAGGTAGGGTAGGGCACCACTCAGTCCACTCCAAAGGGGATTATCGAAGTTCCTCCGCGGCATTCACATGGAGGGCAGAAATGGAGTAAGAACTACATTTTTATCTTTGGAAGCCCTTGTCACATTAACAACAGATAATACTAAAATCTAACACTGACCTTTAGAATCCCTGGGAGTAACAATTGTAAGAACTCTTTTAGACATATGCACACATTTCTGGGATATGCCCTTTTTCAAATCGAAAACATATAGGAACTAAATCACTCCTACCCATATAGGCAAAATCAACGGTAGAGACATTTCTAATAAAATCAATTGAACCTCCCCCCAACAATAATGGTTGGTTAGTACATACAGGAATATTCTCATTTTCCCAAGCAACAGGTGGTAACAATGCAGGTTGTGGAACATAAGCCCAATGAGTATAAATTGGTGAGCCTGAAACACCAGACCCTTGTACCTAGAATGTAATTACAGCCAACATAGCCAAAAATAGGGATGATGGAGAAAGTTCTGTCCCGCTAACTCTCACAATGGTGGTTGCTTCTGTGAGCCTCTTTAGCTGTCCTCAGGTGGGAATAGTCGCCTCACAAGTGGCTCTGGATCGTCCCACGTGCCTTCTTGGATAGGTAGGGTCTCCCCTTCTTCTGGCATGGATGAATAGCCATTCGTCTCAGGTATCGGTCCAGCGAGCTCTCATCAGGATCTGGATGCTCCATGATGCGCTGGGGTCTGAGTGGTGGCGGGTGACTCATTGCACAGCCGAATTAGTCTGTCTGGAATCCAAATCGGACTTTCTGCGTCCTGTGGAAAAATACAAGCATACCCTCGCCCCTTGGTTAGCAATGTATCAGGCCCTTTCCATTGTCCTGATAATAAATCCTTCCATTTAACGTAAGTTGCTGGCTTTGCTGGAGTTGGTGCCCAATGTCTGGACATGGCAGAACTCTCATCTATGTTTAAATTTAAAATATTTATTACATAAAGAGCATGTTGCAGTATCTGATGAGGTGAACTGTATTTAAATTCTGCCTTTTGTAATTTGTTTATTTGAGTTTTCAAAGTCTGATGAGCTCTTTCAATAATTGCCTGCCCCTGAGGATTATATGGAATACCTGTAGTATGAGTGATGTTAAATCTCTGTACAAATTCTGCAAATGCTTTAGAAGTATAGGCAGGGCCATTGTCTGTTTTTATATTTTTTGGCCAACCCATATAAGCAAAACATGCAAACAAATGTTGTGCCACATCTTTAAATGCCTCTCCTGTTCTTGCAGTGGCCATAATTACATGCGAATAGGTGTCCACACAAACATGCACAAAGCTTAATTTTCCAAATGAGGACATATGAGTTACATCCATTTGCCAAAGATCATTAGGTTGAAGACCTCTGGGATTTACTCCCATAGGGAGACTGTTACTATACTGAGGACAATGAGGACAAACTTTAACTATTTCTCGTGCTGCTTCTCTTGTTATTTTAAATTGCCATCTGAGAGCAGCAGCATTCTGATGATGCACAGCATGTGAATTTCTTGCTTGTTCCACAGCAGAAAGAACAGTTACAGTCATCACTTCTTTTGTAAGTGCATCAGCTAATGCATTACCTTCTGAGAGTGAACCAGGCAACCCTGAATGTGCTCATATATACCCAATATAAAATGCCAAATCTCTTTTTTGAACCAAATTTTGCAATTCCTGTAATAAGATGAATATTTTTGTTTTGTTTTCTGGAATTTGAGCTGTTTCAATATGAGGAAATAATCTGACTACATATTGGGAATCTGTATATAAACTAAAAGTTCTGTCATTAAGAACTGAAAAAACATGAATAATAGCCAATAATTCTGTTCTCTGCGCTGATGTCTCAGCTGTATTCCATTGCTTTTGTTTTGAATCTATAATAACTGCTGCATTTCCATTAGATGACCCATCAGTAAACACCAAGGCAGCAGGTGGCGGTAAAGGTTTAGCTGAGCATTTTCGTGGAAAAATAAACTTTTGTCTAGAAAACAGCATTAACAGAGGGTGAGATGGTAAATGATGAGCAATTTGTCCTGAGAATGAAGCAAGAGCAATCTGCCAATTTTCTTGTTGAATGAGAAACTGTAATTGATCTGAGTTATAAGGAATTACAATTTCTTGTGCATCTTTTCCAAATAACTCTAAACTTCTTTTTCTGCCTTTGGTAATCAATGTAGCAACCAAATCTGGATAACTTGTAAGCACTCTTCTAGGAGTAGAAGGGAGATGCAGCCATTCTAACGGTCCCTTCTGCCATAGACATCCTGTAGGTGAGTGCTCAGTAGCTAGAATAATTATACTCCAGGACTCAGTATAGGACACATAAGTTAGGAACTGCTTGTTAATAGCATGTTCTACTTTTCTTAATGCTTCCCGAGCTTCAGGAGACATTTCCCTTGATGAATTAGGATCACTGTCTCCCTTTAAGATGTCAAATAATGGCTTCAATTCCCCTGTACTTAATTTCAAAAATGACCTAATCCAATTAATATCCCCTAGCAATTTCTGAAAATCATTCAAAGTACGCAAATGCTGTGTTTTTAATTGCAAAGGTTGATGAATTATAATTTCTGTATGCAGAATTCTTCCTAAATATGAATAAGGTGGGTTAACTTGAATTTTCTCTGGAGCTATTTTCAATCCCTTTTCTTTCAGAGCCTCAGTAGTTTGCATTAGAACCTCCTGTAAATAGGCTCGATCTGGGTGGGCGAGCAAAATGTCATCCATATAATGAATTATATAAACTGTTGGATGTTGATCTCTGATTCCTTGCAATGCCTGATCTATAAATTTTTGACATAAATTTGGACTGTTTTTCATTCCCTGAGGGAGAACTTTCCATTGATACCTCTGATAAGGCTGTTTTAAATTTTCAGAGGGAACACTGAAGGCAAATCTCCTTTTGTCTGGCTCATAGAGAGGAATAGTGAAAAAGCAATCCTGCAAGTCTATAACAATTAAATTACTTCCTTTTGGAATTGCTACTGGACTGGGGAGGCCTGGTTGAAGAGGCCCCATATCCTCCATAGTTTTATTGACAGCTCTGAGATCCTGCAGTAATCTCCATTTCCCTGATTTCTTTTTAATTACAAAGATTGGAGTATTCCATGGACTGGTAGAAGGCTCTATGTGTCCTTCATCTAGTTGCTGCTGAACTAACTGACGTGCTGCCACTAATTTTTCAGCTGACAGAGGCCACTGCTCCACCCAAACCGGGGAATCATTAATCCAGGTGATTGGGTCTGCAGTCAGAGCAGTGACCTGACCTATAAATCCTGAGATCCCAGTCCAGCGCGAGATTTCCTAGGCTGAGGAATGATTGGCATGATCATGCCTTGTTCATCTTTTCCCATTCCTTTAAGAGGATTGAAATTCATATTCAGCATTTGATTTGCCACGGTGTTATTTGGACTGAATATTAACACTCCCATCTGTGACAAAACATCCCGTCCCCGTAGGGTTATGGGAATTGTTGAAATCACATATGGAGTAAAATGGCCAGAATTATTTTCCTCATCTTCCCATTTAAGTACCTGCGAACTCTTTTGAACATTTTGTGCTGACCCCAGACCCACTAATGAAGTTGGAGTAGTAACCGTGGGCCAGGATGAAGGCCAATCTTTGCCTGCTATACAGGAGGCATCTGCCCCTGTATCTAATAAGCCTAATATCGGTTTTCCTTGAATTTTCAAAATTTTAGTAGGTCTCTGTGACTTTATTTCCTGAATCCAAAAAGCCGCATCACTAGATCCAAATCCTGCATTCCCTCTTTCGGCCTGCGTTATCGGCTTTCCAGTTTGAGTAATAGGTAACAATAATAACTGAGCTATTCTTTGTCCTGCCTGTATTTGAATAGTCTGAGTAGGTGGGGATAATAAAATTTGTATTTCTCCAGTATAGTCTGCATCTATTACTCCTGGAATAATTATTAATCCTTTGAGTGATGACGAACTACGCCCAATTATTAACCCAACTGTTCCAGGAGGAAGCGGACCATAGGTTCCTGTAGGAACTTTAGTCACTGGAGCATCAGGAGTCAATATGACACTGGTGGAGGAACAGAGGTCCAATCCTGCGCTGCCTGGGGTGGCCCTGAATAAGTCGTGGACTGTGCGAAAGGATTGGTTACACTCAAGGCCCCTATTGTTGTCTGGGCCCGGGGCTGGCCCTGTTGGAAGTTTCCCTGCCAATTACCTTGTTGTGGGCCATTGGAATTATTCCTTCTCCCTTGCAGGAGAGTGCCATTTTTATGATATTTAGATCTACAATCTTTAGCCCAATGAAAACCCTTCTCACAACGAGGACATAGTGTTGTTGGAGCATTATTGCTCCTCCCTTGGGCCCCCTGAGGAGGGGGTATAGGAGCTCCATTGTTTCCTGCTTTGGAAGGACAATGTCTGCTGAAATGTCCTGGCTGCCGACATGAATAACAAAGTCCTGAATCTGACTGATTATTTCCTTTTGTCTTATTAACATTTTTGATATACTGAGTAAATGTCTCTCCCTTCAGGGCAGCTGTGATAGCTACACCCTGAATAAATGCTGGAGAAACTTCAGAACATTGTTTTATATAGTCTCCAATTGATCCTGTCCTTCTGATGGGCCGAAGGAGAGACTGACAAGTAGCATTAGCATTTTCAAAAGCCAGTTGTTTAACCAAAATATCAGCAGCTTCTTGGTTAGTTATTACTTGCTTTACTGCCTGGTCAAGTCTGTACAAAAATTCCTGAAATGGTTCATCCTGTCTTTGTCTAATTTCTGTCAATGCCGTAGACTTTCCTGAAGTTACAGGAAGTCCCCTCCATGCACTTAATGCACTATGATTAACCTGTATTAGGCCTTCCCTGGGAATGTAAAGCTGATCATTAACCGTAGCATAATCACCTTCCCCCAACAGCATGTCTAATGTAAAGCCACCATCTCCTCTTTTCTTTTCCTTTTCTACAGCCTTTTTTTACCAGATCTTCATATTCAGTCCTCCACAACAAATAATCTCCCCCACTTAAACAAGCCTTACACACTTGAAACCAATCATGAGGAGTCATCCATTTAGAAGCAACAGCCTCAACCAAAGTCAAAGTATAAGGAGCCAAAGGACCATAATTCTGACAGGCGCCTTTCAATTCTTTCAAAATTTTGTAAGACAAAGGTTCCCAAACCGGATATTCATCATCTTCCGAATCTCTCTCAAACATTACAGGACAGCAGAGAGAAAAATCAAAATCTCCTGCAGCCTCTGCTTCTTTAACTGCTTGTTGAAAACTGGAACCTAGCTTAGTGCTTGGTCGATCCCGAGGTGGAGGCGGGCCCTGAAACTTTCTAGTAGGCTTTCGAGGCAGCTTCCGAAAAGGAGGAGGCCCCTTTTCTTCCCGAGTTACGGGGAAGCCCCAGGGATCATCCCTATGATATTCTGTAGCAGCTTCATCGAACTCCCTTTGCTCTTCAGGAGTTACTTTATGATACTTTTCTGATCGCTCATCTTCTTTTTCCCCCTGCTCATTCTGTGCCACATATGCTAGAGATTCTAGGAATGTCGGAGGAGCAGTAGCTCCATCCTCCTGTTCGTGAGCCAGGGTGTCTCCATTTAGACCCCAAAGCATAAAAATACTTAATAGATTGCTAAGAAGGCGTAGCACTTTAGATCCTGTCTGACCCATTTCTTAATTTTTAGTTCTTCAACTTTCCACCCTTACCTACCTATCTTATGCAGGGGGTCCCGGGCACCCACGGTGGAGTCCTATCCGTCCCGAGCAATACCTTACCTTCAGGTCCCTGTTGGGGCGCCACTTGCCGGGGTCCAGCCTCGGCAGGTCCAGGGGTTCCCAAAGGTGTGGACGGAGTCGGCGAGAGAGAGAGAGAGAGAGAGAGAGAGAGAGAGAGAGAGAGCGAGCGAGCGCGCGCACGCAACGTGGGAGACAGAAAATCCTTGATCTTACTTCTGCTTAGTCTTAATGCTTCTGCTTCTGCCTCCTGCCCCAGACTAGCAGAGAGTTTTTTATTATGTACATCGATCCACAGGTTACATTGTTTCCCCCAAACCTTTTAGGCAAAAAAGTACAGACATTCTTTTGGTTGTTTACCCAACTCTTATGTATATTACATGTTAATTACTAACTATTTTCACCCTTCATCCAGACATCCTCTTAAAACTCCTGACCTTTCCTCCTATCTAAGATCCTTTTAAGCGTCCACATTTCTATCCTAAATCTTCATTACTTTCTTGCTTTTCTTCTTGCAAACTTTTCCACCATTTACATCATTAGTCATCTATATGTTACTTCTATAATAATTTCTAACAGACAGCTAACAGATAGAGAAAGCAAAGATTAGTCTCCTTCAGTTGCCATCCTGCATTTTTATTTTCCCATTTACTTTATATCTTCAGTCACTGTTCTTCGTGATTCCTGCCACGCAGTGAATCCACTTCTCCAGGGACAATGTCAAACCATGGAGCTCACCCGGGACTGTGTCAAACCGTGGTGGTTGCTGTTCCAGTGACACTGCTCCCAACAGCTGATCAGCTGCAAGGACTGGCTGTGCCCACTAGCCAGTGGCCTCTGACTATCTTGGAGGATCAGCTGTGTGGGGCCCACCACACAGAACAAGACTTACTTCATCAGGGTTCTGGTACCCACTGAGTCCGCTCATTGAGTGTGTCACTTGTGGAGGTGGTTGGGTGGTGGTGTTTTGATGTGGTCTGAAGCTGTCCACTGGTTGTGTTGGCTCTGGGGCAAGGTCAGCCACTGCCTGTGTTCTATCCAGGGCCATCTGGTTTAAGCTACAAAGTGATCTGGAGATGGCTGCTTCTTGTGCTGGGCTTGGAGGTGTCCAGGAAAAGCCAAGTTGTAAACCAAGGCTGGTTGCTTTTAGTGCCAGGCTGGGGCCACTTAATGAGAGGTATGGGGCTCGCTGAGAGCAGATGCTGCTTGTTTGAGAGATTTTAGGAAACTCTGAAGCAGGATCCAAGACAGCCCAATCTTCTGGTAAAGCCTTTGGAAACAGCTTTTGTGGACCTGAAAGTTGAGTGGGGCAGGGCCTCAGGAAATCACCAGAGCGGGGAAACAGTGTGAGCCAGGTTGATGGAGTCCCAGATATGGTGGCTGTCTGTCACCCCAGGGAAAGTCTCACCAAAGCAACATCAGCCTCCGCCAGCAGTCTGTCTAGGAGAAAGCCTCCTCTCCAGCCCTCGTCCCAAGGCCAAACAGCTCAGTTTTTCCCTGTATGTCTCTGGTGCCCCTCAAGCTGCCTCCCCTTCAAGCTCAGAAGAAGCAAGTTTGAGTAGGTCTGTGCACAGGCTTTTTAAGAGGAACTTCCTGGCTATCCAGAAGCCTCAGCCTCCCTCAGCCTCAGTTCCCGTGGGTTTTTCCAGCCAGAAGTTATGGGGACTTCTCTTCCTGGCACTGGAACTCTGAGCTAGGTGCCTGGTGTGGGATGGGGACCCCTCATTCCTCAAGGAGGACTTTCCCAGCCGAGGTGTCCCTCCTGATTTTTATCCTCCACACGTGGGTATGGGACCAGGCCACCTGTGCCTCCGCCCCTCCTACCAGTCTCGATGTTGTAGGGCTTCCATTCAGCTCGATTTCAGGCAGTTCTGAATGATGGTTTTGTTGTAGTTTAGTTGTAATTTTGATGTGGTTGTGGAAGAAGGCGACACAGTGTTTACCTATGCTGCCATCTTGACCGCAAGTCTCCTCATTCATATATGGCCTTTATTATGTCAAGATATGATCCCTTTATTTCTACATTGCTGAGTGGTTTTATCAGAAATGGCTGCTGGATTTTTTTGAATGCTTTTTCAGCATCTATTGATATGATCATATGGTTTTAATCTTTCATTTTGTTTATGTGGTGTATCACATTTATTGATTTGTGAATATTGTATCATCCTTGCATCCCTGGGATGAATCCCACTTGGTTATGATGAATAATTTTTTTGATGTATTGCTGAATCCGATTTGCTAATATTTTGTTAAGGATTTTGGCATCTGTGTTTATCAAGGATATTGGGCTGTAGTTTTTTTTGTAGTGTCTTTGTCCAGTTTTGGAATTAGGATTATGCTGGCCTCATAAAATGAGTTTGGAAGTCTTCCGTCTTTTTGGATTTTTTGTAATAGTTTGAGGAGAATGAGTGTTAGATCTTCTTTGAATGTTTGGTAAACCTCCCCCGTGAAGTCATCCAGGCCCGGGCTTTTGTTTACTGGGAGTTTCTTGATTCTATCTTCCATTTCCTTAGTTGTTATTGGTCTGTTCAAGTTTTGTAGCTCTTTCCTGTTCAGTTTTGGGAGACTGTGTGTTTCTAGAAATTTGTCCATTTTGCCTAGATTGTCCAATTTGTTGGCCTATTATTCTTCATAGTATGTTTTGATGATCCTTTGTATTTCTGTGGTGTCAGTTGTTACTGCTCTTCTTTCATTTCTGATTTTGTTTATTTTGATCCTCTCTTTTTGTTTCTTGGTGAGTCTGGCTAAAGGTACATCAATCTTGTTTATCTGTTCAAAGAACCACATCTCTGTTTCATTGATCTTTTGAAATTTTTTTTAGTTTCTATGTCGTTTATTTCTTCTCTGACCTTTACTATTTCTTTCCTTCTACTTTCTCTGGGTTTTTCTTTTTGCTTACTTTCTAGTTCTTTAAGTTACAGGGTTAGAAAGTCAATTAGGAATTTTTCTTGTTTCTTGAGGTAGGTGTGTATTGAACTTCCCTCTCAGGACTGCTTTTGCTGCATCCTATATGTTTTGTGTTGTTATGTGTTTGTTTTAATTGGTTTCCAGGAATTTTAAAATTTCTTCCTTGTTCTTGGTAACCCATTCATTGTTTAATAACATGCTATTTAGCCTCCAAGTGTTTAAGTGTTTTTGTTGTAATTGAGTTCTAGTTTCATGCCATTGTGATTTGAGATGATTGATAAATTTCAATCTTCTTGAATTTGTAGAGACTTACTTTGTGTCCTAACATGTGGTCTATCTTTGAGAATGTCCCATGTGCACTTGAGAAGAATGTATATTCTGCAGTTTTGGGGTGAAATGTACTGTAAATATCAATTAAGTCCAACTGATTTAGTTAGTCATTTAAGGACTTTGTGTCCTTGTTAATTTTTCATCTAGAAGATCTATCCAGTGGTGCCATTAGGGTGTTAAAGTCACCCACTATGATTGTATTGCTATTGATCTCTCCCTTGAAGTCCTCCAGAAGTTTTTAAATATATTTTGGTGCATATATGTTTACCAGGGTTATATCCTCTTGTTGGATTGACCCTTTTAATATTATGTAGTGACCTTCTTTGTCTCTTATTATGGCCCTAGTTTTAAAGTCTATCTTATCAGATATGAGTATTGCTACACCAGCTTTTTTTTCATTTCCACTTGCTTGGAAAATTTTTTTCCATCCCTCCACTTTCATCCTGTGTGAGTCTTTTGTTGTGAGGTGGGTCTCTTGTAGACAGCATATATATGGGTCGTGCTTTCTTTCTCAATCAGCTACCCTATGTCTTTTAATTGGAGCATTTAATCTATTTAAATTTAAGGTTATTATTGATATGTACTGATTTATTGTCATTTTAATTTATTATGGTTATATTTCTCTCCCTATTTCTTCTGCTTATTACAGCAGTCCTTTTAACATTTCTTGCAGTGCTGGTTTGGTACCGATATATTCCCTTAGCCTTTTTATTTTGTCTGGGAAGCTCTTTATTTCACATTCTATTTTTTTTTTATTTCACACCTGAGGATATTTTTTCTATCATTAGCTAGAGTGAGAGGGAAAGAGAGAGAGAGAGAGAGAGAGATACAGAGAGAAACATCAATGTGATAGAGCCACACTGACTGGTTGCCTTCCGTGTGACCTGTCCAGGGTTAGGAATGAACCACAACTGTGGTACGTGCCCTTGACCAGAATTGACTCATTGGTCTGTGGGCTGACACTCTAACTGCTGAGCCAAATTGGCCAGGGCTCACCTTATATTTATTTATTTATTTATTTTTTAATTTTATTTTTTTATTTATTTATTTTTTATTTATTTTTGTTACATGTTTCTCGTTTTTTTCCCCATTGACCCCCTCCTCCCCATCCCCCCACCCTGTCCCCAGCTTTGTTGTCCATGTCCATCACTTATGCATACATGTGCATAAGTTCTGTGGTTTATCTCTTCCCTCCCCCCCCACCCCCTCTCCTGAGGGGTGTCAGTTTATACCCTACTTCCACATCTCTGGGTCTACCCTGTTCCTCAGACTGCTATGTTCATTATATTCCACAAATAAGTGAGATCATGTGATATTTGTCTTTCTCTGCTTGGCTTGTTTCGCTTAGTATAATACTCTCGAGGTCCCTCCACGTCGTCTCAAAGGATAAGAGATCTTTCTTTCTTACAGCTGCATAGAACTCCATTGTGTATATGTACCACAGCTTTTTTATCCATTCAGCCACTGATGGACACTTGGGCTGTTTCCAGATCTTAGCTATTGTAAATAGTGCTGCTATGAACATGGGGGTACATGTATTTTTTCTGATTGGTGTTTCAGGCTTCTTAGGGTATATTCCTAGAAGTGGGATCACTGGGTCAAATGGCAATTCAATTTTTAATTTTTTGAGGTAACACCATAGTGTTTTCCACAGTGGCTGCACCAGTCTGCATTCCCACCAGCAGTGTACTAGAGTCCCCTTTTCTCCACACCCTCGCCAACACTTGTTGTTTGATGATTTGTTGATGGCGGCCATTCTCACAGGTGTGAGGTGATACCTCATTGTTGTTTTAATTTGCATCTCTCTGATGATTAATGATGTTGAGCATTTCTTCATATGTCTCTTAGCCATTTGTATGTCCTTTTTGGAGAGGTGTCTGTTTAGTTCCTCTGCCCATTTTTTAATTGGGTTCTTTGTCTTCCTTTTATTGAGTTGTGTGAGCACTCTGTATATTTTGGAAATTAACCCCTTATCTGATGTGTCATTGGCAATTATGCTCTCCCATAGAGTGGGTTCCCTATCTGTTTTGATGGTTGTTTCTTTTGCTGTGCAGAAGCTTTTGAGTTTGATGTAGTCCCATGTGTTCATTTTTCCCTTTGTTTCTGTTGCCTTAGGTGATGTATCAGTGAAGATTCTACTGCGTATGATGTCCGAAATTTTGTTGCCTACATTTCCTTCTAGGATTTTTATGGATTCATGAGTCACATTTAAGTCTTTTATCCATTTTGAGTTTATTCTTGTGTGTGGAGTAAGTTGATGGTCTAGTTTCATTTTTTTGCATGTAGCTGTCCAATTTTCCCAACACCATTTATTAAAGAGGCTATCTTTACTCCATTGTATGCTCTTGCCACCTTTGTCAAATATTAATTGAGCATAATGTCTTGGGTCAATTTCCGGATTCTCTGTTCTGTTCCACTGGTCTATATGCCTGTTCTTGTGCCAGTACCAGGCTGTTTTGATTACAGTGGCTTTGTAGTATAAGCTGATATCCGGTATTGTGATCCCACCTACTTTGTCCTTCTTTTTCAAGATTGCTGTGGCTATTCCGGGTCTTTTTTGGTTCCATATGAACTTTTGAAATATTTGTTCTAGTTCTGTGAAATATGTCACTGATATTTTGATGGGGATTGCATTGAATCTATAGATTGCTTTGGGTAATATGGACATTTTAATGATGTTAATTCTTCCAATCCATGAACAAGGTATGTGCTTCCACTTTTTTATATCTTCCTCTATTTCTTTTTTCAATGTCCTGTAGTTTTCTGCAAATAGGTCCTTTACTTCTTTGGTTAAGTTTATTCCTAGGTATCTTAATTTTTTTGCTGCGATGGTAAATGGAATTGTTTTTTTAGTTTCTCTTTCTGTGAGTTCATCATTGGTGTATAAGAATGCCGTTGATTTCTTGACGTTAATTTTGTATCCTGCTACTTTGCCAAATTCATTTATTAAGTCTAGTAGATTTTTGATGGAGTCTTTAGGGTTTTCTGTATATAATATCATGTCGTCTGCGAATAATGACAGTTTCACTTCTTCCTTTCCAATTTGGATTCCTTTTATTTTTTCTTCACCTCTGATTGCTGTGGCTAAGACTTCCAGTACTATGTTAAATAAGAGTGGCGAAAGTGGGCATCCCTGTCTTGTTCCTGTTCTTAAGGGAAATGTTTTTAGTTTTTGCCCATTGAGTATGATGTTGGCTGTAGGTCTTTCATATATGGCCTTTATTATATCAAGATATGATCCCTCTACTCCTAAATTGCTGAGCGTTTTTATCAGAAATGGGTGCTGGATTTTGTCTAATGCTTTTTCAGCATCTATTGATATGATCATGTGGTTTTTATCTTTCATTTTGTTTATGTGGTGTATCACATTTATTGATTTGCGAATGTTGAACCAGCCTTGCATCCCTGGGATGAATCCCACTTGGTCATGGTGAATAATTTTTTTGATGTATTGCTGGATCCGATTTGCTAGTATTTTGTTTTGGATTTTGGCATCTACGTTCATCAGGGATATTGGCCTGTAGTTTTCTTTCTTTGTAGTGTCTTTTTCTGGTTTTGGAATTAGGATTATGCTGGCCTCATAAAACGAGTTTGGAAGTCTTCCTTCTTCTTGAATTTTTTGAAATAGTTTGAGGAGAATGGGTGTTAGTTCTTCTTTGAATGTTCGGTAAAACTCCCCCGTGAAGCCATCTGGGCCTGGGCTTTTGTTTGCTGGGAGAGTCTTGATTACATCTTCAATTTCCTCAGCTGTTATTGGTCTGTTCAAGTTTTCTATCTCTTCCCGGTCCAGTTTTGGAAGACTATGTGTTTCTAGAAATTTGTCCACTTCACTTAGATTGTCGATTTTGTTGCCATATAAATGTTCATAGTATTTGCTAATGATCCTTTGTATTTCTGTGGTGTCAGTTGTTACTTCTCCTCTTTCATTTCTGATTTTGTGTATTTGGGTTCTCTCTCTTTGTTTCTTGGTGAGTCTAGCTAAGGGTCCATCAATCTTGTTTATCTTTTCAAAAAACCAGCTCTTTGTTTCATTGATCCTTTGAATTGTTTCTCTGGTCTCTATGTCGTTTATTTGTGCTCTGATCTTTACTATTTCCTTCCTTCTATTTGCTCTGGGGTTTTCTTTTTGTTTGCTTTCTAGTTCTTTAAGTTGTGAGGTTAGATAGTCTATTAGAAATTTTTGTTGTTTCTTGAGGTAGGCCTGTAGTGCTATGAACTTCCCTCTCAGAACAGCTTTCGCTGCATCCCATAGATTTTGTGTTGTTGTGTGTTCATTTTCATTGGTTTCCAGGAAGTTTTTAATTCCTTCCTTGATCTTCTCGGTAACCCATTCATTGTTTAATAACATGCTATTTAGCCTCCATGTATTCAAATGTCTTTGCATGTTCTTTTTGCAATTGATTTCTAGTTTCATTCCATTGTGATCTGAGAAGATGCTTGATATGATTTCAATCTTCTTGAACTTGTAGAGACTTCGTTTGTGTCCTAACATGTGGTCTATCTTTGAGAATGTCCCATGTGCACTTGAGAAGAATGTGAATTCTATAGTTTTGGGGTATAATTCTCTATAAATATCTATTAAATCCATTTGATCTAGTGCTTCGTTTAGGGTCTCTGTGTCCTTGTTAATTTTTTGTCTAGAGGATCTATCCAGTGATGTCAGCGGGGTGTTGAAGTCCCCTGTTATGATTGTATTGTTGTCAATTTCTCCTTTGAAGTCCTCCAGAAGTTTTTAAATATATTTTGGTGCTCCTATATTCGGTGCATATATGTTTACCAAGGTTATATCTTCCTGTTGGATAGTTCCTTTCAATATTATGTAGTGACCTTCTTTGTCTCTGGTAATGGCTTTCGTTTTGAAATCTATTTTATCAGATATGAGTATTGCTACCCCAGCTTTTTTTTCCTTTCCATTTGCTTGGAAGATTTTTTTCCATCCCTTCACTTTCAGCCTATGTGAGTCTTTTGTTGTGAGGTGGGTCTCTTGTAAACAACATATATATGGGTTATGCTTTCTTATCTAATCGGCTACTCTGTGTCTTTTTATCGGAGCATTCAATCCATTTACATTTAAGGTGATTATTGATATGTACTTATTTATTGCCATTTTTGTTCAGTGTGGTTCTACTTTCCTTCCTATTTCTTCTACTAATTACAGCAGTCCTTTTAACATTTCTTGCAGTGCTGGTTTGGTGCTAATGTATTCCCTTAGCCTTTTTTTTGTCTCAGAAGCTCTTTATTTGACCTTCTATTTTGAATGACAGCCTTGCTGGGTAGAGTAGTCTTGGATTCAGATCCTTGTTTTTCATGACCTTGATTACTTCATGCCATTCCCTTCTGGCCTGTAGAGTTTCTGTTGAGAAGTCAGCTGATAGCCTGATGGGGGTTCCTTTGTAAGTAACCTGTTGTTTTTCTCTTGCTGCCTTGAGGATTCTCTCTTTGTTTTTAATTTTTGGCATTTTAATTAGTATTTGTCTTGGTGTGGGCCTGTTTGGGTTCTTCTTACTTGGGACTCTCTGTGCTTCTTGAACTTGAATACCTTCTTTCTTCACCAAATTAGGGAAGTTTTCTGTCATTATTTCTTCAAATATATTCTCTAACCCTTGCTCATTTTCTTCTTCTTCGGGGACTCCAATGATGCGAATATTATTACGTTTCCAGTTGCCCCACAATTCTCTTAAGCTGTCTTCCTGTTTTTTCATTGTTTTTCCCTTTTGGTTTTCTGATTGGTTGATTTTTTCCACCCTGTCTTCTAATTCACTGATCCGGTCCTCAGCTTCCTCTACTCTGCTGTTTAGTCCTTCCAATGTGTTCTTCATTTCTGCTATGTCGTTCTTCATTTCTTCTTGCTGTTTCTTCATTTCCACTTGGTTGGTTTTCAGTGTTTCTATGTCTTTGCTCATGGTGTGGATGTCTTTACTCAAGGTGTTGATGTCCTTACTCATGCTGTTGATCTTCCTCAAGATCATGGCTCTGAATTCCAGCTCTGTTAACTTGCTTAACTCCGTTTCATTTATCTCATCTTTGGTAGAGGTCTCTTGTTCTTTCATTTGGGCTCTGTTTCTTTGTTTCCCCATTTTGGCTATCTCATTGGTTTTTGGAGCCTGCCAAATTTTCCTGTGGATTTGGTGTTCTGTTGTTTGTGGCTCCCTCTACTGGGTTTGGATGAGCGTGGGAGGACTCACATTAAACAGCACCCTGGAGTCTTACTTTCCAGGGTATATTTGCAAGCCCAGCAAAGGTTAAGTTATCCTCTAGCTTTTTGCCTAGAGGCCATTGGTTGTGGTTGCTTGAAGAGCCTTGGGTTTTCAGTTGAATGAAAACCTCTCTCAGGTGTTCAGTGTGAGAGGATTTCCAGGGGGTAGGGCAGATGCTAGTAGTTAATGAGCCTCAGTTTGCATTTCAATGGCCCACTAGGGTGTGGCTGGATCTCCGAGGGAGGGGCTGCCGCCTCTCCCCAGAGCCCTGGGATGGAGTAAGATGGCCAGGCCACAGTCCTGTGTGGCCGCAACTCAGCAAAATCTCTGAGCGCCCTCCAAATCCCAGGTGTCCCCACACAGTTCCAGTCCAGTCCGCCCTCCCTCTGCTGGAGCCCAGGTGAGTGGCTGCGGCTATTTTAGCGCTTTGTCCCGGTTCTGTGCGGTGGAGCTGGCTCGGTCTTTAGCACTTTGCCCCAGCCCTGCGCGGTGGAGCTGGCGCGGGCTTTAGTGCTCTGTCCCGGCCCTGCGCGGTGGAGCTGGCGCGGGCTTTAGCATCTGCCCCGGCCCTGCGCGGTGGAGCTGGCGCGGGCTTTAGCGCTCTGCCCCGGCCCTGCGAGGTGGAGCTGGCGCGGGCTTTAACCCCGAGGGCGGGCGCCGCTCCCGGCTAAGGCCGCTCTGTCCGTGTGCTCCCAGCCCCCCTCTCGCGCCTCCACAATCCTACCAGGATCGAGTCAGTGTCCCTGGTTGTATCGTCCTCGCAAGCTGCTTTTCTGTTGCTTTTTCCTGACGATTTGTCTTTATTTTAGTTGTAATTCCTGTTTGGTCCTTGGAGATGGTCTGTGTAGCTTCCATTCACTCCGCCGTCATTTTCACCTCCTCTCACCTTATATTTTTAATGAGAGCTTTGCTGGATAGAATAGTCTTGGATTCAGATACTTGTTTTTCATGACCTTGAATACTTCGTGTCATTCCCTTGTGACCTGTAGTGTTTCTGTTGAGAAATCAGCTGATAGCCTTATTAGGGCTCTTTTGTAGGTAACCTGTTGCTTTTCTCTTGCTGCCTTTAAGATTCTCTCTTTGTCTTTAATTTTTGGCATTTTAATTATAGTGTGTTTTGGTGTGCACCTCTTTGGGTTCTTCTTACTTGGGGCTCTCTGTGCTTCTTGAACTTGTATGCCTTCTTCCTTTGCCAAGTTTGGGAAGTTTTCTGTCACTATTTCTTCAAATATATACTCTTACCATTAGTCGTTTTCTTCTTCTGGACTCCTATGATGCTGATGTTTTTACATTTCATCTTGTCCCACAGTTCTCTTAAATTGTCCTCCTGTTTTTTAATTGTTGTTTTCTTTTGGTTCTCTGATTGGGTGATTTCTTTCTACCCTGTGTTCTAATTCACTGATCTGATCCTTGGCATCCTCTGCTCTGCTGGTTATTCCTTCCAATGTGTTCTTTATTTCTGCTATGTCATTCTTCATTTTTACTTGGTCGTTTTTCATTTCCAGTTGGTTGATTTTCATTGTTTCAATATCTTTACTCATGTTGTTTAACTCTTTACTTATGCTGTTGAGCTTCCTCATAATCATTACTCTGAACTTTACCTCTGAATAGTCCTTAATTCCATTGTATTTATCCCTTCTTCTGTAGAAGTCCCTTGTTCTTTCATTTGGGATTTGTTTCTTTTTTTCACCATTTTGGCTCTCTCAGTGGGTTTTGGATCCTGCCAAATTTACCCTGTGGGTGTTGGTGTTTTGCTGATTGTGGGTCCCTCTACTGAGTTTGAATGAGTGTGGAAAGGCCCACATTAAACAACAATGTCTAGTCTTTCTTTCCTGGGTATATTTGCAGGCCAAGCAAAGATTCAGTTATCCTATAGCTTTTGCTTGCAGGCTATTAGCCTCAATTGCTTATTGGGCCTTGGGTTGTAGCCCTCAGCTGAATGAAAAATCCCTCAGGTGGACAGGGTAAGAGGATTTCCAGTGGGTGGGGCAATTGTTTTCCCTGAGTTAAAGTTACTTTGATAAGAAAGTGGTTTCTGCAGTGTGTGTTATTGGCTCAGCACAGGCGTCCAGGTCTCTGCCTTCACAGCTCAGTCCCCAGAGCTACAGGGTGGTGTTAAATTTCTGAGTGAGGGGCAGTTGCTTCTTACCCAGACTGAAACCACTCTGATGGGGCTACTTTACAGAGGTGGCTACTGGAGCCCTGGGGGAGAGGCTCAGCATAGGAACTCAGGCCTCAGCTTTCACAGCTCAGTCCCCAGAGCCAGGACCCCCAACACTGAGAGCCCATTCCAAATTTCAAATATTTCAGAGGCTTTTTTTTTCTTCCTTGCTTGCTGGTAGTCTCTCGCTGTTAATGAGCCTCAGGTTGCATTTCTCCCGCAGGGGTGGTGTTAAATTCCTGGGGGAGGGGCCATTGCTTCTCCCTGGGGATCTTTGAGTAAGATAGCTACTGTCCTATGAAGGCATAATTCAGCATAAAACTCCTGGTGACCTCCTTCCCAGCTCTCTCCCCAGTGCCACGAACCCCTGATTCTCTTCACACAGTTCCAGTCCAGTCCACCCTCCCTCTGCTGGAGCCCAAGGTGAGTAGATGTAGCTGATTTAGTGCACTGGCGCTTCAGGGAAGTGCCAGTGTTCCCTGTGCCTTTCAGTGCCAGACAAAACCTCTGCTCTGGTGTTTTTCTGAGCCAGGTGTTATGTGGATGCCTTTCTCTGTTTTGCTACTTTGTCTGGGGAAGCGGCTTGAGGTTTTAACCCCCGACTTCTTTGAGGGAACTATTCATGGCTAAGACATCCTTCAGCTGCTGCCTGTGGGAACCCACCCAGCCCTCTTACGCCTCCACAGCTCCTACCAGTCTCTATTTGGGGGCCTCTTTACAGCCCTGGTTTTAGGGTTCTCTCTAGCTGCTCTTCAGGTGGTTTTTCCTGATGACTTGTCTTTATTTTAGTTGTAATTCCAGTTTGGTCCTGGAAGATGGTCTGTGTAGCTTCCATTCATTCCACCACCATTGTGTGTGTGTGTGTGTGTGTGTGTGTGTTTAAATTTACTTAAATTTTTTGTTGCTCACACTATTGCAGATGTCCTCCATTCCCCCCCCCCACCATTGCCCACCTCCACCCAGCCGTCAACCCCCCTCTCTTGGTCCTCATCACACTACTGTCTGTGTCCATGGTCTATGGATATATGTTCTTTTTCTTTTTTTTTAGGGAGAGAGAGAGAAGAGAAGAGACGAGAAGATAGGAAAAAGAAAACATCATTTGGTTGTCTCCCATGTGCACCTTGAGTGGGAATTGAACCTGCAACCTGGGTATGTGCCCTGAACAGAAATCAAACCTGCCACCTTTTAGTGTATGGAATGATGCTCAAACCAATTGAGCCACACTAGCCAGGGCTATGCATATATGTTTTTTAGCTAGTCTCTTCACCTTCCTTTATCCTGTCCATCATAGACCCTCCACTCTGACATTTGTCAGTCTGTTCCATGTATAAATGCCTCTGGTTCTATTTTGTTCATCAGTTTATTTTGTTTGTTAGATTCCACATATTAGTGAGATCATATGGTATTTGTCTTTTCCTGACTGACTTATTTAGCTTATCATAGTAACCTCCAGGTCTATCCATGCTATCACAAAGGGTAAGAGTTCCTTCTTTTTTAAAAAATTGATTTTTAGAGAGAGGAAGAGAGACAGAGAGACAGAGAGACAGAGAGAGATGTTGATTGGTTGCCTCCTGCATGTGTTCCCAGTGGTTATGAGCTCTCACCAGGAATCAAACCCACAGCTCTGTGATGTATGAAATAATGCTCCAACCAACTGAGCCACACAGGCCAGGGCAAGAGTTCCTTCTTTTTTACAGCTGCATAGTATCCCATTGTGTAAATGTACCACAGTTTTTGTTGTTGTTAATCCTCACCCAGGGATATTTTTCCATTGATTTTTAGATAGAGCAGAAAGGAGGGATGTGGGGAGAGAGAGAAACATAGATGTGAGAGAGACACATTGATTGGTTGTCTCCTGCACAACCTGGACCAGGGCCAGGGATCAAACCTGCAACCCAGGTATGTGCCCTTAACTGGGAATTGAGCTTATAACCCTTCAGTCTGCAGGCCAACACTCTTAAGTGCTGAGCCAAACCAGCCAGTGAAACCACAGCTTTTTTATACACCTATCTACTAATGGGCACTTGGGGGTGTTTCCAGATCTAGGCTATTGTAAAAAACACTGCTTTGAATATAGGGGTGCATATATTCTTTCTGATTGGTGTTTGGGGATTCTTAGGATATATTCCCAGAAGTGGGATCACTGGGTCAAAAGGCAGTTCTAGTTTTAATTTTTTGAGGAAACTCCATACTCTTTTTCATAGTAGTTGCACCAGTCTGCATTCCCATCAACAGTGCACGAGGGTTCCTTTTCCTCCACTTCTTGCCAACATTTGTTGTTTGTTGATTTATTGACAATAGCCATTCTGACAGCTGTGATGTGTTACCTCATTGTAGTTTTAATTTGCATCTCTCTGATGACCATTGACATTGAGCATTTTTTCATATGTCTGTTGGCCATCTATACGTCCTCTTTGGAGAAATGTCTATTTAGGTCCTTTGCCCATTTTAAAATTGGATTGTTTGTCTTCTTGGAGTTGAGTAATATGAGTTTTTGTATATTTTGGAAATTAATCCCTTATCAGATGTATCATTGGCAAATATGTTCTCCTATACAGTGGGTTCCCTTTTCATTTTGTTGATGATTTCTTTTGTGGTGCTGAAGCTTTTTAGTTTGATGTATTCCCATTTGTTCATTTTTTCCTTTGTTTCCCTTGCCCTTGGAGATGTATTAGTGAAAATCCTGCTACATGAGATGTCTGAGATTTTACTGCCTATGTTTTCTTCTAAGACTTTTATAGTTTTTGACTTACATTTAAGTTTTTTATCCATTTTGAGTTTATTCTTGTGTATGGTGTAAGTTGGTGGTCTAGTTTCATGTTTTTGCATGTGCCTGTCTAATCTTCCTGACACCATTTGTTGAAGAGACTGTCTTATTCCATTGTATCTTCTTGCCTCCTTTGTCAAATATTAATTGAGCATATTGGCATGCATCCATTTCTGGAGTCTTTGTTCTGTTCCATTGGTATTTGCCTGTTCTTATGCCAACACCAGGCTGTTTGATTACAATGGCTTTGTAGTATAGTTTGATATCTGATATTGTGATCCTTCCAACTTTGTTCTTTTTTTAAAAATTAATTTATTTTTATTACAGATGTTTCTCCTCCTCCCCCCCAGCCACCTTCCTTCCTATCTTGCTCCCCCCACCCCCCAGCCAAGCATTGCTGTCTGTGTCCATTGGTTATGCATACATGCATTTAAGTTCTTTGGTTCCAAGTTTGTTCTTTCTCAAGATTTCTGAGGGTATCCAGGGTCTTTTTTGGTTCCATATAAATTTTTGAATTATTTGTCCTAGATCTGTAAAATATGCCATTGATATTTTATTTATTTATTTTTAATATTTTTCTTTATTGATTTTAGAGAGAGAGGAAGGGAGAGGGAGAGAAAGTTAGAAACATTGATGAGAGAGAACATCAATTGGTCACCTCCTGCATGCCCCCCACTGGGAATTGGGCCCACAACCTGAGCATGTGTCCTGACCGGGAATTGAACCAGTGACCTCCTGATGCATGGGTCAATGTTCAACCACTGAGCCACACCAGCCAGACCAGATTTTTTTTTTAAATCCTCACCCAAGAATATTTTTTTCCCATTTATCTTCAGATAGAGTGGGAGAAAAAGAGAGAGAGAGAGAAATACGATGTGAAAGAAACACATCAATTGTTTGCCTCCTTCATGACCCTGACCAAGGCAGGGACCAAACCACAAGCGAGGCATGTACCCTTGACTGGAGTCAAACCTGTGACTCATTGGTCCTCAGGCCTACACTCTAACCACTGAGCCAAACTGGCCAGGGCAATTGTTATTTTTTTATTTTTTATTATGCTATTTCTCTCTCTATTTCTTTTTCTTTTTACAACAGTCTTTTCAACATTTCTTACAATGTTGGTTTGGTGGTAATGAACTACTTTAGATTATTTGAGGGGAGTGGTCTGGTAAGTTTTTTATTTCACCTTCCACTTTAAATGATAGGCTTCTTGTGTAGAGTAGTGTTGGTTTCAGATCCTTGCTTTTAATTAATTTGAATCCTTTATGCCATTTACTTCTGGTCTGTAGAATTTCTTTTGAGCTACCAGCTGACAGCCTTATGGGAACTCCCTTGTAGGGAACTGACTGTCCCTCTCTTGCTGCCTTTAAGAGTCTTCCCATCTTTAACCTTTGCCATTTTAATTATGATGTGTCTTGGTGTGGGTCTCTTTGGGTTCATCTTGATTGGCACTGTCTGTGCTTTCTGAACTTGTGTGATTTTTTTCTTCACCAGCTTAGGGAAGTTTTTTGTCATTATTTCTTCAAACACCTTCTCTATCCCTTGCTCACTTTTTTCAACCTCTGGTACCCCTATAATGCAGATATTGTTATGTTTCATGTTGTCCCAAAGTTTCCTTAAACTATCCTCATGCTTTTAAATTCTTTTTTTTTTAATGCTCTGATTGAGTAACTTTTTTCTACTTTGTCTTCTAATTTGCTGATTTTATCATCTAACTTATTGTTTATTCCTTCCAGTGTATTCATTATTTTAGACATGTTATTCTTTATTTCTGACTGGTTGTTTTTCATGGTTTCTTTGTCCTTTTTCAGTGTTGAGAATTCTTAAAACCACGAGTTTAAACTCTGTTCTGATACTGCTTGCCTCCATTTCATTTAGCTCTTTTTCTGGAGATTCCTCCTGTTCTTTCACTTGCCACCCAACCCCATTTTTGCTGTTTTTTTTTGTGTGTGTTTATTTCTGTGTATTAGGTAGAACTGCTATGACTCCCAGTCTTGGTGAAGTGGCCCTATATAGTAGGTGTCTTATGGAACCCAGTGTTTTAGTTTTTTTGATCTCCTGAGCTGGGTGCTCTTGGAATGTCCCTTTTATAAGTTATGTGTGCCCTCCTGTTGTAATTGGGTCTTGATTGCTGTTCTCCTGTTCATGGGTGGGCTTGACTTTTGGGCTGGCTAACTGTGAGGCTCCACCTCAACCACATTGTGCAAACTGTTGTACAGGTGCTGACACAACAAAGCAAGACAAAAAAAAGATCAAACAGAAAACAATATAAAAAACACACATGGGGAGAAAAAATGGTGGCAGAGTGAATGGAAGCTACACAGACGATCTCCCAGGACCAAACTGGAATTACAACTAAAATAAAGACAAATTGTGGGAAAAAGCAACAGAAAAGCAGCGGGAAAGGACCATATAACCAGGGAAACTGCGGAGGTGCGAGAGGGTGGCAGACTGGGAGCCCATGGATAGCAGTAGCCTTAGCTGTGAGCAGTGCCCTCGGGGTTAAAATCCCAAGCCCACTCCACAGCACAGAGGGCCGGGACACAGCACTAGATTGGCTACAGCCACTCACCTTGGGCTCGGGCAGAGGCAGGGAAGACTGGACTGGAACTCTGTGGGGACACCCGGGATTTGCAGGGCACTCAGAATTTTTGCTGAGTCGTGGTCAAAACAGATGGTGGCCAGCTTGCTCCTTCCTGGAGCTGTGAGGAGAAAGAGTAGCCTCTCCCTTGGAGATTCAACCCCCTCCAGGTGAGCGAAAGAAATGTAAATGCTCATTAACAACCAGCATCTTTCCAACCCTCTGGAAATCCTCTTACACAGAACACCAGAGGGCTACGTTCCAAGGTCATGAGTAACTGAGACTAATAGCCTCCATCCAGGCAAAAAGCTAGAGGTTAACTGAACATTTCCTGGGCTTGCAAATCTACCCAAGAAAGTAAGACTTGACAGTGGGTTTACGTGGGCCCTCCCATGCTCATCCAAACCCAGTAGAGGGAGCCACAAACAGCAGAACACCAACACCCACAGGGAAAATTTGGCAGGCTCCAAAACCCACTGAGATAGCAAAAATGGTGAAACAAAGAAACAAATCACAAATGAAAGAACAAGCAAACTCTACGAAGATGAGATAAATGAAATGCAGTTAAGCAAGTTATCAGAGGTAGAGTTCAGAGCCATGATCTTGAGGAAGCTCAACAGCATGAGTAAGGACCTCAACACTATGAGTAAAGGTATAGAAACATTGAAAACCAACCAAGTGTAGATGAACAATGGAATACCAGAAATAAAGAACACATTGGAAGGACTAAACAGCAGAGTAGAGGAAGCTGAGGACCGGAGCAGTGAATTAGAAGACAAAGTAGAAAAAATCAACCAATCAGAAAACCAAAAGGAAAAAAAAATTAAAAAACAGGAAGACAACTTCAGAGAACTGTGGGACAACTGAAAATGTAATAACATTCGCATCATAGGAGTCCGCGAAGAAGAAAATGAGCAAGGGTTAGAGAATATATTTGAAGAAATAGTGACAGAAAGTTCAAGTGCACAGAGAGCCTCAAGAAAGAAGAACCCAAACAGGCCCACACCAAGACACATAGTAATTAAAATGCCAAAAATTAAAGACAAAGAGAGAATCCTAAAGGCAGCAAGAGATAAGCAACAGGTTGCCTACAAAGGAACCCCCATCAGGCTATCATCTGACTTCTCAACAGAAACACCATAGGGCAGAAGGGAATGGCATGAAGTAATCAAGGTCATGAAAAACAAGGATCTGAATCCAAGATTACTCTATCCAGCAAGGCTATCATTCAAAACAGAAGGTCAAATAAAGAGCTTCCCAGAAAAAAAAGGCTAAGGGAATATATTAGCACCAAACCAGCACTGCAAGAAATGTTAAAAAGGACTGCTGTAATTAGTGGGAAAAACAGGAAGAAAAATATAACCACACTAAACAAAAATGGCGATAAATAAGTACATATCAATTATCACCTTAAATGTAAATGGTTTGAATGCTCTGATAAAAAGACACAGACCAGTTGACTGGATAATAAAGCATGACTCACATATATGTTGTTTACAAGAGACTCACCTCACAACAAAAGACTCACATAAGTTGAAAGTAAAGGGATAAAAAAAAATCTTCCAAGCAAATGGAAAGGAAAAAAAAAAAAAGCTGGGGTAGCAATACTCATATCTGATAAATTAGATTTCAAAATGAAGGCCATAACTAGTGACAAAGAAAGCCATTACATAATATTGAAAGGATCTATCCAACAGGAAGATATAACCTTGGTAAATATATATGCACCCAATATAGAAGCACCAAAATATATTAAAAATCTTCTGGAGGGCTTCAAAAGAGAAATTGACAGCAATACAATCATAGCAGGGGACTTCAACACCCTGCTGACATCAATGGATAGATCCTCTAGACAAAAAATTAACAAGGAAACAGAGACTCTAAATGAAGCGCTAGATCAAAAGGATTTAATAGATATCTACAGTGAATTACACCCCCAAACTGCAGAATTCACATTCTTCTCAACGGCACATGGGACATTCTCAAAGATAGACCACATGTTAGGGCACAAACTAAGTCTCTACAAGTTCAAGAAGATTGAAATCATATCAAGCATCTTCTCAGATCACAATGGCATGAAACTAGAAATCAACTGGAACAAGAACATGCAAAGATATTTGAACACATGGAGGCTATATAGCATATTATTGAACAACGAATAGGTTACCATGGAGATCAAGGAAGAAATTAATAACTTCCTGGAAACCAATGAAAATGAACACAAAACAACACAAAATCTATGGGATAGAGCGAAAGCAGTTCTGAGAGGGAAGTTCATAGCACTACAGGCCCACCTCAAGAAACAAGAAAAATTTCTAATTGACTACCTAACCTCACAACTTAAAGAACTAGAAAGCAAACAAAAACAAAACCCCAGAGCAAGTAGAGGGAAGGAAATAGTAAAGATCAGAGCAGAAATAAATGACATGGAGACCAAAAAAACAATTCAAAGAATCAATGAAACAAAGAGCTGATTTTTTTAAAAAGATAAACAAGACTGATGGACCCTCAGCTAGACTCACCAAGAAACAAAGAGAGAAAACCCAAATACACAAAATCAGAAATGAAAAAGAAGTAATAACTGACACCACAGAAATACAAAGGATTGTTAAAAAATATTATGAACAATTATGCGGCAACAAATTGGACAATCTAAGAGCAAAATGGACAAATTTCTAGAAACTCATAGTTTCCCAAAACTGAACTGGGAAGAGATAGAAAACTTGAACAGATCAATAACAATGAAGGAAATTGAAGATGTAATCAAGACTCTCCCAGCAAACAAAACTCAGGCTTGGATGGCTTCACAGGTGAGTTTTACCAAGCATTCAAAGAAGAACTAACACCCACTTTCCTCAAACTATTCCTAAAAATTCAAGAAGAAGGAAGACTTCCAAACTCGTTTAATGAGGCCAGCATAATTCTAATTCTAAAATCATATAAAGACACTACAAAGAAAGAAAACTACAGGCCAATATCCCTGATGAACATAGATGCCAAAATCCTGAACAAAATACTAGCAAATCAAATCCAGCAATACATCAAAAAAATTATTCACCATGACCAAGTGGGATTCATCCCAGGGATGCAAGGCTGGTACAATAGTCACAATTCAATAAATGTGATACACTACATAAACAAAATGAAAGATAAAAACCATATGATCATATCAATAGACACTGAAAAAGCATTAGACAAAATCCAGCACCCATTTCTGATAGAAACGCTCAGCAATGTGGGAATAGGGGGATCATATCTCAACATAATAAAGGCTATATATGAAAGACCTACAGCCAACATCATACTCAATGGGCAAAAACTAAAAACATTTCCCTTAAGAACAGGAACAAAATAAGGATGCCCACTTTTGCCACGCTCATTTAACATAGTACTGGAAGTCTTAGCCACAGCAATCAGACATGAAGAAAAAATAAAAGGGATCCAAATTGGAAAGGAGGAAGTGAAACTGTCATTATTTGCAGATGACATGATATTATACATAGAAAATCCTAAAAACTCCATCAAAAATCTACTAGATTTAATAAATGAATTTGGCAAAGTAGCAGGATACAAAATTAATGTCAAGAAATCAACGGCATTCTTATACACTGATGATGAACTCACAGAAAGAGAAACTAAAAAAACAATCCCATTTACCATCACGGCAAAAAATTAAGATACCTAGGAATAAACTTAACCAAAGAAGTAAAGGACCTATTTGCAGAAAATTACAGGACATTGAAAAAAGAAATAGAGGAAGATATTAAAAAGTGGAAGCACATACCTTGTTCATGGATTGGAAGAATTAACATCATTAAAATGTCCATACTACCCAAATCAATCTATAGATTCAATGCAATCGCCATCAAAATACCAACGACATGCTTCACAGAACTAGAACAAATACTTCAAATGTTCATATGGAACCAAAAAAGACCCTGAATAGCCACAGCAATCTTGAAAAAGAAGGACAAAGTAGGCGGGATCACAATACCAGATATCAGGTTATACTACAAAGCTACTGTAATAAAAACAGACTGGTACTGGCACAGGAACAGGCACATAGATCAATGGAATAGAACAGAGAACCTAGAAATTGACCCAAAACATTATGCTCAATTAATATTCGACAAAGGCAGCAAAAGCATACAATGGAGTAAAAACAGCCTCTTTAATAAATGGTGTTGGGAAAATTGGACAGCTACATGCAAAAAAAAAAAAAAAAAAAAAAAAAGAAACTAGACCATCAACTTACACCATACACAAGAATAAACTCAAAATGGATAAAAGACTTAAATGTGACTTATGAATCCATAAAAATCCTAGAAGAAAATGTAGGCAACAAAATTTCAGACATCATACGCAGGAGAATTTTCACTGATACATCACCTAAGGCAACAGAAACAAAGGGAAAAATGAACACATGGGACTACATCAAACTCAAAAGCTTCTGCACAGCAAAAGAAACAACCATCAAAGCAGATAGGGAACCCACTCTATGGGAGAGCATAATTGTCAATGATACATCAGATAAGGGGTTAATTTCTAAAATATATAGAGTGCTCATACAACTCAGTAAAAGGAAGACAAAGAACCCAATTTAAAAATGGGCAGAGGGCCTAAATAGACACCTCTCCAAACAGGACATACAAATGGCTAAGAGACATATGAAGAAATGCTCAACATCACTAATCATCAGAGAGATGCAAATTAAAACAACGAGGTATCACCTCACACCTGTCAGAATGGCCGCCATCAACAAAGCATCAAACAACAAGTGCTGGTGAGGGTGTGGAGAAAAGGGGACTCTAGTACACTGCTGGTGGAAATGCAGACTGTTGCAGCCACTATGGAAAACACTATGGTGTTACCTCAAAAAATTAAAAATTGCCCTGGCCGGTTTGGCTCAGTGGTTAGAGTGTCGGCCTGTGGAGCAGAGAATCCCAGGTTCGGTTCCCGCTAAGGGCACGTACCTCAGTTGCAGTTTGTACCCGACCCCAGCGTCTGGGTGGCAACCAGTCAATGTGTCTCTCTCACATAGATGTTTCTCTCTCTCTTCCTCCCTCCCACTCTAAAAAAAAAAAAAAAATGAAAAAAATAAAAAATAAATAAAATAAAATATATAATTAAAAATTGAATTGCCATTTGACCCAGTGATCCCACTTCTAGGAATATACCCTAAGAAGCCCGAAGCACCAATCAGAAAGAATATATGTACCCCCATGTTCATAGCAGCACTATTTACAATAGCTAAGATCTGGAAACAGCCCAAGTGTCCATCAGTAGATGAGTGGATATAAAAGCTGTGGTACATATACACAATGGAGTACTATGCAGTTGTAAGAAAGATCTCTTATCCTTTGAGACAACATGGAGGGACCTGGAAAGTATTATCCTAAGCGAAACAAGCCAAGCAGAGAAGGACAAATATCATATGATCTCACTTATTTGTGGAATATAATGAATATAACAGTCTGAAGAACAGGGTAGTCCCAGAGATGTGGAAGTAGGGTACAGACTGACAATCCCCAGAAGAGGAGGTAGAAGGGGGGAGAGATAAACTACAGAAGTTATATGCATGTACGCATAACCAGTTGACATGGACAACAAAGCTGGGGATGGGTTGGGGAGGGAGGGGGAGGAGGGTGTCAATGGGGGAAAAAGGAGAAACATCTGTAACAAAAATAAATAAATAAATAAATAAATAAATAAATAAATAAACCACACACAAAGAAACCAACAACAGAAAAAAAATCAATAAGAAAATAAAAAAGAGACACAAAAAGAATAATGACAAGAGGCAAAAAGAATTAGAGTAGAAAAAAAGAAAAAAGAATATGAAAGGAAAGAGGGAAGAGAAAAGATAAAATAGAAAAGGAAAAATAAATTTATAATAATAATACTTTAAAAAAGTAATAATAAATAAAATAAAAATGAATAGAAAAAGAAAAACAGAAAACCTGAATAAAAAAGAAAAGTTAAAAAAATAGAATAATAAAAGAAAAGAGAAATAAGAGATATGAAAGAAAAAAGAAAAAATGAAATGGAAATGAAAAAATAGAGGATAAAAAAAAATCAGCAGATTTTGGTGCCTACTGTGGTCACCCTTTGGATCTGGTGCTTGTGGAACCTGGTGGGTCCTGCTTTGATGTTTTCCAAAGCTAGACACTTGGTGAGTTGGTCCTGGTCCTCCTGGGAGGTTCTTTGGTGCAAGCCACTGTCAGTCACTGTCCCTGCCTGGCCCTTGGCAACCTGTCTGAAGCTTGGCAGGGCAGAGCCCAAAGTAGGCTGGTAGGCAGGGCCTCTGGAGCCCAGAGGCTGGGTCTGCCTCATGTCTTGCACCTTGAATGTCCCCACTTTGAGCTGTTCCCCCTTCCCCCATGGAACTGTGCTCTGCAGGGGTATCTGGGATCTGCCCAGGGCAATTTAAACAGATTCCCTTTATGGGTGGTGCCTGTATTTTGTAAGAGAGAGGCTGTGCATTTCCTCTTCTTCCCAGGGCTGCATGGTCTGAACTCTCTGGGGAGCTTAGATCTGCTTCCTCATAATGCAGCTGTAGGGTCCTGCACATGCCCCTCTGTCTCCCAGATAGAAGCACACCTGGCAGACACATTTGCAACAACTTAGCTCTGCCCGGCTCTCTGGCACCCCCACACCACCAACCAAATAGGAGAAGATAAAAAAATCAGCCCCGCTTGGCACTCTAGTCTCTGTACAGTCAGCCCCAGCTGGGTGGGGCCTCTGCCCAGGCTCCAACTGTGCCAAAAATCCAACTCCCCTGTGCCATCAAACTGAGCAGTGTGGGTGCAAATTTTCAGTCCAGTGCCATTCCCTTTTGCCTTGGAACACAGTAAGATGGGGCAGACCCAGCAGTGCAGCAGGTAAGGGAAGGAGCGCCACCTGTGCACTTGAGGTGGGCAAGAATGATTCTCTTTTCCAATCCAGACAATCTAGTCTCTAATTGGCTCTCTGCCCAAAGTCCTTCCAAAGAAAAGAGGTCCCAGCAAAGTCACTGCTGGGTGTACTGAGCAGACCCTTCTGCTGGCCCAAGTACTGGCGCTTGGCTCCTCCAGCATCCCAGACTGGAGCAAACTTCTCAGACTGGTGTTGTAACAAGAAATTATTCTTTGCCTGGGATGGTGTTGTCTGAATCTCCCAGGTGGACTGAATCCCCACTGATTCCCACTGCCTGATGGTAGGCAGGGTCCCCTGTCCTTCTCTGTTGCTCTGGTTTGGGGATCCCTGCATGGGGCTGCGACCCCATTCTCCCAGGCAGGGGTCTCTGCTACTGCAATATTCCTGCAGCTTCTCAGCTGTGCACCTGTGCAAAGGAGCTTACCCTCTCTGCATCTACTCCTGTCTCTCTTTCATGTTGCCTGTTCTCAGCATTTCAGACCCACTACACTTCAACTGGGTTTTCAAGTTGATTGCTCTGCAGTTCAGCTGCAAGTCTGGTCTGGGGTTGGGAGCCAGTGGACGGAGCTTCCAGCCACTCTGCAGCTGTCTAAGAATCTCTTGGAGAGCTATTCTTCGATCTCAAAGAAATGCTTGTTGCATCTCACTTTGAAAAGCTGTTTTATTTTCTGTTTAACTCTGGTGTGTCTGTAGGAATGTTTCTCAGCCTGCTGGGCCCCAGTTTCCTCTGTGAACTGGAAGTGATAAAGGCCCATCTCTCAAGGTGATTCTCTCACTCCAAACACTATGTGTCATCTTTCCACTGCACCGCAGGCAAAGACTGACTTGCCTCAAAAACCCTCACATGCCTCATTATTTTTAGGAGGAAGAAAAAACTTCAAATGTCTTCCTTGAAAGACCACTTTTAACTTAACTGCCTGGCATTTTGATGGTTTCCATCCCCACTCGAAGAAAAGTCTGGAAGGAATTATCTAGTGTTGGCAAAATTGGGTAACTTCCTACCACTTAGGATTCAGTTCTGGATCAGTCAGTCACATAGAAACAAAGCTGAATACTCTCTCAGATGGGTGCCTTGCTAGGACTTTTTAATGCACCTCAGCCCCATTATGTGTGTGATGAGGGAGGGCTGAACCCATGGCTCTGTGCCCCTGCATCCCTCCTACTGGCATGCACCCCCCCCAGAGACCCAGCCCTGGACAGAGGGCACTCCAGGTGCCTTGCAGCACTCCCTCCAGGGCCTGGCACTGTGTGAGGAGGCACAGCCTAAGCTCCCATGTCATCTAAGGCCCTGGGGACTAGACCCAGAGCAGCCTGGTCCAATCTCATGGGAGGGCCCATGTGTTCCCAGAGGAGGGCGAACTCCTGGAAAGGCTGGGTTTGTGGTCCTCCTCTGGGCTAAAGACGACCCCTGAGCATTGCTGAGGGCTGCAGTTTAACCCCAGAGCCCCGCTCGTCAGCTTGGTGGCACGCTCACCACAGGCCACCCCGCTCCTGTCCGGCTACAGGAAGGTTCTGTATCCTATTTCAACAAGAGGATTTCAATCTCCCAAGAGAATCAATATGAATGAAAACCAAACATACATGGTCTCCCCAAGCTCTCTGCCAAACTGGACACTGGCTTACCCACTGACCTCGGCATATCCACTCAGATGTCTGACAGACACCTCCAACTCATCTGGCTGCAGCTGAATGCACCACGGCCTTCCATCTCTGCCAGGAGCCTGTCCACTTTTCCACGTGCTCAGGCCAAACACCTGGGGCTGTCTTTGTCCTTCCTTGTATCTTTCACCCTCATCCATCAGCCAACCCCGGTGGCTCTACCTTCAGCATCGCTCTGAATCTGCTACCTCCTCACCCCTCCACTGTCCCCACCTGGGCCATACCAGTCACTGCCAGCCCTCCCTCTCATGGTTGTGGTCTCCCACCCTGCCCTCACTTCTGTGTTCTGCTCTCCACACACAGCTAGATGGACCCCACTCATCAAGTCAGGTGGCATCCCTCCTTTGTTCCACACTCTCCATGGCCACCCCTGAGGCAAAGCCAGGCCCTAATGCCAGGCTGGTCTCACTTCCATGGCTCTCCCTCTTGCCCACCTTACTCCAGATGACTGGCCTCCCTGTCTTCTCTCATACACCAGGGTCATTTTTGCCTTTGCTCTTGATGGTCCCTCCTCATAGAACATCTTCCCAGTGTCCACACAGCTCCCTCACCTTCTTCTGGTCTTTGCTCAACTGTCACCTTCTCAGTGAGACTTTCCCTGGTTGCCCCTTCTCACTACACTGACCCTTGGGCAGTCTTCATCTGTCTGCATGTGACACATGCCACCAACCACCTGTGAGTCACCCAGAAGCTGACCAGAGTGCCAGGTTCGAATCCTGGCTCTGCCACTTACCAGCTATGTGACTTTGGGAAAAGTACTTAATCTCTTGTGCCTTTGTTTTCTCATTGTAAAATGTTCCTTCATTCTAGCTTGTGTGGAAATTAAATGAATGAATACATACAAACTAGAATAAAGCAGGTATCCAATTAGCCATTATTATATACTACGGACCAAGGGTTCCTGGTCAGGCTCTAGTCTACCTTTGCCTCCACCCTCCATGTGACCTTGGGTAAGTTCCTTTCAATAAATGTCATTTTATATAGCTGCAAAATATGAGGATTAGCCAAGAAGTGGTCTGAGCCTGAGTGGTTTTAAAATATGTCCACGAGCCCAGCCGGTGTGGCTCAGTGGACTGAGCATCGTCCCATAGACTAAGAGGTTCCGGTTGGATTCCTGGTCAGAGCACATGCCCGGGTTGTGGGCTTGATCCCCAGTAGGGGGCGTGCAGGAAGCAGCCAATCGATATTTCTCACATAGCTGTTTCTATCTCTCTCTCCCTTCCTCTCTCTCTCTAAAAAATCAATGAAAATATTTTTAAAAAATAAAATATATCCACAAAATATTTGAATCCTTTTTTCCAGAGGTGGAGCTGAATTCCTCCATTTTTAGACATAGGCTGGACTTAGTGACTTGTTTCTAATGAACAGATGCGGCAGAAGTGACCATGAACAATTTCTGGTCACGACAGACACTGCTGCCCTGCCCTGCTCTCTAGGACCACTCGCTCTGGGGAAGGTAGCCACACGTCCTGAGGACACTCAAATAGCCTATGGGAAGGCTGGTGTGGGGAGGGTTGAGGCCTCCTGCCAACAAACATGTGGGTTAGGGGCTCAGAGGTGGCTGTTCCTGCTCCAGTCAGGTCATCAGTGATGTAGCCCAGCAACTGGACTGCAGCCTCATGGAAACCCTCAGCTAGGCCAATCAGGAACTGTGAGCACAGGAGGTGTACATAGGCGTACACCACTTGGTTTAGGTAATTTGTAATCCATCAACAGACTACAATACAGCCCCTTCTCCTGAATCCAGAGCCCTGTGAGAGTCCCTTTTGCCACTCCCATCCCAGCCCGAGCCCTAGGAGCCTCCACTCAATGCCAGTTTGTGAGATTGATTGAACTAACTGAAAACCTCTAATGGGTCTCTCTGACCAACCTGTAAAGCAGCATCCCTCCACCCCCAATTCTAAATATAGCTTTAAGGTTTCCATTCCTGGAGCAAGCCCCAAACAAGCACCAGGTCCTGGGGTGGGGCCTGCTGGACAGACACCCCTCCCAGTACGGCTTTATGAGACCCCCTGGTGTCCTGAAGCACCAGGAAGCAAGGGGAGAGCGAAGCCAAAGCAAAGTGGACAGTGAGGCTAGCTGGGGGCAGCCCAGAAACCCAGAGTGCCCTTCAGGCCTGAAAGCAAAAACACAGATATTTAGAACTTCTAAATTGCATCATTGAACTATCACAAAATTAAAGAAATAGTTGAGACAAAAACAAATCAACAGATGAACGGATAAACAAAATGTAGTCTACCCATATAATGGAATATTATTCAGCCACAAAAAGAAATGAAGTGCTGACGTCCCACAGCCTGGATGGACCTTGACAGCGTGATGCTCAGGGAAGAAGCCAGGCACAAAGAGCCACACAGTGCATGCTTCCATTTATGTAGATGTAGAGAATAGGCAGATCTACAGACACAAAGTGTAGATTGGTGTTTGCCAGGTGTGAGGATTGGGTGGAATGGGGAGTAATTGCTATGGGTATATGTCGGGAGCAGTGTCACTGGAACAGCGACCACCACGGTTTGACATAGTCACGGGTGGGCTCCATGGTTTGACATAGTCCCTGGAGATACGAAGACCTCCATGGTTTGACACAGAAGTGGATTCACTGCGTGGCAGGAATCACAAAGAACAGTGACTGAAGATATAAAGTAATGGGAAAATAAAAATGCAGATGGCAACTGAAGGAGACTAATCTTTGCTTTCTCTGTCTATCTGTTAGCTGTCTGTTAGGAATCACTATAGAAGTAACATGTAGATGATTAATGATGTAGATGTTAGAAAAGACTGCAGAAAGAAAAGGCAAGTAATAAAGATTTAAGAAAAGAGTGTAAAAACTTAAAAGGATCATACATAAAAAGAAAAGTCAGGAGTCTTAGAGGAAGCAAACAGAAACTGAATTAGAGGGTATAGAGAAGAAGGTAGTTAAATAAGACAATGTCTGGAAGGTTGCTGATAACAAATCATGTTGTGTAAGCAATGATCTTAAAAGTTAAGAGACCGAGAGGCAACAATGAGATGTCTGGGTGAAGGATTAAAATAGTTGTTAGTTAACCATGTAATATACCTAAGAGTTGGGTAAACGTAAAAGAAATGTCTGTACTTGCTTGCCTAAAGGTTTAGGGGAAACAATAAGAAGGAAATTGCTATGTAACCTGAAAATATAAAAATAAAGATTCTGCTAGCCTTAAGCAGCAGAGGTGTTCAAGATCTCTCACTCATATGTCTCCTTTCTCGCTGACTCCATCCACACCTAAGGGATACCCTGGACTGCCGAGGCTGGACCCCGGCAGGTATAGAGTTTCTTTCTGGGGTGATAAAGCTTACCCTGGGAGAACCTGCCAGACCAGGCAGAACAAGGCACAAGGCTTCTTTCTCTGCTCTGCATTTCGGTCTGCACAAAAGGCCAAATGAACAGATTTTTTGGTCCCTCTCCCTTCAGCCCACCTGGGTGTTGTCCTCATGTGTTCCAGTACTCTGAGGTAAGAAATACACAGAATAAGCAAAGGAAAAAGCCTGTCTTTCCTGAGACCACCCAGCTGACCTATGTGGTCTATATAATCCCATCTTCCTGCTGGTTCCTCTCACAATCTAGCTAAGACTTTCAGGCAAAGGGAGCTTCCCCAGCAGGAGGTAGCCCCAGATATTATAAAAGACCAGGGAAAACAAAAGATTAACAAGAAGCAATCCCCATGAGGGTGATCTCACCCAAGAGAAGCTAACTATATGGTTTGGATTTGCTAGAACAGGAACAATGTTTCCTTTCCTTTTTCCTTTTTTTGTTAATCTTCACCTGAGGATATTTTTCGGAAAGGAGAGAGAGAGAAAGAGAGAGAGAGAAACATTGATGTAAGAGAGACATATTGATAGGTTGCCTCCCGCACAACCCCAACTGGGGCTGGGGATTGAACCTGAAACCCAGGTATGTGCCCTTAACTGGGAATTGAACCCGTGACCCTTCAGTCCTTGGGCTGATGCTCTAATCATTGAGCAGAATGCACCCATGTTTCTTATCTTGATTTGCATCAAAGCTCCTCTTCCTTGAGAGTGGAGTGGAGCAGAGCAGGGGGACTTTGAATTTCCTCTGGGGGTTGGACTACTTTGTGGTATTTGCCTACTTTGAAGAAGTCTATGAATTCTACATATGAAGATATATAGGGGCTGTTTAAATAAGAAATCTCTTCATGTTACTTAATAAACAAACAAAGATCCAAAAGAGAAACCTATAAACGCCCTCAGAGCCCATTCCTTCTGAGCACCTGACAGTTTGACATCAAGCCCGAGTCCCCAGCTGACCTGAGTGTCAGGTGGGCTCCCAAAGAAAGGAGTTGAGTGTGCTGAGACCTGATGGTGGTATGAACACCATCGAGGAGGACCCCTGCCCCCCAGAAGTGGTGGGCTCCACCCTGAGAGGGGAAATAGTGAGAAGAGGTCTCACATTTGAGAAAAGTTCTCACCAAGAGTTACCCATCCCACTTATCCTTGGGTCAGAGTAAAAAAGAAAAGACTAGTCTGGCCGGTGTGACTCAGTGGATTGAGCATCATCCCATGGACTGAGAGGTCCCTATTCCATTCCTGGTCAGGGCACATGACCAGGTTTCAGGCTGGATCCCCAGTAGGGGGCATGCAGGAGGCAGCCGATCGATGTTTCTCTCCCACATCGATGTTTCTATCTCTCTCTCTCTAAAAAGTCAATAAAAAACATATTTAAAATTTTTTCTTTATTAATTTTAGAGAGAGAGGAAGGGAGAGGGAGAGAGAGATAGAAACATTGATGAGAGAACATCTATTGGCCACCTCCTGCATGCCCCTCACTGGGGATTTGGCCCACAACCTGGGCTTGTGCCCTTACTGGGAATCGAACCGGCGACTTCTTGGTGCATGGGTTGACGCTCAACCACTGAGCCACACCGACCAGGACAATAAAAAAAATATTAAAAAAAAAAAAAAAGACTAAAAAAGGTAATCGGGTGAGTGGCCTGCACCAATGTTGAGGATACAGGGGGCCCCTTGAAGGGAGGAAGTGACCTTTGGAGGCTTGTGGTAAAAGCAAAGGTCGCTGCTAAAGAAAAGGCTCATGGAACCCAAGGTATTAAAAAGGAACCAGAAAACAGACCAGAAAGAAAAGATGTATGGTGTGTAAAGGAACTGTACTTCACTGTGGCAGCAGTAAAAGGTGCTCTGCAAATATGAAGCCGAGTCACCACCCAATGCCTCATGACCACTTACAGGGTCAGCAGATATGTGGGTGGCTGAGGCTGGATTTACAGTCTAGGTGGACAGTGTAAACTTATTAGGCATTCAAGTGGCCAATACATGTTTCTTTAAAAAATAATTTTTTATTTTTCAACTACAGTTTATATTCAATATTATTTTGTATTAGTTTCAGGTGTACAGCATAGTGGTTAGACAATTCTATATATTATAAAGTGATGCTCCTGATATTTCAAGCACCCACCTGGCACCATGCATAGTTATCACAATGTTATTGACTATTCCTTATGCTCTGCTTTACATCCCTGTGACTATTTTGTAACTGCCAATTTGTAGTTCTTAATCCCTTCACCTTTTTTCACTCAGCTCTCCAATCCATCTCCCATCTGATAACCATCAAGGTGTTTTCTGTATCAGTCTGTTCCATGTGTCCATGCCCCTGGTTTTATTTTGTTCATCAATTAATTTTGTTCATTACATTCCACATATAAATGAGATCATATGGTATTTGTCTTTCTGTGACAGCTTTCAGAGAGGAGGGGTGAAAAAAGGTGACGAGATTAGCCAAAGAACATATATGCATAACCCATGGACACAGACAACAATGTGGTGATAACCAGAGGGAAGGGGAGCAGGGGCTGGGTGGAGGTGGGCAAAAGAGGGTGGGAATAGGTGATATCTGTAACAGTGTTGGCAATAAAAATAAAGTTGTAAGAATAAATTTAAAAAAATGTTCTCTGTATCTATGAGTTTGTTTTGTTTATTTTGTGTTTTAGATTCCATAGATTCGTGAAATCATATGGTATTTGTCTTTCTCTAACTTATTCACTAAGCATCTCCCCTCTAGGTCCATACGTGTTGTTGCAGACGGCAAGATTTTATTCTTTTTTATGGCTGAGTTATATTCCATTGTATATATGTACCACATCTTTTTTATCCATTCGTCTATTGATGGGCATTTAGGTTGCTTCCATATCTGGCCATTGTAAATAATGTTGCAATGAATATATGTATGTACATGTTTTTTCAAATTAGTGTTTTGGGTTTCTTCAGATAAATATCCAGAAGTGGAATTGCTGGGACCTGCCTTGTCTCTTGTCACAGCTTTAGTTTTAAGGTCTATTTTGTCTGGTATAAGTATTGCTACCCCAGCTTGTTTTATGTGTTTGTTTCCATTTTCATGAAATATCTTTTTCCATCCCTTTATTTTCAGTCTGTGTGTGTGTCTCAATCTGAAGTGAGTCTCATGTTGAAAGCATATGTAAAGGTCTTTTATTATCCATTCAGCCACCCTAAGTCTTTTGATTAGAGCATTTAATCCACTTACATTTAAAGTAATTGTTGATAGATATGTAGTTATTGCCATTTTATTATTCATATTTTTAAAAATCTATTTTTCTTCTTTTTAAAGAAGACCCTTTAACATTTCTTGTAATACTGGTGTGGTGGTGATGAACAACTTTAGCTTATTCTTGCTTCGGAAGTTTTAAAATATCCTTTGATTCTAAATGATAGCTTTGCTGGGTAGAGTAATCTTGGCTGCAGACCCTTGCTTTTCTTTTTTTTTTAATCCTCACCCGAGGACACTTTTCCATTTTTTGTTCAGACAGAGTGGGAGGGAGAGAGAGGAAGAGAGAGAAACATCGATGTGAAAGGGACACATTGAGTGGCTGCCTCCCACACGACCCAACCAGGGGCCGGGGACATACTGCAACCGAGGTACGTGCCCTTAGCGGGAACCGAACCCGGGTCTCTCTGGACCGCAGGCTGACGCTCCAACCACTGAGCCAAACCGGCCAGGGCGACCCTTGCTTTTCAACACTTAAAATATTTTGTGCCTGATCTCTTCTGGCCTGAAAAGTTTCTTTTGAGAAATCAGGTAACAGTTTTATGGGAGCTCCCCTGTAGGTAAATAACTGCTCTTCTCTTGCTGCTTTTAACATTCTCTGTTTGTCTTTAACCTTTTGCATTTTAATGATGATGTGTCTTGGTGTGGGCCTCTTTGGGTTCAACTTGTTTGGGACTCTCTGTGCTTCCTGGTCTTGTATGCCTATTTCTTTCACCAGGCTAGGGAAGTTTTCTGTCATTTTATCTTTAAATAGGTTTTCAACCCCTTGTTCTTTCTTTCCTCCTTCTGTACCCTTATAATGAGAATGTTGGTATGCCTGATGTCCCAGAGGCCGCTTAGACTCTCCTAATTTTTTTTGAATTTTCTCTTTTTTTTGTTGTCATTCTGATGGGGTGTTTTCTTTTAGATAGCTGATTCCAATCCTCTGCCTCATCTAGTCTATTGTTAATTCTATTTTTTATTTCAGTTATTGTTTCTTCATTTATCACTGGTTCTTTTTTATGTTTTCTATCCCCATTTTCCCCCCCTGTCTCTTTGTTGAAGTTCCCACTGAGATCATTGAGCATCTTTATCACCAGTGTTTTGAACCCTGCATCTGGCAGATTGCTTGTCTTAACTTTGTTTAGTTCTTCTGGAATTTTGTCCTGTTCTTTCATTTTGGACATGTTTCTTTGTCTCCTCATTTGAGTTGCCACCCTGTGTTTATTTCTATGTATTAGGTAAAGCCGCTATGTCTTTGTTTGGTAGAATGGCCTTATGCAGTAGGTGTCCCATAGGGCCCAGTGACACAGCCTCCCTTGTCACCTGAGCTGCAGTACAAACCAAGAGAGGCTGTTTCTATGGACTAGTCATTTAAAATGGCTTGGGTGGGCCAGCAAGTTTGGTGGGGTGGGGTGGGGTCTCAGGGAATTACCAGGGTGGGTTGAATAGTGTTAGCCTGGTTGATGGAGACTCAGATATATTGCCTGCTTGCACCTGCAGCAGGAGGGCTCAGCAACAAAATGATGGCTTCTGCCAGCACTTCTATCTGCAAGAAAGCTGCTCCTCTAGCCCTTGCCCTGAAGCCAGATTAGTTCCTCTATATGTCCCTGGCACCTTTTGAGCTGGTGCCCCAGTGCTGGAGCTTAGAGTGAGTGGGTCTGAGTAAGTCTGTCCATGTCCCTTTAAGAGGAATGTTTAAGTCTCCAGAAGTCTCCCTCTCACTAGCCACGATCTCTGCTGGTTTTCACAGCCAGAATTTATGGGGACACCTCTTCCTGGCACTGGGACCCTGGGGTGGGGAGCCAGGTGTTGGGCCAGGACCTCTAGCTCCTCAAAGGGGACCTCCACAGCAGAGACATCTCTCCCAATTTTTAACCATCACACACAGGAGTGGGACCGGCCTGTTCTACATTTCAGCCCCTCCTACTAGTCTCCACACAGCTTCTTCCACATGTCCTTAGTTTTATGAATTCTGTTCAGCTAGAGCTCAGACAGTTCTCAATGATGGTCACTCTGTAGTTCAGTTGTGATGTTGATGTGGTTGTGGGAGGAGGCAGGTGCAGCACTTACCTACTTCTCTGTCCTGACCGGACCTTGATTCCATATTAACTATATTAACTGGGGTCGAAGTTATCAAGCCAATTTGTAAATGCCAAAGATTTAATTCAATTTTCTTTCTTAAAACTTATCTTTATTGTTGATTGTATTACAGATATCCCCCCTTTTCCCCCCATTGACGCCCTCCTCCCCACTCCCACCCCTCTCCTGCCTTCCACACAATGTTGTCTGTGCCCATTGGTTACGCATATATGTATATAAGTTCTTTGGTTTATCTCTTCCTGCCCCCTTTTCTCTTTGAGGTTCCTCAGTTTAACAACCAATTTGTACTTCTTAATCCCTTCAGCTTTTTCACCCATCCCCTGAACTCCCCTCCCATCTGGCAACCATCAAAAAGTTATCTGTATCTATGAGTCTGTTTCTGTTCTGCTTGTTCATTTTGTTTGTAGATTCAATTGTTGATAGATATGCATTTGTTGCCATTTCATTGTTCATATTTTTTATCTTCTTTTTCTTCAAGAAGACCCTTCAACATTTCATATAATACTGGTTTGGTGGTGATGAACTCTTTTAGCATTTCCTTGTCTGGGAAACTTTATATGTCCATCGATTCCAAATTATAGCTTTGCAGGATAGAGTAATCTTGGTTGTAGGTCCTTGCTTTTCATCACTTTGAATATTTCTTGCCACTCCCTCTGGCCTGCAAAGTTTCTTTTGAGAAATCAGCTGACAGTCTTATGGGAGCTCCATTGTAGGTAACTAATAGCTTTTCTCTTGCTGCTTTTAAGATTCTCTCTTTGTCTTTAACCTTTTGCATTTTGATGATAATGTCTCTTGGTGTGGGCCTCTTTGGGTTCTTCTTGTTTGGGTCTCTCTGTGCTTCCTGGACTTGTATGTCTGTTTCCTTCACCAAGTTAGGGACGTTTCTGTCATTTTTTCAAATAGGTTTTCAATTTCTTGCTCTCTCTCTTCTCCTTTCAACACCCCAATGATGCAAATGCTGGTATGCTTGAGTTGTCCCAAAGACTCCTTACACTATCCTCATTTTTTTTTTTAAATTCTTTGTCTTTTTGCTGTTCTGATTGGGTGTTTTATGCTTCCTTATATTCCAAATGGATGGTTTGTTTCTTGGCTTCACCTATTCAACTATTGATTCCCTGTAAATTATTCTTTATTTTGGTTAGTGCCTCTTTCATTTCTGACTGGTCCTTTTTTATACTCTTGAGGTCCTCACTAAGTTCCTTGAGCATCCTTATAAGCAGTGCTTAGATTCTGCATCTGTTATATTGCTTGTCTCTGTTTCATTTAGTTCTTTTCCTGGAGTTCTGTTCTGTTCTTCCATTTGGGACATGTTTGTTTGTCTCCTCATTTTGGCTGCTTCCCTGTGTTTGTTTCTATGTGTTAGGTAGAGTTGCTATGTCTCCTAGGCTTCGTAGTGTGGCCCATTATAGTAGGTGTCCTTTAGGGTCCAGTGGCACAGCCTCCCTGATCGCCCCAGCTAGGCCCTCGAGGTGCACCCCTCATGTGGACTGTCCACCTTTCTGTTGTAATTGAGTCTTGATTGCTGTTGGCACATCAGTGGCAGGGATTTACTCAGGCTAATCAGCTGCAAGGACTGGCTGTGCCCACTGACCACTGGCCTCTGACTACCTTGGAGGATCAGCTGTGCATGGGCCCACCACACAGAACAAGACTTACTTCAGCAGGGCTCTGGTACCCACTGAGTTCACTACTTGAGTGTTTTGCTTGTGGAGATGGTTGGGTGGTGGTGCTTGGATGTGGTCTGAAGCTACAAAGTGATCTGCTGATGGCTGCTTTTTGTGCTGGGCTTGGAGGTGATCCAGCAAAGCCAAGCTGTGAACCAAGGCTGGCTGCTTCTAGTGCTGGGCCTGGGGCCACTTCGTGAGAGGTATGGGGCTTGCTGAGGCCAGATGCTGCTTGTTTGAGAGAATTTAGGAAAATGTGAAGCAGGATCCAAGACAGGCCAATCCTATGGTAAAGCCACTGGAAACAGCTTGGGAGGGTCTGAAAGTAAGGTGGGCAGGGCCTCAGGGAATCAATCACCAGGGTGGGGCAAACAGTGTGAGCCAGGTTGCTGGAGTCCCAGATTTGGTGCCCATCTGCCTGCCCTGTTGGGGAAGGGCTCACCAAAGGAACAATGGCCTCCACCAGCACATCTGTCCAGGAGAAAGCTGTCCCTCCAGCTCTCACTGTGATGCGAAACAACTGTTCTTCCCCGTATGTTTCTCTGGTGCCTTTCAAGCTGCCTCCCCTGGAGCCTGGGAGCCTGGAGGGTGTGAGTCCGAGTAAGTCCGTGCGTGGGCCTTTAAGAGGAGCTGCCTGGGGCTCCAGCCGCCTCAGCCTCAGTTCTGCTGGTTTTTCCAGCCAGAAGTGATGGGGATTCTCTTCCTGGCACTGGAACCCTGAGCTGGGTGCCTGGTGTGGGAGGGGGACCCCTCACTCCTCAGGGGGGACCTTCCCAGCCGAGGTGTCCTCCTCATTTTTATCCACCACACGTGGGTGTGGGACCAGCCCGTCTGCGCCTCCGCCCTCCTACCAGTCTTGATGTCGCCTCTTCTTTAATTTCGTAGTTGTAGGACTTCCATTCAGCTTGATGTCAGGCAGTTTTGAAGGATGGTTGGTCTGTAGTTTAGGTGTCATTTTGATGTGGTTGTGGGAGGAGGTGATACTGTGTTTACCTACCTGCCATCTTGACCGGAAGTCTAATCTCAATTTAATTCAACTATGACTATGACTACAGTTAAGGTGAGGCATACCTATTTTTCTTTATTTTATATTTAGTTACTTTTCTAAGATAATTGGGGGCACAATGTTTTCATTTAGTGGAATCTCCTGGTATAATTAATTTGAACCCCAACATTGATTAACACCATGAAGCTTTGCCAATTTGATACATTTAGCAGATGTTAAAGTTAATTTATAACCTATGTTGTTGAGGCATAAAAGCCAATCAGTGACACTTTTGTCTTTTTTGTTACATAAATTCTTGCAGTAAATTTTTCATTTACAGTTGAGTCAAATTATGGACCTTTATAAACACGCATATATAAAATTTATTTATTTATTCCTTTTATTTCATACTCTGTATCTATGTTTGTTTGTTTAATTTAAAGAAAATTTCCTGTTTGTTTATTTTAGACTTTTAGCTGCCTGAATCAATGGTTTCTAGTATCTGTCTCTGGCTAATAACACTGTGTGTGGACCTTCTAGGGGGTAGAGAACAGCCCCTGTAGGTAGCCACTTCTATTTTTAAGGCTCCCCATGCACTTCCCAGGGATTGGGGTTTGTACTTGGGTCTGAAGTACCCGTCCCTTTTCATATAAAATATTTTAGAATGGCTTATATCTCTAGGCAGGTAAAAATTTTAGTTTCTGCCATGGTCACTGGAATGCCCTCATGGGTGCCATGGTCACGGATGGCTCAAGGCAGAGTAGCTCCCACTATCAGGTGGGACAGGCCAAGAAAACAACTCTTTTACAGAATAGAAAGACTTAGTTTCTGTCATAGTCTCTGTGTCCCAACTTGTTTTGACCCTTTGAGTGTTTGTCAGGTGAACTCCTGGTGGTCCCACGTGGCCTGCCTGTAGGCAGTGGCCTCCCTCCCCAGGATGCACCAATCGACATCCGAGGAGTCTAGACCCACTTCCAGGAGAGCCACAGTGGCCTTACATATTTTGAGGCTTCAGGTTTTGAGCATAAGGCTCTTGGTGTGCCGGTAAGCAGCAGCACTCAAAAAGGCCCATTGTGTTAGCCAGTTTTTATTGATTGAACAGCCCATGACTATTGTTCAGATCTTACATTCCCGAATCAATGGTGTGACTTCCTCAGGGGTCCTAGGCAGGATAAGGAAGGTGTCTCCACTTTCCTTTTTCATTGAGCTTTGTGCCATCAGTCTGCCTCTGTGTGGTCCCTCCTGTCCTACTGGACCAAGCAGCTAGACAGACAACACCATAACAATCATGACCCTTGCCATAGGCCCCATGGGTGCCATAGTCACTGGGATACCCTCATGGGTGCCATGGTCATTGGGATGGCTCGAGGCAGAGTTGCTCCCACTATCGTGTGGGACAGGCCAAAGAAAACAACTCTTTTACAGAATGGAAAGGCTTTGTTGGCCCCACTACTTGTCAGTGTTGCCTGTGGGTCTGCTCAGACCCATCCATGGCACTTGGAAGGAGCCACCCCACACTCCCTTTAGAGGTACATTTCAACAATCAGAAGTAGCCAGTTAATTTGAGCTGTCCCTGGTGCTCTGCCCTAGACATTTGACATCTTGGCTCAGACAGGAACTCGGGGAGGACTCTCTTCACAAGCTCCACAATCGGTGGAGGGGAGCCATACAAACATCTGGCAGAGGCCACCACAGGATGGACAGCCAGATAGCAGCAAGTCCACCTGGTGCACTGCCAGCTGGAAGAACACTAGTAAGTCAGGATAAGTCTAGTGGCATGTCATTTGGTCTGGGACCAAACTACCTTGCTTACTGGATCAATTGTTTCAATAGGTTTTATTAAGGACAACACAGGGGAAAATAAATACCTTTTCAGTGGCTGAAATTTAGTTTATTTTACTCAAAGTTTCCAATAGAGGGAGTACACTTTATGTGGGAGCAGGGGGTGGGGGTACAGCACAAAGAGTGACTGAGGTAAACTGTGGGCAAAAGCCTTTATGGTGGTTTCCTAGGGAAGGAATAGATAAGGCAGGGCAACCAGGTTTAGGATTGGCTAGTTTAAAGAATTTCAGCAGGCTCAGGGGCACAGGCACTATGCCTAGTTGTGTGGTCCACAGCCCTGAGGCAATCAGGGCGGGTGTACAGTGGCACAGAGTGTGAGAGACACAGAGTATGAAGAGGTGGTTGGGGGTGTGGAATTAATTGGCTTCTTGAGAAGGGGAACTGACTGGCCTCTAGCCAGGGCCTCAAAACTGAGTCAAGAGAATTTATAAACACTGTATTACAAGAATCCACTGGTCTGGCAACCTGTTCTACCTCAAATTCATGTTCACCTGCAACCCAAGTATAATTTTATTTGGAAATAAGATCTTTGAAGATGCAATTGAGTTAAGATAACGTCATATTGAATTAGCGGGGACCTATATCCAGTGACTACTGTCCTTACAGGAAGAGGAGAGGAGCACAGAGAGACACAGAGGAGAGGCCATAGAAAGATGGAGGGAGAGACTGAGTGAAGCAGCCACAACCTAAGGGATGGCAAGCCTGGCCAGGAGCCACCAGAAGCTAGGAGCAGGCAACAAAGGCATTTTCCCTAAGCCTTCAGAGGAAGCATGGTCCCACCAACAACTTGATTTCAAACTTCTGGCCTCCAGAAATGTAAGAGAATAGATAACCAAGTTTGTGGTAATTTATAATGGCAGCCCTAAAAAACAAGCACAGATTTTGATATCAGGAAGTAGGGTGCCCTGTAACAAATACTTACAAGGTGGAAGTGGTTCTGCAATTGGGTAATAGAGGGTGGATGAATTTTGAGGCACATGATAGAGCTCCCTGAAGAGACTTGGAGTGAACATGACGTTAAAAGACTAATTCGGTGAGAACTAATAAGGAAGTGAGAGCACTCAGAGAAAGCGTCTATCCTCTTAGAGAACACATATATTATCATAAACAGAATGTTGATAGAAATATGAATGTTAAAGGTGCTTCTGCTGAGGATTTAGAAGCAAATGAGAAACATGTTACTAGACACTGGAGGATGAGAAATCTTTGATATAAAGTGGTAGAGAACTTGGCTGGATTGTGTTCTTCTGTTGGACAGAAAGTAAAACTTAGAAGCAATGAACTTTGTGGACAAAAAAGGGGCCATATACTAAACCTGACAAGCTCAGGGGAGGCCTGCAAGGTGGCCTTACAAACTCAGAGGCTGAAAGTAATCACATAGGATGGTCTGAAATGAAAACTGAGCTAAAAGAGTTATGGTTGGTGGTCATGTCCTAGGCCACTATCTTCCTTGACAGAGGTCAATCTACCTTAACTGAGTCTGTCTGTTATCTTTTTGCATCTAAGATAACATATCTTTGGAATGTCTGAGTAATCCATTTTTCTAGACCTCTCAGGGCACAACGTACCACCAGAGCACAGACCACAGAACACTTTGGTATCTTGTTCCCCACATGACACCTCTATGTGCTGTAAATGTTAACTACCCTGTGCCCACCAGTGGAAAAAAAAATTTGTCTCTTCATTTTTAAAATAATCCTCACCCAAGGACTTGTTTTATTATTTTTAGAGAGAGAGGGAGAGAAACATCTATTGGTTGCCTCCTGTACATGCCCTGAATGGGGATCGAACCCTCACCCTTTTGTTGTTTGGGACGATGCTCCAACCAATGGAGCCAACTGGCCAAGGCTGTGTCTTCATTTTACTCTTTATTGAATCCCAGAGATATCTCTGCTTTGCTTTCTCCCTAATCTATCACCAATGAATTTCATGTCACCTCCTTAGATTGTAATGTATAAAATAAGGAGTAAAACTGCCATTCATTTTCTCAATCCCTTCAGATTTTGCTTCCCAGCAGTTGTCATCAGCTTGGCTCAAATAACCTCATAAAAATTCTTACACGTTTAGCCCGGCTGATGTGGCTCAGAGGTTGAGCATTGACCAAATTTTAGCCAAATGAAACATAATCTGAGAGTATATTAGAACATTTCCCTTGTCTTTAAACTGTTTGGTGTAACAGAATATTGATATGCAGCTTGGTGGATTACACCAGTTAATGCACATTCTTCTCCCTTCCTCCTCCCAATAATATGTATACTGAAAAATGTGCATTTGTCTGAGGAATTATTTTGTTTGCTACCACTTAATGAATCTCAAAATTTTGAGTAAATGTACCTCAGTCAAATCAGACTTTTTATGACCTTTATAACTACATTAAAACGCTTAATTCCTATTTCTGGGTGTTTGCGAGCCTGATTGCTATCATGAAGTAAAAATTTATTACTCTCCAAGAGGTCACTGGTTCGATTCCCGGTGAGGGCACATGCCTAGGTTGTGGGCCTGATCCCCAGTGGAGGGCATGCAGGAGGTGGCCAATCGATGTTCTCTTTCATCAATGTTTCTATCTCTCTCTCCCTCTCTTTCTCTCTAAAATCAATAAAGAAAAAAAAAATAAAAAAAATTCTTTTTTTTTTGTTTTTGTTTTTTGTTCAGATAGAGTGGGAGGGAGAGAAAGGAAGAGAGAGAGAAACATCGATGTGAAAGTGACACATCGAGTGGCTGCCACCCGCACGACCAACCAGGGCCGGGGACAAACTGCAACCGAAGCACATGCCCTTAGTGGGAACCGAACCCGGGTCTCTCTGGACCGCAGGCCGACGCTCTAACCGCTGAGCCAAACCGGCCAGAGCTAAAAAAAATTCTTAAAGGTTTAGACAGTTCTTATGTTGACAACTTGGATATTTAGGAGACTTCCAAGCAAAGTTTTGAAGGTACAGACTAGTATACCCTTGCTTCTTATAGCCAAATGAAAGATGAAAGAAGTAAACTGAGGAAGAGACAGTCAAGCAAAAAGAGCCAGCACCTGGTGATTTGGGAGGTTCTCAGGCTACCCAGATTACAAAGGATGCAAAAGTTAGGAAATTCACTGTTGGAAAGTGTGCTCTGAAAAGGGGGCCATGTGTGTAGCTGGACAACCTTTTATTAAAGAGACTGGGCTTGTGACTTGTAGATCCAATCCAACATTTCAGCAGAATCAGGAATAGAGATGGGTCCTCCAGGAAGGATCTGTGGAGAACCTCTTGTGTGAGACCGGAACTCTGTGAACTGCATGGGAAACCGACAAGGGCTTTGGAAACTGTATCCTAGGACCGCTGCCAGCGACCCTGAGGGACGCGCGGCAGGAAGAAGGCAGGCCGTGGGGCTGCCAAATGTTTGCAGGCAGGGAACAGGCTGAGAGAGGCACTCCGTTGAAGACCCTCTTGATCCTCCACCTCTCAATTTTCTGTTGAAAGCTAGACGATGCAGCAGGTAAGAGGAGCTGAGGCACATAGGCTTTTAGTGTGAGCTTCTCGATCCACCTGGCTGGGAACCAGGCTGTTTGTTTGCTGCAGGTGACAGAAGGCAAAGTTTCCTCTAGTGTCCTTGTTTTGTCTCCTCTCCTGTCTTTGGGTTTCCCATGACTTCTTACATAGCTCCAGAGCCTCACAGTTCTTTCAGCTATAATCTATCATAAAACATAAGCCTTGGTGACATAGTGGTAAGTGGGGGGAGGTGTTCTCTTATCCCATGATTGAGTCCCAGTCTTGTAGTGAGCCTGTGCCTCTGGTCTGTCCTGCACAAGTCCTCCTCAGCATTTTTCTCTCCCATTATGTGACATAGGAATGTTGGCGGCAGTGAGAACAGCACCAGGTGTTAGACTGGTAGGATCAGACTGGACCTCAGCTCAGCAGCCTTGGTACTTGAGTTCAGGAAAGACTTCACAGCCAAAGCTCAAACTATGAACGGTTATTTAGTCACAGAGGTAGTAGAAATGAGCTCAGGACACAAGTTACAGAGGCAAAAGAAGGGCCTTGGAGCTCAGAAGGAAGAGAAAGGCAAGGAAAACCCCCCCTGGGGGAGAGAGAGGGAGAAGGGAGAGGAGTGGAGGGAATGGGCAGGCGTGCTCCTAAGAGGGAGAGCACATTTGGTTCTCCATCCTAAGGGATTCAAAGAGCAGGGATTTTAGGGGAGGTCCCAATAGAATATTCATCAGCTTTCCAGGTGTGTCTTTCAGGGTCACGGTCTCCACTGATTGGTCAGTGCCAGGGCAGGGGGCCATTAGTCAGTGCAGCTGGTCTTGGCATCACCCACCTGGTTTTGCTGCTTTTCTGGGCCTGGGGCTGAAATATAACTGAGGCCTAGCTCTTCTCTCTAGGGAGGAAATGTCAGTGGGTCTAAACTGCATGACCAGTGATACGAACGGTCAGGGGTCCAAACCACATGACCAATGATGTGCTAGGGAAGAAAAGGTCCCCCTGGGGGCAAGGTCCTTGTTTTCCCAGTTTTGCCCATTGCTAGGCCCCCGGGGCTTTCCACCCTGGTGACCTTCTGTACCTGGGCCACCATCCTTGCTCTGCTGTGTTTCACGGCCTACCACAGGGGGGCTAGAGGTGGTTGGAGTTGTGTTTCCCTTCCTCCAGGTTGGGTGGGCTCTGGTTGAGTATTTTCCCTAAGGATAGGCCTTTGTTAAGGAAAACTGGGTGCTCTGGGCATATTTCAAAATGGTTACTTTTCCTCTTTCCTCGACAGAATCACCAGGGTTTTCCCCCCAGTCTTGACTCTGAGAACCTGGTAGGGTTCCTGGGGGTAAAGCCCACAAAAGTGTGAGAGTTAATTAACCTTGACGCTTTCCTGCCAGTGGCTGGCTCCAGCAACAGCTGCTGACTCTGGTCAGCTGTCAGTATTTGCTCTTCTCTGCAGTTTTCAAGGCAGTGGTTTGCCCTGTGGTCTCAATTGTCTCATGGATTTAAGAGTTGTTGATTTTAGTTTATTCAGCTTTTTGTTGTTGTTGTGATAACAGGTGTGATGACTTCCAACATCTTTGTATGTGTTAAAGAAAAAAAATTCAAACAAGTAAATCTAATTGGCTTTCTTAAGTGGTTTATAAATCCCACAGCATCCTATCTAGTGACTAGCAGGATACCCTGAGGAGTTGTATAAAATAGGTTTTTATAGACAGAGTTTGACTGGAAAGTTAAAGAAACAGATTATTGCACAGAGGTGGATTGTATGATCTGGGAAAATATTTGATATTAAAGCTGGCTTAGGGGATTCCAAGATAGCTGCCGAGCGCCTGGAAGCTGCACCACCTGCTCCCAGCCTGGAGCCAGATCTACACTAACTGACAGATCAACTTGAAAAACCAGCTGGAGGCTCGCTGATCTGAAATCGTATAACCAAGGAGCACAGAAGCCTCCTAGAGACTGGTAAGAGGGGTGGAGACGTGGAAAGGGGGAGCCCCCCAACAGGTGGTGGCTGAGAAGCCAGAGAGATATTGAGGCCGCAAAACTTCCTCCCCTTAGAGTGTGGGGGCTCAACCCCACGCAGGGATCCCCAGCCCAGAGCAACAGAGATGGGGGGGCCTGCACAGCACTGGGGTGGGAATCAGGGGCGGGTCTGGCCCCCTGGGAGGCGTGGACCACACCATCCCAGGGGAGGAGCACTCCCATTGTTGCAGCACCAGCGGGAGAGCTCGCTCCAGACTCCAGCTGCTGGAGAGGCCGGGCTGCCATGCTCGGGGCCTGCTAGGGGTCTGCTGGCTACACCCAGCAGTGACTCTGAGGGGCCCTCTGTCCTCTGGAAAGGCGTTCAGCAGAGACCCAGTCAGGGACTCAGCTGTGTGGCTTGGTGGAGAGGAATGGTCTCTCCCAGCGAGAGCGCCTCCCTCCTCAATCCTGTGGAGCTGCTGGGCCTGCCCCGTCCTGCTGGGCGCAGTGGATAATGTAGGGCTGCGATTTTTGGCATGTCTGACTGGGTAAGATGGCGAGGGGGAGTTGGACTTTAGACCTGTCCTGCTGGGTTGGGAGCCACAGCAGCGGTGGTAGGAATTTCAACCCCACCCTGCTGAACCACGCAGAGAAAGATCAGAGTACTGCACTGATTTTCGGCCCCCTTTTGCTTGGTTTGGTGGCACAGGGGTGCCAGGCAGCTGGTAGAGCTGGATTCGGATTGTCTCTCCCAGGGAGGCTTCTGTCCGGAACCAGACAGGTGAGTGCTGGGCTCTGTTGCTACACTGAGAGAAGACAGAGGGAAGGCAGGTCTGAGCTTCCCTGCAAGTTCAGCCCATGCTAGTCCGGGAAGGAGAGGAAGTGCCCACCCCCACCCCTACAGGACTGCAGGCACCACCTGCAATGGGAGGCTGTTTGGATCAGCCATGCCAAGTCCCAGGTACCCCTGCTGGGCACAGTTCCATGAGGCAAGGGAGAGTGGCTCAAGTGCGGACATTCCGTGTGAGACCCTCGGAGGCTATTGTCCGGGACCTGGAGGAAGTTCTTAGTCCCCTCCTGCAGGCTGGGCTGGCATCATCCTCAATGGGAGACTCTTTTGAGCCCTGAGTGGCTGAACTTGCACCTGCACAGGAAGTGGCTGGCAGTACCCAACCTGAAACCTGCAGCGAGCCCGGCTGGGGGAACTAGAGTTAGAGACCAGCAGAGACTGAGGGGTTTGGCTTTGAAGCAGAGGCTAATTTCCCCTCAGTGAGTGAAACCACAAGGGGAGGCGGAGTAGCTGACAGATGGAGGCGGCAGAGAGCCCCAGTCCTATCACAGATCTGTCCCAGCTCTAAGCTGGAAGAAGCCAACCCTTTTATACAGACTGGTCCCCCCACGCACACACAGATCTAGTAGACACAGATATAAACAGTGACTGACAGTGACCTGCACCTGAAACCCACCCCAGTGGACCCAGAACCAATACAACCAGGGGTGAGCTTCAGACCACACCAGAGACCATCCCAACCAGTGGCACACCCAAAGGGGGGGGTGGTCCCAGCAGGAAAGAGACCCTGCTGGGAGCAATTCCACTTCAGAGGGCAGCCCCTGCACAGCATCTCATACAGAGTCATCAAGGTTATCTTTTAAATATGAAAGAGAAATAAAGACTTTTCTAGAAGACATACAGAAGCTGAGAGAATTTATCACCAGAAAACCTCCATTGCAGTAAATACTGAAGGGGGTTATTCTACCAGAAACAAAGAGCAAACAGTCACAACACTGTAAAATCACCAAAAAACATCATAAACAGGGATAATTTATGACAACATAAGCATAAAAGGGGCAGGGTAAAGGTCTGAATTGGCAAAGGAGGATGGAGATCAGCTGCACTGGAAAGAAAACTAATGTGTATATGCAACTTTCTTTTTCATAAACCTAATGGCTACCCCACACAAAACCCCCCAAACTGAGACACATAGCTTAAAAAAAGAGGAAACAGAGGAAAGAAGTATGGCATACCACCGAACAAAAACAACAGATAAAAACACAAAAGAAAAGAACCAATGAAGGCACAGAGCTACCAGAAAACTAAAGAAAAATGGCTACATGAAATCCTCATACAACAATAATTACCCTAAAGGTAAATGGACTGAATTCACCAATAAAAAGGCACAGAGTAGCAGATTGGATCAAAAAACAAAACCCAATCATATGCTGCCTTCAAGAGATACATCTAAGCTGCAAAGACAAAGGTAGATTCAGAGTGAAAGGATGGAAAATAATTCTTTAAGCAAATAACATCCACAGAAAAGCAGGTGTATCCTTACATCTGACAAAACAGATTTCATGACAACAAGGATAACAGGAGACAAAGATGGACATTTTATAATGATAAAGGGGTCACTACATCAAGAAGACACAACAATTCTTAATACAGATACACCCAATCAGGGAGCACCAAAATACATAAAGCAACTAGTCAGAACTAAAGGAAGAAACAGAGCAAAACACAATCATAGTTGGGGACCTTAATACTCCATTGACAGCTCTAGGTAGATCATCCAAACAGAATATTAATATAGAAATATCGGCCTTAAATGACACACTAGACCAAATGGACAAAATTGAGATTTACAGAGCATTTCACCCCAGATAATCACATTATACATTCTTCTCCAGTGCACATGGAACATTCTCAAGGACAGAATATATGTTGGGTCACAAAACTAGCTTCAACAAATTCAAGAAGACTGAAATGATACCAAGAATATTCTCTGACCACAATGCCTTGAAATTAGAAATCAATTGCAAAAAGGAAAGAAAGCCACAAATACATGGAGCTTAAACAACATACTACTAAAATATGACTGATTAAAGAAGAGATAAAAGGTGAGATCAAAAGATATACAGAGACAGATAAGAATGACAGTATGACACATCAAAACTTCTGGGATGCAGCAAAAGCAGTAATATGAGGGAAGTTCATGTCATTACAGGCCTATCTCAAGAAACAAGAGAAATCCCAAATAAACAACTTAATGTTACAAATTAAAAAACTAGAAAAATAAGAATAAAAGCAACCCAAAGTCAACAGAAGAAAGAAAATAATAAAAATTAGAGCAGAACTGAAAAGGACAAAAATACTATACAAAAAAAAAAAAAAAAAAAAATGAATACAACAAAGAGTTGGTTCTTTGAAAAGATTAATAAAATTGACAAACCCCTGGCTAGACTCACTGAGGAAAAAGGAGAAAAGACCCATATAAACAAAATCAGAAACGAAAGAGAAGAAGTTGCCCTGGCCATGTGGCTCAGTTGGTTGAGTGTCATCCTATGCACAAAAGGTTGCAGGCTGATTCATGGTCAAGACATGTCAAGAAGTGGCTGGTCAATGTTTCTCTCTCTCTCTCTCTTTAAAAAACAAAACAAACACATCCTCTAATAAGGATAAAAAAAAAAGAGCAGTCACCACAGACATCACATACAAAGGATCATACTAAAATACTATGAAGGACTACATAACTCAATAACCTAGAAAAAAATGGATAAGTTCCAACCTAGAGATATATAATCCTCCTATAAACTAAATCATGAAGAACTGGAAAATCTAAATACACTGATCAGCAGTGAGGAAATTGAAACAACCACCAAAAATGCCCTGGACGGTTTGGCTCAGTGGTTAGAGCATTGGCCCACAGATCAAAGAGTCACAGGCTTGATTCCTGGTCAAAGGCACATACCTTGGTTGCAGGTTCGATCCCCAGCCCCAGTCAGGGTCATGCAAGAGGCAATCTATCAATGTGTGTCTCTCTCTCTCTCCCTTCCTCCCTCCTACTCTAAAACAAATAAGTGGAAAAATATCCTTGGGTGAGGATTTAAAAAACAAAACAAAAACAAAAATGCCCCCCAAAATAAAAGTCCAAGACCAGATAGCTTCACCAATGAATTCTACCAAACATTCAAAGATTTGATACTATCCTTCTCAAACTTTTTCAAAAAATGGAATGTTGGGAGCGGTGTCACTGAACAGCGACCACCACAGTTTGACATAGTCATGGGTGAGCTCCACGGTTTGACATAGTCCCTGGAGTTATGAAGGCCTCCACAGTTTGACATAGTCCCTGGAGATACAAAGACCTCCATGGTTTGACATAGTCCCTGGAGAAGTGAATTCACTGCATGGCAAGAATCACGAAGAACAGTGACTGAAGATATAAAGTAATGGGAAAATAAAAATGCAAATGGCAACTGAAGGAGACTAATCTTTGCTTTCTCTGTCTATCTGTTAGCTGTCTGTTAGGAATCACTATAGAAGTAACATGTAGGTGATTAATGATGTAGATGGTAGAAAAGATTACAGGAAGAAAAAGCAAGAAAGTGACAAAGATTTAGGATAGGAATGTGGAAGCTTGGAAGGATCTTAGATAGGAGGAAAGGTCAGGAGTCTGAGAGGAATTGACAGAGACTGAAATAGAGGATAAAAATAGTTGGTAATTAACATGTAATATACCTAAGAGTTGGGTAAACAACAAAAGAATGTCTGTACTTATTTGCCTAAAAGGTTTAGGAGAAACAATGTAACCTGCACATATATAAATAAAGATTCTGCTAGCCTTAACCAGTAGAAGGATCAAGCACCTTCTGTCTCACATATCTTTCTTTCGCTGACTCCGTCCACACCTTTGGGAATCCCTGGACCTGCTGAGGCTGGACCCCGGCAATGGAAGAAGAGGCAATATTTCCTAACACATTTTATGAGGCCAACATAACCCTGATGACAAAACCTGGCAAGGATAATAATAATAAAAAAAAACTACAGACCAATATCTCTGATGAATACAAATGCAAATATATATAATATATATATTTAAATTTTTTTTCTTTATTGATTTTTAGGGAGAAAGGGAGGGAGAGGGATAGATAGAAACATCGATGAGAGAAAACATCGATTGGCTGCCTCCTGCATGCCCCCCCACTGGGGATTTGGCCCACAACCTGGGCATGTGCCCTGACTGGGAATCGAACTGGCGACCTCTTGGTGCATGGGTCAATGCTCAACCACTGAGCCGCACCGGCCAGGACAGATGCAAAAATTTTAAATAATATACTAGCAAATCAAATACAATACATTAAAAAAAAATACATCATGATCAAGTGGGGTTCACTCCAGGGGCACAAAGATGGTTCAACATATGCAAATCGATCAATATAATAAAAAATAACATTAACAAAAGAATAAAACCCCCATGATCTTACCAGTAGATGCAGAAAAGGCTTTTTTTTTAATTTTTATTTTATTTTTTGGTACGTGCCCCTAGTGGGAACCGAACCCGGGACTCTCTGGTCCGCAGGCCGATGCTCCAACCGCTGAGCCAAACCGGCCAGGGCACGAAAGGCTTTTAATAAAATACAACATCCATTTATGATTAAAACACTCAATGAAATAGGAATAAGGGAAGTACCTCAATATAATAAAGGCCATGTATGACAAACCCTCAGCCAATATCATACTCAATGGTGAAAAACTGAAAGCTTTTTCTCTAAAATCAGGAACAACACAAGGATGCCCACCCTCACCACTCTGACTAGTTCTGGAAGTCCTAGTCAGAGTAATAAGGCAAGAGAAAGAAATAAAAGGCATCCAAATTGAGAATCAAGGAGTGTCACTTTTTGCAGATGACATGATTCTGTACATAGAAAACCCTAAAGACTCCATCAAAAAACTATTAGAAACAATAAACAAATACAGTAAAGTTGCAGGATACAAAATCAATGTACAAAAACCCACTGCTTTCTTGTATACTAACAACAAAACTTCAGAAGAAATGAAAAAAACAATTCCTTTTGCAATTGCAACCAACAGATTAAAACACCTAGTAATAAATTTTAAAAAGGATGTGAAAGACCTATTACTGGACACTACAAAGCATTATTATTTTAATCCTCACCTGAGGATATGTTTACTGATTTTAGAGAGAGGGACAGGGGGAAGGTGGTGGGGACGTGGGCGGGGAACATCTGTGTGAGAGAAAACATTGATTGGCTGCCTTCTGTATGTGCCCCGACTGGGGATTGAACCCACAACCTAGGTATGTGTCTGAACCTGAAATCAAACCTGCAACCTTTCAGTATACAGGACAATGCTCCAAATGCTCCAACCAAGTGAGCCATACCAGCCAGGGCTACAAAGCATTATTAAAAGAGATTGAAAAAGAAACAATGAAATGGAAAAATTTTCCATGCTCATGGATTGAAAGAATCAACGTAGTTAAAATGGCCATATTACCCAAAGCAATATACAAATTTAATGAAATCCCCATCAAAATCCCAATGTCACTTTTTAAAGAAACAGAACAAAAAATCCCCAGACTTGTATGGAATCACAAAAGACCCTGAATAGCCAAGGCAATTTTGAGAAAAAAGAACGAAGCCAGAGGAATCATACTACCTGACTTCAAAGTATACTACAGAGCTATGATAATCAAAACAGCATGGTATTGGCAGAAAAAACACACAGAGATCAATGAAACAGAATTGAGAGCCCAGATATAAAACTACATGTTTTGACAAAGGAGCCAGAAACACATAATTAAGGGGAAAAAAGCCTCTTCAATAAATGGTGCTGGGAAAATTGGAAAGCCATATGCAAAAGAATGAAACTAGATTACAGTTTGTCCCCTTGTATAACAATTAACTCAAAAGGGACCAAAGATCTAAATATAAGATCTGAAACAATAAATTACATAGAAGAAAACACAGTACCAATTTATAGATCTTGGTCACAAAGAACATTTTATGAATCTGACCCCAAAGGCAAAGGAAATGAAGGCAAAAATACATGAATGGGACTATATTAAACTAAAGAGTTTTGACACAGCAAAAGAAACCACCAACAAACCAAAGAGGTAACCGACCAAATGGGAGAAGATATTTCCAAACAACAGCGCCGACAAAGATTTAATATCTAAAATATATAAAGAAGTCATAAAACTCAACACCAAACAATCTAATTAAAAAATGGGCAGAGGACCTGAACAGACACCTCTCCTCTCCCAAGAAGACATACAAACAGCCAACAGATATATGAAAAGATGTTTAAACTCACTAGCTATTAGGAAAATGCAAATCAAAACTAGAATGAGATATCACCTCATACCTATTAAGAGTGGCTATCATCAACAAGACAAGTAATCACAAGTGTTGGAGAGGTGAGAAATGGAAACCCTCATTCACTGCTGGTGGAAATGTAGACTGGTATAGCCACTATGGAAAACAGTCTGGTGATTCCTCAAAAAATTAAGAATAGAGCTACCATATGACGCAGCAATCCCTCTCCTGGGTATATACCCAAAAAACTTGAAAACGTGTATTCACAAAGATATATGCACCCCTATGTTCATTGCAGCATTATTCACGGTGGCTAAGACATGGAGACAATCAAGGTGTTCTTTGACAGAGGACTGGATAAAGAAAATGTGGTACATATACACAATGGAATACTACTCAGCCATAAGAAAAGACAAAATACTGCCATTTGTGAGAACATGGATGGAACTTGAGAATATTATACTAAGTGAAATAAATCAGGCATAAAAAGCTAAGAACCATATAATTTCACTTACATGTGGGATATAAAACAGAAACTTGTAGACACAAACAGCAGTTTAGTGGTTGCCAGAGGGAAGGGTAGGGGGTGGAGAGTGAAAGGGACCTAATATATGGTGATGGAAAATGATTTGATTTTGGGTGGTGGGCACACAGTGCAATACACAGATCTTGTAAGGCATAAATCCACACCTGAAACCTATATAATCCTATTAACCAATGTCACCCCAATACATTTAATTTTAATAAAAATATAAACAAACAAAAAAGACACAGGGTAACTGAATAGATAAGAAAACATGACCCATATATATGCTGTTTACAAGACACCCACCTCAGGATGTAAGACTCACACAGGCTGAAAGTGAATAGAAAAAAATATTCCATGCAAATGGAAATGAAAGAAGAGCTGGTATAGCAATACTTACAGCTGACAAAATAGACTTTAAAACTAAGAGTATAGTAAGGGACAAAGAAGGACACTACATAATGATAAAGGGAAGAGAACATAAGCCTTTGTAAACATTTATGTATCCAACATAGGAGCACCTAAATGTGTAAAACAAATCTTGATGGATATAAAAGGAGAGATTACAGTAATACAGTCACAGTAGGGGATTTTAATACCCCACTGACATCAATAGATAGATCATCCAGACAGAAAATCAATAAGGAGATGGCGGCTTTAAATGACACACTAGATCAAATGGATTTCATTGATATCTTCAGAGCATTTCACTCCAAAGCAGCAGAAAAGACATTCTCTTTAAGTGCACATGGAATGTTTTCTCGGATAAACCACATATTAGTACACAAAACAAGTGGCAATAAATTTAAGAAGATTGAAATCATATCACACATCTTCTCTGACCATACTACTATGAAACTTGAGCCTGACTGGTGTGGCTCAGTGTTTGAGCGTTGATTCATACACCAAGAGGTTGCTGGTTCGATTCCTGGTCAGAGCACATGCCCAGGTTGTGGGCCAAATCCCCATTGTGGGGCATGTAGGAGGCGGCCAATCAATGTTCTCTCTCATCGATGTTTCTACCTCTCTCTCCCTCTCCCTTTCTCTCTAAGATCAATAAAAAAAAAATACTATGAAACTTAAAATCAATCACAAGAAGAAAACAAGGAGAATAAATAACACATTACTAAACAATGAATGGGTTAACAATGACATCAAGGAAGAAATCAAAAGATACCTTGAGCCTGGCTGGTGGGGCTCAGTGGTTGAGCGTCGACCCATGCACCAGGAGGTTGCCAGTTCGATTCCTGGTCAGGGCACATGCCCAGGTTGTGGGCCCAATCCCCAGTGGGGGCCATGCAGGAGGCGGCCAATTGATGTTCTCTCTCATCGATGTTTCTATCTCTCTCTCTCCCTCTCCCTTCCTCTCTCTCTAAAATCAATAAAGAAAAAAAAAAAAAGATACCTTGAAACAAATGAAAATGAGAACACAACAACCCAAAATCTGTGGGACACAGGGAAAGCAGTACTAAATGGAAAATTCATAGCATTACAGGCCTATCTGAAGAAACAAGCAAAAGCTCAAGTAAATAATCTAACTTTACACTTAAAGGAACTTGAGAAAGAACAACAAAGCCCAGAGTGAGTAGAAGAAAGGAAATAAAGATCAGAGGAGAAATAAATGAATGAATCTGAAAAGATAAACAAGACTGACAAACCTTTAACCAGACTAATCAAGAAAAAAAAAAGAAACAGGACCTGCCTGGCCAATGTGGCTCAGTGGTTGAGCATCAACCTATGCACCAAGAGGTAGCCAGTTCGATTCCTGATGAGAGTACATGCCCAGATTGTGGGCACAATCCCAAGTGGGGGGCATGCAGGAGGCAGCCAATCAATGTTCTCTCTCATTGATGTTTCTATCTCTCTCTCCCTCTCCCTTCCTCTCTCTCTAAAAATCAATGAAGAAAAAAAAATTAAAAAAAAAACAAACAAAAACAGGACCCAAATAAATAAAATTAGAAATGAAAGGAAAGTAACAATTGACACAACCAAAATACAAAGAATTATAAGCAAATATTATGAACAACTATATGCCAACAAATTGGGACAATTTTGAAGAAATGGATTGATTCCTAGAAACATACAATCTTCCAAAACTAAATCAGGAAGAATCAGAGAATCTGAATAGGCAGATCACTATGAGTGAAACTGAAGCAGTAATAAAAAACTCCCAACAAATAAAAGCACTGGAACAGATAGCTTTACAGATGAATTTTACCAAACATTCAAGGAATAACTAACACCCATCCTTCTCAAACTATTAGAAAAAATTCAAGAGGAAGGAAGACTCCCAAGCTCATTTTATGAGGCCAGCAGTATCCTAATTCCAAAACCAGATAAAGACATGACAAAGAAAATTATGGGCCAATATCCCTGATGAACATAGATGCTAAAATCCTCAACAAAATATTAGCAAACTGAATCCAGCAATACATTAAATAAAAAGATCATTCACCATGATCAAGTAGGATTTTCCCTGGCGATGTAAGATTGGTACAAGATCTGTAAAATAATAAACAGGATACACCACATAAACAAAATGACGGATAAAAACCACATGATCATATATCAATAGATGCAGAAAAAGCATTTGATAAAATCCAGCAACCATTAATGATAAAAACTCTCAGGAAAGTGGGAATGGAGGGAATATACCTCAAAATAATAATGGCCATATATGACAAACCCATAGCCAACATCATACTCAATGTGCAAAAACACTACAAGCGTTTCCCTTAAGATTGGGAACAAGAAGGGATGTTTGCTTTCACTACTCTTATTGAATATAGTACTGGAAGTCTTAGTTACAGCTACCAGACAAGAAAAAGAAATAAAAGGCATCCCAATTGGAAAGGAATAAGTAAAACTGTCATTATTTGCAGATGACATGATACTGGATTGGAAGAATCAACATCATTAAAATGTCCATACTGCCCAAAGCAATCTATAGATTCAACACAATTCTTATCAAGATACCAATGGTGTATTTTACAGAACTAGAACAAATACGCCAAAAATTTATATGGAACCACAAAAGACCCCAAACAGCAACAGTGATCTTGGGAAAGAAGAGTAAAATCAGAGGAATCATACTACTGGATTTTAAACTATACTACAAGACCATAGTAATCAAAACAGCATGGTACTGGCATAAAAAGAGACATATAGACCAATGGAATAGAATAGAGAGCCCAGAAATAAACCCACACCTTTACAGTCAATTAATATTAGACAACGGAGGCAAAAACATACAATGGGCTAAAGACAGTCCATTTAATAAATGGTATTGGGAAAATCAGACAGAGATGTGCAAAAACCATAAAACTAGACCACCTTCTTACACCACACACAAGAACAAACTCAGCCCTGGCTGGTGTGGCTCAGTTGGTTGAGCATCTCCCATTTACCAAAAGGTTGCTGGTTTGATTCCTGGTCAGGGCATGGGCTCGATTCCCAGTAGGGGGTGAGCAGGAGGCAGCCAATCAAGGTTTCTCTCTCTCTCTAAAATCAATAAAAGCATTAAAAAAAACAAACAAACCAAAAGAATGATCTCAAAATGGATTAACAACATTAGGCTTAACAACATTAGGCTCAAAACCATAAAAATCCTGGAAGAAAACAGTCAGTACAATCTTGGATATTTCTTGTAATAATATTTTTCTGACATATCTCCTTGGGCAAGGTAAACAAAAGAAAAAATAAACAAATGGACTACATCAAACTAAAGAGTATTTTCACAACAAAGGAAATCATCAACCAAATAGACTGCCCACTGAATTGGAGAACATATTCACTGATACATCTGATAAGGGTTTAATATCCAAAATTTATAAAGAACTTATAAAACTCAATACCAAAAAAACAATCCAATTTAAAAATGGGCAAAGATCTGCCCTGGCCAGTTTGGCTCAGCGGTTAGAGCATCAGCCCACAGACGAGAGAGTCCTGGGTTCGGTTCCCGCTAAGGGCACATGCCTCGGTTGCAGTTTGTCCCCAGCCCCGGTTGGGGTTGTGTGGGTGGCAACCACTCGATGTGTCTCTCTCACGTCGATGTTTCTCTCTCTCTCTCTTCCTCCCTCTCTCCCTCCCACTCTATCTGAAGATAAATGCAAAAATGTCCTCGGGTGAGGATTAAAAAAAAGAAAAAAAAAATGGGCTAAGACCTGAATAGACACTTCTCCAAAGAGGCATATAGATGGCCAATAGACATAAGAAAAGATGCTCAACGTCACTAATCATCAGAGAAGTGCAAATTAAAACCTCAGTGAGATATCACCCTATGCCTGTCAGAATGGCTGTCATCAATAAACTGACAAGAGTGGAGAAAAGGAAACCACTGTGCACTATAGGAATGCAGTTGATGCAGCTACTGTGGAAAGCAGTATGGGGTTACTTAAAAAAATTAAAAATGGAACTGCCTTATGACCCAGCAATTCCACTTCTGGGAATTTATCTGAAGAAACCTGAAACACTAATTCAAAAAAATGTATGCACTGCTACGTTCACTGCAGTGTTATTTACAGTAGCCAAGATTTGAAAGCAGCCGAAGTCTCCATCAGCAGATGAGTGGATAAAAAAGCTGTGGTACATTTACACAGTGGAATACTACTCAGCTGTAAAAAGAAAATTTTACCCTTTAGACTGTATGGATGGACCTGGTGAACATTATGCTAAGTGAAATAATCAAGTCACAGAAAGACAAATACCGTTTCACTCATATGTGGAATCTAATAAACAAACGGAACCAACAAGCAATATAGAGACAGACTTACAGATAGAGAGCATGCAGACAGCTCTGGTGGTGGGGGGTTTTGGGGGTGGTGGTGAAGAAATTGAACAAAAAAGAAAAAAAAAGAGAACTCATGAACAGGGACAACAGTGCGCTGCCTGCAGGGGGAGGTAGGTGGAGGTGGAAGAGGGTATATGGGCTTAAATGGTGATGGAAATATAAATAAAATAAAATGGAAAACAAAACCAAACTGATTAAAAAACACAATAGTTGGGTGATGGTCACCATAGCTTCCACCTTAATTATTCATTAAGCTATTCAATTATTCTCTGTGGTTCTGTAATGTGTTTTATTTTACAATAAAACTTTTTTTTTAAAACCACCATCTATAACATTAAGAGACAAAGTGGGAAAATCACTCATATTATGAACAAAGGACCCATTTTCCCCAAGCATAAAAATTAGCTCCTTAGAATCTGCTAAAAATATTAACCCAGTAAGAAAATGGGTCAAAGGACAGAGTTCCCAGAACAGGGAATATAATTGGCCTCTCAACAAATTACAAAATGTTCAGCCTCACTACTGGAAAGATAAAGGAAGATTTTAGAAAACCTGAAAGGTCTCTTCCTAAGGTTCATTTGAAAATGTAGGTTCGATTTTTTTTTTTTACTTTTTAGCTTAAAACCTGCCAAGGGCTGCCCATCTACACAGGTGATTGTGTTTGTTATCGACGAGGAATCATTCTCTCCTGATCTGTTAGCCATGTATGGTTTTTCCCCTCCATCAAACTTAGTTTTGAGGATCTAGTGAAACTGAAGTACCTACTTCTTGTCCTTCCTGACACTAGCTGGGCAGTACTTCACCTGTAACAATTTATGCATAAGATTGCTCTGTTGTTCCCTAATATGCACTAACTTAACAGCTTTGACCCTCCTCATATGAGTGTTTCCTAGAACAAGGACTGGAAGTGGTTCCACACAGTGTAGTGACTTTGCACATTACTCAGCTAGCCTCTTCAAACTTTCACACCTAACAAAGTTGCAAACATGCAGACTGGAGAAATTTTAAGGAGAGGAGATTAGCTGGTGGGGATGGGGTGGTGGTGGTAGCGGTGGGGCAATCTGTGAAGGAAGAAGGCCTGAGATAAAGCAGCCACACTGAAGAATAGCTGTACTCATGGCCTTCCTTTGTGGACAAAGGTCACGCAGCCCCACACTCGAGATGCTTGAGTTTCTCTTGGAGCCCCCGGAGCTGGTTTCGACTCCAGTTGATGTGGATCTGAAGACTGGCTATGTCTGCAGCCAGCTGCAGGCCTAGAGGAAGGGGAGAGATTATCACCATGGTATCTGAAGTGATACAAGACTCAGTGGACTCTGGAAATCCCCAGGACTTGGAAAGGGTCTAGGCATCTCTGGCCTCTGTGCTATTCCTGAAACATTTCAGGTACAGCCCTGCAATGGCTGCTCCGAACCTCACTGGACTCGCACCCTCAACTCCTTCAGGCCTTTGCTAAAAGACTTTCTTGACCCCCTTCTATAACCCACCAGGAACTTAAAATCCACAGATCATTACACTGTCTCATGCTCGTATTTTCTTCCTTCTTCCCTCCATTATCACAGTCCCTCACTGCTCTCACCACCCTCACTCCTTTTACCTGTTTTCTAGGTGGCTTTCGCCTGATGCCTTTGCTGGAATGGCTGCTGCCAAGTCCTTTGGGCCCTCCACACCAACTGTTCCACTGGCCAGTCCTGTCTTGAGCCTACCTGTCCAGCAACATAGCTGGCCACGCATCTGATCAACTCTGTCCAGGAAACACTTCCTCCTCATGGCTTCTGGGACATCTTGCCCTCTGAGTACTGCCCCTGCCTCACTACTGCTTCTCATTCTCCTCTAATGGTTTCTCCCCTTCCGCTCCCTGACTTCCTGTCCACACTCCAGGCTCTGCTGATCTTACCCCATCTCAGCTTTAATGCTACATGTGTCAGCAACTTGGGAATTTAAACACCAGAGTTATGTGGTAGGCTCCTGAATCTCTCCAGCTGAGGCCTCTTTCCAGATTCGATGCATGTACCCAACCGCCCACTCAGAATTTCCACCACACAGCATCGGGAACACCACCACAAACAACTCTTGATATCCTTTTGGCTGCTGCTCTGCAGTCCTCCCACACCAGATGAGGGCAGCTCCATCCTCCCAGGATTCCTGGTTGGCCAGTGAGCTCATCCTTCACTCCTCTCCTTCCCTTAGTCCCAAATTGATCTGTCAGCAAATCCTGTGGGGTTCTGTAGCAGGATAGTAAGAAGCTGGGGGAAACTCTAGGGCAAGAGGAATAGGGAAACTGAGACAAGAAAATTCAACATGGCCAGTTTGGGCAACATCTTACCTTTCCCAGTCAAGGACACTTAAGAACAAATGGTTCTTCTCCCTCACCAAAGAATGCAGCAAAGGGGGGAAGGGAAGGGGAGAGAAGGGAGAGTTTATCTCACCCATTAAAAAAGAAGTCAGTGAGAAGGGGGAGTTTTATCTCACTCTTTAAATAGAGAAGCCAACACTCTCAGGGCTTGTCAAGATAAAATTGCCAGAAGCATAAAAAATGTAAAAGAGAGACCTTAAGAGCTCGTCTATACCAACATATCCGGCAGAAGAATTTTTAAACCTGTAGACATAAAAGTATAAAATGCTAGCCCGGTCGGTGTGGCTCACTGGTTGAGCAACCCATGCACCAAGAGGTCACTGGTTCGATTCCTGGTCACGGCACGTGCCCAGGTTGTGGGCCTGATCTCCAGTGGGGGGCATGCAGGAGGTGGCCAATTGATGTTCTCTCTCATGGATGTTTCCATCTCTCCCGCTCTCCCTTCCTCTCTCTCTAAAATCAATAAAGAAAAAAAAAAATTTTTTTTAAAGCATAAAATGCTAAACCTCTATTGGGCAATGTTTCTCAGATTAGCTGAGAGCCTGTGATTTATGCCAGATGTATTTTGATAGATGTGCTTGCTTTGCTTCTTTGATAAATTCACTTGCTCTGCTTCTTTAATAAATTCGCTTTACTACAATGCTGCTGTCCAGAGTCATTCGTTTGAAATCTTTTCTACAAGACTGACAAGTACTGAGAGGGGACAGTCCTCTCCCTCTGACTCAGGGGCCTGTCCAATTAACACCTTTTCTGGTGTTTCGGGTGCCAATAACAGTTCTGCTCTCAAAACATGCAGGTTCCCACCACTTACCCACTCCTCCACCGGCATCTTAAGCCTGGCGCGCGCTTCATCTCCCTGCTCGTCTGTTCCCGTGCAGGATCCACAGGATTCCTGTCATGCTGCAGGTCCACCCCATCACTCCCAAAGTCTTCAAAAGGGCCTACACAGCCCTCAAATTACCTGGGCCCAGACTCCTCTGACCTCAGCTCTTGGCTCTCTCTGCTGCACCAACTCCAGCCCACTGGCCTCTTCTCTGCAATGCCTCATGCAGTCTTACCTCAGAGTTTTCACCCTGGCTGGCCCCTCTGCCTAGAACACTACTGCCCCAGATCACCCACAAAACTCCCTTCTTCAAAGAGGCCTTTCCAGGCCACACTTCATAAAACAGCTCCCTCGGCCAACTACTGTTGCACTTAATCCACCACACACTATCTTATTAACTTTTATTCCTTATCCGAGGATATTTTTTTACTTATTATCAGATAGAGTGAGAGGGAGAGACAGAGAGAAACATCAATGTGATAGAGCCACATCGACTGGTTGCCTCCCACATGACCCGACCAGGGCTGGGGACGAACTGCAACCAAGGTACATGCCCTTGACTGGAACTAAATGGCGACTCATGGGTCCACAGGCCAACACTCTAACCGCTGAGCCAAACCAGTCAGGGTTCTATCCTATTTTTTCATTTCACAACAATTCTCATTACTTACTTATTTGCAGGTTGTCATTCTCCCCTCAACAGTATAACATTCTATGAAGAATGTTTGTCTCTTTCATTTCCTGCTGTATCCCCAGCACCTATCATGAGCCCAAAACACTACTAACAATACCCAGTAAATGCTTTCAGAAAAAAAACAGCAGGCAAGCAACAAAAATCTGCAGTGGAGAAAACCTAAAGCCTTTTGCAGACTAATCCCAGCCCTGGAATTAGTGCACAAGCCTCCCTGTAGATAGAGGGTCCACTTTTGGCTCAGGGCCACATGGCTGACTGGCAGGGTCCACTCACCCTCCTGGAAGCTGGCTTGGGCCTGCCGCAGGCTGTGCGGAACTAGGATTCCAAACCAGTGCAGAGGGTTTTGGGAGGCTGAGAAGGGCTCCGGCTCTGGCTCTGGAATCCCGGTGAGGACCTTGCGCCTGCGCAGAGCTGGAGAAAGAAAGGGTAGAAGTTGGGGTCTTACTACTCGGCCCTTGTCTCCCAGGTGACAATGTTGAACTCTGAGCTCATGATCCTGGGAAATAATGATGGCTGCAAAATCTCGCCCCAACCTTTTATGTTCTGTAAAACGGTTTACCACAAACCTACCATCCCCTCCTTGTGATCCAAATGTGAGACTATCCATAATTTCTCGACTCATAAAACCAACCCTTGTTTAGACAACGCCACACAGACCTTTCCCATTTTTCCTAAACATGCAGCAAGGCCACACAACCGTCCAACTCCCCTTTCTTTGTCTCATGAATGATTACCTGAGATTGAAAGTTTGTCCCTCTAAAAGAGATAAACATTTTCTTTTCTACTTACCGAGACTTCCTCTGATTGCAAAACAATCCCAACTGTAAAGGGCTTCACCTAGAACTCGTCTCCTTTTCCCTATAAAAGTCTAAGGCAAACCGCTGTGCTGAGACATTTCAATCTCCGTGTCTGGGGCGCTCCTTCACAACTTGAATACAACCATCTCCTCAATTGTATTTTGCCTTTGCCATCGCGAGGGGTTCCTGACAGGAAGGAAGAAGGGCTCACCTGCCTCACGGGGCCCCACCTCCTCTGGATTCTGGGCGGCGGCTCTGACCACACGGAACTCCTGGAGCCCATTCTGCGCCTCGCTAAAGAACGAGAAGGGAGCATGGTTCTTCGGCAGCCCCAGCCTGGACACTGCCCGCCCACCCGTTTCCGCACGCCAGGCTCCTCACTTGGTGCAGACGCAGACCTGGGGCTCCATGCGGGAGGCGTACTGCAAAGGCCCCACCGACTTGGCGCCCATGGCGTAGCGAGCTTTGGAGAGCGAGAGCCAGCCCTGCGGAGAGAAGGGAGCGGTGGAACGCGGCGGACCTCGGCGTGTCCCCACCCGCTCGCCCGCAGCCGCCGCCGGCTCCCACCTCCTCCACCCGGGCGTTCAGCGCCGCCCGCTTTGCCTCTAGCTCTTCTAGATCCCCGAGCAGCTGCACGAGCAGCGAGTCCAGCTCCGCCCGAACGTCGGATGCAGCCATGGGTCCACTACTCTCTGATCTGGAGCCGGCTCCTTCCAGGTCGCCCAATCACCGCCTACTGCGCCGGTAGTGTAGCCAATGGACGGGCGAGTCCGCCCTCAAGGGGCGTTCCCGGCCGTGCGCCCAGCCACCGCGGTGTGGAAACCTTGAGGTCACGGCCTCTGGGGGCAGGCGTCCTCAGAGCTGCGGCGTTTTGGGACTGGTTAGTCTCTTTCAGCATTTAGCACACGAAGTGGTCACCCAACTGGAAAGTCGGCAAGAGCTGTGGGTGGTTCCGAGTGGCTTCTGGAAGAGGCCGCATTTTAAAAGTAGGGTTATCGCTGTGGTGATGAAAGGAGGCGTGGCCACTATATTAAGGGAGAAGTGGCTTTAAATTAAATCCATAAGGACCCAGCAGGCGACCTTAGGGCCGACCGTCCTGCTGGTTTTACAGCTGTACTATTTCGAGCCGCCAATTACTATTTTAGCGATACATCATCCTAAAATCGTAGCCGTGACAAACGGTGAAGCCAAGGGCGGACATCTTTATTAAGGGCAGTCCTGGGCCATCTAACAACATCTTGAAACTTCCTCTGACTATTGGTTGCTCCAGTGAGCATGCGCCTCTGGATTGGCCAATCATCTTGTGACTCCCTTGTACTGTTGGCCAGTTTAACATTGGTTATTCTCAGCAACAGCGTTTAGTGAAGCCTCTAACCACCTTCTTGGTTGAGGGCGGAAGCGAGGGCTACGTAGCGCAGGCGGCGCTCGCAGATTCTCCTAGAGCCACGTGGAGGTGGCGCCCAGGATGGTAGGGATGTTTGCGTCCGCGTTTTGGAGGTTGGGGGTTCGCGGAGGGCTGAGGATGTGGTCCATGGGCTCGGAGTGGGTGGTCCCCGGGTGTGCGTGGCGAAAGAGGGGCTGACCCTACCTGCCATTCCCCAGCTGCGCCGTGAGGCCCGCCTTCGCCGCGAGTACCTGTATCGCAAGGTCCGCGAGGAGGCGCAGCGCGCGGCCCAAGAGAAGAAGGAGAAGGTGCGGCGCGCGCTCGAAGGTACGGTCCCCGCTGCCCGGTGGCGTCACACCAGTCTTTAGAAAGACTGTGGGTTTGCATTTTAAAACCCAATGGGTCATAAAGGTGGAGGGAAATGTAGTCTATAATATCGTAATAACTATGTATGGTGCCAGGTAGGTACTGGAAATATCAAGGGGAACACTTTGTAAAGTATCTGATTGTCTAACCACTATGCTGTACACCCGAAATTAATACAAAACAATATTGAATGTAAACTAATTGAAAAAATTTTTTAATTAAAAAGAACAACTCAACCCAATGGAAAGAAAGACCAAATGCTTTAATTTGCATTTCTTTAGTAGTGTGGTTGGGCATCTTTTCAAATATTTACTGACTATTTATTTTCCTTGCCTGTTTGGTCTTCCTGTTGGCTTGCAAATGCCCAGATTTTACAGCTTACCTATTAGTTTTGTTCATAGTGTGTCTAGTTCTTCTCAAATTTAAAATTTTTGACTATGGTCCTATAGACATTCTGCACCCCTCCCACCCCCCGTGGTTTTTCATCTCGCTATTTTCTTTAGTACAAGGTAATAAGCATATCTGACTGTCTTTTAGCAGTATTATGAGTCCCTTGCATTTTTATTCTATTTTTTTAATCCTTTTTTTTTTTAATCCTCACCTGAGGATATTTTTCCATTTATCTTCAGACAAAGGGGGAGGGAGGGAGGGAGAGAGAAACATGTATGTGAGAGAGACACATCAACTGGCTGCCTCCTGCACCACCTGACCAGGGCAGGGACGAACAGCAACTGAGATATGTGCCCTTGACTGGAATCGAACGTTCTACCACTGAGCCAAACCAGCCAGGGTGTCCCTTGCATTTTTAAACTGTTAATCCCTATAGAAGTTACTTTTATTTGCGTTGTAAGTTAGGAGTTTAACTTGACAATGTTTTCCTCACTTTCCATTTGCCATACTAAGAAGAGTCAGTCGTACATGCCTGATTAGAAATGACATTTTTTTATCCTACTGTGTTCTTTGTTGGTGAAGCTTGTTTTTTATCTGAGGGTGTGACAACTCAGTATCTCTGGTTATTTTAAATTCACTTGATGTTTCTAGTTGTTAGATATATGAAGTGTTTGTGGTTACGTGTATGTTTATGTTAAGCATAATGTTAAATACTTATGATCTATCTGCCCATCTTAAGAAATGGAAAGTGGTCAATATACATGGGTTGGCAAAAGTAGATTTACAGTTGTTCATATGGAGAAAGACATGCAGGTTATTATTACAATAGCTTTATTAACTCAAAAGAATGTCACAGTGCAACTGTAAACCTACCTTTGCCTACCCCTGTATTGAAATTCAGTAATATTTTCCACAACTTAGATAATCACGATATTGAATATTGTTTAAAAATGAACGTCCCTTACTTTTATGTGTGCTTATATAGTTCTTATTTGTAGCCCTAAATCATATTGATTGGTTTTTAGTTTTAAAGGCAATATTAGGTTATATGTATTCTTTGGCAGCTTTATGTTTTTGTTCAGCATTATTTTTAAAATCCGTTGAGTATAGTAGAGATTTCCTTCAGGTAAATATCTTCTGTGTACAAGAGTTCCTCCCTCCAGGGCACACTCAGAAGTGCTGGGTCTGGGGGCACGCTCATGTTCAGCTCTGTGCTCCCAAGGTAGAGGCTCCTGCAGCCCAGCCCCTCTGCCAGGTCAAGCTTCAGTTCTCAGAGGAGACTTCTGGCCCAGGCATCATGATTAGCAGTTTTGTTGCGAGAGGGTTTCAGGATTCCTGGTGCACCTTTATACAGAGAGCGCAGTCTGAAGCCTTCAAGCCATGAGACTCAGGAACCGTAGAAAATTAAGTCTCCTGTAACCATTGTTAACAGGTTACCATGTAGACAGAAATAGTCCCCCACCTCCCACCCCCCAGTATCACCTCTCTGCTCAGAAAGGAGTCAGAAAAGTATTTTTTCCATCAAGTTTGTGCAGGCTTGTAAGCCATAGTATTGTATTAACAGACCTCCATGTATGTTTCTCACTTGTCCCTCTGTCTTTCCCCTGCAGAGAACCGCCTGATCCCCACCGAGTTACGCAGGGAGGCTCTGGCCTTGCAGGGTTCCCTGGAGTTTGATGACGCTGGCGGTGAAGGTAACCTTCCCTGACACTCTGAGCCAACTCCTCTTCCTGCACTCCAGCCCACTGGCCTCCATATCCTTCCTCAGACACCTTGAGGAAAGGCTCTGCAACTCCTGTTCCTGGAACTGTCCCCCAGGAGTCCTCATGGTTCTGCCAGGTGACACTTCAGAGGAGCTTGTCCTGAGTGCTCCCAATTCCATTTAGAGGCACATGCGATATTACCCAACTTATTCTCTGCTTTGCTTTGTTAATTGTCTCCCTCACCAGAATGTGAGTTCTGCTAGGACAAAACAGTGTCCATTATGTTCATTACTGTTTCCCTAGCTCTCAGTATTTCACTGGCACCCAAATGTTTCACTCATTGTGTGATTCAACAAATATGAAAGGAATCACAAATGTAAGTATTTGCTATGAGAGATAGGAGTCTTTTACCTTATAGAATCTAGACTTATGCTAACATGGTAGCCACTGGTTCTGTGTGATTAATAAGCTTAAGTGAGTGAAATTAAATCAAATTAGAAAATTCAGTTCCTCATTTGCATTTGTGCTTGTAGCCAATGTGGCTTGGGGCCACCCTATTTGGCAGTGTGGGTGTGGAGTGTTCTGTCACCGAAGGTGTTGTCAGATGGTGCAGCTCTGGATGGATTTGACCACCCCCGAGTTAGTATTTCACTTTCCAAGATAATGTCACATTCTTGTCCCTCGTGCATCTGACAGGTGTGACTAACCACGTCGATGATGAATATCGATGGGCAGGGGTTGAGGATCCCAAGGTCATGATCACTACATCCCGAGACCCCAGTTCTCGCCTCAAGATGTTTGCAAAGGTACCAGTAGCAGTGAGTGAAAATTGCTTACGTATCAGTGGCTAGAGTCCTGACTAGTGTGTGTGCATCTGCAGGAGCTGAAGTTGGTGTTTCCCGGCGCCCAGCGCATGAATCGTGGCCGACATGAGGTGGGGGCACTGGTGCGAGCCTGCAAAGCTAACGGGGTCACTGACCTGCTGGTTGTCCATGAGCATCGAGGCACACCTGGTAAGGCTGGTGGGAGGGAGCAGGGTGTCTGCCAAGTCGGCCATCTGAGAGCAGATGTAGTCTCTGACAGCCTGTCTGGCCCCACCAGTGGGGTTGATTGTCAGCCACCTGCCCTTTGGCCCCACTGCTTACTTCACACTGTGCAACGTGCTTATGCGGCATGACATCCCCGACCTGGGCACCGTGTCAGAAGCCAAACCTCACCTCATCATTCATGGCTTCTCCTCCCGCCTGGGTAAGCGGGTGAGTCTGGGGCCATGGGACTAGGGTTGGGGGCAGGGGGTACCAGGCTGCGCTTTCCCTGATCTCCTTCCTTCTGCCCCAGGTCTCTGACATACTTCGTTACCTATTCCCTGTGCCCAAGGATGACAGCCACCGTGTCATCACCTTTGCAAACCAGGACGACTACATCTCCTTTCGGTGTGTCCGTGGGCTGGGCTCTGGGACTATCCTGACCTTTGTGTCCCTGTACTATTGGTTGTTGACCCGTAACTGCTCCCTGGCTCCTCTCACTCCTGTCCTGCCTCCCCTTACTCCAGACACCACGTGTACAGGAAGACCAACCACCGCAATGTGGAGTTGACAGAGGTCGGGCCACGCTTCGAGCTGAAGTGTGAGTTTAGGGCTTTATCTCAGGTTTGGTGGTGGGGGAGGTGACAATGTAGGTGACAGTGTCCCTGTTCCCCTCCACCAGTGTACATGATTCGCCTTGGCACGCTGGAACAGGAGGCCACAGCAGATGTGGAGTGGCGTTGGCACCCTTACACCAACACTGCACGCAAGAGGGTCTTTCTGAGTGCTGAGTGAGCCCACTCTGTTGTTGGGATGTGGGCATGGACCCAGGAGGTGGGAGAGGTCAGAATAAAGTCTGTGTGTCACACTACTCCATTTGCCTCTGAGTGGTTTGGACAGGCCCACTGTCAGGGTAAGTGTGAAGGACAATGTCCGTGAGGTCTTAGGTGGGGATCTCACAGCTCGGGGACATTCTCAGGCCTGGTGTTATTGTGTCTAGGACAAAGTAGGCCCTGAGCCATTGGGAGGTTGTGGTGCTGCCCCCAGGAGAGCTGGGAGCCTGGGCCTTGAGAGTGCACCATCTGGGAGGAGGATGGGCACAGGCAGCAGGGCCTGTCTCACAGGGTAGGACCTATTCAGTGCTTCCCAGGATCCCTCTGCCTGCTCCAGCACACAGGCACACCTTCTCTCCATCTGCTAGGGACACCCATGACACTTAGAGACTGCCAACTGCACACCTCCAGATTGCTTGTCAGGGAGGGGCTTATCTGAGGTCACGGGGGGCCAGGGCTGCCCAGGAGAGGTGGACTTTTTCCCTGACCTCTCCACAGTTATTCGCTTTGCCTTTCCTCTCTGCGGACTTCCCTAGTATGTATCCAGAGCCCTGGTTTCACACAGAATGGGTGTCAAGACCCTATATAGTGGATATAAGTCGACGTGGAGGGGAATGATGACAATAAGAAAGAGATCCATCATGCCCAGTGGGAACAGGACCATGAACAAAGGCAGGAGAATGGAGAGGCCTCTGCAAGTGTCCTGAGAGCTACGTGATGGCAGGAAGCAGCAGGGGCCACCTGGATGATCCATGCAGACTCTGAGGTAGACAGTCTTCTTAAGGGTCTCGGGAACAGGAGCAGCCCAGAGAGAGAGAGGGGTTTTGAGGGAGAGCAGAGGACCCATAGGACCAAATGGGCCATGGCATTCAGGGAGAGCAGGGCATGGGACCTCTCGGGACGTCTGTGATTCTGACTTGGCTCATGAGTCCAGGGCCTTCTGGAGCCTCTCCCAGCTTGCCACAGCCTCACTTCACAAATGAAGAATATGCCATTAATTTTTTTGCAAGTTATGGAGATTCCAAAACACATACAAAAAGTAGAGTAGTATGGTTTCCTGGGGCTACCATAACAAATTACCACAAACTGAGTGGCTTAAAACAATGTTTATTTACAGTTTTGAAGGACAGATGTGGAACATAAAGGTGTTGGCTCTATCCACAATCCCTCCATTCATTACCCCTTCTTGCTTCTGATGGCTGCCAACAATCCTTGGTGCTCCTTGGCTTGGAACTGCATTATGCTAGTCTCTGTGTCTTCACATGGCCTTGTACTGTGTGTAGAGTCTCCTCTCTGTCTCTTACTAGGACACTTGGCATTATATTCATAGCCCATCATAAAACCCAGGATGACCTCTTCATTTTGAGATTCTGAACTTAATTACATATGTGGAGACCCTTTTTTTTCCCCAAATAGGCTCACATTTATAGGCTCCAGGAATTAGGTTGTGGGCATATCTTGGGGGCAACCTCTCATCCAGCTACATGTCTCCCTGCTTAAGGTGAGCTTGAGTAGGTGTGGGCCTCCTCCCCTGCCTGCTCCTTGTTTCCCCTGTACCTCCTGCAACCTCAGCCAGGACGAGGCTGCCCTTGCTGACTGGGAGCGTCCTCTGGGATGAGTGTTTCCCAGCAAGTACTTAGTCACTGGTGTTTTGTTTTTTAATAACATGAGCATAGACGTTTCCCTTATAGCAGGGCTTGGTGCTGGGGGCCAGCTGTCAGCCAGGGACAGACAGAAATAAGCAAGATTCAAACCATTATCTACTTTTGTGTGGCCTCCACTGTGTTAAAGAAGATTTTGAGTGTTGAATTCTTTCAAGTTCCTCAGAGAACCCAACACATGAGGCTCACCCGTAGTGGTGAGTTTCATGAAGGACAATCAGGTCCACGTTTTGCTCAGCAGCTGTATTTAGCCATTGGGTTTCTTTGGATATAGTCCCAGAAGTGGGATTGCTGAGTCAAAAGGTAGATCCATTTTTAATTTTTTGAAGAAACTCTGTACTGTTTTCCAGTGGCTGCACCAGTCTGCATTCCCACCAACCGTACACGAGGGAGTGTTCCCTTTTTCCACATTTTTCCAGCACTTGTTTGTTTATTGATGGTGGCCATCCTGACAGGCATGAGGTGATATCTCATTGTGGTTTTAATTTGCATCTCTCTGATGATTAGTGACATTGAGCATTTTTTTCCTATGCCTTTTGGTCATTTGTATGTCCTCTTTAGAGAAGTGTCTATTCAGGTCCTTTGCCCATTTTTTAATTGGATCGTTTGTCTTGGTGTTAAGTAGTATAAGTTCTTTATATGTTTTGGAAATTAATCCCTTATCAAAAGTATCATTGGCATATATGTTCTCCCATACAGTAGGTTCCCTTTTAATATTGTTGATGTTTTCCTTTCCTTTTTAGTTTGATGTAATCTCACTTGTTTATTTTTCCTTTGTTTCCCTTGCCCGAGGAGATATATACGCAAAATATGTTGCTATGAAGAACATCTGAGATTTTACTGCCTATGTTTTTTTTTTTTTTTAATTTTTTAAATTAATTTATTTTTGTTATAGATGTTTCTCCTTTTCCCCCATTGACACCCTCCTCCTGATCCCCCCCCCCAGCCCCCAGCATTGTTGTCTATGTCCATTGGTTATGCATACATGCATATAAGTTCAGTGGTTTATCTCTTCCCTCCCCACTGCCTATGTTTTCTTCTAGGATTTTTATGGTTTTGCTACTTACATTTAAGTCTTTAATCTGTTTTAAGTTTATTCTTGTGTACGGTGTAAGTTGGTCATCTAGTTTTATTTCATGTCCCTGTTCAGTTTTCCCATCACCATTTACTGAAGAGACTGTCTTTACCCCGTTGTATATTCTTGTCTCCTTCATCAAATATTAATTTACCATAAAGTTGTGGGTTTATCTCTGGGCTCTCTATTCTTGTGTCAATGCCATGCTATTTTTTTTTTTTTTAATTCCTCACCCGAGGATATTTTTCTACTTATCAGATAGACTGGGAGGGAGGGAGAGAGACAGAGAAACATCAATGTGATAGAGCCACATTGATTGATTGCCTCCCGCATGACCTGACCAGGGCTGGGGATGAACTGCAACCGCGGTATGTGCCCTTGACTGGAATGGAACCCGAGACTCATTGGTCTTCGGTCCGACGCTCTAACTGCTGAGTCAAACTGGCCAGGGCGCCATGCTATTTTTTATTACTATGGCCTTGTAGTATAGTTGGATATCAGGAAGTGTGATACCTCCAACTTTCTTTTTCTTTTCTTTTTCTTTTTTTTTTTTATCCTCACCTGAGGACATTTTTCCATTTTTTGTTCAGATAGAGTGGGAGGGAGAGAGAAGAAGAGAGAGAGAGAAACATCAACATGAAAGGGCCACATCGAGTGACTGCCTCCTGCATGACCCAACCAGGGCTGGGGACAAACTGCAACCAAGATACATGCCCTTAGCGGGAACCAAATCCGGGTCTCTCTGGACCACAGGCCGATGCTGTAACCTCTGAGCCAAACCAGCCAGGGCCAACTTTATTTTTCTTAAGATTGCTGAGAAAAACAGCCTCTTAAGAGGCTGTTTTGATCTTTTGTGATTCCATATAAAATTTTGGAATATCTATTGTAGTTCTATGAGAAATGCCATTTGTATTTCAATAGGAATGGTATTGAATCTGTAGATTGCTTTGGGTAGTATGGACATTTTAATGATGTTTTTTTTCCCCTCATAAACAATATATGCTTTCACTTATTTGTATCTTCCTCAGTTTCTTCCTTCAGTATGAAAAACATTCAAACATATGGATGCTAAATAACAAGTTATTAAACAATGAATGGGTTACCAGTGAGAACAAGGATGAAATCAAAAGTTACCTGGAGACAAATGAAAATGAACACACAACAACCCAAAATCTATGGGATGCAGTGATTTTAGAGAGAGGAAGTGAGAAAGAGAGAGAAACATCGATGAGAGAGAACATTGATTGGCCGCTTCCTGCTTGCCTCCCACTGGGGATTAGGCCCACAAACTGGGCATGTACCCTGACTGGGAATGGAACCGGTGACCTCTTGGTGCATTGGTTGATGTTCAACCAGTGAGCCACACCAGCCGGGCTGTATGTCCATTTTAATGCTTACTGTCTCTTTGTTGTAAGTGCTCACTGAGATCACCCATTCTTTCCCTGTGATCCTTGAGCATACTTACGACCATTGTTTTCTTTTTTTGCTTATGACCGTTCTTTTAAACTCTGCATCTGGTGTCTTGGTTGCTTCTATTTCATTTCATTCTTTTTCTGGGGATTTCTCTTGTTCTTTCATTTGGGGCATATTTCTTTTTCTCCATTTTGTCTCTGTGTATTAGGTAGATCTGCTGTGACTCCCAAACTTGTTATGATGGCTTTATGTCAGTGTCTTGTTGTGCTTAGTGTCACAAATCTTTCAGATCCCCTGAGCTTGGTGCTCCAGGACTGTGCATCTCTTGTGGTTGAGTCTTAAATGCTGTTGGCCCTTTAGTGGGTGAAGTTAACCCTTTCTGGCTGCCTGACTATAAGGATAAACCTTGATCACCATGTCTGAGTCACTGTGTCGCTGTGCAGGGCCTGTCCCTCAAGGCAAAATTTCCTAGCAGAGTCTGGTGTTTGCCAGAATTCCTTTTGTTGTGCCACTTCTGTGGCTTGTTGGGTCGAGCTCTAGTGTGCTCTGAAGCCCACCACTGGTTGTGTTGCTTCTGGGTCCATCTGGCTGTGGTTCAGGTACAAGTTGATGTCAGACATTGTGTGTAACCAGCCTTCGGCTACGTGTCTGGAGCTACCACGCTGTTCACTGCTTGTGGCCATGTCTACTTGGACTTCAGTGTGTGCGGGAGGAGCCAGTTGTGTATAAGGGTTGGCTTCCTGAAGCCTGCCTCCACCTGTGAACTACTCCACCTCCCCCTGAGGTTGCCTGGTCTTCCTCCATAGCTTCCAAAGAAAGACTGTAGAGTGGGCGCAGGCTGGGCGCAACCAACAGACCCACAAGTCATGAGCTCCGTAGGGCAGGTTGACCAGGGTTGGGAAGTCAGGGTAGTGGGTTTCCTACTTAGGGGTCACATGGTCAGGCACTCAGGGAGAGGAAAGTGGCCTCTACTCCAGAGCCAAACCACTCAGTCTCTGTCGTAGTCTCCAACTCCACAGGAGTAGCGTGTAGCAGTTCAGGTTGGATGCAGCCAGCTGTCCCCTCTGCAGGAGTAAGCTCAGCGAGGTGGAGCTGGGCTCAGGAACATAGATCAAAGGAGTGAGTCTTCCATTGGGGGTGGTGCCGGCTGAGCCTGCAGTAGGGGACTGAGCACTTTGTCCCACTAGCAGATAATAACCTCTGAGGCACACACTTCCTTCCCTCCACAGAACAGCTTGGCAGGGGCAGGATATTTGGGACTTGGAAGGGCAGATCTAGACTCCCATTGGGGTTGCTGCCTGCAAGCTTGTAGGAGGGGGATGGACACGTTTTCCCCTTCCTGGGAGAGATGGGCTGAGCTTGCAGGGGCAATTGGAGTGGCTTCCGACCCCCTGGGATATAGCCACACAACTCAGCACCCACCCTTTTGATTCCTGGACAAAAGCCTCCCTGGGAGAGACACTACAAAAGTCCCAGCTCTGCACCGCAATCTGATCCTCCTGTGCAACTGAACTCAGTAGGTCAGGGCCAGCCAACTGATTCAACACGTTGCGGGGTGGCACCAGCTGTGCCCTCTAGGTGGGAAGGATTGCTCCCCTTTCCAAAGCTGCAGATTCAATTACTATCTGAGTCCACCAAGAGCTTCTCAAGAAAAAGAGTACCCCAAAGGTCACTGATGGGTGCAGGCAGCAGACCCCTCTGCAGGACCCAAGCTCTGGAGAGTGGTGTCAACAGTAGTTGGGGGACCAGGCAGTGTATTCCCCAGGCTGGTGCTGTTGAAACTGTTGTAACGTGTCAGCGAGATAACCAGAGACACATAGCCGAATTGTAAAGGAGCACTTCATTACACTGGCAGGCTGGGGGGGGGGGGGGGGGTGTACAGCTTCCCCAGATCCTCAGCACAGATTCTTCTTGCTCTTCCGATTTTAAAGACAGAAGCCCCATCCCCTTTTTGCACCCCCCCCCAGGGGACCAGTACAATAGTGAGTGTGACAGCGATTACAGAAGTCAAAATTTGCATTATTCACCGGGCTCACAAGTACCTGAAAATGCCTGCAAATACCGATACTCAGAAACTGCAAATGCCTCCCAACACGTGGGGCAACTATAATCTTAGGCAAAATTCCCTTACTTCTAGGGGTAATTAATCTATTATTGGAAAAATATCGAGGAAGGTCCATTGATACAAATGGAGTCATTTAGTTGCCTTAGCCAAGGGACCCTCATAAGAATGGCATCCAGTTGCCTTAGCCTCAGGGCCCAGGTCATTCCCCACTGGTTTTCCTGACAAGTCAAATCGTTGACTTGACTTAGTTTTTATGAGGCCGTTTATTAGACATGGCCCAAAGGCTAGGAGTAAACAATATAGCGAGAAGGCTGGCAATGGCGGATAATAGAGTTGTAAACCAATTTTCAGATTGTCACCTTTTTCTTTCTTGTTCCTCAATATTTTTTCTAACTAGTGGTAAACTTTCTTGAATAATCCCTGAATTATTCGCATAAAAACAGCATTTTTCTCCCAGTGCAACACATCATCCTCCTTCCTTAAGAAATAAGAGGTCTAATCCTCTCCTATTCTGTAGGACTATTTTTAAGTTCCCAGTTCCACTGGGGCCCAGGTCTATAAGGATTCCCTTGAACAGTCATAACCAGAAAAATTGAAGTCCTGATAAATGCAAGTCTTATCTGGAGAGGCCTGAACTGTCCATTTTGCTTTTCCCCCTCAGCCGGGAATGTTGCTGCCAGATCGGGATGCCGTTGACCTTGACAGCTGTTTGATGCAAGCTGGATGACAGTGTATAGTCCCTTCCAGGCCAGAGTTAGCCCCTGGGTGGTGAACTTCTTTACCCATATAGAGTCCCCGGGCTGGAAAGGGTGCACAGCGTCCGAGGTGGGCACGGGCAGGGCGTCGCAGATGTGTTTATGGACAGCTTTCTGGGCAGACTGCAGGGCCTGCAAGAACTGTAAGAAGGCAAGGGGGAACAGAGTGGTCCAGTTTTCCCTGGTTTCTAAAGTAAATTTGGTTAAGGTTTCCTTTAAGGTCCTGTTCATTCGCTCTATCTGCCCGGAACTCTGGGTGGTAAGCACAATTGAGCTTCTAATTTATATCTAACCCTTTAGAGCAGTGGTTCTCAACCTGTGGGTCACGACCACTTTGGGGGTCGAACATCCCTTTCACAGGGGTGCCTAAGACATAACAGTAGCAAAATTACAGTTATGAAGTAGCAACGAAAATAATTTAATGGTTGGGGGTTGCCACAACATGAGGGACTGTATTAAACAGTCGTGGTATTAGGAAGGTTGAGAACTGCTGCTTTAGAGATATCCTGTAATCTCTTTGCTATAAAGGCGGGGCTATTGTGTTATCCAAGAGTCAGGAGTAGCCTAAACCTGTTACTCCCTTTACAACATCCCAGACTGTTATCCTACCACCAGGGGCAATCTCTCCCTCTACACAATCCTTCTTTAACTTGCATAGACCCTCTGCGACTTTCCTAGTCCTTCCCCTGACATTAACCTGAGAGCTTGCTCAATCTATCTGCAATCTGCACATCCCCCAGCTTTCCTTCTTCCTTCCCTACTCAGACCTACACATTCCTGCTTCCCTCCACCTTCTCTCTTTCCCTGTGACCTTAACTGGACATTACCTGCCTCTCAGGAGTTCAGTAAGCTTGGTGTAACCTAAGTGGGTAGTCTGGTACAGCTGGTTGACTAAAGTCTGACCTAGAGCCTCTGGGACCAACAACCTCCTATCAGGCAGAGTCCATCACCCCTTTGGATCTTGGGTGGCTTGCTTCTGTTCAGCCAAGTCATTTTCTGACCTAGTGTATCTGGAGAGGCCCCACTGGTTTTTGGGCTGCTTCTCGAGCTTCCTGGTCTGCAGCACATTTCCCTGTGCCTCTGCAGAGTTCCCTTTTTGATGTCCTTCCCAGCCAAGGTTAATAACCCTCGTTCCCTGTAGATGGCGCTATGCACGTGCACTGTGACAAAGACATATCTGCTGTCAGTATAGATGGTTACTGACTTTCCCTTGCCCCATCAGAGAGCCTGGATTAGAGCAACTAGTTCTGCTCTTTGGGCCAAAGTTCCCCTATTCAAGCACTGCGACCAGATGACACGGTCCTGAGTTACTGTTGCTGTCCCAACATACCTGATGTCTTCCTGGACATAGCTGCTCCGGTCTGTGAACAATACCTCATCTGATGATGGCAGTGGGACATCTTTGAGGTCTGGGCAGGCCGTCTGCACTATGTCGATTACCTCCAGGCAGTCCTGTAGAAGTTTCTCTCGGGGGTAGGTTAGGGGCCCATTGGCTCAGTTAGGACTGACTCTGCTGCACCAGTGTCTACCAGGAAACTAACTAGTTTGTCCCCTATTGTCTTGTTATTCTTGACTCTGGAGGGCTCAGTTGGAAGGAGCCCTGGCCCTGTTATTTTTCCAAGTTAAAGATTTTACTTTGGGGAGGAGAAAATTGTGGTGGAGTGAATGGACGCTACACACACGATCTCCCAGGACCAAACGGGAATTACAACTAAAAGACAGATCGTCAGGAAAAAGCAACAGAAAAGCATCAGGAGAGGACCATACAACCAGGGACACTGAATGAGCCTGGTATGATCTGCGGAGGCGCGTAAGGTTGGCGGGCTGGGAGCCCATGGACAGCAGCAGCCTTAGCTGTGAGCAGTGGCGGTGCTCACCCTCGGGGTCAAGACCCCAAGCTGCTCCACAGTACAGAGGGCTGGGACAGAGCGCTAAATAGCTACAGCCACTCACCTGAGGCTCCAGGAGGGCGGACTGGACTGGAACTCTGTGGGGACACCTGGGATTTGGAGGGCGCTCAGAGTTTGTGCTGAGCCTCGACCACAAAGGACGGTGGTGGCCAGCCCCCTCCTTCCTGGTTACACAGAACAGCAGCCAAGTTTGCTCCTTCCCGGAGCTGCGGCAGCCCCTCCCTTGGAGATTCCCATGGTGAGGCAAAGAAATGCAAATTGAGGCTCATTAATAACCAGCATCAGCCCCACCCTCGGGAAATCCTCTTACACTATAAACACCTGAGGGAGTTTCTCATTCAACTGAGATCCTGAGGCTTTTCAAGTAACTGAGGCTAATAGCCTCCAGGCAAAAAGCTAGAGCATAACTGAACCTTTCCTGAGCTTGCAAATCTACCCAGGAAAGGGAGACTTGACAGTGGTGTTTAAGGAGGGCCCTCCACGCTCATCCAAACCCAGTAGAGGGAGCTACAAATAGCAGAACACCAACACCCACAGGGAAAATTTCGCAGGCTCCAAAACCCACTGAGATAGCCAAAATGGTGAAACAAAGAAACAAATCACAAATGAAAGAACAAGAGAACTCTACAGAAGATGAGATAAATGAAATGCAGTTAAGCAAATTATCAGAGGTAGAGTTCAGAGCCATGATCTTGAGGAAACTAAACAGCATGAGTAAGGACATCAACACCATGAAAACCAACCAAGTGGAAATAAAGAATGACATAGCAGAAATAACACATTGGAAGGACTGACCAGCAGAGTAGAGGAATCGGAGGACCAGATCAGTGAATTAGAAGACAGAGTAGAAAAAAATCAATCAATCAGAAAACCAAAAGGAAAAAAATGATTAAAAAACAGGAAGATAGCTTAAGAGAACTGTGGGACAACTGGAAACGTAATAACATTCGCATCATAGGAGTCCCCGAAGAAGAAGAAAATGAGCAAGGGTTAGAGAATATATTTGAAGAAATAGTGACATAAAACTTTCCTAACCTGGTGAAGGAAGAAGGCATTAAAGTTCAAGAAGCACAGAGAGCCCCAAGTAAGAAGAACCCAAACAGGCCCACACCAAGGCAAATAGTAATTAAAATGCCAAAAATTAAAGACAGAGAATCCTAAAGACAGCAAGAGCTAAGCAACAGGTTACCTACAAAGGAACCTGTTAAGGCTATCAGCTGACTTCTCAACAGAAACACCGTAGGGCAGAAGGGAATGGCATGAAGTAATCAAGGTCATGAAAAACAAGGATCTGAATCCAAGACTACTCTATCCAGCAAGGCTATCATTCAAAATAGAAGGTCAAATAAAGAGCTTCCCAGACAAAGAAAAGGCTAAAGGAATACATTAGCACCAAACCAGCACTGCAAGAACTGTTAAAAGGACTGCTGTAATTAGTAGAAGAAATAGGAAGAAAAATATAACCACACTGAACAAAAATGGCAATAAATAAGTACATATCAATAATCACCTTAAATGTAAATGGATTGAATGCTCCGATAAAAAGGCACAGAGTAGCTGACTGGATAAGAAAGCATGATTCACATATATGTTGTCTACAAGAGAACCACCTCACAACAAAAGACTCACATAGGTTGAAAGTAAAGGGATGGAAAAAAATCTTCCAAGCAAACGGAAAGGAAAAAAAAAAAGCTGGGGTAGCAATACTCATATCTGATAAATTAGATTTCAAATTGAAGACCATAACTAGAGACAAAGAAGGCCACTACAAAATATTGAAAGGGTCTATCCAACAGGAAGATATAACCTTGGTAAACATATATGCACCCAATATAAGAGCAGCAAAATATCTTCTAGAGGACCTCAAAGGAGAAATCGACTGCAATACAATCATAGCACAAGACTTCAACACTCTGCTGACATCACTGGATAGATCATCTAGACAAAAAATTAACAAGGAAACAGAAATTCTAAATGAAGCACTAGACCAAATGGATTTAATACATATTTACAGAGAATTACACCCCAAAACTGCAGAATTCACATTCTTCTCAAGTACACATGGGACATTCTCAAAGATAGACCACATGTTAGGACACAAACTAAGTCTCTTCAAGTTCAAGAAGATTGAAATCATATCAAGCATCTTTTCAGATCACAGTGGCATGAAACTAGAAATCAATTGCAACAAGAACATGCAAAGACATTTGAACACATGGAGGCTAAATAGCATGTTACTAAACAATGAATGGGTTACCGTGGAGATCAAGGAAGAATTTAATAACTTCCTGGAAACCAATGAAAATGAACACACAACAACACAAAATCTATGGGATGCAGCAAAAGCAGTTCTGAGAGGGAAGTTCATAGCACTACAGGCCCACCTCAAGAAAGAAGAAAAATTTCTAATTGACTACCTAACCTCACAACTTAAAGACCTAGAAAGCAAACAAAAAGAAAACCCTAGAGCAAGTAGAAGGAAGGACATAGTAAAGATCAGAGCAGAAATAAACATGAGACCAAAAAAAAAATTCAAAGGATCAATGAAACAAAGAGCTGTTTTTTTGAAAAGATAAACAAGATTGATGGACCCTTAGCTAGACTCACCAAGAAACAAAGAGAGAGAACCCAAATACACAAAACCAGAAATGAAAGAAGAGAAGTAACAACTGACACCACAGAAATACATAGGATCGTTAACAAATACAAGGAACATTTATATGGCAACAAATTCGACAATGTAAGCGAAATGGACACATTTCTAGAAACACATAGTCTCCCAAAACTGAACCGGGAAGAGATAGAAAACTTGAACAGGCCAATAACAACGAAGGAAATTGAAGATGTAATCAAGACCCTCCCAGCAAACAAAAGCCCAGGCCCGGATGGATTCACGGGGGAGTTTAATGAACATTCAAAGAAGAACTAACACCCACTTTACTCAAACTATTCCAAAAAATTCAAGAAGAAGGAAGACTTCCAAACTCCTTTTATGAAGCCAGCATAATTCTAATTCCAAAACCAGAAAAAGACACTACAAAGAAAGAAAACTACAGGCCAATATCCCTGATGAACATAGATGCCAAAATCCTGAACAAAATACTAGCAAATCGGATCCAGCAATACATCAAAAAAATTATTTACCATGACCAAGTGGGATTCATCCCAGGGATGCAAGGCTGGTACAATATTCCCAAATCAATAAATGTGATACATCACATAAACAAAATGAAAGATAAAAACCATATGATCATTTCAATACATGCTGAAAAAGCATTTGACAAAATCCAGCACCCATTTCTGATAAAAACACTAAGCAATTTGGGAATAGAGGGATCATATCTCAACATTATAAAGGCCATATATGAAAGACCTACAGCCAACATCATACTCAATGGACAAAAACTGAAAGCATTTCCCTTAACAACAGGAACAAGACAAGGATGCCCACTTTCACCACTCTTATTTAACATAGTACTGGAAACCACAGCAATCAGACCTGAAGAAAAAAGGGATCCAAATTGGAAAGGAGGAAGTGAAACTGTCATTATTTGCAGATGACATGATATACATAGAAAACCCTAAAGACTCCATCAAAAATCTACTAGACTTAATAAATGAATTTGGCAAAGTAGCAGGATACAAAATTAACGTCAAGAAATCGACGGCATTCTTATACACCAATGATGAACTCACAGAAATAGAAACTAAAAAAAAAAAATCCCATTTACCATCGCGGTAAAAAAAATTAAGATACCTAGGAATAAACTTAACCAAAGAAGTAAAGGACCTATTTGCAGAAAACTACAGGACATTGAAAAAAGAAATAGAGGAAGATATAAAAAAGTGGAAGCACATACCTTGTTCATGGATTGGAAGAACTAACATCATTAAAATGTCCATACTTCCCAAAGCAATCTACAGATTTAACGCAATACCCATCAAAATACCAATGACATATTTCACAGAACTAGAACAAATACTTCAGAAGTTCATATGGAACCAAAGAAGACCCCGAATAGCTACAGCAATCTTGAAAAAGGACAAAGTAGGCAGGATCACAATACCGGGATTCAGGTTATACTACAAAACTACTGTGATCAAAACATCCTGGTACTGGCACAAGAACAGGCACATAGATCAATGGAATAGAACAGAGAACCCAGAAATTGCCCCAAAACATTATGCTCAATTAATATTTGACAAAGGTGGCAGGAGCATACATAGGAGTAAAGAATAAATGGTGTTGGGAAAATTGGAGTGCTACATGCCAAAAAATGAAACTAGACCATCAGCTTACACCATACACAGGAATGAATTCAAAATGGATAAAAGACTTAAATGTGACTCATGAATCCATAAAAATCCTAGAAGAAAATGTAGGCAACAAAATTTCAGACATCATACCCAGCAGAATTTTCACTGATACATCACCTAAGGCAACAGAAACAAAGGAAAAAATGAACACATGGGACTACATCAAACTCAAAAGCTTCTGCACAGCAAAAGAAACAACCATCAAAGTGGAAAGGCAATCCACTGTATGTATTTCCTCTGACCCCTTATCTGATAGAGCATAATTGCCAATGATATATCAGATAAGGGATTAATTTCCAAAATATATAGGGTGCTCATACATCTCAACAAAAGGAAGTCAAAGAACCCAATTAAAAAATGGGCAGAGGAACTAAATAGATACCTCTCCAAACAGGACATACAAATGGCCAAGAGACATATGACTAAATGCTCAACATCACTAATCATCAGAGAGATGCAAATTAAAACAACAGTGAGGTATCACTTCACACCTGTCAGAATAGCCGCCATTAACAAAGCATCAAACAACAAGTGTTGGCGAGGGTGTGGAGAAAAGGGGACTCTAGTACACCACTGGTGGGAATGCAGACTGGTGCAGCCACTATGGAAAACACTATGGTGTTACCTGAAAAATTTAAAAATTGAATTACCATTTGACCCAGTGATCCCACTTCTAGGAATATACCCTAAGAAGCCTGAAACACTAATCAGAAAGAATATATGTACCCCCATGTTCATAGCAGTGCTATTTACAATAGCTAAGATCTGGAAACAGCCCATGTCCATCAGTAGATGAATGGATAAAAAAGCTGTGGTACATATACACAATGGAGTACTATGCAGCTGTAAGAAAGAAAGATCTCTTATCCTTTGCGATGACATGGGAGGACCTGGAAACTGTTATCCTAAGCAAAACAAGCCAAGCAGAGAAGGACAAATATCATATGATTTCACTTATTTCTGGAATATAATAAACATAACAGTCTCAGGGAACCAGTACAATAGTGGGAGTGACAGAGATTACAGAAGTCAAAATTAGCATTATTCACAGACAGCCACAGGTACCTGCAAATACCTATACTCAGGGAACTGCAAATGCCTCCCAACTCATGGGGCAACTATAATCTTGGGCAAAATTCCTTTACGTCTAGGGGTAATTAACCTATTATTGGAAGAATGTCGAGGAATGTCTATTGGTGATAAAATGGTCTTTTAGTCGCCTTAACCAAGGGGCCTACATAAAATGGAATCTAGTTGCCTTAGCCTTGGGGCCCAGATCATTCCCCACTGGTTTTCCTGACAAGTCAAATCGTTGACTCAACCTAGTTTTTATGAGGCCTTTTATTAGACATGGCCCAAAGGCTAGGAGTAAACATAATATAAACCAATTTTCAGATTGTCGCCATTTTCTTTCTTGTTCCTCAATATTTTTCCTAGCTAGTGATAAAATTTCTTGAATAATTCCTCAATTATTCGCATAAAAACAGCATTTTTCTCCCAGTGCAACACATCATCCTCCTCCCTTAAGAAATAAGAAGTTTAATCCTCTCCTGTTCTGCAGGACCATTTCTAAATTCCCAGTTATATTGGGGCCCAGGTCTATAAGGACTCCCCTGTACAGTCATAACCAGAAAAATCAAAGTCCCGATAAACACAAGAGTCTTATCTGGAGGGGCCCAAACAGTCCGTTTTGCTTTTTCCCCCTCAGCCGGGAATGGTGCTGCCAGATGGTGAAGGATGCCGTTGACCTTGACAGCCCTTGGTGCAGGCAGGATGACAGTGTATAGTCCCTTCCAGGTGAGTTAGTTCCTGGGTGGTGAACTTCTTTGCCTATATTGAGTCCCCAGGCTGGAAAGGGTGCACAGGGTCTGAGGTGGGCACAGGCAGGGCGTCGCAGACATGTTTCTGGACAGCTTTCTGGGCAGACTGCAGGGCCTGCAAGAACTGTAAGAGGGCAAGGAGAGCAGAGTGGTCCAGTTTTCACCGGTTTTTAAAATAAATTTGGTTAAGGTTCCCTTCAAGGTCCTGTTCATTCGCTCTATCTGCCCGGAACTCTGTGGGCGGAAAGCACAACTGAGCTTCCAATTTATATCTAACCCCTTAGAGATAGCCTATGATCTCTTTGTTATAAAGGTGGGGCCATTTTCTGGTCCAAGGGTGAGGAGTAGCCTAAACCTGTTACTCTCTTTAGTACATCCCAGACTGTTATTCCATTACCAGAGGCAAGCTCTCCCTCTACACAATCCTTCTTTAACTTGCAGAGACCCTCTGCAACTTTCCTAGTCCTTCCCCTGACATTAACCTGAGAGCTTGTTCAATTTATCTGCAGTCTGCACATCCCCCAGCTTTCCTTCTCCTCCTCCCTTTTCAGACCCACACATTCCTGTGACCTTACTGGACATTACCTGCCTCTCAGGAGTTCAGTAAGCTTGGTGTAACCTAAGTAGGTAGTCTGGTGCAGCTGGTTGACTAAAGTCTGACCTAGAGCCCCTGGGACCAACAACCTCCCATCAGGCAGAGTCCATCTCCCGTTTGGCTCTTGGGTGGCTTGCTTCTGTTCAGCCAAGTCATTTTCCGGCCTAGTGTATCTGGTCATTCCCCACTGGTTTTAGGGCCACTCCCAAGCTTTCTGGTGTAGCAGATTTTCCCATGCCTCATCGGAGTTCCCTTTTTAATGTCCTTCCCGGCCAAGGTTAATAACCCTCGGACCCTGTAGATGGCGCTATGCAAGTGCGCTGTGGCAAAGGCATATCTGCTGTCAGTGTAGATGGTTACTGACTTTCCCTTGCCCCATCAGAGAGCCTGGATTAGGGCTATGAGTTCAGCCCGTTGGGCTGAAGTTCCCCTACTTAATGACTGAGACCAGATGACATGGTCCAGAGTTACAACTGCTGCCCCAGCATACCTGATTTCTTCCTGGATATAGCTGCTCCCGTCCATGAACAATACCTCATCTGATGATGGCAGTGGGACATCCTTGAGGTCTGGGCGGGCCATCTGCACTATGTCGATTACCTCCAAGCAGTCCTGTAGAGGTTTCTCCGGGTCATCATCTGGAGGCAGGCTGGCAGGATCGATGGCCAATGGCCTGGAGTGGCAGTGGCCAGTAATTGAACAGTCACTGGAGAAGATCACAGTACTCTTCCCAAAGTCTATAGTCCTCCTTTAAGTCCAGGGGTAGGTTAGAGGCCCATTGGCTTGGTCAGGACCAAGTCTGCTGCACCAGTATCTACCAGAAAACTAAACCTAGTTTGTCCCCTATTGTCTTGTTATTCTTGGCTCCTGAGGGCTCAGTTGGAAGAAGCTCCAGCCCTGTCAATTTTTCAAATTAAAGATTTTACTCTGTTCCTCTACACCTGACTTTGCCCTTGTCTTTTCTATCCCTAATTGGAACCTAGGCCTGCATCCTGACCCTTCCTAGGGGGCTGTTTTCCATGGGCCCTCTTTCCCTTAGGGCTGATACTACCACCTTTGCTATTCTTTTATCCTGTTTTCCCCAAGGGTGTCCCTGTTATTGTATATCTTTTGAGCTTTTTAACCAATTGGGCCTATAGGCCTAACTGGAGAACATGGTGAAAAGTGTCCAAGGAAGCCCTCCTCCGGCAGTATTTGGGTCTGTCCCACCGTGGGCAGAGGGATGGGAAAATTTTTTCTGACCCCAGGTTTACAAAAGGACGCAGGAAAGGGGAACACAGGGCAGAGTATTTTTCAACTCTCCAAGAGCACTTCGCACAGGCGCCTGGGATCCCTATTTTTAACTCCCCCAAAATTCAGAGAAGCCTGTTGGAAATGTGCAGACGCCCACCCTGGGGAACCCTGCCTTTCCCCACATTTCCTTTGATAGCACTTTAGCACTTTCCCAGCCGCCTGATGCGGCAGAATTACAACTTGTGCTTCCTAGTTTCAGGTAAAACTTGCACAATGGCCTTAGTGGTCCAAGCCACAACCCCCATTTCCCCAAATAATCAGAACCAATAACTCCAGGCAACACCCGGAACCCCCCCACAGCGAGACCATTCCTTCCCAAGACCAAACCCACCACTCCACCAGGCAGTGGCCCACAGACCCCTGCTGGGATAGCTCCCAGCCCCACCTCTGGTGTGGCAGAGGTCCAGCCCCACACTCCTGAGGTGGCCCGTAGAGATCCCGATTATAGTCCTGGCTTCCACCCTGGCTGGAACGCTGGAGCATGGGTGACAGACATTTGCCCCACTGTTGGACGGGGTGGGGCTGGCCCCTGTTAACTGCCTGTAGTAACCGAGCCACAAAAGAGAAAATTTTTCCCTTTTTTTTCTTTCCGGTGAGCCGCGTGCATGAGGGAGCTCCCAAAGGGACCTTGGCAGCCGCCAAACCTCGTGCCCTCAGCCCCTCTTGCCTGCGCAGTGGCGGGAGACGCCATGGTGTCCCATTGGTCATTACTGGGTCACGCGTCCCCAGGGCACAGTCCCGTGCGTGACATCAGCCTCAGCTGCGCAGGCCTCAGAGCAAGCCGCCCCAACAGGGGCCTGGAGGGTGAGGGGGTGACACCCCCCTTCTTCCCACACACACACCCTTTTGTTGGGAGCTCTTTCCAGGCCTTCAAAGCACAGCTGTAGCGGAAGACAGTGGGGGAGTCTTTAAGGACTCACAGCCCCTCTCGGCTTTCCTCAAGTCTTTCACTACGCCTTGCTTCCACACCTTATTAGCCTCCTGCATGCCCCCCACTGGGGACCTGGCCCACAACCTGGGCGTGTGCCCCAACCGGGAACCGAACTGGCGACCCCCTGGTGCATGGGTCGACACTCAACCACTGAGCCACACCGGCCAGGCCTTTTGCTGTATCTCTGCCTGGCAGGCACTTCCATACCTTTTCCCAGGCCTCCCCTGGGGCCCAGTCTGGGCCCACTACCAGTATTCATGCCCCTAGCGGGAACCAAACCCAGGACTCTCTGGTCCGCAGGCCAGAGCTCCAACAGCTGAGCCAAACCGGCCAGGGCCACTATCCAACTGCAACAAAGTTGAGGGAGACACAATAGGGAGGCAGACAAGGACAAAAACAAGGGAAGACACACAAGACAGAAACTTTCACTTCATCTGCCTGGCCGCTCCCCTCGCGGAGATTTCAGACGCCTCTTGGCATGTGGCAGATTGGAATAAGCCCCCAACCCGGACCAGGTTCGCTGGTGGGACACCATAGTGTTCCAAGAACCTGGCACCGCCTTATAGCCATATGAGGTTGCCACGGAACCGCAGGGTAGGATTCACTCAGGCTCCATAACCGAAGTCGTGGAGCACGGTCACTCACACACAATTACATTCACACAGTCACACTCACCGTCTGAACTTCTTACCAGAAATTTCCTTCCTGAAATTTCCTATTCTGAGTGGCACCTATGCCGCTAGGTGGCGACTCTGGTGGGACTCGAACCCCCAGGCCACTGGGGAGGTGACTCTGGTGGGACTCGAACCCCCACAGTCACACTCACACACTGTTGGGGAGGTGATCAGTCTCCCCTTCCACCCCAGATGGCGGACCAGATTTGAACCAGATTTTACCAGATTTGAACTCCACCTAACGTCTTCGGGAATCCCGGAGAGGAGAGGCTGTGCCGCGTCCATGTTGTAACCCAGTAGATCAACCTCACTCAGACACCAAAATTATAAGTTTTAGGAGCTTTATTAACCTGCGCAGGGACTGCAGCCAACCTACTCAGAGAAGAACTGCAGCCCCAAGCCTCTAAAATGGCAGATTTTTATAGCAAGCAAGCAGCATTCACAGAAGCAGATATCAGCGGGTTAGCAGTTGTTTGATTAACATTTCTCAAAATCCATATCTAACAGTTGCCCGGGGGTCTCCTGTTTGTCAAACAAACAGAATAGGCCTCCCTCCCCTCAGGGAACCAGTAGAATAGTGGGAGTGACAGAGATTACAGAGGTCAAAATTAGCATTAAGTACTTGCAAATACCTATACTCAGGAAACTGCAAATGCCTCCCAATACATGGGGTAACTATAACCTTAGGCAAAAATTCCTTCCAGTCTAGGGGTAATTAACCTATTATTGGAAGAATATGGAGGAATGCCTATTGGTGACAAAATGGAGTCTTTTAGTCACCTTAACCAAGGGGCCTACATAAAATGGAATCTAGTTGTCTTAGCCTTGGGGCCCACAACAGTCCAGCCCTCTCACTCTCACCCAGATGGACCGGTCACCTAGAACTCACCTCCCGAGGCTTTACCAGGTCTCGTTTAATATTCTTTGGGGGGACGTCTTGGCGTCTCCTGGCCGCTCGTCGGAAACCCAAGTAGGATCCTTTGGGGACCTGGAACTCAGGTGGCACCTTCCCCTCAGACCTATAGGGGTCCGGTGGCCGGATCGGGAGAGGCCGCCCGTCCTAGGCATCTAGCCCTTGGTGTAGCAAAACACCAGGGATCTCGGTGGGACCTCCAAATGTTATAACCTGACGGCGAGATAACCTGAGACGCACAGCCAAATTGTAAAGGAGCACTTTATTTCGCCGGCGGGCTGCGGAGGGCATAGTTTCCCCTCAGATCAACAGCCACGATTCTTCTTACTCGTCCCATTTTAAAGACAGAAACTCCCTCCTCCTTTTGCCCCCCTCCCCTCAGGGAACCAGTACAATAGTGGGAGTGACAGAGATTACAGAAGTCAAAATTAGCATTATTCACAGACAGCCACAGGTACCTGCAAATACCTGCAAATACCTATACTCAGGAAACTGCAAATGCCTCCCAACTCCTGGGGAAACTATAATCTTGGGCAAAATTCCTTTACATCTAGGGGTAATTAACCTATTATTGGAAGAATATCGAGGAATGCCTATTGGTGATAAAATGGAGTCTTTTAGTCGCCTTAACCAAGGGGCCTACATAAAATGGAATCTAGTTGCCTTAGCCTCGGGGCCCAGATCAGCTGGGCTCACAAGTACCTGAAAATGCCTGCAAATACAGATACTCGATACTTGGAAACTGCAAATGCCTCTCAACACGTGGGGCAACTATAATCTTAGGCAAAATTCCTTTACTTCTAGGAGTAATTAATCCATTATTGGAAAAATATCGAGGAAGGTCCATTGATGATAAGAATGGGGTCATTTAGTCGCCTTAGCCAAGGGACCTACATAAGAATGGAGTCTAGTCACCTTAGCCTCTGGGCCCAGGCCAAAACCAAGCAGTGGTGATTGGGTTCGTTGTCTCATAAAATCATGAGTTCACGGACCAAGAGCAAGCGACAGGAATGTTTATTTAAAAGATAGATTCTCCTCAGCAGAGAGGGGACCCAAGTGGGTTGCCTGCGAGGCTCTGTTGTCTAGGAGGTGGATATATGTCTTGCTAGCCTCTGAGTGGTCCTTGCAAGGAATTCTGCCTTAGCAACATCCATACATTTTAAAGCTTGTATTTCCCACTGGACTGAGTTCAGCCCTAGGTCATCTATAGGGGCCTTAGTGGTTTTCCTTTTTTAATAATTTCAACTTCTCCCAGACTGTTAGTGAGGAGGAGGGGAAATGACCTTGGAGCAACCTTATGCTTGCTTTTGGTCTCTTTTCTAAGTTCAGTTTTGATTTTCGATAATCCTTTTTAAGGTGACCTGGCTTTCTGCAATAGGAACACTATAGTTTCACAGAACTCATTCAGCAATCCTTTTGCCTTGCTTGAAACCAGCCTTTCTGGATTTTTTTTGTTATGTAATTGACCTGTGCTCCTTCCAGGATCCTCCAATTTGCATCTCTACAAATGGGGGCTGGGAGTTTCTGGCCTTGGGGCAAAATCTTCCATGGTGATTTTAGTTTTATTTTGAGATACAGAGTCCGAATAAACCTCCATATATGCTGTGTACTGGGTTGCCTGCCTGTGTGCTGAGCTCCATGTCATCTGAAACTTCCCATGTCTCAGCTTTCCCTTGCCATGGTCCCGTCCCTCACTGCCTAACCTGCCTGTATCTTCTCACCATAACAAGAGGCATGCCCTTCTCTGGGAAGGTGGCATTTGGGTCTCTAGCAGACACCTCCTTTCCCAGGTGGAGTGAATCCCCACTGATCTTCACCACCAGATGCTTTGCAGGCTCCTCTTCCCATCTCCTTTGGTCTGGGTTGGAAATCCCTGCATGGGGTTGAGCCCCCATGCTCTTTTATGGGAAGGCAGTTTGCTGCTAAGGTACCCCTCAGGCTTCTCAGCCACCACACATGGGTGCGGGGACCAGCCCTTTCCATGTCTCTGGCCTTACCAGTCTCTATGTGGCTACTTCTGTGAATCCTTGGTTATAATCTTTCAGTTCAGCTAGCCTTCAGGTGGTTATTCGGGTTGATCACTCTATCATTTATCTGTAAGTCCTGTTTGGCGGTGGGAGCAAGTGCATGCAGCTGCCACCTGCTGTACAGCCATCTGGGAATCCTGGCAGGGTTTAGTTAGTGTGTGTGTGTGTGTGTGTGTGTGTGTGTGTGTTTAAAATGTTCTGCTTCTTGCCTGGCCAGTGTGGCTCAGTGGTTGAGCGTCGACCCATGTACCAAGAGGTTGCCTGTTCGATTCCCAGTCAGGGCACATGCCCAGGTTGTGGGCCTGATCCCCAGTGAGGGCATGCAGAAGGTGGCCAGTTGATGTTCTCTCATTGATGTTTCTGTCTCCCCCTCTCCTTTCCTCTCTCTGTAAAAAAAAAAAAAAAAAAAAAATCAATAAAATTTTTTTTGCTTCTTGTGTCACCATCCTAGGGTAAGAAATGGTCATGGGGACACTGCTGGGGACAACTTGGGCTCAGGATTGCCTGGATGTTTGAGCAGGGGAGTTTGTAAAGTGAGGCAATGAAATAATTAGAGACAGGTTGGGGGAAATGTCCACTGTAGCTCCTTGTGTAGTGCACAGATAATGTCTGTATAATTTCAAAATGTAAAGGACAAGGAAGGAGAGAAGTAGGCATGGGTTCTGGGGTTCAGTGTGAATGTTTGGCCAGAGCAGGGAGCCCGGCACAGAGCAGATGGCTCTCGTGCTCAGGAGCCCTGTGGAATGTGTGCAACTTCTCAAGGATTCTTCTCAATGTTCAGAAATATTAACAAGTAGGGGATCTAAGTGAAGGACTTCTGAGAGATCTGTGCCCTAATTTTCTAACTTCAAAACTTGACATTTTTGCAAAATAAAAATTCACTGAAATTTTAAGGAATTACTGTTAATATTGTTGGGTAGACATTACAACATTGAGGTTACTTTAAAAAATGTCAGTTTTTAGAGACATGTTCAAGTATTTGGGGTTGAAATATCAGCTTGGTACTTTCTTGAAAATACTTAAGCAGAGAGGGGGAAATCTGAATCAAAATACTAATTTAGGTGATACAGACAGGGGATTTGTTATACTATTTTGACTTTTATGTGTGTTAAATTTTTCATAATAAAGGATTAAAAGGAAAGTAATTACAAATGTCTTCTGTTATTATTGAAGCAGCTTTTATATTTTTGTTTTTAAATTATTAAATGTCTTAAAATAAAACTAGGAGGAAAGATGCCAACAATTAATGGTGGTTGAAAGCCATTGATAGTTGGGGCCAGTGGCTGATGGAGAAATTTATTACATATCTTTATATTTGAAAATTTGAGGAGAGAGAATGTATTCATGTGTTACTTGTACAAAGAAGAAAAGTGCAAACACAACATGAAGTGCATTTAGGTCCACCAAACTGGCAGCAGTGGACATCCCATCCACCATCCTTGATTTTTCCCTTAGGCTGCAATCGTAGAAGTGGAAGTTCTGATCCAAGGAGATACACAAGTCTAAGCCTTTAGATATTTACTAACAGAAAGTTTGTAGCAAGAGGCCATTTTTATCTATCTGATTTACAAAAATGGAAAAGTTTGAATATAGTTGGTAAAGATATGGGGAATAGGGTTTTGTAATAAGTTAGAACTTTGGAGGGAAATGTCATAATATTCCTAAAAGTAACATGGATTTGTTCTTCAATCCGGTAGGTAGACTTTTAGGAATGTGTCCAATATGTACACAGTGGTGACCATGCAAGGATCTGTACCATGTGATTTAAAAAAATGTTTTTATTGATTTTAGAGAGAGGGAGGGAGAGAGAGAAACATCAATTAGAGAGAAACATTGATTGGCTGCCTCCTGAACGGCCCTTAACAGGGATCGAGCCTGCAACCCAGGCATTTGCCCTGACCAGGCATCAAAATGGTGACCCCTCAATGCATGGGACGACACTTGACCAACAGCCACACCAGCCAGGGCAGATCTGTACCTTGTTTGTAGTAGCAAAAGCAGGGAAACACCCTAGATATCCATCAATAGGTCTGCGGTTACATAAATTAGGATGCATCCCCAGGAGCCACTGAAAAGAAACTCAGGATAGTGTTAAATAAAAAGAAACATGGTGTGACCTCCGCATGTGATGTACTACCAGTGTGCAGAAAAAGGTGGAGGGCCCTGTGCTTTTGTATGGACTGTATGATCTCTGGAAGGGTGAATACTTAGGTGGTGCCTTGTGGGGAGGGGATGGATGTACTAGGGATCCAGGGAGGAGGGAGACTTTACTATAATGCTACTGTTGGTAAACATTTCATTTACTTGACACTTTAATGAGCTGCCTTCTAGGTTCTCTGTCTACTTTTTGTTTTTGTTTTTTGGAGTGCAGGGGAGGTAGTTGGATTTTGTCTATTGGTTTTCAAAAGTTACAGATGTTGCATATATTTCTCCAATACTGCTATTTCTTTAAATTTTAAAAGTAATGGACTCTCTGATAGCCAAGATGAGTTGCCAGGGAAAACCACTGGTGATAGGATTCCCTGGCTGCCAGGGAAAAGACTAAGAAAATCTAAATAAAATATAGACCAAGATTCAAGATGGCAGCAGAGTATGTGGAAGGTAACCTCAGCTCCTCCCAGGACCAAATAGAATCACAACTAAATTATAGAAAAATCATTGTGAATAACCAATTGCAGACTAGCTGAAGACAAGTCTTATAACCAAGGATTTACAGTAGAAGCCACAGGGAATCTGGCGGGAAGGGTGGAGATGTGAAAAGGGCTGGCCCCACTCTCACAGGTGGTGGCTGAGGCGCTGGAGGGATATCTCAGCTGCAGCGGATTTCCCCTGAGACATGTGGGGTCTCAGCCTTAAGCCAGGCTCCCCAGTACAGAGCACCAGGGCTGGGAAGAGCCACAAACATAACACGTGGCTGTGAAAATCAGTGGGGATTCTGCCCATCAGAAAGAAACAGGAGTCCACCAGAGATAGGCATACTCTTAAAGGGCCAACACAACAAAATTTTGTCCACAGCCACTCATGCTGGGCTCCGCTGGGGGTAGGGCTGATCAGACTAGAGTTGTATGAGGAGAGTCTGGGGCTTGTGGCTTTAGGGAGAAAGCTGAGGGACAGCTGGCAGGATCCCTGTGCTGAGTCATTCTCCCACACTGCAGATGCCATCTTTCTTGGTTGGAACACTCCCATCCATGTGGCATAACCTTGAAGGAAAGTAATAATCCCACACTCTGGACTCCTTCTCACCCCACCCTGGGAGCTTATATTCTGCTGAGGAGTCAGCTGCCTTGGCTAGAGTTTAGAGGTATGGGCAGACCCAGGGGGTGTCAGTGAGTTAGTATGGCTTTGGGGTGGGGGCCATTCTCCCCACTTTCCTGTGAATCTGACTGGTGCTTCCCCCTAATGGGAGATCTACTAGCCCCACCCTTCAGGCTCCTGGTGGCCCCATTATGTTGAGGCTGGGAAAAATCCAGGACAGACTGAGTTGTGTGGCTCTGGGGTAGGGGCCATACCCCCCACCTTTCCTGAAGCCTGTCATCCCCCACCCCCATAGGATATCCACTAGCCCCATCCTCCAGACTCTCAGAGGCTCCACTCTGCTGAGCTTAGGCTTCTCTTAGCAGAATCTGGGACAGACTGAGTTGTGTGACTCTAGGACAGGGACCATTTTTCTCTCAAAAGATTTGAGCAGTGCAGAGCCCTCCCTTTACAAAGCCAAATCTTTGTCTGTTTAGGCCAGATAAACTCTGTTGGCCTCATCCTGCTGACTTCATGAGACCCCCTCTCCCCCATCATCACCACAAAGGTGTGCAGGCACCCAGGAGGTGGCAGCGAGACTTGGTATACCTGGGGACTTTGCTGAGTGGCCCCAGACTCAGCACTGACACCGAGTTTGAATCTGTATCATTCTTTTGAACACCACTCACCCCTGCCTGCTGCCTCACTGAGAACCTACCTCATGAAACGAGTACTACCAGTGGCTCTTTCAGTGACTGAGCACAATAGGCAGCTGGAAGGCACAGACAGGTGGAGGTGGATCTCAGGGTGCCTTGGGGCTTTTGCTGACCTACCCCCTATGCCTGCTGCTGGCAAAAGCCAGTGTTGGTGTGCAGCTTGGTCCTTTCTGCACACATCCAGGCCCAGCAGAGACAGCTACAAACTGTGTATTGCTTTATAGCTCCAAACAGGTTGCCCAGGGCACACACAGGTAGCATCTTACATTGGCTTGTACCAGAGCCTGTACCAAGAGGCACTGAACCAATACACCCAGTGGCCAGCTTCAGGCAACATCAGTACAGGATCCAATAAGCCTCGCAGGCTTCATGACCAAAGGAAGATCTTGGCAGGCACCATACCCTGTTGTGAATTCTGCATTGTGTGGTCAGTACCTGCACAGTAGTTTGCATGCTATGGCCAGAATTGAGCCTCACAGCCAACCTGAGGGTCTATCCCACACATGAATGGGCCAATAGCAATCAAGACTCAATTACAAAAGGAGGGCCCACTTAACACACAAAAGGGACATTAATGGAGCACCAAGCTCAGGTCATCAAGGAGACTGTGCCATTAGCCACCTACTACATAAAACCTCCCTACCAAGACTGGGAGTCATAGCAGGTGTACCTAACACATAGAAACACAAAGAGGCAGTCAAAATGGGAAGACAAACATGCCCCCCATGAAAAAACTAAATGAAATGGAGACAAGCAGCTTATCTGATATAGAGTTCAGAATAATTACAAGGATGCTCAAAGAACTTAGAACTACAACAGTATGGAAAAGGACACTGAAACAATAAAAAATCAGAAATGCAAATTCTGATTCATAATCAGTGGTTAGAGTGTCGGTCCATGGACTGAAGGGTTGTGGGTTCGATTCCAGGTCAAGGGCACATACCTGGGTTGCAGGTTCAATCCCCAGCCCTGGTCAGGGTTGTGTGGGAGGCAACCAATTGGTTATATCTCTCACATCAATGTTTCTCTCCCTCCCTCCCTTCCACTCTATCTAAAAGTCAATGGAAAAATACCCTTGAGTGAGAATTAACAAGACAAACAAAAAAGACTACACTGGAAAGAATAAATAGGTTGGCTGAAGCAGAGGATTGAATCAGCAATTTGCAAGACAAAGAAGAAAAAAACCAACACCCAATCAGAACAGCAAAAAGAAAAAAGAAATAAAAAAAAAATGAGGATAGTTTAAGGGACCTTTGGGACAATATGAAGTATAACAACATCTGCATAATAGGGGTACCAGAAGGAGAAGAGAGCGTGCAAAGGATTGAGAACCTATTTAAAGAAATAATGACCAAAAACTTCCCTAACCTGGTGACGGAAAAAGACACACAAGTCCAAGAAGTGCAGAGTCCCAAATAAGATGAACCCAAAGAAGCCCACACAAAGACACATCATAATTAAAATTATAAAGATTAAAGACAAAGAACCTTAAAATCAGCCAGAGAAAACAGCTGGTTACTTACAAAGGAGCTCCCATAACACTGTGAACTGATATCTCAACAGAAAGGAATTTCAGGCCAGAAGGGATTGTCATGAAATATTCAAAGTGATGAAAAGCAAGTACTTACAACCAAGACTACTCTATTCAGCAAGGCTGTCATTTAAAATTGAAGACAAAAAATACTTCCCAGATAAGAAAAAACTAAAGGAGTTTGTTACCACCAAATCAATATTACAAGAAATGTTAAAGGGAAGAAGAAGGAAGGAGGAGGAGGAGGAGGAGAGAGAGAGAAACATAGAATAAAATGGCAATACAGTTGTCCCTCGCCACTTCGTGCTTCGACTTTCACGGCTTCACTGTACTGCGGTTTTTTCAAACACTATACTATCTTTGAAAAAAACGCAATAGAGTGAAGCCGCAAAAGTTGAGCACGAAGTGGCGAGGATTGACTGTGTATAAATAAAGAATCCTACTTTATGGAAATTCATTTATCACGGTAGAGTCTGGAACTGATTAACCGTGATAAACAAGGGCCGACTGTAAATAAGTACCTATCAATAACCACATTAAATATAAATGGTTTAAATGCTCCAATCAAAAGACATAGGTAATTGAATGTATAAGAAAACAAGATATATATGCTGTCTATAAAAGACCCACCTCAGAAAAAAAGATACATGCAGACTAAAAAAGGGATGCAAAAAGATATTTCATACAAATGGAAAGGGAAAAATAGCTTGGGTGGCAATACTTATATCTGACAAAACAGACTTTAGAACAAATGCTACAGTAAGAGAAGATGGACACTACATAATGATGAAGAGAACAATCCAACAAGAGGATATAACCCTTTTAAATATTTATGCACCCAAAATAGGAGCATCTAAATATGTAAAGCAAATCTTGATGGACATAAGGAGACTGACAGTAAGTAATACAGTCATAGTAGGATATTTTTATTTGAACACCCCATTGACATCAATGGATAGATCTGGACAGAAAATCAACAAGGAAATGGTGGCATTAAATGACAGTCTAGATCAGATGGATTTAATTGATATCTTCAGAGCATTTTGCCCCAAAGCAGCAGAATATACATTCTTTTCAAGTGCACATAGAACGTTTTCTAGGCTAGATCACATGTTAGGACACAAAACAAATCTCAGTAAATTTAGGAAGATTGAAATCATATCAAGTATCTTCTCTGACCATAATGGTATGAAACTAGAAATCCATCAGAAGAAAAAAAACCTTAAAAACACACAGAGATATGGAGGAAAAATAACATGTTACTAAACAATGAATGGGTTAATAATGAGATCAAGAAAGAAATAGAAAGATACCTTGAGACAAATGAAAATGAGAACACAAAAACCCAAAATCTATGGGGCACAGCATATTTGTAGCAATATTTTTCTGATATGTTGCCTCGGGCAAGGGAAACAAAAGAAAAAATAAACAAATGTGACTACATCAAACTAAAAAGTTTTTGCACAGCAAAGAAAACCATGAACAAAATGAAGAGACATTCCACTGAAAGAGAGAACATATTCCCATGATACATGTGATAAGGGGTTAATATCCAAATTTATAACAAACTCTTACAACTCAACACCAAAAAACCAAACAGTCCAATTATAAAATGGGCAAAGGACCTGAATATACACTTCTCCAACAAGAACATGCAGATGGCCAATAGACATATGGAAAGATGCTTAATGTCACTAATAAAGAAATGCAAATCAAAACCATGAGATAGCACCTGATACATGTCAGAATGGCTGTCATCAATAAATCAACAAACAACATATGTTGGCAAGGCTGTGGAGAAAAGAAAACCCTTGTGAACAATTGGTGGCAATGCAGATTGGAACAGCCTATATGGAAAGTGGTATGGAGTTACTTCAAAAAATAAAAAATGGAACTGATGACCCAGCAATTCTACTTCTGGGAATTTATCTGAAGAAACTTATAACATTAATTTGAAAGAATATATGCACACCTATGTTTGTTGCAGTGTTATTTACAATAGCCAAGATTTGGAAGCAGCCCCAGTGTCCATCAGTGGATGAGTGGGTAAAAAAGTTGTGGTAGCCCAGCTGGTGTGGCTCAGTGGTTGAGCGTCGACCCATGCACCAAGAGGTTGCCAGTTCGACTCCTGGTCAGGGCACGTGCCCAGGTTGTGGGCCCAATCCCCAGTGGGGGGCATGCGGGAGGAGGTCAATCGATGTTCTCTCTCATCGATGTTTCTATCTCTCTCCCTCTCCTTTCCTCTCTCTAAAACCAATGAAGAAAAATTATTTTTAAAAAAGTTGTGGTACATTTACACAATGGAATACTACTCGGCTGTAAAAAAGAGGAAATCTTATCCTTTGCGACAGCATAGATGGACCTGGTAGCATTATGCTAAGTGAAATAAGCCAGTCAGAAAATATAAGTACCATATGATTTCACTTATATGTAGAATCTAATGAACAAAATAAACTAACAAAGAAAACAGAAATGGACTCATAGATAGAGAGAACCCGACTGACCGCTGTCAGAGAGGAGGAGTGACAATGGTGCAGGGATAAGAAAAAAAACAAGAAAACTCAGACAGACAACAGTGTGGTGATAACCAGAGGGAAAAGGTGGGAGAGGTAGAAGAGGGTAAAAGAGGGATAAATGGTGATGGAAGGAGACTTGACTTGGGGTGGTGAACACACAATACAATATACAGATGATGTAGAATTGTACACCTGAAACCAGTATAATTTTATTAACCAATGTTACCTCAATAAATTTAATTAAAAAATAAAAGTAACTTATCTTGTATTTAAAAAAACATACAGAAGTATATGCAGTGAAAAATAAATCACCTTACTCCTCCCCATGCCCCCAACAATCCAGCCTTACTCTCCAGAGAATATTGACTATTGACTTTTAAATAATCTAGCTATACATTTTCTATTCATGATTATGTTTTAACCCAAAAGGGATCATGCTCTGTATGTCATTCTGAAACTTATTTCCTTTCCCTTTAATGGTCTCTTTGGGATGCCCCTATGTTACTGAGGATACCTGTTGGTTATCTAAATGCGTGGTACTTGTGGATCTGCCTCCTTTTTAATGGCTGCATATTCAAGTTTCTTGTTTTTATCACCACAAACATTACTTCAAGAACCTCACGTGGGGTATAAAACAAAAAAGCAACAAACAAACAGACACAGACAACAGAATGGTAGTTATTAGAGGGAATGGGGGTAGGAGGAGGATGGAGAGAGTAAAAGGTCAAAAACATGGTGATGGAAGGAGACTGGACTTTGGGTGGTGAGCACACAAGAGCACACAGATGTCATAAAGTACACCTGAAATTTATATAATGTTACTCAGCAATGTTATCTTAATTAATTTAAAAAAGCATCATTGAACGTAACTGTGCATTCTTATGAGTATATAGCTTCCTACAAGTGGAATTTTGTCTTTAAGATGATCATACATGCTGCTGAATTGTCCTCCAAGAGACCATCTGCTCTGGCCACTATCAGGAGATCAGTTTCCTGTGTCCTTGCCAGTACTGGGCACTATCAGACTTCATTTTGGCCAAGCTCTAGGTGCAAAATGGTTCCCCAATTAAGTTTGTATTTCTTTAATTATGATGAAAGTTGTGCATCTTTCCAAATGCTTATTGTCCATTTTTGTGTTCTCTGACCTGTTTGCTCTCTTTATAAAAATGGTTATTCACCTCCCTATTGATTGGTTGTTTTAAATATTTTAATTGTGGGAAAATTCAAACATAAGAGCAGAGAGTACTGTACAGTGAGTCCGTGAGCCCATCTTAGTGTTGACCAGTCTGGTTTCCTTTGTGGCCCACCCACTCCCTATATCCACACCACTCATTTATTTAGGAACATATCCCAGACATCATTTTATCTATAAAAGTTTCCATATCTCTCTCTCAAAGATTAGGACTCAATAAAAATAACAATACCATTATCACACCTAAAAAGTAAACAATTATTTCAAATATATATTTTATATACTACATATTCCAAATATATTATTTCAAATATTCAACTAATGTTCAGTTTTCCCTTATTATAGGGCTAAAGTTGGGTGTGGATGCTGCCAGCCAGTATCTACTGACTAGGTGATAAAGATGCCTAGGAAGAGGTGGTGCCAACCTGTGGAAGAGTTGATATAAACATTTTAAGGATGTCATTTTTTAGAGACACGGAAGAGGGTTTTTCCCTCCCTGAAACAGAACTACAGGGCAGTTGCCAAGGGTGGAAATCCAGCCTCCACAAAGAGTTAGGGTTGTGGAGGTTGGCAGCGGGATGGAGAAAGAGTAGGGTGGCTTTCTCTGTGAGGGAATGCAGCTTGAGCTACTGACCTTTTCCCAGAAAGCGGCCAGGAGGGATCTTCCATTCAGAACATTGAAACTCAGAACACCTGAAGACAGTGAGAGGAGACTAACAAAAGCCCTCCCAAAGGTAGGTCCAATCATAGGTGGTTGCAAGCTGCCACTTTGCAACTGGGAAGAATGACACTTTCCCTATTTGCCGAATGCCAGACTCATGGATCGGCCAGCAGTTCAACAACCTCCCACCACCACCCCTACCCCCCCAGCCTGCAGGTTCTTAACAGAGTAGAGAAGTGGGAGAATTTTTTCAAATTTCTTCTGCCCTCTTTTGGCCTATCAAAGAAGGAAGGCAGAAAATAACTACAGTAGGCTTGTCAGTAGTCTCAGAGTATCTCCCCACATGCTTCTCGGATTAGGATGATATCTGCTGTTTCTCCACTTCCAGTTAGGGTTTTCTTCATGGCAACATTATGGCAGGCTGGGTTCCTCACAGCATTGCAAAAGTGTCCTTGAGTATATTCCAGCACCCAGTCCATTTGGCTCTGTTGAGTGTCCAGTTCAGGGAGTGCTCTGAGCTGGCAAGCAGGTGGCAGATTGGCATGTGGGCATCAGGGTGCTCAGGGTCTGTGGGGCCATGCCAGCTGCTCCCACTGCATGGGACTGCCACCAGTAGGGTGAACCAAAGGGCCACCAGCAGCAGCACATTCCATTGCAAGAACACAGCTTGCAGTCGCCTGGGAGAAGGGAGAGGTGGGGTGGGACAGGTCAGGGCTGGTGGAGGAGGTCTTGGGGATCTTCCCATCCCCTAACCCCAACCTAAGCTGAATGGAAAGCAAGCCAGGAGAGTTTGAATATTTGGAGAGACATGGAGGGATGGTCAGGAGGGCAGGCAGGTTCAACAATGAGGGGGTGACATGAAGTGAGGGTACAAATACAGCCAGAAAGACACACCCAAACTGGCTGGAAGCTTGACAGGTGGGCCACAGCCTTGGTCACTCTTATTTACAGGCCATAACATCCCAGTCAGATAGGAAGACAGATCCTCAGAGACAGACTTCTAGATGGACAGAGTGCCAGGCAAACAAGCAGGCTCCAGCAGAACAGCCAGCCAGACAAATGGACAGATTCTTAGACAGATGGGAAGATGTCCAGCCAGAAATCCAGAAAGACCTGTGGCCAGACACATGGACATTTTCTCTACCCCCATTTCCAGCCAACTGGAAGGTGACTCCAGCCAATGAAAAGACAGAATCCCTCAAAACGGACAGACTCTCCTAACTGGACAGAGACCTTACCCCAGTGGAGAGACAGCCCACTCACTCAGTGAACTAGCCACCCAGACCTTTAGCTTGACAGACTTAAACTCTGCCACTAAGAAAGACTTCAGACTATGAGAAAGCCAGACCCTCAGCAGGATATACAGAGACGAGCCCTCAAGCCAGGTGAGCAGATAGATACAGCCCACCCTATCAGATAAACAGACCCTTCACCCATAGCTGGATAGAACATCCCCAGCTATTCAAACCCCAGCCACCTGGGTCAGCCTCTCTGCCTCCCAGTCACCACCACAGATGATATGTATGGCCCACTGACCCCTAAGTGTTGTTTCTGTTCCCAGGTACCACCAGTCTGCAGTGATCATTGACCTCCAGTGACATCCCCTACCACAAGGGTCCACCAAAGACCTTTCATGATCCTGTAGTGACTTCCCTATTTACTCTGATATCCACTAGTCCCAAATGACTGCCATTAAAATCCATGTGTACTCAGGAACGCGAGTTTCTGTGACTCCTCCAGTGACCTCCATACTTTCTCAAAGTTCACAGACACATCTGTATTCCATCTTCCTGAGTCTTCAACAACCCATGACCATCCACAAAATCTCAGTGATTCCAACTGACATTCACTATTGTGCCCTGAGTAGGAGTCCTCAATGACCTTCCTTGACTCTCTTGACCCCTCAATTAAAACTACACTCTAAAACCAGCTTCCCCTCAGCTACTTTCACTTTCTGTTACTGACCTCCCAGTGACTTCCATTAACATCCACTGATAGTTCCCATGAACACCCAAGAAACTTGCACTGGCCTCCAATTAATTCACTATCAATGTCCATCCTCAGTGACCACTAATGACCACCTTTGAACTCTCAAAGATGAAACTGATAAACACAGAGTCCACAGTGACCCCCTACTAACCTCTCAATAAGTAAAACATCCCCACTGACCCCCTCTGACTCTCAGTCACTTAAACCAAGGTCAGCAAACCAAAGCCTGCACACATACACATCACAAAAAAAGAAAGAATATTTTGTAACATGAAAATTACATAAATTGAAATTTTAGTGTCCACAAATAAAGTTTTATTGGAATACAACTACACTCATTTCTTTACATATTGCCTATGGCTGCTTTCCCACTGCCATGGCAGAGTAGCTGGGACAGAGACCATAGAACAAAGCTCCCCTTTTTAAAAAATTTCATTTTTATTTTTAAAATACATTTTATTTTTCAATTACAATTGACATATAATATTACTTTAGTTTCAGGTGTACAATATAATGATTAGACATTTATAAAACTTACAAAGTGTTCACCCCGATAAGTTTAGTGCCCATTAACACCAGACACAGTTATTAAATATTGTTGACTATATCCCTAATCTGTACTTCATATTCCCGTGACTGTTCTTCCCACTTTTCACCCAGCTCCCAACCCCCATCCCATCTGGCAACCATCACTTTGTTTTCTGTATTTATGAGTTTGTTTATTTTACTTATTCATTTATTTTGTTTTTTAGATTTCACATATAAGTGAAATCATGGTATTTGTCTTTCTCTGACTTACCTCACTTGGCATAATACCCTCTAAGTCCATCCACATTGTTGCAGATGGCAAGATTTTTTTCTTTTTTTTATGGTTGAATAATATTCCATTATCCACATTTTTATCCATTCATCTATTGGTGGACAGTTAATTTGCTTTCATATCTTGGCTATTGCAAATAATGCTGCAGTGAACATATGTCTTTTGGAATTAGTGTTTGGGTGTCTACAGATAAATACCCAGAAGTGGAATTGCTGGGTCCTTCTTTGTTTCTTATTATAGCCTTTGTTTTAAAGTCTATTTTGTTTGATACAAGTATTGCTGCCCCAGCTTTTTTATTTCTTTATTTATTTCCATTTGCATGAAGTATCTTTTTCTATTCCTTTGCTTTCAGTCTGTATGTGTTTTTCTCAAGTGAGTCACTTGTAGGCAGCATATGCATGGATCTTGTTTTCTAATTCATTCAGCCACCCTATGCCTTTTGATTGGAGCATTTAATCCATTTACAATTAAAGTAATTGTTGATAAGTATGTAGTTATTTTCATTTTATTATTCATATTTTCATTTCTTCTCCTTTTCCTTCTTAAAGATGTCCCTTTAACATTTCTTGTAATACTGGTTTGGTGGTGATGAAGTCCTTTAACTTTCTCTTGTCTGGGAAGCTTTTTATCTGTCATTCAATTTTAAATGATAGTTTTGCTGGGTATAGTAATCTTGGCTGTACGTCAATGCTTTTCATCACTTTGAATATTTCATGCTAATATCTTCTGACCTGCAAAGATTCTGTTGAGACATCAGCTGTTAGTCTTATGGGAGCTCCCTTGCACGTAGCTGTCTTTCTCCTGCTGCTTTTAAGATTCTTTCTTTGTCTTAAAAAAAATTTTTTTTTATATTCAGGTAGAGTGGGGGACGGGGGGGAGAGAGAGAGAGAGAGATGAGATGAGATGAGAGAGACACATCAATTGGTTGCCTCCCACATGACCCCAACCAGGGCTGGGGATGAACAACAACTGAGGTACGTGCCTTTGAATGGAATCGAACCTGTGACTCTGGTCCACAGGCCGACGCTCTAACCACTGAGCTAAAGCAGCCAGGGCTCTTTCTTTGTCTTTAATCTTTGACATTTTAATTATGATGTGTCTTGGTGTGGGCCTCTTTGGGTTCATCTTTTTGGGGACTCTCTGTGCTTCCTGGATGTATATGTCTATTTTCTTCACCTGGTTAGGGAAGTTTTCTGTCTATTTCTTTAAATAGATTTTCAATTCTTTGCTACCTCTCTTCTCCTTCTGGTACTCCTATGATGAAAATGCTGGTACACCTTCTGTGGCCCAGAGGCCCCTTAAACTATCCTCATTTTTTTGGATTCTCTTTTCTTTATGCTGTTCTGATTGGGTGTTTTCTGCTACCTTGTCTCTCAAAGCACTGATTCAGTCCTCTGCTTCATCTAATCTATTGTTGATTCCCTCTAATGTAATCTTCATTTCAGTTATTCAGTTTTCATTTCTGATTGGTTCTTTTTTATGTTTTCTATCTCCTTTTTAATGTTTACTATCTCTTTGTTAAAGTTCTCACTGAGTTCATTGAGCATACTTATAACCAGTGCTTAGAACTCTGTATCTGGTAGATTGCTTGTTTCCATTTTGTTTAGTTCTTTTTCTGGAATTTTGTTCTGTTCTTTCATTTGGGACATGTTTCTTTATCTCCTTATTTTGGCTGCCTCCCTGTGTTTGTTTCTATGTATTAGGTAGAGCTGCTACGTCTCCTGGTCTTGGTAGAGTGGTCTTAGGTAATAAGTGTCCTGTGGGGCCCAGTGGCAATCTCCTTAGTCACCTGAGCCGGTGACTGAGCCCTTGGGTGGGTTGTGTGTGTCCTCCTATTGTAGTTGAGCCTTGATTGTTGTTGGCATATCAATGGGAGGGATTGACCCTCAGGCCAATCCCCAGTGAGGACCAGCTGTGATCATAGCAGAAGAACTATTGTGTAAGGGCTAACCCTTTGGAGCAGGATTCACTTTAGTGGGGCTCTGGTGCCAGCTGAGTCACCCTTTGGTTGTGTCATTTATAGAGGTGGTTGGGTGGTGCTCTGATGTGGTCTGAATCAGGCCACCAAGTGTGTTGGTTCTGGGGCCTCTTGGGAGGGGCCAAGGTCAGTCACTGCCTTTGCTCTGCCTGAGACCACTTGGTATGACCTACAAAGTGATCTGAAGATGGTTGACACTTTTGCTGGACTTGGAGGTGCCAGAGAGAGCCTAAGCTGTGAACCAAGGCTGGCTGCCACTAGTGCCAGGCTTGGGGCTGCTTAGCAAGAGGTATGAGGCACACTGAGGCCAGATGCTTCTTGTTTGGGGATTGTGAGCCTTTGAGAGATTTTAGGGAAGTCTGAAGCATGAGCCAAGACAGGCTGTTAGTATGGAAAAGCCACTGGAAGCAGACTTGGTGGGCTTACAAGTTGGATGGGGCAGGGTCTCAGGGAGTCACCAGGGTGGCAAACAGTGTTATGGCTCACACTGGCACCCATAGGGGGCAGCCTCAGCTAATAAACATGGTTTCTGCCAGAACTTCTGTCTGGGGGAAAGCTGCCCCAGCCCTTGTCCTGAAGCTAGACAACTTAGTCCCTCCCTGTATATCCCTGTTGCTTTTCAAGCTGCTACCCCAGCATTGGAGCTCAGATTGAGTGAGTCTAAATCCATGCCCAGGCACTTCAAGAAGAATGCCTGGACTCCAGAAACCCCCTGTCTCACTCAGTCACAATCCTGCTGTTTTTCACAACTATAAGTTATAGGGGCTTCTCTTCCCAGCACTGGAAACCTGGGCTGAGTGGGCCTAGTGTGGAGCTAGGACCCCTTGCTCCTCAGGGGGAAACTTTGCAACTAAGACATCTCCCCTTTCTTAACCGCCAAACTCTGGGTATGGGACCAGCCTATTCTTTGTCTCAGCCCCTCCCACCAACCTCCATGTGACTTCTTTTTTATGTCCTTAGTTATAGGAGTTCTGTTCAGCTAGATTTCATGCGGTTCTCAATGGTTGTTCTGTAGTTGTAATTTTGATGTGGTTGTGGGAGAAGGGGAGCAGCATTTGCCTACTCCACTGTCTTGATAAGAAGTTTTAACAAAGCACTTTAAGAAAGTGTTTGCCCATCCCTGACTTAAACAACATTCTGATAACCCCCTAATGAATAAATCCACAGCCTTAACCAATGACTCCGTTGCTCCCTCAAGGACTTAAAATACACTTCACCCACTGGTCACCCTTCAACACCTCAACAACCTCAAACGGACCTCACAGATGCCCTCTCCCATGACATCCTTCACCCCACCCCCAACCCATACTTTCTATGCCCCAGGTGAGGACCTGGGCTAGTCCAGCTACCCAGGCCAGTCTTTGGCAGTGGCCCTATGCTCCTCGCTGCTCTTTCCGGACTCCTCTTGGTGACCTGGCGGTGATCTGGGGCAGTAGCTGACCTATGGCCTTTTCCTGCACATTTTCTAAAGATGAGGGTGTGGGGACTTAACAAAAAGAGAAGTTCTTTAAAAATGTTGAGAACACCTTGTCTCCAGGAACCCACTTCCAGAACCTCAGTTCTGACTTTCCCTGGCATTTTCACAGGTGTTGAGATCCTTAAATTAGGACAGGATCCTAGCAACACCCATTCTAGGACCAACCCAGAAAAAAAAGGACCCATGAAATACAGAGATTCAGAAGCATCTGTTTCTATTGGGTCTTTCTCACATCATGGTGCCGATGTGCCGTCCCCACCCCACCCCCTCCCCCGCAGTTACCTCTCGACTTACCTTGCACCAAACCAGAAGGCACAATGCAGGATGTCCCCGATTCAGGGTCCCTAGGGGCCCTGATGCAAGAGTTTAGCTTGGTCTCAGTGGCAGTCTCTACTCAGAGCTGCCAGCGCACGCCACTGGGTCCATTCCCGACGCAACCTAGCTCCCAGGAGATGAGGCCAGGTGGCCGCAGGAGGGCACGCAGCCATCCACCAAGCGCAGGCACGAGGAGGAAGGTGGGTCCCGGGCTCGAATCCCGGGTCCAAGTGGGAGGAAGTGTCCATGGGGCTCTGCCTACTCAGCCGGCTAGCGCAGCGACCCTAAAAAAGGGAAGCGCGGGAGCCAGGACCAAGGGCTCTGGCTGCCGCGGGATCTGAGAGCCTGTGGGCGGGGCTGAGACGGCTCCGTGAGTCTTGAGCGAGAGTGGTCGAGTGTGGACCGCCACGCGCCCCGGCCGCGGCGCTGGCCTGTCGGGAAGTCTGTCCTCCAGTACTCTTGAGGATTAAATAACTGGTGTGGGTAAAAAAGCGCTTAGCACATCTTGAGCGCTCACTTTGTAGGAGCCTTTGTCACTGGTTATAAATATTCTAAACATTATAATGGGGTAGCGCAAGCCATGCATAAGGAATGCTCAAGTAGCTTCCTAGGCACCGTCTACGACATATAATGAGATGTTTTAAATATAACTATGTAACAGATAGAAACATTATGCAGATATGTAAACATAATATATGGTTATTTGCATATCAAATTTAGAAATATGTGACAAAATAAATAGATAAAATTAGCTTGATAAGTATATGTTCATAAATACTTTATATAATAAATGCCTTTAAGTCATTAGGTACAATAAAAGTAGATAACAGAACCAAATTTATGAAATTATTTTATTAATAAATATAAACATACAGTGATTATGTAAAAATAAAGGTAAATTATAATTTTCACAAACATATAACTTCATAAAACAATAGAATAAATACAACATATAGAACTATAATTTATAAAGTAAGCAGTTATTCAATAAGTTTCTAAGTAAATATAATATATGTAGCAAATAGATAAAAGTATAAAATAGATCTGAATAATTGACACAAATATAAATATTGATATTGTATGTGAAAAATGTATAAGAAATGCAAAACACACAATTTACTCAATATGAAAATGTACATACATACTAGATGCAAACATATAACATCCAAGTGGTACAGGACATCGTGTCCATTTGGGGCATGGTCCAGTCTGGGGCAGTGAGCAATGCTGAGAACCTGCTCTGCTTAGGGAAGGCTGGGTGGTGAGCAGGTCCAGCTTCCTGCCAGTCGGCTTCCTGCACCCACCAAAGTCTTTGGGCCTCTCCAGGCTCTTGTTTCCTCATCTGTATATTAGAAATATCAGCAATGGTAGCCACTACACTAGGATGTACACAAGGCCTTAAATGACCTGCTGGGCATAAGTAAATCACTTAGAATGGTAGCTGGCATCCATTGATGGCTTAGTAGATGTTATTATCATCATGACTATGAATATCTGATGATAATGTTAATATGCTATTCACTAATTGTAATAATCTAACAATAATAAAGTTTCTGTAGTATCTTGTTACACGAGTAATGTTATACATTGTAATTCATATACATTGTATTTCACATACATTGTATATTATATATCATCATGTTTATATTAAATATATAATATATCACAATCATTGTTTACAATGTAATGGGTTTAGTGTATAGGGGTCTGAGTTCAATGCTCACTGTGCCACTTCCAGGGTCGGACTTTGGGCAAGTCGCCCAACCATGTGGTGCCTCAGCTTTCTCACCTGCACAATGTGATGTCAATAATAGTACCCACTTTGGAGGGAACTTGTGATGACTCAACGCCCTTAGCACAGGGAAAATGCTCTGAGTCGTGGTTGTGTTATTACAATGAGCCCAGCCTTATGCCATCTAGAGACTGCACTCACCTCTCACAGGCCATCACATGTGTGTGTCCCCCGTGAGAAATGTGACCTGGCCCCTCTCCTCTTCTCCTCCTTCCCTGTGCTCATGGATCAGCCTCCTTAGCTGCCTGGAAAGCTGTTGGCATGTGCTCCACCCAGGTGGGCCGTCAGCCAGGGAAGTGTGGAAGAACCACAAAGACGTGCTATATGTAAGTCAGGCTTCCAGGGAGCAGGCTGCACTTCACCCTTCGGACCATGTCACCACCACGCCACAGCTGCTGCCTTCCCAAGCCTGGCTGGAGTGCAGCCCACAAGAGCACCTCAGTGGGGTATGCCTACCTTCCTGATGGGTATGCCTACCTTCCCCCCACCCCTTCTGCCCACTGGCTTTCATTCAGGAGGCTGGCAGGGCCTTGGTACCTCTGTCAACCCTAAATTCCACGTTTCTCACTTCTCTCAATGGCAGAAGATCAGACATGAGTGATCCTGTCACTGCTCCAAGAGGAGGGACAAGGTAACTACATCAATGGCAACACCGCCCAGAAGATTCTTTTATTAAAACTGGGTGACATCGATTTTCACCTTTTTATATGTTCCTCTATTTCTTTTTTCAATGTCCTGTTGTTTTCCGAGAACAGGTCTTTTACCTCCTTGGTTAATTTTATTCCTAGGTATTATATATATATTTGGTAAACAGGATTTTTTTTTAGTTTCCCTTTCTAAGTATTCATATACCATATTCATGTACCAGAAGAATCAACATCATTAAAATGTCCATACTACCCAAAGCACAGATTTAATGCAATCCCTATTAAAGTATCAACAGAGTATTTCACAGATGTAGAACAAATACTCCAAAACTTTATATGGAACCAAAAAAGACCCCAAGTAGCCATAGCAGTCTTGAAAAAGAAGAACAAAGTGGGAGGGATCACAATATCAGATATCAAGTTGTACTTCAAAACCATCGTAATCAAAACAGCCTGGTACTGGCACAAGAACAGGCATATAGACCAATGGAACAGAACAGAGAACCCGGAAATTGACCCCAGACAGTATGCGCAATTAATATGGACAAAGGTAGCAAGAGCATACAATGGAGTAAAGATAGTGGTGGGAAAATTGGACAGCTACATGCAAAAAAAAAACAAGAAAAAAAAAAAAACTAAAATAAACTAGACCACCAACTTACACCATACACAAGAGTAAACTCAAAATGGATAAAAGACTTAAATGTAACACGTGAAACCATAAATATCCTAGAAGATAACATAGGCAGAAAAATCTCAGACATCATACATAGCAGAATTTTCACTGATACATCGCCCAGGGCAAGAGAAACAAAGGAAAAAAAATTAATAAATGGGACTACATCAAACTAAAAAGCTTCTGCACAGCAAAAGAAACCAGCATCAAAATGAAAAGTGAACCCACTCTCTGGGAGAACATATTTGCCAACAATACATTGGATAAGGGGTTAATGTCCAAAATATATAGAGTACTCATAAAAACTCAACAAAAGGAAGACAAACAATCCAATTAAAAAGTGGGCAGAAGACCTGAATAGAAACTTCTCCAAACAGGACATATAAATGGCCAGGAGACACATGAAAAAATGTTCAACGGCACTAATCATCAGAGATGCAAATTAAAATGACTATGAGGTATCACCTCACACCTGCCAGAATGGCCGCCATCAACAATTATCAAACAACAAGTGCTGGCGAGGGTGTGGAGAAAAGGGGACTCTAGGACACTGCTGGTGGGAATGCAGACTGGTGTAGCCACTATGGAAAACAATATGGTGTTTCCTCAAAAAATTAAAAATGTAACTGCCATTTGACCCAGTGACTCCAGTTCTAGGAATATATCCTAAGAAGCATGAAACACCAATCAGAAAGAATATATGTACCCCTATGTTCATAGCAGCACTATTTACAATCACTAAGATCTGGAAACAGCCCAAGTGTCCATCAATAGATGAGTGGATAAAAAAGCTCTGGTACATATACACAATGGAATTCTATGCAACTGTAAGAAAGATATCTTATCCTTTGAGACGACCTGGAGGGACCTGGAGAGAATTCTGCTGGGCGAAATAAGCCAATCAGAGAAAGACAAATACCACATGATCTCACTTATTTGTGGAATACAATGAACAAAATAAACTGCCAACCAAAAGAGATCCAGAGTCACGGAAGTAGGGAACAGACTGACGAACCTCAGAGGGATGGGGGGTGAGGGTGGGGGTGGAAAGAGATTAAACCAAAGAATTTATATGCATATATGCACAATCAGTGGACACAGACATTATTTTGGGGAAAGTAGGAGGTTGGTGAGAGTGGGGAGGAGGGTATTAATGGGGAAAAAGGAGGGGACATCTGTAATACTTTTAACAATATAAAAAAAGATAAAACAAAACAAAAAAACTGGGTGACATCAATAAGGGGACAGTAGAAAAATATTTTGGTCCATGAAAAACAACATAATTCAGTTAATAGAAAGTTATCTTCAACAGGGACACCGTAGGAGAGCTGAGCTTCCTTCTCATGGTTTTAGCCCACAGAAAAGAGCTTGTCCAGTGTCACTGTGGAGACACTTTCAAGGGAGGGTGGGATGATAACAGGAAGGGGAAGACAGGGAGAAAGTTCAGCTGTCCCCAGTGTGGAAAGGCAGGGATACCGGGCTGGGGGATGTGCTTGCAGAAGCCTGAAGAGGAGGTGAGGAATCATGGACTTTGTCAGTTCTGTTGGTTTAGAGTCCCTGCCAAATGGAATTCTCCCTCTGTGCCCAGCTGTCTCTAGTTCTGCTGTGCAAACCTGGGAGTCAGTGAAGGGACAGACTTGGTGGGATGACAGCAGGATCTTGGTAGTGAACTTAGCCTTCACCAGGGCACAGATGGAAGTTAGAACTACATCACCACACAGGGACCCCTGCCTCACACCTTGCTAGACTTATGGTGCCTGGATTGGGAGCTTGGGGTTAAGGTTAGCTTTGGGGGAGGGTGAAGTGGGGCCCTCCCTTTGCCCTGTTACCCCCTCCCAACCCATCATCCCAAATTACCTCCCTCTCCTGTTACACCTCTTGTCTTGGTGATCCTGAAAAGCATGTTGTATTTGATTTTTAATCAGAAATGCTTTGTTTTCTGTAAATGTGTCTTTTGGCACTCATGCTCTTTCTTCTCCTCCCTCTTTGCACCTGCCCACATCCTCAGATGAGAAAGACATGGCTGGATGCAGGCATTATGATCAGGACCCTCCAGGTCACCTTCCAGAAGGTACTGAAAGGGGAGGAAGAGGCTCCCACATGGGGAGAGCTGTTTCCTGTCTATATTTTGTCATCTGTAAAATGGGCATTAACAGTATTATCCATCTCTTCAGCTATTATCTGTTGGATTTAAATGGAAGATGTTTAGAACTGGCCCTGACATGTAGTAGGTGCCCAATAAATGCTTTTCTTTCTTTCTCTCTTTTTATTCTTTGCCCCACTTTTCCTGTGTTTCAAAAGTCTCATTCTGTGTACCAGCTGCAACGTGTCCTGGCCAGACAGAGGGGTTCTCAGCAACCCTGACCATGCCCGCCATGGTGGAAGATCCTGTTACCTCCAGGGATCTGGCCTCAGCCCCCTCTGTGTCCACTTCTGGTTAAGGAAATGGGGGTCTGGTGGGACAGAGGGGACTGGGAGTGTGGGAAGGAGGTTTGGAGACAGTCTTGTGGTTTGAACGCCTGTGTTGAGCAACCTGAGGCCACACTTGCTCACACTGCATCAACTGAAATTGTTAGCACTTATTGAAGGCCAACTGCCTGCTGAGGAGTAAGCTCACAGTTGATGCTCAACAAATGTAAGCAACTAAAAAGATTTTTTCTTCTTTTTAAATTAAAATCTGGCAATTGTGGGAATCAAAAGTCCCCCAACCCCAAAGGCCCCTTAAAAGAGGTGGCCCTGAACTCTGATTCTCACATTGTAGTGAGGGCTGTGGACGAACAAGTGTCCTGTGTACCATGGATTATGTGAGACAGTTGCTCCTGACCCAGGTATGAAGAGGGCACACGTGTATGCCTGTGCAGTGCAGTCCCCTGCCCATGAGGGCCTGCTCATGGGTCTCATCTTTCTGCCCCAGATGCTCCCACCTAACTTTAGCCTCTTTGACCTGTTTCCCTAGATGTGGAAGCAGTGGCCTGCAGCTGTGCAGAGGTCAGGTGCAAGCCTCAGACTCTTCCTTCTCATTTTCCCTTCATGATGACCCCGTGTCCCCTGACAGGAGCAATACAGGTTCCTGTACCATATGGTGGCTCAGATGTTCTTCTCAGAACTCCAAGGAGCCCTCACTCCCAGAACCTCAAGGAGATACCAAGAACCCCTTTCCATTCTTCCATCCACCAATACCCTCAGACTAGGACCCAGAGCACATGTGTATGACCATCACCATCACACATCCAGGCCCTGGCCTCCTTCTAGGGATGATGACTCATGATGATGTCTACCTTTGTTCTTCTCCTTACTCCCTTACCAGACTGTCCCCTCTTCAGCCTACCCCACAGTGTCCACAGCGATATCTATAAGAAGCCTTGTCAGTTTCCTTGAAGCCTCATTCTCTTCCCCTGCTGCCTTTCCCCAGAATTGTGACCCACTCTATGCCATCTCCCTCCAGGACTTCCCTGGCCCTTCCTGCCATGCCTGACTTACCTGGTGTGATCCTCATGTGTCCAGCTCCGTCTCTCATGCTTTCTTTTCAATTTATCATGCTCAGAAGCTAACCCTTTCCTCACCCCTGAAACCCCAGACCCTTTGTTGCTGTTTAGTTGTCCAAATCCATTTGCCCTTTCTTTGAATTGAGCTCTGGGAACCCTCGCCAATATGACTCCTTAATCCCAGAGATCCCATTGCCCCACTCTCAGGCAGTGGTTCTCAACCTTCCTAATGCCACGCCCCTTTAATACAGTTCCTTATGTTATGGTGACCCCCAACCATAAAATTATTTTCGTTGCTACTTCATAACTGTAACGTTGCTACTGTTATGAATCGCCATCGAAAATATGTGTTTTCCGATGGTCTTAGGCGACCCCTGTGAATGGGTCATTCGACCCCCCACAGGTTGAGAACTGCTGCTCTAAGGCTTGAAGTGTGGACCCATGTTAGCCCGTTCCTAGCTCTCCCAGTCATTAATTCAGCAAATATTTTGTGATGCTGCCCACTTGTCAGGCCTTCTGTCCTGTGCTGCAGACACGAAGTTGACTCTCCTTTGCAGCAAAAATCACATACCCTCCTCCTTGAGGCTGCTGTCTATTGTGAGGCTTCCCTTTATCCTCTATAGATGCTACTTCTTCATCCTTTTATCCAATAAACAGTTCACATGTCAACCGATGGTCACTGGTGCCAAGTCATCACCAACAGGAATCCCCAATCCAAGTAGAGCGAAGAAGGAAACTTTATTCAGTACAGAACAGCTCAACTGTGATACAGCACAGCTATGAAAACAGCACTGCTGTGAGGCAGCCCTAGGGCGGGGCAGGCCCCTGTCCTGTTAGAGAGCAGTCTTTTCTGGGCAGGCAGAGAAATGCAGTCTTGACTGTCAGTGGAAAGAGAAAGTATCCTCCCAGAGCCCTGTGGGAGCTGGCTATATGTACAGACAGAGGTCTGCCCCTGGTCCCTAATTAGTCTGCCCTCATGCAAAGGAGGACTTAAATCCTCACAGTTTGATTGGTCCAAAAGGCACTATCCTGATCAGTCAGAATAGCGCTGCTCTGGTTGGTCTGAGCTGTGCAGCTCTGATTGGATGGGGGAAGCCTCAGTCCTATTGGTTGAAAAAGGATTCCAGGAACTCCCTTATAAGGGGGGGGGGGGGCTCAGCTGGCGGAAACAGTGCAGGCTTCTCCCCGAAGTGTGGTTTGCAGTGAGAAACCCTGTGTACAAATGCCTGCTAAACAGTTTTTTTTTTTTAGTTTGAGCCGGCAGGGGGTCATATTATCAGGGGTCTTTTCTCTCATCTTTTCACCGTTTACACACAGAAATGTCCACCCCTCAATACCAATACCTTGCCCCACTCCCCTACCTGGCTGGCCCCTTCCCACCTTCATCGACCTACCTTGCCAGTGGCAAAGGGCACAGGAAAGGAAAGCCCTTTACCCAGAGACCCCTCCCTCTCTTCCAGACCAGTCCCTCTACCCCCAACTGTGGGCCCCTGGGGCGGAAAGGAAGCCTGCGGTTTGTGCGCGAGCTCCCCGGCTCCCCCCAGGCCCTCCGTCCCTCCCTCCGCGGTTTCACTTCCTCCCCACCTCCCCTTGGGCAGCATACTCCTGCCCCCAGCCCTCGCCATGGCCGACACCTATGCGGTGGTGCAGAAGCGCAGGGCTACTTCAGGCTCCGGGCCAAGGTCCCCCATGTGCAGCACGGAGGGGGAACCGCTCTACAGCCAAGTGACGCCCCAAGCCCGCCGGCCGCAGGCCTCCGCGGAGGAGACACGGGGGGCACTGCTGGGCGGAGGTGAGTCGACAGGCCGCGGAGGGGCTGGGGAGGGGAGGGGCGGGGAGGGGGAGGGGTAGGGGTAGGGGGAGGGCCCGCCCCACCTCCTTCTTTGGGCCCCTGCTGGACCTCCGCCCCCACGTAGACCTGGCCACCGCCTGCCCACTGCCCACTTGGTGCTCACGATCGGAAGTGTCCCAGTCGACACCACAGGGCCAGCAGGGGTGCACTTCTCCGGGAAGCCACCTCGTCTGGGCCGAGGTCTGGGACCTGAGCCCCTCCTCCCCTACCCCGCACCCCCACCCCCTGCGGGAGCTGATGCGTGAAGGCTGGTTTCCTGCCTGCAGTTCCTGCGGATCCCAGCCCGACTGGGCCTGGCGCCTACGAGGACGTGGCCGGTGGATCTCAGGCCGGTGGTTTAGGTAAGTCAGGCAAAGCCCAAGTTTCTGGGACTCTGCAGCATTGACTGAATTCCAGAAGTTTGGGGTTGAGGGATGGTGGTATGGGGCTCCTGCCCGCCGTCGGAGTCCTGTGGATGGTACTGCAGTAAACAAGGAGAGCCTGAAGGCTTGGGGATGGCCTTACCCAAGTTACCTGCCTCTCCGCAGCTCAGCTTCTCCCTGAGACCCATGTGCCCTTCCTTTCCCAGGCTTCAACCTGCGCATCGGAAGGCCTAAAGGGCCCCGGGACCCTCCTGCGGAGTGGACCCGGACGTGAATGCTGCGCCCAGCCTGCCTTCTACCCCACGTGGACTGCTGAAGGCTGCGCTCTGCTGTGTGAAGTGCTGGGAATGGAAACGCTGGGCGTGGGTCAGAATAAATTTCTCAGGGTGGGAAATGTGCAGGCTTTGTCCCGGTGCCTGGCATTCAAGAGGCTGGGGGAAGGAGCTGGGAGATAATGGCTGGTGAGGCTGTACTGGGTAGTTCAAGAATAAACATCAGGAATGGGTTCAACCCTATGGGCCCCCAGTTGTGAAGGGGAGAATGGACAGTTGGGCTTTTGGAGACTGCCCCCATTACCACATAATAGACTAGGTCATCTCAGTATCTAAGCCTCCCTCACTCAGACATTTAGCTGATGACACAGAGGGATGGATGGACCCTGAGAAAGACTATCCCCCATCATTCAGGCAGATCCAAGCTAGGCATGACAACAGTCTAGTAGGCTGATTTCAGACAGGTGAAAAGATTTTCAGACTGAGAAACAGACAGACCCCAACCTGGAGAGGCAGATAGCCATACTGCTAGACAGCCAGACCTTCAGAGGGACAGTTGACACAGCTGGATGGATGGATCTCCAGCTGAGAAGGCAAGGCATATAAGACCCCTGCCCCTGCCGGACTCAGACAATCCCCTTATCTCTCAGTGCAAAGCCCCCCCCCCCCCCTTGTGAGAAGGCAAGCCAGGTGCAGACCCTTAGACAGTGCAGCGACCCCACCCTTGGCGTTTGTAATGTAATTCCCGTACATCTGCCAGCGCCTAAACTACAGTGGAACTAGAAGGCCCCCAAATGCCCGGAGGCTTATCATATATAAAAGGTGGCTGGAGCCTGGGTTCAGGGCTCAGCCTTTGGAGGTGACTCCGCTGGGACAGCACTGGTGCGCATTAAACAGTCCTTTTCTAATCCTCCGAGTGCGTTGCAGTCTGTCTGTTCCCACCAACCGACTTTCTGCCACAACACAGCCAGAGACAGACCAACGAACAGCCTGACAGATCACCCCCAGCAAGAGAGACTATCACAAAGACAGACCCCCTCACCCCCAGCTAGGTAGCCAGAGCGATACCAGCCAGATGGATTCCTAGCTGGACAGACTCCCAGACAGATATAAACAGATCCCCAGCTGCAGACACATAAGCATTCTCTTAGCTAACCAGACTCATCCCTCGGGTTGGTGGACAGATTCCCAACTAGCTAGATGGACTCCCACTCAAACAGACACCAGCTACATAGACAGACCCTTGATTACATAGCTACCTCTGCCAGCTAGACTCACAACTAGGCAGATAGGGGGACCTCCAGACAGGTGGACAGATTCCACCAAGTCACCCACATTTTGGCAGATAGATTGCTCTACTGCCTGCTGGGAAGACAGCCAGCTGGACCCCCAGGCAGCCAACTGGCCATATACACAGACAGACCTTCAGATGAGCATCATGAGCTAGACAGAACCCTGCTATCCATACCATCACCCAGCTAGGCATACATTGCAGATCAGCAGATCCCTCAAACAGACTCCCTACTAGCCAGAGGGACCTCCAGCCCCTCAGGAAGATAGGACCCCATTGGATGGATGAACCCTTAATCGGACAGATGGCCTCCCAGTTCGACAGTGAGACTATCTGCAGCCAGAGAGATTAACGGACTTGAAACCATTTGACCAGCTAGATCTCAAGCTAGACAGACAGATCGCAAACCAGACGAATGGACAGATGACTGACCCCCAACTAGTCAGACCCTATTTAGACAGAAACCAGCCAGACAGAAAGACCCCCAACCAGACTGTTCCCTGGCTGTTCACACAGACCCCTGGCCAGATAGATCCCCTTGAGTAGATGGATACAGATTGTCACCTTGGCAAACAAATCTGTAGCCAGTGAGACAGACCTCTAACCTCATCGACAGATAGACTAACCCAGATAGACGGACTAGGTCTTAGCTAGACAGACTGATGAACCTCCAAGTAGAGTCAGCTGGAAAAATGAACTCCAGATAGATTGACTCCCAGCTTGATAAGACCCCCAGACAAATCCCTGACTGAACAGACACGCAGACCCCTAGCCAGAAAGACAACAGTCAGACACCCCCACCCCCATCTAGACAGGTAGACACACAGTAAGCCAGACAAATCTCTGTCTGTACAGACAGACAGATGGGTCATCCAGCCAAGAAACAGTCTCCCATCCAGATCTTCAAGCCAGCCAGAACCCCAGGTAGATAGAAAGACAAGAGTAAATATACTTGATGCTCCAAAATCCTGCTCCTGCTGTGTGAGCTGCTGTTCCCATGTGATTGTCCCAACACTGTCTATCTGACAATGTCATGTTCATCCAGGCAGACTCCCAGCATCCCTCCCCAGCACAGCACCCTTCCCAGGCTGTTGGAAAGCTGTCCTGTGTCTGTGATGAGCATGGACCATTAAGGCCTTCACCTACCACTTGCCTGTACAGGCGCACATCCCTCATATAGTTACTGTGAGAATTCAGTGAGAGAGAGAGAGAGAATGTAAGGACTTAGTTCGGAGCCTGCCCTGTGCTGGCTAAATATTAGACCATACTCTGCTCTGGGCCGTGCATTCAGTGGAGGCTCTGCCACAAGTCATTGGCCTGAGAGTGTTGGTAAAAGGAGGTTAAAACTTTTCTTCCTTGACCTCAGCAATGCTTTTCGGCAAAGACTCAATTTGTTAAGTACTGTACTGTAAGGTCTCTGCACAAGAAACAGCTCAACTAGCAGAAACCAGCACTTACAAGGAAACCTAGGGATTCTCCAGCTTCATGAGGAATAGGAAGTCAGTACTACTTGGAGTCCAAACTCAGGCAAAAGTTGGGGCTGACCTTGATGGAAAGAGGCAGGAGGGAGACCCCAGGCCTGTTGGTAACAGAAGGGTCAAGGTGTCATTTAGAGCATAAGCCAAACTCAAGGCCAGAAATTTTAAGTTCATTTGGCTTCAGAAACCAGAAGGGGCCCTGGCCGGTTTGGCTCAGCGGTTAGAGCGTCGGCCTGAGGTGCAGAGAGACCCGGGTTCGGTTCCTGCTAAGGGCATGTACCTCGGTTGCAGTTTGTCCCCGGCCCTGGTTGGTCGTGCGGGTGGCAGCCACTCGATGTGTCCCTTTCACGTCGATTTCTCTCTCTCTCTCTCTCTCTCTCTTCCTCTCTCTGAAGAAATGTCCTCAGGTGAGGATAAAAAAAAAAAAAGAAACCAGAAGGGGAAAAGCAGTAGTGTCTTGGGGGAGAGTGGCCTATGGCAGAAGGGAGAAACAAATTTTCCTCTTTCCTCCTAAGGGGGTGTGGGGACCAATGCACTGGTCTTCTGGTCTCCTGAGGTCTGTCTTGGACTGGCACACACTCAGCCCAATTTCCTAGCAGAAACCATGACCATGGGGCTGCTGTACAGATTCAGGTAAGATCTTTTAGTAATTAAGTTTGAGGCTGAGCTGTTTGCAATTCTTAGCTACCCATTCAAGATGGAATGAAGAGCAGCTCTGCTGAAACTGAATAATGCCCCTGTGACTAACCGAGCTGGAACACACCCAGCGTCAGAGAGAAATCTGTAGGCTTGCAAGGCAGAGCTTGCAGGAGAGAGCTGGGCAGGGTTACATATTTTATCTCAAGCTGTAAAAAAATATTTGTAAGTAGGCACTGCACCCATTTTACAGATGAAAAGGAGGCTCAGAAAACCCAGCTATTAATTTGAGATTCAAATCCAAATCTAGGTCTCAGAATTGGTGATAGAGAAATATATGACCCCAAGCGAACGAGGCCCTAAATCATTAAATGGATACAAATAGCTAACGCTAATTGGATGTTTGGTATGCACATGGACTGAGTCATTAATCTGCAGAGCAACTCCACAACAAAGGTGACGAGAATCATTCTGAGATGTGCTAAATTAAATAACAGCAGGCATGACAGTGAGAGAAAAAAGACAAGTATTTAACCAGCTGTGGGCCAACTAACAATAGACAGCTCACATTCCTGAATGTACCTTGGAGCTTTGAATCAACTTCCAGGGGGCTATCTGAAAAGAAGTAATGGACCACCAGACACCCCAGCATCCTGCATATGCACGAACTGTCAGGATTTGCCCAGCACCAATCAAAAATAGTAAATATTTTTTCCTTAAGGACTGTGCACTATCCTAGAACTGCCCCACCTTTACCTTTTTCCCACCCCCCTTATCTATAGCCAGTGTGAATTCTTTGAAAACAACTTACACCTTTCTTCCCCAAAACATAATGTATAAAAGAGCCTGTCGGCTGCAGAACAGGGCCCATGTTGCCTTCTCCCTCAGGCTCTGCGGCTGCCGGTGTTGACTGCATCCCAGGACTGTCCTTTTTGGGCTAGTATTTGGCTCAACAAACCCTTTCTTTCAGAAAACATTTCAGCCATAAAAGGTTTTCTTTAATGGAGGTAACTTTGTTATCCCCACTTAGCTCAGTGATAACAGCAATAAATTGAACATCATTTAATGTTTCTTTAAGTAAGCCTGCATAATAATGGTTAACTGCTTGGACTGAGTCACTGACTAGTTGTGTGATCTTGAGCAAATTTCTTCATCTCTCTCTGGTTCTGTACCCTGGTCTGTAAAGTGGGGACAACCTTTATCACAGGGTTGCCACATACGTGATTGTTCAGAGCAAGAGTGAATCTGGATTTTTACAATAGATATAAGAAGATTTATTTTTTCAGGGATTATCCCCAGAATAAAATAGAATTCTATGTAGTTGGAATGATAATATTGAAAGCTCTTACTAAAGATGTAAACAAAAGTAAATTTGATTACACATTCTCCTGCTTTAAACTTAGTGGCTATAGCCTTAGATAACAGTTGCACTTTGAATCGGTGGGCAGAAAAATGGTTTATTCAACATAAGTATTGAGATAATTAAGTAGTCATCTAGGAAAAAAAGTTTGAGTGAGCAGTACATCATGCATTACAGCAGGGTAAATTCAAAATGCACCAAAGCCCTGCAGGTGTGGCTCAGTGGATTGAGCGTTGTTGTCCCATGGACTGAAAGGTCCTGGTTTGATTCCCTGTCAGGGCACACGCCTGGGTTTCAGGCTCAATCCCCAGTAGGGGGAGTGCAGGAGGCGGCTGATTGATGTTTCTCTCACATTGATGTTTCTATCTCTCCCTTCCTCTCTCTCTAAAAAAATCAATAGAAACATATTTTAAAAGATGCACCAAAGATTTAAATATAAAATTTTAAACCAGAAAAATATTAGAATAAATAATGGGAAAGTTTCTTTGTAATCAGGACTGCAGCAGTCCTTGGTAACTACGGAATGACAAATCAGAAGCTCAAAAGAAATATATATAAATTTAAATGCATAAAAATATTCCAGTCTTACAAAACTCATAAGTATAGTCAGAAATGTTGATGTTAGAAACATCCACATCTATAGAGAATTGTTTTGAGTTTATTTGAGCCAAATTGACAATTTTTGGGAAGCAAAACCTCATCGGATTGAGAAAATACTCCAGGTACTCCAGAGAATGGCAGTTTTGCAGCTTATTCTATACATTAGAATAAAATAAAGAGACATAAGGAGGGTTACATGAAATTCATTGGTGGTAGATTAGGGAGGCTGGAGAAAGTAAAGCAGGGAAATCTCTGGGATTGGATAAAGAGCAAAACAGAGAGACACATACTTTTACATGGGGGGTACAGGATAGTTAACCTTTGTAGCTCATAGAGGTGGTATCTGGGCAATAAGATAACAATGAGGAGGAGTTCTATGGTGCTCTGTTAGAAGACTGTGTCCTGAGTGGTCTGGAAAGAAAAGAGAATTATCTGACATTCCAAGGGTCTGATATCCTAGATGCAAAAAGACAATAGACAGACTCAGTTAAGGAGATATCAGCCTCAGACATGACCACCTGCCATGACTCACTTTTAGTTAGGAAGTTTTAGTTTCAGACCATCCTATGTAGTTAGAAATTCCAGGGGGGTTGGGAGCTGGAAGCCAGGAACTGTAGACAAAGAACAAAACATGTATTATAAATCACAATATGTCACATACCCACCCATGTAAAAGAAGTATTTGTCTCTGTTTTTCTGTATTTGTCTTTATCTAATCTCAGAAATGTCCATGCTTTGCTTTCTCCCACCTCCCTAATCTACCTCCAGTGAATTTCATGTAACCCTCCTTATGTCTTCTCATTTTATTCTAATGTATGGAATAAGCTGCAAAACTGCCATTTGCTGGAGCATTTTCTCAATCCATTGAGATTTTGCTTCCTGGCAATTGTTATCAGTTTGGCTCAAACTCATAAAAATTTTTTACAGGTTTGGACATTTCTTATGGCAACAATTCCCAGCACCTATAACAGCATCTGGCACTTAGTAGATGTTCAAGTTAATTTATCTCACACTACTTATTCCTAGGCTTCCTAATTTCTAGTAAAATATGATAACTTGTCTTACATGTTTTCTTAACCTTTCCACACTAGTTCTTTGCTCATGTTAATCATCGCCTTGGAATGACACAGCAACTATCTTAAGAAGATAGAGCAGTCCTCTGTGAGTCTCTTTCGTCCCTCCACATCTCTGTTGGGTGTAGTTGACAGAATGGGCAGTTAGACAGGCATAAGCCAAGCAGGAATTATAGGCCAGGTACACAATGTCACCAGGGTGGAACATCCTGGGTGCCTAGCAACAGGCAAAACTTAGAAAATAAGTTATGTAGGCTAGGACCTTATCCCCAGGGTGACCTTTTCTCCCCTAGCATGTCACTATTAGGGCAGGTTAGACCCACTGACTTTTCATATCACTAGTTATGTGGTTTAGACCCCCTTAGAGGAGGAGCAAGGGGTCTAGAGAATAGACTCATATGTTGGGAAGTAAAATTTCAACAGATTGAGATAATGCTCTAGAGAATGGCAGTTTTTCAAAAGAGCAGACACAAGTGGGTTACATGAAATCCATTGGTGATAGACCAGGGAGATGGGAGAAAGCAAAGCAGGGAAACCTCTGGGACTGGATAAAAAGTGAAATGATAGACACATCCATCTTTTACGTAGGCGGGGACAGGACAGTTAATGGTCAACAATGAATAACAGTGAGGGGATTTGTGGTCTCCGCAGAGTGGTGCCTGTGCTTTGAGGGGTTTGGAAAAAGATTTATTTTGACATTCTAAAGACATGTTATCGTAGATGCAAAAAGACAATAGACAGACTTAGTTAAGGTAAAGAATGAAAGAGAAGACACTGGCCTAGGACATGACTTGGGTTTACCTTGGGAATGGTAAAACAGGTTTAGCTGTAGCATCAGCTAAATAATTTCCTTTTGCTTCCACGGTGGCAGCTTTAGAATGTCCTGGAAGTTTGATAATTGCCACTAGTTTAAATTTTTGTATAACATCTAATAATTCTGCAACCTATTTTTTTTTTAAACTTATCTTTATTGTTGAATGTATTACGGATGTCTCCCCTTTCTCCCCTATTGATCCCCTCCTCCCTGCTCCTGCCCCCCTCCTGCCTTCCCCACACTGTTGTCTGTGTCCATTGATTATACATATATGCATATAAGTTCTTTGGTTTATCTCTTCTTGCCCCCTTCCCCCTTCCCTTTGAAATTCATCAGTCTAACAACGAATTTGTACTTCTTAATCCCTTCACCTTTTTTGCCCATCCTCCCAACCCCTCTCCCATCTGGCAACCATCAAAAAGTTCTCTGTATCTATGAGTCTGTTTCTATTCTGCTTGTTCATTTTGTTTGTAGATTCAATTGTTGATAGATATATATTTATTGCCATTTTATTGTTCATATTTTTTTATCTTCTTTTCAAGAAGATCTTGCAACATTTCATATAATACTGGTTTGGTGGTGATCAACTCCTTCAGTTTTTTTTTTTTCTTTTTCTTTTTTTTTTTTTAACTTATCTTTATTGTTGAATGTATTACAGATGTTCCTCATTTTTTCCCCATTGCCCCCCTCCTCCCCATTCCTGCCCCCCTCCTGCTTTTCCCCACACTGTTGTCTGTGTCCATTGATTATGCATATATACATATAAGTTCTTTGGTTTATTTCTTCCCACCCCCCAACCCCCCTTCCCTTTGAGGTTTGTCAGTCTAACATCCAATTTGTACTACTTAATCCCTTCACCTTTTTCATCCCTACCCCCAGCCCCCACCCATCTGGTGCCCAACAAAAGTTCTCTGTATCTATGAGAATGTTTCTGTTCTGCTTGTTCATTTTGTTTGTAGATTCAATTGTTGATAGATATGTATTTATTGCCATTTTGTATGTTCATATTTTTTTATCTTTTTCTTCAAGATGACCCTTCAACATCTCACATAATAATGGTTTGGTGGTGATGAACTCCTTTAGCTTTTCCTTGTCTGGGAAACTCTTTATATGGCCATTGATTCTAAATGACAGCTTTGCAGGATAGAGTAATCTTGGTTGTAGGTTCTTGCTTTTCATCACCCTGAATATTTCTTGCCACTCCCTTCTGGCCTGCAAAGTTTCTTTTGAGAAATCAACTGACAGTCTTATGGGAACTCCCTTGTAGGTAACTAACTGCTTTTCTCTTGCTGCTTTTAATATTCTCTCTTTGTCTTGAACCTTTTGCATTTTGATGATGATGTGTCTTGGTGTGGGCCTCTTGGGGTTCATTTTGTTTGGGACTCTCTGTGCTTCCTGGACTTGTATGTTCGTTTCCTTCACCAAGTTAGGGAAGTTTTGTGCCATTATTGTTTCAAATAGGTTTTCAATTTCTTGTTCTCTCTCTTCTCCTTCTGGCACCCCCAAGATGCGAATGTTGGCACGCTTGAAGTTGTCCCAGAGGCTCCTTACACTATCCTCATTTCTTTGGATTCTTTTTTCTTTTTGCTGTTCTGATTGGGTGTTTTTTGTTTCCTTATATTCCAAATCGATGGTTTGCTTCTTGGATTTACCTACTCTACTATTGAATTTGTGTATACTATTCTTTATTTCAGTTAGTGCCTCTTTCATTTCTGACTGGTCCTTTTTTATGCTCTTGAGGCCCTCTCTAAGTTCACTGAGGTTCTCACTAAGTCCATTGAGCATCCTTATAAGCAGTATTTTGAACTCAGCATCTGTTAGGTTGCTTAATTCCATTTCACTTAGTTCTTTTCCTGGAGTTTTGTTCTGTTCTTTCATTTGGGACCTGTTTCTTTGTCTCCTCATTTTGGCTGCCTCCCTGTGTTTGTTTCTATGTATTACTTAGCGAGAGGTATGGGGCTAGCTGAGACCAGGTGCTGCTTGTTTGAAAGAATTTAGGAAAAGCTGAAGCAGGATCCAAGACAGGCCAATCCTATGGTAAAGCAACTGGCAACAGCTTGGGTGGGCCTGGAAGTTGGGTGGGGCGGGGCCCTCAGGGAATCACCAGGGCGGGGCCAACAGTGTGAGCCAGGTGCTGGAGTCCCAGATATGGCGGCGTCTGCCGCCCCAGGGAAGGGCTCACCAAAGGAACAAAAGCCTCTGTTAGCACGTCTGTCCAGGAGAAAGCTGCCTCTCCAGCCCTCGCTCCAATGCCAAACAGCTCAGTTCTTCCCCATATGACTCTGGTGCCTTTCAGGCTCCTTCCCGCACGCTGGAACCAGTCTCGATGCAGCTTCTTTAATTTCGTAGTTGTAGGACTTCCATTCAGCTGGATTTCAGGCGGTTTTGAATGATGGTTGTTCTGTAGTTTAGTTGTAACTTTGATGTGGTTGTGGGAGGACGCGATACCGCGTTTACCTACGCCACCATCTTGACCGGAAGTCCTCTGCAACCTATTTTCCATTCTTTTTTTAAGATTGGTTTTATTTATTTATTTATTAAAACCTCACCCAAGGATTTTTTTCCATTTATTTTCAGACAGAGTGGGAGGGAGGGAGGGAGAGAGAGAGAGAGCAAGAGAAACATCCATGCGAAAGAGACACATCGACTGGTTGCCTCCTGCTCGACTCTGATCAGGGCCAACACCGAACCGCAACCGAGGTAGATGACCTTGACCAGAATCGAACCCGCGACTCATTGGTCCATGGGCTGATGCTCCAGCCACTGAGCCAAACTGGCCAGGGCCTATTTTCCATTCTTAATGGGCTGCCTTAGAAAATTAAGAAGACTTGCTGCTTCCACAACATTCTAAAGCTGTGAGCTACACCAAAGGCTTAATTACTATTAGTGTAAATACTGGCTATTTGATCTTTGGCCAATTGAAAAGTCTGAATTAGAACAATTAGACTGTTTGGCAGATTTTATTCAGGTAAATAAGAGCCTTAAAATATGTCCACCATGAAAGTTATTGAATATCGAGCTCTGTAACATTCCTGCTTATCCTTTAAATATCCATCTGTAAACCAAATTAAGTCAGCATTAATTAAGGACTTTCCTATGAACCATTCCTGGAATAAGAAGGAGGTTGAAAGGGTTAATAATGTTTTAACAAAATTTTTATTTTTTTATTTTTTATCCTCACCTGAGGACATTTTTTCATTTTTTGTTCAGATAGAGTGCGAGGGAGAGAGAGGAAGAGAGAGAGAGAAACATCGACATGAAAGGGACACATCGAGTGGCTGCCACCCGCACGACCAACCAGGGCCGGGGACACACTGCAACTGAGGTACATGCCCTTAGCGGGAACTGAACCTGGGTCTCTCTGGACCGCATGCCGACGCTCTAACCACTGAGCCAAACTGGGCAGGGCTGTTTTAATAAAATTAAACTTCATTTTGACCCTCAGTTACTGCACGTACACACCCTGGCAGTTTCTTTTTGTAAACATAAGGGCCTTGAGACACCCAAAGATAAGGGGTTAATGAAGGCCTTGAGAAACTCAGAGGAACCATGAGAAGAAAAAGATTAATGATGGCCCTGACCTTTGCCGGAGCAGACTCCTTACCTCTGAGACAACTCTTACCAACCCAGACACCAATTACTCGGTGCCAAGAGAATGTGGGTTTTTTTTAATGTAGTTTTTTTTTAAGTTTCTGTAGTTTGCAACTATAAAACCCAGAAAACAAAAAGATTCCGATGCTGAGCTTGAAATTTGCAACTCAGCCTGCCTGCACCCAGGCATATGCAGTAAAGCCATTTTGCTCTACATTGGCCTTGCGTTGTGGATGTGATCTCCCGCCGGCTCAGACCTTTTAGTGGTCAGTAAGCAAAACGTAATCATGGTTGTCTTCATCCTGCAAAGAAAGTAGCAAAGTTGCTGGGTTAAGACTGTTACATTGAGTATAAGTGAAATTAGTTGCAGAAAGAAAGAGCCAGTCCACTGACAGGAGTGTTGAATGTGATGAGAATTTAGTGGAGATTTAATAGAATAGAACCATCTTTAGTTTGTTTGCATAACATGTCTATAGCAGAAATGGCTGTGTACAGGGAGGGACCCCTTTGGCTACTGAGTTTAGTTGCTGACTATAATAGTCTATAGTTAATTCTTTAGAGATTTTATAGCTTGTTTCCCTTCTTGGTTTCATTGAATTGGATCAGGTCAATTTATTTTAATAAGACATATAGAGGCTGGGCCATTAATGAAAAATTTGAAATCCAATTTTGACAATATTCAGTCAAACCCAGGAATCCTCTAAGCTGCTTTCTTGTTTCTTGTTTTTTTGTTTTGTTTTTAAGAAGAAAACATAGAATTCCTCTGAGTCTCAGGGTTAATTAGTAGCCCATCTTTAGATATTAGAACCAAAGTATTTTACTGGGGTAAACAGAATCAGAGCTGTTTTCTGGTATCCATGTCCCTTTATAGCTTAGCTGTTGTAATAGGTATAGTGTGTTCTTTTGGGAGTCTAGTAATTTTCTAGAGCAAACAACTAAATCACCCCCTTGTAGGATTAGAGTGAGATATCTAGGAAATTTAACATTATTTAAATCAGCTTTTAGTATCTAAGACAATAGGTGGGACTCCTTGTATATCCCTGGGGCATTAACTGTCCAAGTAAACTTGTAATCTTCCCAGGTGAAGGCAAAGAGGTATTGACTGTCTTTTTCTACTGGAATGCTGAAAAAGACACTATATAAATTTTTTTTTTTTTTAATCATCACCCGAGGACATTTTTGCATTTATCTTCAGATAGAGTGGGAGGGAGAGAGGGAAAAAGAGAGAGAGAGAAACATCAACGTGAGAGAGACACATCAACTGGTCACCACCCACACGACCCCAACTGGGGTGGAGACAAACTGCAACTGAGGTACGTGTCCTTAGCAGGAACCAAACCCAGGACTCTCTGGTCCACGGGCCGATGCTCTAACCACTGAGCAAAACCGGCCAGGGCTACGCTACATAAATTCTTACTGAAAAATACTGGCAGTCACAGGAATGGCTGATAATAAGGTGTGTGGATTTGGAACAACAGATGTCAGGAAATAACTAGTTTATTTGTAACTCTGAGATTCTGTAAAATCTCCATCTTTTTCTATTTGTTTTCTTTACTGGAAGGACAGGAGAATTATAGGGGCTCATACATGGACTTATAAACTCTTCCTTTTTATGGTAATTTTAATTTCTCCTAAACTATTAATAAGGAGAAGGGGAAACATCTCATAGTCCTCAGAGCAGCCCTATGCTTGTTTCTGTTTGTTTGTTCTAAATCCTATTTCAGATTCCTGTAATCCTTAATGTGGACAGACTGCTCTACAGGAGTTTTCTTGTGAACTTTAGTCATTCCGTTGCTTTTGCTCCCAGAAACCAGTAGGTATATTAATTGAAATGGGCTAAAGTAGCCAGGATTACACGTTCTAACGGTTAAATATTTTTGCAAATCCGTCAGGGTCCTGAATAAAATCGGGGGCAATTGCTGGTTCCTCTCTGGCTGAGATGAGCTTTTTTTCCGGAGTTGTTAGAATTCCTATTCTCCTTTCCCCTGAGTCGGTAGGAGGGTAGTGGAGGAGATAGCAGGGGAGAGGGAGGAGAGGGCCAGTCTGCACCAGGAAGCTCAGGAGCAAAGGACACAGTGGAAGAGGACAGAAGGGGAGGAATGAGTGTGGGCAATTATTAGCTTCAGAGTTCAGAGACGGTCCCTAAAATGTCTTATTAACTTCTTTAGGAATTTATCTGTGCTTCTTCTAAACCAAAATCAAGATACACTTTCCATTCATTCATCCTGTTTAATTTTAGAGCCAGCATTTTATTTTATTTTATTTTTTATTATTATTTTTTTATCCTCACCCGAGGACATTTTTTCATTTTTTGTTCAGATAGAATGGGAGGGAGAGAGGGGAAGAGAGAGAGAGAGAAACATCGACGTGAAAGGTTCACATCGAGTGGCTGCCACCTGCATGACCAACCAGGGCTGGGGACAAACTGCAACCGAGGTACATGCCCTTAGCGGGAACCGAACCCGGGTCTCTGTGGACCGCAGTCGGACGCTCCAACCGCTGAGCCAAACCAGTCAGGGCTAGAGCTAGCATTTAAAAAAAAAATTTGTTTTGCATTCAAAATATTAATTTAGGCACCCAAGATAACTGCATTTTGGCCATATTAAATTGATATTTTCTAGTTAAATCTTCCCATTTCTTCTTCTTTTTTTTTATCCTCGAGTGGCCTCCACCCACACAACCCCAACCGGGCCGGGAAAAACTGCAACAGAGGTACGTGCCCTTAGCAGGAACTGAACCCGGGTCTCTCTGGACCGCGAGCCACCGCTCTAACCGCTGAGCCAAACTGGCCAGGGCTTAATTATTTTTATTAATTTATTTTTGTTACAGATGTTTCTCCTTTTTTCCCCATTGACACCCTCCTCCCCATCCCCCCCACCCCATCCCCTTCTTTGTTGTCCATCATTTATGCATACATGCATAAAAGTTCTATGGTTTATCTCTTCCCTTCCTCCCCACCCCCTACTTCCACATCTCTGGGTCTACCCTGTTCCTCAGACTGTTATGTTCATTATATTCCACAAATAAGTGAGATCATGTGATATTTGTCTTTCTCTGCTTGGCTTGTTTCGCTTAGGATAATACTTTCCAGTTCCATCCATGTCGTCTCAAAGGATAAGAGATCTTTTTTTCTTACAGCTGCATAGTACTCCATTGTGTATATGTACTACAGCTTTTTTATCCATTCGTCTACTGATGGACACTTGGGCTGTTTCCAGATCTTAGTGATTGTAAATAGTGCTGTTATGAACATAGGGGTACATATATTCTTTCTGGTTGGTGTTTCAGGCTTCTTAGGGTATATTCCTAGAAGTGGGATCACTGGGTCAAATGGCAATTCAATTTTTAATTTTTTGAGGTAACACCATAGTGTTTTCCATAGTGGCTGCACCAGTCTGCATTCCCACCAGCAGTGTACTAGAGTCCCCTTTTCTCCACACCCTCGCCAACACTTGTTTGATGATTTGTTGATGGCGGCCATTCTGACAGGTGTGAGGTGATACCTCATTGTTGTCTAAATTTGCATCTCTCTGATGATTAGTGACGATGAGCATTTCTTCATATGTCTCTTGGCCATTTGTATGTCCTGTTTGGAGAGGTATCTATTTAGTTCCTCTGCCCATTTTTTAATTGGGTTCTTTGTCTTCCTTTCGTTGAGTTGTATGAGCACTCTATATATTTTGGTGATTAACCCCTTATCTGATGTATCAAGGGCAATTATGCTCTCCCATACAGTGGGTTCCCTTTCCAATTTGATGGTTGTTTCTTTTGCTGTGCAGAAGCTTTTGAGTTTGATGTAGTCCCATGTGTTCATTTTTTCCTTTCTTTCTGTTGCCTTAGGTGATGTATCAGTGAAGATTCTGCTGCGTATGATGTCTGAAATTTTGTTGCCTACTTTTTCTTCTAGGATTTTTATGGATACATGAGTCACATTTAAGTTTTTTATCCATTTTGAGTTTATTCTTGTGTATGGTGTAAGTTGGTGGTCTAGTTTCATATTTTTGCATGTAGCTGTCCAATTTTCCCAACACCATTTATTAAAGAGGCTGTCTTTACTCCATTGTATGCTCTTACCACCTTTGTCAAATATTAATTGAGCATAATGTCATGGGTCCATTTCCGGATTTTCTGTTCTGTTCCACTGGTCTATATGCTTGTTCTTGTGCCAATACCAGGCTGTTCTGATTATAATAGTTTTGTAGTATAACTTGATATCCGGTATTGTGATCCCACCTACTTTGTCCTTCTTTTTCAAGATTGCTGTTGCTATTTGGGGTCTTTTTTGGTTCCATATGAACTTTTGAAGTATTTGTTCTAGTTCTGTGAAATATGTCATTGGCATTTTGATGGGGATTGCATCGAATCTGTAGATTGCTTTGGGTAATATGGACATTTTAATGATGTTAATTCTTCCAATCCATGAACAAGGTATGTGCTTCCACTTTTTTACATCTTCCTCTATTTCTTTATTCAATGTCCTGTAGTTTTCTGCAAATAGGTCCTTTACTTCTGTGGTTAATTTTATTCCTAAGTATCTTAATTTTTTCGCCACGATGGTAAATGTGATTTTTGTTGTTGTTTCTCTTTCTGTGATTTTATCATTGGTGTATAAGAATGCCATCAATTTCTCGAGTTAAATTTGTATCCTGCTACTTTGCCAAATTCATTTATTAAGTCTAGTAGATTTTTGATGGCGTCTTTAGGGTTTTCTATGTATAATATCATGTCATCTGTGAATAATGAGAGTTTCACTTCCTCCTTTCCAATTTGGATCCCTTTTATTTTTTCTTCATGTCTGATTGCTGTGGCTAAAACTTCCAGTACTATGTTAATTAAGAGTGGTGAAAGTGGGCATCCTTGTCTTGTTCCTGTTCTTAAGGGAAATGCTTTTAGTTTTTGTCCATTGAGTATGATGTTGGCTGTAGGCCTTTCATATATGGCCTTTATTATGTTGAGATATGATCCCTCTATTCCCAAATTGCTGAGTGTTTTTATCAGAAATGGGTGCTGGATTGTGTCAAATGCTTTTTCAGCATCTATTGATGTGATCATATGTTTTTTATCTTTCATTTTATTTATGTGATGTATCACATTTATTGATTTGCGAATATTGAACCAGCCTTGCATCCCTGGGATGAATCCCACTTGTTCATGGTGAATAATTTTTTTGATGTATTGTTGGATCCGATTTGCTAGTATTTTGTTCAGGATTTTGGCATCTATGTTCATCAGGGATATTGGCCTGCAGTTTTCTTTCTTTATAGTGTCTTTTTCTGGTTTTGGAATTAGAATTATGCTGGCCTCATGAAACGAGTTTGGAAGTCTTCCTTATTCTTGAATTTTTAGAAATAGTTTGAGAAGAATGGGTGTTAGGTCTTCTTTGAATGTTCGGTAAAACTCGCCCATGAAGCCGTCTGGGCCAGGGCTTTTGTTTGCTGGTAGAGTCTTGATTACATCTTCAATTTCCTTCGTTGTTATTGGTCTGTTCAAGTTTTCTATCTCTTCCTGGTCCAATTATGGGAGACTATGTGTTTCTAGAAATGTGTCCATTTCGCTTAGATTGTCGAATTTGTTGCCATATAAATGTTTATTGTATTTGTTAAAGATCCTTTGTATTTCTGTGGTGTCAGTTGTTACTTCTCCTCTTTCATTTCTGATTTTGTGTATTTGGGTTCTCTCTCTTTGTTTCTTGGTGAGTCTAGCTAAGGGTCCATCAATCTTGTTTATCTTTTAAAAAAAACAGCTCTTTGTTTCATTGATCCTTTGAATTGTTTTTTTGGTCTCTATGTCATTTATTTCTGCTCTGATCTATACTGTTTCCTTCCTTCTACTTGCTCTGGGGTTTTCTTTTTGTTTGCTTTCTAGTTCTTTAAGTTGTGAGGTTAGATAGTCTATTAGAAATTTTTCTTGTTTCTTGAGGTAGGCCTGTAGTGCTATGAACTTCCCTCTCAGAACTGCTTTCGTTGCATCCCATAGATTTTGTGTTGTGTGTTCATTCATTGTTTTCCAGGAAGTTTTTAATTTCTTCCTTGATCTCCTCGGTAACCCATTCATTGTTTAATAACATGCTATTTAGCCTTGAGAAGAATGTGAATTCTGTAGTTTTGGGGTGTAATTCTCTGTAGATATCTATTAAGTCCATTTGGTCTAGTGCTTCATTTAGAGTCTCTGTTTCCTTGTTAATTTTTTGTCTAGAGGATCTATCCAGTGATGTCAGCAGGGCGTTGAAGTCCCCTGCTATGATTGTATTGCTGTTGATTTCTCCTTTGAAGTCCTCCAGAAGATTTTTAATATATTTTGGTGCTCCTATATTGGGTGCATATATGTTTACCAAGGTTATATCTTCCTGTTGGATAGATCCTTTCAATATTATGTAGTGACCTTCTTTGTCTCTAGTTATTGTCTTCAATTTGAAATCTAATTTATCAGATATGAGTATTGCTACACCAACTTTCGTTTCCTTTCCGTTTGCTTAGAAGATTTTTTTCCATCTCTTCACTTTCAACCTATGTGAGTCTTTTGTTGTGAGTTGGGTCTCTTGTAAACAAAATATATATGGTTCATGCTTTCTTATCCAATCAGCTACTCTGTGTCTTTTGATCGGGGCATTCAGTCCATTTACATTTAAGGTGATTATTGATATGTACTTATTTATTGCACTTTTGTTTAGTGTGGTTATATTTTCCTTCCTAATGCTACTAATTCCTACAGTCCTTTTAAGATTTCTTGCAGTGCTGGTTTGATGCTCATGTATTCCCTTATGTTTTTTTTGTCTGAGAAGCTCTTTATTTGACCTTCTATTTTGAATGATAGCCTTGCTGGGTAGAGTAGTCTTGGATTCAGATCCTTGTTTTTCATGACCTTGATTACTTCATGCCATTCCATTCTGGCCTGTGGTGTTTCTGTTGAGTAGTCAGATTATAGCCTTATGGAGGTTCCTTTGTAGGTAACCTGTTGCTTATCTCTTGCTGCCTTTAGGATTCTCTCTTTGTCTTTAATTTTTGGCATTTTAATTATTATGTGTCTTGGTATGGGCCTGTTTGGGTTCTTCTTACTTGGGGCTCTCTGTGCTTCTTGAACTTGAGTGCCTTCTTCCTTCACCAAATTAGGGAAGTTTTCTGTCACTATTTCTTCAAATATATTCTCTAACACTTGCTCATTTTTTTTTTTCCTTTGGGGATTCCTATGATGCAAATATTATTACATTTCCCATTGTCCCACACTTCTCTTAAGCTGTTGTCCTGTTTTTTAATTGTTTTTTCCTTTTTGTTTTCTGATTGGTTGATTTTTTCTACCCTGTCTTCTAATTCACTGATCCGGTCCTCAGCTTCCTCTACTCTGCTGTTTAGTCCTTCCAATGTTTTCTTTATTTCTGCTATGCCATTCTTCATTTCTTCTTGGTGCTTCTTGATTTCCAATTGGTTGATTTTCAATGTTTCTCTGTCTTTACTCATGGTGTTGATGTCCTTACTCATGTTGTTGAGCTTTCTCAATATCATGGCTCTGAATTCTAGCTTTGTTAACTTGCTTAACTGCATTTCATTTATCTCATCTTTGGTAGAGGTCTCTTGTTCTTTCATTTGGGATTTGTTCTTTGTTTCACCATTTTGGCTATCTCAGTGGGTTTTGGAGCCTTCCAAATTTTCCCTGTGGATGTTGGTGTTCTGCTGTTTGTGGCTCCCTCTACTGGATTTGGATGAGCATGGGAAGATCCACGTTAAACACCACTGTCATGTCTTACTTTCCTGAGCTGATTTTCAAGCCCAGGAAATGTTCGGTTATCCTCTAGCTTTTTGCCTAGATGCTATTAGTCATGGTTACTTGAAGATCCTTGGGTTCTCAGTTGAATGAAAACCTCCCTCAGGTGTTCAGCGTGAGAGGATTTCCCGAGGGTGGGGCAGATGCTGGTTGTTAATGGCCTCAATTTGCATTTCTATGACCCACCTGTGTGGGGTTGAATCTCTGAGGGAGGGGCTGCCGATTCTCCCCAGAGCTCTGGGAAGGGGTAAGATGGTCACTGTCCTGTGTAGCAGCAACTTAGCAAAGGTTCTGAGCGCCCTCCAAATTCCGAGTGTCCCCACACAGTTCCAGTCCAGTCTGTCCTCACTCGCTGGAGCCGAAGGTGAGTGGCTGTGGCTATTTTAGCGCTCTGTTCTGGCCCTCTGTGCTGTGGAGCAGGCTTGGGAATTTAACCCAGAGGGCGCTACTCACAGCTAAGACTGCTGCCTTCCATGGGCTCCCAGCCCCCCTCTTGCGCCTCTGAAATCCTACCAAGATCGATTCAGAGTCCCTGGTTATATGGTCCTCACAAGCTGCTTTTCCGTTTCTTTTTCGCGTCGATTTGTCTTTATTTTAGTTGTAATTCCAGTTTGGTCCTGGGAGATGGTCCGTGTAGCTTCCATTCACTCTGCTGCCATTTTCGTACCACTGCTTTTTTATCCACTCATCTACTGATGGACACTTGGGCTGTTTCCAGATCTCAGCTATTGTAAATAGTGCTGCTATGAACATCAGGGTACATATATTCTTTCTGATTGGTGTTTCAGGCTTCCTAGGGTATATGCCTAGAAGTGGGGTCACTGGGTCAAATGCAGTTCAATTTTACATTTTTTGAGGTAACATAATATTGTTTTCCATAGTAGCTGCACCAGTCTGCATTCCCACCAGCAGTGTACCAGAGTCCCCTTTTCTCCACACCCTTGCCAACACTTGTTTGATGATTTGTTGATGCCAGCCATTCTGACAGGTGTGAAGTGATATCTCATTGTTGTTTTAATTTGCATATGTCTGATGATTAGGGATGTTGAGCATTTCTTCATATGTCTCTTGGCCATTTGTATGTCCTGTTTGGAGAGATATCTCTTTAGGTCCTCTGCCCATGTTTTAATAGGGTTCTTTGTCTTCCTTTTGTTGAGTTGTATGAGTACTCTATATATTTTGGAAATTAAATCCTAATGGCAATTATGCTCTCCCATACAGTGGGTTCCCTTTCCATTTTGATGATTGGTTCTTTTGCTGTGCATAAGCTTTTTAGTTTGATGTAGTCCCATATGTTCATTTTTTCCTTTGTTTCTCTTGTCTTAGGTGTTGTATCAGTGAAAATTCTGCTGCGTATGATGTCTGAAATTTTGTTGTCTACATTAAATCTTCCCATTTCTGTAAAGCACTTGCAAGTACAGGCTTCCTATCAGGAACATGAATAAGAGCTGGGATATGGGGGTTCCTGGCCTTGGAGGTACAACTTCCCATGTCAATTTTAGTTTTTTTTAAAATTTATTTATTTATTTTTATGCTGAGTCTGAGCAAATTTTCTAGGGATATTATGTAGTTGTTTGAAGTGTGCTGCTTATGGGTTGACCTCCCCAAGGCTCTCATCCCTTGAGTCTCATTCTACCCTCTTATGTGCCTTGGTTTCTCTCCCAGCATCTAAAACAACCAGAAGGGCTCAGGGCACTGGGTGACCAACCCTCATGGACACATGCCCTGGTGAGGCAGCCAGTTAATTACAATTGAGTTGGAATTTCCCTATGGGGCTCCTGCATGTCATGAGGAATGACCTCTGATACCTCTGCAAAGATTCTTACTTGCCTAAGAACACCGAGATTCTGGATGGAGGGAGGATGTGCCCTTTATCTTTGGAGCTGAACGAGTTCAGCTCTCATTTATACAGCGAAGGGCTTTGTTCAGACTCTCAGAAAGCAATTCCAATTGAAAAGCCAAAGTTAAGAACCAGCCACACATTTTTCCTCCTCTCTCACCTTAGCCTAGGTTCTCTCAACCCTTAACCTTAGTTACACCATCAGGATTTAAAAATACAGCTCAAACCCTGGCCATTTTTGCTCAGCAGTTAGAGTGTCAGCCTGCAGATGAAGGGTCATGGGTTCGATTCCTGGTCAAGGGCACATACTTGGGTTGCAGATTTGATCCCCAGCCCCATTCTGGGTTGTGTGAGAGGCAACCAATTGATGTGTCTCTCTCATATCAATGTTTCTCTCTTTCTCTCCCTCCCTTCCACTCTATCTTAAAATCAATGGAAAAATATCCTCAGGTGAGAATTAACTAAAAATACAGCTTAAATAAAGTCAGACCCTCTACCACAAGCAAGGGAAGGTCCTGGATTCAAGAGAGAACTCATGCAATTTTACCCAATGTTGAGGGAAGCAGGAAGGCTCAATGGACCCTTTGCTGGATCCTAGCTCCGGGTCTGGGTTCGCAGGGTGGTCCTAGGTGAACTTCTTTGGAATCCTGTTGCACTATGCCAAGTAAATGTCAATGTAAGAAACATTTAAACCTGTAGAGAATTTTTGTGAGTTTATTTGAGCCAAACTGTCTACAATTGTCATGAAGCAAAATTTCAACAGATTGAGATAATGCTGCAGAGAATGGCAGTTTTTCACCTTATTTTATACATTACAATTAAAGACATAAGTGGGTTACATGAGATCCACTGGTGATAGATCAGGCAGGTGGGAGAAAGCAAAGCAGGGAAACCTCTGGAATTGTATGAAAAGTAAAATGATAGACGCATGCATCTTCTACACAGGTGGGGACAGGATAGTTAACAGTCAACAATTAACTCAGTAACAATGAGGGGATTTGTGGTCTCTGCAGACTGGTGCCTGTGCTTTGAGGGGTACAGAGAAAGAAAAATTACTTAGACATTTCAAAATATGTTACCTTAGATACAAAAGACAATAAACAGGCTCAGTGAGGTAAGATGCTTTTCCCCAGGCTTTGTCAGGGAAGATGCCAGCGTAGGGCATGCCTATTTGCCATAAACTGCTTTTAGTTAAAGAGTTTTCATTTCAGACCATCCTTTGTGGTGACTTTAGGTCTCTGAGTTTGCAAGGCCGCCATGCAGGCCCCCTGAGCTTGTCCGGTTAGCATGTGGCCCCTTTCCATCCACATGTATATGGTGTGTGTTTGTTGTTTTGTTGCTGGCATCCAGGGTTCTTGGGAACTCCAGAGATGGAAATCAAGAGAGTTTACCAAAAAATAGTACTCAGTCAAGAAGTTTGTTAAAAATCTCATGTACAGGAGCGAGGTAGCCCGAGGGAAAGGGAGAATGGGCTGCGGAACAATTTCAAAGAATTTGAGGCCAGAAAGATGACACCTAAGTGTGAGTCTAAGTCTGTAGAGACAGGGACTCTTTAGCACCTGCACAGTACAACTGCATGCTTCTTCATGTGTCCCATGTCTCATTAGCATGTTAACTCATGCAAGGGTATGTTTTTGGCATTTAAGTGAAGGAATGTCACTGAAAGGACAGTCTTTCTTGTTATAGTATCACACATGTGAGCAAAGGGAACACAATTTAAGCCGACTGATGTAAAACTTTCAGTCTAGCTGCTAATTGGCTACAGGGAGAAGGGAAAGCATTGAGGCAATTAATAGGTTCCTGGCTTCCTGCCAGCTGGGCCCAGGGAGTAGCCTGCTTATCTTAGTTTTGGACTGTGAAATCTCAGGGAAAACTAGACCCTGCCTGTGACTAGACTTGCTGTTTTTAATCCCAGTGGAACAGAGCTGTTTTACACAGTGATGAAAATTTTGTTTCAGATTCTTAATTCTTAATTCAATGCTCTTTTCACTTACCCCCCTGCACACATATCTCATTACTTCAGAAATAAAACATGATGCTGACAGATGCTGCTGTAAGTGAGGCAATGGGGATCTGATCTCATGCAGCTGAAGGAAGAAGGTGAAGAATTTCCTTTTAGTCTTTGGATGGTCAGAAACTTCTCAAATGTTAGCTTGTACAGGAGTCCCTGAGGTCTGGGGCTGCTGAGAGCCTGGCACTCTTTATAACTGGGCCTGGTTGGCCATGTTTTCTGCCTTATTTGTTTAATTTATCATGGAGAGCAGGACCGAATTTAAAAATATCTTTGGGCTCCCCCATGGGTTTAGCAGAGTTTTGGGTCAGTAAATAGTTATTGAATTTAATGATAAGTTAAATTTTGTAGAATTTAAGGTGTAGCATGCCCAGTAGCCTAAAATTGAACTTTTATAACTGCAGAACCAACTGAAAATGGTCCTATCCTGTTTAAAGCGATACAGTTGCTTTTCAGAGAGAACAGACCAAAACCAAGAGTCATGCAGTCAAAGCAGGTACAGAGGAGAGAACTTTGACCTCCAGCTGCACCAGGAACTAAAGTCACCCCCCCTCCCCCACCCCAACACACACGGGGATGTAACTGAAATGTGAACACTGAAACCCTTTCAGAATGGTCTGATGTCCAGAAACGCCACTGCTGAAGCCCTTCACTATAAATGGCCAAGCTCCAAGTTATCCAGTTAACACTTCCACAAAGGTGTCTCTCCAGCCCCTTAAAACCCACCCCGAACCCTTGATTCGGGAAGTTTTGGGCTTTTGTGCATTAGTTTTCCATTCCCCTGGGTGGCACCTTTCACAATGAAATAGCCAGTCTTTCTCCACCGGGATTCTCATATTTGGTGTTTGGTTCTACCAACGCCAGGTGGATGAACTCCGTTCTGTAGCACTTTCTCCACCCTGACCACCTTCGAAAGGGTCAGTGACCTCTTCAGAGAGTGGAGTAAGCAGCTGTACAGCTACCAGCAAATGTTTTAAATCTGCATTTTATTTATTTTTTAAAAATGTGTTTTTATTGATTTTTTAGAGAGAGAGGAGGGGAGAAAGATGGAAACATCAGTCGGCTGCCTCCTGCAGAACCCATCAGGGATCAAGCCTGAAACCCAGGCATGTACCCTGACCGGGAATGGAACTGGTACCTCTCAGTCCATGGGACAATGCTCAATCCACTGAACCAAACCGGCCAGACTGAAATCTGCATTTTTTTTTAAAACTTATCTTTATTGTTGAATGTATTACAGATGTTCCTCATTTTTCCCCCATTGCCCTCCTCCTCCCCACTCCTGCCCCCCTCCTGCCTTTCCCCACACTGTTGTCTGTGTCCATTGGTTATGCATATATACATATAAGTTCTTTGCTTTATTTCTTCCCACCTCCCAACCCCCCTTCCCTTTGAGGTTTGTCAGTCTAACAACCAATTTGTACTTCTTAATCCCTTCACCTTTTTCACCCCTCCCCCCAACCCCCACCCATCTGGTAACCAGCAAAAGTTCTCTGTATCTATGAGAATGTTTCTGTTCTGCTTGTTCATTTTTTTTTTTTTTAATCCTCACCCGAGGACATTTTTTTCCACTTTTTGTTCAGATAGAGTGGGAAGGAGAGAGAGGAAGAGAGAGAGAGAGAGAAACATCGATGTGAAAGGGACACATCGAGTGGCTGCCTCCCGCACGACCCACCAGGGGCCGGGGACAAACTGCAACCGAGGTACGTGCCCTTAGCGGGAACCGAACCCGGGTCTCTCTGGACCGCAGGCTGACGCTCTAACCGTTGAGCCAAATCGGCCAGGGCTGCTTGTTCATTTTGTTTGTAGATTCAATTGTTGATAGATATGTATTTATTGCCATTTTGTTTGTTCATATTTTTTTTATCTTTTTCTTCAAGAAGACCCTTCAATATTTCATATAATAATGGTTTGGTGGTGATGAACTCCTTTAGCTTTTCCTTATCTGGGAAACTCTTTATATGGCCATCGATTCTAAATGACAGCTTTGCAGGATAGAGTAATCTTGGTTGTAGGTTCTTGCTTTTCATCACCCTGAATATTTCTTGCCACTCCCTTCTGGCCTGCAAAGTTTCTTTTGAGAAATCAGCTGCCAGTCTTATGAGAACTCCCTTGTAGGTAACTGCTTTTCTCTTGCTGCTTTTAAGATTCTCTCTTTGTCTTGAACCTTTTGCATTTTGATGATGATGTGTCTTGGTGTGGGCCTCTTGGGGTTCCTCTTGTTTGGGACTGTCTGTGCTTCCTGGACTTGTATGTCTGTTTCCTTCCCCAAGTTAGGGAAGTTTTCTGCCATTATTGTTTCAAATAGGTTTTCGATTTCTTGTTCTCTCTCTTCTCCTTCTGGCACCCCCAAGATGTGAATGTTGGCACACTTGAAGTTGTCCCAGAGGCTCCTTACACTCTCCTCATTTTTTAAAATTCTTTTTTCTTTTTGCTGTCCTGATTGGGTGTTTTTTGCTTCCTTATATTCCAAATCGATGGTTTGCTTCTTGGCTTTACCTACTCTGCTATTGAATCTATGTAAACTATTCTTTATTTCAGTTAGTGCCTCCTTCATTTCTAACTGTGCATCCTTCATTTCTGACTGGTCCTTTTTTATGCTCTTGAGGCCCTCACTAAGTTCACTGAGGTTCTCACTAAGTCCATTGAGCATCCTTATAAAGCAGTGTTTTGAACTCAGCATCTGTTAGGTTGCTTAACTCCATTTCACTTAGTTCTTTTCCTGGAGTTTTGTTCTGTTCTTTCATTTGGGACTTGTTTCTTTGTCTCCTCATTTTGGCTGCCTCCCTGTGTTTGTTTCTATGTATTACTTAGCGAGAGGTATAGGGCTAGCTGAGACCAGATGCTGCTTGTTTGAAAGAATTTAGGAAAAGCTGAAGCAAGATCCAAGGCAGGCCAATCCTATGGTAAAGCAACTGGCAACAGCTTGGGTGGGCCTGGAAGTTGGGTGAGGCGGGGCCTCAGGGCATCACCAGGGCGGGGCCAACAGTGTGAGCCAGGTTGCTGGAGTCCCAGATATGGCGGCGTCTGCCGGCCCAGGGAAGGGCTCACCAAGGGAACAAAAGCCTCTGATAGCACGTCTGTCCAGGAGAAAGCTGCCTCTCCAGCCCTTGCTCCAATGCCAAACAGCTCAGTTCTTCCCCATATGACTCTGGTGCCTTTCAAGCTGCCTCCTCCATGCTGGAGCCTGGAGGGTGTGAGTCCGAGTAAGTCCGTGCACGGGCCCTTTAAGAGGAGCTGCCGGGGCTCCAGCCGCCTCAGCCTCAGTTCCCGCTGGTTTTACAGCCAGAAGTGATGGGGATTCTCTTCCTGGCACTGGGACCCTGAGCTGGGCGCCTGGTGTGGGACGGGGACCCCTCAGTCCTCAGGGAGGACCTTCCCAGCCGAGGTGTCCTCCTGATTTTTATCCGCCACACACAGTGTGGGACCAGCCCGTCTGCCTCTGCCCCTCCTACCAGTCTCGATGCGGCTTCTTCTTTAATTCCGTAGTTGTAGGACTTCCATTCAGCTTGATTTCGGACGGTTTTGAATGATGGTTGTTCTGTAGTTTAGTTGTAACTTTGATGTGGTTGTGGGAGGACGCGATACCGCATTTACCTACCCGCCATCCTGACCGGAAATCTCTGAAATCTCCATCTTTTTTTTTAATTTTTTTTTTCTTTATTGATTTTGGAGAGAGAGGAAGGGAGAGGGAGAGAGAGATGGAAACATCGATGAGAGAGAACATCGATTGGCCGCCTCCTGCATGCCCCCCACTGGGGATCGGGTCCACAACCTGGGCATGTGCCCTGACCGGGAATCGAACTGGCGACCTCTTGGTGCAGGGGTCGACGCTCAACCACTGAGCCACACCGGCCGGGCTGAAATCTCCATCTTAAATCAATGTCAGGCCCTGGACACTTTGGCTCAACAGTTAGAGCCTGTGGAGCAAAGGGTTGAGGGTTTGATTCCTGCCCTGGTCAGGGTCGTGCTGGAGGCACGATATGTCTCTCTCACATCAATGCCTCTCTCTCTCCCTCTCTATCTAAAAATCAATGGAAAATATCCTTGGGTGAGGAATACAATAAACAAATAAATGAATTAATGTAAAAAATGTCAACAATATGGTATATTGTGATTTATAATATGTGTTTTGTTCTTTGTCTACAGTTCCTGGCTTCCAGCTCCCAAACCCCCTGGAATTTCCTAAGCAATTAGAGCAGCTGAAGTATGTTTTGTTATTACAAAGCCTTTGCCTTCAATTCCTGAATCACTTCAGAGCCATAAAGGTGAAATGGGTGTCATGTTATTTATAACAGACCCCTTTCTATTACACCTGAATTAATGTTAATGAGATGAAAGCACCTAAGTATCCAGGTTGGAGGCTGGTTGCCAAGAAAACTAACCATAAGATTAGAGGGTTGGAACACTCAACCTCTTTATTCCCCTTCTCCTCAGACCTGGGGCAATGGGGCCCTGGAGATTGAGTTCAATCACCAGTGGTCAATGATTTAATTAGCTTGGTAATGATGTCTCTGTAAACCCACTGAACTGCCCAGTTGGAAGAGCTTCTAGGTTGGTGATCCAGAACACATCCAGCACTCTAGGAGGGTAGCACATACCCAACTCTACAGGACAGAAGCTCCTGTGTTGGGAACACTTCCAGATCTCACCCTATAAATCTCTATTTAGCTCTTCATTTGTATCCCTTAACATCCTTTGTAATAAACTGGTAATCTAGAAGTAAACTGGTTTCCTGAATTCTGTGAGCTGCTCTAGCAAATTAATCAAACCTAAGGAGGGACCGTGGGAACCTCCGGAAGCCCAGAGAGCCTGGACTTGCAGTCGGGGTCTGAAATGGGGAAGTATTGTCGGACTGAGCCCTCAACCTGTGGGATCTGACACTATCTCCAGATAGATGTCGAAATCAAGCTAGATTTGTGGGGCTGGAGCTGGAGAATTGCTTGGTGGTGGTGGGAAAAAACACATTGGACAAAATTACTCTGAATATATTAGTGGGCTTATTTCTTGTTTTGGGTTTGTTCTGTGGGGAGGGGCAGCCTTCATCATCAGGACATCCAGTTTAAAGAGAAGACTCAGCCGTATTTCTGTTTCCCTCAAATACAACAGATGTATTTAGACTTAAGCAGAGGTAAACCAGCATGGATGATATGCTGGGGGAATATCTAGAGTGCCCTGGGCACAGGGAGGAGGGGAGGGGAAGGACAAGGAAGCACTTTCCCATTTGGTATGAAAAAGACAAGGAACGGTCGGGGGGAGCATGGATAGGTGTGGCTTGGTCCAGTAAGAAGTGAGGAAGGAAAGGGTGAGTCAAGAAGGGCCTCCTAGAGGAAATGACACCTGGACTGAGCCACAGTAACTGAGTGCAGTTATTTGAATGAACTAACAGTGAACATTAACCATATGTATACTGCCAGCCAGGCCACTGACAAGAGAACCACAGAGACCCCATAACACATGAATTGGTGCTTTCATATATTGGCAGTAGGAGAATACACTGAGGTAACTGTGTTCAAGAATTATCTGACAATGCCTACCCTTTAACTCATTAGTTTACTAAGAATTTATCCTCTGGATGTATTCTCAAAAGTTCACTAACAAAATTATTTTCTCTGGAGCTGGGAGGTGGCTTGACTTTGAGGGGGTCACCCTCTGGCACGGTGCTGTGTGATTGTTAAAAGCAACGGAATGAAACCTTCCCCTAGATGGATGGTGAACATGCAGACCTGTTGTGTGTGATATGGCAGTGCAGTGGGGAGAGCCAAGCGTGTCCACTGAATTAACCATGGCCCCATGGCCCCTCTCCTCTCATTTCGGAGAAGCTAAAACCTGAAGGGCTCCTGCGCAGGGTTCTGTGTCTGTGCCCTACTTGTACACAGTGTGCAGGAAGTCCTGCTCCACACACACCAGTGGCCAGGCATGTAGCATCTCCCATCCTGGAGAGCTGTTCTTGGAGAGATGTGAAAAGCACAGGGCTCAGGGACACTAAGTAAAACACAAATTGGATAAGGGGTAAAGTTGAAAACAAACAATGAAAATCTGAGAAGAAAGTGTTGAACCCCTAGCCCACACCTATATTGTACTTTTACCCTGGGTTTGAAGCTGGGGGATTCCTATGGAGAAATAAAACGGCTCTAAAGAACACACCCCCCCCCCCACCACCACCATAGTACCATTTAAAGGCCTTGCAAAAAAAAAAGGAAGAACCAGGGCACTTCCAGGCTGCTGAATACATGGAGGTGTTGGGAGAGTGACAGGCCCAGGGAGGGCATGAAAACTCCATGCACCCTCCTCATTCCATACCTCGCTCATTGTGTCCCTTTCATTAGGATCTTTCTGAGTCATGCCATATACTGCTGAGATCACACCTGCTTTTTGAACCTGACAAGATCAAATAGTCCTTGCCCTGGGAGACATTTTCATACAATATGGTTATGAATAACATTAATTATTGACTACATTGGAATTAAAAAATGTGCCAGTATCTCTGAACTATTATAATCTTTGCTATAAAAATCCATGGTCAAAGACCAGGGGGTTACCTGTGATATCATAAAAAGACATTTGTGCTCTTCCTAACACAGAGCTATTAAATTCCTTGCGATATCCTAAGTGATAGTGGTAATAGGAGCATCTTCTGTTGTAATGTTGGCAGCCTCTAGACAGGGCCAGAATGAGCAATGCAGAAAAGATGAACCAAACCTTTATTAGAATGTTGGGACTTTTAGCTCCATCACCAATTTCTGGGGAGAAAAGGGGGCCTGAAGATTGAGTTATTCTACAGTAGTCATGATTTAAAATCATGCCTACATCGTGAATCCTCCATAAGCCCCATTAAACGAAAGGGGCTGGAGAACTTCCAGTTTGTGAACACATCCTTTGAAGAACTTCCAGGTTTGTGAACACATCCTGGTGCTGGAGGATGACATGCCTAAAGAGGGCATGGAAGCTCCATGCGTCACCCCAGCCCCCACACTTTACCATTTTTCCCAGAATTTATTAAGATCACTTTGCATGGTTTTAGGAAGTGGTTGGTCATATCCTCCTGCTCTACTGTGCAAAGTGAAGTCTGTCTGCATATACTATTTTAGATGAGTTGATTGTACATAGTAACAGCTTTCTCTGTATCTCTGTCTGTTTGTTTTGGTGATGTCAGGAGGAAGGTGAAGGCAGAAGAAACAAGGCTGCTCTATTTAAGGAAACAGACAAGCAGGAGTACAATGACCACTTTCACTTTCATGTTAACAACTTTGTGGAACTTGATCTATTTTGTAATTTACACTAGATCATAAATAGACTCACCTCTCAGTATATCAAATGGCCTGCCTTTTATGCTCTCCTCAAAATGTAAATATTCATAATGGTGAGTAAATTTTAAAGAACACACTTTGTCGAAGTATTAAACATCTTTCTGCTAGATATATAAGGAAATGAGAAACAGTAAAACTATTATTTATTTAGTAAACAGTAATTTACAACATAAATCATTGAGAATCCAGTGTTGCATTTCCTGTAAAAAACATAGTGCCTGCCTTCTTTCTCTGGTTGTACATGACATGGAACAGGCATTGTTTCTATGCCTTGGCAAATCATCTTATTTCTAAGTTTGGATTCGCTTCCAACATTTTATCATTTCTACTTTCAAGGTCACAAAGTATCTCCAATACCCTCTTTATTTTTTTTTTATTAATTTACTTTTGTTACAGATGTTTCTCCTTTTTTCCCCCATTGACACCCTCCTCCCCCTCCCTCCCTGCCCCATCCCCATTTTTGTTGTCCATGTCCATTGGTTATGAGTACATGTGTACAAGTTCTGTGTTCATCGCTCCCCTCCCTCCCCCTTCTGGCAAATGTCAGTCTGTACCCTACTTCCACGTCTCTGGGACTACCCTGTTCCTCACACTGTTATGTTCATTATATTCCAGAAATAAGTGAGATCATATGATATTTGTCTTTCTCTGCTTGGCTTGTTTCACTTAGGATAATAGTTTCCAGGTCCTCCCATGTCGTCGCAAAGGATAAGAGATCGTTCTTTCTTACAGCTGCATAGTACTCCATTGTGTATATGTACCACAGCTTTTTTATCCATTCGTCTACTGAAGGACACTTGGGCTGTTTCCAGATCTTAGCTATTGTAAATAGCGCTGCTATGAACATGGGGGTACATGTATTCTTTCTGATTGGTGTTTCAGGCTTCTTAGGGTATATTCCTAGGAGTGGGATCACTGGGTCAAATGGTAATTCAATTTTTAATTTTTTGAGGTCCAATACCCTCTTTAATGTGATTTTTGCCAACATACCTATTTCTGAGATATCTTTGTTATCCCCCTTACTTTACTCAGTGTGTCCGTGGGTTCTGTGGCCACACATCTGGTCTCTAGAGTGACAGCAGTGGCACCATTCCTGTGCCAGCTATGACTTCAACTCCACTGGCATTCATTTCTTGTTTTGCTTACAGCCTTATCACTTTTCACTTCTTTCCTGTACTGTCATTTTTGTTGGTCAGTTCTCTTGTTCAAGTACCTACTTTTGTAAAATTCCAATGGGGTTTATTGCTGGGTGACAAGAAAGCAACACAAGTCCACACATCGCTCTGTGTGAACTGAGCAACAGATGTGCAGTGACCAGTTACTGACACACTGTGAGATTATTAGGCATCTCTTATTTATGTAGTGATTTGGGGACTGAAGGTTATGGAAGTACTCACAGTTGACAATATGTGGTAACTGAATTATAAATAGTGTTGCTGAGAAACTGATCTTATTTAACTGCATTTTATAACTAAAATCTATGCACATTGAAACCCAGAAAACTAAAAAGAACCTGTCCTGGGTACTGGGAACTGCTAGGTTCCCACCTTTCAATGCATGAACATGATGAATAACACTGCCTGTAATCTGACTATAGTTTATTTTGAGGGATGGAGTGCTACATAAGTGATGTAAATGAGTTCTACTGAGTATATCTCTAAAATTAAGAAAAGTTATTCCATTTGTAAACCTTTGCTACAAGAAAAAAAATAGAAATAAAAGAAGAGAAGAGACATAGCTTACAAATCCTTAAGAAGCACAATATGAACCCAAAGAGTCCCACACTAAGACACATCATAATTAAAGCAGCAAAGGTTCAAAACAAAGAAAGAATCTTAAAAGCAGCTAGAGAAAAACATCTGGTTATCTACAAGGGAACTTCCATAAGACATTCAGTTGATTTCCCAAAAGGAACTTTGGAGGCCAGAATGGCTTGGCAAAAAATATTCAAAGTGATGAAAAGGAAGCATCCACAACCAAGATTACTCTACCCAGCAAAGCTACCATTTAGAATCAAAGGGCAGATAAAGAATTTACCAGAAAAGAAAAAGCTAAAGGAGTTCATCACCACCTAAACAGCATTACAAAAAATGTTAAAGGGATTTTTTAAGAAGAAGAAAAAAATATCCACAGGAACATAAATATGAATATACATCTCAATAAATATATACCTATCAATAATTACTTTAAATGTAAATGGATTACATGATCCAATGAAAAATGAATGAATAAGAAAACAAGACATATATACTATCTGCAAGAGAACCACTTCAGACTGAAAGACACACATTAAGAGTAAAAAGATGAAAAAAAATTATACAAGTGGAAACAAAAAAAGCTGAGGTTGTAGTACTTATATCAGACAAAATAAAGTTTAAACAAAATAAGTTATAAGAGACAAAGAAGGACAGTACATAATGATAAAAAGATAAATCCAACAAGAGGATATACTCCTTGTAGACATGTATGCACCCAATAAAGGAGCACGTAAATATATAAACCAAATATTGATGGACATAAGGAGAGAGACTGAGAGTAATACACTCGCCCTGGCCGGTTTGGCTCAGCGATTGAAGCGTCGGCCTGCGGTCCAGAGAGACCCGGGTTTGGTTCCCGCTAAGGGCATGTACTTCGGTTGCAGTTTGTCCCTGGCCCTGGTTGGTCGTGTGGGTGGCAGCCACTCGATGTGTCCCTTTTGCGTTGATGTTTCTCTCTCTCTCTCTTCCTCTCTCTCCCTCCCACTTTATCTGAACAAAAAATGGAAAAATGTCCTTGCGTGAGGATAAAAAAAAAAAAAAAGAGAGAGTAATACACTCATAGTAGGGGACTTTAAAATCCCATTGACCTCCAGCTGCAGGGCATGGCGGTACTGGGGAATTGGATGTCTGGCCAGGTGAGAGCCTGGGCAGAAACCTGCCCAACAAGAGCCAGGTGTGTTGAAAAATTAAAGAGCCAAGTAAGGTATATTTTTTTTCTCCTTAAAAAAAAAATTCTCCCCTGGTGATGCTTCACCTGGGCTCTGGCTCGTCTTTCCTCACTCACCAGCCTCTGTTCTTGCTGGAAAGGTGTGACTAGGTCTGAGGGGAACCGCACCAATGGCTTCTGTGCTGTCCTACGAAATCTTGGTCCACACTGTGGCTGGAGCCGTGGCGGCACAGTGAATGGAAGCTACACAGACCATCTCCCAGGACCAAACTGGAAATACAACTAAAATAAAGACAGATCATCGGGAAAAAGCAATGGAAAAGCAGCTTGCGAGGACCATACAACCAGGGACACTGAAACGATCCTGGTAGGATTGCAGAGGCACAAGAGGGCGGCTGGGAGCCCACAGACAGCAGCAGTCTTAGCTGTGAGCACCGCCCTCAGGGTGAAAGCCCAAGCCGGCTCCACAGTGCAGAGGGCCAAGGCAGAGCACTAATATAGCCACAGCCACTCACCTTGGGCTCCGGCAGAGGGAGAGTGGAATGGACTGGAACTGTGTGAGGACACTCGGGATTTGGAGGGTGCTCAGAGATTTTGCTGAGTTGCGGCCACGCAGGACGGTGGCCATCGTACTTCTTCCCAGGGCTCTGGGGAGAGACAGCAGGCCCTCCCTCAGAGATTCAGCCACACCCAGTTGGGCCATTGAAATGCAAATAGAGGCTCATTACTACCAGCATCTGCCCCACCCTCGGGAAATCCTCTCACGCTGAACACCTGAAGGAGGTTTTCATTCAACTGAGAACCCAAGGCTCTTCAAGTAACCGGGACCAATAGCCTCTAGACAAAAAGCTAGAGGATAACTGAACCTTTCCTGGGCTTGCAAATCTACCCAGGAAAGTAAGACTCGACAGTAGTGTATAATGTGGGTCTTCCCACGCTCATCCAAACCCAGTACAGGGAGCCACAAACAGCAGAACACCAACATCCACAGGGAAAATTTGGCAGGCTCCAAAAACCACTGAGATAGCCAAAATGGTGAAACAAAGAAACAGATGCCAAATGAAAGAACAAGAGACCTCCACTGAAGATGAGATAAATGAAATGGAGTTAAGCAAGTTAACAGAACTAGAATTCAGAGCCATGATCTTGAGGAAGCTCAACAGCATGTGTAAGGACATCAACACCGTGAGCAAAGACATAGAAATATTGAAAATCAACCAATTGGAAATGAAGAATGACATAGCAGAAATGAAGAACACATTGGAAGGACTAAAGAGCAGAGTAGAAGAAGCTGAGGACTGGATCAGTGAATTGGAAGACAGGGTAGAAAAAATCAACCAATCAGAAACCAAAAGGAAAAAACAATGAAAAAACAGGAAGATAGCTTAAGAGAACTGTGGGACAACTGGAAACGTAGTAATATTCGCATCATAGGAGTCCCAGAAGAAGAAAATGAGAAAGGGTTAGAGAATATATTTGAAGAAATAGTTGTGAGGGACTGGAAAGTTCACCCCTGGCTATAAGATATTCTTGGCATTATTCTCTTGGGCTGGCATGACTCAGGTCACAATGCCCCCAGGACCCCTGCAGGAAGACAGTTCTTGGAACTGCAGCAGATGTTTTCTGCTTACCTCAAGCACTGACCTTATCGATTATGGATTATGCCATTAGGATTTGGTCTCCTAACAACCAGTTTAGCCCCAGGAACATTCCTGCTTTCATGCTATAAAACCTTGCCCCTGTTTTACAATAAACGAGACTTGATCAGAACCCTGTCTTGTCTCCATTCTTCGTGTCTCTTGCCCCCTACCATCCTCACTCCCCCTCTAGAGTCCTCATTGCTCGACCTGCGGGACGGGTCAAATAGTGACAGAAAATTTCCCTAATTTGGTGAAGGAAGAAGACATTCAAGTTCAAGAAGCACAGAGAGTCCCAAGTAACAAGAACGCAAACAGGCCCACAGCAAGACACATAGTAATTAAAATGCCAAAAATTTAAGACAGAGAGAATCCTAAAGGCAGCAAGAGATAAGCAGCAGGTTACCTATAAAGGAACCCCCATAAGGCTATCAGCTGACTTCTCAATAGAAACACTACAGGCCAGAAGGGAATGGCATGAAATAATCAAGGTCATGAAAAACAAGGATCTGAATCCAAGACTACTCTACCTAGCAAGGCTATCATTCAAAATGGAAGGTAAAATAAAGAGCTTCTCAGACAAAAAAAGGCTAAAGGAATACATTAGCACCAAACCAGCACTGCAAGAAATGTTAAAAGGACTGCTGTAATTAGTAGAAGAAATAGAAAGGAAAACAGAACCACACTAAACAAAAGTGGCAATAAATAAGTACATATCAATAATCACCTTAAATGTAAATGGACTGAACGCCCCAATCAAAAGACACAGAGTAGCGGATTGGATAAGAAAGCATGACCCATATATATGTTGTTTACAAGAGACCCACTTCACAACAAAAGACTCACATAGGCTGAAAGTGAAGGGATGGAAAAAAATCTTCCAAGGAAACAGAAAGGAAAAAAAAGCTGGTCTAGCAATACTCATATCTGATAAAACAGATTTCAAAATGAAGGCCATAACTAGAGACAAAGAAGGTAACTACATAATATTGAAAGGATCTATCCAACAGGAAGATATAACCTTGGTAAACATATATGCACCCAATATAGGAGCAGCAAAATACATTAAAAATCTTCTGGAGGACTTCAAAGGAGAAATTGACAGCAACACAATCATAGCAGGGGACTTCAACACCCCGTTGACATCACTGGCTAGATCCTCTAGACAAAAAATTAACAAGGAAACAGATACTCTAAATGAAGCACTAGACCAAATGGATTTAATAGATATTTACAGAATTCACATTCTTCTAAAGTGCACATGGGACATTCTCAAAGATAGACCACATTTTAGGACACAAATGAAGTCTCTACAAGTTCAAGAAGATTAAAATCATCTCAAGCATCTTCTCAGATCACAGTGGCATGAAACTAGAAATCAATTGCAACAAGAACATGCAAAGACATTTGAATACATGGAGGCTAAATAGCATGTTATTAAACAATGAATGGGTTACCGAGGAGATTAAGGAAGAAATTAAAAACTTCCTGGAAACCAATGAAAATGAACACACAACACAAAATCTATGGGATGCAGCGAAAGCAGTTCTGAGAGGGAAGTTCATAGCACTACAGGCCTACCTCAAGAAACAAGAAAAATTTCTAACAGACTTTCTAACCTCACAACTTAAAGAACTAGAAAGCAAACAAAAAGAAAACCCTGGAGCAAGTAGAAGGAAGGAAATAGTAAAGATCAGAGCAGAAATAAATGACATAGAGAGAAGAAAAACAATTCAAAGGATCAATGAAACAAAGAGCTGGTTTTTTGAAAAGGTAAACAAGATTGATGGACCCTTAGCTAGACTCACCAAGAAACAAAGAGAGAGAACCCAAATACACAAAATCAGAAATGAAAGAGGAGAAGTAACAACTGACACCACAGAACTACAAAGGATTGTTAAATACTATGAACATTTATATGGCAACAAATTCGACAATCTAAGCGAAATGGACACATTTCTAGAAACACATAGTCTCCCAAAACTGAACCGGGAAGAGATAGAAAACTTGAACGGGCCAATAACAACGAAGGAAATTGAAGATGTAATCAAGACTCTCCCAGCAAACAAAAGCTCAGGCCCGGATGGCTTGAAAGGGGAGTTTTACCGAACATTCAAAGAAGAACTAACACCCATTCTTCTCAAACTATTTCTAAAAATTCAAGAAGGAAGACTTCCAAACTCATTTTATGAGGCCAGCATAATTCTAATTCCAAAACCAGAAAAAGACACTACAAAGAAAGAAAACTACAGACCAATATCCCTGATGAACATAGATGCCAAAATCCTAAACAAAATACTAAGCAAATCGAATCCAGCAATACATCAAAAAAATTATTCACCATGACCAAGTGGGATTCAGCCCAGGGATGCAAGGCTGGTTCAATATTCCCAAATCAATAAATGTGATACACCACATAAACAAAATGAAAGATAAAAACCATATGATCATATCAATAGATGCTGAAAAAGCATTTGACAAAATCCAGCACCCATTTCTGATAAAAACACTCAGCAATTTGGGAATAGAGGGATCATATCTCAACATAATAAAGGCCATATATGAAAGGCCTACAGCCAACATCATACTCATGAGCAAAAACTAAAAGCATTTCCCTTAAGAACGGGAACAAGACAAGTATGCCCACTTTCACCACTGTTAATTAACATATCTGGAAGTCTTAGCCACAGCAATCAGACGTGAAGAAAAAATAAAAGGAATCCAAATTGGAAAGGAGGAAGTGAAACTGTCATTATTCGCAGACGACATGATATTATACATAGAAAACCCTAAAGACTCCATCAAAAATCTACTACACCTAATAAATGAATTTGGCAAAGTAGCAGAATACAAAATTAACGCCAAGAGATCGACGGCATTCTTATACACCAATGATGAACTCACAGAAAGAGAAACTAAAAAACAATCCCATTTACCATCGTGGCAAAAAAGTTAAAATACCTAGGAATAAACTTAACCAAAGAAGTAAAGGATCTATTTGCAGAAAACTACAGGACATTGAAAAAAGAAATAGAGGAGATATAAAAAAGTGGAAGAACATACCTTGTTCATGGATTGGAAGAATTAATATCATTAAAATGTCCATATTACCCAAAGCAATCTATAGATTCAATGCAATCCCCACCAAAATACCAGTGACATATTTCACAGAACTAGAACAAATACTCCAAAAGTTCATATGGAACCAAAAAAGACCCCAAATAGCCACAGCAATCTTGAAAAAGAAGGACAAAGTAGGTGGGATCACAATACTGGATATCAGGCTATACTACAAAGCTACTATAATCAAAACAGCCTGGTACTGGCACAAGAACAGGAATATAGACCAGTGGAACAAAACAGAGAGTCCGGAAATTGACTCAAGACATTATGCTCAATTAATATATGACAAAGGTGGCAAGAGCATACAATGGAGCAAAGATAGCCTCTTTAATAAATGGTGTTGGGAAAATTGGACAGCTACGTGCAAAAAAATGAAACTAGACCATCAACTTACACCATACACAAGAAAAAACTCAAAATGGATAAAAGACTTAAATGTGACTCGTGAATCCATAAAAATCCTAGAAGAAAATGTAGGCAACAAAATTTCGGACATCATACGCAGCAGAATCTTCACTGATACATCACCTAAGGCAACAGAAACAAAGGAAGAAATGAACACATGGGACTACATCAAACTCAAAAGCTTCTGCACAGCAAAAGAAACAATCATCAAAACGGAAAGGGAACCCACTGTATGGGAGAGCATAATTGCCAATGATACATCAGATAAGAGGTTAATCTCCAAAATATAGAGTGCTCATACAACTCAACGAAAGGAAGACAAAGAACCCAATTAAAAAATGGGCAGTGGAATTAAATAGACAACTCTCCAAACAGGACATACAAATGGCTAAGAGACATGTGAAGAAATGCTCAACATCACTAATCATCAGAGAGATGCAAATTAAAACAACTATGAGGTATCACCTCACACCTGTCAGAATGGCCACCATCAACAAATCATCAAACAACAAGTGTTGGCGAGGGTGTGGAGAAAAGGGGACTCTAGTACACTGCTGATGGGAATGCAGACTGGTGCAGCCTCTGTGGAAAACAGTATGATGTTACCTCAAAAAATTAAAAATTGAATTGCCATTTGACCCAGTGATCCCACTTCTAGGAATATACCGTAATAAACCTGAAACACCCATCATAAAGAATACATGTACTCCCATGTTCATAGCAGCACTATATACAATAGCTAAGATCTAGAAACAGCCGAAGTGTCCATCAATGGATGAATGGATAAAAAAGCTGTGGCACATATACACAATGGAGTACTATGCAGCTGTAAGAAAGAAAGATCTCTTATCCTTTGAGACGACATGGTGGGACCTTGAGAGTATTATCCTAAGCGAAATAAGCCAAGCAGAGAAAGACAGATATCACATGATCTCACTCATTTTTGGAATATAATAAACATAACAGTCTGGGGAACAGGGTAGACCCAGAGATGTTAAAGGAGGGTACAGACTGACAACCCTCAGAAGAGGAGGTCGGGGGGGAGGGAAGAGATAAGCCACAGAACTTATACGCATGTATGCATAACTGATGGACATGGACAACAAAGCTGGGGAAGGGGTGGAGGGTCTGGGAGGAGGGTGTCAATGGGGAAAAAAGGAGAAACATCTGTAACAAAAATAAATTAATAAATAATAAAAAGTAACTTCCAAAAAAAAAAAATTCTCCCCTGCTTGTGGAGGTGACCAGAGGGTGCCAGGAAACCAGGCAGAGCTGAGGCACTGGAAGGAGAGGAAGAGACTGCTTGCCCATCCTATAAACTACAGGCACCACCAACACAAGTCTGCTTAAACCATTCTGACTGGACCTGATACCCCACAGAACCCAGTGCTGTGGGGAAGGGAAAGCAGCCCAGAACAAATATTTACAAGTGTAGAGGCCTGAAGGTGACCCTGCCTCTGGGCTAGGGAAGCCCCACCCATAAGACTACCTGGTATTCTGCCCTGCAGGGCTTCAGACAGGAGGCCCAGACCCAGACAGGGACAGCAATTCACATTGGCTTGCACCAGAGAACTGCTCAAGCGGACAGGGACCCACACCCAAGGGGCCAGATCCAATAACACTGGAGCAAAATCCAGTGAGCTCCATAAATAGCAGATCTATTTTGTTGTGGTGGTTGTTTTGGTGTGGGTTGTTTTTTTTTTTAATTTTTATTTTTAATTCAAAATTTTTCTTATTTTTCCTTCCATTTTTTTAAAACTTTCCTATTCTGTATTTTGTTCAATTTAGATTTATTACTTTCTGAAATTATTATTATTTCAGTCATTATTTTCTACTATTTATTTTTTTTAAATATGTTTTTTGCCCTGGCCGGTTTTGCTCAGTGGTTAGAGCATTGGCCTGCAGACCAGAGAGGCCTGGGTTCGGTTCCCACTAAGGGCACGTACCTCGGTTGTGGTTTGTCCCGGTCCCCGGTTGGGGTTGTGTGGGTGGCAACCACTCAATGTGTCTCTCTCACGTTGATGTTTCTCTCTCTTCCTCCCTCTCTCCCTCCCACTCTATCTGAAGATAAATGCAAAAATGTCCTTGGGTGAGGATAAAAAGAAATATATATATGTTTTTAGTGATTTTTTTTAAGAGAGAGAGATAGAAACATCAATGTGAGAGAGATACATTGGTTGGCTGCCTCCTGCATGCCCCCTGCTGAGGATTGAGCCTGCAACCTGGGCATGTGCCCTGACTGGCACTCGAACCGGGACCTCTCAGTGGATGATGCTCAATCCACTGAGCCACACCAGCCAGGTGTACTTTTTTATTTTTTATACTTACCCTATTTTTGGTCTCTGCCTTCCTTGTTTTCATATTCTGATTTTTTCTTTTGTCTCCTAACCCTTTTGGTCTCACACTTTCTAGTATTCTGTGTGTGTGTGTGTGTGTGTGTGTGTGTGTGTGTGTGTATGTATGTGTTCTGTTTGTTTGTCTTTTAACCATTTTGTTGAGGCTGGTGCTTCTATCATTGTTGATGCGATATTTTTTTAAGGTGCTTTTTGGTTTGTTCTGGGTTTGCCTTACCTTCTTTACTTTCATATATTTTTCTCCTTCTAATTCTTTTGGTCTCACACCTTCTAGTATTCTTCTTCTTTGTGTGTGTATGTGTGTGTGTGTGTGTGTGTTTTCAGTTTGCTTGTCTTTTAATCTTTTTGTTGAGGCTGGTACTTTAATCATTGTTAATGCTGATTTTTTTCAGGGTCTTTTTGATTTGGTCTGGTTTTGCCCTGCCTTTTTTACTTTTATTTTTTTCTCTCCCACTTCTAATTCTTATGGTCTTGCAGCTCCTAGTTTTCTTTGTGGGTGTGTGAGTGTGAGTGTGAGTGTGTTTTTTGTTTGTTTGTGTGTCTTTTAATCTTGAGGTGGTTGCTTTTATTATTATTGATATTGATTTTTTGGAGGGTTATTTTTTATTTGGTCTGGTTTTGATTTGTTTTGTTCTGTCAATGCCTATATAACAGTTGGCATGACAGAGTCAATAGGGTTGCAGTTGAGACTCATAGTTAACAACCCTGAGGACTGAACCCACCCACAAATGGACAATAGCAATCAAGACCCAAATTTAAAAGGAGAGCCCACATAACCCACACAAGTGTTATTTCTAGAACAACCAGCTCAGAAGTTCAAGGAGACTACTCCATTGGGTCCCACAAGGCCACCACACCAAGACTGGGAGGCACAGCAGTCTTATCTGATACACACCAACCTGTCTATGCATCACAACATGCCTCACCTGACCCAGAACAACCAGACTGCTAAAATGGTGAGACAAAGAAACACCCAAATGAAAGAAAAGGAGGAATCACTAGAAAAGGAACTACATGAAATGGAGGCAGCAGTGTATCAGATAAAGAATTCAAAGCATTTGGTTTTAAGGGTGCCCAAATAACTTAGTGAGAATTATAAGCAACTTAATGAGAACTACACCACCGTAAGAAAAGAGGTAGAAGCTATGAAGAATGACATAGCAGATATAAAAAATACCCTGGAAGGATTCAATAGTAGATTAGAAGAACCTGAAGACTGAATCAGCAAGTTAGAAGATAAAGCACCCAACTAGAGCAGCAAGTGGAAAAAAATAAATTTAAAAGCAGGAGGCAAGTTTAAGGGAGCTTTGGGACAATTGAAACATAACAACATTTGCATCATAGAGGTACCAAAAGGAGAAGAATCAGAGAAAGAAATAGAGAACCTGTTTGAAGAAATAATGACAGAAAACTTCCCTAACCTGTTGTAGGAAAAAGTCATACAAGCCCAGGAAACACAGAGTCCCAATCAAGATGAACCCAAAATGACCCATACTTAGACACATCATAAGTAAAATGGCAAACATTAAAGACAAAGAAGGAATCATAAAGGTGGCAAGAAAGAGTCAGAAAGTTGCCTACAAGGGTGCTCCCATTAGACTGTCAGCTGATTTCTCAATAGAAACACTGTGAGCCAGAAGGGCGTGGCATGAAGTATACAAAGTAATGAAAGGCAAGGGTCTGAATCCAAGACTACTCTATCCAGCAAGGCTATCATTTAAAATTGAAGGTGAAATAAAAATCTTCGCAGACAAAGAAAAGGCTAAAGGAATTTGTGACCACAAAACCAACATTGCAAGAAATGCTAAAGGGACTGTTGTAAGAAGAAGAAGAATGAATAGAAAGAGAGAGGAACACAGGCATAAAAAATAAAAATGGCAATAAATAAGTACCTATCAATAATAATCTTAAATGTAAATTGCTTAAATGCTCCAATCAAAAGATATATGGTAGTTGAATGGATAAGAAAACATGACCCATACATACATGACCTCTATAAGAGACCCACCTCAGAACAAAAGACTCACACAGGGTGAAAGTGAAGGGATGGAAAAAATTTTTTCCATGCAAATGGAAATTAAAAAAAGCTGGTGAAGCAATACTCACATCTGATAAGATAGACTTCAAAATGAAGGCCATAATAAAAGACAAAGAAGGTCACTACAAAATACTAAAAGGATTGCTCCTACAAGAGGATATAACCCTGGTAAATATATATGCACCCAATATGGTTTCACAGGAGATTTTTACCAAACATTCAAAGAAGAACTAACACCTACTCTCCTCAAACTATTTCAAAAAATTGAAGAGGAAGGAAGACTTCCAAGCTCTTTTTATGAGGCCAGCATGATCCTAAACCCCAAACCAGATAAAGACACTGCAAAAAAAGAAAATTACAATCCAATATGCCTGATGAACATAGATGCCAAAATCCTCAAGAAAAGTTTAGCAAACCTGATCCAGCAATACATTAAAAATATCATACAACATAAGCAAGTGGGATTTATTCCAGGAAAACAAGACTGGTACAATATTTGCAAATCAATACAGGTGATACACCAAATAAAATGAAAGATAAAAATTATATGATTATGTGAATAGATGCTAAAAAAGCATTTTACAAAATCCATTACCTATTTTTGAGAAAAACTCTCAGCAAAGTGGGAATAGAAGGATCATACCTCAACATAATAAGGGCCATAAATGACAAACCGACAGACAACTTCATACTCAATGGGCAAAAACTAAAAGTATCGCCCTTAAAAACAGAAACAAGACAGGGATGTCTACTTTCACAACTCTTATTCAACATAGTACTGGAAGCCTTAGCCACAACAGTCAGACAAGAAGAAAAACATAAAAGGCATCCAAATTGGAAAGGAGGAAGTGAAACTGTCATTATTCAAAGATGACCTGGTAGTTTATATAGAACACCCTAAAAATTCCACCAAAAAACTGTTGGATTTAATAAATGAATTTTTTCCATTTTATACACCAACAATGAACACACAGAAAGAGGAATAATAAAAAAAAAAGTCCCATTTACCATTGCAACAACAAAAAAATTAAGATACCAATTCCAAAACCAGATAAAGACACTACAAAGAAAGAAAACTACAGGCCAATATCACTGATGAACACAGATGCCAAAATCCTTAACAAAATATTAGCAAATTGGATCCAGCAATACATCAAAAAAATTATTCATCATGACCAAGTGGGATTCATCCCAGGGATGCAAGGCTGGTACAATATTCATAAATCAATAAATGTGATACACCACATAAACAAAATGAAAGATACAAACCATATGATCATATCAATAGATGCTGAAAAAGCATTCAACAAAATTCAGCACCCATTTCTGATCAAAACGCTCAGCAGTGTGGGAATAGAGGGATCATATTTTGACATAATAAAAATATGAAAAACCTACAGCCAACATCATACTCAATGGGCAAAAACTACAAGTATTTCCCTTAACAACAGGAACAAGACAGGGTTGCCCACTCTCACCACTCTTATTTAACATAGTACTGGAAGTCTTAGCCACAGCAATCAGACATGAAGAAAACATAAAAGGGATCCAAACTGGAAAAGAGGAAGTGAAACTGTCATTATTTGAAGATGATATGATATTATACATAGAAAACCCCAAAGACTCCATAAAAAATCTACTAGACTTAATAAATGAATTTGGCAAAGTAGCAGGATACAAAATTAACGTTAAGAAATTGACGGCATTCTTATACACCAACAATGAACTCACAGAAAGAGAAACTAAAAAAAATCCCATTTACCATTGCAGCAAAAATATTAAAATACCTAGGAAAAACTTAACCAAAGAAGTAAAGGACCTCTTCATAGAATACTATAGGTTATTGAAAAAAGAAATGGAGGAAGGTATAAAAAAGTGGAAGCACATACCTTGTTCACAGATTGGAAGAATTAACATCATTAAAATGTCCATACTACACAAAGCAATCTATAGATTCAATGCAATCCCCATCAAAATACCAATGACATATTTCACAGAAATAGAACAAATACTCCAAAATTTTATATGGAACCAAAAAAGACCCTGAATAGCCACAGCAATCTTGAAAAAGAAGAACAAAGTAGGAGGAATCACAATATTGGATATCAGGTTATACTACAAAGCCACTGTAATCAAAACAGCCTGGTACTGGCACAAGAATAGGCAGATAGATCAATGGAACAGAACAGAGAACCCAGGAATTGACCCCAGTCATAATGCTCAATTAATCTTTGGCAAAGGTGACAAGAACATACAGTGGAATAAAGACAGCCTCTTCAATAAATGGTATTGGGAAAATTGGACAGCTACATGCAAAAAAAATGAAGCTGGACCACCAACTTTCACCATACACAAGAATAAACTCGAAAAGGATAAAAAACTTAAATGTGACTCATGAATCCATAAAAATCCTAGAAGAAAATGTAGGCAACAAAATTTCAGACATCACATGCAGCAGAATTTTCAGTGATACAATGCCTAAGGTAAGAGAAAGAAAGGAAAAAATGAACACATGGGACTACATCAGACTAAAAACCTCTGCACAGCAAAACAAACAAACAAACAAACAAAAAAAACCAACCATCAAAATGGAAAGAGAACCCACAATATGGGAGAGCACAATTGCCAATGATACATCAGATAAGGGGTTAATTCCCAAAATATATAGAGTGCTCATACAACTCAACAAAAGGAAGATAAATAATCCAATTAAAAAACTGGCAGAGGACCTAAAGAGACACCTCTCCAAACAGGACATACAAATAGCCAAGAGACATATGAAAAAATGCTCATCGTCACTAATCATCAGAGAGATGCAAATTAAAATGACTGTGAGGTATCACCTCACACCTGCCAGAATGGCTGCCATCAACAAATAATCAAACAACAAGTGCTGGCAAGGGTATGGAGAAAAGGGGACTCTAGTACACTGCTGGTGGGAATGCAGACTGGTGCAGCCACTATGGAAAACACTATGGTGTTACCTCAAAAAGTTAAAAATAGAACTGCCATTTGACTCAGTGATTCCACTTTTAGGAATATACCCTAAGAAGCCTGAAACACCAATCAGAAAAAATATATTGTACTCCTATGTTCATAGCAGCACTATTTACAATCACTAAGATCTGGAAACAGCCCAAGTGTCCCTCAATAGATGAGTGGATAAAAAATCTGTGGTACATTTACACAATGGAATACTATGCAGCTGTAAGAAAGAAAGAGCTCTTATCCTTTGAGACGACATGGAGGGACCTGGAGAGTATTATCCTAAGCAAAACAAGCCAATCAGAGAAAGCCAAATACTATGTGATCTCACTTATTTGTGGAATATAATGAACAAAACAAGCTGATGAACAAAATAGACCCAGAGACATAGAAGTAGGGCACAGACTGACAAACCTCAGAAGAGGGGGTTGGGGGGGAGGGAAGAGATAAATCACAGAACTTATATGTATGTATGCATAACCATGGACAGACGACAATGCTGGGACAGGGTGGGTGGGGTGGGGGGGATTGGGATGAGGGTGTCAATGGGGGAAAAAGAAGCAACATCTGTAACAAAAATAAATTAATACAAACATTTTTAAAAAGACACTAGAAGAAGAGGAAACTATAGATTAATGTCCCTTATGAATATTAATGCAAAAATTTTCAACAAAATACTAGCAAATAAAATTCAACAGTTAAGATACTGTTCAATGTAATAAAAGAATTATACATTATGACCAAGTGGGGATTATCCTTGGAATAAAAGTATGTTTCAATGTATAAAAATCAATTAGTATAGTATATCATATTAACAGAATAAAGAAAAAATAACATATCATTTCAATTTATACAGAAAAAGTATTTGACAAAATTCAACACCCTTTTATGATGAAAATACTCATCAAACTAGGATTAGAAATGAACTATCTCAACATAACAAAGGCCATACATGAAACACCCACAACTAACATCATACTCAATGATGAGAGAATAAAGGCGTTTCTCCTAAGATTAGGAGCAACACAAAGCTGCCCACATTTACCACTTCTATTTGACATAGTGCTATAAATTCTAGCCAGAGCAATTAGGCAAGAAAAAGAAATAAAAGTCATCCAAATTGAAAAGAAAAAAATAAAAACTAATTTTATTTGGAGATGACATAGTATTATATGTATACAACTCTAAAAATCACACACACAAAAACTGTTGTAGGCGTGCCAACATTCACATCATAGGGGTGCCAGAAGGAGAAGAGAGAGAACAAGAAATTGAAAACCTATTTGAAACAATAATTACAGAAAACTTCCCTAACTTGGTGAAGGAAACAGACATACAAGTCCTGGAAGAACAGAGAGTCCCAAACAAGATGAACCCAAAGAGGCCCACACCAAGACACATCATCATCAAAGTGCCAAAGGTTAAATACAAAGAGAGAATCTTTTTTTTTTTTTTAATATTCTTTTTTTCCCCTTTATTGATTTTAGAGAGAGAGGAAGTGAGAGGAAGAGAGAGATGGAAACATCAATGAGAGAGAACATCTATTGGCTGCCTCCTGCATGCCCCCTACTGGGGATCAGGCCCACAACCTGGGCATGTATCCTGACTAGGAATTGAACTGGTGACCTCTTGGTGCATGGGTCGGTGCTCAACCACTGAGACACACTGGCCAGACCAAAGAGAGAATCTTAAAAGCATCAAGAGAAAAGCAGTTCGTTACCTACAAAGGAGCTCCCATAAGACTATCAGCTGATTTCTCAAAAGAAACTTTGCAGGCCAGAACGGAGTGGCAAGAGATATTCAAGGTGGTGAAAAGCAACGACCTACAACCAAGATTACTCTATCCTGCAAAGCTATCATTTAGAATCAATGGACATACCAAGAATTTGCCAGACAAGAAAAAGGTAAAGGAGTTCATCACTGCCAAACCAGTATTATATGAAAAGTTGAAGAGTCTTAAAGGAGAAGAACAAAAATATGAACAATAAAATGGCAATTAATACATATCTATCAACAATTGAATCTACAAACAAAATGAGTAAGAAGAACAGAAAGAGACTCATAGATACAGAGAACTTTTTGTTGCTTGCCAGATGGGCGGGGGCTGGGGGGATGGGTGAAAAAGATGAAGGAATTAAGAAGTACAAATTGGTTGTTAGACTGATGAACCTCAAAGAGATGGGGGGAGAAAGGGTGGGATGAGATAAACCAAAGAACTCCTATGCATATATGCATAACCAATGGACACCGACAATAGTGTGGGGAAGACAGGAGGGGGGCGGGATTGGGGAAGAGAGTGTCAATGGGGAAAAAATGGGAGAACATCTGTAATACATTCAACAATAAAAATGAGTTTAAAAAAAACCACCAAAAAACTGTTATAGGTAATAAATAAATTCAGCAATGTTGCAGGATACAAAATCAACACACACAAAAAAGTCAGTTTGTTTCTATACACTAGCAATGAACAAACCAACAAGGAAATTAAGAAAGCCGTTCTATTTATAATAGCACCAAAAAGAAAAAAGTACTTAGAGATAAATTTATTTGAGGAGGTATAAGACTTGTACACTGAAAACTACAAAACATTGCTTGAAAGAAATTGAAAAAGCCCACTAACTAAATGGAAAGAATTCATTTTTACATGGGTTGAAAGACAATATTGTTAAGATGACAGTAGTACCCAAAGTGATAATTTAAGTGCAATTCATATCAAAATCCTAACAGCATTTCTTGCAGAAATAGTAAAACCCATTCTAAAATTCAAGGGACTTGAATAAGTAAAACAATCTTTAAAAAAAAAGAGAGAGTTGGAGTATTTACACTTTCCAATTTCAACCCCTAATACTATGCTAGAGTAATAAAATTATGTGGTACTGGCATGAGGATAGACAGACCAATGGAACAGAAGTGGAAACCCAGAAATAACTCTCTGAGTTATGGTGAATTGATTTTTGACAAGAGTGCCAAAGCCATTCAATGGAGAAGAAAAGTCTCTTCAACAAATAGTACTAGGAAAACTGGACAAGTTCTAGGAAAACATGCAAACAGATGTTCCCTTACCTTATACCGTATACAAAAATTAAGTAAGAGTGTCTATTCAAGAATAGACACTTCTCTAAAGAATATATGAGTGCCAATAAATACATGAAAAGATATTCAACATCACCAGCTACCAGGGAAGTGCAAATGAAAACCATAACAAGTAATCACATTCATATCAGAAAATAACAAATGTTAGTAAGATGTTGGAGAAATTGGAACATTGTTGGTGGGAATGTAAAATGATGCAATTGCTGTGGAAAACAATCTGGCATCCTCTCAAAAAGTAAAACATGGAACTACCATATGACCCAACAATTCTACTCCTAGGTATGTACTCAAAAAATTAAAAACAAGGACTTAAACAGGTATTTTTGTACACTAATGTTCATTGCAGCATTATTTACAGTAGCCAAAAGGTGGAACCAACCCAACTGTCCATCAACAAAAGAATGGATTAACAAAATGTGGTATATATGTATGATGGAATATTACTCAGCCATAAAAAGAATTTAAGTTCCAATACATGCTACAACATGGATAAACCTGAATATATTATGCCAAGTGAAATGAGTTATGAAATACCTAGAATTGGCAAATTCATAGAAGACAAAAAGTAGATTAGAAGTTACATGGGGTTGGGTAAGCAGGCAGTGATGCGTTACTGTGTAGTGAATACAGAGTTTTCTGGGGGTAATAAGAATGTTTTGAATCAGTGGTGATGGCTGCACAATACTGTGAATGTAGTGTCGCTGAGTCATACACTTGAAGATAGTAAAAGGCAAATCTTGCTATGAACTGAACTGTGTCCTGCAAAATTCGTATGTTGAAGCTGTACCTCCAATGTGCTGGTATTTTGAAGATGAGGGCCTTTGGGAGGCTTAGACCAGGTCATGAGAGTGGGGCCCTCAAAATAGATTGGTGCCCTGTTCTGGCTGGCATAGCTCAATGGTTAGAGCGTGGACTTGTGCACCGAAGGGTGGCAAATTCAATCCGTACCCTGGTCAGGGTGTGTGTGGGAGGCAACCAATTGATGTGTCTCTCTCACATCGATGTTTTTTTGTCTCTGTCTCCCTCTTTTCCATTGTCTTAAAAAAAAAAAATCAATGGAAAAAATATCCTCAGGTGAATTAACAACAACAAAAACAAAGAAAGAAAAAGATAGATTGGTGCCCTTCTAAGAAGCCACCACAGAGCTAGCTTCCTGCCTCACCTTTCCTCCACATGAGGACACAGTGAAAAGGGAGCTATTTGCAAGCCAAGAAGAGAAACAGCATCAGGAGCTGATTCTGCCAAGAATCTTGGGCTTCCCAGCCTCCATAACGATGAAAAATGAGTATCTATTGTTTAAGCTGACCAGTCTGTGATATTTTGATGTAACAGCCAGGGCTAAGACATTTTGTGTTATATATATTTTTGCCACAATAAAAAAATCAATTGTATTCCTAAATATAAGCAGCAAAGAGAAAAATTACATAACAACAATAATACCATTTACAATGAAATAAAAATATATAAATCACCTAGGATTGATCTGAAAAAGAAAAGGCACAATGGCAAGTGGCTCGGTAGTCTTCAGATACTGCACACACAGACACTGCAGGCTTCTTCTCATAATATCTGTACATTTCATGTTTTTCAAAGATCTAAATGCCACAAGGGACTTAAACATGGGGGCTAATAATACACTTGAATGAAAGAGCTAATAGTCACTATTTCTGAGCAATGACAGTATGAGTGATTTTTACCTTTTTTCTCATGTTTTTTCTGTACTTCTCAGATTGACAAACATCTAAATGTATTTACACTTTTCAAACCAGAGAAAAATGACATTGGTTGTTAAATACATGTTTAGAATTCACTCCTTTCTTAACTCCTACTTGATCCCTATTCATGAAACAGGGTCCTTATGACTTTGATTAAATTTGAAACTGAGACAAGAAAATTAAACAAGGTCAAAGAGTTTAGACAGCCTGTAGCCAGCTTGTAAATAGCAAGCTCTTATCTTCCCCAACCAAGGACGCTTGAGAACAAATGGTTAATGTCTCTCCTCCCTAACCACAGAATACATAGCTTAAATCACCCTGGAACTGCTAAGGCAGGAGTGGGGTGGGGGAAGGACAGAAGGGTGGGGGGGTGGTTATCTCACTTCTTAAACAGAGAAGCCAGCACTCTCAGGGCTTGTCAAGATAAAATTGCCAGATGCTTCTCATAAATTCTAGGAAAGTCAAAAAAAGTAGAAGGGAGATCTTGAGAGCTACTCTGTACCAAGATAGTCTGTACCAAGATATCCAGCAGAGGAATTTAAAAACATTTAGACAGAAAAGTATAAAAGGCTAAACCTCTACCGGGCAATACTCCTCAGAGTAGCTGAGAGCCCATCAGTGCTTCATAAGCCAGATGTATTTTGATAGATTTGCTTGCCTTGCTTCTTTGATAAATTTACTTGCTTTATTATAACACAACCATCTGGTGTCACCAGTTTGAAGTCTTTCTTACAAGACTGACAAGAACCAAGGAGGGGACAGCCTTCTCCCTTCAACTCAGGGTGCTGTCAGATAACACCTTTTCTGGTGTTTCTGGTGACTATAACAGACCTACCCTCTCCCCCTGGATAATCAACACCCCACAAAAGCAGCAGAAGATAATAGCCTAAGGCTGACTAATGGTAACAAGGTCTGGACCTCTGGAAGGCTAAAGATAATATCCTGACCTAATAATATCCAGCTCCTGAGCCCTAAGGTGGAATGACCCTCTGGCTACTTTTCCATGAGACCAGACAGAGGGATGCCAGAACAGACCTGAATAAATGATTTATTACTCTTACTTCACCTCCGACTAATCAGCTCTCAGCATGACCCCAAATCTCTCATTTTGTCTTGTGATTTTGCCACATATAATCTGTAACCTACACACCATAGGGGATTTGGGTCTTTAGCATTAGCTCCCCATCTCTGGATTGGCCAATTCAGTATTAAACTATTTCCTTCCTAAACTGCAAACTCATACTTGTGCATTTCTTTGGGCCGGTGCATGCAGGCTGACAGACTCAAATATTGAAGCTTGGTAACAATCTTGGTGTCCAACATGGAGCTCTTTTCTGCCTGTGGATATGCCAGCTTTCAGCCTGGGTGGGTCCGAGGCCCCTGCATAGCAGCTGTCCTGATCCAGTGGTCTGTAGGAGAGAGCTGGGACAACTGTCTGTGACTTGTTTGCTGTAGAAGAAAGAAAAGGTCAGGCTATCCTCTTTGGTTTGGTTTTGAAGTCGTTTACTGGTGCGGGATTCATTTAACTTGATGTGGGGCTCCCCTTACTAGTTGAAAGTTTACAATGAGCAAGTATGATTAGTTACTAACAACTGTTTTTGTTATTTGCTGCTCTGTGTCTTGTCTTATTGGAAGGGAGCCAATTCTGACAACATATCAGCAGACCTCGAAGGAATTCACAGTAGCTGTCCACCTCATCTACCTTGTACTGAACAAACCTCACATTTGACACCCACCCCCAAGGGGATCACATTCAGCATTCAAGGCATAGCAAGAAGTTTGGGCCACCTGACCCAACTGTCTTGGCTGTTGTGTCTAAATTGCCATTGGCCAGACTTTAGAAAAACATAAGGTTTAAAAATAATACAATTAAAATTTTTTTTTAAAAAATTGATTTTAGAGAGAGAGGAAGGGAGAGGGAGAGAGAAACATCAATCTACTGGGGATCTAGCCCACAACCCGGGCATGTGCCCTGACCAGGAATTGAACCGGCAACTTCTTGGTGTGTGGGTCGATGCTCAACCAACTGAGCCACACTGGTCAGGGCTAAATATAATACACTTTTTGAAGGCATCAAGGATAGTAGTTTTGTCCTAAAAAACGTTGGATAGGAAAAGATAAAACTAAGAAGGACTAAAATGTCATAGGAGTTCTGTGGAAAGTAACTGTGACAAAAGATGTTGTTAAAAAGCTTCTGCACAGCAAAAGAAACAACCATCCAAATGGAAAGGGAACCCACTGTGTGGGAGAGCATAATTGCCAATGATACACGAGATAAGGGGTTGATTTCCAAAATATATAGAGTGCTCATACAGCTCAACAAAAGGAAGACAAAGAACCCAATTAAAAAATGGTCAGAGGGCCTAAATAGACACCTTTCCAAACAGGACATACAAATGGCCAAGAGACATATGAAAAAATGCTCAATATCACTAATCATCAGAGAGATGCAAATTAAAACAATGAGGTATCACCTCACACCTGCCAGAATGGCTGCCATCAACAAATCATCAAACAACAAGTGCTGGTGAGGGTGTGGAGAAAAGGGGACTCTAGTACACTGCTGGTGGGAACGCAGACTGGTGCAGCCACTATGGAAAACACTATGGTGTTACCTCACAAAACTAAAAATTGAATTGCCATTTGACCCAGTGATCCCACTTCTAGGAATATATCCTAATAAGCTTGGAACACCCATCAGAAAGAATATATGTACCCCTATGTTCATAGCAGCACTATTTATAATAGCTAAGATCTGGAAACAGCCCAAGTGTCCATCAATAGATGAGTGGATAAAAAAGCTGTGGTACATGTACACAATGGAATACTATGCAGCTGTAAGAAAGAAAGATCTCTTATCCTTTGAGACTACATGGAGGGACCTGGAGAGCATTATGCTAAGCGAAATAAGCCAATCAGAGAAAGACAAATACTACATGATCTCACTTATTTGTGGAATATAATGAACAAAATAACCCAATGAACAAAATAGACCCAGAGACATAGAAAGGAGTATGGTTCAGACTGACAGACCTCAGAGGAGGGGGGCGGGGGGGATGGATAAGATAAACCAAAGAACTTATATGCATGTATGTGTAACCAGTGGACATAGACAACAATGCTAGGGGGGTGGGAGGGGTGGGATGGGGAGGAGGGTGTCTGGGGGGAAAAAGAGAAACATCTGTAACAAAAATAAATTAATAAAAATTGAAAAAATAAAAATATAAAAAGAAAAACAAACAAACAAAAGATGTTGTTATAAGAAATCATACCTCTAACTGGGTTCTCCAGGGCAGTCCCCTAGGTTGTGTCTTAGGAAACTGAGCCATGTTTAATTATGAACCAATGAAGAGAAAGAGAATGATCTTCCTTTGCAATGTTCTATGGTCACAATATAATTTAGGGTCAGGCAAATATTGGCTAGAAAATGGGTCCTTAAATTACATTACTGTGCAACTTGAGTTACTTGTAAAAGAGAAGTAAAAATAGGATGAAATCCCTTATGTAAAAACATTTATATCAGAATAAGTCTGTTCAGATATAGTGTAAAATTATGGGACAACAAGTGGGTAAGCCGATGAGGCCAGTTCTGCCTAAATCTTCAGAAAATAAGGATGACTCATTCTTACTCCAGTTTAATGCCCCTGAGGCTACCACCACTCCACCACCTTTCAGAGGCAGGACGCAGCTGCAGCTCCTCCTCCACAACCAGAAAGGTGCTCTACCAGATTCAGGAATGGCCTCCTCATCCCACACATGAAGGGGTAGTAAATTTGGTTGGAGATTCTTCTAATCTAGGCAGGAAATTCTCATAATACGAGTGCCAGTAAGAGATCTTGTCAATGGACAACTGGCAGGGATAGTCTGGATGTACACTCTCTTTAGGACTTTGGATCTTTTTATTTTTATTTATTTATTTATTTATTTATTTATTTATTTATTTATAATTTTTGCATTTATCTTCAGATAGAGCGGGAGGGAGAGAGGGAGGAAGAGAGAGAGAGAAACATCAATGTGAGAGAGACACATCTAGTGGTTGCCACCCACACGATCCCAACCGAGGCTGGGGACAAACTGCAACCGAGGTACGTGCCCTTAGCGGGACCTGAACCCAGGACTCTCCAGTCCAGGGGCTGACGCTCTAACTGCTGAGCCAAACCGGCTAGGGCTGGATCTTTTTAATTGGAAGAATAATATGCTTGCCTACAGGGAGAATCTAAGAAAGATGGAGTCTCTTTCATTCCATCTTCATCTCCCAGAACCCTAACTGGATAGGCATCCAGTGTTTGTCAAACACCCTCCTCATGGCTAAGGAATGAAGGGCTGTCTTAGATAAGGACAGAGAAGAGGCTAATTGCCTTCACAATGAAACACACCAGAACCCGGTACAAGCCAAAGCTTCAATGCCATCTGCACTACTGATCCATGTTGGAATGTCAATAATGAGGACCTGGCCACACTTGAGTGTTATAGAAAATGCACACTAGTGGGGTTAAAGATGGAGTTCCCAGAGAACTTTTAACAAAGTCCAGCCTCTAAAGCAACAACTAGATGAAAACCCTTTAGAATTTGTAGAATGGACCTTTGAGGTCTATCGCCAAAGTACTAATGTGGACCCAGAGGCCCCTGAGAATTAAAGGTTGTGAACATGACCTTCGTTGCACAAATTGCCTCTGACATTCAGAGAAAACTTCAGAAGGTGGAGGGTATGTTTGGAACTCCTATCACAGCTAGTAGAAATTATCTTTTTGTTTCTTTTAATTCTCACCTGAGGATATTTTCCCATTTATTTTTACATAGAATGGAAAATGGGGGGGAGAGAGAGAGAAGAGAAAGAGAGAGTGAGAAACATTGATCTGAGAGATAAATAGATAGAGAGAAACATCAATGTGTGAGAGAGAGTCATTGATGTGAGAGACACATTGATTGGTTGCCTCCTGCACAACCCTGCCTAAGGCCAGAGATCGAACTTGCAATGTAGATACTTATCCTTGACTGGGAATTGAACCCTCCACCCTTTGGTCCTTGGGCCGATGCTGTAACTGTTGAGCCAAACTGGCCAGGGCAGAAATTGTTTTCAAGGCCTTCAATAGCTGAGACCAGGCCTCAGAGAAATGGGAACAACAGAGAACAGCAGGCCAGTCTGCCTTAAACGACAACAAACAATGTAAGGCCCCCAGGGAATAAGGGCTTAACACCTAGAGGACACCTGAAGGTAGGCCCCAGGTAGTGCACCTACTGTAAACAAAAGGGCCACTGGGAAAGAGTGTCCAAACCAGGAACAAGACAAGAGAAGGCGAAGGGCATTACAGATACTCCCGCTCTCCAGAGTGAGCAAGAGTGATGGGCCCAGGGCACCATTCAACCCAGCGGGCTCCTTCAACATCGCCCACATGGGACCCTGACTAAGCTCTCGTCTTAAAAAATGCTTGTGACTGGAGTGCCAGGGCAGTAGTGACACAAGCCATTACTTGAGCCATTAGACTGCCACGTAGGAAAAACCAACTACAAACATAACTTCTTATATAGACCTGAATGCCCTGTGCCATTTTTAGGTTGAGATTCATTAACTAAGCTGAATGCCAAAATAACCTTTGCTCCTGCTGTTCTTCCGCAGAGTTTCAAAAATTTCCCTACCCTGTTTGGAGAGGCTTTAGCCAGAGATTTAAGAAGACCAGCTGGATAATGAGGTGCTGCTCCGATGTGTTGGTGACATTCTCATTTTCAGTTTAGCAAAGAGGCTTCTGACAAAACACCATCTGAGTATGAAGTCTCGATAGGAAAGCACAAATATCCAAGTCCTCTGTAAAATACTTGAGAATTGAATTATCTCAAGGACAAAGAAGCTTGCTCCCAGACAGGACAGAAGCCCTAGCTAAAGTGGCAATGTCCACCATCGCTGGCAGCCAAGGGGATTCCTAAGAATGGTCGGCTTTTGTAGGATCTGGATTCCAAACTTTGGCTTGGTTGCAAAACCATTATATGAATCACTAAAAGGAGCAGATCAAGAGCCTTTGATTTGGACCAGGGGATGCCAAAAGGTCTAAGGTCACCTTGGCAATAAAGATACCCCTATTGTCACTTTGAGTACAGGAGGGCAGTCCAAACCTAAGAATGATTTCTTTTAAGAAAGCTTTTTATTATTTCTGAGGTCTTCTCTATCTGCAGGGGAATGCTTTAACCCGTCCTGTGAAAGTATCTACAAAGACTAGCAGAGCCCTGGCCAGTTTGGCTCAGTGGTTAGAGTATCAGCCCTCGGACTGAAGGGTCACGGGTTTGATTCCTGGTGAAGGGCACATACCTGGGTTGCAGGTTCGATTTCCAGCATGTGGGAGGCAACTAACCAATGTGTCTCTCTTATATCGATGTTCCCTCTCTCTCTCTCTCCCCCTCCCTCCCTCCCTTCCACTCTCGCTAAAAATATCAATGGAAACAATATCCTCTGGTGAGGATTAACAACCAGCAGATATCAATAATTTCCAGTTGTTTTGCACATCATAGTGAAGTCAATATGCCAGTTATCTCCAGGGCCTCATCCTCAGCTCTGGACCCCTCTGGCTTCTGGGTGAGGTCCTGTTTTAGGATCATTTCTGGCACAGATAATGCATTTGTAAATTATCTTTTATTTTATTATTATTATTATTTTAATTCTCACCCGAGGATATTTTTACATTTATCTTCAGACAGAGTGGGAGGAGGGGGAGAGAGAAACATCGATGTGAGAGAGACTCATCAATTGGTTGCCACCTGCAACTGAGGTACGTGCCCTTGGTTGGAATCGAACCTGGGACTCTTTGGTCCACAGGCCGATGCTCTAACCGCTGAGCCAAACTGGCCAAGGCTGTAAATTATCTTCTAAATAGTTGTTTGCACATCTGGCCCAGTAATACATGTCTTCATCCACTGGAGCATGCCATCCCATCTATAATGTGCTCTGGTGGATGAGGCTGACTGTTTCTTCCCTCGGGTGTTTTGGGATCAGAATTGCTTAACCATTCAGCTTTCTGGTAAGTAAAACAGCTCCCCACTTTATTTTCATTTTTTCTATTTCTAAGTCTTCTGAGGAATATTCAGGCTGAGCTAGCTTTAAGTCAATGTTATGAATAAAGGTTGCTACCAAGGATGCTGAGATTTTAGTTCAGGCCATCAGCTTGGCAGCTTGATTTGCTTTATTATTTCCCTGGGAGATTAAGTCGTCAGTCTTCTGATGACTTGGGCAGTGGATGATGGCAACCTCCTTAGGTTCTATAACTGCTTTTAGGAGACGTAATATCTCCTGAGCATGTTTAATTTCTTCTCCTCCTGATGCTAAAAGTCTTCTTTCTTTCCAAATAGCTCCATGAACATGTACTACTCTAAATGCATATTTGGAAACTTTATAGGTGTTTACTCTCTTACCTTTCCAGATGTAGGGCTCAGGTCAGGGCCAATAGTTTGATTTTCTGGGCTGAAGTACCTGTAGGTAGGGCCCCAGCCTCCAAGGTTTCCTCAAGAATCACCGTAGTATATCCTACTTTCCAGTTTCCTGTGTCCATAAAGCTGCTTCCATTAGTGAACATCTTGAGATTAGGATTCTTTAGTGGAGAGTCAGTCAGGTCTGGTTGGCTAGAGTAGACTTGTTCAATTATTTGAATATAATCATGTGTTGGTCCCTCTGGCTCAGAGGGAAGCAGAGTGGTTAGGTTTAAAGTGGAGACAGTCTTGAGAATAACATTAGGATTGTCTAAAAAGATGACCTGGTATTTTCCTAGTTGACCAGAGGTCAGCCAGTATGCTCTTTTTGTTTTAGTAAGGGCAGCACACAGTGTGGAGTATGAACTGTGGTGGGCTATCCCAGGGTAAACTTCTCAGCTTCCTGTAGAAGGTCACAGGTTGCAGCTGTGGCCCTTAGACAACCCGACCATCCCTGAACCACTGTGTCCAGATATTTTGAAAAGTAGGCCACTGGCCTTTTAATATTTCCTAGATTCTAAGTCAAGACCCCAGTCCTATTTATTGTCTTTCATGTACAAGCAAGTCAAATGGCTTTCTTAAATCCAAGAGGTCTAGGGCTGGGGACACAGTCTACTTGAAAAACAAAAAAGATGAACCACGCTTTAAAGAAAACCATTGCTAAAGTTTGCCAAGAGACTATCCTAAAGTTGGATAAAGTATTGCCTATTGCCCAGGTTAGTATTAGAGTAGCCCTCAGAAGCAGGATTCATTTGAGTTCTTATGAAATGTTATATTGGAGGCCCTTGCTATGTTTTAGAGAAAATCTTACAAATATTGATGACATAAAGGTTAAAGAATTTGATGTTATAAGGTATGTACAACCCTCGAAATATTCATAAATTTGCTTCTAACAGGATGAAGTAAACACAGATGTCCTATACACCATTTTAATCCTGGAAATTGGGTACTTTTAAAATCCTGGAAACATAAACATCCTGATGACCAAGTTGAACTTAAGTGGCTGGGACCTTATTAGATTTCACTAACCACATATTCTTCTGTTAAACTAGAAATAATCAAGCCCTGGATTTACCACTCTCAAGTTGAACCAGCTCCAGACTTACGATCTTGCACTCGAGTGACAATTCTATTAGAAACCACTGCTCAGCCACCTGAGTTTTCCTGCAAGCCCATGTTGAACTGTAGAGTACAGTTCAAACAAACAAACAAACAAGCAACAACAACAACAACAACAACAACAACAACAAACACCTGAAAATCTGAACTGGACTTTGCCAAAACAAAGAATACCCTTTGGCTGAGATCCAAGGTAATTGTTTGTTTTCTAATTTCTAACTTTCTCTTGTTTCAATTTCCACCTGTTACAGGTAGTGCCTTCCTGTTGTGAACTGCCACCTATGAACAAATATGATTTTGTGGACTATTGTCTATGTCTAGTGCAGAAGGAATGCCTTGGATTATATACCTATTCAACATCTCTGACTGGGAATGATGGATTGAGCAAGTCACCAAATATAAGTTAGGGTTTCTCTCCCCCATTCCACATCCAGAGAAACCCCTGTTCAGTTAGTCTATGACTAAAGCCTACATTTTTTACTCAGTTCAGAAATTGACTAACTCCTCCATTGTTCCTCTTAACTATCATATCTGGGGTGGCTTTGCATGGCTATGTCCAGAATATGGCCTACTTAATATAACGGCTCCTTTTTGCACAGAAAGGACCAACCATTGCAATATAGCCCCACACAAAGTAGGACAGGTATCCCTGGATGCCTGTCGCCATGTACATAATGGATATCTAATGGACAGGAAGAGGAAACGAGTCCTTCTCATCTGGGGCCTTTCTTGCACCCACACAAGGAATTTGGATTTGTGGTACTGATCTTTGGCCTTTCCTCCTATATGGCTGGACAAGATGATGAACTTTGGGGTTTCCATTTTTGCCAGGATAGATCTATAAGACTCTGCTTGAAAAAAAAAACAGAATTTGCCAGCACTAAGGTCCAGATGACCAAGAAGCCTAGCCTGGTGGGAATGGCCAGTCTCTCTCCCTTTTCCCCCTTATATGCAGGAATTTCAGCAAAAGTAGACCTTACCAAAATCCATGGCCTCTGCTTGCAATGGCACCAGAGAAAGCATTTTCCTTCTAAACCAAGAAATGACCCAAATAAGAAAGGTGGTTCTACAGAGCTGAATGGCTCCAGACATTCTGATGTCAGCCTAGGAGGGAACATGTGCCCTAATCTGACAAGAATGTTGCATATATATCTTTGCTACACCAGGATTACTGATCTTTTAACTCATAGGAGTACAGCCATAGCCAGGTTGTAATGTTTCCTGTATGGATACTCACTTCTTTTCTCACTGGGGAACGTCCACATGAAGTTTGTGTCTGTATGAAACCTGCATACTGATCAGGTATTGCTGCATAAGGGCCGCTGACACTAGTAACCTGATGATGACTCAAATCGCAGATCTTCGGCCTGTGACCCATGAATATTTCCAATTATAGGCAAAACAGTTTCATTACTCTAACCCCAAACTATGTCCCTCTCATCAGGAAGCAGCCAGAGTGGTCATCACCACTTTTCCTTCAAGACTGAGGAATGATCAAATGAAAGGGAGGAATTAAAACCAAGGGCCCTTGTGACTTTGATAACACCTCTCACAGATCTAACCTCTCCTCTGGATATTGAGAAACCCCCAAGGCAGCAGAAGACAATAGCCTGGACCTGACTAACGGTCACAAGGTCCGGACCACTGGCAGGCTGAAGGTAACATCCTGAGCCCTAAGGTATAATAACCTCCTGTCTCCTTTTCCATGAAACCAGACAGAGGGATGCCAGAACGTACCTCAGACCTGCCCTCAAAACCTGAAAAAATAATTTATTACCTTTAGTTCACCTCCAATCAATCAGCACCCAGCGTGACCCCAAATCCCTAATTCATGGTTTCTTGTTGATTTTGCCCTATATAAACTACCTGCCCTTGGGGAGTCAGGTCTTTCAGAGCATTAGATGCCTGCAATTGGGATTGGCCAATTTAATATTAAATTATTTCCTTTCTATACTGCAAACTTCTGCTCATATGCCTTTGGGCCAGTGCATGCAGGCAGACAGATACAAATATTCGGTCTTGGTAACATCAGGCTTGAATGACCTGCTGCAAAAGAATCCAGGATGGTCTATACTATAGTTCCTCCTACATCAGTTGTCTCCACCCACACCTTCTCCAGCCCCTCAACAACTCCTAAGGACCCCTGTGGTCCTTGTCATTCCCATGAAACCTCCCTCCCTCCAGAAGTCAGTGCTCTGAACACTACCCAGCAGAGCCCACCTTCTGCAACTGCCTTGTAACTGAACTATCTCTTCAAATGCTTTCTGCCTAAACTCATCCCTTACTGCAGGGTTGGGGGTTGGGGCCGTGCCTTTGAGTTTAGTCTTCTAGACTGTGCTTCACAGAAGCCTCAGCCTGCATCAGCTGGTGGCAGTACACGGCAATGGTTGGGAGCTACGGTAGCTCAGCTTCCATTGCCTGAGTCACTGTTGTGAGAGGCAATGTGTTAAAATCTTAGACTCTTGAAACCTCACTTTTCTTATCTATAACATGCAAAATTAGAGTGCCGTCAACAGGATGGCAGCCTCAGAGGACCTCCAAGTCTCTCCCCTTGAAGTTGTAACAAATTGGACAGCTATAATTCAACAAAGGATTTCCTGCTCAACACACAAACACATGAGAGTCGTGGAGCAGAGACATCTGCAGGTGAGCATATCTGAGCAAACAGTGGACATGGGATAGAGAGGGACAAGGACAGAGAGAAGCCACACACAGCCTTGCACTTGCAAGGGCTGGGGTGCAGCCCCACTGGGCAGACCAGGCTGGAGGGGACTAGATAGCAATTGGGCCTGGATGGCTGGCACACGTTTAGTTTGGGCCCTGAGTCAGGGGCAGAGAAACTGCAAAAATCATCATAGTGCTCCAAAGCCAACAAGCATCAAAGAAAGGATTCCACAGATGGAGAATCCATCTATCCCATCCCACTCTGACCTGCCGAGCAGCAAAATTCTCTCTCAGCAGATTGTGAAGGGGCTGAAAAATACTTTCCAGCCTAAGTAGTCTGTACCCATGGTGGCTAAAACCACGAGAAGAGCAGAACTGTGAATGCTCAAACTTGTTTACCCTGTCCACCCATCTCACACCCGTGGAGACGTAGCCTAGTAGTAGCAGCTGAGTCAACTCAGCAGATTTCCAGCTACAAGATGGTGGAGGCCCATAGCTCTCCCCTTCCAATCCACAAGAGCAGTCACATAAGACCAAGGCAACTGGGTTGTAAAAGAGATGCCCACATCCTGGGGAGTTCAGAACATTTTTCACAGCTGAAGTAACTGCCCAATATAAATCCCAAAAGCTCCATCAGGGAAGGTGAAAGAAAATAAAAACTTGTGCTTCAGTGCCACCTACTAGAAAACAAAGAAAAGACCTCTATTTATCAACAACAACAAAAAAATTGAAGTAGCTTTTATTTCCACAAATGCACAGGCAGAGAAATAATCCATTAAGCACAATGAAAAATCCAAATTACAAGGGAATTCAGAAAGAAAATTTAAGAAAACCTCCAGAATATAAAATTTAATAAAAACACAGAAATATGTGACTTAAATGACAGAGAATTCAAGACTGCAGTTCTGAAAAAAATCAATGAAATTCAAGAAAACTGAAAAAGGCAATTCAAAGAAGTCAGAAATAAAATCAGTGAACAAAAATAGCACTTCACCAAAGAGACTGAATCTATAAAAAACAGAAATTCTGGAGCTGAAGAACTCAATAAAAGAAATGAAAAAGAAACTAGCTAGCTTAGGAAATACAGCAGACAAGATGGAGCAAAAAATAAGTGATATCCTGCAAGAAATGTTAAAAGGACTGCTGTAATTAGTAGAAGAAATAGGAAGAAAAATATAACCACAATAAACAAAAATGACAATAAACAAGTACATATCAATAATCTTAAATGTAAATGCATTAAACGCTCTGATCAAAAGACACAAGTAGCTGAATGGATAAGAAAGCATGACTCATGTATATGTTGTTTACAAGAGACCCACTTCACAACAGAAGACTCACATAGGTTGAAAGTGAAGGGGTGGAAAAAATTCTTCCAAGCAAATGGAAAGGAAAAAAGAGCTGGGATAGCAATACTCATATCCAATAAAATAGACTACAAAATGAAGGCCATAACTAGAGACAAAGAAGGCAACTACATAATAATGAAATGATCTATCCAACAGGAAGATATAACCTTGGCTAACATATATGCACCCAATATAGGCACACCAAAATATATTTAAAAACTTCTGGAGGACTTCAAAGGAGAAATTGACAGCAATACAATCATAGCAGGGGACTTCAATACCCTTTGACATCACTGGATAGATCCTCTAGACAAAAACTTAACAAAGATACAGATGCACTAAATGATGCACTAGATCAAACAGATTTAATAGATATCTACAGAGAATTACACCCCCAAACTGCAGAATTCACATTCCTCTCAAGTGCACATGGGACATTCTCAAAGACCGACCACATGTTAGGACACAAACTAAGTCTCTACAAGTTCAAGAAGATTGAAATCATATCAAGCATCTTCTCAGATCACAATGGCATGAAACTGGAAGTCAATTACAACAAAAACATTTAAACACATAGAGGCTAAATGGCATGTTATTAAACAATGAATGGGTTACCAAGGAGATAAAGGAAGAAATTAAAATCTTCCTGGAAACCAATGAAAATGAACACACAACAACACAAAATCTATGGGACACAGTGGAAGCAGTCCTGAGAGGGAAGTTCATAGCACTACAGGCCTACCTCAGGAAACAAGAAACATTCCTAATTGACTATCTAACTTCACAACTTAAAGAACTAGAAAGCAAACAAAAAGAAAAACCCAGAGCAAGAAGAAAGAAAGAAATACTAAAGATCAGAGCAGAAATAAACAACAGAGAGACTAAAAAACAATTCAAAAGATCAATGAAACATAGAGCTGGTTTTTTTAAAAGATAAACAGTATTGATGGACCCCTAACTAGACTCACCAAAAACAAAGAGAGAGGACCCCAAAAAACAGAATCAGAAACAAAAGAGAAGTAACAACTGACACCACAGAAATACAAAGGATTATTAACAAATACTATAAACAATTATATGCCAACAAACTGGACAATGTAAGCGAAATGGACAAATTTCTAGAAACACATAGTCTCCCAAAACTGAACTGGGAAGAGATAGAGAATTTGAACAGACCAATAACAACTAAGGAAACAGAGACCCTAAACGATGCACTAGATCAGACGGATTTAATTAATATTTACAGAGAATTACAACCCAATACTGCAGAATACACATTATTCTCAAGTGCACATAGAACATTCTCAAAAGTAGACCCCATTAAAGGACACAAACTAAGTCTCTACAAGTTCTCAAGCATCTTCTCAGATCACAATGGCATGAAACTAGAAATCAATTGCAAAAAGAACATGCAAAGATATATGAACACATGGAGGCTAAATAGCATATTATTAAACAATGAATGGGTTACCAAGGAGATCAAGGAAGAAATTAAAAACTTCCTGGAAACCAATGAAAACAAACACACAACAACACAGAACCTATGGGACACAGTAAAAGCAGTCCTGAGAGGAAAGTTGATAGCAATACAGGCCTACCTCAGGAAAGAAGAAACATTTCTAATAAACTATCTAACCCAATAACCTAAAGATTTAAAAAGAGAACAAAAAGAAAAACCCAGAGTTAGTAGAAGGAAGGAAATAATAAAGATCAGAGCAGAAATAAATGACATAGAAACTAAAAAACAATTCAAAAGATCAATGAAACCAAGAGCTGGTTCTTTGAAAAGATAAACAAGATTGATTAACCTTTAGCCAGACTCACCAAGAAACAAAGAGAGAGAACCCAAATTAATAAAATCAGAAACGAAATAGGTGAAGTAACAACGGACACCACAGAATACAAAGGATTGTAAGAAAATACTATGAACAATTATATGCCAACATATTTGACAACCTAGGCGAAACGGACAAATTCTTAGAATCATATTCTATTCTAAAACTCAACTGGGATGAGTCAGAAAACCTGAACAGACCAATAAAAATTAAGGAAATAGAAGAAGTAATCAATAAAATGCCAGCAAACAAAAGCCCTAGTCTGGACAGCTACACAAGGGAGTTTTACCAAACATTTAAAGAAGAACTACCACCTATTCTCCTCAAACTATTCCAAAAAATTCAAGAGGAAAGAAGACTTCCAAACTTGTTTTATGAAGCCAGCATAATCCTAATCCCAAAACCAGATAAAGACACTACAATGAAAGAAAATTACAGACCAATATCCCTGATGAACATAGATGCCAAAATCCTCAACAAAATCTAAGCAAATATTAGAATCCAGCAATATATTAAAAAAATTATATACCATAACCAAGTGGGATTTACCTCAGGGATACAAGGCTAGTATAATATTTGTAAATCAATAAATGTGATACACCACATAAACAAAATGAAAGATAAAAATCATGTGATTATATCAATAGACACTGAAAAAACATTTAACAAAATCCAGCATCGATTTTTGATAAAAACTCTCAGCAAAGTGGGAATAGAAGGATCATATCTCAACATAATAAAGGCCATTTATGAAAAACCTACAGCCAACATCATACTCAATGGGCTAAAACTAAAAGCATTTTCCTTAAGAACAGGAACAAGACAGGGATGTCCACTTTCACCACTCTTATTTAACATAGTACTGGAAGTCTTAGCTACAGCAATTAGACAAGAAGAAAAAATAAAAGGAATCCAAATTGGAAAGGAAGAAGTGAAACTGTCATTATTCGCAGATGACATGATATTGTACATAGAAAACCCTAAAAACACTACCAAGAACTACTAGATTTAATAAATGAATTTGGTAAAGTAGCAGGATACAAAATCAACACCCAGAAATCATTGGAATTTTTATACACAAATAATGAACACACAGAAAGAGAAACTAAAAAAACAATCCCATTTACCACTGCAACAACAACAACAAAAATTAATATATCTAGCAATAAACTTAACCAAAGAATAAAGGACCTGTTCACAGAAAATATTAGGACATTGTAAAAAGAAATAGAGGAAGATATAAAAAAGTGGAAGCACATACCTTGCTCATGGATTGGAAGAATTAATATCATTAAAATGTCCATACTACCCAAAGCAATCTATAGATTCAATGAAATCCTCATTAAAATACCAGTGACATATTTCACAGAAGTAGAACAAATACTCCAAAAGTTTATATGGAACCAAAAAAGACCCTGAGTAGCCACAGCAATCTTGAAAAGAAAGAACAAAGTAGGAGGGATCACAATACTAAATATCAGGTTATACTACAAAGCCACTGTAATCACAACAGCTTGGTACTAGCACAAGAACAGGCATGTAGATCAATAGAACAGAACAGAGAACCCAGAAATTGACCCAAGACATTATGCTCAATTAATATTTGACAAAAGTGGCAAGAGCATACAATGGGGTAAAACCAGTCTCCTTAATATATGGTGTTGGAAAAATTGGACAGCTACATGCAAAAAAATGAAACTAGACTAGCAACTTACACCATGTACAAGAATAAACTCAAAATGGATAAAAGACTTAAATGTGAGTTGTGAATCCATAAAAATCCTAGAAGAAAATGTAGGCAGCAAAATCTCATCATCATTTGCACTGATACAATGCCTAAGACAAGAGCAACAAAGGAAAACATTAATACATCAAACAAAAAAGCTTCTGCAGAGCCAAAGAAACAAGAATAAAAATGGAAAGGGAACCTACTATATGGGAGAACATAATTGCCAATGATACATCAGATAAGGGGTTAATTTCCAAAAGATATGGAGTACTCATAAAACTCAACAAAAGGAAACCAAGAATCCAATTAAAAAATGGGCAGAGGACCTAAATAGACACCTCTCCAAATAGGACATACATTTGGCCAAGAGACATGAAAAAATGCTCAACATCACTAATCATCAGACAGATGCAAATTAAAAAAAACTATGAGGTATCACCTCACACCTGCCAGAATGGCTGCCATCAACAAATCATCAAACAACAAGTGTCAGCGAGGGTGTGGAGAAAAGGGGACTCTAGTACACTGCTGGTGGGAATGCAGACTGGTGCAGCCACTATGGAAAACACTATGGTGTTTCCTCAAAAAATTAAAAATTGCTCTGCCCTTTGACCTAGTTATCCCACTTCTAGGAATATATCCTAAGAAGCCTGAAACACCAATCAAAAAGAATGTATGTACCCCTATGTTCATAACAGCACTATTTACAATTGCTAAGATCTGGACGCAGCCCAAGTGTCCATCAATAGATGAGTGGATAAGAAAGCTGTGGTACATATATACAATTGAACATTATGTAGCTGTAAGAAAGACAGATCTCTTATCCTTTGAGACAACATGGAAGGACCTGGAGACTATTATACTAAGTGAAATAAGCCAATCAGAGAAAGACAAATATCACATGATCTCACTTATTTGTGGAATATAATGAACAAAATAAGCTGATGAACAAAATATATCCAGAGACATAGAAAGGAGTATGGTTTAGACTGACAAACCTCAGAGGAGGGAGGCAGGGGGGAAGCAATTGATAAACCAAAGAACTTATACATATAAGCTTAACCAACGGAAATAGACAACAAGGCTTTGGGGGGGGCGCGGTTCGGGAGTAGGGTGTCAATGGGGGGAAAAGGAGAAACAGCTGTAACAAAAATACATTTTAAAAAAAAGTAACTGATTCTCAGATACAGGAAACTAACAGAACACCTAATTATCTGAACCCAAAAAGGACTTCTCCAAGGCACATTATATTAAAATTGTCAAAAATTAATGACAAAGAAAGAATTCTCAAGACAACCAAGATAAGGAAGATAATAACCCATAATAAAAATACCATTAGATTATCATTAGATTTTTCAGCAGAAATAGTACTAGCTAGGAGAAAGTGGAATTAAATATTCAAATTATTGAAAAAGTTGTATCACCAGCCAAGCATAATATATCCAACAAAGTTATATTTTAGGTATGAAGGAGAAATAATGGCTTTCCCAGACATACGTAATCTGCATTACAGTAAGGACTAAAGAGTGTTCTCTTAAAACAAAAAGACAAAAAGATGCAAACATTGAGAAAGATGACTAATGAACTGACAAAAGTTGGCAATTACAACCGTTGTTCAGAATAGAGTAGCAAACACTTAAATACTACAACATAGAGGAGGTAAAACATTTTTAAAAATAAAAAGATAATAGTTATTGCAATTTGGAAATGAACTGATGGCACGAAAGGGATAATTTGTGAGAACAAAACACAAAAGGAGTTGGAGTAAAAACTAAATTCACACAGGTAAGTGGACATAAGGTGCAGTCAGAAGAAAAAGGGTTCCTGTATATATGAATGAAATTTTCTTTCACATAAACCTAATGGAAACCATAAAAAAAAGTAAAACTGAGACACATAACATTTTTAAAAAGGCAGTGAAAGAAAATAATCATAGAATACCACTAAACAAAAACAACAGACAGAAACACAAGGGAAAAATACAATGGAGACACAGAGCTGCCAGAAGACAAGAGATGAAATGGCTACAGGAAATCCTCTCATATAAATAACCACCCTGAATATGAACTCACCAATTAAAAGGCACAGAGTAGCAGAATGGATTAAAAAGCAAAACCCAATTATAAGCTGCCTTCAGGAGACACATCTCAGCTATAAAGTCATAGAGTCCAAGTGAAAGGTGGAAAATGATACTCCAAGCAAATGCCATCAAGAAAAAAGCAGGAGTAGCCATACTTGTATCAGATAAAATAGATTTCAAGATAAAAAGGTAACAAGAGACAAAGGTGGACATTTTATAATGATACAGGGGACAATACATCAAGAAGACATAATATTCATCAATATATATGCCCTCAACTAGGAGTGCTAAATATATATATATATAAATATATATATATTTGGCACTAGACTACTGTTTGCCTCCATATGCAAAAATTAACTCAAAATAAATCAAAGACCTAAAATAAGACTCGAAGCATCAAATTACATAGAGGAAAACGTACTAAACTTAGGGACTTTGATCTTAGGGAGGATTTCGTGAATTTGACTCCAAAGGCAAAGGAAGTAAAGACAAAAATAAACAAATGGGACTATATTAAATTGAAAAGTTTCTGCACAGCAAAAGAAACCACCAACAAAACAACAAGTAACCAATCAAATGGGAGAAGATATTTGCAAACCAGTTTCAACAAGGGTTTAATATCCAACATATATAAAGAACTCATACAACTTAACACCAAACAAACAAACAAACAAACAAACAACCCAATTAAAAAACGGGAAGAAGACCCGAACAGACACTTCTCCCAAGAAAACATACAAATGACCAACAGATGTATGAAAATATGCTCAACTTCACTAGCTATTAGGGAAATGTAAATCAAAACTACATTGAGATACCACCTCACACCTGTTACAATGGCTATCAACAAGACAAGCAATAACAAGTGTTGGAGAGGTTGTGGAGAAAAAGGAACCCTCATTCACTGTTGGTGGGGATGTAAACTAGTACAGCCACTGCGGAAAACAGTATAAAGCTCCTCAAAACAATAAAAATAGTTACCATATGACCCAGCAACCCCTCTTCTGGATATCTACCTGAACATTTTGAAAACTTTTATTTGCAAAGATATATGCAGTTTTATGTTCATTGCAGTGTCTAGCCTCAGCATGTCCTATACCTCTTGTTGAGCAACCCCGAGCCTAACATTGACACAGTCAGCCTCAGTTTGAAGCTTAGCTTCTCCCAGGCACCTTCCAAGCTCAGCACAAGTGGCAACAACCTACAGATCACTTTGTAGCTCAGACTAGGTGGCCCTGGGCAGAGCACAGGTAGGGGCTAACCTTGGCCTGCACTTTTCATGAGGTCTCAGAATCAATAAACCCAGTGGCTAGCTTCAGACCACTCCAGAGCAGCACCCAACCACCTCCATGAGAAACACACTTAAGGGGCAGAGTTGGCAGGCAGCAGAGCTGTGCTGAAGCAAGGTCTCAACTGTGGGGTTGATCCCTGCATAGCAGCTCCTGCTCTGTAGTAAAATCTGGTCCTCATAGCCAGTCAACTTAGGGGTCATTCCCTTCCATTGATATGCCAACAGCAATCAAGGCTCAACTACTATAGGATAGTGCACAGTTCTCAGTGGGGTGTGTGTGTGTACACCTAAAACACCCAGTTTGGGTTACCAGGAAGGCTGTGCCACTGGGCTCTACAGGACACCTACTACATATGGCCACTCTTCCAAGATTGAAAGACATAGCAGCTCTACCTAATACACAGAAGCAAACACAGAGAGGCAGCTGAAATGTGGGGGGGAGGGGGGGGAAACATATCCCAAATGTAAAAACAGAGAAATTTCCAAAAGAAGAACGAAATATAATGGAGGAAAGCAAACTACCAGATAAAGAGTTCAAAACAATGGCGATAAGGTTGCTCAAGGAACTTAGCATAAAAAGAACCAGTCCAAAAATGAAGAATACAATAACCGAAATGAAGAATACACTAGAACAAATCAACAGCAGATTAGAGGAAACAGAGGATTGAATGAGAGATTTGAAAGACAAGGTATCAGAAAATACCCAGTTGGAACATTGAATAGAAAGAAGAATAAAAAAAATAGTGAGGATAGGCCCAGCTGGTGTGGCTCAGTAGGTTGAGCATTGTCCCATGCACAGGAGGTCACCAGTTCAAATCACAGTCAGGGCACATGTCTGGGTTGCAGGCTCAATCCCCAGTAGGCGGTATGTAGGAGGCAGCTGATCAATGTTTCTCTCTCATTAATGTTTTTATCTCTCTCCCCCTTTCCCTTCCTCTCTATCTAAAAATCAATAAAAACATATTTTAAAAGAATGAGGATATTAGTTTAAGGGACCTATGAGACAACATCAATCATAACAACATTTGCATCACAGGGTTACCAGAAGGAGAAGAGATAGAGCAAGGGATTGAGAACCTATTTGAAGAAATAATGACTGAAAACTTCCCTAACCTGTTGAAGGAAAAAGACATACAAGCCCAGGAAGCAGAGTCCCAATGAAGATGAACCCAAAGAAGCCCACACCAAGACACATCATAATTAAAATAGCAAAGATTATAGACAAATAGAGAATCTTAAAAACAGCAAGAGAAAAGCAGTTACCTACAAGAGAGCTCCCATATGACTGGTACCAGATTTTTTCAACAGCAACTTTGTAGGCCAGAAAGGATTGGTACAAAATATTCAAAGTGATGAAAAGAAAGGACCTACAATCAAGATTACTCTAACCAGCAAAGCTATCATTTAGAACTGAAGGGCAGATAAGAGTTTCTTTCCCAGACATGAAAAAGCTAAAGGAGTTTAAGACCACCAAACCAGTATTGCATAAAATGTTAAATGTGTCTTCTTTCAGAAGAAGAAAAATATATAAATAATGAAATGGAAATAAATACATATCTATCAACAATTACTTTAAATGCAAATGAATAAAATGCTCCAATCAAAAGATATAGGATGGCTAAATGGATAAGAAAACATGACCCTTACATAAGCTGTCTACAAGAAACTAACTTCAGATGGAAAGACATACACAGACTAAAAAAAATAAAGGAATGGAAAAGATATTTCATGTAAATGGAAACAACAACAAAAAGAAAGCTGGGGTAGTAATACTTATACCAGACAAAATAGACTTTAAAACAAAAGCTATAACAAGAGACAAAGAAGGAGCTAGCAATTCCACTTCTGGGTATTTATCCAAAGAAACCAAAAACACTAAATCAAAAATGCATATATGCATCCCTTTGTTCATTGAAGCATAATTTACAATAGCCAAGATATGGAAGCAACCTAAGTGCCATCAATAGATGAACGAATAAAGAAAAAGTGGAATATGATACAGCCATAAAAAAGAATGAAATCTTACCAACTTAACAACATGGATGAATCTAGAGGATATGATGTGTAGTGAAATAAGTCAGACAGAGAAACACACCATATTATTTCACTTATATGGGGGAATCTAACAAAACAAAACAAACAAACCCATAAATACAGAGAACATTTTGATGATTGACAGATGGGAGGGGGGATGGAGGAGAGGTAAATAATAGGAAGGGATTAAGAAGTACAAATTGGGTGATTGAAAAAATGGCAGTGGACTGAATGGAAGCTACACAGACCATCTCCCAGGACCAAACTGGAATTACAACTAAAATAAAGACAAATCGTCAGGAAAAAGCAACAGAAAAGCAGCTTGCGAGGACCATACAACCAGGGACACTGACTCGATCCTGGTAGGATTGCGGAGATGCGAGAGGGGGGCTGGGAGCCCACGGACAGCAATGGCCTTAGCCGTGAGCAGTGCCTGCCCTCGGGGTTAAAGCCCGAGCCGGCTCCACAGCGCAGAGCCGAGACAGAGTGCTAAAATAGCCACAGCCACTCACCTGGGCTCCGGCAGAGGGAGGGCGGACTGGACTGGAACTGTGTGGGGACACTCGGGATTTGGAGGGTGCTCAGAGCTTTTGCTGAGTTGCGGCCACGCAGGACTGTGGTCTGGCCGTTTTACTCCATCCCAGGGCTCTGGGGAGAGGCGGCAGCCCCTCCCACGGAGATCCAGCCACACCCTAGTGGACCATTGAAATGCAAACTGAGGCTCATTAATTACTAGCATCTGCCCTACCCTCGGGAAATCCTCTCACCTTGAACACCTGAGGGAGGTTTTCACGCAACTGAAAACCCAAGGCTCTTCAAGCAACCACGACTAATAGCCTCTAGGCAAAGAGCTAGAGGATAAGTTAACCTCTGCTGGGCTTGCAAATATACCCTGGAAAGTAAAACTCCACGGTGGTGTTTAAAGTGGGTCCTCCCACGCTCATCCAAACCTAGTAGAGGGAACCACAAAAAACAGAACACCAACATCCACAGGAAAATTTGGCAGGCTCCAAAAACCACTGAGATAGCCAAAATGGTGAAAAAAAGAAACAGATCCCAAATGAAAGAACAAGAGACCTCTACCAAAGATGAGATAAATAAAACGGAGTTAAGCAAGTTAACAGAGCTAGAATTCAGAGCCATGATCTTGAGGAAGCTCAACAGCATGAGTGAGGACATCAACACCTTGAGTAAAGACATCCACATCATGAGCAAAGACTGAAACCAACCAAGTGGAAATGAAGAAGCAGCAAGAAGAAATGAAGAAGCAGCAAGAAGAAATGAAGAAGCAGCAAGAAGAAATGAAGAATGACATAGCAGAAATGAAGAACACATTGGAAGGACTAAACAGCAGAGTAGAGGAAGCTGAGGACCGAATCAGTGAATTAGAAGACAGAGTAGAAAAAATCAACCAATCAGAAAACCAAAAGGAAAAAACAATGAAAAGACAGGAAGACAGCTTAAGAGAACTGTGGGACAACTGGAAACGTAATAATATTCACATCATTGGAGTCCCTGAAGAATGAGCAAGGGTTAGAGAATATATTTGAAGAAATAATGACAGAAAACTTCCCTAATTTGGTGAAGAAAGAAGGTATTCAAGTTCAAGAAGCACAGAGAGTCCCAAGTAAGAAGAACACAAACAGGCCCACACCAAGACACACAGTAATTAAAATGCCAAAAATTAAAGACAAAGAGAGAATCCTCAAGGCAGCAAGAGAAAAGCAACAGGTTACCTACAAAGGAACCCCCATCAGGCTATCAGCTGACTTCTCAACAGAAACACTATAGGCCAGAAGGGAATAGCATGAAGTAACCAAGGTCATGATAAACAAGGATCTGAATCCAAGACTACTCTACCCAGCAAAGCTGTCATTCAAAATAGAAGGTCAAATAAAGAGCTTCTCAGACAAAAAAAGGCTAAGGGAATACATTAGCACCAAACCAGCACTGCAAGAAATGTTAAAAGGACTGCTGTAATTAGTAGAAGAAATAGGAAGGAAAGTAGAACCACACTGAACAAAAACTGGCAATAAATAAGTACATATCAATAATCACCTTAAATGTAAATGGATTGAATGCTCTGATAAAAAGACACAGAGTAGCTGATTGGATAAGAAAGCATAACCCATATATATGTTGTTTACAAGAGACCCACCTCACAACAAAAGACTCACATAGGCTGAAAGTGAAGGGATGGAAAAAAATCTTCCAAGCAAATGGAAAGGAAAAAAAAAGCTGGGGTAGCAATACTCATATCTGATAAAATAGATTTCAAAACGAAAGCCATAACTAGAGACAAAGAAGGTCACTACATAATATTGAAAGGATCTATCCAACAGGAAGATATAACCTTGGTAAACATATGTGCACCGAATATAGGAGCACCAAAATATATTAAAAATCTTCTGGAGTGGGAGAAAATGGCGGTGGAGTGAATGGAAGCTACACAGACGATCTCCCAGGATCAAACGGGAATTACAACTAAAATAAAGACAAATCATCGGGAAAAAGCAACAGAAAAGCAGTGGGAGAGGACCACACAACCAGGGACACTGACTGAGCCTGGTAGGATCTGCGGAGACGCGTGAGGGTGGCGGGCTAGGAGCCCACGGACAGCAGCGACCTCGGCTGTGAGCTCCAGCCCCGGCTGGGAGCTGCGCCCTCGGCTGTGGGCATCGCCACCGGCTCTGAGCTGCGCCCTCGGCTGGGAGCCGCGGCCCCGGCTGGGAGCCGCGCCCTCGGCGGGGAACCGCGCCCGTGGCGGGGAACTGCGGCCCCGGCTGGGAGACGCGCCCTCAGCGGGGAACTGCGGCCCCGGCTGGGAGACGCGCCCTCGGCGGGGAACTGCGGCCCCGGCTGGGAGAGACGCCCTCGGTGGGGAGCTACGGCCCCGGCTAGGAGCCGCGGCCCCGGTTGAGAGCGGCAGCCCCGGCTAGGAGCGGTAGCCCCGGCTAGGAGCAGCAGCCCCAGCGCGGCGACCTTAGCTGGGAGCGGCGGTGGCGGTGCCCGCCCTCGGGGTTAAGAGCCCCAGCTACTCCACAGCGCAGAGAGCCGGGACAGACCGCTAAATAGTCACAGCCTCTCACCTGGGGCTCCAACAGAGGGAGGGCGGACTGGACTGGAACTCTGAGGGGACACCTGGGATTTGGAGGGCGCTCAGAGTTTGTGCTGAGCTGTGGCCACAAAGGACAGTGGTGGCCAGCCCCTCCTTCCCGATTGCACAGACCTGCAGCGAAGTTTGCTCCTTCCTGGAGCTGAGGAAGCCCCTCCCTCAGAGATTCCCAGGTGAGGCAAAGAGGTAAAGAAATGCAAATTGAGGCTCATTAACAACCAGCATTGGCCCCACCCTCGGAAACCCTCTTACACTGTAAACATCTGAGGGAGGTCCTCATTCAATTGAGATCCTAAGGCTTTTCAAGTATCTGAGGCTAATAGCCTCCAGGCAAAAAGCTAGAGCATAACTAAACCTTTCCTGAGCCTGCATATCTACCCAGGAAAGTGAGACTTGATAGTGGTGTTGAAGGAGGGCCCTCCACGCTCATCCAAACCCAGTAGAGGGAGCCACAAATAGCAGAACACCAACACCCACAGGGAAAATTTGGCAGGCTCCAAAACCCACTGGGATAGCAAAAATGGTGAAACAAAGAAACAAATCCCAAATGAAAGAACAAGAGAACTCCACCGAAGATGAGATAAATGGAATGCAGCTAAGCAAATTATCAGAGGGAGAGTTCCGAGCCATGATCTTGAGGAAACTAAACAGCATGAGTAAGGACATCAACACCATGAGTAAAGATATAGAAACACTGAAAACCAACCAAGTGGAAATAAAGAATGACATAGCAGAAATAAAGAACACATTGGAAGGATTGACCAGCAGAGTAGAGGAAGCAGAGGACCGGATCAGTGAATTAGAAGACAGAGTAGAAAAAATCAATCAATCAGAAAACCAAAAGGAAAAAACAATGAAAAAACAGGAAGATAGCTTAAGAGAACTGTGGGACAACTGGAAACGTAATAACATTCGCATTATTGGAGTCCCTGAAGAAGAAGAAAATGAGAAAGGGTTAGAGAATATATTTGAAGAAATAGTGACAGAAAATTTTCCTAACCTGGTGAAGGAAGAAAGCATTCAAGTTCAAGAAGCACAGAGAGCCCCAAGTAAGAAGAATCCAAACAGGCCCACACCAAGACACATAATAATTAAAATGCCAAAATTCAAAGACAAAGAGAGAATCCTAAAGGCAGCAAGAGATAAGCAACATGTTACCTACAAAGGAAACCCCATTAGGCTATCATCTGACTTCTCAACAGAAACACTACAGGCCAGAAGGGAATGGCATGAAGTAATCAAGGTCATGAAAAACAAGGATATGAATCCAAGACTACTCTATCCAGCAAGGCTATCATTCAAAATAGAAGGTCAAATAAAGAGCTTCCCAGACAAAAAAAGGCTAAGGGAATATATTAGCACCAAACCAGCACTGCAAGACATGTTAAAAGGACTCCTATAATTATTAGAAGAAATAGAAAGATAATTAGAACCACACTGTACAAAAATGGCAATAAATAAGTACATATCAATAATCACCTTAAATGTAAATGGACTGAATGCTCCAATAAAAAGACACAGAGTAGCTGACTGGATAAGAAAGCATGATTCACACATATGTTGCTTACAAGAGACCCACCTCACAACAAAAGATGCACATAGGTTGAAAGTAAAGGGATGGAAAAAAATCTTCCAAGCAAACAGAAAGGAAAAAAAAGCTGGGGTAGCAATACTCATATCTGATAAATTAGATTTCAAATTGAAGACCATAACTAGAGACAAAGAAGGCCACTACATAATATTGAAAGGATCTATCCAACAGGAAGATATAACCTTGGTAAACATATATGCACCCAATATAGGAGCACCAAAATATATTAAAAATCTTCTGGAGGACTTCAAAGGAGAAATCGACCACAACACAATCATAGCAGGAGACTTCAACACCCCACTGACATCACTGGATAGATCATCTAGACAAAAAATCAACAAGGAAACAGAGACTCTAAATGAAGCACTAGATCAAATGGATTTAATAGATATATACAGAGAACTACACCCCAAAACTGCAGAATTCACATTCTTCTCAAATGCACATGGGACATTCTCAAAGATAGACCATATGTTAGGGCACAAACTAAGTCTCTACAAGTTCAAGAAGATTGAAATCATATCAAGCATCTTCTCAGACCAAAATGGCATGAAACTAGAAATCAATTGCAACAAGAACATGCAAAGACATATGAACACATGGAGGCTAAATAGCATGTTACTGAACAATGAATGGGTTACCATGGAGATCAAGGAAGAATTTAAAAAATTTCTGGAAACCAATGAAAATGAACACACAACAACGCAAAACCTATGGGATACTGCGAAAGCAGTTCTGAGAGGGAAGTTCATAGCACTACAGGCCCACCTTAAGAAAGAAGAAAAATTTCTAATTGACTACCTAACCTCACAACTTAAAGAACTGGAAAACAAACAAAAAGAAAACCCTAGAGCAAGTAGAAGGAAGGAAATAGTAAAGATCAGAGCAGAAATAAACGACATGGAGACCAAAAAAACAATTCAAAGGATCAATAAAACAAAGAGCTGGTTTTTTGAAAAGATAAACAAGATTGATGGACCCTTATCTAGACTCACCAAGAAACAAAGAGAGAGAACCCAAATACACAAAATCAGAAATGAAAGAGGAGAAGTAACAACTGACACCACAGAAATACAAAGGATCATTAGCAAATACTATGAACATTTGTATGGCAACAAATTCGACAATCTAAGCGAAATGGACACATTTCTAGAAACACATAGTCTCCCAAAACTGAATCGGAAAGAGATAGAAAACTTGAACAGGCCAATAACAACGAAGGAAATTGAAGATGTAATCAAGACTCTCCCAGCAAACAAAAGCCCAGGCCCTGACGGCTTCACGGGGGAGTTTTACCGAACATTCAAAGAAGAACTAACACCCATTCTCCTCAAATTATTCCAAAAAATTCAAGAAGAAGGAAGACTTCCAAACTCGTTTTATGAGGCCAGCATAATTCTCATCCCAAAACCAGAAAAAGACACTACAAAGAAAGAAAACTACAGGCCAATATCCCTGATGAATATAGATGCCAAAATCCTGAACAAAATACTAGCAAATCGGATCCAGCAATACATCAAGAAAATTATTCACCATGACCAAGTGGGATTCATCCCAGGGATGCAAGGCTGGTACAACATACGCAAATCAATAAATGTGATACGTCACATAAACAAAATGAAAGATAAAAACCACATGATCATATCAATAGATGCTGAAAAAGCATTTGACAAAATCCAGCACCCATTTCTGATAAAAACGCTCAACAGTTTGGGAATAGAGGGATCATATCTCAACATTATAAAGGCCATATATGAAAGACCTACAGCCAACATCATACTCAATGGACAAAAACTAAAAGCATTTCCCTTAAGAACAGGAACAAGACAAGGATGCCCACTTTCACCACTCTTATTTAACATAGTACTGGAAGTCTTAGCCACAGCAATCAGACGTGAAGAAAAAATAAAAGGGATCCAAATTGGAAAGGAGGAAGTGAAACTGTCATTATTCGCAGATGACATGATATTATACATAGAAAACCCTAAAGACTCCATCAAAAATCTACTAGACTTAATAAATGAATTTGGCAAAGTAGCAGGATACAAAATTAACGTCAAGAAATCGACGGCATTCTTATACACCAATGATGAACTCACAGAAAGAGAAACTAAAAAAACAATCCCATTTACCATCGCGGCAAAGAAATTAAGATACCTAGGAATAAACTTAACCAAAGAAGTAAAGGACCTATTTGCAGAAAACTACAAGACATTGAAAAAAGAAATAGAGGAAGACATAAAAAAGTGGAAGCACATACCTTGTTCATGGATTGGAAGAATTAACATCATTAAAATGTCCATACTACCCAAAGCAATCTACAGATTTAATGCAATCCCCATCAAAATACCAACGACATATTTCACAGAACTGGAACAAATACTTCAGAAGTTCATATGGAACCAAAAAAGACCCTGAATAGCTACAGCAATCTTGAAAAAGAAGGACAAAGTAGGAGGGATCACAATACCGGACATCAGGTTATACTACAAAGCTACTGTAATCAAAACAGCCTGGTACTGGCACAAGAACAGGCACATAGACCAGTGGAACAGAACAGAGAATCCAGAAATTGACCCAAGACATTATGCTCAATTAATATTTCACAAAGGTGGTAAGAGCATACAATGGAGCAAAGACAGCCTCTTCAATAAATGGTGTTGGGAAAATTGGACAGCTACATGCAAAAAAATGAAACTAGATCATCAACTTACACCATACACAAGAATAAACTCAAAATGGATAAAAGACTTAAATGTGACTCATGACTCCATAAGAATCCTAGAAGAAAATGTAGGCAACAAAATTTCAGACATCATACGCAGCAAAATTTTCACTCATATATCACCTAAGGCAACAGAAACAAAGGAAAAAATGAACACATGGGACTACATCAAACTCAAAAGCTTCTGCACAGCAAAAGAAACAACCATCAAAGTGGAAAGGCAACCTACTGTATGGGAGAGCATAATTGCATATGATATATCAGATAAGGGACTAATTTCCAAAATTTATAGAGTGCTCATACATCTCAACAAAAGGAAGACAAAGAACCCAATTAAAAAATGGGCAGAGGAACTAAATAGATACCTCTCCAAACAGGACATACAAACGGCCAAGAGACATATGAAGAAATGCTCAACTTCACTAATCATCAGAGAGATGCAAAGTAAAACAACAATGAGGTATCACCTCACACCTGTCAGAATAGCCACCATCAACAAAGCATCAAACAACGAGTGTTGGCGAGGGTGTGGAGAAAAGGGGACTCTAGTACACTGCTGGTGGGAGTGCAGACTGGTGCAGCCACTATGGAAAACACTATGGTGTTACCTCAAAAAATTAAAAATTGAATTACCATTTGACCCAGTGATCCCACTCCTAGGAATATACCCGAAGAAGCCTGAAACACCAATCAGAAAGAATACATGTACCCCCATGTTCATAGCAGCGCTATTTACAATAGCTAAGATCTGGAAACAGCCCAAATGTCCATCAGTAGATGAATGGATAAAAAAGCTCTGGTACATATACACAATGGAGTACTATGCAGCTTTAAGAAAGAACGATCTCTTATCCTTTGCGTCGACATGGGAGGACCTGGAAACTATTATCCTAAGTGAAACAAGCCAAGCAGAGAAAGACAAACATCATATGATCTCACTTATTTCTGGAGTATAATGAACATAACAGTGTGAGGAGCAGGGTAGTCCCGGAGACGTGGAAGTGGGGTACAGGCTGACATCTGCCAGAAGAGGGGGCGGGGGAGGGGAGCGATGAACACAGAACTTGTACGCATGTACTCATAACCAATGGACATGGACAACAAAACGGGGACGGGACAGGGAGGGAGGGGGAGGGGGGTGTCAATGGGGGAAAAAAGGAGAATCATCTGTAACATAAGTAAATTAATAAAAAAAATAAAAAATAAAAAAAATAAACAAATAAAAAGCTAAAAAAAAAAAAAAATCTTCTGGAGGACTTCAAAGGAGAAATTGACAGCAATACAATCATAGCAGGGGACTTCAACACCCCGCTGACATCACTGGATAGATCCTCTAGACAAAAAATTAACAAGGAGACAAAGACTCTAAACGAAGCACTAGACCAAATGGATATAATAGATATTTACAGAGAATTACACCCCAAAACTATAAAATTCACATTCTTCTCAAGTGCACATGGGACATTCTCAAAGATAGACCACATGTTAGGACACAAATGAAGTCTCTACAATTTCAAAAAGATTGAAATCATATCAAGCATCTTCTCAGTTCACAATGGCATGAAACTAGAAATCAATTGCAACAAGAACATGCAAAGACATTTGAATACATGGAGGCTAAATAGCATGTTATTAAACAATGAATGGGTTACCGAGGAGATCAAGGAAGAAATTAAAAACTTCCTGGAAACCAATGAAAATGAACACACAGCAACACAAAATCTATGGGATGCAGCAAAAGCTGTTCTGAGAGGGAAGTTCATAGCACTACAGGCCTACCTCAAGAAACAACAAAAATTTCTAATAGACTAACCTCACAACTTAAAGAACTAGAAAGCAAACAAAAAGAAAAACCCAGAGCAAGTAGAAGGAAGGAAATAGTAAAGATCAGAGCAGAAATAAATGACATAAAGACCAGAGAAACAATTCAAAGGATCAATGAAACAAAGAGCTGGTTTTTTGAAAAGATAAACAAGATTGATGGACCCCTAGCTAGACTCACCAAGAAACAGAGAGAACCCAAATACACAAAATCAGAAATGAAAGAGGAGAAGTAACAACTGACACAACAGAAATACAAAGGATCATTAGCAAATACTATGAACATTTATATGGCAACAAATTCGACAATCTCAGTGAATTGGACAAATTTCTAGAAACACATAGTCTCCCAAAACTGGACCAGGAAGAGATAGAAAACTTGAACAGACCAATAACAGCTAAGGAAATTGAAGATGTAATCAAGACTCTCCCAGCAAACAAAATCCCAGGCCCGGATGGCTTCATGGGGGAGTTTTACCGAACATTCAAAGAAGAAATAACACCCATTCTCCTCAAACTATTTCAAAAAATTCAAGAAGAAGGAAGACTTCCAAACTCGTTTTATGAGGCCAGCATAATTCTCATCCCAAAACCAGAAAAAGACACTACAAAGAAAGAAAACTACAGACCAATATCCCTGATGAATGTAGATGCCAAAATCCTAAACAAAATACTAGCAAATCGGATCCAGCAATACATCAAAAAAATTATTCACCATGACCAAGTGGGATTCATCCCAGGGATGCAAGGCTGGTTCAACATTCGCAAATCAATAAATGTGATACACCACATAAACAAAATGAAAGATAAAAACCACATGATCATATCAATAGACACTTAAAATCATTAGACAAAATCCAGCACCCATTTCTGATAAAAACGCTCAGCAATTTTGGAGTAGAGGGATCATATCTTGATATAATGAAGGCCATATATGAAAGACCTACTGCCAACATCATACTCAATGGACAAAAACTAAAAACATTTCCCTTAAGAACAGGAACAAGACAGGGATGCCCACTTTCACCACTCTTATTTAACATAGTACTGGAAGTCTTAGCCACAGCAATCAGACATGAAGAAAAAATAAAAGGAATCCAAATTGGAAAGGAGGAAGTGAAACTGTCATTATTCGCAGACGATATGATATTATACATAGAAAACCCTAAAGACTCCATCAAAAATCTACTAGACTTAATAAATGAATTTGGCAAAGTAGCAGAATACAAAATTAACGTCAAGAAATCAACAGCATTCTTATACACCAATGATGAACTCACGGAAAGAGAAACTAAAAAAATAATTCCATTTACCATCGCGGCAAAAAAATTAGGATACCTAGGAATAAACTTAACCAAAGAAGTAAAGGACCTATTTGCGGAAAACTACAGGACATTGAAAAAAGAAATAGAGGAAGATATAAAAATGTGGAAGCACATACCTTGTTCATGGATTGGAAGAATTAACGTCATTAAAATGTCCATATTACCTAAAGGAATCTATGGATTCAATGCAATCCCCATCAAAATACCAGTGACATATTTCACAGAACTAGAACAAATATTTCAAAAGTTCATATGGAAGCAAAAAAAGACCCTAAATAGCCACAGCAATCTTGAAAAAGAAGGACAAAGTAGGTGGGATCACAATACTGGATATCAGCTTATACTACAAAGCTACTGTAATCAAAACAGCCTGGTACTGGCACAAGAACATACATATAGACCAGTGGAACAGAACAGAGAATCCGGAAATTGACCCAAGACATTATGCTCAATTAATATTTGAGAAAGGTGGCAAGAGCATACAATGGTGTAAAGACAGCCTCTTTAATAAATGGTGTTGGGAAAATTGGACAGCTACGTGCAAAAAAATGAAACTAGACCATCAACTTACACCATACACAAGAATAAACTCAAAATGGATAAAAGACTTAAATGTGACTCGGGAATCCATAAAAATCCTAGAAGAAAATGTAGGCAACAAAATTTCAGACATCATACACAGTAGAATCTTCACTGATACATCACCTAAGGCAACAGAAACAAAGGGAAAAATGAACACATGGGAGTACATCAAACTCAAAAGCTTCTGCACAGCAAAAGAAACAACCATCAAAACAGATAGGGAACCCACTCTATGGGAGAGCATAATTGCCAATGATACATCAGATAAGGGGTTAATTTCCAAAATATAGAGAGTGCTCATACAACTCAACAAAAGGAAGACAAAGAACCCAATTAAAAAATGGGCAGAGGAACTAAATAGACACCTCTCCAAAAAGGACATACAAATGGCTAAGAGACATATGAAGAAATGCTCAACATCACTAATCATCAGAGAGATGCAAATTAAAACAACAATGAGGTATCACCTCACACCTGTCAGAATGGCCGCCATCAACAAATCATCAAACAACAAGTGTTGGCAAGGGTGTGGAGAAAAGGGGACTCTAGTACACTGCTGGTGGGAATGCAGACTGGTGCAGCCACTGTGGAAAACACTATGGTGTTACCTCAAAAAATTAAAAATTGAATTGCCATTTGACCCAGTGATCCCACTTCTAGGAATACACCCTAAGAAGCCTGAAACACCAATCAGAAAAAATACATGTACCCCCATTTTCTAGCAGCACTATTTACAATCGCTAAGATCTGGAAACAGCCCAAGTGTCCATCAGTGGCTGAATGGATAAAAAAACTGTGGTACATATACACAATGGAGTACTATGCAGCTGTAAGAAAGAAAGATCTCTCATCCTTTGAGACGACATGGAGGGACCTCGAGAGTATTATCCTAAGCGAAACAAGCCAAGCAGAGAAAGACAAATATCACATGATCTCACTTATTTGTGGAATATAATGAAAATAACAGTCTGAGGAACAGGCTAGACCCGGAGATGTGGAAGTGGGGTATAAACTGACACCTCTCAGAAGAGGGGGTGGGGGGGAGGGAAGAGGTAAACCACAGACCTTATGCGCATGTATGCATAAGTGATGGACATGGACAACAAAGCTGGGGACAGGGTGGGGGGATGGGGAGGAGGGTGTCAATGAGGAAAAGAGGAGAAACATGTGTAACAAAAATAAATTAATAAAAAAAAAAAAGAACTTAAAAAAAAAAGAGAAGTACAAATTGGTAGTTACAAAATAGTCACAGGGATGTAAAGTACTGCACAGGGAATATAGTCAATAATATTTTAATAACTATATGTGATACCAGGTGGGCACTAGAAATATCAGGGGGACCACTTTGTAAAGTATATGATTGTCTAACCACTATGCTGTACATCTGAAACTAATATAATGTTGTATGTCAACTATAATTAAAAAATTAAAAAATTATTTAAACAAAGAACAATCTACCAATCTAAATTCTGAAATGTAAAATTTCCAAGAAAGTTTCCAAGGAGGGAACTTTTGGGTTCAGAACGAATCACCCCCAGAGGTACCTCTGTGGTGTGCAGATTATTTTGACCTAAAGGCAACTTTAGCTGCAGGCTCAATAGAAACTTCTGCTCCCCCCCCCCCCCAAGAACTCGAATTAGGAGCCTTGCCCATAATAAGTGATTATGAGAGATAAATAACCTCCTTTGACCCATCTATAGGGCAGGACAAACTTCTATTCACTAGACATCTGCTCTTCTTGTCCTGTAATGACCCTTTGAGGCCTCCAGGGTGCATTACCTCATAGCTCAGACTGTCTTACATACCTCAATACCCCTTTCTATCTCTGAACCTCTCTCCTGCATGTGGGGTCTCTAACTCCCATGTATTCAAGGATCACATACATATGCATGTATTAAATTTGGTTATTTTTCTTTTGCTAGTCTCTCTCATGTCTGTTTTATTATTAGACCAGCCAGAAGAATCTTGAGGAGAGAGAGAAGTGTATTCCTGTCCCAATCATATATCCTCACTGAAAAGTGGGTATAAGTATGATAATCCATTTATTCTTTTATTCACACAAACAACACTTCATTGTGTGGTACCTTGATGCACCAGGCACTGTGCTTAAGGTAGAATGCAAAGGCTTGAAAGGAGCACCCTATCCTTGGGAGCATATAGCCAAGCAGAACATAGACCTAGAATCACAGATTTGGCTGCACACCAACCAGAATCACGTGGGCTAGTGGAAAAAAAAAAGTCCTGATGCAGTTCTCAGCCATGCCTAGAGTTTCTGAGTGAAAGGCCTGAGGTATGTTTTAAGGGAGAACCCAGTGAGCAACACACATTGGCCAACACTGCTTTGAAGTCATTTTCAGAAAATCCCTTCACACCTGATTTGTTGCAGAACCTTTTCATTAGTGATTGTTTGATGTACTAAGGACACAGAGATGGAGTGGTCTCCAATCCTGAGACAGGGTGTCTCCATTCTCACACCTTATGGCAGCTCAAAATGAGTCAGAAGTTACACTGGAGGTCTGATGGGTGAGTTGGCTCCAAGTCTTATCTATTTGCAACTGATAACAAGAAAGAGAACCTTTTTGCTAGAGTGGGAGTCGGCATCCCCACCACTTGGCCTCCAGCTGCTTCCAAGCAACCCCTTCCAGCTGGGCCTTGTTAGCCAAGCAAAGTTGGGCTCTTCTGCAGTGAAATGCAAAGTTCTTTTTATAAGACCTTTAAGTAAATGAGAGCAAGTGACAGAATGCTGAAAAAGAGGTTATAGCAACTTTATCACCCCTAGGCCATCAGTCCTTTCCTTCCTTAGAGCTGATTTTAGATCTTAAGCAAACAGCCAGAGGTGGGACATTCCATGGCTATTTCTAGCCTCTGGCAAGATATTTCCTTTCCTATTTTTATAGTTTCCATTTATAAAGTGCATATTTTCAAAACCTTATTTGACATAAGAAATATCATGATGTCAGAGATTTGCTTTAAAAACTCCAAGGAAAAAATATGGGGGAAAATAAATGAGATGAGATTGGCAAAGGTTGATATTTAATTGTTGAACCTAGACAGGTTTATGGGATCCTTGTCCTAGCTTTTGTGTAAATTTGAAAATTCCACAATATAAATTTAATTAAAATTAACTGTGAGGGGGGAGTTAGATTTTAGATACTACTTAAAATTTTTAATATTCTATAATTTAATATTATAATATTATATATTAATATTAAATATTAGATTTGGATTTAGTACCATACTGTAAACTGAACAATGTTTACACTTCTTATTTAAATAAATATAATCCTTTAGCTTATACCTGGTTTCATTTTACTGTATAAACCATTTAGGTCCTATAGAAGTTTCTATTGATTTAAAGTCATAAAATGTACTTACTTTTATGTATAACTAAATTATGGAATTATCAGGAAGTAACCATTCAGTTTAAAAGTGCGTTTATCATGGTTCTAGATGTTTCATGATGGTGCCAGGTGGCATCCTCTGTGTGTCCTGCCCACTGGGATCTGCTGGTCCCAAACTGGTCCCGGCAGCTCACAGAACCAGTGGTTGGGAGGCCTCACTGCAGCCAGGTTCACTGATTCACTATTGGTTTATTCAACAACCTCTTTAATAAATCTCACAGTTAAAAGTTTAAAATTTTAAATCAGTAACAAAGACAAGACTATCTTTGGAGGAAGCGTGCTATTTTTAGAAAGCAGTTTTTATATGAAAATCACAGAACAGGTTGCACCAAAGTTGCCAGGTGTCCTCATTAGTGAGGATAAACGAGCTCTGAGGGTCACTATTTTGGCAATTAGAAAAACTGAGACTCAGAAAGTCTCAGGAGAGGCTCCTAAATCACTGCCTTCTTGGATTCAGAGCAGGCTCATCACTAGGTGATGTAGGTGGCAGTTACCCTGTGTTCCCAGGTCTTTGGATACTGAGCACCCTGGAGCCTTCTTCTCAAACTATCTGTGCATTTCAAGTTTTTCAAAGATCTAACTGCCACAAAGGTCTTAAGCTCTAAGCTTTAGCTGCTTCATCTTTCATGTGAGGGACTAATAATAGTGTCTCCCCAGAGCAGTGCTATATGAAATGAGTAATGCATATGACATTTATCACTATGCTGGTCACCGAGAAAAGGCTCAGTCTGTGGAAATATTTATACATCCTTGGAAAGCAGGTATTGAAGTCTCTCCTTTTATATTCATGCTCCCTAGTCAAGACTTTTGGGACCCAACCCTGCTGGTTATGGGCCACATAGCAGCTTCCCTTCTCTAGCTAGATCCCCTCCCATCTCCCTGTATAAAGAGTTAGCAATATAAAATCTCTATTTTCCTATGGAAACATTTGTTCATGTTGGGGTTTTAATTTTTTTTCAGTGAGGGAAAGACTTGTTGCCTGGCTCATCAATGTTTTACATCAGGGTTGACCACTCTTGCTGCTGTCAGCACTGTAAAATGCCAGGAGAAAATCAGCCCTGTCTCCACCTCCCTTCCCCCAGCTGAGTCTCATTGAGGCTCTGCATGGGCCCTGCCGGTCACAACAGGCTGTTGCCTAACAGCTTCCACATCGGAACTCAGAGATCTCATTGTTGTTTCCTGTGGCCTAGACAGAGCGTAGGAAATACCTGGTCTTCTGCACTTATCTTCTATCCTGATGCAGTTACTCCAGGACCTCAAGTAAAGACACCTTCAAATACAAACACGTCAGACTCAACTTCCTTGGGAACTGATCTTCAATATATTGGTGAGAGAAGGAGACTCTTATACCAGGCCTGTTAGTGAGAACATGATGCGGAGCCACCCTATTAGGTAAGGACTTAGAGTCTTTAGGTAAGATCTTGGAGTCAAGAGAAGCTATTAAAAGCCTCTGGAATAAATTGCAACATTCGCATGACTGTTCCTTCTCATTAAGATACTGTCTACGATCTTGGTCTCAAAATCTTTCTAAGTGATAACATTAATAAAAATCTCCAAGTTACAAAATAACTGCATAATATTTATTATTCATTAAATATTGTATATACCTTTATATTTCTATATGATTGTATTACCTTTTAACATATGTAAATTTATGCTTATGCTTTTTGATATTTTAAACTTCAATACTTTTCATTAAATATTCTAGGCTTCTGTTTATGATCAGTTTGGCAGTACAGATCATCCATATGGGAAACAGTAAGAAGCATTTTATTTACAGTCTTTTAGTTTTTATTGTGTATTTGTTTCTCAATCACTATCAGTCTCATATTTTCAATGTTTTAAAAAGGCTATCAACGAGAGAAACATAAAGGTAGTAGAGAAGAAATCAACAACGCTACATTTCAGAAGCTCCAGCAGACACTCAACGGGATCCCGAATAATTTCAGGGAAGTGGATGGGAGCGCAGAGGGCTGGAAGTCTCAGGACTTGCTTCCCCACTCCCCGGCTTTCCAAGAGCGTAAGTCCTCAGGCCACCTTAGTGCCTTTGCAATCATCTGTCACCGGACTCCAAATTTAGGGTCTGTAAAAACCTGGGATATATTAAAGATAAAACGAGAAATCCAATAGAGAACATTTTATCATCTTCAAATGATATATTATAAGTAAAAATATCTCCTAGTGAGGTGTTCTTTTATTCTGCAAAAAAAGTTGACTATTTCATTGGTAAAACGTTGCACTTGATCTTAAATGGGTATTTTTCTCAGTTCCAGAGAGCTGACTGAAATGTATTTAAAACAAATATCCCAACCCAAGATAATAGAGGACTCTTGCTTGGTTTATTGCAGGCTGTCAGGGTCCAGATCCCACGTCCCCAGGGGGTCCCTCTGGTGGAAGGAGGGTTTGTGGAGGGTAGGGTAGCGTCACTGCACCCGTGGGTGGTCTTCACCCTGGAGGCCTGTTCTCAATCACTGTCATGGAAGTCACAGCCTGATTTTAACATGTGAAAGAAAGAAAGAAAACCCTACTTGCTGGGGGCAGGGTTTCACGTCCTGTCCTCCAATCGTTCTGACCAGCCTTCACCCCAGGTAGTTTGTATTTAATCCTTCAATTAACAAGCAGGGTTTAACTCGCAAACACACTTATCAGGGAGCTAATTTTATTGCCTCCCTGGGCGACCTCGTCCTGCCCTCCCGGCAGGTCTAACGTAGAGGGCAGCGCGCTAAGCTCCCAGCTGACACCCAGGCGACCCTCACAGGTGCACCCCCGCGGCCGCGTTGCTGTATGAACGGCGGCACCTGCGTGCTGGGCAGCTTCTGCGTGTGCTCCGCCCCCTTCACCGGCCGCTACTGCGAGCACGACCTGAGGCACAGGTGGGTGCGGAGATGAGCGGGATGGCGGGACCAGAGTAAGGGCGCGGGGCGCGGGGCGGGGCGGGGCGGGGCGGGGCGTGCGCTGGCTGCACTAACCTCGGGTCTCGGCCCTGTAGCGAGTGCGGCGCCCTGGTGCACGGATCCTGGACCTTCCGCGGCTGTCGGCTCTGCAGGTGCGTCTTCGGGGCCCTGCGCTGCCTCCCGCGCCAGACTCCCGGCCGCTGCGGTAAGGGGACCCGCGTCCTGTGCTCACAGTCTACACATACATGCAATTGCTCCTTTATACACACCAATCCATAGAGATCTCCCTGTGCCAGGCGACACAGAAATGAGCAAACTGGATTGATTCATCCATCAGTCAGGAAAGTCACATTTATTGTGAATCACATAGTGTATTATCATTTTAAAATTTATACTATAGTATTATTATATACTATAGTGGTCATCCTGCATATCACATCCCCATGAGTTATTTTTATTACTGGAAGCTTGTACCTTTTGACCACCTTCACCCATTTCACACACCCTTCCCCCACCTTTGGTAACCACAAATCTGTTTTCTGTGTCTTTGAGTTCATTTTTATTGTTGTTGTTTAAGATTCTACATATAAGTGACATCATATGACACGTGTCTTTGTCTGTCTGACTTATTTCACTTAGCATAATGCCTTCAGGGTCCATTTATTTTGTTTAAAATGGCAAGATTTCCCATTTTTATGGCTGAATAATTTTACAGACACACACACACCACATTTTCTTTATCCATTCACCCATTGATGCACACTTGGATGCTTACGTATCTTGGCTATTTGTAAATAATGCTGCAATAGACATGGGGATGCATATATTTTTTGGAATTACTATTTTGGATTTCTTCGGATAAATACTCAGAAGTGGAATTGCTGGTTTATATGGAAATTCTATTTTTAATTTTTTTGAGGAACCTCCACACTGTTTTCCATAGTGACTGTATCAGTTAACGTTCCCACCAGCGGTACACAAGCGTTCAGGGTATGATTCTCTACCACTTGGCCATTTCTGTACTCTACCTTTAAGAATAATTATGAATACAAAATAAAGAAGAAATTTTTGATAATGTTATTTAAAATATTGAAAATTTGGCTATGTTCTAAATCCAACAACAGAGTAATAGGTGTTTTAAACCCTTTAATGGAATATTATGATTTTGAAGAGTTTATGGAAGTTAGAATGAAAAACTATGCTGACCATATAACTTTAACAATGTGAAAATAATACATATGGATGGGGGAATCACAAATGGATAACATGCTATGAAACTGTGGCCCTCTGGCTCCCCTTGGGACTGGAAGCCCAAATAATCTCCAAGGGCCCTATTTGTTCTGATGTCCTGTGGGTCCAAGAATGACAAGCTTTCTTGGTCTCAAATACAATACCTTTTCAAGGGCATGCTTTTCCATGTTGATTTAGAAGAACACTATTTGTTCCACAAATTTCTCATGTAAAATGAGGATAACCTGTCCTCCACCCTCACACAGATGTTGAAAGATAAAATTTATGCAAAATAATCTTGTTTGTTGGTGTGAGCTATTTTGTAATTTTTCTGCTTCATGACCTATAAAATAATGTTTTGTACATAATAATTCTAAATAAATATCAAATGGATGACCTTTGACTTCTTTTTTTTTTTTTATCCTCACCCGAGGACATTTTTCCATTTTTTGTTCGGATAGAGTGGGAGGGAGAGAGAGGAAGAGAGAGAGAGAGAGAAACATCGACGTGAAAGGGACACATCGAGTGGCTGCCTCCCTCACGACCAACCAGGGTCGGGGACAAAACCATAACCAAGATATGTGCCCTTAGCGGGAACCAAACCCGGGTCTCTCTGGACCACAGGCTGATGCTCTAACTGCTGAGCCAAACCAGCCAGGGTAACCTTTGACTTCTTAATTCCAAATACAGCTCCAAAGAATAAACACCATATAAGCCATTACCTATTATTATATTAAAATTCAAAGAGCCCATTTTTGGTGTTCTAAAAACAATATGCTTTAAACAGTAACTATCATTCTATCATTTTCTTCATTTGCACTTGTTGATGTGCTTAAAAGAGGCAATATGGCATAATAAAGTGTGAAAAATCCCCCAAAGTACTTGTTCAAATCCCCCCAAATACTTTTTATAATGTTTATAATCTTTATTTTGTGCTTAAGACCTCACAGATGCAAAATTGGAGCTGAGTATTTACCTATTGTTAAGATAAAAAGGCACTGTACCTGTTACATTATTATGCACAAAATAAATTATTGTTACTTTATTAACATCACTAAAATATTCAAATTAATACAGTGAAGTTAGAATTACTTCATAATCTATCATTAACTGTAAATTTACTGAAATGTGTTTTTTAGGTTGTGAACAACACCCACTAATACTTGGTGGGTATTAAGTTAATTAGGGTTAAACCAAAGGTAAGCTTTCAGCTAGCAGGGGCCTTTGCTTAGTCCTTGAACCAGCCCAAGATCTCATTATACTAAGAGGGTGGTTCTTCCTACACATTGCCCCAAAGAATTAAGTATTTCATTAGTATCAAGAACCAGTTTAATGTTCTAAAATTTAGAGTCTAAATAATGACACAGTGAAGTAGCAAACTCAATTGCCTTCAAAGATAAACAGGAAACACAAATGTCAGATTTTGGTCAGGGCAAGCCTCACCTCTCCCTTCAAACTCCATTTTAAAAAATACGTTTCTGGCACAAACCAATCAACCAACCTACCAATAAGCAAATAAACATGTGTGGGCCAGAGCCAGCCTGTGGGGCTGTGGGGCTGCGGGGCTGCGGTCTGTGGGGCTGTGACCTGTGGGGAGGAGGATGGCCTGCACAGGTCCCATGCCCAGCCAGCACCAAAACAATGGTGTTCTGCCCAGGAGAGAGCAGACCCTTTGTGAAGCCTCCTGGGATGTTCTCCCATGATAGGTGTTGTTCTAGTGGGTGAGCTCTTGGGTGTCACAGCAGGAAAGGAAACCATTAGGCTCCCTGGGGCATCTGGGGGCATCTGAAAATAGAAGAGCTTCTGGAATTCTGGTTCTGGACCTCACATTGAAACATGATGTTATTCTCATCCAGAGTGACCACCAAACTTTAAAAAAAATCTCCACTCCACCAGTAAACATATTTGAGCCAGTTCCCCATTCGGTGGTGGTGACACAGTTGTCATGCTGAGCATACACAAACTTTATTTCACTTGTATCTTTCTTTTCATGTATGCACGGGCTAATTAATATACATGATAAAAATCTGCTGTGTCTGACTAAGTCTAAAGAAGGCCATTTGATAAGTATATAATAAAAATCGTAGCTTACAGTAAATCATTCATTAGTAGCAGAGTTATTTTTGGTATGACAAAATGGTGTGCTTAGAACATTTGATTTCCTAAATCTAATGTACACAGTAACTATTAATAATGCTTTTCCATAAATGTGTAGTATAAGTTCTAATATTTTCTCTCTCAGCTCAAAGTGTGACCTTGGTTTCGCTGGGAGGGACACCGCATCATGCTCACAGCCCGTTTTGGGAACCCTGCTTGAGGGCTGATTTGGTCTAGCCTAACTTATGAAGCTGACTAAAACATTGACCTTCAAGTTTATATACAAGGAAAGACAATGAGCGGGGTCTGAATCCTGCTTTGTGGACAGCCTGTTTCCTTCTCACTAGGAAAAATCAACTCTGCAGTTCAGTACTTGCTGACCCTTTTCTCATCTGAACAGGTTCTTATTCTGTGAGCACCTGTCTTATCTTCAGCTTTTTTGGAGCCTTCTTTGGACCTAGATGTTAGTGTTCCTGTTTTGTGGGGTCTAGGACCCTGGAATATCACTCTCCCAAGATGAGATGGTGTGGGGAAGGTGCCCAGGTTTGGAGTGGAACTGACTTTGGTTCCATTCTGAGTCTGGTCTCCTAGACTGCCCTCAGTGGTTCACTGTGAGCAAGTGCAGGGTGGGACCCTTCGGTAGCGGCTTGTCTTTGTCATTACTTGTTCATCTGCTGTCTCATGCTTACCACAGGTTCTCACATCCAGAGTGCATCTCCTGGAGGTATCAGAGAGTGTAGGGCTGGGCAGGCCTGTCTGGGGGGAAGGCTGGCTGGCCTCTGCAAAGCTGCACCAGGGGGGAGTTCCAATAAAGGGGCCCTTCCTCAGCTGTGTGCTTCCCTGCCCAGCCAACCCCACATCCAGCCCCAGATTTGCTTGTGCAAATAGTTTGGTGGAGTTGACATCCCTGCTCATGACCATACCTGTGGGGCTTGCCAGCTTCACATGGTAGTCACTTGCCACCAGGGACGTTAGCCAAGACCCCTGCTCGGCCTCAGTACCCCAGACAAGGGGAGATTGACAGTTATTCCTACTCAGCACCTCTGGGCTGGAGGCCCAGCTGTACAGAAAGCCAGACTTATGGGCCCTTAGAGGTCAGAGTGAGACCTGCTGTGGAGGAACCACATTGTCACGGCAGGGGAGGTGAGCACTGGGGCATGGCGCTGTTCATTGTTGTGACTTCCTTGTGGGACTGTTGCCATTGCTTTAGGGTTGGTGCTTTCCTTCTGTTTAATGAACTGTACCTAGTAAAAAAAAAATAGTGTTAGGACTAATATGGGGGAATGTTGGGCTTTCCTTGCACCAGATAGATGCAAGCTATTTTATTGCATTATCTTTCAAATCAGATATATTTGCCCACGATTGCTAAATGACTTGGTGTGGAACTTGGAAAGATCACCTTGGTTGGCTCATGTGCTAAATGGGAGGGGCTGCAGGGCCACTTTTTTGTTGCCTTAATGACAATCAGGAAATTCTTCAACATATTCCAGGTTCCACAAAAATTCCATTGTTTCTGACCACAGCGAAAGAAATGGAAAAGCTAAAGGCAGGCACATATTCCTTGAGCTGCGTCCCCAAGCCTGGCTCCCTCCTGAGAGTGTGGTGCCCTCTGGTCACTGTGGCAGGAGCCAGGAAAGCCTGTGCTGTGGGCTCTGGGTTCACTCCTGTCCAGCCCTGACACAGGCAAAGCCTAGTGAGGAGGCCAAAGCAGGAAAGGACCTTTATCAGGGCAGGTGCAAATGTCTGTTTCATTCCCTTAGAGCAGCGGTTCTCAACCTGTGGGTTGCGACCCCTTTGGGGGTCGAACGACCCTTTCACAGGGGTCGCCTAAGACATAACAGTAGCAAAATTACAGTTATGAAGTAGCAACGAAAATAATTTTATGGTTGGGGGTCACCACAACATGAGGAACTGTATTAAAGGGTCGCGGTATTAGGAAGGTTGAGAACCACTGCCTTGCAAGTCTACAGACGAGTGTCTTATACTTTCTGGGGTTTTTTTTTTTTTTTTTTTTTTTTTTTTTTTTCTTCAGACCTGAAGGACCTTCTCACCTCACTCTCGAGTAGACTAAGTGCACAGTGCCTGGTGATTTTTCTCAGCCTCCTGCCCTGCTTCCTCCTGAAATGCATCATCAGTGAAGGGGAGACTGCTGACTGGCCTGCAAGGACCTAATGTGCAGTCCACACTGGCAGGACCTCAGTGTCCCTGGAGCTGTTGAGCAAACGCATCTTGTGCATCCTCTTTAGTTTTCTGTTGTAAGTAATATATTTGTTTAATTTCCTATAAACTGAAGCATTACATAAGTATTTTTATTAATAAACATGTTCATGAAAGAGCCTTTTTGCTTCCCTAAGCCTTATTTCAAGGCGCATGACTTAGCCTCACATGAACAAACACTAGAGGCTGGGGCCTCTTTAGTCCTACATCATTTGTGATTTCAGAGTAGACCGAGCAGGTCACAACTGCTCCTCCAGCACCCTTAGCTCCACGCCCAGATGCACCAGAGATGCTGTAATCTAACCTATTACGGGAGCTGTAGAATGCCTGCGTATGCAGGCAGCCTAGCACAGACTGACTGACTGCGAATTCATAACTTTGTTTTGATTAACCTGTAAACCCACTTAGAACACCCTAGATTTTATAAGGTTTGTGTAACCACATCTTGTAATTGTTAAGAGTTTAACAGAAGGGACTTAATTGGTTAAATTCCTTCCATCCCTACACCATCCCTGACATTGATGACTGCCAGTCCTGTCTTTTCGGGGACAAGCCCAGGATGATTTACAGAACCAGGGTGTTGATCCTGCTGAAACCAACCAAGGCTGGCCAAAATGGCCTGGAGGACTTTATACTGACCTCTTTATGAACTATTCTCATTATGCCCTCATTATAATGCTAAAAATCTCCTCCCAGGGGATAGAGATTTTTTGCCATTAAAAAAAAAAAAAAAAGTCTGGAGTCAGACTGACTTGAGTTTATTTTATGTTTTTAAATCCTCACCCAAGGATATTTTTCTATTTATCATCAGATAGAGTGGGGTGGAGGTTGCGGGGGGGGGGGGGGGGAGGAGAGACATCGATGTGAGAGAGACACATTAACTGGTTGCCTTCTGCACGACCCCAACCAGGGCTGGAGATCGAACCACAACCGAGGTACATGCCTTTGACCAGAATCGAACCCCCAACTCTTTGGTCCTGGGCCGATGCTCTAACCGCTAAGCCAAACCAGCCAGAGTGATTTTCTGCCATTTTTGAACCTGCGATGTACGCATAGGCCTGTTTTCAACTGCGCATGTGCAGGAATGTCCCCACCTGTACCTTTGGTGAGGAAGCTCACCTCGGTGTTTATGCATGACTTTCCTGAATAAAAATGAATGCATTCCTTTGTTTGGGGACAGCTGCTTTGGGGGAAGTAAAACTCTCCTCTCCCCTCATGTCTATTACCTGCTGGCTATAAACTACATTCCTTCTCATGAAACCTGAGTTGTCATTTGTCTGGTGACTGCTGAGTCTTTGAGCCGGTTGGGTCTGATAACAATGCTGCAGTACCTCATGTCTGTGTTTGCTCACTGTCAGTCTCCTCACTATCCTATAAGTCCTTGGGGACAGGGACAGCACCACATGTATGTCCCCAACACTGCTGTGCTCTGTGTCTGGCAAGGAGCAGCTGCCTACAAAATACTTCATAGATGAAGGAAGGCAAGAATCGGGAGGGAGCCAAGGCTGGAGGAGCCTGCCTCCTTCTCTCCAGTTCCCTCCACTAATGGCTCCTCTGTAACACCCTTTTCACGCCAATTAGCATTTCTTGGGATGATCACCAACATCTCTTTAAAAGGGGAAGAGTCTACACAGCAGAGCCAGGGAGAGAATTCAACCAAAAGAGGTTATACAGCCTCTAACAGGATTCAGTCATCTCTTGACAGCCAGTCAGGTGAGCCACCAAATCTGAACTCCAACGTGAAACTAAGCACCTGTAAAGAACTCAGGAAAAATAAAGGGGACTGAGTGGCTAGTCTTCTCGCCAATCACACCATACTTGGAAGTCAGGCATTTCTAAGCTGGGTCTATCAAATATCTTAGCTCTGTGCTTACTAGTCACAGCCCTTTTTGGACAGATACCACAACTAGAAATTAGAGGAATGAAGACAAGTTTATTACAAATTGGTAAACAAAAATAAGTATGAGAGAAAAGGACTCTGAAATATAGCCTGAATTAATAAATTAATTGATCAAAATATTGATACTTTATAAACCTTACAGGATTTCATTTAAAAATGCTCAAAGTTGAATTCAATGGAAATGCCATTACCGGATTTATTGCCTATGTGATATGAAGCTACCTGTACTGGAGAGATTTGTGAGCAGAAAAGTGTCTTTCAATCAACCCTGGAACCTCCCTGACCCCGGACAGTTGTCTTAGTGCTCAGCTGTGGAACTGCTGCATGGGAGGTGGTTTTGTCTCTACCTGGGTGCTAGGGCCCTGCACATGTAGGTGAACAGAGCCTTCTCACGGTGAGCACAGAGGTGGGAAGTCATGCTGAATTGAATGAGCTTCTTCTACCTTAGTGCTCTGCACACACACACACACACACACACACACACACACACACACACACGGTTTAACCGATATATTTTGATGCCCACTATAAGCTGGGCTTGGTGAGCCCTTTGAGCAGGGAGGAGAGAGAAGTGAAACAAATGCACACGTTGTCAGTAACTTGAAGTCCATCAGAATGGGGCCCGGCATGCTGGAGACTCCAGGTGAGATGAGAAAGGCCTGTGTGTGTAAAGCTGTGCTGTCCAGAATGTCCACTTTGAGAGCATACACTTCAAATAGGTGATATTTCCATTTAGTTTTTCAGCTTTTTAAATCCACTTGAGTTCATAAGTCTATATAATACAATTATTTTTTAAAAATCTACATTGTAAAATAGTTTATTGGCATTTTAAAACCTTTCAATCATTAGCTATGAAAACATGAATTCAGTATAATATTAAATATGTGTTAAAGAAAAAAGAAGGTAATGTATCAGTGAAAAATTGACTTGGAGAGTATTGTGCTGAGTGAAATAAGCCAGTCAGAGAAAGACAAATACCACATGATCTCACTTATTTGTGGAACATAATGAACAAAATAAGCTGCCAACCAAAAGAGATCCAGAGTCATGGAAGTAGGGAACAGACTGACCTCAGAGGGTGGAAGAAGAGGGAAGAAATAAACCAAAGAACTTATATGCATATATGCACAACCAATGGACATGGACACTAGGCTGGGGAAGGCAGGAGGGGGGTGGGAGCAGGAAGGAGGGGGTCAATGGGGAAAAAAGGGGGACATCTGTAATACTCTTAACAACAACAAAAAAGAAGGTAGACTTTAGTAAAGGGTTGACATGAAAAATAATTATTCAAATTTTGAGACAAACATTTCTAGGCAGTAATGAGTTTTGATAGCAAAGTTATCTTTAAATATTTTCAAGTGCGTCCTGAGCAGTGCCATTTACTGCAGCTTAATTATTATAGAAACAGCAGATGGACTTTGTAAATTTATCCTAAGAACTTGATGAATAAGTTTGTACTATATGTAGAATGTTTACAAAATGCCTATGTTCTACACTTTTATACCAATATGGAGTTGTTGTGGGCCCCAAGGCTAAGGCAACTAGATTCCATTTTATGTAGGCCCCTTGGTTAAGGTGACTAAAAGACTCCATTTTATCACCAATAGACATTCCTCGATATTCTTCCAATAATAGGTTAATTACCCCTAGACTGGAAGGAATTTTTGCTTAAGGTTATAGTTACCCCATGTATTGGGAGGCATTTGCAGTTTCCTGAGTATAGGTATTTGCAAGTGAATAATGCTAATTTTGACCTCTGTAATCTCTGTCACTCCCACTATTGTACTGGTTCCGTGAGGGGCGGGAGGCCTATTCTGTTTGCTTGACAAACAGGAGACCCCCGGGCAACTGTTAGATATGGATCTTGAAAAATGTTAAGCCAACAACTACTAACCGCTGATATCTGCTTCTGTGAATGCTGCTTGCTTGCTCTTCCCACGTAGACGGACTATAAAAGGCTGCCATTTTAGAGGCTCGGGGCTGCAGTTCTCCTCTGAATAGGTTGGCTGCAGTCCCTGCGCAGGTTAATAAAGCTCCAAAAACTTATAATTTTGGTGTCCGAGTGAGGTTGATCTACTGGGTTACAACATTTGGAGGCCCCAGCAAGATCAACCGTGAGGTCCCCTCTTTTGGGTTCGACCTCCTCGGACTAGGCGGGAGCCTTCCCTCGCCTCAAATTTGCTCTGCATTCAACCCTGAGCCATTTCTGACTCGTCTGGACTCTTTAGGTAAGGAGAGCTCTCTTGGTTTCTTTGTTCTGTTTGGGATCTCGAGATCATCCGGGATGGAGCAGGCGGGACGCCGCTCAACTGCTCATCCCCAATTGGAACGAAACACCATCTCCAATTTTGGGAGGTGCCGCTTTTGCGTCTCCTCATTGGTTTGGGTGAATGAGAGTGGCCACGAGTTGTTTGTCTTTGTCTGTCTTTTGTTTTGCGCCGGTGTTTCATTCTCTTTCAGCATGGGACAAGGCAGATCGACTTCATCCACCCCACTCCAATGTCTCCTCTCTAACTTTTCTGATTTCTTTCAGCGTTCTTGTGATTACGGGTCGCCAGCTAACCCTGGTTTTCTAAGGACACTTTGTGAATTGGAATGGCCTGCTTTTAAAGTAGACTGGCCTTCTGAGGGATCATTTGACCTTTCCCTCCTCCTTGCAGTTCAATCAGTAGTTTATAATGTCCCTCACCCTGATCAACAGGTCTATATTAATGTCTGGATAGATATTGTTACCAACAAGGCTAGTTATGTTAAGAAATTTTCTAAGCCTAAGGGACAGAAATCTATGAAGGCTGTTGATTTGAGGGGAGACTATGCCCTCCGCAGCCCGCCAGCGAAATAAAGTGCTCCTTTACAATTCGGCTGTGCGTCTCTGGTTATCTCGCTGTCAGGTTATAACATTATAGTGAGATCCCTGGTGCTTTAGGACAGCAGGGGATAGACGCCTAGGATGAACGGCCTCTCCCGGTCCAGCCACCGGATAACTGTAGTTCTTCAGGGGTGGTACCCCCTGAGAAGTTCCAGGGCCCTGAAGATCCTACTTGGATTTCTGATGAGCGGTCGGGAGACGCCAAGACATCCCCAAAAAGATTAAAGCCTCCGGAGGTGAGTTTTGGGTGACTGGTCCATTTGGGAGAGAGTGAGAGGGCCAGATGCGGCACAGCCTCTCCTCTCTGGGATCCCCCTAAGATGTTAGGTGGGGTTCAAATCTGGTAAATTCTGGTTAGAATTTGGTCCACCAACTGGGGCGGAAGGGGAGACTGATCACCTCCCCAGCGGCATAGGCACCGCTCAGGATGGGAAATTTCAGGAAGGAAATTTCTGGTAAGAAATACAGATGGTGTGTGAGTGTGACTGTGTGAATGTAATTGTGTTTGAGTGACCTTGCTCCATGACTTTGGTTACGGAGCCTGAGTGAGTCCTTACCTGAACGGGAGCGGCCAGGCGGACGAAGCGAAAGTTCCTGTCTTGTGTGTCTTCCCTTGTTTTTGTCCTTGTCTGCCTCCCTATTGTGTCTCCCTCAACTTTGTTGCAGTTGGTTTGATCATGGATAGTGGCCCTGGTGCTCAGGTGGCCTCATTGGGTTGCATGCTGGGCACCCTTGGGGAAGGATTTGAGGAGGGTTCTGATTGGGGCATGAATACTAGTAGTGGGCCCCAAACTGGGCCCCAGGGGAGGCCTGAGAAAAGGTAGGGAAGTGCCTGTGAGGCAGAGATAGAGCAAAAGTCTCAGTGGTTGAGTGTCAACTCATGCACCAGGGGGTTGCTGGTTCAGTTCCCGGTCGGGGCACATGCCCAGGTTGTGGGCCGGATCCCCAGTAGGGGGCATGCAGGAGGCTAATAAGGTGTGGAAGCAAGGTATAGTGAAAGACTTGGGGAAAGCCGAGAGGGGCTGTGAGTCCTTAAAGACTCCCCCACTGTCTTCCGCTACAGCTATGCTTTGAAGGCCTGGAAAGAGCTCCCAACAAAAGGGTGTGTGTGTAGGGAGAGGGAGATGTCACCTCCCCTTGCCCTCCAGGCCCCTGTTGGGGCGGCTTGTGCTGAGGCTGATGTCGTGCACAGGGCCGTGCCCTGGGGACACGTGACCCACAGGACACCGTGGCATCTCCCACCACTGCGTGGGCAAGAGAGACCCAGGGCGCGAGATTTTGGGGCTGCCATGGTCCCTTTGGGAGCTCCTTCATGCTGTATGCAGCTCACAGAAAAAAAAAGGGGGGGAAATTTTTCTATTTTGTGGCTCGGTTGCTACAGGCAGTTAACAGAGTAATAAGTGATTCAGGGGCCAGCCCCACCCCATCAAACAGGGGAAATGTCTGTCACCCATGCTCTGGTGTTCCAGCCAGGGTGGAGGCCAGGACTATGATCGGGATCTCTACGGCGCCACCTCAGGGAGTGAGGGGCTGGACCTCTGCCACACCAGAGGTGGGGCCGGGAGCTATCCCAGCAGGGGTCTGTGGGCCACTGCCTGGTGAAGCTGTGGGTTTGGTCTTGGGAAGGAATGGTCTCGCTGTGGGGGGTCCAGGTGTTGCCTGGAGTTAATGGTTCTAATTATTTGGGGAAATGGGGGTTGTGGCTTGGACCACTAAGGCCATTATGCAAGTTTTACCTGAAACTAGGAAGCACAAGTTGTAATTCTGCCGCATCAGGCAGTTGGGAAAGTGCTAAAGTGCTATCAAAGGAAATGTGGGGAAAGGCAGGGTTCACTGAGGAGGTTGTCAGCCACTTGGGGTTTGGTGCCAGCAAGTTTCCAACAGGCTTCTCTGAATTTTGGGGAGTTGAAAATAGGGATCCCAGGCGCATGCACGAAGTGCTCTTGGAGAGTTGAAAAATACTCTGCCCTGTGTTCCCCTTTCCTGCGTCCTTTTGTAAACCTGGGGTCAGAGGAAATTTTCCCATCCCTCTGCCTATGGTGGGACCCAAATACTGCCGGGGGAGGGCTTCCTTGGACACTTTTCACCGTGTTCTCCGGTTAGGCCTATAGGCCCAATTGGTTAAAAAGCTCAAAAGATCTATAATAATAGGGACACCCCTGGGGAAAACAGGATAAAAGAATAGCAAAGGTGGTAGTATCAGCCCTAAGGGAAAGAGGGCCCACGGGAAACAGCACCCTAGGAAGGGTCAGGATGGCAGGCCTAGGTTCCAATCAGGGACAGAAAAGACAAGGGCAAAGTCAGGTGTAGAGGAACAGAGTAAAATCTTTAACTTGGAAAATAATAGGGCTGGGGTTCCTTCCAACTGAGCCCTCAGGAGCCAAGAATAACAAGACAATAGGGGACAAACTAGGTTTAGTTTTCTGGTAGATACTGGTGCAGCAGACTCAGTCATGACCTAGCCAATGGGCCCCTAACCTACCCCTGGACTTCAAAGAGGACTATGGACTTTGGGGAAAATATTGTGATCTTCTCCAGTGACTGTTCAATTACTGGCCACTGCCACTCCAGGCCATTGGCCATCGATCCTGCCAGCCTGCCTCCAGATGATGACCCGGAGAAGCCTCTACAGGACTGCCTGGAGGTAATCGATGTAGTGCAGATGGCCCGCCCAGACCTCAAGGATGTCCCACTGCCATCATCAGATGAGGTATTGTTCACGGACGGGAGCAGCATGTCCAGGAAGAAATCAGGTATGCTGGGGGCAGTAGTAACTCTGGACCGTGTCATTTGGTTTCAGTCATTAAGTAGGGGAACTTCAGCCAACAGGCATGAACTCATAGCCCTAATCCAGGCTCTCTGATGGGGCAAGGGAAAGTCAGTAACCATCTACACTGACAGCAGATACGCTGTTGCATAGCGCCATCTACAGGGTCCGAGGGTTATTAACCTCGGCCTGGAAGGACATCGAAAAGGGAACTCCAATGAGGCACAGGAAAATCTGCTACACCAGAAAGCTTGGGAGTGGCCCTAAAACCAGTGGGGAATGACCAGATACACTAGGCCAGAAAATGACTTGGCTGAACAGAAGCCAGCCACCCAAGAACCAAACGGGTGATGGATTCTGCCTGATGGGAGGTGGTTGGTCCCAGGGGCTCTAGGTCAGACTTTAGTCAACCAGCTGCACCAGACTACCTACTTAGGTTACACCAAGCTTACTGAAACTCCTGAGAGGCAGGTAAGGTCACAGGGAAAGAGAGAAGGCAGAGGGAAGCAGGAATGAGTGGGTCTGAGTAGGGAGGAGGAGAAGGAAAGCTGGGGGATGTGCAGACAGCAGATAGTTGTGCAAGTTCTCAGGTTAATGTCAGGGGAGGGACTAGGAAAGTCGCAGAGGGTCTACGCAAGTTAAAGGACTGTGTATAGGGAGAGCTTGCCCCTGGTAATAGAATAACAACCTGGGATGTGGTAAAGGGAGTAACAGGTTTAGGCTACTCCTGACCCTTAGATCAGACAATGACCCCACCTATATAGCAAAGACATATAGGATATCTTTAAGGGGTTAGGTATAAATTGTAAGCTCAATTATACTTACCGCCCACAGAGTTCTGGGCAGATAGAGTGAATGAACAGGACCTTAAAGGAAACCTCAACCAATTTTACTTTAGAAACCAGTGAAAACTGGACCACTCTGTTCCCCCTTGCCCTCTTACAGCTCTCGCAGGCCCTGCAGTCTTCCCAGAAAGCTGTCCAGAAACATGTCTGCAGCGCCCTGCCTGTACCCACTGCGGACCCTGTGCACCCTTTCCAGCCTGGGGACTCGATATGGGCAAAGAAGTTCACCACCCAGGAACTAACTCTGGCCTGGAAGGGACTATACACTGTCATCTTGCCTGGACCAACAGCTATCAAGGTCAACGGCATCCCGATCTGGCAGCACCATTCCCGGCTGAGGGGGAAATAGCAAAACGGACTGTTCAGGCCCCTCCAGATAAGACTCTTGTGTTTATTGGGACTTTGATTTTTCTGGTTATGACTGTACAGGGGAGTCCTTATGGACCTGGGCACCAATGGAACTGGGAACTTAGAAACAGTCCTGCAGAACAGGAGAGGATTAAATCTCTTATTTCTTAAGGGAGGAGGATTATGTATTGCACTGGGAGAAAAATGCTGTTTTTATGTGAATAATTCAGAGATTATTCAGGAAAATTTATCACTAGTTAGGAAAAATATCGAGGAACAAAAAAGAAAAAGGCGGAAATCTGAAAATTGACTTATATTATGTTTATTCCTAGACTTTGGGCCATGTCTAATAGAGGGCCTTGTAAAAACTTAAGTTGAGTCAACGATTTGACATAGTCAGGAAAACCAGTGGGGAATGTTGTTGGCTCCAAGGCTAAGGCAATTAGATTCCATTTTATGTAGGTCTCTTGGTTAAGGCCTATTCTGTTTGCTTGACAAACAGGAGACCCCCGGGCAACTGTTAGATATGGATCTTGAAAAATGTTAAGCAAACAACTGCTAACCACTGATATCTGCTTCTGTGAATGCTGCTTGCTTGCTCTTCCCATGTAGACAGACTATAAAAGGCTGCCATTTTAGAGGCTTGGTGCTACAGTTCTCCTCTGAGTAAGTTGGCTGCAGTCCCTGCGCAGGTTAATAAAGCTCCTAAAACTTATAATTTTGGTGTCCGAGTGAGGTTGATCTACTGGGTTACAACAAAGTGTGCTGAAAAACATAGGTGGGCAAAAAGACACATTTCCCTGTTTCAGTAGCTGCCCTTAGGGACTGAACTGAGAGGGCTACTCCACATTTGAGAGGCTACAGTTGTGGTAAAAAGAAAAACCAAGACATGTTGATTAGTCATGTGAATATCTAGGACATAAACATTCATTTACATTTTTAAGTAGAAAATTAGGAACCAGGATGATTGATCCTCCTAATAGAATAATTCCTGATTATAAACAAAACCCCCCAAAATAACCATTTTATCTATCTGTGACTGTCTATAATCTATCCATTCATTCACCTACATAACAAACAAACAAAGAAACCTTTACCTACCTAGCTCAGAAAAGAACCAAATCTCACCCAGGAATTGTGAGCAGTAAGCTGCCAGCTTTTTCTGTAGTGCTTAGAGAATGGCACCCTGTGTCCAGAGAGATCATCAAAAAGTAGAAACTTCTGAGGATTTCCAAAATGGCAGCGGAGTAAATGGAAGCTACACAGACCATCTCCCAGTACCAAACTGGAAATACAACTAAAATAAAGACAAATCATCAGGAAAAAGCAACAGAAAAGCAACTTGCAAGGACCATACGACCAGAAACACTGAATCGATCCTGGTAGGATTGCGGAGATGCGAGAGGGGGGCTGGGAGCCCACGGACAGCAGCAGCCTTAGCTGTGAGCAGCGCCGGCCCTCGGGGTTAAAGCCCAAGCCAGCTCCACAGTGCAGAGGGCCGGGACAGAGCGCTAAAATAGCCACAGCCACTCACCTGGGCTCTGGCAGAGGGAGGGCTGACTGGACTGGAACTGTGTGGGGACACTCGGGATTTGGAGGGCGCTCAGAGCTTTTGCTGAGTTGCGGCCACGCAGGACTGTGGCCTGGCCATCTAACTCCATCCCAGGGCTCTGGGGAGAGGCGGGAGCCCCTCCCTCGGTGAACCAGCCACACCCTAGTGGGCCATTGAAATGCAAACTGAGGCTCATTAACTACTAGCATCTGCCCTACCCTTGGGAAATCCTCTCACACTGAACACCTGAGGGAGGTTTTTATTCAACTGAAAACCCAAGGCTCTTCAAGCAACCACAACAAATAGCCTCTAGGCAAAAACTAGAGAATAACTTAACCTTTGCTGGGCTTGCAAATATACTCTGGAAAGTAAGACTCCACGGTGGTGTTTAACATGGGTCCTCCCACACTCATCCAAACCCAGTAGAGGGAGCCACAAACAACAGAACACCAACATCCACAGGGAAAATTTGGCAGGCTCCAAAAACCACTGAGATAGCCAAAATGGTGAAACAAAGGAACAGATCCCAAATGAAAGAACAAGAGACCTCTACTGGAGATGAGATAAATGAAATGGAGTTAAGCAAGTTAACAGAGCTAGAATTAAGAGCCATGATCTTGAGGAAGCCCAACAGCATGAGTAAGGACATCAACACCTTGAGTAAAGACATCAAAACCATGAGCAAAGACATAGAAATACTAAAACCCAACCAAGTGGAAATTAAGAAGCAGCAAGAAGAAATAAAGAATGACATAGCCGAAATGAAGAACACATTGGAAGGACTAAACAGCAGAGTAGAGGAAGCTGAGGACCAGATCAGTGAATTAGAAGACAGGGTAGAAAAAATCAACCAATCAGAAAACCAAAAGGAAAAAAAACGAAAAAACAGGAAGACAGCTTCAGAGAACTGTGGGACAACTGGAAACGTAATAATATTCGCATCATTGGAGTCCCCGAAGAAGAAGAAAATGAGCAAGGGTTAGAGAATATATTTGAAGAAATAGTGACAGAAAACTTCCCTAATTTGGTGAAGAAAGAAGGCATTCAAGTTCAAGAAGCACAGAGTCCCAAGTAAGAAGAACCCAAACAGGCCCACACCAAGACACATAGTAATTAAAATGCCAAAAATTAAAGACAAAGAGAGAATCCTAAAGGCAGCAGGAGATAAGCAACAGGTTACCTACAAAGGAACCCCCATCAGGCTATCATCTGACTTTTCAACAGAAACACTACAGGCCAGAAGGGAATGGCATGAAGTAATCAGGTCATGAAAAACAAGGATCTGAATCCAGGACTACTCTACCCAGCATGGCTGTCATTCAAAATAGAAGGTCAAATAAAGAGCTTCCCAGACAAAAAAGGCTAAGGGAATACATGAGCACCAAACCAGCACTGCAAGAAATGTTAAAAGGACTGCTGTAATTAGTAGAAGAAATAGGAAGGAAAGTAGAACCACACTAAACAAAAATGGCAATAAATAAGTACATATCAATAATCACCTTAAATGTAAATGGATTGAATGCTCCGATAAAAAGACACAGAGTAGCGGATTGGATAAGAAAGCATGACCCAATACTTACCTGGCAGGGGAGATACCATGATCACGAAGGTGGTTTTCCAGGGCGAGGCTTATCCATTGCACTCCGGATGTGTTGACCCCTGTGATTTCCCCAAATGTGGGAAACTCGACTGCAAAATTTGTGGTAGTGGGGGAAAGAAAAAAAAAAAGCATGACCCATATATATGTTGTTTACAAGAGACCCACTTCACAACAAAAGACTCACATAGGCTGAAAGTGAAGGGATGGAAAAAAATCTTCCAAGCAAATGGAAAGGAAAAAAAAGCTGGGGTAGCAATACTCATATCTGATAAAATAGATTTCAAAACGAAAGCCATAACTAGAGACAAAGAAGGTCACTACATAATATTGAAAGGATCTATCTAACAGGAAGATATAACCTTGGTAAACATATATGCACCCAATATAGGAGCACCAAAATATATTAAAAATCTTCTGGAGGACTTCAAAGGAGAAATTACCAGCAATACAATCATAGCAGGGGACTTCAACACCCCGCTGGCATCACTGGATGGATCCTCTAGACAAAAAATTAACAAGGAAACAGAGACTCTAAACGAAGCACTAGACCAAATGGATTGAATAGAAATCTACAGAGAATTACACCCCAAAACTACAGAATTCACATTCTTCTCAAGTGCACATAGGACAATCTCAAAGATAGACCACATGTTAGGACACAAACGAAGTCTCTTCAAGTTCAAGAAAATTGAAATCATATCAAGCATCTTCTCAGATCACAATGGCAAGAAACTAGAAATCAATTGCAACAAGAACATGCAAAGACATTTGAGCACATGGAGGCTAAATAGCATGTTATTAAACAATGAATGGGTTACCGAGGAGATCAAGGAAGAAATCAAAAACTTCCTGGAAACCAATGAAAATGAACACACAACAACACAAAATCTATGGGATGCAGCGAAAGCAGTTCTGAGAGGGAAGTTCATAGCACTACAGGCCTACCTCAAGAAACAAGAGGAGGAGGAAAAAAATGGCGGCGGAGTGAATGGAAGCTACACAGACCATCTCCCAGGACCAAACTGGAATTACAATTAAAATAAGGACAAATCGTCAGGAAAAAGCAACAGAAAAGCAGCTTGCGAGGACGATATAACCAGGGACACTGACTCGATCCTGGTAGGATTGCGAGGGCGCGAGAGGGGGACTGGGAACCCACGGACAGCAACGGCCTTAGCCCCTTAGCCGGAGCGGCACCCGCCCTCGGGGTTGGAGTGGCGCCAGCTCCACCGCGCTGGGACGGGGCAGAGAGTGCTGAAATCCGCCCCAGCTACACCACGTGGGGACGGGGCAGAGAGTGCTGAAATCCGCCCCAGCTGCACCGCGCGGGGACGGGGCAGAGAGTGCTGAAATCCGCCCCAGCTACACCGCGCGGGGACGGGGCAGAGAGTGCTGAAATCCGCCCCAGCTCCACCGCGCTGGGACGGGGCAGAGAGTGCTGAAATCCGCCCCAGCTACACAGCGCGGGGACGGGGCAGAGAGTGCTGAAATCCGCCCCAGCTCCACCGCGCTGGGACGGGGCAGAGAGTGCTGAAATCCGCCCCAGCTGCACCGCGCGGGGACGGGGCAGAGAGAGCTGAAATCCGCCCCAGCTCCACCGCGCTGGGACGGGGCAGAGAGTGCTGAAATCCGCCCCAGCTACACCGCGCGGGGACGGGGCAGAGAGTGCTGAAATCCGCCCCAGCTGCACCGCGCGGGGACGGGGCGGAGAGCGCTGAAGTCCGCGCCAGCTCCACCGCGCAGGGCCGGGACAGAGCGCTAAAATAGCCGCAGCCACTCACCTGGGCTCAGGCAGAGGGAGGGCGGACTGGACTGGAACTGAGTGGGGACACCTGGGATTTGGAGGGCGCTCAGAGTTTTTGCTGAGTTGCGGCCACCCAGGACTGTGGCCTGGTCGTCTTACTCCACCCCAGGGCTCTGGGGAGAGGCTGTAGCCCCTCCATCGGAGAACCATCCACACCCTAGAGGGCCATTGAAATGTAAACTGAGGCTCATTAACTACTAGCATCTGCCCTACCCCCTGGAAATCCTCTCACACTGAACACCTGAGGGAGGTTTTCATTCAACTGAAAACCCAAGGCTCTACAAGCAACCACAACTAATAGCCTCTAGGCAAAAAGCTAGAGGATAACTTAACCTTTGCTGGGCTTGCAAATATACCCTGGAAAGTAAGACTCCAGGGTGCTGTTTAACGTGGGTCCTCCCACGCTCATCCAAACCCAGTAGAGGGAGCCACAAACAACAGAACACCAACATCCACAGGAAAATTTGGCAGGCTCCAAAAACCACTGAGATAGCCAAAATGGGGAAACAAAGAAACAGAGCCCAAATGAAAGAACAAGAGACCTCTACCGAAGATGAGATAAATGAAACAGAACTAAGTAAGTTAACAGAGCTAGAATTCAGAGCCATGATCTTGAGGAAGCTCAACAGCATGAGTAAGGACATCAACACCTTGAGTAAAGACATCCACACCATGAGCAAAGACATAGAAACACTGAAAACCAACCAAGTGGAAATGAAGAAGCAGCAAGAAGAAATGAAGCAGCAGCAAGAAGAAATGAAGAATGACATAGCAGAAATGAAGAACACATTGGAAGGATTAAACAGCAGAGTAGAGGAAGCTGAGGACCGGATCAGTGAATTAGAAGACAGGGTAGAAAAAATCAACCAATCAGAAAACCAAAAGGAAAAAACAATGAAAAAACAGGAAGACAGCTTAAGAGAATTGTGGGACAACTGGAAACGTAATAATATTCGCATAATTGGAGTCCCTGAAGAAGAAGAAAATGAGCAAGGGTTAGAGAATATATTTGAAGAAATTATGACAGAAAACTTCCCTAATTTGGTGAAGAAAGAAGGTATTCAAGTTCAAGAAGCACAGAGAGTCCCAAGTAAGAAGAATCCAAACAGGCCCACACCAAGACACATAGTAATTAAAATGCCAAAAATTAAAAACAAAGAGAGAATCCTCAAGGCAGCAAGAGAAAAGCAACAGGTTACCTACAAAGGAACCCCCATCAGGCTATCAGCTGACTTCTCAACAGAAACACTACAGGCCAGAAGGGAATGGCATGAAGTAATCAAGGTCATGAAAAACAAGAATCTGAATCCAAGACTACTCTACCCAGCAAGGCTATCATTCAAAATAGAAGGTCAAATAAAGAGCTTCTCAGACAAAAAAAGGCTAAGGGAATACATTAGCACCAAACCAGCACTGCAAGAAATGTTAAAAGGACTGCTGTAATTAGTAGAAGAAATAGGAACGAAAGTAGAACCACACTGAACAAAAATGGCAATAAATAAGTACATATCAATAGTCACCTTAAATGTAAATGGATTGAATGCTCCGATAAAAAGACACAGAGTAGCGGATTGGATAAGAAAGCATAACCCATATATATGCTGTTTACAAGAGACCCACCTCACAACAAAAGACTCACATAGGCTGAAAGTGAAGGGATGGAAAAAAATCTTCCAAGCAAATGGAAAGGAAAAAAAAGCTGGGGTAGCAATACTCATATCTGATAAAATAGATTTCAAAACGAAAGCCATTACTAGAGACAAAGAAGGTCACTATATAATATTAAAAGGATCTATCCAACAGGAAGATATAACCTTGGTAAACATATACGCACCGAATATAGGAGCACCAAAATATATTAAAAATCTGCTGGAGGACTTCAAAGGAGAAATTGACAGCAATACAATCATAACAGGGGACTTCAACACCCCGCTGACATCACTGGATAGATCCTCTAGACAAAAAATTAACAAGGACACAGAGACTCTAAACGAAGCACTAGACCAAATGGATTTAAAAGATATTAACAGAGAATTGCACCCCAAAACTATAGAATTCACATTCTTCTCAAGTGCACATGGGACATTCTCAAAGATAGACCACATGTTAGGACACAAACAAAGCCTCTACAAGTTCAAGAAGATTGAAATCATATCAAGCATCTTCTCAGATCACAATGGCATGAAACTAGAAATCAATTGGAAAAAGAACATGCAACGACATTTGAATACATGGAGGCTAAATAGCATGTTATTAAACAATGAATGGGTTACCGAGGAGATCAAGGAAGAAATTAAAAACTTCCTGGAAACCAACGAAAATGAACACACAACAACACAAAATCTATGGGGTGCAGCGAAAGCAGTTCTGAGAGGGAAGTTCATAGCACTACAGGCCCACCTCAAGAATCAACAAAAATTTCTAATAGACTATCTAACCTCACAACTTAAAGAACTAGAAAGCAAACAAAAAGAAAACCCCAGAGCAAATAGAAGGAAGGAAATAGTAAAGATCAGAGCAGAAATAAACGACATAGAGACCAGAGAAACAATTCAAACGATCAATAAAACAAAGAGCTGGTTTTTTGAAAAGATAAACAAGATTGATGGACCCTTAGCTAGACTCACCAAGAAACAAAGAGAGAGAACCCAAATACACAAAATCAGAAATGAAAGAGGAGAAGTAACAACTGACACCACAGAAATACAAAGGATTATTAGCAAATACTATGAACATTTATATGGCAACAAATTCGACAATCTAAGTGAAATGGACAAATTTCTAGAAACACATAGTCTCCCAAAACTGGACCGGGAAGAGATAGAAAACTTGAACAGACCAACAACAGCTGAGGAAATTGAAGATGTAATCAAGACTCTCCCAGCAAACAAAAGCCCAGGCCCAGATGGCTTCACGGGGGAGTTTTACCGAACATTCAAAGAAGAACTAACACCCATTCTCCTCAAACTATTTCAAAAAATTCAAGAAGAAGGAAGACTTCCAAACTCGTTTTATGAGGCCAGCATAATCCTAATTCCAAAACCAGAAAAAGACACTACAAAGAAAGAAAACTACAGGCCAATATCCCTGATGAATGTAGATGCCAAAATCCTAAACAAAATACTAGCAAATCGGATCCAGCAATACATCAAGAAAATTATTCACCATGACCAAGTGGGATTCATCCCAGGGATGCAAGGCTGGTTCAACATTCGCAAATCAATAAATGTGATACACCACATAAACAAAATGAAAGATAAAAACCACATGATCATATCAATAGATGCTGAAAAAGCATTCGACAAAATCCAGCACCCATTCCTGATAAAAACGCTCAGCAATTTGGGAGTAGAGGGATCATATCTTGATATAATAAAGGCCATATATGAAAGACCTACAGCCAACATCATACTCAATGGGCAAAAACTAAAAACATTTCCCTTAAGAACAGGAACAAGACAGGGATGCCCACTTTCGCCACTCTTATTTAACATAGTACTGGAAGTCTTAGCCACAGCAATCAGACGTGAAGAAAAAATAAAAGGAATCCAAATTGGAAAGGAAGAAGTGAAACTGTCATTATTCGCAGACGATATGATATTATATATTGAAAACCCTAAAGACTCCATCAAAAATCTACTAGACTTAATAAATGAATTTGGCAAAGTAGCAGGATACAAAATTAATGTCAAGAAATCAATGGCATTCTTATACACCAATGACGAACTCACGGAAAGAGAAACTAAAAAAACAATACCATTTACCATCGCGGCAAAAAAATTAAGATACCTAGGAATAAACCTAACCAAAGAAGTAAAGGACCTATTTGCAGAAAACTACAGGACATTGAAAAAAGAAATAGAGGAAGATATAAAAAAGTGGAAACACATACCTTGTTCATGGATTGGAAGAATTAACATCATTAAAGTGTCCATATTACCCAAAGCAATCTATAGATTCAATGCAATCCCCATCAAAATACCAGTGACATATTTCACAGAACTAGAACAAATATTTCAAAAGTTCATATGGAACCAAAAAAGACCCCAAATAGCCACAGCAATCTTGAAAAAGAAGGACAAAGTAGGTGGGATCACAATACCGGATATCAGCTTATACTACAAAGCCACTGTAATCAAAACAGCCTGGTACTGGCACAAGAACAGGCATATAGACCAGTGGAACAGAACAGAGAATCCGGAAATTGACCCAAGACATTATGCTCAATTAATATTTGACAAAGGTGGCAAGAGCATACAATGGAGTAAAGATTGCCTCTTTAATAAATGGTGTTGGGAAAATTGGACAGCTACATGCAAAAAAATGAAACTAGACCATCAACTTACACCACACACAAGAATAAACTCAAAATGGATAAAAGACTTAAATGTGACTCGTGAATCCATAAAAATCCTAGAAGAAAATGTAGGCAACAAAATTTCAGACATCATATGCAGCAGAATTTTCACTGATACATCACCTAAGGCAACAGAAACAAAGGAAAAAATGAACACATGGGACTACATCAAACTCAAAAGCTTCTGCACAGCAAAAGAAATAACCATCAAAGTGGAAAGGCAACCCACTGTTGGGAAAGCATAATTGCCAATGATATATCAGATAAGGGATTAATTTCCAAAATATATAGAGTGCTCATACATCTCAACAAAAGGAAGACAAGGAACCCAATTAAAAAATGGGCAGTGGAACTAAATAGACACCTCTCCAAATGGGACATACAAATGGCCAAGAGACATATGAAGAAATGCTCAACATCACCAATCATCAGAGAGATGCAAATTAAAACAACAATGATGTATCACCTCACACCTGTCAGAATAGCCGCCATCAACAAAGCATCAAACAACAAGTGTTGGCGAGGATGTGGAGAAAAGGGGACTCTAGTACACTGCTGGTGCAAATGCAGACTGGTGCAGCCTCTATGGAAAACACTATGGTGTTACCTCAAAAAATTAAAAATTGAATTACCATTTGACCCAGTGATCCCACTTCTAGGAATATACCCTAAGAAGCCTGAAACACCAATCAGAAAGAATATATGTGCCCCCATGTTCATAGCAGCACTATTTATAATAGCTAAGATCTGGAAACAGCCCAAGTGTCAATCAGTAGATGAGTGGATAAAAAAGCTGTGGAGTACTATGCAGCTGTAAGAAAGAAAGATCTCTTATCCTTTGATATGACATAGGAGGACATGGAAACTATTATCCTAAGCGAAACAAGCCAAACAGAGGACAAATATCATATGATCTCACTTATTTCTGGAATATAATGAACACAACAGTCTGAGGAACAGGGTATTCCCAGAGACGTTCAAGTAGGGTACAGACTGACAATTGCCAGAAGAGGGGGTGGGGGAGGGGAGCTATGAACCACAGAACTTGTATGCATGTACTCATAACCAATGGACATGGACAACAAAACTGAGGACGGGACAGGGAGGGAGGGGGAATCGGGTGTCAATGGGGGAAAAAGGAGAAACATCTGTAACAAAAGTAAATTAATAAGAAAAAAAAAGAATCTTATAACAGTAAAAAAAATTAAAAGAATAATGTTGGCTGTAGGTTTGTTACATATGGCCTTTATTATGTTGAGGGATAATCCCTCTATTCCCACTTTTCTGAGTTTTTATCAGGAATGGGTGCTGGATTTTGTGGAATGCTTTTTCTGCATCTATTGATATAATCAGGTTATTTTTATCCTTCATTTTGTTTATGTGCTGTATTACATTTTTTGTTTTGGAAATACTTTACCAGCCTTACATCCCTGGAATAAATCCCACTTGGTCACTCTGTATGATCTTTTAAATCTATTGCTAGATCCGATTTGATATTTTGTTGATGATTTTAGCATCTTTGTTCATTACGTATATTGGCCTGTAATTTTCTTATTTGTAATGCCTTTATCTGGTTTTGGAATTAAGATAATGCTGACCTCATAAAAAGGACCTGATAATTTTCCCTCTTCTTGAATTTTTTGGAATAGTTTAAGGATAGGTATTAAATCTTCTTTGAGTGTTTGGTAAAACTCACCTGTGAAACCATCTGGTGCAGGACTTTTGTTTGCTTGGTGTTTGATTACTGCTTCAATTTCATTACTTGTTATTGGCCAATTCAGGTTTTCTCATTCTTCCTGATTGAGTTTTGAAAGATTGTACGTTTCTAGCAATTTGTCCATTTCAACCAGGTGGTCAATTTTTTTTTGGCCTTAGTTTTTTTTTTTTTTTACAACACTTTGTATTTCTATGGTATCAGTTGTTACTTTGCCTCTTTTGTTCCTGATTTTATTTATTTGGCTCCTCTCTCTCTGTTTCTTCATGAATCTGGCTTAAGGAACATCAGTCTTGTGCATATTTTCTTTAAAAATTTTTTCTTTATTGATTTTTAGAGAGTATGGGAGAGGGAGAGAGAGATAGAAACATCAATGAGAGAGAACATCAATTGGTGGCCTCCTGCATGCCCCCCCCCCACTGGGGATCGGGCCCACAACCTGGGCATGTGCCCTGACTGGGAATTGAACCAGCGACCTCTTGGTGCATGGGTCAATGCTCAACCACTGAGCCACACCGGCCAGGCTTGTGTATATTTTCAATGAACCAGCTTTTGCTTTTACTGATCTTTCATATTTATTTCTTTTAGTCTCCATGTTATTTATTCCTGCTCTGATCTTTATTATTTCCTTCCTTCTACTTACTCTGGGATTTTCTGTTTTTCCTCTTCTAATTCTTTTAGTTGTAGGGTTAGATCATTTAAGACCTTTTTCTTCTTGACATAGGCCTGTAATGCTATGAACTTCCCTATCAGGCCCTGGCCAGTTTGGCTCAGCAGTTAGAGTGTCAGCCCATGGACCAATTAGTTGTGGGTTCGATTGCAGTCAAGGGCATGTACCTCAGTTATGGTTCATTCCTGGCCCTGGTCGGGGTTGTGCGGGAGGCAACCAGTTGATATGTCCCTCTCATGTCGATGTTTCTCTCTCTCTCCCTCCCTCCCACTCTATCTGAAGATACATAAGAAAACAAACAAACAAAAAACCCCAATGAACTTCCCTATCAGGACTGCTTTTGCTGTGTCCCATGGATTTTGGGTTATTGTGTGGTCATTTTCATTTGTTTTCAGGAAGTTTTTTTTTAAATTTTTATTTCTTCCTTGATCTCATTGGTAACCCATTCTTTGTTTAATAACATGCTATTAAGCCTCCATGTGTTTGAAAGTTTTTAAGTTTTTAACTGTAGTTGATTTCTATTTTCATGCCACTGTGATCTGAGAAGATGTGATTTCAGTCTTCCTGAACTTTTAGAGACTTATTTTGTGTACTAAGATGTTGTCTATCTTTGAGAATGTTCTATGTGCACCTGAGAAGAATGTATATTCTGCAGTTTTGGGGTGCAATGTTCTGTAAATATCAATTAAATGCATATGATCTAGTGTGTTGTTTAAGGTCACTGTTTCCTTGTTGATTTTTTGTCTGAAAGATATATTCAGTGATGTCAGTGGGATGTTAAAGTCCCCTACTATGATTTATTGCTGTTGATCTTTCCCTTAAAGTCCTCCAAGAGTTTTCAAAAACATTTTGGTGCTTCTATATTGGTTACATATATGATTACCAGGGTTATAGCCTCTTGTTGGATTGATCCTTTTATTATTATGCCGTGATCTTCTTTGTCTCTTGTTAACGCCTTTTAAAAACTTTTTCTTTATTGTTGAAATTATTACAGATGTCCCTCCATTTTTACCCACTGACACCTTCCTCTCCACTCCTCTTCTCCCCTGCCTTTCCCCACACTGTTGTCTGTGTCCATTGGTTATGCATATATGCATATAAGTTCTTTGGTTTATCCCTTCCCGTCCTCCCTCGCCACTTCCCTCTGAGGTTTGTCATTCTTTTCCCTACTTCCATGTCTCTGGATCTATTTTGTTCATCAGCTTATTTTGTTCATTATGTTCCACAAATAAGTGAGATCATGTGATACTTGTCTTTCTCTGATTGACTTATTTCACTTAGCATAATACTCTTCAGTTCCTTCCATGTCATCTCAAAGGGTAAGAGATCTTTCTTTCTTACAGCTGCATAGTATTTCATTGTGTATATATACCACAACTTTTTTATCCACTCATCTAGTGGACATTTGGGCTGTTTGCAGATCTTAGCTATTGTGCTGCTATGAACATAAGGGTGCATATCTTCTTCTTCATTGGTGTTTCATGCTCTTAGGATATATCCCTGGAAGTGGGATCACTGGGGTCAAATGCTGTTCCATTTTTAATATTTGGAGGAAACACCATACTATTTTCCATAGTGGCTGTAGTAGACTGCATTTCCACCAGTGGTATACTAGATTACTCTTTTCTCCATATCCTCACTAGCACTTACTGTTTGATAATTTGTTGATGACAGCCATTCTGGCAGGTGTGAGGTGATGCCTTGTAGTCATTTTAATTGATGACTAGTGATGTTGAATTTGTTTTCATATGTCTCTTGGTCATTTGTATGTCCTCTTTGGAGTAGTGTTTATTTAGTTACTTGGCCCATGTTTTAATGGGATTGTTTGTCTTTCTTTTGTTGAGTTGTATGAGTTGTTTATATATTTTGGATATCAACCCCTTATCTGATGTATCATTGGCATATATGTTCTCCCATACAGTGGTTCCCTTTTCATTTTAATGCTGGTTCCTTTTGCTGTGTAGATACTTTAGTTTGATGTAGTCCCATTTATTAATTTCTCCCTTTCTTTCTCTTGCTGTGGGCAATGTACTGGTGAGATTTTGCTACATGTGATGTCTGAGACTTTACTGCCTACATTTTCTTCTAGAATTTTCATGGTTTCACAACTTACATTTAAGTCTTTTATTCATTTTGAATTTATTCTTGTGTATGGTATAAATTGGTGGTCTAGTTTCATTTTTTTGCGTGTACTTGTCCAACTTTCCCAACACCATTTATTGAAGAGATTGTTTTTACTCTATTGTATGCTCTTTCCTTCTTTGTCAAATAATAGTTGAGCATAATGTCTTGGATTGATTTCTGGGTTCTCTGTTCTGTTCAAGTGATCTATATGCCTGTTTGTGCCAGTACCAGTCTATTTTGGTTGCAGTGACTTTGTCGTATAACCTGATATCCAGTATTGTGATCCCTCCAACTTTTATTTTTTTCTTCCCAAGACTGCTGTGGCTATTTAGGGTATTTTTTTTATTCCATATAAACTTTTGGATTATTAGTTCTAGATCTGTGAAATATGCTGTTGGTACTTTAATAAGGATTGCATTGAATCTATAGATTGCTTTGGGTAGTATGGACATTTTAATGATGTTAATTATTCCAATCCATGAACATAGTATATGTTTCTACTTGTCTGTATCTTACTCTATTTCTTTTTTCAATGGTAGTTTTCTGAGAACAGGTCTTTTAGTTCCTTGGTTAAGTTTCTCCCTAGGTATCTTAATTTTTTTGTTGCAATGGTAAATGAGATTGTTTTTAAATATTTCTCTTTGAGTTTTCATCATTTTTGTATAAAAATGCCATCATGAAAAAATATTGGCAGAGTGAACGGAAGCTACATTGACCATCTTCCTTGACTAAACTTGAATTACAAAAATCATCTGGAATAACCAACTGAAGACCAGCTGGAGAGAAACCTTATAACCAGAGACATAAGGAGGAGCCCAAATTGAGTTTAGTAAGGGGTGTAGAGGTGTGAGAGGGCCAGTTGACCTCCCACAGGCAGCAGCTGAGGACTATCTTAGATGTGAGATGTTCTCCCTGAGTAGTCTGGGGTTTAAACCCCAAGCCAGGCTCCACAGCACAGAGTGGTGGAACTGGGAAAGGCACCCACATAACACCCGGCTGTGATAAACACCAGAGTAGAGGTCCTGTCCAGCAGCTAGAGGCACTGGGAACATGGGCACCTGCCTATAGGGCCAGGGCACTAAATTTAAGCCACAGCCATTCACCTTGGGCTCTGGCAGAGGGTGGGCTGATTGACCTGGAGCTGCATGAGGAGAGTTGAAGGTTCATGGTTCTTGGGAGAGAGTGGGGAAGGAGGTCATCAGGAGCCCTATGCTGAGTCATTCCCCCATGCAACAGAAACCATTTTTATCAGGCAGACTTTTCCCATCAAAGTGGCTTTAACCCAGGGGCAGGGTAAAGCAACTGCCTCACCCAATGGAATTTTACTCTGCTTACAGTGAGGAGTTAGCACCTAGGATAGAACTGCAACCTGAGGCTCATTAACTGTTAGAGCCTATCAGTCAGCCTGCAGGAGACATGAGTCTCTGAGACAAGGTGCTTTGAGCCTTGTGCTTGGCTCACAGTCATTGAGCTCCATGGGTCTGGGGACCAAGCTGTGAAAGCTACAGACTGGGTCTCTGTGCTGAACCATTAACCCACACTGCAGAAACCATTTCTTTTTTCAGGCAGAGTTTTCCCATCAAAGCAGCTATAGCCCAGGGGAGAAGCAACCACCCCATCCTTTGGAATTTTACTCCATCTGCTGGGAGGAGTTTGCACCAAGCCCAGAATTGCAACCTGAGGCTCATTAACTGTCAGAAACTATCAACCAGCCTGCAAGCAGAAATGAGTTTCTACGTGCTTTGAGCCTTGGGCCTGGCTCATGGTTGTTGTGTTTTGTGGCTCTGGGGACCAAGCTGTGAAGGCAGTTGCCTAGGTCTCTGTGCTGAGTCATTCACCCACACTGCAGAAACCATCTTTCTAAGGTAGAGTTTTCCTCTCCAAACAGCTTTAGCCTGGGGGGAAGCAATTGCCCCGCCCACTGGAAAATTTCTCACCCTGTCTGCTGGGGGGAGCTTACATACAGCAGTGGACTTCAATCTGAGGCTCATTAAGTGACTGAGACTAATAGCCTGCAGGCAGAGATGGATCTCTGAGACATTTGAGTCTTTACCTGGCCTGTGACTACCCGAGAGAGTAAGACTAGACATTGGGGTTCACCTTAATCCCTTCCCTAAATATCCAAACACAGGAGAGGAAGCCACAATCTGTGGAACATTGATATCCACAGGGAAATTTTGGCAGGCTCTAACCCCTGCTGAGACAGCTAAAATGGTGAAACAAGGAAACAAATCCCAAATGAAAGAACAAGAAATTACTCTAGAAGGGCTAAATGAAATGGAGATAAGCAAGTTATCAGATATAGAGTTCAGAGTAATGATTATAAGGACACTCAGCAGCATGAGAAAAGATATAGAAACAATGAAAAATGACCAACTGATAATCAAGAATGACATAGCAGAAATAAAGAACACATTGAAAGGAATAATCATCAGATTAGAGGAAGCTGAGGATTGGGTCAGCAAATTAGAAGACAAGGTAGACAAAAATCACTCAATCAGAGAATCAAAAAGAAAAAAACAGTTAAAAAACAGGAGGACAGTTTAAGAGAGCTATGGGACAATATGAAATGTAACAATATCCACATCATAGCAGTACCAGAAGAAGAAGAAAGTGAGGGTTAGAGAAGCTGTCTGAAAAAAGAGTGACAGAAAATTTCCCTAACTTGGTGATGAAACAGGCATACAAGTTCAAGAAGCACAGAGGTTCCTAAGCAAGAAGAAGCCAACGAGGCCCACACTAAGACACATCATAATTAAAATGCCAAAAATTAAAGACAAAGAGAATCTTAAAGGCAGCAAGAGAAAAGCAACAGGTTACCTACAAAGGAGCTCCCACAAAGCTGTCACCTGATTTCTCAACAGAAACACTACAAGCTAGAAGGATATTGAATGAAGTATTCAAGGTAATGCAAAAGGAGGATCTGAATCCAACACTATTCTATCCAGCAAGGTTACCATTCAAAATAAGTGAAATAAAGAGCTTCCAGACAACCCCCCCCCAAAAAGGCAAAACAAACAAAGAAACAAACAAACAAAAACCTAAAGGAATATATTACCACCAAACCAGCATTGCAAGAAATGTTAAAGAGACTGCTGCAATAATAATAAGAAATAGAGAGAAACATGGGCATAATGAATAAATATGGCAATGAATAAGTACATATCAATAATAACCTTAAATGTAAATGGATTAAATGCTCCAATCAAAAGACACAGAGTAGCTGAATGGATAAGGAAGCATGACCCACATATATGCTGTCTACACACCTCAGAACAAAATACTCACACAGGATGAGAGTAAAAATATGAAAAAAAATATGAAAAAAACTAAATAAATGGAAATGAATAAAAAAGCTAGAGTAGTACTACTCATATCTGATAAAATAGACTTCAAAATGAAGGCCACAACAAGAAACAAAGAAGACCACTACATAATATTAAAGGGATCAATTCAACAAGAAGATATAACCATAGGGTAAACATATATGCACCCAATATAGGAGCACTAAAATATATTTAAAAACTCCTGGAGGACTTCAAGGGAGAGATTGAAAGCAATACAATCATCATAGAGGGACTTTAACACCCCACTGACATCAATGGATAGATCCTCTAGACAAAAAATTAACAAGGAAACAGAGACCCTAAACGATGCACTAGATCAGACGGATTTAATTAATATTTACAGAGAATTACAACCCACTACTGCAGAATACACATTATTCTCAAGTGCACATAGAACATTCTCAAAAGTAGACCCCATTAAAGGACACAAACTAAGTCTCTACAAGTTCTCAAGCATCTTCTTAGATCACAGTGGCATGAAACTAGGAATAAATTACAATAAAAACACTCAAAACCTTTCAAACATATGGAGGTTAAGCAGCATGTCATTAAACAATGAGATCAAAGAAGAAGTGGAAAACTTACTGGAAACTAATGAAAATGAACACACAACAATGCAAAATCTATGGGACACAGCAAAAGAAGTCCTGAGAAGGAAGTGAATAGCATTACAAGCCTATCTAAAGAAAAAAGAAAACTTTCTAATAGACTATAAAACCCTACAACTTAAAGAACTAGAAAGTGAACAAAAAGAAAAAACCCACAATAAGTAGAAGGAAAGAAATAAAAAAAGTCAGAGTGGATATAAATGGCATGGAGACTAAAAAAAAAAAAAAAAAAATCAATGAAACCAAGAAAGAGCTGGTTCTTTGAAAAGATAAACAACATTGATTAAGTTTTAGGCAGACTCATGAAGAAACAAAGAGAGAGAACCCAAATAAAATCAGAAACAAAAGAGAGGTAACAACTGACACCTCAGAAATATATTATACTATGAACAATTATACGCCAACGAATTGGGCAAGTTAGGTGAAAAGGGCCAATTTCTAGAATCATACAGTCATCCAAAACTCACTGGGAAGAGTCTAAAAACCTGAACAGACTAATAACAACTAAGGAAATTGAAGCAGTAAGCAACAAACTCCCAGCAAACAAATCCCAGTGTCCAGACAGCTTCATAGGGGAGATTTATGGAACTTTCAAAGAAGAACTAACACCTATTCTCCTCAAACTATTCCAAAAAATTCAAGAGGAAGGAAGGCTTCCAAACTCTTTTTATGAGGCCAGCGTGATCCTAATTCCAAAACCATATAGAGACACTACAAAGCAAGAAAATTACAGTCCAATATCCCTGATGAATATAGACACAGAAATCCTCCACAAAATATTAGCAAATCAAATCCAACAATATATTAAAAAATTATTCACCATAACCAAGTGGGATTTATCCCAGGGATAAAAGGTTGGTACAATATTCACAAATCAATACACTAATGAAAGATAAAAATCATATGAGCATATAAATATTTGCTGAAAAAGCATTTGACAAAATCCAGCAAACATTTCTGATAAAATGCTCAACAAAGTGGGAATAGAGGAATCATATCTCAACACAATACAGGATATATATATATATATATATATATATGCTGGCTGTAGTTATATATATATAACTACAGCCAGCATCATACTCAATAGGCAAAAACTAAAAACATTTCCCTTAAGAACAGGAGCAAGACAGAGATGTCCACTTTTGCCACTCCTTATTCAACATAGTACTAAAAGTCTTAGCCACAGCAATCAGACAAAAAGAAAAAAGTAAAAAGGATACAAATTGGAAAGGAGGAAGTGAAACTGTCATTATTCACAGATGACATAATACTGTACATAGAAAACCCTAAAGACCCCATAAAAAAAACTACTAGATATAATAAATGAATTCAGCAAAGTAACAGGATACAAAATTAACATCCAGAAATCATTGACATTTTTATACATCAATAATGAACACTCAGAAGAGGAAACTAAAAAAACAATCTCATTTATTAGTGCAACATAAAAAATTATATCTAGGAATAAACTTAACGAATGAGGTAAAACACCTGTTCTCGGAAAACTACAGAACTTTGAAAAAAGAAATGGAGGAAAATATAAAAAAGTGGAAGCATAGACCATGTTCATGGATTGGAATAATCAACATCGTTAAAATGTCCATACTACCCAACACAATCTATAGATTCAATGCAATCCCTATTAAAGTACCAAGAGCATATTTCACAGATCTAGAACTAATACTCTAAAAGTTTATATGGAACCAAAAAAGACCCCAAATAGCCACAGCAATCTTGAAAAAGAAGAACAAAGTTGGAGGGATCACAGTACTGGATATCAAGTTATACTACAAAACCATTGTAATCAAAACAGCCTAGTACTGGCACAAGAACAGGCATATAGATCGGTGAAACAGAATAGAGAACCCTGAAATTGTCCCAAGACATTATGCGCAATTAATATTCAGCAAAGGAGGTAAAAGCATACAATGGAGTAAAGGCAGTCTCTTCAATAAATGGTGTTTGGAAAATTGGACAGGTACAGCAAAAAAATGAAATTAGACCACTTATTTACATTATACATAAGAATAAACTCAAATGGATAAAATACTTAAATGTAAGTTGTGAAACCATAAAAATCCTAGAAGAAAATATAGGCAGCAAAATCTCAGACAACACATGTAGCAGAATTTTTACTGATACATTGCCCAGGGCAAGAGAAACAAAGGAAAAAATTAATAAATGGGACTACACCAAACTAAAAAGCTTCTGCATGGCAAAAGAAACCAGCATCAAAGTGAAAAGGGAACCCCCTCTTTAGGAGAACATATTTGACAATGATACATCAGATAAGGGGTTAATACCCAAATTATATAAAGTACTCATACAGGTCAACAAAAGGAAGACACACAATCTAATTAAAACATGGGCAGAGGACTTGAAAAGACACTTCTCCAAAAAGGACATACATATGGCCAAGAGACATGGAAAAATGCTCAATGTCACTAATCATCAGAAAGATGCAAATTAAAATAATTCTGAGGTATCACCTCACACCTGCCAGAATGGCTGTCATCAACAAATCATCAAACAACTAGTGCTGGTGAAGATGCAGAGAAAAGAGGAATCTAGTACACTGCTGGTAGGAATGCAGACTACTGCAGCCATTATGGAAAACAGTATGGTGTTTCCTCAAAAGATTAAATATGGAACTGCCATTTGACCCAGTGATCCCACTTCTCAGAATATATTCTAAGAAGCCTGAAGCCCCAATCTGAAAGTATATATGCACCCCTATATTCATAGCAGCACTATTTACAATAGCTAAGATCTGGAAACAGCCCAAGTGTCCATCAGTAGATGAGTGGATAAAAAAGCTGTGGTATATAAACACAATGGAATACTATGCAGGTATTAAAAAGAAAGATCTTTTACCCTTTGAAATGACATGGAGGGACCTGGAGAGTATTATGCTAAATGAAATAAGCTAATCAGAGAAAGACAATTACCACATGATCTCACTTATTTATGGAATATAAAGAACAAAATAAGCTGGCTATTAAAATAGATCTAGAGACATCGAAGTAGGGAACAGACTGACAAACCTCAGAGAGAAGGGGTATGGGGAAGTGGGAAGAGATAAACCAAAGAACTTATATGCATATATGCATAACAAATGGACACAGACAACAGTGTAGGGATGGCAGGAGGGGGCTGGGAGCAGGGAGGAGGGGATCAATTGGGGAGAAAAGGGGAGACATCTGTAATACTTTTAACAATAAAGATAAAAAATGCCATCTATTTCTGGACATTAATTTTTTTATCCTCCTACGTTGCTGAATTCATTTATTAAAGCTATAGTTTTTTTGATGGAGTCTTTAGGATTTTTTATGCATGATATGTCATCTGGGAATAATGACAATTTTACTTCCTCCTTTCCAATTTGGATGCCTTTTATTGTTTCTTCTTGTGTTTTGTTTAGGGTCTCCATTTCCTTATTAATTTTTTGTCTAGAAGATGTATCCAGTGATATCAGTGGGGTATTAAAGGCACCTACTATGATTATATTGCTGTCAATCTCTCCCTTAAAGTCCTCCAAAAGTTTTGTTGTTTTTTTTTTTTTTTTGAGCATGTACATATATTCATACACATCCAGGTTTATTTAAACAATCTGACCTATATTTCTGGAGGCTGTTTGAAGCATCTTATAAAAAGAAAACATGTTTTAAGCAAGAGGTTAAAAAAGCTTTTCAGACCCAACTCACATCCAAAAGATTGGTTAGTATTGGATATACACATTTGGTTTCAAAGCTGAAATGCCCCTGGGGTAACAGGCCATCTCATAAAATTCAGTTATTTTATAGTATGCCATAAAAAATAGGAACACATATCTATTGACAACTTAAATATTAACTAAACAGGCTACTTGGTAATATAAATAGGAAAAAAAGTGGTCATGAACTAGGAGTGAAAAACTATGACATTAGCCTATCTAAAACTGCAAAGGATGTTAAACATTTATCCTAGAATCTAAAACAGGAAGAAGAGTTAAATATTCCCCTCCATATAGACCCCATCTGGCCCAAATCATCCCCCAAGGAGTAAACCCCCAACACATGAGGTTTACTAACCACCTGCTACAGATGTAACTACATCACTAATTAACAATAATCATATAAATTGTGTCATACCAGAGGTTTTGTTATTATAAACAATGCATTAGTGGCTTCAGAAATCTTCCTCCAAGAGCTATGGTCAGAAGGCAAAATGAAAACGTCCATGCCACTGGTCAAACCACAGCTAAGAAACATGAGCATTCAAGCATTTGTTTGCACCAGGAGCTCTCTCTGGCATGCTCCACACTCTAGTTAGAAGGGCTGGGATATGGTTGACAGGCCCAGCCATGTGCTGCCACCATCTACTTCTGGGCCTCCTGGGGGGTCAACTTGTAGATCTCGGTGAGCTACAGTTCTTCCCCACTGTGGACCCTCAGATCACTATTAATCTGGTCATCCCCATTGTTCTTATGGGATGGCACATACAAGAACATCAAAGCAAAGGTATACAGGTTCCACATCCCATAGATGCCTGTGAAAAAGGCACTGTTCACTTGGACGGTGACACTGCCCCACTTCCGATGGTTTTCAGTCACCTGACTAACAATGAAGAAGATGACAGTCATGGCAGCACAGGCCAAGGTGATACACATGAGAAACTTGAACCTGAAAATTAGCCCCTCACAGTGCAGCCACTGGACTTTGCTCATGGCTGGACTGCTTCCCACTGATGTTCTGAAACACCTGAGATACCATGAAGCACAGAAACAAGAATTACAGAGAGGCAGATCCCAGCTACAATGATGAAGGCCATAGCCAGCTCTGTTCCAACATCTGTAGTCCAGATACTATAGAAGGGATTTGTGAGTTGTACCCCTCTCTCACTCATGTCAAATATAAAGAGGCAGAAAGAGCCAACAGTGATTGGTCCAACTTGCTTCCAATACTCTGCTATGTGATTCTGCTCATGCTGATCTATCATGTGCTTGCCACAGAAGATGACCCAGAAGGAGAGAAGCATTGCATAGAAGATGTCCTGTCAAATATCACCAAACAATAGCATCCAGGTCCAGTCAAACCCAGTGGAAAATCATTCCACTGGGATATTGATAAAAGTCACAGAAATCCCAATGGCAAAGATGACTTTTTCAAGAAGCACTGGGGGTCGGGACATCATGGTGATCCTCCTCCAATACCACACCATGATGATGCAGATGCTGGGCGTAAGGAACGTCTTCATGGTAAACTATACCTTGGTGAAGCCTCAAGTTTGGTGGATTCCCACCAACCGAATATCTTTGATCTCCCAATCCTAACATTGATTTTCTTCTTCTCATTCACAGGCAGCCAGAGGTTTAGAAGGTAGTATTTATGAGCCACAGACCCGATTTCCATGAAAGGAAGGACATCACATTCATAGTAACGGCCCTCATGCTCTGGGGTCTTGGGGGATGTGAAGGTATATTTGAGTTTCCAGGGCACTCTCTCATGGGCCATTTCAGTCCATCAGCAAAATTATCATCACAGTAAACCAGGGAAACATCCATGGAAACTTCTGCATTTTCTCTGATTTTGTTGTTTAGCTTGACTGCAAGGTTCAGCTGCAAGATAAACAGCATGAATTGGAACCAAGGACTATCTCTATGGAGGGGAGAGGAATGTGGACAGAAAACACAATATCATTGGCTTCCATTTCCCTGGGAATTGCTTCCTCAATGTCTCAGATTTTGTCACACTGGTCAGGTCCCCAAGGCATTAACCATTTTGTCTTGTGATGGTTTTTATGAACATCGACACATTTCACTGTCATCTAGAACACTGCTGTTGTGGGCCCTGGGGCAATCAAGCCTCCCACCAGAAAGATGATGATTTGGAACACAAGCAGAATCCCATCAACAATGCATAGCTTCTTGGTGCTCATATTTTCTATAATTGCCCCAGCATTTTTGTACCTCCTTTTTCTTTTCTTTTGGAAATAAATGTTTTAGAGTGTGCTTTTGCTTGCTCTCCTCTTATGCTCCCTCCTCCCTCACCTCCTTTCTGGGCACTGCAAAACTTCAGGGGTGCAGGAACGCAGTGAGGATGGGTTGGGGATGGTAGGCGCCTGCATAGATTCCTCCAGTGAAGCTGGCTCAGGGTCCTCCAATGCCTGGAGCTGTGATTGTCCAGAAATTTAAAAATATATTTTGGTGCTCCTATATTGGATGCATATAAATTTACCAGGGTAATATCCTCCTGTTGGATCAATCCCTTTAATTTTACATTGTGGCCTTCTTTGTCCTTTGATATGCCTTCATTTTGAAGTCTCTTTTATCATATATGAGTATTGCCACCCAACTTTTTTTTTGTTTCCATTTGCACTGAAAGTTTTTTCTACCCTTTCACTTTTATCTTGTGTGAGCCTCTTGTGGGTCTCTTTTAGACAGCATATATATGGGTCATGTTTTCTTATGCATTCAGCTACTCTATGTCTTTTGATTGGACCATTTAATCCATTTATATATAAGGCTATTATTGATAGGCACTTATTAATTGCCATTATTTTCATTATGCCTATGTTTCTCTCTATATATTTCTTCTTCATAGTACAGCAGTCTTCTTAACATTTCTTGCAATACTGGTTTGGTGGTAATAAATTCTGTTAGCCTCTTTTTGTCTGGGAAGCTTTTTATTTCACCTTCTATTTGGAATGAGTATTCTTGGTTTCAGATCCTTGTTTTTCATTATCTTGAATAATTCATGCCATTTTCTTCTGGCCTGTATTGTTTCTGTTGAGAAATCATCTGACAGCCTTATGGGAGCTCCTTGGTAGGTAACCTGTTGCTTTTCTCTTGTTACCTTTAAGATTCTCTCTTTGTCTTTAATTTTTGGCATTTTAATTATGATGTGTCTTGGTGTAGGCCTCTTTGGGTTCTTTTTGCTTGTGACTCTCTGTGCTTTCTGAACTTCTGTCTTTTTTCCCCCACCATGTTAAGGAAGTTTTCTGCCACTATATCTTCAGACAGATTCTCTAACCCTGGTCACTATCGTCTTCTTCTGGTGCTCCTATGATGTGGATGTTGTCCCACATCTCTCTTAAACTGTCCTCCTATTTTTAAATTGCTTTCTCTTTTTGGTTCTCTGTTTGAATGATTTTTTTCTACCCTGTCTTCCAATCCGCTGATCTAATTTTCAGCTTCCTCTCACCTGTTTATTTCTTTCAGTGTATTCCTTATTTCTGCTATGTTATTCTTCATTTCCAGTTTGTTGTTTTTCATTGTTTCTGTATCTTTTCTCATGCTTTGAGTGTCCTTATAATAATTACTCTGAGCTCTATATCTGATAGCTTGCTTATCTTCATTTCATATAGTCCTTCCTCTATAGTATTCTCTTGTTCTTTCATTTGGGGCTTGTGTCTTTGTTTCACCATTTTGGCTGCCTGTTTGGGTTTGTTTCTAGTTTTGCTATGACTCCCAGTATGGGTAGGGTGATCTTATGTCATAGGTGACCTGTGGGACCCAGCAGTGTAGTCACCCTAATCACCAGGCCTGGATACTCTAATGTCCCTTGTGAGCTTTTTGTGTGCCCTCTTGTTGTGATGGAGTCTTGATTGCTATTTGCCCATTTATGTGTGAGCTGTACCCACTGGCTAATTGACAGTGATGCTCAACCCCCAACACAATAACAGGCTGTTGTGCAGTTGCTTATCAGATGAAGCACAATCCACCTCATCAGGGTTTGGAAGCTGCCAAAATCTCCCTGTGGATATCAGTGACCCACAGTTTGTGGCTCCCTCTGCTAAGGCTGGATGTGTATGGACTGGACCAAGCTGAACACCAAGGTCTGGTTTTACTCTCCTGGGCAGAGTTGCAGGCCAGGCAAAGACTCAAAGCACCCAGAGATCCACCTCTGCCTATAGGCTGGCTGTTAGACTCAGTCACTTACTGAGCCTCAGTCTGTAGTCCTCAGCTAGATATAAACTCCACGCAGCAGTTGGAGTGAGAGGAATTCCAATGGGTGGCACAATTGTTTCCCTCCAGGCTAAAGCTGCTTTGATGGGAAAACTCTGCCTGTGAAAGATGGCTTCTGCAGCATGGAGGAATGACTCAGCACAGGGCTTCTGGTGGCTGCTTTCCCAGCACCATGACTCTCCACATGCAGTTCTAATTCACTCAGCCCTCTCTCTACCAGAGCCCAAGGAGTGGCTGCACTGATCCTTCAAGAGGGTCCTCATATTTCCAGCCATCTATCCCTGTCAGGCAGAACCTTTGGTGCTTTTCATAGTCAGGTATTATGTGGGCATCTTTCCTGGTTCTGCCACTTCGGGCTGGGGTGTCCAGCTTGGGGTTTAGACCCCAGACTTCTCATGGAGCTCCTCACAGCTGAGATATCCTTCCAGAACTTCAGATTCTGCCTATAGGAACCTAGCGAGCCCTATCATTCCTCTGCACTTCCTACCAGACTTGATGTGGGCTCTCCTTTACATCCTTGGTTGTAAGGGTTGTCTCCAGCTGGTTATTCCAGCTGATTTTTCTATATTTTAGTTGTAATTCCAGTTTTGTCCTGGGAGAAATTCAGTGTAGCTTCCATTCAATCCACTGTCATTTTTCTCTTAGATTTTTTTGTTTGGATTTATGGAAGTGTTCTTTAACAGCCAGATGAAGTGACCCAGGGCAACATCCTGAGCAGAGGAGCATCTATCTTTGGAGTTTGGGCAAGAGATTCACTTTGGATTAAAAGACACACACAGAAATTTGCAACAGCATGGATGGACAAATGAACAGCCAGATCAAAAGGTACATAAGGCAAGATCTGGAAGGGTCCTGATTGAAAGAGCTTCTGTGCCTGTGGAGTTGGGGTGTGGCACCTCCCGGTACATGGTTATTTTCACCTGGCCTTTGTTTTGAAGTCTATTTTGTCAGATATAGGTATTGTTACCCTTGCCTTTTATTCATTTCCATTTCCATGGAAAACTTTTCTCCATTCCTTCACTTTCATCTGTGTGTCTTTTGTTCTGAGGTAGGTCTCTTGTTGACGGCATATATATGCCATGTTTTCTTATCCATTCACCTACCCATATATTTGATTGGAGCATTTAATCCATTTACATGTAAGGTTATTATTGATAGGTACTTATTTATTGCCATTTTAAATCTTTTATGCACATGTTTCTCTCTCTCTCTCTTTTATGCTCTTGTTTTTCTTTCTCTCTCTCCCTGCTCCCTCTGTCTCTCTCTCTCTTTTCTTTTTACAACAGTCCCTTTACCATTTCTTGCAATGCTTGTTTGGTGGTAATAAACTCCTTTAGCCTTTTTTGTTTTGTTTGGAAAGCTCTTCATTTCACCTGCAAGTTTGAAAAACAGCTTTACTGGATAGAGTAGTTTTGGTTTCAGATCCTTGCTTTTTATTACTTTGAATACTTCATGCCATTTTCTTCTGGTCTGTAGTGTTTTTGTTGAGAAATAGGCTGAAATACTTATGGGAGCTTCCTTGTAGGTAACTACTATCTCTCTTTTGTTGCCCCATTGATTCTCTTCTTGTCTTTAATGCTTGACATTTTAAAATTATGTATCTTGGTGTGGGTCTCTTTGTGTTCATCCTGATAGGGACTCTCTGTGCTTCCTGAACTTGTATGACATTTTCCTTCACCAGGTTGGGAATTTTTTGGTCTTTATTTCTTCAAACAGGTTCTCTATCTTATGCTCACTTTCTTCTCCCACTTGTACCCCTATGATGTGGATGTTGTTCATTACATGTTGTCCCAAAGTTCTCTTAAACTGTCCTCAGGCTTTTTAAGAATTTTTTCTTTTTGCAGCTCTAATTGAGTAATTCTTTTCTACTTTGTCTTCTAATACATTGCTTCTTCTAATCTACTGTTAATTCCTTCCAAAGTAACCTTTATTTCAGGCATGTCATTCTTCATTTCTGACTGTTTTTTTTCATTGTTTCTATGTTCTTCTTCATGCTGTTGAGCATTCTAAAAACCATTACTTTATACACTGTTTTTGATACATTATTTGCCTCCACTTCTTTTTTTAAAAAATTAATTTTTGTTACAGATGTTTCTCCTTTTTTCCCCAAGGACATCCTCCTCTCCATCCCCCCCACCCCATCCTCAGCTTTTTTTTTTATCCTCACCTGAGGATATTTTTGCATTTATCTTGAGATAGAGCGGGAGTGAGAGAGGAAGAGAGACAGAGAAACATCTAATGTGAGAGAGACACATCGAGTGATTGCCACCCACACGACCCCATCCGGGGCCAGGGACAAACTGCAACCGAGGTATGTGCCCTTAGCGGGAACCAAACCCAGGACTCTCTGGTCCACGAGCCAACGCTCTAACCTCTGAGCCAAACCGGCCAGGGCCATCCCCAGCTTTGTTGTCCATGTCCATCAGTTATGCATACATGCATATGAGTTCTGTGTTTTATCTCTTCCCTCCCCCCCACTCCCTAATCTGAGGGTTGTCACTCTGTACCCTACTTCCACATCTCTGGGTCTACCCTGTTCCTCATATTGTTATGTTCATTATATTCCACAAATAAGTGAGATCATGTGATATTTGTCTCTCTGATTGGCTTGTTTTGCTTAGAATAATACTCTCCAGGTCCCCCCATGTTGTCTCAAAGGATAAGAGATCTTTCTTTCTTATAGCTGCATAGTACTCCATTATGTACATGTACCACAGCATTTTTTATCCATTCGTCTACTGATGGACACTTGGGCTGTTTCCAGATCTTAGCGATTGTAAATAATGCTGCTATGAACATCAGGGTACATATATTCTTTCTGATTGGTGCTTCAGGTTTCCTAGGGTATATTCCTAGAAGTGAGATCACTGGGTCAAATGGCAATTCAATTTTTAATTTTTTGAGGTAACATTGTAGTGTTTTCCATAATGGCTGCACCAGTCTGCATTCCCACCAGCAGTGTACTAGAGTCCCCTTTTCTCTACACCCTCGCCAACACTTGCTGTTTGATGATTTGTTGATTGCAGCCATTCTGACAGGTGTGAGGTGATACCTCATTGTTGTTTTAATTTGCATCTCTCTGATGATTAGTGATGTTGAGCATTTTTTCATATGTCTCTTGGCCATTTGTATGTCCTGTTTGGAGAGGTGTCTATTTAGTTCCTCTGCCCATTTTTTTTTTTGTTTTTTGTTTTGTGTTTTTAGCAGATAGAGTGGGAGAAAGAGTGGGAGGAAGAGAGGGAGAGAAACATCGATGTGAGAGACACATCGACTGGTTGCCACCCACACAATCCCAATCAGGGCTGGGGACAAACTGCAACCAAGATACATCCCCTTAACGGGAACCAAACCCGGGCCTCTCTGGTCCACAGGCCTATGCTCTAACCGCTGAGCCAAACCAGCCAGCCTCTGCCCATGTTTTAATTGGGTTCTTTGTCTTCCTTTTGTTGAGTTGTATGAGCACTCTCTATATTTTGGAGATTAACCCTTTATCTGATGTATCATTGGCAATTATGCTCTCCCATACAGTGGGTTCCCTTACCTTTTTGATGGTTGTTTCTATTGCTGTGCAGAAGCTTTTGAGTTTGATGTAGTCCCATGTGTTCATTTTTTCCTTTGTTTTTGTTGCCTTAGGTGATGTATCAGTGAAGATTCTGCTGCTTATGACATCCAAAATTTTGTTGCCTACGTTTACTTCTAGGATTTTTATGGATTCACGAGTCATATTTAAGTCTTTTATCTATTTTGAGTTTATTCTTGTGTATGGTTTAAGTTGATGGTCTAGTTTCATTTTTTTTTTTTGCATGTAGCTGTCCAATTTTCCCAACACCATTTATTAAAGAGGCTTTCTTTATTCCATTGTATGCTCTTGCCACCTTTCTCAAATATTAATTGAGCATAATGTCTTGGGTCAATTTCCGGATTTTCTGTTCTGTTCCACTCGTCTATATGCATGTTCTTGTACCAGTACCAGGCTGTTTTGATTACAGTAGCTTTGTAGTGTAAACTGATTTCCGGTGTTGTGATCCCACCTACTTTCTCCTTCTTTTTCAAGATTGCTGTGGCTATTTGGCGTCTTTTTTGGTTCCATATGAACTTTTGAAGCATTTGTTCTAGTTCTGTGAAATATGTCGTTGGTATTTTGATGGGGATTGCATTGAATCTCTAGATTGCTTTGGGTAATATGGACATTTTAATGATGTTAATTCTTCCAATCCATGAACAAGGTATGTGCTTCCACTTTTTTTATCTTCCTCTATTACTTTTTTCAGTGTCCTGTAGTTTTCTACAAACAGATCCTTTACTCCTTTGGTTAAGTTTATTCTTAGGTATCTTAATTTTTTTGCCACAACGGTAAATAGGATTTTTTAATTTATTTTCTCTTTCTGTGAGTTCATCATTGATATATGAGAATGTTGTCGAATTCTTCACATTAATTTTGTATCCTGCCACTTTGCCAAATCATCTATTAAGTCTAGTAGATTTTTGATGTATCTTTAGGGTTTTCTATGTATAATATCATGTCATCTGCGATTAATGACCGTTTCACTTCCTCCTTTACAATTTGGATCCCATTTTTAATTTTTTTCATTTCTGATTGCTGTGGATAAGACTTCCAGTACTATGTTAAATAAGAGTAATGAAAGTGGACATCCCTGTCTTGTTTCTGTTCTTAAGGGAAATGTTTTTAGTTTTTGGCCATTGAGTATGATGTTGGCTGTAGGTCTTTCATATATGACCTATATTATATCGAGATATGATCCCTCTATTCTCACATTGCTGAGCATTTTTATCAGAAATGAGTGCTGGATTTTGTCGAATGCTTTTTCAGCTTCTATTGATATGATCTTATCGTTTTTATCTTTCATTTTCTTATGTGGTGTATCACATTTATTGATTTGTGAATATTGAACCAGCCTTGAATCCCTGAGATGAATCTCACTTGGTCATGGTGAATAATTTTTTTGATGTATTGCTGGATCCAATTTGCTAGTATTTTGTTCAGGATGTTGGCATCTATGTTCATCAGGGATATTGGCCTGTAGTTTTCTTTCTTTGTAGTGTCTTTTTCTGGTTTTGGAATTAGAATTATGCAGGCCTCATAAAATGAGTTTGGAAGTCTTCCTTCTTCTTGAATTTTTTTGAGGAGAACGGGTATTATTTCTTCTTTTAATATTCAGTAAAACTCCTCCGTGAAGTCATCTAGACCTGGGCTTTTGTTTGCTGGGAGAGTCCTGATTACATCTTCAATTTCCTTAGTTGTTATTGATTTGTTCAAGTTTTCTATCTCTTCCCGGTCCAGTTTTGGGAGACTATGTGTTTCTAGAAATTTGTCCATTTCACTTAGATTGTCGAATTTGTTGCCATGTAAATGTTCATAGTATTTGTTAACAATCCTTTGTATTTCTGTGGTGTCAGTTGTTACTTCTCCTCTTTCATTTATGATTTTGTGTATTTGGGTTCTCTCTTTGTTTCCTGGTGAGGCTGTTTAAGGGTCCATCAATCTTGTTTATCTTTTCAAAAAAAATCAGCTCTTTGTTTCATTGATCCTTTGAATTGTTTTTTTTTTTTTTGGTCTCTATGTCATTTATTTCTGCTCTGATCTTTACTATTTCCTTCCTTCTACTTGCTCTGGGGTTTTCTTTTTGTTTGCTTTCTAGTTCTTTAAGTTGATTCGCAAATCAATAAATATGATACACCACATAAACAAAATGAAAGATAAAAACCACATGATCATATCAATAGACGCTGAAAAAGCATTCGACAAAGTCTAGCACCCATTTCTGATAACAACACTCAGCAATTTGGGAATAGAGGGATCATATCTTGATATAATAAAGGCCATATATGAAAGACCTACAGCCAACATCATACTCAATGGGCAAAAACAAAAGCATTTCCCTTAAGAACAGGAACAAGACAGGGATGCCCACTTTCACCACTCTATTTAACATAGTACTGGAAGTCTTAGCCACAGCAATCAGACGTGAAGAAAAAATAAAAGGGATCCAAATTGGAAAGGAAGAAGTGAAACTATCATTATTTGCAGACGACATGATATTATATATAGAAAACCCTAAAGACTCCATCAAAAATCTACTAGACTTAATAAACGAATTTGGCATAGTAGCAGGATACAAATTAACATCAAGAAATCAACGGCATTCTTATACACCAAAGATGAACTCACAGAAAGAGAAACTAAAAAAACAATCCCATTTACCATCGCGGCAAAAAAAATTAAGATACCTAGGAATCAACTTAACCAAAGAAGTCAAGGACCTATTTGCAGAAAACTACAGGACATTGAAAAAAGAAATAGAGGAAGATATAAAAAAGTGGAAGCACATACCTTGTTCATGGATTGGAAGAATTAACATCATTAAAATGTCCATATTACCCAAAGCAATCTATAGATTCAATGCAATCCCCATCAAAATACCAGTGACATATTTCACAGAACTAGAACAAATATTTCAAAAGTTCATGTGGAACCAAGAAAGACCCCGAATAGCCACAGAAATCTTGAAAAAGAAGGACAAAGTAGATGGGATCACAATACCAGATATCAGCTTATACTACAAAGCTATTGTAATCAGAACAGCCTGGTACTGGCACAAGAACAGGCATATAGACCAGTGGAACAGAACAGAGAATCCAGAAATTGACCCAAGACATTACACTCAATTAATATTTGAGAAAGGTGGCAAGAGCATACAATGGAGTAAAGACAGCCTCTTTAATAAATGGTGTTGGGAAAATTGGACAGCTACATGCAAAAAAATGAAACTAGACCATCAACTTACACCATACACAAGAATGTGACTCATGAATCCATAAAAATCCTAGAAGAAAATGTAGGCAACAAAATTTCAAACATCATACGCAGCAGAATCTTCACTGATACATCACCTAAGGCAACAGAAACAAAGGGAAAAATGAGCACATGGGACTACATCAAACTCAAAATCTTCTGCACATCTGGAGAAACAACCATCAAAACAGAAAGGAGAAGAAGGAATAGCATGTTATTAAACAACGAATGGGTGACTGAGGAGATTAAGGAAGAAATTAGAAACTTCCTGGAAACCAATGAAAATGAACACACAACAACACAAAATCTATGGGATGCAACGAAAGCAGTTCTGAGAGGGAAGTTCATAGCACTACAGGCCTACCTCAAGAAACAAGAAAAATATCTAACAAAAAGAAAACCCCAGAGCAAGTAGAAGGAAGGAAACAGTAAAGATCAGAGCAGAAATAAATGACATAGAGACCAAAAAAAAAAAAAACAATTCAAAGGATCAATGAAACAAAGAGCTGTTTTTTTGAAAAGGTAAACAAGATTGATGGACCCTTAGCTAGATTCACCAAGAAACAAAGAGAGAGAACCCAAATACACAAAATCAGAAATGAAAGAGGAGAAGTAACAACTGACACCACAGAAATACAAAGGATCGTTAACAAATACTATGAACATTTATATGGCAACAAATTCGACAATCTAAGCGAAATGGACACATTTCTAAAACACATAGTCTCCCAAAACTGGACCGAGACGAGAGAAAACTTGAACAGACCAATAACAGCTAAGGAAATTGAATATGTAATCAAGACTCTCCCAGCAAACAAAAGCCCAGGACTGGACGGCTTCACGGGGTAGTTTTACCGAACATTCAAAGAACTAACGCCCATTCTCCTCAAACTATTTCACAAAATTCAAAAAGAAAGAATTCCAAATTTGTTTTATGAGGCCAGCATAATTCTTATTCCAAAACCAGAAAAAGACACTACAAAGAAAGAAAACTACAGGCCAATATCCCTGATGAACATAGATGCCAACATCCTGAACAAAATACTAGCAAATCGGATCCAGCAATACATCAAAAAAATTATTCACCATGACCAAGTGGGATTCATCCCAGGAATGCAGGGCCGGTTCAATATTCACAAATCAATAAATTTGATACACCATATAAACAAAATGAAAGATAAAAACCACATGATCATATCAATAGACGCTGAAAAAACAATCGACGAAATCCAGCACCCTTTTCTGATAAAAACGCTCAGCAATTTGGGAATAGAGGGATCATATCTCAACATTATAAAGGCCATATATGAAAGACCTACAGCCAACATCATACCCAATGGCCAAAAACTAAAACATTTCCCTTAAGAACAGGAACAAGGCAGGGATGCCCACTTTTGCCACTCTTATTTAACATAGTACTGGAAGTCTTAGCCACAGCAATCAGAAATGAAGAAAAAATAAAAGGAATCCAAATTGGAAAGGAGGAAGTGAAACTGTCATTATTCGCAGATGACATGATATTATATATAGAAAACCCTAAAGACTCCATCAAAAATCTACTAGACTTAATAAATGAATTTGGCAAAGTAGCAGGATACAAAATTAACATCAAGAAATAGACGGCATTCTTATACACCAATGATGAACTCACTGAAAGAGAAACTAAAAAAAATCCCATTTACCATCGCGGCAAAAAAATTAAGATACCTAGGAGTAAACTTAACCAAAGAAGTATAGGACCTATTTGCAGAAAACTACAGGACATTGAAAAAAGAAATAGAGGAAGATATAAAAAAGTGGAAGCACATACCTTGTCCAAATAATCTAGTTAATCGTTTAAGGACTTTGTGTCCTTGTTAATTTTTTGTCTAGAAGATCTATCCAGTGGTGTCAGTGGCATGTTAAAGTCACTCACTATGATCGTGTTGCTATTGATCTCTTCCTTGAATCCCTTCGGAAGTTTTTAAATATATTTTGGTGCTCCCGTATTTGGTGCGTATGTTTTCACCAGGGTTATATCCCCCTGTTGAATTGATCCTTTTAATATTATGTAGTGACCTTCTCTGTCTCTTATTATGGCCCTCGTTTTGAAGTTTATCTTGTCAGATATGAGTATTGATACACTAGCTTTTTTTTTTCATTTCCATTTGCTTGTTAAATTTTTTTCCATCCCTTCACTTTCATCCTGTGTGAGTCTTTTGTTGTGAGGTGGGTCTCTTGTAGACAGCATATATATGGGTTGTGTTTTTTTTTTATCCAATCAGCTACCCTATGTCTTAAATTGGAGCATTTAAGCCATTTACATTTAAGGTTATTATTGATAGATAGTTATTAGTTGCCATTTTATTTTTATGCCTGTGTTCTTGTCTCTCTCTCTCTCTCTTTCTTCTTCTTCTTCCAACAGTCCCTTTAGCATTTCTTGCAGTGCTGTTTTGGTGGTGGTAAATTCCTTTAGGTTTTTATTTTTTATTTTTTATTCGTGAAGCTCTTTATTTCTCCTTCAATTTTGAATGATAGCCTTGCTGGAAAGAGTAGTCTTGGATTCAGACCCCTGCCTTGCATTACTTTGTATACTTCATGCCACTCCCTTCTGGCCTGCAGCGTTTCTATTGAGAAATCAGCTGACAGTCTAATGGGACCCCCCCCCCCCCTTGTAGGTAACTTTCTGTCTCTCTCCTGCTTCTGTTTGCCATTTTTATTATGATGTGTCTAGCTGTGGGTCTTCTGGGGTTCATCTTGCTTGGGACTCTCTGTGTTCCCTGGACTTGTGTAACTTTTTCCTTCACCAGTTTAGGGAAGTTTTCTGTCATTATTTCTTCAAACAGGTTCTCTATTCCTTTCTCTGATTCTTCTCCTTCCGGTATCCCTATTATGTGAATGCTGTTATGTTTTGTATTGTCCCACAGCTCCCTTAAACTCTCCTTCTACTTTTTAAACTTTTTTTCCATTTGCTGCTCTATTTGGGTGTTTTTCTTCTAAGTCGTTGATTCAGTCTTCAGCTTCTTCTAATCTATTATTGAATTCTTCTAAGGTATTTTTCATAACATCTATGTTATTCTTTATTTTCTGTTGGTTTTTATGCATAGGTTCTGATTTTTTATTCATAGCTTCTACTTCTTTTTTTAAGCTGAAGTAGTTCCCAGTGAGCTCTTCATAATTCATATTAAGTTGCTTGTAGTTCTCGCCAAATTGTTTGAGCACCCTTAAAATCATTGCTTTGAATTCTTTATCTGACAAGTTGCTTTCTTCCATTTCCTGTAGTTCCTTTTCTGGTGATTCCTCTTTTTCTTTCCTTTGGGTGTTGTTTTTTTGTCTCTCCATTTTAGCTGTCTTGTAGCTCTGGACCTGGTGAGGGATGTTTGGATGTGTAGGCAGCTCACTGTATATCAAATAAGGCTACTGTGCCTCCCAGACTGTTCTGTTGCATGTCACCTCTTGCCTGCTGTGGATCCTGGAGGACTGGCTACTGGGGGTGGTATTGGTGAGTCCTGGTAGGTGCTGCTGCTGGATCACGTGGGCCCCCCTGAAGCAGGGTTCCCTGCTGGTCGCTGGTGCCACCTGTAGCTATATAGCTCAGGCCCTGCTGGAGCCGCACTTCTTGCCTGCACTGTGGGCAGCTGTGTCGCACAGGCCTCCTCTGGAGCCCTAGCTCCCCGCAGGTCCAATGGGGAGCTGGGTCACACAGGCCCCTATGGATCTGGTTCCCCACTGCTCTTGTGGGCAGCTGTGTTGCACAGGCCCCTATGGAGCCTCAGGTCCCACCGCTGGCGGCCGGGAGTGCTGCTGCCCAGTGGGGCTCAGGTCCTGCTCAGCCTTTGCTGTAGTTTTGGGGGATGGGTCTCAGCTGCTGATCTGTGCTTCTGTTGCCTGGGGATGATGTCTGTTCCCCAGCCTCTGTTGCTGGGGGTACATCTGGACTCTGATCAGGCTGCTACTGTGGGGGATGGTGCTGGGCTCCCGGCCGTTTGCAGTTTCCGAAGCAGGCACCTTGACAGCTCCGCTACTGTGCACTGGTCTGTGTTGACACAGGGTGTCCACTGGTCCGAGGGTGCCAGGTGCACTGGTGGGCTCAGGGTGCTGGGCCCTAGCCGCTCCCACTGCCTCCTCCCAGGGAAGACCCGGGATCTTCCAAAATGGTGGGACCTCCCCGCGGGGCAGGGAGAAGCCCTTGAAGGGCCGCTTACTGCGATAGCCGGCTGCTCCGTCCACAGCACAGGACCCTGCTGCTCTGCGTCTCTGCACTGCACGAGTTTGGTCGTCCACCTTCACGTCCACTCACACTCTCTCACACACCAGCTCACTCTCTCACCCACTCACCCTCCCTCTGGTCCTGCCCACCGCCAGCTTCACGACCATGTATAATATTTTGACTTGGTTCTTTTCTGTGGTTTCTTTATCTTTGGTCTTATTGCTAATAATATTTTCCTAAATCCATACGGATGTTTATTGTGCATATTACACTTTTTTGTGTCTCTTCCAATAACTCTATTTCAAATGATATATAGTGTTCAATCTATTGCATTTCTCATGTGGCAGTCATACTCCTCAGGTGTGTAGTGATTTGGACATATGTGCTCATATTCCCCAGGGGTTAGCAGCTGCTCTGTCACTCTGTTTGGTACTGTGCACTGGAGAAGAGTTGAAGTCCTTATGAGTTCAAGGAGAAGGGATGATGACCCCAGAATAGAGGGCCTCAGACAACAAAGAGCCTCTCAACATCTTTTCCACACTGTCACCCACCAGGAAACTCCTATAGTCCAGGCTTCAATATTAAAGCTTTAGGAAAAGTCACAGTGGAAGGGCCAAGTCTTCCCAGGTAGCAATACCCCTGCTCTTGGGGGGAGGGCACGTGCTCAAGGGCGGCTGGCAGGACCTACACACATTGGCATGACCACCTTGCAATGCACTGGCACCTGCGAAGGACCAGGCAGCATTGATTACGAGAATTGTGAGTGGGGTGGGAAGGGGCTAGAGCAGAAGAGGAAGTAGGCCTTCTTCAAGCCTGTCCTCTTATTGGCCTCCCTTCTCCCCCAGCTACAGATTACTTCAAGATAACCTCCCGTTTCTTCAGGTTTTCCTCATCAATTTTGGTTTCTGAAATCTAAATTTTCTTCTCACCTCCCCAGCTCATTCAGGGTTAATTTTGGTGTGGGAACCACAGCCCACTGAGCTCCTGATGGCAGGTCTGGTGAAAGCCACTACAGAGGCCACTCTCAGCCCTCTCCTAACCCCAGATTCACTTCCCTGCAGATCCGCTCTGCACCCTGACCTTGGTCTTGTTCTTTAGGATCTTCCCTTGCCACTGACCAGAGGAATTCTGGACCATACTTTGGACAGGCTAGCTCAAGTCTCTCAAAGGTAGCCTGAGAGAGGAAGTCAGATAGGACCTGAAGCATCTGAGAATAACCTGCATACAGGGAAGAACAAAGGCCTCTGAGCTCTCTCAGGAGATTTGGGTTGGAATTCCTATTCTTCTGTTTACTAGACATGTGACCTCAGACAAGTTACTTAACCATGGTAGGCCTTGGGTTCAGATCTGTATAGAGACTAAACCTAGATAAAACTACTGAGCACTGAGGCTTGTTTGGGCACCAGGGAAATGGGCTAGGGCAGAGCTGCGATTTGGCAGATCTGCAGAGTGGATGGGAAGTGTATTTTCATCCACTGAGTGAGGGGTGCCCAAGGAATTCCATGAAGGGGCAAGCACGCACATCACTCCATGCTCCACACAGAGGCAGAGCTGTTGAACAGGCAGAAGTCACCATGTGAGAGGGTCCAGCACAACCAGCATAAGGGCGACCATGGGTTGAAGGCAAGTGGCCATTCTAGGGAGAATAGGTGGCTAACACTGCAAATCTGAACTGACCAAATGTTGCCCCCGCCCCCAGGCCCAGCATGCTGCTGTGGAGCCCCACAACTGAGGTCACCATCAGAGAAGGAGTACTTTTCTTCCTGCTTTCAGACACTCCTGAGTTGGAAAGGAAATCTCTGCAGGAAGAGCAGAGGGCTTAGAGCCAGTGAGATTCTGGTGACCATTGCATGTGACTTCACCTGTTCTCACCTACTGATGAGTGTCTGGACTCTTTGGGTGACAACAGGATTGGAAAGAATTTGCACAGAAGAACCTGATGGCACTTTGAACACTGCAACACCTGGGACTGCTCCCCAATCCAGTGTACAGGTGGGGGGCTGTTTGCAAGGCCCTTGTGAGAGTTCTGCTAACCGGTTCAGACTCTGTGACCCAGATGTGTTTGCAGGAAGCAGCTGAGGACATGGCTTATGTATTCAGTGTTGGATGCGCAAGCACTGGGTTAGCCAAACCTCAACCACTGACATGGATGGCAGTGCCCAGGGGATGGTGGGCTGGGGCCCCGAGACTTGGGGAGGACAAGACTATGGGTATGGAGGGGTTGGCCCAGAGCTGGTCCCCAGAGCAGAGCTCTGAAAACTGCTGGCTGGGGCCCTTCCTAGTCTACTTCAAACAGAACCTTTCAAGTAGAGCCTCTGTGACTGGAAGATTCTTCTTCATCCCCAACTCAGGAAAAACGGTCCATCTCCAGGAGAACCCTGTCCCCATTATATTGGCCATCAGTGCCCCACAGGCCTAGGGCATGCCACTTCCTTCACAGGATGAGGCCCTGGGCCCCAAGTCTGCCAACTCTCTGAAAGACTCCCCAAGGACAGTGGCTCATCTCCAGATGGTCAGCCAGCCCTTCGAGGTCTTAATTATTCTCCACCTCAGCCAAGGGAGGAAGACTTTCCTGTGCTGAGGAGCTTGGAGCCCAGGGGGTGGGGCTCTGATGCATCAGAGACAGGAGCAGAAACTTGTTGAATTGGTTTTATTTTGTCAGTCCTGCAGTAGGCCTCCGATGGACAGGATCATTCAGAGATGGACAGATTTCAGGAGACAGGCTTGTGGGGGAGGACTGACAGGGGCACTCTGGGGTTGGTCACAGAGCCCTGAGGGACATCAGCAGCACAGGAGAGGTCTGTAAAACCACCAGGGCTGTGCAGCTTCGGGGCTTGTGAGCAGTGCCCGTAGAGTTAAAGTCTTTTATAGCAGGAGGTTTGCTCCGAGGAGGAGCAGAGGAAGGATCAGGATTTGGCGAGGTGCTCTGCTTGTCAAGGATCCAGCTGGAGAAGTAGGTGAGTCTGGTGAAGACACTGGGGTTTACGGGCTCCTGGCAGGGCGAACTCCAGCTGGAAATCCCCATTAGATACCACATATGCTGCAGCTTGCAGACAAGGGGACCCCCAGAATCTCCCTGAGGAAAAAGAGGTCAAACGTTGTAGGGACCAAGACAGAGAGGGACACATATGGTTTAGGATGTGTGAAGAGACTACCCTTGTCCTCTACCAGAGTGGAGTTTAGAAGGCCTTGTGTCAAGGTGGGATTATATATAAATTGTTCTAATCAGAATCACCTGGGCTATTTAAAAAGCCCAGACACATGGCCCCACTGCAGACCTCTTGGATCAAAATACCACAGCTGGGGCCCTGGGGCCCATGTCACAGAGCTTCGGGAGAGACCCCGAGCCCCCCTGCAGGCTGACAGCCACAGACCTATAAGAAGACGCATGGGGACCCCAGGCACCGGATGCCAGCCCTCTGCCCTCCCAACCCTGTGTGCGAGAAGGCATCACCTGAGGTCCCAGGGGCAGCTTATGGCAGGCCTGGATGCTTGGCCTGCAGGCCCCTGGCTAAATCCTCAGCCTGTTACTGGATCCCACCTGGGCCTTTGTTTTTGCCTTATTAAGGTCTCTAGTTTTTCCTCAATTTCTTGGTTGAACTTCTTTAGAAAATGCCAATCTGTTAGATGTGCTCAGAGCAAAAGAGGTGATGCCCATGCTCAGGCTGGTGGGTGGTTGGAATTGCAGGGCAGCCCAGGGGATTCCTGGAAGCATGTTGGGGGCTCAAGTGCAGGACTTCCAGGCAGGTAGGCCCTGCCACCAGGGGGCGGAACACTTCTATCTCATAGGCCGAAAAGTGGGGACCAAAGAAACACAGTGAACCTTCAACCTTCTGTTGAATACACACGACTGAGCACTCTGTGTGCGCAGGACTTAGTGAGGCGACCTACAACACAGACAGACAATACGTCACACATCTGCAGAGGCAAGATGTGGAGCAGAAGTGCCTAGGGGACAGGAAGTGACTGGCAAGAGCTGGTCAGAGAGCTTCTCTGTGCCAAGATGGGAGCAGTGGAAGGGCCAGTCCTCATCAGTGGGGTGTGTGTGTGTGTGTGTGTGTGTGTGTGTGTGTGTGTGACGGGAACAATAAATGACACTCAGCAGGGCAGTGATGTGTCCTGATACAGATTTTAAAGGAACGGTAGGATGATTCTGAGGCTGGGTGGGCACAACCAGTAGCAGGGTGTGTCAGCGCAGGGAGGCCAGTCAGGACTCGACTGCAGCAGAAAGGGTTACAGAGACAGATAAGGGGAGAGGCTGAGGATTGGTGATATCAAACCCTTTCGCTCCATCTAAGGAAAAAGTGGAGCAAGACAAAACCAGAATTAGTGCCGAGTGGTGGGTCCTTGGTGTGCAGAGGTCAGAAAGAAGAGGAGAGCATGAGACACAGGAAGGGCCACCCTGGGAGTCTGAGGGAAGATGAGGGTGTGCTGCTGAGCACCACGGGGAGGAGTCTGAGGTCAGACAGCAGCCCTGTGAGAGAGAGGCACAAACGCCACCACGGGGTGGGCTGCTGTGAGAGAGAGAAGTGTGGAAGCAGGTCAGGGCAAGTGCAGACAGCCCTGGGGTGAGCCCTGCAGGACAATGGGCTGAGAACGAGGACAGTGGGCAGGGGGGTTAGGAGGAGAGAAGGTACATGTAGGGGGTTTTAAGATGAGAATCATGACAGTATGTTTCTGAGCTGTTTGGAGATGGCCAGGGAGAGAGAGCGCTGGCAAGCAGCAGCAACAGAAGGAGAGGAGACTGAAGGCGGCCTGTGGCAGCCCAGCTCCAGAGGAAGGCACGGCTTCTCCGAGCTACACTGCGGCCTTACTGCCTCATGCTGGGCCGTCTGCTCTGGGCCTTGGTTTGTCCACCATAAATTGAAAGGATCACATAGAGTGAGAGAAGATATTCGTAATACATGTAATCATAATAGCCAATTCAATAGGAAAGATAGACAACCCTATAGAAATAATGGCAAAAATACTGAATACAAACCCTACAAAAAAGGCAATACACATATAAAAAAAGTGCTGTCTTCATCATTCACCAGAGAAATGCAAATTAAATATCACATACAATGTAAAAATGGAAATGGTGGTGTGGCTTGAGCATCGTCCCCTGCACTGGAGGTCCCAGTCAGGGCACACACCCAAGTTGCTGGCTTGATCCCCAGTAGGGGGATGCCGAAAGCAGCTGATCGATGTTTCCCTCTTGCATTGATGATGTTTCTATCTCTCTCTCCTTTCCTCTCTCTAAAAAATAATTTAAAAAACACACACAAAAAAAACAAAATGGAAATGGTGGACCACATAAAGTACTGGTGGCAACACGGAGCCTGCCCTGCCCCGAATGGGACTCACACGGCACAGGGGCAGACAGCTGCCCTCCAGCATCTGTGAGAGGAAAAGGTGCCTATTGTACAGCACAGTAATTCTGCTCCCAGGTCATACTTAACTGAATAGTGAAGCCATGTGCACCAATATCCATGCAATAGGATGTTCACAGAAATGCTATTTGTAAAGGTCCCAAACAGAAACCACCTAATGTCACCAGCACTAGATCCAAGAAGTGATGGTACTTTCTCACAGTGGAAGACTGCTCAGCATAAGACACACAGCGTAAAGCACACAGCAGATGGATAAAACTCAGAACCATGACATTGACTGAAAGAGACCAATGACAGTGCATTCTGCATGATTCCACGTGTAAAAGTCTTTACAGTAATTCGCGGTGCTTTTGAAGCCAGGGCAGTGCTATTTCAAGGTAGTTAATAACAGGATGGGGGTATACGCAGTAGCGTTTGGGTGTGGGTTCCAAGAGTGTATCAGAGAGCACACGTGTAAATGGTGCCCTTTCCTGTGGATGCTTCAAGAAAGCTTTTTTACATATATGAAGAAAACAGATGGAGTGGACTGTTTTGTAACTTTTGTCCTTTGGCTCTGACACTCTGACTGGGGTGGGCTAAGAAATAAGAAGTCAGGGGCTGAGGAAGTGTCCAGAGAAGACAGAGGGAGGGGTACAGATGCCATAGGAGAGGAGAGGTAGCCCCAACTGAAGATATGGAGCTGGTCTTACTTACTCGGCATATGGCCTTTCCGGTATTGAGGTCCCCGGCGCAAAGCATATCATCATGTATAGAGTAATTGCTTTTGCTTGGGCTTGGTGCTTCGAAATACACTTTGCAGACGTCGTTGCTCATGATGCCAACCTCTCCCTCCTGTAGTTGTAAAGGTGCGCCCAGATACTCTGAAGGGGGTGGTAGTTTGGTCAGACACGGGGTGGAGCCTGGGGGAGAAGCCAGCTCCCCCTCCCTAAGCTGTCTGCTAAGGACGAGGCCACCATTCTGGCTGAGAGGATTGAGGAAGCCTCTCAGAGGATGTGCAGAGGTGAAAGGAAAAGATGTTCAAGGCATACAAGAGAGCAAAGGTGAGCAGTGCACAGTAGGAAAGACCAAGAGGGAGGTCAGTGTGGCTCCAACGAGGTGGGAGCAGTGGGTGAAAAAAATGAAGCCAAGTCATAGCAGTGTCCACAGCAAACAGGGCCTCCCCACCGGGATGTGGGGTTTGGGTTTCATTCTAAGCACACTAAGAAAGAACTGAAGGGTCTACTTAAGTTTTAAGAACAATTAATCTGGCTGCTATGTGGGGACAGAGGGTGGAAGCTAGGAGTCTTGGTCTGGTGAAGGTGTACTGATAATACACCTACCAGGTGCCAGGTGGTTTTAGGAGCTATGACAAATAGAACATGGCCTTGCCCAAGGAGCATCACACTGCTCACAGATCTGCCTGTACCCTCACGTGGAAGCACAGTGTCACAGTGCCTGTGCACCCCTGTGGAGTGTGGGCTGTGTCCCCAGGGGCAGCCCAGGCCCAGCAGCTACAGTGAGGGGAGGGTGTAGAGGGAGAAAGAGCTGCAGGCTGAGTCTCTCTTTGATGGCAGCTATTCCGTGTCCTGGTGGCTGCTCTGGCTCAGCTCCCCTCATGACCCAACTCCCATCCTCTGACCTAGCCTGGAGAATCCTCTGTGCTGTGCCAGTGGTTCTTGATGAGTCCATCCCAAGAGGGTCTCTTTGGAAATGTTGGAGAGCTGGCTGTTCTCATGGTTAGGCAGCATGACTGGCACTCCGTGGGCAGGGGCAGGATGCTGGCACTGGCCTGCCCAACAGAGAAGTCCTGCCCCGAATGCCCTCCCTGAGATACTCTGCCAGACCACGACCCTACAAATCATGCCAAATTTGCATTCTATTTTTCACTCAATGTTATATTTTCATAAATCAAAAGCCTTTACCCTTGTACAAAAATCTTTGCCCAACATTTATCCTCTTTCTGTTTAAAAATATACAAGCCTAGCAAGCTGGCAGAGGGGTAACTTTTACTTGAGTTAGAATCAAGAGAAGTGAGATTCACAGAGGTAAATGTTCTTAAGCCAAACATGCCCAATCCCACCTCCTACCCAGCCATTTCCTGACTGCCGCCCATGTGCTTCTGTTACTGCAGGAGCTCAGGGGGTGTTTGGTGAGGGAGACTCTGAAGGGCCTGCCTCAAGGGGGACTTGGGAGTCGGGGTGGAATCCTGAACGGCCGGAGCCAAACAGCTCAAGTTCCTGATTCCAAAAGTTAGAGATGCTCAGATTTTTTTGAATCTTGAACTAAAGGAAACTTGAAGTTTTAGAAGGACATGCTATCAGGGCTGGAAGGGCCCCACATCGCACCTTCTCCTCAGCCTCACTGTCTTCATCGGCCCTGTGCTGCTCACCTTTCTCAGTGAGCATTCCCCAGCCGGTTATCCAGCAGGAGGTAGAAGTGGGCGCTGCCTGGGTAACTTCTGGGAGGCAGGCAGGGAGGATGTGGGAAGTAAATTTCACAGCCAGGTGTAGTTGCAACAATGCGATGTCGCTCCCCATGAAGTAGTGCTTGTTAAAATCACTGTGGACGAAGACTCGGTAAACCGTTGCAAGAAGGCTGTGTTCAGTGGGTTGCTGTAGCTTATGGTACCCTAGCAGGATCTGGTAGTCGGATGGTTCCTGGGACCTATTGTGGAGAGACTGCTTTATCATTCATGTCCTCTGAGTGCTGGGCCAGCACCCTTACTCTGACTGCTTCCACCACCCCTGGTTAATAACCAGACCCCACCATTATTCCAGAGGTTTCTCTCTCCTTCCTTCCTAATATTCTCTTGAGGTGGTTTGATTGCTGTCCATAGCCTCAGGATATTTGTCCTTTGAAAGTTACTGATGGGTCTGGCTGGTGTAGCTCAGTGGCTGAGCGTTGACCCATGCACCAAGAGGTCACCGGTTCGATTCCTGGTCAGGGCACAAGCCCAGGTTGTGGGCCTGATCCCCAGTGGGGGGCATGCAGGAGGCAGCCAATCGATGTTCTTGCTCATTGATGTTTTTATCTCACTCTCCCTCTCTCTCTATAATCAATAAAGTAAAAAAAAAATTAAAAAAAAAAAAAGAAAGTTACTGACGGCTTTCCCAAGCATGCCCCAGAATCACAGGAGCAGAGACTCTTAGTGCCAGAAAGAAATGTAAAGGGTACATCAAGTTATATCCCTTCATTTTAGAGGAGACTTGGCTCATTCCCAGCTTTGACCAGAACCCTTGGAAGGTCCTATAGTCTGGAGTGATTCTCAAAGACCCCATTTCTCATCCCAGAATAATCCACCCCCCTCCTTCCCAGTCCACACGTGCCAACTTCTCTAAAGGCTTAACCCCCTCTGGTGACAGGCACTCAACAAGTTTCTGTGGAGCAGTAAAGGAGTACATGGAACTATTCCTTCTTTCTGGAACATGAGCAACCTTTCAACTCACACATCCTGCTTGTGGTGTCCCCTACCCTGACTCCCCAGGCCTGAATCCTTCTTCCACAAGGCCCAACCTCTTATGAGACCCACAGCAGCTCCTCTGACACTGGCTCAGGGTCTACCCTCTCACATTACGGCCTCTCTGTCCTGCAGGACAGTAGTTGGACTGTGTCTTGCTTTCTGTATAGGATGAGAAGTTTCAAGGGGAGTCTTGCATCTTTATATCACCCATTGTGGGCTTCACATGGGGGCATGGCACCTGGGTGCTGAATAAATGAATAGTGCCCAAGTGGGGTCTCAAAGCCGGCTGACACCAGCCACTCTGTCTTCCTGACATGGAGCATGATGTCTTCGTCACTCCCTCCGGGCGCAGAGCAAGCCCAGGACACACCCAAGGAGCAGCCCACTTTCCTGACTGCGCCTATCTCCGGGGACAGAGGCTATTTTCTTTACTTCTCACTCTGGCCTGTGAAGATGGTGGTCACAATAGCTCCTCTTAGGCACATAGTTCCACAGAGGTGAAGGGAAGAGCTGAGTGCTAGTGAGATATGCAGAGTCCCAGCACAGTTCTAGAGATGAATTGTCAAGTGTACAGGTAGTCAGGACCCAGGGAAGCCTCTGGCAGTTGTGCTGGAGATGGCCTTCAGACATCTTGGCTGAAATGGGGCACAATACTTGTCCACTCTGGGCCCTGACCGATGCTCCCCACCCCCAGCCTTGGGAAGTGGGGGCCCTGGGTCTATCACTCTGACTTAAAGCCTGAAGCCTGTGCCAGGCGTGTGGCAAGGGACATTATACACCCAATACCATTTTCATAAGAGGAAACTGAGGCCTACTAGGATCTTGTGGGACTATCTAGGTCTGGGCAAGATACAGAAACCAGAGTCCACCTTGAGTGGAAATAGGATTTGATCCCTAAAGTTTAGGAAAAATGAAGAGTGAGCTGGAGGCAATTACTTTGGAACTAAAGTCTGTTCTCCATTATTTAAAAAACAATTATTTTTCTTTATTGACTTTAGAGAGAGAGGAAAGGAGAGGGAGAGAGATAGAAACATCGATGAGAGAGAACATCGATTGGCTGCCTCTTGCATTCCCCCCATTGGGGATTTGGCCCACAACCTGGGCATGTGCTCTGACTGGGAATCAAACCGGCGACCTCTTGGTGCATGGGTCAATTGATGCTCAACCACTGAGCCACACGGGACAGGCTGTTTTCCAGTATTTACTAATAATCATAATTAGAGCAATTTCTATTTAGCTACTTAAAAGTAATGTACATGTATGTAGCTGAGACAACCACACCATCTTGGTGTTACCACAGTGTCAAGACGGGGGTGAAAAGGACACCCCCATGAGGAGAAATGAGGCAATTGGCCTTTATCCTGGAAGCAGTGGCTCAGAGAGACATTGGAGTCAGGTGGTGAGCAGTGATGGTATTCCAGGCAGAGGACTGCCACCTGGGCAGGGGCAACAGCACTGGAGACACCCGGTGGCAGCAACCATCCCAGAACAAACCCTAGGAAAAAAGGCTGTAGCCCCCAGGACCCTCTTCTTTTCAGGTCATTTTGTGCTCCCCATCCTCAGCAGCCGACCCCTGTGGGAAGACTCACTTTTGGAAGCAGTGGGCAGCTGAGACCACCCAGAAGGCATCGATGAGGGTTGCCCCGCAGATGTGCTGGCCGTGGTACAGCAGGCTGGCTTGCCATGGCCACCGACGGTCAGGTGCGTTCTGGCCACCAAGGATCTTCCCAGTTTCTAGGGGCCTCCCACACACTGTGGACACAGTCCCAGCCATGAGGCACCTGTGTTATGGTGCCAGCCTCGCTGCCTCCTTATGTCAGCATCGAAAGGACCTAGGGTCACCATGTCCCCTTCTCTCACTTCACAGCTAGTAACCCAGGCCCAGGGTGAAGTGACATGGCCCATGTGCCAAAGGCTACCTGGCTTCACTGGAGATGACAGCCTGTGTGTCTGGAGGAGGTGGGCAGCCAGGAAGGTAGAGCACAGCATTGAGGAGGGAGGAGGTCCAGGCTGGGCAATGGCACTGCCCCCAGTCCTTCCCCAGACCTGGTTCACTTAACTAAATACCCCACTGTTTGAAGTGCCAGAAACAAGGCTTACAGAGGAATGCTGTTTGCTCTGAGTTACAGATGATGAACTTTAGCCAACCTCCCACACTTTCCCCCTCAGTCCAATATTCTAGAGGGGCTGAGGCCAAAGGAAACATACTTTGCTTGACAATCCTCCTCCTAAAGTAGCACTTCCCATTCTTAAAATAAAGAGGGTGTGGGGGCCAACAGGGACAGGCTAGTGCAGGACCTCTGCTGCTGGCCCAGGAGACTGAGATCCAGTGGGAAAGAGCCCCGGGGAAGAGGGGGCACCTTGATCTCCCGGCCTCTGCCCTCCATGGCCCCACCGCCCACGTTCCCCAGAAGCCCAGGGGCCCTAGAGCCCAACCCCGGCCATTAGAGGCTCCCCTGGCTGTTGTTGAGGGTGGGGTGAGGAAGGGACACGCTAGAGGTGGGTGACCTGTGCTCCCTCGCCCTGGCTGCCCACTCACCGTCCTGGACGGACCCCGTAGCCTGGGCGTGCAGCAGCAGTGGGCACAGGCAGAGAAGGGCCACAGCCAGGGCATAGGCTGCCCACCAGCCTGGCCCTGCGCCCCCCTCCCGAGCGCTCGCCATGGGACCAGCGAACAGCAAACAGCACGTTGGCCGCCACGCGGGGGCAGCTGGGAAACCGCCTCCCCCGGGTCAGGGGAGTGCACTGACTTGGACACAGCCCACCTTGCGCCAGCCAGGAGCAGCAGAGCTGGGTGTCAGGTCCAAGCAGGCAGTCCTCACTGGGAGCCCCCAGGCTAATAGGGGAAGCAGAGGGTACATAGGGTCCCTCCGACAGGGACCCCAGTTTGATGACAGATTCATGAAGGAAGTTATGAAGGAGGCCCAGGAATGTGCACTGGTGGTCAGAAGTTGATTGCTTATGTAATGCCACCAGATACTGCCCACTTGTTTTCAAGATCTGGTGCATCATCTGTACAGCCACCTATGATTAGGTCAGCCCACCAAGGAGCTATCTCTTTTTTAAACTCACTAGTGCAATCAATGCAGCATGATATCATCAGGGAGCGGATATCTCGTATACTCACAAGTGCCTCCCCAACTCAGCAGCAGGAAATTATAGAAGGGTATGGGTCAAGGGGGAAAGGGGTCCACACTCTGCCCTCTGACAACTGGTATCCTTCCCAAATGCCAGATTATTCACTGTGCCCCAAGATTCCTGAGTCTCTTCCTATTACAGTATCAACACAAAATTTAAATTCTCATCTGTTGGCAGAGGTCATTAATAGGACATGATCTCCAGTTGACCACTGAGGTGGACTCCAGTAACTGCAGGCTCCTCACCACTCCCTTGTCCTTGGAATGTACACTCTGCCCACTGTTCCCACAGTGGGATGCAGCCTTGAGAGAGATAGGTGTTGTTGAGACTATCTGAATGGTATACTTGACTGAGCCCAGGTAAGGCCTCTACCTAGATTCTGGTAGGTGGGTGCAAGTTTTCTGGTTGCCAAATGAGTTGCCTTTTTTTTTTTTTTAAATTAAACCTGCCACCTACAAATCTGGAGTAGTCTGCCTATTTCTTTCATCTCTTGTTGCCCTCCACATATGGGGGCCGGTTTGTGAACCAACATCATTATCTAAATCTAAATAATATCTCATTACCTTGAAGTCCAAGATCTCATCATCTAACTCCTCTATGTCAGGTGAGGATGAGGTTCCTAGCTGTAACGCATTAAATACAGCTCTTAAACACAATTCTTCCCTATCTGCAGACCCATGAAACTAAAGAAACTACCCACCCAACATTCCCAGCACACAGTGGTGGGACAGGCAAGGATAACAGCCACAGACATTTCTGTTTAAAAAAGGGGGCTGTGCCTGGCCAGTGTGGTTTAGTGGCTTGAGTGTCATCCCATGGACTAAGTGTTCCCAGTTCAATTCCTGTTCAGGGCACAAGTCAGCGTTGTGGGCTCGGTTCCCAGTAGAGGGAGTACAGGAGGCAGCTGATCGACTTTTCTCTATCACATTGATGTTTCTGTCTCTCTTTTCCTTCCTCTCTCTCTAAAAAAAAAAATCACTAAAAACATATATTTAAAAAATAAAATAAAATAAGGTGGTGGTGACTTCTGGTAAAGATGGCGGCATAGGTAAATGCGGTATTGCCTCCTCCCACAACCACATCAAAATAACAACTAAACTACAGAACAACCATCGTTCAAAACTGCCTGAAATCAAGCTGAATGGAAGCCCTACAACTATGAAATTAAAGAAGACACATCAAGACTGGTAGAAGAGGCGGAGGCGCAGATGGGCTGGTTCTACACCAGCGGATAAAAATCAGGAGGTACACCATGGCAAAATCTTGGTCTGTTTGGGCCTGATAAACTCTGCTAGCCTCACCCTAACAACTCCCTGAGACTCTACTAGACCACAAAGGTCTGAAAGAACCAGCAGGTGGCTGCTGGCCTTGGTGTACCCTGGGACTTTTGCTGTGTAGCCTCAGACCCAGCACTGGTGACAAATTTGAATCTGTATCAATTTGGTGAACACAACTTCTGCCTACCTGGTGACTCATTGAGAAACTGTGTCTTGAAACTCACATACTGCCAATCTTTCAGTGATTGAGCCTAACAGGTAGCTGGCAGGCAGAGGCAAGTGGAGGCAGATCTCAGATTGCTTTGGGCCTTTTGCTGACCTGTTCCTAAGCTTGGTGCTGGTGGAAGCCAGCCTTGGTGTGCACCTTAGCTACTTCCATGCACACTAAGGTCTAGCACGGACATCCACAAACTGTGGATCCCTTTGTAGCTCCAAACAAGTAGCCCAAGGCCAGACACCGGCAACATCTGACATTGACCTACACCAGAGTCCCTCCCATGAAGTCCCAAAATCAATACACCTGGTGGTGGGCTTCAGACCACATCAGAGAAGGGCCCAATTAGCTTCTCAAGAGAGATCTTGGTAGGCACCAGACCCTGCTGGAGTAAATTCCACTTTGTGTGGTCAGCACTCACATACCAGATTATACACTGTGCTAGAGGTTGATCTTCACAGCCAGACAGCTGAGGGTTGCTCCCATCCATGGAGACACCAACTGTAATCAAGACTAAATTACAATAGGAGGCCTCACATAATCAACACCAGGGATGTCCCTGGAGCACTTTGCTTGGGTAATAAGGGAAACTGCACCATTAAGCCCCACAAGACACCTACTATATAAAACCACTATACCAAGACTGGGAGACTTAGCAGATCTACCTAATACACAGAAACAAATACAGAGGGGAAGCCCAAATTAGAAGACAAAAAATGCTTCAAATGAAAGAACAGGAGAACCCCCCCCAAAAAAAAACAAGTAAATAAAATAGAGGCAAGCAATATATCATATACAGAGTTCAAAACAATGGTTATAGGATGCTCAAGGAACTTAGAAGAAGAATGGATGAACTCATTGAGAACTTAAAGAAAGAGATAAGAAACATAAGAAAAGACAGAAATCATAAAAAAGAACCGGTCACAAAAGAATATAATATTTGAAATGAAGAATACACCAGAAGGAATAAATGGTAGGTTATATGAAGCAGAGGTTTGAATCAATAATTTGGAAAGAGAGGTAACAGAAAACACCCAATCAGAACATCAAAAAGAAAAGAATTTAAAAAAATTGAGGATAGTTGCTCTGGCCTGTTTGGCTCAGCGGTTAGAGCGTCGGCCTATGGTCCAGAGAGACCCAGGTTCAGTTCCCGAGAAGGGCACGTACCTTGGTTGCAGTTTGTCCCGGGCCCTGACCCAAGCAGGGCCATGTGGGAGGCAGCCACTCGATGTGTCCCTTTCACGTCGATGGTTCTCTCTCTCTCCCTCCCACTCTATTTGAACAAAAAATGAAAAAATGTCCTCAGGTGAGGATAAAAAAAAAAAAATTGAGGATAGTCTGAGGGACCTGTGGGACAATATAAAGCATAACAACATTTGCATCACAGGAGTACGAGAAGGATAAGAGAGCGAGAGCAAACAAAGAATCAAAAACTTATCTGAAGAAATAATGACTAAAAACTTCCCTAACCTGGTGAAGGAAAAAAACACACACATACAAGTCCAGGAAACCCAGAGAGTTCCAAGAGGCTCATACCAAGACACATCATGATTAAAATGACAAAGGTTAAAGACAAAGAGAGAATCCTAAAAGCAGCAAGAGACAGACAGTTAGTTACCTACAAGAGAGCTTCCCGTAAGACTGTCAGCTGATTTATCAACAGAAATATTTCATGACAGAAAACACAAAATATTCAAAGTGATAAAAAGCAAAAACCTACAACCAAGACAACTGTACCCAGCAAAGCTATGATTTAAAATTGAAAGAAAGAGAGAGAACTTCCCAGACAGGGGAAAAAAAATGGAAGAAATTTGTTACCACCAAACCAGTATTACAAGAAATGTTAAAGGGTTTATGAAGAGGAAGAAGAAGAAGGAGGAGGAGCAGGAGGAGGAGGAGGAGGAGGAGGAGGAGGAGGAAGAAGAGGAGGGGGAGGGAGAGGGGAGGGGAAGAGAATCATAAAATAAAGGAACATAGTTAAAAAAAATAAAATGACAGCCTGGCCGGTGTGGCTCAGTGGTTGAACATCGACCCATGCACTAAGAGGTCGCCAGTTCAATTCCCAGTCAGGGCACATGCCCAGGTTGTGGGCCAGAGCCCCAGTGGGGGCCTGCAGGAGGCAGCCAATTGATGTTCTCTCTCATCAATGTTTCTATGTCTCTCTCCCTCTCCCTTCCTTTCTCTCTAAAAATCAATAAAGAAAAAAAATTTAACTAACTAAATAAAATGACAATAAATGTGTACCCATCAATAATGACTTTAAATGTATTAATAAATGGCTTAAATGCTCCAATCAAAAGACATAGGGTAGCTGAATGGATAAGAAAACAAGACTCATAACATATATGCTGTCTACAAGAGATCCACTTCAGAATGAAAGACTCACACAGTACAAAAGTAAAGGGATGAAAAAAGATATTTTATGCAAATGGAAACCAAAAAAAAAAAAAAAAAGCTGAGGTTACAATACTTATATCATACAAAATACACTTTATTTTATTTTTCAAAATACACTTTAAAACAAAAGCTATGGATTGTTGGGAAAGATGGCGGTGGACAGGACTGGAGTGAGGGTGAGTGTGTGAGAGAGTGAGCAAGTGTGAGAGAGTGTGAGTGGATGTGAGTGTGAATGAGCAACCTTGAGCAGTGCAGAAACGTGGGGCAGAAGGTTACTGTGCTGTGGATGGGGAGCAGCCGGCTACTGCAGTAAGTGGCTTGTCAGCAAGCTTCTCCCTGCATGGCCGGGAGGTCCCACCATTTTGGAAGATCCCTGGTCTTTTCTGGGAGGAGGCAGTGGGAGCAGCCAGGGCCCAGTGACTTAAGCCCACCAGTGCACCTGGCACCATCGGACCAGTGGACCCCGCAGTGTCAACACAGATCAGTGCACAGTAGTGGAGCTGTCAAAGTGCCTGCAGTGGAAGCCGCAAGTGGCTGGGAGCCGAGTACCATTGCCCACAGCAGCAGCCTGGTCACACCTGAGACACACCCCCAGCAACAGAGGCTTGGGAGCAGACATCCATCCCCAGGCAGCAGCAGCAGCAGCACAGATAGGAGCTGAGACCCATCCCCAACAGCATCAGCAGAGGCTGAGCAGGAGCTAAGCCCCAGCAGGCAGCAGCACAACCCAGCTGTCCATGGCACCGGGGGAGCCCATGGCTCCAGTGGGGCCTGCAAGATCCAGCTGCCTGTGGCACCAGTGGGGCCCACCGCTCCATCAGCAGTGCCTACCAGGACAGACCAATACCAGCCGCCAGTAGTCAGTCCTCCAGGACCCACAGCGTGCAAGAGGAGCCATGCACCAGAACAGTCTGGGAGACAGTCTTATTTGATACACACCGACCTGCCTACACATCCCAACATCCCTCACCAGGCATGGAACTACCAGATGGCTAAAATTGGGAGACAAAGAAACACCCAAATGAAAGAAGATGAATCACCAGAAAAAGAACTACATGAAATGGAAGAAAACAATTTGTCAGATAAAGAATTCAAAACAATGATTTTAAGGGTACTCAAACAATACAGTGAGAACTATAAGCAACTTAATGAGAATTATAAAGAGCTCAGCAGAAACTACATTGGCTTAAAAAATGAGGTAGAAGCTATGAATAAAAATCAAGGGGAAATAAAGAATGCCATAGCTGATATGAAAAATACCTTAGAAAGATTCAGATTTCAGATACTGGGAAACTTCTGGTCAAGATGGTGGTGTAGGTAAACATGGTACTCTCCTCCTCCCACAATCACATCAAAATTCCAACTAAACAACAGCACAACCATCATTCAGAACTGCCTGAAATCAAGCTGAAAGGAAGTCCTACAACTATGAAATTAAAGAAGAAGTCACATTGAGACTGGTAGGAGGTGCAGAGGTATAAATAGGCTGGTCCCACACCCATGTGTGGTGGATAAAAATCAGGAGGATACCTTGGCTATGAAGGTCTTCCCTGAGGAGTGAGGGGTCCCCATCCCACACCAGACACCCAATTCAGGGTTCCAGTGCCAGGAATAGAAGTCCCCATAACTTCTGGCAGTAAAAACCGGTGGGAACTGAGGCTGAGGGAGGCCGAGGTTGTTGGAGACCCAGGCAGCTCTTCTTTAAAGGGCCTGCGCATGGACTTACTTGAACTTGCTTGCTCTAAGCTTGGAGGGGAGGCAGCTTGAAAGGCACCAGAGATATACAGGGAAGAAATGAACAGTTTGGCCTCAGGACGAAGGCTGGAGAGGCAGCTTTCTTTCAGACAGAGGTGCTGGTGGAAGCCTTTGTTTCTTTGGTGAGCCTTTCCCTGGGGCAGCAGATGGATGCCATATCTGGGACTCCAGAAACCTGGATCAAACTGTTTACTCCACCCTGGTGACTCCCTGAGGCCCTGCCCCATCCACCTTTTGGGGCCACCCAAGCTGTTTCCAAAGGCTTTACCATAGGATTAGCCTGTCTTGGATCCTGCTTCAGAGTTTCCTAAAATCTCTCAAACAAGCAGCATCTGGTCCCAGAGAGCCCCATACCTCTTGTTAAATGGCCCCAGGCCTGGCACTAGAAGCAGCCAGTCTTGGTTCACAACTTGGCTTTTCTTGGAGACCTCCAAGCCCACCACAAGAAGTAGCCATTGGCAGATCACTATGTAGCTTATGATGGGTGCCCCCGGATAGAACACAGGCAGTGGCTGACTTTCCCCCAGAGCCAGTACACCCAGTGGACAGCTTCAGATTACATCAAAACACCACCACCCACCCACCTCCATAAGTGATACACTCAATGAATGGACTCAGTGGGTACCAGAACCCTGATGAAGTCAGTCTTGCACTGGGTGGTGGGCCCCTACACAGCTGATTCTCCAAGGTAGTCAGAGGCCAATGGTCAGTGAGCACAACTAGTCCATGCAGCTGATCAGCCTAAGTAAATCCCTCCCATTGTAGTGCTAACAGCAATCAAGACTCAATTACAACAAAAGGGTGTGCAGTCCACACTAGGGGTGCACCAGGAGGGCCCAGCTGGGGTAATCAGGGAGGCTGTGCCACTGGATGCTAGAGCACACCTACAACAATAGGCCACCCTATGAAGCCTAGGAGACATAGCAACTCTACCTAATACAACCAGAGGGAAGCAGCCAAAGTGAGGAGACAAAGAAACATGTCCCAAATGAAAGAAAAGAACAAAACTTAAGGAAAAGAAGTAAACAAAATGGAGATAAGCAATCAATCAGATGCAGAGTTCAAAACACTGGTTATAAGGTTGCTCAAGGAACTTAGTGAGACCTTCAAGGAACTTAAGGAGACCTCTAAGGAACTTAGTGAGAACATCAACAACAGAAGAAAGGACAAATCAGAAATGAAGGATGCACTAACTGAAATACAGAATAATTTACAGGGAATCAATAGTAGTATAGGTAAAGCCAAGAAGAAAACCATTGATTTGGAATATAAGGAAGCAAAAAATACCCAATAAGAACAACAAAAAGAAAAAAGAATTAAAAAAATGAGGATAGTGTAAGGAGCCTCTAGGACATCTTCAAGCATGCCAACATTCGCATCACTGGGGTGCCAGAAGGAGAAGAGAGAGAGCAAGAAATTGAAAACATATTTGAAACAATAATGACAGAAAACTTCCTTAACTTGGTGAAGGAAACAGACATATAAGTCCAGGAAGCACAGAGAGTCTTGAACAAGATGAACCCAAAGAGGTTCACACCAAGACACATTATCATCAAAATGTCAAAGGTTGAAGACAAATAGAGAACCTTAAAAGCAGCAAGAGAAAAGCAGTTTGTTAGCTACAAAGGAGCTCCCTTAAGACTGTCAGTTGATTCTCAAAAGAAACTTTGCAGGCCAGAAAGGAGTGGCAAGAGATATTCAAGGTGATGAAAAGCAAGGACCTACAACCAATATTATTCTATCCTGCAAAGCTATCATTTAGAATCAATGGACATATAAAGAGTTTCCAAGACAAGAAAAAGCTAAAGAGAGGAAAAAAATGGCGGCGGAGTAAATGGAAGCTACACAGACCATCTCCCAGGACCAAACTGGAATTACAACTAAAATAAGGACAAATCGTCGGGAAAAAGCAACAGAAAAGCAGCTTGCGAGGACGATATAACCAGGGACACTGACTCGATCCTGGTAGGATTGCGAGGGCGCGAGAGGGGGGCTGGGAACCCACGGACAGCAACGGCCTTAGCCCCTTAGCCGGAGCGGCACCCGCCCTCGGGGTTGGAGTGGCGCCAGCTCCACCGCGCTGGGACGGGACAGAGAGTGCTGAAATCCGCCCCAGCTACACCACGCGGGGACGGGGCAGAGAGTGCTGAAATCCGCCCCAGCTCCACCGCGCTGGGACGGGGCAGAGAGTGCTGAAATCCGCCCCAGCTCCACCGCGCTGGGACGGGGCAGAGAGTGCTGAAATCCGCCCCAGCTGCACCGCGCGGGGACGGGGCAGAGAGTGCTGAAATCCGCCCCAGCTCCACCGCGCTGGGACGGGGCAGAGAGTGCTGAAATCCGCCCCAGCTGCACCGCGCGCGGACTGGGCAGAGAGTGCTGAAATCCGCCCCAGCTCCACCGCGCAGGGCCGGGACAGAGCGCTAAAATAGCCGCAGCCACTCACCTGGGCTCCGGCAGATGGAGGGCGGACTGGACTGGAACTGAGTGGGGACACCTGGGATTTGGAGGGCGCTCAGAGTTTTTGCTGAGTTGCGGCCACCCAGGACTGTGGCCTGGTCGTCTTACTCCACCCCAGGGCTCTGGGGAGAGGCTGCAGCCCCTCCATCGGAGAACCATTCACACCCTAGAGGGCCATTGAAATGCAAACTGAGCCTCATTAACTACTAGCATCTGCCCTACCCCCTGGAAATCCTCTCACACTGAACACCTGAGGGAGGTTTTCATTCAACTGAAAACCCAAGGCTCTACAAGCAACCACAACTAATAGCCTCTAGGCAAAAAGCTAGAGGATAACTTAACCTTTGCTGGGCTTGCAAATATACCCTGGAAAGTAAGACTCCAGGGTGCTGTTTAACGTGGGTCCTCCCACGCTCATCCAAACCCAGTAGAGGGAGCCACAAACAACAGAACACCAACATCCACAGGAAAATTTGGCAGGCTCCAAAAACCACCGAGATAGCCAAAATGGGGAAACAAAGAAACAGAGCCCAAATGAAAGAACAAGAGACCTCTACCGAAGATGAGATAAATGAAACAGAACTAAGTAAGTTAACAGAGCTAGAATTCAGAGCCATGATCTTGAGGAAGCTCAACAGCATGAGTAAGGACATCAACACCTTGAGTAAAGACATCCACACCATGAGCAAAGACATAGAAACACTGAAAACCAACCAAGTGGAAATGAAGAAGCAGCAAGAAGAAATGAAGCAGCAGCAAGAAGAAATGAAGAATGACATAGCAGAAATGAAGAACACATTGGAAGGACTAAACAGTAGAGTAGAGGAAGCTGAAGACCGGATCAGTGAATTAGAAGACAGGGTAGAAAAAATCAACCAATCAGAAAACCAAAAGGAAAAAACAATGAAAAAACAGGAAGACAGCTTAAGAAAATTGTGGGACAACTGGAAACGTAATAATATTCGCATAACTGGAGTCCCTGAAGAAGAAGAAAATGAGCAAGGGTTAGAGAATATATTTGAAGAAATTATGACAGAAAACTTCCCTAATTTGGTGAAGAAAGAAGGTATTCAAGTTCAAGAAGCACAGAGAGTCCCAAGTAAGAAGAATCCAAACAGGACCACACCAAGACACATAGTAATTAAAATGCCAAAAATTAAAAACAAAGAGAGAATCCTCAAGGCAGCAAGAGAAAAGCAACAGGTTACCTACAAAGGAACCCCCATCAGGCTATCAGCTGACTTCTCAACAGAAACACTACAGGCCAGAAGGGAATGGCATGAAGTAATCAAGGTCATGAAAAACAAGAATCTGAATCCAAGACTACTCTACCCAGCAAGGCTGTCATTCAAAATAGAAGGTCAAATAAAGAGCTTCTCAGACAAAAAAAGGCTAAGGGAATACATTAGCACCAAACCAGCACTGCAAGAAATGTTAAAAGGACTGCTGTAATTAGTAGAAGAAATAGGAAGGAAAGTAGAACCACACTGAACAAAAATGGCAATAAATAAGTACATATCAATAGTCACCTTAAATGTAAATGGATTGAATGCTCCGATAAAAAGACACAGAGTAGCGGATTGGATAAGAAAGCATAACCCATATATATGCTGTTTACAAGAGACCCACCTCACAACAAAAGACTCACATAGGCTGAAAGTGAAGGGATGGAAAAAAATCTTCCAAGCAAATGGAAAGGAAAAAAAAGCTGGGGTAGCAATACTCATATCCGATAAAATAGATTTCAAAACGAAAGCCATTACTAGAGACAAAGAAGGTCACTATATAATATTGAAAGGATCTATCCAACAGGAAGATATAACCTTGGTAAACATATACGCACCGAATATAGGAGCACCAAAATATATTAAAAATCTGCTGGAGGACTTCAAAGGAGAAATTGACAGCAACACAATCATAACAGGGGACTTCAACACCCCGCTGACATCACTGGATAGATCCTCTAGACAAAAAATTAACAAGGACACAGAGACTCTAAATGAAGCACTAGACCAAATGGATTTAATAGATATTTACAGAGAATTGCACCCCAAAACTATAGAATTCACATTCTTCTCAAGTGCACATGGGACATTCTCAAAGATAGACCACATGTTAGGACACAAACGAAGCCTCTACAAGTTCAAGAAGATTGAAATCATATCAAGCATCTTCTCAGATCACAATGGCATGAAACTAGAAATCAATTGGAAAAAGAACATGCAACGACATTTGAATACATGGAGGCTAAATAGCATGTTATTAAACAATGAATGGGTTACCGAGGAGATCAAGGAAGAAATTAAAAACTTCCTGGAAACCAACGAAAATGAACACACAACAACACAAAATCTATGGGATGCAGCGAAAGCAGTTCTGAGAGGGAAGTTCATAGCACTACAGGCCCACCTCAAGAATCAACAAAAATTTCTAATAGACTATCTAACCTCACAACTTAAAGAACTAGAAAGCAAACAAAAAGAAAACCCCAGAGCAAATAGAAGGAAGGAAATAGTAAAGATCAGAGCAGAAATAAACGACATAGAGACCAGAGAAAAAATTCAAAGGATCAATAAAACAAAGAGCTGGTTTTTTGAAAAGATAAACAAGATTGATGGACCCTTAGCTAGACTCACCAAGAAACAAAGAGAGAGAACCCAAATACACAAAATCAGAAATGAAAGAGGAGAAGTAACAACTGACACCACAGAAATACAAAGGATCATTAGCAAATACTATGAACATTTATATGGCAACAAATTCGACAATCTAAGTGAAATGGACAAATTTCTAGAAACACATAGTCTCCCAAAACTGGACCGGGAAGAGATAGAAAACTTGAACAGACCAATAACAGCTGAGGAAATTGAAGATGTAATCAAGACTCTCCCAGCAAACAAAAGCCCAGGCCCAGATGGCTTCACGGGGGAGTTTTACCGAACATTCAAAGAAGAACTAACACCCATTCTCCTCAAACTATTTCTAAAAATTCAAGAAGAAGGAAGACTTCCAAACTCGTTTTATGAGGCCAGCATAATCCTAATTCCAAAACCAGAAAAAGACACTACAAAGAAAGAAAACTACAGGCCAATATCCCTGATGAATGTAGATGCCAAAATCCTAAACAAAATACTAGCAAATCGGATCCAGCAATACATCAAGAAAATTATTTACCATGACCAAGTGGGATTCATCCCAGGGATGCAAGGCTGGTTCAACATTCGCAAATCAATAAATGTGATACACCACATAAACAAAATGAAAGATAAAAACCACATGATCATATCAATAGATGCTGAAAAAGCATTCGACAAAATCCAGCACCCATTCCTGATAAAAACATTCAGCAATTTGGGAGTAGAGGGATCATATCTTGATATAATAAAGGCCATATATGAAAGACCTACAGCCAACATCATACTCAATGGGCAAAAACTAAAAACATTTCCCTTAAGAACAGGAACAAGACAGGGATGCCCACTTTCGCCACTCTTATTTAACGTAGTACTGGAAGTCTTAGCCACAGCAATCAGACGTGAAGAAAAAATAAAAGGAATCCAAATTGGAAAGGAAGAAGTGAAACTGTCATTATTCGCAGACGATATGATATTATATATAGAAAACCCTAAAGACTCCATCAAAAATCTACTAGACTTAATAAATGAATTTGGCAAAGTAGCAGGATACAAAATTAATGTCAAGAAATCAATGGCATTCTTATACACCAATGACGAACTCACAGAAAGAGAAACTAAAAAAACAATACCATTTACCATCGCGGCAAAAAAATTAAGATACCTAGGAATAAACCTAACCAAAGAAGTAAAGGACCTATTTGCAGAAAACTACAGGACATTGAAAAAAGAAATAGAGGAAGATATAAAAAAGTGGAAACACATACCTTGTTCATGGATTGGAAGAATTAACATCATTAAAATGTCCATATTACCCAAAGCAATCTATAGATTCAATGCAATCCCCATCAAAATACCAGTGACATATTTCACAGAACTAGAACAAATATTTCAAAAGTTCATATGGAACCAAAAAAGACCCCGAATAGCCACAGCAATCTTGAAAAAGAAGGACAAAGTAGGTGGGATCACAATACCGGATATCAGCTTATACTACAAAGCCACTGTAATCAAAACAGCCTGGTACTGGCACAAGAACAGGCATATAGACCAGTGGAACAGAACAGAGAATCCGGAAATTGACCCAAGACATTATGCTCAATTAATATTTGACAAAGGTGGCAAGAGCATACAATGGAGTAAAGATAGCCTCTTTAATAAATGGTGTTGGGAAAATTGGACAGCTACATGCAAAAAAATGAAACTAGACCATCAACTTACACCACACACAAGAATAAACTCAAAATGGATAAAAGACTTAAATGTGACTCGTGAATCCATAAAAATCCTAGAAGAAAATGTAGGCAACAAAATTTCGGACATCATACGCAGTAGAATCTTCACTGATACATCACCTAAGGCAACAGAAACAAAGGGAAAAATGAACACATGGGACTACATCAAACTCAAAAGCTTCTGCACAGCAAAAGAAACAACCATCAAAACAGATAGGGAACCCACTCCATGGGAGAGCATAATTGCCAATGACACATCAGATAAGGGGTTAATTTCCAAAATATACAGAGTGCTCATACAACTCAACAAAAGGAAGACAAAGAACCCAATTAAAAAATGGGCAGAGGAACTAAATAGACACCTCTCCAAAAAGGACATACAAATGGCTAAGAGACACATGAAGAAATGCTCAACATCATTAATCATCAGAGAGATGCAAATTAAAACAACAATGAGGTATCACCTCACACCTGTCAGAATGGCCGCCATCAACAAATCATTAAACAACAAGTGTTGGCGAGGGTGTGGAGAAAAGGGGACTCTAGTACACTGCTGGTGGGAATGCAGACTGGTGCAGCCACTGTGGAAAACACTATGGTGTTACCTCAAAAAATTAAAAATTGAACTGCCATTTGACCCAGTGATCCCACTTCTAGGAATATACCCTAAGAAGCCTGAAACACCAATCAGAAAAAATACATGTACCCCCATGTTCATAGCAGCACTATTTACAATAGCTAAGATCTGGAAACAGCCCAGTGTCCATCAGTGGATGAATGGATAAAAAAGCTGTGGTACATATACACAATGGAGTACTATGCAGCTGTAAGAAAGAAAGATCTCTTATCCTTTGAGACGACGTGGAGGGACCTCGAGAGTATTATCCTAAGCGAAACAAGCCAAGCAGAGAAAGACAAATATCACATGATCTCACTTATTTGTGGAATATAATGAACATAGCAGTCTGAGGAACAGGGTAGACCCAGAGACGTGGAAGTAGGGTATAAACTGACACCCCTCAGGAGAGGGGGTGGGGGGGAGGGAGGAAATGAACCACAGAACTTATGCACATGTATGCATAAGTGATGGACATGGACAACAAGGCTGGGGACAGGGTGGGGGGATGGGGAGGAGGGTGTCAATGGGGAAAAAAAGGAGAAACCTCTGTAACAAAAATAAATTAATAAAATAAAAAAAAATAAAAAAAAAAAAGAAAAAGCTAAAGAAGTTTATCATTACCAAACCAGTATTATATAAAATGTTGAAGGGTTTTCTTGAAGGAGAAGAAGAACAAAAATATGAACAATAAAATGGCAATAAATACATATCTATCAACAATTGAATCTACAAACAAGCAAGCAGGAAAGAAACAGACTCATAGATATAGGGAACTTTTTGTTGCTTGCCAGATGGGAGGGGGCTGGAGGGATAGATGAAAAAGATGAAGAAATTAAAAAGTACAAATCGGTTGTTAGACTCATAAACCTCAAAGGGAAGGAGGGAGGGATGGTGGGATGAGATAAACCAAAGAACTTCTATGCTTATATGCATAACCAAGGGACACCAAAAATAGTGTGGGGAAGGCAGGAAGGGGGCGGGATTGGGGAGGAGGGGATCAGTGGGGGAATAAAGTGGAGACATCTGTAATACATTCAACAATAAAGATAAGTTAAAAAAATAGAGAAGGATTCAATAGTAGATTAGAAGAAGCTGAAGACTGAATCAGTGAGTTAGAAGACAAGGTAGAAAAAAACACCCAAATAGAGCAGCAAATGGGGAAAAAAATTAAAAAACAGGAGGAGAGTTTAAGGGAGCTTTGGGACAATACAAAATGTAACAACATTCACATCATAAGGGTACCAGAAGGAGAAGAATCAGAGAAAGGACCAGAAAACCTGTTTGAAGAAATAATAATAGAAAACTTCCCTAATTTGGTGAAGGAAAAAGTCACACAAGTCCAGGAAACACAGAGTCCCAAGCAAGATGAACCACAGCTAGACACATCATAATTAAAATGGCAAACATTAAAGACAAAGAAAGAATCTTAAAGGAAGCAAGACAGACAGAAAGTTACCTACAAGGGAGTTCCCATTAGACTGTCAGTTGATTTCTCAATAGAAGCACTGCAGGCCAGAAGGGAATGGCATGAAGTGTACAAAGAAATGCAAGGCAAGGGTCTGAATGCAAGATTACTTTATCCAGCAAGGCTACCATTCAGAATTGAAGGTGAAATAAAAAGCTTCACAGACAAAAAAAATCTAAAGGAATTTACCACCACCAAGCCAGCACTGCAAGAAATGGTAAAGGGACTCCTTTACGAAGAAGAAGATATGAGAGAGAGAGAGAGAGAGAGAGAGAGAGAGAGAGAGAGAGAGAGAGAGAGAGAGAGAGAGAGGAGAGAGAGAGAGAAACATAGGCATAAAATAAAAATGGCAACTAATAAGCATCTATCAATAATAACAAATGTAAATAAAAAAACATAGGGTAGCTTATTGGATATGAAAACATGACCCATATATATGCTGTCTACAAGAGACCCACCTCATAACAAAAGACTCACACAGGATGAAAGTGAAGGAATGGAAAAAAATTTTCCAGGCAAATGGAAAAAAAAAAAAAAAAAAAGCTGGGGTAGCAATACTAATATCTGATAAGATAGACTTCAAAATGAGGGCCATAATAAGAGACAAGGAAGGTCACTACATAATATTAAAAGAATCAATCCAACAAGAGGATATAACCCTGGTAAACATATATGCACCAAGCACAGGAGCATCAAAATATATTTTAAAACTTCTGGAGGACTTCAAAGGAGAGATCAAACACAATACAATCATAATGGGTGCCTTTAACACCCCACTGACACCACTGGATAGATCTTCTAGACAAAAAATTAACAAGGACACAGAATCCTTAAAAGATGAACTAGATCAGCTGGACTTAACTGATATTTACAGAACACTTCACCGCAAGGCTGCAGAATATACATTCTTCTCAAGTGTACATGGGACATTCTCAAAGATAGACCACATGTTAGGAAACAAAGTAAGGCTCTACAAACTGAAGAAGATTGAAATTGTATCAAGCATCTTCTCATATCACAATGGCATGAAAGTAGAAATCAATTACAACAAAAACACGCAAAACTATTCAAACACATGGAGGATAAATAGCATGTTATTAAACAATGAATGGATTACCAAGGAGATCAAGGGAGAAATTAAAAACTTCCTGGAAACCAATGAAAATGTACACACAACAACACAAAATCTATGGGACTCAGAGAAAGCAGTCCTGAGAGGGAAGTTCAAAGCACTACAGGCCTACCTCAAGAAACAAGAAAAATTCCTAATTGACGTTTTAACCTTACAACTTAAAGAACTAGAAAGTAAACAAAAAGAAAAACCAAGAGCAAGTAGAAGGAAAGAAATAGTAAAGGTCGAACCAGAAATAAACGACATAGAAACTGAAAAAACAATTCAAAATATCAACGAAACAAAGAGCTGGTACTTTGAAAAGATAAAAAAGATTGATGAACCCTTAGCCAGAGTCACCAAGAAATAAAAATGGAGGACCCTAAAAAAAAAAATCAGAAATGAAAGAGAAGTAACAACTGACACCACAGAAATGCAGAGTATCATTAAAACATACTATGAACAATTATATGCCAACAAATTGGACAATCTAGGTGAAATGGACAAATTTCTAGAACCCACTGTCTCCCAAAACTGAACCAGGAAGAGATAGAAAACTTGAACAGACGAATAACATCTAAGGAAATTGAGGATCTAATCAAGAAACTCCCAGCAAACAGAAGTCCAAGCCCAGATGGCTTCACAGGGGACTTTTACCGAACATTCAAAGAAGATCTAACACTCATTCTCTTCAAACTATTCCAAAAAATTCAAAAAGACAGAAGCCTTCCAAACTCATTTTTGAGGTCAACATAATTCTAATTCCAAAACCAGATAAAGATACTACAAAGAAAGAAAAGTAGGGGCCAATATCCTTGAGAAACACAGATGCCAAAATCCTTAACAAATATTAGCAAATTGGATCCAGCAATACATCAAAAACATTATTCATCATGACCAAGTGGGATTCATCCCAGGGATGCAAGGATGGTACAGTATTTGCAAATCAATAAATGTGATACACCACATAAACAAAATGAAAGATAAAAACCACATGATTGTATCAAATGCTGAAAAAGCATTAGAAAAATCCAGTACCCATTTCTGATAAAAATGCTCAGCAATGTGGGAATAGAGGGATCATATCTCGACATAATAAAGGCCATGTATGAAAAACCTACAGCCAATATCATACTCAATGGGAAAAAACTACAAGCATTTCCCTTAAGAACAAGAACTAGACAGGGATGCCTACTTTTGCCACTCTTACTTAACATAGTACTGGGAGTCTTAGCCACATCTATTAGACATGAAGAAAACATAAAAAGAATCCAAATTGGAAAGGAGGAAGTGAAACTGTCATTATTTTCAGATGACATGATACTGTACATAGAAAACCGTAAAGACTCCATCAAAAATTTACTAGATTTAAGAAATCAATTTAGCAAAGTAGCAGGATACGAAATTAATGTCAGGAAATCAACGGCATTCTTGTACACCAACAATGAACTCAATGAAAGAGAAACTAAAAAGCAATCCCATTTACCATTGCAGCAAAAAAAATTAAGATACCTAGGAATAAACTTAACCAAAGAAGTAAAGGACCTATTCACAGAAAACTACAGGTCACTGAAAAAAGAAATAGAGGAAGATATAAAAAAGTGGAAGCATATACCTTGTTCATGGATTGGAAAAATAAACATCGTTAAAATGTCCATACTACCCAAAGCAATCAATAGAGTCAATGCAATCCCCATCAAAATACCAACAACATATTTCACAGAACTAGAACAAATACTCCAAAAGTTTATATGGTACCAAAAAAGACCCTGAGTAGCTACAGCAATCTTCAAAAAGAAGAACAAAGTAAAAGGCATCACAATACCAAATATCAGGTTATACTACAAAGCTACTGTAATCAAAACAGCCTGGTACTGGCACAAGAACTGGCATATAGATCAGTGGAACAGAACAGGGAACCCAGAAATTGACCCAAGATATTATGCTCAATTAATATTTGACAAAGGTGGCAAGAGCATACAGTGGAGAAAAGACAGACTCTTCAATAAATGGTGTTGGGAAAATTGGACAGCTACATGCAAAAAAAATGAAGTTAGACCACCAACTTACACCATACACAAGAATAAACTCAAAATGGATAAAAGACTTAAACGTGACCCATGAATCCATAAACATCCTAGAAGAAAATGTAGGCAACAAAATTTCAGACATCACATGCAGCAGAATTTGCACTGATACAATGCCTAAGGCAATAGAAACAAAGGAAAAAATGAACACTTGGGACTACATCAAACTATAAAACTTCTGCACAGCAAAAGAAACAACCATCAAATGGAAAGGGAACCCACTAATTGTCAACAATACATCAGATAAGGAGCTCATTTCCAAAATATATAGAGTGCTCATACAACTCAACAGAAGGAAGAAAAAGAACCCAATTAAAAAATGGACGGAGGACTTAAAAAGGCACTTCTCCAAACAGGACATACAAATGGCCAAGGGACATATGAAAAAGTGCTCAGTTTCACTAATCATCAGACATATGCAAATGAAAAAAACTATGAGGATCACCTCACACCTGCCAGAATGGCTGCCTTCAACCAATCATCAAACAAAAAGTGCTGGTGAGGTTGTGGAGAAAAGGGGACTTTAGTACACTGCTGGTGGGAATGCAGACTGGTGCAGCCACTATGGAAAACTAAATGGTGTTTCCTCAAAAAATTTAAAATGGAACTGCCCTTTGACCCAGTGATCCCACTTCTAGGAATATACCCTAAGAAGCCTGAAACACCAAACAGAAAGAATATATGTACCCCTATGTTGATAGCAGCACTATTTATCGCTAAGATCTAGAAACAGCCCAAGTGTCCATCAATAGATGAGTGGATGAAAAAGCTGTGGTACATATATACAATGGAATACTATGCAGCTGTAAGAAAGAAAGATTTCTTATCCTTTAAGATGCCATGGAGAGACCTGGAGAGTATTATCCTAAGCGAAACAAGCCACTCAGAGAAAGACAAATATCACACGGTCTCACTTATTTGTGGAATATAATGAAGCTGAGTAACAAAATAGACCCAGAGACATGGAAGTGGGTGCAAACTGACAAACAGCAGAGGAGGTGGAGGGAAGAGATAAACCACTGAACTTATATGCATGTATGCATAAACAAGGACATAGACAATAATGCTGCGGGACGCGGGTTTGGGAGGAGGGTGCCAATGGGTGAAAAAAGGAGAAACATCTGAAACAAAAATAAATAAATAAACATTATAATAAACAATCAAAGAAACAAACAAAAAACAAACATGAAAGCTATGATAGGAGACAAAGAAGAACATTATATAATAATAAAGTAAACAATCCAAAAATAGAATATAACCTTTGTAAACATTTAAAAAATATTTTTATTGATTTTAGAGAGAGTCAGGAAGGGAGAAGGAGAGAGAGAAAGACATTGATGTGAGAGAGTAACATCAATGGGCTGCCTCTTGCACATGCCCACAAACCGGGTATGTGCTCCTACTTTTGGTGCAGAGGACGATGCCTAACCAACTGAGCCACACTGGCCAGGACCCCTTGTAAATACTTTTTGCACCCAACATAGGAGCACCAAAATTTATAAAGCAAATTAATAAACATAAAGGGAGAGAGTGACAGGAATACACTCATATTGGGGGATTTCGACACCATTTAGATATTTTTTATAGCATTTAATTTTTTTTAATTAATTTATTTTTGTTACAGATGTTTCTTCTTTTTCCTCCATTGACACCCTCCTTCCCCTCCCCTCCACCCTGTCCCCAGCTTTGTTGTCCATGTCCATCAGTTATGCATACATGCATATAAGTTTTGTTGTTTATCTCTGGCCTCCCCCCTGCCCCCCTCCTCTGAGGGTTGTCAGTCTGTACCCTACTTCCACATCTCTGGGTCTATCCTGTTCCTCAGACTGTTATGTTCATTATATTCCACAAATCAGTGAGATCATGCGAAATTTGTCTTTGTCTGCTTGGCTTGTTTCGCCTAGGATAATACTCTCCAGGTCCCCCATGTCGTCTCAAAAGATAAGAGATCTTTCTTTCTTACAGCTGCATAGTATTCCATTGTGTATATGTACCACAGCTTTTTTATCCACTCATCTACTGATGGACACTTGGGCTGTTCCAGATCTTAGCTATTGTAAATAGCGCTGCTATGAACATGGGGGTACATATATTCTTTTTGATTGGTGTTAAGGGTTCTTAGGGTATATTCCTAGACGTGGGACCACTGGGTAAATGAGAATTCAATTTTTAACTTTTTGCGGTAACACCATAGCATTTTCCATAGTAGCTGCACCAGTCTGCATTCCCACCAGCAGTGTACTGGAGTTCCCTTTTCTCCACACCCTCGCCGACACTTGTTGTTTGATGATTTGTTGATGGCGGCCATTCTGACAGGTGTCAGGTGATACCTCATAGTTGTTTTAATTTGCATCTCTCTGATGATTAGTGATGTTGAGCACTTCTTCATATGTCTCTTAGCCATTTGTATGTCCTGTTTGGAGAGGTGTCTATCTAGTTCCTCTCCCCATATTTTAATTGGGTTCTTTGTCTTCCTTCTGTTGAGTTGTATGAGCACTCTATATATTTTGGAGATTAACCCCTTATCTGATGTATCATTGGCAATTATGCTCTCCCATACAGTGGGTTCCCTATCTGTTTTGATGGTTGTTTCTTTTGCTGTGCAGAAACTTTTGAGTTGGATGTAGTCCCATGTGTTCATTTTTTCCTTTCTTTCTGTTGCCTTAGGTGATATATCAGTGAAGATTCTGCTGCGTATGATGTCTGAAATTTTGTTGCCTACATTTTCTTCTAGGATTTTTATGGATTCATGAATCACATTTAAGTCTTTTATCCATTTTGAGTTTATTCTTGTGTATGGTGTAAGTTGATGGTCTAGTTTCATTTTTTGCATGTAGCTGTCCAATTTTCCCAACACCATTAATTGAAGAGGCTGTCTTTACTCCATTGTATGCTCTTGACACCTTTCTCAAATATTAATTGAGCATAATGTCTTGGGTCAGTTTCTGGGTTCTCTGTTCTGTTCCACTGGTCTATATGCCTGTTCTTGTGCCAGTACAAGGCTGTTTTGATTACAGTAGCTTTGTAGTATAATCTGATATTCGGTATTGTGATTCCACCTTCTTTGTCCTTTTTCAAGATTGCTGTGGCTATTTGGGGTCTTTATTGGTTCCATATAAACTTTTGAAGTATTTGTTGTAGTTCTGTGAACTATGTCATTGGTATTTTGATAGGGATTGCATTGAATCTCTAGATTGCTTTGGGTAATATGGACATTTTAATGATGTTAATTCTTCCAATCCATGAACAAGGTATGTGCTTCCACTTTTTTATATCTTCCTCTATTTCTTTTATTCAATGTCCTGTAGTTTTCTGCAAATAGGTCCTTTACTTCTTTGCTTAAATTTATTCCTAGGTATCTTAATTTTATTGCCGCGATGGTAAATGGGATTGTTTTTTTAGTTTCTCTTTCTGTGAATTCATCATTGGTGTATAAGAATGCTGTCAATTTCTTGACGTTAATTTTGTATCCTTCTACTTTGCCAAATTCATTAATTAAGTCTAGTAGATTTTTGATGGAGCCTTTAGGGTTTTCTATGTATAATATCATGTCATCTGCGATTAATGACAATTTCACTTCCTCCTTTACAATTTGGATCCCTTTTATTTTTTCTTCATGTCTGATTGCTGTGGCTAAGACTTCCAGTACTATGTTAAATGAGTGGTGAAAGTGGACATCCCTGTCTTGTTCCTGTTCTTAAAGGAAATGTTGTTAATTTTTGCCCATTGAGTATGATGTTGGCTGTAGGTCTTTCATATATGACCTTTATTATGTTGAGATATGATCCCTCTATTCTCACATTGCTGAGTGTTTTTTTTATCAGAAATGAGTGCTGGATTTTGTCGAATGCTTTTTCAGCATATATTGATATGATCATGTGGTTTTTATATTTTATTTTGTTTATGTGGTGTATCACATTTATTGATTTGCGAATACTGAACCATCCTTGCATCCCTGGGATTAATCCCACTTGGTCATGGTGAATAATTTTATTGATGTATTGCTGGATTCAATTTTCTAGTATTTTGTTAAGGATTTTGGCATCTATGTTCATCAGGAATATTGGCCTGTAGTTTTCTTTCTTTGTAATGTCTTTTTCTGGTTTTGGAATTAGAATTATGCTGGCCTCATAAAACGAGTTTGGAAGTCTTTCTTCTTCTTGAATTTTTAAAATAGTTTGAGGAGAATGGGTGTTAGTTCTTCTTTAAATGTTTGGTAAAACTCCCTAGCGAAGCCATCCGGGATTGGCTTTTGTTTGCTGGGAGTGTCTTGATTACATCCTCAATTTTCTTAGTTGATATTGGTCTGTTCAAGTTTTCTATCTCTTCCCAGTCCAGTTTTGGGAGACTATGTGTTTCTAGAAATTTGTCCATTTTGCTTAGATTGTCAAATTTGTTGCCATATAACTGTTCATAGTATTTGTTAACGATCCTTTGTATTTCTGTGGTGGCAGTTGTTACTTCTCCTCTTCCATTTCTGATTTTGTGTATTTGGGTTCTCCATCTTTGTTCCTTGGCGAGTCTAGCTAAGGGTCCATCAATCTTGTGGATCTTTTCAAGAAACCAGCACTTCGTTTCATTGATCCTTTGAATTGTTTTTTTTTTTGTCTCTATGTCATTTATTTCTGCTCTGATCTTTACTATTTCCTTCCTTCTACTTGCTCTGGGGTTTCTTTTTTGTTTGTTTTCTAGTTCTTCAAGTTGTGAGGATAGATAGTCTATTAGAAATTTTTCTTGTTTCTTGAAGTAGGCCTGTAGTGGTATGAACTTCACTGTCAGAACTGCTTTCACTGCATCCCATAGATTTTGTGTTGTTGTGTGTTCATTTTCATTGGTTTCCAGGAAGTTTTTAATTTCTTCCTTGATCTCAGTGGTAACCCATTCATTGTTTAATAACATGCTATTTAGTCTCCATGGGTTCAAATGTCTTTGCATGTTCTCATTGCAATTTATTTCTAGTTTCATGCCATTGTGATCTGAGAAGATGCTTGATATGATTTCAATATTCTTGAACTTGTAGGGACTTAGTTTGTGCCCTAACATGTGGTCTATCTTTGAGAGTATCCCATGTGCACTTGAGAAGAATGTGAATTTGGCAGTCTTGGGGTGTAATTCTCTGTAGCTATCTCTTAAATCCATTTGGTCTAGTGCTTCATTTAGAGTCTCTGTTTCCTTGTTAATTTTTTGTCTAGAGGATCTATCCAGTGATGTCAGTGGGGTGTTGAAGTCCCCTGTTATGATTGTATTGCTGTTGATTTCTCCTTTGAAGTCCTCCAGAAAATTTTAAATATATTTTTGTGCTCCTATATTGAGTGCATATGTTTACCTACATTATATCTTCCTGTTGGATGGATCCTTTCAATATTATCTAGTGGCCTTCTTTGTCTCTAGTTATGGCCTTCATTTTGAAATCTATTTTATCAGATATGAGCATTGCTCCTCCAGCTTTTTTTCTCTTTCTGTTTGCTTGGAAGAATTTTTTTTCCATCCCTTCACTTTCAACCTATGTGAGTCTTTTGTTGTGAGGTGGGTCTCTTGTAAACAACATATATATGGTTCATGCTTGCTTATCCAATCAGCTACTCTGTGTCTTTTGATGGGAGCATTCAATCCATTTATATTTAAGTTGATTATTGATATGTACTTATTTATTGCCATTTTTGTTTAATGTGGTTCTATTTTCCTTCCTATTTCTTCTACTAATTACAGCAGTCCTTTTAACATTTCTTGCAGTGGTGGTTTGGTGCTCATGTATTCCCTTAGCCTTTTTTTTCTGAGAAGCTCTTTATTTGACCTTCTATTTTGAAAGACAGCCTTGCTGGGTAGAGTAGTCTTGGATTCAGATCCTTGTTTTTCATGACCTTGATTACTTCATGCCATTCCCTCTGGCCTGTAGTGTTTCTGTTGAGAAGTCAGCTGATAGCCTTATGGAGGTTCCTTTATAGGTAACCTGTTGCTTATGTATTGCTGCCTTTAGGATTCTCTCTTTGTCTTTAATTTTTGGCATCTTAAATACTATGTGTGTTGGTGTGTGCCTATTTGGGTTCTTCTTACTTTGGGCTCTCTGTGCTTCTTGAACTTGAATGCCTTCTTCCTTCACCAAATTAGGGAAGTTTTCTGTCACTATTTCTTCAAATATATTCTCTAACCCTTGCTCATTTTCTTCTTCTTCAGGGACTCCTATGATGAGAATATTATTACATTTCCAATTGTCCCACAGTTCTCTTAAGCTATCTTCCTGTTTTTTAATTGTTTTTTCCTTTTGGCTTTCTGATTGGTTGATTATTTCTACCCTGTCTTCTAATTCAGTGATCTGGTCCTCAGCTTCCTCCACTCTGCTGTTTAGTCCTTACAATGTGTTCTTTATTTCTCCTATGTCATTCTTCATTTATTTTGGTGCTTCTTCATTTCCAATTGGTTGATTTTCAATGTTTCTGTGTCTTTACTCATGGTGTTAATGTCCTTACTCATGCTGTTTATCTTCCTTAAGATTATGGTTCTGAATTCTAGCTCTGTTAACTTGCTTAACTGCATTTCATTTATCTCATCTTTGGTATAGGTCTCTTGTTCTTTCATTTGGGATCTGTTTCTTTGTTTCACCATTTTGCCTATCTCAGTGGGTTTTGGAGCCTGCCAAATTTTCCCTGTGGATGTTGGTGTTCTGTTGTTTGTGGCTCCCTCTACCCAGTTTGGATGAGCATGGGAGGACCCACGTTAAACACCACTGTCAAGTCTTACTTTCCTGAGTAAACTTGCAAGGTCAGGAACAGTTCAGTTATCCTCCAGCTTTTTGCCAAAGGCTCTTAGTCAAGGTTCCCTGACGAGCCTTGGTTTCTCAGTTGAATGAAAACATCCATCAGGTATTCAGCAAGGGTAGGGCAGATGCTGGTTGTTAATGAGCCTCAATTTGCATTTCAATGGCCCACCTGGGTGGGGTTGAATCTCCGAGGGTTGGGCGGCTCCCTCTCCCCAGAGCGCTGGGAAGGAGTAAGATGGCCACAGACCTGTGTGGTAGTAACTCAGGCAAAGGTCTGAGCACCCTCCAAATCTCACATGTCCCCACACAGTTCCTGTCCAGTCTGCTCTCCCTCTGCTAGAGCCCAAGATAAGTGGCTGTGGCTACTTGAGCCCTCTGTTCCGGCCCTCTGCGCTGTGGAGTGGACTTGGGAATTTAACCCTGAGGGCACTGCTCACAGATAAAACTGCTGCTGTCCATGGGCACCCAGCCCCCCTCTCATGCCTCCACAATCGTATCAGGATCAATTCAGTGTCCCTGGTTATATAGTCCTCACAAGCTGCTTTTCTGTTGCTTTTTCCCAAGAATTTGTCTTTATTTTAGTTGTAATTCCAGTTTGGTCCTGGGAGATGATCTGTGTAGCTTCCATTCACTCTGCTGCCATTTTAGAATCCCTTCTTAACACCATTTTGACATCAATGGATTGATTTTCCAGACAGAACATTAACAAGAAAACAGTGGCCTTAAATGACTCAGTAGGCCAGATAGACCAAAGCAGCAGAATATACATTCTTTTCAAGTGCACATGAAACATTCTCTAGGATAAACCACATATAGGGCACAAAATGAGTCTCAAGAAATTTAAGAAGATTGAAATCATATCAAGCATCTTTACTGACCACAACAAAATAAAACTAGAAATCAATTTTATGAAAAAAACTTAAAAACACACAAACAGTCCTGGCTAGTTTGGCTCAGCGGTTAGAGTTTTGGCCTGTGGACTGAAGGATTGCCGGTTCGATTCTGGTCAATGGCACATACCTGGGTTGCAGGTTTGATCCCCAGCCCTTGTCGGGGTCATTCGAGAAGCAACCAATTGATGTGTCTCTCTCACATGGATGTTTCTCTCTCTCTCTCTCTCTCTCTCTCTCTCTCTCTCTCTCTCTCTTTCACCGCCTTCCTCCCTCTTTTCCTCCCTTCCACTCTCACTAAAAATCAATGGAAAAAATATCCTCAGGTGAGGATTATCAACAACAAAAAAAGATTATGCACCATGATCAACAAGGATTTATTTTAGGGATGCAAAGTTGCTACAATATCTACACATTAATTAACATGATACATCACATAAACAAAATAAAGGATAAAAACCTAAATAATATCAATAGGTGCAGAAAAAGCATTTGATAAAATCCAGCACCCATTTATGATAAAAAAAAAAAAAACTCTCAGCAAAGAGGGAATAGAGGGAGGGAACATACCCCAATATAAAAAAAGCCATATATGACAAACCCACAGCCATCATCATACTTAGTGGTCAAAAACTACAAGTGTTTCCCTTAAGTTTGGAAACAAGATAGGGTGGTCAGCTTTCACCACTCTTATTCAACATAGTACTGGAAGTCCTAGCCATAGCAATCAGACAGGAAGAAGACAGAAAAGGCATCTTAATTGGAAGGGAAGAAGTAAACAGCCATTATTTGCATATGACATGATACTGTACATACAGAACCCCAAAGATTCCCCAAAATCCCCCTCAAACAGCCCAAACAAAATAAATGAACAAAACAAAACCCTATTAGAACTGATAAATGAATTCAGTAAAGTAGCAAGATACAAAATTAATATTTAGAAATTAGTTGCATTTTATACACTAATAATGAACTCTTAAAAAGAGTAACTAAGAAAACAATCTATTTACAATTGTATTAAAAAAATAAAGTACCATAAAAATCCTAGAAGAAACCATAGTCAGCAAAATCTCAGACATCTCACATAGCAGAATTTTCACTGATACATTGCCTAGGGCAAAAGAAACAAAGGAAAAAAAATAAACAAATGGGACTACATTAAACTAAAAAGCATCTGCACAGCAAAAGAAACCAACATCAAAAAGAAAAGGGAATTCATTGTATAGGAGAACATATTTGCCAATGATACATCGGTTAAGGGGTTACTATCCAAAATATATAGAGTACTCATACAACTCAACAAAAGGAAGACAAACAATCCAATTAAAAAATGGGCAGAGGGTCCAGCCGGTGTGGCTCACTGGTTGAGCGTCAACCCATGCACCAAGAGGTTGCCGGTTTGATTCCCAGTTGGGACACATGCCCAGGTTTGTGGGCCAGATCCCCAGTGGGGAGCATGCAGGAGGCGGCCAGTTGATGTTATTTCTCATCGATGTTTCTCTCTCTCTCTCTCTCTCTCTCTCTCTCTCTCTCTCTCTCTCCCCTCACTTCCTCTCTCTCTAAAAAAAAAAAAAAAAATCAATAAAGGAAAAAAAAATTTAAAAAAAAAATGGGCAGAGGACCTGAATAGACACTTCTCCAAATAGGACATACAAATGGACAGGAGACATATGAAAAATAAATAGCATCCAAATTGAAAAGAAAGAAGTAACTGTCATGATACTGTATATAGAGAACCCTAAAGATTCCAACAAAAAACTACTAGACCTGCCTTGTCTGGTTTTGCTCAGTGGTTAGAGCGTCGGCTTGCAGACCAATGAGTCGCAGGTTCGATTCCTTTCAAGGGTACATACCTCTGTTGCGATTTGTCCCCAGCCCTGGTTGGGCGTTGTGCAGGAGGCAGCCACTCAATGTGTCCCTTTTGCATCAATGTTTCTCTCTCTCTCTCTCTCTCTCCCTCCCACTCTGTCGGAACAAAAATGGAAAAATGTCCTCGAGTGAGGATAAAAAACAAACAAACAAACAAAAAAAACTACTAGACCTAATAAGCTAATTCAGTAAAAAAGCAGGATACAAAATAAATATTCCTAAATTGGTTGTATTTTTATACACCAGTAATGAAGTATAAGACAGGGATGAGAAAACAGTCCCACTTACAATTGCTTAAAAATAATGTGCCTAGGAATAAATCTAACCAAGGAGGTGAAAGACCTGTACTTGGAAAATTATAAGACTGAAGAAAGATATTGAAGAAGATACAAATAAGTGGAAGCATATTCTGTGTTTATAAATAGGAAAAATTAACATCATGAAAATGTTTATACCACCCAATAATCTATAAATTCAATGCAATTCCTATCAAGATACCAATGGTATATTTCACAGAATTGGAACAAATAATCCAAAAATGTACATGAAACCACAAAAGACCCCAAATAACCACAGCAATCTTGAGAAAGAAAAATGAAGTTGAAAGTATTGTGCTACCTGACATTAAACTATACTACAAGGCTATCATAATCAAAACTGCATGATTCTGGCATAAAAGCAGACATACAGATCACTGGAACAGAATAGAGAGTCCAGAAATAAACTCATACCCATATGGTCAGTTAATTTTTGATAAAGGATACAAGAACATACAGTGGGGTAAAGACAGTCTATTCAATAAATGGTGTTGGAATAATTAGACAGGTACATGTAAAAAAATAAATAAATGAAACAAGGTCACCTTCTTACACTATACACAAGAATAAACTAAAAATGATTTCTTCCTTGCCCTGGCCGGTTTGACTCAGCCATTAGAGCGCTGGCCCGCGGATTTGATTCTGATCAAGGGTGGGCACGTACCTCGGTTGTGATTGGTCCCTGGCTCTGGTTGGGATCGTGTGGGAGGCTGCCACTCAATGTGTCCCTTTCATGCCAATGTTTCTCTCTCTCTCTTCCTCTCTCTCCCTCTTACTCTATCTGAACAAAAAAGGAGGAATGTCCTCGGATAAGGAAAAAAAAAGATTTCTTCCTCCCTCCCTCCCTCTCTCCCTTTCTTCTTTTGTACGTTTTCTTTTTAAATACTCTTTTTTTTTTTTTTCAGGTCTCTGAACTATTTTGTTTTGCTTTCCCTTTTCTTGCCCTTTAAGTTTTCTTTAATCTTAACAGGCAATCTTCAAAACGTACAAGAAAACATTTGTAGTGCTTCAGAGATTTACATGAATGAAGTTCTAAATTTTTCTGTATAGTTCATCTTATCTTAAATTAATTGATTTTTGTTATGAATTATAGCTACAATCACAAGTATTTTACTTTATTTATTTATTTATTTATTTATTTATATTATTTTTTTTTACAGGTATGAAGTAATATCTCAATGTGGTTCTCATGTATGTTTACTTGGTGATTAGTGATGTTGAACGTCTTTTCTTTTTATTTATTTATTTATTTATTTTATTTTTAATTTTTTTTTATTAATTTATTTTTGTTACAGATGTTTCTCCTTTTTTCCCCATTGACACCCTCCACTCCATCCCCCCACCCTGTCCCCAGCTTTGTTGTCCATGTCCTTCACTTATGCATACATGCGCATAAGTTCTGTGGTTTATCTCTTCCCTCCCCCCCCAAACCCCTCTTCTGAGGGGTGTCAGTCTATACCCTACTTCCACATCTCTGGGTCTACCCTGTTCCTCAGACTGTTATGTTCATTATATTCCACAAATAAGTGAGATCATGTGATATTTGTCTTTCTCTGCTTGGCTTGTTTCGCTTAGGATAATACTCTCGAGGTCCCTCCATGTCGTCTCAAAGGATAAGAGATCTTTCTTTCTTACAGCTGCATAGTACTCCATTGTGTATATGTACCACAGCTTTTTTATCCATTCATCCACTGATGGACACTTGGGCTGTTTCCAGATCTTAGCTATTGTAAATAGTGCTGCTATGAACATGGGGGTACATGTATTTTTTCTAATTGGTGTTTCAGGCTTCTTAGGGTATATTCCTAGAAGTGGGATCACTGGGTCAAATGGCAGTTCAATTTTTAATTTTTTGAGGTAACACCATAGTGTTTTCCACAGTGGCTGCACCAGTCTGCATTCCCACCAGCAGTGTACTAGAGTCCCCTTTTCTCCATACCGTCGCCAACACTTGTTGTTTACTGATTTGTTGATGGCAGCCATTCTGACAGGTGTGAGGTGATACCTCATTGTTGTTTTAATTTGCATCTCTCTGATGATTAGTAATGTTGAGCATTTCTTCATATGTCTCTTAGCCATTTATATGTCCTTTTTGGAGAGGTGTCTATTTAGTTCCTCTGCCCATTTTTTAATTGGGTTCTTTGTCTTCCTTTTGTTGAGCTGTATGAGCACTCTGTATATTTTGGAAATTAACCCCTTATCTGATGTATCATTGGCAATTATGCTCTCCCATAGAGTGGGTTCCCTATCTGTTTTGATGGTTGTTTCTTTTGCTGTGCAGAAGCTTTTGAGTTTGATGTAGTCCCATGTGTTCATTTTTCCCTTTGTTTCTGTTGCCTTAGGTGACGTATCAGTGAAGATTCTACTGCATATGATGTCTGAAATTTTGTTGCCTACATTTTCTTCTAGGATTTTAATGGATTCACGAGTCACATTTAAGTCTTTTATCCATTTTGAGTTTATTCTTGTGTATGGTGTAAGTTGATGGTCTAGTTTCATTTTTTTGCATGTAGCTGTCCAATTTTCCCAACACCATTTATTAAAGAGGCTGTCTTTACATCACTGTATGCTCTTGCCACCTTTCTGGAATATTAATTGAGCATAATGCGTTGGGTCAATTTCCGGATTCTCTGTTCTGTTCCACTGGTCTATATGCCTGTTCTTGTACAGTACCAGGCTGTTTTGATTACAGTAGCTTTGTAGTATAAGCTGATATCCGGTATTGTGATCCCACCTACTTTGTCCTTCTTTTTCAAGATTGCTGTGGCTATTCGGGGTCTTTCTTGGTTCCATATGAACTTTTGAAATATTTGTTCTAGTTCTGTGAAATATGTCACTGGTATTTTGATGGGGATTGCATTGAATCTATAGATTGTTTTGGGTAATATGGACATTTTAATGATGTTAATTCTTCCAATCCATGAACAAGGTATGTGCTTCCACTTTTTTATATCTTTCGATATTTCTTTTTTCAATGTCCTGTAGTTTTCTGCAAATAGGTCCTTTAGTTTTTTGGTTAAGTTTATTCCTAGGTATCTTAATTTTTTTGCCGCGATGGTAAATGGAATTGTTTTTTTAGTTTCTCTTTCTGTGAGTTCATCATTGGTGTATAAGAATGCCGTTGATTTCTTGACATTAATTTTGTATCCTGCTACTTTGCCAAATTCATTTATTAAGTCTAGTAGATTTTTGATGGAGTCTTTAGGGTTTTCTATATATAATATCATATCGTCTGCGAATAGTGACAGTTTCACTTCCTCCTTTCCAATTTGGATTCCTTTTATTTTTTCTTCATGTCTGATTGCTGTGGCTAAGACTTCCAGTACTATGTTAAATAAGAGTGGCGAAAGTGGGCATCCCTGTCTTGTTCCTGTTCTTAAGGGAAATGTTTTTAGTTTTTGCCCATTGAGTATGATGTTGGCTGTAGGTCTTTCATATATGGCCTTCATTATATCAAGATATGATCCCTCTACTCCCAAATTGCTGAGCGTTTTTATCAGAAATGGGTGCTGGATTTTGTCGAATGCTTTTTCAGCGTCTATTGATATGATCATGTGGTTTTTATCTTTCATTTTGTTTATGTGGTGTATCACATTTATTGATTTGCGAATGTTGAACCAGCCTTGCATCCCTGGGATGAATCCCACTTGGTCATGGTGAATAATTTTTTTGATGTATTGCTGGATCCGATTTGCTAGTATTTTGTTCAGGATTTTGGCAACTACGTTCATCAGGGATATTGGCCTGTAGTTTTCTTTCTTTGTAGTGTCTTTTTCTGGTTTTGGAATTAGGATTATGCTGGCCTCATAAAACGAGTTTGGAAGTCTTCCTTCTTCTTGAATTTTTAGAAATAGTTTGAGGAGAATGGGTGTTAGTTCTTCTTTGAATGTTCGGTAAAACTCCCCCGTGAAGCCATCTGGGCCTGGGCTTTTGTTTGCTGGGAGAGTCTTGATTACATCTTCAATTTCCTTAGCTGTTATTGGTCTGTTCAAGTGTTCTATCTCCTCCCGGTCCAGTTTTGGGAGACTATGTGTTTCTAGAAATTTGTCCATTTCACTTAGGTTGTCGAATTTGTTGCCATATAAATGTTCATAGTATTTGCTAATGATCCTTTGCATTTCTGTTGTCAGTTGTTACTTCTCCTCTTTCATTTCTGATTTTGTGTATTTGGGTTCTCTCTCTTTGTTTCTTGGTGAGTCAAGCTAAGGGTCCATCAATCTTGTTTATCTTTTCAAAAAAACAGCTCTTTGTTTCATTGATCCTTTGAATTGTTTCCCTGGTCTCTATGTCATTTATTTCTGCTCTCATTTTTACTATTTCCTTCCTTCTACTTGCTCTGGGTTTTTCTTTTTGTTTGCTTTCTAGTTCTTTAAGTTGTGAGGTTAGATACTCTATTAGAAATTTTTGTTGTTTCTTGAGGTAGGCCTGTAGTGCTATGAACTTCCCTCTCAGAACAGCTTTTGCTGCATCCCATAGATTTTGTGTTGTTGTGTGTTCATTTTCATTGGTTTCCAGGAAGTTTTTAATTTCTTCCTTGATCTCCTCGGTAACCCATTCATTGTTTAATAACATGCTATTTAGCCTCCATGTGCTCAAATGTCTTTGCATGTTCTTGTTGCAATTTACTTCTAGTTTCATGCCATTGTGATCTGAGAAGATGCTTGATATGATTTCAATCTTCTTGAACCAGTAGAGACTTAGTTTGTGCCCTAACCTGTGGTCTATCTTTGAGAATGTCCCATGTGCACTTGAGTAGAATGTGAATTCTGAAGTCTTCGGGTGTAATTCTCTGTAAATATCTATTAAATTTATTTGGTCTAGTGCTTCGTTTAGAGTCTCTGTTTCCTTGTTAATTTTTTGTCTAGAGGATCTATCCAGTGATGTCAGTGGGGTTTTGAAGTCCCCTGCTATGATTGTATTGTTGTCCATTTCTCCTTTGAAGTCCTCCAGAAGATTTTTAATATATTTTAGTGCTCCTGTATTGGGTACATATATGTTTACCAAGGTTATATTTCCTGTTTGATAGATCCTTTCAATATTATGTAGTGGCCTTCTTTGTCTCTAGTTATGGCCTTCATTTTGAAATTTATTTTATCAGATATGAGTATTGTTACCTCAGCTTTTTTTTTTCCTTTCGTGTTGCTTGGAAGAGTTTTTTCTATCCTTTCACTTTCAGCCTATGTGAGTCTTTTGTTGTGAGGTGGGTCTCTTGTAAACAACATATATATAAATCATACTTCGTTATCCAATCAGCTACTCTGTGTCTTTTGATGGGAGCATTTAATCCATTTACATTTAAGGTGATTATTGATATGTACTTATTTATTGCCATTTTTGTTTATTGTGGTTATATTTTTCTTCCCTTTTCTTCTACTAATTATAGCAGTCCTTTAACATTTCTTCAGTGCTTTTTTGGTGCTAATATATTCCCTTAGCCTATTTTTGTCTGGGAAGCTCTTTATTTCACCTTTTATTTTGATATTTCACCTTGGATTCAGATCCTTGTTTTTCATGACCTTGATTACTTCATGCCATTGCCTTCTGGCCTGTAGTGTTTCTGTTGAGATGTCAGCTGATAGCCTTATTGGGGTTCCTTTGTAGGTAACCTGTTGCTTATCTCTTGCTGCCTTTAGGATTCTCTCTTTGTCTTTAAATTTTGGCATTTTAATTACTATGTGTGTTGGTGTTGACCTGTGTGGGTTCTTCTTACTTGGGGCTCTCTGTGCTTCTTGAACTTGAATGCTTTCTTCTTTCACGAAGTCAGGGAAGTTTTCTGTCACTATTTCTTCAAAAATATTCTCTCACCCTTGCTCATTTTCTTCTTCTGGAACTCCTATGATGCAGATGTTTTACGTTTCATATTGTCCCACAGTTCTCTTAAACCATCTTCCTGTTTTTCAATTATTTTATCTTTTTGTTTCTCCGATTGGGTGATTCTTTTCTACTCTGTCTTCTAATTCACTGATCTAGTCCTTGTCTTCCTCTACTCTGCTGGTTATTCTTTTCAATGTGTTCTTTATTTTTGCTATGTCATTCTTCATTTCCAGTTGATTGGTTTTCAGTGTTTCTCTATATTGACTCATGTTGTTGAGCTCTTTACTTATACTATTGAGCTTTCACATTATCATCACTTTGAACTTTACCTGTAATATCTTGCTTATTTGCATTTAATTTATCTCTTTCACAGAGTTCTGTTGTTCTTTCATTTGGGATTTGTTTCTTTGTTTCAACATTTTGGCTGTCTTAGTGCTTTTTTGAGCTTGCCAAATTTTCCGTGTGGGTGTTGGTGTTCTGCTGGTTGTGGCTCCCTCTACAGGGTTTGGATGAGTGTGGGAGGACCCACGTTAAACACCACTGTCAAGTCTCACTTTCCTGGGTAGATTTGCAAGCCCTGGAAAGGTTCAGTTATCCTGGAGGTTATTAGTCTCAGTTACTTGATGAGCCTTGGGTTGTAGCCCTCATCTGAATGAAAAATCTGTCAGGTGTTCAGGGTAATAGGATTTCCAGCAAGTGGCGCATATGCTTGCTGGCTGTTAATGAGACTCAATTTTCATTTCTCTGGCCTGGCTAGGTGGTGTTAAATTCCTGAGGGAGAGGCTGTTGGTTCTTCTGGTGTCTCTGGGAAGGGGCTCTTTGAGTAAGATGGCTACTGTCCTGTGAGGGTATGATTCAGCACTGAACTCCCATGGCCATCCCAGCTCTCCAAGTTTTGAGTCTCTCCACACAATTCCAGTCCAGTCTGCCCTCCCTCTGCTGGAGCCCAAGGTGAGTGGCTATAGCTAATTTAGTGCCCTATCCCAGCCCTCTGCGCTGTGGAGCTGGCCTGGGATTTTAACCCTGAGGTAGCTGCTCACAGGTAAAACATCTGCTGTCTGTGGGCTCCCAGCCCACTCTTTTTTCCCCTCTGCAGATCCTACCAGGCTTGATTCAGTGTCTTCTTTCTGTCCCTGGTTATATGGGTCCTCTCCAGCTGCTTTTCTGTTGGATTTTCCTGAAAATTTGTCTTTATTTGATTTGTAATTCCAGTTTGATCCTGGGAGATGGTCTGTGTAGCTTCCATTCACTCTGCCACCATTTTGGAATCTTTTGTAAGATTAGTGTTCATTATTGGACCTAGTTTTCTGACCTGAGTCAAATAAAAATTATTTTTTTCTTCATCAATTTTTAGTCAGTGCCACATCAGTCTCCCTTGGGGTGGGATATTTTTACTGATAATATTCACCTGGAGTGTCCAAGTGTCTTTAATGTAGAATGCTGGCATCCAATCAATCTAATTCTTTGATAGACAGAGATATACTGTTTTTTTCTTTTACTTTTCAATTACAGCTGAGACAGAGATTCAGTTTTGATCCAGGTTTTGGAACAGGCCATTTGCCCAAATATCTAACATCCTCCACATCTGCCTGCCTCCTTAGAGAACAGAAGAAAATTTTCTCAGAGCTGTTTACAAGGTACAGGCAGAGAAAAGCTACAGTGTGTTTCCCCTTGTTTCACTTGGTAATTGAAAACAGTTTTCTCACTCAACTATCCTGGTCTGGAACTGAACTTATGATTTCTCTGGGAATAAAAAAAAATCACGAGGGAAAGAGATTCAATGGTAGGTAAATGTACACTCAATTTATCAGAAAATAACATCATCTCCTTGCCTTTCTTTGGCATTTAGTGTAGAGAGAGAGAACTGTGCATTACCATGTGGTTTCATTTTTCTGTCTTCCTTAATGAGAGGGACTCAGACTTCTTTTTTCACCAAACTAAAGCCTCTTATTCTGGCTAATTTTATGTGGGCAGAAGAATTGTGTGGAACTTGGGGGAAGGCTGCTTAGATGGAGCACACACAGACATGTGGATCCTTTGTCTCTGTATCTTCTTTCCTTTCCTTCCTCAGAAATGTAGACATGGTTGCTTGTTCTGGCTGTTCAAGAGTCAGCAGGGACCATCCACATACACACTTCTCTTTCATGAGAGTGAAAAGAATCTCCTTCCTGTGTGTGCCTGTATCATCCTGGGTTTCTGCTTTGTGAAGGAACATCCAATCTGAAGGGAAATTCTAGCTTTGCCATAAATCATTGTGTAAACTTGGATGAGTCACTTCCCATCCCTGGGAAACATTCTCATATCCACCATGGTGCATGCAGTGGTGACATCACTCATAGGATTCTAAAGGCCCCATACCTTCACCCTCTCCACATACATGTCATTTTCTAGTATTTGCTGAGCCTCGGTTTCTCTTTGGGGAAACACCCCTCCTCCCTTGGTTTACAAAGTTAAGTGAGGCTAAAACCCTTTCATGGCTGCAGAACAGAGGGGCCCAAAAAGTCACTAGAGCTCTACCACCTGTGAGGATGGTCAAAGGGTGCTCTCGGTACCCTCAACAACACCCCTCCCACGGAGCTGTTAGTCTGGACCGCCTACAGGCTGGGTGCAGGTTTCAGCAGTTACTTGTTCAATGCATCTTTGTACAATTTTGAAACTGAAGACCAGAGAGCAGCAGGGACAGGCCCAGTCCACTCAGGGGCAGAATGTTAAGGTGAAGGGAGAGTTTGGATCTCCTAAGCCAGAGTTTCACTCTGCACATGGAATTTGTTTGGGGATGAGAACCCCTGGATCCCACCCACCCAACCCCACGTGAGGTCGCTTCCTCTGGGAATACACACAGTTACACACAGACACACACACTCACATCAGAGAAGATGGCCTTGTGGCATAAGGTCAAAGGAGAAGTAAAACTTGGGCACATGACAAAGCCAAAAGAAGAAAGGAAATGGAGACAGTTCTGCCACAGGACAGGAGCATCCAGTCTCCCAGAATGTGACCAGGGTCCACAACATGGGGAAGGGGAAGAAGCCATAATGATGGGCATGGGTACCCAGGACCATGTCCAGGGTAGGTGGAATACAGCAGGGTCTAGGATCTGAAATCCACAGCTCTGGGTAGAAGAGGCAAGAATAAGCCCCTCTTCTCAACTCTCCACCATCTAAGATGGAGTGGGTTAAAAAAGAGTCCTCAGTTTCCTCCTCTAAAATTTGGAGAGCTTGGAGTAGAGTACCCCAAGATTCTCACAGGTTCAGAAACATTACTGTTGGTTCTCCATCCATAACAGCCTGTGCTCCCAGGCACTTGGAGAATGCTTTCTCTGCTCTTGAGAGCTTTCTGAACATAGAAAAGCTCAGCACCTTGGAAGTCAAGGACTGGGTGTAGAGTAGCCAGTGGCAGGGTACTGGACCACTCATCCTTAGAGTGGGGCAAAGTCCACCTTTCTGGAGTTTGGCACCTCCTTTGTAATTGGGGTCAGAAGTTCCTTCTTAACCATTCTGGATTCTGCAGGTCTTGCTCCTTTGCCCTCTGGGGCCAGAGGAACTGATGCCTTGAACATTCTCAAAGAAAGGTGTGTTTTTAGATAAAAGTAAAGGACTGGAAAAAGATTTCCCCTGCAAAATAGAAATGAAAATAAAGCTGGGTTAGCAATACTCATATCAGACAAAAGAGACTTTAGAATGTAAAAAGAGGCAAAGAAGGATATTACACAAATAAAAAAGTATGTTTTTACTGATTTTCAGAGAGAGAGGAAGGGAGAGGGAGAGAGAGAGAGAATAATAGAAACATCAATCAGTTGCCTCCCATACACACCCCAACTAGAGACTGAAACTGCAACCTGGGCATGTACCCTGAACAGAACCAAATCAGTGAATTTCAGGTGCAAGAGATGACTCTCAAGCAACTGAGCCACACTGGCCAGGGCAGATATTACATAATTTTATTTTATTTATTTATTTTTCCTTTATTGATTTTAGAGAGAGAGGAAGGGAGGGGGGAGAGAGATAGAAACATCGATGAGAGAAAACATCGATTGGCTGCCTTCTGCACGTCCCTAGTGGGGATTTGGCCCACAACCTGGATATGTGCTGTGACTGGGAATCGAACAGGTAACCTCTTGATGCATGGGTTGACACTCAACCACTGAGCCACACCAGCTGGGCAACATTATATGATCTTAAAGGCTCGATACAAGAAGAGGATATAATAATTGTCAGTGTCTACTCACCCAACATAGGAGAACCTAAGTATATAAAGCAAACATTAATGGACATAAAGTCAAGAATTAACAGTAATGTAATAATAGTTGGAACTTTAATACTCTATGTACTTCAATGGATAGATCATCCAAACAGAAAAATTATAAGGAAATAATGGCATTAAATGCCATATTAGAGCAGTTTGACTTAATATTTAGAAAACATTTCATGCCCAAATTTTAGGTTATACATTTTTCTCAAGTGTACCTGAAACATTTTCCAGGATAGAGCACATTCTAGGCCACAAAATAAGCCTCAATAAATTCAAGAAGATTGAAATTATATCAAGCATATTTTCTGACCACAATGGCATGAAAATAGAAATCAATTACAGGAAGGAAACTAGAAAAAAAATATGTGGAGGTTAAACAACATGCTTCTAAACAATCAGTGAATCTAAGAGTAAATCAAACAGGAACTTGAAAACTATCTTGAAAAAAAAGAAAATAAAAACACAATGACCCAAAAATTATGGGACATTATTACAGTAAGTTATAAGAGAAAAGTTCATAGCTATGCAGGCCTACCTCAAAAGGCAAGAAACATATCAAATAAACAGCCTAATTTTATACCTAAAGGAATTAGAAAAAGAAAAACAGACAAAAGCCTAAGTAGAAGAAAGAAAATAATAAAGATCAGAGCAGAAATAAACAAATAGAAAAACAATAGAAAAGATTAATGAAATTAAGAGATGGTTCTTTGACAGAATAAACAAAATTGACAAGCCTCTAGCAACATCCCATTAAGAAAAAAAAAGAACACAAATAAATAAAATAAAAAATGAAAGAGGAGAGGTTATAATTGACACTACAGAAATACAAGGGATCATTAAAGAATAATATGAACAATTTATACGCCAACAAATTTGACAATCCTTTCCATAAATATACAAAATTCGAGGACTAAACCAGGAAGAAACAGAGAATCTGAACAGACCAGTTAGTAGCAATGAAATTGAAATAGTAATTTAAAAACTCCCCACAAATAAAATCCCAGACCAGATGGCTTCACAGGTGAATTCTACCAAAGATTTAAAAAATAATTAATAACTATCCTTCTCAAATTGTTCCAAAATATTGAAGAGAAAGAAATACTTCCAAACTCATTCTATGAGGCCAGCATTTTCCTGATACAAAACCAAAGATACTGAAAAAAAGAAAAGAATTATAGGCCAATATTCCTGATAAACACACAGAAAAAAGACTATATACTATCACCAGAGATGCAAGTGTGATTCAAGTTCTGCCAAACAAGTAATGTAATTCACCACATCACAAAACCAAAGATAAAAATTGTATGATTATCCCAATAGATATAGAAAAAGCATTTCAGAAAATTCAACATTTATTTATGATAAAACTCTCAACAAAGACAGTATTGAAGGAACTCACCTGACTTGATTAAAGTTATATACGACAAGCCCACAGATAACATCATACCCGTTGCTGAAAAACTGAAAGTTTTTTCTCTGATTGGGAACAAGACAAGGAAGGATGCCCACTCTCACCACTATTACTCAATATATTACTGGAAGTCCTAGTCACAACAATCAGATAAGAAAAAGAAATAAAAGCCATCCAAATTGGAATGAAGAAAAACTACTATTTGTGGATGACATGATACTATATATTAAAAATTCTAAAGAACTCACATAAAATTAACAGAATTATCAATCAATTCAGTAAAGTAGCAGGATGAAAAATTAATATACAGAAATCTGTTGCATTCCTAGACACTAATAACGAACAACCAGAAGGAGAAATTAAGAAAACAATTCCATTTACAATTGCATCAAAAGAATAAAACACCTAAGAATAAATTTAATCAAGGAGGTAAAAGACCTGTATGTACTTTTAAAGCTGTAAAGAGATGGAGGAAGAAATTTCAAAGACCGAAATAAACAAGAGAATATATCATGCTCTTGGTTTTAAAGAATTAATAGCATTCAAATGAGGAAGAGAAGATGGCGGCAGGCAGGACCGGAGCGAGGGTGTGTGAGAGAGTGAGCGAGTGTGAGAGAGAGTGTGAGTGGACATGAGTGTGGATGACCAACCTTGAACAGTGCAGAAACTCAGGGCAGAAGGTCCCTGTGCTATGGATGGGAGCAGCCAGCTACCACAGTAAACGGCTTGTCTGCGAGCTTCTCCCTGCATGGTCAGGAGGCCCCACCATTTTGAAAGGTCCCTGGTCTTCTCTGGGAGGAGGAAGCGGGGAGCGGCTAGGGCTGAGCAACCTGAGTCCACCAGAGCAACTTGCACCATCGGTCCAGTGGACCCCGCTGTGTCAACATGGACCAGTGCACAGTAGAAGTGCTATCGAGGTGCCTGCTGCAGTAGCCAAAACCATCCAGGAGCTGAGCACCATCCCTCACAGCAGCAGCCTGATTGGAGCCCAGCACCTCCCCCCACAGCAGCAGTGACTGGGTGGGAGTGGAGCCCCACCCCCAACACCCAACAGCAGCTGAAGCTCAGGAGGGGCCATCCATCCCCAGCCAGTAGCAGGACAGATTGGCAGCTAAGACCCATCCCCAGTGGCATCAGCAGAGGTTGATCAGGAGTGGTGCCCCAGCCCAAGCAGCAGCAAGGCTTGGGCAGCCAAGACCTTCCTCTGACAACTGCAGCAGTGGATTTGAAGTGGAACCCCTCTGCCTGGCAGCAGCTAAGTCCCAGGAGTGAAACATCCTCTAGCAGTGCAAACTGGGAGCTGACACTCGTCCCCAGCAGTGACTGGTCAGGAGCTGAGCCCCACCAGGCAGCAGCATACCCCAGCAGCACACCAGGGGGACCCACACACCCAAGAATGTACCAATGGGACCCACAAACCCCAGAAGATTACCAGTGAAACCCATGCACCCCAGAAGCCCACCAGCAGGACCCACACACTCCAGAAGGACAACAGCTGGACCCACGCACCCCAGGAGCATACCAGCAGGACCCCACACTCTTCAGAAGCATACCAGCAGGACCCATGCACCCCAGCAGTGCACCAGCTGGACCCACACAACCCAGGCAGCAGCAGCACAGATCGGCAGCTGAGACCCATCCCCAACGGCATCAGCAGAGGTTGATCAGGAGCGGTGCCCCAGCCCAAGCAGCAGCAAGACTCAGGGACCCGAGACCTGCAAGATAGACCAATACCAGCCACCAGTTGTTAATCCTCCAGGACCCACAGCAGGCAAGAGGCACCATACATCAAAACAGTCTGGGAGGAACAGCAGCCTTCATACACACCGACCTGCCTACACATTCCAACATCCATTACTGGGCTTAGAACTACCAGATTGCTAAAATAGTGAGACAAAGAAACAACACCCAAAGGAAAGAAAAAGAGGAATCACCAGAAATAAACTACAGGAAATGGAAGAAAGCAACTTGTCAGATAAAGAATTCAAAGCAATGATTTTAAAGGTGCTCAAAAAATTTAGTGAGAACTACAAGCAACTTAAGAATTATGAAGAGCTCAGTGGGAACTACATCAGCTTAAAAAAGAGGTAGAAGCTATGCATAAAAATCAAGAGGAAATAAAGAATAACATAGCTGTTATGAAAAATACCTTAGAAGGTTCAATAGTAGATAAGAAGAAGCTGACAAGGTAGGAAAAAACACCCAAATCGAACAGCAAATGGGAAAAAAAATTAAAAAGCAGGAGGAGAGTTTAAGGGAGCTTTCGGACAATACAAAATGTAACAACATTCACATTATACGGGTACTGAAAGGAGAAGAATCAGAGAAAGAAATAGAGAACCTGTTTGAAGAAATAATGACAGAAAACTTTCCCAATTTGGTGAAGGAAAAAGTCACACAAGGCCAGGAAACACAGAGTACCAAGCAAGATGAACCCAAAAAGACCCACATCATAATAAAAATAGCAAACATTAAAGACAAAGAATCTTAAAGGAAGCAAGAGAGAGACAGAAAGTTACATACAAGAGAGCTCCCATTAGACTGTAAGCTGATTTCTCAATAGAAACACTGCAGGCCAAAAGGGAGTGGCATGAAGTGTCCAAAGTAATGCAAGGCAAGGGTCTGAATCCAAGACTACTCTTTCCAGCAAGGCTATCATTCAAAATCAAAGGAGAAATAAAGAGCTTCACACACACACAAAAAGCTAAAGGAATTTATCACCACCAAACCAGCACTGCAAGAAATGCTGAAGGGACTGTTGTAAGAAGAAGAAGAAACAGAGAGAGAGAGAGAGAGGAACAGAGGCATAAAATAAAAATGGCAACTAATAAGTATCTATTAATAATAACGTTAAATGTAAATGGCTTAAATGCTCCAATCAAAGGACATAGGGTAGCTGATTGGATATGAAAACATGACCCATGTATATGGCGTCTACAAGAGACCCACTTCACAACAAAAGACTCACACAGGATGAAAGTGAGGGGATGGAAAACAATTTTCCAAAAAAAAAAAATGGAAATTTAAAAAAAGCAGGTGAAGCAATACTAATATCTGATAAGATAGACTTCAAAATGAGAGACAAAGAATAATATTAAAAGGATCAATCAAACAAGAGGATATAACCCTGGTAAATATATACTCATCAAATACAGGAGCACTAAAATATATTTTAAAACTTTTGGAGGACTTCAAAGGAGAGATCAATAGCAATACAATCATAGTGGGCGACTTTAACACCATACTGACACCACTGGATAGATATTCTAGACAAAAAATTAACAAGGACACAGAGTCCTTAAGTGACAAACTAGATCAGTTGGACTTAATTGATATTTACAGAACATTTCTCCCCAAATCTGCAGAATATACATTCTTCTCAAGTGCACATTGGACATTCTCAAAGACAGACCACGTGTTTGGAGACAAACTAAGTCTCTACAAGTTCAAGAAGATTGAAATCATATCAAGCATCTTCTCAGACTACAATGGCATGAAACCAGAAATCAACTATAACAAAAACATTCAAACACTTGGGGGCTAAATAGCATATTATTAAACAATGAAATGGGTTACCAAGGAGATGAAGGGAGAAATTAAAAACTTCCTGGAAACCAATGAAAATGAACACACAACAACTCAAAATGCAGTGAAAGCAGTCTTGAGAGGGAAGTTCATAGAACTACAGGCCTACCTCAAGAAAGAAGAAAAATTTCTAATTGACTTTCTAACCCTACAACTTAAAGAACTAGAAAGTAAACAAAAAGAAAAACCCAGAGGTAGTAGGAGGAAGGAAATAGTAAAGGTCAGAGAAGAAATAAATGACATAGAGACCAAAAAACAATTCAAAAGATCAATGAAACAAAGAGCTGATTCTTTGAAAAGATAAATAAGATTGATGGGCTTTTAGCCAGACTCACCAAGAAACAAAAAGAGAGGAACCAAATAATCAAAATCAGAAACAAAAGAGGAGAAGTAACAACTGACACCACAGAAATACAAAGGATCATCAAAACATACCATGAACAATTATAAGCCAACAAATTGGACAATCTAAGTGAAATGGACAAATTTCTAGAAACACAGTCTCCCAAAACTGAACCGGCAAGAGAAAGAAAACTTGAACAGACCAATAACAATAAAGGAAATTGAAGATGTAATTAAGAAACTCCCAGCAAACAAAAGCCCAGGTCTGGATGGCTTCACGGGGGAGTTTTACCGAACATTCAAAGAAGAGCTAATACCCATTCTCCTTAAACTATTCCAAAAAATCCAAGAAGACAGAAGACTTCCAAACTCATTTTTTAAGACCAGCATAATCCTAGTTCCAAAACTGGATAAAGACACTACAAAGAAAGAAAACTACAGGCCAATCCTGGATGAACACAGATGCCAAAATCCTTAACAAAATATTGGCAAATCAGATCCAGCAATACATCGAAAAAATTATTCATCATGAGAAGTGGGATTCATCCCAGGCATGCAAAGATGGTATAATATTCGCAAATCAATAAATGTGATACACCACATAAACAAAATGAAAGATAAAAACCACATGATCATATCAATAGATGCTGAAAAAGCATCTGACAAAATCCAGCACCCATTCTGATTAAAACATTCAGCAATGTGGGAATAGAAGGATCATACCTTAACATAATAAAGGCCATATATGACAAACCTACAGCCAACATCATACTCAATGGACAAAATCTAAAAGCATTTCCCTTAAGAACAGGAACAAGACAGGGATGCCCACTTTCACCACTCTTACTTAACATAGTACTGGAAGTCTTAGCCACAGCAATTAGACAAGAAGAAAAAATAAAAAGGATCCAAATTGGAAAGGAGGAAGTGAAACTGTCATTATTTACAGATGACATGATATTGTACATAGAAAACCCTAAAGACTCCATCAAAAATCTACTAGACTTAATAAATGAATTTGGCAAAGTAGCAGGATACAAAATTAATGTCAAGAAATCTGTGGCATTCTTATACACCAACAATGAACTCACAGAAAGAAAAACTAAAAAAACAATCCATCGTGGCAAAAAAATTAAGATACCTAGGAATAAACTTAACCAAAGAAGTAAAGGACCTCTTCACAGAAAACTACAGGTCATTGAAAAAAGAAATAGAGGAAAATATAAAAAAGTGGAAACACATACCTTGCTCATGGATTAGAAGAATTAACATCATTAAAATGTCCACACTACCCAAAGCAATCTATAGATTCAATGCAATCCCCATCAAAATACCAATGACATATTTCACAGAACTAGAACAAATAATCCAAAAGTTTATATGGAACCAAAAAAGAACCTGAATATCCACAGCAATCTTGAAAAAGAAGAACAAAATAGGAGGGATCACAATACCAGATATCAGGTTATACTACAAAGTCACTGTAATCAAAACAGCCTGGTACTGGCATAAGAAAAGGCATATAGATCAATGAAACAGAACAGAGAACCCAGAAATTGACCCAAGACAATATGCTCAATTAGTATTTGACAAAGGTGGCAAGGGCATACAGTGGCGTCAACATAGCCTCTTCAATAAATGGTGTTGGGAAAATTGGACAGCTACATGCAAAAAAAAAAAAAAAAAAAAAAAATGAAGCTAGACCACCAACTTACACTATACACAAGAATAAACTCAAAGTGGATAAAAGACTTAAGTGTGACTCATGAATCCACAAAAATCCTAGAAGAAAATGTAAGCAACAAAATTTCAGACATACGCAGAAGAATTTTCACTGATGGAACGTCTAAGGCAAGAGAAACAAAGGAAAAAATGAACACATGGAACTACATCAAACTAAAAAGTTTCTACACAGCAGAAGAAACAACAATCAAAATGGAAAGGGAACCTACTATATATGAGAGCATAATTGCCAATGATACATCAGATAAGGGGTTAATTTCCAAAATATATAGAGTACTCATACAACTCAACAAAAGGAAGACAAAGAACCCAATTAAAAAATGCACAGAGGACCTAAAGAGACACCTCTCCAAACAGGACATACAAATAGCCAAGAGACATATAAAAAAGTGCTCAACATCACTAATCATCAGAGAGATGCAAATTAAAACAACAATGAGGTATCACCTCACACCTGTCAGAATGGCTGCCATCAACAAATCATCAAACAACAAGTGCTGGTGAGGGTGTGGAGAAAAGAGGACTCTAGTACACTGCTGATGGGAATGCAGACTGGTGCAGCCACTATGGAAAACACTACGGTGTTACCTCAAAAAGTTAAAAATTGATCTGCCATTTAACCCAGTGGTCCCACTTCTGGGAATATACCCTAAGAAGCTTGAAACACCAATCAGAAAGAATATATGTACCCCTATGTTCATAGCAGCACTATTTACAATTGCCAAGATCTGGAAACAGCCCAAGTGTCCATCAATAGATGAGTGGATAAAAAAGCTGTGGTACATATACACAATGGAATAGTATGCAGCTGTAAGAAAGAAAGATCTCTTATCCTTTGAGACGACATGGAGGGACCTGGAGAGTATTATCCTAAGCAAAACAAGCCAGTCAGAGAAATATCACATGATCTCACTTATTTGTGGAATATAATGAACAAAATAGACCCAGAGATATAGAAGTAGGGTACAGACTGACAAACCTCAGAAGAGGGGGTAGGGGATCGAGGGAAGAGATAAACCACAGAACTTATATGCATGTATGCATAACCAATGGACATAGACAACAAAGCTGGGGATGATGATGTGTCTTGGTGTGGGCCTCTTGGGGTTCATTTTTTTTGGAACTCTCTGTGCTTCCTGGACTTGTATGTTAGTTTCCTTCCCCAAGTTAGGGAAGTTTCCTGCCATTATTGTTTCAAATAGGTTTTCAATTTCTTGTTCTCTCTCTTCTCCTTCTGTCACCCCCAAGATGCGAATGTTGGCACACTTGAAGTTGTCCCAGAGGCTCCTTACACTATCCTCATTTTTTTAGATTCTCTTTTCTTTTTGCTGTTCTGATTGGGTGTTTTTTGTTTCCTTATATTCCAAATCGATGGTTTGCTTCTTGGCTTTACCTACTCTACTATTCAATCTGTGTAAATTATTCTTTATTTCAGTTAGTGCCTCCTTCATTTCTGACTGGTCGTTTTTTATGCTCTTGAGGCCCTCACTAAGTTCACTGAGGTTCTCACTAAGTCCATTGAGCATCCTTATAAGCAGTGTTTTGAACTCAGCATCTGTTAGATTGCTTAACTCCATTTCACTTAGTTCTTTTCCTGGAGTTTTGTTCTGTTCTTTCATTTGGGACGTGTTTCTTTGTCTCCTCATTTTGGCTGCCTCCTTGTGTTTGTTTCTATGTATTACTTTGTGAGAGGTATGGGGCTAGCTGAGAGCAGATGCTGCTTGTTTGAAAGAATTTAGGAAAAGCTGAAGCAGGATCCAAGACAGGCCAATCCTATGGTAAAGCCACTGGAAACAGCTTGGGTGGGCCTGAAATTTGGGTGGGGCGGAGCCTCAGGGAATCACCAGGGTGGGGCAAACAGTGTGAGCCAGGTTGCTGGAGTCCCAGATATGGCAGCATCTGCCAGCCCAGGGAAGGGCTCACCAAAGGAACAAAAGCCTCTGATAGCACGTCTGTCCAGGAAGAAGCTGCCTCTCCAGCCCTCACTCCAATGCCAAACAGCTCAGTTCTTCCCCATATGACTCTGGTGCCTTTCAAGCTGCCTCCTGCATGCTGGAGCCTGGAGGGTGTGAGTCCAAGTAAATCCGTGCGCAGGCCCTTTAAGAGGAGCTGCTGGGGGCTCCAGCTGCCTCAGCCTCAGTTCCCGCTGGTTTTTCCAGCCAGAAGTGATGGGGACTTCTCTTCCTGGCACTGGAACCGTGAGCTGGGAGCCTGGTGTGGGACGGGACCCTCGGTCCTCAGGGAGGACCTTCCCAGCCGAGGTGTCCTCCTGATTTTTATCTGTCACAAGTGGGTGTGGGACCAGCCCGTCCGCCTCCGCCCTCCTACCAGTCTCGATGTGGCTTCTTCTTTAATTTCGTAGTTGTAGGACTTCCATTCAGCTTGATTTCAGGCGGTTTTGAATGATGGTTGTTCTGTAGTTTAGTTGTAACTTTGATGTGGTTGTGGGAGGACGCGATACCGCGGTTACCTACGCCGCCATCCTGACCAGAAGTCACTAAAAATAATTTTTTAAAAAATGACCATAATTACTCAAAGCAATATACAGATTTAATGAAATCACTATAAAAAATGAATTACATTTGCCCTGTCTGAGTGGCTCAGTTGGTTGGAGTGTTATCTGGCACACCAAAAAATGTCGCGGGTTTGATTCCCAGTTAGGGCACATACTTAAGTTTCAAGTTCGATCTTTAGTTGAGGAGCATGCAGGAGACAACAGACTGGTTTCTTTCTCACACTGATACTTCTCTCTCTCTCTCTCTCTCTCTCTCTCTTTCTTTCTCCCTTCTTGTCTCTCTGAAATCAATAAACATATCCTCAGGTGAGAATAAAAAAATTTTTTTAAAATTATGAATGACATTCTTCTTAGAACTAGGACAAATAATTTAAAAATTTATATGGAACCATAGAATACCACAAATAGCCAAAACAACCTTGAGGCAGAACAAAATTGGAGGTATCACACTCCCTGCTTTCAAATTTTATTGCAATGCTATAATAATTAAAACAGTGTGGTACTCACACAAAGATAGACACATGGATCAAATTAGACTAGAGCCCAGAAGTAAACACTCCCTTACATGGTCAACTAACCTACCACAAAGGAGGCAGGAAAATAAAATCGAGAAAGACAGTCTCTTCAAAATGTGGTGTTGGGAAAACTAAAGTTACATGGAAAAAATAAAATTGTACCACTCTCTTACATCACATACAAAAATAAATAAATTAAAGACTTAAAATAGATTAAAGACTTAAATGTAAGACCTGAAATCATAAACTCCTAGAAGAAAACTGTTTGACACCAGTCTTAGTAATACCCTTTTGCTATGTCCCCTTGTGCAAATTAAAACAAAAGGGACTTCATCAAACTAAACAGCTCTGTACAGGGAAGGAAGCCATCAATAAAACAAAAAGAAAACCTACTGAATGACAGAATATATTTGCAAATAATATATTCAATAAGGGGTTGATATCCAAAATATATAAGGAACTCCTACAACTCAATAACAACAACAAAAAAAACCCCCAAAACAATCCAATAAAAAATGGGCAGAGGATATGATGAGGCATTTTCCCAAAGAAGATAAGATGGCCAACAGACATATGCAAAGATGCTAATCACCAAAGACATGCAAATCAAAACCACAATGAGATATAATCTCACCCCAGTCAGAATGGCTATTATAAAAAAGTCAATAAATAACATGAGTTGGTGATGATGTGAAGAAAAGGGAATGTTTGTTTACTGTTGGGGGGACTACAAATTGGTGCAGCCACTATGGAAAACAGTATGGAGATTCCTCAAAAGACTCAAGTATATCTACTATATGACCCAGCAATTCTACTTCTGGGTATTTAGCCAAAGAAAATAAAAACACTAATTCAAAAACATACATGCACCCCTGTGTTCACTTCAGTGTTATTTACAATAGCCAAGATATGAAAGCAATCTAGGTGTCCATTGATAGATAAATGGATAAAGAAGATGCGGAATATACAGGGTGAGGCCGAAGTAGGTTTACAGTTGTGAGTCCACGAAACAGAGTTTATTCTTGTATTATTATTCATTAATTATTGCATTATTTTCCATACAAATTACTTTAAATTTACTCTTGACCCACCCTGTATATACAATGAAATATTACCTAACAATAAAAAGAAATAAAATCTTGCCATTTGTGACATGAATGCATCTGGAGGGTATTATGCTTAGTGAAATAAATCAGACAGAGTAAGACAAATACTGTGTTGTTTCACTTATATGTGGAAAGTACAAAAACAAAACAAATGATCAAACAAAACAAAAACAGACTCAAAGAAACAGAGACCAAAGCTATGTTTGCCAGAGAAAAAGGGAATGGGGAAATGGATGAAAAAAGTGAAGGGGAATATAGTCAATAATATTGTGGTAAGTTTGCACAGTGACAGATGCTAGAACTAGTGAGGTGATCACATTGTAAGGAATAAAAATGTTGAATTAGTATACTGTACACCTAAAACTAATATAACTAATATAATAGTATATACCAACTATACTTAAATAAAAAATAAAATATAAAAACAAGAAACCACCCAGTCATAGCAATAAGCTACTTCATCTGATAGTATTCCTTAATACTAGTATGTTTAAGATTGGGGAGGACATCTTTCTTCAGGGAAATCAACCTGAGTACTAGAGTGCCTCTGGCCATGTTCATCCTTGAAGCCTTATCCAGGCATCTTCTCCAAATTGTGCCTCCCCCTCCCATCCCCCACCTGTTAGGCCTGTGTTTCTCCTAGTAGACAGTCCCAGTCTTGTCAGCCTTTCTCAGAGGTACTTGGTCCAGTTCCCTAACCCCCAGTCCTCTCAGATATGGGCCCTAAAAGGAACTTGGTTTTCTTGTGCTGCAAATCTGGATTTTTATAATCCCGCTGGTGCAGCCTGCTGGATCAACTGTGGCCACATTTGTGCTCACCATCAAGTGAAATCTTTTGGGTCTGTCAGGAAAGCAAAGGGTATGGCCAGAAGGTCTGAGACCCTCAGTGTACAATTCAGTGTTAATCAAGTGACCAGGGAGCAAGGTCCGAGAACTCTAATGGTCTATGTCAGGAAAGAAAAAGATAACAGGAAGTCAGGATATTATAAAAAGGACATAAAGTTAAGTTTACATTAGAATAATATTAATGAAAAAATCATTAAGTATATCTGAACTAGGAAATCTTAGTGTGAACGACCTTTTCAGGGGTCCTTGGAAAGTACATATATATACTCTTTTGTTTTGTTTTTGTTACCCAAAAGTAAGGACATTTTAAAATATCTGAAAAGACAAAGTAGATGGCTTAGAATAGCGATAATTGATCAAAGGGTGACAAGATGAGCACGGGAAAAGCAATTATCACTAATTGTGAGAAGTTGGGCCCACAACTGTCCTCAAACAGAGAAAAGTTTAAGAAATATAAAAAGTCATTGTAATCCAGAAGAGGAAAAAGCCATTGTAATCCAGAAGAGGGGATGTTATAACCTGACGGCGAGATAACCTGAGACGCACAGCCGAATTGTAAAGGAGCACTTTATTTATTTCGCCAGCGGGCTGCGGAGGGCACAGTCTCCCCTCAGATCAACAGCCATGATTCTCCTTGCTCCTTGCTCGTCCCATTTTAAAGACAGAAACTCCCTCCTCCTTTTGCCCCCTCCCCTCAGGGAACCAGTACAATAGTGGGAGTGACAGAGATTACAGAAGTCAAAATTAGCATTATTTACCGATGGCATAAGTACTTGCAAATACTTGCAAATACCTATACTCAGGAAACTGCAAATGCCTCCCAACTCCTGGGGCAACTATAATCTTAGGCAAAATTCCTTCCTGTCTAGGGGTAATTAACCTATTATTGGAAGAATATCGAGGAATGTCTATTGGTGACAAAATGGAGTCTTTTAGTCGCCTTAACCAAGGGGCCTACATAAAATGAAATCTAGTTGCCTTAGCCTTGGGGCCCAGATCAGGGTGACCATACTAGGAGAAGCTAATGTTTATTAATTTTAACTAGTAAGGACTGTGGAATCTATGGCAGTCCTGTTCTTGATTCAGGATGTATTCAGCCATGAGGCATAAGTCCTTTGTTTCTGCCTAACAGGAAGAATTGATTCAGGGAAATCAGATAGCCAGAAACTGCATGGAAAGGTCAGGCCCACACTAGCAACATGGGGGCAGGGAGGCCATCTCAGGTCACACTGAGTCCGTTACCAGGTAGAAAAACTGTTCAACTGCAAGAAATGCAAGAAGGTGGGCTCATCCAAAGGTGGTGGATGATGCTTGGGGAAGATGAGTCTGCGGCAGAGCTGCCTCAAGATGGCTAATTATAAAGAAGGCAGAAAGGTTATGACAAAGCCAGTCCAAACCAAGGTGGAACACCTTATGTGTCCAGGTGTGTGTGTGTGTGTGTGTGTGTGTGTGTGTGTGTTTAAGATAGGGACAGGACGGAAGCCCATTAAGTTCAAAGAAAGGCATGGCCTTTGTCATTTGTCTAAGCCTGTACCTGCTTTGGGCCCCACTCAGCCCAAGCCTAGACTAGGCAACCCCTTCTTCCTTCCTCTCAAAGCCCTTTGCCTGCGCTCAACCTCTGCGGTGAGGGATCAGCCCCCTCACCTCATTTACCCCGCCCTTGGGATCAGCCACCTCACCAGCACCACCTGTGCACTGTCGCTCCTCTACACCCCAAACCCCTCCCCCACGCTTTTGGCGTGGCTCCCAGAGCCAACCAAGGAGTTACTTAATCCATACTTCAACCCTGCCTCCCAGCGTGCAGACGGAGACCCTCTGCCCTCGGCTTTGAGTTCCCACATTTCTGCTCCTCCCTCAAGGCTATGGCACGGTACAGCACCAGCAGACCCCATACAGTGAGTAAGGAAAGCACCTCCTAGGTTCCCATTAGTAATATTGTTATAACCTGATGGCGAGATAACCAGAGACGCATGGCCGAATTGTAAAGGAGCACTTTATTTCGCCGGCGGGCTGCGGAGGGCATAGTCTCCCCTCAGATCAACAGCCCCGATTCTTCTTACTCATCCCATTTTAAAGACAGAAACTCCCTCCTCCTTTTGACCCCTCCCCTCAGGGAACCAGTACAATAGTGGGAGTGACAGAGACCACAGAAGTCAAAATTAGCATTATTTACTGACGGCATAAGTACTTACAAGTACCTGCAAATACCTATACTCAGGAAACTGCAAGTGCCTCCCAACTCCTGGGGCAACTATAATCTTAGGCAAAATTCCTTCCTGTCTAGGGGTAATTAACCTATTATTGGAAGAATATCGAGGAATGTCTATTGGTGACAAAATGGAGTCTTTTAGTCGCCTTAACCAAGGGGCCTACATAAAATGGAATCTAGTTGCCTTAGCCTTGGAGCCCAGATCATTATAATCTGGTCCAAGAAAGGCACTCTGTAAAGAAGGTTCTGGAAGACTGCCCTGCACCCCGCTATTGGCCTGCCGGGTCTTCCAAGCCCTCTCTGAATCCTGGGTGGGACTCCTGACTAGGCCCCGTGTCACCCGAGGCTTTCCAAGAGGGTTGGGGTTAAATCTGCCAGGGTGCTAGCGGCTGGGAGGGCAAGGACACCTACATCTGTGAACTCTGAGGAGCTCGGGGCTGTGGTGCGGGAATGCGTTTGGGTGGGGGGGGTTGAGAGGAAACCCCTGGGCTACTGTCCGGGCTGGGCCTGAGGGATGCAAAACTACATCCCTGCGGGGAGGCAGAGACATGCAGAGACAGACGTAGGGAGAAACACGAACAAAGCGAGATCCAGTGGAGACAGGGCGGCGGCGGTGCACCGAGGCTGCAGCCTCCATTCCGGCGCAATGAGCTTCACCTCTCCCACTGCTGAGCGAGGGCACCTCCCATCGCTTCGCTCTCGGCGGAGCCCGCCCCGCCTCGTCGTTCTCGGTGGAGTGACCCTCCCCAGCCTGCCTGCGGCCGCGGCTGCAGACGCCCAGCCCGGCCAGCGGCGGCGGCGCGTAGACGCCCAGCCTCGGTCCTCCCGACCCTCGACCCTTCAGGGCGCTCACGGCGTCAGGAGCTGGCCGTGGTGCTGAGCGCGGCTCGGTCTGGGGCGCGGCTCCGGGCAGAGTCCTGCGACACTCTGGGCCCCGCGGTAAGTCGCCAAGCCCCGGAGGCTGTAGGCTGGGGGGAAGGGCTGGTGGTGACTTGGGAATTTTTGTGCGTTCTTTCTCATAATGGGAGGGCTGAGTGAAGGGACTAAGGTCTACACTCTCTTCACCCCGTGGTGCCTTGCGCGGATGGTTGGGGTCTGGAGTCTGGGGAAATGACCCTTTTAGATCTGGGCTAGGGAAAGGGAGAGACCCACCGCCGCAGTTGCCATTGCGGGAGCTGGGAAAGAACGGATAAGACTGGAGACATATTCTCTCGGTTGGGCAGGCCAGAAACACCCACAGACTCCGTTAGAGGAGGTGGGCCAGAACCTTCGCTCTGCAAAGGACCCTTTGTCTCCCAGAGTGGGGGTTGGGTGAATTGGTGATGCTCACTGCAGATTCAATTTCTGCTTTGTTTCCTACCCCACACCCGCCCAGAACACGGAGGCTTTCCCTTCCCACAGTGACCTTCACTTCATTCCAATGAGGGGTTTGGCAGCCTAGGACATAAATAAACTCTTTCCCCATACATAGCTTCCCACCCCAGGAAGTCCCTGGGCAGGTCTATCCTAAGAGACCTCTGCTTTCTTTTCACCACCCACCCCTTCATATTTCACTGCTTGTGATTGTCTTGGATGTTGGGGGCGGGGCAGGGGAAAGCATGGGAAATACCAAAACTATTAGTCAAAAATTTTATATCTCGAAATCATTTCTATAGCATACCTGTATCTAGAGGTTTTCATTTTGCTCCGTGAAACACCTAGTCACTTTCATGTTGAAAAGGGAAAGAAATGCACAGAATTACCCTATCAAAGGGAAAAGAGAATCCTAGGCTATTGAGATAGAGTCAGCCATTATGAAGAAAAGCGGTCAGTAGAATTATTTATTTGCAATAAATCTACATGCATGTGCATTCTCTGTGTAAAGCACTGAGAAGGAAGGTTTATACATGTGGGATATCTCTGCCATCACCTTTTCTCCACTGGGCACTGCTCTGGCTCCTAACCTGGACTCCTGCCTCCACTCCTAGCCCCATGTTTCATCCCCACTTACAGCGGGAAGGGAGTAATCTGTTAAAACTGGACATTGGCCCATGTCACTCACCCTTCATGTCTGGCTCCCTGTGGCACCTAGGATAAAGGCCAAGACCCTCCCTGACACCTCAGGCCAGGTCTGGTTTGCCCATCTCCTGGCCTCATCCCACTGGCTTGCTGCTCTGGTCACCTGGGCTTGGTTTTAAATTTCTAACTATTCTCCCTCCCTTGCTCCTCAAGGACTTTTCTCACATGTTCCTTCTGCCTTGAATATGCTCCCCACATCTTTTTCCCAGTTGTCTTCAGCTGTCTTTTAGGTCTTGGTTTAAATACCACATCCCTGAAGCTGAACTGATTAAATAAATATGTGGTGTGGTCCCTGTTCTCATGGAATATGCAAGTTCATTTTAGAGATGAAAGACTCAGTCCGGGGTCTTGGCATCACTGAGACCCATTTTAGAAAATGATTTGCATAAACTGTACAATTAAAAACTCCTGACTCAGCATCTTATTTAGGAAACTTAGATGTAACTATATGGCAAGGATGTCTCAAAAAAACATAAATACTTCATTTAAATAAGTAGTAGCTCTAGTCTACTACAGTTGAAGTCCTGAACCTTTGAAATTTTTTCACCCTCATTGGGGAGCAAGAAGACCAAGTAAGTACCAGAGTGAGGCGCCACTGGCCGCTGAGCGCTATAGACAGGAAGGCACCAAGGCAGGGCAGGGACATATGTGCTCTGTCTTTTGGAGACGGATGTGGTACATAGTTGAATTCTGGGCTCCACTGATGGGGTCTTTAGCTATAGGATTAGAATGCTGAATGTGCATTTTTTTGCAGCTGAGAATCTGGTCATATTTGGCCTCTGCTCTCAGACAGTGACAGTGTTAGCATCTGGCTGTCCAGATAAATCCCACTCTGACCCTGAAACTGTCACAGAAGGTGATTGCTCAGCCTGTCTCCATTTGGGCAGTGAGCCTTCTCATCCTTCAGGGAGTTCCCACCCATGCCACATATGGGCCCTACATTTCCAAAGAGCCAGGCTCTAATAAAATATTATAAGGTGTGAACTGACTGGACTGAATGCACACTGGATTTCATATGATTTGTCCAGAACTTTGCAAGTCTCTGGTTCATTGCTCCGGATCTTAGTGCATATCCTACATCTTGCAAAGTGTTAAACAAACTCGGGAAACAGGGTTGGCAATGTTATGACTGAGTCCAGTTTTCTATAGCAATGACAACTATTTGGAGAGATCATTTTTCAAGTTCAGAGTGCAGGGAAATTTTCAGCTGTTCATGATTTTAAACCAGTTAACTTTTCCAATAATTACGAAACCAGTAATTTCATTTATAGAGATCAATAGCAAATGAGTCATCTTAGTTCTTGTGGTTACAAAATTTTGCACACAGTGAAATAATCTTTATCATGCCTGGATGAAATTATTTCCAAGAGTATGGTAATGAAAATATTTTTCTAAAACAGGAAATAATAAGTTCAATAGAGATCTCATAATGAATATCTCCAAGATTTTTTGCCACAGGAATTATATTGCCTTCAATTATAATTTTTCTAAATTTGTATTAGCTACATTTTTGCTTTTAATCTTCATTTTTATTATGCTTTCAAAAATCCATCACAAAAACTCATTTATCATTTGATTTTTAGATTTGCCATTAAGGGGAATTTTAACTATTGGTTCATAAAATATCTATCATGGTTAAGAGCATAGGCTCAGTTAAAATCAGACAGGCCTGGGCTTTTATCCTAACTCTGTCCCTTACCACCTATGTGACCTGGGCCAATCCACTGACTTTTCTGGACCTTAATTTCTCCTTTATATAATGTGGTTATAATACTATGACCCTTTAAAGTTATGGGCCAATCACTCCGCCTTGTTAAGTTGTAACCAAGACTCAAATCTGGGTCCTCCAACCCCAAAACCCAGACAGTAACAACTATGCTTTGTGCAGCCAAACCCCCCAGAGCTGAGGGAGACCTTCTCTAGGCCACAAAGGATTGTGGGGAGCAGAAATAGGGTCTACAGGTGCAGGGTGGGAAAGATTTGGGTACATACCACCTGGCAGGAAGCAGAAAGCAGCTTGAGGCACTGTCCCACTGACCAAGATGCTCCCACCAAGAGCTGAGCTCTACTCAGAGCCAAGCCCGGGTTCTGTGGCATTCCCTGTCACAGTGCCTGCTCCTTTTCTTATCCTTCAGTTAAAAGTGTTCCAGGTATCCTGCAGGGGAGTAAGCCCTGCTCATGGGTGTGGAGTAGGGTGGAGACTGGTCAGCTTGCTCTGATGAGCCTCTGCAATGCCAGTTTTGCCACCCTTTCTCATCCTTTTTGGCTTTAATTTTGCCTCCTGGGCTGTGAGGCTGCCCCTCTGCCTGCCTTTGGGTCCTCATGTCAAAGCATTTCAGAGACTCTGGAGTTGACTCTGGTCAGCTTATAGCTGTCAAACCACTCTCTAGAGGTAGCTGTGAGGCTTCCTTGGCAGTGGGTGTGGAAGATGTGGATGCTGGCAGAGCCTCATGCTTTCAAACCCGCTTCGTCCCTCCCTCACGAGCTATGGACTGAGAGGGAGTGAACTCCGGTGCTCCCTTTGGAGCAGTCCTTGTGGAGAGTCAAAGAAACCAGCCCTAGATTCTCTTTTCTAATCTCTCTCTGGCCAGACTGACAGAGGACCAATCCATAGGTCACCCATTGCCATGGAGAGGAGGAGACACTGGGATGGGCTGAGCATGTGAGCTGGGTGCCTGAGAGGATGCAGTGAGAGGGAGTGGAGCGGTTCTCAGGACTTGCCTTCTTTTGGTGTGGTCTTGTGGGTTTCCAAATTCACTCCAAAGGCAACATGTTTAAAACTAGACCCTTTCTTCTCTCCCTCAAACCAGGTCTTAGCACAGGCCCCTTCCTTGTCTTTTCTCAACTCTCCACTCCCTTGCCTTTCCCCACTTATCATTGCTCCCCTCTCTTGACTTGAATCCAGGCCTCAGTGTTTATGACTTCTGGCCTGCTTCTCTTTTTGTATTCAATTGCTGAATCCTGGTGTTTCTTTCTTTGAAAGACCCTGTAACTTGACATCTCTTTTTCATGCTTATGACTGCAGCCTCCATCTAGACCTTATCTCGACACACTCAGGGTAAGGCTAAACTCCTCGGCTGTGCAAATATAATCATATCTTTTTCAGTTAGGCTGTGCACAAAAGGTGACACAGCCCATGATGTCCCGTGTCTATCCAATCTGCCTGTTCCTGACCTCATGCTTGCCTCTTCTCTTTGGCCTTCTACCATGATACTCTCTCCATCTTAATGATCAAGCTCTGTATGTACCATTAGATGCTTGGCTGTGCCTTGTCTGATAGCATCTGTGTAGATTGAGTCTTGCCTCCCCAAACAGATGCAACAGTCCTGGAGGGCAGTGTATGTACTGATGGCCAGCTGTATCCAGTCCAGGTGCAGGCTTGGGTTTCCTTTGAGCTTTGTCTCTTAGATGAAGGACGCAATTTATTTATTTAATTCTCTGCTCCATCCACTTACAAGGACCATACATTTCCCCATAAGGTTGTGGTGCTATGTCTGGGTCTGGGAATGGGAGTCTGACTTGGCCAGACAAGCTCTGAGAGGGTGCTTGGGTGAGTCAAGAGATCACAGATGTAAGAGCATCAGATGCTTCTGCTCTCATTTTGGGTCCTACTGTTGCCTTTAATCATGTGACTTAACTTCTCTTAGCATCAGTTGTTTATAAAGGCTAGGTAGTGAGCATGGGTGGGCTGCGCCCCTCTCCCTCTCCACCACCTCCAAAGAGTATCCAAGTTTAGCTGTTAGAGCTCAGCTCCAGTACCACTGTGTAAACAGGCTGGGCTAAAACCATGGATACTAATGCCTCCTGCTTTCCTCCACAGAAGCTAAAGGCACTGGGAACATGGAGTTGAAGAGAGGAAAGACTTTCATCAAATCCAGCCTGCACATTTCTCAGAAGTCCCCAGGCCCAGCAGCAGCTGCTCCAGCCAGGGACGACGCAAGCCCCTGGTCAGTCTCGCCAGGAGGGCAGCAACAGGTCCATGGTGAAAGAGGACCCCAAATGAATCCCAACACCCACGGATATAACAGATGCTCCAAAAAGGGAGCACAGCCAGACCCTGAGGGTGGTGCCACAGACCTCTGTGGTGCCACCCTCAAACTGGTATGGAAGAGCAAGACTCACAACAGTGTGCCCGGGGCTGGCAGGATGGTTGCAGCCACAGGGCAATTGATGGGCAGTGCAAAGTTCCCAGGGCCCTCTGGCAGCCAGCGCATTATTGATTACCGCCACTTTGTGCCCCAAATGCCTTTCGTGCCAGCCGTGGCTAAGAGCATCCCAAGGAAGAGGATTTCCCTGAAAAGACCCAAGAAGTGCTTTCGGAACCTATTCCACATTCGCAGAAACAAGACTGAGAACTTGGCCTCACTGGCAACCAAGGGGAAGAGCCTGTCTTCCCCCAGGAGCCCATCAGAGGCTGGAGGGCAGCGAGGCAAAGCTTTCTTCTCCTTGGGCGAGGGACTGGGCCTGGATGGCTTGTGCCAGGACCTGTCTGACAGTGAGTTCCTGCCCGACTCTTCTTTCGACTTCTGCAGGGCCCTGTGTGAGGATGTGGCTTCACTCAAGAGCTTTGACTCACTCACAGGCTGCGGGGAGATCTTTGCAGACGAGAGCTCAGTGCCAGCTCTGGAGCTGAATGAAGGCCTGGAGAGCTCAACCCTGTCACCACAGGCCCTTGAGAGCAAGGTTTCCAGTGGCCCCTTCCAGGGCAGCATGGAGAAGCTAGTGTCGCCTGCCCAAAATGACATGTCTGACTTCACCAAATTCTGGGACAGTGTGAATCATTCTGTGAGGCAACAACAGTGTGCTCTACTGGGCCCGTGGCTGGAAGGCCCTCAGGGAGCAGACACCGCCCAGCCCAGCCTGGATTCAGCTGGGCTCATTGAGCTCCCTCTGTGCCCCTGCAGGGACCTCCTCAGTGGCTCCAAAGCCAGCTCCATAGACACAGGCACCCCCAAGAGCGAGCAGCCGGAGTCTGTGTCCACGAGTGACGAGGGCTACTGTGATGCCTTTTCACCTAGCCTTGAGGAGGACAAGAAGGAAGCCCTGAGCCCAGGGACCCCTGCTGTCTCCTTCCCTCGTGAGAGCTATAGTGGGGATGCCCTCTACGAGCTTTTCTATGACCCCAGTGAGGGCCCTGTTGGCCCGAGCCCGGACGACGACCTGTGCATGTCTGAGAGTCTGTCGGAGCCAGCACTGGGAGCACCGCTGTCCATGTGCAGCTTCCACATGGGGGCAGAGGAGAACTTGGCCCCGGGGCCGGGCCCAGACCTGCTCAGCCAGGGCTTCTCGCAGAGCTCCTGGAAGGGCAAGGAATGCCTGCTGAAACTCTGCGACACTGAGCTCGCTGTCACCATGGGCGTCATCAACTGGCTTCGCCGTAGCCCTGAGCTCCGCGCCCTGCCCGTCTCAGCCCCTGCAGAGCCTGAGACCCCACTCAGTGGACTGGTGGAGAAGCTGGGAGCTGGTGCTGAAAAGAAAGGCCCAGGTCTACTGAAACTAGAAGGCAGGGGGGCCTGGGCCTCAGACACAGGTGGGATCACAGTCAGCTCGAGACCTAGCCGGCAGGACCTGTGGGTACATTTGGATACCAAGGGCCTGCTTGCTAGAGAGAGTGAGGTCTTCACAGAGGCTGAGCAGGGGACCAGCTCTCTGTCCAGGAACCCATCTCTGAAGTGTGTGCAGGTCTCTGGGGAAGAAGGGACACGAGGTTGCCACGAAGGTCCTTTCTCCTCTTTGGGGTCTGCAGCCTCCAACATGACAGACACTTCCAGCAAAAACAAGGTCATAAACCCCTTTGCCTGGCCTCACTCTCAGGAGTTCAGAGCACCTGGAAATGTGGGGTATTTCCGAGATCAGTGGAAGTCAGGTCTTAGGGAAAGCACCCTGGATACAGAGCCCGCCCTGAAAGACTGTGTGGCCCAGGTTGCAGCTCTGCAGATCCACCCAGACTGTAAGCCCCACGCTGTGCAGCCTCCAAGGCAGGACACAGGCAGCAAGCTCTGCAGGCAGCCTCAGGCCAGGGACACTATCATTCTGCAGCAGAAACAGCCTATTAGCTTCCCTGGAGTGGCTGCTGTCTATGGCCTGCCCTCCTTGACCAGCCCACTCCACAGCCCACAGGATCAGAAGTGCTCAGGCCTTGTCCTGGACATAAGCCAGCTCAGAGTGGAGCCCACCAGGCTGGATGCCTAGGTCCATGCCTCTGTGGAGGAGCAGTCCCTATAGCTCAGCTTGAGGGCCAGGGAGTGGGTGGCACACAGGGGTCAGCAGGACTTGTAGTGCCCCTTGGTCCTGCTGTCTGGCTGAGCCCCTGGGGCCACCTGTCAGGAATCACGAGCCTCACTTCTAATAGCCAGTGTGAGAGAGTTTCCTCTGCAAAAGCCCCAGAAGGCTGCTGCAGATTCCTGGCCCACAGGGGTCTCCTCTGCAACCTGCCAGAAGTGGGAGCCCCCAGGCCAGCCGGGGGGAGCTCCCGCTTCAGGATGGCCTGTAGTCACCAGGAACTGCATCTTTGTGGCCACATTCAGGAGAACCTAAAACCCAAATCTCCATCTTTTGTCCTTGATATGAAGACGGTGTGGGGGAGATGGGTGGCAGGACTCAGGCAAACAGAGACAGAACTCAGTAGCTCAGCCTGAGGCCAAGGGCAGCTGGGAAGCTGCCAGCACTCTCAAAATGTGCCTCATTGATTTTCCACAAGGAAATCAAGAGTCTGGTCCCAGGGTTGGCTATGAAGTGGCTATACCTGGCTGCTCCTTCTACAGCATGCCAGAGAGGAGCCCAGGCTGGAACTGGTGGAAAGGAAACATCCACATTGTGAATGGGAAGTGGAGGGTCAATAAGCCTGCATAAGGTTGAAAATAATAAATGGGTGAATGTGAGGTCCAAGACTCGGGCGGGACCCTGAAAGTCAGTGACAGGCAAGATGTGGGAACGCAGGTGAGCTTAGGAGTGCCCGCTGGCCCCACTCCAGCCTGCTTTCTGCCCCCAGAACCAGCAGCCATGATGTACTGGAAACCTGAAAGGGCTACCCTGTGAATAAGAAGCAGGACCAGCTCCATCTCAGCAAGAGCCTTGAACGGACAGACACCATGTGTCACTGTGCAACCAGCCACCTGCCCCTGGCCAACAGGTGTTGGTGAATTCTCTGTCAAAAATCGTCCCATGAAAACAATAATTTCCCCCAACTTGCACTCTCCAATGAGAGCCGTGGACAGCAAAAGGTTTGGGAAGAGCTGATCACTCTCCATGTCGCTTTCATTTGTGCCCTCTGCATCATTAGCATCCTCACCTCCCCTTCAGGAAAACTTACCTTTAAACAGGCTGGACCTCTCTCATCCCCCCTCTCCCAAAAGCCACAACACATGCACACACCAAACATTCAGAGTAGTGGAGGGAAAGGCGACTCATGTCCTTAGGAAGGAGAGGCATTCATTCTGCCAGTGCTGGGACATGACCGGCTGCCTGACAGGTTCTCTGTGATTAGACCCCACCTGCTGACACACTGCAGTGAGACATGATGTCACAGGCAGCCTATGACATTGTTTCTACAGGAAAGGTCAGTACAGATAGGGGGTGTGGAGGTGGAATTCCACACTAAGGGATGCATTCTGACAGCTGACCACAAGCAGTTCCTTTCCTGATTGTCTGAGGCTTGGTTCCAGGTGAGAAAATGCTCTGTGGCCCTCAGTGAAAACTGCTTGCTGGGGCCGAGGGTGTGCAGTATGCAGGCAGCATGTTGTAGGCTCGAGGCTCCTGAGGAGCCCATCCAGACCTAGACACTGAGGAGAGTCAGGGCCAGCCTTCCTGGGAGGGCACACCGGACCCCTCAGGCCTGCCACAGATGACCCCAGCCGTGTCCGTGAGCCTGGCTGCGAGCAAGCTGCACATGGAGTGGTTCGCCTCACCTCTGTCAGCCTGAGTGCAGCTGTCCTCACTGTCAGACATGGACACCAAGGGCAGGATGACGATGTGACTTGCTCCCGGATGCACTTGGCTAGTGAGTGGGGCTGATGGGGTTTGAATCCCAACCCCTGGCTCCGCAGGCCCAGCTCTTCGCCAGGCCCCAGAACTTCTCTCACTCAGCTCTTAGTAAACGCCTCCACTCCTCCTTTCTTCAAGGGCAGAGATGTCTGAGCAGCCTTTGGGTGCCAGCCTCGTGTCTCCCTGTGATCAGGCTTAAAACCCCAGGGACAAGGGACACTGCTCAATCATAGCCCTGTCACTTTGTACTGCCCCTGAGCAAAGCAGGTTTTCTGTGAATACTTCTTGAAAGAATGAAATATCAAAAGGTTGCACATGGTTTTCTGACTTCTTATTGATTGTGAACCTTGTGTCCGGAGAGCAGTACTTAAGGTCTTCCCTTGGCAGAAGTGCTAATGGAGCGTTTCCTTGATGTGACACTGACTGGTGATGATGGGGGAAACCCACCCAGCCAAAAGCACTGGGTGGTCCAGGCATGGTCAGGAGGGGCGTATGCCTTGCTATGCAGTGACCCATAATAGGGCAGCAGAAATAAGGAACTAGGCCTGTGCCTACCTGAAAAGAACAAGCTGGCCCAGTGTCTCTCAGTCTGGGGAGCATCTTAGACAACCCTGGCACTGTGGAGAGTCTCGTTCTCAGCAATCTGAGAGGGGGTCCTAGCATTAGCCTGCTGGGCACCTTGCTGGGAGAATGGAGGAGGAAAATGTGACCTTTCTCTTGTGTCCACTGGGTCCAAGTCTCCCCCAGTCCATCTCTCTCTTCACACCTCACCCCTCAAATTGCTGTCCCCTGCAAGAGAGGTCCAGGCAATGCTAGTCTGACTGGGATCTGCAGGCCTTAAGGACATCTTCATGGTGATCCACGGAAGGGAAAAAGGGGAACTGTGGAGCCAGTTCCTGGGACGGGCACCTAGTCTAGTTCTGGAAGTGGAAGAGGCCTGGATGGAGTATTTTCATAACTCTGGTCTTTTCTAACCCTCTCATTCACACATGGCTGTAGAGGTTACAGGAGGTTTGAAGTTTTGTACCATGTAAATACATCCTACAAAGTAGGTCCTGTTATCCCCAGCTCACAGCTGTCCCAGAGAGCCCAGGTGACTCACCCGGGTCACACAGTGGTAAGTTGGAGCTGGGGTTTAACCTGGAGCCTGTGTGTTGTGCCTTCCAACCTTTCACGATTGCACTAGGAACTGGGAGATGCTGGGAGGGAGCCAGGCAGCCTCCAGCCTCCTCTAACAATGGGGGAGGCCTGTACTCTACAGTGAGGTTGTGCTTGGGGGTAGGAAGAGGAGGGTGGACCAGGAGGGCAGAGAAGAAAGCAGGGGGGAGATGCCCAAAAAGGGTAGGGCCAGCATAGGCTGGAGAAGAGACTGTGAACTACATCAGGGGTGCTGCTTACTTTACCTGGTTTCTTACTTTATATTGTTAATGGAATGGGGATACAAAAATCAAAAGGCACAGAAGGGAAAACAATGAAAAGTGAGTCTCTTTCCTTCCTCCTTTACCCTCTGTTATTTTTATTATAAAATTAATTATCATTTAGTACAGCTAATCCAAACCCAGGTGCTGAACCTGCTGTCCCTGTCCTTCCCCAACACTGGGTGTGTCCCCAGACACTGTCTATACCATGACATAAACATGTATGAACTTCAGTCTTTTTACTGCACAGCATACTACAGACATCCTCGTAGCAGGCACCAAGCAGGCAGCTTCTCCATTCTCTTCGAGAGCTGCACAGCAGTCTCCTACAGGTAGCAGTTCATTTAAGCACTCTTCTGTTGATGCATATTCAAGTATTTCCCATTTTGCTGTTGTAAACAATGCTGCTCTCTTTTATTTTCCTAAATGTTCTCTATTAATGTCCTCTTTAAAAGTATAAAATGAAACTTACCTCAACAATGAAAAGATGCATTTAAAAAAAAATGAACAGTGCATCCTGCTTCCATGTCCTTACTCCACTGCCCAGTCATCTTGAGGCCCTGATGCTGCTGGCCTGGGGTCCATGCTGATACAGACATATCACACACATCCCTTTTTGGGAGGGAAGGAAGTTTGTTTGTTCTGAATCACATGGAAGAACTTAGATGCTGTCATTCCCATCCTTAAGACAAGGCAGATCTAGACAGACAGCATCAGATCCTTTTCCTGACCCACCAGAGGCTGTAGCCTGGAGAGACAGGTGCATCCAGGGAACTGCAGTCCTCTCCAGCCCTCTTATCTCATGTAAGGTAATAAGTAAATAAGTAAGCAAGCAAATGATAGTCGACAAGGAGAGGATTTCAAGAAAACAGACTGGAAATGGTTGACCAGAAGGGACTAGAGCTTCTGAAAGTTTTTTTTTTTTTTTTTTTATCCTCACCAGAGGACATTTTTGCATTTATCTTCAGACAGAGCGGGAGGGAGAGAGGGAGGAAGAGAGAGAGAGAGAAACATTGACGTGAGAGAGACACATTGAGTGGTTGCCACCCACACGCCCCCAACCAGGGCCGGGGACAAACCGCAACCGAGGTACGTGCCCCTAGTGGGAAACAAACCCGGGTCTCTCTGGACCGCAGGCTGATGCTATAACCACTGAGCAAAACCGGCCAGGGCTAGAGCTTCTGAAAGTTTAACGCCACCCCAAGGCACAGGCTTACAAAAGACTGAGACCTAAGTAGAATCTTAGAAGATAATGGAACAACATCCCCTCCTTACCCCACTCACTCACCCTATCACCACATGAAGAAACCTCCAGTAATAATAATAGTGCATTACAACTAAAAAAGACAAAAATTCTAAGGATCAGAAGAAAAGAAAGCCACAAGAATGGAGGAAAAAGTAAGCCCCCTAGAGTAATATGAAGCCTCTGGTGCCTACATCTATGACAAATATTAAAACACCCCCAATTTTTATTTTTATTTTATTAATTTATTTTTTTTACAGATGTTTCTCCTTTTCCCCCCATTGTCACCCTCCTCCCTCTTCCTCCCTGCCCCATCCCCAGTTTTGTTGTCCATGTCCATTGGTTATGAGTACATGCGTACAAGTTCTGTGGTTCATCGCTCCCCTCCCCCACCCCCTCTTCAGGCAATTGTCAGTCTGTACCCTACTTCCACGTCTCTGGGACTACCCTGTTCCTCAGACTGTTATGTTTATTATATTCCAGAAATAAGTGAGATCATATGATATTTGTCTTTCTCTGCTTGGCTGGTTTCACTTAGGATAATAGTTTCCAGGTCCTCCCATGTCGTCTCAAAGGATAAGAGATCTTTCTTTCTTACAGCTGCATAGTACTCCATTAAAACACCCCAATTTTTAGCTACATTAACATAAATTCTTACACTAAAATCCTATTTACTTCAGTATCTATTACCCTATATAACATATCTGGCTTTCAACAAAAAATTATAAAACCTGCTAAAGGCAAGAAGAAACAAAGTCTGAGTGACAAAGCTATCATCACAATCAGACTCACAGATGTTGGAATGATCAGATAAAGGTTAGAAAATAAGTATGATTTAGAGCTTTAATAAGAAAAAATAGACAACTTGCAAGAACAGGTGGTAATATAAGTTGATAGGAAGGATTCTAAGAAAGAAATCAAATGAAAATGCAAGAAATCAAAGACACTGTAACAGAAAAAATAACTCCTTTTATAGGTTCATCAGTAGACTCAACACGGTTGAATAAAGAATTGGAGAATTTTATTAGAAAATACCTTAAGATAAATAAAATGCCCCACCCTGCTGATTCCCTGAGGCCCCGCCCCACCCAACTGTCAGGCTCACCTAAGCTGTTTCCAATGGCTTTACCATAGGATTGGCCTGTCTTGGATCCTGCTTCAGAGTTTCCTAAAATCTCTCAAATGCAACATCTGGTCTCAGTGAGCCCCATACATCTCGTTAAGTGTTCCCAGGCCTGGCACTAGAAGCGACCAGCCATGGTTCACAACTTGGCTTTTCCTGGGCACCTCCAAGCCCAGCACAAAAAGCAGCCATCTGCAGATCACTTTGTAGCTTATGCGGGTGGCCCCAGATATAACACAGGCAGTGGCCGACTTTGCCCCAGAGCCAGCACACCCAGTGGACAGCTTCAAACCACATCAAAACACCACCACCCATCCACCTCCACAAGTGACACACTCAATAAGTGGACTCAATGGGTACCAGAGCCCTGATGAAGTAAGTCTTGCTTTGTGTGGTGGGCCCCGACACAGCTGATCCTCTAAGGTAGTCAGAGGCCAGTGGTCAGTGGGCACAGCCAGTCCTTGCAGCTGATCAGCCTGAGTAAATCCCTGCCACTGATGTGCCAACAGCAATCAAGACTCAATTACAACAGAAGAGTGTACAGTCCACACTAGGGGTGCACCAGGAGGGCCCAGCTGGGGTGATCAGGGAGGCTGTGCCACTGGATCCTACAGGATATCTACAACAATAGGCCACCCTACGAAGTCTAGGAGACATAGCAACTCTACCTAATACATAGAAACAAACACAGGGAGGCAGCCAAAATGAGGAGACAAAGAAACATGTCCCAAATGAAACAAAAGAACAAAAGAAGTAAACAAAATGGAGATAAGCAATCAATCAGATGCAGAGTTCAAAACACTAGTTATATGGTTTCTCAAGGAACTTGGTGAGACATTAAAGGAACTTAGTGAGACCTTCAAGGAACTTAAGGAGACGTCCAAGGAACTTAGTGAGAACATCAACAACATGAAAAAGGACCAGTCAGAAATGAAGGATGCACTAACTGAAATACAGAATAATTTACAGGGAATCAATAGTAGAGTATGTAAAGCCATCGATTTGGAATATAAGGAAGCAAAAAACACCCAATCAGAACAGCAAAAAGAAAATATAATCCAAAAAAAATGAGGATAATGTAAGGAGCCTCTAGGACAACTTTAAGCATACCAACATTCGCATCTTGGGGGTGCCAGAAGGAGAAGAGAGAGAACAAGAAATTGAAAACCTATTTGAAACAATAATGACAGAAAACTCTCCTAACTTGGTGAAGGAAACAGACATACAAGTCCAGGAAACACAGACAGTCCCTAACAAGATGAACCCAAAGAGGTCCACACCAAGACACATCATCATCAAAATGCCGAAGGTTAAATACAAAGAGAGAATCTTAAAAACAGCAAGAGATAAGCAGTTTGTTACCTACAAAGGAGCTTCCATAAGACTGTCAGCTGATTTCTCAAAGGAAACTTTTCAGGCCAGAAAGGAGTGGCAAGAGATATTCAAGGTGATGAAAAGCAACGACCTACAACCAAGGTTACTCTATCCTGCAAAGCTATCATTTAGAATTGATGGACATATCAAGAGTTTCCCAGACAAGAAAAAGCTGAAGGAGTTCATCACCACCAAACCAGGATTATATGAAATGTTGAAGGGTCTTCTGGAAGGAGAAGAACAAAAATATGAACAATAAAACGGCAATAAATACATATCTATCAACAATTGAATCTACAAACAAAATGAGCAAGCAGAACAGAAATAGACTCATAGACAGAGAACTTTTTGTTGCTTGCCAGATGGGTGGGGGCTGGGGGGCTGGGTGAAAAAGATGAAGGAATTAAGAAGTACAAATTGGTTGTTAGACTGATGAACCTCAACCGGAAGGGGGGAGAGAGGATGGGATGAGATAAATCAAAGAACTTATATGTATATATGCATAACCAATGGACACCGACAATAGAGTGGGGAAGGCAGGAGAGGGGCGGGATTGGGGAGAAGGGGGTCAATGGGGAAAAAAGGGGGGCATCTGTAATACATTCAACAATAAAGATGAGTAAAAAAAAAAAAAGAATAGCCCCAGGCAAGATGACTTCACTAGTGAATTTCAAACATTTATAGAAGATTTAATACCAATCCTCAAATTCTTCCAAATTGAATTTCCTAATTCATTTCATGATACCGAAGCCAGAAAAAGACACTACAAGAAACTACATTGCAATATTCTTTATAAATATATAGATATAAAAATCTATACTGTCCAGTCGGTGTGGCTCAGTGGTTGAGTGTCGACCCATGCACCAAGAAGTCACCGGTTCAATTCCTGGTCAGGACACATGCCCAGGTTGTGGGCTCGATTCCCAGTGGTGGACATGCAAGAGGCGGCCAATTGATGTTCTCTCTCATCAATGTTTCTATCTCTCTCTCCCTCTTACTTCCTCTCTCTCTAAAATCAATAAAGAAAAAAAAATTTTTTAAACAAAAAAAATTCATACCTAGGTTGCAGTAAAATACTGGCAAACTGAACTCAGCAGCATATTTAAAATATTACACACCAAGACCCAGTCAGTTTTATTCTTGATGATTTAACATGCAAAAATTACATTAATAAGATGAAGGGAAAATAGCACATGAATATTTCAATTAATGCAGGAAAAACATTTGACAAAGTCCAAAACCCTTTCATGATAAAAAGTATTCAATAAACTAGGAATAGAAGGAAACTTTCTCAACACGATAAAGATAATTTATTAAACACTCACAGCTAACATTACCCTCAATAGTAAAAAACTGAAAGCTCTTTCTCTAAGATCAGGAACAAGACAAAGATGCCCACCTATACCCCTTCCTTAAATGCAGTATTAGAAGTTTCAACCTGAGTAAGTAGGCAAGAAAAATAAAATGCATCCAAATTGGAAAAGAAGTACAATTATTTCTGTTTACAGATCACATAACTTTATATGTAGAAAATTCTAAAGATCCACAGGAAAAAAAGTTAAAGCTGATAAATTAATTCAGCAAGTTGCAGGATACAAAATCATCACGTGAGTATCAGTCACAATTCTGTACACTACCTATGAACAATTAAAAAATGTAATATAACAACTTATTTGCAATAGTATAAAAATACTTAGGAATAAATTTAACCAAGAAGGCAAAGAATTGTACACTGTAAACAGCAATACAATGCTAAAAGAAATTTTAAGACATAAATAAGTAAAAATATATCCCATGTTCATGAATTACAAGACTTAATATTGTTAACATGACAGTATTGCCTAAAGCAGTCTAAAGATTCAATTCAACTCCTATGAAAATTATAATATATTTTTTTATGCTTTTGGAGGAAAAAAAATCCAAACACTCATATGGAATCTCAAGGTATGTAAATAACCAAACAGTTTTGAAAGAAAACAAAGTTGTGGAACTCACAGTCCCTGACTTGAAAACTTACTACAAAGCTACAGTAATCAAAACAGGGTGCTACTGGCATAGGACAGAAATATAGAACAATGGAATCCAATAGAGAAACAAGAAATAAAAATTTACATATTTGGTACTCTCTGACAAGGGTTCCCAAACCATTCAATGGAGAATTTTTTTTTTTTAATTAATGATGCTGGAAAAATCAGATAGTCTCAAGCAAATGTATAAAGTTGGATCCTTTATACCAATACAAACATTAACTCAAAATAGATTAAAGACCTAAATGTAAAAACTAAAACTATAGAAATATTAGAACACATAAGGGAAAGTCTTTATGACACTGGATTTGGCTATGATTTCTTATATATGACAGCAAAAGCATGGGAAACAATAGAAAGAAACAGAGAACTTGGACTTCATCAAAATTTAAAACTTTTGTGTATCAAAGAATTGTAGCTCTGGCCGAGTCAGGGCACATACCTAGATTGCAGGTTTGATCCCTGGTCAGGGTGTGTACAGAAGGCAACTGATTGATGTTTCTCTCTCACATCAGTGTTTCTCTCCTACAACTCAAAAACAAAACAATAAACACTTATTTTCAAAAGGAGCAGAGGCCTTTTGGAGAATAGCCATTTCTCCAAAGAAGATTGGAGAAATGACCAATAGACCCATGAAAAGATGCTCGACATCACTAATCATTAGGACAATGTAAATCAAAGCCACGTTGAGATACTAGTTCGCAACTATTAGGGTGGCTATTATATATATTAGAAAGGAAAATAACAAGTGTTGGCAAGAATATGAATACACTGAAACACTTGTGCATTGTTGGGATGTACAGTGGTATAGCCATGTGGGAAACAGTTTGGTGGTTTCTCAAAAAAACCAACAACATAGAATTACCATATAACTCATCAATTGCACTCGTAGGTGTATACTCAAAGGAAGTGAACACAGGGACTCAGACAGATATCTGTATACCATTACTTATAACAGCATTATTCACAATAGTCAAAAGGTAGAAACAACCCAAATGCTCAATAATTTCATTGTATGTTTATATCACATTTTGTTAAGCTATTCATTAACATGTGAGTGGTTTAGCAAAATGTGGTACAAACATACAATGGAATATTGTTCAGTTTGAAAAAGAAATTAATTTTGATACATTGCAACATGAATTAACTTTGAAAACATTATGTTAAATAAATAAGGCAGACACAAAAGGACAACTATTGTGTGATTCTACTCATGTGATGTACCTAGAGTAGAAAACTTCATAGAGATAGAAAGTAGAATACAAGTAACCAGAGACGGCGGGGTGGGGAGTGAAAAACAGTGTTATAGTTCAATGGGTACAGTGTTTGTTGGAATGATAAAAATTCTGGACATGTACAGTGCGATTATTTGACATTATAGTGAATGTACTTGATGTCACTCAACTGCACACTAAACGACTAAAATGGTAAATTTTATGTTATGCATATTTTATCACAATAAAAAAGAAGGCAAAAAAAAATAGTGAGTTTGAAAATAAGTAATTGAAACTTCCCAATTTGAAACACAAAAGAGAAAATTAACTGGAAAAACCCCAGAACATAATATTTAAGAACTGTAAGACTTATCAAAAGCTGTAACATACGTGTAATTGGAATAATATAAGGAGCAGAAAGAGAATAAAAAGTATGGAAAAAATAATGGCTAAGAATTTTCCAAAATTAATAATAGACACCAAACTAGAAGTTTAGGAAATGCAAAATACTAAACACACACACATGCACACACACACAGCTGGACATTATTATATTCAAATTGTAGAAATCAAAGACAAAGAGAAAAACTTGAAATAAATCAGGGTGATGAAGGATGAACACCTTAACTACAGAGGATCAAGAATAAGAATTAAAGTTAATTTCTCTTTAGAAACCATAAAAATATTAAAATAAATAGTCTCAGACAGAAGGAAATTAAGACAGGTCAAGCAATTGGATCCACATTAAAAAAGAATAGCATCAGAAAAATAAATAAAGTAAATTATTTTATTTTATTTTTTCATTTTAAATTTTTATTAAATGTTGTTGGGAATGCAGACTGGTGCAGCCACTGTGGAAAACACTATGGTGTTACCTCAAAAAATTAAAAATTGAATTACCATTTGACCCAGTGATCCCACTTCTAGGAATATACCCTAAGAAGCCTGAAACACCAATCAGAAAAAATACATGTACCCCCATGTTCATAGCAGCGCTATTTACAATAGCTAAGATCTGGAAACAGCCCAAGTGTCCATCAGTGGATGAATGGATAAAAAAGCTGTGGTACATATACACAATGGAGTACTATGCAGCTGTAAGAAAGAAAGATCTCTTATCCTTTGAGATGACATGGAGGGACCTCGAGAGTATTATCCTAAGTGAAACAAGCCAAGCAGAGAAAGACAAATATCACATGATCTCACTTATTTGTGGAATATAATGAACATAACAGTCTGAGGAACAAGGTAGACCCAGAGATGTGGAAGTAGGGTATAAACTGACAATCCTCAGAAGAGGGGGTTGGGGGGGGGGAGGGAAGAGATAAACCACAGAACTTATGCGCATGTATGCATAAGTGATGGACATGGACAACAAAGCTGGGGACAGGGTGGGGAGATGGGGAGGAGGGTGTCAATGGGGAAAAAAAGAGAAACATCTGTAACAAAAATAAATTAATAAAAAAAATTTTTATTAAATGTCACTCTAATCTTAAACCAGGAATCTTTCACATTTGTCCCCTCTTTCCCTTGCTGATCCTTCAGCAGCTCTGCTTGGGATGGCTGATAGCTGTTGAAACTCATGAAGGAGACAGATCAGGGGAATACAGCTTAGACATATTGCAGTGGGAATCAGAATTCTTTTTTTAATTTTATTAATTTCTTTAAGGAGATGTTTCTCCTTTATCCCCCCAGACATCCTCCTCCCTATCCCCCACCCCCCACCCCCCAGCCAAGCATTGCTGTCTATGTCCATTGGTTATGCATATATGCATATAAGTTATTTGGTTTATCACATCCCCTCCACATCCCCCGCCCCCCCCATCTCTGAAGTTTGTCAGTCTGAACCATATTCCTTTCTATGTCTCTGGGTCTATTTTGTTCATCACCCCACCTTGTTCATTATATTCCACAAATAAGTGAGATCATGTGATTTTTGTCTTTCTCTGATTGGCTTATTTCACTTAGTATAATAGTCTCCAGGTCCTTCCATGTTGTCTCAAAGGATAAGAGATCTTTCTTTCTTACAGCTGTGTAGTGTTTCATTGTGTATATGTACCACAGCTTTTTTATCCATTCATCTATTGATGGACACGTGAGCTGTTTCCTGATCTTAGCAATTGTAAATAGTGCTGCTATGAACATAGGGATACATATATTCTCTCTGATGGGTGTTTCAGGCTTCTTAGGGTATATTCCCAGAAGTGGGATCAATAGGTCAAATGGCAATTCAATTTTTAATTTTTTGAGGAAACACCATATTGATTTCCACAGTGGCTGCAACAGGCTGCATTCCCACCAGGAGTGTACTAGAGTCCCCTTTTCTCCATACCCTCGCCAGCACTTGTTGTTTGATGATTTGTTGATGGCAGCCATTCTGACAGGTGTGATATGATACCTCATAGTCGTTTTAGTTTGCATCTCTCTGATGATTAATGACGAGCATTTTCTCATATATCTCTTGGCCATTTGTATGTCCTTTTTGGAGAGGTGTCTATTTAGGTCCTCTGCCCATTTTTAATTGGATTCTTTGTTTTTCATTTGTTGAGTTTTATGAGTAGTCCATATATTTTGGAAATTAGCCCCTTATCTGATGTATTGTTGACAATTATGTTCTCCCATATAGTGGGTTTCCTTTCCGTTTTGATGGTTGGTTTATTTTTTGCTGTGCAGAAGCTTTTTAGTTTGATGTAGTCCCATGTGTTCATTTTTTCCTTCGTTTCTCTTGCCTTAGGTGTTGTATCAGTGAAAATTCTGCTGGGTGTGACGTCTGAAATTTTGTTGCCTACACTTTCTTCTAAGATTTTTAGGATTCAAGAGTCACATTTAAGTCTTTTATCCATTTTGATTTTATTCTTGTGTATGGTGGAAGTTGGTGGTCTAGTTTCATTTTTTTGCGTGTAGCTATCTAATTTTCTCAACACCATTTATTGAAGAGGCTGTCTTTACGCCATTGTAAACTCTTGCCACCTTTGTCAAATATTGATTGAACATAATGTCTTGGGTCAATTTCTAGGTTCTCTGTTCTGTTCCATTGATCTATATGCCTGTTCTTGTGCCAGGACTAGGCTGTTTTGATTACAGTGGCTTTGTAGTATAACCTGATGCCCGGTATTGTGATCTCTCCTACTTTGTCCTACTTTTTCAAGATTGCTGTGGCGATTTGGGGTCTTTTTTGGTTCCATATAAACTTTTGAAGTATTTGTTCTAGTTCTGTGAAATGTGTTATTGGTATTTTGATGGGGATTGCATTGAATCTATACATTGCTTTGGGTAGTAGGGGCATTTTAATGATGTTAACTCTTCCAATCCATGAACAAGGTATGTGTTTCCACTTTTTTATATCTTCCTCTATTTCATTTTTCTGCAAGTAGGTCCTTTATTTCTTTGTTAAGTTTATTCCTAGGTATCTTAATATTTTTGCCACAATGGTAAATGGGATTGTTTTTTTGTTTGTTTCTCTTTCTGTGAGTTCATTATTGGTGTATAAGAATGCCATCAACTTCTTGATGTTAAATTTGTATTCTACTACTTTGCCAAATTTGTTTATTAAATCTAGTAGATTTTTGATGGAGTCTTTAGGGTTTTTTATGTACAATATCACTTCATCTGAGAATAATGACAGTTTCACTTCCTCCTTTCCAATTTGGATTCCTTTTATTTTTTCTTCATGTCTAATAGCTGTGACTAAGACTTCCAGTACTATGTTAAATAGTGGTGAGAGTGGTCATCCCTGTCTTGTTCCTGTTCGTAATGGAAATGCTTGTAGTTTTTGCCCATTGAGTATGATGTTGGCTGTAGGTTTTTCATATATGGCCTTTATTATGTCATGATATGATCCCTCTATTCCAACATTATTGAGCGTTTTTATCAGAAATGGATTCTGGATTATGTCAAGTGCTTTTTCAGCATCTATTGAGATGATCATATGGTTTTTATCTTTCATTTTGTTTATGTGGTGTATTACATTTATTGATTTGCAAATATTGTACCATCCTTGCATCCCTGGGATGAATCCCACTTGGTCATGGTGAATAATTTATTACTGTATTGCTGGATCTGATTTGCTAATATTTTGTTAAGGATTTTGACATCTGTGTTCTTCAGGGATATTGGCCTGTAGATTTCCTTCTTTGTAGTGTCTTTATCTGGTTTTGGAATCATAATTATGTTGGCCTCATAAAAGGAGTTTGGAAGTCTTCCTTCTTCTTGAATTTTTTGGAATAATTTGGGGAGAACAAGTGTTAGTTCTTTGAATTTTCAGTAAAACTCCCCTGTGAAGCGGTCTGGGCCTGGGCTTTTGTTTGCTGGGAGATTCTTGATTACATCTTCAATTTCCTTAGTTGTTATTGGTCTGTTCAAGTTTGCTATCTCTTCCTGGTTCAGTTTTGGGAGACTGTGTGTTTCTAGAAATTTGTCCATTTCACCTAGATTGTCCAATTTGTTGGCATATAATTGTTCATAGTATTTCTTAAAGATCCTTTATATTTCTGTGGCGTCAGTTGTTACTTCTCCTCTTTCGTTTCTGATTTTGTTTATTTGGGTCCTCTCTCTTTGTTTCTTGGTGAGTTTAGTAAAGGTCCATCAATCTTGTTTATCTTTTCAAAGAACCAGCTCTTTGTTTCATTGATCTTTTGAATTTTTTTTTTTTTTAGTCTCTATGTTGTTTTTTTCTGCTCTGATCTTTACTATTTCTTTCTTTCTACTTGCTCTGCATTATTCTTTTTGTTTAATTTCCAGTTCTTTAAGTTGTGAGGTTAGGTAGTCTAGAAATTTTTCTTGTTTCCTGAGGTAGGCCTGTAGTGCTATGAACTTCCCTCTCAGGACTGCTTTTGCTGTGTCCCATAGATTTTGTGTTGTTGTGTGTTCATTTTTATTGGCTTCCAGGAAGTTTTTAATTTCTTCCTTGATCTCCTTGGTAACCCATTCATTGTTTAATAACATGCCATTTAGCCTCCATGTGTTTAAATGTTTTTGTGTCTTTTTGTTGTAATTGATTTCTAGTTTCAAGCCGTTGTGATTTGAGATGATGTTTGACATGATTTCAATTTTTTTGAACTTGTAGAGGCTTAGTTTGTGTCCTAACATGTGGTCTATTTTTGAGAATGGACCATGTGCACTTGAGAAGAATGTGAATTCTGCAGTTTTGGGGTGTAATTCTTTGTATATATCTATTAAATGTTTTTTATCTAGTGCATCTTTTAGAGTCTGTTTCCTTGTTAATTTTTTGTCTATAGCATCTATCCACTGATGTCAGTGGGGTGTTGAAGTCCCCTGCTATTATTGTATTCCTGTCAATTTCTCCTTTGAAGTCCTCCAGAAAATTTTAAATATATTTTGGTCCTCCTATGTTTGGTGTATATATGTTTCCCAAGGTGATATCTTCCTGTTGGATATATCCTTTCAATATTACGTAGAGGCCTTCTTTGTCTCTAGTTATGGTCTTCATTTTGAAGTCTATTTTATTGGATATGAGTATTGCTACCCCAGCGCTTTTTTCTTTCCATTTTCTTGGAAGATTTTTTTCCAACCCTTCACTTTCAACATATGTGAGTCTTGTTATGAGGTGGGTCTCTTGTAAACAGCATATATATGAGTCATGCTTTCTTATCCAATCAGCTACTCTGTCTTTTGGTCAGAGTGTTTAATCCATATTACATTTAAGGTTATTATTGATATGTACTTATTTATTGCCATTTTTGTTTATTGTGGTTATATTTTTCTTCCTATTTCTTCTACTAATTACAGCAGTCCTTTTCATATTTCTTGCAGTGCCAGTTTGGTTCTAATATATTCCCTCAGCCTTATTTTGTCTGGGAAGCTCTTTATTTGACCTTCTATTTTGAATGTTAGCCTTGCTGGATAGGGTAGTCTTGGATTGAGATCCTTGTTTTTCATTACCTTGATTACTTCATGCCATTCCCTTCTGGCCTTAGTATTTCTGATGAGAAGTCAGCTGATAGCTTTATGGGGGTTCCTTTGTAGGTAACCTGTTGCTTATCTCTTGCTGCCTTTAGGATTCTTTGTCTTTGATTTTTCTCATTTTAATTATTATGTGTCTTGGTGTGTGCCGAGGTCCAGCCTCAGCAGTCCCGGGTTTCCTTCAGGTGTGGACGGAATCGGTGAAGAAAGACATGAGACAGAAGTGCTTGATCACCTTCTGCTGCTTAATGCTAGCAGATTCTTCATTTTTATCTTTGTAGGTCACATCACAATTTCCTTATCTCTGTTTCCCCTTAACCCTTAAGCAAGTATGTACAGACATTCTTTTCCACTTACATGACTCTTAGGTATTAATACATAGTTAACCAATAACTATTTTTATTTTTCACCCAGACATCACATTGTTGCCTATTGGTCTCTAACCTTTAAGATTATTGCTTACATAACATGATTTGTTATCAGCACCCTTCTAGGCATTGTCTCATCTAACTCCCTTTTAGACTCTTGACCTTTCCTCTTTTCTTGTTTACATTCTTATTTTTAATTCTTTACTTCTAGGCCTTAATCCTCTGTGATCTTTCCGTAAATCTACGTTTATGTTAGTAACACACTTAATACCTAACACACTTAATACCTCTATACTATATCTTAACAGATAGATAGAATAAGCAAAGATTAGTTCCTTCAGTTGCCATCCAACTATTTTATTTTCTTATTAGCCTTTGTCTTCAGCCACTGTTCTTTGTGATTTCTGCTGTGCAGTGAATTCACTCCTCCAGGGACTGTCAAACCATGGAGGTCTTCATTCCAGTGGCACCGCTCCCGACAAGTGTGGGCCTGTTTGGGTTCTTCTTACTTGAGGTTCTCTGTGCTACTTGAATTTGTGTGCCTTTTTCCTTCCCCAAGTTAGGGACGTTTTCTGTCACTATTTCTTCAAATATAATCTCTCACCCTTGCTCATTTCCTTCTTCTTCTGGAACTCCTATGATGCAGATGTTACATTTCATATTGTCACAGTGTTCTCTTAGGCTTTCTTCCTGTTTTTTAATTGTTTGTTCTTTTTGATTCTCTGATTGGGCAATTTTTTCTACCCTGTCTTCTAATTCACTGCTCTTATCCTTGGCCTCCTCTACTCTGCTGGTTATTCCTTTCAATGTGTTCTTTATTTCGACTATGTCATTCTTCATTTATAATTGGTTGGTTTTCAATGTTTCTATATCTTTACACATGCTGTTGAGGTTCCTCATTATTATTATTCTGCACTTGCCCTCTGATATCTTGCTCAGTTCCCTTTTATTTGTTTCATCTTCTGTCCAGTTATCTTGTTCTTTCATTTGTTTCTTTGTTTTACCATTTTGGCTGTCTCAGGGGTTTTGGAGCCTGCTGAATTTTCCCTCTGAGTGTTGGTGTTCCACTGGTTGTGGCTCTCTCTACTGGGTTTGGATGAGTGTGGCAGGACTCATGTTAAACACCACTGTCAAGTCTTACTTTCCTGGGTAGATCTGCAAGCCCAGCAAAGGTTTTGCCTGGAGGTTATTAGTCTCAGTTACTTGATGAGCCTTGGGCTGTAGCTCTCAACTGAATGAAAAAAAAAAAAAAATCCCTCTGGTATTCAGGGTAAGAGGATTTCTAGAAGGTGGGGCAGATGCTTGCTGGCTGTTAATGAGCCTCGATTTGTGTTTCTTTGGCCTGGCTGGGTGGTGTTAAATTCCTGCAGGAGGGGCTGTTGTTTCTCCCTGGGGCTCTACGAAGGGGCTCTTTGAGCAAGATGGCTACTATCTGGTGAGGGAGTGATTCAACAAAAAATCTCCCACTGCTGCCCCAGCTCTCCTAGCACCCACGTCTCTCCACACAGTTCCAAACTAGTCTGCCCTCCCTCTGCTGGAGCCCAAGGTGAGTGGATGTAGCTAATTTAGTGCTCTGTCTCAGCCCTCTGCGCTGTGGAGCCGGCTTGGGATTTTAACCCTGAAGGAGCTGCTCACAGTGAAAACAGCTACTGTCCATGGGCTCCCAGCCAGCCCTCTCATGCCTCAGCAGTTCCTACCAGGCTCGAAATCGTGTCCTCTTTCTGACCATGATTATATGGGTCTTCTCCAGCTGTTTTTTATTGTTGTTTTTTCCTGACGATTTGTCTTTATTTTTAGTTGTAATTCCAGTTTGGTCCTGGGAGACGGTCTGTGTAGCTTCCATTCACTCTGCCACCATTTTGGAATCTCAGAATTTCTTAAGTGTTCTACCAGTTGAATATAAGTGGGAGTGATGGATGTCACATCTGGTCTGGGCATTTTAAGGAGCACGCATTGCCTTTTCATTCTCCTACTTCTTCAGCAGCTCGAGGAATAAAATTCTGCCACGCAAAAGAGCAAGGCAGGAACTCAAGATGCAAGGAGCCCAAATCCCTGGATCACTAGGTGGAACAAAGTTGCCTGCTGACACTTTGAAATCAGTTGTCACTTTGTTTTTGGCAGAGAAAATACAATGTTTTGAGACTTGATGGTTATTCTAGATGAATGTGGGTGCCAAGTTTCCTTCTGGTTAAATGAGCTAGATGGCATAACTGTCGCCAGAGCACCCCAAGTTCTCAGTGCACCCACCCACTGCTCCACACCTGGCTCTCTGCCAACGCTGGCCGCGGCGGTGGGGGAAACTCTCAATTTTTAATTTTTTGAGGAAACACCATATTGTTTTCCATAGTGGCTGCACCAGTCAACACTCCCAACAGCACTGTACTAGAGTACACTATTTTTCCGCATCCTTCCCAGCACTTATTTTTGGATGACTTCTTGATGGTAGCCATTCTGGAAGGTGAGAGGTGATACTTCACAGTCATTTTAATGTGAGTCACTGTCTCTGCATGGCCCTGGGCAAACTGGCTAAAGCTCTAGAGGGCAGATCCCCAAGTAGTCTGGTGGGTAGGGCCTCCTTAGCCCAGAGGCTGGTTCTGCTTCGGAACTCACTTGTTGAATGTCCTTGATCTGAGTTCCTTTCCCTTCCCCCATGGAACTAGGCTCTTCAGGTGTATCTGGCCCTGGTCAGGATGGTTTAGACTCATGTTGGGGGTGGTGCCCATAGCTTGTAGGGGTGTGGGTAGACACTTCCTCTCCTTCCCATGCCTCAGCTCCACTTAAGTCACTGGCACCCCCTTGTCACCACCCCAAGCAGGAGAGAATAATACACACACACACACACACGCACACACACACACACACACACACAACAAATGAACAAACAAGCAAACAAAAACCGCAGCTTCCCTTGGCTCTCTAATCTTTCAGCACAGCTGGCTTTCTGTGGGTGAGGTTTCTGCCCAGGCTCCCAGCAGGCCAGATGTCCACTCCCCCAGGCCACCCAGTTCAGCAGCATGGGTGCAGATTTCCAGTCCAGAGCAGTTCCACAGGTGGGGAAGGGGTGCCTCCTTTTTGTTCGAGGTGGGGAAGTTCATGTCTCTTTCCCAGGAAACTCTGACTGAGCCTATCCTGCTTTCTGACAAAAGTTCTTTCAGATTCACTGTTGGGTGATCCACTCAGACCCCTCCAGCCGTTCAGAGTTCTGCTGAGTGACCCCTCCCACAGACATCTATCAAAGCGAGCTTCCCAGGCTGGGATTGTAACCAAGCACTCACTTTTTGCCTGGGAGAGTGTGATCTGAATTTCCTGGTAAAATGAATCACCACTGATTCCCACTGTCTGATGTTACTTGGTCTCCTCTTCCCTTCTCTGTTGCTCTGGTTTGAGGATCTCTGCTTGGAAGCTGCACTGCTGCACCTTTTCTTCAACTTCCCAGCTATGCGAGTGGGCTCACCCACTCTGTGTCTCCTCCTGTCCCTTCTCCGTGCTTCCACTCACAGCATTTCAGATCAGCTATTTTTCCAGTCAAATGTTCTGCAGTTTAGTCACAAGTCTGGTTCAGTGCTGGGAGCAAGCACACAGAACTTCCCTAGACTGCAGCCATCTTGCCCCCCTCCCCATTTTGTCTTTAATCATTTGTTTGTCTCAGTAAAACTTAAAATTCTATTTTGCAAAGAGGCAATTTTAGATGCCTAGTAATGTTTGGAAGCCTTGAAATAACAATCAATATAAGGATCACTTTCAGTTTTGACAATTTCAGAGTTAAAGTTGTCTAGTTGGTTTTAAGAAAAATAAGTTCAAGGAGATTAAAATTTTTCCATAATGGCAATTGGTATTCTAAATCAATTTTTGGTCAAATCAGTCCATTTAGTTAGAATCGTGCAAAAGGAAGAACCACTGTTTCTAAACATGAATCTCTAGAGCAAAAGACTAAACAGCCTGTGGGCCAAATATCAGCACAGTTTTGCTAAGAACAGTCCAGTTGCAAAAGGAATCAGACCAAGGGCTGAATAGCATAGTTTTGGTGGAACAGCCTGATTTTAGAAGGTTCAGGCCAAAGTGCCAACTGAGTACTCATGGACAAAACAAGGCCTTAACTAGAAAAGGATGAAGTCTTAAGTGAGATTGCCAAATGGAGCCTGGAGAGCATCAAAATGCAAAGAGAGTGGAAGTGAAGATCTAGGAGAAAGACTTATCCTCAGATTCCAGGGTGGGCAAGGAAACAGTGAGCCCAGTGGATTCTGTGGGTACCACACCTGCTTATTCACCAAACTTGGAGCTGTCAGGGTCTTCTTGGATGCTCAATGGGCCACCAGGTAATGTTGACCTTAAACAAGTAGATAGCCAGATATTCACCAGCCAAATGGATTTATCAGTAACAATAAAAACTGCCATTTGGTATAATTTTATTACCCAATGTCACCTCAGTAAATTTAATTTAAAAAAATAAAATAAACTATAATTTGGGACATGTGGTCTAATGACTAACTACTGTAAGTCCAGAGAAACAAAGGGGAGGAACCTCTTTTATGGACTTGGGAAGAGCTGTTGAAAACAAAGAGTCCATTGGAGGAAAATGAAAGTTTGAAGTACTGTGATTTTTCATTGACTGAATTATGGCAGTCTCCCATTGGTTGAGCTGTTACTGGTCAAGGGGAACTCTTTTATTTCTTCTGCTGAGAGTAAAGTGGCATAATTTCCTTTCTGCAATGCAAGGAACATCTCTTCCTGTTGGGGTCAGTAGTGTGTGTTGAGTGACACAAAGGTGAGAGCTCTCTCTTCCAGCCTCCCAACTCCAGTGTAAATGAAGTTTCTGGTGATTAATTTTCACATGGGAACATTCATGCATACTGTCAGAGTATGAACTGGTAGAATAGTTTTGGCAAACAGTTTGGTGTATCTGGGACCCAGGGATGCCACAACTAGGTGTCTATATCCTAGGGCATGAATTTATACCAGGGGTTTTGATTTTGCCAAAGACACAAAAATGTTAAATATAAAAATGGTTTGTGGCCCTCCAAGAGCCACAGAAAAAAATATTCAGTATACTTGTGGTATTAAAATTTCATTAGGAAGATTAGGAAAACAATGTATAAAAGGCTCTTTATGGTGCAATAATAAAAACGAGGTTGCAAAACATTGTCTGAGAGAAACTGAGATGTGTGCTCAGGAGGTATGTGGCTATGTATGATGCACCATCGTTTATATCAGCCACAACACAGGAAACAACCCACCGTTCTAGCAGTACAATGGAAATGTAAAATTCAAAATATTCATCAAGTGCAAGACTGTGCAACAGATAGAATGAATCAATCACAGCTACACAAGCAGTTGAATAATAAAAAAAAAGCCAGTGAAAGAAGAAAAGCTACTGGATTATTCCATTTATATAAGGTCAAACCATGCAAAACTCAACAGAAATAAATGCTGAAAGAAAAGACAAGCAAGTAATTTACAAAAAGATAGAAATTGGATATTTCTCTAAAGGAGATAGAAGGAAATAGGATTTGAGTAGGGTATACAGGAGGTTGAATTCTATGATTCTGGTATTTCTCCTATGCAGGATGATAAGTACCATGGGTGTTTATTTTATTAATTTCCAAACTATATTTGCATATATATAATGTATATTTCTTTGGATATACTATATGTATATATATTTCATAATATTTTTTTCATAATAAATTGTTAGCACTTTTAAGGGCCTTATACTATACCTGACACACTTGTAAGTTTTTTAAAAATATGTTTTTACTGATTTTTTTTTTTTTTTAGAGAGAGAGATAGAAACACTAATGTGAGAGAGAAACATCAACCAGCTGCCTCCTGCACGCCTCCCACTGGGGATCGAGCCCATAACCTGGGCATATGCCCTGACCAGGAATCAAACCAGGACCTCTCAGTCCATGGGATGAAGCTCAATCCACTGAGCCACACCCACCAGGCATGTAAATGTTTTTTAATTGGATTCAACTGGTGGGGACTCTGAGTGTCATGCTATGGCAGATATTTGGGTTTCTTTGTTCACGGAGTTGATGGGGCCCAACTGGTAGGTTGGTTAAAGTGATGGTGTGAAAGTTGACCATTGCACTCTTTCAACCAGATCATATTTTGCAAAAAGAATGGTTTGAGAAAATAGTTTTAGATCTTCTCCCTCCTCTCAAAGAAGGAGCATTTATCCTGAAAAGTTTTGTGTTATTTTCTGTGTGTCCTCTTCCCTCAGCTCCACTTTGCCAACTGGTCTCTTTCCTTCTAGCCATCCCTGATGGAGCTCTGGACATGGCCATCCTTGTTGACAAGACAGGGAGTGAGGAGGGCCTTTATAAAGATGTGCACAGCTCCAGCCTCTGCTACAGCCACCCTGGAGGGGGAAGCAAGCAGCTGGCCATCAGTGAGGTAGAGTCAGGGTTGTGAAGGGAGGGGGCTGGGATACATGGTCTGGTTGTCAAGTTGCCTCCAGCATATTCATGCTGGCCTAGATGTCCAGTCTCCATCTTGTAAGTGGATGGCAGTGGTAATGCTGCAGTTCCAGCCTGTGGCGTTCACTTTAAGGTGTGGTGTCCACCAGCAGAGCTTGTCCAAATACAGGACTCACTGTGCCTACAGGGTACCCAGAATGGCAGGCATGACATCCAAGAGCTAAGATGTAAGAGCTGGTCTGTCCTACAAAGTAGCCCCTGTAAAACCATCCTGGATGAAAGAAGCTCTGCTTGGTAAAGAAGGAAAGCCCCTGACCCTCTGAAAAATTATCTGGGCAGGACCTGGGGCAAGGCAAGTGATTTATTTCCTCTTGACATCAAGAGTTCAGAAAGTATTGCTATTGCTATGACAACTGTGTGCAAGTTACCTATCTTTTCTTTTCTTCTTTCTTTCTTTTTATCTCTTTCTTTCTCCTTCCTTCCTTTCTTTTTATTTCCTATTATATAAGCAGAAGAAATTAGTAAGAAACTCCATCCAGGTAAAACCAGTTCCCATACCAAGTTCTCCTTTTGCATTTCCAAAGAGAGAGAAATTTGGAGACCTTGACTCTCCTCCATTTTTCTCACTTGTATTCCTATTTTATCCCCTTCTTCTTTGGTACTTAATTTGAAGGGGCTGTTGGACATAACATGGTAGTTAATTGGCATAAGCACACTTCCATAGAAAAACCAGGTTCTCCTCCTGGTCAGATATACTGTGTATTTCTGCTTCAATAAAACCATAATCTGAGAATCCAGGATCTTGTAACACCAGAAGATTTTTTCCTCAGGAGGGGATCAATTTATAAACAGCTGTTAATATTTCTGTTAATGAATGGGCTGGTCAGAAACCCTTAAGGAGTGTGATGTCCTCATTACCTACCTGACAGGTGGGCACAAACTGTCGATGGTGGATGAACTCTTCTTACAGGCCCAGCTCTGAATAATGATGTTGAAAAGTCATTAAATACGCCCCCACCATGGGGGAACCCAGGCGGAAGGGGGTGCCGGGCAACCCCCCCCCCCACCGCGGGGGAACCCAGGTGGAGCGGGGGAGCCAGGAGACGCCCCCACCACGGGGGAGCCCAGGCGGAGCGGAGGTGCCGGGCGACCCCCCCCATCACGGGGAACCCAGGCGGAGAAGGGGAGCCTGGCGACCCCCACACCAACGGAGGAAGCCGGCAACACACAGGAGAACTGAGCAAACTGAACAACGAAATTGACCCAGAGACATGGAGGGTGGAGTACCCGACGACAGGCCTCAGAGGAGGGGGGGAGGTGGGGGAAAGAGATAAATCACAGAGCCTATGTGCATGGGTGCATAACCAATGGACATGGACAACAGGGATGGGGAGGAGGAGAAGGGGAGGGGGAGGAGGGTGTCAATGGGGGAAAAAAAAGGAAAAACATCTGTAACAAAAACAAATTAATAATAAAATAAATTATTAAAAAAATAATAAATAAATAAAAGTCATTAAATAATGCTTTTTCATTTTTTTTTTGCCGGGATGGTAAATGGGATTTTTTTTTAGTTTCTCTTTCCATGAGTTCATCATTGGTGTATAAGAATGCCATCGATTTCTTGACGTTAATTTTGTATCCTGTTACTTTGCCAAATTCATTTATTAAGTCTAGTAGATTTTTGATGGAGTCTTTAGGGTTTTCTATGTATAATATCATGTCATCTGCGAATAATGACAGTTTCACTTCCTCCTTTCCAATTTGGATCCCTTTTATTTTTTCTTCATGTCTGATTGCTGTGGCTAAGACTTCCAGTACTATGTTAAATAAGAGTGGTGAAAGTGGGCATCCTTGTCTTGTTCCTGTTCTTAAGGGAAATGCTTTTAGTTTTTGTCCATTGAGTATGATGTTGGCTGCATGTCTTTCATATATGGCCTTTATAATGTTGAGATATGATCCCTCTATTCCCAAATTAAAAAATGGGCAGAGGAACTAAATAGACACCTCTCCAAACAGGACATACAAATGGCCAAGAGACATATGAAGAAATGCTCAACATCACTAATCATCAGAGAGATGCAAATTAAAACAACAATGAGGTATCACCTCACACTTGTCAGAATAGCCGCCATCAACAAAGCATCAAACAACAAGTGTTGGCGAGGGTGTGGAGAAAAGGGGACTCTAGTACACTGCTGGTGGGAATGCAGGCAGACTGGTGCAGCCACTATGGAAAACACTATGGTGTTACCTCAAAAAATTAAAAATTGAATTACCATTTGACCCAGTGATCCCACTCCTAGGAATATACCCTAAGAAGCCTGAAACACCAATCAGAAAGAATACATGTACCCCTATGTTCATAGCAGCGCTATTTACAATAGCTAAGATCTGGAAACAGCCCAAGTGTCCATCAGTAGATGAGTGGATAAAAAAGCTGTGGTACATATATACAATGGAGTACTATGCAGCTGTAAGAAAGAAAGATCTCTTATCCTTTGAGACGACATGGGAGGACCTGGAAACTATTATCCTAAGTGAAACAAGCCAAGCAGAGAAAGACAAATATCATATGATCTCACTTATTTCTGGAATATAATAAACATAACAGTCTGAGGAACAGGGTAGTCCCAGAGACGTGGAAGTAGGGTACAGACTGACATTTGCCAGAAGAGGGGGTGGGGGAGGGGAGCGATGAACCACAGAACTTGTACGCATGTACTCATAACCAATGGACATGGACAACAAAACTGGGGATGGGGCAGGGTGGGGGGGGGAGGAGGGTGACAATGGGGGAAAAAGGAGAAACATCTGTAACAAAAATAAATTAATAAAATAAAATAAAAATAATGCTTTTTCAAAATCCACAATGCATAAGGAATAAACATCCAAGTAAGTTGATTTTTTCATTAAAACCTTTAAGTGCTTCTCATAAGCTATTAGGAAGGTATTCTAAAATTATGTCATCTTAGGCAGAATTCACAGACAATGGTTTTGTTTTTCCTTGAAGACTCAGGCTGCCCTCCTCAATCTTAAGCCCCAGCCCTGATGGGAGGCAGCAGGTGCAGGGGGAGAACATAGGCAGTAAAATTACATATTCACTTGTATTTTTTAATTTTTGACATTTTATTTAAAAATAAAATCACTTATTTTTTTAGATATAGTATAAAACAATTTTTAAAATAAAAGTATTTCTTCTGTACTATTTCTGTATAAAATTTTGGTTTAAAAATGAAGAATGGTAGCCTCATTTTGCAATCCTGAGTTTTTCAAGAATTAGAAAGTCAAACTGTTAAGAAAAATATGTACGTAAGCTATTAGCAATCAAAATTAGAGTGTCATATAATTATGCGAGCAACGACTAGGGAGGAATTGCTACAAGTCCAGGTGCTCTTGCCTCGGGTCATCATGCCACACACAGCGTGGGCCCAGTAGCTGGGCTGATTCTGCCAGATCCTGTTTGTTTGAGCAGTTCACTGTGTCTGACAAGTCTGGAGGCAAATGTAGTCGCTCCATGGTGAGTAGCTTCCTTTTTAATTTAAAAGCAAAATCTTTGACATTTGATGTACAAATCAAGTTATTAAGCCAAGTAATCTGCCCGATGTGAATCAAACCACGATAATCCTTATGTAATAGGTTGGTTTCTCTCTCTGAACCAATAACAACTCCAGATGAACTACTGTATGCGACAGGTTTGTAATACAAGCAATAACTGCTTTGTTCTGGATGAGACGTGCTGGCATTGTGGTGATGCAGGCTGAGAGCTTTGCAGCAGACCATGGAGAAGGTGGAGGGGTGTTGTACGGTGGTGACTATTGTCACAGTTCTCTGTACAGCAAATGCCATCTTCACACAAAGGTGAGCAAAGATTTTGGATTCCTGTTCTTAAAATGTTTTTCTCTTTATTCTGGGGACTGGATCCATCAAATCCTTCCTCATAAATGATTTTCTGGATAAACTGAAGCAGCTTTATGTAGCCACGGGTCAAAGAATAGGGCTCTACATTAAGAGTTGAAGATATTTCTTCTGGAAGAAATAAATCCATGCCATTTTGAAGCCTCAGTTAGTTGTGGTATTTTTTTTTTAATGCATCATAATCATGACCAAATCTTGAAGATGGCAGGCTCCATCGTGGGTAATAGCTAATAATGTCATGCTATTTTCATCTTAATGTTAGGTTCTGGTGTTCTATGATTACACAGGTCTTCATCAGATTCTTTTTTACAATTATCATCAAGTAACAGGGCAGGAGTTTCTGTAAAATGTCAGCAGGGTCTTCTTTTGCAGACATGACCAACAAAGTATGCCTGCTGCTGATTCCTTCTGCCAGGAAATATTTGAAGAGCAAAGGAGAATAAATGCTATATTTATCTTCTTGAATTAGAACTGTTCAAACAGCCAAACCTCCACCTAAGAGCCGGTCCAGGGCTGGGAGCCTGATTGATACCAGCAGCTGCCCGTTCTGCACCCACGGTCATGTACCTGTGATGGACACCAGTGGACGGCTGTCTGTACCGCTGGCTCTGGGGCTCTCCTCTGGAAACTGGTGAAGGGTTGCTCTTATTGGCTGCCGCCACCGTAGACCCAGTACTGCAGGTGCTGGTGCCAGAGGTTCCCACTGCCGCCCTCTTGGTGTTTCCTACATTGGCCCTATATGGACGCACTTGTATTTTTTTTAATCCTCACCTGATAATATTCTTCCATCGAATCTTTCCAATAGAGTGGGAGGAAGAGAGGGAGAGAGTGAGAGAGAAACATCGACATGAGAGAGACACATGGATAGGTTGCCTCCCATACAACCCTGACCAGGGCCAGGGACCAAACCCATAACCAAGGTATGTGCCCCTGACCAGGAATCGAACCTCCAACCCTCCAGTCCATGGGCCAATGCTCCGACCGTTGAGCCAAACCGGCCAGGGCACTTTTTTTTTTTTTTTAAATAGCATGTGAGTGTCATGTTCTAAATTGTGACAATTTCTTGTTCATATTGATCTCAGAAGGAGAGACCACTTCTCAATTCCCTAAGCAGGAGGGAACCCAAACCAAGTGGCCTCAAGAGAAGAAGACACGGGGGAGAACAGCAAGGCATTTTTGTGGGCATACTCACTCCTATGTAAGGTTATGGGCATGATGTATATATGTGCATGTGTCTCATTTACTGAGTATTTAATATGTGTTGGGTACCCTCCCCAGGTAGCTCAACTGGTTGGAGCATCATTGGTGCACCAAAGGGTTGGGGTTTGATTCCCAGTCAGGGCACATACCTAGGTTGCCAGTTGATCCTTGGTTGCAGTGTGTAGGAGAGGCAACCGATTGATGTTTCTCTCTTTCTCTTTCTCCCTCCCCACTCCCTCCCTCCCTCTCTCTCTAAAAATCAAAGAAAGAAAACATATCCTTGGGTGAGTATTAAACAAACAAATAAACAAACAAAATATATATGTATATATAGTGTCCCAAAAAATGTATACAGAACTTTGAATAATTATAAAGCCAGTGTTTATTAAAATACATTTCATTTTCAAAATGTAATAGAATCTACAGACACCCTGTGTGTATGTGTGTGTGTGTGTATGTGTGTGTGTGTGTGTGTGTGTGTGTATAATTATATAATGTTGGGTAATGCCTCAGGCCCTAGAATACAGCTGTGCAGAAGGTGTAGGACTATTGGGGGTGGGGGGCAGGCAGTGCATGTCTGTGGGGGCACCTGTAATTTTCTGAATGTGCCCTGATGAAAGTGAGAAGGGGGCACAGTATATGTTCATTCTATGTTCCTTGCATCTAACTTGTGCTTTCACATTGTGACTTTCCAGTCCCTACAAAATGAGTTAAATTCAGTAGCCAGAAGTGTACCTCTTTTTTCAGCATTGTCCCCTATACTGCATCCTACAGATGCCAATGACCCGGGCCTGGACCTGGGCCTATCTGCTCAATTCCTTGTCATTCTTCCATCCTCTCCCTGCCTCAGGTCTGATTTGGGCAGTCATCCCTGCTGTCAAGCCTGAGGATATTCTTAGCCCAATAATTTTTTTTGAAGAGTTGAGGGCTAAAGGCAGGATGTGTCTTTGGAAGACACTGTTCCCTTTTCATTTCCACCCAGCCTCCCACTCCTACCCCAATTTGGGAGGTGTGACCAGAGGAGAGGAGGGCATGGCTCCTGGCCAAGAGGCCTAGGGTCTCCTAATGCCCACCTCACTGCCCTGTGTATAGCAGTGCCTCTCCCACAGGCCAGCATAGCTGTGCTAAAGGAGGGCACATGTGTGGAGCTGGGCCTCCTCTCAGTTCATGGCTCTGAGGGCCTTGGTTTGTCTAGGTCCACTCCAAGCATGTCCATAGAGCTTCTCTAATGTCCCTGATCCAGGAGGGTAAGGGGGCGGGGCTGGGGACAATTCCTGGATTATGCTGCTGAGAAGAAAAGAGCTGAAGCCAGAACTACGGGGCAGACAGACATGAAATTTGTCCTCTAAGCTGTGGTTTAAAGCACAGATGGGGCTCTGCCAGTATCAGACCAGCACAGCAGGTTGGGAGCAGGCTGCCCAGCCCACCAGGCCACAGGGCCACTGAGGGTAGAAGTCCTGTGGTCCTCATGCTCCCGGCACTTCTTCCTGAAAAACCTAGAGGATACTGCTAGACACAGGCCAGCTTGTGACCAATGTTCTGTGGAGTCATTTGATCTGCTCTCAGGTGCTTCTGTCTTCCCCAGTGAATGTGACCCTAGTGATGCCAGGCAGTACCAGAGAGACCAACGAAGGCCTCAACCTGATACCGGGTCCAGGTTCTTATCATGGCCCAAGAAAGGATTTGGAAGCATGACAGAAATGTTTAGCAAAGCACAGTAAATTTATTAAAGCAATAGTATGTGCTCAAGAAGTGAGTGCAAGTGACCTTGGAGAACGAGATGCCCCATGGTGTCTGGGTGGAAGGTTTTTATTAAACGTGGGTGGGAAGTGGGGGGATAGGGTGGTCCTCAGGCTTCTGATGCTGGTGGGGTGACTGCTGGCGGCTTGTCTTCATCCCTCCTCTCCAGGTAGTGATTTCTTTTTTGGTCCTCCAGGAACTGTCATTGTGATTTGGGGGATTGGGAGGTCCTAAAACAGTAATGCTAATTTATTATGAAGATATTAGAATGGCTCTGTTGGGCACTTTTAGGTCAGAATGGCTGCTCAATCTTGTTGAGACCGGTTTTGTTTATCTCAATTATAGGAAATAAGGGAGGGAAAAGCGGAGGGTAACAAGTGATCGGTGAAGGCTGCGTCTGAGATGTTCTAGTCAAGAAGAAAAAGGGGAGGGGTAGAACTTGAGGCCTTTGTTCCTTATTCTAAGTTTCCTGCCTCATTAGATATTTGTCCCCAAGCCTGGCCTGGCTTCTGCATGCCCTCCCCAGCCCCAGGGAGGAGCCCAGTGCTGGCCCACACTCTAGATGCCTCTTGCACACCATGCTGTTGGACAACAACTGGACTTAGGTCTCTGTGAGACAGGCAGAAGCAGCTTGCAGCCCCCCAGGGCCAGAACTGCAAGTTGTCTGGCCACTAGCACATCCAGACAAGCTTTCCTCTTCCCATTCAAAGCCATGGCATGATGGTTCAGCCCTCAGCTGTCCCAGACACCTGTGCTGCTTCCTCAGAAGACCCACCCAACCAGGCTAGATAGGACAGTCCCTGTTGCTGCCTCCAATTACTCTCCCCTCACTGGCTTGGAGCCATCTAGCTTGAACCCCTCAAGGGCCTAGACCTTTGCTTTTAAGCTTTTTGGGTTGGTTTCTGTTCATGTAACACACACACAAAGGTTGTTGCCCTGCAAATGACCAAGATCTAAGGCTGGGTGTCCCTGGGGCAAGGCAGAGGCCACCATTCAGCCTTTAGTTCTGGCCCAGATTCAGAGGTTCTCCTGCTACATCAAAACCTCCCCAGGTTGCTCAGCTGCATGGGGGACAGAAGCCTTGTCCCAGAACTGGGCCTTGGATGAAACCCTAACATGCAACCCTGGGGCCAGCACAGGAGCAGGCAGGGTGCTGTGCACCCATGGCGCTCAGCACTGTACCGACTAGTGGCTTCCCTGAGCTGCCCTGCCCAGGGGCTCGAGGACACATAGGCCTCTGTGCCCTCCTTCCTGGATGTCTGATGGCTCTAGAACCACAGAGTCACCATGAAACGTTGGACCCATGTCCACACCCCACTAAAGGGCATACCACACAGTCTTACAGAGGAATGCTGGGATTTGGGGTACTGGGAGCTGCCTCTTGGGAGCTTGATGGAGCAAATCTTGAACCTGGTTTTCACAAAAACTGGGTAGGAACAGAAAGAAGACTATTTCCCCCCAACCAGCTGGGACTAGGCTGAACTTTCAGACATGAGGTAGGCAGACAGCCTCTCCAGACACATTACCTCCTCTCCTCCGCCACACACACAAGTACCCACACATACACAAGTACCCACATATACACATACATCACATATCTACTTGGAGTCTTCAGCAGGATGCTCATGTCCACAGGTGCACTCATCAATTCTCACTCATATATATGTTGTGGTAGCACATACACACAGAAACTGGACATACAGAGACAAAGTCACCCACGTGTGAACACCTAGCCTCTGCACACACTCCATGGCTCCTCCTGCCCCAGGAGTCACAATGCTGAGCATGGAGACTGGAAATCTCTGCCCACTTCCAAACTGTCTTTACGTCTACTCGGCCCAATAGCTTCATCCTTCTGATCCATCAGAAGGCATGGTGACTGTAACAGAGCTTGCTGCTATGGATGGAAAAGGGGACCTGTACATGAGCTTTGAACCTACAGGGTTAAGGTTGCAGGCTCTGTCAAGGAGGCAGTGAATCCCCCACCCCTTTTTTAAAGCTGCTTAATCACATGCAGAAGAATGAAACTCAATCCTTGTTTTACATCATATACAAAATTCAACTCAAAATGGATTAAAAACATAAACGTAACACAAGAAACCATAAAACTACTAGAAGAAAATGGGAAAAGCTTATTAACATTGGTCTGGGCAGTGATTTTTTTTTTTTTTTTTTTTTTGGATATGATACCAAAAGCACAGGCAACAAAAAATAGACAAGTGGGATTGCATCAAACTAAAAATCCTCTGTATAGCAAAGAAAACAATCAACGAAATGAAAAGGCAATCTACAGAATGGGAAAATATATCTGCAAACCATATATCTGACAAAGGATTATATCTAAAAAAATAAGTAACTCATACAACTCAATAGCAAAAAAAAATCCAATTTAAAAATGGGCAAAAGACCTAAATAGATATTTATCAAAAGAAGACATACAAATGGTCAATAGGTACATGGAAAGATGCTCAACAACACTAATCATCAGGGAAATGCAAATCAAAACCACAATGAGATATCACCTCACACCTGTTAGAATGGCTATTATTAAAAAGACAAAAGAGAAGTGTTGGTGAGGATGTGGAGAAAAAGAAATTCTTGTGCACCGTTGATGAGAATGCATATTAGTGCAGCCACTATGGAAAACACTATGGAGATTCTTCAAAAAAATTTAAAATAGAACTATTACAGGCACTTCTCACAGTCTCCAAGAGGTGCTATCAGATAGCCCCCAGTCGGGGGGGGGGGGGGGGGGGGCTGTCCCCAGCTCGGTTCTTGTCCTGCTCCTATGAATGAATTCAAATTATTGACTCCAGATGATTGTGCTGTGATAAAGACAATTTATTAAGAAATTAAAGCATGAAAATTTAGTAAAGAAGCAAGGCAAGCAAACCTATACATCTGGTTTTCGAAGCACAGATGAGCTCTCAGGTCATCTGAAGAGCGAGTGTGGGGGAGGGGTTTCTGCCTTATATACTTTTCTGTCATTAGATTTTAAAATTCCCCTGCTAGATGTCCTGGTACAGGTTAAGTCTGAAGGTCTCTCTCCCTTTTACTTTGTTATGGCTTTCTCAGAATTTATGAGAAGCACCTGGCAATTATATCCTGTGACTGTTGGCTTCTCTGTTTAAACAGTGGGATGAGACTGCACTTTTCCTTCCCCTCCTCTCTCTTCTCTGCTCTCTTTTAGTTAGTTTTAGGGTGATTTACACTGTGTATGCTCTGGTTGGGAAGAAGAGGCATTAAAACTCCTCTTCGCTCCTCTGTTTCTTTCCCCTCCTCCTGCATTCTTTGGAGAGACATTTAACCATTTGTCCTCAAGTGCCCTTGGTTGGGGAAGATGAGGGCTTGCTATTTACAAGCTGGTTGTAGGCTGCCAAACTGTTTGGCCTTGTTTAATTTTCTTGTCTTGGTTTCCCTATTCCTCCTGTCTTTAAATTTTTCTAACTTTTCACTATTCTGTAACAGAACTACCACATAAGGCAGCAATCCCACTTCTGTGTATATATGCAAAAAAGTGAAATCAGAATTTTTAAGAGATATCTGCACTCCCATGCTCATTGCAGCATTGTTCACAATAGCCAAGATACAGAAACAACATAATGTCCTTTGATAGATATCTATATGTCAGGTTTTCTTTAAAATATTCATATATTCCATATATATATTCATATATTCCATATATATTCATATATATATATATGAAAAGCTGGCTCTTTGTCACAACATGAATGGAGCTCGGGGATACTATGCTAAGCAACATAAGTCAGATACATAAAGACAAATATTGTGTGCTCTCACATGCGGAATCTAAAAGTCAAACTCAGGCAGAGAGTAACACTGGTTGCCAGGGACTCAGGAAGGGAGGAAATAGGGCGATGTTGGTCATAGGGTGAAAAGTTGCAGTTATGCTGGTGGGAATACAGACTGGTGCAACCATTATGGAAAACAATATGGTGTTACCTCAAAAAATTAAAAATTGGCCCTGGCCGATTTGGCTCAGTGGTTAGAGTGTCGGCCTGTGGTCCAGAGAGACCCGGGTTCGGTTCCCACTAAGGGCATGTACTTCGGTTGCAGTTTGTCCCCGGCCCTGGTTGGTCGTGCGGGTGGCAGCCACTCGATGTGTCCCTTTCACGTCGATGTTTCTCTCTCTCTCTCTCTTCCTCTCTCTCCCTCCCACTCTATCTGAACAAAAAATGAAAAAATGTCCTCGGGTGAAGATTAAAAAAAAAAAATTAAAAATTGAACTGCCATTTGACTCAGTGATCCCACTTCTAGGAATATACCCTAAGAAGCCTGAAACACCAACCAGAAAGAATATATGTACCCCTATGTTCATAGCAGCACTATTTACAATCACTAAGATCTGGAAACAGCCCAAGTGTCCATCAGTAGATGAGTGGATAAAAAAGCTGTGGTACGTATTACAATGGAACACTATGCAGCTGTAAGAAAGAGAAAACTCTTATCCTTTGAGACGACATGGAGGGACCTGGAGAGTATTACGCTAAGCGAAATAAGCCAATTAGAGAAAGACAAATACCACATGATCTCACTTATTTGTGAAATATAATGAACAAAACAAGCCGAGGAACAAAATAGACCTAGAGACATGGAAGTGGGGTGCAGACTGACAAACCTCAGAAGAGGTGGATGTGGGGGAGGGAAGAGATAAACCACAGAACTTATAGGTATGCGTAAACAAGGACATAGACAATAATGCTGGGGGTTGCGGGCGGGGGGCGGGATTGGGAGGAGGGTGTCAATAGGGGGAAAGAAGGAGAAACATCTGTAACATCAACAACAAAAAAGTTGCAGTTATGTGGGATGAATAATTCTGGAGATGTAACGTACAGTATGGTGACTTTAGTTAACAATACTGTATTGTACACTTGAAATTTGCTAAGATAAGATCTTGAGTGTTGTTACCACATATACAAAATGGTAAATGTGAGGTAATGGTTATGGTAATTAGCTTGATTGCAGTGATTATTTCACAATGTATACCTATATTAAAGCATATACAGTTTTTATTTGTCAACTATACCTCAATAAAACTCGGGGTTTGGGGTGGTTAGCAGCTGAAGAAGCCAGCTGCTTTCTTACAAGAACAAAACGATGCTCTGATGGGCAAGGTCAATAAGGAGAGATCCTGAGTCAAGGCCTTCCTGAAGTGCCTTAGCGTGGATCAACCTCAGTCTGCCCAGAGTTCAAATCCTGCCTCTACCATCCTTATATTACTGTGTGATTTGATGATTACGCAAATTCTCTGATTTTTCAGAGCTGCATTTACGTATCTGTGGCATGGGGGCACTTGGTGTTAGGAATCAGAAGCCCTGGCCCATCCCCATGGCTCAGGTATGCCTGTGTCTGCAAGGCCCTTGGGCACCCCAGAGCCACCATCAGTGCGCGTGGCCATCCTGGTTCCCTGAGCCATTCCACAGAATCGCCAAGATCAGGGCACTGCACTCGCCTGAGTCCCCCTGACCCTGCCCGCCCACCTGGCCCCCGTGCTGGGAGTCCTGGCACGCACGTGCCAGCTGCGCAGAAGCTGCCCTGAGAGCACGGCGGCTCCGCCCCCTCTGGGCGCTCCTGGCCCCGCTAGTGTACCCGCGACTTGGGATCTCTGGGCACGGAAAGGAGGCCGTGCGCTATGGCCAGGGTCCCGCAGGTCGGGCACCGCCCCGCGGTCCCCGGAAGCGCTCTGCGCGCCGTGCTGCGCTGCAACCTGCCACCAGGCGCCCAAAGCGTGGTGGTCTTCGCTGTGCTGGCGCTCCTCGTCCTCATCAACGTCGTGCTGGTCTTCCTGCTTGCCTTCCGCTGACCGCCGAGGCCAGGCGCCCCGGGCCCCTCCGGGTGAGTGGCTCCACCATTGCTCACCATCCGTGCTGCGCTTCTCTCTTTCCAGCCCGCCTAGCAATGTATGCCGGCTCCCAACTCAGAGACCCGAGGCGAAGCTGCGGCCCGCCCTGACCCCGCGCATCGCTTGGGGACGGCTCCCCTGCCTGCCTGGGAGCGTGGTCATACCTGTGCCACGGGTCCTTCCGTCTGTCATCGGTAGTGTGTGTGTGTGTGTGTGCGTGTGTGTGTGTGTGTGTGCGTGTGTGTGTGTGCGTGTGACTAAAATGGCGCATCTCTCAGGGTGACTGGAGATACGGATGCAGCTGTGGCCTTGGCTGCTGTGGCTGTCTGGAAACTGCGCATGTGATGTCTGTGTGAGCGGAACTGGACATTCATTTATGTGTGGGTTTGTTTAAGAGATGTCTGTGGAAGATGAGCAGGCTCTTCTGCATATGTTACCAGCTTTTCCCATTTTTGGTCTTAAGATACAGTGGTCTCAGTTAGCATGTCCTCACCCACTACAGGCAGAACTCCCACCCCTTGCAGGTGGCACTCTGAACAGCCCCCAGCCCTGGCTGCTCAATCTGGGAGCTTCATTCCCAGATTGTCCATTGCAGTCCTCCACCGGCCTGCACATGTGAGAGAGGAGATGGGGCAGAAAGGTGGTGGGTAGTCATCAGGGGGCACTTTGAGGCAGAGTCTGGCTTCCCCAGGCCTGTCAAAATTTCAAGGGCACAGGAGGGGATCCTGCCCCTTGTCCCTGCTTGTCTCACTCTTGAACTTGCTCTTCTACTAGAACAGTACCCCACCTGTCCCACATACAAACCCCATACCTCAGAGCCAGCTTCTGCCCACTGCCAGGCCAAGAGTGAGCCTAATCCTTTCCCTCAGCCTGCCAGGGTTGTCTTGGCTTCTGTGCAGCTGCACCTTAGACAGAGTGACCAGGAAGGGCCTCTGCCCAGAAACCCACCCAGCTTGGGCCCTGGCAGTCTCTGGGCTGTCCTGGAGGTAGAATGCTTCTCAGAGCACACGGAACTACATTAACTTGGTGACATCAAATTAATGTCATTGCTATAACTCATCAGAGTGCCTCCCATTTGTGGATCTACACAAGAGCTTTGTGACCCATGTGGAGCACATTTTTACTGTAGGCATCCATGGGGACCGAGGTACAGGAACGTCAAGGGAATTGCTCTAGGTTGTGTCTACCAGGTGCCTCTTGCACTGGCAAGGTGCTGGAATAAGGAAGTGCCAAAGGCAACCAACCACCACCACCAAGGGCTTTCAGGTGATTGGGCAAGACAGGTATGGGAGCCTGTCTATAAAAGTGTAGGGAACCCTGGTCTCTTTCAGATGCCCTGCCTCTGTGCTGCATCTGTGCCCTTCCCCGCAGCTGTGTAGGAAACCACCTGTGCAGAACTGCACCTCTCTGCAAGGGCTGGCAGCATAAAGCACTGGGCCATACAAAAGGGGCCTTAGCTCAGGGTTCATTTGAAAGAAGCTGGGGCCGGGGCAGATGCCTAACCTGGTGAATGTCAGGCAGGAACAACCTGGGAAGGGAAACTGTACAGCTGGACTGTGTTGGATGTGTCAGCATTACTTCCTCCTGCCTGGGCTCCAGCAGTCAGGGCAGCCTCCATGCTGTCCTGGAGACTTGTGTGTGCAGCTGGTGCAAACTGAGGATAGAGAGAATCCACAACCTCTTCTCGGAAGTGTAGCATTTACTAGCGAGCATGTGAATATGTGCTGGCAGGTGCATATCAGGGGCTGTGCAGCAAGAGGGAGTCTTAGAACACCCACTTCTCCAGGGTCAAAACTACAAAGCTTAAGCAAGTTTTGTTACCTGCTGGATTCAAACCTCACTTTACCCAAGAAGTTCCATTATCTCGGTAACTCATCACTCAAAACATACAAATCTTTATGATGACTTTTTTTTTAAAATCCTTACCTGAGGATATGTTTATTGATTTTAGGGAGAGAGGAAGAGGAAGAGGGAGAGAAAAGGGGAGGAGAGGGGAGGGGAAGGAAAGGGAAGGGAGGGGAAGGGAGGGGAGGAAGATAAATGTGAGAGAGAAACATTGATCAGTAGTTACCTCTAGTATGTGCTGTGAACAGGAGTCAAACCCACAACCTAGGTATAAGCTCTGACTGGGAATCGAACCTGCAACTTTTTGGTGCATGGGATGATGCTCCAACCAACTGAACCACCCGGCCAGGGCAAGGTCTTGACTTCTTAGCCCAATAGCCAGCCCATGACTGTGAAAATCAGAGCCACACTTGGTTCCAGCAGAGAGGGGCATGAACCTCACCTCCCATGCAGTCCTTAGAACATCCCTCCTCTTGCCCTAAGTCCCCAGCGCCATTCATTATTTGAGAAGCAGAAACTGAGCCCACATTCCAGGAAGCAGGTGTCAGCCCATTGAGAAATGGCACTGGGAGCATAAGGACTGTCTGCATTTTGTGGTGAGGTCCACGTGATGTGAGGTCCATGCACACCCTCTGGACCTCCTGATTTGAGGTCAGTGACCACGAGGGAAGATGGATCCATGCCAATTATTGCAGCAGAGAGAAATTTATACAGAGTGATAGCCAGATATAAGTGGCTAACTTGGTAAACAACTGCACAAGAACACTGTTGAGGTATCTGTTACAGAGCGAGCAGCTACAAGATGTAGCTATCTCTCTTAGAGCCAGGGAATAAAGGAAGGAGGTTGGAATAATTAGAACTGAAAATCCTGTGGGTGTGGGACCTAGAACTGTGAGGGTTATTGCTCAGCTAGTGTTAACTGGTGGGTGGAGGGGAGGTGCGATGCCATGAGACTGGTTCTGCAGGTATTCAAAAGACACTGCAAACTGGATCCAGCTGCTGCAATGTCTGGGCACCACCATACCTGGGTGAAGCAGCATTGTTGCTTATCAGATTATCTGACCGCTACTGCAAGTCCACAAGAAGCCAGCAGGAAGGAGCAAGCCCCTTATCCCTGCAGCTTTGTGGTCCCTTCTAATGTCACATTAGGAGAGCCTAACAGGGAGTAGCTGGCAGCTTGAAGTGTCCTAGCCCCAGTATGACAGAGCAGAGATGATAGATGAAGCTGAGAGACAATAGATTAATCACTGGCCCGATGGGGATGGGAGGACCGTGTGCCCTGTACAGGGGAGTAAGCAACATGCTGGGCCCTTAGAGTCTGTGGCTCACCAAGATTCTCGTGGTCAAGTTCACTTCAGACTTCATCTAAGCCCTGCCAGTGCAGACATGCCCAGAGCATAGCCCTGTCCTCCAAAGAGCGGCTGGCTCAGAGAGAACCTCCATCCCCTTCTCTGTGACATGAGTCAGGATCCCCACGAGGAGGTCCATGGCAACTTTCCTCCACTGGTCTGCGTGTCCATGGCTTTCTCCACAGCTCCTCAGTGATGGAAGTGTGGTCTGTGCTGAAGCACTGTGGGACCATGTTACCATGGATAACTAGGACCAGGGCTTCAAAGCTGGGGATGCCACCAACAGAGAATGGTGGTGGGGCTGTGTCACTGATAGCGAGGCTGGTTTCCAGCCAGCTTCGTATGGGTATGGCACTGGCCTGAGCTTCTCCCAAGCCGGTAAAGAGCCAACTGGTTCTGCTCAGAATCACAAGCCTGAAACTGCTCTGGTGTTGGGCATGGACTTCCCATTCAAGGCTGTGGGCTGGGTGGGTGTGGGTCAGGAAGGACAGTTCAGGCAGTTGTGACGCAGTCTTCCACCTCCAGCCATGATAACTCCAACCCCAGCTCCCACCCCTCCCTCCAGGGGGCCCTCAGTATTCAGACAAGAATAGGTCAGAAATGTGTGGATCCCTCCAAGGGGAACCTGTATGTCAAAACACCACCACAAACAACTCGGTTGATGAGGCATTTACTAAGCACCAAGAAGGACATTCACCTGAGTCCTTTCAGTTATAATTTTCACAGCAGTCCTGGGAGCTGGAAACCTTACTAAGGACAAGTTCGGTCCTTAGCCCAAGAGTTCACAGGGAGGGACCCAGATTCTTCCTCAGCTGGCCTTTTGTCTCCAAGGAAGGAATCCAGGTGCAGACTCTGAAAGGCCAGGCAGAGGGCAGGCAGTGGGGAGGGGAGAGCCCAGGCCCTGGAATTCAGTTTGTTGCTTTCCCTGCCCAGACCCCTAGACAGACTGTCTGCTGTATACCCCAAGCCCTTCCTAGTTATGAGTCACAGCCAGCAAGGTCATGTCACCATCCACTTCTCTCATGGTCCCTAGAGACAGAGAGCCAATATGAGCAGGCAGGTTCAGAGACTATAGTGACCAATCCTTCTGTTCCAAGCCCTGTGCCCAGCACAAGCCAAGTCTAAGCAGAGGAGGGGAATCGGGGCACCCTCCAGAGTCAAGGTCTCAGATGACCTTGGTCATCGGACCTGTTGTCCCCCTGTCCAGATGAACATTGTTCGAGGGTGGCGGGAGCTTGCCCCTGTGCTCCCTAAGGGCTCTGAGAGCCCCAGTTACCCCAGCTGAAGGTATGCGGGGCTTCGACCCTTGCTTGGCGCTGATTGGCCGCCTTGCCTGCAGCTGGGTAAACCAGGACTCGAGCTCTCAGAGGACAAGGAGCTGAGGGCTGGTGATGGCGGAGCCCAGGCTCGGAACAGCAGCAGGGACCAGATGCGCACCATCCTCACCAAGGAGATCCTCCGTACAGCGCGGACATCTGCAAGGTGAGGCCGCCTGCGCGGTGCGGCGTGCGGTGGGGTGGAGAGGGGACCTTACCTCTGGACCGGCTTCCCGAAGCACCAGAGTCCGCCCGGGCCAGGCCTTGGCTGCCCACCTCTGCTGGGGGCTCCTCTGCCGGCCCTCGTCCCAGCCCACCTGCCTGCTCAGAAGTCACCCTGCAGGATGAAGGGCAGGCAACATGCTACCCTTTTCCCTGGAAGCGTCTGGGTTCCCCTCCCTCACCTGTCCAAATTCCCTCACCTTTCAACACTGTTGTAGAAGTGTCGCTTGTTCAGTGGGAGACTAAGCCAGCCAAGGCTCCTTGGAGCAGGTGCTTGGGGTCAGCCCCAGGATTTCCTTGGGCCAGAGCAGAGGGCAGAGGTAGGCTGGGCTGCCTGTTGAGCACTCTATGGGGCTGTGTTCTGAAGTTCTTCATACAGTGAGCAAATTTATGTGTAATTTACAGTGCTTACTTCTACTCCAAATGCCAGCTGGTATTTATCCAAGGCTCACTGGACTGGTCTGGGTTAAATGGACTCCTTCTGGCTTTACCTGATAGGGAAGGCACAGGTTTTATCCCTCTCCTGTGACAGTTGTGGGTTGAGCAGAGGCTGCTAAGCCCAGTTCAGTAGGGACAATGTGGGTTCCTTCCTGGTTACTACATGTGGGGGATTGGGAAGGCCCTGCCACCTCTCTCCAATGGCAGGAGAATTGGGAAGGGAGACCTTAATATGTCCACACACAGGAGCAGATTGGGTCTAAGCACCTGAGTGAGTGTGGGATTGGGGTCCAGTTATTTAGCAGGCAGAGCTGTGACTGGAGGAATGGAAACGGGCAGTTTGACATCACCTAATGTGAGCATCACAGCAACCCACCACCAGCCAGCAGCTGTTACCCTCCTTGCTCACCTAAATCCATGATGTCATAGGTCACTACATGGCAGACCTGGCCTCTCTGGCTCCAGGTAGATGAAGATTTAAAAAGAAAAAAAGAGCCCGGCCGTTGTGGCTCAGTGGTTGAGCGTCGACCCATGCACCAAGAGGTCACCGGTTCAATTCCCAGTCGGGGCACATGCCCAGGTTGTGGGCCCAGTCCTCAGTGGGGGTGTGCAGGAGGCGGACAATCGATGTTCTCTTTCATCGATGTTTCTATCTCTCTCTCTCTCTCCCTTCCTCTCTCTAAAATCAATAAAGAAAAAAAAATTAAAAACAAAAAAATAGGAAAGAAAGAAAAAGAGACCAGAATTTTGTGAGGAAGAAGCAGGACACTAGGCCAAGAATGAAAACCAGGGAAACACAGCCATGGACCCTGGCATGCATTTAATCTCTCTCTCTCTTTCTCTCTTTCTCTCTCTCTCTCTCTCTCTCTCTCTCTCTCTCTCTCTCTCTCTCCATTTTGGCCTTCTTTATTAGCATCATTGATTTCATAAAAAAAAAAAAAAGGTTTTTAGAGTGTATGTCAGTCAAAGCATCTGCTGTGTGTCCTGCCAAGAAAGCCCAGTGGTGACAGGGGAAGCACATGCTGGAGTTTTCAGAGGTCTTTTGTGTCCCTGGGCATGTCTCACAGTAGCTTAGGCCAATGCAGTAGGTGGACAGAGCCTGGGCCTCTGGGTGCAGCTCCTGAAGGAAATGCAGAGGTTCCCTCTCCCTCCCTCCCCACACATGCTGGGTGCCTGCTGGAGAGACAGTCATCCTAACCTCCAGTTGTGCCCCCCAGCAAGCAAAATTCCAGATCTACTCAGAATATTGCGCAACCACCCTGACGTCTACATGGAACTCTCTCGGCTCACCAGGCTCAGCAGGGACATGTACTTCTTTGAGGCCTGCTGGCTGGTGCAGAAGATGATCAACATCTCCCTGGATGGCTTCCTGCTGACCCCAGTGCAGAAGATCTGCAAGAACCTGCTGCAGCTGGCCAGGCTGCTCAAGTACACCCACCCCCAGCATGGGTAGGGGGCTCCTGAGGGAGGGAGGACAGCCAGGGGCTCCTCATGCCTTGGGTCAGCCAGTTTATTGAGTACTCCTGGGGTACTGGGCACTGCTGTAGGTACTGGGGTGACAGCACAGAATAAAACCATCCCTGCTCTCACAAGCTATTGTTGGGTTGAGGGAAGAGGACATTAACAGGATAATATGTTCTGCCTTGTGTGGCATCTATGGAGAAGATGGGGCTGTACACTGATAGGTGAAGACATTGACAGGCTAAAGGGCACAGACCCAGAGGAAGCAGCTCCACACAGAGTTCCAGGAGGCTCCAAGCCATTCTCTGCTCTCCACCTTTCAGCCCTCTTCCATTTCTGTTCTGCCCCAGGGATTTCAAGGATGTGGAAGCTGCCTTACATGCCATGAAGAATGTGGCCCAACTCATCAATAAACGGAAACAGAGACTTGAAAACATCGACAAGATTGCTAAGTGGCAGAACCCCACAGAGGACTGGGAGGTGAGGGCCCTAAACTCCAGAAAATACCATGGGGCTTGGCCACTTGCTTTAAAATCATACTTGCTTCTGAAAAATCTAGGAGGGAGCTGGGGCAGGCAGCTATGCTCCTGGAGCTAGCAAACAAGAGCTAGTGGCAGGAAATCCAATCCTCCCTCCCCAGGTGACTCACCTGAGTACTGGGCCCCAGTCCCTTAGTGCTTTTGCCCAGAGCACGCCTAGTGGCCACTCTCTTGGAGAAGAGTGTGTGGGAGCTGACTTGCATTACACAGCCACAGGAGCTAAGTATGATGCTACCTCCAAAGGGCAGCCAGCCAGCCCAGCAAGAGGATCCTCTGCCCTCAGGGGCAGCCAGATCCCCAAGTTTTGGGATTCCCAACAGAAGGATTCGGTCCTGCCAGAGCATCACCAAAGATGGATCACCATGAATTAGAGCCTCCTGGTTCCTTTTATCTGGCTTGCACATTCACCTTGTATCCTCCAATCTTGCCTTCTAAGGCAGCATGGAGGCCTAAACTAATGGTGACATTCCAGTCCTCCAAGAGGCATTCCCTTAAAAAAAAAATGTATTGTGGTGACCACTGGTTTACAAAATTATATAGGTTTTAGGTGCACAATTCTACAACACATCATCTATACACTGTATTGTGTGTTCACCACCCCAATTCAAGTGACCATCCATCACCACAGATCCCCACTGTACCCTCCTCCACCTCCCTCCACTCCTCCTCCCCCAGCAATCACCACTGTTGTCCGTATCCATGAATTTTTTTTGGGGGGGTCAATCCTTCCACACCCCTACCTAGCCCCCATCACAACACCTGTTAGCCTGCTCTTTATGAGTCTGTCACTATTTTGCTTGTTAGTTCATTATGTTCATTAGATTCCACATATGAGTGAGATCCTATGGTATTTGTCTTTCTCTGACTGGCTTATTTCACTTAGCATAATGCTCTCCAGGTCCATCCATGCTGTCCCAAAGGGTAAGGTTTTCTTCTTTTTTATAGCTGAGTAGTATTCCGTTGTGTATGAGCATGGGTTGCCTCTAAATCCTGACTATTGTAAATAATACTGCAATGAACATAGGGGTGCATATATTCTTCTGAATTAGTATTTCTGGTTTCTTTGGATAAATACCAGCAGTGAAATCACTGGGTCAAAAGGCAGTTCCATTTTTAATTTTTCGAGGTAACTCCACGCTGCTTTCCACAATGGCTGCACCAGTCTGCATTCCCACCAACAGTGCACGAGGGTTCCATTTTCTCCACATCCTCACCAACACTTGTTGTTGATTTATTGATAATAGCCATTCTAACAGGTATGAGGTGATAGTTCACTGTGGTTTTAATTTGCATTTCTGATGATTAATGACGTTGAGCATCTTTTCATATGTCTATTGGCCATCTGTATGTTCTCTTCAGAGAAATGGGTCCTTTGCCTATTTTTTAATTGGATTGTTTTTTTTTTTTTTTGGTGTTGAGTTTTATAAGTTCTTTATAAATTTTGAATATTAACCCTTTATCACATGTATCAGTGAATATGTTCTCCCATTCAGTGGGTTGTCTTTTCATTTTGTTGATGGTTTCCTTTGCTGTGCAAAAACTTTTGAATTTGATGTAGTCTCATTTATTTTTCTTTTGTTTCCCTTGCCCAAGGAGACACATCAGAAAAAAATATTGCCATGAGAAATGTCTGAGATTTTACTGCCTATGTTTTCTTCCAGAATTTTTATGGTTTCAAGTCTAACATTTTAAGTCCTTAATCCATTTTGAGTTTATTCTTGTGTATGGTGTAAGAAGGTAGTCCAGTTTTATTTTTTGGTATATATCTGTCCAATAATCCCAACACCATGTATTTAATAGATTATCTTTACAACACTGTGTGTTTTTGCCTCCTATGTCAAATATTAATAGACCATAAAAACCTGGGTTTATTTTTGGGCTCTCTATTCTGTTCCACTGATCAATGATCAATGTTTGTTTTTATGCCAGTACCATGCTGTTTTGATTACTATGGCTTTGTAGTACAGTTTGATTTCAGGTAACATAATTTTGTCAACTTTGTTCTTCTCTGTTAAGATTGCTGTAGCTATTTGGGTCTTTTGTGGTTCCATATAAATTTTAGGAATATTTGTGCTAGCTCTGTGAAATATCAAAATACACCATTGGTATCTTGATAGTTGAATCTATAAATAGTTTTGGGTAGTATGAACATTTTAATGTCCCATCCATGAACACGGTATATGCTTCCACTTACTTGTATCTTCTTCCATTTCTTTCTTCAGTGTCTTATAATTTTCCAAGTATAGATGTTTTATTTCCTTCTTTGTTTGAATTTATTCCTAGGTGTTTTATTCTTTTTGAAGCAATTGTGAATGGAATTGTTTTCTTAGTTTCCCTTTCTGATAGTTCATTATTGGTGTAAAAAACGCAACTTATTTCTGGATATTTATTTTGTATCTTGCTACTTTACTAAATTCATTTATCAGTTCTAGTAGTTTTTTGGTGGAATCTTTAGGGTTCTGTATATACAGTATCGTGTCATCTGCAAATAATGACAGTTTTACTTCTTCCTTTCCAATTTAGATGCCTTTTATTTCTTCTTCTTGTCTAATTGCTGTAGCTGGGACTTCTAGTACTATGTTGAATAAGACTGATGAAAGCAGACATCCCTGTCTTTTTCCTGATCTTAAGGGAAATGGCTGTAGTGTTTCCTACTGAGTGTGATGCTGGCTGTGGGTTTGTCATATATGGCCTTTATAATGTTGAGGTTATGTTCCCTTTATGCCACTTTGCTGAGAGTTTTGACCATAAATGGGTGCTGGATTTTATCAAATGCTTTTTCTATTGATATGATCATTTTGTTTATGTGATGTATCATGCTTATTTACGGATATTGTACCAACCTTGCATCTCCAGAATAAATCCCACTTGATCATGGTGTATGGATCCAGTTTGCTAATATTTTGTGGAGGATTTTAGCATCTATGTTCATTAGGGATATTGGCCTATAATTTTCTTTCTTTGTAGTATCTTTATATGGTTTTGGAATTAGGATAATGCTGGCCTCGTAAAACTAGCTTGGGAGTCTTTCCTCTTCTTGAATTCCTGGAAGTTTGAAGACAGGTGTTAGTTCTTTTCTGAATGTTTGGTAAAATTCACCTGTGAAGCCATCCAGTCCGGGACTTTGGTTTACTGGGAGTTTTTAGATTACTGCTTCAATTTTACTAGTTGTAATCTGTCTATCCAGATTCTCTGATTCTTTCTGATTCAATTTTGGAAAATTTTGTTTCTAGGAGGTTTTCCATTTGTCCAGATTGTCCAATCTGTTGGAATATAGTTTTTGTAATATTTTCTTACAATCCTTTGTATTATTATTATTATTATTATTATTATTATTATTATTATATTTTTTTTAATTGATTCTGGAGAGGGAAACATTGATTTGTTGCTCCACCAATCTATGCACTCATTGGTTGCTTATTATATGTGTCCTAACTGGGAATCAAAGCCACAAACCTGGTGCATTGGGACAATGCTCCACTTAACTGAACTACCCAGTCAAGGCCTTTTGTATTTCTTTGGTGTCAGTTGTTACTTCTCCTCTTTCCTTTCATTTCTGATTTTATTTTTCGGGGGTCCTCTTTTTTTTTTTTTCCTTGATCAGTCTGGTTAAGGTTTGACAGTCTTGTTTATTTTTCTTTTCTTTTTTTTTTATTAATTTATTTTTGTTACAGATGTTTCTCCTTTTTTCCCCATTGCACCCTCTTCTCCATCCCCCCACCCCGTCCCCAGCTTTGTTGTCCATGTCCATCAGATATGCATACATGCACATAAGTTCTGTGGTTTATCTCTTCCCTCCCCTCACCACCCCCTCTTCTGAGTGGTATCGGTCTATACCCTACTTCCACATCTCTGGGTCTACCCTGTTCCTCAGACTGTTATGTTCATTATATTCCACAAATAAGTGAGATCATGTGATATTTGTCTTTCTCTGATTGGCTTGTTTCGCTTAGGATAATACTCTCGAGGTCCCTCCATGTCGTCTCAAAGGATAAGAGATCTTTCTTTCTTATAGCTGCATAGTACTCCATTGTGTATATGTACCACAGCTTTTTTATCCATTCATCCACTGATGGACACTTGGGCTGTTTCCAGATCTTAGCGATTGTAAATAGTGCTGCTATGAACATGGGGGTACATGTATTCTTTCTGATTGGTGTTTCAGGCTTCTTAGGGTGTATTCCTAGAAGTGGGATCACTGGGTCAAATGGGAATTCAATTTTTAATTTTTTGAGGTAACACCATAGTGTTTTCCACAGTAGCTGCACCAGTCTGCATTCCCACCAGCAGTGTACTAGAGTCCCCTTTTCTCCACACCCTCTCCAACACTTGTTGTTTGATGCTTTATTGATAGCGGCCATTCTGGCAGGTGTGAGGTGATACCTCATTGTTGTTTTAATTTGTATCTGTCTGATGATTAGTGATGTTGAGCATTTCTTCATATGCCTCTTAGCCATTTGTAAGTCCTTTTTGGAGAGGTGTCTATTTAGTTCCTCTGCCCATTTTTTAATTGGGTTCTTTGTCCTTTGTTGAGTTGTATGAGCACTCTATATATTTTGGAGATTAACCCCTTATCTGATGTATCATTGGCAATTATGCTCTCCCATAGAGTGGGTTCCCTATCTGTTTTGATGGTTGTTTCTTTTGCTGTGCAGAAGCTTTTGAATTTGATGTAGTCCCATGTGTTCATTTTTCCCTTTGTTTCTGTTGCCTTAGGTGATGTATCAGTGAAGATTCTGCTGCGTATGATGTCCAAAATTTTGTTGCCTACATTTTCTTCTAGGATTTTTATGGATTCACTAACACATTAAAGTCTTTTATCCATTTTGAGTTTATTCTTGTGTATGGTGTAAGTTGATGGTCTGGTTTCATTTTTTTGCATGCAGCTGTCCAATTTTCCCAGCACCATTTATTAAAGAGGCTGTCCTTACTCCATTGTATGCTCTTGCAGCCTTTGTCAAATATTAATTGAGCATAATGTCTTGGGTCAATTTCCGGATTCTCTGTTCTGTTCCACTGGTCTATATGCCTGTTCTTGTGCCAGTACCAGGCTGTTTTGATTACAGTAGCTTTGTAGTATAACCTGATATCCGGTATTGTGATCCCACCTACTTTGTCCTTCTTTTTCAAGATTGCTGAGGCTATTCGGGGTCTTTTTTGAACTTTTGAAATATTTGTTCTAGTTCTGTGAAATATGTCACTGGTATTTTGATGGGGATTGCATTGAATCCATAGATTGCTTTGGGTAATATGGACATTTTAATGATGTTAATTCTTCCAATCCATGAACAAGGTATGTGCTTCCACTTTTTTATATCTTCCTCTATTTCTTTTTTCAATGACCTGTAGTTTTCTGCAAATAGGTCCTTTACTTCTTTGGTTAAGTTTACTCCCAGGTATCTTAATTTTTTTGCCACGATGGTAAATGGAATTGTTTTTTTAGTTTCTCTTTCTGTGAGTTCATCATTGGTGTATAAGAATGCCGTTGATTTCTTGACGTTAGTTTTGTATCCTGCTATTTTGCCATTTCATTTATTAAGTCTAGTAGATTTTTGATGGAGTCTTTAGGGTTTTCTATATATAATATCATGTCGTCTGCGAATAATGACAGTTTCACTTCCTCCTTTCCAATTTGGATTCCTTTCATTTTTTTCTTCGCGTCTGATTGTTGTGGCTAAGACTTCCAATACTACGTTAAATAAGAGTGGCGAAAGTGGGCATCCCGGTCTTGTTCGTGTTCTTAAGGGAAATGTTTTTAGTTTTTGCCCATTGAGTATGATGTTGGCTGTAGGTCTTTCATATATGGCCTTTATTATATCAAGATATGATCCCTCTATTCCCAAATTGCTGAGTGTTTTTATCAGAAATGGGTGCTGGACTTTGTTGAATGCTTTTTCAGCGTCTATTGATATGATCATGTGGTTTTAATCTTTCATTTTGTTTATGTGGTGTATCACATTTATTGATTTTCAAATATTGAACCATCCTTGCATCCCTGGCATGAATCCCACTTGGTCATGGTGAATAATTTTTTTGATGTATTGCTGGATCCGATTTGCTAGTATTTTGTTCAGGATTTTGGCATCTACGTTCATCAGGGATATTGGCCTGAAGTTTTCTTTCTTTGTAGTGTCTTTTTCTGGTTTTGGAATTAGGATTATACTGGCCTCATAAAACGAGTTTGGAAGTCTTCCTTCTTCTTGAATTTTTAGAAATAGTTTGAGGAGAATGGGTGTTAGTTCTTTTTTGAATGTTCGGTAAAACTCCCCCGTGAAGCCATCCAGGCCTGGGCTTTTGTTTGCTGGAGAGTCTTGATTACATCTTCAATTTCCTTAGCTGTTATTGGTCTGTTCAAGTTTTCTATCTCTTCCCGGTCCAGTTTTGGAAGACTATGTGTTTCTAGAAATTTGTCCACTTCACTTAGATTGTCGAATTTGTTGCCATATAAATGTTCATAGTATTTGCTAACAATCCTTTGTATTTCTGTGGTGTCAGTTGTGACTTCTCCACTTTCATTTCTGATTTTGGGTATTTGGGTTCTCTCTCTTTGTTTCTTGGTGAGTCTAGCTAAGGGTCCATCAATCTTGTTTATCTTTTCAAAAAACCAGCTCTTTGTTTCATTGATCCTTTGAATTGTTTTTCTGCTCTCTATGTCATTTATTTCTGCTCTGATCTTGACTATTTCCTTCCTTCTACTTGCTCTGGGGTTTTCTTTTTGTTTGCTTTCTAGTTCTTGAAGTTGTGAGGTTAGATAGTCTATTAGAAATTTTTCTTGTTTCTTGAGGTAGGCCTGTAGTGCTATGAACTTCCCTCTCAGAACTGCTTTCGCTGCATCCCATAGATTTTGTGTTGTTGTGTGTTCATTTTCACTGGTTACCAGGAATTTTTTAATTTCTTCCTTGATCTTCTCGGTAACTCATTCATTGTTTAATAACATGCTATTTAGCCTCCATGTGTTCATATGTCTTTGCATGTTCTTGTTGCAATTGATTTCTAGTTTTATGCCATTGTGATCTGAGAAGATGCTTGATATGATTTCAATCTTCTTGAACTTGTAGAGACTTCGTTTGTGTCCTGACATGTGGTCTATCTTTCAGAATGTCCCATGTGCACTTGAGAAGAATGTGAATTCTATAGTTTTGGGGTGCAATTCTCTGTAAATATCTATTAAATCTATTTGGTCTAGTGCTTCGTTTAGAGTCTCTGTTTCCTTGTTAATTTTTGGTCTAGAGGATCTATCCAGAGATGTCAGCGGGGTGTTGACATTGTATTGCTGTCAGTTTCTCCTTTGAAGTCCTCCAGAAGATTTTTAATATATGTTGGTGCTCCTATATTGGGTGCATATATGTTTACCAAGGTTATAGCTTCCTGTTGGATAGATCCTTTCAATATTATGTAGTGACCTTCTTTGTTTCTAGTTATGGCTTTCATTTTGAAATCTATTTTATCAGATATGAGTATTGCTACCCCAGCTTTTTTTTTCCTTTCCATTTGCTTGGAAGATTTTTTTCCATCCCTTCACTTTCAGCCTATGTGAGTCTTTTGTTGTGAGGTGGGTCTCCCTGTAAACAACATATATATGGGTCATGCTTTCTTATCCAATCCGCTACTCTGTGTCTTTTGATTTGAGCATTCAATCCATTTACATTTAAGGTGATTATTGATATGCACTTATTTATTGCCATTTTTTTTTAGTGTGGTTCTACTTTCCTTCCTATTTCTTCTACTGATTACAGCAGTCCTTTTAACATTCCTTGCAGTACTGGTTTGGTGCTAATGTATTCCCTTAGCCTTTTTTTGTCTGAGAAGCTCTTTATTTGACCTTCTATTTTGAATGACAGCCTTGCTGGGTAGAGTAGTCTTGGATTCAGATCCTTGTTTTTCATGACCTTGATTACTTCATGCCATTCCCTTCTGGGCTGTAGTGTTTCTATTGAGAAGTCAGATGATAGCCTTATGGGGGTTCCTTTGTAGGTAACCTGTTGCTTATCTCTTGCTGCCTTTAGGATTCTCTCTTTGTCTTTAATATTTGGCATTTTAATTACTATGTGTCTTGGTGTGGGCCTGTTTGGGTTCTTCTTACTTGGGACTCTTTGTACTTGTTGAACTTGAATGCCTTCTTTCTTCACCAAATTAGGGAAGTTCTCTGTCGCAATTTCTTCAAATATATTCTCTAACCCTTGCTCATTTTCTTCTTTAGGGACTCCAATGATGCGAATATTATTACATTTCCAGTTGTCCCACAGTTCTCTTAAGCTGTCTTCCTGTTTTTTCATTGTTTTTTCCTTTTGGTTTTCTAATTGGTTGATTTTTTCTACCGTGTCTTCTAATTCACTGATCCGGTCCTCAGCTTCCTCTACTCTGCTGTTTAGTCCTTCCAATGTGTTCTTCATTTCTGCTATGTCATTCTTCATTTCTTCTTGGTGCTTCTTCATTTCCAAATGGTTGATTTTCAATGTTTCTATGTCTTTGCTTATGGTGTTGATGTCCTTACTCATGCTGTTGAGCTTCCTCAAAATCATGGCTCTGAATTCTAGTTCTGTTAACTTGCTTAACTCCATTTCATTTATCTCATCTTCGGTAGAGGTCTCTTGTTCTTTCATTTGGGATCTGTTTCTTTGTTTCACCATTTTGGTATCTCAGTGGTTTTTGGCGCCTGCCAAATTTTCCTGTGGATGTTGGTGTTCTGTTGTTTGTGGCTCCCTCTACTGGGTTTGGATGAGCGTGGGAGGCACCACTTTAAACACCACTGTGGAGTGTTACTTTCCAGGGTATATTTGCAAGCCCAGCAATGGTTAAGTTATCCTCTAGCTTTTTGCCTAGAGGCTATTAGTCGTGGTTGCTTGAAGAGCCTTGGGTTTTCAGTTGAATGAAAACTTCCCTCAGGTATTCAGCGTGAGAGGATTTTCAGAGAGTAGGGCAGATACTAGTAGTTAATGAGCCTGTTTGCATTTCAATGGCCCACTAGGGTGTGGCTGGATCTCCGAGGGAGGGGCTGCCGCCTCTCCCCAGAGCCCTGGGATGGAGTAAGATGCCCAGGCCACAGTCCTGCATGATCACAACTCAGCAAAAGCTCTGAGTGCCCTCCAAATCCCAGGTGTCCCCACACAGTTCCAGTCCAGTCCGCCCTCCATCTGCCGGAGCCCAGGTGAGTGGCTGCGGCTATTTAGCGCTCTGCCCCAGCTCTGCGCGGTGGAGCCGGCTTGGGCTTTAACCCCGAGGGCGGTGCGCTGCTCACGGCTAAGGCCGCTGCTGTCCGTGGGCTCCCAGCCCCCCTCTCGCGCCTCTGCAATCCTACCAGGATCGATTCAGTGTCCCTGGTTGTGTGGTCCTCACGAGCTGCTTTTCTTTTGCTTTTTCCCGACAATTTGTCATTATTTTAGTTGTAATTCCAGTTTGGTCCTGGGAGATGGTCTGTGTAGCTTCCATTCACTCTGCCGCCATTTTGGAATCCTGTTTATATTTTCAAAAACCATCTCTACATGTATTGATATTTTGTATATTTTTTAGACTCTTTTAAAAAAATATTTTGTTCTTTATTTTAGAGAGAGAGGGAAAGAAGGAGAGATAGAAACATCGCTGAGAGAGAGCATCGATTGGCAGCCTCCTGCATGCCTCCTATTGGGGATTGGGCCCACAATCTGGGCATGTGCCCTGACTGGGCATTGAACTGGCAACCTCTTGGTGCATGGGTTGATGCTCAACCAGTGAGCCACACCAGCTGGGCGACTCTCCTTTATTTGTACTCTGATCTTCATTTTTCCTTCCTTCTACTTACTTTGGGCTTTGTTGTTATTATTTTTTATGTTCTTTTAAGTGTAAAGGTAGATTGCATATTTCAGATCTTTCTTGTTTCTTGAGATAGGCCTACTATTATGAATTTCCCTCTTAGGACTGCTTTTACTGTGTCCCATAGATTTTGGGTTGTTTTGCTCTTATTTCTTTTGTTTCAAGGTGTCTTTTGATTTCTTCCTTGATCTCATTGTTAATCCCTTCATTGTTTAGTACCATGTTATTTACCCCCATGTCTTTGTGTTTTTTGCAGATTCTTTCTTGTAATTGCTTTCTAGTTGCATAGCTGTGGGGTCAGAGAAGATGCTCAATATGATTTCAATCTTCTTAAGTTTATTGAGACTTGTTTTGTGTCCTAACATGTGGTCTGTCCTAGAAAATATTCCATGTGCACTTGAAAAGAATGTATATTCTGTTGTTTTGGGGTAAAATGCTCTGAATATATCAATTAAATTAAAGTGATCTAGCGTGTCATTTAAGGCCACGAACTCCTTGTTGATTTTCTATCTGGAAGATCGATCCACGGATGTCAATGGGGTGTTAAAATTTCCTACTACGACTTGATTACTATTGATTTTGCCCTTTATGTCCTTCAAGTTTTACTTTACATATTTAGGTGTTCCTATATTGCAGGGATGGGGAATGTCTGGCCCACAGGCCACATAAGGCCCTTGAAGTCATTTGATCGGGGCCTGTCAAGGCAACTATAGGCGGGACTCGAAATTCAATAAATCTAAGAGCTTTTTTCTTAGCAACATAAATTTATATTAAGTGAATCATAATAATAACAAATTTTGAGGGACACGTCAGGAATGTCCACTACAGGCTAGACAGGACACATATGAGTACATGACAAGACAGACACGTATGCTCCTTGTCGGCCGCCCGCAGCCCATCTGCCTGTACTGTGGTGACTCAGAGGACAGTCAGTGCCAGTTAGGCTGGAAGTGTAAATGTTGCTAAAATGTTAATACACTGTGGTGAAACTATGGCGATCTGGTGATAATGAGACCAGATGTGATGAGATGGTTCCTCGCGAGGTTGATGACCTTGCCTCTGATGATTGACAATGATATTGTCGACTTCTTTGTCAACACAGACGATAACTCCAATTCAGTCTTTATCCACACGTCCTCGATCAACAATCCTCACAAAACCTGAATCTCAGATGAAGATAAGGATATTACAATACACAGAAAAGACCTCAAGAGTTGATACGAATGCTGGATATGTGCCAAATCCAAAATGCAGTCTTAGAACAGCAATGAAAGCAAAATAATCACATCACTGGTGACACACACACTAGATAGTTATTAAAACTTAAGTGGTGTGACATCCTACAAATGGTGACTACAAAGAAAAAAAAAGTTGATGCAGAGTGTTGATCTTTCCAAGAGAAATGGACAAATGATTATTTTTTTTTGTTGAAGTCAAAGGCAAACCTGTGTGCCTAGTTTGTGGTGATGCATTAGCAGTCATGAAAAAAGCCAATCTGGAGCGTCATTACAGCTCAAAACATGCTAAACTCACTGAATTGGGAGGCCAAATGCATCTGGATAAAATCAATGCTCTTAAACAGAGTTTAGAATCACAATAAGCCACTTTCACTAGGCCTCATTGTGACAGAGACAACGTTATTCAGATGAGTTATGTGGTGAGTGAACTAATCACAAAGAAGCTGAGGCCTCATGTAGAGGGAGAGTTTATGAGAGTGCATGGTGACTGCTGTGGAGTTGTTAGCACTAGACAAAGTAAAATTGTTCCAGTGTTAGTTTGTCTCGGAGAACTGTCTCAGATTGGATTCATGACTTAGCATAAGATATTGAGAAAACACTGACAGATTCTGCAGGAGATTTCCAATTTTTTTCTCTGGCTGGTGATGAGACAACAGACATAACAAATACTGCCCAACTGGCCATTTTCGTTAGTGGGATAACTGCAGAGTTTGACACACAAGAGGAATTGCTGTCACTGGAAGCCATGCATGGCATTACAAGAGGTGAGGACTTGTTTGAGAGACTTGTTTTATCAGTGCAAAATCTCAAGCTAACACTTAGAAAAGTTAAGTGGCCTTACTACTGATGGAGCTCCAGCCAAGGTTGGCTCGCAAAAAGGGTTAATGGCTTTCATAAAGAAAGAATTGAATCGTTTCAGACTTGATCCAAGTGATTTAATTATATGCCACTGCATCATACACCAAGAAAGTCTCTGTGCACAGTCATTGCAGCTCAATAATGTGATGTCAACAGTAGTGTCATGTATAAATTTTGTCAAAAGCAGAGTGTCTAACAGCCACCAGTTTAAGGAGTTACTGAATGATCTTGACTCAGTACAGTGATCTTGTTTACCACTGTGAAGTGTGGTGGCTGAGTCACAGGAACATGCTCACGAGGTTTTACGAACTGCAGGATGAAGTCAAGCAGTTCATGGAGATGAAGGGAAAACCTGTCAGGGAACTCAATGATAGCAAGTGGCTATGTGATTTAGTGTTCATGGTGGACATTACCAAGTACCTCTCAGAGCTGAATGTCAAGCTGCAGAGCCCCAACCAGCTTCTCAGCTCCCTGCTTTCAAGTGTGAAATCATTTGAAGCTAAACTAAGGCTGTGGAAACTGCAACTTGAAAGGAATAACATAGTGTATTTCCCCACTCTGGAAGGACAAAAGCCTTCTACTGACAGTTGAATATGCAAAACTAACTGAGGCGTTTAATGAAAGATTCAAGGACATGAAAAGTAAACAAATGAAATTGAACATCTTTGCTACACATTCAATGTGGAACCAGCTGATGTGCCTGATAACCTACAACATGAAATCATTCAGCTGCAAAGCGATGATGAGCTGAAAGCTAGGTACAACCACCTCCCACTGCTTGCATTCTATAAACGTTCCATAAGCAATGATGAATTTCCCACTTTGAGAAGACATGCATTGAAATATGCATCTGTGTTCGGAACAACTTACTGCTACGAGCAGTTCTTTTCAAAACTTACCATCGCGAAGAGTCCACTGTGCTCCAAACTGATGGACACAAACCTGGAAAAGCAGTTGCGAATAGCAACATCATCAGTACCAGCCAACCTCACACGCCTCACCAAAGAGGAGCAGCAGTTCCAGCCATCACATTAGGGGTGAGTTAATTAAATGTTGACCAATAGAGTAGGCTGATTTTTAAGTTGATAATTTTGTATGGCCCATGAATGATGTTATAAATATCCAAATGGCCCTTGGCAGAAAAAAGGTTCCCCACCCCTGCTATATTGGATGCATAAATGTTTACCAGGGTTATATCCTCTTGTTAGATTTCTCCTTTTATCATTACGTAATGACCTTCCTTGTCTCTTGTTATGGCCTTTGTTTTAAAGTCTATTTTGTTTGATATATGTATTGCTACCACAGTTTTCTTTTTTCATTTTCATTTGCATGAAATATCTTTTCCATCCTGTTACTTTTAGTCTGTGTTTATCTTTCATTATGAGGTGGGTGTCTTGTAGACAGCATATATATGGGTTTTGTTGTCTTATTCAGCTACCCTATGTCTTTCTTTTTTTAAAAAAAAATGTTTTCTTTATTGATTTTAGAGAGAGAGCAAGGGTGAGGGAGAAAGAGATAGAAACATCAGTGAGAGAGAATATCGATTGGCCGCCTCCTGCATGTCCCCCACTGGGGATTTGACCCACAACCTGGGCATGTGCCCTGACCGGGAATCAAACCAGCGACCTCTTGATGCATGGGTTGATGCGCAACCACTCAGCCACACCAGCCAGGCAGCTACCCTATGTCTTTTGATTGGAGCACTTAACCTATTTATATTTCAAATGATTATTAATAGGTATGTATTGATTGCCATTTTATTTTTATTAAGTTCCTGTTTTTTTCTTATTATTTTTCTTTTTTTAAATCCTCACCTGAGGATATATTTTTATTGATTTTAGAGAGAGAGGGATGGAGGGAGGGAGGGAAAAAGGAGAGAGAGAGAGGGAGGGAGGAGAGGAAATGAAACATGGATGTGCAAGAGAAATATCAATTGGTTGCCTTCTGTACACACCCCAATCAGAGATTGAACCCAGAACCTTTGATGTACGGGACGACATTCCAACCAACTGAGCCACCAGGCCAAGGCTTCTTCTTCCTGTTCTTGAAGCAGGCACTTCAACATTTCTTGTAATACTGGTTTGGTGATAACAAACTCCTTCAGCTTTTTCTTGTCTGGGAAGCTCTTTATTTCTCCTTCAATTTTAAATAACCTTCATGAGTAATATAGTCTTGGTTATAGGTCCTTATTTTTCTTCACTTTGAATATTTCATGCCAATTCCTTCTGGTCTGAAATGTTTCTGTTGAGAAATCAGCTGACAGTCTTATGGGAGCTCCCTTGTAGGTGATTGTCTTTCTCTTGCAGCTTTTAAGATTCTCTGTCTTTAATCTTTGCCATTTTAATTATGTGTCTTGGTGTATTACTCCTTGGGTCCATCTTGTTTGGGACTCTGCACTTCCTGGACTTGTATGTCTTTTTCCTTCACCAGGTTATGGAAGTTTTGGGTCATTATTTCTTCAAATAGGTTGTTGATCCCTTGCTCTCTCTCTTCTTTTTCTGGTACCCCTATGATACAGATATTTAAAAAAAAATTTTTCCTTTATTGATTTTAGAGAGGAAGGGAGAGGGAGATAGAGACATTGATGAGAGAGAACATCGACTGACTCCTGCATGCCCCCCACTGGGGATTGGGCCCACAACTTGGGCATGTGCCCGACCAGGAATCGAACCAGTGACCTCCTGGTGCACGGGTCGACACTCAACCACTGAGACACACCAGCCAGGCTTGATACAGATATTATTATGCTTCATGTTTTCCCAAATGTCCCTTAAACTATTCTTTAAAAATATATATTTTTCTTTTTGTTGCTCTGAATGGGTTTTTTTCTACCTTGTCTTCCACATCGCTGATTTGATCCTCTGCTTCATCCAACTTTATTCCTTCCAGTGTATTCTTCATATCCGATATTGTATTCTTCATTTCTGATTGGTCCTTTTTTATGGTTTATATGTCCTTTTCCATGCTGTTGAGCATCCTATAACCATTACTTTGAACTCTATATCTGATAAATTGCTTGCCTCCATTTCATTTAGCTCTTTTTCTGGAAATTCCTCCTGTTCTTTCATTTGGGGCCTGTTTCTTTGTCTCCCCATTTTAGATGCCTCTGTGTTTGTTTCTATGTATTAGATAGATCCACTATGACTCCCAGTCTTCATGGGGTAGCCTCATGTAGTAGGTGTCCTGTGGGGTCCAGTGGTGCAGTCCTTGATCACCTGACCTGGATTGCTCCAGGATTGTCCTTTGTGTGGGTTATGTGGGCCCTCTTGTTGTCATTGAGTCTTGAGTGCTATTGGTTCATTTGTGCTTGGCATTGACCTTCAGGTTGGTTGACTGAGAGGCTCAAGCTCGACCACTGCGTGTGATCTGCTCTACAGGTGCTGACCACACGAAGTGGAATTCGCCTCTGCAGTATTTGGTGCCTGCCAGATCTCCCTGCGTATATGCTGCTTGTGAAGGTTATTGGGTCATGCTCTGATATTGTCTGAAGTTCACGGCTCTTCTTGGGTCCCTCAGGGGGAAGATCTCCTGGTCAGGAGCTCTGAACTCATCTACTTGGAGGAGCTGACTCAAGTTACACAGCCACAGGCCAAGAGTCAGCAGAGGATGTTTTCTCTCTTTGACCACCAACTCATCTACTGTAAGAAGGTACTAGAGTTGCTCTTCCCTGCTGGACAGCCTATTTAGAGCAAAATGGAGAGAGTGAAGCTGAGGGCTGGAAGCAGCTGCCCAGAGAAAATGTGCCACACACAGGTGGTTCCTTTTTTCCAGGAGCCCTAAGTACGACAGACCCTTCCCTGGTCTTGCCCTTAGGGCCAGGGTGAGGGTGGCTCTCTGCAGAGTGAGCCTAGTAGCCCAGGGACTATGGGGTGGCCCTCATAGCCTGACCAGGTCCCAGTTTTGTTGAGAACACCCTTCTTCCTGACCTAGCTATTTCTTCTCTCTGAACAAAACTCAGCTTCCCCTCCCCACCCCTGGGGTCCTCTGCCCCAGTAGCTTTTCTGACTCCTCTGTGCTGCTAGCTTCTACTACTCTTTCAAAACATGGCCCAAGTGGCCCTGTCCAGCCCTCCTGACAACTGGCTTGGCCCAGGTATGCCTCAAGCTCTTTTTCTGCTGTGATATGGGCCCTGGCCCTTTGTATCCACAGCTGCCTGCCCACAAAACTACAGGTGCCCTTAAAGACCCTCAGGCCAGCCAGTAACTTAACTGAAGGACTGAAGTTCTTCATCATAGATTTGGCACATAGTTGAGCACTGCAGTAGGCTCACTCTGACCTCATGAGCTCTTCATCTGCTGGGGAGGTGGGTGTGTGGCCCACCGGCCCTTCCAGTTACAGGGCAGAGTGAGGCAGGGTCTTCGGGATGGTCAGTAGAGCAGTTCAAAGGATGGGGAGGGGTCCGACAAGCAGCCTGGGCCAGTAGCTCATGGTGTCTCTGGCAGAACCTTCTATGCCAGGATGTGCTGTACTATAAGGGACAAGTGGACATGGGTGGCTTGGAGGTGGTGGATCTGGAGGCCTGGAAGGACAGAGACATAAGCATCAAGAATGCCTTCCAGCGGCACTGTGGAACCATGAGAGAACTGCCTGCTGTGTGCCAGGAAGACTGAGCAGAAGAAGCACTGGCTCAAGGCCTTCGCTAGGGAGAGGGAGCAGGTGCAGCTGGACCAGGACACAGGAGCAATACTCCAATCAGCTTTGCTGCACTGTGACGGTCCCCCAGGCCTCCTCACTCCCATATACAAGGAGCTCAGGACAACCAGTGACTAGGACAGCATGTCTCACAGCCCAAGGGCCTCAGGGTTTGATGAGGATCCAGAGTACCTCTTGGTTTCAGCCCCAGGGCATGGTTCTGCTGGCCTTTTGGGGGTGTTTGCTTCCACCACAGACACATACATGCACACACCCATGCACATTCAAGTGTGCTCAGTTGCAGGGACCTGGGGTGCCCCTTTCCAGTGCAAGCCCTGGGAGAACACTGGAGTGGGAGGTGGGACTGGCCTCCAGAAGTCATTCCCATCCCCATATGAACAGGGTATCTCCCCATTGCATTCACCTCCTGTCCATGTGTCCCTTATCCTCACACTCAGCAGTGACCAGATTGGCTCTTGGCCTGGGAAAAGCCTCTGGTGAAAGATGCAGTAGGGCAAGGGGAGGATATGGGGAGGGCCCTGAGAGAGTCACCTTGGCTCTGCCTGGGGCCAAGGCCAGTTGGCTGAGCAGGACACTGAGTCCCTGCAGCATGATGAGCCCTGAGCACTGTGGGACAAGCCAGGTACACAGAGGACTGCACCATGGCCAGGAAGCATAGGACAAGAGGACTGTGGGCAGGGGAGAGGGAGGTAGAAGAGCAACCAAGTACTGGCAGGGAAACAGATATCTCATTTGTGTCCCTCCTCCCAGGCTTCCCCATCAAGCCGCCAAGGAAGCAGACCATGATGAATGCCATCAAGCTGCAGGCAGCTGGGAAGCTCAAAGGTAAGGAGGTGGTAGTCCCACCTCCACCCTTAGCAGCCTAGCCCTAGTCATGATTAAACTCTTCTCTGACCCCTAGAGCAAAGCGAGTTAGCACTGTCCTTTGCAGGTGTTGGTTCCCAAAGGTTGGTGATAAGGGGGTCATCACTGATGAAACGTATGTCAGTATGCAGTTGAGATTCTTGATCTTGATCCCCTCAGAATCCCCAAGCAATACCATTGGTGACAGTGCTCCCTTTCCCAGGCAGGCCTGCTTTGTGGCAGTCACCTTCACAACCACCTGGCAAGGAGCTCACATCCCCATCACCACAGAGGCACTGTCACTGCCTTGCACAGGGTCTGTGCCCTGCAGAAGCTCCAGGGCCTCACACCATCCCAGGCATCCTAGCCATTCTCTCTGCATACTACAGGAGGGTGGCCCAGGCCCCTGGGTGTAGTTAGCCCCACAGGAAGCAAGTTCCCTACCATAGGGGTTTGAGGCAGAGCCTTGGGACAGGCCTCATTCCACGACCCCACAGCAAAGGATGCCACTCTGCCCTGTGCCATCGACTCCCTAGGCACCTATATAACCCTTCTGTCTTCTTATCCAACCCTCGGCCAGCCCTACTACCTGATGCACCAGAAGCACCTGGCAGTGCCAACCAGCCTGCCCCAGAATAGGTCTTGGTGCTGGCAGAGCCCAAGTGGAAGCCATCTATCTACCTTTTGGCACAGCACTAACTGGCTGGTGCCCTTCCGCAAGTGAGCCCATGCATCACCCAACAGCAATGCCTGACCTCCTCTGCTCGCTAGCTTCCAGCTTTCCCACCCTGAGGCTCACCCATGGCATCTGGCCCTCCTCTGCCTAGTCTACAAACTGGAAGTGAGCAGGGCTGAGCGAGCAAGGGGCTTGGCACCACCAGTATGTGCCAGGTCCTGCTGTTCTTGGTTCTTCCTCACTACTGATACAATGAAGACACCAGCTGGAGGGGCAGGAGCCCCATAGCATATGAACCTCTCACCACCTCTGGACCTTCCTAGGAGCCACAGCTGAGAACCACTAGCCAGGTGGACATGTGTGAATGGACTGGTCACTTCAGACCCTCTACTTTGGACATCTAATTATTCCTCCTCCTGTTTTCCCCAGGCAGGAGGAGGCTGTCTGCCTTCTACCACTTGTGGTGCCAGGCAGCTGGTATCGCTGGAGGGCAGGAACCAGGAATTCTGCAGACGACAACACCCGGCTCCAGAGCCCACTCGTTTTGTCTCCCAGTTCCTATCTAAACACTCCTGGCTGCTACACACTCTCTTCACTTGTAATATGTTTATAATCAGCTGCAAAATTCTGTCAGGGTATGTCCACATTTAGCTGTGTGTTGACTCCAGAACTTGGTTCCAGTTTTTGTTTGGATCTGTTTTCCTGAAATTGGAGAAAAAGAATTGTGTGTGGCACAGGAAGACCGCCCTTTCCTAAGTGAGCACAAGGAGCTATAAGGACTGAGTTCTGTGGCCTGTCACCCAGGACGGACCTGCCCACCCAGAGGCCAGTGGGTATGTGGGTTGGAGGGAAGTGCACCCACATCCTGCACCAAGGAAGGGTGCCTGTGAGTGCAGCCAAGGCCTGGCCTGTGGGTGCAAATTGCCAAACAGCCCCTCTGGCCCATGGGAATTCAGCAGCACATAGTCACTTCACTACTATACCTTTTCCAAGCCAGAAGCGACATTTATTTCCATAAACCTGTGAAAAATAACCTGGCCGCCAGCCCTTGTTTTCTGTTGGTGTCTGTGCATTTTCTCTTCTGCAAGCGCATCCTACTGTGTCTGTTATCTGTCTCTTCCCCAGGCCTTTCCTTAACCTGGAGGAACTGAGCCCAATAGCACCCAGAGGTGGGGTGGGGCCTCACCTAGTTGAGACCATGCCTCAGGGCTTTGGTGGAGAGAGGCTAAGGTGGCCAGGCTAAGTGCTTCAGATAACTGGGAAAACAGCTGGGAGCTATCCAGGTGTGGGTCTGGCTGGCTCAGCCTCTCCCTCCCCGTAGGGCCTGGAAGCCCACTCCCTCCCTGACTGCTCTCAGAGTTTATGTTTAGCTGAAGTTAGCAAACGTGTTTGGGGGACAGGCAGTCCATAATCTTCCTGGGTCTCAGCATCTTCCTCAGTGAAGGGGAAAGAATGTGTCTTCCCAGGAGGACCTGGGCCATGGGACCAGGTGAAGAGGAATGAGGGTACCTCCTTCCCCTTCCCACCTAGGGAAGCAGCCCCACGACCTGCCGCATCCACATGCCCTTAAACACTGCCAAGGTCAAGCGCACATGGCTTGAGTTGGGAGGCAGCTGAGCACCACAAGGGCTTTTGTCTGAAACCTCTGGATTTCCTAACTATAGAGAAATTACACCACCTCCCAGCCAGGCAAACCACCTTGAGAAAAAACCTACGGGAAAAATCATGAAAACCATAATATGCAACACAAGTCAATCTTTATTGAAAACTGCAGTGTTAATACATAACTCTTGTTACAAGAAACGTGCTCTTAATAATTTTAAATCTGAACTCATCTACTTATCAGATTGCATAAAAAATTAAAATGGTATGTTTACACCTAATAGAACTGGCTCAGGATGGGTATCCATTCCTTTTGTATTGACTGACACCTAAGTTCAGTGCAGAGGTGAGGGATGCCTTTAACACTGGAAGACAATGCTGACTTCAGCTCAAAATTGTACCAAGAAAACAGTCTAAAAAAAAAAGTATTTAGAAATCATTAAAAAACATTTTTTAAAGGAACCATTTCCTAGTCAGTCATACCTCTGTGGCTCCTTGGCACCTCTCGTATAAGTGGCTGTCAGAACAATCCTGCAGGGCGCACAAGAGTGCTGGCCTCTGATCCAGTCTGACTACTCAGTCATGGGCACAAGGACCTCAGGAGACCCCAACAGGTCTCAGGAGGCTGGGATGAACCGCCTGTCATCTCCAACATACAAATCCTCGAGTATACCACTTCCCAGAGCTCATTCAGGTTTTCTGGACAGAGAGGTCTGCATCTCCTCTGTCTCTGTCCCAGGTGAGTTGACTTTAGTCCTGGGGACTCTTATTAAGTGATGCCACAGGTTTTTTGTTCTTCAAATGAATAGGGTGGATAAAGGGACAAATCCCCTGAAACATGTAAGATCAACTTTGCAACTTTCTCCCCGAAAAGATCAGCCCCTCCTCTGAAGCATGTCATCTGCAGTCTATTCAAGTCTGCTGCACCTTCAGGAAGCTCAAGGACAGGGACACGGGGACACACACACACACACACACACTTGAGATGTGCCAGAGAGGAGAGCTAAACAGTCTGCCCTTTCCCGAAGCCAATCATACTCCTCTTTACAGACATCCCCACACCTTAGAAAGACCACACAAGGGCCAGAAGAAGTTGCCTCCACATCAAGCCATGCACCTTTACACTGCCCTTGCACCCAGTGGAGGCTGGCAGACAGGTGCCCTGTCCTTTCTGGGCAATGCTCAGGCTGGCAATGACTGGGGACAAGGTGGCCTAACTGGTCAGAGCAATACTGTTTCCACAGGACAGGAGCAGTGTGGGCTTCCTTGTTACAGCAGGCCCACTACTGATACAGCCCGTGTTTGCCTTCCTTCCACCGCCACTGGGAGGCCACTCACAGGAACCCATGTAAGGGGACAACACTACTGGATATTAGCACAACCAAAGTGCCTTAAGAATAGGTTTCCTCTCATTATCGAGGTCATGATGCCACCAGAGAGAGCCAGGCACTGTCTGCCCAGCTTGGGAAGGGCAAGATGTTTAAGGACCAGGTGCCCAGCCCAAGCCTCAGGACCTTCCTCAATTTCCTGTAAATACTACATTTGCATTGCACACAAGAAGCATTCACAGAACAGCTACTGGTGGGCCTAATAACCACACCAACAAGAATGCTCTGAAAATAATACAAGAAACATCAAAGGTTCTGAAGCGCCTCTGTGCCTACTACCACAAATGGCCCTGGCCCTGATGTTGTCCCCCTCTCACAGGCAGCCAGTGAATGGGACCATAGCTTGCTCATCCAGCCCAGAGCCAAACAAGATTTCTATGAACAGAGAAACAGACCTCCTAAACTTTAGGGAAGAAGCTGTAAAAAAAAAAAAAAGAAGAAGAAATTAACTATCCATGAGCTGTCCATGTTTATAAAAATTAGGGTCCTTTGCTTGCTTGTCTCAACTTCTAAAAGAACTATAGTTCAGCTAAAAGATTCTCAAATTAGGAAGCAAAATTTCTTTAAATGTTCCACTATTGTGCTTTGGATATCAAATTATGCAAGTTTATAACAGGACTTCTATTCCTTAATTAATTTTACTAGAAAATATTAAAAATGCTGCTAAAATTATAACCTGATACTTTTACTGTTCATAAGTCCAGATTCACAGACACTAGACAAGATCTACCTTTTACCAGCATATTTGATAGTTGATGCCCTGATAGTTACAAATTAAAAAGATGTATTCCATAATGCAAAAGTATTTAATAAAGTCTCTCAGCACAACCTGACCAAAGGAAAAAGATTTAAAAGGAAAATTACAGGGGGAAAGTGTTTATGAAGCTGATGTAAATGGAGGAAAATGCAACCCATTCTGCTTTCTCTTGAAAACACCGTTTAGTTTAGTGCTCGTGAAAACACTCACCCTGTGTGTGCCAAGTCTCAAGCAAGCCTGAAGAAACACCCTCTATAACTTCTAATAGCTTCCTCATGATTTCAGATGACTCTACCACTTACAGATGTGTGTGTGTACGCGTGTGTGCACGCGCGCGTGTGTGTGTGTATGTGTCTGTGTTCCCACTTTGTTGTTTGGGCTTTTTAAAAGCATATACTAAAATCACACTTTCTCCTATCTATTACACTAAATTGAGGAAGCAGAGTTCTATATTACTTGGTCAGTTCAGTCCCTGAAACCTATTGATATTACAAACCACCCACTATACAGATGGAATCACAACACAGAGTTTAAGAAGTGTACACAAACTGCGTACATACACACACATGTTAAGTGCTCATGAAGCAATTTAAAGTACTTATCAGTAAGCACACTATGTTAACAAACATTAGAAATAAGGAATCTTTTCTTTACAATGATCCATGCAAAAATATTCCTACACTTCTTATAAAATAAAATATGAAAAAACATTACAAAGAATACTTACTATAAAAAATAAGGTTTCCAAAGGCTCAGGGGTGAGGTGCCCCACTCAGCAATCTGGCTGAATGCCTAACCAGAGCTAGAACCCTGACCTAGATGTCAGAGACATAAGAAGAGTAGGGCCCCCTCTCCAACCAAAGCACACAGCACTTGAAGCAATGATGGGGAGAGACAGGGGAACCCTCCCACCTGCCTGACGAACTGCTGAATGGGGACAAATCCTCTCCCCACACTCCCTCTGACTCTATCTGAGAACAGACTCACTCCCTTCAATATAAGTTGAGCCCATTTAAGCCAAAAAAAAAAAAATCCTTGATTTCTTATGTACAATATTCATATTTTAAACAAAACCCTTTCCACAATAAACCCTGGCAGACAAATGCATTCTGATGCTGCCCGACCCTTTGCTGCCTGTACTGGCTTTGAGCTGAGTGCCCTCAGCTGCCAGAAGAGGCTCACAGACAATAGACATCAGGTCTTCTCTCCTCACACCTCCCACACCTGTCTCCAGATAGTCTTAGATGATTAAGTCCCCATCAAGTAGACAGGCCCAAATGTAGCCACAGCCCTACCTCTCTTCAACAAGTAATCAAATAAAGTTTTGCTCCATTTTTAATAGTTCTTAAATATACAACTTTCTTCAGAACACACAGCTGAAATCTTTACCCTTCTTCGTGGGGAAAAGAATAGCAATGCCTACATATGCTTTCAGCTAACTCCAACATTTCTCAGGAAAGAAAAAAGAGAAATGATTTTCTAAGCTAAATCAAGAAGAGAACAATACCTCCTCCAAGTTTGTCTGTTTATTTCACATATCTTCCATCCCAGGAATATAATTTAATTCTACATAGGGCTTTACCAATAAAGATAGAGCAAACAGCATCTCTATCTGTATGAGCTCTGTAATGAACATTTCTATAGCAATTCAGAGAAAACTGCTTTGCTGATAGACAAACTGCCTCTTGCCCCTAAATGTACTAGTCATACAACTCGAATCCTTCATGATAATCTCTTAAGAATGTCCGCATCACACTGACAGCACAAGCCTAAATGAAAAGACAGAGATGTGCATTCACCTGGCTGCACGCCAGTGGCTGTAGCCCGCCCTGCACCTCTCTCCCAGTGTAGTTAGTGTGAAAGGAACAGATGGCTAAAAACTCAAATTTCGTGTTTCCAACTGGCAACCCGCATCACCCCGAAAGTTGAAGAACCACTCGAGAGATCTTGGATGCTCTATGAAGAGCCCACTCTAAAACTCACACCTTTGGGACTCTGCACACATTACAACACCGCACCAGTGATACAAGTGGTGAATGTTTTCCATTCCTTTGGATTTTGCATATGATGGTTTTGCATCAGTCACTGCAGGTAGTTTGAGCAAGCTTTGTTTTTGTGTTTGTTTTTTTAAACATGCATTCAACTAGATATGATTTCAGAATACATTAATACTCCCTTTTTATCATTACAGTTAGCTAAAAAAATTTCCAGGCAGCCCCCAAGCAGGATTTGCTTTAAGCCCAATCCACAGTTGGAAACTGAGACCAACAAGGCTGGGCCATAGTAGTGTTTAGCTAAGTGTCGAGAGCATTAAGAAGAAAGTCCTGGTTGGAGGCGCGAGGCCTGCAGCACCAGCTGTGGAATATCCATGATGTGACCGCACAGCTCCAGCCTCAAACCTGGGCGAGGGAAGAAAGACAGACACACAGTCAGAGCTCTTCTGGCACTGCTGCTCTGAAAAGGAGGCATTTTAATCAGAGGAGGAGGAAATCCACAAGAACCAGAAGGGCCAGCAGAAGGAAAGGCCACTGCTCCTGGTTCCCACGGACCTTACAGACACTTCTGATTATAAATGGAATGCCATCTGTCCTGCAGGAGGCAGGTACAAGGAACAAAGTGTATAGTGTACATAGCAAGTACTCAATGGTTTCCTTCTTTCTTCTACTTTCTGGAGACCAAATGAAAAATATGAACAAAAGTTTAAACACTTGCATTGCCCTTAGATCAACAGTCAGGTAGCATTTTTCTCATTAGTGCTTAAATTATGGTAAATTTTGCCACTCTCCACTGAAAAGAAATGCATTTTAGTCAAGAGCCAACAACCCAGGCTTCCCCAGTCACTTACATTTGCAGGTGATCACCACTGAGGGGGCACATAGCTGTACGTGGGCGTTCCTGGACCCCGATACGTGGGCACAGTGACTGGGTGGGGGGTGACAGGAGTTGGGGAGTGGGCAGTCAGCAGGGTACCTAGAAGAGAGAACAGCGTGTCTCAGTGACAGGCAGCATCACCCACACTAGAGGCTGGCCTTACATCACCACAGTACAGCTTTAGGCTGCCTCTGACAAGGAAGAGGAAAGGGCCTTGACCTTGAGTGCTGTCAGACTCTGATAATATCACAGCTCAAACATGTATAAACACGGCAAGCTCGTACTGGTGATACATTGGTGGAAACCTTTATGCCTTCCCCTCACATAAGCATATTCAATTATTTTTGTGGATTAGATGATAAAAGACAAAACAGAAGACATTATTATTCAGCCTTGAAAAAGAAATTTGTCACATGCTACAATACGTATGAACCTTGAGAACATTATGCTAGGTGGAAAAAAAAGTCATAAAAAGACAAATACTGTATGATTCCACTTATTTGAAGTCCCTAGAGTAGCCAAATTGATAGAGACAGAAAGCAGAATGGTGGTGCCAAGAGCTGGGGGTAGGGAAAGGGAAGTTGTTTAATGGGGACAGTGCTTCAGTTCTGTAAGATAAAAAAGTTCTAGAGATGTTTCACAACAGTGTGAATATACTTAACACTACTGAATTGTACACTTAAAGATGGTTAATATGATAACAAATAAATGGAAGAGAGGGACTGAGGGATATTCCAAACTAAATAAGCTTCTGAGTACACTAAGTAAACATACTTTTTCCTAACCTGGAGAAAAACCAGCGATTATCTGAGTCCATTTACAGACCAGCACTACCTCAAACATAACAGCCTCATCTTGCATTTCTTCACGCTCCTGTCTCCCTGTCCACACCGATCCCAGACCTATCTTCACCTCCCTCTACCTGCCTCAAACATGTAGTTCTGTCTGTGCCACAATCTCCTTTGCTTTCAAAGATAAGTATGGGAAAACCAAATAAAATAAAGACTAAGAAGAAACATCTTTCTGTCTGGCATAATTTTCTTACATTGAAGTAAAGTCTAGAAAACACAGAGGAAACAATATATTTTCTTTTTTGTAAATTCCAGCCATGGGCAACCAAGTGTGTCATGTGTACCTGGCCCCCTGCCACAGGGGTGCCAGGGCGCTGGGTAGATGTGCCCATCCTAGCCAAGGTTCTCATCTTTCAGTGGTTTACTTTCTTTGGGAAATCAAGTTGATGAATGCCAAAGGATTTCTACAAGTAGCTGTGATCTCTATTAACACAAGACTAGCTTTCCTGGACGGACAACTTGGCCAGCAAAGGAGCCCATACTAAAAGGAAGTACAAGAGATTCAGCCCCCAGAATACAAAGTTGCCCTTCTGTGTAAGCTTTACATGCTCCCAGAGGAGATCTGGTCACTCCTAGTTCCTACTGCCAAATGGCTCAGCTCAGCAACAAAGCGGCTCCCTCACATTCAGAGAGCATCATCCATACATACTCCACCAGGAGGGCGCTTGGTTCATAGTTCAGTACTTTAACCCCCACTCCTGTCTCCTCTCAACTGAAAGGAGAAGGGGAAGAAAAGAAAAAGATAATATGCTCTTCCTTCCCAAAATGATATGTCTTTCCACACAACTCTAGACATAAGGAATCAAGACCAAGGATCAGAGTATTAGGGGCCTCTCCCTTCCCAGCTCTCATGCCACCACAAAACAGGCAGCCCAGAGTCAACTCACCTGCTGACATGGCCATAGTGGTCCCAGCCACCATGCCCATGGTGACCCCGTTGCCTCTCGGAGGAGGGATGGGAGCAGGGTACACTGTCGCCGGCATGCCGTTGGGCTGCACCACCGTGGTGTGATGGATGACATGAGGGGGAGCTGCATACAGGGGCTGTGTGTAGAATGTGCCTTGCTGTGGGGAGGAAGAGAGACAACTGCAACAGGGTCCCATACCCAGTGGGTAAGAGCCCAGATGGGATCTGCATGTACAGTGCCCACGAGCACCATCAAGAGCCTCACAGTGCACCCCAGGCCTACCTGTGCGTATGGGCTCTGCTGGGGGTAGGCACTTCGCACAGGGTACACAGCAGTCTGGTAAGGGTTGGGGGAGGAGGAGTACGGTGGCACCGCCCCGCTGGTGGGGGAACAGGACACTTTGTAAGGTGTGCCAGGAGTGTAACCTGAAACAAAGAAGCCCAATGATCTCATCACACACCCACATTTGACCAACACAGGGAAGGAGCCAAGTGTGAGTGAGAAGCGAAGCAGTTTTCCAGCCCCGACTGCACAGGAGATGACACCATTATGCCCATCTGTGCCCCACTATGACCTGACTTCAGTACTTAATGTGCAAAAATGTGTGCATAGGGTGGGGGCTCACATGGGAAGGAGGAATAAAAAACAAAGTAAAAAGTTATACTGAAAGTACACTCATACAGAAAAAGGAAAAAACACCTGCCCTGATGGAATATATACTGGTACAGCCTTCCTGGGGCATTAAAAGAATGTATGTCTCTTAGTTCCATAATTTCACTTATAGAAATTTGTTTTTAATAAATAAGCATGGGCTTCCAGTCAAGATGGTGGCGTAGGTAAACTCAGTACTCTAAACCCCCTACAACCACATCAGAATTACAACTAACCTACAGAACAACCATCATCACTCAGAACACCTGAAATCTAGCTGAACAGAGTCCTATAACTAAGGACACAAAGATGCAGCCACATTAGACTGGTAGGAAGGGTGAAGACGCTGCATGGTCTGGTCCCACACCCACATGTAGCGATAAAAACTGGGAGGAAAATCTTGGCTGGGGACCAAGGGATCCCTAGTGCCGGGAGAAGTACTCATAATGTCTAGCTAGGAAAACCAGCAGGGACTATAGCTGAGTGAGACAGAGGGCTTCTGAAGTTCCAGATGTTCCCCTTAAAGGGCCTGCACATGGACTTACTTGGACTCATGCACTCTGAGCTCCAGAGCTGGGGCAGAAGCTCAAAAGGCGCCAGGGACATACAGGGAGGAACTGAACTAGCATCAAGGCGAGGGCTGGAGGGGCAGCTTTTTTCCAGACAGAAATGCAAGCAGAGGCCACTGTTCCTTTGCGGAGCCCTCTCTCACAGCCCTTAGGTGGCCGCCATATCTGAGTCTCCATCAACCTGGTGATTCCATGCAATCCCACCCCACCCAACTTGCTGGCCCACTAAGCCCTTTCCAGTGGCTTTTCCACATAAAGGGCCTGTCTTAGCTCATGCTATAGACTTTCCTAAAATCTCTCAAACAAGCACCATCATCTGGCCTCAGCATACCCCATACCTCTTGCTAAATGGCCCCAGGCCTGGCACTAGTAGCAGCCTAACTTGGTTTGCAGCTTGGTCTGTCCTGGGCAACCCCAAAGCCAGCACAAACAGCAACCATCTGCAGATCACTTTGTAGCTCATACCAGCTGGCCTTGGGGAGAGCACAAGCAGCAGTTGACCTTGGCCTGCACTTCCTGGGAGGCCCTAGAACCAGTGCACCAGGTGGACAGCTTCAGACCACATCAAAGCACCACCAAACCACCTCCACAAGCAACACACTCAAGGGGTGAATTCAGTGGGTACCGAAGCCCCACTGAAGTGAGTTCTGTTCAATGGGGTCGACTCCTATACAGCAGACTCTCCACAGTGGTCACAGCCAGTCGTTAGTCAATCAGCCTGTGTGTAAGTACCTCCCAGTAAAGTGCTAACAGTAATCAAAGCTCAACTACAACAGAAGGATGCACACAGCCCATACAGGGAGCGCTGCCACCTGGAGTACCCAGCTTGGGTGACTGGGGAGGCTGAGCCACTGGGCCCTACAGGACACCTGATACACAAGGCCACTCTACCAAGACTAGAAGACACAGCAGCTCTACCTAATACATAGAAACAAACACAGGGAGACAGATAAAATGAGGAGACACAGAAATATGTCCTAAATGAAAGGTCAGAACAAAACTCCAGGAAAAGAACTAAACAAAACACAAACAAGCAATTTACTAGATTCAGAGTCTAAAATACTGGTTATAAAATTGCACAATGAACTTAATAGAAGAGTGGAGAAACTTAGTGAGAACTTCAACAAAGAGACAGGAACATATAAATGGAGATAGAAAACATAAAAAACAACCAGTCAGAAGTGAAGACTACACTAACTGAAATGAAGGTTACATTACAGGGAATCACAGTAGAGAAGATGAAGCAGAGAATCAAATTAGTGATTTGAAAGATAAAGAAGCAGAAGACACCCACTCAGAATAGCAAAAATAAAAAAGAATTAAAAAAAATGAGGACAGTGTAAGGAGTCTCTGGAATAACCTCAATATCCACATCATGAGGGTACTGCAAGAAGAGAGAGCAAAAGCAAGGAATTGAAAATCTTTAAAAAAAAATAATAATGAAAAACTTCCCTAACTTGGTAAAGGAAATAGACACACAAGTCCAGGAAGCACAAAGAGTCCCAAAAAAGATGAACCCAAAGTGGCCCACACCGAGACACATCATAATTAAAATGTGAAAGGTTAAAGACAAAGAGAGAATCTTAAAAGCAGCAAGAGAAAAGCAATTAGTTACCTACAAGGGAGCTCCCATAATACTGTCAGGTGATTTCTCAACAGAAACTTTGCAAGACAGAAAGTGATGAAAAGGAAGGACCTACAACCAAGATTACTCTACCCAGCAATGCTATCATTTAGAATCAAAGGGCAGATAAAGAGCTTCCCAGACAAGAAAAAGCTAAAGGAATTCATCACCACCAAACCAATATTACAAAAAATGTTAAAGGTTTTTCCTTAAGAAAAGAAAAAGGAAAAAAAAAAAAAAAAGATGGAAGATATGAATAAAATGGCAATAAATGCATATCTATAAACAATTATTTTAAATGCAAATGGATTAAAGGCTGCAATCAAAAGACATATGGAAGCTGAATGGATAACAAAACAAGACTCTTACATATGCTGTTTACAAGAGACTCACTTCAGACTGAAAGATACAGCCTGAAAGTAAACGGATGGAAAAAGGTATTTCATAAAAATAGAAATAAACACAAAAATAAGCTTGGGTAGCATTTCTTACACTAGACAAAATAGACTTTAAAACAAAGGCTATAACAAGAGACAAAGAATGACTCAGCAATTCCACTTCTGGGTATTTATCAGAAGAAACTCAAAACACTAATTCAAAAAGTCATAAACATCCATTATATTCACTGCAGCATTATTCACAATGACCTAGATAAGGAAGCAACCTAAGTGTCCATCAATAGATGAATGGATAAAAAGTGGTGCATATATACAAAGGATTATGATTAAGTCATAAAAAAAGAATTATATTTTGTCATTTGCAACAACATAGGTAGACCCAGAGGGTATTATGCTGAGTGAAATAAGTCAGTCAGAGAAAGACAACTGCTAGATGATTTTGCTTATATGTGTAATCCAAAAAAAAAAAAAAAGAAAGAAAACAAAATAAGTAAGCAGAGCAGAAAGAGACTCATAGATACAGAGAACATTGCGACGGTTGCCAGATTGGAAGAGGTTGGAGAGATGGTGAAAAAGGTAAAGCGATTAGGAAGTACAAATTGCCCGGCAGGTGTGGCTCAGTGGTTGAGCGTCATCCTATGCACCAAGAGGTCTGGGTTTGATTCCCGGTCAGGGCTTGATCCCCAGTAGGGGTGTGCAGGGGGCAGCCGATTGATATTTCTTTCTCATTGATGTTTCTATCTCTCTCTCCCTCTAAAATCAATAAAAACATATTTTTTTAAAAAAGGACAAATAGACAGTGACAGAATTGTCATGGGGATGTAAGGTACAGCACAGGGAATATAAAGTCAATAATATTGTAATAACTATGTATGGTGTCAGATGAGTATAAGATTTACCAGGTGATCACTTGGTAAATTCTATAAATGTCTAATCACAGGGTTGTACACCTAAAACTAATACAATATTGTATGTCAATTTTAAAAATAAAAAATCATTTTTATAAAAGATGTAAGCATGGCAGTGATGGTGGCACGAGATGCTCCCTTTGTCTCTGTAACAAGTAAAATATCCATGACTCAACAAAGACTCCTCACCCCACATACCAGGACACTGGAGAGATTCACACATCTGTACAGCTGAAAATAAGTGAACTTGGAGAACAGCAGAAATGCAACCCCAATCCTGTACCCACCACCATGACTCTGGCCACCCCACAGAGACAGCACACATGAATTCAGCCTCCCAGCCACAGTGTAAACCCAGCTCTCTCCATTCTCCAAGCCCCTTCCCACTGTCACAGCAGTACCCACAACCTAGGTGACCCCAAGTGTGGTGGAGGCACCCATTATCCTGGTGACTCGAGTGTGATGCCAGTGACACCAGCAGCAGCAAGGCACTAGAGATACAGGGGCACAAACAGCAATGACAAGGGCACCAGCGACACAGTTGGTGGAGGGTGGAGAGCACTGGTTGTCAAATATAGCCAGAGGCAGCACAGGTAAGAGAACCAAAAATGTGTGCTCTGGCACCATCTACTGGAAAACAAAAGAGAGGCCTCTAATTACCAACCTGTTAAACTCTTAGAATCAAAGTAAATAACAAAGCTGTACCAAAATAAGAAAGACACTGGCTACTTCCAACGCTCCCATAGAGGAATAGCTCATCAAGCACAATAAAAAATCATGGTGACATGGTAGCAGAAAAAGAAGAAAATTCTCCCCAAACCACTCTGAAAGTCACAGAAGATTGTGATCTAACTGACAGAGAATTCAAAATAGCCATCATGAAGAAACTCAATGAGCTACAAGAAAACTCAGAAAGGCAGTTCAATGAGCTCAAGAATAAAATTAATAAGTGGAATAAGTACATTAACAAAGATGCAAACAGACATTCTGGAGCTGAAGGACTCAATGCATTAGAACTAGAGATGATATGGAAGAGAGAATTGTGAGCTTCAGAACAGACCAAATAGAAGAGAGAATTGTGAGCTTACAGATGGAAATCTACAAGTAATTCAGGCAGATGAGTGGACAGAACTAAGATTTTTTTCAAAAATGAAAAACTCTACGAGAACTAACCAACTCCATTAGAGAGGGCAACATAAGGATAATGGGCATTCCAGAAGGAAATGAGAGGGAGAAGGAGAGCAGAGAGCTTATTTAGAGGAATAATAGATGAGAACTTTCCACACCTGAGGTAGAAACTGGACATACATGTCCATGAAACTAAGAGAACACCTAAATATCTCAATGTAAAAAAAACCTTCTCCAAGAGACATCAAAACTGTCAAAAGTCAATGATAAAAAAAAAAAAATTTAAAGGCAGCCAGGGAATAAAAGATGGTAACCTATGAGGATACCACCATCAGGCTATCGGCTTATTTTTCCACAGAAACCCTACAGGCCAGTGTGGGGGACTGGAAAGTTCACCCCTGGCTATAAGACATTCTTGGCATTATTCTCTTGGGCGGGCGTGACTCAGGTCACAATGCCCCCTGGGTCACAATGCCCCCAGGACCCCTGGAACAGCAGCAGATGTTTTCTGCTTGCCTCAGGCACTGACCTTATCGATTATGCCGATAGGGTTTGGTCTCCTAACAACAAGTTTAGCCCCAGGACCATTCCTGCTTTCTTGCTATAAAACCTTGCCCCTGTTTTACAATAAACGAGACTTGATCAGAACCCTGTCTTGTCTCCATTCTTCGTGTCTCTTGCCCCCTACCATCCTCACTCCCCCTCTAGAGTCCTCATTGCTTGACCTGCGGGACATGTCAGGCCAGGAGAGTAGAATGACATTCAAAATACTGAAAGATAAAAACTGTCAGCCTAGAACACTCTAGCCAGCAAAGTTATCCCTCAGATGTGAAAAGGAAACCCAGATAATAGAAGCTGAGGGGCTCACCACTACTACAGCTGTCCTGCAAGACGTGCTTAAAGGAAGGAGCTCTTCTACCTGAAACAAAAAGGCACAAATACCCAAAACCTTGAGTAAGGTGACAAGAAGACAGAATCAGAAGTTTGCGATTCTGTATCAGAAAAGGTTGTTAGGACAATCATAGCAAAAAGGTTAAAGGGGGGAAAAAAGCATTAAACAATAACTACACCTACTTCAATCTGGTAACAAACTCGCAATATAAAATTTTTTTGTGATAAGATAAAAAATAAAAGGAGAGGAAGAAAAGGACAAAATCCTGCAGAGGAAAATGAAGATAAGATATTATCAGCAGAAAAAGGACTATTTTAGCTACGAGACAAAATTGTATAAACCACACGGTAACTATAACACAAAAATCTAGAGCAAATATATGAAACATTAAGAAAAAAAAGGAACTGAGAAAAATATCATAGAAAATCACCAAAATAAAATGATAGAAACATAAGGAAAAACAAACAATGGAGATAAAGAGCAACCATAAAACAAAAGATAAAATAGTGCTATTAAGTATCTTTTAATCAATGATCACCCTAAATGTAAATGGATTGAACTCACCAATCAAAAGACATGGAGTGGCTGGATGGATTTAAAAAACAAAATCCAACTATATTCTGCCTTCAGGAGACTCATCTTAGCTTTCAAGACAAATGTGTTTAAAGTGAAGGGATGGATGATGAAACTCCAAGCAAATGATAGCTAAAAAATTCAGATGTAGTTGTTAACGAATGTTGCCTCAATTTAAATAAGTAGCAATACTTGTGTAAAAATAGAATTCAAGCCAAAAGAGATAATAAGAGACAAAGATGGACATTATATGATGACAAAAAAGGACAATCCATCAAGAAGACACAACATTTATACAGAGAGCCACCAGTAACAGAAATAAAGGACGAAATAGGGAACTTTAACACGCCACATACATCAAAGATCATCCAGACAAAAAGTCAACAAAGAAATATCAACCTTAAATGACACATTAAACCAGAGGGACTTAATAGGTCTATATATAGAACATTCCACCCAAAAGCAACAGAATACAGATTCCTGTCAAGTGCACAAGGAACATTAAAAACAAAAACAAGGACTGGGAGCTGCGGCCCCAGCTGTAAGCGACGCCCCGCCTCTAAACGGCGGCCCCGACTGGGAGCTGCGGCCCCGGCTGGAAGCGGCGCCCCGGCTGGAAGCGGCGGCCCCGACTGGGAGCTGCGGCCCCGACTGTAAGCGACGCCCCGCCTCTAAACGGCGGCCCCGACTGGGAGCTGCGGCCCCGGCTGGAAGCGGCGCCCCGGCTGGAAGTGGCGCCCCGCCTGTAAGCGGCGCCCCGGCTGGAAGCGGCGGCCCCGACGGGGAGCTGCGGCCCCGGCTGGAAGCGGCGCCCCGCCTGTAAGCGGCGGCCCCGGTTGGGAGCTGCGGCCCCGTATGGTAGCGGCGGAGGCAGCGCCGGCCCTCGGGGATAAGAGCACCAGCTGCTCCACAGAGCAGAGGGCCAGGACAGAGCGCTAAATAGCCACAGCCACTCACCTGGGGCTCCGACAGAGGGAGGGCGGACTGGACTGGAACTTTGAGGGGACACCTGGGATTTGGAGGGCGCTCAGAGTTTGTGCTGAGCTGTGGCCACAAAAGACGGTGGTGGTCAGCCCCTCCTTCCCTGTTGCACAGACCAGCAGCCAAGTTTGCTCCTTCCCGGAGCTGTGGAAGCCCCTCCCTCGGAGATCCCCAGGTGAGGTAAAGAGGTAAAGAACTGCAAATTGAGGCTCATTAACAACCAGCATTGGCCCCACCCTCGGAAATCCTCTTACACAGTAAACATCTGAGGGAGGTTCGCATTCAACGGAGATCCTAAGGCTTTTCAAGTAACTGAGGCTAATAGCCTCCAGGCAAAAAGCTAGAGCATAACTAAACCTTTCCTGAGCTTGCATATCTACCCAGGAAAGTGAGACTTGACAGTGGTGTTGAAGGAGGGCCCTCCACGCTCATCCAAACCCAGTAGAGGGAGCCACAAATAGCAGAACACCAACACCCACAGGGAAAATTTGGCAGGCTCCAAAACCCACTGTGATAGCAAAAATGGTGAAACAAAGAAACAGATCCCAAATGAAAGAACAAGAGAACTCCACCGAAGATGAGATAAATGAAATGCAGCTAAGCAAATTATCAGAGGGAGAGTTCCGAGCCATGATCTTGAGGAAACTAAACAGCATGAGTAAGGACATCAACACCATGAGTAAAGATATAGAAACTCTGAAAACCAACCAAGTGGAAATGAAGAATGACATAGCAGAAATAAAGAACACATTGGAAGGATTGACCAGCAGAGTAGAGGAAGCAGAGGACCGGATCAGTGAATTAGAAGACAGAGTAGAAAAAATCAATCAATCAGAAAACCAAAAGGAAAAAACAATGAAAAAACAGGAAGATAGCTTAAGAGAACTGTGGGACAACTGGAAACGTAATAACATTCGCATTATTGGAGTCCCCGAAGAAGAAGAAAATGACCAAGGGTTAGAGAATATATTTGAAGAAATAGTGACAGAAAACTTTCCTAACCTGGTGAAGGAAGAAAGCATTCAAGTTCAAGAAGCACAGAGAGCCCCAAGTAAGAAGAACCCAAGCAGGCCCACACCAAGACACATAATAATTAAAATGCCAAAAATTAAAGACAAAGAGAGAATCCTAAAGGCAGCAAGATATAAGCAACAGGTTACCTACAAAGGAAACCCCATTAGGCTATCATCTGACTTCTCAACAGAAACACTACAGGCCAGAAGGGAATGGCATGAAGTAATCGAGGTCATGAAAAACAAGGATCTGAATCCAAGACTACTCTATCCAGCAAGGCTATCATTCAAAATAGAAGGTCAAATAAAGAGCTTCCCAGACAAAAAAAGGCTAAGGGAATATATTAGCACCAAACCAGCACTGCAAGACATGTTAAAAGGACTGCTATAATTATGAGAAGAAATAGAAAGATAACTAGAACCACACTGTACAAAAATGGCAACATATAAGTATATATCAATAATCACCTTAAATGTAAATGGACTGAATGCTCCAATAAAAAGACACAGAGTAGCTGACTGGATAAGAAAGCATGATTCACACATATGTTGCTTACAAGAGACCCACCTCACAACAAAAGACTCACATAGGTTGAAAGTAAAGGGATGGAAAAAAATCTTCCAAGCAAATGGAAAGGAAAAAAAAGCTGGGGTAGCAATACTCATATCTGATAAATTAGATTTCAAATTGAAGACCATAACTAGAGACAAAGAAGGTCACTACATAATATTGAAAGGATCTATCCAACAGGAAGATATAACCTTGGTAAACATATATGCACCCAATATAGGAGCACCAAAATATATTAAAAATCTTCTGGAGGACTTCAAAGGAGAAATCGACCACAATACAATCATAGCAGGAGACTTCAACACCCCACTGACATCACTGGATAGATCATCTAGACAAAAAATCAACAAGGAAACAGAGACTCTAAATGAAGCACTAGATCAAATGGATTTAATAGATATATACAGAGAATTACACCCCAAAACTGCAGAATTCACATTCTTCTCAAGTGCACATGGGACATTCTCAAAGATAGACCATATGTTAGGGCACAAACTAAGTCTCTACAAGTTCAAGAAGATTGAAATCATATCAAGCATCTTCTCAGACCATAATGGCATGAAACTAGAAATCAATTGCAACAAGAACATGCAAAGACATATGAACACATGGAGGCTAAATAGCATGTTACTGAACAATGAATGGGTTACCATGGAGATCAAGGAAGAATTTAAAAAATTTCTGGAAACCAATGAAAATGAACACACAACCACGCAAAACCTATGGGATACTGCGAAAGCAGTTCTGAGAGGGAAGTTCATAGCACTACAGGCCCACCTTAAGAAAGAAGAAAAATTTCTAATTGACTACCTAACCTCACAACTTAAAGAACTGGAAAGCAAACAAAAAGAAAACCCTAGAGCAAGTAGAAGGAAGGAAATAGTAAAGATCAGAGCAGAAATAAACGACATGGAGACCAAAAAAACAATTCAAAGGATCAATAAAACAAAGAGCTGGTTTTTTGAAAAGATAAACAAGATTGATGGACCCTTAGCTAGACTCACCAAGAAACAAAGAGAGAGAACCCAAATACACAAAATCAGAAATGAAAGAGGAGAAGTAACAACTGACACCACAGAAATACAAAGGATCATTAGCAAATACTATGAACATTTGTATGGCAACAAATTCGACAATCTAAGCCAAATGGACACATTTCTAAAAACACATAGTCTCCCAAAACTGAATCGGAAAGAGATAGAAAACTTGAACAGGCCAATAACAACGAAGGAAATTGAAGATGTAATCAAGACTCTCCCAACAAACAAAAGCTCAGGCCCTGACGGCTTCACGGGGGAGTTTTACCGAACATTCAAAGAAGAACTAACACCCATTCTCCTCAAACTATTCCAAAAAATTCAAGAAGAAGGAAGACTTCCAAACTCGTTTTATGAGGCCAGCATAATTCTCATCCCAAAACCAGAAAAAGACACTACAAAGAAAGAAAACTACAGGCCAATATCCCTGATGAACATAGATGCCAAAATCCTGAACAAAATACTAGCAAATCGGATCCAGCAATACATCAAGAAAATTATTCACCATGACCAAGTGGGATTCATCCCAGGGATGCAAGGCTGGTACAATATACGCAAATCAATAAATGTGATACATCACATAAACAAAATGAAGGATAAAAACCATATGGTCATATCAATAGATGCTGAAAAAGCATTTGACAAAATCCAGCACCCATTTCTGATAAAAACGCTCAGCAATTTGGGAATAGAGGGATCATATCTCAACATTATAAAGGCCATATATGAAAGACCTGCAGCCAACATCATACTCAATGGACAAAAACTAAAAGCATTTCCCTTAAGAACAGGAACAAGACAAGGATGCCCACTTTCACCACTCTTATTCAACATAGTACTGGAAGTCTTAGCCACAGCAATCAGACGTGAAGAAAAAATAAAAGGGATCCAAATTGGAAAGGAGGAAGTGAAACTGTCATTATTCGCAGATGACATGATATTATACATAGAAAACCCTAAAGACTCCATCAAAAATCTACTAGACTTAATAAATGAATTTGGCAAAGTAGCAGGATACAAAATTAACGTCAAGAAATCGACGGCATTCTTATACACTAATGATGAACTCACAGAAAGAGAAACTAAAAAAACAATCCCATTTACCATCGCGGCAAAGAAATTAAGATACCTAGGAATAAACTTAACCAAAGAAGTAAAGGACCTATTTGCAGAAAACTACAAGACATTGAAAAAAGAAATAGAGGAAGATATAAAAAAGTGGAAGCACATACCTTGTTCATGGATTGGAAGAATTAACATCATTAAAATGTCCATACTACCCAAAGCAATCTACAGATTTAATGCAATCCCCATCAAAACACCAATGACATATTTCACAGAACTAGAACAAATACTTCAGAAGTTCATATGGAACCAAAAAAGACCCCGAATAGCTACAGCAATCTTGAAAAAGAAGGACAAAGTAGGAGGGATCACAATACCGGACATCAGGTTATACTACAAAGCTACTGTAATCAAAACAGCCTGGTACTGGCACAAGAACAGGCACATAGACCAGTGGAACAGAACAGAGAATCCGGAAATTGACCCAAGACATTATGCTCAATTAATATTTGACAAAGGTGGTAAGAGCATAAATTGGAGTAAAGACAGCCTCTTCAATAAATGGTGTTGGGAAAATTGGACAGCTACATGCAAAAAAATGAAACTAGATCATCAACTTACACCATACACAAGAATAAACTCAAAATGGATAAAAGACTTAAATGTGACTCATGAATCCATAAAAATCCTAGAAGAAAATGTAGGCAACAAAATTTCAGACATCATACGCAGCAAAATTTTCACTGATATATCACCTAAGGCAACAGAAACAAAGGAAAAAATGAACACATGGGACTACATCAAACTCAAAAGCTTCTGCACAGCAAAAGAAACAACCATCAAAGTGGAAAGGCAACCCACTGTATGGGAGAGCATAACTGCCTATGATATATCAGATAAGGGACTAATTTCCAAAATATATAGAGTGCTCATACATCTCAACAAAAGGAAGACAAAGAACCCAATTAAAAAATGGGCAGAGGAACTAAATAGACACCTCTCCAAACAGGACATACAAACGGCCAAGAGACATATGAAGAAATGCTCAACTTCACTAATCATCAGAGAGATGCAAATTAAAACAACAATGAGGTATCACCTCACACCTGTCAGAATAGCCGCCATCAACAAAGCATCAAACAACAAGTGTTGGCGAGGATGTGGAGAAAAGGGGACTCTAGTACACTGCTGGTGGGAGTGCAGACTGGTGCAGCCACTATGGAAAACACTATGGTGTTACCTCAAAAAATTAAAAATTGAATTACCATTTGACCCAGTGATCCCACTCCTAGGAATATACCCTAAGAAGCCTGAAACACCAATCAGAAAGAATACATGTACCCCCATGTTCATAGCAGCGCTATTTACAATAGCTAAGATATGGAAACAGCCCAAGTGTCCATCAGTAGATGAATGGATAAAAAAGCTGTGGTACATATACACAATGGAGTACTATGCAGCTTTAAGAAAGAACGATCTCCTATCCTTTGCGTCAACATGGGAGGACCTGGAAACTATTATCCTAAGTGAAACAAGCCAAGCAGAGAAAGACAAACATCATATGATCTCACTTATTTCTGGAATATAATGAACATAACAGGGTGAGGAGCAGGGTAGTCCCGGGGACGTGGAAGTGGGGTACAGACTGACATCTGTCAGAAGAGGGGGTGGGGGAGGGGAGCGATGAACACAGAACTTGTACGCATGTACTCATAACCAATGGACATGGACAACAAAAATGGGGACGGGGCAGGGAGGGAGGGGGAGGGGGTGTCAATGGGGGAAAAAAAGGAGAATCATCTGTAACAAAAGTAAATTAATAAAAAACAAAAAAAAAAAACAAAAACAAAAAAACAGACCATATATTGGGGGGGAGGGGGGAAGTCTCAATACATCATATTGAGGAAGAATGAAATCATATTAAGCATCTTTTCCACAGTGGTATGAAACTAGAAAGCAACAGCAAGAAAACTGGAAAAATTAAATATGTGGAGATTAAACAACATGCTACTGAAAAACTATTGAGTCGATGAAGAAATCAAAGGAGATATCAAAAAAAAGAGACAAATGAAAAAAATATATAAGACACCGAAGTCTATAAGATGCAGCAAAACAAGTACCAAGAGGAAAGTTGATAGCAGTACAGGACTACTTCAAGAAACAAGAAAAATCTCAACTAAACAATCTAATCTTACACCTAAAGAAACTAGAAAAAGAAAAACAAATGAAGTGCAAATTCAATAGAAGGCAGGAGATAATAAAAATCAGAGTGAATTCCAAAATGGCGGCGGAGTGAATGGAAGCTACACAGACCATCTCCCAGGACCAAACTGGAATTACAACTAAAATAAAGACAAATTGTCGGGAAAAAGCAACAGAAAAGCAGCTCGCGAGGACACACAACCAGGGACACTGAATCGATCCTGGTAGGATTGTGGAGGCGCGAGAGGGGGGCTGGGAGCCCACGGACAGCAGCGGCCTTAGCCATGAGCAGCACTCCGCCCTCGGGGTTAAAGCCAGAGCCGGGACAGAGTGCTAAAATAGCCACAGCCACTCACCTTGGGCTCCAGCAGAGGGAGGGCAGACTGGACTGGCACTGTGTGGGGACACTCGGGATTTGGAGGGCACTCAGAGCTTTTGCTGAGTTGCTGCCACACAGGACTGTGGCCTGGCCTTCTAACTCCATCCCAGGGCTCCGGGGAGAGGCGGAAGCCCCTCCCTTGGAGATCCAGCCACACCCTAGTGGGCCATTGAAATGCAAACTGAGGCTCATTAACTACTAGCATCTGCCCTACCCCCTGGAAATCCTCTCACGCTGAACACCTGAGGGAGGTTTTCATTCAACTGAAAACCCAAGGCTCTTCAAGCAACCACAACTAATAGCCTCTAGGTAAAAAGCTAGAGGATAACTTAACCTTTGCTGAGCTTGCAAATATACCCTGGAAAGAAACACTCCACGGTGGTGTTTAATGTGGGTCCTCCCATGCTCATCCAAACCCAGTAGAGGGAGCCACAAACAACAGAACACCAACATCCACAGGAAAATTTGGCAGGCTCCAAAAACCACTGAGGTAGCCAAAATGGTGAAACAAAGAAACAGAGCCCAAATGAAAGAACAAGAGGCCTCTACCGAAGATGAGATAAATGAAATGGAGTTAAGCAAGTTAACAGAGCTAGAATTCAGAGCCATGATCTTGAGGAAGCTCAACAGCATGAGTAAGGACATCAACACCTTGAGTAAAGACATCAACACCATGAGCAAAGACATAGAAATACTGAAAACCAACCAAGTGGAAATTAAGAAGCACCAAGAAGAAATGAAGAATGACATAGCCGAAATGAAGAACACATTGGAAGGACTAAATAGCAGAGTAGAGGAAGCTGAGGACCGATTCAGTGAATTACAAGACACGGTAGAAAAAATCAACCAATCAGAAAACCAAAAGGAAAAAAAAATGAAAAAACAGAAAGACAGCTTAAGACAACTGTGGGACAACTGGAAACATAATAATATTCGCATCATTGCAGTCCCTGAAGAAGAAGAAAATGAGCAAGGGTTAGAGAATATATTTGAAGAAATAGTGACAGAGAACTTCCCTAATTTGGTGAAGAAAGAAGGCATTCAACTTCAAGAAGCACAGAGAGTCCCAAGTAAGAAGAACCCAAACAGGCCCACACCAAGACACATGGTAATTAAAATGCCAAAAATTAAAGACAAAGAGAGAATCCTAAAGGCAGCAAGATATAAGCAACAGGTTACCTACAAAGGAACCCCCATAAGGCTATCATCTGACTTCTCAATAGAAACACTACAGGCCAGAAGGGAATGGCATGAAATAATCGACATCATGAAAAACAAAGATCTGAATCCAAGACTACTCTACCCAGCAAGGCTGTCATTCAAAATAGAAGGTCAAATAAAGACTTTCTCAGACAAAAAAAGGCTAAGGGAATACATTAGCACCAAACCAGCACTGCAAGAAATGTTAAGAGGACTGCTGTAATTAGTAGAAGAATTAGGAAGGAAAGTAGAACCACACTAAACAAAAATGGCAATAAATAAAGTACATATCAATAATCACCTTAAACATAAATGGATTGAATGCTCCAATCAAAAGACACAGAGTAGCGGATTGGAATAGAGAGCATGACCCATATATATGTTGTTTACAAGAGACCCACCACACAACAAAAGACTCACATAGGCTGAAAGTGAAGGGATGGAAAAAAATCTTCCAAACAAATGGAAAGGAAAAAAAACCTGGGGTAGCAATACTCATATCTGATAAAATAGATTTCAAAATGAAAGCCATATCTAGAGACAAAGAAGGTCACTACATAATATTGAAAGGATCTATGCAACAGGAAGATATAATCTTGGTAAACATATATGCACCCAATATAGGAGCACCAAAATATATTAAAAATCTTCTGGAGGACTTCAAAGGAGAAATTGACAGCAATACAATCATAGCAGGGGGCTTCAACACCACGCTGACATCACTGGATAGATCCTCTAGACAAAAAATTAACAAAGAAACAGAGACTGTAAATGAAACACTACACCAAATGGATTTAATAGATATTTACAGAGAATTACACCCCAAAACTACAGATTCACATTCTTCTCAAGTGCACATGGGACATTCTGAAAGATAGACCACATGTTAGGACACAAACAAAGTCTCTACAAGATCAAGAAGATTGAAATCATATCAAGCATGTTCTCAGATCACAATTGCATGAAACTAGAAATCAATTGCAACAAGAACATGCAAAGACATATGAACACATGGAGGCTAAATAGCATGTTATTAAACAATGAATGGGTTACCGAGAAGATCAAGGAAGAAATTAAAAACTTCCTGGAAACCAGTGAAAATGAACACACAATGACACAAAAATCTATGGGATGCAGCGAAAGCAGTTCTTAGAGGGATGTTCATAGCACTACAGGCCTACCTCAAGAAACAAGAAAAATTTCTAATGGACTATCTAACCTCACAACTTAAAGAACTAGAAAGCAAACAAAAAGAAAACCCCAGAGCAAGTAGAAGGAAGGAAATAGTAAAGATCAGAGCAGAAATAAATGACATAGAGAGCAGAAAAACAATTCAAAGGATCAATGAAACAAAGAGCTGGTTTTTTGAAAAGATAAACAAGATTGATGGACCCTTAGCTAGACTCACCAAGAAACAAAGAGAGAGAACCCAAATACACAAAATCAGAAATGAAAGAGGAGAAGTAACAAATGACACCACAGAAATACAAAGCATCGTTAGCAAATACTATGAATATTTATATGGCAACAAAATCGACAATCTAAGTGAAGTGGACAAATTTCTAGAAACACATAGTCTTCCAAAACTGGACCGGGAAGAGATAGAAAACTTGAACAGACCAATAACAGCTAAGGAAATTGAAGATGTAATCAAGACTCTCCCAGCAAACAAAAGCCCAGGCCCGGATGGCTTCACGGGGGAGTTTTACCGAACATTCAAAGAAGAACTAACACCCATTCTCCTCAAACTATTTCTAAAAATTCAAGAAGAAGGAAGACTTCCAAACTCGTTTTATGAGGCCAGCATAATCCTAATTCCAAAACCAGAAAAGACATTACAAAGAAAAAAAAGTACAGGCCAATATCCCTGATGAACGTAGATGCCAAAATCCTGAACAAAATACTAGCAAATCGGATCCAGCAATACATCAAAAAAATTATTCACCATGACCAAGTGGGATTCATCCCAGGGATGCAAGGATGGTTCAATATTCGCAAATCAATAAATGTGATACACCACATAAACAAAATGAAAGATAAAAACCACATGATCATATCAATAGACGCTGAAAAAGCATTCGACAAAGTCCAGCACCCATTTCTGATAAAAACGCTCAGCAATTTTGGAATAGAGGGAGCATATCTTGATATAATAAAGACCATATGTGAAAGACCTACAGCCAACATCATACTCAATGGGCAAAAACTAAAAACATTTCCCTTAAGAACACGAACAAGTCAGGGATGCCCACTTTCGCCACTCTTATTTAACATAGTACTGGAAGTCTTAGCCATAACAATCAGACGTGAAGAAAAAATGAAAGGAATCCAAATTGGAAAGAAGGAAGTGAAACTGTCATTATTCGCAGACGACATGATATTATATATAGAGAACCCTAAAGACTCTATCAAAAATCTACTAGACTTAATAAATGAAATGGCAAAGTAGCAGGATACAAAACTAACGTCAAGAAACAACGGCATTCTTATACACCAATGATGAACTCACAGAAAGAGAAACTAAAAAAACAATTCCATTTACCATCGTGGCAAAAAAATTAAGATACCTAGGAATAAACTTAACCAAAGAAGTAAAGGACCTATTTGCAGAAAACTACAGGACATTGAAAAAAGAAATAGAGGAAGATATAAAAAAGTGGAAACACATACCTTGTTCATGGATTGGAAGAATTAACATCATTAAAATGTCCATATTACCCAAAGCAATCTATAGATTCAATGCAATCCCCATCAAAATACCAGTGACATATTTGACAGAACTAGAACAAATATTTCAAAAGTTCATATGGAACCAAAAAAGACCCCGAATAGCTACAGCAATCTTGAAAAAGAAGGACAAAGTAGGTGGGATCACAATACCGGATATCAGGTTATACTACAAAGCTACTGTAATCAAAACAGCCTGGTACTGGCACAAGAACAGGCATATAGACCAGTGGAACAGAACAGAGAATCCAGAAATTGACCCAAGACATTATGCTCAATTAGTATTTGACAAAGATGGCAAGAGCATACAATGGAGTAAAGACAGCCTCTTTAATAAATGGTGTTGGGAAAATTGGACAGCTACATGCAAAAAAATGAAACTAGACCATCAACTTACACCATACACAAGAATAAACTCAAAATGGATAAAAGACTTAAATGTGACTCGTGAATCCATTAAAATCCTAGAAGAAAATGTAGGCAACAAAATTTCGGACATCATATGCAGCAGAATCTTCACTGATATATCACCTAAGGCAACAGAAACAAAGGAAAAAATGAACACATGGGACTACATCAAACTCAAAAGCTTCTGCACAGCAAAAGAAACAACCATCAAAACAGATAGGGAACCCACTGTATGGGAGAGCATAATTGCCAATGATACATCAGATAAGGGGTTAATCTCCAAAATATATAGAGTGCTCATACATCTCAACAAAAGGAAGACAAAGAACCCAATTAAAAAATGGGCAGAGGAACTAAATAGACACCTCTCCAAAAAGGACATACAAATGGCTAAGAGACATATGAAGAAATGCTCAACATCACTAATCATCAGACAGATGCAAATTATAACAACAATGAGGTATCACCTCACACTTGTCAGAATGGCCGCCATCAACAAACAACAAGTGTTGGAGAGGGTTTGGAGAAAAGGGGACTCTAGTACACTGCTGGTGGGAATGCAGACTGGTGCAGCCACTGTGGAAAACACTATGGTGTTACCTCAAAAAATTAAAAATTGAATTCCCATTTGACCCAGTGATCCCACTTCTAGGAATATACCCTAAGAAGCCTGAAACACCAATCAGAAAGAATACATGTACCCCCATGTTCATAGCAGCACTATTTACAATCGCTAAGATCTGGAAACAGCCCTAGTGTCCATCAGTGGATGAATGGATAAAAAAGCTGTGGTACATATACACAATGGAGTACTATGCAGCTGTAAGAAAGAAAGCTCTCTTATCCTTTGAGATGACATGGAGGGACCTCGAGAGTATTATCCTAAGCGAAACAAGCCAAGCAGAGAAAGACAAATATCACATGATCTCACTTATTTGTGGAATATAATGAACATAACAGTCTGAGGAACAGGGTAGACCCAGAGATGTGGAAGTAGGCTATAGACTGACACCCCTCAGAGGAGGGGGTGGGGGAGGGAGGGAGGAGATAAACCACAGAACTTATGCGCATGCATGCATAGCTGATGGACATGGACAACAGGGCTGGGGACGGGGTGCGGGGATGGGGAGGAGGGTGTCAATGAGGAAAAAAGGAGAAACATTTGTAACAAAAATAAATTAATATAAAAAAATTAAAATAAATAAATAAATAAATAAAATAAAAATCAGAGTGGAAATAAATGAAATAGAGACTAAAAAGACAATAGAAAAGGTTAATTAAGAGCTGGTTCTTTGGAAAGATAATGAGAAGGCTCAAATAAATAAAAATCAAAGAAGTTACAGTGGATATCATAGAAATACAAAGAATCTTAAGAGACTACTTGAAACAGCTATATGCCAACAAATTAGATAATCTAGAAGAAATGAATAAATTCTTAGAAGCAGACAACCTTCCAAAACTGAATCATGAAGAAATAGAGAATCTGAATAGACTAATCAGCAGTAAGGAGATTGAAACAGTAATCAAAAACCAAAAGTCTAGCCCTGGCCGGTTTGGCTCAGCGGTTAGAGCGTTGGCCTGTGGTCCAGAGAGACCCAGGTTCGGTTCCCACTAAGGGCATGTACCTCGGTTGCAGTTTGTTCCCGGCCCTGGTTGGGTCGTGCGGGTGGCAGCCACTCGATGTGTCCCTTTCACGTCAATGTTTCTCTCTTTCTCTCTCTCTCTCTCTCTTCCTCTCTCTCCCTCCCACTCTATCTAAACAAAAAATGAAAAAATGTCCTCGGGTGAGGATTAAAAGTAAAAGAAAAAGTAACAAAAGTCCACAATCAGACACAGGCTCATTGGTAAATTCTACCAAACATTCAAAAATTTTAAGTACCTATCCTCTCCAAACAATTCCAAAAAATTAAAGAGGAGGGAACGCTTCTAAACTCATCTTACATTACCCTGATACCAAAAAACAGACAAGAACACAAAGAAAATTATTCAGATTAATATAGATGCAAAAATGCACAACAAAGTATTAGCAAATTGAATAAAATGATACATTATAAGAATATATACCATGGTCAAATGAGATTTACTCCAGGGATGAAAAGATGGTTCAATTTGCACAAATCAATGTGATACCCATTAACAGAATATAGGATAAAAATCATTACCATTTCACCCTGGTTGAGTGACTCAGTGGGTTGGAGTGTCGCCCCATACACCAAAAGGTTGTGAATTTGATTCCAAGTCAGGGCACAAACCAAGGTTGCAGGTTTGATTCCTGGTCGGGGCAAGTACAGAAGGCAACTGATTGATGTTTCTCTCTCACATCAACGTTTCTCTCTCTCCCTTCCTCTCTCTCTAAAATCAAATCCTCAGGTGAGGATTAAAAAAAAAATTACCATCTCAATAGATGCAGAAATAGCATTTCATAAGATTCAACATCCATTTATGATTTTTTAAAAATTATCAATAAAACGGCTATAGAGAAAAGTACATCAACATAATAAAAGCTGTATGTGACAAACCCACAGCTAGCATCATACTCTACAGTGAAAAACTAAAAGCTTTTCCTCTAAGATCAGGAACAGGACAAGGATGCCCATTCTCACCAGTCAGAAGTCCTAGCCCGAGCAATTAGGCTAAAAATAAATAAGTAAGTAAGTAAGTAAGTAAGTAAATAAATGGCATCCAAATAGGAAAGGAAGAAGAAGTAAAATTGTAACTATTTGCAGATAACACAATTTTATATAAAGAAAACCCTAAAGACTACCAAAAATTATTAGAAATTATTACTAGATACAATAAAGTGCAGGGTACAAAATCAATTCTCAAAAATTGTGGTGTTTCCACACACTAACTACAAACTATAGGAAAGAGAAATTGAGAAAACAATCCTATTTAAAATAGCAACAGCCCAGCCGGTGTGGCTCAGTGGATTGAGCATCGTCCCATGGACTGACAGGTCCTGACAGGTCCCGGTTCAACTCCCCGTCAGGCCGATAGATGTTTCTCTCTCACATAGCTGCTTCTCTCTCTCTAAAAAATCAATAAAAACATATTTTAAGAAAAAAGATTATGACTTTTGAAGGGGACATTTTCTGAAAATTATATAAATTGTTATGCTCTAATTTCTTTTTAAAAAAACATAACAGTCTGAGGAACAGGGTAGTCCCAGAGATGTGGAAGTAGGGTACAGACTGACAATTGCCAGAAGAGGGAAGCGATGAACCACAGAACTTGTACGCATGTACTCATAACCAATGGACATGGACAACAAAACTGGGGACAGGGCAGGGAGGGCGGGGGAGGAGGGTGTCAGTGGGGGAAAAAAGGAGAAACATCTGTAACAAAAGTAAATTAATAAAAAAAAAATTATAATGTTGTATATCAAAAACTCATAATGTTATAAATCAGTGTTACTTCAATTAAAAAAGAAAAAGAAAAAGAGCCTGACTCAGCGGGTTCGATTCCCGGTCAAGGGCACATACCTGGATTGCAGGTTTGATCCTCAGACCTCGTTGGGGTCATATGGGAGGCAGCCAATCAATGTGTCTCACTCACATCAATGTTTCTCTCTCTCTCTCCTTCCCTCCCTCCCTTCCACTGTATGTAAAAATCAATGGAAAAATATCCTCAGGTAAGGATTAAGAAAACAAAAAACAAGGTTCAACTGTAAGCATGTTCATCACAGTGTTGTATATTAAAGCAAAAACAAAAGGAGAAACTTGTCAAACATCAGAGCTTAGGTAATAAGATTTCCAGTTAACACAAAAGGTTGAACACAGGTTGTCTCTGTCCTCACTCAAAATGACAATAAAGCAGATTAATAAATAAAAAAAACATAAAGCCATGCAGATCAGTAATTGTAGAGAAGACAACATTTGGAACCTAAACATTTTGTAACCTAAGAAGCAGAAGTGTAAAATTATTTTAGCAGACTCAAAAAGGTACATCTCAGCCAGCAGTGAAGAGGGTCAAAAAGCAACCTGACACCAGGAACGCCCCTCCCCCAAGACTAGAAGCTGTTATCACTTGTCCCCAGGAGTTGAAGAAGGGCTAAGGGCTAAGGTCTGGAAGACTGGCTGAGTCTGAGTTGTAAGGAGGGATATGCCTGGCTCCCCTGCCTGACCCTCTTATCCCAACAGAGAATAGGGGTTGATTCTCCTTGGAGGGCAAGAGAGTGTCTCTGAATTGCTATGTCCATAGCAGCTTTATTCATAATGACCAAACCCACACAAAGAAACACTATTCAGCAATCAAAAGGATAAAACTGCTAATACACACAACATGGGATAAATCTAAAAAAAACCCTGTAATACACAAAAGAAGCCAGACACAAGAATACATGCTATTTGAGTTCACTAATTTGAAACTCTAATCTATAATGATAGAAAACAGATTAATGGTTCCCAGGGGCCAGGGGGCATGAGGGAACCTTTCAGGGGAATGAAGTCACTTGGCTGTGGTGGTGTTACACATCTGCCTACACACACCTTGTAAAATGTCTGAAATACCATTTCTCATTCACTAGAACAGCTGATATGGTGAAGTGCTCACACACAGTCCATGGGAGTGTCAGCAAAGTTTCTCATAAAGCTGCTTCACACAGGACCCAGCAATTCACTCCTAGGCATTTTCCCTAGAAAAATGAAAACATGTCCACAGCAGGACTTGCAAAAATGTTCCCCAATCTTATTTGTAATAGCCAAAATATGGGAGATATGATCCACATGTTCATTGACAGGAGAATGGATAAATTATGACGCATCCACATAAACACTAGTCCATATTAAAAGGAAAATTCAGAAGGGGAGAAATGATTTGGAGAAGGCAAATGGAAAGCTTTGACGAAAGTGCTTGGTATTTCGTTTCAGGTGGTGATTACATGAGTATGTACAATTCTTAAAATTCATCCAACTGAACATTTAATATATGGATGTTTATGTAAAACTTATATCAAGTTTAAAAAATTAACTGAGTAGGTTTTCGACTTCCGGTCAAGATGGCGGCGTAGGTAAACGCGGTATCGCGTCCTCCCACAACCACATCAAAGTTACAACTAAACTACAGAACAACCATCATTCAAAACCGCCTGAAATCGAGCTGAATGGAAGTCCTACAACTACGAAATTAAAGAAGAAGCCGCATCGAGACTGGTAGGAGGGGCGGAGGCGCGACGGGCTGGTCCCACACCCACGTGTGGCGGATAAAAATCAGGAGGATACCTGGGCTGGGAAGGTCCTCCCTGAGGACTGAGGGGTCCCCGTCCCACACCAGGCGCCCAGCTGGGGTTCCAGTGCCAGGAAGAGAAGTCCCCATCACTTCTGGCTGGAAAAACCAGCGGGAACTGAGGCTGAGGTGGCTGGAGTCCCCGGCAGCTCCTCTTAAAGGGCCAGCGCACAGACTTACTGAGACTCGCTCCCTCCAGGCTCCAGCGTGGGGGAGGCAGCCTGAAAGGCACCAGAGTCATACGGGGAAGAACTGAGCTGTTTGGCATTGGAGCGAGGGCTGGAGAGGCAGCTTTCTCCTGGACAGACGTGCTATCAGAGACCATTGTTCCCTTGGTGAGTCCTTCCCTGGGCCGGCAGACACTGCCAGATCTGGGACTCCAGCAACCTGGCTCACACTGTTGGCCCCGCCCTGCTGATTCCCTGAGGCCCCACCCCACCCAACTTCCAGGCCCACCCAAGCTGTTGCCAGTTGCTTTACCATAGGATTGGCCTGCCTTGGATCCTGCTTCAGCTTTTCCTAAATTCTTTCAAACAAGCAGCATCTGCTCTCAGCTAGCCCCATACCTCTCGCTAAGTAATACATAGAAACAAACAGAGGGAGGCAGCCAAAATGAGGAGACAAAGAAACAGGTCCCAAATGAAAGAACAGAACAAAACTCCAGGAAAAGAACTAAGTGAAATGGAGTTAAGCAACCTAACAGATGCTGAGTTCAAAACACTGCTTATAAGATTGCTCAATGGACTTAGTGAGAACCTCAGTGAACTTAGAGAGGGCATCAAGGGCATAAAAAAGGACCAGTCAGAAATGATGGAATCACAGTCAGAAATGAAGGAGGCACTAACTGAAATAAAGAATAGTTTACACAGATTCAATAATAGAGTAGGCAAAACCAAGAAGCAAACCATCGATTTGGAATATAAGGAAGCAAAAAATACCCAATCAGAACAGCAAAAAGAAAAAAGAATCCAAAAAAATGAGGATAGTGTAAGGAGCCTCTGGGACAACTTCAAGCGTGCCAACATTCGCATCTTGGGGGTGCCAGAAGGAGAAGAGAGAGAACAAGAAATTGAAAACCTATTTGAAACTATAATGGCAGAAAACTTCCCTAACTTGGTGAAGGAAACAGACATACAAGTCCAGGAAGCACAGAGAGTGCCAAACAAGATGAACCCCAAGAGGCCCACACCAAGACACATCATCATCAAAATGCAAAAGGTTCAAGACAAAGAGAGAATCCTAAAAGCAGCAAGAGAAAAGAAGTTAGTTACCTACAAGGGAGTTCCCATCAGACTATCAGCTGATTTCTCAAAAGAAACTTTGCAGGCCAGAAGGGAGTGGCAAGAAATATTCAGAGTGATGAAAAGCAAGAACCTACAACCAAGATTACTCTATCCTCCAAAGCTGTCATTTAGAATCGATGGCCATATAAAGAGTTTCCCAGACAAGGAAAAGCTAAAGGAGTTCACCACTACCAAACCATTATTATATGAAATGTTGAAGGGTCTTCTTGAAGAAAAAGATAAAAAAATATGAACAAACAAAATGGCAATAAACACATATCTATCAACAATTGAATCTACAAACAAAATGAACAAGCAGAACAGAAACATTCTCATAGATACAGAGAACTTTTGTTGGGTACCAGATGGGTGGGGGCTAGGGGGAGGGGTGAAAAAGGTGAAGGGATTAAGAAGTACAAATTGGTTGTTAGACTGACAAATCTCAAAGGGAAGGGGGTTGGGGGGTGGGAAGAAATAAACCAAAGAACTTATATGTATATATGCATAACCAATGGACACTGACAACAGTGTGGGGAAAAGCAGGAGGGAGGCAGGAATGGGGAGGAGGGGGTCAATGGGGGAAAAATGAGGAACATCTGTAATACATTCAACAATAAAGATAAGTTAAAAAAAATTAACTGAGTATAAAAAAACTAAAATTAAACATTAATTACATTATTGGATTGTGTTGAGCAGTGTACATATAGTCTACATTTAATCTAAAAGAGAGAAAGAGAATGAATGACTCCTGGGATCTGTAGAAATTTTAAATGATCCTCTGAAAGAAATCCCCCTTTCCTCTAAGGAGCCAAGTCATTCCTGGAGGTCCTGCTCAGGACTGTACTTTGTGTGCCTATGTTCATGAAGACCTGAATGCCATGTCTCTCATTTACTCTCCAGAACACCTTTTAAGACATTCACGATGAAGATAGTGATAAAGATTCTAACCCCCCAAAAGTTCACACAGTCCTAAGTAGCAGAGCAGGTATTCAAACTCAGATCTGGTTGCACCGAGTCTTGACTTCTTTGCCCAAACCAGGTAACTCCCAAACTCAGCTAGCTTCTGATTGGAGAGAGAAAAGATCTTCCCAGTTTTTCCTTATATTATTTTGAAATTTATTAAGTGCTGTGTTAACTGTAAGTAAAAACAATGCCAAAATTTGAACACACCAAATTTCAATACCAGTGCTTAGCTAAAAAGGAGCTTTGTTTTCAGTTAGGATTTGCAAAAGTAATTATAAATACAAGAGTAGTTAAAATGTGCCTCTATTTGTTCATCTCCTGGTCTTTAAGGGGGATGAAAAGGAAAGTGATGGTTTCAGCAGTTTCCTGAAACTCCTGAAATTGAAGCTTTAAATATGTACATTTTCTTGTACGCCAATTATACCATAATAAGGTTGTAAAACATTTTCTTTAATTATAAAGAAATAGGTAACTTGAAAGCCATCAGTTTCTAACCACACACTAACATTCCCAGGAGAAGGCTCAGTGACAGCTCCTACTTTCTCATAAATGACTGGCTAGGTCAGAGGAGGATGGGAGATGCTGGTGCGTGGTGGGCAGACTAGTGAGCAGACAGGGTGATGCCAGTAGAGTGGGCCGTCATCATCATGTACCCTGCTTAGGTCCAGGCCCTGACACAGAGCTGATCAGGATGGTCCAGCTCTCTTGACAAGGCACTGACCTCAGGGAAAAATCACAAAGAACAGACCACCAACAGAGCAGCACAGACTCAGTCTTGGCTGGCTAAAGCAGGAGTCAAGTTGTCTCAAGAAAAGGAACCTTGTGGATGATGGAGAAGACTGTGTCTGGATGGCTCCCTTTTCCCTAAGCCACCCTCCCCTTCTTCACTTCTTGCAACCTTGCAGCAAGGCATCATTGGGTTAACTCACGAAGGAAACCACCAAATGTGGTTCCCACTCCTTGACTTAATCCATTTCTTCCCATTATTTCCATTGGTTTGCAGCCTCTCGAGTCATTAAACTCACACCTAACCAAAAGGTTATCAAATTTTTATAAAACTGTCATATAATCAAAATATTCATAGAATTGCCCACTGTTATGTAATATTTTGAAAACAAATGCTAAACTGAAAACTTGAGAATCACATTCAGAATTTCTGGTGCTACCAATTTTCATATGGTTAAAAAGAACAAACCAAGGACCTCTTTCTTTTTTGTTTTTGTTTTAATGACTCCCTGCCCTGGTGCTGACCCAGACACATTACCTTTCTGTCTTCTAAGCTCCAAGGACCCTTCTTTTGCCTGTCACTTGTTTCCTGAGCCCATTTCTTCTACAGCTCACTTCTTGTACCTCTGTGACTTTCTAAATAAACTGTCCAATATAGTTTGGGTCTTGGCTCTGAATTCTTTCTTAGCCAGAACTCAAGTACCTAGGTTGCTAAATCAAAGTCTGGTTTGATTCCACCTGTATAGCAATTGGTGCAGTTCTGTCATCAACCCTTCTAGGTTCTTCTGGCTGGTCTAATAATCAAATTGACATAAGACAGATTAGCAGGAGAAACACACATTACAGTTTAATAACACATATACTTCCTGTATACATGGGAGAGATGCAGGAACACTGAATAACTTGCCAAGATGACAAAAGCCTTTACCTTTACCTTCAGCTAAAGACAGAAAAGAAGGTGGGGGTGGGGAGTCAGTTATGGGAGGTTACCAGGAAAAGCACAGTAAACAAGCATAATATTATCATGCAGACTTAAATCCACACCTTCTCCACTGATAAACACTTTCTAGAGATAACCTCTTCTTGGTTCAGTGAGGGAAACACCCTTACAAATGTAAATGTCCATTTTAAAAAATGTTTATTTATTTTTGTTACAGATGTTTCTCCTTTTCCCCCCACTGACACCCTCCTCCCAATCCTGCCCCCACCCCCAGCATTACTGTCTATGTCCATGGTTACGCTTACATGTGTATAAGTGCTGTGGTTTATCTCTTCCCTCTCTCCACATCCACCTCTTCTGAGGTTTGTTAGTCTGCACCCCATTCCCATGTCTCTGGGTCTATTTTGTTTCTCAGCTTATTTTGTTCATTATATTCCACAAATAAGTGAAACCATGTGATATTTCTCTTTCTCTGACTGGCTTGTTTCACTTAGGATAATACTCTCCAGGTCCCTCCAGGTCCTCTTACAGGATAAGAGATCTTTCTTTCTTACAGCTGCATAGTATCCCATTGTGCATATATACCACAGCTTTTTTATCCACTCATCTACTGATGGACACTTGGGCTGTTTCCAGATCTTAGCTATTGTAAATAGCGCTGCTATGAACATAGGGGTACATATATTCTTTCTGATTGGTGTTTCAGGCTTCTTAGGGTATATTCCTAGAAGTGGGATCACTGGGTCAAATGGCAGTTCAATTTTTAATTTTTTGAGGTAACACCATATTGTTTTCCATAGTCGCTGCTCTAGGCTGCATTCCCACCAGCAGTGTACTAGAGTTCCCTATTCTCCACACCCTTGCCAGCACTTGTTTAAGGATTTGTTGATGGCAGCCACTCTGACAGGTGTGAGGTGATACCTCAGATGTTTTAATTTGCATCTCTCTGATGATTAGTGAACATTTTTTCATTTCTCTTGGCCATTTATATGTCCTTTTTGGAGAGGTGTCTATTTAGGTCCTCTCCCCATTTTTTAATTGGGTTTTCTTCCTTTTGTTGAGTTGTATGAGTACTCTCTATATTTTGGAAATTAGCCCCTTATCTGATGTACCATTGGCAATTATGCTCTCCCATATAGTGGGTTCCATTTCCATTTTAATGCTTGCATCTTTTGCTGTGCAGAAGCTTTTAGTTTGATGTGTTCATTTTTTCCTTTGTTTCTCTTGCCTTAGGTGTTGTATCAGTGAAAATTCTGCTCTGTGTAATGTCTGCAATTTTGTTGCCTACATTTTCTTCTAGGATTTTCATGGATTCATGAGTCACATTTTAGTCTTTTATCCATTTTGAGTTTATTCTTGTGTATGGTGTAAGTTGGTGGTCTAGCTTCATTTTTTTTGCATGTAGCTGTCCAATTATCCCAACACCATTTATTGAAGAGGCTGTCTTTACTCCACTGTATGCTCTTGCCACCTTTACCAAATATTAATTGAGCATAATGACATGGGTCAATTTCTGGGTTCTCTGTTCTGTTCCATTGATCTATATGCCTGTTCTTGTGCCTGTACCAAGTTTTGTAGTATAACCTGATATCTGGTATTGTGATCCCTCCTACTTTGTTCTTGTTTTTCAAGATTGCTGTAGCTATTTGGGGTCTCTTTTGGTTCCATATAACCTTTTGGAGTATTTGGTCTAATTCTGTGAAATATGTTGTTGGTATTTTGATGGGGATTGCATTGAATCTATAGATTGCTTTGGATAGTATGGATATTTTAATGATGTTAATTCTCCCAATCCATGAACAAATATATGCTTCGACTTTTTTATATCTTCCTTTATTTCTTTTTTCAGTGACCTGTAGTTTTCTGTGAACTTCTTTGGTTAAGTTTATTCCTAGGAATCTTAATTATTTTTGCAGCAATGGTAAATGGGATTGCTTTTTCAGTTTCTCATTCTGTGAGTTCATTTTTGATGTATAAGAATGCCGTCGATTTCTTGATGTTAATTTTGTATCCTGCTACTTTCCCAAATTCACTTATTAAATCTAGTAGATTTCTGATGGAGTCTTTAGGTTTTCTATGTACAGTATCATGTCATCGGCAGATAATGACAGTTTCACATCTTCCTTTCCTATTTGGATTCCTTTTATGTTTTCTTCTTGTCTAATAGCTGTGGCTAAGACTTCTAGTACTATGTTAAATAAGAGTAAAGAGAGTGGGAATCCCTGTCTTGTTCCTGTTCTTAAGGGAAATGCTTGTAGTTTTTGCCCATTGAGTATGATGTTGGCTGTAGGTTTTTCATATATGGACTTTATTATGTCAAGATATGATCCCTCTATTCCAACATTCCTGAGTGTTTTTTATCAGAAATGGGTGCTACATTTTGTCTAATGCTTTTTCAGCATCTATTTATATAATCATATGGTTTTTACCTTTCATTTTGTCTATGTAGTGTATCACATTTATTGATTTGCGAATATTGTACCATCTTTGCATCCCTGGGATGAATCCCACTTGGTCATGATGAATAATTTCTTTAAGGTATTGCTGGATCTGATTTGCTAATATTTTGTTAAGGATTTTGCCATCTGTGTTCATCAGGAATATTGGCCTGTAGTTTTCTTTCTTTGTAGCGTCTTTATCTGGTATTGGAATTAGAATTATGTTGGCCTCATAAAATGAGTTTGGAAGTGTTCTGTCTTTTTGGATTTTTTGGAATAGTTTGAGGAGAATGGGTATTAGATCTTCTTTGAATGTTTGGTAAAACTCCCCCATGAAGCCATCTGGGCCCGGGCTTTTGTTTGCTGGGAATTTCTTGATTACATCTTCAATTTCCTTAGTTGTTATTGGTCTTTTCAAGTTTTCTATTTCTTCCCGGTTCAGTTTTGGGAGACTGTGTGTTTCTAGAAATTTGTCCATTTCGCCTAGATTGTCCAATTTGTTGCCGTATAATTGTTTATAGTATGCTTTAATGATTCTCTGTATTTCTGTGGTGCCAGTTGTTACTTCTCCTCTTTCGTTTCTGATTTTGTTTCTTTGGGTCCTCTCTTTTTGTTTCTTGGTGAGTCTGGCTAAGGGTCCATCAATCTTGTTTATCTTTTCAAAGAATCAGCCCTCTGTTTCATTGGTCTTTTGAATTGTATTTTTTTTTTTTTTTTTTTTTTTAGTTTCTATGTTGTTTATTGCTGCTCTGACCTTTACTATTTCTTTCCTTTTACTTACTCTGGGTTTTTCTTTTTGTTTACTTTCTACTTCTTTAAGTTGTAGGGTTAGAAAGTCAATTAGAAATTTTTCTTGTTTCTTGAGGTAGGCCTGTAGTACTATGAACTTCCCCCACTCTGGACTGCTTTCGCTGTATCCCATAGATTTTGTGTTGTTGTGTGTTCATTTTCATTGGCTTCCAGGAAATTTTTAATTTCTTCCTTGATCTTCTTGGTAACCCATTCGTTGTTTAATAACATGCTCTTTAGATTCCATGAGTTTGAATGTTTTTACGTATTTTTGTTGTAATTGATTTCTACTTTCATGCCATTTTGATCTGAGAGGATGCTTGACATAATTTCAATCTTCTTGAATTTGTAGAGACTTACTTTGTATCCTAAGATGTGGTCTACTTTTGAGAATGTCCCGTGTGCACTTGAAAAGAATGCATATTCTGCAGTTTTGGGGTGAAATGTTCTGTAAATATCAATTAAGTCCAACTGATCTAGTTCATCATTTAATGTCTCTGTGTCCTTGTTAATTTTTTGTCTAGTCGTCTATCCAGTGGTGTCAGTGCAGTGTTAAAGTCACCCACTATGATTGTATTGCTATTGATCTCTCCTTTGAAGTCCTCTAGAAGTTTTTTGATATATTTTGGTGCTCCTGTATTTGGTGCATATATGTTTACCAAGGTTATATCTTCCTGTTGGATAGATCCTTTCAATATTATGTAGAACCTTTCTTTGTCTCTAGTTATGGCCCTCGATTTGAAGTCTATCTTATCAGATATGAGTATTACTACACCAGCTTTTATTTCATTTCCAATTGCCTGGAAAAATTTTTTCCATCCCTTCACTTTCATCCTGTGTGAGTCTTTGTTGTGAGGTGGGCCTCGTATAGACAGCATATATATGGGTCATGTTTTCTTATCCAGTCAGCTACCTTATGTCTTTTGATTGGAGCATTTAAGATATTTACATTTAAGGTTATTATTGAGAGATACTTATTAGTTGCCACTATTTTATGCCTGTGTTCTCTCTCTCTATTTCTTCTTGTTCTTACAGCAGTCCCTTTAGCATTTCTTGCAATGCTGGTGTGGTGGTGGTAAATTCCTTTAGTTTTGTTTTTTTTTTTGGCTGTGAAGCTCTTTATTTCACCTTCAATTTTGAATGATAGCCTTGCTGGATAGAGTAGTCTTGGATTCAGATCCTAACTTTCATTACTTTGTGTACTTCATGCCACTCCCTTCTGGCCTGCAGTTTTCTATTGAGAAATCAGCTGACAGTCTAATGGGAGCTCCCTTGTAGGTAACTTTCTGCCTCTCTCTTGCTTCCTTTGAGATTCTTTCTTTGTCTTTAATGTTTGCCATTTTAATTATGATGTATCTAGCTGTGGGTCTTTTGGGTTCATCTTGCTTGGGATTCTCTGTGTTTCCTGGACTTGTGTGACTTTTTCCTTCACCAAATTGGGGAAGTTTTCTGTCATTATTTCTTCAAACAGGTTCTCTATCCCTTTCTTTGATTCTTTTCCTTCTAGTATCCCTATGATGCGAATGTTGTTACATTTTGTATTGTCCCAAAGCTCCCTTAAACTCTCCTCCTGCTTTTTAATTTTTTTCCCATTTGCTGCTCTATTTGGGCATTTTTTTCTACCTTGTCTTCTAACTCACTCATTCAGTCTTCAGCTTTTTCTAATCTACAATTGAATCCTTTTAAGGTATTTTTCATATCAGCTATGTCATTCTTTATTTCCTCCTGATTTTTATTCATAGCTTCTATCTCTTTTTTTAAGGTGATGTAGTTTCCACTGAGCTCTTTATAATTCTCTTTAAGTTGCTTGTAGTTTTCACTAAATTGTTTGAGCACCCTTAAAACCATTGCTTTGAATTCTTTATCTGACAAACTGCTTTCTTCCATTTCATGTAGTTCCTTTTCTGGTGATTCCTCCTTTTCTTTTATTTGGGTGTTGTTTCTTTGTCTCACCATATTAGCAGTCTGGTAGTTTTAGGCCCGGTGAGGGATGTTGGAATGTGTAGGCAGGTCGGTGCATATTAAATAAGGCTGCTGTGCCTCCCAAACTGTTCTGGTTTGTGCGCCTCTTGCCTGCCGTGTGTCCTGGAGGATTGACAACCGGTAGCTGGTATCGGTCTGTTGTGTTAGGCGCTGCTGGGGTGCTCCGGTCCCACCAGTACGGGTATGTGGTTCCCTGCCACTGGGGCTCTGCTCGGGCATGTGGGTCCCACCGGTAGGCTGCTGGGGGCAAGTGTCAGCTCCCGGTTTGTGCTGCTACTGCTGCTGCTGTTGCCAGGGGGTGCTCTCAGCACCCAATCCTCTGCTGCTGTTGGGGGCTGAGGATGCTCAGCTCCAGAGCCTCAGCTGCTGTTCAACCTCTTTATTGTTTAAAAAAAGTTTAATTGAAAACAATATGATGTTTCCTCAAAAAATTAGAGATGGAATTGCCATTTAACCCAGTGATTCCACTTCTAGGAATACATTCTAAGAAGCCTGAAACACCAATCAGAAAGAATATATGCGGAGACTTCCGGTCAAGATGGCAGCGTAGGTAAACGTGGTATCGCGTCCTCCCACAACCACATCAAAGTTACAACTAAACTACAGAACAACCATCATTCAAAACCGCCTGAAATCAAGCTGAATGGAAGTCCTACAACTACGAAATTAAAGAAGAAGCCGCATCGAGACTGGTAGGAGGGGCGGAGGCGCGACAGGCGGGTCCCACACCCACGTGTGGCAGATAAAAATTGGGATACCTCAGCTGGGAAGGTCCTCCCAGAGGGCTGAGTGGTCCCTGTCCCACACCAGGTGCCCAGCTCAGGGTCCCAGTGCCAGGAAGAGAAGTCCCCATAACTTCTGGCTGGAAAAACCAGCGGGAACTGAGGCTGAGGCGGCTGGAGCCCCCACAGCTCCTCTTAAAGGGCCCGCGCTCGGACTTACTCGGACTCCCACCCTCCAGGCTCCAGCGTGGGGGAGGCAGCCTGAAAGGCACCAGAGTCATATGGGGAAGAACTGAGCTGTTTGGCATTGGAGTGAGGGCTGGAGAGGCAGCTTTCTCCTGGACAGACGTGCTAACAGAGGCTTTTGTTCCTTTGGTGAGCCCTTCCTGAGCCGGCAGATGCCGCCATATCTGGGACTCCAGCAACCTGGCTCACACTGTTGGCCCCGCCCTAGTGATTCCCTGAGGCCTCGCCCCACCCAACTTCCAGGCCCACCCAAGCTGTTGCCAGTTGCTTCACCATAGGATTGGCCTGTCTTGGAGCCTGCTTCAGCTTTTCCTAAATTCTTTCAAACAAGCAGCATCTGGTCTCAGCTAGCCCTATACCTCTCGCTAAGTAATACATAGGAACAAACAGAGGGAGGCAGCCAAAATGAGGAGACAAAGAAACAGGTCCCAAATGAAAGAACAGAACAAAACTCCAGGAAAAGAACTAATTGAAATGGAGTTAAGCAACCTAACAGATGCAGAGTTCAAAATACTGCTTATAAGGATGCTCAATGGACTTAGTGAGAACCTCAGTGAACTTAGAGAGGGCCTCAAGAGCATAAAAAAGGACCAGTCAGAAATGAAGGAGGCACTAACTGAAATAAAGAATAGTTTACACAGATTCAATAGTAGAGTAGGTAAATCCAAGAAGCAAACCATCGATTTGGAATATAAGGAAGCAAAAAACACCCAATCAGAACAGCAAAAAGAAAAAAGAATCCAAAGAAATGAGGATAGTGTAAGGAGCCTCTGGGACAACTTCAAGCATGCCAACATTCGCATCTTGGGGGTGCCAGAAGGAGAAGAGAGAGAACAAGAAATCGAAAACCTATTTGAAACAATAATGGCAGAAAACTTCCCTAACTTGGTGAAGGAAACACACATACAAGTCCAGGAAGCACAGAGAGTGCCAAACAAGATGAACCCCAAGAGGCCCACACCAAGACACATCATCATCAAAATGCAAAAGGTTCAAGACAAAGAGAGAATCTTAAAAGCAGCAAGAGAAAAGCAGTTTGTTACCTACAAGGGAGTTCCCATAAGACTGTCAGCAGATTTCTCAAAAGAAACTTTGCAGGCCAGAAGGGAGTGGCAAGAAATATTCACAGTGATGAAAAGCAAGAACCTACAACCAAGATTACTCTATCCTGCAAAGCTGTCATTTAGAGTCGATGGCCATATAAAGAGTTTCCCAGACAAGGAAAAGCTAAAGGAGTTCATCACCACCAAACCATTATTATATGAAATGTTGAAGGGTCTTCTTGAACAAAAAGATAAAAAAATATGAACAAACAAAATGGCAATAAATACATATCTATCAACAATTGAATCTACAAACAAAATGAACAAGAAGAACAGAAACATTCTCATAGATACAGAGAACTTTTGTTGGTTACCAGATGGGTAGGGGCTGGGGGGAGGGGTGAAAAAGGTGAAGGGATTAAGAAGTATAAATTGGTTGTTAGACTGACAAACCTCAAAGGGAAGGGGGTTGGGGGGTGGGAAGAAATAAACCAAAGAACTTATATGTATATATGCATAACTAATGGACACAGACAACAGTGTGGGGAAAAGCAAGAGGGGGGCGGAAATGGGGAGGAGGGTGGCAATGGGGGAAAAATGAGGAACATCTGTAATACATTCAACAATAAAATTTTTAAAAAAAGAAAGAATATATGCACCCCTATGTTCACAGCAGTGCTATTTACAATAGTGAAGATCTAGAAACAACCCAAGTGCCCATCAGTAGATGAGTGGATAAGAAAGCTGTAGTACATTTACACAATGGAATACTATGCAGATGTAAGAAAGAAAGATCTCTTATCCTTTGAGATGACATGGAGGGACCTGGAGAGTATTATGCTGAGCAACATAAGCCAGTCAGAGAAAAACAATTATCACATGATCTCACTTATTTGTGGAATATCATGAACAAAATAAACTGATGAACAAAACAGATCCAGAGATGGATGTAGAGAATAGACTGACAAAAATCAGAGGGTAGGGGGGTAGGGGAGGCATGAAGAGATAAACCAAAGAACTGATATGTATATATATGTACAACCAATGGACACAGACAGTTGTGGTGAAGGAAAAAAAAATTAACATTAATAAATTAAGTATTAAAAAGAATTCATGGCCCTGGTTGGTGTGGCTCAGTTGGTTGGAGCACCGTCCCAAATACCAAAAGTTTTCGTGTTTGATCTCCAGTCAAGGCACATATGGAAGGCAACTAATTGATATTCTCTCTCACATTGATCTTTCTCTCTCTCCCCCTTCTCCTCTCTCTAAAATCAACAAGCATATCCTCAGGTAAGAATTTTTTTTAAAAGTTCATGACATAGATGAGACAACTGGAAATATGAATACTTACTATAATATTGATAGTACTAAAGAATTACTATTCTTTTTTTAGGTGTGATAATTTTTTTAGGTGTGAAAATATACATTTTAAAATTTATCTTTTAAAGATAATACTGAAAAGCTGACTATGATCTTTGAGATTGACCTCAAAATAATCTAGGGCAACGTGGCTGGAGTGCCGATGAGAAAGGTCAGCTGTACGTTAACAACTGCTAAAGCTAGGTGACTGGTGGGCGAGTATTCACCATACTGTTGTGTACTTATGTATATATTTGAAGGTTTTCATAATAAAAAGTCTTTCTAAGTCTAAGTATTTTTTAAAAGGTTAGGTAAAGTTATGGATTAAGAGAGATGAGACAAATTCAACTTTATAAACAAATTCTACATGTAAATGTTAACTAGATCTTGGTTCCAGAATTAAAAAAAAAAAACATTAACGGACAACTGGGCAGTGTTAAATATAAATGATTGCATAAAACTAGAACTATTGTGTCTGAGTGTGACGATGGTGTGGTCGCTCTGCGGAAGCACATCCAATTACTGTGATAAGAAGAACCGCACTGAATTCCACTGGACAAGAGCCACAAGAATACAACTCTAAACTGGCTCAGCAGAAAAACAAAAACAAACAACAATAAAATATACACACATTCATTTTTACATAGTAGACAAAGCAAATATTGCAAAATGATAACTGATGAATCTCAGTGATGGATTCTGTGGGCATGCACTATAATGTTTTCTCAATTTTTCTGTATGTTTAAAAAATGTTATAGTAAACAAAGTGAAAAAAATTATAATGTCTCAGATGGTGACACACATCTGAGAAGATCTAAGCCAGCCAGAAAATCTCCCATGAGACAGTCACGCATGAGCTGAAGGGACAAGCAGACAGAGGCCCACTGATGGCCACTGGAAGATGAATATAAAATCTTGTTGAACCTTAAAAAGTCATCAGCAAGAAGGCATGGCTCTGCAACAAAATGACCTAAAAGATGAGCTGGCAGCTAGGTATTAGCTGGAAGAATAAATAAAGATTAAATATGCCGATGTTCAATACACACAGCCAACGCTCTAAGAAAGTCATGATTCTACATGCGAAACTGATTCAAAAGTAGAATGAGAAGAAAAGAAGAAGCTATTTGAGGGAGTGAAAACACACGAGCAATAAATTCATGACCTGGAGGAAAAATTGGAGAAAATCCAATCAATATTCCTAATAAGAAAGTCCATGACCATTTTGTTACGGTTCAAACTGCAGTAAGAGCTTGGACTGAAATAAAGACAAAGCTGCTAACCTGTATAAGCTTCTAAGGATACAGTGTAAATAAAACCAAAGTGAGGAAGATCTAGCCCTATTCCCCTCCAAAAAGAGGTTCTCTGATTCAGAAGCATTCTTTTGGCCCAAAAATCCACGCAAAGAAAGGTGAAGTCCTTTACGCACAATCAATGACAGGCCAACCTGTGATGTCTTTCTTTGCTTCTAACGGAGGCCTGAGGCCCACTGCTGTGGATATCCCTCCTCTGGCCCTAAGTCTCATCATTATCTGAGATGCCTTTTATAAACACCTGCCTCATAAGTATGCTCTGTTGAAGATAAGGGATGACTCCAAGAAGCTACTATGTGTATGCATCTGTCAGAATGCAATGAACAGTTCATTTCATATATGTAAATTTCACCTAAAAACAAAACCAAAAAAGAATTGTAAATAAATATCAACAACACACACAAGGAAGTAAATGGGGTGACGTGTACTAACTTCCATAACTTACTTTGAAACACATCAAAAAGCAAGATGGGCTGAAGGATGAATGGAGGGATATATACGTGAAACAAGTAAAATGTTAACTTTAAAAAATTGTTTTTTAAAAGGTTTTTTAATTGTAGAATTTAAAAGTTTACTTGTAGTCCATACGAAGATGGTCACTGAATTTTTTTCAGCTTCTCCATATTTGTAAATTTTCACACTATAATGTTGGAAATTTAGTCACTCACTATTTCTACTAATTATTGCAACGGTTTTAATGTTCTAATACCCACCAGATTTTTTTTTTCATATATAGGCATGAATATTACATTACTCTCCATTTACATTCAAGGAAAGCAAGCATGCCTTCTAGTCAATTAAAAATTAAGTGTGCCTGGCCAGGTAGCACAGTTGGTTAGAGCATCGATCCAATATGCCAAGGTTGGGGGTTTGATCCCCAGTCAGGGCACATATAAGAATCGCCAATAAATGCACAAATAAGTGGAACAAAAAAAAAATCAATCTTCCTCTCTCTCTCAAATCAATAAATAAAAATAAAAATAAAATACTAAGTGTGTGCCAGACACTTTCCTTTTTTCTTTTAATAGCACTAGATCCACAGTATCACACCAGAAAGTCTCAGTAGGAACCTTATAAACAACTTAAAATACATAACACACAACTCATATATCCAAAATAAACACTACGTCTCTGAAATAATTTTTAGACTTGCCAACCATTCACAATACAGAACCAATGTATTAATTGCTAGGCCTTTCAAAAACAAGAATAGCTTTCCAGGTTCTCCGTCCCTAAAGAGACAACCCTCACCAATGCAACATAGACAACAAAATAATTAGAACCTTTGTCCTTCTGTTCACCGAACATGAGTCGCCTCTGGCTGACTCCCCTCAGGGAAGAACTCATGTTCCTAGGCTGCTGATTGTGCCAGAGCTTTTTATATCTGAATGGATCACTGTTTCTAAAAGTACCACACAGATTTTATATAATAATTTTCTGAGTATAAAAGATATTTATTTACAAAATTTGGAAAATTAAGAAACGTAAAGTATGTGTGACAAGGAGAGAGCTGTACTAAACATAGCATCGTGACATTTCAGAACACTGAAGACAACTGCCACAGAGCATCACAGAGAGACCAAAGTTACAGTCAACGGAGCGGCAGCAATGGAAACTGGAAAACAGTGAAGGAATGTTCTCAATTCTGGATGGAAATAATTGCTGGCCTAGAATTCTACAGACAAACTGTTCATGAAGTGTGAGCACAGAATAAATTGTTTTCAGGCATGAAAAATCTCAAAATTGTGACTCTTTCATACTCTCTTGGGAGATCACTGAAGGAGATCCTCCACTAAAACCAAAGAGTAAACTGAGAAAGAAGACAAGGAATCAAACAGAAGGGAAAAGCAAAAGAATGCCTTGGGGAGATAAGGAAGAAGAACACGTGGGTCAGGCCCAGAGGACAAGCAGTCCGGACTGGAGCAGGAGTGGGTTTCAAAAGAGACCACCAATAAAATAAAACAAAAAACCCTCCTGTGGAATAAAATACTAAGGAGAGTTCCCCACACCTGGGGGGATGTTGGAGCCTTAATTAATAATATGACTACAGAAATCTAATCAAGGATACCAGGTCCAGGGGGGGAAAATAGTTGCAGAATAGCCACACATTCACAGCAGTGTACAATGCTCACATGGTTACAATAACAAGAATGGAAAGGAGAGGTAGGGAATCTTTCAACTATTTGCATGCAAACCTTTAATTTAAGCAAGGGAGAGATGGATCCCATGACCTCATAACACTCTAACGATATTCTCTCCTGTGTGGCCGCCATGTGAAGTTTAATTTTTAAATAAACTTGGGGTCTTACTTCATGTACCTAATTCCAGGGTTTAAAAAAGGGGGTATACTGAAGAGCATTTTACTTATTAAAGATTATTCATAAAGAAGTTGTAAGACCAGTTAAACACTGTGGAATAAACCAACAGTTTAATGAAAACATAACTTTGTTATCAGATAAATCTGCCCTTGTACATTAATGTTTGCATATCTGGCTATTCTTTCAGGATACGTTCCTAGAAGTGAGTCAAAAGGACTCATTTTTAAGTTTTTTTTCTAATACATTGCCAAATTGTCCTCCAAAAGTTTCCCTAATTAATCCTCCATCCAGCTATGCATGGTAGCAACCAAGGAAGCTATTTAATAACTCTTAGCAACATCTTCATCTTTTTAAAATTATGTGCCAATGGGCAGGTTCTAGTCAAGATGGAGGGCAGGTAAACACTGTGCTAACATCCTCCCATGATCACATCAAACTTACAACTAGATTATAGAACAACTCACCTACAGAACCACCTAGACAGAAGTTCTATAACCAAGAATACACATAGGCGGCCACATAAGAATGATAGGAGGGAGGAAACACGGAAAGGGCTGGCCCCACACTCATGTCTGGCAGTTAACTGGGAGGGATATCAGAGCTGCAGAGGTTCCCCTTAAAAGTGAGGAGTCCCAGTCCCACACCAGGCTCCCTAGTCTGGAGCACCAGTGTGGGGAAGAGGAGCTCCTACAACATCTGGCTCTGCAAATTGGCAGGGATTCAGTCCATCCAGGAGAAACAGGAGGCTGCTGGAAACGCAGGCATCCTCTTCAAGGGCCCACACAGACTCAGTGACTCAACAGGCACTTACCCTGGGCTCCAGCAAAGGAACAGCAACTTGGGGGGTGCTAGAGACATATAGGGAAAAACTGAGTTGTGTGGCTTCAGGGTGAGGGCTGGAAGGACAGCTACCACTGTCCTTTGGTTGAGCCTCTTGCACAGCAGGCAGGTGGGCACTATCTTTCCTGTGTTGAGCCTGCCCCTACATGGGCCAAATCTGAATCTGCCTCATTCTGGTGAACATCACTAGCTCTACCCTGGTGACTCCCTGAGACCATGCCCCCACCCAATTTGCAGGCAGCCAAAGACAGGCAGCTGTCCTCAGCCTGCACTGCAGTCTTTCTTAATAACTCTCAAAAGTTCACAGCACCCAGGCAGGCGGTGGTGAACAGCATCGGCATGCCCTGTGCCTTTTGAAAAGTGTCCTCAGGCTTAGCATGGCACCAATTCTGCATCTGCATTAACCTGGTGAATACCCATTCAACCCAATTTGGTGACTCTGAAATCCTACCTCACCCAACTCACCTCACCCACTTGGCCAACCACCTGAGGCTCTTTCAGTGACCTTACAGGGAGCCAGCAGGTGGTGCAGGCCTTGGGGTGCCCTTTTGCTAAGCAGCCCCTGAGCCAGTACTGGTGGCAGCTGGTCACGGTTCACAGCATACCTCCAGGCCTAGCACAGGCAGTGACCAATCATGGGTCACTTTTTAGCTTTTACCAGGCAGCCCTGGGCTGGTCACAGGCAGTGGCTGACCTTTGCCTACACTCCAGCCCCTCCTAAGAGGCCCCACAACCAACACACACTGTGGCTGGCTTCAGAACACTACCCAATTAGTTCCAAAGTCCCGCTCTATGGGGTCAACCTCTACACAGCAGCTCATCCACTGTGGTTCCTTCCAGCCAAACCTCACTGCCAGTTACCTGACATGCCAACAGCAACAGAAGGGCACACACAACCCACACAAGGGATAATTCTGGAGCACCAGGCTCCAGTGATCAGAGAGGCTGTGCCCTTACGCCCCACAGGACACCTATTATGTAAGACTACTCTGCCAACGCTGGAAGACACAGCAGATCCACCTAATATATAGACACAAACACAGGATGGCAGCCAAAATGAGGAGACAAAGAAACATGTCCAAAACAAAAGAACAGAAGAAACTGGCAGAAAAAGAACTAAAAGATGTACACAAACACTTAAGCAAAGACATACAAATGGCAAATAAGCACATGAAAAGATATTCTACATTATCAATCATTAGATAAGCTCAAATTAAAACCACAATGAAGCTTTGCATAGTGGCAGTATTGTAGCCAATGACGTTTATCTGAGGCGTGATTATTGCTAATTGAAAAAACAAACAATGAAATATCACTACACAAGGATAGCTCAGATGAAAAAGCATGAGGATATCATGTGTTAACAAGGATGCAGAGGAGCTGGAATACCCTGCTGGTGGGAGCAAAAGACAGTATAGTCACTTAGAAAGACAGTTTGGCAATTTCTTACAAAGTTAAACATACCCCTGCCTTAAAAACCAGGTACTCCTCTCCTTTGTATTTTCTTAAGAAAATGAAAGCAAATGTCCACACAAAGACTTGTACATAAATATTCATAGCATTTTCATTTGTAACAGCCAAATGTCCATCCACTGGTGAACAGACAACCAAATTGTGGATGTCCATACGGTGGACCACCACCCAACAATAAAAAAGAACAATCAACTACTTCAACATACATGTCAAAGTAATTGTGCTAAAAGAAGCCAGCCTCCCCCAAAGAATATTCCATATGATTCAAAGCCATCCCCGCTCCAAAAAATAATACATTCCATATGATTCATTAACATAAAATTTTAGAAAATACAAATGATCTAAAATGAGAGAAAACAGATCAGGGGCAGCAGAAAACTTTTATGGGTGACAGATATGCTCACTTTCAATGATATACATTAGATCATTACATTAGATACATTAGAGGGTGGTATACATTAGATCATTAGTTATCAAACTATACTCTTTAAGTTATATCTCAAGAGAGCTGTTTAAAAAAAGTTAAACAAGGTGAGATGTTTTACATTAGGACATGAGTGGCGCCATGTGGCCTAAAAAGTCCAGTGAATAATAACATAGTACTGTTGACCCCAGGGGAGGGATATTCCATAACAGGTTCCAACAGACACATGCAAAGTAGCAGGTACTCTGGTTCAGGTAGGAGAGAAAGAATGAATAAAAGCTAAGCAATAAATAAATAACTATTTGGGAAAGAAGAAGCTATCTGTGGGTGTGAGCTACAGGCTGAACAAATATGGTCAGAGTGTAAATGAAAAGGAAGAGATGGATAGAAGGAAGAATTTTATAATTAACAAAATAGGAAGAATTCAGGGAAATATAGTACTGCTGTCTTCTCTTCTGTCAAAGTTAACTGTGTGAGGCTAGGGACTCTGAAGGACAAAGGGGTGCCCAGTGGACCAGTGAGGCCGAGCCTTCAGCTTGAGCATGGCCACCGCCGCCGCAGCAGATTCCAAGTTCAGTTTCGATGAATGAAGGCTGGAATGAGCCAACACCACAGGGCAGGCTTGCAGAGGAAAACTCCACCAAATATACTATCTTTACAAGGTTCAGACCCAAACCAATTCCGATTTCATCACCCATTTCTAAAATGTAAAAAAATTCTCATGCATAGAAAATAAGACTTTTAGACTTCCGGTCAGGATGGCGGCGTAGGTAAACGCGGTATCGCGTCCTCCCACAACCACATCAAAGTTACAACTAAACTACAGGACAACCATCATTCAAAACCATCTGAAATCAAGTTGAATGGAAGTCCTACAACTACGAAATTAAAGCAGCAGCCACATGGAGACTGGTAGGAGGGTGGAGGCGGACGGGCTGGTCCCACACCCACGTGTGGCAGATAAAACTTAGGAGGACACCTCGGCTGGGAAGGTCCTCCTAGAGGACTGAGGAGTCCCCGTCACACACCAGGAGCCCAGCTCAGGGTTCCAGTGCCAGGAAGAGAAGTCCCCATCACTTCTGGCTGTAAAACCAGTGGGAACTGAGGCTGAGGCAGCTGGGGCCCCCGGCAGCTCCTCTTAAAAGGCCCACGCACGGACTTACTCGGACTCGCACCCTCCAGGCTCCAGCGTGGGGGAGGCAGCTTGAAAGGCACCAGAGTCATATGGGGAAGAACTGAGTTGTTTGGCATTGGAGCGAGGGTTGGAGAGGCAGCTTTCCCCTGGACAGATGTGCTATCAGAGGCCTTTGTTCCTTTGGTGAGCCCTTCCCTGGGGCGGTAGACAGCCTCCACATCTGGGACTCCAGCTACCTGGCTCACACTGTTGGCCCCGCCCTGGTGATTCCCTGAGGCCCCGCCTCACCCAACTTCCAGGCCCACCCAAGCTGTTGCCAGTTGCTTTACTATAGGATTGGCCTGTCTTGGATCCTGCTTCAGCTTTTCCTAAATTCTTTCAAATAAGCAGCATCTGCTCTCAGCTAGCCCCATACCTCTCGCTAAGTAATACATAGAAACAAACACAGGGGGGCAGCCAAAATGAGGAGACAAAGAAACAGGTCCCAAATGAAAGAACAGAACAAAACTCCAGGAAAAGAACTAAGCAAAATGGAGATAAGCAACCTAACAGATGCTGAGTTCAAAACACTGTTTATAAGGATGCTCAATGGATTTAGTGAGAACCTCAGTGAACTTAGTGAGGGCCTCAAGAGCATAAAAGAGGACCAGTCAGAAATGAAGGATGCAGAGTTAGAAATGAAGGAGGCACTAACTGAAATAAAGAATAATTTACACAGATTCAATAGTAGAGTAGGTAAAGCCAAAAAGCAAACCATTGATTTGGAATATAAGGAAGCAAAAAACACCCAGTCAGAACAGCAAAAAGAAGAAAGAATCCAAAAAAATGAGGATAGTGTAAGGAGCCTCTGGGACAACTTCAAGAGTGTCAACATTCGCATCTTGGGGGTGCCAGAAGGAGAAGAAAGAGAACAAGAAATTGAAAACCTATTTGAAACAATAATGGCAGAAAACTTCCCTAACTTGGTGAAGGAAACAGATATACAAGTCCAGGAAGCATAGAGAGTCCCAAACAAGATGAACCTCAAGAGGCCCACACCAAGACACATCATCATCAAAATGCAAAAGCTTCAAGACAGAGAGGGAATCTTAAAAGCAGCAAGAGAAAAGCAGTTAGTTACCTACAAAGCAGTTCCCATAAGACTGGCAGCTGATTTTTCAAAAGAAACTTTGCAGGTCAGAAGGGAGTGGCAAGAAATATTCAGAGTGATGAAAAGCAAGAACCTACAACCAAGATTACTCTATCCTGCAATGCTGTCATTTAGAGTCGATGGCCATATAAAGAGTTTCCCAGACAAGGAAAAGCTAAAGGAGTTCATCACCACCAAACCATTATTATATGAAATGTTGAAGGGTCTTCTTGAAGAAAAAGATAAAAAATATGAACAAACAAAATGGCAAAAAATACATATCTATCAACAACTGAATCTACAAACAAAATGAACAAGCAGAACAGAAACATTCTCATAGATACAGAGAACTTTTGTTGGTTACCAGATGGGAGGGGGTTTGGGGGAATGGGTGAAAAAGGTGAAGGGATTAAGAAGTACAAATTGGTTGTTAGACTGACAAACCTCAAAAGGAAGGGGGGTTGGGGGGTGGGAAGAAATAAACCAAAGAACTTATATGTATATATGCATAACCAACGGACACAGACAACAGTGTGGGGAAAGGCAGGAGGGGGCTGAGAATGGGGAGGAGGGGGGCAATGGGGGAAAAATGAGGAACATCTGTAATACATTCAACAATAAAGATAAGTTAAAAAAAAAGAAAGAAAGAAAAGACTTTTAGAAACAAGAATTACAAAAGCCAAAAAAAAACAAACCCAAATATAAAATAAGACTTTCTTTGAAAACTATATAGAAAACTTACATAGAAAATAAGACTTTCTTTTAACACTATAACCAAAGTGCTAAAATGATATTTAAAAAAAATATCAAAAAATGTTAGCAACATGGAAATTCCACCCATTAACATAGCAAGATGATCTTTTTTTTTTATCCTCACCCAAGGACATTTTTTTGCATTTAACTTTCTTTGCATTTAACTTCAGATAGAGTGGGAGGGAGAGAGGACGAAAGAGAGAAACATCGATGTGAGAGAGACACATTGAGTGGCTGCCACCCACACGACCCCAACTGGGGCCAGGGACAAACTGCAACCAAGGTATGTGCCCTTAGCGGGAACTGAACCCGGGACTCTCTGGTCTGCAGGCCAATGCTCTAACCGCTGAGCCAAACCGGCCAGGGCATAGCAAGATGATATTTAGCTTCTTGTAATCAACACTATTTCGTAAATACATATTCTGGCACAACTACTGACCTGTAACAACCTAGATTTAGAATGAAGATCTGTGTTGTGTTGTGGACGGACATCAGAAATGCAATATCTAAAGCTTTACTTGCAAGAAGAATTAAGCTTTGATAGCCCTTATCAACAAGGCTAATCTTATGAACCAAGGAATCAATCCCAAATCCTAATTCTATAACCACTCTTCTCAAATCCACCCCTTTACATGCTCCCCCAACTGCATGGACAAAGCACTTCCGCCACCCAGCACATACAACGTGCATACCTGTTTGGAAAGCAGGATTCGCTCCAGGGTACATGTTGGGGGAGTAGGCAGGAGCTGCTGCTGCATAGCCCATGGGGAAACCAGCTGCAGAAAAACACACAGAACAATCTGATGTCATCACCTGAAGGAGTAACGTGATTTTACAACCAGGCTTCCCACAGACACAGTTATTCTTACCGTCTTCATCAGAACTCCCCACTGACTTAAGGAGCCCAACAGTACTACATAGCCTGAGCAGTTTGTCTCTAGCTGTCTCCTTTCCTCAGGATTGTGATATGTCACACTCCTAATCATGTCTTTTAAATCTATGAGTAAATGCTTACAACCCTTGCCCTGGCCAGTGTGGCTCAGTTGGTAGAGCATCATCCTGTACACTGAAGGGTCACCAGTTTGATTCCTGTTCAGAGCATGTGCCCAGGTTGCAGGGTCCATTTCTGGGCCGGGTGTGTGCAGGAGGCAACCGATTGATATTTCTCTCTCACATCAATGTTTCTCTCTTTCTCTTTCTCTCTCCCTTCCTCTCTCTAAAAATCAATAAAAACATTAAAAAAAAATGCTTACAACTTTCTAGAACTGAAAAAATTTGGCAGAAACTAAGTTAGAATGCAAAATTAACCCCACAAGAAAACACATCCAAGTATAAATCAGAAAACTGCCAGTCCTGTGGCAGTTTTATTCTAGATTCTAATCCCATAATCAAAGAGTGCTAAGCACTATATGTTGACGGGGCTCTAACTGGGACCACAGACTCACGGAACTGGGAAAAAGCCAATTTCATGATCTACTTGGAAGCAACCTCGTATTTATTAATACAAACAAGGAATCCTTCATAAAACTAAACCACAGCCACTAATAATTCATGTGAACACAAAAGAAACAGCAAGTAAGGCATTAAGTATTACAGTAAAAATCCTGGCCACCAGCAGATGAAGAGTTATGCAGCAGTATGATGTAAAACATAAAAAAGAACAAAGCAACCTCTGTAAATTGATTTGGAATGGTTCCTAGAACGCATTAAGTTGACAAAGCAAAGTGAACACCAGCTGCATCTCTATTCCAGACAAGAAGCTGTGGTTTAGCCATGAGGAGTACATGGGCCAGTCTCCAGCAGCAGCACCTTCCAGGGCCTAATGAGGGCCTGCGTGCACTGCCATTCCTTGCCCCAGAGCTCTCGCTGAGTTGACCAAGACTTCGGCAAATGTGGATCACAATCCCGAAGCTCCCCAACCCAATTCTGCTTTTTTCCCACTGGACCTCTCAAAAGTGCCATCCTCCCCCAAAATGTCTGAATTTTTAATTTCATCTCAGTGTGTACCACCTTCTGCGCAACAAAGAAGAAAGTAGAATGCATGGATGCAGTTGGCCTGAGGGCATGACATGGATTGGATGATTTTGTTATTGTTGTTAATCCTCACCCCAGGATATTTTTTCCATTGACTTTTTTTTTTTTTTTTTTTTTTTTTTTTGGAGAGAGGGGCAGGCAGCCTGGAGGGGTACAGAGAGAAAGAAAACATCAATGTGAGAGAGACACATTGATTGGTTGCCTTCCGCATGTGCCCCAACTGGGGCCAGGGATCGAACCTGCAACCCAGGTACATGCCCTTGACTGGAAATCGAACCCACAACCCTTTGGTCTGCGGGCTGATGCTCTAACTGCTGAACCACATCAGCCAGGGCTGGACTGAGTGTTTGTATTCCATCCAAAATTGTACACTGAAACCTTAACCCTAGTGTGATGGTATTTGGAGATACTCAACAGTAATCATTTCACAATGTATTCATATATTAAATCATCACACACACCTATATAACACATGCTGTACAAACTAAACATATACAATTTTTTGTTAATCATTCCTCAATAAAGCTGGAAAAAATATCAATCAACATGCTATCTGCTCAACAAAGGAAGGCATCAACTGGACTACCTACAAGTTTTAATACACTGTGTATTACATTCAATGTAAAAACACTAGGTGTTCCAAGAGATAGAACCATATGGCTGAAAACAAAAGAAAAGACAAATTGACAATAGAAACAGACCCACAGGTGATCAAGAGACTGCAGTCAGCCAACAGGGCTTTAAAATAACTGTGAGTAGTATGTTGAAGAAAAGGGAAGACGGAATAAATGAGAAGACTTAATTCAATACATGAGCAGAATTAGCAAAATCAAAATAAAACAGAACCAAATATCTACCTTAAAGCTCATAGACAAAAAAATAGAAATACAAAAAAGGATGTAAGAGACATGAGACAAAGTGAAATGGCCTAATATACTGATAAATGGAGTTCCAGGAAAGAGAGAAAGGGGCACAAAAAAAATATTTGAAGAGCTACTGTTACTACTGGAAAAAATCAGCTCACAAGAGTCAAGAAGCTCTGTGAGCACTAAGCAAGAGAAATAAAAAAAAAAATTCACATCTATTCATATCATAGTGAAAACAAAGATATTTTAGAAGTAGTGAGGAAGTGAAGGAGGGTGAGAAGGGTGTCATGGGGGTGGGACATGATAACTTCAAATAAACAAAAATAATTCTGATATAAACCAGAAGACAATACAATTATACCTTTTAAGTGCTGAGACAAAGTAACTGCCAACCTAAAATTGTATACTTAGTGTGGTAGGCAAAAAAATGCCACCCCTCCCCCAAAAGATACCACACATCAAATCCCTGGACCTTGTAAATATTACCTTATTTGGAAAAAGGGTCTTCATGGATACAAGTTAAGGGTCTGGAGATAAGATCATCATGGATTACCCAGGTGGGCCCCAAATCCAATGACAAGTGTCCACATGAAAAACATACAGAAGGGCTTCCAGTAAAGATGGCTGATAGGTAAATGCTGCACCTGTCTCCTCCACAACCACATCAAAATTACAACTAAACTACAGAACAAGCATCAGTGAGAACTGCCCGAGATTCAGTTGAACAGAAGTCCTATAACTAAGGATATACAGAAGAAGCCACTTCGAGACTATAGGAGGGGCAGAAAAGGAGAACACACTGGTCCCATGCCCACGAGCGGGCTATACAAATCTTGCCTGTGGAGGTCCCCACTGAAGAGTAAGGGGTCCAAGCCCTACACAAGGATCCTGAGCCCAGGGTTCCAGTGCTGGGAAGAAAGTCCCCATAATTTCTGACTGTAAAAATCAGTGTAGATTGTGGCTGAGTGAGACAGTGGACTCCTAGAGTCCGAGGTGTTCCTCTTAAAGAGCCCACACAGGGACTTACTTGGACTCAATTGCTCTGAGTTCCAGTACTGGGGTAGAAGATGAAAGATGCCAGGGACACATGGGGAGGAAATGAATTGTCTGGCATCAGGGTGAGAGCTGGAGGGCTAGAAGGGAATCTTTCTCCCAGACAGAAGTACTGTCAGAATCCACTGTTATACAGTTCCTTTGCTGAGCCCTCTCCTCACAGAGCCTGCAGGTGGTTGCCATATCTGAGTCGCCATCAACCTGGCTAAAACTTCTCAGAACAGCAAAAAGAAAAAAGAATCCAAAAATATGACAATGGTTTAAGGAGACTCTGGGAACATAAGGTATATCAACATTCACACCATAGAGGTACCAGAAGAAGGAGAGAGAGAAAGAAATAAAAACCTATTTGAGGAAATAATAATTAAAAATGTCCTAACTTGGTGCAAGAAAGAGACATACAAGTCCAGGAAACACAGAGTCCCAAACAAGATGAACTCAACGAGGCCCACACCAAGACACATTAAAATTAAAACACCAAAGATCAAAGACAAAGAGAGAATCTTCAAAGCAGCAAGAGAAAAGCAGTTAGTTTCCTACAAGGGAGCTCCCATAAGTCTGTCAGCTGATATCTCAACAGAAACTTTGCAGGCCAGAAGTGCTTGGCATGAAATAGTATAAGTGATAAAAAGCAGGGATCTACTACCAAGATTACTCTTCCCAGCAAGGCTATCATTTAGAATTGAAAGACAGATAAAGAATTTCCCAGACAAGAAAAAGCTAAAGAAGTTTATCACCACCTAACTAGTTTTACAAAAAAATATTAAAGAGTCTTTTTTAAAAAGAAGAAAATAGGTAAAAAATATAAAAATTACAATAGCAATACAGTAAAACCTTAATATAACAGATTAATTCGTGAGGGTTGTCTGTTAAAGCCATAAGTCTATTATAAAGTAGGTTTTCTGAATGTATATGTTAAAAAATTGACTAATTAGTTTAACTGTTTTTACTTATGCAGACACATTTGTGTAATTGAAATTAAGTATGTCTGAAAAATTTTAATTCACAGAAAAGTTTTCTGTATGTATTACTGTAATTTTAAGTTTATACTGAATAAGTCTAGTAAATGTGTGCATTCACCAGTCACTGTGAATAAACAAATGCACACGGTTGGGCTGTGGCTTAGTGCACAAAAGAACATCAGCTGGCATGCATTAAAACTGCTGCGGAAAGTCATGCCAAATGAAAACAAAGCCAATTACTGTGCATGATGTAGTGTGATCACATGCTAATCATCACTGAACATTGTTTGAGTGGTGACTCTTGGATGTAAATATGTAGACTATAGTTGTAGATATATAATATTTATTTATGTATGTCAGCACAATTACTACAGCTTTTTTTTCCCCAACATATGGCCTATTTGCTAAAATTTGTTAAAAATAACTGTGAATTAATAACAAAAAATAACCCGTTATTGTGAGTAAATCTTTAAAAGCATTTTTAAAATACCAGGGTGTTGAGAGGCTGGGAAGATGGAGCCATATAGGCAGACCTCTCTTACACCTCCTCCCAGGGCCAGACTGGAAACTAAATTAGGGAACACTCCTCTGGAATTACCAACTGAGGTCCAGCTGGAGAGACAGCAGGGAAGGACAAACCACCTGGAGTCTGGTAGGAGGGGCAAGATCGAGAGGGTCTGGGGAGAGAGAGAGGAGAGAGAGAGGAAGAGAGAGAGGGAGAGAGAGGGAGAGAGAGAGGGAGAGAGAGAGAGAGAGAGGGAGAGAGAGAGAGAAGGAATCTCTAGGCTGCGGGACGGGTTGGGGGGTCCCCTGAGAGGATTGAGGCCTGGTCCCCAGGCTGGGCTCCCCAGTCTGGAGCACCAGAGCTGAAAACAGAGGCCCATGCAACATCTAGCCGTGAAGGGTGACCGGGCTTCAGGCCGCTGAGGAGACCAGAGCTGGGCAGAGATAAAGCCACAGGTTTTTTGTTTTGTTCTGATTTTTGTTTGTTTTTAAAAATAAAACAAATACCCAGAGCACAGAATATTCATTTCCATCTCCTCACCTGAGGCTTCAGTGGAGGGAGGGTAGTGCGGAACGGAGGTGACTGAGGAGAGGCTGAGGTGGGAAGCACTGGGGAAGGACATGGAAAGGTGGCCGCCAGGTGACCTGAGGCAGCCATGCCTCCCCCAAACTGAAGTGGCCATTTCTCCTGAGAGGCACTGGCTCATCCCAGAAGCCACAGCTCGGTGAAGGAAAAAACCGTTCCCTAGGGGATACAGTTCGCCCCAGCCTCAGAACACTGCCGGCCACACCCTGCATCTGGAACCTTGCAGAAGTGACAGCAGTAGGGGGCCAAGCCCACAGGTTTGAACAGGCTCAGTGACTGGCTTGGGGCTGGGTCATCCACCCCACTGCCCCGGGAACCTGACTGGAACCTCCTCCTCAGGGGAGAGCTGTTAGAGACTCCGTTTCCAGCTGATCCCACTGGACTGTGTATAAGAATCTCTGCTCAGCTGAGGGCAGGGAAATATTCTGGATCGCTCTCAGAGGAGCTCTAGCTCTGAGGCAGAGAAATACACCCACCACATTCCCTGAAAACTGAATAGCACTTGTCCCTCATAGGAGACCCAGAGGTTTGATACCCAGATTCTGCATAAACCCCTTTCAGAAACAGACTTCTCAGCGACTAAGATTGACAGCTGGCTGGCAGGTAAAGGTGGATAGAGGCAGAGCCCAGGGAACCTGGGGAAGTTTGCTGACCCACCCCTGTGCCCCAAGCTGAGGACAAACTGGCTTTTGAGTGCCGCTTGGCCCCTGATTTGCGCAGCCAGTTCTGTGGACACAGACACAGACTGTGGACAGCTTGGTGCTCCAAGCAGGTTGCTAAGAGCCAGAGGAGGACAGTTTCTGACTGTGGCTGGCACCTCAGTAGAGCAGGATCCAAAGGGAGCTCCCAGGACGCACTAAAACTCTGCTGAGACCAAGATCAATTCACTCTCTCTCTTTTTTTTTTAACCTCATCTTCTTTGTCTTTCTTCTTTTATTGATTTGATATTATTTTAGTGTCTGTTTTCTTTCTCTTTTCTTCTCTAGGTTTTCTTCTCTCTCCTGCTTGAGCTTCTATTTCCTTTCCCAATTTTCTGTCTTTCTGCTCTCTCTTCTATTTTCCTTTTCATAATTCTCTTCTTCCTTTTTTCTTTTATACTATTTCATTTCCCTATTCTCTGTTCTTATTTTATTTCTTTCACCTCTGCCCTTTCATAATACTTTTTCTTTCCCCTATTATTCTCTCCTAGTATTTTTTTCTTTTCTTCTATTATACTTGTTCTCTTCTCTCCTTCCTAATTCTCTCTTCTTTTCTGGTAGCTTTGGTTGTGCATGTAGGGGTCTTTTGTGTGTTTTTGTTATGTGGTGTTGTGTTTAATCTTGTACTGTCAGCATCTGCACAGCATCTTACATGACATGGTCAAGGGTGAGCCTCACAATCAGCCATCCTGAGAGGAGATCCCATCCACAAACGGAACAACACATTCAAAGCCCAATTATAACAGGAGAGCCCAAATGAATCACACAAGGGTCATTCCTAGAGCACCCAGCTCAGGAGATCTAAGAGACTGCACCATTGGGTCCCACAAAACACTTACTGCATAAGGCCACCCCACAAAGACTGGGAGGCATAGCAGTTTGATATAATATATAGAAACAAATCCAAAGAGTCAACAGAACTGGTAAGACAAAGAAACAATACCCAAATGAAAGAAAAGGAGGAAACTCCAGAAAAAGAGCTAAACAAAATAGAGGCAAGACATTTATCAGATATAGAGTTCAAATTAATGGTTAGAAGGATGCTCAAGGAACTTAGTGGAAACTACAACACCATGAACCAAGAAATAGAAAACATAAATAAGAGTAAGGTGGCAATGAAGAATAATATACCTGACATCAAGAACACACAGGAAGGATTCAAAAGTAGAATGAATAAGGCAGAAGACGGAACCGGTGACTTGGAAGACAAGTAAAAAAAAAAAAAAAAAAGGCACCCAATAAGTGCAGCAAAAAGAAAAAAAAAGAAGAAACAATAAAAAAGCAGGAGGATAGTTTAAGAAAACTTTGGGAAAACATGAACTAGAACAACATCTGCATCATAGGAGTGCCAGAAAAATAAAAAAGTGAGCAAGGAATAGAGAATCCGTTTAAAGAAATAATGACAGAAAACTTCCCAATACTGGTGAAGGAAAAAGTCACACAAGTTCGGGAAGCACAGAGTCCCAGTCAAGAGGAACCCAAAGAGACCCACTCCAAGGCACATCATAATCAAAATGACAAACATGAAAGACAAAGAAAGAATCTTAAAGGGAGCAAGAGCCCTGGCCAGTTTGGCTCAGCGGTTAGAGCATCGGCCTGCGGTCCAGAGAGACCCGGGTTCGGTTCCCGCTAAGGGCATGTACCTCGGTTGCAGTTTGTCCCCGGCCCTGGTTGGGTCATGCGAGAGGCAGCCACTCGATGTGTCCCTTTCACATCAATTTTTTTCTCTCTCCCTCCCACTCTATCTGAACAAAAAAATGGAAAAATGTCCTCGAGTGAGGATAAAATAAATAAATAAATAAATAAATAAATAAATAAATGGAGCAAGAGAGAGACAGAAAGTTACCTACAAGGGAGCTCCCACTGGAATGTCAGCTGATTTCTCAACAGAAACACTCAGGCCAGAATAGAGTGGTATTAAGTGTTCAACGTAATGAAAAACAAGGAACTGAACCCAACACTACTCTAAACAGCAAGGCAATCATTTAAAATTGAAGGTAAAATAAAGAGCTTCCTAGACAAAAAAAAAAAAAAAAAAGGCTAAAAAAGTACATATCCACCAAACCAGCATTGGAGGAAATGTTAAAAGGAGTGCTTTAAGAAGAATAAGAAACTAGGAGAGATAGAGAAGAACACAGTTATAAAGAAAAAAAATGGCAGTAAATAAGTACCTTTCAATAACCTTAAATATAGATGGACTAAATGCTCCAAACAAAAGAAATAGGGTAGCTAGATGAATAAGAAAACATGACCCTCATACGCTGTCTATAAGAGACTCACTTAAGACTGAAAAAGACACATAAACAGAGAGTGTAAAAGGAAGGAAATATATATATCATGAACATAGAAACAAATAGGAAAAAAAAGCTGAGGTAGCAAGTTATACCAGACAAAACAGACTTTAAAATAAATGTTATAACAAGAGAAAAAAGACCCAGCAATTCCACTTCTGAGTATATATCCCAAAAAACCCAAAACACTAATTAGAAAAGAACATCCTTTCATATGTTTACTGCAGAATTATTTACAGTGGCAAAGATATGGAAGCTACCTAAGTTCCCATCACTAGATGAATGAATAAAGGAGAAGTGGGGCATATGTACAATGGAATATTATTCAGCCATAAAAAAAAAATCAAATCTTGCCATCTGCAATAACGTGGATGAACCCAGAGTATATTATGCTGAGTGAAATAAGTCAGGAAGACAAATACTATATGATTTCACTCATATGTGGAATGTAAAGAACAAAATAAACTAACAAAACAGAAACAGACTACCATATATAGAGAACAAACTAATGGCTGCCAGATGAACAGGAGCTTGGGGGGGAGGGCGGGTGAAAAAGGGGAAAGGGTTAAGAAGTACAAATTGGTAGTTACAGAATAGTCAAGGGAAAGTAAAGTACAGCATAGGGAATATAGTCAATAATATTGTAATAACTATATATAGTGCCAGGGTGGGTAACAGATTTATCAGGGTGGTCACTTCGGAAGTTACATAAATGTCTAATCACTATGTTGTACACATAAAACTAACATCAAATTGTATGTCAACTGTAACTGAAAAATAAAAAGTAACTTAAATCCCTTTTCAAAAAGAAAAAAGAAATACAGAAGAGGGGATGATGTGTCCACAGAAACAGAAACTGAATAGATTTAGCCAGAAACTACAAGAGGCAAGAAAGAATTCTCCCCTTAATCCTCCAGAGGGAGTAAAGCCCAGCTGACACCTTGATTTTGGACTTCTGACTTATGCAACTATGAGAGAATACATTTCTGTGGTTTTTCAAGCTGCCAACTTTGTGGTAATTCGTTATAGCCACCACAGGAAACTAATATACTCAGCAAAAATAAGCTCCAAAATAAAGACATTTTCACAAACAAAAACTAAATTCACTGCTAGCAGACCTGCAATATAAAAAAATAAACAGACAACAAGAAACACTAACAGGAGCTGTACCAGTTAAATAAAAATGATCCAGAGAGAAACACATAAATACAGATGACCTGGGCCCCGAGGCTAAGGCGACTAGATTCCATTCTTATCAAGGAACCCTGGTGACTAGGCAATTCCATCCTTATCTAGGCCCCTGGCTAAGGCGACTAAATGACTCCATTTTTAGGCAGTGGACCTTCCTTGGTATTTTTCCAATAATAGGTTAATTGCCCCTAGAAGTAAAGGAACTTTGCCTAAGGTTATAGTTGACCTACGTGATGGGATGTACCTTGCAGTTTCTGAGTATCAGGAACTGAAAATCATGAGCCCAGTGACTAATGTTCATTTTGACTTCTGCAATCGCTGTCACACTCATTATTGTACCGGTCCCCTGAGGGGGAGCCAAAAGGGAATGTGGCTTGTCTTTAAAAGTGAATGAGCAAGAACAATCAGGGCTGAGGATTTGGGGAAGCTGTACTCCTCCAGCCCGCCGGTGTAATAAAATGCTCCTTTACAATTTGGCTGTGTGTCTCTGGTTATCTCACTGACACGTTACATTTGGAGGCTCCAGCAAGATCCCTGGTGCTTTATGACACCAGGGGATAGACGCCTAGGACGAGTGGCCTCTCCTGGTCCGGCGCCACCGGATATCTGGAGTTCTTTAGGAGGGTACCACCTGAGACATTTCAGGGCCCCAAAGATCCTACTTAGGTTTCTGACAAGCAGCCGAGAGATGCCAAGACGTCCCCAAAAGATTTAAGAAGACCTGGTAAAAGCCTCCAGAGGTAAGTTCTGGGTGACCGGTCTATCTGGGTGAGAGTGAGAGAGCCGGACGCGGCCAGCCTCTCCTCTCCGGGATCCCCCTAAGATGTTAGGAGGGATTCAATTCTGGTAAATTATGGTTTGGGACCCGGATGCTTTCTGATCCACCACTGGGGCGGAAGGGGAGACTGATCACCTCCCAAGTGGCATAGGTGCCGCTCAGGATAGGGAATTTCTGGAAGGAAATTCAAATGGTGTGTGAGTGTGACTGTGTGAATGTAATTGTGTGTGAGTGACCGTGCTCCATGACGCTTGTTACAGAGCCTGTGTGAGTCCTAACCTGAGGTTCCGCGACTACCTCATATGGCTAAAAGGCAGTATCAGGTTCTTGGAGCATTCTGGTGTCCACCAGTGAACCTGATCAGAGTTGAGGGCTTATTCCAACCTGCCACATGCCAAGAGGCATCTGAAATCTCCGTAAGGGGAGCGGCCAGGTGAACGAAGTGAAAGTTTCTGTCTTGTGTGTCTTCCCTTGTTTTTGTCCTCATCTGCCTCCCTACTGTGTCTCCCTCAACTTTGTTACGGTTAGTCTAGTCATGGATAGCAGCCCTAGTGCCCAGAAGACCTCATTGGGCTGCATAATAAACATTCTCAGAGGAGGATTTGAGGAAGGTTCTGATTAGGGCAAAAAAATTATCTAAAGGAAAGTTACGGACCTTCTGTGAATTAAATTGACCCACATTCGGGGTGGGCTGGCCTGACACGGGATCCTTTGACCCTAAATTTAGGCAGGCAATATAGAATGTTGTAATAGGGGATCCAGGACATCCAGACCAACTTCCCTATATTGATTGATAGCTTAATTTAATGAGACACCCATGCCCATGGTTAAAGAGCCATGCCCTCCAGACCAGGACATGAATATTGGTAGTGGGCCCCAAACTGGACTCCAAGAGAAACCTAAGGATGGGACCCCCCATCCTTCTGCCCCCCTCAGAGGAGGCAAATCTCCCCCGTGCACCCAGGCCCAATGTATAAGTGGTGGCAGCAGCTGCACTGAGCAGGGGGAGCGGCCCCACCAAGGCCGCCAGCAATATAGCCTCCAGGAGCCTACCACAGCCACTGGGCCTCCAGCCTCCCACCCACTCTGGGGGGGCGGCGAGGGGCACCCGGCAACCAGGCATGTGGCAAGGAGGGGTGGGGGTCCTCCTCCGAGGAAGGCCATTTTGCCTCTAAGGGAAGCTCCCCCAGCAGGTGGGAATCTGGGTGGGGGGGGCACAACCATTCATGATCTATGTCCCATTCTCCACGAGTGATCTTTATAACTGGAGAGCACAGAATGCCCCCTTCTCGGAAAAACCGCAGGCCCTCATCGGCCTCCTAGAAATAATCTTTCACACCCTCTTTACCTCAGAAGAGAGGGACAGAATTAAACTAGAGGCCAGAAAGGTGGTTTTGGGTCCCAGTGGAGGTTCCTTAGAGGAAAATAGGGATGGAATCGATGGTGTGTTTCCTACCCTCAGGCCCAGATGGGACCCCAATACCACTGCAGGGAAAAATTCACTGGACACTTTTCACCAGTACTTATTTAAGAGATTAAAGGCAGCTGCTAGAAAGCCTACTAATTTATTCAAGGTGTCAGAAGTGATTCAGAGATTACAGGAATCTCCTGCTGCTTTACTGGAGCAACTTTGTGAAGCATACCGGGTATGTACCCCAATAGACCCGGACGCTTTAGAAAACCATTGGGCAGTAAATGTGGCCTTTGTTACTCATTAGGCCAGGATATTAGCAAGAAGCTCCAGAAACTAGGTTTCGAAGGAACGAACCGCTCTCAGCTAGTTGAGATAGCTCAAAAGGTATATAATAATAGAGACACCCCTGGGGAAAAACAAGATAAAAGAATAGCAAAGGTAATAAAAGCAGCCTTAAGGAAAACAGGGCCCACGGAAAAGGATCACCCTAGGAAGGGAAACATGAAGAAGGGTCAGGATGGCAGGCCTAGGTCCCAATTAGGGATAGAAAAGACATGGGAAGTCAGATATAAAGGAACAAAGTAAAAAGCTGTCTTTGACTTGGAAAAAAAAAGACAATAGGGGACAAACTAGTTCATTTCATGGTAGATACTGGTGCAGCAGACTCAGTCCTGACTGAGCCAATGGGGCCCTAACCTCCCCCTGGACTTCAAAGAGGACTATAAACTTTGGAAAAATTACTGTGACTCATTCATTTCTGGTCATGCCAAAGTGCCCATACCCCCTACTCAGACATGATCTCCTCCAATGATCGTTCAATTGCTGGCCACTGCCACTCCAGGCCAGCCCCACCACGAGACGTTGGCCATCAATCCTGCCAGGCTGCCTCCAGACGATGACCTGGAGAAACCTCTATAGGACTGCCTGGAGGTAATCAACATAGTGCAAACGGTCCGACCAGACCTCAAGGATGTCCCACTGCCATCATCAGATGAGGTATTGTTCACAGATGGGAGGAACTATGTCCAGGAAGAAATCAGGTATGCTGGGGCAACAGTACTAACTCTGGATCGTGTCACCTGGTCACAGTCCTTGAATAGGGGAACTCTGGCCCAAAGAGCAGAACTAGTCACTCTAATCCAGGCTCTCCGATGGGGTAAGGGAAAGTCGGTAACCATCTACACTGACAGCAGATATGCCTTTGCCACAGTGCACGTGCATGGCACCATCTACCGGGAACGAGGGTTATTAACCTAGGCCAGGAAGGACATCAAAAAGGGAACTCCATAGAGGCACAGGGAAATCTGCTGCAGACCAGGAAGCTCGAGAAGTAGCCCTAAAACGAGTGGGGCCTCTCCAGATACACTAGGTCAGAAAATGACTTGGCTGGACAGAAGCAAGCCACCCCAGAACCAAACGGGTGATGGACTCTGCCTGATAGGAGGTTGTTGATTCTAGAGGCTCTAGGTCAGACTTTCGTCAACCAGCTGCACCAGACTACCCACTTAAGTTACACCAAGCTTACCGAACTCCTGAGAGGCAGGCAATGTCCAGTAAAGTCACAGGGAAAGGGAGAAGGCAGAGGGAAGCAGGTATGTGAAGGTCTGAGTAGGGAGGAGGAGAAGGAAAGCTGGGGGATGTGCAGACAGCAGGTGGACTGAGCAAGCTCTCAGGTTAATGTCAGGGGAGGGACTAGGAAAGTCACAGAGGATCTATGCAAGTTGAAGAAGGATTGTGTAGAGGAAGGAAGTGAAAAGATAAAAAGGATAAAAGGGACATACATATTACAGGAAGACAGGACATTGGAGGAATACTCAAGAAAGGAAGAAAATAGAACACTGAGAGAGAGGGAGAGCTTGTCCCTGGTGGTGGGATAACAGTCTGGGATGTAGTAAAGGGAGTAACAGGTTTAGGCTACTCCCAACCATTGGATCAGACAATGGCCCCGCCTTTATAGCAAAGATATTACATGATATCTCTAGAGGGTTAAATATTAATTGGAAGCTCCATTGTGCTTACTGCCCACAGAGTTCTGGGCAGGCAGAGCGCATGAACAGGACCTTAAAGTAAATTTGGAAATTTTAACCAAATTTACTTTAGAAACCGGTGAAAACTGGACCACCTTGCTCCCTCTTCCTCTTACAGGCGAGATGTACCCCATACTGGGAGGGATTCTCCCCTTATGAAATTATGTATGGTAGACCTCCTCCCATTCTTCCCAAACTCAGGGAAGAATTGAGGGCTGAAATTCACAACTGCTCCTTACTCAAGTTCTTGCAGGCCCTGCAGTCTGCCCAGAAGGCTGTCCATAAGCACATCCATGACGCCCTGCCTGTGCCCACCTCGGACCCTGTGCACCCCTTCCAGCCTGGGGACTCAAGGTGGGTAAAGAAGTTCACCACCCAGGGACTAACTCCAGCTTGGAAGGGACCATACACTGTCATCCTGACCACCCCGACGGTAGTAAATGTTAACGGCATTCCAACCTGGTTACATCACTCTCGGCTGAAGGCAAAAAAGACAACATGGACTGCAGAAGAGACTCAGGACCCCCTAAAGATAAGACTCTTGCACTCATCAGGACCATAATCTCTGGTCAGGACTGTTCAGGGGAATCCTTATAGACCTGGGCCCCAGTGGAAATGGGAACTTAGAAATGGAATATCGGGGGAGGTCTTAAGAAATGTTACTACAAAGGGAATAGAAAAACCTGTTTTCAACCTTGATCTATGTGACCTCTTCAGGGGGACCGTCGGGGTCACAAAGGTCCCTGATATCTGGGTCACATATGGAGGGGTTAATCCCCAACTAGAAGACAACCCAACACGAGGCTGTGGAATATCTGCTGCAGAATGGGGATTACAAGGGATAGGAATTTATATTTGCCCATGAGGTGGCAAGATTACTACTAGTTGTCTACATGCTAATGAATATTTCTGTCCCTCTTGGAGTTGTGAAACAATGTCTACTATTACAGGCTATCTAAGAAATAGGGATCCACATATAAATTTTAAAAGGCTGACCAACCCCAACTATCTACCAGAATCTAAGGGACCTCAGCCTCCAAATAGATACAGATCTCAGCCACTTAGAAAACTCCTTAGCTGAAATGGTCCTGCAGAACAGGAGAGGTTTAGACCTCTTATTTCTTAAGGAAGGAGGATTATGTGTTGCACTGGGAGAAAAATGCTGTTTTTATGTAAATAATTCGGGGATTATTCAAGAAAGTTTATTACTAGTTAGGAAAAATATCGAGGAACGAAAAGAAAAAGGCGACAATCTGAGAATTGGTTTCAACAAATGTTTAATTGGTCACCATGGCTGACAACTCTATTTAATCTGCCATTGCCGGCCCTCTTGTTATACTATGTTTACTCCTAGCCTTTGGGCCATGTCTAATAAACGGCCTCATAAAAACTATACAGGGGAGAATAAATTCTGTAAAACTCCTTGTAATTAAGGGACAATATAACCCTGTCCCAGAAGAGGAAGACGAGTCAATGATTTGACTTGTCAGGAAAACCAGTGGGGAATGACCTGGGCCCCGAGGCTAAGGCAACTAGATTCCATTCTTATTGAGGCCCCCTGGCGACTAGGCAATTCCATCCTTATCTAGGCCCCTAAATGACTCCATTTTTATCGGACCTTCCTCGGTATTTTTCCAATAGAAGTAAAGGAACTTTGCCTAAGGTTATGGTTGACTTACATGTTGGGATGTCTCTTGCAGTTTCTGAGTATCGGGAACTGAAAATCATAAGCCCAGTGACTAATGCTCATTTTGACTTCTGTAATCGCTGTCACATCCACTACTGTACCGGTCCCCTGAGGGGGAGCCAAAAGGGAATGTGGCTTGTCTTTAAAAGTGAATGAGCAAGAACAATCAGGGCTGAGGATTTGGGGAAGCTGTACTCCCCCAGCCCGCCGGTGTAATAAAATGCTCCTTTACAATTCGGCTGTGCGTCTCTGGTTATCTCGCTGACATGTTACAACATAGAAAGCAATAAAGAGCACTACAAATCATAAATGTGTAAGTTAATATAAATGATGGTGATGGAACAGAATAAAAAGTGTAATGTTTTAAGGCATGGCAACAATAAAAAAAAAAGGATGAAGGGGGTAAAAACATTGTAATCATTAGAGTCATCACTAGAATAGTAAAAAAAAATGTTTTTAAGTTAAAAGGAAAAATCACATAAAAATATTTGATTTAAAGGATTCCAAGATGGCCACAGGGTGGCTGGATGATCCATCCACTGGCTCCCAGAACTGGACCGGACTTGAGGCTAAACTACAGAGCGTCTGGCTTGAAAAACCAATTGAAGTGTAGCTGACGTGACATATTGTGAGCAGGGAACACGGAGAACAGACAGGAGACAGGGAGAGGAAGAACAAACTCATGCAACTGCTGGGGTAGGAAACCAGAGAGAAAGTGTGGCAGCACAGCCCCCACCCCCTGGGAGCATGGGGGTCTCAGCCCCACACAGGGATCCTCAATCTAAAGCAACAGAGAAGGGAAGGGGAGACCATGTAGCATTGGGTGATGGGAATCAATGGTGATTCAGTTCACCTGGGAGACTCAGCCTGCACCATCCCAGGCAAACAGTGATTTCTTTGTTATAACACCAGCTGGGAAGTTCACTCTGATCTATGTCTGAGGGAGGGGCCAAGCAGCAAAACTTGGGGCTCATGGAGTAGTCTGCCTGGTACACCTAGCAGTGAATCTGAGGGACCCTGTATTCTCTGGAAGAACTTTGGGCAGAAATTAGGACAAGGGCTAAACAGTGTGGCCTGGGGAGCACTACTCCCCCCACCTGCAAAACAGGTGGGTCTGCCCTATCCTGCTGTAAACCTAGGCAAAGGGGAATGGCTCTGGGCTGGAAATCTGTGCCCATATGGCTGAGTGTGATGGCATGGAGGACTCAGACATCTGGCCCAGTTGGAACCAGGGTGGAGGCCCTGCCCAGCAGGGGACAGCCATGCTGAAAGATAGGAGTGCCAAGTAAGGCTGATTTCCCTTTTTATCCCCTCCTACTTGGTGTGATTTTGGGAGGGTTGGGGGGGTGCCAGGGAGCCAGGCAGAGATGAAGCACTGCGACTCTGTCTCTGGGCCCTTTGGCTGCATTATGGGAAACCAGAGCCAAGTTCCCCATGAGTTCAGCTAGCACAGTCCTAGAAGGGGAGGAAGTATCTGCCCCTCTCCTACAAGCTACAAGTACAACCCTTAACACAAGTATGTTTAAACCACTCTGGCCAGGTTCCAGATACCTCTGCAGAGCCCAGTTTTGTGGGGGAAGGGACAGCAGTTCAAACCAGTCACATTCAAGGGAGGACACCCAAGGCAGACCTAGCCTCCAGGCTACGCAGACCCTGCTCCAGACTACTTGGAGCTCAGCCCAGTCATGCTTCAGTCAGGTTGCCCAGAGACAGGCAGGCAAAGTAACTGGCAATGGCTTGAACTAGAAAACCTCCTGGGAGGCTGGGACTAGCACACAAAGTGGCCAGATTCAAACAACATTGGAGCAAAATCCACCAAGCTCCAAAAATAGCAGATCTAAAGGGTAACCGTAGCAGACACACAGATCTGTGGAGGCAGACTCCACTTATTTTTATTTATTTTAAAAAACTTTTTGTTTTATTTTGTATTTCATATTTCTAGTCTTACCTCTTTCTTCCATTTTCTTCTGTCTCTTTGCATTTATTCTATTTTTTATCTTTCTCTTTTCTTTATATTTATTTTTAATTTAATTTTATTTTTCCATTCCTATTCTATACTTTATTTTGTTGATTATTACTTTTTAAAATTATTATTTCATTTATTATATTGTTCCTTTTCTTTATTATTCTTATTATTTTTATTTTCTTTATCTTAGTTTCTTTCATAATCTCCTTTTTTTGTTTCTTTATTTCTTCTCTAACATTTTTGGTCCCTTGTCATTTATTATTCTTTTTTTTCTCTTTTGTTGCTGTTGTTTTCATTGTTGTTGTTGGTTTGTTTGTTTTTTCTGTGTTGCTTTTGGCTTGGTCTTTTGTCATTTTATTTTGTCAGCACCTGTATAACAGTTGGCACAACATGGTTGGGGTTGAGCCTCACAGTCACCAGGCCAAGAGCTGAGACTACCCACAAATGCGACAACAGCAATCAAGACTCAAATACAACAAGAGGGCCCACATGACCCACACAAGGGACACCTAAAGCACCCAACCCAGCTCAGATTAAGAAAACTACACTGTTGATTCCCACAAGACACCCCCTATGAAAGGCCACCTCACCAAGACCAGAAGTCATAGCAGTCCTATCCAACACGCAAAACAATCACAAAGAAACAGCAAAAATGGGGAAACAAAGAAACAGGCCTCCAATGAAAGAACAGGAGGAATCTCCAGAAAAAAAGGGCTAAATGAAATGGAAGCAAACAATCAGAAACAGAGTACAAAGTAATGGCTTTAAGAATGCTCAACAGCATGAAAAGGGATATAGAAACTACCATTAAAAAAAAAAAAAACCCAGTTGGAAATGAGTAATGAAATAGTTTAAATCAAAAACACACAGGAAGGAAGAAACAGTATTTTATAGGAACCAGATGATAGAATCAGCAAATCAGAAGACAAGGTAGAAAAAAATCAATCAGGGCAGCAAAAAAAAAAAAATAATTAAAAAAACAGGCGGATGGCTGAAGGGACCTTTTGGACAATATGAAATATAACAACACATGCATCATAGGTATATCAGAGGGAGAATATTGTGAACAAGGGATAAAGAACCTGTTTAAAGAAATAATGACAGAAAACTTCCCTAACCTGGTGAAAGAAAAAGTCACACAAGTTCAGAAAGCATAGAGTCCCAATCAAGATGAACCCAAAGAGACCCACACCAAGACACATCATAATTAAAATGGAAACCAGTAAAGACAAATATAAATCATAAGGGCAACAAGAGAGAGACAGTCAGTTACCTACAAGGGTCTCCCATAAAACTGAAAGCTGATTTCTCAACAGAAACACTACAGGCCAGAAGGGAATTACTTGAAGTATTCAAAGAAAGGCAAGGATCTGAAACCAAGGCTAACTTATCCAGCAAAGCTATCATTTAAAATTGAAGGTGAAATAAAGAGCTTCCCAGACCAAAACAAACAAAAAACACAGCTAAAGAAGTTCATTAACACCAAGCCAGTATTGCAAGAAATGTTAAAGCCACTGCCGTAAGAAGAAGAAGAAATATAGACAGAGAAACACAGGCATAAAAATAAAAATGGCAATAAATAAGTACCTATCAATAACCTTAAATGTAAATGGATTAAATGCTCCAATCAAAAGACATAGGGTACCTGAATGGATAAGAAAACATGACCCATATATATGCTGTCTACAAGAGACCCACCTCAGAACAAAAGACTCACAGTAGATGAAAGTGAAGGGATGGAAAATTTTCCCGTGCAAATAGAAATGAAAACAAAAAAAGCTTGGGTAGCAATACCTATATATGACAAAATAAGCTTCAAAACAAAGGCAGTAACAAGAGACAAAGAAGGTCACTACATACATAATACTAAAGAAATCGATCCAACAAGAGAATAAAACCCTGGTAAACATATATGCACCCAACTAAATATATATTTAAAAAAACTCTTGCAGGACATTAAGAGAGAGATCAACAGCAACACATAAATAGTAGGGGATTTTAATACTCCACTGACATCACTGGATACATCTTTTAGACTATAATTCAATAAGGAAACAGCAGCCTTAAATGACATAATATATCAGATGGACTTAATTGATATATACAAAACATTTTATCCCCAAACTGCAGAATACATATTCTTCTCAAGAACAAATTAAACTTTCTCAAGGAAAGACCACATGTTATGACACAAAAGAAGTCTTTATAAGTTTATGAAGATTGAAATCATATCAAGCATCTTCTTGGATTACAATGGCATGAAACTAAAAGTCAACTAAAATAAAAACACTCAAAAACAATCAAACATATGTAGGCTAAATAGCAAGTTATTAAACAGTGAATGGGTTAACAGTGACATCTAGGAAGATATCAAAAACTACCTGGCAACAAAGAAAAATGAACACACAACAACCCAAAATCTATGGGACACACCAAAAGCAGTCCTGAGAGGGAAGTTCACAGCATTAAGGGCCTATCTCAAGAAACAAACCAACAAAAATCTCACTTAAATAATCTAACCCTACACCTAAAAGAAGCAGAAAGAGAACAACAAGAAAAGCACGGAGTAAGTAGAATGAAGGAAATAAAGATCAGAGAGAAAAAAAGACAAAAAACTAAAAAAACAAAACCAAAAAAAACAGTACAATAGATCAATGAAACCAAGAGCTGGTTCTTTGAAAAGATAAACAAGATTGATCAACCTTTAGCCAGACTCATGAAGAAACAAAGGGAGAGGAAAAAATAAATAAAATCTGAAATGAAAGAGGCAAAGTAACAACTGACACCACAGAAATACAAAGAATTGTAAGAAAAGTGTATGAAAAACTATGTCAATGAAATAGACAACCTAAGTGAAATAGACAAATTCCTAGAAACATAGAATCTTCCAAAACTTAATCAGAAAGAATCATAAAACCTGAATAGACTGATAACAATTAATAAAGAAGCAGTAATAAAAAAAAATATCAGAAAACAGCCCTGGCCAGTTTGGCTCAGCAGTTAGAGTGTTGGCCCGTAAACCAATGAATCGCAGGTTCAATTCTGGTCAAGGGCACGTACTTTGGTTGCGGTTCGGTCTCCAGCCCTGGTAGGAGTCGTGTGAGAGGCAAACAATTGATGTGTCTCTCTCACATCAATGTTTCTCTCTCTCTCTCTCTCTCTTTCTCTCCCCCTCCCTCCCTCCCTCCCACTCTATCTAAAGATAAATGGAAAAATATCCTCGGGTGATGATAAAAAAAAAAAAAATCCTAGAAAACAAAAGTCCTGGACTGATGGCTTCACAGGCAAAAATTTTACCAAACATTCAAAGAATAACTAACACCTGTACTCCTCAAACTATTCCAAATAATTCAAGAGGAAGGATGACTTCAAATCTCTTTTTACGAGGACAGCACTATCCTAATTCCAAAATGATATAAAGACACTAAAAGAAGGAAAACTACAAGTCAATATTCCTGATGAACATAGATGCTTAGATCCTCAACAAAATACTGGCAAATCAAATCCAGCAATACATTAAAAAGATCATACACCATGATCAACTGAGATTTATTCCAGGGATGCAAGGTTGATACAATATTCGCCAAACAGTAAATGTGATACACCACATAAACAAAACGAATGATGAAAATCACATGATCATATCATTAGACATGGAAAAAGCATTCAACAAAATCCAGCACCCATATATGATAAAAACTCTCAACAAAGTGGGAATAGAGGTATCATACCTAAACATAACGAAGGCCATCTAAGGCAAACTTACAGCCAACATCAGACCCAAAGAATAACTAAAAGCATTTCCCCCTAAGATCAGGAACAAGACAGGGATGTCCACTTTCACCACTCTTGTTCAGCATAGTATTGAAAGTCCTACCCACAGCAATCAGACAAGAAGAAACAAAAGGCATCCAAATTAGAAAGGAGGAAGTAAAACTGTCATTATTCACAGATGACATGATATTGTACATAGAAAGCCCTAAAGATTCCACCAAAAAACTACTAGACTTAAGAAATTAATTTGGCAAAGTAGCAGGATACAAAATTAACATCCAGAAATCAATGGCATTATTATATACCAATAATGAACTCTCAGAAAGAGAAACTTAAAAAAATCCCATTTACCATTGCAACAACAACAAAAAAGAAACCCATGAATAAACTTAATCAAAGAGGTAAAAGACATGTACTATGAAAATGACAGGTCATTTGAAAAAAGAAACAGAGGACAATACAAACAAGTGGAAGCATATACCATGTCCATGGTTTGGAAGACTTAACATCATTAACATGTCCATATTACCCAAAGCAATCTATAGATTTATCTCATTCCCTATTAAAATACCAATGGCACATTTCACAGATTTAGAACAAATATTCCAAAAATTTATATGGAATCAAAAAAGACCCTGAATAGTCACAGCAACCTTGACAAAAAAGAACAAAGTAAGGAGGAATCACAATACCGGATATCAGGTTATACTACAAAGCCACTATAATCAAAACAGCCTGGTACTGGCACAAGAACAGGCATACAGATAACTGGAACAGAACAGAGAACCCAGAAATCAACCCACACCATTACGGTCAATTAATATTTGACAAAGGAGGCAGCAGCATACAATGGAGTAGAGACAGTCTCTTTAATAAATGGTGCTGGGAAAACTGGACAAGTATATGCAAAAAAATGAAATTAGACCACCAACCTACACTATACATAAGAATAAACTCAAAATAGATAAAAGATTTAAATGTAAGTCATGAAACCATAAAAATCCTAGAAGAAAACGTGGGCAGTAAAATCTTAGACATAACATGTAGCAGTATTTTTGCCAATACATCTCCTAGGGCAAGAGAAACAAAGGTAAATATAAACAAATGAGACTACATCAAACTAAAAAGCTTCTGCACAGCAAAAGAATACATCAACAACAAGAAAAGGGAGCCCTGGATGGTTTGGCTCAGCAGTTAGAGTATTAGCCCATGGATTGAAGGGTCCCGCGTTTGATTCCTGGTCAATGGCATGTACCTGAGTTGCAAGTTCAATCCCTGGTCCCAGTCGGGGTCATGCAGGAGGCAACCAATCAATGTTTCTCTCTCTCTCTCTCTCTCTCTCTCTCTCTCTCTCTCTCTCTCTCTCTTTTCCTCTCCCTTCCACTCTATCTAAAAATCAATGGAAAAACAGCCTAAGGTGAGGATTAACAGAAAAAACAAAAACAGAATCCACAGCATGGGAGAACATATTCACCAATGATACACCTGACAAGGGTTAATTTCCAAATTATATAAAGAACTTACACAACAACACCAGCAATAAAAAATAGTAAATTAAGAAATATATATTTGATTTTTTGAATGTCAAAAGAAGGGAAGGTGAATAAAAACAGGAGTTATCAATTTGAAAATAATAATAAGATGGTACATATAAACCCAGTTATGTAAGTAATTATATTACTACAATTAAAAAATGAAGGTGGAAAGTATTCCTCCTTATCCATTAAATATAGATTTTAAAAAGTTATAGATAAGCCTGTCCATTTGCATATATGAAAGTATAAAAGCACTTTCTTGTAATGACTTGTCAGTTATGCAACCTTCAAAATTCTGTAGGCACATTAATTCCTTCTATTGACACTCCCCTGCACCGCATTAAAAATACTCAGACTGATTACTAGTTCCTGCATTGTACCTTTGCTGATACAGAGTATTATGAAAGTCAAGGAAACTAAAAGTACCAAAATCATAAAAAGAGACAAGGTAAGTGTAAAGACATAGATCAAATACGGAGAAACTATACAAAAGTACACAAAATTTACAACTGCTTTAATATTACAGAAATTTTCTTTTGAATGTAATTTCAAGAGAAAAAACAAAACAAAAAACAACTCTTAAAAAGTGTTTTACTCCAGGGGCATTTGAACAGAATGATGGCAGTGGGCAGGACCAGAGCAAGAGTGAGTGTGTGAGTGAGCGAGTGTGAGTGGACATCAGTGTGGATCAGCAACCTTGAGCAATGCAGAAATGTGGGGCAGAAAGTTTCTGTGCTGTGGACGGGGAGCAGCCAGCTACTGTGGTAAGTGACTCATCAAGGCCCTACTCCCTGCACGGTCAGGAGGACCTGCCATTTTGGAAGATCCCTGGTCCTTTCTGGGAGGAGGCAGCAGGAGCGGCTAGGGCCCAGCGACCTGAGCCCACCAGTGCACCTTGCATCACTGGACCAGTGGACCCCGCTGTGTCAACACAGATAAGTGCCCAGTAATGGTGCTATCAAGGTGACTGCTGCAGAGGCTGCAAGCAGCTGGGAGCCCAGCACCATCCCCCACAGCAGCAGCCTGATCAGAGCCGAGAAACACCCCCAGCAACAGAGGCTTGGGAGCAGACATAAATCCCAGGCAGCAGCAGCACAGATTGGCAGCTGAGACCCATTCCCAACAGCATCAGCAGAGGCTGCGCAAGACCTGAGCCCCACAGGGCAGCAGCACCTCCAGTCGCCAGTGGTGGGGCCCGTGGCCCCAGTGGGGCCCATGCAATACAGCTGCCTGTGGCACCAGGGGGGCCTGTGGCTCCAGCAGCAGTGCCTACCAGAACACACCAATACCAGCTTCCAGTAGACAATCCTCCAGGACACAAAGCAGGTAAGAGGTGCCACACACGAGAACAGTCTGGGAGGCACAGCAGCCTTATTTGATACACACCGACCTACATACACACCGCAACATCCCTCACCGGGTAGAGAACTACCAGACAGCTAAAATGGGAAGAAAAGAAACAACACTCAAATGAAAGAAAAGGAAGAATTACCAGAAAAAGAACTACATGAAATGGAAGAAAGCAATATGTCAAATAAAGAATTCAAAGCAATGATTTTAAGGGTGCTCAAACAATTCAGTGAGAACTACAAGCAACTTAATGAGAACTATAGAGAGATCAGTGGGAACAACATCAGCTTTAAAAAAGAGGTAGAAGCTATGAATAAAAATCAAGAGGAAATAAAGAACAACATAGCTAATATGAAGAATACTTTGGAAGGGTTCAACAGTAGATTAGAAGAAGCTGAAGACCGAATCACTGACTTAGAAGACAAAATAGAAAAAAAACCACCCAAATACAGAAGCAAGTGGGAAAAAAAAAAAAACTTAAAAAGCAGGAGGAGAGTTTAAGGGAGCTTTGGGATAATACAAAATGTAACAACATTTGCATCATAGCCGTATCAGAAGGAGAAGAATCAAAGAAAGGAATAGAGAACCCGTTGGAAGAAATAATGACAGAAAACTTCCCTAATTTGGTGAAGGAAAAAGTCACAAAAGTCCAGGAAACACAGACAGTTCCAAGCAAGATGAACCCCAAAAAGACCCACAGCTAGACACATCATAATTAAAGTGACAAACATTAAAGACAAAGAAAGAATCTTAAAGGAAGCAAGAAAGAGACAGAAAGTTACCTACAAGAGAACTCCCTGTCAGCTGATTTCTCAATAGAAACACTGCAGACCAGAAGGGAGTGGCATGAAGTGTATAAAGTAATGAAAGGCTATCATTCAAAATTGAAGGTGAAATAAAGAGCTTCACAGACAAAAAAAAGTTAAAGAAATTTACCACTACCAAAATGCTAAAGGGAATGCTGTAAGAAAAAGAAGAAATAGAGAGAGGGATATGAACACAGGTATAATATAAAAATGGCAACTAATAAGTATCTCTCAATAATAACCAGCAATGTAAATGGCTTAAATACCCCAATCAAAAGACATAGGGTAGCTGATTGGATAAGAAAACATGACCCATATATATGCTTGTCTACCCACCTCACAACAAAAGACTTAATGGAAATGAAAAAAAAGCTGGTGTAACAATACTCATATCTGATAAGACAGACTTCAAAACGAGGCCATAATAAGAGACAAAGAAGGTCACTACATAATATTAAAGGAAACAATCAAACAAGAGGATATAACCATAGTAAACATATATGCCCCAAACACAGGAGCACCAAAATATATTTTAAAACTTCTGGAGAACTTCAAAGGAGAGATCAATAACAATACAATCATAGTAGGTGACTTTAACACCCCACTGAAACCACTGGGTAGATCTTCTAGACAAAAAATTAATAGGGACACAGAGTCTTTAAATGACAAACTAGATCAGCTGGACTTAATTGATATTTACAGAACATTTCATTCCAAAGCTGCAGAATATACATTTTCTCAAGTGTACAAGGGACATTCTCGAAACAGAAATCATATCAAGCATCTTCTCAGACCACAATGGCATGAAACCAGAAATCAATTAAACAAAACATGCAAGGACATTGAAACACATGGAATCTCAATAGCATGTTATTAATCAATGAATGGGTTACCAAGGCAATCAAGAAAGAAATTAAATACTTCCAGGAAACTAATGAAAATGAACACACAACAACACAAAATCTATGGGACGCAGCGAAAGCAGTCCTGAGAGGGAAGTTCATACCACTACAGGCCCACCTCAAGAAACAAGAAAATTTCTAATTGAATTTCTAACCCTACAACTCAAAAAACTACAAAGTAAAAAGAAGAACCGAGAGCAAGTAGAAGGAAAGAAATAGTGAAGGTCAGAGCAGAAATAAATGACATAGAAACTAAAAAAACAATTCAAAAGATCAATGAAACAAAGAGCTGGTTCTTTGAAAAGATAAACAAGATTGATGGACACTTAGCCACACTCATCAAGAAACAAAGAGAGAAGATCCACATAAACAAAATCATAAATGAAAGAGGAGAAGTAACAACTGACACCAAAAAAATACAAAGGATCATTAAAACATACTACGAACAATTATACGCCAACAAATTGGACAATCTCAGCAACATGGACAAATTTCTAGAAACACACAGTCTCCCAAAACTGAACCGGGAAGAGATGGAAAACTTGAATAGACCAATAACATCCAAGGAACCTGAAGATGTAATCAAGAAACTCCCAGCAAACAAAAGCCCAGGCTTGGATGGCTTCACAGGGAAGTTATACCAAACATTCAAAGAAGATCTAACACCTATTATTCTCAAACTATTCCAAAAAATCCAAGAAGACAGAAGACTTCCAAACGCATTTTATGAGGCCAACATAATTCTAATTCCAAAACCAGATAAAGACACTACAAAGAAAGAAAACTATAGGCCAATATCCCTGATGAACACAGATGCCAAAATCCTCAACAAAATATTAGCAAATCGGATCCAGCAATACATCAAAAAAATTATTCATCATGACCAAGTGGGATTCATCCCAGGGATGCAAGGATTTTACATTATCCGCACATCAATAAATGTCATACACCTCATAACCAAACTGAAAGATAAAAAACATATGATCATATAAATAGATGTTGAAAAATCATCCGACAAAATCCAGCACCCATTTCTGATAAAAACACTCAGCAATATTGGAATAGAGGGATCATATCTTGACAGAATAAAGGCATTATATGAAAAACCTAGTGCCAATATCATACTCAATGGGCAAAAACTAAAAGCATTTCCCTTAAGAACAGGAACAAGACAGGGATTCCCACTCTCTTTACTCTTATTTAACATAGTACTAGAAGTCTTAGCCACAGCTATTAGACATGAAGAAAACATAAAAGGAGTCCAAATTGGAAAGGAGGAAGTGAAACTGTCATTATTTGCAGATGACATGATACTGTACACAGAAAACCCTAAAGACTCCATCAAAAATTTACTAGATTGAATAAATGAATTTGGCAAAGTAATAGGATACAAAATTAATGTCAAGAAATCAATGGCATTCTTGTGTACCAGCAACGAACTCAATGAAAGAGAAACTAAAAAAGCAACCCCATTTACCACTGTGGCAAGAAAATTAAGATTCCTAGGAATAAACTTAACCAAAGATGTAAAGAACCTATTTGCAGAAAACTACAGTTCACTGAAAAAAGAAAGAGGAAGATATAAAAAAGTGGAAGCATATACCTTGTTTGTGGATTGGAAGAATTAACATCATTAAAATGTCCATACTACTCAAAGCAATCTATAGATTCAATGCAATCCCCATCAAAATACCAACAATATATTTCACAGAACTAGAACAAATACTCCAAAAGTTTATATGGAACCAAAAAAGACCCCAAAAAGCTATAGCAACCTTGAAAAAGAAGAGCAAGGTAGAAGGGATCACAATACCGGATGTCAGGTTATACTACAAAGCCACTGTAATCAAAACAGCCTGATACTGGCACAAGAATTGGCATATAGATCAATGGAACAGAACAGAGAACCCAGAAATTGACCCAAGACATTATGCTCAATTAATATTCCACAAAGGTGGCAAGAGTATACAGTGGAGTAAAGAAAGCCTCTTTAATATTAGGGGGACTGGAAAGTAATGTCGTTAAAGTAATGACATGTTAAGGGCGGAAGTGGAAGCAAATCCGTGTCAGACAATCGAGGAACTGTCAAACACTCTTAACCAACCTTGGTTGACCATCCAAGAACATTTGTGGCAGATTGGTAAAGTAAGCAGAGCAGGTGTTTGGGTCCCACATAATCTGTCCGAAGAAAACAAAGCTAACCGGTCCACCACATGCAACTTATTGCTTCAGCAGCACAATACAGAAGCATTTTTTGATCGCTTGATCACTGGAGATGAAGAATGGGTTCTCTATGATAATCCAAAATGCAAAAGGCAGTGGCTCTCTCCGAATGAATTGCCACGAAGTACAGCTAAGCCAGGTTTACACCCCAAAAAGGCACTTTTGTGCGTTTGGTGGAGTATTTGCGGGGTCGTTCACTTTGAAGTGCTGAAACCTGGACAAACTGTGAATGCAGACCTTTAATGTGAACAATTGGATCGAGTAAATCAATCTTTAATTGAAAAGTGCCCAGCGATTGTCAACAGAAAAGGCATTATTCTACAACACAATAATGCAAGACCGCACTGCGCAAGACGAACCCTGGAAAAAATTAATGAATTGGGGTGGGAGGTATTGCCTCACCCACCATACTCGCCCAATATTGCGCCATCGGATTTCCATTTATTCTGATCGCTACAACATTTTCTAAGTGGCAAAAAATTTGAAAATTTGGATGATGTCCAAAATGCCATCTCCAGATATTTTGCTCAAAAACCAATTGATTTTTATCGATCTGGCATTGAAATTTGCACACTAGATGGCAAAAGGTTGTTGATAACGAGGGTGATTACAGCATTGATTAAAAATAAAAACTTGTTAAAAATTTATCTGTTTGAATTTAATGTAAAAAAAAAAAAAAACGACATTACTTTCCGGTCCCCCTAAAATGGTGCTGGGAAAATTGGACAGCTACATGCAAAAAAATGAAGTTAGACCACCAACTTACACCATACACAAGAATAACCTCAAAATGGATAAAAGACTTAAATGTGATCCATGAATCCATAAAAATCCTAGAAGATGCAGGCAACAAAATTTCAGACATCACATGCAGCAGAATTTGCAGTGATACAATGCCTAAGGCAATAGAAGCAAAGGAAAAAATGAACACACGGGACTACATCAAACTAAAAAGCTTCTGCACAGCAAGAGAAATCACCATCAAAATGGAAAGGGAAGCCACTGTATGGGAAAGCATAACTGCCAATGATACATCAGATAAGGAGCTCATTTCCAAAAAATATAGAGTACTCATACAACTCAACAAAAGAAAGACAAAGAACCCAACTAAAAATGGGCAAGAGGACCTAAATAGACACCTCTCCAAACAGGACATACAAATGGCCAAGAGACATATGAAAAAATGCCCAACGTCACTAATCATCAGACAGATGCAAATTAAAACAACTATGAGGTATCACCTCACACCTGCCAGAATGTCTGCCATCAACAAATCATCAAAGAAGTGCTGGTGAGAGTGGAGAAAAGGGGACTCTAGTACACTGCTGGTGGGAATGCAGACTGGTGCAGCCACTATGGAAAACACTATGGTGTTATCTCAAAAAATTAAAAAGTGAATTGTCATTTGACCCAGTGATCCCACTTCTAGGAATATACCCTAAGAAGCCTGAAACACCAATCAGAAAGAATATATGTACCCCTATGTTCATAGCAGCACTATTTACAATCGCTAAGATCTGGAAACAGCCCAAATGTCCATCAATAGATGAGTGGATAAAAAAGCTGTGGTACATATATACACAATGGAGTACTATGCAGCTATAAGAAAAAAAGATCTCTTATCCTTTGAGACGACATGGAAGGACCTGGAGAGCATTATGCTAAGTGAAACAAGCCAATCAGAGAAAAACAAATATCACATGATCTCACTTATTTGAGGAATATAATGAACAAAACAAGCTGATGAACAAAACAGATCCAGAGACATGGAAATGGGGTGCAGACTGACAAACCTCAGAAGAGGTGGATGTGGGGGAGGGAAGAGATAAACCACAGAACTTATACGCATGTATGCCTAAACAAGGACATAGGCAATAATGCTGCGGCGTGGGGCGGGATTGGGAGGAGGGTGTCAATTGTGGAAAAAAGGGGAAACAACTGTAACAAAAATAAATTAATTAATTAAAAAAAACAACTTAGTTTTCAATCTAGTTTACATTAAATTTCTTATTTAAAAAAAAAAGTGTTTTACTCCAATGCTCCTGACCAAAGGTCAGCAAACTATAGACCACAGGACCATGCACTGTCTGTTTTCAGCTGCACTTACAGAGAGACACTTACTCAGTACTGTCTACACCTGGTTTTGTGCTGGAACGACAGAGCTGAGTAATTACCACAGACACATTGTGACCCACAGATCCTGTATACTATCTGGATCTTTACATAAAGTTAGCCATTTCCTGCTTTTGACCAACCAAAGAGCAGAACAAAACTAATGTATTTGTCTTTAGTATCCTCAAAGCCTTGCACAGAGCTGATGTATGACAGGCAATCAATCAATCAATCAATGCTTTATTATATGGACTCTCAGGTAATGCCTATTTCACTGGCTCTGCATCCACTCAGAATTCTCTTTAGCAACTTAGCATTTTGCTTCAACTTGTGTTAACATTTTAATGACAGTAGGTCTTATCCCTAAATTACCTGTTAACCAATTCTGGCAAACGGTGTCACTCATCTTCTAGTTTCTACCCAATCCTTTTGGAGCTTGTAATTCTCTAATCTTTTCATTCTAACATCTTTATTTCTTAACCAGTCTATTTCCCCTTTCCCTAATGCTGTTTCTCTCTTCAGCAGTGTTTTACCTGCAATTTAATCTAAACTTTGTTCAAGTGCCTTTTTCCCCCTATTTAAGTTCCAGTTGGTTCATTCTGTTCACCCAGTGTCATTCCCCTCTCACATTTTGGTTCATTCTTTTACATCTTCTGTTATTCTAAACATTTTTGTGTGACACAGCTTCTACTTGATGTTCTGTTCTTGGAGTCTGTCATAACTGGTGACTCACTGATAAATAATGCCATGTGTTTTACAATAATTTTGCACTGTTTATTTTTGTTTTTACTGAGAGTATTTCATTTGCTGGTAGAAGTTGCTAAAAGTGCACAAAACAAACGCCAACAGAAAATTTGGATCTCCCTATTCTATATAATATTGTGTATAGCATCTGTTGGAAAAATGGCTGCATGAACATGTCTTATTTTATGTCCCCATTATAAATAAAAAGAAACCTTTTGCCCTGGCCGGTTTGGCTCAGCAGTTAGAGCGTCAGCCTGCAGACCAATGAGTTGCGGGTTCGACTCCAGTCAAGGGCACATACCTCCATTGTAGTTCCTCCCTGGCCCTGGGCTGGGGTCGTGTGGGAGGCAACCAGTCAATGTGTCTCTCTCCCTCTCTTCCTCTTTCTCCCTCCCACTCTATCTAAACAAAAATGGAAAAATATCCTTGGGTGAGGATTAAAAAATAAATAAATAAAAATAAACCTTTTTATTCAAGAGTATATAAAATCTGGGAATCCATAGAGGGCATGTGATTTGGAGCAGAAATGCACTGTCAGAATTTCATCTTAGCTTGTCAATATTCTGCTCCTCCATATTTCTATATTCCACAAGGTCAACCAAATCCAGTGAGCTCCAAAACACTCTTCAGCAATTAAAATGAACTGCTTACTCATAGGTTTAATAAAAATGGTTAACTTTTTTTTTTTTTAATTCTCACCCAAGGATATTTTTTGCATTTATCTTCAGATAGAGCAAGGAGGGAGAGGGGGGGGGGAGAGAGAGAGAAACATCGATGTGAGAAAGACACATCGACTGGTTGCCACCCACATGACCCCAGCCGGGCCGGGGACAAACTGCAACCGAGGTACGTGCCCTTAGCGGGAACCAAACCCGGGACTCTCTGGTCCGCAGGCTGATGCTCTAACCAATGAACCAAACTGGCCAGGGCCCAAGGACATTTTTTTTTTTTTTTTTGCATTTATCTTCAGATAGAGCAGGAGGGAGAGAGGGAGGAAGAGAGAGAGAGAAACATCAATGTGAGAGAGACACATCGACTGGTCCCCACCTGCACGACCCCAACCGGGGCCAGGTACAAACTGAAACCGAGGTACGTGCCCCTAGCAGGAACTGAACCCGGGACTCTCTGGTCCGCAGGCCGATGCTCTAACTGCTGAGCCAAACCGGCCAGGGCTAAAAATGGTTAGCTTTTAAAACATAAAAAGGTAAAATGTAAAACAATTTTTAAATTGTACAGGAAGAAAATAAAGTTAAAAATGTATATATATATATATTCTTTACTCAATGCTGACTTTTCATAACCCAGGTATATAATAGTTTTTATTTTGACGCTGTTTTAAGTATTTTTAATTTTTTCCTCCCTCCAGAAAAACACACATCTGTATTGGGTAAATCTGATATTAAGATACAAATGTCTTTTCAGGTCAGTCTTTCTGAGGTGACATTCACCAACAGTCCCTTGGGTAATTTACATGCTTTTCCTCTGTCACTGAAAAAGGAGACTGACCTCAATCATTTGATTAAAAAACAAATCAGATCACATCAAAAGTGTTTTATCCCCCACACCAGCTATCACAGTATATAGGCCTCTAGCTCTAAAAACAGAGTTCCGGATTTGTAAATTTTCTTCAGACTTCAGAACACAGGCATTCCCAATCCTGAATCGTCTTCTATGACAGCTGCAGAATGTAAGAAATCTGATATCAGCTCAGCTCTCTTACTGATTTCTTGATGGGAGCAGATCAGTAACCATGGTGTCTTCAAATTCTTCATTCATATCTTCTAACTGGCTCTTGAATGACATCACCACAGCTTCAAAGATGGGCTCAGCGTCTTCTTCCAGTAGACTCCAAACAGTGTGCTTCACTCCAGTTCTCACATTTATGTAGTTTTTGTTCTGTCCTTTCGATTTAAGTCTTCTAATTTTGGCTGGCCTAACAAAGAGATCTGCATCTGAGGATTGTGTCAAGAGCTGGGTTCAGAATCACGTTCAGATTCATGTTCCTCAATCTGCTCTCCTGTGGGCCAGCAGTTCTCCCACAGGACCGTGGAAGTAAGCTGTGGTGCTGGCAGGGGTTCAGGAGTCCAAATCCTGGTGCCAGTCTTATTTAGCCACGTATTACCAGACTTTCAGCTTCTACTTGTTTCTTGTGAAGTGAGGGTTGTCCTTTCTTATTGCTTACTGAGGAGCTGTTGCTGCTGCTACTTCCACTGTTCACAGACATTCTATTATTTTCACCTCTGGTGACTAACACATTTCTATAAGAGATGAGTACAAGCCATATGCCTTCCCGCCTTTCCATCATCTGCTCCATAATGATTTTTTTCTAGGTGTCAATGAACAGTCCTTTGGTCCTGTCAAAAAAGTTTAGAAGAAAATTCTCTTAGTACTTCCAGGAAAGCCAGATTAGAAGGTGGGCATTCTGTCCTCTCTGATTTGGGTGTTTAAAGGCAAATTCTATGCAATTCTTGTGAAGTGTGGCAACTGATTCTCATGTCTTCATTTGGTCCAGTCCAAAGGTAAGGGCAAAGTGACATGCCAATTCTTTAATGCCAATGACGAAGGCAGATATCCTATCTAGGTTGGGACCCTGCTCTTAAACAAATTCATTAAACAACTGCTATAAATCGAGAATGAGGGTCTTGGCACACTTAATTTTATCAGTCTGCCTGGTGTTACTCAATGTTTCCTTGATTATATCACCATAGTCATTGTAATACTTCATGTAGTGTTTAAAGATGTCTGAAGCTCCTTGCACGTCAACAATATCATAAATGATAAGTTTGCTGAAGGCAGCAAGTTGATGTCTTCTTTTATGTAAAGACTCAATTTTATTTGCTTCATTTTTTCATCACCCTCCATGCTCTGGTTCTCCTCATCTTGGTCAATGAAAACATGATCCATCACAAAACTGAGGAGTTCAGACTGGAGTTCAATATCTGGATTAAACACCAAAAGCTGAAGGCCCTCCCTGTCACCTGTCATTAATTGGTGGCTAAAAATCACCAAAAGATCACAGAGTAACATGAAAGCTTTCAAGAAAGAAAAAACCAGCATCATAATGAGATTCCCATTTGGACTGTTCTTTCCCCTCCTCTTTGCTAATGCTTCCTCTGCTTGTGGGTCATGTCTGCTAAACAGCTTTTGTGAAAGAATTCTCTAGCTGCCACGGCAACAGGGCAATGTGCTGAGTATATCAAGTGGTAGACATTTTCAGTCTTCAACGGAAAGAGCTTCTTTACTTCTATGAAATATCAGAGCAACCAATCCAATAGCTTTCACAACAACATTATATTCCTTATCAAATGTCACTGATACAATGCGATCCTTGGTTTGTGAATAGCTCCAATTTGGGGAATAATTCTCTATTGGCATATAGATTCTAGAACTTTCAAAAATTCAGCCTGACTTCTCCTTGCCTGTCATGAAGAGTCCAACCAACATATTTTAGTTAACTGTCATTTAGGAAGGCATCACTATACAATTTCATCCATACTACAACTTCTTCAATACAAATGGCTCTAATCTCAGCAATAGCATCACAGTATCCATGAACAAATATACCCTTAAAAACAGAGTTTGTCATGTTTTTTATTTCATCCTGATTTTCTTGTACCTCTTTGTGTTTCTAAAGTAGTAACTGTAACCATTCATTGGCTCTTTTCCTGACGGTTTTATTTCTTTCAACTTCACATTGTCTCTGTGTATTATCCTGATGAATTCTGAGGTTTAAGGCAACAGTCACCAAAGCAGTCATGAGCTTCATGGCAGCAAGGGTGCTTGTATGCCTAAAAACTGACCTGGGAGTCCAATAAACCAGTCAAAAGGGAGATTACTGTGTCCATCATATGCTCATCATAAATTATGCTATATTAACACTGTCAAATCAGGACTCCAATAAATTCACAAATTTTTCCACTGAGGTCCAGGCATGGTAAGCAGATAATCACCCCAGTTGTCATCAAATTCTTCAGTCATTTTTCTGATAATGTCTGCATTCTGCAAATTTCGAAACATCTCTCTTCTCACAGTACCTCGACATCCTGAACAATGGATAAAAAAGTTGATTAAATTCAGAAGTACAATGTTTCTGTCTTGTTCATGTGATTCAATCCAGTTATCCACCAGTACTGCAATGCACTTTCCCCCTGTTTCACCACTTAAAATAATGTGACAGTTTCCCCTTCGCCATTCTGTTGAGGGTGCCCATTACCTCTTCCACAGCTTCAATTATAACTCCAGCTTCAATTCTCCTGTTCTCTCCTGGAGATTTTCAAGGTTTCTTATTCATGGATGGAAGCTGGCCAGGATGACCCTCTTTTCTTTTTCCTTTGACCTTTGTTTCTTCAAGTTCGCTGCCAGCATCAGAATGAGCAGTAGTTTCATTAGTTGAATCCTGTAACACTGGTAACTCTGAAGTAGTAATTGTGGAGAGGTGTTTCCACAATGGAGCAAAAGAATCAAGTGCTGAACTACCCAAAACTTTAAAAATAACTTCAAAGGCAATCCTCAGCTACCTATCTGGGCGCTAGGGCCATTGACCTACACAAGCCAGAGGCACAGATGCACACTTGGGTCCGGACAGCCCTCTGCTGGCTGCGGTACATACTACCTTGCTGACAGGCTCAGAAAAGGGGGGATGGGGAGGGGGCGAGCTGGGGGCCCATGGCAAGAAAAGTGCGCAAACTCTTTCCAGTGGGGATTGCGCACATGCCAATAATTTTGCACTGCTAAGAGACAGAAGTCCATGGGAAACCCTCAAAACCTGGATTGAGAACAACACCTCTATAGCAGTCCTGCATTTGCTGCTCTCAGGTGCTCCAGGGAATGCTGCAGGCTAAAAACTATTTTTTATGTTACATATTTTTAGGAAATATTTTACCCTTTCCCAGAGACCAAGCAAAAACTTACTTCCTTCTAGGTCAGTAAATGGATTAATTCAGTCTACCTCTTCACTGGGAGTATCACTCTCTGGAGGAACCAGACTGATGAGAGTTCCCACTCCAACTCCAAGCCTCACAAGGGCCTAAGGCCTCACTTTCTGTCCCCATGTGGGTTATTTAAACCCACAAATAGCAAATGTCCCCAGGACAACACAACATCAGCTCAATGGCCAAATGCACTGGTTTTTATACCACTTTCATATTTACCTGCAGATATTTCTCTTACATTCTTGCAAGTTCAGTTACATATTTTTTAATGTTTTATTCAGTTTTCTAGTTTTTTTATCGACACAATTTTAAGGTTATCTGTTCTACCATATTATCAAAACCCAAAATGAAATTGTAACATTACAAATAATTATTCCTTGTCCAAAATCAACAATCAAGAGAATCATTTGCTTTTCATTATTATTGTTATTACTGATTGATTTGAAAGAGAGAAAGGAAGGGGGGTGAAACATCAATGTGTTGTTCTACTTATTTATGCATTCATTGGTTGATTCTTGTATGTGTCCTGACTGGGGATCAAACCTGAAACCCTGGCATATAGGGATGATGCTCAAACTATCTGAGCTACCCAGCCAGGGCCCCATTTGTTATTTTTGACCAACCAGCTCTCATTCCCCCAAATTTTGCTTCACTCTTCCCTCACAGCCCATGTTTGACTAGTTGACTCTAACAAGGGTGGGGAATGTAGCTCAGACTGAAATTAATCAGTTGACTTCTTGCCCTGGCCCAGGGATGGAAGCTAAGTCCTATTAAAACAAAGCACAAGAATGGTTTGAATAGAGAACAAGGCCTATGGGGCTTTCCTGCAGAGCAGAGATAAAAAGGCTGTTAGCCAAGGGACTTGATAGGAAGGGCTAAACACAGAGCGACTACAATGGGGAGAAGTGTGACCTGTGACCAACACTGAGCTAATACTAAGGAAGTAATGCTGAGCCCAGGAGGCAGAGACACTAGATCCTAGTATCAAACCACTGGAGTCATCAGAGTTCTTGATTTTCCAGTACCATGATTTTTCAGTCCCATGACCCAATATATTTGCTTTCTTATCTAAGCCACTTTGAACTGCGTTTGTCAACAGAAAGCATTCTCAATGACATGGAATTTCACCAGTGTTCGAATTCAAATTTCAGTAATGAAAACAAAGTTGTACTTGCTTACCTGGATAACCAATTCCTTTGGCATTTGCATAGGGAACCCCAGAAGAACCAGGACTATAAACAGGATTCATGACTTTAGGAACTAAAAAAAAAAATTAATTTAGTCAATCACTATTGTTCTCAGGTATTTCTCCAGCATCAGTCTCAAAATAGTAGGTAGCAAGATTCCTTCCTCTCCTTTACATAAACAAGGTATCTCATGCTGCTGCCAACCAACAGTGAACAGAAAAGCAACAGCAAAGTCCTAAGAGGCACCCACCAGGACACTGTAAACTTTCCTTTACAACTGGTTCAGTCCATCAGAAGTTAAGGGGAAAAAATGTTCTCTATGTCCCTGCTTAAAACGGGGGGGGGGGGGGGGGGGGGGGGAAATCTGGAAATAACCCAAATGTCCTTATAAAAGAAAAGAATAGTTAAGTAACAGATCTACCCACAACATGAAATATCATGCAGTTGCTTTTAAAAATGTTAAGTGAAAAAAAGAAGGGTACAATTCTACATATGCAGCATGATCTCAAATCTATACCTAGATGTACAGGCATGGCGCCCCCAGCACAAACAGAAAAAGTCTGGGAGGATTAAAAAAAAGAAGAGTAACTGTCTCTAGATGGGGTGGATTTAGTATTCTTTTTGCACTTTTCTCTATTTCTTAACTACCTTCTGTTAAATATACATATATTTCCTAACAAAGACAAATTAGCTACAGTCCAGCAACTCTATTACCCATTCAGTGTTCTAGCATTCATAATCTTTTTTTCCTAAAAAGTTCAAGAACTTGCACAGCTACAATCATGATTTTATCCCTTCCCCAATAGAAATGATTATCCTTAATATCTCCAGCAAGCTCCTCTGGATTTTATCACCCAATGTATTTTTAAAGTGTGAGCTCAATTAAGACTGTTCAGTATTCTCATCTAGTAAGCCATTCACTGATTTATATAGTAGTTAAGGATTAAGGCAAACTTACATGTAACAATAAAAACAGCATAGGGAGGGGGAAGGGGTGAGAAGTGGGCAACAGGTGGTTCATGGGAATTCTCTGTACTTTCTACTTAATTTTGTGACCCTAAAAATGCTCTAAAAAAATAAGATCTATTGAAAAAATAAAAACACATAAAATGTGTAGGGTTAGGGTTTTGTGGATGAACAAGTAACCTTGAGGTATGCATTCTCACGGCCTGGCCAGCCAAGGATCAAAGTATGCATGAGAATAGATAAGGTATGCATGAATATGGGTTGGAACGCCACCCTGAATGAAAAGTATATGTGTGAATAGATAAGGTATGCGTGAATTGGGTTTGGAAAGCCATCCTGAGAGCAACAATGGGCGATTTGCCCCAGCGTGAATGTGTTCATTATGATGTATCTCTGCTGAAAACTGCAAGAGACAGGAAATATGCTGGGCTTGGCTGTATGGTCAGCTGAGACGCAATCTCAAGGACTTAATTACCTAAAACACCATGTGACCTAGGGAATCACTTTGCAAATAACTTGAGCTGCATCCAGAGATCTGGAGCATTTGCTCCCTTGCAATGCTACCCCTTACTCCAAGCAGTGTCTGCTTGTAGTTCATTGCGTTGCGACGACCCTTGGCAGGCCAAGAAAATCTGCAAGTGGTGACCCCGACGTGACTCAAATACGCAACAACATGATTCGACATGACCAGCAATGTAACGATATGCGAAAGGTAATTAGTGATCTGGATCAAAAGTAAAAGTATGCTTGAGTTATTTCGAGTCAGCGGCACCTGGCTTGGGACAGCTACCCTCATATCTAGTGTTGTGAGGGGTTTCCCAGTAAGACAGCATGGGGTCGGGATTTCCTAAAGATCAGCGACTTTATGCGCAAGTCTTATAACAGCTGCTGAAAGCGGCTCAGTGCTCCGTATCAGAGCGGAAGCTCTTGCAGCTTCTGAGGGACGTGCAGGAGCACTGCCCATGGCTCCCTAAGAAGGGCACGTTTGATTCTGATGTGTGGTTCAGAGTGGGGGAAACTTTTAGGGTGCGCAAGGATTTGGGATGTAATCTTTCTGCCTCCACCCTTCTTTTATGGCGACTGGTATTTACAGCATTGCAGCCACTAACTAAGGAAATCAGTCCTAGCAGCGTGGTGGTTCCAATCTCCCCCCCTTGGAGGAGACTCCGGAATCAGCCGCCAACCCCCCATGGTCATCAAAAGAGGAAAATTCTCCTTCCCCTCCTCCACCTTTTGTGGAGGATTCCACAGCCTCTCCACACCCAGCTATCAAGACCTGTTTTAGAGAAGCCAGGAAAGCTGGAGATTTGGGAGTTTTCCCAGCTATAATTCAGCCAGGTCAACAACCTATGCATGAATGTTTGCCCTATCAGATTTTTAAAGAATTCATAATGAAAAATGGCTTGCAAAGTTCCTTTACTATAGGAATATTAGAGGGAGTAGCTAGTAGTTATCAGATGATTCCCTGGGATTGAGCAGCACTCATAAAAACAGTGTTGACACCGGGCCAATTCCCCGTGTGGAAGTTAGAATATCAGGAGGGAGCCGCCCAACAGGCAATGGAGAATCTTGGGGCAGGGATTCCTACTGGGCAAGGAAACTATTTAGATCCCCAAGTACAGGTAAGGCAAGATGCTAGCTTGTTTCGTCAGGCCTCAGATTTGGCTACTAAAGCTTGGCAAAGGGTTCCAGAGTCTGGAGAAAGGACAGGCTCTTTGCTACAGTTAGACAAGAAACACAGGAATCTTATGTGTCATTCATTAATCAGTTGCAAGCAGCAGCAAGTAGACAGGTTGATAATACAGAAGCAGCAGATACATTGTTATTACCGTTAGCCTATGAGAATGCCAATGCACATCGTCAGGCTGTACTTGCTCCTTTGTAGGGAAAAACCTCAAAGATAGGGAAATATATAAAAACATGTCAGAATGTAAGGACAGAAGCGCATCGGTCCAGAGCATTAACTGCTGCTCTCAGGATGTTGCAAATTAGAGGATTCAAAAAGGACAACAAGGGTCCGAATTATGTTTCAATTGTGGAAAGCCAGGACATTTTCAGAAGGAATGTAGAAAAAGAAAGGTTGGAACCAGTGGCATTCCTACTAAGCCTTGATGTGGCAAAGGGCTGTATTGGGCCAATCAGTGTAAGTCTAAATTTAACAAAATTGGAAATCCCTTATTGGGAAACGGGAGGACAGGTTTGAGACCCTGGGCAACAGCTCCCTTGGTCCCTCAGGCTTTTCTCAATCAAGTGGAGGGTTGGAGACCTTTAAGCATCAAGAGCAGTAAGTGCTGGCCTGGACCTTATCACTACCACAGAATTAACCCTTAAGGAGTCTGATGTTACTTATCTAGCTCATGCTGGAGTTTATGGCCCCTTGCCTGAGGGAAAGGTGGGTTTAGTGATTGGAAGATCTAGTGTAACAATGAAAGAAATTCAAGTGATGCCAGGGGTGATTGACTCAGATTTTGAAGAAGAAATTAAAATAATGCTTAAGGCAGTGGGCTTTCACGTATTAACACAGGGACTCCTTTTGTTACCATACTGGGTCCCTGGAGCCAACTCCTTGATAAGAGGAAATGCAGGGTTGGGAACACTGGTCAGAGTGATGTTTTCTGGACAGCTGCTATTAACACCAAAAAGCCCTTACTCTCCATTAATATACAAGGGCAACTATTTTCAGGATTAGTGGATACAGGGGCAGACTCTTCTATTATAACAACTAGGGCAGTGGTTCTCAACCTTCCTGATGCCACGACCCTTTAATACAGTTCCTCACGTTGTGGTGACCCCCAAACATAAAATTGTTTTCGTTGCTACTTCATAACTGTAATTTTGCTACTGTTATGTCTTAGGCGACCCCTGTGACAGGGTCGTTCGACTCCCAAAGGGGTCGTGACCCACAGGTTGAGAACTGCTGAACTAGGGAATGGCCTGAAAAATGGCCTAAAGCCCCAGTACCCCTGCTAGTAACGGGAGTGGGAGGAACTCAAGCTCCTCAGTACTTGCTCTGTTTCCTGTGTAGGTCCATATGGACAAAAAGGATGGATTCAACCTTATGTCAGAGTCTCCCCTAAATTTGTGGGGAAGGGATCATCTCTCTCAATGGGGAATGGTTATTCAAATCCAGCCTTTTGGCTAGGGGTCACTGGTAAAATTCCCCTCCTTTCATTGGCCTGGAAAACAACAGAGCCAGTATGGGTGATTAGTGGCCCTTAAAAGGGGAAAAATTGTTACATGCAAACAAATTAGTGAAAGAGCAATTAGAAGCAGGTCATATAAAACCTTCAGTCAGTCCTTGGAACACTCCCATTTTTGTTATTCCTAAAAAAGGTGGTAAATGGAGATTACTACATGATTTGAAGGCAATCAATGCTGTTATAGAACCCATGGGAGCATTACAACCTGGGCTCCCCAATCCTACAATGATTCCTGAAAAATGGCCTGTAATTGTTATAGATCTTATGGACTGTTTTTTCACTATCCCTTTAGTCCTTACAGATCAAGAGACATTTGCTTTTTCTGTTCCTTCCATTAACAATAGTGAACCAATGCAATGGTTTCAATGGAAGGTACTACCCCAAGGAATGATAAATAGTCCAACAATTTGTCAATACTATGTGCATGATGCTACTGATCCAGTAAGAAAACTATTTCCTGCCGTTTATCTACACCATTATATGGATGACATTTTGTTAGCTGCCTCTACCCCAAAAGAATTGAATCAGGCCTATGTAATGCTTCAGGAGACTTTGAAAGAGGCAGGATTACAAATTGCTCCAGACAAGATACAGCAATTAGAACCTTAGCAATACTTAGGGTGGATATTAGGGGCAAGAACGATTTGCCCCCAGAAACTTACCATTCCAATAAAAGTAACAACTTTAAATGAATTACAAAAATTATTGGGAGCCATCAATTAGCTTCGACCTATGCTTGGTATCACTACTCAGCAGTTAACTCATTTATTTAATACTCTCAAGGGTGATCCAGCACTAAATTCACCTAGAACTCTATAAAGGCGCAGCAAGAACTCAGAGAAATAACTACTCAAATACAAACCCGACAAGCTCATCGTTGGTCATTAAAGGACACTATTCGGCTATTTGTATATCCAACTGCACCATACCCTACAGCATTAATAGGACAATTAACTACTGAAATAAAATATCTTGAATGGATCTTTCTCCCAGCTATCCCGTCTAAAACAATAACTCCATTTGTCAAACAGTTAACAAATCTAATAGCCAAAGGTAGAAAAAGAACACAAGAACTGACAGGGTATGACCCTCAAATTCCACATTTGCCTCTTACTCAGGAACAATTTACCACTTTGATTTCCCAGACAATAGACTTTCAAGTAGCTCTAGCAGATTTCATTGGGGAAATTAATGACTCTCTTCCAGCAAATAAATTTTTACAAAATATTCCTCAATTACACCTTAACATGGTGCAAAAAATCAGTAATACCCATTACCTGGGGCTAGAACTGTATTCATTAATGTCTCACAAAGCAGGTGTAGCCTGGAAAGAAAATGAGGAATGGAGAAATATTAGCAGCCTTGAGCTTGGGTCAACTCAGTGTGCTGAATTATGGGCTGCAATATTAGCTCTTCAGCAATTTACAGAAAAGCCCTTAAATATAGTTAGTGACTCACAATACATAGTTAAAGTGTTACAAAAAATAGAGCAAGCCTTTATTAAACCTTTAGCTGATCAGCATCTATTAAACTTATTCTTGTCTCTCCAAACTTTAATAGACCAACGAATTCATCCTACTTTTAAAACCCACCATTTGATCTCATTCCATGCTCCCTGGAACTTTAACACGAGGAAATCAGCAAGTGGACGCCATCATAGCAGCAACTCTTGCATTTCAGCAAGTGCAGAGTTCGCATGACTTTTTTCACCAGAATGCTCGAGCACTCATGAAAACCTTTCATTTGACCCTCTCACAAGCTCAAGATATTATTAAGGCTTGCCCAGATTGCCAACTCTTGGGAGGGACTTCAACATCAGCAAGAGTCAATCCTCGGGGTTTAACCTCTAATGCCTTATGGCAAACAGATGTAACACATATTCCATCATTTGGTCGATTTCAGTGGGTACATGTTACTGTTGATAGCCATTCCAATTTTCCGCATGCAACCGTCGCTACCTGGGAAAAAGCCAAACACGTTAAGCGTCACTGGCTGTCCTGTTTTGCACATATGGGCATACCACTAGAAATTAAAACAAATAATGTGCCAGCCTATACATCTCAAAGCATTAAATTATTTCTCCAACAATGGGGATTTGGACATAAAACTGGTATCCCCTATAACCTTATAGGACAAGCTACTGTTGAACGTGCTCATGCTACTTTAAAATGATTAAGTACAAAACAAACAAAAAAAGGGGGAATATGGGTGAACCCCCTGCAAAATCAACTTTCTCTAGCATTCTATACCCTTACTTTTTAAATCGAGATCACTTTGACACTATAGCTGCGGAGCAACATTTTCAACAAAAAGCTTCCATCATCCACAGCAGAGGCCCAAATGGCAGGGCCCTGCAGAGTTATTGGCATGGGGGCAAGGGTATGCTTGTGTTTTGTCTCCTACAGGTCCCAAGTGGCTTGCGGCTCAGTGGATAAGACCTTACCATGAACAAGAAGGACCTGCCCTTCAACCTGATTCCTCAGATGGCACAGCTCACCTTGGATGCTAATCATAAAACTCACACTTGGTCTCAGGGCCCCTCTTGAACCTTTCCTGTGGTTACCTGGGGAAGCCTTAAGCAGCTGCAGCAACATTCTGAGGAAGTACTAGCTAGAGTAAGGGCTCCTCTACCCCGGAGAATACTTTTTGGCTTACTTACCTGTAGTCTCCACAGTCTGGAGTAGGTATTTTATGCTGCTTGTTTATGTTATTGAGCCCTGCAGCAGCAGAACACCACTTATACTGGGCTCATATTATGGACCCCCGTTTATTCCACCCTGTCACTTGGTGGGATTCGGAGGCCCCATTATCTAACAATGACACTCGCTGGACAGGAGGATTTGGCTACCCACAGATGGACCGCTACAAGAGATTGAGGATTGGTTCCAGGCCAATGCCACTGTTTCATTTTATCAGAGCTACCCCCCCATTTGTTTGTCCATCCATGAAACCCCTGGCTGTGTTCCCATACAGTGGCATTTCTACTATAAGCCAGCCACAGTGGGCCAGGCTGCCAACTTGACCTTTATCACGGGTATTGGGGTTAGAGCACAGACTATCTCTCAAAATTCCAAACCCATGTCTATCCCCACCTGCGCTACATTTCAAGGAACCAACCTTGAGTCGCTGGCCCCATACTGAAAGCCTTGCCACTTGAGAGGACGGTCCGCAGCTAGCCCAAATTTGAGCCTTATTATTGAGGACTGGGGTCCTCAAGGACATTTGTCTAGCAATCATCATGAGCTAAACTTTTTCACACCCTCCAGTGCCTCTATTTCATGGACCAATGGAGGTCTCTCAGGACCTGTTCTCAGGGCTATCTATAAAAATCATACTGGCCCCTGGCATAGTATGGAGACTGGGTTTCCCTTTCTTTATGAGGTATATATCTCATGGAAATTATATTCATAGTAGCAATTTTACATTGACTACTAATCACACTGATTCTGTAATGATTTGCACCTCTCGCCCATATATGTTTTTGGCTGCCTCTTCTTTAACTATCTCTGAAAGTAGTAATATATTTAACACTTCTGTTAATCAACCTTATTATCTAATCTGCATTACTCATGAAAATATTACTATGCTTAATATTACTAGCATTATTCCTATGCGCCATAGAGCAGAAGTATGGATACCAGTAAACCTTACTCAACCATGGGAAGGTGAATCTGGCCTAGCACAATTAGCTAAAGCATTTGGACACCCTTGTAAAAGGAGGTTTATTGGGTGGCTTATAGCATTCATAATTTCAGATATAGTCACTGCTGCTACTGCAGCTGTTTCAGTCACAGCCTTGACAGAATCAGTCCAAACTGCACATACTGGGGCTAAAGTAATGACCAATGTTACTAAAGATATGACTTCCCAAACAGAAATTGATCAAGGAATTCTAGCTCGATTAGACGCCTTAGAGGCAGCTGCATTATGGCCAGGAGAGAGTGAAGAGGTCTTAGCCATTCACTCCATGTTACACTGTGATTGGGAATTTAGTCATAATATGTGTGTAACTATATTGCCTTGGAATGCCACCTTCCACAATTAGACATTGATCAAGCAACACTTACAAGGAGCTTTTGCTGGCAACCTTGGAGGGCAAGTAGCTAATCTAAAAAAGACTCTGGAAACACAGTTAGATATACAACTTGCTCAACAAAATGTTTTAAAGGCAATCTCAGATAATGGCCAATGGCTCAATCCAAAACATTGGTTTGAGGTTTTCAATCTTAGAATCTGGATGTTTACTGCTATTGGTTGTTTTCTTGTTTGTGTTGGCCTCATAGTATCCGAGGACTCTGGCAAATGGTGTCCTCTATGCAGAAGACTGAAAAGTGAGTGATGACGCTCCTGACCACCACATTCGTGGTGATTCCTCAACTTCAAGAAAACAAAAAAGGGGGAGATGTAGTGTTGGGGGTTTGGTGGATGAACAAAATGTAATCTTGAGGCATGCAGCCTGGCCAGCCTAGGATCAACATATGCAGGTGAATAGATAAGCTATGCATGAACATAGGCTGGAACGCCACCCTGAATGAAAAGTATATGTGTGAATAGATAAGGTATGTGTGAATTGGGTTTGGAAAATCATCCTGGGAGCAACAGTGGGCAATTTGCCCCAGCGTGAATGTGTTCGTTATGATGTATCTCTGCTGAAAACAGCGAGAGACAGGAAATATGCTGGGCTTGGCTGTATGGTCAGCAGAGATGCGATCTCAAGGACTTAATTACCTAAAACACCATGTGACCTAGGGAACCACTTTGCAAATAAATTGGACTGCATCCAGAGATCTGGAGCATTTGCTCCCTTGCAATGCTCCTCCTCACTCCAAACAGTGTCTGCTTATAGTTCATTGCATTGCGACAACCCCCGGCAGGACAAGAAAGTTGGCAAAATGCACATGCATTTACTTGTTTAACCTTCCCCACCACATCCCAAACTAGAATGTAGCCCAATGCAGGTAGGGAAAAGGGACTTGGACCTACTTACTGCAGTACCTCCAGCACAAATAACAATGTCTGCCACAAAAGAGGTGCAACTACTTGCTGACTTTCTAAAAAAACACATGCACTTCAAAACTATGATATCAAATTATATTATAAAGACAAAATACAAAAATGAGCTATTTAAAATCTTCAGCTCACCTGACTCATTTAGAATATTCACAACCAGACAGTTCAATATGCAAAAAAATATACTTGGTCACATCCTTAACCTTTGTAACAAGTTCTAATCCAAATGGAATAAACTGGGGACATCAGTGACTAGGACATTCACTACTTGAATAATTAATTGTTTACTTTTTTTTTAACTTCTAAACCAAAGGCAGATGCCAAATCTGCCATGACAGCTACAACCAGAGCTAAGAGGTAAGCACAGACCCATGCTGCCCAGCAGACCTTCTTCAGTGATGCAGGTATTCTCTGTCTGTGCTGTCCAATATGGTAGCCATTAGCTAAAAGGACCTACTGAGCACCCTGAAAAAAGGTGGCTAGTGTAAGATCTATGTTGTGGTTTTATTAAATTTCAATTTCAATTTCCTCATGTGTCTAGGGGCTACCACATTGAACAGCACAGGTCTATGGAACAGACTAAAGAGAAAACAAGGATAGGAAGATATATTATAAGTAAGCAAGAGAATCAATTGTGGATTTTTACTCCACAGTTTAAGAATGAGCAAATTGACAACTGTCAATCCCTATTATCCTGCACTTTTAATCCATTCTTGGCAGATCTACAACATAAGAATTGTGGAGTCCCTCACATACTTCACCTACTATTCTAGTTCAACTATCACCTCTCAAGAAGTGAATATTTCCCAAAATTCTATTTCTCTATTCTGTTCCAGCATAATTATATTTTCTTAATTGAGCAAAGCACTATGCAAAGGCCATAGGGAAAACAATAAAGCAAATCACAGTCCCTGTTCTGAGTTTACAATCTAGAAAAGTGCTGTCCAATAGAACTTTCTACGAAGATGGAAATGTGTCTCCCCTGTCCATATATAATAGCCACTAATGGCTACTGAATACTTCAAATGTGGCCAGCACAACTAAGGAACTATATCTTAGTTTAACTTTAAGTTTTAATTAAATGGTCACCTGTAGGTGATAGCTATTGTATTGGACAACACAGGTCTATAAGACCAGAAACGAATAATGGTGATACAGGGCAAAGAGTGTTAAGAGCCATAAAAGAATAAAGTGTTCTGAGAGTTGAGTTGGGGAGGAGAGAAATGGTCAGGGAAAACTTGACTATAGAGGTGGTATTTCCAATAATCTCTAAGTAGCAGGTAAGATTCCCAAAAACCTATAGAAATGAGAAAATGCAAGATGCGCTTTAGGAATATTGGCCAACAGGGCTTGTTTGGAGCTTAGGCTACATGTAGGAAATCAGCAAATGATTATGGACACATAGGTTAGGTTAGAACCATCATGTGGAAACTCTTAAATGTGGGGCTGAGCAGGAGATATCATCTAGTAGGCAATGAAGCTCATGAATAGCACAACAATTAAAAATTCCATTCCTAGGTGAAAATTGTAAAGAGAAGTAAAAACATAAAACCACTAAACATAAAACCACTCAAAAACTTGTATACAGGAGAGAGAAAATGGCGGTGGAGTGAATGGAAGCTACACAGACGATCTCTCAGGACCAAACGGGAATTACAACTAAAATAAAGACAAATCGTCGGAAAAAAGCAACAGAAAAGCAGCGGGAAAGGACCATACAACCAGGGACACTGACTGAATGAGCCTGGTAGGATCTGCAGAGGTGCGAGAGGGTGGCGGTCTGGGAGCCCATGGACAGCAGCGGCCTTAGCTGTGAGCAGTGCACCCTCAGGGTTAAGATCCCAAGCTGCTCTACAGCACAGAGGCCCGGGAGAGATAGCTAAATAGCTACAGCCACTCACCTGGAGCTCCAGCAGAGGGAGGGCGGACTAGACTGGAACTCTGTGGGGACACCCAGGATTTGGAGGGCGCTCAGAGTTTGTGCTGAGTCTCGGCCACAAAGGACAGTGGCCACCTTGCTCCTCCCAGGAGCTGTGGCAGCCCATCCCTCGGAGTTTCGACCCAAACCAGGCAAGCAAAGAAATGCAAATTGAAGCTCATTAACAACCAGCTTCTGCCCCACCCTCGGGAAATCCTCTTACACTAAACACCTGAGGGAGTTTCTCATTCAACTGTGAACCCAAGGCTTTTCAAGTAACTGAGCATAATAGCCTCCAGGCAAAAAGCTAGGGGATAACTGAACCTTTCCTGAGCTTGCAAATCTACCCAGGAAAGTGAGACTTGACAGTGGTGTTTAAGGAGAGCCCTCCACGCTCATTCAAACCCAGTAGAGGGAGCCACAAATAGCAGAACACCAACACTCACAAGGAAAATTTGGCAGGCTCCAAAACCCACTGAGATAGCAAAAATGGTGAAACAAAGAAACAAATCCCAAATGAAAGAACAAGAGAATTCTACTGAAGATGAGATAAATGAAATGCAGTTAAGCAAATTATCAGAGGTAGAGTTCAGAGCCATGATCTTGAAAAAGCTAAACAGCATGAGTAAGGACATCAACACCATGAGTAAAGATATAGAAACACTGAAAACCAACCAAGTAGAAATGAAGAATGACATAGCAGAAATAAAGAACACATTGGAAGGACTAACCAGCAGAGTAGAGGAAGTGGAGGACTGGATCAGTGAATTAGAAGACAGAGTAGAAAAAAATCAATCAGAAAACCAAAAGGAAAATACAATTAAAAAACAGGAAGATAGCTTAAGAGAACTGTGGGACAACTAGAAACGTAATAACATTCGCATCATAGGAGTCCCCGAAGAAGAAAATAAGCAAGGGTTAGAGAATATACTTGAAGAAATAGTGACAGAAAACTTTCCTAACTTGGTGAAGGAACACTACACAGCTGTAAGAAAGAAAGATCTCTTATCCTTTGAGACGACACGGGAGGACTGGAAACTATTATCCTAAGCAAAACAAGCCAAGCAGAGAAAGACAAATATCATGATCTCACTTATTTCTGGAATATAATGAACATAACAGTCTGAGGAACAGGGTAGTCCCAGAGACGTGGAAGTAGGGTGCAGACTGACAATTGCCAGAAGAGGGAGTAGGGGAGGGGAGCGATAAACCACAGAACTTATACGCATGTATGCATAACCAAAGGACATGGACAACAAAACTGGGGATGGGGCAGGGAGGGAGGGGGGAGATGGAGTCAATGGGGGAAAAAGGAGAAACATCTGTAACAAAAATAAATATAAAAATAAATAAATAAAAGAAAAAAAAAAACTTGTATACAAATGTTTATAAAAGCATTATTCACAATGGCCAACTATTGTAAACAACTCAAAGGTTCTCCTTCCAAAATGACCTGGTTTATAGTCTAAACCAATAATAAAAATGTACTCTACATTTGCTGCTAAAAAATTTATAAAATTGCATTTGAATTCTAAATACCATTAATTTCAAACTACCCAGATATTACCTTTCCTGAAAACACTTTCACTTCACAGAAGCTAATAATAAATGTTTCTTAAAGTGATTAAAAAGTCTTAATGAACTAAAAATTCCAGGTAAGAAAACATGGTAACAGAATTAGAGAAATGATGCAGTTTCCTCTCCAATTCAAAAGGGCTTGCACCAGGAAATACAAAGACAAAGTCTATGAACACATGTCAAACAGCTCCTTAAGTTACTTGTTCAAATGAGTTTCCTGCCCTAGCCGGTGTGGCTCGGTTGGAGCATTGTCCCACACATCGAAAGGTTGCAGGTTCAACTTCTGGTGAGGATGGCGGCGTGGGTAAACGTGATCCTTGCCTCCTCCCACAACCACATCAAAATGACAACTAAACTATAGAACAATCATCATTCAGAACCACCTGAAATCAAGCTGAACGGAAGTCTTACAACTACAAAATTAAAGAAGCCACATGGAGACTGGTAGGAGGGACGGAGGAACAAACAGGCTGGTCCCACACCCACACATGGCGAGTAAAATCAGGAGGGACACTTCAGCTGGGAAGGTCCTCCTTGAGGAGTGAGGGATCCCCGTCCCACACCAGGCACCCAGCTCAGGGTTCCAGTGCCAGGAAGAGAATCCCCATCACTTCTGGCTGTAAAAACTAGTGGGAACTGAGGCTGAGGGAGGCTGAGGCTGCTGGAGCCCCAGGCAGTTCCTCTTAAAGGGCCTGCACACAGATTTAGTCGGACTCACTCCCTCTGGGTTCCAGGATGGGAGAGGCAGCTTGAAGGGCACCAGAGACATACGGGTAAGAACTGAGTTGCTTGGCATCAAGGTGAGAGCTGGAGAGGCAGCTTTCTCACAGACAGACATGCTGGAGGAGGCAGTTGTTCCTTTGATGAGCCCTTCTCCCAAGGGTCCAGCAGACAGGTGCCATATCTGAGACTCCAGCAACCTGGTTCACACTGTTTGACCCACCCTGGTGATTCCCTGAGGCCCTGCCCCAACCAACTTTGGGCCCACACAAGCTATTTCCAGTGGCTTTACCATAGGCCCCAGAGCCAACACACCCAGTGAACAGCTTCAGACCACACTGAAGCACCACCACCCAACTACCTCCAAAAGCGACACACTCAAGGGGTGGGCTCAGTGGGTATCAGAGCCCTGCTGAAGTAAGTCTTGCTCTGTGTGGTGAGCCCCTGCACAGCTGATCCTTCAAGGTGGTCAGAGGTCAGTGGTCAGTGGTCAGAAACAGTCCTTGCAGCTAATTAGCCTGAGTAAATCCCTACCATTGATGTGACAACAGCAATAAGACTCAATTACAACAGAAGGGTGTACAGTTCTCATGAGAGGTGTACTTCGAGGGCCCAGTTGGGGTGATCAGGGAGGCTGTGCCACTGGACCCTACAGGACGCCTACTACAATAGGCCACCTTACCAAGCCTAGGAGACACAGCAGCTCTGCCTTATACATAGAAACAAACACAGGAAGGCAGCCAAAATGAGGAGACAAAAAAAAAAGTGTCCCAAATGAAAGAACAGAACAAAACTCGAGGAAAAAAAACTAAACAAAATGGAAATAATCTAACAGATGCAGAGTTCAAAACACTGGTTATAAGGATGCTCAAGGAACTTAGTGAGGACCTCAAGAGCATAAAAAGGACCAGTCAGAAATGAAGAATGCACTACTTGAAATAAAGAATAATTTACAGGGAATTAATAGTAGAGTGGGTTAAGCCGAGAAGCAAACCATCAATTTGGAATATAAGGAAGCAAAAAACGCCCAATCAGAACAGCAGAAAAAAAAAAGAATCCCCCCAAATGAGGACAGTGTATGGAGTCTTTGGGACAACTTCAAGAATACCAACATTTGCATCATGGGGTGCCAGAAGGAGAAGAGAAAAACAGCAAAGAATTGAAAACCTATTTGAAAAAATGATAGAAAACTTCCGTAACTTGGTAAAAGAAACAGACTCACAAATCCAGGAACCACGGAGTCCCAAAAAAAGACAAACCAAAGAGACACACACAAAGACACATCATAATTAAAATGCAAAAGGGTAAAGACAAAGAGAGAATTTTAAAAGCAGCAAGAGAAAAGCAGTTAATTACCTGCAAGGGAGCCCCCATAAGACTGTCAGCTGATTTCTCAAAAGAAACTTTGCAGGCCAGAAGGGAGTGGCAAGAAATATTCAAAGTGATGAAAAGCAAGGACCTACAAGCAAGATTACTCTATCCTGCAAAACTGTAATTTAGAATTAATGGATATATTATATAAAGAATTTCCCAGACAAGAAAAAGCTAAAGGAGTTCATCACCAATAAACTTGTATTATATGAAATATGGAAGGGTCTTCTTGAAGAAGGTAACATATATGAACAATAAAGTGGCAATAAATACATATCTATCAACAATTGAATCTACAAACAAAATGAACAGGCAGAACAGAAATAGACTGATAGATACAGAGAATTTTTGTTGGTTGCCAGATGGGAGGGGGGATGCAGGGATGGGGAAAAAAAGGCTAAAGGGTGCAGGAAAATGGCAGTGGAGTGAATGGAAGCTACACAGACAATCTCCCAGGACCAAACGAGAATTACAACTAAAATAAAGACAAATCGTTGGGAAAAAGCAACAGAAAAGCCGCGAGAGAGGATCACACAACCAGGGACACTGAATGAGCCTGGTAGGATCTGCGGAGGCGCGTGAGGGTGGCGGGCTGGGAGCCCACGGACAGCAGCCGCCTTAGCTGTGAGCAGCGGCCTTAGCTGGGAGCATCGGCGGCGCCTGCCTTCGGGGTTAAGACCCCAAGCTGCTCCACAGCGCAGAGGTCCAGGACAGAGCGCTAAATAGCCACAGCCACTCACCTGGGGCTCCGGCAGAGGGAGGGCGGACTGGACTGGAACTCTGTGGGGACACCTGGGATTTGGAGGGCACTCAGAGTTTGTGCTGAGCTGTGGACACAAAGGATGGTCGTGGCCAACCACTCCTTCCCGGTTACACAGAACAGCAGCCAAGTTTAATCCTTCCCGGAGCTGTGGAAGCCCCTCCCTCGGAGATTCCCAGCTCAGGAAAGGAGGTAAAGAAATGCAAATTGAGGCTCATTAACAACCAGCATCGGACCCACCCTCGGGAAATCCTCTTACACTATAAACACCTGAGGGAGTTTCTCATTCAACTGAGATCCTAAGGCTTTTAAAGTAACTGAGGCTAACAGCCTCCAGGAAAAAGTTAGAGCATAACTGAACCTTTCCTGAGCTTGCAAATCTACACAGGAAAGTGAGACTTGACAGTGGTGTATAAGGAGGGCCCTCCACGCTCATTCAAACCCAGTAGAGGGAGCCACAAATAGCAGAACACCAACACCCACAGGGAAAATGTGGCAGGCTCCAAAACCCACTGAGATAGCAAAAATGGTGAAACAAAGAAACAGATCCCAAATGAAAGAACAAAAGAACTCTACCAAAGATGAGATAAATGAAATGCAGTTAAGCAAATTATCAGATGTAGAGTTCAGAGCCATGATCTTAAGGAAACTAAACAGCATGAGTAAGGATATCGACACCATGAAAACCAACCAAGTGGAAATAAAGAATGACATAGCAGAAATAAAGAACACACTGGAAGGACTGACCAGCAGAGTAGAGGAAGCGGAGGACCGGATCAGTGAATTAGAAGACAGAGTAGAAAAAATCAATCATTCAGAAAACCAAAAGGAAAAAACAATGAAAAAACAGGAAGATAGCTTAAGAGAACTGTGGGACAACTGGAAACGTAATAACATTAGCATCATAGGAGTCCCCGAAGAAGAAGAAAATGAGCAAGGGTTAGAGAATATATTTGAATAGTGACAGAAAACTTTCCTAACCTGGTGAAGGAAGAAGGCATTCAAATTCAAGAAGCACAGAGAGCCCCAAGTAAGAAGAACTCAAACAGGCCCACACCAAGACACATAATAATTAAAATGCCAAAAATTAAAGACAAAGAGAGAATCCTAAAGGCAGCAAGAAATAAGCAACAGGTTACCTACAAATGAACCCCCATAAGGCTATCAGCTGACTTCTCAACAGAAACACTACAGGCCAGAGGGAATGGCATGAAGTAATCAAGGTCATGAAAAAAAAGGATCTGAATCCAAGACTACTCTATCCAGCAAGACTATCATTCAAAATAGAAGGTCAAATAACGAGCTTCTCAGACAAAAAAAAAAAAGGCTAAGGGAATATATTAGCACCAAACCAAAACTGCAAGAAATGTTGAAAGGACTGCTGTAATTAGTAGAAGAAATAGGAAGAAAAATATAACCACACTGAACAAAAATGGCAATAAATAAGTACATATCAATAATCACCTTAAATGTAAATGGATTGAATGCTCCGATAAAAACGCACAGAGTAGCTGACTGGATAAGAAAGCATGATTCACATATATGTTGTTTACAAGAGACCCACCTCACAACAAAAGACTCACATAGGATGAAAGTAAAGGGATGGTAAAAAATCTTCCAAGCAAACAGGAAGAAAAAAAAAGCTGGGGTAGCAATACTCATATCTGATAAATTAGCTTTCAAATTGAAGACCATAACTAGAGACAAAGAAGGTCACTACATAATATTGAAAGGGTCTATCTAACAGGAAGATATAACCTTGGTAAACATATATGCACCCAATATAGGAGCACCAAAATATATTAAAAATCTTCTGGAGGACTTCAAAGGAGAAATCGACAGCAATACAATCAAAGCAGGAGACTTCAACACCCCACAGACATCACTGGATAGATCATCTAGACAAAAAATTAACAAGGAAACAGAAATTCTAAATGAAGCACTAGATCAAATGGATTTAATAGATATATACAGAGAATTACACCCCAAAACTGCAGAATTCACATTCTTCTCAAGTGCACATGGGACATTCTCAAAGATAGACCACATGATAGGACACAAACTAAGTCTCTACAAGTTCAAGAAGTTTGAAATCATATCAAGCATCTTCTCAGATCACAACGGCATGAAACTAGAAATCAATTACAACAAGAACATGCAAAGACATTTGAAGACATGGAGGCTAAATAACATGTTATTGAACAATGAATCGGTTACCATGGAGATCAAGGAAGATATTAAAAACTTCCTGGAAACTAATGAAAATGAACACACAACAACACAAAATCTATGGGATGCAGCGAAAGCAGTTCTGAGAGGGAAGTTCATAGCACTACAGGCCCACCTCAAGAAACAAGAAAAATTTCTAATTGACTACCTAACCTCACAACTTAAAGAACTAGAAAGCAAACAAAAAGAAAACCCTAGAGCAAGTAGAAGGAAGGAAATAGTAAAGATCAGAGCAGAAATAAATGACATAGAGAGCAGAAAAACAATTCAAAGGATCAATGAAACAAAGAGCTGGTTTTTTGAAAAGATAAACAAGATTGATGGACCCTTAGCTAGACTCACCAAGAAACAAAGGGAGAGAACCCAAATACACAAAATCAGAAATGAAAGAGGAGAAGTCACAACTGACACCACAGAAATACAAAGGATCGTTAACAAATACTATGAACATTTATATGGCAACAAATTCGACAATCTAAGCGAAATGGACACATTTCTAGAAACACATAGTCTCCCAAAACTGAACCGGGAAGAGATAGAAAACTTGAACAGGCCAATAACAATGAAGGAAATTGAAGATGTAATCAAGACCCTCCCAGCAAACAAAAGCCCAGGCCCTGACAGCATCATGGGGGAGTTTTACCAAACATTCAAAGAAGAACTAACACCCATTCTCCTCAAACTATTCCAAAAAATTCAAGAAGAAGAAAGACTTCCTAACTCCTTTTATGAGGCCAGCATAATTCTAATTCCAAAACCAGAAAAAGACACTACAAAGAAAGAAAACTACTGGCCAATATCCCTGATGAACATAGATGCCAAAATCCTTAACAAAATACTAGCAAATCGGATCCAGCAATACATCAAAAAAATTATTCACCATGACCAAGTGGGATTCATCCCAGGGATGGAAGGCCGGTACAATATTTGCAAATCAATAAATGTGATACATCACATAAACAAAATGAAAGATAAAAACCACATGATCATATCAATAGATGCTGAAAAAGCATTTGACAAAATCCAGCACCCATTTCTGATAAAAACACTCAGCAATTTGGGAATAGAGGGATCATATCTCAACATTATAAAGGCCATATATGAAAGACCTACAGCCAACATCATACTCAATGGACAAAAACTAAAAGCATTTCCCTTAAGAACAGGAACAAGAAAAGGATGCCCACTCTCACCACTCTTATTTAACATAGTACTGGAAGTCTTAGCCACAGCAATCAGACGTGAAGAAAAAATAAAAGGGATCCAAATTGGAAAGGTGGATGTGAAACTGTCATTATTCGCAGATGACATGATATTATACATAGAAAACCCTAAAGACTCCATCAAAAATCTACTAGACTTAATAAATGAATTTGGCAATGTAGCAGGATACAAAATTAACATCAAGAAATCGACAGCATTCTTATACACCAATGATGAACTCACAGAAAGAGAAACTAAAAAAACAATCCCATTTACCATCGCGGCAAAAAAATTAAGATACCTAGCAATAAACTTAACCAAAGAAGTAAAGGACCTATTTGCAGAAAACTACAGGACATTGAAAAAAGAAATAGAGGAAGATATAAAAAAGTGGAAGCACATACCCTGTTCATGGATTGGAAGAATTAACATCATTAAAATGTCCATACTACCCAAAGCAATCTATAGATTTAACGCAATCCCCATTAAAATACCAACGACATATTTCATAGAACTAGAACAAATGCTTCAGAAGTTCATATGGAACCAAAAAAGACCCCGAATAGCTACAGCAATCTTGAAAAAGAAGGACAAAGTAGGTGGGATCACAATACCAGACATCAGGTTATACTACAAAGCTACTGTAATCAAAACAGCCTGGTACTGGCACAAGAACAGGCACATAGATCAATGGAATAGAACAGAGTACCCAGAAATTGACCCAAAACATTATGCTCAATTAATATTCGACAAAGGTGGCAAGAGCATACAATGGAGCAAAGACAGCCTCTTTAATAAATGGTGTTGGGAAAACTGGACAGCTACATGCAAAAAAATGAAACTAGACCATCATCTTACACCATACACAAGAATAAACTCAAAATGGATAAAAGACTTAAATGTGACTCATGAATCCATAAAAATCCTAGAAGAAAATGTAGGCAACAAAATTTCGGACATCATACACAGCAGAATCTTCACTGATATATCACCTAAGGCAACAGAAACAAAGGAAAAAATGAACACATGGGAATACATCAAACTCAAAAGCTTCTGCACAGCAAAAGAAACAACTATCAAAGTGGAAAGGCAACCCACTGTATCGGAGAGCATAATTGCCAATGATATATCAGATAAGGGATTAATTTCCAAAATATATAGAGTGCTCATACATCTCAACAAAAGGAAGACAAAGAACCCAATTAAAAAATGGGCAGAGGAACTAAATAGATACCTCTCCAAACAGGACATACAAATGGCCAAGAGGCATATGAAGAAATGCTCAACTTCACTAATCATCAGAGAGATACAAATTAAAACAAGAATGAGGTATCACCTCACACCTGTCAGAATAGCCGCCATCAATAAAGCATCAAACAACAAGTGTTGGCGAGGGTGTGGAGAAAAGGGGACTCTAGTACACTGCTGGTGGCAATGCAGACTGGTGCAGCCACTGTGGAAAACACTGTGATGTTACCTCAAAAAATTAAAAATTGAATTACCATTTGACCCAGTGATCCCACTCCTAGGAATATACCCTAAGAAGCTTGAAATACCAAACAGAAAGAATATATGCACCCCCATGTTCATAGCAGCGCTATTTACAATAGCTAAGATCTGGAAACAGCCCAAGTGTCCATCAGTAGACGAATGGATAAAAAAGCTGTGGTACATACACACAATGGAGTACTATGCAGCTGTAAGAAAGAAAGATCTCTTATCCTTTGCGACAACGTGGAAGGACCTGGAAACTATTATCCTAAGCCAAACAAGCCAAGCAGCGAAAGACAAATATCATATGATCTCACTTATTTCTGGAATATAATGAACATAACAGTCTGAGGAACAGGGTAGACCCAGAGACATGAAAGTAGGGTACAGACTGACAATTGCCAGAAGAGGGGGTGGGGGATGGGAGCGATGAACCACAGAACTTGTATGCATGTACTCATAATCAATGGACATGGACAAGAAAACTGGGGACGGGGCAGGGAGGGAAAGGGAGGAGGTGACAATGGGGGAAAAAGGAGAAACATCTGTAACAAAAATAAATTAATAAAATAAAAAAATAAAAATAAAAATAAATAAATAAAAAAGGCTTAAGGGATTAAAAAGTACAAATTGGTCGTTAGACTGATGAATCTCAGAGGGAAGGGGGGGTGGGAAGAGATAAATCAAAGAACTTATATGAATATATGCATAACCAGAGGACACCGACAATAGTGTGGTGAAGGCAGGAGGGGGCAGGAGTGAGGAGGAGGGGGTCAATGGGGGAAAAAAGGGGGGACATCTATAATATTTTCAATAATAAAAGATAAAAAAAAAAAAAGGTTGCAGGTTCAATCCGGGTTGGGGCATATTCGTAGGGCATGTTTGGGAAGGAAGCAATAGATCAATGTTTCTTTCTCTTTCTCAATCAATTAAAGAGAGAGAGATTCCCTCCCGATATTGTGTGCCTCAAGGGCATGGAAAATACCTTATTCAGTCAAGTCTCCCTGCACAGTGCTTAGCAAAGAGGTGGTCATAAATATCTTCAGAATGTTCCTGAATAAAAGAAGTATCCAACAGAAAATATAGGACTTTTCATAGCAATAAATATGATGTTGAGACATTTATTTAAAATCTAATTCAAAATTGTTGGAATATATTTATTGGTTAGTGAATATGAAAGCTGAACTCACTGATAAATCTTAAGATCACTAAAAGTCAAAGTAGTTAACATTATGTGCATCCTCAAGTGATGACATTACTCTGCATTATCTAAGGTGTGCTGCTACAAAACACTAAAATCTGAATCTAATGGAACTGTTAAATAATTTCTGGTTTACAGGAAAAGACAGGAATTGGAGGAATATGCCTAACAATACCATGAAGCAATCAGACAGACCCAAAAGGTGGGGCTTTCTAGAGGACAAATGACCCAGTTTCTTCAGTAAGTCAATGGTCTGAGAAAACGTGGAGGGGTAGGAGGACAGTTTTAGATTAAAACAGATTTAGACATAAAGGCCATAGGCAGATTTTGTTTGTATCCTTATTTACATTGAAACAACTGTAAATGGTATTTTAAAGATATTGGGACACAACTGAATAATTGAATCAAATGGCATTAAACAACTGTTAATTTTGTTAGGTGTGATAATAGTATTTTGGTTGATAAAGGTCTTTTTTTTTTTTTTTTCCAGAAATACATACACATACACATAAGGATAAAAATGGCATGATGCCTGTAATTTAAAATATTTCTGAATAAAAGGGAAACTACAACAAAATGTTAATAATTGTTGCACTGAGATGTTGGGTACATGGCTGCACACTGTATTGTTATACTTTTAAAATTTGCATAGAAATTGTAAGGGGAAAAAAACACCATCACTGTTCTGCCTGGGATTCTCATGACACTGGCTATTCAGAAACCCTCAATATTCCAGTATGATTTGGTTGGTATGGACCAAAGACCCTGATTTCAAGGTTGGATCCAGAGGGTCTCACTTTTTTTCTTTTTTTAAGTTTCCCGTTTGGAATGACTCAACTGTCAGTGACTCAACTACTAGAGGTTTGACACCTGCATCAGAAGAAAAATCTGATTTACCTTTAAAAAGATGACAGCAAAATGTCTTCAATTTGAAAATCCAACAATAATCAGAGGGAAAGTACATTTAAGACCCATCACTGTACCACTTTCTCTAGTTTCAAAACATGCTATGACCTAAATAAAGTTCCCCCACAAAATAGTAATTATAAAGTTGTAAAGGCCTATTACAATAGTATTTCATGTCAACAAAACTAATCTCAAAAACCTTAAATTCTATCTCCGAGACACCAATATACAATACCCCTTTGTACAATCAACATCGGAAATTCTAAGTGATGTATGATATCATCAAGAGCATATAACAGGAGAAAGTTCTCAACTCCCACAAACTTTACCTTCACTACCAAGGTATGCAACCTACTGGGAGAAATCCACCTATTGCTGCATAGAACTGGAGAGACTTCAACAGTAGAGAGTAGAACACATGTACTGCGTTTTAAAATTGTTCTCAACTGATCCAGGAAAAGAAGCTGTTTATACAAGACAAATTTGGTAAAGAAAAATTTCTCTTCAAACTACAGAACCTATAAAAAGTTAAAATAATATTTTTAAGGGCACTTCAGATTTTTTTCAATTTTAATCCTCTACTGTGTCATTACAGTACTGATTGTCCCAATGTTTGAAAACTCAAATAATTTTGGCATTACAATACTGTCTAACCTTAAAATAGAAATGAGTTGAAAGACAGTTGTAGAGCAGAATAACTGAAACCGTAACACATACAGGAGGGCCTGATAGGGGAGCAGAAGTAGCAACTGCAACAGATGGCGCTTCCTCCTTCCTCCTGAGTCGCAGGCAGTTGCGCTACACACATAGCCCAATTCTTCCACTATTCTGAAGGGCAGGAGGCAGGAAGAGGGGTGCTACCTGCTTGGCATTTCTAGTAACTACTGCACAAAAAAACACCCAGCAGAACCCAAGGAAGCAGGCTGTCTCCAACTCTTAAAGCCTTCAGGGTCCTCTACCAGACCTTAGTTTCACAACAGGACTAAACATAAACAATGTATGTAAACACTTATTGCAAAGCCCTCAAAGCTTAAGACAAGCAAACAAAAAAATCCTCACAATCTGTACCACAGTAGCTTCAACATTAGAAAAACATAGCTTTGAAATGTTCAATTCTTGGCTATCAATGCAAACATAATCCACTACATCTATACTTACCAAAGTTTAAAAATGTGCCCCTATTATTGTCAAAAACAAAAACTTTTAATCTAGTTTTTTATATACTATTTGGGAAAGTAACCTCAAATTATAAACACAGGGATGACTTGAAAATTTAAAGAGTGGGAACTAGAGAAACCTTTTAATTTAAAAAAATTTCTTGCATGCCAAGTATTTTTATTTATGAGCTTAATTAAACATTAACTCATACAATCCATTAAATGCAAACTTATATACACTATAACAGAGAAATATCCTGTTTGTAGACAGGTTGTAAAACTGCACCTCTCTTTTTCAAAGTTAACCCAGACTGGGCCACGAAATGTCCTTTCTTAAGAAAACACTGAAAGCCTTTCAAGCTGGAGGGCGAACACTAAGTTCTGCTAGGCAAATAGAATAATTTTTACTTTGTGGGTAGACAAAGTGAATAGTTTACCCATATAAAATTATTAAAATCGTAAGAACCTAAATCTAAGTTACAGAAACAAGAACCCGCTTCTTCCCATTTTTCATCCATTTCCTGCTGTGATCTCACACCTTAAAGAGACCCAGAGAACATTCTTGTGCAAAGACCACCTGGGCGGCAGCCTCCGCGGCCCACATCGCACCTGCCCGCGCCCGCTCCGCCTACCAGGCTCCGCGTCCCAGGACCCGGTACCCAACACCACCCAGCCCGGCCCTGCGGAACAAAGCGCAGCTGGTCCCTTCCGGGGCGCGGAAGGACCCAGGCGACGGGGTCGACCTTGGCGCCGCACTTCCGGCCCGGCAGCCGCGCCCGCCCGGGACGCGCACCCGCACTCACTGCGCTGCGGCGCAGCCCTGGGCCGGGAGCTGCAGCGCACACCGGCCGGGACGGGCCTGGCGATGGGGCTCCACGAGGGGCGAGCGCCGTGGAATGCTGCTCTGCTGTGGGGTTGAACCGCCAAGCCCCGTTCCCGCCGCCGCCTCGGCCGGGCCGCCTCTCCACAGCGCGCTCCCCGCGAAGCTCCGCAGCCACGGGCCTCCGACTTCACTTCCGCCTGGAGCGCGCCATGGCGGGGGCGCGCTGGCACGTCAGTGAACTGCACCTTCCGGGCTCCGGAGGTGACGTGAGTCTCCCCTCAGCGTGAAGAGGCGCCCCGAGGGAGAGACAGAAAGGAGCCGAGTGTGGGGCGACCCCCTAGCGAACGGATGGTTTGGAGGGCTGCTGGCCAAGAGAGGCCCTTGGCGCTGACAGGAACAGCTCTGTTGACAATTTACAATAAATACTCATATGGAATGTTTTTCCTCAAGCTACTTTTGCTGCTTCTACTGATGCATGATGGAAAGAACATATTGGAATGTAATTGTAGCGTTGTATTAACTTCGTGGAAGTGGGTTATCCGTTTCCCCACTGAGTGCTGGATGTGGGGTCTTTACTGTGTCTCCAGAAAACTAATTTTCTGAGATTGCACTGGAGGATGAGTGGTTTTCATTTGTGTGGAATTATGTCTCTGGGTTTCCAAAGTCCCATTTCCGTTAACCAGGTCCTGGAAGGTGTGCAGCTAGAAGCAAAGCCAGCTCCAAAGTTTCCTTTCCATGGTGGAGTTAGGTCGAGTGGAGCATCAGGCTAGTTGCAGTCTATTTGTCCATTATGTGAGGTGCACATGGCCATGACCCATGTAGGCAATGTGAGGGAGCCAAGAGGGCAAGGGAGGAAACTTCTTTGTACGGGATCAAATATCTTAAATCTTCCCCTGACCCTTGCAGTGGCCAGGCTACTCTGGCCAATGCCCTGTTCTCAGGTGTGACTGACAGGCAGGTACCTTCTCTATTTCACTCAGATTTTATTGGGCATGCATCTGTTCTCCCCGTTTAGTCCCATCTCAGCGATCAAGACCTGGGGAGTGTTAAACTGCAGCTTCCTGGTGAAGCTGCACAAATGACATCCCTATAATATTTGGCCTTCCCTTTGCTCCTTTCATGTTATTAGTAACTAGGTTAATTACAACAATATCATTATGAGAAAATGTTTTTGATTTTGTATTTAAAAACAGCTGCTGCCCTGCAAGAACCTTCGTGTAAACACGCAAAGGGGTGATGCTGGTGGGCTACCCACTCCTGGCTGTGATACTCAATGGACAGCTGAGCACCAGGCTTAACTCCTGCATCCAGGACTGATCTCTCAGTGGTGAGGGTAAGGGTCAATGCTACCCCACCAAGAGCACACTTCAGCCATGATGCAGAGATACCACACAATGGCCACCAGTGTGGACACAGCACTCAATCTGCCAGACACTTTTCAATGCTCTGTATTCATTAATAATAATAATAAGAATAATAAATCATTTTACAAATGAAGAAATTACAATACAAAGAGGTTGACAAACTTCCTCAAAAACACACAACTACTAGGAAGCTGACCCAGGATTCAAACCCCAATTTCTGGTTTCAGAGTGCTTATTCTTAAAGGGGAAGTTCTGGCTTTTAGCTTTCCCACGCTAACCCTAAGACGGAATATACCTGTCAAAAAGAATTCCTGGTTAACTGGGCCCAAATTTATAACCAGAGTCTAGCAGCCATTATTTATGGAGGCCTCTCATGCACCGGCATGTCAGGAAAAAGTCAAAAACTAACCTGCCGAGTGTCCTGCACTATATTCCTGCTTTCTGAGCCCAATCTTATAAAGGAGTTCCTGGAATCCTGTTGTAATCAATGGGCTGAGACCTGTGCTGTCCAATTGGAGGTACACAGCTATATCCAAATTTGCATCTTTACCCTAATGAAGTGGCTCCACAAGGACCAATCAGGACAGTGCAGTTTGGACCAATAAAACTGTGCAAATTTAGATTCTTCATCTGCATAAAAATGGACCAATCAAGGACTAGAACAGGTACTTTCTCTGTTAGCCAGCCTCCTGTCTGTCTGTGGGAGTGTGCTTTCCATTCCTGCTGGATGCTGCATTTTCCTATACACCTAAATTAAGTCTCTTCTTTTACTGTACCTCAGACTGGGGACTCCTGTTGACATTGGGTTGGTATAGTGACCTTTTGTTGACACTCAGAACTGCTCTCACTGTCTCTGTAGCATTAATAGAACCCACAAGTTCCTTGCCTGAGCTCAGAACCAGTGGATTTTCCTTGAAGGGAGGTGGAGAAGTCCTGTGGTACAGACTGGGTTGGGTCATCTGGCTAGGGCCCAGAGAGAGCAGAGCAACCCTGTGGGCCTGTACTCATCAGAAAGAGCCCAGGCAGTCTAGCTTGCCCTGACAGAGCAGAGAACAACCTGATCTTGAGGAACAACCCCTACAGTTCCTAAAGACTGTTTCCTTGGCATTTCAGCACAAGTTAAAATAGTTGCAAAGGACTTGATTTCTGGCACACTGTAAATGCAGATAGTTTTAAATAAAACTGGATATCATTTTTTGAAACATCTATTGGAATATAGAGATTATGGTGATTTGATCTCCACTATTGTTCATTTTTAAAATACGTGAGTAAGTTCTATAACAGTATGAAATTTCAATTTCATTATTCCCTTTTCTCTTTGAATTCCTGCTTCTATTCCACTGTTCCTACAGAATTTTACCCTAATATATTAGTGTGCTGGGCATCTTTTTTTGTTGTTTGTTTTTTAAAATTACTTGTAGCTGTCAGGATAGCCAGGAAATGCTGCAGTAACAACAAGCCCAAAATCGCAGTGTCTTCACACAACAGAAGTTTATTTCTCATTTAAGTGTCAGGTCCAAAGCTGGTGGGATCATATAAAGAAGTACACAAAAAATAAGAGAATTAATCAATAAGGAGTAATAATAAAAATAAAAAAAAACTGTCATGTATTTAAATAACAAATAGAAGATATAATGGAAGAAAATACTTATTTTGTAAAAGATTTCTTATAGGGAAAATAAATAAACAATATATAAAAATAACAATATAATGCCTAACAATAAACTTTTATGAGTCATTCAAGATCTATATGAATAAGAGTTTATTAAATGGCACCAGAGAACATGGAGAAAATCATATTCTAGGATAAGTAGATTTAATATCAGAATAATGTAAATGCTCTTTAATTTATGAATTTAATACAATTCCTATAAAACACCAATAATTATTTTAACTAGATAAAAGTGTTTCTAATTTACATATGGGAAAAAAATTTTTTTAAAAAATCAAAAGCAAGAATATCTGCCAGAAAAATTTTGAAAATAAAGAGTAATAGGGAGGGTCTACTAGACCTCCTAGATAAGAAGACTGATTTAAAAGCCTCAATCATACACAGTGTATCATTGATGCATGACTAGACAGACCAATGAACTATAACAGAAAATCTAGAAATACACCCAAATAATTTGGGGAAGTTGTTATATGAAAGGTAGTATCTCAAATCACTGGGGATAAAAATAGACTGTTCAATAATACATGTGAAAATTTATTTTTAATCTTGACATAAATAAGGTCTTTCTAATGTCCTCTCAAAATCCAGAAGCCATGACTATGAAAAACTTGGATTTGGCAAAATACACCATAGGCATAGTCAAAAGACAAATGATTAAAATGGAAGAAATAGTTCCAACACATATCATACACAATAGGATAATCTTAATATTCAAAGATCTTCCAGAAGTCATTAAGAAAAGGTCCTATAACTCAATAGAAAAATGAGAATTCATAGAAAAGAAAGTAAATGGCTCTTAAAAATGTGAAAAAAAAGTTTAACCTCAGTCATAAAAATAAAAATGGAAGTTTAAACTCATTAAGATATCATTTTTCACCTATTTGATTTGCAAACATCAAAAAATATGATAGTACACTATTGCTGAGGCTATGGGGAAGCAGGCACATTGCTGTATTGGTGGGGGAGATGATTTGATGATGTGTATCAACAATTTCACTTCTGAGAGTTTGCAGAGATTCTTGCTGATATATCAAATGAAACCATTTCAAGCTTATTCACTGTGATGTAGTAGGCAGTTAGACAGACATGAGCAGAGTAGGAATATTAGGTCAGGTAGCAAGGTCACTGGAGGAAAAGCCCCAGATGCCTAGCAACAGACAATTGTAAGGTGGGACCTCGCCCCCAGGGTGACCTTTCCTCCTATACCATATTGCTGGTGATGCAGTTTAGACCCCTTGACCTTTCATATCACTGGTCATGTGGTTTAGACCCTCCCCTCACCTTTCCTCCTCAGCATGTTGCTAGTTGTGTGGTAGACACCCTTAGAGGAGGAACAAGGGGGCTAGATAATAGCCTCATATGTCTCCCATACAAGCCCTTGCATGATCACTCTCGTAAGCATTAAGCCCTAGAGGTAACATCTAGGCATCAGTTACGTTTCAGCTCCAAGCCCAGAAAAGCAGCAAGGCCAGGTGGGCAATGCCCAGGTTGACATCAGGATTAGCTGCCCTGGAGCCAACCAATCAGTAGAGACTAAGACCCTGAAAGGACACACCTGGAAAGCTGATGAATATTCTATTTCGATCCACCCCCTGAGATCTCCTGATAAAAACCCTCCAGACAAATGACTCAAAGTAAAGACTCTCTATGAAGCATGCCCATACCTTTTCCCTCACCTTCACCCAGGCATGTTTTCTTTGTCTTTCTCCTAAGTTCCAAGGGTCCTTCTTTCACCTCTTTAACTTCTTTCCTGAGCTCACACAGCCCAGCTGGTTCAGGTCTTCCACAGCTCACTTCTTCTGTCTCTGTGATTTTCTATGTAAATTTTGCTTGTATTTGAATCTTGTCCTTGAATTCTTTTTTAGCCAAAACTCAAGGACCAAGGTCTAACATCTGGTGCCATTTCCCCTCTTAACAACTGCAGCATTGTTGAGAGTAGCAAAATATTGGAAACAACCCTAGTGTCCATCACCAGAGTGACTGAATAAACTCTGGTTCATCTATACATAGAATTACTCTATAATTTTAAAAAAATGAACAACTCCGGCTGGTGTGGTTCAGTGGTTGAGCGTCAACCCATGCACCAAGAGGTCACTGGTTCAATTCCTGGTCAGGACTCATGCCCAGGTTGCGGGCCTGATCCCCAGTGGGAGCATGCAGGAGGCAGCCAATCGATATTCTCTCTCATCAATGGTTCTATCTCTCCCTCTCACTTCCTCTCTTTCTAAAATCAATAAAGGAAAAAAATTTTTTAAATAAAAATAAATGAATAACCTTTCTGTATACTGAAATGGAAATATCAGTATACAGGTAGACTGTTAAATGAACAAAACAAAATGTAGAACTGTTGTTATAGACTGAATTGTGTTCTCCCACCCCAGTTCATTATTAGTTGAAGCCCTAACCCCCAGTTACTCAGAATGTGACTATATGCAGATAGGGCCTTTAAAAGAGTGATTAAGGTTAAAAGAGGTCAGTAGAGTGGACACTAATCCAATCTGACTGGTGTCTTTCTAAAAAGAGATTAGAATACAAACAACATAGATCTACAGACATCCATATGAGGACACAATGAGAAGGTGACCATCTTCAAGCAGAGAGGCTTCAGGAAAAACATAACCTGCTAGATATATATACCCTTGATCTTGGACTTGCAGCCTCCAGAATTGTGAGAAATTTCTGTTGTTTAAGCTGTCTTATCTATGGTATTTGTTATGGCAGATCTAGCTAACTAATACAACTGTGCTAAAACAAAATGACAACAAAAAAATCAACATTGTTAGCCCTGGCCAGTGTGGTTCAGCTGGTTGGGTGTCACTCCATGCACTAAAAGGTTGCCAGTTCAATTCCCAGTCAGGGCACAAGGCCAGGATTGGGCTTGATCCCTGGTAGTGAGTGTGCAGGAGGCAACTAATGAATATTTTGCTCTCAGGTTTATGTTTTTTTCTCTCTCACTCTCCCTTCCTCTCTCTCTAAAAATTAACTAAAGAACATTGTGTAAAATGAGAGAAATGGAAGAACTTGGAGGAGATAAAAATGGTGGTGGAGTGAATGGAAGCTCCACACACATTCTCCCAGGACCAAACTGGAATTACAACTAAAATAAAGACAAATCATCAGAAAAAAGCAACAGAAAAGCAGCTGGAGAGGACTGTATAACCAGGGACACTGAATTGAGCCTGATAGGTCTGCAGAGGCGTGAGAGGGTGGACTGGGAGTCCACGGACAGGTTCAGTTTTAGCTGTGAGCAGCTCCCTCAGGGTAAAAATCCCAAGCTGGCTCCACAGCACAGAGGGCCAGGACAGAGCAATAAATTAGCTACAACCACTCACCTAGGGCTCTGGCAAAGGGAGGGCAGACAAGACTGGAACTGTGTGGGGATACTTGGGATTTGGAGGGTGCTCAGAGTTTTTGCTGAGCTGCAGCCACACAGGATGGTGGCCATCTTGCTCCTTCCTGGAGCTCTGGGGAGAAGCAGAAGCCCTTCCCTCAGAGATGTAACCTCATGAAGCAGGGCCAAAGAAATGCAAATTGAAGCTCATTAACAACCACCATGTACCCAACCCTCTGGAAATCCTCTTATGCTGAACACCTAAAGGAGTTTTTTATTCAGCTGAGGGCTACAACCTAAGGTTCATCAAGTAACTGAGACTAATAGCCTCCAGGCAAAAAGCTAATGGATAACTGAACCTTTGCTGGGCTTGCAAATCTACCCAGGAAAATAAGACTGGACAATGGTGTTTAATGTGGGTCCTCCCACACTCATCGAAACCGAATAGAGGGAGCCACAAAAATGGCAGAACACCAACACCCACAGGGAAAATTTGGCAGGCTCCAAAACCCACTGAGATAGCCAAAATGGTGAAACAAAGAAACAAATTCCAAATGAAAGAACAAGAGAACTCTACTGGAGATGAGATAAATGAAATGCAGTGAAGCAAGTTATCAGAGGTAGAGTTCAGAGCCATGATCTTGAGGAAGCTCAACACCATGAGTAAAGATATAGAAACATTAAAACCAACCAAGTGGAAATAAAGAATAACACAGCAGAAATAAAGAACACATTGGAAGGAATAACCAGAAGAGTAGAGGAACCTGAGGACCAGATCAGTGAATTAGATGACAGGGTAGAAAAAATCAACCAAGCAGAAAACCAAAAGGAAAAATCAATTAAAAAACAGGTAGACAGCTTAAGAGAACTGTGGGACAACTAGAAATGTAACAACAAACACATCATAGGAGTCCCCAAAGAAGAAGAAAATGAGCAAGGGTTAGAGAATATATTTGAAGAAATAGTGATGGAAAATTTCCCTAACTTGGTGAAGGAAGAAAGCATTCAAGTTCAAGAAGTACAGAAAGCCCCAAGCAAAAAGAACCCAAACAGGCCCACACCAAGACACATAGTAATTAAAATGCCAAAAATTAAAGACAAAGAGAGAATCCTAAAAGCAGCAAGAGATAAGCAACAGGTTCCCTACAAAGGAACCCCCTTAAGGCTATCATCTGACTTCTCAACAGAAATACTGCAGGCCACAAGGGAATGGCATGAAGTAATCAAGGTCATGAAAAGCAAGGATCTAAATTCAAGACTACCCTATCCAGCAAGGCTGTCATTCAAAATAGAAGGTCAAATAAAGAACTTCCCAGACAAAAAAAAAAAAAAAATAGGCTAAGGGAATATATTAGCACCAAACCAGTACTGCAAGAAATGTTAAAAGGACTGCTGTAATTAGTAGAAGAAATAATAAGAAAAATATAACCACACTGAAAAAAAATGGCAATAAATAAGTACATATCAATAATCACCTTAAATATAAATGGGTTGAATGCTCTGATCAAAAGGCACAGAATAGCTTATTGGATAAGAAAGCATGACTCATACATATGTTGTTTACAGAGACCCACCTCACAACAAAAGACTCACATAGGTTGAAAGTGATGGGATGGAAAAAAATCTTCCAAGCAAACAGAAAGGAAAAAAAAGCTGGGGTAGCAAAACTCATATCTGATAAAATAGATTTCAAAATGAAGGCCATAACTGGAGACAAAGAAGGCCACTATATAATATTGAAAGGATCTATCCAACAGGAAACTATAACCTTGGTAAACATATATGCACCCAATATAAGAGCACCAAAATATATTAAAAATCTTCTGGAGGACTTCAAAGGAGAAATTGACAGCAATACAATCGTAGGAGGGGACTTCAACACCCCACTGACATCACTGAATAGATCCTCTAGACAAAAAATTAACAAGGAAACAGAGACTCTAAATGATGCACAAGATCAAATGGATTGAATAGATATCTACAGAGAATTACACCACAAAACTTCAGAATTCACATTCTTCTCAAGTGCACATGGGACATTCTGAAAGATAGACCACATGTTAGGGCACAAACTAAGTCTCTACAAGTTCAAGAAGTTTGAAACCATATCAAGCATCTTCTCAGATCACAATGCCATGAAACTAGAAATTAATTGCAACAAGAACATAAAAAGACATTTGAAGACATGGAGGCTAAATAGCATGTTATTGAACAATGAATGGGTTACCAAGGAGATCAAGGCAGAAATTTAAAACTTCCTGGAAACCAATGAAAATGAACACACAACAACACGAAATCTATGGGATGCAGTGAAAGCAGTTCTGAGAGGGAAGTTCATAGCACTACAGGCCTATCTCAAGATACAAGAAAAATTCCTAATTGACTATCTAACCTCAAAACTTAAAGAACTAGAAAACAAACAAAAAGAAGCACAAAGAGCAAGTAGATGGAAGGAAAATGTGAAGATCAGAGCAGAAATAAATGACACAGAGACCAAAAAAAAACAATTGAAAGGATCAATGAAACAAAGAGCTGGTTTTTTGAAAAGATAAACAAGATTGATGGACCCTTAGCTAGACTCACCAAAAACAAAGAGAGAGAACCCAAATACACAAAATCAGAAATGGAAGAGGAGAAGTGACAACTGACACCACAGAAATACAAAGGATCACTAACAAATACTATGAACAATTATATGGCAACAAATTAGACAATCTAAGGGGAATGGACGAATTTCTAGAAATACATAGTCTCCCAAAACTGGACCAGGAAGAGATAGATAACTTGAACAGACCAATAACAACGAAGGAAATTGAAGATATAATCAAGAATCTCCCAGCAAACAAAGCCCAGGCCTGGACGGCTTCATGGGGGAGTTTTACCAAACATTCAACGAAGAACTAACACCCATTATCCTCAAACTATTCCAAGAAATTCAAGAAGAAGGAAGACTTCCAAACTCGTTTCATGAGGCCAGCATAATTCTAATTCCAAAACCAGAAAAGGCACTACAAAGAAAGAAAACTACTGGCCAATATCCCTGATGAACATAGATGCGAAAATCCTTAACAAAATACCAGCTAATCAGATCCAGCAATACATTAAAAAAATCATTCACCATCACCAAGTGGGATTCATCCCATGGATGTAAGGCCGGTACAATATTCGCAAATCAATAAGTGTGATACACCACATAAACAAAATGAAAGATAAAAACCATATGATCATATCAATAGACACTGAAAAAGCATTCGACAAAATCCAGCACCCATTTCTGATAAAACCGCTCAGCAATGTAGGAATAGAGGGATCATATCTCGACATAATAAAGGCCATATATGAAAGACCTACAGCCAACATCATACTCAATGGGCAAAAACTAAAAGCATTTCCCATAAGAACAGGAACAAGACAGGGATGCCCACTTTCTCCACTCTTATTTAACGTATTATTGGAGTTCCTAGGCACAGCAATCAGACATGAAGAAAAATTAAAAGGGATCCAAGTTGGAAAGGAGGAAGTGAAACTGTCATTATTCACAGATGACATGATATTGTGCATAGAAAACTCTAAAGACCCCATCAAAAATCTACTAGACGTAATAAATGAATTTGACAAAGTAACAGGATACAAAGTTAATGTCAAGAAATCAATGTCGAGGGGAGAAAATGGCGGTGGAGTGAATGGAAGCTACACAGACGATCTCCCAGGATCAAACGGGAATTACAACTAAAATAAAGACAAATCATCGGGAAAAAGCAACAGAAAAGCAGTGGGAGAGGACCACACAACCAGGGACACTGACTGAGCCTGGTAGGATCTGCGGAAACGCGTGAGGGTGGCGGGCTAGGAGCCCACGGACAGCAGCAACCTCGGCTGTGAGCTCCGGCCCCGGCTGGAAGCTGCGCCCTCGGCTGTGGGTGTCGCCACCGGCTCTGAGCTGCGCCCTCCACTGGGAGCCGCGGCCCCGGCGGGGAACCGCGCCCGCGGCGGGGAACTGCGGCCCCGGCTGGGAGCCGCGCCCTCGGCGGGGAACCGCGCCCGCGGCGGGGAACTGCGGCCCCGGCTGGGAGACGCGCCCTCGGCGGGGAACTGCGGCCCCGCCGCGCCCTCGGCGGGGAACTGCGCCCCAGCTGGGAGACGCCCCTCGGCGGGGAACTGCGGCCCCGGCTGGGAGACGCGCCCTCGGCGGGGAACTGCGGCCCCGGCTGGGAGACGCGCCCTCGGCGGGGAACTGCGGCCCCGGCTGGGAGACGCGCCCTCGGCGGGGAACTGCGGCCCCGGCTGGGAGAGGCGCCCTCGGCAGGGAGCTACGGCCCCGGCTAGGAGCCGCGGCCCCGGTTGAGGGCGGCAGCCCCGGCTAGGAGCGGCAGCCCCGGCTAGGAGCAGTGGCCCCAGCGCGGCGACCTCAGCTGGGAGCGGCGGTGGCGGTGCCCGCCCTCGGGGTTAAGAGCCCCAGCTACTCCACAGCGCAGAGAGCCGGGACAGAACGCTAAATAGCCACAGCCTCTCACCTGGGGCTCCGACAGAGGGAGGGCGGACTGGACTGGAACTCTGAGGGGACACCTGGGATTTGGAGGGCGCTCAGAGTTTGTGCTGAGCTGTGGCCAAAAAGGACAGTGGTGGCCAGCCCCTCCTTCCCGATTGCACAGACCTGCAGCGAAGTTTGCTCCTTCCCGGAGCTGAGGAAGCCCCTCCCTCAGAGATTCCCAGGTGAGGTAAAGAGGTAAAGAAATGCAAATTGAGGCTCATTAACAACCAACATTGGCCCCACCCTCGGAAACCCTCTTACACTGTAAACATCTGAGGGAGGTCCTCATTCAACTGAGATCCTAAGGCTTTTCAAGTAACTGAGGCTAATAGCCTCCAGGCAAAAAGCTAGAGCATAACTAAACCTTTCCTGAGCTTGCATATCTACCCAGGAAAGTGAGACTTGATAGTGGTGTTGAAGGAGGGCCCTCCACGCTCATCCAAACCCAGTAGAGGGAGCCACAAATAGCAGAACACCAACACCCACAGGGAAAATTTGGCAGGCTCCAAAACCCACTGGGATAGCAAAAATGGTGAAACAAAGAAACAGATCCCAAATGAAAGAACAAGAGAACTCCACCGAAGATGAGATAAATGAAGTGCAGCTAAGCAAATTATCAGAGGGAGAGTTCCGAGCCATGATCTTGAGGAAACTAAACAGCATGAGTAAGGACATCAACACCATGAGTAAAGATATAGAAACACTGAAAACCAACCAAGTAGAAATAAAGAATGACATAGCAGAAATAAAGAACACATTGGAAGGATTGACCAGCAGAGTAGAGGAAGCAGAGGACCGGATCAGTGAATTAGAAGACAGAGTAGAAAAAATCAATCAATCAGAAAACCAAAAGGAAAAAACAATGAAAAAACAGGAAGATAGCTTAAGAGAACTGTGGGACAACTGGAAACGTAATAACATTCGCATTATTGGAGTCCCTGAAGAAGAAGAAAATGAGAAAGGGTTAGAGAATATATTTGAAGAAATAGTGACAGAAAACTTTCCTAACCTGGTGAAGGAAGAAAGCATTCAAGTTCAAGAAGCATAGAGAGCCCCAAGTAAGAAGAATCCAAACAGGCCCACACCAAGACACATAATAATTAAAATGCCAAAAATCAAAGACAAAGAGAGAATCCTAAAGGCAGCAAGAGATAAGCAACAGGTTACCTACAAAGGAAACCCCATTAGGCTATCATCTGACTTCTCAACAGAAACACTACAGGCCAGAAGGGAATGGCATGAAGTAATCGAGGTCATGAAAAACAAGGATCTGAATCCAAGACTACTCTATCCAGCAAGGCTATCATTCAAAATAGAAGGTCAAATAAAGAGCTTCCCAGACAAAAAAAGGCTAAGGGAATATATTACCACCAAACCAGCACTGCAAGACATGTTAAAAGGACTGCTATAATTATTAGAAGAAATAGAAAGATAATTAGAACCACACTGTACAAAAATGGCAATAAATAAGTACATATCAATAATCACCTTAAATGTAAATGGACTGAATGCTCCAATAAAAAGACACAGAGTAGCTGACTGGATAAGAAAGCATGATTCACACATATGTTGCTTACAAGAGACCCACCTCACAACAAAAGACGCACATAGGTTGAAAGTAAAGGGATGGAAAAAAATCTTCCAAGCAAACAGAAAGGAAAAAAAAGCTGGGGTAGCAATACTCATATCTGATAAATTAGATTTCAAATTGAAGACCATAACTAGAGACAAAGAAGGCCACTACATAATATTGAAAGGATCTATCCAACAGGAAGATATAACCTTGGTAAACATATATGCACCCAATATAGGAGCACCAAAATATATTAAAAATCTTCTGGAGGACTTCAAAGGAGAAATCGACCACAATACAATCATAGCAAGAGACTTCAACACCCCACTGACATCACTGGATAGATCATCTAGACAAAAAATCAACAAGGAAACAGAGACTCTAAATGAAGCACTAGATCAAATGGATTTAATAGATATATACAGAGAACTACACCCCAAAACTGCAGAATTCACATTCTTCTCAAATGCACATGGGACATTCTCAAAGATAGACCATATGTTAGGGCACAAACTAAGTCTCTACAAGTTCAAGAAGATTGAAATCATATCAAGCATCTTCTCAGACCACAATGGCATGAAACTAGATATCAATTGCAACAAGAACATGCAAAAACATATGAACACATGGAGGCTAAATAGCATGTTACTGAACAATGAATGGGTTACCATGGAGATCAAGGAAGAATTTAAAAAATTTCTGGAAACCAATGAAAATGAACACACAACAACGCAAAACCTAAGGGATACTGCAAAAGCAGTTCTGAGAGGGAAGTTCATAGCACTACAGGCCCACCTTAAGAAAGAAGAAAAATTTCTAATTGACTACCTAACCTCACAACTTAAAGAACTGGAAAGCAAACAAAAAGAAAACCCTAGAGCAAGTAGAAGGAAGGAAATAATAAAGATCAGAGCAGAAATAAATGACATGGAGACCAAAAAAACAATTCAAAGGATCAATAAAACAAAGAGCTGGTTTTTTGAAAAGATAAACAAGATTGATGGACCCTTAGCTAGACTCACCAAGAAACAAAGGGAGAGAACCCAAATACACAAAATCAGAAATGAAAGAGGAGAAGTAACAACTGACACCACAGAAATACAATGGATCATTAGCAAATACTATGAACATTTGTATGGCAACAAATTCGACAATCTAAGCCAAATGGACACATTTCTAGAAACACATAGTCTCCCAAAACTGAATCGGAAAGAGATAGAAAACTTGAACAGGCCAATAACAACGAAGGAAATTGAAGATATAATCAAGACTCTTCCAGCAAACAAAAGCCTAGGCCCTGACGGCTTCACGGGGGAGTTTTACCGAACATTCAAAGAAGAACTAACACCCATTCTCCTCAAATTATTCCAAAAAATTCAAGAAGAAGGAAGACTTCCAAACTCGTTTTATGAGGCCAGCATAATTCTCATCCCAAAACCAGAAAAAGACACTACAAAGAAAGAAAACTACAGGCCAATATCCCTGATGAACATAGATGCCAAAATCCTGAACAAAATACTAGCAAATCGGATCCAGCAATACATCAAGAAAATTATTCACCATGAACAAGTGGGATTCATCCCAGGGATGCAAGGCTGGTACAACATACGCAAATCAATAAATGTGATACATCACATAAACAAAATGAAAGATAAAAACCACATGATCATATCAATAGATGCTGAAAAAGCATTTGACAAAATCCAGCACCCATTTCTGATAAAAACGCTCAGCAGTTTGGGAATAGAGGGATCATATCTCAACATTATAAAGGTCATATACGAAAGACCTACAGCCAACATCATACTTAATGGACAAAAACTAAAAGCATTTCCCTTAAGAACAGGAACAAGACAAGGATGCCCACTTTCACCACTCTTATTTAACATAGTATTGGAAGTCTTAGCCACAGCAATCAGACATGAAGAAAAAATAAAAGGGATCCAAATTGGAAAGGAGGAAGTGAAACTGTCATTATTCGCAGATGACATGATATTATACATAGAAAACCCTAAAGACTCCATCAAAAATCTACTAGACTTAATAAATGAATTTGGCAAAGTAGCAGGATACAAAATTAACGTCAAGAAATCGACGGCATTCTTATACACCAATGATGAACTCACAGAAAGAGAAACTAAAAAAACAATCCCATTTACCATCGCGGCAAAGAAATTAAGATACCTAGGAATAAACTTAACCAAAGAAGTAAAGGACCTATTTGCAGAAAACTACAAGACATTGAAAAAAGAAATAGAGGAAGATATAAAAAAGTGGAAGCACATACCTTGTTCATGGATTGGAAGAATTAACATCATTAAAATGTCCATACTACCCAAAGCAATCTACAGATTTAATGCAATCCCCATCAAAATACCAACGACATATTTCACAGAACTAGATCAAATACTTCAGAAGTTCATATGGAACCAAAAAAGACCCCGAATAGCTACAGCAATCTTGAAAAAGAAGGACAAAGTAGGAGGGATCACAATACCGGACATCAGGTTATACTACAAAGCTACTGTAATCAAAACAGCCTGGTACTGGCACAAGAACAGGCACATAGACCAGTGGAACAGAACAGAGAATCCGGAAATTCACCCAAGACATTATGCTCAATTAATATTTGACAAAGGTGGTAAGAGCATACAATGGAGCAAAGACAGCCTCTTCAATAAATGGTGTTGGGAAAATTGGACAGCTACATGCAAAAAAATGAAACTAGATCATCAACTTACACCATACACAAGAATAAACTCAAAATGGATAAAAGACTTAAATGTGACTCATGACTCCATAAGAATCCTAGAAGAAAATGTAGGCAACAAAATTTCAGACATCATACGCAGCAAAATTTTCACTCATATATCACCTAAGGCAACAGAAACAAAGGAAAAAATGAACACATGGGACTACATCAAACTCAAAAGCTTCTGCACAGCAAAAGAAACAACCATCAAAGTGGAAAGGCAACCTACTGTATGGGAGAGCATAATTGCCTATGATATATCAGATAAGGGACTAATTTCCAAAATTTATAGAGTGCTCATACATCTCAACAAAAGGAAGACAAAGAACCCAATTAAAAAATGGGCAGAGGACCTAATAGATACCTCTCCAAACAGGACATACAAACGGCCAAGAGACATATGAAGAAATGCTCAACTTCACTAATCATCAGAGAGATGCAAATTAAAACAACAATGAGGTATCACCTCACACCTGTCAGAATAGCCGCCATCAACAAAGCATCAAACAACAAGTGTTGGCGAGGGTGTGGAGAAAAGGGGACTCTAGTACACTGCTGGTGAGAGTGCAGACTGGTGCAGCCACTATGGAAAACACTATGGTGTTATCTCAAAAAATTAAAAATTGAATTACCATTTGACCCAGTGATCCCACTCCTAGGAATATACCCGAAGAAGCCTGAAACACCAATCAGAAAGAATACATGTACCCCCATGTTCATAGCAGCGCTATTTACAATAGCTAAGATCTGGAAACAGCCCAAATGTCCATCAGTAGACGAATGGATAAAAAAGCTCTGGTAAATATACACAATGGAGTACTATGCAGCTTTAAGAAAGAACGATCTCTTATCCTTTGCGTCGACATGGGAGGACCTGGAAACTATTATCCTGAGTGAAACAAGCCAAGCAGAGAAAGACAAACATCATATGATCTCACTTATTTCTGGAGTATAATGAACATAACAGTGTGAGGAGCAGGGTAGTCCCGGAGACGTGGAAGTGGGGTACAGGCTGACATCTGCCAGAAGAGAGGGCGGGGGAGGGGAGCGATGAACACAGAACTTGTACGCATGTACTCATAACCAATGGACATGGACAACAAAACAGGGACGGGACAGGGAGGGAGGGGGAGGGGGGTGTCAATGGGGGAAAAAAGGAGAATCATCTGTAACATAAGTAAATTAATAAAAAAATAAAATAAAATAAAATAAAATAAAATCGAAAAACAGTTAAATTAAAAAAAAAAAAAAAAGAAATCAATGTCATTCTTATACACCTATGATGAAGTCACAGAAAGAGAAACTAAAAAAACAATCCCATTTACCATCGCGGCAAAAAAATTAAGATACCTAGGAATAAACTTAACCAAAGAAGTAAAGGACCTATTTGTAGAAAACTACAGGGCATTGAAAAAAGAAATAGAGGAAGACATAAAAAAGTGGAAGTACATACCTTGTTCATGGATTGGAAGAATTAACATCATTAAAATGTCCATACTACCCAAAGCAATCTATAGAATCAATGCAATCTCCATTAAAATACCAATGACATATTTCACAGAACTAGAACAAATACTTCAAAAGTTCATATGGAACCAAAAAAGACCCGAAATAGCCACAGCAATCTTGAAAAAAAAACCAAAAGGACATGGTAGGAGGGATCACATTACCACATATCAGGTTATACTACAAGATCATTGTAATCCAATCAGCCTGGTACTGACACATGAACAGGCATATAGATCAATGGAACAGAACAGAGAACCCAGAAATTGACCCAAGACATTATGCTCAATTAATATTTGACAAAGGTGGCAAGAGCATATAATGGAGTAAAGACAACCTCTTTAATAAATGGTGTTGGGAAAATTGGACAGCTATGTGCAAAAAAAATGCAGCTAGACCATCAACTTACACCATACACAAGAATAAACTCAAAATGGATAAAAGACTTAAATGTGACTTGTGAATCCATAAAAATCCTAGAAGAAAATGTAGGCAACAATATTTCAGACATCATACGCAGCAGAATTTTCACTGACATATCACCTAAGACAACAGAAACAAAGGGAAAAAATGAACACATGAAACTACATCAAACTAAAAAGCTTCTGCACAGCAAAAGAAACAACCATCAAAATGGAAAGGCAACCCACTGTATGGGAGAGCATAATTGCCAATGATACATCAGATAAGGGGTTAATTTCCAAAATATATATAGTGCTCACACAACTCAACAAAAGAAAGACAAAGAATCCAATTAAAAAATGGGCAGAGGAGCTAAATAGACACCTCTCCAAACAGGACCTACAGAGGGCCAAGAGACATATGAAGAAATGCTCAACATCACTAATCATCAGAGAGATGCCAATTAAAACAAGGATGAGGTATCACCTCACTCCAGCCAGTATAGCTGCCATCAACAAATCATCAAACAAGAAGTGCTGCCAAGGGTGTGGAGAAAAGGGAACTCTAGTACACTGTTGGTGGGAATGAAGACTGGTGCAGCCACTATGGAATACACTATGGTGTTTCCTCAAAAAATTAAAAATTGAATTGCCATTTGACTCAGTGATCACACTTCTAGGAATATACCCCAAGAAGCCTGAAACACCAATCAGAAAGAATATATGTACCCCTATGTTCATAGCAGCACTATTTACAATCACCAAGATCTGGAAACAGCCCAAGTGTCCATCAATAGATTAGTGGATAAAAACGCTGTGGTACATATATACAATGGAATACTATGCATGTGTAAGAAAGAAAGATCTCTTATCCTTTGAGACAACATGGAGAGACCTCGAGAGTATTATGCTAAGTGAAATAAGCCAATCAGAGAAAGACAAATACCACATGATCTCACTTATTTGTGGAATATAATGAACAAGGTGGGGTTATGAATGAAATAGACCCAGAGACATAGAAAGGAGTATGGTTAAGACTGACAAACCTCAGAGTGGGGGGGGGGGGGTGGATGAGATGAACCAAAGGACTTATTAGCATGTATGCATAACCAATGGACATAGACAACAATGCTAGCGGGGTGAGGGGGCGCCAGGGTGAGGAGGAGAGGGTCTGGGGGGGGGGGGAAGGAGAAATTTCTATAACAAAAATAAATTAATGAAAATTGAAAAATATGGGAGAAATGAAAATATATGTTTGTTTTTACACATATATAAATGCAGAAACAGTTTTTAAAATCCAAGGAACTAACAACAGTGATTACCTGCAGTGAGATTATGTACAGAGTGGGCCCTGAGCAAATGAGAAACAGAAGTGAGAGAATAACTTTCTTTTTAAAAAAATTTTGTAAAATGTATTTGTTATTTACAATTGGCATATAATATTATATTATTTTCAGGTGTACAAGAGAGTGATTAGACTTTTACATAACTTACAAACTGATCACCTCAATAAGTGTAGTACCTATCTGACACCATACATAGTTATTACAATATTAATGACTGTACTTCCTACGCTGTACTTTACATCCCCATGTTGATTTTTATAACTGGCAACTTGTACTTAATCGCTTTTGCGTTTTTCACCCATCCCTGCAACTGCACTCCCATCTGGCAATCACCAATTTTTTCTCTGTATGTATGAGTTTGTTTATGTTTTGTTTGTTTATTTATTGTTTTTAGATTCCACATATAAGTGAAATTATATTGTATTTGTTTATCTCTGTCTGACTTATTTCACTCAGCAAAATACCCTGTAGTTCCATCCATATTGTTGCAAATGGCAAGATTTCATTTTTTCCATGACTGAGCAATATTCCATTTTGTATGTATATCCATTTGTCTTTTTCCATTTGTCTATCAGTGAACATCTAGGTTGCTGTCATATCTTGGTTATTGTAAACAATGCTGCAATAAACACATGGGTGCATATATCTTTTTGAATTAGTGTTTAGAATTTCTTCAGATGTATATATACCTAGAAATGGAATTGAGTCATATCATAATTCTATTTTTAATTTTTTGAGGAAACTCCATACTATTTTTTTATAGTGGCTGCACCAATTTACAACCCTAGGAAGAGTGAATGAGGGTTTCCCTTTTTCCACGTTACTATCTCGTACACCTGAAAATAATATAATATTGTATGTCAATTGTAGTTGACAAATAAATTTTACAAAATTAAAAAAGAAAATTATACTCTCACTCCTGTTCTCATTTTCTCAGGGCCCACCTGTAACTAGTCTCACTGCAGGTAATCACTGTTATTAGTTTCTTGGATTTAAAAAAATTTTTTTTGTTAATTAATTTATTTTTGTTACAGATGTTTCTCCTTTCCCGCCCTAGACAACCTCCTCCTGATCCCCATCCCTAACGTTGTTGTCTATGTCCATTGGTTACACATACATGCATATAAGTTCTTTGATTTAGTTTTTGGATTTTTAAAACTATTTCTGCATTTGTGTACAAGTAAAAAACAACATATTTTCACTTGTTATTGATTTATTGAGAAAAGCCATTCTGACAGATTTGACATGTTATCTCATTGTGGTTTTAATTTGCATTTCTCTGATGATTAGTGATGTTGAGTATCTTTTTATATGTCTATAGACCATCTCTCGTTCTCTTTGAAGATGTGTCTATTCAAGTCCTCTGCCCATTTTTTTTTTTTATCCTCACCCGAGGACATTTTTGCATTTATCTTCAGATAGAGCAGGAGGGAGTTAGGGAGGAAGAGAGAGAGAGAAACATCAATGTGAGAGAGACACATTGAGTGGTTGCCACCCACACGACCCCAACCAGAGCCGGGGACAAACTGCAACCAAGGTAAATGCCCTTAGCGGGAACCAAACCCAGGACTCCCCGGTCCATGGGCCAATGCTCTAACCGCTGAGCCAATCCAGCCAGGGCTCTCTGCCCATTTTTTAATCAGATTATTTTTTGGTGCTAAGTTGCATGAATTTTTAAATACACGTTGGATATTAACCCCTTATCATATATATCATTGGCAAATATCTTCTCTCATTCAATAGGTTGTCTTCTCATTTTGTTAATAGTCTTCAGACTGTGCACAAACTTTTCAGTCTGATGTAGTCCTACTTGTTTATTTTTCTTTTGTTTCCCTTGCCAGAACAGACATATCCAAAAAAGTATTGTTTAAGAGCTATGTCAAAGAGTCTAATACCAATCTATGTGGGGTTTTTTCTAGAAGTTTTATGGTTTAGATCTTACATTTAAGTCTTTAATTCATTTTGAGTTTATTCTTGTATTTGTTGTAAGAAAAGGCTCCATTTCATTATTTTGCATATGTCTGTCCAGTTTTTTTTCAAAATCATTTATTGAATAATCTGTCTTTACCCCATTGTATATTTATGCCTCTTTTGTCATAGAATAATTGACCATACAGATATGGGTTTATTTCTGGGTCTTCTATTTTGTTTCTTCAATTCATGTGTTTGTTTTATGCCAGTACCATGCTGTTACGATTACTTTAGACTTGTAGTATAGTTTGATAATGGTAGCAGCTTTGTTCTTCTTTCTTAAGATTATTTTGGCTGTTTGGGTTATCTTGCAGTTCCATATAAATATTAGGATTTTTTAAAACATTGAATTTATTGGGGTGACATTGGTTAACAAAATTATATAGGTTTGGGGGTACAATTCTATAATATGTTTTAAGATTATTTGTTCTAGTTCTGTGAAAATGTCACTGGTATTTTGATAGAGATTGCATTGAATCTGTAGATTGCTTTGGACATTTTAATGATGTTAATTCTTTTAATCCATGAGCACAGTATATGAGAAGAATAATTTTCAAGGGTTTTTTTTTTATTTTAACTATGTGTATCACATTCTACAATTAAATTAAATAAAAATTTCACATTTTGATGGGAGTGTAAAATGGTATAATCACTTTAGAAAAAGGTCTTGATTTCTTTAAAAATAAAAACTAAACATACACCTATCCTATCATTCAGCAAACTTAGTTATCTGCCAAACAGAAATGAAAACAGACGTTCATGCAAAGAACTATACAGTAACGTCCACAACAGTTTTATTGATAATAGGCAAAAACTGAATTGGGTCCATGAGTCTGTCATGAGGAAAACAGGTAAACGAGTTCAGTGATGTGTGGGTGCTGCTTACAATGTCTTGCTCTGGTTCCTGAAAGCCGAAGGACACACTATCAGGAATTTGGCAAGCTATTTTCCAGGCACAGCCTTTATTAAATATTAAATCATAGAAACTTTGTGTTAAAAACAAAAGGAATAAACACTCAAAACTCATCCACTCCTAATTATTTTATTTTTGCTTGTGCCCGAAGTCTTCTTGCTGCTCTTGCACCTGCCTGTGGAAATGCCCCATAATGCTGGGCTGCAAGGCTCCCCTACCACCCACTTTCAGTGATATCACCTTAGTAGCCTAAAACCTCCGTGCTAGGAATATTGCACCATGCAACTTGTCAACTAATGCTAATCAGGGCTTGATTCACTGTTTTTTAATTTTGTAGATGTTGACTAAAGGTCGCCGCCAACAAGTCATTGCCAAAAGGAGGTCACCAACCTAGGGTGCTGTAAAAGGAGTAACTTTATTCAGGTAAACAGTTTGCTAACCAGGGAAATGCAGCTTCCAAAAGCAACTGAAAGTTTTCTTCCCCTGAGATAAAGGAAAGGTCCACTAACAGAGAGAAAATGCCCACACTAGTCCCTGATTGGTCCATTCTTATGCAAATGAATAACCCATACTTACACAATTTTATTGGTCCAAATAACACTGCCCTGTAGCTGGCACCTCCAATTAGATGGGGCAGGTCTCAGCCCATTGGTCAAAATACATTCCAGGAATTTTTTTTTTTTTTTTTATAAGATTCAGCTCCAAAGGCAGGAATACAGTGCAGGAGGCTTGATAGCTCAGTCTGTGGTTTTCCCTGATGTTCAGCATGCTAAGATGCCTCTGTAAACAATGACTGCTAGACTCTGATTTTGAATTTTGGCCCAGTTAATCATAAGGACTCCTTTTGGGCAGATATATTCCTTAATGAGGTCTACATTGCAGATTTTAGGCTATGATGGAGAAAACAATATATTAATAATGACAACTCTATTAAAAAGATCTTGTGTCTATAGTCATCACATTGTGAATAGCACAAAAATATAAGAAATTTGTTATTCAAAACTATTATCATAGAAAGACAAAAAATTATATTATTATTTAATATCCCATATCTACAGCTAATGCAAAATTTTTCAAAACAATTTCTTTCTTTCTTCTCAAAATGTATTGTATAAAAGAACCCCATCAATCTGAGTATGGCAGACATGTCTGTCTTCTCCTTCTAGCCCTGCTGCTGATAGTTAGTAGACTGCATACCCCAGAACCTGGTCTTTTTTTCTAGCTAGCATATGTCTCAATAAACTTTTTCAAAAAATTCAACCTTGAAAGTTATTTTTTTTAATAGAGGAAAGAGAACTTGTATGTTTTTTTACCTTCACCAAGTAGGGAAGTTTTCAGTCATTATTTTTTCAAATGCATTCACAATCCCTTGCTTTCTTTCTTGTCTTTCTGGTATCCTTATGGATGTTGTTATGCTTCATGTTTTCCCGAAAGACCCTTAAACTATCCCTCATTTTTAAATTCATTTTTCTCTTTGCTGCTCTGATAGGGTGGTTTTCTTTTTACCTTTTCTTACAAATCAGTGATTTAATCCTCTGCTTCATCCAACCTACTGTTTATTCCTTTCAGTGCATTCTTCATTTTAGATGTTGTGTACTTATTTTCTGAGTGGTTCTCCTTTACGGATTTCTAAGTCCTTTTTCATGCTGTTGAGCATCTTTATAGCCATTACTTTGAATTCTATATCTGATGAATTGCTTTCCTCCATTTTATTTAGCTCTTTTTGTGGGGAGATTTCTCCTGTTTTTTCATTTGGGGCCCGTTTCTTTGTCTCTTCATTTTGGCTGCCTCTATGTTTGTTTCTATGTAGGAGATAGATCTTCTATGTCTCAGTCTCAACAGGGTGGTCTTATGTAGTAGGTGTGCTGCGGGGTCCAGTGGTGCAGTCTCCTTGGTCATCTGAGCTGGGTACTTCAGGAATGTTAGATATGTAGATTGTATTGGCCCTTTTGTTTTAATTGAGTCTTGATTGCTATGGGCCCATTTGTGTGTGGGATTGACCCTCAAGCTGGCTAACTATGAGGATCAACTCTTACCACAGCCTGTGAGCTGCTGCACAGGTGCTAACTACACAAAACTCAGTCATTGAAACCCCCTGATTCTGCCTAGACCTCTACAACCTGGCCAAGGTAGCTGACCCTAAACAGGGTGTATGCTCTGTAAGGTGGTGCAAGAGGGATTCCAGAGTGTGGGACTATTGCTTTCCTTCAAGCTTATGCCACATGGATGGGAGTGCTCCACCCAAGAAAGATGGCATCTGTAGTGTAGGAGAATGACTCAGCACAGGGATCCTAATGGCTGTCCCTCAGCTTTCTCCCTGGAGCCACAAACCCCAGACTCTTTTCATGTGACTCTAGTCTGCTCTGCCTTCCCTCTGCCAGAGCCCAGGGTAAGTGATTGTGAATGAAATTTCATGCGTTGGCACTTTAAGAGGGTGCTTGTGTCTCTAGAAGACTCTTACCTCTCCATGGCAGACAGAAACCCACTGCTTTTCACAGTCAGATGTTATATGGATCCCTCTTCTAGGCTCTGGTGCTCTGGGCTGGGGAGCCCAACTTTGGTTTAGGCCCCACGCTTCTCAGGGGGAACCCCCAGCATCTGAGATATCCCTGTGGAAACTCAGCCACCACTCATGGGGATGTGGCCAGCCCTTTTCACGTCTCTGCCCTTTCTACCAGTCTCAATGTGGCTTCTTCAGTAAATCCTTGGTTGTAAGACTGCTGTATACCACTTTAATTCTATTTTTATTCTACCTGGGTTTATTAGTTAAATAAACTCATATTATCTATGCTACAAAATTGTCAGCAAGAAAAATAGTTTAAGATAATGGCTAATCACCTTAAAGTCTCATGAAACCTCCAGGGGTAATCTAAAAATAATTATTTAAAAAAGACTATTGACCTAGAGATAAAAGGAATAAGAGTTTGTACTTTTCAGTAAATGGTCTTCCAAAATCCTTTGGTTACTTGAAACTTTAAAGTCTGCTAAGTTAAATGATGAATTGAACTGAAAAGAAGAGCTGAGATTAAAAAACTGGCCCTGGCTGGTTTGGCTCAGATGTTAGAGCGTCAGCCCGTGGACCAATGAGACCCAGGTTTGATCCCAGCCAAGGGCACATACCTCAGTTGCCGTACATCCCCGGCCCTGGTCGGGGTCGCGTGGGAGGCAACCAGTCGATGTGTCTCTCTCAAACTGATGTTTTTCTCTCTCTCTCTCTCTCTTTGTCTCTCTCTCTCCCTCCCTCCTAATCTGTCTAACGATGAATGGAAAAATATCCTCGGGTGAGGATTAAAAAAAAACAAAAACTGGTTGCCCACTGCTTTGCTAGTTTTGGGACTAGCATATAAGGTAGAAAGCAAGGTAATAAGATTGTAGACTGTTACTGGAAAGAGACCAGGCCCAGAGCAGGTCTGCTTTGGTGCAGCCTGTAGTATGTGGGTTCTTAACTTCATGCAGGAAAGATTTCACACCTTGAGTCCAGGTGATCTTAAGAGTACATTTATCAAAGCTGGGGAGAACAAAATAAAGAAGGGCTTAAGATAGAAGAAGCAACAGGAGAGAGGCGAGGCTAGGAACATTATGGAAAAATGTGAGCCAAGGCTGCTGTCATCTCACAGGAGAGTCAGAGAAAAGGGGACCTTGGAGACAGGATCAGGGGTTAGCCTGGGATGATCTACTGCTGCCCATTGCTCCTCTGGTTGCAAGTCTCATGGGGTCCCTTAAAGTTTAGGAGATCCATGCCTGTGAGGCAAGAAGAGGGGAAGGGAAAGGCACGAGTGTGCTCCCAGGAGAGAGAGAGAGAGCACACTGGGTCCTTCGTCTTGAGGGTTTTAAATGCTGGGGGGTTAGGAGAGGTCTTAGGAGAGAATATCAATAGAATATTCATCAGCTTTATGCTGATGTGCCAAAATGAGATTTATTCCCTTAACATCATCTGTCCTTGGGTGTGGTTGGCAAATGGCATTAATTGAATTTTTGCTCTCTATCTCTCTGAGTAGGGTGATTTAAGCTATTTACCCTGTGGTTGGGAAGGACATTCTAATAGTTTCATGCAGCACCTAATGGGGAAATAGTTACTAAGAAAAAATTATAGCCTCACATTCAAATATAAGATTTCTTTCAGATAAGGATAATAACTTGACAGTAGTCAGCTTACCAGCTGAAGGCTATAACTTACTTTTTTCTTGAGGCTAATTGTATCAAACAAAATTCAGTTTTTTGAAGATTACTTCCTTTTGTGAATTCTTTATCTTCTAATTCATGATAGTGTTGAAAAATAAAATACATTTTAAGTGTAGAGAGAATAAGTCTAACATTTTAAATATTTATTAATATAGATAACATTTAATATAACTTTAAAAATTAATTGTTTTATACATTCTATTAATTGAGTTAAAGTGTACCAAGTGATGGATTGGTTCTTCTTCTGAGACAGAAAAACCCTTTCCAGATGTCATCTACCAAATCATACTCATGTTCATATATAATCTCTTAGTGGCTAAGAGAAAGAAATAAAAAGTTGGGAAGGAGAAATATAAACCATTTACTCTTATGTTTCTCCTTAGCTACAAAAGATAGAACTTTGTGATTTACTAGATAACTAGAAACTGCTTGGCTGTTGAACTATCTTTCTCAGTTTCCCTATTCTACTTGTCCTGGCTTACTAGCCTGTCTCTAAAATCTCTAATAGCACTCTAAAATAGAGTGCTATTTTTCAAGGCTGTAACGGTACACAGTGACTTAGATTAAGACCCAGACATTGTAACAAGAAGGTCAAGGAAGAAATTAAAAACTTCTTGGAAAACAATGAACATGAGCACATGACAACACAAAATCTATGGGATGCAGCAAAAGCAGTTCTGAGAGGGAAGTTCATAGCATTACAGGCCGACCTCAAGAAACAAACAAAAATTCTAATTGACTACCTAACCTCACAACTTAAAGAACTAGAAAGCAAACATAAGGGAAAACCCAGAGCAAGTAGAAGGAAGGAAATAGTAAAGATCAGAGCAGAAATAAACAATATAAAGACCAAAAAATCAATTCAAAAGATCAATGGAACAAAGAGCTGGTTCTTTGAAAAGATAAACAAGATTGATGGACCCGTAGCCAGACTTACCAAGAAACAAAGAGAGAGGACCATGTAAACAAAATCAGAAATAAAAGAGGAGAAGTAACAACTGACAGCATGGATACAAATGATCATTAACAAATACTATGGAAATATAAACATAGATTCCAAAATGGCGGCGGAGTGAATGGAAGCTACACAGACCATCTCCCAACACCAAACTGGAAATACAACTAAAATAAAGTCAAATCATCGGGAAAAAGCAACAGAAAAAAGCAGCTTGCGAGGACCATACAACCAGGGACACTGACTCGATCCTGGTAGGATTGCGGAGGCATGAGAGGGGAGCTGGGAGCCCACGGACAGCAGCGGCCTTAATCGGGAGTGGCACCCGCCCTTGGGGTTAAAGCCCGATCCGGCTCCACAGCGCAGAGCCGGGACAGAGCGCTAAAACAGCCACAGCCACTCAACTTGGGATCCAGCAGAGGGAGGGCGGACTGGACTGGAACTGTGTGGAGACACTCGGGATTTGGAGGGTGCTCAGAGCTTTTGCTGAGTTGCGGCCAGGCAGGACTGTGGCCTGGCTGTCATACTCCATCCCAGGGCTCTGGGGAGAGGCGGCAGCCCCTCCCTCGGAGATCCAGCCACACCCTAGTGGGCCATTGAAATGCAAATCGAGGCTCATTAACTACCAGCATCTACCCCACCCTTGGGAAATCCTCTCACGCTGAACACCTGAGGGAGGTTTTCATTCAACTGAGAACCCAAGGCTCTTCAAGTAACCAGGACTAATAGCCTCTAGGCAAAAAGCTAGAGGATAACTGAACCTTTTCTGGGCTTGCAACTCTACCCAGGAAAGTAAGACTCGACAGTGGTGTATAACGTGGGTCCTCTCACGCTCATCCAAACCCAGTACAGGGAGCCACAAACAGCAGAACACCAACATCCACAGGGAAAATTTGGCAGGCTCCAAAAACCACTGAGATAGCCAAAATGGTAAAACAACAAAACAGATGCCAAACGAAAGAACAAGAGACCTCAAATGAAGTTGAGATAAATGAAATGGAGTTAAGCAAGTTAACAGAGCTAGAATTCAGAGCCGTGATCTTGAGGAAGCTCAACAGCATGTGTAAGGACATCAACACCATGAGCAAAGACATAGAAATATTGAAAATAAATCAATTGGAAATGAAGAATGACATAGCAGAAATGAAGAACACATTGGAAGGACTAAATAGCAAAGTAGAAGAAGCTGAGGACCGGATCAGTAAATTAGAAGACAGGGTAGAAAAAATCAACCAATCAGAAAACCAAAAGGAAAAAACAATGAAAAAACAGGAAGACAGCTTAAGAGAACTGTGGGACAACTGGAAACGTAATAATATTCGCATCATAGGAGTCGCCGAAGAAGAAGAAAATGAGAAAGGGTTAGAGAATATATTTGAAGAAATAGTGACAGAAAAATTCCCTAATTTGGTGAAGGAAGAAGGCATTCAAGTTCAAGAAACACAGAGAGTCCCAAGTAAGAAGAACCCAAACAGGCCCACACCAAGACACATAGTAATTAAAATGCCAAAAATTAAAGACAAAGAGAGAATCCTAAAGGCAGCAAGAGATAAGCAACAGGTTACCTACAAAGGAACCCCCATAAGGCTATCAGCTGACTTCTCCATAGAAACACTACAGGCCAGAAGGGAATGGCATGAAATAATCAAGGTCATGAAAAACAAGGATCTGAACCCAAGACTACTCTACCCAGCAAGGCTATCATTCAAAATAGAAGGTCAAATAAAGAGCTTCCCAGACAAAAAAAAGGCTAAGGGAATACATTAGCACCAAAAAAGCACTGCAAGAAATGTTAAAAGGACTGCTGTAATTAGTAGAAGAAATAGAAAGGAAAATAGAAACACACTAAACAAAAATGGCAATAAGTAAGTACATATCAGTAATCACCTTAAATGTAAATGGACTGAACGCACCAATCAAAAGACACAGAGTAGCGGATTAGATAAGAAAGCATTACCCATATATATGTTGTTTAGAAGAGACCCACCTCACAACAAAAGACTCATATAGGCTGAAAGTGAAGGGATGGAAAAAAATCTTCCAAGCAAACAGAAAGGAAAAAAAAGCTGGGGTAGCAATACTCATATCTGATAAAATAGATTTTAAAATGAAGGCCATAACTAGAGACAATGAAGGCCACTACATAATATTGAAAGGATCTATCCAACAGGAAGATATAACCTTGGTAAACATATATGCACCCAATATAGGAGCACCAAAATACATTAAAATTTTCTGGAAGACTTCAAAGGAGAAATCAACAGCAATACAATCATAGCAGGGGACCTCAACACCCCGCTGACATCACTGGATAGATCCTCTAGACAAAAAATTAACAAGGAAACAGAGACTCTAAATGAAGCACTAGACCAAATGGATTTAATAGATATTTACAGAGAATTGCACCCCACAACTACAGAATTCACATTCTTCTCAAGTGCACATGGGACATTCTGAAAGATAGACCACATGTTAGGACACAAACGAAGTCTCTACAAGTTCAAGAAGATTGAAATCATATCAAGCATCTTCTCAGATCACAATGGCATGAAACTAGAAATCAATTGCAAAAAGAACATGCAAAGACATTTGAATACATGGAGGCTAAATAGCATGTTATTAAACAATGAATGGGTTACCAAGGAGATCAAGGAAGATATTAAAAACTTTCTGGAAACGAATGAAAATGAACACACAACAACACAAAATCTGTGGGATGCAGCGAAAGCAGTTCTGAGAGGGAAGTTCATAGCACTACAGGCCCACCTCAAGAAACAAGAAAAATTTCTAATAGACTTTCTAACCTCACAACTTGAAGAACTAGAAAGCAAACAAAAGGGAAACCCCAGAGCAAGTAGTAGGGAGGAAATAGTAAAGATCAGAGCAGAAATAAACAACATGGAGACCAAAAAAACAATTCAAAGGATCAATGAAACAAAGAGCTGGTTTTTTGAAAAGATAAACAAGATTGATGGACCCTTAGCTAGACTCACCAAGAAACAAAGAGAGAGAACCCACATACACAAAATCAGAAACGAAAGAGGAGAAGTAACAACTGACCCCACAGAAATACAAAGGATCGTTAACAAATACTATGAACATTTATATGGCAACAAATTCGACAATCTAAGCGAAATGGACAAATTTCTAGAAACACACAGTCTCCCAAAACTGGACCGGGAAGAGATAGAAAACTTGAACAGACCAATAACAACCAAGGAAATTGAAGATGTAATCAAGACTCTCCCAGCAAACAAAAGTCCAGGCCCAGACGGCTTCATGGGGGAGTTTTACCGAACATTCAAAGAAGAACTAACACCCATTCTTCTCAAACTATTTCTAAAAATTCAAGAAGAAGGAAGACTTCCAAACTCATTTTATGGGGCCAGCATAATTCTAATTCCAAAACCAGAAAAAGACACTACCAAGAAAGAAAACTACAGGCCAATATCCCTGATGAACATAGATGCCAAAATCCTGAACAAAATACTAGCAAGCCGGATCCAGCAATACATCAAAAAAATTATTCACCATGACCAAGTGGGATTCATCCCAGGGATGCAAGGCTGGTTCAATATTTGCAAATCAATAAATGTGATACACCACATAAACAAAATGAAAGATAAAAACCACATGATCATATCAATAGACGCTGAAAAAGCATTCGACAAAATTCAGCACCCATTTCTGATAAAAACGCTCAGCAATTTGGGAATAGAGGGATCATATCTCAACATTATAAAGGCCATATATGAAAGACCTACAGCCAACATCATACTCAATGGGCAAAAACTAAAAACATTTCCCTTAAGAACAGGAACAAGACAGGGATGCCCACTTTCACCACTCTTATTTAACATAGTACTGGAAGTCTTAGCCACAGCAATCAGACGTGAAGAAAAAAATAAAAGGAATCCAAATTGGAAAGGAGGAAGTGAAACTGTCATTATTCGCAGACGATATGATATTATATATAGAAAACCCTAAAGACTCCATCAAAAATCTACTAGACTTAATAAATGAATTTGGCAAAGTAGCAGGATACAAAATTAACGTCAAGAAATCAACGGCATTCTTATACACCAATGATGAACTCACAGAAAGAGAAACTAAAAAAACAATTCCATTTACCATCATGGCAAAAAAATTAAGATACCTAGGAATAAACTTAACCAAAGAAGTAAAGGACCTATTTGCAGAAAACTACAAGACTTTGAAAAAAGAAATAGAGGAAGATATAAAAAAGTGGAAGCACATACCTTGTTCATGGATTGCAAGAATTAACATCATTAAAATGTCCATACTACCCAAAGCAATCTATGGATTCAATGCAATCCCCATCAAAATACCAGTGACATATTTCACAGAACTAGAACAAATATTTCAAAAGTTCATATGGAACCAAAAAAGACCCCGAATAGCCACAGAAATCTTGAAAAAGAAGGACAAAGTAGGTGGGATCACAATACCGGATATCAGCTTATACTACAAAGCTACTGTAATCAAAATAGCCTGGTACTGGCACAAGAACAGGCATATAGACCAGTGGAACAGAACAGAGAATCCGGAAATTGACCCAAGACATTATGCTCAATTAATATTTGACAAAGGTGGCAAGAGCATACAATGGAGTAAAGACAGCCTCTTTAATAAATGGTGTTGGGAAAATTGGACAGCTACATGCAAAAAAATGAAACTAGACCATCAACTTACACCATACACAAGAATAAACTCAAAATGGATAAAAGACTTAAATGTGACTCGTGAATCCATAAAAATCCTAGAAGAAAATGTAGGCAACAAAATTTCAGACATCATACGCAGTAGAATCTTCACTGATACATCACCTAAGGCAACAGAAACAAAGGGAAAAATGAACACATGGGACTACATCAAACTCAAAAGTTTCTGCACAGCAAAAGAAACAACCATCAAAACAGATAGGGAACCCACTCTATGGGAGAGCATAATTGCCAATGATACATCAGATAAGGGGTTAATTTCCAAAATATACAGAGTGCTCATACAACTCAACAAAAGGAAGACAAAGAACCCAATTAAAAAATGGGCAGAGGAACTAAATAGACACCTCTCCAAAAAGGACATACAAATGGCTAAGAGACATATGAAGAAATGCTCAACATCACTAATCATCAGAGAGATGCAAATTAAAACAACAGTGAGGTATCACCTCACACCTGTCAGAATGGCCGCCATCAACAAATCATCAAACAACAAGTGTTGGCGAGGGTGTGGAGAAAAGGGGACTCTAGTACACTGCTGGTGGGAATGCAGACTGGTGCAGCCACTGTGGAAAACACTATGGTGTTACCTCAAAAAATTAAAAATTGATCTGCCATTTGACCCAGTGATCCCACTTCTAGGAATATACCCTAAGAAGCCTGAAACACCAATCAGAAATAATACATGTACCACCATGTTCATAGCAGCACTATTTACAATAGCTAAGATCTGGAAACAGCCCAGTGTCCATCAATGGATGAATGGATAAAAAAGCTGTGGTACATATACACAATGGAGTACTATGCAGCTGTAAGAAAGAAAGATCTCTTATCCTTTGAGACGACATGGAGGGACCTCGAGAGTATTATCCTAAGCGAAACAAGCCAAGCAGAGAAAGACAAATATCACATGATCTCACTTATTTTTGGAATATAATGAACATAACAGTCTGAGGAACAGGGTAGACCCAGAGATGTGGAAGTAGGGTATAAACTGACACCCCTCAGAAGAGGGGGTGAGGGGGGAGGGAAGAGATAAACCACAGAACTTATGCATAAGTGATGGACATGGACAACAAAGCTGGGGACAGGGTGGGGGGATGGGGAGGAGGGTGTCAATGGGAAAAAAAGGAGAAACATCTGTAACAAAAATAAATTAATAAAAAAATAAATAAATAAATAAATAAATAAATAAATAAATAAATAAATAAATAAAAAACAAATACTATGAACAACTATACGCCAACAAACTGGACAATCTAGGTGAAATGGACAAATTTCTAGAAACACATAGTCTCCCAAAACTGAACCAGGAAGAGATAGAAAACTTGAACAGACCAATAACAGCAAAGGATATTCAAGATGTAATCAAGACTCTCCCAGCAAACAAAAGCCGGGACCCAGACGGATTCACCAAGTGTTTTACCAAACATTCAAAAAAGAACTAACACCCATTCTCCTTAAACTATTCCAAAAAATTCAAGAAGAAAGAACAGTTCCAAACTCATTTTATGACGCCAACATAATTCTAATTCCAAAACCAGGTAAAGATACTACAAAGGAATTAAGCTGCAGGCCAATATGCCTGATGAACATAGATGCCAAAATCCTCAACAAAATATTAGCAAATCGGATCCAGCAATACATTAAAAAAATTATTCACCATGACCAAGTGAGATTCATCCCAGGGATGCAAGGCTGGTACAATATTCACAAATCAATAAATGTAATACACCACATAAACAAACTGAAAGATAAAAACCATATGATCATATCAATAAATGCTGAAAAAGCAGTCAACAAAATTCAGCACCCATTTTTTAAAAATATGCTTTTTTATTGATTTTTTAGAGAGAAGAAGGGAGAGAGAGATAGAAACATCGATGCAAGAGAGAAACATTGATCAGCTGCCTCCTGCACGCCCCCCGACTGTGGATCGAGCCTGCAACTTGGGCATGTGCCCTGACCAGGAATCGAACTGGGACCTCTCAGTCCATGGGACGATGCTCAATCCACTGAGCCACACTGGCCAGGCTCAGCACCCATTTCTGATAAAAATGCTCAGCAATGTGGGAATAGAGGGATCATGTTGACATAATAAAGGCCATATATGAAAAACTTACAGCCAACATCATACTCAATGGGCAAAAACTAAAAACATTTCCCTTAAGAACAAGACAGGGATGCCCACTTTTGCCACTCTTATTTAACATAGTACTGGAAGACTTAGCCACAGCAATTAGACATGAAGAAAAAAAATCAAAATTGGAAAGAAGAAAGTGAAACTGTCATTATTTGCAGATGACATGATATTGCACATAGAAAACCATAAAAAATCTACTAGATTTAATAAACGAACTTGGTAAGGTGGCAGGATACAAAATTAACATAAAAAAATCGATGGCATTCTTATACAACAATAATGAACTCACAAAGAGATAAACTAAATAAACAATCCCATTTACCATTGTGGCAAAAAACTTAAGATACCTAGGAATAAGCTTAACTAAAGAAGTAAAGGACCTATTTGCAGAAAAGTATAGGACATTGAAAAAAAATGGAGGAAGATATGAAAAAGTGAAAACACATACTTTGTTCATGGATTGGAAGAATTAACAGTATTAAAATGTCCAAACTACCCAAAACAATGTATAGATTCAACACAATCCCCATTAAAATACCAATGACATATTTTACAAAACTAGAACAAATACTCCAAAAGTTTATATGCAACCAAAAAGGTCCCGAATAGCCACAGCAATCTTGAAAAAGAAGAACAAAGTTGGAGAGATCACAATACCAGATATCAGGTTATACTACAAAGCCATCGCAATTAAAACAGCCTGGTACTGGCACAAGAACAGGCATATAGATCAATGGAACAGAACAGAGAACCCAGAAATTGACCCAAGATATTATGCTCAATTAATATTTGACAAAGGTGGCAAGAGCATACAATGGAGTAAATACAGCCTCTTTAATAAATGGTGTTTGGAAAACTGGACAGTTACATGCAAAAAAAAAAAAAATGAAACTAGACCATCATCTTACACCATACATAAGAATAAACTCAAAATGGATACAATTTCAGACATCACACGCAGCAGAATTTTCCCTGATACAACATGTAAGGCAAGGGAAACAATGGGAAAAATTAATACATGGGACTACATCAAACTAAAAAGGTTCTGCACAGCAAAAAAAACAAGCATCAAAATCGAAAGGGAGTCCACTATATGGGAGAGCATAATTGCCAATGATACCTCAAATAAGGGGTTAATTTTCAAAATACATAGATTGCTTGTGCAACTCAACAAAAGGAAGCCAAAGAACCCAATTAAAAAAATGGGCTGAGGACCTAAATAGACACTTCTCCAAAAAGGACAAACAAATGGCCAAGAGATATATGATAAAATGCTCAACATCACTAATCATCAGAGAGATGCAAATTAAAACAATGATGAGGTATCACCTCACACCAGCCAGAATGGCTGCCATCTACAAATCATCAAACAAGTGCTGGTGAGGGTGTGGAGAAAAGAGGACTCTAGTACACTGCTGATAGGAATGCAGTCTTTGCAGCCACTATGGAAAACAGTTTCCTCAAAAAATTAAAAATTAAACTGCCATTTGATCCAGTGATCCCACTTCTAGGAATATATCCTAAGAAGCCTGAAACACCAATCAGAAAGAATATATGTACCCCTATGTTCATAGCAGCACTATTTACAATTGCTAAGATCTGGAAACAGCCCAATGTCCATCAATAGATGAGTGGATAAAAATGCTGTAGTACATATACACAATGGAATTCTATGCAGCTGTAAGAAAGAAAGATCTCGAATCCTTTGAGACCACATGGAGGGACCTGGAGAGTATTAATGTAAGCTAATAAGCCAGTCATAGAAAGATAAATACCACTTGATCTCACTTATTTGTAGAATATAATGAACAAAATAAGGTGATGAACAAAATAGACCCAGAGACATAGAAAGGAGTACAGTTCAGACTGACAAACCTCAGAGGAGGGCGCAGGGGGAGGGATGAGATAAACCAAAGAACTTACAGGCACGTATGCATAACCAATGAACAGAGACAACAATGCTGGGGGAGGGGCGAGAACAGGGGGATGGTGTCTAGGGGGGAAAAAGGAGAAACATCTGCAACATAAATTAATAAAAATTGCAAAAACATTTAATAAATTGGCAGTGTTCTCAGTATGTCCAGTGCATGCTGCATGCAGCCCTTGTACAATATGGGCATTCATGTCCCAGGTGTTTGCTTTCATTTTCATGTTGATGGACTGTTCTGGGCAGTTGTATGCAGGTATACTCATGGGGCCAGAGGAAAGTGTCTTTTGTTTCTGTTATCTGTCATTAGAAGACAAAGTCCTTGCTCTTTCAGCTCAAAGCCAACTTTTCACTTTTTTTTCAGGTACAATTTTGAAGCATTGGAAGAAGAATTGGTTTGACCTGTGGTCAGACGGTCACCTGATCTATTATGATGACCAATCTCGGCAGACTGTAGAGGATAAGGTCCACATGACTGCATCAACATCTGCACAGGGCATGGATGTCAAGGTAAGCGAGTCTCTCTTGGTCAGCTTCTGTCATTTACTCTTCCCCATTGTTGACAGGAGTTGAATCCTCTTCCTCACCCATTCTGCTTTAGAGGCTATTAGTTGTGGTTGCTTGAAGAGCCTTGGGTTTTCAGTTGAATGAAAACTTCCCTCAGGTGTTCAGCGTGAGAGGATTTCCAGAGCGTAGGGCAGATGCTAGTAGTTAATGAGCCTCAGTTTGCATTTCAATGGCCCACTAGGGTGTGGCTGGATCTCCGAGGGAGGGGCTGCCGCCTCTCCCCAGAGCCCTGGGATGGAGTTAGAAGGCCAGGCCACAGTCCTGTGTGGCCGCAACTCAGCAAAAGCTCTGAGTACCCTCCAAATCCCGAGTGTCCCCACAGAGTTTCAGTCCAGTCCGCCCTCCCTTTGCTGGAGCCCAGGTGAGTGGCTGCGGCTATTTTAGTGCTGTGTCCCGGCTCTGCGCTGTGGAGCCGGCTCGGGCTTTAACCCGAGGGCGGAGCGCTGCTCACGGCTAAGGCCGCTGCTGTCCGTGGGCTCCCAGGCCCCTCTCGCGCCTCCGCAATCCTGCTAGGATCTATTCAGTGTCCCTGGTTGTATGGTCCTTGCGAACTGCTTTTCTGTTGCTTTTTCCCTACGATTTGTCTTTATTTTAGTTGTAATTCCAGTTTGGTCCTGTGAGATGGTCTGTGTAGCTTCCATTCACTCTGCCGCCATTTTGGAATCCCTAAATATTCTTTATTCTACTTATTTTTCATGGATATTCATCCTCCAGATGGGAAACCTAAAGACTATATGTGTTGTAGATTGTGTGTTGAGATGGGAAAACTAGAAGTCTTTGTGCAGAAAGCATGGATGATTGTTTTTAAGTTTTGCTTCTTAAATGTTTAATTTTAAAAAGTATTTTCTGTTTTAATTTCCAGTTATGTGGAAGAGAAAACAGTGGGAGTGGGGCTTTCCTCAGGCAGCAGAATAAGCGACTCAGAGAATGTGTAAAAGAAATACTATGGGGTCTTACTCCGGCTCTAATAGCCCTGATCCTCCTGCTTCTCCAGAACTGCCCAAGCAGGAAGGATCCCATTATATTAATAGTAAGAATGGCAGTGCATTAGCACAGTCTGTGCTCTGCTTCATTACTGAATGCACATTGGGTGATGGACATAATTGAGTGGATTCTTAAAGCTTGTACTTTTTATGTAAATGTCTTTTAAAAGCACTGACATCTGTATTACACAGCTTTTTCTTTCTTTTGATGGTTTTTACTCCCATCTGCCATCTCTGAGCAAGGGATGTGGAGCTGCAAGGAGCAAAACCCAGCTGTATTCTCAGCCTGTTCACATTGGCATTGATGTTGGACCAGAATCTTGAAAACACTGATTAAATGACATTTGGGGAAAATTTTTTTTTTCTGTCCACTCTGTACCACTACCATGGGTTAAAACTATGAACGTTGTGAGAAGTCACGCACAGAGATCATTGTAATGCTCATACATACAGAGTGGGGCAAAAGTAGGTTTACAATTGTGAGTACACAAAACACAGTTTATTCTTGTATTATTATTTTATTAATTATTGTATTATTTTCTATACGAACTGTATACCTGTTGCAGGAGAAATGAGTGGGCCAAATTTCTCCATTGCTAGTGGAGGTGGGGCTCTTGTGATATCTTCAGAAAATGAATTTTCTCGGACTTTCACTGAAGAATGAGATGTGGTAAGAGACATTAATTGCATGGAGTTACATTCTTTGGATTCTAAAGTCTCAGTTCCCTTAAGCCAGTCCTGAAAAGGGGGTACCTGTGGGTTCAGCAAAGCTAGAAGCAAGGGCAGTGTCCAATTTCCATTTCCATGATGAAGTTGGGTCCAGTGTAGCATCAAGCATCAGGCTAGTCACAGTCCATTGTGTGGGTCCCACATGACCATGAGCCACATGGGCGAATGCAGGGCATAGGAGCCCCATAAGGCAGGAGTCCAGCAAGGGCAGAGAGAGAGAGAGAGAGAGAGAGAGAGAGAGAGAGAGAGAGAGGGAGCGCTTTGTTTAGGAGATTACATATCTCAGATTTTTGCCCTTGCAGTGACCATACTTATTCTGGCCACTGATTTATTCCCAGGTGTGACTGACAGGTAGGCATTTTCCTACATCACCCACACCTTACTGGTCATGTGTCTAAACTGCCTTTGTCCAGTGCCTTCCCCCATCAGTTGGCAGGGAATAGACCTGGAGGGTGTTAACTTCAGCTTCCTGGCAAAGCTGTATAAATGGCATTTCTATGTTATCTGATCTTCTCTTTACTCCTTTGAATAATAAGCAGATTATTATAATGATGTCAAAGCTACTTTTGCCTCTCCCTTTATGAAAATATTCATATTCACATGAAATTTTCATAAAATCCGCAGACCAATTTGTCAGAATGCCTGCCCCAGCATTTTACATATACAGTGTGTGGGGGGGAGTAGGCTTATAGTCATTGGTATAAAAAATAATACAATAATTAGTAAATAATAATACAAGAATAAACTGTTTTGCATATCCATAACTGTAAACCTACTTTTGCCCTACCCTGTATGTTCACCCTCAATATAACTAGATGTTTCTATGCTAAACTGTAGGGTTTATTTTATTCTTTTTTCAATTCATCTTTTTTATAATATATATTTTTTTATTGTTGAAAGTATTACAGATGTCCCCATTTTTTCCCCATGGACCCCCTCCTTCCTACTCCCACCCACTCCTGCTTTTCCCAACCTAATGTCTGTGTCCATTGGTTGTGTATATATGCATATAAGTTCTTTGGTTTATCTCTTCCCACTCCACCCCCTATCCCCCCTCCTCTGAGGTTTGTTAGTCTGTTCCCTACTTCCATGGCTCTGGATCTCTTTTGTTCGAAAGCTTATTTTGTTCATTATATTCCATAAATGAGGCCATGTGGTATATGTCTTCCTCTGACTGGCTTATTTCACTCAGCATAATACTCTCCAGGTCCTTCCATGTCATCTCGAAGGGTAAGAGATCTCTCTTTCTTACAGCTGCATAGCGTTCCATTGTGTAAATATACCACAACTTTTTTTCCCACTTATCTACTGATGGGCACTTGGGCTGTTTCCAGATCTTAGCTATTGTAGATAATACTGCTATGAACATAGGGGTGCATATAATCCCCCTGATTGGTGTTTCAGTCTTCTTAGGATACATTCCAAGAAGTGAGATCACTGGGTCAAATGCTAGTTCTATTTTTAATTTTTTGAGGAAACACCATATTGTTTTCCATAGTGGCTACACCAGTCTGCATTCCCAACAGCAGTGTGCTAGACTACCCTTTTCTCCACATCCTCACCAGCACTTGTTTGCTGCTTTGTTGATGACCGCCATTCTGGCAGGTGTGAGGTGATATCTCATAGTCGTTTTAATTTGCATCTCTGTGATGATTAGTGATGTTGAGCATTTTTTCATATGTCTCCTGGCCATTTGTATGTCCTATTTGGAGAAGTGTCTATTCAGGTCCTTTGCCATTTTTAAATTGAATTGTCTTCCTTTTGTTGAGTTGTATGAGCACTCTATATATTTTGATATTAACCCCTTATCTGATGTATCATTGGCAAATATGTTCTCCCAGAGAGTGGGTTCCCTTTTCATTTAGATACTGGTTTCTTTTGATATGAAGAAACTTTTTAGTTTGATGTAGTCCCATTTATTATTTTTTTCCTTTGTTTCTCTTGCCCTGGGCAATGTATCTGTGAAAATTCTGCTACGTATCATGTCTGAGATTTTTCTGCCTACATTTTCTTCTAGGATTTTTATGGTTTCACAGGTTACATTTAAGTCTTTTATCCATTTTGAGTTTATTCTTGTGTATGGTTTAAATTGGTGGACTAGTTTCTTTCTTTCTTTCTTTTCTTTTTTTTTTTTTTGCATAGAGCTGTCCAATTTTCCCAACACCATTTATTGAACAGATGGTCTTGTCTCCATTGTATGCTCTTGCCTCCTTTGTCAAATAATTGTGCATACTGTCTTGGGTCTATTTCTGGGTTCTCTGTTCTATTCCATTGATCTATATGCCTGTTCTTGTGCCAGTACCAGGCTGTTTTGATTACTATGGCTTTGTAGTATAACTTGGTACTTGGTATTGTGATCCCTCCCACTTTGTTCTTCTTTTTCAAGATTCCTATGGCTATTTGTGGTCTTTCATAGTTCCATATAAACTTTTGGAGTATCTGTTATAGATCTGTGAAATATGCTGTTGGTACTTCAATAAGGATTGCATTGAATCTATAGATTGCTTTGGATAGTATGGACATTTTAATGATGTTGATTTTTCCCATCCATGAACATGGTATACGTTTCTACTTTTTTATATCTTCCTCTATTTCTTTTTTCAATGTCCTGTAGTTTTCTGAGAACAAGTCTTTTACCACCTTGGTTAAGTTTATTCCTAAGTATTATATATATTTTTTTGTTGCAATGGTAAATGAGATTTTTTTCAACTTTTTTTTTTCTTTATTGATTTTAGAAAGAGAGAGGAAGGGAGAGGGAGAGAGAAACGTCAATGAGAGAGAACATTGGTTGGCTTCCTCCTGCATTCACCCCACCTACAACACGGGAATGTGCCCTGACTGAGAATCAAACCGGTAACCTCTCAGTCCATGGGTCGAGGCTCCATCACTGAGCCATACCAGCCAGGCTGAGATTGCTTTTTTGTTTCCCTTTCTGAATGTTTATTATTGGTGTATAAAAATGCCATTGATTTCTAGATGTTAATTTTGAATCCTATTACTTTGTCAAATTCGTTTATTAAATCTAGCGATTTTTGATGGAGCCTTCAGAGTTTTCTATTATATTTAAAATATCATGCCATCTGCAAATAATGACAGATTCACTTCCTCCTTTCCAATTTGGATCCCTTTTATTTTTTCTTCTTGTCTAATTGGTGTGGCTATAACTTCCAGTACTATATTAAATAAGAGTGGTGAAAGTGGGAATCCCTGTGTTGTTCCTATTCTTAAGGGAAATGCTTTTAGTTTTTACCCACTGAGTATGATGTTGGCTGTAGGTTTTTCACATATGGCCTTTATTTTGTCAAGATATGATCCCTTTATTCCCACATTGAAGAGCATTTGTTTCAGAAATGGTTGCTGGATTTTGTCAAATGCTTTTCCAACATCTATTGATATGATCATTTGGTTTTTATCTTTCATTTTGTTTATGTGGTGAATCACATTTATTGATTTGCGTATATTGTACCAGCCTTGCATCCCTGGGATGAATCCCACTTGGTCTGGTGAATAATTTTTTAATGTATTGCTGCATTCAGTTTGATAATATTTTGTTAAGGATTGTGGCATCTATATTCATCAAGGGTATTGGCCTGTAGTTTTCTTTCTTTGTAGGGTCTTTACTGGTTTTGGAATTAGGATTATGCTGGCCTCATAAAATGAGTTTGGAAGTCTTCCTTCTTCTTGAATTTCTTGGAATAGTTTGAGGAGAATGGGTGTTAGTTCTTTTTTGAATGTTCAGTAAAACTTGCCTGAGAAGCTGTCCCAGACCAGGCTTTTGTTTGTTGGCATTTATTCATTATATCTTCAATGTCTTTGGTTTTATTTATTTATTTATTTATTTATTTATTTATTTATTTATTTATTTATTTTTGTTACAGATGCTTCTCCTTTTTCCCCCATTGACATCTTCCTCCTGATCCTGCCCCCACCCAACCCTTACCCTGACCAGCATTGTTGTCTATGTCCATTGGTTATGCATATATGCATATAAATTCTTCAGTTTATTTCTCCCTCCCCCCACCCCCTCTTCTGAGCTTTGTCAGTCTGTACTCTACTTCTATGTCTTTGGGTCTATTTTGTTCACCAGCTTAATTTGTTCATTATATTTCACAAATAAGTGAGATTATGTAATATTTGTCTTTCCTGATAGGCTTATTTCGCTTAGCATAATACTCTCCAGGTCCCTCCATGTGGTCTCAAAGGATACGAGATCTTTCTTTCTTACAGCTGCTTAGTGTTCCATTGTGTATATGTAGCACAGCTTTTTTATCCACTTATCTATTGGTGGACATTTATCTATTGGGCTGTCCCCAGATCTTAGCAATTGTAAATAGTGCTGCTATGAACATAGGGGTACATATATTCTTTCTGATTGGTGTTTCAGGCTTCTTAGGATATATTCCTAGAAGTGGGATCCCTGGGTCAAATGGCAGATCAATTTTTAATTTTTTGAGGAAACACCATATTGTTTTCCATAGTTGGTGCACCAGTCTGCATTCCCACCAACAGTGTACTAGAGTCCCCTTTTCTCTGAACTCTTGTCAGCACTTGTTGCATGATAATTTGTTGATGGCAGCCATTCTAATAGGTGTGAGGTATTACCTCATAGTCGTTTTAATTTGTTTCTCTCTGATGGTTAGTGATGTTGAACATTTTTTCATATATCTCTTGGCCATTTGTATGTCTTGTTTGGAGAGGTGTCTATTTAGATCCTCTGTTGACTTTTTTTTTTTTTTATCCTCACTTGAGGACACTTTTGCATTTATCTTCAGATAGAGCGGGAAGGAGAGAGGAAGGAAGAGTGAGAGCGAATCATCGATGTGAGAGAGACACATCAAGTGGTCTCCACGCACACGACCCCAACCAGGGCCGGGGACAAATTGCAACCGAGATATGTGCCCTTAGTGGGAACCAAACCTGGGACTCTCTGGTCTGCGGGCTGATGCTCTAACTGCTGAGCCAAAGCAGCCAGGGCTCTGCTAATTTTTTAATTGGAATTTTTGTCTTTCTTTTGTTGAATTGTATGAGTACTCTATATTTTTTTAAACTTAGCCCCTTATCTGATGTATTGTTGACAATTATGCTCTTCCATATACTGGGTTCCCTTTCCATTTTGATGCTTGTTTCTTTTGCTGTACAGAAGTTTTTTAGTTTAATATAGTCCCATTTATTGATTTTTTTCCTTTGTATCTCTTGCCTTAGGCATTGTATCAGCGAAAATTCTGCTATGTGTGATATATGAAATTTTGTTGCCTATGTTTTCTTCTCAGATTTTCAAGGATTCACCAGTCACATTTAAGTCTTGTATCTGATTTGAGTTTATTTTTGTGTATGTTGTAAGTTGGTGGTCAAGCTTCATTTTTTTGCATGTAGATGTCCAATTTTCCCAAGAACATTTATTAAAAAGGCTGTCTTTACTCCATTGTATGTTCTTGCCACCTTTGTCAAATACTAATTGAGCATAATATCTTGGGTCAATTTCTGGGTTCTCTGTTCTGTTCCATTGATCTATATGCCTGTTCTTGTGCCAGTACCAGGCTGTTTTGATTACAGTGGCTTTGCAGTGTAACCTTTTATGTGGTATTGTGATCCCTCTTACTTTGTTCTTCTTTTTCAAGATTGCTGAGACTATTCAGGCTCTTTTTTGGTTTCATATAAACTTTTGGAGAATTTGTTCTAGTTTTCATGAAATATGTTGGTATTCCAATGGGGATTGCACTGAATCTATAGATTGCTTTGAGTAGTATGGACATTTTAATGATGTTAATTCTTCCAATTCATAAACAAGGTATATGCTTCCACTTTTTTATATCTTTCTCTATTTCTTTTTTCAACATCCTGTAGTTTTCTGAGAACTGGTGCTGTACTTCTTTGGTTAAGTTTATTCCTATGTATCTTAGTTTTTTGTTGCAATGTAAATGGGATTGCTTTTTAGTTTCTCTTTCTGTGAGTTCATTATTGGTGTATAAGAATGCTGTTGATTTGTTGATGTTAATTTTGTATCTTGCTACTTTGCCAAATTCATTTATTAAATCCAGTAGATTTTTGATGGAGTCTTGAGGGTTTTCTATGTAAAATATCATGTTATCTGCTAATAACAACAGTTTTACTTCCTCCTTTCCAATTTGGATCTTTTAAATGTTTTCTTCATGTGTAATTGCTATGGCTAAGACTTCCAGAACTACATTAAATAAGATAAGTAAAAGTGGGCATCCTTGTCTAGTGCCTGTTCTTAAGGTAAATGCTTTTAGAGTTTGCCCATTGAGTATGATGTTGGCTGTAAGTTTTTCATATATGGCCTTTATTATGTCGAGATATGGTCCCAATATTCCCACATTGCTGAACATTTTTATCAGAAATGGGTGCTAGATTTTTTTGCATGCTTTTTCAACATCTATTATTATGATCATATGGTTTTTATCTTTCATTTTGTTTATGTGTTGTATCATATTTTTTGATTTGCAAATATTGTACCAGCCTTGCATCCCTGGGATCAATCCCACTTGGTCATGGTGAATAATTTTTTTAATGTGTTGCTGGATTCGATTTGCTAGTATTTTGTTAAGGAGTTGGCATCTATGTTCATCAGGGATATTGGCCTATAGTTTTCTTTCTATGTAGTGTCTTTATCTGGTTTTGGAATTAGAATTACGTTGGCCTCATAAAATGAGTTTGGAAGTCTTCCTTATTCATGAATTTTTTGGAATAGTTTGAGGAGAATGGGTGTTAGATTTTTTGAATATTCGATAAACCTCCACCGTGAAGCTGTCTGGGCCTGGGCTTTTTTCTTGGAGTTTCATCATTATATCTTCAATTTCCTTAGTTGTTATTGGTCTGTTCAAGTTTTCTATCTCTTCCTGGTTCAGTTTTGGGAGACTGTGTGATTCTAGAAATTTGTTCATTTCACTTAGATCATCCAATTTGTTGGCGTATAATTGTTCATAGTATTTGCTAACGAACCTTTGTATTTCTGTGGTGTCAGTTGTTAATTCTCCTCTTTCGTTTCTGATTTTGTTTATTTGGGTCCTCTCTTTTTGTTTCTTGGTGAGTCTAGCTAAGGGTCCATCAATCTTGTTTATCTTTTCAAAAGAACCATGTCTTTGTGTCATTGGTCTTTTGAATGGTTTTTTTTTTAGTTTCTATGTCATTTATTTCTGCTCTGACCTTTATTATTTCTTTCCTTCTACTTGCTCTGGGTTTTTCTTTTTGTTTACTTTCTAGTTCTTTAAGTTGTAGGGTTAGAAAGTTAATTAGAAATTTTTCTTGTTTCTTGAAGTAGGCCTGTAGTGCTATGAACTTCCCTCTCAGGACTGCTTTCACTGTGCCCCATAGATTTTGCGTTGTTGTGTGTTCATTTTCATTGGTTTCCAGGAAGTTTTTAATGTCTTCCTTGATCCCCTTGATAACCCATTCATTGTTTAATAACATGGTGTTTAGCCTCCATGTGTTTAAATGCTTTTGCTGTAATCCATTGTGATCTGAGAAGATGCTTGATATGATTTAAATCTTCTTGAACTTGTAGAGACTTAGTTTGTGTCCTAACATATGGTTTATCTTTGAGAATGTCCCATGTGCACTTGAGAATGATGTGAATTCTGCAGTTTTGGAGTGTAATTCTCTGTAGATATCTATGAAATCCATTTGATCTAATACATTATTTAGAGTATCTGTTTCCTTGTTGATTTTTTGTCTACAGGATCTATCCAGTGATGTCGGCAGGGTGTTGAAGTCCTCTGCTATGATGGTATTGCTGTTGATTTCTCCCTTGAAGTCCTCCAGAAGGTCTTTAAAATATATTTTGGTGCTTCTATATTGGGTGCATGTATGTTCACCAAGGTTATATCCTCCTGTTGAATAGTTCCTTTTAATATTATGAGGCCTTCTTTGTCCCTATTTATGACCTCCATTTTGAAGTCTATTTTATCACATATAAGTAGTGCTTCCCCACATTTTTTTCCTTTCCGTTTTCTTGGAAAATTTTTTTTCATCCCTTCACTTTCAACCTATGTGAAACTTTTGTTGTTAGGTGGGTCTCTTGTAAGCAACATATGTATGAGTCATGCTTTTTTTAATCTATTCAGCTACTCTGGGTCTTTTGATTGGAGTATCTAACCCATTTACGTTTAAGGTTATTAGTGATATGTACTTATTCATTGCCATTTTTATTTATTATGATTATATTTGTCTCCCTATATCTTCTGCTTATTATAGCAATTCTTTTAACATTTCTTTCAGTGCTGGTTTGGTGCTAATATATTCCCTTAACCTTTTTTTTTGGTCTGGGAAACTTTTTTATTTCTCCTTCTATTATGAATAATAGCCTTCTGGATAGAGGAGTCAGTCATGCATTCACATCTTTGTTTTTAATTATCTTGAATACTTTATGCTGTTCCCATCTAGCCTGTAGTTTTTCTGTTGAGAAATCAGCTGATTGCCTCATGGGAGCTTTTTGTAGGTAACCTCTTTCTTTACTTTTGCTGCCTTTAAGATTCTCTCTTTGTCTTTAATTTTTGGCATTTAATTATGATGTGCCTTGGTGTGGGCTGCTTTGGGTTCTTCTTGCTTGGGGTTCTCTATCCTTCCCATACTTGTATGCCTTTTTCCTTCACAAAGTTAGGGAAGTTTTCCATCACTACTTCTTCAAACATATTCTCTAATACTTGCTCCTTTCTTTTTCTTCTGGAACTCCTATGATTTGGATGTTGTTAATTTCATATTGTCCCACAGTTCTCTTAAACTGTCCTCCAGTTTTTAAATTGTTTTTTCTTTTTTGTTCTCTGATTGGGTGAGTTTTTCTACTCTGTCTTCTAATTTGCTGATCCGATCCTTGGCTTCCTCTAATCTACTTGTTAGTCCTTCCAATGTGTTCTTTATTTCTACTATGTCATTCTTCATTTACACTTGGTTGTTTTTAATTTCCACTTGGTTGATTTTCATTGTTTCTATATCTTTACTCATGCTGTTGAGCTTTCTCATAATTGTTACTCTGAACTTTACCTCTCATAACTTGCTTAATTCCATTTCATTTATCCTCTCTTCTGTAGAATTCTCTTGTTTTTTCATTTGTGATTTGTTTCTTTGTTTCCCCATTTTGGCTGCCTCCGTGGGATTTGGCACCTGCCAAGTTTTCCCTGTGGGTGTTGGTGTTTTTGCTCATTGTGGCTTCCTCTACTGGGTTTGGATGAGTATGGAAGGAACCTTGTTAAACAGCAATGCTTAGTCTTACTATCATGGGTAGAGTCAGAGGCCTAGCAAAGATTCAATTATTTCAGAGCTTTTCCTGAAGGCTGACTATTAGTCTCAGTTATTTAATGAGCGTCAGGCTGTATCCCTCAGCTGAATGAAAAATCCTCAGGTGTAAGATTTCCAGTGGGTGGGGCAATTGCTTTCCCCTGGGTTAAAGTTGCTTTGAGAAGAAAGTGGTTTCTGCAATGTGTGTTATTGGCTCAGCATAGGTTTCCAGGACTCAGCCTTCACAGCCCAGTCCCTAGAGCCAGGACACCCAACACTGAGGGTCAGGCCCAAGACTCAAAGCCTTCCGAATCTCATCTCTGCCTACTAGCTTGCTGGTAGTCTTTGGCTGTTAATGAGCCTCAGGTTGCACTTCTCCAGCATGGTGGTGTTAAATTCCCAAGGAAGGGGCTGTTGCTTCTCCTCCAAGTTAAAACCACTGTGATGGGGTACTTGACGGAGATGGCTACTGAAGACATGGGGGAGGGGCTCAGCATAGGGACTTGGGCCTCAACCTTCACAGCTCAGTTCCCAGAGCCACAACTCCCAACACTGAGAGCCAGGTCCAAAGCTCAAAGTTTTCAGACTCTTTTTATTTTCTGGCTTGCTGGTAGTTGCTGGCTGTTAATGAGCCTCCGATTGCACTTCTACAGTGAGGTGGTATTAAATTCTTGAGGAAGGGGCAGTTACTTCTCCCTTGGGCTCTGGTAAGGGGCTCTTTGAGTAATATGGCTACTGTCCTATGAGGGAGTGATTCAGCATAGAACTCATGATGGCCTCCCTCCCAGCTCTCTCCCCAGTGCCACAAACACCTGACTCTCCTTACACAGTTCCAGTCCAGTCCACCCTCCCTCTGCTGGAGTCCAAAGTGAATGGCTGTAGCTGTAATTTAGTGCACTGACCTTTCAGGGAAGTGCCAGTGTTCCCTTTGCCTCTTCCTGACAGACATAACCTGTGCTCTGGTGGTTTTCTCAGCCAGGTGTTGTGTGGGTGCCTTTTCCTGTTCCACCACTCTGTGCTGGGGAGCCAGCTTGGGGTTTTAACCCCCGACTTCTCAGAAGGAACTGCTCATAGCTAACAGAGTCCTCAGCCGCTGCCTGTAGGTATCCAGCCAGCCGTCTCGTGCTTCCGCAGCTCCTACCAGTCTCGATTTGGGGTCCTCTTTATGTCTCTGGTTATATGGGTCCTCTCCAGCTCCTTCTGTTGTTTTTTCCTGATGATTTGTCTTTATTTTAGTTGTAATTCCAGTTTGGTTCTGGGAGACAGTCTGTGTCACTTCCATTCGCTCTGCCGCCATTTTTCTCTCTCCCTTTGTGAGTTCTTTATAAATTTTAAATATTGACCCCTTGTCAGATGTGTCATTGGAAAATATGTTCTCCTATTCAGTGGGTTGTCTTGTGGTTTTGTTGATGGTTAACTGTTGTGAAAAAACTTTAGTGTAATGTAATCCCATGGGTTTATTTTTTCTTGTGTTTCCCTGAGGAAATACATCAGAAAAAAAATATTGCCAGAAAAAATGTCATATTTTACTGCATATGTTTTCTTCCAGGAGTTTTATCTTACATGGAAATCTTCAATCTACTTGAGTTTATTCTTGTGTATGTTATAAGAAGGTGGTCTAATTTCATTTTTTGCTAGTATCTGTCCAATGTTCCCAACACTATTTATTGAATAGACTGTCTTTACCCCATTCTATGTTTTGCCTCCTTTGTAAAATATTAATTGACTACAAGTCTTGGTTTTATTCCTGGGATCTCTGTTCTGTTCCATTGATTTATAGGTCTGTTTTTATGCCAGTACCATGCTGTTTTGAATACTATGGTCTTGTGGTATAATTTGGTAACAGGTAGCTTGATTCCTCCAAGTTTGTTTTATCTGTCTTAAGATTGCTGTGGGTATTTGGGGTCTTTTGTGGTTCCATATAAGTTTTAGGGTTACATGTTCTAGTTCTGTGGAATACACCATTGGTGTTTTGATAGGAATTATGTTGAATCTATAGATTACTTGGGATAGTATGGACATTTTAATTATATTAATTCTTCCTATCCATGAATATGGTATACACTTCCATTTATTTGTGTCTTCTTCAATTTCCTTCTTCAGTGTCTTCCAGTTTTCTGTGGATAGGTCTTTACCTCCTTAGTCAAATTTATTCCTTGGTATTTTATTTTGTTGATGCAATTTAAGTGACATTGTTTTCTTAGTTTCTCTTTCTGATATTTCATTATTGGTATGTAGAAATGCAACTGATTTGTGGATATATATTTTCTATCATACTCTAGTAGGTTTTTGGTGATATCTTTAGGGTTCTGTGTATAGAGTATTATAACATCTGCAAATAAAGACAGTTTTACTTCCTCCTTTCCAATTTGGATGCTTATTTCTTTTTGTCTGATTGTTGTGGCTAGGACTTCCAGTACTATGTTGAATAAGACTGGTGAAGGTGAACATCGTGCCTTGTTCCTGGTCTTCATGAAAATGCTTTTAGTTTTTCCCCATTGAGTGTGGTGTTTACTATGGGTTTGTCATATATCTCTTTTATTATGTTGAGGTGTGTTTCCTGTAGTCCCACTTTGCTGGTAGTTTTTATCATAAATGGGTACTGGTCTTTGTCAAATGCCTTTTCTTTATCTATGGATATGATCATATGATTTTTATCCTTCATTTTGTTTATGTGATATATCACGTTAATTCATTTGTGGATATGGTGTCAACCTTGCACTCCAGGAATAAATCCCACTTGATCATGGTGTATGATCTTTTGAATGTATTGCTGGATTTGGCTTGCTGATATTTTGTTGAAGATTTTAATATCTATGTTCATTAGGGATATTGGCCTGTAATTTTTAAAAAATCATGTCTTTATGTAGTTTTGGAATTGGATTGATGCTGGCCTCATGAAATGAGCTAGTGAGTTGTTCCTCCTCTTGATTTTTTTTCAAAATAGTTTAAGAAATATAGGTGGTAGTTTTTCTTTGAATTTGTATTAAAATTGACCTGTGAAGCCATCTAATCCAAGACTTTTGTTTGCCTGGAGTTTTTTATTTTTTATTTTTATTACTGCTTTGACTTTATTGGTTGAAATCAGTGTTTACATATTTTCTGTTCTATTTGATTCAATTTTGGAAGATTGTATGTTTCTAGCAATTTTATCCATATTTGCCAGATTGTTCAATATGTTAGCATAATTGTTCTTATATTTTAAAAATAACCCTTTGTATTTCTGTGATGTATCTTACTTCTCTTTCATTTCTGATTTTATTTATTTGGGTCCTCTCTCTGTTTTGTTGTTGATGAGTCTAGTTAAAGGTTTATCAATCTTGCTTATGTTTTCAAAGAACCAGTGCTTGGTTTCAGTGATATTTTGTATTTTTTTAAATCCTCACCTGAAGATATGTTTAGAGAGGGGGAGGGAGAGTGAGAGAGAGAAAGAGAGAGAGAGAGATGTCAATTGTATATACTGTATATACCTTGACCAGGAATTGACCCTGCAACTTAGGTATGTGCCCTGACTGGGAATCAAACCTGCAGCCTTTTTGGTGTATGGGATGACACTTCAACGAACTGAGCCATTCAGCCAAGGATTTATTGTTGCTGTTGTTGTTTACTCTCTTTGTTTATTTCTGCTCTGATCTTTATCATTTTCTTTCTTCTACTCACTTTGGGCTTTGTATGTAAATTTTGTCTAGTTTGTGTGTGTGTGTGTGTGTGTGTGTGTGTGTAAATTTACATTATTCTTTTGACATTTTTCTTGTTTCTTGAGGTAATCCTGTAGTGCTATAAATTTTCCTTTTAGGACTTCTTTTGTTCTGTCTCATAGACTTTGTCTTTTGTATTCATTTTATTTTGTCTGCAGGAGTCTTCTTTTTTTTTTTTTTTTTAACTTATCTTTATGGTTGTAGGTTCTTGCTTTTCATCATTCTGAATATTCCCAGACAAGGAAAAGCTAAAGGAGTTTATCACCACCAAACCATTATTATATGAAATGTTGACGGGTTATGGTTGATACATAACTTATCTTTATGTATCACAGATGTTCCTCATTTTTCCCCCATTGACTCCCTCCTCCCCATTCCCACCCCCCTCCTGCCTTTCCCCACACTGTTGTCTGTGTCCATTGGTTATACATATATACATATAAGTTCTTTGGTTTATTTCTTCCCACTGCCCAAACCCCCTTCCCTTTGAGGTTTGTCAGTCCAACAACCAATTTGTACTTCTTAATCCCTTCACCTTTTTCACCCATTCCACAAACCCCCCTCCAATCTGGTAACCAACAAAAGTTCTCTGTATCTATGAGAATGTTTCTGTTCTGCTTATTCATTTTGTTTGTAGATTCAATTGTTGATAGATATGTATTTACTGCCATTTTGTTTGTTCATATTTTTTATCTTTTTCTTCAAGAAGACCCTTCAACTTTTAAGATAATAACGGTTTGGTGGTGATGAACTCCTTTAGCTTTTCCTTGTCTGGGAAACTCTTTATATGGCCATTGATTCTAAATGACAGATTTGCAGGATAGAGTAATTTTGGTTGTAGGTTCTTGCTTTTCATCACTCTGAATATTTCTTGCCACTCTCTTCTGGCCTGCAAAGTTTCTTTTGAGAAATCAGCTGACAGTCTTATGGGAACTCCCTTGTAGGTAGCTAACTGCTTTTCTCTTGCTGCTTTTAAGATTCTCTCTTTGTCTTGAAGCTTTTGCATTTTGATGATGATGTGTCTTGGTGTGGGCCTCTTGGGGTTCATCTTGTTTGGGACTGTCTGTGCTTCCTGGACTTGTAAGTCTGTTTCCTTCACCAAGTTAGGGAAGTTTTCTGCCATTGTTTCAAATAGGTTTTTGATTTCTTGTTCTCTCTGTTCTCCTTCTGGCACCCCCAAGATGTGAATGTTGGCATGCTTGGAGTTGTCCCAGAGGCTCCTTACACTATCCTCATTTTTTTTATTCTATTTTCTTTTTGCTGTTCTGATTGGGTGTTTTTTGCTTCCTTATAATCCAAATCGATGGTTTGCTTCTTGGCTTTACCTACTCCACTATTGAATCTGTGTAAATTATTCTTTATTTCAGTTAGTGCCTCCTTCATTTCTGACTGGTCCTTTTTTATGCTCTTGAGGCCCTCACTAAGTTCACTGAGGTTCTCAATAAGTCCATTGAGCATCCTGATAAGCAGTGTTTTGAATTCAGCATCTGTTAGGTTGCTTATCTCCATTTTGCTTAGTTCTTTTCCTGGAGTTTTGTTCTGTTCTTTCATTTGAGACCTGTTTCTTTGACTCCTCATTTTAGCTGCCTCCCTGTGTTTGTTTCTATGTATTACTTAAGGAGAGGTATGGGGCTAGCTGAGAGCAGATGCTGCTTGTTTGAAAGAATTTAGGAAAAGCTGAAGCAGGATCCAAGACAGGCCAATTCTATGGTAAAGCAACTGGCAACAGCTTGGGTGGGCTTTAAAGCTGGGTAGGGTGAGGCCTCAGGGAATCACCAGGGTGGGGCAAACAGTGTGAGCTGGGTTGCTGGAGTCCCAGATATGGCGCTGTCTGCCCTCCCAGGGAGGGCTCACCAAAGGAACAAAGGCCTCTGCTAGCACGTCTGTCCAGGAGAAAGCTGCCTCTCCAGCCCTCCTTCCAATGCCAAACAACTCAGTTCTTCCCCATATGACTCTGGTGCCTTTCAAGCTGCCCCTCCCCACATCGGAGCCTGGAGGGTGCAGGTCCGAGTAAGTCTGTGCGTGGGCACTTTAAGAGGAGCTGCCTGGGGCTCCAGAAGCCTCAGCCTTCCTCAGCCTCAGTTCCCACTGTTTTTTCTAGCCAGAAGTTCTGGGGACTTCTCTTCCTGGCACTGGAATCCTGAGCTGGGTGCCTGGTGTGGGACAGGGACCGCTCAGTCCTCAGGGAGGACCTTCCCAACCGAGGTATCCTCCTAATTTTTATCTGCCACACGTGGGTGTGGGACCAGCACGTGGTGCCTCTACCCTCCTACCAGTCTCTATGCGGCTTCTTCTTTAATTTCGTAGCTGTAGCACTTCTGTTCATCTTGATTTCAGGCAGTTTTGAATGATGGTTGTTCTGTAGTTTAGTTGTAACTTTGATGTGGTTGTGGGAGGACGTGATACCGTGTTTACCTACGCTGCCATCTTGACCAGAAGTCCTCCAGGTATCTTTTGATTTATTTCTTTTTTTTTCTTTTTTTTTATTATTATTAATTTACTTTTGTTACTGATGATTCTCCTTTTTTCCTCCATTGACACCCACCTCCCCCACCCTACCTGCCCCGTCCCCATTTTTGTTGTCCATGTCCATTGGTTATGAGTACATGCGTACAAGTTCTGTGGTTCATCGCTCCCCTCCCCCACCCCCTCTTCTGGCAGATGTCAGTCTGTACCCCACTGCCACGTCCCCGGGACTACACTGCTCCTCACACTGTTATGTTCATTATATTCCAGAAATAAGTGAGATCATATGATGTTTGTCTTTCTCTGCTTGGCTTGTTTCACTTAGGATAATAGTTTCCAGGTCCTCCCATGTCGACGCAAAGGATAAGAGATCTTTCTTTCTTACAGCTGCGTAGTACTCCATTGTGTATATGTACCACAGCTTTTTTATCCATTCATCTACTGATGGACACTTGGGCTGTTTCCAGATCTTAGCTATTGTAAATAGCGCTGCTATGAACATGGGGGTACATGTATTCTTTCTGATTGGTGTTTCAGGCTTCTTAGGGTATGTTCCTAGGAGTGGGATCACTGGGTCAAATGGTAATTCAATTTTTAATTTTTTGAAGTAACACCATAGTGTTTTCCATAGTGGCTGCACCAGTCTGCACTCCCACCAGCAGTGTACTAGAGTCCCCTTTTCTCCACATCCCCGCCAACACTTGTTGTTTGATGCTTTGTTGATGGCGGCTATTCTGACAGGTGTGAGGTGATACCTCATTGTTGTTTAAATTGCATCTCTCTGATGATTAGTGAAGTTGAGCATTTTTTCATATGTCTCTTGGCCGTTTGTATGTCCTGTTTGGAGAGGTGTCTATTTAGTTCCTCTGCCCATTTTTTAATTGGGTTCTTTGTCTTCCTTTTGTTGAGATGTATGAGCACTCTATATATTTTGGAAATTAGTCCCTTATCTGATATATCATAGGCAATTATGCTCTCCCATACAGTGGGTTGCCTTTCCACTTTGATGGTTGTTTCTTTTGCTGTGCAGAAGCTTTTGAGTTTGATGTAGTCCCATGTGTTCATTTTTTTCCTTTGTTTCTGTTGCCTTAGGTGATATATCAGTGAAAATTTTGCTGCGTATGATGTCTGAAATTTTGTTGCCTACATTTTCTTCTAGGATTTTTATGGATTCATGAGTCACATTTAAGTCTTTTATCCATTTTGAGTTTATTCTTGTGTATGGTGTAAGTTGATGATCTAGTTTCATTTTTTTGCATGTAGCTGTCCAATTTTCCCAACACTATTTATTGAAGAGGCTGTCTTTACTCCATTGTATGCTCTTACCACCTTTGTCAAATATTAATTGAGCATAATGTCTTGGGTCAATTTCCGGATTCTCTGTTCTGTTCCACTGATCTATGTGCCTGTTCTTGTGCCAGTACCAGGCTGTTTTGATTACAGTAGCTTTGTAGTATAACCTGATGTCCGGTATTGTGATCCCTCCTACTTTGTCCTTCTTTTTCAAGATTGCTGTAGCTATTCGGGGTCTTTTTTGGTTCCATATGAACTTCTGAAGTATTTGTTCTAGTTCTGTGAAATATGTCGTTGGTATTTTGATGGGGATTGCATTAAATCTGTAGATTGCTTTGGGTAGTATGGACATTTTAATGATGTTAATTCTTCCAATCCATGAACAAGGTATGTGCTTCCACTTTTTTATATCTTCCTCTATTTCTTTTCTCAATGTCTTGTAGTTTTCTGCAAATAGGTCCTTTACTTCTTTGGTTAAGTTTATTCCTAGGTATCTTAATTTCTTTGGGATTGTTTTTTAAATGGGATTGTTTTTTTAGTTTCTCTTTCTGTGAGTTCATCATTAGTGTATATGAATGTCGTCGATTTCTTGACGTTAATTTTGTATCCTGCTACTTTGCCAAATTCATTTATTAAGTCTAGTAGATTTTTGATGGAGTCTTTAGGGTTTTCTATGTATAATATCATGTCATCTGCGAATAATGACAGTTTCACTTCCCCCTTTCCAATTTGGATCCCTTTTATTTTTTCTTCACGTCTGATTGCTGTGGCTAAGACTTCCAGTACTATGTTAAATAAGAGTGGTGAAAGTGAGCATCCTTGTCTTGTTCCTGTTCTTAAGGGAAATGCTTTTAGTTATTGTCCATTGAGTATGATGTTGGCTGTAGGTCTTTCATATATGGCCTTTATAATGTTGAGATATGATCCCTCTATTCCCAAATTGCTGAGCGTTTTTATTAGAAATGGGTGCTGGATTTTGTCAAATGCTTTTTCATCATTTGATCAAATGGTTTGATATGATCATATGGTTTTTATCTTTCATTTCGTTTGTGTGATGTATCACTTTTATTGATTTGCATATATTGTACCAGCCTTGCATCCCTGGGATGAATCCCACTTGGTCATGGTGAATAATTTTCTTGATGTATTGCTGGATCCGATTTGCTAGTATTTTGTTCAGGATTTTGGCATCTATGTTCATCAGGGATATTGGCCTGTAGTTTTCTTTCTTTGTAGTGTCTTTTTCTGGTTTGGGGATTAGAATTATGCTGGCCTCATAAAACGAGTTTGGAAGTCTTCCTTCTTCTTGAATTTTTTGGAATAGTTTGAGGAGAATGGGTGTTAGTTCTTCTTTGAATGTTCGGTAAAACTCGCCCATGAAGCCGACAGGGCCTGGACTTTTGTTTGCTGGGAGAGTCTTGATTACATCTTCAATTTCCTTTGTTGTTATTGGCCTATTCAAGTTTTCTATCTCTTTCCGATTCAGTTTTGGGAGACTATGTGTTTCCAGAAATGTGTCCATTTCGCTTAGATTGTCTTATTTGTTGCCATACAAATGTTCATAGTATTTGCTAATGATCCTTTGTATTTCTGTGGTGTCAGTTGTTACTTCTCCTCTTTCATTTCTCATTTTGTGTATTTGGGTTCTCTCTCTTTGTTTCTTGGTGAGTCTAGCTAAGGGTCCATCAATCTTGTTTATCTTTTCAAAAACCCAGCTCTTTGTTTTATTGATCTTTTGAATTGTTCTTTTAGTCTTCATGTCGTTTATTTCTGCTCTGATCTTTACTATTTCCTTCCTTCTACTTGCTCTAGGGTTTTCTTTTTGTTTGCTTTCCAGTTCTTTAAGTTGTGAGGTTAGGTAGTCAATTAGAAATTTTTCTTCTTTCTTAAGGTGGGCCTGTATTGCTATGAACTTCCCTCTCAGAACTGCTTTCGCAGAATCCCACAGGTTTTGCGTTGTTGTGTGTTCATTTTCATTGGTTTCCAGAAATTTTTTAAATTCTTCCTTGATCTCCATGGTAACCCATTCATTGTTCAGTAACATGCTATTTAGCCTCCATGTGTTCATATGTTTTTGCATGTTCTTGTTGCAATTGATTTGTAGTTTCATGCCATTGTGGTCTGAGAAGATGCTTGATATGATTTCAATCTTCTTGAACTTGTAGAGACTTAGTTTGTGCCCTAACATATGGTCTATCCTTGAGAATGTCCCATGTGCACTTGTGAAGAATGTGAATTCTGCAGTTTTGGGATGTAATTCTCTGTATATATCTATTAAATCCATTTGATCTAGTGCTTCATTTAGAGTCTCTGTTTCCTTGGTGATTTTTTGTCTAGATGATCTATCCAGTGATGTCAGTGGGATGTTGAAGTCTCCTGCTATGATTGTATTGCGGTAGATTTTTCCTTTGAAGTCCTCCAGAAGATTTTTAATATATTTTGGTGCTCCTATATTGGGTGCATATATGTTTACCAAGGTTATATCTTCCTGTTGGATAGACCCTTTCAATATTATGTAGTAGCCTTCTTTGTCTCTAGTTATGGTCTTCAATTTGAAATCTAATTTATCAGATATGAGTATTGCTACCCCAGCTTTTTTTTCCTTTCCGTTTGCTTGGAAGATTTTTTTCCATCCCTTTACTTTCAACCTATGTGAGTCTTTTGTTGTGAGGTGGGTCTCTTGTAAGCAACATATGTGTGAATCATGCTTTCTTATCCAGTCAGCTACTCTGTGTCTTTTTATCGGAGCATTCAGTCCATTTATATTTAAGGTGATTATTGATATGTACTTATTTATTGCCATTTTTGTACAGTGTGGTTCTAATTATCTTTCTATTTCTTGTAATGATTATAGCAGTCCTTTTAACATGTCTTGCAGTGCTGGTTTGGTGCTAATATATTCCCTTAGCCTTATTTTGTCTGGGAAGCTCTTTATTTGACCTTCTATTTTGAATGATAGCCTTGCTGGGTAGAGTAATCTTGGGTTCAGATCCTTGTTTTTCATGACCTTGATTACTTCATGCCATTCCCTTCTGGCCTGTAGTGTTTCTGTTGAGAAGTCAGATGATAGCCTAATGGGGTTTCCTTTGTAGGTAACCTGTTGCTTATCTCTTGCTGCCTTTAGGATTCTCTCTTCGTCTTTGATTTTTGGCATTTTAATTATTATGTGTCTTGGTGTGGGCCTGTTTGTGTTCTTCTTACTTGGGGCTCTCTGTGCTTCTTGAACTTGAATGCTTTCTTCCTTCACCAGGTTAGGAAAGTTTTCTGTCACTATTTCTTCAAATATATTCTCTAACCCTTGCTCATTTTCTTCTTCTTCAGGGACTCCAATAATGCGAATGTTATTACGTTTCCAGTTGTCCCACAGTTCTCTTAAGCTATCTTCCTGTTTTTTCATTGTTTTTTCCTTTTGGTTTTCTGATTGATTGATTTTTTCTACTCTGTCTTCTAATTCACTGATCCGGTCCTCTGCTTCCTCTACTCTGCTGGTCAATCCTTCCAATGTGTTCTTTATTTCTGCTATGTCATTCTTTATTTCCACTTGGTTGGTTTTCAGTGTTTCTATATCTTTACTCATGGTGTTGATGTCCTTACTCATGCTGTTTAGTTTCCTCAAGATCATGGCTCGGAACTCTACCTCTGATAATTTGCTTAGCTGCATTTCATTTATCTCATCTTCGGTGGAGTTCTCTTGTTCTTTCATTTGGGATCTGTTTCTTTGTTTCACCATTTTTGCTATCACAGTGGGTTTTGGAGCCTGCCAAATTTTCCCTGTGGGTGTTGGTGTTCTGCTATTTGTGGCTCCCTCTATTGGGTTTGGATGAGCGTGGAGGGCCCTCCTTCAACACCACTATCAAGTCTCACTTTCCTGGGTAGATATGCAAGCTCAGGAAAGGTTTAGTTATGCTCTAGCTTTTTGCCTGGAGGCTATTAGCCTCAGTTACTTGAAAAGCCTTAGGATCTCAGTTGAATGAGAACCTCCCTCAGGTGTTTACAGTGTAAGAGGATTTCCGAGGGCGGGGCCAATGCTGGTTGTTAATGAGCCTCAATTTGCATTTCTTTACCTCTTTACCTCACCTGGGAATCTCTGAGGGAGGGTCTTCCACAGCTCCGGGAAGGAGCAAACTTGGCTGCAGGTCTGTGCAATCGGGAAGGAGGGGCTAGCCACCATCGTCCTTTGTGGCCACAGCTCAGCACAAACTCTGAGCACCCTCCAAATCCCAGGTGTCCCCTCAGAGTTCCAGTCCAGTCCGCCCTCACTCTGTCAGAGCCCAAGGTGAGTGGCTGTGGCTATTTAGCGCTCTGTCCAGGCTCTCTGCGCTGTGGAGCAGCTGGGGCTCTTAACCCCGAGGGCGGGCGCTGCCACTGCCTCTCCCAGCTAAGGTCACTGCTCACAGCCGGGGCCGCCACTCCCAGCCGGGGCCACAGCTCCCAGCAAGTCCTGCAAAAGTTTTTAAATATATTTTGGTGCTCCTGGTTTTGGTGCATATATGTTTACCTTGGTTATATCCTCTTGTTGGATTGTTCCTCTTAATATTATGTAGTGACCTTCTTTGTCTCTTAGTATGGCCCTCATTTTGAAGTCTATTTGATCAGATATATGGGTCATGTTTTCATATCCAATCAGCTACCCTATGTCTTTTGATTGGGGCATTTAAGACATTTACAGTTAAGATTATTATTGATAGATAATTATTTGTTGTCATTTTTATTTTATGCTTGTGTTCCTCTCTATATATATTTCTTCTTGTTCTTACAGCAGTCCCTTTAGCATTTCTTGCAATGCTGGTTTTATGGTGGTAAATTTCTTTAGCTTTTTTTGTGTCTGTGAAGATCTTTATTTCACCTTCAATTTTGAATGATAGCCTTTCTACATAGAGTAGTCTTGGATTCAGACCCTAGCCTTTCATTCCTTTGTACACTTCATGTCACTCCCTTCTGGCCTGCATTGTTTCTATTGAGAAATCAGCTGACAGTCTAATGGGAACTCCCTTGTAGGTAACTTTCTGTCTCTCTCTTGGCTTCCTTAAGATTCTTTTTTTGTCTTTAATGTTTGCCATTTTAATTATGATGTGTCCAGCTGTGGGTCTTTTTGGGTTCATCTTTCTTGGAATCTCTGTGTTTCCTGGACTTGTGTGACTTTTTCCTTCACCAAACTAGGGAAGTTTTCTGTCATTATTTCTTCAAACAGGTTCTGTATTCCTTTCTCTGATTCTTCTCCTTCTGGTACCCCTATGATGCAAATGTTGTTATGCTTTGTATTGTCCCAAAGCTCCCTTTAACTCTCCTCCTGTTTTTTAATTTTTTCCCTCATTTGCTGCTCTATTTGGGCATTTTTTTCTACCTTGTCTTCTAACTCACTGATACAGTCTTCAGCTTCTTCTAATCTGCTATTGAATCCTTCTAAGGTATTTTTTATATCAGCTATGTCATTCTTTATTTCCTCTTGATTTTTATTCATAGCTCCTACCTCTATTTTTAAGCTGACATAGTTCCCGCTGAGCTCTCTATAATTATCATTAAGTTGTTTGTAGTTCTCACTGAATTGTTTGCGCACCCTAAAAATCATTGCTTTGAATTCTTTCTCTGACAAATTGCTTTCTTCCATTTCATGTAGTTCTTTTTCTGATGATTCCTCCTTTTCTTTCATTTGGGTGTTATTTCTTTGTCTCCCCATTTTAGCTGTGTGGAAGTTCTAGACCCAGTGAGGAATGTTGGGATGTGTAGGCAGGTCAGTGTGTATCAAATAAGGCTGCTGTGTCTCCCAGACTGTTCTGGTGTGTGGCACCTCTTGCCTGCTGTAGGTCCTGGAGGATTGGCTACTGGCGGCTGTATTGGTCCATCCTGGCAGGTGCTACTGCTATATCCCATGGGCCCCACTGAAGCCTCGCTCCCCACTGTGGCCTCAGGCTGCTGTATTGCACATGCCCCACTGAAGCTGCACTCACCACTGGTGCTGCAGCCAGCTGTATCGCACAGGCCCCACTGAAGCCATGCTCCCTGCCTGTGCTGCAGGCAGCTGTATTGCACAGGCCCCACTGAAGCCCTGCCAGTGCCACTGGCAGCTGTATAGCATGGGCCCCACTGGAGCCCCAGGTCCTGCCACTGGTGGCTTGGGAGCGCTGCTGCCTAGTGGGGCTCAGCTCCTGCTCTGCCTCTTCTGATGTTTCTGGGGATGGTTCTCAGCTGCCCATCTGTGCATATGCTGCCTGGGGATGGATGTCTGCTCCCGAGCCTCTGTTGCTGGATATGTGTCTTGGCTCTGATCAGGCTGCTGTTGTGGGGGATGGTGTTGGGCTCCCATCCACTTGCGGCTTCCACAGCAGGCATGTTGACAGCGCCACTACTGTGCACTGGTCTGTGTTGACATAGCAGGGTCCACTGGTTTGATGGTAGGCTCAGGTTGCTGGGCCATAGCCATGCCTGCTGCCTCCTCCCAGAAAAGAACAGGGATCTTCCAAAATGGTGGGGCCTCCTGGCCACTCAGGGAGAAGTGCCTTGATGAGCCACTTACTGCAGTAGCCGGCTGCACAGGAACCTTCTGCCCCATGTTTCTGCGCTGCTTGAGTTTGCTCATCCACACTCTTGTCCACTCACACTCTTTTTCACACTCGCTCACTCTCTCACATACCCTCCCTCCAGTCCTGCCTGCTGCCATCTTCCCAACACCATTTCTGAAGAGACTGTCTTTTCTCCATTGTATTCTCTTGCCTCTTTTGTCAAATATTAATTGTGCATACTGTCTTGGGTTGATTTCTGGGTTCTCTGTTCTGTTCCTTTTATGTATATGCCTGTTCTTGTACCAGTACCAGGCTATTGTGATTACAATGGCTTTGTAGTATAACTTAATATCTGGTATTGTGATTCTTGAAACTTTCTTCTTCTTTTTCAAGATTGCTGTGTCTATTCAAGGTCTTTTTTTTAGGTCCATATAAACCTTTGGAGTGTTTGTTTTAGATTTGTTAATTATGTCATTTGTACTTTAATAGAGATTCCATTGAATCTATAGATTGCTTTGGATAGTATGGACACTTTAATAATGCTGATTTTTCCAATCCATGAACATGGTATTATGCAACATTCATAATAAACAAAAGGAAAAATAAGAAGCATATGATCATATCAATAGACACTGAAAAAGCATTTGACAAAATCCAGCACCCATTTCTGATAAAAATGCATAGCAAAGTGGGAATAGAGAAATCATATCTCAAAATTATAAAGGCCATATATGAAAAACATACAGCCAACATCATACTCAATGGACAAAATCTAAAAGCACTTCCCTCAAGAACAGGAACAAGACAGGGATGTCCACTTTCACCATCTCTTATTCAACATAGTACTGGAAGTCTTAGCCACAGCTATCAGACAAGAAGAAAAAATAAAAGGCATTTAAATTGGAAAGGAGGAAGTGAAACTGTCATTATTCTCAAATGACATGATATTGTACATAGAAAACCCTAAAGACTTCATCAAAAAAGTACTAGACTTAATAAATGAATTTGGAAAAGTAGCAGTCTACAAAGTTAACATCCAGAAGTTGATGACATTCTTATACATCAATAATGAACACTCAGAAAAGGCAACCAAAAAAAAAAAATCCTATTCATCATCGCAACAAAAATATTGAGATACCTGGGAATAAACTTAACCAAGAAGGTATAACACCTGTTCTCAGAAAACTACAGGACATTGAAAGAAGAAATAGAGAAAGATATTAAAAAGTGGAAGCATATGTCCTCCACTTCTTATAAGTGACATATCTTGAGCAAGTCACATACACTTTGAGTACATTTGCTTACTAAAAAAATTAAGTATTTTATATGATACCTGCCTACTCGTTTCCCAAGGTACAAATTCAATAAGTTAACATTTATTGAGGATTCACTATATTCCAGTATGTGGGCTAAATGTTTCATGCACACTATTTAATTTCTTTGAGAGCTGTGTTCACACTTAAGATTTTGCTAAATATTTATTGAGTGTCTATTATGTGCAAAATATTTGAATGCAGAAGTAAATGGAACATAGTGTCCCTGCTCTCCTGGAATCACATTCTGTCAGAGAGTCAGACAAGCATCACATTTACAGATTAATTGCTCCATGACAAGAGTTCTAGGTGTCATGAAGACAAAGTACAGGTCCTATGAGGGCTAAAAAAGGGGTGACTTATTTGAAAGGTCAGGTGAGGCTTCCTTGGAAGGTGACCTGAGGCTAATTCTGGAGGAGGATTATGGATTAGATCAAATTGGTGAAAGGTTTCCACAGACGAGATGTTACATGTGAAAGCTCACAAATGTTAGGAATAAAAATGTCATTATTTATTCTAAGAAGGAGGAAGGATTGTAAAGATCTGAGTTTGAAAGGGAAGGAAGAAGTGTTCTGAATTGCTCATTTCTCCTGTTTCCCCACGCTTGTACATAAACACTTCCTTCTTGACATAAAGATGAAAATTGAGCTTAGAGTTATATAGCCTTTAGTTTAACTGTTGTTTTTATTGATAAACTGAAATTCTTTAATCCTAGCCAAGTTTGTCCTGCCTAAAACCCCACTGAAGTTGAACAAGTAGAGGCTCTAAGAAATAATGCCTTGTACCATGTCTGCACACAGTTGGAATGCTGCGATTCTCGCTGTCACTCTGTAAATTTGGATGATACTTAGGACCAGGGTTCTCTTCAAACCTCTCTTACTCATGAGGCCAGGGCCCAGGAAATACCATTGTCAGAATGTACACTGGAGCTGTCAGCTGGTAATTTTTGTTATTAGCAAACTTCCATGGTTGGCTTGCACACAATTATTGTCTCAGCCAAGAAAGATGGTAAAAAAAAGAATTGAAGCCAGTGGTAAGCCAAACAAAACACTAACATTCAACATTCTTCCTTTGCTTATGTTTTGTTACCAGATTTGAGAGAAAATAACTTACCTTGGACATTTTCTCAGGATTAAAAGCTTCTCTAGGGCATGTACAAGCCCTGGAAATGATGTTCAAGATCTTTAAGATATTTGGTAGCAAATTCTTTCGCATGGCCTTTCCCCATGTTCAATAGTTTAAGGACCTACAGCAGCATATTCCCAATTTTTCTCTCCAATGCTTTGTGCTGTTTTTGTCATATTGTCATACGTTTTGCCTTTACATATGGTATAAAAGCACAATGCATTGCTACTATTATTGATTTATACAGTTATATTTTGGAACATATAAAAGTATGAAAGATAAAAATTTTAGGTTTATTTATTTCATTTATGATGATCTGTTTCTTTGTGTAAATGCAAATTCTTTCTGGAATTGTCTGCCTGCAGAATTTCTTTTAACATCTTTGTGGTACAGGCCTGCTGGCAATGGATTCTCTCAGTGTTCATTTGCCTGAGGGGGGATAATCTTTATTTCTCCTTTAAATGCATTTTTATTGATTTTTTAGAGAGAGAAGAAGGGAGAGAGATAGAAACATTGATGTGAGAGAGAAACATCAATTGGCTGTCTCCTGCACACCCCCTACTGGGGATCAAGCCCACAACCTGGGTCTGTGCCCTGACCAGGAATCAAACTGGGACCTCTCGGTCCATGGGAGGACACTCAATCCACTGAGCCACACTGGCCAGGCTTTATTTCTCCTTTTTTAGGAAGGATATTTTCCCTCAATATAGAATTCTGGGTTGATAGGTTATTTTTTTTTCTTTATAGCACTTTAAACATATGCTACTCCATTGTCTTCTTGTTTGCATGGTTTCAGACAAGTTCTGTTGTAATTCTCATCTTTGTTACTTTTTATGCAATGTGTCTTATTTTCTCTGCTTGCCTTTAAGATTTTCTCCTTATCTTTGATTTTTAGCATTTTGAATATGATATATGTAGGTGTTTTTTCCTAAAGAATACATATTTATTTTGGTGTGGTCTGAGCTTCTTGGATCTGTGGTTTGGTGTGTGTTGTTATTTTCAGTTTTGTTAACAATTCTACCTTTGCTCTCACAAGCATCCAGCTGTGTCTGCCCCAGGTAAGCAAGTGCACAGGTTCCATTTCTCCCTGAAGGCCTCATCTGTCTTTATAGTTCAGGCTGATTGGCTGCCTTACCATAACCTCAGGTTCTTGAGGATGGATTTAAGAAGTCATGAACTCATAGTTGATCAGTTTCTTTGTTTTGTTGTAAGGATAAGAGCAACAGTCTTTCCAGTTCTCTACACCCCAAGCAGAACTCATAAATCCCCAAATCCATACACTAACTTTGCAGAGAAATAAGTAATGCAATGAGCTGATGTACAAGTTTCACAAATCTTACCATGTACCTATTTCCTATAAGCATTTGGCCTTAGTGCACATGGAGTAACTTATTGAAATCTCTGTGAACACTGGCCAAGAAAGTCTTTTGAAGGTTGGGTAGCCATCCTGTGGGTTGCTGTTTCAGTGGCCCAGATGTTGTCTGATTTCTCCCAGTCAGAATACAAAGGCTACCCAACCAAAAAGTAAAAATAAATTGTAGAAGCACATCATACTGTTTGCAAAAAACTTACTCTCTTTTCCTCTGCCACTTGGATATGTTTCTAAGGAATAAATAGTCTCACTATGGATTGTCCCAAATATTCCATAAATTCAGTGCTGAAAATTGCTTCCTGTTCACTTAGAGCTCCTTATGCCACACCATGAGTATGGCACAGAGAGGGCTACTGTGCACAGATGTTTGCCCTTACACTGTGGCAGCAAGAAGAACATATCTGGAGACGAGGGGATCCTCTGGGGCAATTCTTGATATGCACATGCGCATGCATCCATGTCTAGAATAAAAGGTAATTGAAATCAATAACAACCTACAGACAGGAGTATCAAAATTCTTGGAATAAAGTGTTGGGTCTCCCTGCCAAGTATAGAAACCAGACATCTTTTTGTTTGTTTGTTTGTTCATCCTCACCCAAGGGCATTTTTCCATTGAATTTTAGATAGAGTGGAAGGGAGGGATGAAGAGAGAGGGAATGAGAGAGAGAGAAACATCGATGTGAGAGAGACACATTGATTGGTTGCCTCTCACATGACCCTGACTGGGACCAGGGATCAAACCTGCAACCCAGGTATGTGCCCTTGATTGTGAATCAAACCCGTGACCCTTTGGTTTGTGGGCCAAGGCTCTAACCACTGAGCAAAACTGGCCAGGGCAACCAGACCTCTTTTGGAGCTGGCTGAGGATATGAAAATTTAGAATAGGGAATGGAGAAAAAAAGTATTAAACCAACTACAGCCAAATGAACAGCTGCAGAATTATGGACATAACATTGGTATATAGTTTATCTCTTACTGTTACTTGTATATATTCTAGATTTTAAACTAATTTTTATTATTCTTTCTTATCCATTTCCCCCATTTTTTAAACACTGGGTATGCTGTGATGATTTTTTTTAATAATTTAGTTCTTAAGTTACACAATATTGATGAATCACAGAATAACTTGACTATTTTTGTTTTGTTTAGTGGGGCTCATGAATTAGGGGTAGTCACTAGGGTGAATCATAACCTCTGAGCCTCCAGGTTTGTGGTTAAAAGGTTAGTGGCAGAAATAGTAAAGCTCGCCATATATTCATGAGCTCCCCTTCATTTCAGAGTTTTCTTGCAGTTGAGTCTGTACTGTGTGACTAGTTCTAGCTGATGAGCAATGGTTGGGAGTGGCATGGGTTCCTCTTGGGCCAAGGCAGCTCAGAGCTGTGTGCCCCTTCACCTTGTGCCTCCTTTCTCCACCACTGAAACCTGGAGGCCATATGTCCAAGGTGATAGTGCCACAAAAGAAGGCTGAACAATCTGCATATTATTTTGGGGAGTGAGAAATAATATTATTGTATTAAATAATTTAGATTTTGAAGCTATATTTTATCATACATAACCTATTATATCACGATTAAGACTGAAGCATTCATGGATAGATAGTATATATGTGTACAGTTATGCTTTATGATATAGACTCATACTCTTTGTATAGTTTCATATTGACTTTTTCCACTTAACATGATCTTTTTTGGTATTTAAATAAGGAGTGATGAGCAACCCTATTATGCATTGCTTATTTGCTACCATGTTAACCTAGAAATCTCCATCTCTGTGCTCTGAACTTATGTGTGTGCATGTGTGTATATGTGTGCTATATGTGTGCATGGATACATATATGTTCTATAGAAATAGATGTGGATAGAGACACACACATGGATATAAATGATAGATATAGACATAAATGCTATAGATATAGATCTTAAGTGCTTTCTTTATTGGGGGCAACAACTAAAAAACCAGGACAACATTACATAGCAGATTCTTTCACTGTTAACAATGAGGCCCTTGCATTCTTTTTTTTAAATATGGTTTTTTTGATTTTTTAGAGAAAGAGGAAGGGAGAAAAAGATAGAAACATCGATGTGAGAGAGAACCATTGATCAGCTGCCTCCTGCACGCCTCCCACTGGGGATTGAGCCCACAACCTGGGCATGTGCCCCAACTGAGAATCGAACTAGGACCTCTCAGTCCATGGGAAGACACTCAATCCACTGAGCCACTCTGGCCAGGTGGCCCTTGCATTCTTAAGCAAATGCAAGTCATAATATCCCCTAACTTGAATCAGCTTGATTCAAGAGACAACTCAGATAACCCTTACATGCATTTGGCCTGCATGTCAATGTGCACTAAAATGCCTAAGAATAGACCACATCAAAGTTACAACTAAACTACAGAACAACCATCATTCAAAACTGCCTGAAATCAAGCTGAATGGAAGTCCTACAACTACGAAATTACACCAGCAGCCACATCGAGACTGGTAGGAGGGGCGGAGGCTGACGGGCTGGTCCCACACCCACTTGTGGGGATAAAAATCAGGAGGACACATTGGCTGGGAAGGTCCTCCCTGAGGACTGAGGGGTCCCCATCCCACACCAGGTGCCCAGCTCAGGGTTCCAGTGCCAGGAAGAGAATCCCCATAACTTCTGGCTGGAAAACCATTGGGAACTGAGGCTGAGGAAGGCTGAGGCTGCTGGATCTCCAGGCAGCTCCTCTTAAAGGGCCCATTCACGAACTTACTTGGACTCGCACCCTCCAGGCTCCAGCATGGGGGAGACAGCTTGACAGGCACCAGAGACATATGGGGAAGAACTGAGTTGTTTGGCATTGGAAGGAGGGCTGGAGAGGCAGCTTTCTCCTGGACAGACGTGCTAGCAGAGGCCTTTGTTCCTTTGGTGAGCCCTTCCCTGGGTGGCAGACAGCCGCCATATCTGGACTCCAGCAACCTGGCTCACACTGTTGGCCCCACCCTGGTGATTCCCTGAGGCCCCACCCCACCCAGCTTTAAGGCCCACCCAAGCTGTTGCCAGTTGCTTTACCATAGGATTGGCCTGTCTTGGATCCTGCTTCAGGTTTTCCTAAATTCTTTCAAACAAGCAGCATCTGGTCTCAGCTAGCCCCATATCTCTCATTAAGTAATACATAGAAACAAACACAAGGAGGCAGCCAAAATGAGGAGACAAAGAAACAGGTCTCAAATGAAACAACAGAACAAAACACTAGGGAACAAAAACTAAGCAAGTGAAGATAAGCAACCTAACAGATGCAGAGTTCAAAACACTGCTTATAAGGATGCTCAATAAACTTAGTGGGAACTTAAATGAATTTAATGAGGGCCTCAAGAGCATAAAAAAGGACCAGTCAGAAATGAAGGAAGCACTAACTGAAATAAAGAATAATTTGCACAGATTCAATAGTAGAGTAGGTAAAGCCAAGAAACAAACCATCGATTTGGATTATAAGGAAGCAAAAAACACCCAGTCAGAACAGCAAAAAGAAAAAAGAATGAAAAAAAATGAGGATAGTGTAAGGAGCCTCTGGGACAACTTCAAGTGTAACAACATTCACATCTTGGGGGTGCCGAAAGGAGAAGAGAGAGAACAAGAAATTGAAAACCTATTTGAAACAATAATGGCAGAAAACTTCCTTAACTTGGTGAAGGAAACACACATACAAGTCCAGGAAACACAGAGAGTCCCAAACAAGATGAACCCCAAGAGGCCCACACCAAGACACATCATCATCAAAATGCAAAAGCTTCAAGACAAAGAGAGAATCTTAAAAGCAGCAAGAGAAAAGCAGTTAGTTACCTACAACGGCGTTCCCATAAGACTGTCAGCTGATTTCTCAAAAGAAACTGCAGGCCAGAAGGGAGTGGCAAGAAATATTCAGAGTGATGAAAAGCAAGAACCTACAACCAAGATTACTCTATCCTGCAAACCTGTCATTTAGAATCAATGGTCATATGAAGAGTTTCCCAGGCAAGAAAAAGCTAAAGGAGTTCATCACCACCAAGCCATTATTATATAAAATGTGGAAGGGTCTTCTTGAAGAAAAAGATAAAAAATATGAACAAACAAAATGGCAATAAATACATATCTATCAACAACTGAATCTACAAACAAAATGAACAAGCAGAACAGAAACATTCTCACAGATATAGAGAACATGTTGTTGGTTGCCAGATGGGTGGGGGATTGGGGGAATGGATGAAAAAGGTGAAGGGATTAAGAAGTACAAATTGGTTGTTAGACTGACAAACCTCAAAGGGAAGGGGGTGTGGGGAGTGGGAAGAAATAAACCAAAGAACTTATATGTATATATGCATAACCAATGGACACAGACAACAGTGTGGGGAAAGGCAGGAGGGGGGCAGAAGTGGGGAGGAGGGGGGCAATAGGGGAAAAATGAGGCACATCTGTACTACATTCAACAATAAAGATAAGTTAAAAAAAGAGAAAGTAAAAAATCAATAAAAATGTATTTAAAATAAATAAATAAATGAAATGCCTAAGAATAACAGCAAATACTTAACATTATAGTTATTTGATTAAGATTTCCCAATGCAAAATAAAATCTTTCTAATTAAGTTCTTCTTAGAATATGCAGGACTTTTCCCTGTCTTGTCTGTTTTGTCTGTAAGAGGTTTAAAATAGGACCAAAAAAATTTTTGCGTGTTTCTGTTGAAAGCTCAGGAAACTAGTGCAGGCCTAAAATATTTTGCTGGTTACTTTATTTGCAAAATAAGAACAGTTGGATTGGGTAATCGCTAAGGTTCTTTCCTGCTCTAAAATTCTATGATTCTGCTACTACATAAATACAATTTTCAGAAAGTGTATCCAAGGTTAATTTAATTTGTGGTGACCTTTATATTTTCCATACGATGTAGTAGAACATATTACCCTTTGGAGAAGAGAAGCAGCCACAGGGCATAGGAGATAGGAGTCTGGAGGAGTAACCATCATTTATTTTTATCAATGGTACCTGGATGCAAATCCACTACTTGGCAGTAGGGGTACCTTTGAGGTCATCTGCACCTGGCTCCCAGGGTGATAGGGAGCCTGCAGAAAGGTCTGCTTGACTGGAAACATTTCTTCCCAGCCCTACCCCAGGCTGCTAACATACTCCTTCAGTGCTGCAGGGCTGTCCTCCATGACAAGGGGGAGTGCTCTGGTAGGCTGTTCACTTCATTGGCAACAACTACAACAAAAACAACAACCAAGGACCTATTATTTGGCCCTGCCCTCAATAAAACTGGCAAGTCAGGAAAATCCATTATTCCATCCACAGATGCTCCTCTCCCCGTCATCTTCTCCATTTTTACAGTCTAAGATAGAGGACTGTCCCTCCAATCAGGAAAAAGGTATGACAAATTCATCCTCATTATGTTATAAGAAATTCAGTGTACAGTCTCTCAAAAGATCAGTATATTTTAATATAGACCTAATGGTAAAAGCTAGACTCCAACCCAAAAAAACTGAGCCTCCGTGCTGTAATTTCATGCATCCAGATAGGAAAGGAGGGGCAGGCTGCTAGCCATCCTCATCTTTTGAAGTTGAGACTATTTGACCTGCCTCAGGCTAGCTCTGCTCTTTAGATCCAGTCATGTGTAGCTTAATCTTTGAGCAAATTCTTTAAACCATCCGCTACCTCCAAGCCCTTTCTGACATCTCTAAAGACTTTATGTAAGCCAGATGCATCACTAAGCAGATCATTTCTCATGAATGAGACTCTTGATCCTGAGCTAATGTCTTTTCCCTGCTTCCACTCATATATTTTTTAATCCTCACCCGAGGACACTTTTGCATTCATCTTTAGATAGAGCAGGAGGGAGTGAGGGAGGAAGAGAGAGAGAGAAACATCAATGTGAGAGAGACACATTGAGTGGTTGCCACCCACATGACCCCAACTGGAGCCGGGGACAAACTGCAACTGAGGTACATGCCCTTAGCAGGAACCATACCTGGGTCTCTCTGGACCGCAGGCCGATGCTCTAACCACTGAGCCAAACCGGCCAGGGCTCCACTCATATTTTAATAATCAACAGTCATCTTCAACCTTGGTGGCAAAGAGGCAGATAAAATTAGTCCTCTCTCTTTTTAAAAAATTTTTTCTTCATTGACTTTTAGAGAGAGAGGAAGGGAGAGGGAGAGAGAGATAGAAACATTGATGAAAGAGATTGGCTGCCTCCTGCATGCCCCACACTGGAGATCGGGCCCACAACCTGGGCATGTGCCCTGACGGAGAATTGAACCGGCGACCTCTTGGTGCATGGGTCGATGCTCAACCACTGAGCCACACCAGCTGGGCAGGGGCTGTTATTTTAAAAAGAAAGATGAAAGGAGGCCTGTCCTAGGAGATGACACTTCAGCAGGGATCTGGATGAGTGAGGAGTGAGCCGTGGGGACACTTTCCAGGTAGAAGTAATAGCAAGTGCAGATGCCATGAGGCAGCAGGTTGCTCTGTGCTCTTCCATGCGCAGAAGAGAGACTGGTGTGGCTGGATGTGGTGAGCAGGGGGAGGGTGGTGGAAGATGAGACTGGAGTGTAGGTTTAGTTTCTAATTACAGTGGGAGCCATTTGTGTTTATGTATGGGAGGGATGCATTAAGCCCATCATGCTGGCTTCAGTGTGAGACAGTTGACACCACCCCCACCATCTCTTCCTGGTGGATGGAATCCCCACTGATTTCACAAACAGATTTTATGTGGGTACCTCTACCCGGCTCTGGTTCTCAGAACTGGGAAGCCCAGCATGGGATTGAGGCCCCTCACTCCTCAGGGATGACCTTTGTGGCTGAGAGATCCCTGGGTGCCAGCCCAGCCCTTTTCATGTCTCCATCCTTCCTGCTGCACTGGGTGTGGGCCCTTCTGTAACCTTGGTGGGGGTTCAGGTCGATTGTTCTATAATTTACTCGTCATTTGCATTTGGTCCGTGGGGAGGTGAGTGCACCCTCCACCTACTCCGCTGCCATCTTGCACCGCCACCCCCGCCATCTGTGCATCTTCTGTGATGAGGTGTCTGTCCAGAACTCATGCCGATTTTTAAATTGGGTTGTTTGTTTTCTTATTGTTGAGGATTAAGTGTTTTTAAAAAATATATTTCGATACCAATTCTTTTTAGATCTGTATTTTGAAAACACTTTCTCCTAGTCTGTGGCTTATGTTAAAATTGGTTAGAAGACTTACATCCACAAAAATGTCCTCTTCTCCCGTCTCTCCTGCTCCCCCTACTCTCAGGGGCTTCTTTTTCTACCTCCAAGGAAACCTGATGAGTCCCCAACTCAAGGACATATTTTCTCTGTTTGGGATGGGAAGGCAGTCCCGTTTCTGGTCAGATAAGAGATATGTTGTGGACTGTGGCCTCACCTGGCAGCCTCTGACCATATGGATTCTCCTGACCTGACTTTGAATGAAATGAGGGCTTTCTTCCTCATTGTCACTGAGCAGAGCCCACTCACAGAAGCTGGATGTGCTGGGTGTGGGGGGCTTGCACGGGGCTGGGGCAGAGGTCACTGCTGGAGGACCTCTGTGGTTTGGGTGCCATGGCATGCCCCAAAGCCTCAAGCCTGATGCTATGACCTCTAGCACCTTCTGTGAGGCCCACTTAATGTGCCTTCTGCTCATAAAGCTCAAGTTGGTCCTGCTAATACAACTGAGAACTTCACCTGGATAGAGCATGTTCACAGTGGTCCCTGTGACATGCCGAGCCTTTCTAGATCTGTTTTTCTGACAGACAGGAAGAGGCTCCACACTTGGAGGGAGACAGAGCAGGCTAGAATATGCAGGCCTGGACCCTCCAGTGTCTTGGATGGCAGGGCCAGGCTGCAGGGCAGGGTTGGTGTGGGCTAGGGGCAGGGGTCAAACATAGGGCAGGTCAGAGGCAGGATGGATGGGAACTTCCAGCTGGGAAAGTCATTCTCAGGTACCTTCATCTCCTCCACTCCCAGTTCCTCTTTCTTCTTTCTACCTCCCTGAGGTCTCAGCCCTGGGTCTCAGCATCCCTGCTTTCCCAAACAAGGCTCAGAGTGGACAAGGTGGCCCTAGCCAGTGTGGATCAGTTGGTTGGGCATTGTCCTGTGCAGGGAGAGGCTGCTAGTGTGATTCCTGGTCAGGGTACATGCCCGGGTTGTGGGCTCAGTCCAGAGGAGGAGTGGGTCTGCAGTGGAACACACTCTCTCTGCTGCCTCTTTGGAGGCCTCACCTCAGGACACGGGTACACAACAGCCAAACATCCTTTCGGTGCGAATGTCTTTGGTCAAGTGAACTGGTAATGTCTGTTTTAGAATGCGGCTCCCTGGTTAACAGAGTTCTGAGTTCTGTTGGGCTCTATCATCAGGAAGTGAGGTCACTGCCTGGATCCCCTAGCCTGAGCTTCTGCTCAAACAAGAGCAGTGACTTCACTATACTGAGCATTTGTTATTGTCAGTGTTTTGGATTTTGGCTGTGTTTAGAAATTTAAAAAATATTGACGTATAATTGACATACAAGATTTTATTAGTTTCAGGTGTGCAACATAATGATTGGATAATTGTATATATTGTGAAATGTTCACCACAATGTCTAGTGAACATCCATCACTATACAGAGTTACAAAATATATTTTCTTGTGATGAGAACTTTTAAACTCTATTCTCTTAGCAACTTTCAAATATGCAATACACTATTAACTGTAGTCACCATACTGTACATTACATCCCCAGGACTGATTTACTTTATAACTGCTTTCCAGCTTTAATGATCCCTATTTAGATGTACCTGATATCTGATTAGAGGCCCCCCCTTAGTCCCCATGCCAGCCCTTATCTCATCGCATTGCCATATTCATTTATCTATCTTTCCTGCTGGACTTTAATCTATCTCAGGAGTTATTTTATTTACTATCTTATCATCATCTCTTGACACAATACGTAATAATTGCTGAGTGAATTAATGTTGTAGCTGTCTGTGCACTGGTTCTCTTTATTAGCAGTCCTTCAGTTACACTCGCCCTAACTTGTGGGCTGGGCATGTGCAATTATCATTATGAACAGTAATAACCACCACTGTGTCAAGTGCATTATATTCATCACTTCATTTAATCATTGCAACAGTTACATAATTACTGTTATCATCCTCATTTTTGTGGACGAGAAAATGGAGACTTAGAGAGGTTAAGTTGTCCAATTTCAATATGACCTAGAAAACACTTTATATGTTCTTGACCACTATATCTCATCACTTTGCTTTATTTCTACAGACATCTCCCCCTGTATTGTGGTGTTCTCTGAAATTTTTGACACAGTAGTTTAGACAGAGTAGGAAATCTTGCAGAACTCAGTTGACAGTAAGATGGCACTTGTTTCGTGGGAACTCCAAGTCACTGAAATGTGTATAAATAATGATAAGAACATTTGCTGGGCCAAAAAGTCTGGAGTATATTTTGTTCTAATTTCATCTCTTAAAAAATCCTTCTCTGCCCAGCTGGTGTGGCTCAATGGATTGAGCATCGTCCCATGGACTGAGAGGTCCCAGTTTTATTCCTGGTTCAGGGCACATACCCAGGTTTCAAGCTCGATCCCCAGTAGGGGGCGTGCAGGAGGCAGCTGATCAATGTATCTTTCTCACATTGATGTTTCTGTCTCTCTCTCCCTTCCTCTCTCTCTAAAAAATAAAAAAAAAATTTTTTTTAAATCCTTCTTTTTTTCTATATTGGGTATTACTTACCCTTTCATTTCAGGCCTGCTGTCTTCCAGCTTAAAAACACATTTTTCCTGAAGTCTGACATAAACAATTTGTCTACACTTTTTTGTTCTTCTCAGGTCATTTTATTCTTAAAACAATCCTATGAACTAAATACTCTTAATATCAACCTTATTTAGATGAAGAAACTGAGACAGACAAGTGGTTAGGTAGTTTGACCAGAGCTATAAAACCAGTGACAGTTGACTTGGGCTCAGAAGAGTTCTTCAGTGCTCTCTCCTGCCTGCCTTGTTATAACCTGCCCCTATCATGACTTAAAAAATGGGTATTAGGCACAGCTTCAAAGAGTTTGGAAATAGACCCACTTCTAAATGACTTATTTATTTTTTTGGTGACAACTGAATACAGACAGAGAGAATTGCTTTATAAAAAATAAAGCATTTGTCTTTAATTGTCAACAGAACTCAGGCTAGACAACATGCCAGTTATTTTGTCATGAGATATTTTGGCTCCTGCTCAATGTCTTTTAAATGGTTTTCCAGTGGTTTTTTCTTCTCCACCAGGGTATCTTGGTGAATGGCTTAATAATTTCTAATCTACAGAAATATGATAAGATGGTAAGATGGGAATGCATTAAACCTGGAGTAATAATATTGGCCACTTCAGGCTATTATGAATGGATGTATAAAATTCCAGAGGGATTAGATAATATGAGGACACCCAAAAATGTATAAATCATTTAGAGATGGCTCAACTTCCTTAGCCTTTCTAGGTATTGTTCTAATTTTTTTCTCTCAGTCCTGAAGAAATTTTTGTGCTCCACTAACCAAAGATCTTGTTTTCAGAGAAACTGGTCAACTAGCATTTGCCATGGAATAAATAAAGCTGTCAAAAAGTATGACAATGTCTTTCAGCCCAATCTTCTTGGAATTTTTTTTTTAAATCACCTGAGCCATAAGTGATCGTTTCCTTTTATGGGCACTCTCATATTAATTTCCTGTCAATGGTTCCCAAGTGTCTTTTTTGGGACAGAGTGTATCACTTTGGTCACTTATGGAAACTATAGATTATCAGGTCACATTCCAGATCTATGGAATCAGATTCCCTAAGCTTGGTTCAGGAATTTATATTTTTATTGGACTCTTCAGGTGAGTTGTTTTATCATCAAGCATCCTGCTCTCTGGCAGCTAGCTACCACTTAACCATTCTGCTCGACGCTTCTAGACTCCCTTCCCCAGATGCCTTTCAGCACAGGGACCTCCATCATCTGCACTGCTTTCCCCCAACACTCACTTCCTTCAAGTCCTTGCTTTGCTTCTTACCCTGTTAGATACCACAACTTAGCACCTCAGTTCCTGACATCTGTATTATTTTGTCTCTTTTCCCACCATGTAACTCTCTTAAAAGAATTCTAATTCTGATTTTTATCTAACCATCTTCCTACCTTGTGCCTGCACCTGAGCAGCTAAACATTTCAGAAGAAAAAACACAAAACTAGGTTGGCTGGTCAAATTTTAATTTATTATCATAAATTTTATATGAATATTCAATGCTACCAGAAAACATAACGTCCCTCCCCCACTCCACTATTTCATACCTTTTCCCCTTCTCTCCTGAAGTCTCTAAGCCTCTCGTCCAACTCTAAGAATAGAAGCACTCAGATGGGAAGCCCTTCATCTTGCCACCAAATAGTCCAGCAGTCTATTTGCATCTCAGGGGGTTTTCGTGTGGGGAGGTGCATCGTGCTTCTATCTAAAGCCAACCCACCCACTTGTACTTTGTATCCCATTTACCCTGCCATTTCTCAAGAACTTCACTTCTACCATTTCCCCACAATTGCCCTTTTGCATCATTATGCTTTTTCTCTCCTCTTTATCACTTCTATCAGTAGGTAAACATGCCATCAGTTTATATTAGAAATTACTTATTTGATCCTATGTATTTCTCTACCTACTACCCACTTTTTTGCTCATGTGAAAGCAAAACTTTTTGAGATCTGTCCACCAGCCATCTCATCTTTTTCACAGTCCTGTCTCATTCCATTGCGCAGCACCATTTATCCAAACTACCACTTCATTGAAACATCATGTAACAAGGTCCTAAGAAGTCACATTGTAACAGACCTTGCTGACCAATCTCTGTTCTTTCCCTTACTCTGCATCTGATTTGACTCAGCTAATATAATTGATCATGCTCATCTTTTAAAAAATACATTCTTTTTCAGGCTCCACAGTTTTCTGGTTTTCCTCCTGTCACAGATTTCTCCCCATTAATCTCCTTTGTCAAAAAACTGGGAGTCATGTTTGATTCCATTCTTTTCTCCATACCCAATATCTGATCTATCAGCAAGTTTGGTCCGTATTACCTCAACATACATCCTGAAAACCACAACTTCTCACCTTCCATATTGCTACAGTTCTAGGTCAAGCCACTACAATCTGTCACTTGGACTATTAAAATAGACCCATTTCCTCTACTTCTTTCTAGTCTTGACCCCTCCAAATCAATTTCCACAAACCTTGTTAAAGCATAAATCTTATATCATTGTTTTCCTGTCTACTTAAAATCCTTCTTTGGCTTTGTTCTTCAATTAGTTAAGAAAGCAAACATCTTACTATGTTCCATAGAGATCTATGTTTATTCATCATTCAACAAAAGGTATGGAGTATCTATGAGCCAGATAATGAGCCAGATATTGGGAGAATGTTACTAAATTAAATTAAAATATTTTCTTATGAGGCTTACATTTTAAAAGGGAAGGCAGGTAATAAAAAGTGAATATGGGATATCAGATGGTGATAAGTGCTCTGGGAAGGAATAAAGCAGGAAGTGAGTGAGGGACTTCAGGGGCATAGTGGTGGTGCAATTTTATTTTTTAAGTTTTCTTTTTTAATTAATTTATATTGACTTTATTGTGGTGACATTGGTTAATAAAATTATATGTTTCAGGTGTACAATTCTACAATACGTCATCTGTACATTGTATTGTGTGTTTACATCCCAAAGTCAAGCCTCCTTTCGTCACCATTTATCTCCCCTTTCCCTCTGGTAATAAGATGATGGACATAGACCTCCCTGAGAAGGTGGAAGATAGCATCTGAAAATGACCTAAAGGTAGAGAGAGGAAAGCCTTGAGACTGAGAAAAAGGGAGCTCCAGACGGAACATTCAATGTGAGGGTCCTGCTGTGGGAGTGGGCTTGAGGTGGGCTCAAGAAATGCCCAGGAGGTGGTGTTCTCTAGCAAGGGGGCATGAGCAAGGGGCAGTAGTAGGGGTAAGTTAAAGTGGGAACCCAGCAGGGGAGGGGTGAGAGATAGACAATGTAGGGCATTGTCAGCCATATTGAGAACATCAGCTTTTAATCTCAGTGAGATGGGAAGGTATTAGAAGCCTTTGGTAGCAGAAATGACTAACATTTCAACAGGTCACTGTGGGGTCTCTCTATGTGAAGAGTAGATGGAAGGGGAAAGGTCAGATTTTGGAAAATCAATTGGAAGATTGTTGCAATATCCCACTGAGAAGTCTGGTAGCTTCAACTAGCCTACCAGTAGTGGAGGTGGTGACAGGTGGTTGGATGCTGAGTACATTTTGAAGGTAGAAGCATCCAGATTTGCTGTCAGATTGGATGAGGAGTATAATAGAAAGGGAGGAGTCAAGGATGACTCCAACATTTTGGGGTAATTGGAGGAACCGAGTTGCCATTAACTGGGGTGGGAAAGATGCAGAAAGAGCAGAAGTTGAATTCCAATTATGTTATTTCTTTTTTTTTAATAAATTTATTTTTGTTACAAATGTTTCTCCTTTTTCCCCCATTGACCCCCTCCTCCCGCCCCCGCCCCCGCACCCATCCCCAGCATTGTTGTCTGTGTTATCTCAAGGGCACACAACTACATGATCTGGCCACTGTCCAAGGTTCTGATGAGATTGGCACCTGGTGACACCATGGTTGAAACCCTGTGAGACTCTGCAGAAGAGAGACCCAGCTGAACTGTGAAATAATAAATGGCATTTTTGCTGCTAAGTGGTAGTAATATTGTTACACAGCAATAGATAACTAATGCAGTGAGAGTATGCTGTGATCGGTTTGATTGCCAAAGGATTTCATTGTTTTAAAGAGTGATCTCTTAGTACATTCAAAATATAATTCATCAAAATTAAATGTAAAATTTATCAGAATAACATATATGCTATGAAGTGAAGCATGCTTGCCTTGAGATCTACACTTTCGAATTTGCAGAGCTTTTAGAATTATTTTTGTTTAGAAATTTCTATTCATGTTTTCCAGGTACTTTTTAGAAAGAATGTACAGTTCTCTAAACCTGGTTCCTTAATCTGGCATATTTCATACTGGTTCAGTCAAGGGAAGCTAAAAACAGGAAGATGGACATGGTGTATGGGTATATGGTCCTGGAGAATTAATTTTACCTGAAAGTTTCAGGAAATGAAGACTTCAGTTCATATAACATTACAATATTTTTAGACATGGATATACACATAAATTCAGCAGATCAACTTACCTATGGTCAACAATTTATGGGGAGTAAGGGATTGAAAAATTTGGTTGTTTTGAATTCTTAGGAAATCTGATGCTCTTAGTTCTGTTAGTAACAAAATAGCTCTGAGGACAAATGATGTTTGGCTGGTTCAGGCTGTGGTATAGTTCCAGAGAGGAAGGGCTGCCATAGTGGCATTCCCAGAGAGAGTAGGCCTGGCTGGCGAGGTAGGGTTTGGTTTTTGCTTGTTTTCACTACAAACAAGTAATTTTTTTAAGCATCAGATTAAACCAAAAAACCATTAGCTATCATAAATCAGTCTAACTTTCTTGCCTTGGTTATGATAAACTATTTATTGATAAGCTTGCAACTGTACATTATCTACTTCCTATTCACTGATTTTGCCAATATCATGTTTGCCAAATTTTCTTTTTTTTCATAAATTAGTGTCAATATTTATCTTCTAAAAGAGAAATAACTTTCAAAAATTTATTTTAAGATGGGGACATAAAATTATAGCTAAAAAAAAAAAAGAAATTAGAGGCCTTAGCTTGAACCCAAAAGGAATGCTCAAGATCATACTGGGTCAGACATCACCCAAGGAGCACAGTCTGCCTGAGCTCAGGTGGAAACACCCCTCAATACCTCATGGACAATCAATGGTCAGGTAGCAGCTGAGCCAAATTTTTTAAATTTTTATGGGGATGCAAAGAATACTGACCCATGTAAGAATCAATCTACTGTACTAACAGCATGAAACCAATAATTTCAATATTAGTAACATTAATTTAGAATCAAATACCTGTAGCTGAAAAAGACAAATCTTGATTACATCATACAATGAGAAATACTATTAAATAAACAATTTTTTAAAATTTTGTTTATTAGCTGGGCGACCCCCCCACCACGGAGGAACCCAGGAGGAGCAAGGGAGCCGGGCGACCCCCCCCCCCACCACGGAGGAACCCAGGTGGAGCGAGGGAGCCGGGCGACCCCCACACCAACGGAGGAACCCAGGTGGAGCGAGGGAGCTGAGCGACCCCCACACCAACGGAGGAATCTGGCAACACACAGGAGAACTGAGCAAACTGAACAACGAAATTGACCCAGAGACATGGAGGTGGAGTACGGGATGACGGGCCTCAGAGGAGGGGGGGAGGGGGGGGAAAGAGATAAATCACAGAGCCTATGTGCATGGGTGCATAACCAATGGACATGGACAACAGGGATGGGGACGAGGAGAAGGGGAGGGGGAGGAGGGTGTCAATGGGGGAAAAAAAGGAAAAACATCTGTAACAAAAACAAATTAATAATAAAATAAATTATAAAATAAAATAAAATTTTGTTTATTCATTTTTTTGTTATAGATGATTCTCCTTCCCCCGCCCCCCCGCAGACACCCTGCTCCCCACCCCGACGCCCCCAAGCATTGTTGTCTATGTCCATTGGTTATGCATACACGCATATAAGTCCTTTGGTTTATCTCATCCCTCCCTCCGGGCCCCTTCCTCTGAGGTTTGTCAGTCTGAATCCTACTCCTTTCTATGTCTCTGGGTCAGTTTTGTTCATCAGCTTTTTTTTGTTCATTATATTCCACAAGTAAATGAGGTCATGTGGTATCTGGCTTTCTCTGATTGGCTTATTTCACTTAGCATAATACTCTCCAGGTCCCTCCATGTGGTCTCAAAGGATACGAGATCTTTCTTTTTTACAGCTGCATAGTATTTCATTGTGTATATGTACCACTGCTTTTGTATCCACTCATCTATTGATGGACACCTGGGCTGTTTCCAGATCTTAGCGATTGTAAATAGTGCTGCTGTGAACACAGGGGTACATATATTCTTTCTGATTGGTGTTTCAGGTTTCTTAGGGGATATTCCTAGGAGTGGGATCACTGGGCCAAATGGTAGTCCAATTTTTAATTTTTTGAGGAAACACCATATTGTTTTCCATAGTTGGCGCACCAGTCTGCATTCCCACCAGCAGTGTACTAGAGTCCCCTTTTCTCCACACCCTCACCAGCACTTGTTGTTTGATGATTTGTTGATGGCAGCCATTCTGGCAGGTGTGAGGTGATACCTCATAGTTGTTTTAATTTGCATCTGTCTGATGATTGATGACGTTGAGCATTTCTTCATATGTCTCTTGGCCATTTGTATGTCCTGTTTGGAGAGGTGTCTATTTAGCTCCTCTGCCCATTTTTTAATTGGGTTCTTTGTCTTCCTTTTGTTGAGTTGTATGTGTACTCTACATATTTTGGAAATTAACCCCGTATCTGATGTATCATTGACAACTATGCTCTCCCATACAGTGGGTTCCCTTTCCATTTTGATGGTTGTTTCTTTTGCTGTGCAGAGCTTTTTAGTTTGATGTAGTCTCATGTGTTCATCTTTTCCTCTGTTTCTCTTGCCTTAGGTGTTGCATCAGTGAAAATTCTGCTGTGTATGATGTCTGAAATTTTGTTACCTATGTTTTCTTCTAGGATTTTTATGGATTCATGAGTCACATTTATGTATTTTATCCATTTTGAGTATATTTTTGTGTATGGCGTAAGTTGGTGGTCTAGTTTCATTTTCTTGCATATAGCTGTCCAATTTTCCCAACACCATTTATTAAAGAAGCTGTCTTTATTCCATTATATGCTCTTGCCATCTTTGTCAAATATTAATTGACATAATGTCTTGGGTCAATTTCTGGGTGTGCTGTTCTGTTCCATTGTTCTATATGCCAGTACTAGGCTGTTTTGATTACAATGGCTTTGTAGTATAACCTGAAAGCCGGTAGGGGGCTACTTTGTCCTTTTTTTCCAAGATTGCTGTGGCTATTTGGGGTCTTTTTTGGTTTCATATAAACTTTTGAAGTATTTGCTCTAGTTATGTGAAATACGTCGTTGGTATTTTAATGGGGATTGCATTGAATCTATAGATTGCTTTGGGTAATATGGACATTTTAATACTGTTAATTCTTCCAATCCATGAACAAGGTATGTGTTCTCACTTTTTCATGTCTTCCTCTATTTTTTGTCAATGTCCTGCAGTTTTCTGCAAATAGGTCCTTTACTTCTTTGGTTAAGGTTATTCTTATGTATCTTAACCTTTCTTGCCACAGTGGTAAATGGCATTTTTTGGTTTGTTTGTTTCTCTTTCTGTGAGTTCATTATTGGTGTATAAGAATGCTGTCGATTGCCCTGGCTGGTTTGGCTCGGCGGTTAGAACGTTGGCCTGCGGACCAGAGAGACCCAGGTTCGGTTCCCGCTAAAGGCACATACCTCAGTTGCGGTTTGTCCCCGGCCTTGGTTGGGGTTGTGTGGGTGGCAACCAGTCAATGTGTCTCTCTCACATCCATGTTTCTCTCTCTCTCTTCCTCCCTCTCTCCCTCCTGCTTTATCTGAAGATAAGTGCAAAAAAAAAAATGTCCTTGAGTGAGGATAAAAAAAATAAATAAATAAAATGTCTAAGTAATGTTCCTTTCTCTGGACCCCTCGAAGCACAGGCACCCTTTCTGTGAAGACCACAAACTCCCTCATTATTACTGAGTGAGTTACTATTAACTATCTTATACCCACCCATGTAACAAAAAACAAAAAACAAAAAAAAAAACATGACCATGTATCACTGTACTTCGACTCAACCCCAAAGGTTTTCCATCACTTTTTTTTCTCTCTCCCGCCTCCCTATTCTATCACCAATGAATTTCATGTAACCTCCTGAGGTCTCCTCTTTTCCTGGTGATGTACCAAAGGAGGGGCAAAGCTGCCATTCTCAGAAACATTATCTTAATCTTTGAGATTTTATTTCCAGTCAATTGTCGACAGTGTGGCCCAAATAAACTCACAAAACTTTTTCACAGGTCTGAATGTTTCTCACATTGTCACGTGTGACACACAGCAAGGGCATGTGAGTGTGTGCACACTCCCCACTCCCACCCACACTTCATTCACAGTGACCATCTCTGGGGTTCTCTCGTGTTTCTCCATCTTGTTTCCTCTTTATAAGAGTGAGGAGGCAGCAAGTGAAATCTTCAGTGAGTGTGTGATATGAGCCCCTGATGATTTCCTGAGGAAAGCCCTGGAGGAAGAGGGAGGTCATATCCATCCCATCCGGCCTGTCCCTTGCCATCTGTCCATCCATCCATTCATGCATGGTGAACCTAAAGAAGAGTGATTAAAACCAGCTGCTGGGGCAGAGTGTTTCGGTAGGAGTGTGCTTACTGCTCCCATGATGCACAGTTATTGAGTCACATCATCCCCTACCAGGCATCCCTGGGCCCTCATCACTCCACACTGCCTTTGGTTGGCCTAGGGAATCTAATTTGATGAGATGTACTGTTTACCTTCACCTTGGACCACCTGGACTGGTGCCCCTCTACCCCTGGAGCCTGGTCCCACCAATCGCTACACCCACACCCACACATGATTCTCAAATAGTTGAGGGTGGTTTCATGGTTTGGCACATATAAAGGAATGTTATCATCCCAGATATGGCCACACTGATTTTCAGAACTCCTCCTCCTTTCCTATAGCTGGCAACCTGCAGACTGAGGGTGGGAGAGTTGGAGAAACCCTAGGTGAGGTCCAAGGCTTTCTGCATTTGACTGAAGCCCTTGAGTGAGGTCCAGTGGAATGAATCGCCCTGACCACCTCTCTGCTCCCTTCCCCTCTGCATCTCCAGCCTCATTCCTGCCCATCCAGTGCCCCCTGGTTTGGGAACAAAAGGGTAAGTATTCACCCTAAGTGCTGAACTAGGCCTCTGGACCTCAGGAACATCACGCAGGGGAAAGCCGAGTTGCTATCTCAAGTACAGTGGCCAAGGCAGCAAGAGGTGTGTGAGTGACAACAGACCTGCTCTTCCTGGGCCAGTAGTAGGTCTGGGGATTGTGTTGGGAGAGAGGAGAGCAAACTGAGACCACAGGACTACAGTCTCTGGCTGGGTGTGCCCTGATGGCAAAAATAAATAAATAAATAAATATTTCAACAGATTCACATAATGCTCTGGAGAATGGCAGTTAAGGAAAATGAGAGGCACAGACATCATTGACATATGTCGGCTACTGGAGAGTTAACAATCATCATGGAACATGACAGCAACAACAATGAGAGGATCCGTAGTCTTCCCCCTGGTACCCTGGGTGTGCCCTGAGAGGTCTGAATTTCCTTGACAGGCTATTGGTGGCCTGTGTAGGGGCATTTCAAACTCAGAGGCCATGGATGGATGGATGGATTAATGGCAAGGGACTAAAGACATGGGATGGATATGTCCTCCCTCCCCTGTGAGAGGTATATGACATAATCTTGTCATGGATGGATATTTAGAGAGAGTGGGAGGGAGGGAGGTAAGCAGGGGAATAGAAAACTCCAACAAAGCTAATTAGTTAATGACACAGGGCATGGGTCTTAGTCTGTTTTCTTTTCTATTTTCATTAATTTTTCTTTTCCCCACACACTGCCACAATAACCAGTGTGGAGTTAAACAAAGATCACCCACATGAGAACAATAACTAGGTCCAAAGTGAGGCTCACTAGGCCACCTCCCTGCTGCCCCACCTAGGTTCAAATCCAAGGCAATGGGAGGAGTGGGAAGACAGCTTCATGGTACCATAAGGATATGTCCCTGGGGAAGCTGGAGGCAGGTAGGCTTAGCTGAGGAGGGGTGTCCAATGGAGCATTTTTGTTTTCCACCCATTGGACTCAAGTTTGGTGCAAAAATAAACGAAAGAACGAGAGGGAGGGAGAGAGAGAGAGAAGCCTTTGGGCAAGTGTTGCCACCCCAGGTTCAGTTTGTGGTTTCCTACCAGGAAGCCCTCTGTTGCCCTCTTCAGTCCACCAAAACAACAAAGAAAAAGCTAAGAGTGGTTGAAAAAAAGTACTGCCATGTGTCATTTATACCTACTGAGCTTCTCTAGGCTGCCTTTCACTTCCTGCTCCACGTGGAGTGCTACTATGTGACATCATTTTCTGCACCAGGTTCCCATTGTTCCTGCACACCCCACTTTTCAACGACTTTTCTGTGGAATTTATAGAAGCAGCTACCAGGCAGGTGGTGCAGGACTACCAGGGCGACCAAGAGGCTAGGCCCCTGGCTCTGCAGCCTGGCCTCCTGTTGATTCCCTGCAGAGGGACAGTGCTTGGACTCTCCCCTCCCCTCTTCTCTCCTCCCCTCCCATCTCTTCCCCTCCACTTTCCTCTACTCTCTCCCTTCCCTCCTCTTTACCTTTCCACCTCCCTCTCTCTGATATCTCTCTAATAGCTCTCCTTTCTTCTAGGATAGGTGATCTTTTGCTTTTTTGTTCTCTCTCAATAAGTGGGGTATGAACTGTACTGTCCATTAAACAAATTATCATTGAAAAACAAAGAAGGAAAGTAAACATATTAAAGTTGACTGACTGGTCTGCCTGCCCCTGGACCACACCACCCTGGACCTGACCTGGCTATGCCCTAGACATGCCCCCATCAGTCACATCCCCAACCCACCCTGACCCAGCCCCCACCCCCCATACAGGCCAGTCCATTGGACCAGAAGGGGCCACATGCAGGTAACCTAACAAGCTCAGGGAAGGCCTGCTGGGGGCCTTTCAAACTCAGAGACCTGAGGTCACCACTAAGGATGGTCTGAAATTTAAAAACTTCTTAAGTAAAAGCAGTTTATTAAGGCAGGTGGTCGTGTCCTAGGTGACAGTCTTCCCTCTGGAAAAGTCCATCTTTATCTTAACGAAGCCTGTCTGTTGTTGGAACATCAGGGTAACGCTCCTCTTCCCAGAACCCTCAGGGCTGCCACACTGGAGCATTATGTGCATCTGCTGGGATTTTTTTTTTTTTTGGTCACCACGGAATGCAGCCAACCATGGTGCCACTCTGCTCCCCTCTACCCCACTGCCACCATTACCCCAGCACCTGAGGCAAGACTCTATGTATGGGTGGGAAGTCCCAAGAGCAGGTCTGTTGTCACTCACACACCTCTTGCCGCCTTGGCCACTGTACTTGAGATAGTAACTCAGCTTTCCCCTGCGTGATGTTTCTGAGGTCCAGAGGCCTAGTTCAGCACTTAGGGTGAATACTTACCCTTTTGTTCCCAAACCAGGGGGCACTGGATGGGCAGGAATGAGGCTGGAGATGCAGAGGGGAAGGGAGCAGAGAGGTGGTCTGGGCGATTCATTCCACTGGACCTCACTCAAGGGCTTCAGTCAAATGCAGAAAGCCTTGGACCTCACCTAGGGTTTCTCCACTCTCACACCCTCAGTCTGCAGGTTGCCAGCTATAGGAAAGGAGGAGGATTTCTGAAAATCAATGTGGTCATTTCTGGGGTGATAACACTCCCTTATATGTGCCAAACCATGAACCACCCTCAACTATTTGAGAATCATGTGTGGGTGTGGGTGTAGCGATTGGTGGGACCAGGCTCCAGGGGTTGAGGGGCACCAGTCCAGGTGGTCCAAGGTGACGGTAAATAATACATCTCAGCGTATTAGATACCTTGGCCAACCAAAGGCAGTGTGGACTGAAGAGGGCCCAGGGATGCCTGGTAGGGGATGATGTGACTCAATAACTGTGCATCAAGGGAACAGTAGGCAAACTTCTACCGAAACACTCTGCCCCAGCAGCTGGTTTTAATCACTCTTCTTTAGGTTCACTATGCATGGATGGATGGATGGACAGATGGCAAGACACAGTACTTCATTCCAGGAATTGCTGCCTGGCCAACATTGTCACTGACTGGTTCTGCCTGGCATAGTCAGTCATGTGCTAGATCTCCAGGGCACTGGGACGTCCAACTAGTGTACCTGGAGCGTATCGCGACAGTAAGGAGAATGCCAAGAGTGCTAAGTGATCCCGAGGAGCAATCATCCGAAGGAGTCAGGTGAATGGCGACATAATACAGAGAAGAGACTGGAGAGACAATGCAGAAAATGAAACACCAGATTCAAGGACAGTACAGAGAGAGTATAGAAAATCAGAAGAGTACAGGCAAAATACAGAACAGGCAGGCAATCAGGAGAGTACAGCAAGAATGCACAACTCCAGAAGAATCCGGACCCAGTGGAGAAAACCAGAATCAAAAATGGAGATGAAACCAACGTTGTGGAGAAGCAGGAGAATATCGCGAGAATGCAGAAAATGGAGGAAACTAGAGTGTGTACCTCCAGAATGCAGAACACAGAGGAACCTAGAAAGTAGCTCCAGAAAGCACACAACAGACAGAATGACGAAGAGAACTAACTAGAGAACAACAGAAGAGCGTACTGAATCAAGACCCAATCTCTGGAAAGCAGAAACGGAGGCGACCGAGAGAAATTGGATATCACTGCTGACAGAAAAAACAGAAAATATTAAACGCGATGGGATGGAATGTAAAACGCGGAATCCGACGAGGTAAACGTGAGAACTCAGTCAGCAGGGAAAATCACCATACAATGGAGGTGAAGTCCAAAACAAGCCATAATCAAGAGTGCGAGGGGAAAATTGAGACCGTGCACAACTTGGAGTAAATTCAGAGAGCAGTTAGAAGATAATGTCCCAAACAAGGTTTGGAGGCTAGAGCGCTGAAGCCGAAAACGAAGGTGAGCAAAAGTATGTCAGGGAATTACAGAAATGGCATTGGGGAAAAGGAGGAATGCGATGCAGCGTGGAGAAAACTCAAGAAAGATGCACCACCAGGCGCTAACTGGAAACCATCAAGACAGCGGCGCGATAAGTCAGAGAACGGAGAAAGTCAGGAGGCCCTGGAGCTGAAGGACAGCACAGACAGAATCAAGAGAAAAAGAGAGCGTGCAGGACCGCAGAGAATCGGGCGAATAGCAATGGACACAACGGACCAAATCAAGACAGACGCCATACGCTGTAGCCTCCGGAAACCACCAAGGGATCAACAAGGCAGTGGCAGAACTCAGGGACATGGACAGAAGGCCAAAAGAATGGAGAACGTGGCTCCATTTGCCTGGGCGACTCAGTCATCTGCTACTTTGGCGTGGCTCACTCTGTCCTTGTGTAGTTCTGCCTGGCTCCTCAGTAAGAGCCTAGTTCTGCCTGCCCGGTTCTTTCGTCACCTGGTTTTCCAGGTGTGGCTGGGTTGTGGGCATTTGTTTCAAGGACTGACACCTGCAGAGTCTTGTGTAACGCTGCACTGCATTTTTCACCATAGGCTTGGTCTTTATTTCTTTCCTGAACCGAATGTTTTCGATTCACTGGTTCATCAGCTGTTCTCTGCACACTCCTGGGATGATCAACTGCCGGACACCTATCGGGGAACTTTTGTCCCCTGGAGTGATTGCCTCATAAGCTACGTTCAGCCACCTGAGGCTACTACACTCATGATGCTCATCGACTCAGTCCGCTGAATCACACCGTCGTCGACGTTTTTCCTCAGGACTGAGCCGGGCATCAGCACTTTTCCCTTTCCTGACTCTGTCATGGCCTCCTTCGTGGACTGAAGACAAGTTTTCTTGACTTGCTTGGTGAAAACCTATGAAAGTGGTGTCCCTGGGACGCGAAAAGTAATCTTTCGATATCAGTGTCCATGGATACAGGCACACACACACATACAAATGCTGGCAGGTGAATCCCCTTCAGAAGGTTTATCCAGGGTGGCCTGCCTAACAGGAATGTTCGAGGGTTCGCCCCTAAATGTGTATGTTCCCAAATTGTAATCTCCTGCCCAAATACAGCAGGCAAGGGATGGTGTATTTCTTTAAGTGTGTTTGACATTTTGCTCCTTTGTGACATCCGACTCGTCTGACACTGGGCTTCCCTATCTATTTCAGAAGGCTTGTTGGGATGAAGCAATTGTATTTCTCTTCAGTTACACTTTACCAACATAGAAATCCACAATGCATTATCAGTCTGCCTGATTTTCTGGGGATCGTTGGGTATTGTAAAATAACAGGAAATTGTGAAGAGATTCCAGGGATCTCTAAACCCCATCCCGCCCGTTGGACTGAACAATTTTTGTATCAAGCACCACCACCAAACTGTGGTGTTTATCATTCCGCCTATGATACAGGCCGAGTCTTTATCTAGATCCAGAACTCTCACCACACTGAGAGACCCAGTCAAACACGACCGCAACCTTAACCCACCAAGAGCAAACTCATCTCACTCACGGTTGTCACGCTTTTCAGTATTTGAATTTCGGGTTCATTTAATCAGCTACAGTTCATAAGTACGCACAAAACTCAGCTGCACCCCTCCATCCCCACCCTAAAACAAGAGCCTGCGTATTTGGAGTGGAATATGAAAGGTACAGAGTTCTTTCCTGCTGTGGGTGTGCATGTAACATATAGTCCGAAACATCAGCTCATACAGCTGACAGTATGAAATAAGTGCATGTTTGATGACCATTACAGCTCGTACAGGAAATCGTCTTTAGGGAACACATCATTGATAGTCGAAACATTTACACTGGGATACAAACACACAAAGACACCGAACACACCGGATACGCCGGGAGAATGACATCAGTCTTCTGAACTTGCATGCCAGTGATGATCACACCGAGAGCAGGGGAAAAACACACACACACACACACACACACAGAGACACAAAAATAATTCCAAAGTGGTTTTGACGGTTTACACAGGTCTCTATTTGTAACGGACTGAACAGGGATTCCCAGTTAGTCTCAAAACAGGATTCCCTGTACTCTGCCAGCTGCTGCCTAACCTCGGGGCAATGTTCCCTCTGAGTGCCTTAGGCACCGTCTGGTTTTCTCAGAGTGTGAGATCTCTCCGCCATCAGGTCACCCACCCCATCGTATCCCCAAGATCGACTCTGTCCTCAGATGTCTTCCCTCACCGAGGCACTACTCAATGACTTCAGCAGTACACGCCGCTTCCTTGAGCATGTGGCATCACTTCCTTCCTTGTCCCGGTCACGCCATCGCCAACTGTCTTACTAGGCTTGACTTAGACTTCACTATGTTGCCCTGTGACGAGGGCAACTCTCATCCCTGTCAACATCCAGGGTCACCGTGGTTGCGCAGCACTGAGTGTTTGCGACCTATTCTGACCTGGGCTGTTTCCGCTGGCCTGACTCATTCTTGACTAAGGTCTGCGGAACGCTTCCACTCTCGCTTGTCTTCCCACTCCAGACTAATGCCTTGCTTGTCTTGTGTCCTTTACCGTTCTCCTTGAATGATACCTACTGTCCCTTAGTGGTTTTTTCCTAAGGGGGTTTGCGGGTTTTAGTGTGGTTTTTCTCCTGCTGTAAAGCTGCCAGGATGTACTGCGTCCTCCGTTGACGCAGTCACCAGCTCGTCAAGTCTTCTCCCCGGAATGACTTTCTCGCCTATTCTCTAACTTTTTCTCCCTGGATAGACTCCATCATTACTCTCTGCCCTGAGATGCATTCGTTCTCAAATCTTCCCCATACATTGACTCGGTCTTTTATTTTTCTTGTGCTTCCTGGTTCATCCCTTTTTTCCATGAATTCAGAAGATCACTCACTGCCTGTCCTCTCATTATTTACTGTTTTTCTTTGCCGGGATTGGCTCCCAGGTCATTATCGCTCACCTGATATCATTTCAGCCATTTGGTTCAACCGTTTCCGTTGGGTTCTTACGTAATTGGTTTTGAGCCTGACTACTTCATTGCAGGAATCGCTGTCTGGCCAACCTTGTCACTGACTGGTTCTGCCTGGCATAGTCAGTCATGTGCTAGATCTGCCGGGCACTGGGACGTCCAACTAGTGTACCTGCAGCGTATCGCGACAGTAAGGAGAATGCCAAGAGTGCTAAGTGATCCCGAGGAGCAATCATCCGAAGGAGTCAGGTGAATGGCGACATAATACAGAGAAGAGACTGGAGAGACAATGCAGAAAATGAAACACCAGATTCAAGGACAGTACAGAGAGAGTATAGAAAATCAGAAGAGTACAGGCAAAATACAGAACAGGCAGGCAATCAGGAGAGTACAGCAAGAATGCACAACTCCAGAAGAATCCGGACCCAGTGGAGAAAACCAGAATCAAAAATGGAGATGAAACCAACGTTGTGGAGAAGCAGGAGAATATCGCGAGAATGCAGAAAATGGAGGAAACTAGAGTGTGTACCTCCAGAATGCACAACACAGAGGAACCTAGAAAGTAGCTCCAGAAAGCACACAACAGACAGAATGACGAAGAGAACTAACTAGAGAACAACAGAAGAGCGTACTGAATCAAGACCCAATCTCTGGAAAGCAGAAACGGAGGCGACCGAGAGAAATTGGATATCACTGCTGACAGAAAAAACAGAAAATATTAAACGCGATGGGATGGAATGTAAAACGCGGAATCCGACGAGGTAAACGTGAGAACTCAGTCAGCAGGGAAAATCACCATACAATGGAGGTGAAGTCCAAAACAAGCCATAATCAAGAGTGCGAGGGGAAAATTGAGACCGTGCACAACGTGGAGTAAATTCAGAGAGCAGTTAGAAGATAATGTCCCAAACAAGGTTTGGAGGCTAGAGCGCTGAAGCCGAAAACGAAGGTGAGCAAAAGTATGTCAGGGAATTACAGAAATGGCATTGGGGAAAAGGAGGAATGCGATGCAGCGTGGAGAAAACTCAAGAAAGATGCACCACCAGGCGCTAACTGGAAACCATCAAGACAGCGGCGCGATAAGTCAGAGAACGGAGAAAGTCAGGAGGCCCTGGAGCTGAAGGACAGCACAGACAGAATCAAGAGAAAAAGAGAGCGTGCAGGACCGCAGAGAATCGGGCGAATAGCAATGGACACAACGGACCAAATCAAGACAGACGCCATACGCTGTAGCCTCCGGAAACCACCAAGGGATCAACAAGGCAGTGGCAGAACTCAGGGACATGGACAGAAGGCCAAAAGAATGGAGAACGTGGCTCCATTTGCCTGGGCGACTCAGTCATCTGCTACTTTGGCGTGGCTCACTCTGTCCTTGTGTAGTTCTGCCTGGCTCCTCAGTAAGAGCCTAGTTCTGCCTGCCCGGTTCTTTCGTCACCTGGTTTTCCAGGTGTGGCTGGGTTGTGGGCATTTGTTTCAAGGACTGACACCTGCAGAGTCTTGTGTAACGCTGCACTGCATTTTTCACCATAGGCTTGGTCTTTATTTCTTTCCTGAACCGAATGTTTTCGATTCACTGGTTCATCAGCTGTTCTCTGCACACTCCTGGGATGACCAACTGCCGGACACCTATCGGGGAACTTTTGTCCCCTGGAGTGATTGCCTCATAAGCTACGTTCAGCCACCTGAGGCTACTACACTCATGATGCTCATCGACTCAGTCCGCTGAATCACACCGTCGTCGACGTTTTTCCTCAGGACTGAGCCGGGCATCAGCACTTTTCCCTTTCCTGACTCTGTCATGGCCTCCTTCGTGGACTGAAGACAAGTTTTCTTGACTTGCTTGGTGAAAACCTATGAAAGTGGTGTCCCTGGGACGCGAAAAGTAATCTTTCGATATCAGTGTCCATGGATACAGGCACACACACACATACAAATGCTGGCAGGTGAATCCCCTTCAGAAGGTTTATCCAGGGTGGCCTGCCTAACAGGAATGTTCGAGGGTTCGCCCCTAAATGTGTATGTTCCCAAATTGTAATCTCCTGCCCAAATACAGCAGGCAAGGGATGGTGTATTTCTTTAAGTGTGTTTGACATTTTGCTCCTTTGTGACATCCGACTCGTCTGACACTGGGCTTCCCTATCTATTTCAGAAGGCTTGTTGGGATGAAGCAATTGTATTTCTCTTCAGTTACACTTTACCAACATAGAAATCCACAATGCATTATCAGTCTGCCTGATTTTCTGGGGATCGTTGGGTATTGTAAAATAACAGGAAATTGTGAAGAGATTCCAGGGATCTCTAAACCCCATCCCGCCCGTTGGACTGAACAATTTTTGTATCAAGCACCACCACCAAACTGTGGTGTTTATCATTCCGCCTGTGATACAGGCTGAGTCTTTATCTAGATCCAGAACTCTCACCACACTGAGAGACCCAGTCAAACACGACCGCAACCTTAACCCACCAAGAGCAAACTCATCTCACTCACGGTTGTCACGCTTTTCAATATTTGAATTTCGGGTTCATTTAATCAGCTACAGTTCATAAGTACGCACAAACCTCAGCTGCACCCCTCCATCCCCACCCTAAAACAAGAGCCTGCGTATTTGGAGTGGAATATGAAAGGTACAGAGTTCTTACCTGCGGTGGGTGTGCATGTAACATATAGTCCGATACATCAGATCATACAGCTGACAGTATGAAATAAGTGCATGTTTGATGACCATTACAGCTCGTACAGGAAATCGTCTTTAGGGAACACATCATTGATAGTCGAAACATTTACACTGGGATACAAACACACAAAGACACCGAACACACCGGATACGCCGGGAGGATGACATCAGTCTTCTGAACTTGCGTGCCAGTGATGATCACACCGAGAGCAGGGGAAAAACACACACACACACACACACACACACAGACACAAAAATAATTCCAAAGTGGTTTTGACGGTTTACACAGGTCTCTATTTGTAACGGACTGAACAGGGATTCCCAGTTAGTCTCAAAACAGGATTCCCTGTACTCTGCCAGCTGCTGCCTAACCTCGGGGCAATGTTCCCTCTGAGTGCCTTAGGCACCGTCTGGTTTTCTCAGAGTGTGAGATCTCTCCGCCATCAGGTCACCCACCCCATCGTATCCCCAAGATCGACTCTGTCCTCAGATGTCTTCCCTCACCGAGGCACTACTCAATGACTTCAGCAGTACACGCCGCTTCCTTGAGCATGTGGCATCACTTCCTTCCTTGTCCCGGTCACGCCATCGCCAACTGTCTTACTAGGCTTGACTTAGACTTCACTATGTTGCCCTGTAACGAGGGCAACTCTCATCCCTGTCAACATCCAGGGTCACCGTGGTTGCGCAGCACTGAGTGTTTGCGACCTATTCTGACCTGGGCTGTTTCCGCTGGCCTGACTCATTCTTGACTAAGGTCTGCGGAACGCTTCCACTCTCGCTTGTCTTCCCACTCCAGACTAATGCCTTGCTTGTCTTGTGTCCTTTACCGTTCTCCTTGAATGATACCTACTGTCCCTTAGTGGTTTTTTCCTAAGGGGGTTTGCGGGTTTTAGTGTGGTTTTTCTCCTGCTGTAAAGCTGCCAGGATGTACTGCGTCCTCCGTTGACGCAGTCACCAGCTCGTCAAGTCTTCTCCCCGGAATGACTTTCTCGCCTATTCTCTAACTTTTTCTCCCTGGATAGACTCCATCATTACTCTCTGCCCTGAGATGCATTCGTTCTCAAATCTTCCCCATACATTGACTCGGTCTTTTATTTTTCTTGTGCTTCCTGGTTCATCCCTTTTTTCCATGAATTCAGAAGATCACTCCCTGCCTGTCCTCTCATTATTTACTGTTTTTCTTTGCCGGGATTGGCTCCCAGTTCATTATCGCTCACCTGATATCATTTCAGCCATTTGGTTCAACCGTTTCCGTTGGGTTCTTACGTAATTGGTTTTGAGCCTGACTACTTCATTGCAGGAATCGCTGTCTGGCCAACCTTGTCACTGACTGGTTCTGCCTGGCATAGTCAGTCATGTGCTAGATCTGCCGGGCACTGGGACGTCCAACTAGTGTACCTGGAGCGTATCGCGACAGTAAGGAGAATGCCAAGAGTGCTAAGTGATCCCGAGGAGCAATCATCCGAAGGAGTCAGGTGAATGGCGACATAATACAGAGAAGAGACTGGAGAGACAATGCAGAAAATGAAACACCAGATTCAAGGACAGTACAGAGAGAGTATAGAAAATCAGAAGAGTACAGGCAAAATACAGAACAGGCAGGCAATCAGGAGAGTACAGCAAGAATGCACAACTCCAGAAGAATCCGGACCCAGTGGAGAAAACCAGAATCAAAAATGGAGATGAAACCAACATTGTGGAGAAGCAGGAGAATATCGCGAGAATGCAGAAAATGGAGGAAACTAGAGTGTGTACCTCCAGAATGCAGAACACAGAGGAACCTAGAAAGTAGCTCCAGAAAGCACACAACAGACAGAATGACGAAGAGAACTAACTAGAGAACAACAGAAGAGCGTACTGAATCAAGACCCAATCTCTGGAAAGCAGAAACGGAGGCGACCGAGAGAAATTGGATATCACTGCTGACAGAAAAAACAGAAAATATTAAACGCGATGGGATGGAATGTAAAACGCGGAATCCGACGAGGTAAACGTGAGAACTCAGTCAGCAGGGAAAATCACCATACAATGGAGGTAAAGTCCAAAACAAGCCATAATCAAGAGTGCGAGGGGAAAATTGAGACCGTGCACAACGTGGAGTAAATTCAGAGAGCAGTTAGAAGATAATGTCCCAAACAAGGTTTGGAGGCTAGAGCGCTGAAGCCGAAAACGAAGGTGAGCAAAAGTATGTCAGGGAATTACAGAAATGGCATTGGGGAAAAGGAGGAATGCGATGCAGCGTGGAGAAAACTCAAGAAAGATGCACCACCAGGCGCTAACTGGAAACCATCAAGACAGCGGCGCGATAAGTCAGAGAACGGAGAAAGTCAGGAGGCCCTGGAGCTGAAGGACAGCACAGACAGAATCAAGAGAAAAAGAGAGCGTGCAGGACCGCAGAGAATCGGGCGAATAGCAATGGACACAACGGACCAAATCAAGACAGACGCCATACGCTGTAGCCTACGGAAACCACCAAGGGATCAACAAGGCAGTGGCAGAACTCAGGGACATGGACAGAAGGCCAAAAGAATGGAGAACGTGGCTCCATTTGCCTGGGCGACTCAGTCATCTGCTACTTTGGCGTGGCTCACTCTGTCCTTGTGTAGTTCTGCCTGGCTCCTCAGTAAGAGCCTAGTTCTGCCTGCCCGGTTCTTTCGTCACCTGGTTTTCCAGGTGTGGCTGGGTTGTGGGCATTTGTTTCAAGGACTGACACCTGCAGAGTCTTGTGTAACGCTGCACTGCATTTTTCACCATAGGCTTGGTCTTTATTTCTTTCCTGAACCGAATGTTTTCGATTCACTGGTTCATCAGCTGTTCTCTGCACACTCCTGGGATGACCAACTGCCGGACACCTATCGGGGAACTTTTGTCCCCTGGAGTGATTGCCTCATAAGCTACGTTCAGCCACCTGAGGCTACTACACTCATGATGCTCATCGACTCAGTCCGCTGAATCACACCGTCGTCGACGTTTTTCCTCAGGACTGAGCCGGGCATCAGCACTTTTCCCTTTCCTGACTCTGTCATGGCCTCCTTCGTGGACTGAAGACAAGTTTTCTTGACTTGCTTGGTGAAAACCTATGAAAGTGGTGTCCCTGGGACGCGAAAAGTAATCTTTCGATATCAGTGTCCATGGATACAGGCACACACACACATACAAATGCTGGCAGGTGAATAACCTTCAGAAGGTTTATCCAGGGTGGCCTGCCTAACAGGAATGTTCGAGCGTTCGCCCCTAAATGTGTATGTTCCCAAATTGTAATCTCCTGCCCAAATACAGCAGGCAAGGGATGGTGTATTTCTTTAAGTGTGTTTGACATTTTGCTCCTTTGTGACATCCGACTCATCTGACACTGGGCTTCCCTCTCTATTTCAGAAGGCTTGTTGGGATGAAGCAATTGTATTTCTCTTCAGTTACACTTTACCAACATAGAAATCCACAATGCATTATCAGTCTGCCTGATTTTCTGGGGATCGTTGGGTATTGTAAAATAACAGGAAATTGTGAAGAGATTCCAGGGATCTCTAAACCCCATCCCGCCCGTTGGACTGAACAATTTTTGTATCAAGCACCACCACCAAACTGTGGTGTTTATCATTCCGCCTGTGATACAGGCCGAGTCTTTATCTAGATCCAGAACTCTCACCACACTGAGAGACCCAGTCAAACACGACCGCAACCTTAACCCACCAAGAGCAAACTCATCTCACTCACGGTTGTCACGCTTTTCAGTATTTGAATTTCGGGTTCATTTAATCAGCTACAGTTCATAAGTACGCACAAAACTCAGCTGCACCCCTCCATCCCCACCCTAAAACAAGAGCCTGCGTATTTGGAGTGGAATATGAAAGGTACAGAGTTCTTTCCTGCGGTGGGTGTGCATGTAACATATAGTCCGATACATCAGATCATACAGCTGACAGTATGAAATAAGTGCATGTTTGATGACCATTACAGCTCGTACAGGAAATCGTCTTTAGGGAACACATCATTGATAGTCGAAACATTTACACTGGGATACAAACACACAAAGACACCGAACACACCGGATACGCCGGGAGAATAACATCAGTCTTCTGAACTTGCGTGCCAGTGATGATCACACCGAGAGCAGGGGAAAACACACACACACACACACAGAGACACAAAAATATTTCCAAAGTGGTTTTGACGGTTTACACAGGTCTCTATTTGTAACGGACTGAACAGGGATTCCCAGTTAGTCTCAAAACAGGATTCCCTGTACTCTGCCAGCTGCTGCCTAACCTCGGGGCAATGTTCCCTCTGAGTGCCTTAGGCACCGTCTGGTTTTCTCAGAGTGTGAGATCTCTCCGCCATCAGGTCACCCACCCCATCGTATCCCCAAGATCGACTCTGTCCTCAGATGTCTTCCCTCACCGAGGCACTACTCAATGACTTCAGCAGTACACGCCGCTTCCTTGAGCATGTGGCATCACTTCCTTCCTTGTCCCGGTCACGCCATCGCCAACTGTCTTACTAGGCTTGACTTAGACTTCACTATGTTGCCCTGTGACGAGGGCAACTCTCATCCCTGTCAACATCCAGGGTCACCGTGGTTGCGCAGCACTGAGTGTTTGCGACCTATTCTGACCTGGGCTGTTTCCGCTGGCCTGACTCATTCTTGACTAAGGTCTGCGGAACGCTTCCACTCTCGCTTGTCTTCCCACTCCAGACTAATGCCTTGCTTGTCTTGTGTCCTTTACCGTTCTCCTTGAATGATACCTACTGTCCCTTAGTGGTTTTTTCCTAAGGGGGTGTGCGGGTTTCAGTGTGGTTTTTCTCCTGCTGTAAAGCTGCCAGGATGTACTGCGTCCTCCGTTGACGCAGTCACCAGCTTGTCAAGTCTTCTCCCCGGAATGACTTTCTCGCCTATTCTCTAACTTTTTCTCCCTGGATAGACTCCATCATTACTCTCTGCCCTGAGATGCATTCGTTCTCAATTCTTCCCCATACATTGACTCGGTCTTTTATTTTTCTTGTGCTTCCTGGTTCATCCCTTTTTTCCATGAATTCAGAAGATCACTCCCTGCCTGTCCTCTCATTATTTACTGTTTTTCTTTGCCGGGATTTGCTCCCAGGACATTATCGCTCACCTGATATCATTTCAGCCATTTGGTTCAACCGTTTCCGTTGGGTTCTTACGTAATTGGTTTTGAGCCTGACAACTTCATTGCAGGAATCACTGTCTGGCCAACCTTGTCACTGACTGGTTCTGCCTGGCATAGTCAGTCATGTGCTAGATCTGCCGGGCACTGGGACGTCCAACTAGTGTACCTGGAGCGTATCGCGACAGTAAGGAGAATGCCAAGGGTGCTAAGTGATCCCGAGGAGCAATCATCCGAAGGAGTCAGGTGAATGGCGACATAATACAGAGAAGAGACTGGAGAGACAATGCAGAAAATGAAACACCAGATTCAAGGACAGTACAGAGAGAGTATAGAAAATCAGAAGAGTACAGGCAAAATACAGAACAGGCAGGCAATCAGGAGAGTACAGCAAGAATGCACAACTCCAGAAGAATCCGGACCCAGTGGAGAAAACCAGAATCAAAAATGGAGATGAAACCAACGTTGTGGAGAAGCAGGAGAATATCGCGAGAATGCAGAAAATGGAGGAAACTAGAGTGTGTACCTCCAGAATGCAGAACACAGAGGAACCTAGAAAGTAGCTCCAGAAAGCACACAACAGTCAGAATGACGAAGAGAACTAACTAGAGAACAACAGAAGAGCGTACTGAATCAAGACCCAATCTCTGGAAAGCAGAAACGGACGCGACCGAGAGAAATTGGATATCAATGCTGACATAAAAAAAAGAAAATATTAAACGCGATGGGATGGAATGTAAAACGCGGAATCCGACGAGGTAAACGTGAGAACTCAGTCAGCAGGGAAAATCACCATACAATGGAGGTGAAGTCCAAAACAAGCCATAATCAAGAGTGCGAGGGGAAAATTGAGACCGTGCACAACGTGGAGTAAATTCAGAGAGCAGTTAGAAGATAATGTCCCAAACAAGGTTTGGAGGCTAGAGCGCTGAAGCCGAAAACGAAGGTGAGCAAAAGTATGTCAGGGAATTACAGAAATGGCATTGGGGAAAAGGAGGAATGCGATGCAGCGTGGAGAAAACTCAAGAAAGATGCACCACCAGGCGCTAACTGGAAACCATCAAGACAGCGGCGCGATAAGTCAGAGAACGGAGAAAGTCAGGAGGCCCTGGAGCTGAAGGACAGCACAGACAGAATCAAGAGAAAAAGAGAGCGTGCAGGACCGCAGAGAATCGGGCGAATAGCAATGGACACAACGGACCAAATCAAGACAGACGCCATACGCTGTAGCCTACGGAAACCACCAAGGGATCAACAAGGCAGTGGCAGAACTCAGGGACATGGACAGAAGGCCAAAAGAATGGAGAACGTGGCTCCATTTGCCTGGGCGACTCAGTCATCTGCTACTTTGGCGTGGCTCAGTCTGTCCTTGTGTAGTTCTGCCTGGCTCCTCAGTAAGAGCCTAGTTCTGCCTGCCCGGTTCTTTCGTCACCTGGTTTTCCAGGTGTGGCTGGGTTGTGGGCATTTGTTTCAAGGACTGACACCTGCAGAGTCTTGTGTAACGCTGCACTGCATTTTTCACCATAGGCTTGGTCTTTATTTCTTTCCTGAACCGAATGTTTTCGATTCACTGGTTCATCAGCTGTTCTCTGCACACTCCTGGGATGACCAACTGCCGGACACCTATTGGGGAACTTTTGTCCCCTGGAGTGATTGCCTCATAAGCTAGGTTCAGCCACCTGAGGCTACTACACTCATGATGCTCATCGTCTCAGTCCGCTGAATCACACCGTCGTCGACGTTTTTCCTCAGGACTGAGCCGGGCATCAGCACTTTTCCCTTTCCTGACTCTGTCATGGCCTCCTTCGTGGACTGAAGACAAGTTTTCTTGACTTGCTTGGTGAAAACCTATGAAAGTGGTGTCCCTGGGACGCGAAAAGTAATCTTTCGATATCAGTGTCCATGGATACAGGCACACACACACATACAAATGCTGGCAGGTGAATCCCCTTCAGAAGGTTTATCCAGGGTGGCCTGCCTAACAGGAATGTTCGAGCGTTCGCCCCTAAATGTGTATGTTCCCAAATTGTAATCTCCTGCCCAAATACAGCAGGCAAGGGATGGTGTATTTCTTTAAGTGTGTTTGACATTTTGCTCCTTTGTGACATCCGACTCGTCTGACACTGGGCTTCCCTCTCTATTCCAGAAGGCTTGTTGGGATGAAGCAATTGTATTTCTCTTCAGTTACACTTTACCAACATAGAAATCCACAATGCATTATCAGTCTGCCTGATTTTCTGGGGATCGTTGGGTATTGTAAAGTAACAGGAAATTGTGAAGAAATTCCAGGGATCTCTAAACCCCATCCCGCCCGTTGGACTGAACAATTTTTGTATCAAGCACCACCACCAAACTGTGGTGTTTATCATTCCGCCTGTGATACAGGCCGAGTCTTTATCTAGATCCAGAACTCTCACCACACTGAGAGACCCAGTCAAACACGACCGCAACCTTAACCCACCAAGAGCAAACTCATCTCACTCACGGTTGTCACGCTTTTCAGTATTTGAATTTCGGGTTCATTTAATCAGCTACAGTTCATAAGTATGCACAAAACTCAGCTGCACCCCTCCATCCCCACCCTAAAACAAGAGCCTGCGTATTTGGAGTGGAATATGAAAGGTACAGAGTTCTTTCCTGCGGTGGGGGTGCATGTAACATATAGTCCGAAACATCAGCTCATACAGCTGACAGTATGAAATAAGTGCATGTTTGATGACCATTACAGCTCGTACAGGAAATCGTCTTTAGGGAACACATCATTGATAGTCGAAACATTTACACTGGGATACAAACACACAAAGACACCGAACACACCGGATACGCCGGGAGAATGACATCAGTCTTCTGAACTTGCATGCCAGTGATGATCACACCGAGAGCAGGGGAAAAACACACACACACACACACACACAGACACAAAAATAATTCCAAAGTGGTTTTGACGGTTTACACAGGTCTCTATTTGTAACGGACTGAACAGGGATTCCCAGTTAGTCTCAAAACAGGATTCCCTGTACTCTGCCAGCTGCTGCCTAACCTCGGGGCAATGTTCCCTCTGAGTGCCTTAGGCACCGTCTGGTTTTCTCAGAGTGTGAGATCTCTCCGCCATCAGGTCACCCACCCCATCGTATCCCCAAGATCGACTCTGTCCTCAGATGTCTTCCCTCACCGAGGCACTACTCAATGACTTCAGCAGTACACGCCGCTTCCTTGAGCATGTGGCATCACTTCCTTCCTTGTCCCGGTCACGCCATCCCCAACTGTCTTACTAGGCTTGACTTAGACTTCACTATGTTGCCCTGTGACGAGGGCAACTCTCATCCCTGTCAACATCCAGGGTCACCGTGGTTGCGCAGCACTGAGTGTTTGCGACCTATTCTGACCTGGGCTGTTTCCGCTGGCCTGACTCATTCTTGACTAAGGTCTGCGGAACGCTTCCACTCTCGCTTGTCTTCCCACTCCAGACTAATGCCTTGCTTGTCTTGTGTCCTTTACCGTTCTCCTTGAATGATACCTACTGTCCCTTAGTGGTTTTTTCCTAAGGGGGTTTGCGGGTTTTAGTGTGGTTTTTCTCCTGCTGTAAAGCTGCCAGGATGTACTGCGTCCTCCGTTGACGCAGTCACCAGCTCGTCAAGTCTTCTCCCCGGAATGACTTTCTCGCCTATTCTCTAACTTTTTCTCCCTGGATAGACTCCATCATTACTCTCTGCCCTGAGATGCATTCGTTCTCAATTCTTCCCCATACATTGACTCGGTCTTTTATTTTTCTTGTGCTTCCTGGTTCATCCCTTTTTTCCATGAATTCAGAAGATCACTCCCTGCCTGTCCTCTCATTATTTACTGTTTTTCTTTGCCGGGATTGGCTCCCAGGTCATTATCGCTCACCTGATATCATTTCAGCCATTTGGTTCAACCGTTTCCGTTGGGTTCTTACGTAATTGGTTTTGAGCCTGACTACTTCATTGCAGGAATCGCTGTCTGGCCAACCTTGTCACTGACTGGTTCTGCCTGGCATAGTCATTCATGTGCTAGATCTGCCGGGCACTGGGACGTCCAACTAGTGTACCTGGAGCGTATCGCGACAGTAAGGAGAATCCCAAGGGTGCTAAGTTATCCCGAGGAGCAATCATCCGAAGGAGTCAGGTGAATGGCGACATAATACAGAGAAGAGACTGGAGAGACAATGCAGAAAATGAAACACCAGATTCAAGGACAGTACAGAGAGAGTATAGAAAATCAGAAGAGTACAGGCAAAATACAGAACAGGCAGGCAATCAGGAGAGTACAGCAAGAATGCACAACTCCAGAAGAATCCGGACCCAGTGGAGAAAACCAGAATCAAAAATGGAGATGAAACCAACGTTGTGGAGAAGCAGGAGAATATCGCGAGAATGCAGAAAATGGAGGAAACTAGAGTGTGTACCTCCAGAATGCAGAACACAGAGGAACCTAGAAAGTAGCTCCAGAAAGCACACAACAGGCAGAATGACGAAGAGAACTAACTAGAGAACAACAGAAGAGCGTACTGAATCAAGACCCAATCTCTGGAAAGCAGAAACGGAGGCGACCGAGAGAAATTGGATATCACTGCTGACAGAAAAAACAGAAAATATTAAACGCGATGGGATGGAATGTAAAACGCGGAATCCGACGAGGTAAACGTGAGAACTCAGTCAGCAGGGAAAATCACCATACAATGGAGGTGAAGTCCAAAACAAGCCATAATCAAGAGTGCGAGGGGAAAATTGAGACCGTGCACAACGTGGAGTAAATTCAGAGAGCAGTTAGAAGATAATGTCCCAAACAAGGTTTGGAGGCTAGAGCGCTGAAGCCGAAAACGAAGGTGAGCAAAAGTATGTCAGGGAATTACAGAAATGGCATTGGGGAAAAGGAGGAATGCGATGCAGCGTGGAGAAAACTCAAGAAAGATGCACCACCAGGCGCTAACTGGAAACCATCAAGACAGCGGCGCGATAAGTCAGAGAACGGAGAAAGTCAGGAGGCCCTGGAGCTGAAGGACAGCACAGACAGAATCAAGAGAAAAAGAGAGCGTGCAGGACCGCAGAGAATCGGGCGAATAGCAATGGACACAACGGACCAAATCAAGACAGACGCCATACGCTGTAGCCTACGGAAACCACCAAGGGATCAACAAGGCAGTGGCAGAACTCAGGGACATGGACAGAAGGCCAAAAGAATGGAGAACGTGGCTCCATTTGCCTGGGCGACTCAGTCATCTGCTACTTTGGCGTGGCTCACTCTGTCCTTGTGTAGTTCTGCCTGGCTCCTCAGTAAGAGCCTAGTTCTGCCTGCCCGGTTCTTTCGTCACCTGGTTTTCCAGGTGTGGCTGGGTTGTGGGCATTTGTTTCAAGGACTGACACCTGCAGAGTCTTGTGTAACGCTGCACTGCATTTTTCACCATAGGCTTGGTCTTTATTTCTTTCCTGAACCGAATGTTTTCGATTCACTGGTTCATCAGCTGTTCTCTGCACACTCCTGGGATGACCAACTGCCGGACACCTATTGGGGAACTTTTGTCCCCTGGAGTGATTGCCTCATAAGCTACGTTCAGCCACCTGAGGCTACTACACTCATGATGCTCATCGACTCAGTCCGCTGAATCACACCGTCGTCGAAGTTTTTCCTCAGGACTGAGCCGGGCATCAGCACTTTTCCCTTTCCTGACTCTGTCAGGGCCTCCTTCGTGGACTGAAGACAAGTTTTCTTGACTTGCTTGGTGAAAACCTATGAAAGTGGTGTCCCTGGGATGCGAAAAGTAATCTTTCGATATCAGTGTCCATGGATACAGGCACACACACACATACAAATGCTGGCAGGTGAATCCCCTTCAGAAGGTTTATCCAGGGTGGCCTGCCTAACAGGAATGTTCGAGCGTTCGCCCCTAAATGTGTATGTTCCCAAATTGTAATCTCCTGCCCAAATACAGCAGGCAAGGGATGGTGTATTTCTTTAAGTGTGTTTGACATTTTGCTCCTTTGTGACATCCGACTCGTCTGACACTGGGCTTCCCTCTCTATTTCAGAAGGCTTGTTGGGATGAAGCAATTGTATTTCTCTTCAGTTACACTTTACCAACATAGAAATCCACAATGCATTATCAGTCTGCCTGATTTTCTGGGGATCGTTGGGTATTGTAAAGTAACAGGAAATTGTGAAGAGATTCCAGGGATCTCTAAACCCCATCCCGCCCGTTGGACTGAACAATTTTTGTATCAAGCACCACCACCAAACTGTGGTGTTTATCATTCCGCCTGTGATACAGGCCGAGTCTTTATCTAGATCCAGAACTCTCACCACACTGAGAGACCCAGTCAAACGCGACCGCAACCTTAACCCACCAAGAGCAAACTCATCTCACTCACGGTTGTCACGCTTTTCAGTATTTGAATTTCGGGTTCATTTAATCAGCTACAGTTCATAAGTACGCACAAAACTCAGCTGCACCCCTCCATCCCCACCCTAAAACAAGAGCCTGCGTATTTGGAGTGGAATATGAAAGGTACAGAGTTCTTTCCTGCTGTGGGTGTGCATGTAACATATAGTCCGAAACATCAGCTCATACAGCTGACAGTATGAAATAAGTGCATGTTTGATGACCATTACAGCTCGTACAGGAAATCGTCTTTAGGGAACACATCATTGATAGTCGAAACATTTACACTGGGATACAAACACACAAAGACACCGAACACACCGGATACGCCGGGAGAATGACATCAGTCTTCTGAACTTGCATGCCAGTGATGATCACACCGAGAGCAGGGGAAAAACACACACACACACACACACACAGACACAAAAATAATTCCAAAGTGGTTTTGACGGTTTACACAGGTCTCTATTTGTAACGGACTGAACAGGGATTCCCAGTTAGTCTCAAAACAGGATTCCCTGTACTCTGCCAGCTGCTGCCTAACCTCGGGGCAATGTTCCCTCTGAGTGCCTTAGGCACCGTCTGGTTTTCTCAGAGTGTGAGATCTCTCCGCCATCAGGTCACCCACCCCATCGTATCCCCAAGATCGACTCTGTCCTCAGATGTCTTCCCTCACCGAGGCACTACTCAATGACTTCAGCAGTACACGCCGCTTCCTTGAGCATGTGGCATCACTTCCTTCCTTGTCCCGGTCACGCCATCCCCAACTGTCTTACTAGGCTTGACTTAGACTTCACTATGTTGCCCTGTGACGAGGGCAACTCTCATCCCTGTCAACATCCAGGGTCACCGTGGTTGCGCAGCACTGAGTGTTTGCGACCTATTCTGACCTGGGCTGTTTCCGCTGGCCTGACTCATTCTTGACTAAGGTCTGCGGAACGCTTCCACTCTCGCTTGTCTTCCCACTCCAGACTAATGCCTTGCTTGTCTTGTGTCCTTTACCGTTCTCCTTGAATGATACCTACTGTCCCTTAGTGGTTTTTTCCTAAGGGGGTTTGCGGGTTTTAGTGTGGTTTTTCTCCTGCTGTAAAGCTGCCAGGATGTACTGCGTCCTCCGTTGACGCAGTCACCAGCTCGTCAAGTCTTCTCCCCGGAATGACTTTCTCGCCTATTCTCTAACTTTTTCTCCCTGGATAGACTCCATCATTACTCTCTGCCCTGAGATGCATTCGTTCTCAATTCTTCCCCATACATTGACTCGGTCTTTTATTTTTCTTGTGCTTCCTGGTTCATCCCTTTTTTCCATGAATTCAGAAGATCACTCACTGCCTGTCCTCTCATTATTTACTGTTTTTCTTTGCCGGGATTGGCTCCCAGGTCATTATCGCTCACCTGATATCATTTCAGCCATTTGGTTCAACCGTTTCCGTTGGGTTCTTACGTAATTGGTTTTGAGCCTGACTACTTCATTGCAGGAATCGCTGTCTGGCCAACCTTGTCACTGACTGGTTCTGCCTGGCATAGTCAGTCATGTGCTAGATCTGCCGGGCACTGAGACGTCCAACTAGTGTACCTGGAGCGTATCGCGACAGTAAGGAGAATGCCAAGAGTGCTAAGTGATCCCGAGGAGCAATCATCCGAAGGAGTCAGGTGAATGGCGACATAATACAGAGAAGAGACTGGAGAGACAATGCAGAAAATGAAACACCAGATTCAAGGACAGTACAGAGAGAGTATAGAAAATCAGAAGAGTACAGGCAAAATACAGAACAGGCAGGCAATCAGGAGAGTACAGCAAGAATGCACAACTCCAGAAGAATCCGGACCCAGTGGAGAAAACCAGAATCAAAAATGGAGATGAAACCAACGTTGTGGAGAAGCAGGAGAATATCGCGAGAATGCAGAAAATGGAGGAAACTAGAGTGTGTACCTCCAGAATGCAGAACACAGAGGAACCTAGAAAGTAGCTCCAGAAAGCACACAACAGGCAGAATGACGAAGAGAACTAACTAGAGAACAACAGAAGAGCGTACTGAATCAAGACCCAATCTCTGGAAAGCAGAAACGGAGGCGACCGAGAGAAATTGGATATCACTGCTGACAGAAAAAACAGAAAATATTAAACGCGATGGGATGGAATGTAAAACGCGGAATCCGACGAGGTAAACGTGAGAACTCAGTCAGCAGGGAAAATCACCATACAATGGAGGTGAAGTCCAAAACAAGCCATAATCAAGAGTGCGAGGGGAAAATTGAGACCGTGCACAACGTGGAGTAAATTCAGAGAGCAGTTAGAAGATAATGTCCCAAACAAGGTTTGGAGGCTAGAGCGCTGAAGCCGAAAACGAAGGTGAGCAAAAGTATGTCAGGGAATTACAGAAATGGCATTGGGGAAAAGGAGGAATGCGATGCAGCGTGGAGAAAACTCAAGAAAGATGCACCACCAGGCGCTAACTGGAAACCATCAAGACAGCGGCGCGATAAGTCAGAGAACGGAGAAAGTCAGGAGGCCCTGGAGCTGAAGGACAGCACAGACAGAATCAAGAGAAAAAGAGAGCGTGCAGGACCGCAGAGAATCGGGCGAATAGCAATGGACACAACGGACCAAATCAAGACAGACGCCATACGCTGTAGCCTACGGAAACCACCAAGGGATCAACAAGGCAGTGGCAGAACTCAGGGACATGGACAGAAGGCCAAAAGAATGGAGAACGTGGCTCCATTTGCCTGGGCGACTCAGTCATCTGCTACTTTGGCGTGGCTCACTCTGTCCTTGTGTAGTTCTGCCTGGCTCCTCAGTAAGAGCCTAGTTCTGCCTGCCCGGTTCTTTCGTCACCTGGTTTTCCAGGTGTGGCTGGGTTGTGGGCATTTGTTTCAAGGACTGACACCTGCAGAGTCTTGTGTAACGCTGCACTGCATTTTTCACCATAGGCTTGGTCTTTATTTCTTTCCTGAACCGAATGTTTTCGATTCACTGGTTCATCAGCTGTTCTCTGCACACTCCTGGGATGACCAACTGCCGGACACCTATTGGGGAACTTTTGTCCCCTGGAGTGATTGCCTCATAAGCTACGTTCAGCCACCTGAGGCTACTACACTCATGATGCTCATCGTCTCAGTCCGCTGAATCACACCGTCGTCGACGTTTTTCCTCAGGACTGAGCCGGGCATCAGCACTTTTCCCTTTCCTGACTCTGTCATGGCCTCCTTCGTGGACTGAAGACAAGTTTTCTTGACTTGCTTGGTGAAAACCTATGAAAGTGGTGTCCCTGGGACGCGAAAAGTAATCTTTCGATATCAGTGTCCATGGATACAGGCACACACACACATACAAATGCTGGCAGGTGAATCCCCTTCAGAAGGTTTATCCAGGGTGGCCTGCCTAACAGGAATGTTCGAGCGTTCGCCCCTAAATGTGTATGTTCCCAAATTGTAATCTCCTGCCCAAATACAGCAGGCAAGGGATGGTGTATTTCTTTAAGTGTGTTTGACATTTTGCTCCTTTGTGACATCCGACTCGTCTGACACTGGGCTTCCCTCTCTATTTCAGAAGGCTTGTTGGGATGAAGCAATTGTATTTCTCTTCAGTTACACTTTACCAACATAGAAATCCACAATGCATTATCAGTCTGCCTGATTTTCTGGGGATCGTTGGGTATTGTAAAGTAACAGGAAATTGTGAAGAGATTCCAGGGATCTCTAAACCCCATCCCGCCCGTTGGACTGAACAATTTTTGTATCAAGCACCACCACCAAACTGTGGTGTTTATCATTCCGCCTGTGATACAGGCCGAGTCTTTATCTAGATCCAGAACTCTCACCACACTGAGAGACCCAGTCAAACACGACCGCAACCTTAACCCACCAAGAGCAAACTCATCTCACTCACGGTTGTCACGCTTTTCAGTATTTGAATTCCGGGTTCATTTAATCAGCTACAGTTCATAAGTACGCACAAAACTCAGCTGCACCCCTCCATCCCCACCCTAAAACAAGAGCCTGCGTATTTGGAGTGGAATATGAAAGGTACAGAGTTCTTTCCTGCTGTGGGTGTGCATGTAACATATAGTCCGAAACATCAGCTCATACAGCTGACAGTATGAAATAAGTGCATGTTTGATGACCATTACAGCTCGTACAGGAAATCGTCTTTAGGGAACACATCATTGATAGTCGAAACATTTACACTGGGATACAAACACACAAAGACACCGAACACACCGGATACGCCGGGAGAATGACATCAGTCTTCTGAACTTGCATGCCAGTGATGATCACACCGAGAGCAGGGGAAAAACACACACACACACACACACACAGACACAAAAATAATTCCAAAGTGGTTTTGACGGTTTACACAGGTCTCTATTTGTAACGGACTGAACAGGGATTCCCAGTTAGTCTCAAAACAGGATTCCCTGTACTCTGCCAGCTGCTGCCTAACCTCGGGGCAATGTTCCCTCTGAGTGCCTTAGGCACCGTCTGGTTTTCTCAGAGTGTGAGATCTCTCCGCCATCAGGTCACCCACCCCATCGTATCCCCAAGATCGACTCTGTCCTCAGATGTCTTCCCTCACCGAGGCACTACTCAATGACTTCAGCAGTACACGCCGCTTCCTTGAGCATGTGGCATCACTTCCTTCCTTGTCCCGGTCACGCCATCGCCAACTGTCTTACTAGGCTTGACTTAGACTTCACTATGTTGCCCTGTGACGAGGGCAACTCTCATCCCTGTCAACATCCAGGGTCACCGTGGTTGCGCAGCACTGAGTGTTTGCGACCTATTCTGACCTGGGCTGTTTCCGCTGGCCTGACTCATTCTTGACTAAGGTCTGCGGAACGCTTCCACTCTCGCTTGTCTTCCCACTCCAGACTAATGCCTTGCTTGTCTTGTGTCCTTTACCGTTCTCCTTGAATGATACCTACTGTCCCTTAGTGGTTTTTTCCTAAGGGGGTTTGCGGGTTTTAGTGTGGTTTTTCTCCTGCTGTAAAGCTGCCAGGATGTACTGCGTCCTCCGTTGACGCAGTCACCAGCTCGTCAAGTCTTCTCCCCGGAATGACTTTCTCGCCTATTCTCTAACTTTTTCTCCCTGGATAGACTCCATCATTACTCTCTGCCCTGAGATGCATTCGTTCTCAATTCTTCCCCATACATTGACTCAGTCTTTTATTTTTCTTGTGCTTCCTGGTTCATCCCTTTTTTCCATGAATTCAGAAGATCACTCACTGCCTGTCCTCTCATTATTTACTGTTTTTCTTTGCCGGGATTGGCTCCCAGGTCATTATCGCTCACCTGATATCATTTCAGCCATTTGGTTCAACCGTTTCCGTTGGGTTCTTACGTAATTGGTTTTGAGCCTGACTACTTCATTGCAGGAATCGCTGTCTGGCCAACCTTGTCACTGACTGGTTCTGCCTGGCATAGTCAGTCATGTGCTAGATCTGCCGGGCACTGGGACGTCCAACTAGTGTACCTGGAGCGTATCGCGACAGTAAGGAGAATGCCAAGAGTGCTAAGTGATCCCGAGGAGCAATCATCCGAAGGAGTCAGGTGAATGGCGACATAATACAGAGAAGAGACTGGAGAGACAATGCAGAAAATGAAACACCAGATTCAAGGACAGTACAGAGAGAGTATAGAAAATCAGAAGAGTACAGGCAAAATACAGAACAGGCAGGCAATCAGGAGAGTACAGCAAGAATGCACAACTCCAGAAGAATCCGGACCCAGTGGAGAAAACCAGAATCAAAAATGGAGATGAAACCAACGTTGTGGAGAAGCAGGAGAATATCGCGAGAATGCAGAAAATGGAGGAAACTAGAGTGTGTACCTGCAGAATGCACAACACAGAGGAACCTAGAAAGTAGCTCCAGAAAGCACACAACAGACAGAATGACGAAGAGAACTAACTAGAGAACAACAGAAGAGCGTACTGAATCAAGACCCAATCTCTGGAAAGCAGAAACGGACGCGACCGAGAGAAATTGGATATCACTGCTGACAGAAAAAACAGAAAATATTAAACGCGATGGGATGGAATGTAAAACGCGGAATCCGACGAGGTAAACGTGAGAACTCAGTCAGCAGGGAAAATCACCATACAATGGAGGTGAAGTCCAAAACAAGCCATAATCAAGAGTGCGAGGGGAAAATTGAGACCGTGCACAACGTGGAGTAAATTCAGAGAGCAGTTAGAAGATAATGTCCCAAACAAGGTTTGGAGGCTAGAGCGCTGAAGCCGAAAACGAAGGTGAGCAAAAGTATGTCAGGGAATTACAGAAATGGCATTGGGGAAAAGGAGGAATGCGATGCAGCGTGGAGAAAACTCAAGAAAGATGCACCACCAGGCGCTAACTGGAAACCATCAAGACAGCGGCGCGATAAGTCAGAGAACGGAGAAAGTCAGGAGGCCCTGGAGCTGAAGCACAGCACAGACAGAATCAAGAGAAAAAGAGAGCGTGCAGGACCGCAGAGAATCGGGCGAATAGCAATGGACACAACGGACCAAATCAAGACAGACGCCATACGCTGTAGCCTCCGGAAACCACCAAGGGATCAACAAGGCAGTGGCAGAACTCAGGGACATGGACAGAAGGCCAAAAGAATGGAGAACGTGGCTCCATTTGCCTGGGCGACTCAGTCATCTGCTACTTTGGCGTGGCTCAGTCTGTCCTTGTGTAGTTCTGCCTGGCTCCTCAGTAAGAGCCTAGTTCTGCCTGCCCGGTTCTTTCGTCACCTGGTTTTCCAGGTGTGGCTGGGTTGTGGGCATTTGTTTCAAGGACTGACACCTGCAGAGTCTTGTGTAACGCTGCACTGCATTTTTCACCATAGGCTTGGTCTTTATTTCTTTCCTGAACCGAATGTTTTCGATTCACTGGTTCATCAGCTGTTCTCTGCACACTCCTGGGATGACCAACTGCCGGACACCTATTGGGGAACTTTTGTCCCCTGGAGTGATTGCCTCATAAGCTACGTTCAGCCACCTGAGGCTACTACACTCATGATGCTCATCGTCTCAGTCCGCTGAATCACACCGTCGTCGACGTTTTTCCTCAGGACTGAGCCGGGCATCAGCACTTTTCCCTTTCCTGACTCTGTCATGGCCTCCTTCGTGGACTGAAGACAAGTTTTCTTGACTTGCTTGGTGAAAACCTATGAAAGTGGTGTCCCTGGGACGCGAAAAGTAATCTTTCGATATCAGTGTCCATGGATACAGGCACACACACACATACAAATGCTGGCAGGTGAATCCCCTTCAGAAGGTTTATCCAGGGTGGCCTGCCTAACAGGAATGTTCGAGCGTTCGCCCCTAAATGTGTATGTTCCCAAATTGTAATCTCCTGCCCAAATACAGCAGGCAAGGGATGGTGTATTTCTTTAAGTGTGTTTGACATTTTGCTCCTTTGTGACATCCGACTCGTCTGACACTGGGCTTCCCTCTCTATTTCAGAAGGCTTGTTGGGATGAAGCAATTGTATTTCTCTTCAGTTACACTTTACCAACATAGAAATCCACAATGCATTATCAGTCTGCCTGATTTTCTGGGGATCGTTGGGTATTGTAAAATAACAGGAAATTGTGAAGAGATTCCAGGGATCTCTAAACCCCATCCCGCCCGTTGGACTGAACAATTTTTGTATCAAGCACCACCACCAAACTGTGGTGTTTATCATTCCGCCTGTGATACAGGCCGAGTCTTTATCTAGATCCAGAACTCTCACCACACTGAGAGACCCAGTCAAACACAACCGCAACCTTAACCCACCAAGAGCAAACTCATCTCACTCACGGTTGTCACGCTTTTCAGTATTTGAATTCCGGGTTCATTTAATCAGCTACAGTTCATAAGTACGCACAAAACTCAGCTGCACCCCTCCATCCCCACCCTAAAACAAGAGCCTGCGTATTTGGAGTGGAATATGAAAGGTACAGAGTTCTTTCCTGCTGTGGGTGTGCATGTAACATATAGTCCGAAACATCAGCTCATACAGCTGACAGTATGAAATAAGTGCATGTTTGATGACCATTACAGCTCGTACAGGAAATCGTCTTTAGGGAACACATCATTGATAGTCGAAACATTTACACTGGGATACAAACACACAAAGACACCGAACACACCGGATACGCCGGGAGAATGACATCAGTCTTCTGAACTTGCATGCCAGTGATGATCACACCGAGAGCAGGGGAAAAACACACACACACACAGACACAAAAATAATTCCAAAGTGGTTTTGACGGTTTACACAGGTCTCTATTTGTAACGGACTGAACAGGGATTCCCAGTTAGTCTCAAAACAGGATTCCCTGTACTCTGCCAGCTGCTGCCTAACCTCGGGGCAATGTTCCCTCTGAGTGCCTTAGGCACCGTCTGGTTTTCTCAGAGTGTGAGATCTCTCCGCCATCAGGTCACCCACCCCATCGTATCCCCAAGATCGACTCTGTCCTCAGATGTCTTCCCTCACCTAGGCACTACTCAATGACTTCAGCAGTACACGCCGCTTCCTTGAGCATGTGGCATCACTTCCTTCCTTGTCCCGGTCACGCCATCCCCAACTGTCTTACTAGGCTTGACTTAGACTTCACTATGTTGCCCTGTGACGAGGGCAACTCTCATCCCTGTCAACATCCAGGGTCACCGTGGTTGCGCAGCACTGAGTGTTTGCGACCTATTCTGACCTGGGCTGTTTCCGCTGGCCTGACTCATTCTTGACTAAGGTCTGCGGAACGCTTCCACTCTCGCTTGTCTTCCCACTCCAGACTAATGCCTTGCTTGTCTTGTGTCCTTTACCGTTCTCCTTGAATGATACCTACTGTCCCTTAGTGGTTTTTTCCTAAGGGGGTTTGCGGGTTTTAGTGTGGTTTTTCTCCTGCTGTAAAGCTGCCAGGATGTACTGCGTCCTCCGTTGACGCAGTCACCAGCTCGTCAAGTCTTCTCCCCGGAATGACTTTCTCGCCTATTCTCTAACTTTTTCTCCCTGGATAGACTCCATCATTACTCTCTGCCCTGAGATGCATTCGTTCTCAATTCTTCCCCATACATTGACTCGGTCTTTTATTTTTCTTGTGCTTCCTGGTTCATCCCTTTTTTCCATGAATTCAGAAGATCACTCACTGCCTGTCCTCTCATTATTTACTGTTTTTCTTTGCCGGGATTGGCTCCCAGGTCATTATCGCTCACCGGATATCATTTCAGCCATTTGGTTCAACCGTTTTTGTTGGGTTCTTACGTAATTGGTTTTGAGCCTGACTACTTCATTGCAGGAATCGCTGTCTGGCCAACCTTGTCACTGACTGGTTCTGCCTGGCATAGTCAGTCATGTGCTAGATCTGCCGGGCACTGGGACATCCAACTAGTGTACCTGGAGCGTATCGCGACAGTAAGGAGAATGCCAAGAGTGCTAAGTGATCCCGAGGAGCAATCATCCGAAGGAGTCAGGTGAATGGCGACATAATACAGAGAAGAGACTGGAGAGACAATGCAGAAAATGAAACACCAGATTCAAGGACAGTACAGAGAGAGTATAGAAAATCAGAAGAGTACAGGCAAAATACAGAACAGGCAGGCAATCAGGAGAGTACAGCAAGAATGCACAACTCCAGAAGAATCCGGACCCAGTGGAGAAAACCAGAATCAAAAATGGAGATGAAACCAACGTTGTGGAGAAGCAGGAGAATATCGCGAGAATGCAGAAAATGGAGGAAACTAGAGTGTGTACCTCCAGAATGCACAACACAGAGGAACCTAGAAAGTAGCTCCAGAAAGCACACAACAGACAGAATGACGAAGAGAACTAACTAGAGAACAACAGAAGAGCGTACTGAATCAAGACCCAATCTCTGGAAAGCAGAAACGGACGCGACCGAGAGAAATTGGATATCACTGCTGACAGAAAAAACAGAAAATATTAAACGCGATGGGATGGAATGTAAAACGCGGAATCCGACGAGGTAAACGTGAGAACTCAGTCAGCAGGGAAAATCACCATACAATGGAGGTGAAGTCCAAAACAAGCCATAATCAAGAGTGCGAGGGGAAAATTGAGACCGTGCACAACGTGGAGTAAATTCAGAGAGCAGTTAGAAGATAATGTCCCAAACAAGGTTTGGAGGCTAGAGCGCTGAAGCCGAAAACGAAGGTGAGCAAAAGTATGTCAGGGAATTACAGAAATGGCATTGGGGAAAAGGAGGAATGCGATGCAGCGTGGAGAAAACTCAAGAAAGATGCACCACCAGGCGCTAACTGGAAACCATCAAGACAGCGGCGCGATAAGTCAGAGAAAGGAGAAAGTCAGGAGGCCCTGGAGCTGAAGCACAGCACAGACAGAATCAAGAGAAAAAGAGAGCGTGCAGGACCGCAGAGAATCGGGCGAATAGCAATGGACACAACGGACCAAATCAAGACAGACGCCATACGCTGTAGCCTCCGGAAACCACCAAGGGATCAACAAGGCAGTGGCAGAACTCGGGGACATGGACAGAAGGCCAAAAGAATGGAGAACGTGGCTCCATTTGCCTGGGCGACTCAGTCATCTGCTACTTTGGCGTGGCTCACTCTGTCCTTGTGTAGTTCTGCCTGGCTCCTCAGTAAGAGCCTAGTTCTGCCTGCCCGGTTCTTTCGTCACCTGGTTTTCCAGGTGTGGCTGGGTTGTGGGCATTTGTTTCAAGGACTGACACCTGCAGAGTCTTGTGTAACGCTGCACTGCATTTTTCACCATAGGCTTGGTCTTTATTTCTTTCCTGAACTGAATGTTTTCGATTCACTGGTTCATCAGCTGTTCTCTGCACACTCCTGGGATGACCAACTGCCGGACACCTATTGGGGAACTTTTGTCCCCTGGAGTGATTGCCTCATAAGCTACGTTCAGCCACCTGAGGCTACTACACTCATGATGCTCATCGACTCAGTCCGCTGAATCACACCGTCGTCGACGTTTTTCCTCAGGACTGAGCCGGGCATCAGCACTTTTCCCTTTCCTGACTCTGTCATGGCCTCCTTCGTGGACTGAAGACAAGTTTTCTTGACTTGCTTGGTGAAAACCTATGAAAGTGGTGTCCCTGGGACGCGAAAAGTAATCTTTCGATATCAGTGTCCATGGATACAGGCACACACACACATACAAATGCTGGCAGGTGAATCCCCTTCAGAAGGTTTATCCAGGGTGGCCTGCCTAACAGGAATGTTCGAGCGTTCGCCCCTAAATGTGTATGTTCCCAAATTGTAATCTCCTGCCCAAATACAGCAGGCAAGGGATGGTGTATTTCTTTAAGTGTGTTTGACATTTTGCTCCTTTGTGACATCCGACTCGTCTGACTCTGGGCTTCCCTCTCTATTCCAGAAGGCTTGATGGGATGAAGCAATTGTATTTCTCTTCAGTTACACTTTACCAACATAGAAATCCACAATGCATTATCAGTCTGCCTGATTTTCTGGGGATCGTTGGGTATTGTAAAGTAACAGGAAATTGTGAAGAGATTCCAGGGATCTCTAAACCCCATCCCGCCCGTTGGACTGAACAATTTTTGTATCAAGCACCACCACCAAACTGTGGTGTTTATCATTCCGCCTGTGATACAGGCCGAGTCTTTATCTAGATCCAGAACTCTCACCACACTGAGAGACCCAGTCAAACACGACCGCAACCTTAACCCACCAAGAGCAAACTCATCTCACTCACGGTTGTCACGCTTTTCAGTATTTGAATTTCGGGTTCATTTAATCAGCTACAGTTCATAAGTACGCACAAAACTCAGCTGCACCCCTCCATCCCCACCCTAAAACAAGAGCCTGCATATTTGGAGTGGAATATGAAAGGTACAGAGTTCTTTCCTGCTGTGGGTGTGCATGTAACATATAGTCCGAAACATCAGCTCATACAGCTGACAGTATGAAATAAGTGCATGTTTGATGACCATTACAGCTCGTACAGGAAATCGTCTTTAGGGAACACATCATTGATAGTCGAAACATTTACACTGGGATACAAACACACAAAGACACCGAACACACCGGATACGCCGGGAGAATGACATCAGTCTTCTGAACTTGCATGCCAGTGATGATCACACCGAGAGCAGGGGAAAAACACACACACACACACACACAAAAATAATTCCAAAGTGGTTTTGACGGTTTACACAGGTCTCTATTTGTAACGGACTGAACAGGGATTCCCAGTTAGTCTCAAAACAGGATTCCCTGTACTCTGCCAGCTGCTGCCTAACCTCGGGGCAATGTTCCCTCTGAGTGCCTTAGGCACCGTCTGGTTTTCTCAGAGTGTGAGATCTCTCCGCGATCAGGTCACCCACCCCATCGTATCCCCAAGATCGACTCTGTCCTCAGATGTCTTCCCTCACCTAGGCACTACTCAATGACTTCAGCAGTACACGCCGCTTCCTTGAGCATGTGGCATCACTTCCTTCCTTGTCCCGGTCACGCCATCCCCAACTGTCTTACTAGGCTTGACTTAGACTTCACTATGTTGCCCTGTGACGAGGGCAACTCTCATCCCTGTCAACATCCAGGGTCACCGTGGTTGCGCAGCACTGAGTGTTTGCGACCTATTCTGACCTGGGCTGTTTCCGCTGGCCTGACTCATTCTTGACTAAGGTCTGCGGAACGCTTCCACTCTCGCTTGTCTTCCCACTCCAGACTAATGCCTTGCTTGTCTTGTGTCCTTTACCGTTCTCCTTGAATGATACCTACTGTCCCTTAGTGGTTTTTTCCTAAGGGGGTTTGCGGGTTTTAGTGTGGTTTTTCTCCTGCTGTAAAGCTGCCAGGATGTACTGCGTCCTCCGTTGACGCAGTCACCAGCTCGTCAAGTCTTCTCCCCGGAATGACTTTCTCGCCTATTCTCTAACTTTTTCTCCCTGGATAGACTCCATCATTACTCTCTGCCCTGAGATGCATTCGTTCTCAATTCTTCCCCATACATTGACTCGGTCTTTTATTTTTCTTGTGCTTCCTGGTTCATCCCTTTTTTCCATGAATTCAGAAGATCACTCACTGCCTGTCCTCTCATTATTTACTGTTTTTCTTTGCCGGGATTGGCTCCCAGGTCATTATCGCTCACCGGATATCATTTCAGCCATTTGGTTCAACCGTTTCCGTTGGGTTCTTACGTAATTGGTTTTGAGCCTGACTACTTCATTGCAGGAATCGCTGTCTGGCCAACCTTGTCACTGACTGGTTCTGCCTGGCATAGTCAGTCATGTGCTAGATCTGCCGGGCACTGGGACGTCCAACTAGTGTACCTGGAGCGTATCGCGACAGTAAGGAGAATGCCAAGAGTGCTAAGTGATCCCGAGGAGCAATCATCCGAAGGAGTCAGGTGAATGGCGACATAATACAGAGAAGAGACTGGAGAGACAATGCAGAAAATGAAACACCAGATTCAAGGACAGTACAGAGAGAGTATAGAAAATCAGAAGAGTACAGGCAAAATACAGAACAGGCAGGCAATCAGGAGAGTACAGCAAGAATGCACAACTCCAGAAGAATCCGGACCCAGTGGAGAAAACCAGAATCAAAAATGGAGATGAAACCAACGTTGTGGAGAAGCAGGAGAATATCGCGAGAATGCAGAAAATGGAGGAAACTAGAGTGTGTACCTCCAGAATGCACAACACAGAGGAACCTACAAAGTAGCTCCAGAAAGCACACAACAGACAGAATGACGAAGAGAACTAACTAGAGAACAACAGAAGAGCGTACTGAATCAAGACCCAATCTCTGGAAAGCAGAAACGGACGCGACCGAGAGAAATTGGATATCACTGCTGACAGAAAAAACAGAAAATATTAAACGCGATGGGATGGAATGTAAAACGCGGAATCCGACGAGGTAAACGTGAGAACTCAGTCAGCAGGGAAAATCACCATACAATGGAGGTGAAGTCCAAAACAAGCCATAATCAAGAGTGCGAGGGGAAAATTGAGACCGTGCACAACGTGGAGTAAATTCAGAGAGCAGTTAGAAGATAATGTCCCAAACAAGGTTTGGAGGCTAGAGCGCTGAAGCCGAAAACGAAGGTGAGCAAAAGTATGTCAGGGAATTACAGAAATGGCATTGGGGAAAAGGAGGAATGCGATGCAGCGTGGAGAAAACTCAAGAAAGATGCACCACCAGGCGCTAACTGGAAACCATCAAGACAGCGGCGCGATAAGTCAGAGAACGGAGAAAGTCAGGAGGCCCTGGAGCTGAAGCACAGCACAGACAGAATCAAGAGAAAAAGAGAGCGTGCAGGACCGCAGAGAATCGGGCGAATAGCAATGGACACAACGGACCAAATCAAGACAGACGCCATACTCTGTAGCCTAAGGAAACCACCAAGGGATCAACAAGGCAGTGGCAGAACTCGGGGACATGGACAGAAGGCCAAAAGAATGGAGAACGTGGCTCCATTTGCCTGGGCGACTCAGTCATCTGCTACTTTGGCGTGGCTCACTCTGTCCTTGTGTAGTTCTGCCTGGCTCCTCAGTAAGAGCCTAGTTCTGCCTGCCCGGTTCTTTCGTCACCTGGTTTTCCAGGTGTGGCTGGGTTGTGGGCATTTGTTTCAAGGACTGACACCTGCAGAGTCTTGTGTAACGCTGCACTGCATTTTTCACCATAGGCTTGGTCTTTATTTCTTTCCTGAACCGAATGTTTTCGATTCACTGGTTCATCAGCTGTTCTCTGCACACTCCTGGGATGACCAACTGCCGGACACCTATTGGGGAACTTTTGTCCCCTGGAGTGATTGCCTCATAAGCTACATTCAGCCACCTGAGGCTACTACACTCATGATGCTCATCGACTCAGTCCGCTGAATCACACCGTCGTCGACGTTTTTCCTCAGGACTGAGCCGGGCATCAGCACTTTTCCCTTTCCTGACTCTGTCATGGCCTCCTTCGTGGACTGAAGACAAGTTTTCTTGACTTGCTTGGTGAAAACCTATGAAAGTGGTGTCCCTGGGACGCGAAAAGTAATCTTTCGATATCAGTGTCCATGGATACAGGCACACACACACATACAAATGCTGGCAGGTGAATCCCCTTCAGAAGGTTTATCCAGGGTGGCCTGCCTAACAGGAATGTTCGAGCGTTCGCCCCTAAATGTGTATGTTCCCAAATTGTAATCTCCTGCCCAAATACAGCAGGCAAGGGATGGTGTATTTCTTTAAGTGTGTTTGACATTTTGCTCCTTTGTGACATCCGACTCGTCTGACACTGGGCTTCCCTCTCTATTTCAGAAGGCTTGTTGGGATGAAGCAATTGTATTTCTCTTCAGTTACACTTTACCAACATAGAAATCCACAATGCATTATCAGTCTGCCTGATTTTCTGGGGATCGTTGGGTATTGTAAAATAACAGGAAATTGTGAAGAGATTCCAGGGATCTCTAAACCCCATCCCGCCCGTTGGACTGAACAATTTTTGTATCAAGCACCACCACCAAACTGTGGTGTTTATCATTCCGCCTGTGATACAGGCCGAGTCTTTATCTAGATCCAGAACTCTCACCACACTGAGAGACCCAGTCAAACACGACCGCAACCTTAACCCACCAAGAGCAAACTCATCTCACTCACGGTTGTCACGCTTTTCAGTATTTGAATTTCGGGTTCATTTAATCAGCTACAGTTCATAAGTACGCACAAAACTCAGCTGCACCCCTCCATCCCCACCCTAAAACAAGAGCCTGCGTATTTGGAGTGGAATATGAAAGGTACAGAGTTCTTTCCTGCTGTGGGTGTGCATGTAACATATAGTCCGAAACATCAGCTCATACAGCTGACAGTATGAAATAAGTGCATGTTTGATGACCATTACAGCTCGTACAGGAAATCGTCTTTAGGGAACACATCATTGATAGTCGAAACATTTACACTGGGATACAAACACACAAAGACACCGAACACACCGGATACGCCGGGAGAATGACATCAGTCTTCTGAACTTGCATGCCAGTGATGATCACACCGAGAGCAGGGGAAAAACACACACACACACACACACAAAAATAATTCCAAAGTGGTTTTGACGGTTTACACAGGTCTCTATTTGTAACGGACTGAACAGGGATTCCCAGTTAGTCTCAAAACAGGATTCCCTGTACTCTGCCAGCTGCTGCCTAACCTCGGGGCAATGTTCCCTCTGAGTGCCTTAGGCACCGTCTGGTTTTCTCAGAGTGTGAGATCTCTCCGCCATCAGGTCACCCACCCCATCATATCCCCAAGATCGACTCTGTCCTCAGATGTCTTCCCTCACCGAGGCACTCCTCAATGACTTCAGCAGTACACGCCGCTTCCTTGAGCATGTGGCATCACTTCCTTCCTTGTCCCGGTCACGCCATCCCCAACTGTCTTACTAGGCTTGACTTAGACTTCACTATGTTGCCCTGTGACGAGGGCAACTCTCATCTTTGTCAACATCCAGGGTCACCGTGGTTGCGCAGCACTGAGTGTTTGCGACCTATTCTGACCTGGGCTGTTTCCGCTGGCCTGACTCATTCTTGACTAAGGTCTGCGGAACGCTTCCACTCTCGCTTGTCTTCCCACTCCAGACTAATGCCTTGCTTGTCTTGTGTCCTTTACCGTTCTCCTTGAATGATACCTACTGTCCCTTAGTGGTTTTTTCCTAAGGGGGTTTGCGGGTTTTAGTGTGGTTTTTCTCCTGCTGTAAAGCTGCCAGGATGTACTGCGTCCTCCGTTGACGCAGTCACCAGCTCGTCAAGTCTTCTCCCCGGAATGACTTTCTCGCCTATTCTCTAACTTTTTCTCCCTGGATAGACTCCATCATTACTCTCTGCCCTGAGATGCATTCGTTCTCAATTCTTCCCCATACATTGACTCGGTCTTTTATTTTTCTTGTGCTTCCTGGTTCATCCCTTTTTTCCATGAATTCAGAAGATCACTCACTGCCTGTCCTCTCATTATTTACTGTTTTTCTTTGCCGGGATTGGCTCCCAGGTCATTATCGCTCACCGGATATCATTTCAGCCATTTGGTTCAACCGTTTCCGTTGGGTTCTTACGTAATTGGTTTTGAGCCTGACTACTTCATTGCAGGAATCGCTGTCTGGCCAACCTTGTCACTGACTGGTTCTGCCTGGCATAGTCAGTCATGTGCTAGATCTGCCGGGCACTGGGACGTCCAACTAGTGTACCTGGAGCGTATCGCGACAGTAAGGAGAATGCCAAGAGTGCTAAGTGATCCCGAGGAGCAATCATCCGAAGGAGTCAGGTGAATGGCGACATAATACAGAGAAGAGACTGGAGAGACAATGCAGAAAATGAAACACCAGATTCAAGGACAGTACAGAGAGAGTATAGAAAATCAGAAGAGTACAGGCAAAATACAGAACAGGCAGGCAATCAGGAGAGTACAGCAAGAATGCACAACTCCAGAAGAATCCGGACCCAGTGGATAAAACCAGAATCAAAAATGGAGATGAAACCAACGTTGTGGAGAAGCAGGAGAATATCGCGAGAATGCAGAAAATGGAGGAAACTAGAGTGTGTACCTCCAGAATGCACAACACAGAGGAACCTACAAAGTAGCTCCAGAAAGCACACAACAGACAGAATGACGAAGAGAACTAACTAGAGAACAACAGAAGAGCGTACTGAATCAAGACCCAATCTCTGGAAAGCAGAAACGGACGCGACCGAGAGAAATTGGATATCACTGCTGACAGAAAAAACAGAAAATATTAAACGCGATGGGATGGAATGTAAAACGCGGAATCCGACGAGGTAAACGTGAGAACTCAGTCAGCAGGGAAAATCACCATACAATGGAGGTGAAGTCCAAAACAAGCCATAATCAAGAGTGCGAGGGGAAAATTGAGACCGAGCCCAACGTGGAGTAAATTCAGAGAGCAGTTAGAAGATAATGTCCCAAACAAGGTTTGGAGGCTAGAGCGCTGAAGCCGAAAACGAAGGTGAGCAAAAGTATGTCAGGGAATTACAGAAATGGCATTGGGGAAAAGGAGGAATGCGATGCAGCGTGGAGAAAACTCAAGAAAGATGCACCACCAGGCACTAACTGGAAACCATCAAGACAGCGGCGCGATAAGTCAGAGAACGGAGAAAGTCAGGAGGCCCTGGAGCTGAAGCACAGCACAGACAGAATCAAGAGAAAAAGAGAGCGTGCAGGACCGCAGAGAATCGGGCGAATAGCAATGGACACAACGGACCAAATCAAGACAGACGCCATACGCTGTAGCCTCCGGAAACCACCAAGGGATCAACAAGGCAGTGGCAGAACTCGGGGACATGGACAGAAGGCCAAAAGAATGGAGAACGTGGCTCCATTTGCCTGGGCGACTCAGTCATCTGCTACTTTGGCGTGGCTCACTCTGTCCTTGTGTAGTTCTGCCTGGCTCCTCAGTAAGAGCCTAGATCTGCCTGCCCGGTTCTTTCGTCACCTGGTTTTCCAGGTGTGGCTGGGTTGTGGGCATTTGTTTCAAGGACTGACACCTGCAGAGTCTTGTGTAACGCTGCACTGCATTTTTCACCATAGGCTTGGTCTTTATTTCTTTCCTGAACCGAATGTTTTCGATTCACTGGTTCATCAGCTGTTCTCTGCACACTCCTGGGATGACCAACTGCCGGACACCTATTGGGGAACTTTTGTCCCCTGGAGTGATTGCCTCATAAGCTACGTTCAGCCACCTGAGGCTACTACACTCATGATGCTCATCGACTCAGTCCGCTGAATCACACCGTCGTCGACGTTTTTCCTCAGGACTGAGCCGGGCATCAGCACTTTTCCCTTTCCTGACTCTGTCATGGCCTCCTTCGTGGACTGAAGACAAGTTTTCTTGACTTGCTTGGTGAAAACCTATGAAAGTGGTGTCCCTGGGACGCGAAAAGTAATCTTTCGATATCAGTGTCCATGGATACAGGCACACACACACATACAAATGCTGGCAGGTGAATCCCCTTCAGAAGGTTTATCCAGGGTGGCCTGCCTAACAGGAATGTTCGAGCGTTCGCCCCTAAATGTGTATGTTCCCAAATTGTAATCTCCTGCCCAAATACAGCAGGCAAGGGATGGTGTATTTCTTTAAGTGTGTTTGACATTTTGCTCCTTTGTGACATCCGACTCGTCTGACACTGGGCTTCCCTCTCTATTCCAGAAGGCTTGTTGGGATGAAGCAATTGTATTTCTCTTCAGTTACACTTTACCAACATAGAAATCCACAATGCATTATCAGTCTGCCTGATTTTCTGGGGATCGTTGGGTATTGTAAAATAACAGGAAATTGTGAAGAGATTCCAGGGATCTCTAAACCCCATCCCGCCCGTTGGACTGAACAATTTTTGTATCAAGCACCACCACCAAACTGTGGTGTTTATCATTCCGCCTGTGATACAGGCCGAGTCTTTATCTAGATCCAGAACTCTCACCACACTGAGAGACCCAGTCAAACACGACCGCAACCTTAACCCACCAAGAGCAAACTCATCTCACTCACGGTTGTCACGCTTTTCAGTATTTGAATTTCGGGTTCATTTAATCAGCTACAGTTCATAAGTACGCACAAAACTCAGCTGCACCCCTCCATCCCCACCCTAAAACAAGAGCCTGCGTATTTGGAGTGGAATATGAAAGGTACAGAGTTCTTTCCTGCTGTGGGTGTGCATGTAACATATAGTCCGAAACATCAGCTCATACAGCTGACAGTATGAAATAAGTGCATGTTTGATGACCATTACAGCTCGTACAGGAAATCGTCTTTAGGGAACACATCATTGATAGTCGAAACATTTACACTGGGATACAAACACACAGACACCGAACACACCGGATACGCCGGGAGAATGACATCAGTCTTCTGAACTTGCATGCCAGTGATGATCACACCGAGAGCAGGGGAAAAACACACACACACACACACACACACACACAGACACAAAAATAATTCCAAAGTGGTTTTGACGGTTTACACAGGTCTCTATTTGTAACGGACTGAACAGGGATTCCCAGTTAGTCTCAAAACAGGATTCCCTGTACTCTGCCAGCTGCTGCCTAACCTCGGGGCAATGTTCCCTCTGAGTGCCTTAGGCACCGTCTGGTTTTCTCAGAGTGTGAGATCTCTCCGCCATCAGGTCACCCACCCCATCGTATCCCCAAGATCGACTCTGTCCTCAGATGTCTTCCCTCACCGAGGCACTCCTCAATGACTTCAGCAGTACACGCCGCTTCCTTGAGCATGTGGCATCACTTCCTTCCTTGTCCCGGTCACGCCATCCCCAACTGTCTTACTAGGCTTGACTTAGACTTCACTATGTTGCCCTGTGACGAGGGCAACTCTCATCCCTGTCAACATCCAGGGTCACCGTGGTTGCGCAGCACTGAGTGTTTGCGACCTATTCTGACCTGGGCTGTTTCCGCTGGCCTGACTCATTCTTGACTAAGGTCTGCGGAACGCTTCCACTCTCGCTTGTCTTCCCACTCCAGACTAATGCCTTGCTTGTCTTGTGTCCTTTACCGTTCTCCTTGAATGATACCTACTGTCCCTTAGTGGTTTTTTCCTAAGGGGGTTTGCGGGTTTTAGTGTGGTTTTTCTCCTGCTGTAAAGCTGCCAGGATGTACTGCGTCCTCCGTTGACGCAGTCACCAGCTCGTCAAGTCTTCTCCCCGGAATGACTTTCTCGCCTATTCTCTAACTTTTTCTCCCTGGATAGACTCCATCATTACTCTCTGCCCTGAGATGCATTCGTTCTCAATTCTTCCCCATACATTGACTCGGTCTTTTATTTTTCTTGTGCTTCCTGGTTCATCCCTTTTTTCCATGAATTCAGAAGATCACTCACTGCCTGTCCTCTCATTATTTACTGTTTTTCTTTGCCGGGATTGGCTCCCAGGTCATTATCGCTCACCGGATATCATTTCAGCCATTTGGTTCAACCGTTTCCGTTGGGTTCTTACGTAATTGGTTTTGAGCCTGACTACTTCATTGCAGGAATCGCTGTCTGGCCAACCTTGTCACTGACTGGTTCTGCCTGGCATAGTCAGTCATGTGCTAGATCTGCCGGGCACTGGGACGTCCAACTAGTGTACCTGGAGCGTATCGCGACAGTAAGGAGAATGCCAAGAGTGCTAAGTGATCCCGAGGAGCAATCATTCGAAGGAGTCAGGTGAATGGCGACATAATACAGAGAAGAGACTGGAGAGACAATGCAGAAAATGAAACACCAGATTCAAGGACAGTACAGAGAGAGTATAGAAAATCAGAAGAGCACAGGCAAAATACAGAACAGGCAGGCAATCAGGAGAGTACAGCAAGAATGCACAACTCCAGAAGAATCCGGACCCAGTGGAGAAAACCAGAATCAAAAATGGAGATGAAACCAACGTTGTGGAGAAGCAGGAGAATATCGCGAGAATGCAGAAAATGGAGGAAACTAGAGTGTGTACCTCCAGAATGCACAACACAGAGGAACCTACAAAGTAGCTCCAGAAAGCACACAACAGACAGAATGACGAAGAGAACTAACTAGAGAACAACAGAAGAGCGTACTGAATCAAGACCCAGTCTCTGGAAAGCAGAAACGGAGGCGACCGAGAGAAATTGGATATCACTGCTGACAGAAAAAACAGAAAATATTAAACGCGATGGGATGGAATGTAAAACGCGGAATCCGACGAGGTAAACGTGAGAACTCAGTCAGCAGGGAAAATCACCATACAATGGAGGTGAAGTCCAAAACAAGCCATAATCAAGAGTGCGAGGGGAAAATTGAGACCGAGCCCAACGTGGAGTAAATTCAGAGAGCAGTTAGAAGATAATGTCCCAAACAAGGTTTGGAGGCTAGAGCGCTGAAGCCGAAAATGAAGGTGAGCAAAAGTATGTCAGGGAATTACAGAAATGGCATTGGGGAAAAGGAGGAATGCGATGCAGCGTGGAGAAAACTCAAGAAAGATGCACCACCAGGCACTAACTGGAAACCATCAAGACAGCGGCGCGATAAGTCAGAGAACGGAGAAAGTCAGGAGGCCCTGGAGCTGAAGCACAGCACAGACAGAATCAAGAGAAAAAGAGAGCGTGCAGGACCGCAGAGAATCGGGCGAATAGCAATGGACACAACGGACCAAATCAAGACAGACGCCATACGCTGTAGCCTCCGGAAACCACCAAGGGATCAACAAGGCAGTGGCAGAACTCGGGGACATGGACAGAAGGCCAAAAGAATGGAGAACGTGGCTCCATTTGCCTGGGCGACTCAGTCATCTGCTACTTTGGCGTGGCTCAGTCTGTCCTTGTGTAGTTCTGCCTGGCTCCTCAGTAAGAGCCTAGTTCTGCCTGCCCGGTTCTTTCGTCACCTGGTTTTCCAGGTGTGGCTGGGTTGTGGGCATTTGTTTCAAGGACTGACACCTGCAGAGTCTTGTGTAACGCTGCACTGCATTTTTCACCATAGGCTTGGTCTTTATTTCTTTCCTGAACCGAATGTTTTCGATTCACTGGTTCATCAGCTGTTCTCTGCACACTCCTGGGATGACCAACTGCCGGACACCTATTGGGGAACTTTTGTCCCCTGGAGTGATTGCCTCATAAGCTACGTTCAGCCACCTGAGGCTACTACACTCATGATGCTCATCGACTCAGTCCGCTGAATCACACCGTCGTCGACGTTTTTCCTCAGGACTGAGCCGGGCATCAGCACTTTTCCCTTTCCTGACTCTGTCATGGCCTCCTTCGTGGACTGAAGACAAGTTTTCTTGACTTGCTTGGTGAAAACCTATGAAAGTGGTGTCCCTGGGACGCGAAAAGTAATCTTTCGATATCAGTGTCCATGGATACAGGCACACACACACATACAAATGCTGGCAGGTGAATCCCCTTCAGAAGGTTTATCCAGGGTGGCCTGCCTAACAGGAATGTTCGAGCGTTCGCCCCTAAATGTGTATGTTCCCAAATTGTAATCTCCTGCCCAAATACAGCAGGCAAGGGATGGTGTATTTCTTTAAGTGTGTTTGACATTTTGCTCCTTTGTGACATCCGACTCATCTGACACTGGGCTTCCCTCTCTATTCCAGAAGGCTTGTTGGGATGAAGCAATTGTATTTCTCTTCAGTTACACTTTACCAACATAGAAATCCACAATGCATTATCAGTCTGCCTGATTTTCTGGGGATCGTTGGGTATTGTAAAATAACAGGAAATTGTGAAGAGATTCCAGGGATCTCTAAACCCCATCCCGCCCGTTGGACTGAACAATTTTTGTATCAAGCACCACCACCAAACTGTGGTGTTTATCATTCCGCCTGTGATACAGGCCGAGTCTTTATCTAGATCCAGAACTCTCACCACACTGAGAGACCCAGTCAAACACGACCGCAACCTTAACCCACCAAGAGCAAACTCATCTCACTCAGGTTGTCACGCTTTTCAGTATTTGAATTTCGGGTTCATTTAATCAGCTACAGTTCATAAGTACGCACAAAACTCAGCTGCACCCCTCCATCCCCACCCTAAAACAAGAGCCTGCGTATTTGGAGTGGAATATGAAAGGTACAGAGTTCTTTCCTGCGGTGGGTGTGCATGTAACATATAGTCCGAAACATCAGCTCATACAGCTGACAGTATGAAATAAGTGCATGTTTGATGACCATTACAGCTCGTACAGGAAATCGTCTTTAGGGAACACATCATTGATAGTCGAAACATTTACACTGGGATACAAACACACAAAGACACCGAACACACCGGATACGCCGGGAGAATGACATCAGTCTTCTGAACTTGCATGCCAGTGATGATCACACCGAGAGCAGGGGAAAAACACACACACACACACACACACACACACACACACACACAAAAATAATTCCAAAGTGGTTTTGACGGTTTACACAGGTCTCTATTTGTAACGGACTGAACAGGGATTCCCAGTTAGTCTCAAAACAGGATTCCCTGTACTCTGCCAGCTGCTGCCTAACCTCGGGGCAATGTTCCCTCTGAGTGCCTTAGGCACCGTCTGGTTTTCTCAGAGTGTGAGATCTCTCCGCCATCAGGTCACCCACCCCATCGTATCCCCAAGATCGACTCTGTCCTCAGATGTCTTCCCTCACCGAGGCACTCCTCAATGACTTCAGCAGTACACGCCGCTTCCTTGAGCATGTGGCATCACTTCCTTCCTTGTCCCGGTCACGCCATCCCCAACTGTCTTACTAGGCTTGACTTAGACTTCACTATGTTGCCCTGTGACGAGGGCAACTCTCATCCCTGTCAACATCCAGGGTCACCGTGGTTGCGCAGCACTGAGTGTTTGCGACCTATTCTGACCTGGGCTGTTTCCGCTGGCCTGACTCATTCTTGACTAAGGTCTGCGGAACGCTTCCACTCTCGCTTGTCTTCCCACTCCAGACTAATGCCTTGCTTGTCTTGTGTCCTTTACCGTTCTCCTTGAATGATACCTACTGTCCCTTAGTGGTTTTTTCCTAAGGGGGTTTGCGGGTTTTAGTGTGGTTTTTCTCCTGCTGTAAAGCTGCCAGGATGTACTGCGTCCTCCGTTGACGCAGTCACCAGCTCGTCAAGTCTTCTCCCCGGAATGACTTTCTCGCCTATTCTCTAACTTTTTCTCCCTGGATAGACTCCATCATTACTCTCTGCCCTGAGATGCATTCGTTCTCAATTCTTCCCCATACATTGACTCGGTCTTTTATTTTTCTTGTGCTTCCTGGTTCATCCCTTTTTTCCATGAATTCAGAAGATCACTCACTGCCTGTCCTCTCATTATTTACTGTTTTTCTTTGCCGGGATTGGCTCCCAGGTCATTATCGCTCACCGGATATCATTTCAGCCATTTGGTTCAACCGTTTTTGTTGGGTTCTTACGTAATTGGTTTTGAGCCTGACTACTTCATTGCAGGAATCGCTGTCTGGCCAACCTTGTCACTGACTGGTTCTGCCTGGCATAGTCAGTCATGTGCTAGATCTGCCGGGCACTGGGACGTCCAACTAGTGTACCTGGAGCGTATCGCGACAGTAAGGAGAATGCCAAGAGTGCTAAGTGATCCCGAGGAGCAATCATTCGAAGGAGTCAGGTGAATGGCGACATAATACAGAGAAGAGACTGGAGAGACAATGCAGAAAATGAAACACCAGATTCAAGGACAGTACAGAGAGAGTATAGAAAATCAGAAGAGCACAGGCAAAATACAGAACAGGCAGGCAATCAGGAGAGTACAGCAAGAATGCACAACTCCAGAAGAATCCGGACCCAGTGGAGAAAACCAGAATCAAAAATGGAGATGAAACCAACGTTGTGGAGAAGCAGGAGAATATCGCGAGAATGCAGAAAATGGAGGAAACTAGAGTGTGTACCTCCAGAATGCACAACACAGAGGAACCTACAAAGTAGCTCCAGAAAGCACACAACAGACAGAATGACGAAGAGAACTAACTAGAGAACAACAGAAGAGCGTACTGAATCAAGACCCAATCTCTGGAAAGCAGAAACGGACGCGACCGAGAGAAATTGGATATCACTGCTGACAGAAAAAACAGAAAATATTAAACGCGATGGGATGGAATGTAAAACGCGGAATCCGACGAGGTAAACGTGAGAACTCAGTCAGCAGGGAAAATCACCATACAATGGAGGTGAAGTCCAAAACAAGCCATAATCAAGAGTGCGAGGGGAAAATTGAGACCGAGCCCAACGTGGAGTAAATTCAGAGAGCAGTTAGAAGATAATGTCCCAAACAAGGTTTGGAGGCTAGAGCGCTGAAGCCGAAAACGAAGGTGAGCAAAAGTATGTCAGGGAATTACAGAAATGGCATTGGGGAAAAGGAGGAATGCGATGCAGCGTGGAGAAAACTCAAGAAAGATGCACCACCAGGCACTAACTGGAAACCATCAAGACAGCGGCGCGATAAGTCAGAGAACGGAGAAAGTCAGGAGGCCCTGGAGCTGAAGCACAGCACAGACAGAATCAAGAGAAAAAGAGAGCGTGCAGGACCGCAGAGAATCGGGCGAATAGCAATGGACACAACGGACCAAATCAAGACAGACGCCATACGCTGTAGCCTCCGGAAACCACCAAGGGATCAACAAGGCAGTGGCAGAACTCGGGGACATGGACAGAAGGCCAAAAGAATGGAGAACGTGGCTCCATTTGCCTGGGCGACTCAGTCATCTGCTACTTTGGCGTGGCTCAGTCTGTCCTTGTGTAGTTCTGCCTGGCTCCTCAGTAAGAGCCTAGTTCTGCCTGCCCGGTTCTTTCGTCACCTGGTTTTCCAGGTGTGGCTGGGTTGTGGGCATTTGTTTCAAGGACTGACACCTGCAGAGTCTTGTGTAACGCTGCACTGCATTTTTCACCATAGGCTTGGTCTTTATTTCTTTCCTGAACCGAATGTTTTCGATTCACTGGTTCATCAGCTGTTCTCTGCACACTCCTGGGATGACCAACTGCCGGACACCTATTGGGGAACTTTTGTCCCCTGGAGTGATTGCCTCATAAGCTACGTTCAGCCACCTGAGGCTACTACACTCATGATGCTCATCGACTCAGTCCGCTGAATCACACCGTCGTCGACGTTTTTCCTCAGGACTGAGCCGAGCATCAGCACTTTTCCCTTTCCTGACTCTGTCATGGCCTCCTTCGTGGACTGAAGACAAGTTTTCTTGACTTGCTTGGTGAAAACCTATGAAAGTGGTGTCCCTGGGACGCGAAAAGTAATCTTTCGATATCAGTGTCCATGGATACAGGCACACACACACATACAAATGCTGGCAGGTGAATCCCCTTCAGAAGGTTTATCCAGGGTGTCCTGCCTTACAGGAATTTTCGAGCGTTCGCCCCTAAATGTGTATGTTCCCAAATTGTAATCTCCTGCCCAAATACAGCAGGCAAGGGATGGTGTATTTCTTTAAGTGTGTTTGACATTTTGCTCCTTTGTGACATCCGACTCGTCTGACACTGGGCTTCCCTCTCTATTCCAGAAGGCTTGTTGGGATGAAGCAATCGTATTTCTCTTCAGTTACACTTTACCAACATAGAAATCCACAATGCATTATCAGTCTGCCTGATTTTCTGGGGATCGTTGGGTATTGTAAAATAACAGGAAATTGTGAAGAGATTCCAGGGATCTCTAAACCCCATCCCGCCCGTTGGACTGAACAATTTTTGTATCAAGCACCACCACCAAACTGTGGTGTTTATCATTCCGCCTGTGATACAGGCCGAGTCTTTATCTAGATCCAGAACTCTCACCACACTGAGAGACCCAGTCAAACACGACCGCAACCTTAACCCACCAAGAGCAAACTCATCTCACTCACGGTTGTCACGCTTTTCAGTATTTGAATTTCGGGTTCATTTAATCAGCTACAGTTCATAAGTACGCACAAAACTCAGCTGCACCCCTCCATCCCCACCCTAAAACAAGAGCCTGCGTATTTGGAGTGGAATATGAAAGGTACAGAGTTCTTTCCTGCTGTGGGTGTGCATGTAACATATAGTCCGAAACATCAGCTCATACAGCTGACAGTATGAAATAAGTGCATGTTTGATGACCATTACAGCTCGTACAGGAAATCGTCTTTAGGGAACACATCATTGATAGTCGAAACATTTACACTGGGATACAAACACACAAAGACACCGAACACACCGGATACGCCGGGAGAATGACATCAGTCTTCTGAACTTGCATGCCAGTGATGATCACACCGAGAGCAGGGGAAAAACACACACACACACACACACACACACACAGACACAAAAATAATTCCAAAGTGGTTTTGACGGTTTACACAGGTCTCTATTTGTAACGGACTGAACAGGGATTCCCAGTTAGTCTCAAAACAGGATTCCCTGTACTCTGCCAGCTGCTGCCTAACCTCGGGGCAATGTTCCCTCTGAGTGCCTTAGGCACCGTCTGGTTTTCTCAGAGTGTGAGATCTCTCCGCCATCAGGTCACCCACCCCATCGTATCCCCAAGATCGACTCTGTCCTCAGATGTCTTCCCTCACCGAGGCACTCCTCAATGACTTCAGCAGTACACGCCGCTTCCTTGAGCATGTGGCATCACTTCCTTCCTTGTCCCGGTCACGCCATCCCCAACTGTCTTACTAGGCTTGACTTAGACTTCACTATGTTGCCCTGTGACGAGGGCAACTCTCATCCCTGTCAACATCCAGGGTCACCGTGGTTGCGCAGCACTGAGTGTTTGCGACCTATTCTGACCTGGGCTGTTTCCGCTGGCCTGACTCATTCTTGACTAAGGTCTGCGGAACGCTTCCACTCTCGCTTGTCTTCCCACTCCAGACTAATGCCTTGCTTGTCTTGTGTCCTTTACCGTTCTCCTTGAATGATACCTACTGTCCCTTAGTGGTTTTTTCCTAAGGGGGTTTGCGGGTTTTAGTGTGGTTTTTCTCCTGCTGTAAAGCTGCCAGGATGTACTGCGTCCTCCGTTGACGCAGTCACCAGCTCGTCAAGTCTTCTCCCCGGAATGACTTTCTCGCCTATTCTCTAACTTTTTCTCCCTGGATAGACTCCATCATTACTCTCTGCCCTGAGATGCATTCGTTCTCAATTCTTCCCCATACATTGACTCGGTCTTTTATTTTTCTTGTGCTTCCTGGTTCATCCCTTTTTTCCATGAATTCAGAAGATCACTCACTGCCTGTCCTCTCATTATTTACTGTTTTTCTTTGCCGGGATTGGCTCCCAGGTCATTATCGCTCACCGGATATCATTTCAGCCATTTGGTTCAACCGTTTCCGTTGGGTTCTTACGTAATTGGTTTTGAGCCTGACTACTTCATTGCAGGAATCGCTGTCTGGCCAACCTTGTCACTGACTGGTTCTGCCTGGCATAGTCAGTCATGTGCTAGATCTGCCGGGCACTGGGACGTCCAACTAGTGTACCTGGAGCGTATCGCGACAGTAAGGAGAATGCCAAGAGTGCTAAGTGATCCCGAGGAGCAATCATCCGAAGGAGTCAGGTGAATGGCGACATAATACAGAGAAGAGACTGGAGAGACAATGCAGAAAATGAAACACCAGATTCAAGGACAGTACAGAGAGAGTATAGAAAATCAGAAGAGTACAGGCAAAATACAGAACAGGCAGGCAATCAGGAGAGTACAGCAAGAATGCACAACTCCAGAAGAATCCGGACCCAGTGGAGAAAACCAGAATCAAAAATGGAGATGAAACCAACGTTGTGGAGAAGCAGGAGAATATCGCGAGAATGCAGAAAATGGAGGAAACTAGAGTGTGTACCTCCAGAATGCACAACACAGAGGAACCTAGAAAGTAGCTCCAGAAAGCACACAACAGACAGAATGACGAAGAGAACTAACTAGAGAACAACAGAAGAGCGTACTGAATCAAGACCCAATCTCTGGAAAGCAGAAACGGACGCGACCGAGAGAAATTGGATATCACTGCTGACAGAAAAAACAGAAAATATTAAACGCGATGGGATGGAATGTAAAACGCGGAATCCGACGAGGTAAACGTGAGAACTCAGTCAGCAGGGAAAATCACCATACAATGGAGGTGAAGTCCAAAACAAGCCATAATCAAGAGTGCGAGGGGAAAATTGAGACCGAGCCCAACGTGGAGTAAATTCAGAGAGCAGTTAGAAGATAATGTCCCAAACAAGGTTTGGAGGCTAGAGCGCTGAAGCCGAAAACGAAGGTGAGCAAAAGTATGTCAGGGAATTACAGAAATGGCATTGGGGAAAAGGAGGAATGCGATGCAGCGTGGAGAAAACTCAAGAAAGATGCACCACCAGGCACTAACTGGAAACCATCAAGACAGCGGCGCGATAAGTCAGAGAACGGAGAAAGTCAGGAGGCCCTGGAGCTGAAGCACAGCACAGACAGAATCAAGAGAAAAAGAGAGCGTGCAGGACCGCAGAGAATCGGGCGAATAGCAATGGACACAACGGACCAAATCAAGACAGACGCCATACGCTGTAGCCTCCGGAAACCACCAAGGGATCAACAAGGCAGTGGCAGAACTCGGGGACATGGACAGAAGGCCAAAAGAATGGAGAACGTGGTTCCATTTGCCTGGGCGACTCAGTCATCTGCTACTTTGGCGTGGCTCACTCTGTCCTTGTGTAGTTCTGCCTGGCTCCTCAGTAAGAGCCTAGTTCTGCCTGCCCGGTTCTTTCGTCACCTGGTTTTCCAGGTGTGGCTGGGTTGTGGGCATTTGTTTCAAGGACTGACACCTGCAGAGTCTTGTGTAACGCTGCACTGCATTTTTCACCATAGGCTTGGTCTTTATTTCTTTCCTGAACCGAATGTTTTCGATTCACTGGTTCATCAGCTGTTCTCTGCACACTCCTGGGATGACCAACTGCCGGACACCTATTGGGGAACTTTTGTCCCCTGGAGTGATTGCCTCATAAGCTACGTTCAGCCACCTGAGGCTACTACACTCATGATGCTCATCGACTCAGTCCGCTGAATCACACCGTCGTCGACGTTTTTCCTCAGGACTGAGCCGGGCATCAGCACTTTTCCCTTTCCTGACTCTGTCATGGCCTCCTTCGTGGACTGAAGACAAGTTTTCTTGACTTGCTTGGTGAAAACCTATGAAAGTGGTGTCCCTGGGACGCGAAAAGTAATCTTTCGATATCAGTGTCCATGGATACAGGCACACACACACATACAAATGCTGGCAGGTGAATCCCCTTCAGAAGGTTTATCCAGGGTGGCCTGCCTAACAGGAATGTTCGAGCGTTCGCCCCTAAATGTGTATGTTCCCAAATTGTAATCTCCTGCCCAAATACAGCAGGCAAGGGATGGTGTATTTCTTTAAGTGTGTTTGACATTTTGCTCCTTTGTGACATCCGACTCGTCTGACACTGGGCTTCCCTCTCTATTCCAGAAGGCTTGTTGGGATGAAGCAATTGTATTTCTCTTCAGTTACACTTTACCAACATAGAAATCCACAATGCATTATCAGTCTGCCTGATTTTCTGGGGATCGTTGGGTATTGTAAAATAACAGGAAATTGTGAAGAGATTCCAGGGATCTCTAAACCCCATCCCGCCCGTTGGACTGAACAATTTTTGTATCAAGCACCACCACCAAACTGTGGTGTTTATCATTCCGCCTGTGATACAGGCCGAGTCTTTATCTAGATCCAGAACTCTCACCACACTGAGAGACCCAGTCAAACACGACCGCAACCTTAACCCACCAAGAGCAAACTCATCTCACTCACGGTTGTCACGCTTTTCAGTATTTGAATTTCGGGTTCATTTAATCAGCTACAGTTCATAAGTATGCACAAAACTCAGCTGCACCCCTCCATCCCCACCCTAAAACAAGAGCCTGCGTATTTGGAGTGGAATATGAAAGGTACAGAGTTCTTTCCTGCTGTGGGTGTGCATGTAACATATAGTCCGAAACATCAGCTCATACAGCTGACAGTATGAAATAAGTGCATGTTTGATGACCATTACAGCTCGTACAGGAAATCGTCTTTAGGGAACACATCATTGATAGTCGAAACATTTACACTGGGATACAAACACACAAAGACACCGAACACACCGGATACGCCGGGAGAATGACATCAGTCTTCTGAACTTGCATGCCAGTGATGATCACACCGAGAGCAGGGGAAAAACACACACACACACACACACACACACACACACACACACAAAAATAATTCCAAAGTGGTTTTGACGGTTTACACAGGTCTCTATTTGTAACGGACTGAACAGGGATTCCCAGTTAGTCTCAAAACAGGATTCCCTGTACTCTGCCAGCTGCTGCCTAACCTCGGGGCAATGTTCCCTCTGAGTGCCTTAGGCACCGTCTGGTTTTCTCAGAGTGTGAGATCTCTCCGCCATCAGGTCACCCACCCCATCGTATCCCCAAGATCGACTCTGTCCTCAGATGTCTTCCCTCACCGAGGCACTCCTCAATGACTTCAGCAGTACACGCCGCTTCCTTGAGCATGTGGCATCACTTCCTTCCTTGTCCCGGTCACGCCATCCCCAACTGTCTTACTAGGCTTGACTTAGACTTCACTATGTTGCCCTGTGACGAGGGCAACTCTCATCCCTGTCAACATCCAGGGTCACCGTGGTTGCGCAGCACTGAGTGTTTGCGACCTATTCTGACCTGGGCTGTTTCCGCTGGCCTGACTCATTCTTGACTAAGGTCTGCGGAACGCTTCCACTCTCGCTTGTCTTCCCACTCCAGACTAATGCCTTGCTTGTCTTGTGTCCTTTACCGTTCTCCTTGAATGATACCTACTGTCCCTTAGTGGTTTTTTCCTAAGGGGGTTTGCGGGTTTTAGTGTGGTTTTTCTCCTGCTGTAAAGCTGCCAGGATGTACTGCGTCCTCCGTTGACGCAGTCACCAGCTCGTCAAGTCTTCTCCCCGGAATGACTTTCTCGCCTATTCTCTAACTTTTTCTCCCTGGATAGACTCCATCATTACTCTCTGCCCTGAGATGCATTCGTTCTCAATTCTTCCCCATACATTGACTCGGTCTTTTATTTTTCTTGTGCTTCCTGGTTCATCCCTTTTTTCCATGAATTCAGAAGATCACTCACTGCCTGTCCTCTCATTATTTACTGTTTTTCTTTGCCGGGATTGGCTCCCAGGTCATTATTGCTCACCGGATATCATTTCAGCCATTTGGTTCAACCGTTTCCGTTGGGTTCTTACGTAATTGGTTTTGAGCCTGACTACTTCATTGCAGGAATCGCTGTCTGGCCAACCTTGTCACTGACTGGTTCTGCCTGGCATAGTCAGTCATGTGCTAGATCTGCCGGGCACTGGGACGTCCAACTAGTGTACCTGGAGCGTATCGCGACAGTAAGGAGAATGCCAAGAGTGCTAAGTGATCCCGAGGAGCAATCATCCGAAGGAGTCAGGTGAATGGCGACATAATACAGAGAAGAGACTGGAGAGACAATGCAGAAAATGAAACACCAGATTCAAGGACAGTACAGAGAGAGTATAGAAAATCAGAAGAGTACAGGCAAAATACAGAACAGGCAGGCAATCAGGAGAGTACAGCAAGAATGCACAACTCCAGAAGAATCCGGACCCAGTGGAGAAAACCAGAATCAAAAATGGAGATGAAACCAACGTTGTGGAGAAGCAGGAGAATATCGCGAGAATGCAGAAAATGGAGGAAACTAGAGTGTGTACCTCCAGAATGCAGAACACAGAGGAACCTACAAAGTAGCTCCAGAAAGCACACAACAGACAGAATGACGAAGAGAACTAACTAGAGAACAACAGAAGAGCGTACTGAATCAAGACCCAATCTCTGGAAAGCAGAAACGGACGCGACCGAGAGAAATTGGATATCACTGCTGACAGAAAAAACAGAAAATATTAAACGCGATGGGATGGAATGTAAAACGCGGAATCCGACGAGGTAAACGTGAGAACTCAGTCAGCAGGGAAAATCACCATACAATGGAGGTGAAGTCCAAAACAAGCCATAATCAAGAGTGCGAGGGGAAAATTGAGACCGTGCACAACGTGGAGTAAATTCAGAGAGCAGTTAGAAGATAATGTCCCAAACAAGGTTTGGAGGCTAGAGCGCTGAAGCCGAAAACGAAGGTGAGCAAAAGTATGTCAGGGAATTACAGAAATGGCATTGGGGAAAAGGAGGAATGCGATGCAGCGTGGAGAAAACTCAAGAAAGATGCACCACCAGGCACTAACTGGAAACCATCAAGACAGCGGCGCGATAAGTCAGAGAACGGAGAAAGTCAGGAGGCCCTGGAGCTGAAGCACAGCACAGACAGAATCAAGAGAAAAAGAGAGCGTGCAGGACCGCAGAGAATCGGGCGAATAGCAATGGACACAACGGACCAAATCAAGACAGACGCCATACGCTGTAGCCTACGGAAACCACCAAGGGATCAACAAGGCAGTGGCAGAACTCGGGGACATGGACAGAAGGCCAAAAGAATGGAGAACGTGGCTCCATTTGCCTGGGCGACTCAGTCATCTGCTACTTTGGCGTGGCTCACTCTGTCCTTGTGTAGTTCTGCCTGGCTCCTCAGTAAGAGCCTAGATCTGCCTGCCCGGTTCTTTCGTCACCTGGTTTTCCAGGTGTGGCTGGGTTGTGGGCATTTGTTTCAAGGACTGACACCTGCAGAGTCTTGTGTAACGCTGCACTGCATTTTTCACCATAGGCTTGGTCTTTATTTCTTTCCTGAACCGAATGTTTTCGATTCACTGGTTCATCAGCTGTTCTCTGCACACTCCTGGGATGACCAACTGCCGGACACCTATTGGGGAACTTTTGTCCCCTGGAGTGATTGCCTCATAAGCTACGTTCAGCCACCTGAGGCTACTACACTCATGATGCTCATCGTCTCAGTCCGCTGAATCACACCGTCGTCGACGTTTTTCCTCAGGACTGAGCCGGGCATCAGCACTTTTCCCTTTCCTGACTCTGTCATGGCCTCCTTCGTGGACTGAAGACAAGTTTTCTTGACTTGCTTGGTGAAAACCTATGAAAGTGGTGTCCCTGGGACGCGAAAAGTAATCTTTCGATATCAGTGTCCATGGATACAGGCACACACACACATACAAATGCTGGCAGGTGAATCCCCTTCAGAAGGTTTATCCAGGGTGGCCTGCCTAACAGGAATGTTCGAGCGTTCGCCCCTAAATGTGTATGTTCCCAAATTGTAATCTCCTGCCCAAATACAGCAGGCAAGGGATGGTGTATTTCTTTAAGTGTGTTTGACATTTTGCTCCTTTGTGACATCCGACTCGTCTGACACTGGGCTTCCCTCTCTATTCCAGAAGGCTTGTTGGGATGAAGCAATCGTATTTCTCTTCAGTTACACTTTACCAACATAGAAATCCACAATGCATTATCAGTCTGCCTGATTTTCTGGGGATCGTTGGGTATTGTAAAATAACAGGAAATTGTGAAGAGATTCCAGGGATCTCTAAACCCCATCCCGCCCGTTGGACTGAACAATTTTTGTATCAAGCACCACCACCAAACTGTGGTGTTTATCATTCCGCCTGTGATACAGGCCGAGTCTTTATCTAGATCCAGAACTCTCACCACACTGAGAGACCCAGTCAAACACGACCGCAACCTTAACCCACCAAGAGCAAACTCATCTCACTCACGGTTGTCACGCTTTTCAGTATTTGAATTTCGGGTTCATTTAATCAGCTACAGTTCATAAGTACGCACAAAACTCAGCTGCACCCCTCCATCCCCACCCTAAAACAAGAGCCTGCGTATTTGGAGTGGAATATGAAAGGTACAGAGTTCTTTCCTGCTGTGGGTGTGCATGTAACATATAGTCCGAAACATCAGCTCATACAGCTGACAGTATGAAATAAGTGCATGTTTGATGACCATTACAGCTCGTACAGGAAATCGTCTTTAGGGAACACATCATTGATAGTCGAAACATTTACACTGGGATACAAACACACAGACACCGAACACACCGGATACGCCGGGAGAATGACATCAGTCTTCTGAACTTGCATGCCAGTGATAATCACACCGAGAGCAGGGGAAAAACACACACACACACACACACACACACACAGACACAAAAATAATTCCAAAGTGGTTTTGACGGTTTACACAGGTCTCTATTTGTAACGGACTGAACAGGGATTCCCAGTTAGTCTCAAAACAGGATTCCCTGTACTCTGCCAGCTGCTGCCTAACCTCGGGGCAATGTTCCCTCTGAGTGCCTTAGGCACCGTCTGGTTTTCTCAGAGTGTGAGATCTCTCCGCCATCAGGTCACCCACCCCATCGTATCCCCAAGATCGACTCTGTCCTCAGATGTCTTCCCTCACCGAGGCACTCCTCAATGACTTCAGCAGTACACGCCGCTTCCTTGAGCATGTGGCATCACTTCCTTCCTTGTCCCGGTCACGCCATCCCCAACTGTCTTACTAGGCTTGACTTAGACTTCACTATGTTGCCCTGTGACGAGGGCAACTCTCATCCCTGTCAACATCCAGGGTCACCGTGGTTGCGCAGCACTGAGTGTTTGCGACCTATTCTGACCTGGGCTGTTTCCGCTGGCCTGACTCATTCTTGACTAAGGTCTGCGGAACGCTTCCACTCTCGCTTGTCTTCCCACTCCAGACTAATGCCTTGCTTGTCTTGTGTCCTTTACCGTTCTCCTTGAATGATACCTACTGTCCCTTAGTGGTTTTTTCCTAAGGGGGTTTGCGGGTTTTAGTGTGGTTTTTCTCCTGCTGTAAAGCTGCCAGGATGTACTGCGTCCTCCGTTGACGCAGTCACCAGCTCGTCAAGTCTTCTCCCCGGAATGACTTTCTCGCCTATTCTCTAACTTTTTCTCCCTGGATAGACTCCATCATTACTCTCTGCCCTGAGATGCATTCGTTCTCAATTCTTCCCCATACATTGACTCGGTCTTTTATTTTTCTTGTGCTTCCTGGTTCATCCCTTTTTTCCATGAATTCAGAAGATCACTCACTGCCTGTCCTCTCATTATTTACTGTTTTTCTTTGCCGGGATTGGCTCCCAGGTCATTATTGCTCACCGGATATCATTTCAGCCATTTGGTTCAACCGTTTCCGTTGGGTTCTTACGTAATTGGTTTTGAGCCTGACTACTTCATTGCAGGAATCGCTGTCTGGCCAACCTTGTCACTGACTGGTTCTGCCTGGCATAGTCAGTCATGTGCTAGATCTGCCGGGCACTGGGACGTCCAACTAGTGTACCTGGAGCGTATCGCGACAGTAAGGAGAATGCCAAGAGTGCTAAGTGATCCCGAGGAGCAATCATCCGAAGGAGTCAGGTGAATGGCGACATAATACAGAGAAGAGACTGGAGAGACAATGCAGAAAATGAAACACCAGATTCAAGGACAGTACAGAGAGAGTATAGAAAATCAGAAGAGTACAGGCAAAATACAGAACAGGCAGGCAATCAGGAGAGTACAGCAAGAATGCACAACTCCAGAAGAATCCGGACCCAGTGGAGAAAACCAGAATCAAAAATGGAGATGAAACCAACGTTGTGGAGAAGCAGGAGAATATCGCGAGAATGCAGAAAATGGAGGAAACTAGAGTGTGTACCTCCAGAATGCACAACACAGAGGAACCTAGAAAGTAGCTCCAGAAAGCACACAACAGACAGAATGACGAAGAGAACTAACTAGAGAACAACAGAAGAGCGTACTGAATCAAGACCCAATCTCTGGAAAGCAGAAACGGACGCGACCGAGAGAAATTGGATATCACTGCTGACAGAAAAAACAGAAAATATTAAACGCGATGGGATGGAATGTAAAACGCGGAATCCGACGAGGTAAACGTGAGAACTCAGTCAGCAGGGAAAATCACCATACAATGGAGGTGAAGTCCAAAACAAGCCATAATCAAGAGTGCGAGGGGAAAATTGAGACCGAGCCCAACGTGGAGTAAATTCAGAGAGCAGTTAGAAGATAATGTCCCAAACAAGGTTTGGAGGCTAGAGCGCTGAAGCCGAAAACGAAGGTGAGCAAAAGTATGTCAGGGAATTACAGAAATGGCATTGGGGAAAAGGAGGAATGCGATGCAGCGTGGAGAAAACTCAAGAAAGATGCACCACCAGGCACTAACTGGAAACCATCAAGACAGCGGCGCGATAAGTCAGAGAACGGAGAAAGTCAGGAGGCCCTGGAGCTGAAGCACAGCACAGACAGAATCAAGAGAAAAAGAGAGCGTGCAGGACCGCAGAGAATCGGGCGAATAGCAATGGACACAACGGACCAAATCAAGACAGACGCCATACGCTGTAGCCTCCGGAAACCACCAAGGGATCAACAAGGCAGTGGCAGAACTCGGGGACATGGACAGAAGGCCAAAAGAATGGAGAACGTGGCTCCATTTGCCTGGGCGACTCAGTCATCTGCTACTTTGGCGTGGCTCACTCTGTCCTTGTGTAGTTCTGCCTGGCTCCTCAGTAAAAGCCTAGTTCTGCCTGCCCGGTTCTTTCGTCACCTGGTTTTCCAGGTGTGGCTGGGTTGTGGGCATTTGTTTCAAGGACTGACACCTGCAGAGTCTTGTGTAACGCTGCACTGCATTTTTCACCATAGGCTTGGTCTTTATTTCTTTCCTGAACCGAATGTTTTCGATTCACTGGTTCATCAGCTGTTCTCTGCACACTCCTGGGATGACCAACTGCCGGACACCTATTGGGGAACTTTTGTCCCCTGGAGTGATTGCCTCATAAGCTACGTTCAGCCACCTGAGGCTACTACACTCATGATGCTCATCGACTCAGTCCGCTGAATCACACCGTCGTCGACGTTTTTCCTCAGGACTGAGCCGGGCATCAGCACTTTTCCCTTTCCTGACTCTGTCATGGCCTCCTTCGTGGACTGAAGACAAGTTTTCTTGACTTGCTTGGTGAAAACCTATGAAAGTGGTGTCCCTGGGACGCGAAAAGTAATCTTTCGATATCAGTGTCCATGGATACAGGCACACACACACATACAAATGCTGGCAGGTGAATCCCCTTCAGAAGGTTTATCCAGGGTGGCCTGCCTTACAGGAATGTTCGAGCGTTCGCCCCTAAATGTGTATGTTCCCAAATTGTAATCTCCTGCCCAAATACAGCAGGCAAGGGATGGTGTATTTCTTTAAGTGTGTTTGACATTTTGCTCCTTTGTGACATCCGACTCGTCTGACACTGGGCTTCCCTCTCTATTCCAGAAGGCTTGTTGGGATGAAGCAATCGTATTTCTCTTCAGTTACACTTTACCAACATAGAAATCCACAATGCATTATCAGTCTGCCTGATTTTCTGGGGATCGTTGGGTATTGTAAAATAACAGGAAATTGTGAAGAGATTCCAGGGATCTCTAAACCCCATCCCGCCCGTTGGACTGAACAATTTTTGTATCAAGCACCACCACCAAACTGTGGTGTTTATCATTCCGCCTGTGATACAGGCCGAGTCTTTATCTAGATCCAGAACTCTCACCACACTGAGAGACCCAGTCAAACACGACCGCAACCTTAACCCACCAAGAGCAAACTCATCTCACTCACGGTTGTCACGCTTTTCAGTATTTGAATTTCGGGTTCATTTAATCAGCTACAGTTCATAAGTACGCACAAAACTCAGCTGCACCCCTCCATCCCCACCCTAAAACAAGAGCCTGCGTATTTGGAGTGGAATATGAAAGGTACAGAGTTCTTTCCTGCTGTGGGTGTGCATGTAACATATAGTCCGAAACATCAGCTCATACAGCTGACAGTATGAAATAAGTGCATGTTTGATGACCATTACAGCTCGTACAGGAAATCGTCTTTAGGGAACACATCATTGATAGTCGAAACATTTACACTGGGATACAAACACACAAAGACACCGAACACACCGGATACGCCGGGAGAATGACATCAGTCTTCTGAACTTGCATGCCAGTGATGATCACACCGAGAGCAGGGGAAAAACACACACACACACACACACACACACACACACAGACACAAAAATAATTCCAAAGTGGTTTTGACGGTTTACACAGGTCTCTATTTGTAACGGACTGAACAGGGATTCCCAGTTAGTCTCAAAACAGGATTCCCTGTACTCTGCCAGCTGCTGCCTAACCTCGGGGCAATGTTCCCTCTGAGTGCCTTAGGCACCGTCTGGTTTTCTCAGAGTGTGAGATCTCTCCGCCATCAGGTCACCCACCCCATCGTATCCCCAAGATCGACTCTGTCCTCAGATGTCTTCCCTCACCGAGGCACTCCTCAATGACTTCAGCAGTACACGCCGCTTCCTTGAGCATGTGGCATCACTTCCTTCCTTGTCCCGGTCACGCCATCCCCAACTGTCTTACTAGGCTTGACTTAGACTTCACTATGTTGCCCTGTGACGAGGGCAACTCTCATCCCTGTCAACATCCAGGGTCACCGTGGTTGCGCAGCACTGAGTGTTTGCGACCTATTCTGACCTGGGCTGTTTCCGCTGGCCTGACTCATTCTTGACTAAGGTCTGCGGAACGCTTCCACTCTCGCTTGTCTTCCCACTCCAGACTAATGCCTTGCTTGTCTTGTGTCCTTTACCGTTCTCCTTGAATGATACCTACTGTCCCTTAGTGGTTTTTTCCTAAGGGGGTTTGCGGGTTTTAGTGTGGTTTTTCTCCTGCTGTAAAGCTGCCAGGATGTACTGCGTCCTCCGTTGACGCAGTCACCAGCTCGTCAAGTCTTCTCCCCGGAATGACTTTCTCGCCTATTCTCTAACTTTTTCTCCCTGGATAGACTCCATCATTACTCTCTGCCCTGAGATGCATTCGTTCTCAATTCTTCCCCATACATTGACTCGGTCTTTTATTTTTCTTGTGCTTCCTGGTTCATCCCTTTTTTCCATGAATTCAGAAGATCACTCACTGCCTGTCCTCTCATTATTTACTGTTTTTCTTTGCCGGGATTGGCTCCCAGGTCATTATTGCTCACCGGATATCATTTCAGCCATTTGGTTCAACCGTTTCCGTTGGGTTCTTACGTAATTGGTTTTGAGCCTGACTACTTCATTGCAGGAATCGCTGTCTGGCCAACCTTGTCACTGACTGGTTCTGCCTGGCATAGTCAGTCATGTGCTAGATCTGCCGGGCACTGGGACGTCCAACTAGTGTACCTGGAGCGTATCACGACAGTAAGGAGAATGCCAAGAGTGCTAAGTGATCCCGAGGAGCAATCATCCGAAGGAGTCAGGTGAATGGCGACATAATACAGAGAAGAGACTGGAGAGACAATGCAGAAAATGAAACACCAGATTCAAGGACAGTACAGAGAGAGTATAGAAAATCAGAAGAGTACAGGCAAAATACAGAACAGGCAGGCAATCAGGAGAGTACAGCAAGAATGCACAACTCCAGAAGAATCCGGACCCAGTGGAGAAAACCAGAATCAAAAATGGAGATGAAACCAACGTTGTGGAGAAGCAGGAGAATATCGCGAGAATGCAGAAAATGGAGGAAACTAGAGTGTGTACCTCCAGAATGCAGAACACAGAGGAACCTACAAAGTAGCTCCAGAAAGCACACAACAGACAGAATGACGAAGAGAACTAACTAGAGAACAACAGAAGAGCGTACTGAATCAAGACCCAATCTCTGGAAAGCAGAAACGGACGCGACCGAGAGAAATTGGATATCACTGCTGACAGAAAAAACAGAAAATATTAAACGCGATGGGATGGAATGTAAAACGCGGAATCCGACGAGGTAAACGTGAGAACTCAGTCAGCAGGGAAAATCACCATACAATGGAGGTGAAGTCCAAAACAAGCCATAATCAAGAGTGCGAGGGGAAAATTGAGACCGTGCACAACGTGGAGTAAATTCAGAGAGCAGTTAGAAGATAATGTCCCAAACAAGGTTTGGAGGCTAGAGCGCTGAAGCCGAAAACGAAGGTGAGCAAAAGTATGTCAGGGAATTACAGAAATGGCATTGGGGAAAAGGAGGAATGCGATGCAGCGTGGAGAAAACTCAAGAAAGATGCACCACCAGGCACTAACTGGAAACCATCAAGACAGCGGCGCGATAAGTCAGAGAACGGAGAAAGTCAGGAGGCCCTGGAGCTGAAGCACAGCACAGACAGAATCAAGAGAAAAAGAGAGCGTGCAGGACCGCAGAGAATCGGGCGAATAGCAATGGACACAACGGACCAAATCAAGACAGACGCCATACGCTGTAGCCTCCGGAAACCACCAAGGGATCAACAAGGCAGTGGCAGAACTCGGGGACATGGACAGAAGGCCAAAAGAATGGAGAACGTGGCTCCATTTGCCTGGGCGACTCAGTCATCTGCTACTTTGGCGTGGCTCACTCTGTCCTTGTGTAGTTCTGCCTGGCTCCTCAGTAAGAGCCTAGTTCTGCCTGCCCGGTTCTTTCGTCACCTGGTTTTCCAGGTGTGGCTGGGTTGTGGGCATTTGTTTCAAGGACTGACACCTGCAGAGTCTTGTGTAACGCTGCACTGCATTTTTCACCATAGGCTTGGTCTTTATTTCTTTCCTGAACCGAATGTTTTCGATTCACTGGTTCATCAGCTGTTCTCTGCACACTCCTGGGATGACCAACTGCCGGACACCTATTGGGGAACTTTTGTCCCCTGGAGTGATTGCCTCATAAGCTACGTTCAGCCACCTGAGGCTACTACACTCATGATGCTCATCGACTCAGTCCGCTGAATCACACCGTCGTCGACGTTTTTCCTCAGGACTGAGCCGGGCATCAGCACTTTTCCCTTTCCTGACTCTGTCATGGCCTCCTTCGTGGACTGAAGACAAGTTTTCTTGACTTGCTTGGTGAAAACCTATGAAAGTGGTGTCCCTGGGACGCGAAAAGTAATCTTTCGATATCAGTGTCCATGGATACAGGCACACACACACATACAAATGCTGGCAGGTGAATCCCCTTCAGAAGGTTTATCCAGGGTGGCCTGCCTAACAGGAATGTTCGAGCGTTCGCCCCTAAATGTGTATGTTCCCAAATTGTAATCTCCTGCCCAAATACAGCAGGCAAGGGATGGTGTATTTCTTTAAGTGTGTTTGACATTTTGCTCCTTTGTGACATCCGACTCGTCTGACACTGGGCTTCCCTCTCTATTCCAGAAGGCTTGTTGGGATGAAGCAATTGTATTTCTCTTCAGTTACACTTTACCAACATAGAAATCCACAATGCATTATCAGTCTGCCTGATTTTCTGGGGATCGTTGGGTATTGTAAAATAACAGGAAATTGTGAAGAGATTCCAGGGATCTCTAAACCCCATCCCGCCCATTGGACTGAACAATTTTTGTATCAAGCACCACCACCAAACTGTGGTGTTTATCATTCCGCCTGTGATACAGGCCGAGTCTTTATCTAGATCCAGAACTCTCACCACACTGAGAGACCCAGTCAAACACGACCGCAACCTTAACCCACCAAGAGCAAACTCATCTCACTCACGGTTGTCACGCTTTTCAGTATTTGAATTTCGGGTTCATTTAATCAGCTACAGTTCATAAGTACGCACAAAACTCAGCTGCACCCCTCCATCCCCACCCTAAAACAAGAGCCTGCGTATTTGGAGTGGAATATGAAAGGTACAGAGTTCTTTCCTGCTGTGGGTGTGCATGTAACATATAGTCCGAAACATCAGCTCATACAGCTGACAGTATGAAATAAGTGCATGTTTGATGACCATTACAGCTCGTACAGGAAATCGTCTTTAGGGAACACATCATTGATAGTCGAAACATTTACACTGGGATACAAACACACAAAGACACCGAACACACCGGATACGCCGGGAGAATGACATCAGTCTTCTGAACTTGCATGCCAGTGATGATCACACCGAGAGCAGGGGAAAAACACACACACACACACACACACACACAGACACAAAAATAATTCCAAAGTGGTTTTGACGGTTTACACAGGTCTCTATTTGTAACGGACTGAACAGGGATTCCCAGTTAGTCTCAAAACAGGATTCCCTGTACTCTGCCAGCTGCTGCCTAACCTCGGGGCAATGTTCCCTCTGAGTGCCTTAGGCACCGTCTGGTTTTCTCAGAGTGTGAGATCTCTCCGCCATCAGGTCACCCACCCCATCGTATCCCCAAGATCGACTCTGTCCTCAGATGTCTTCCCTCACCGAGGCACTCCTCAATGACTTCAGCAGTACACGCCGCTTCCTTGAGCATGTGGCATCACTTCCTTCCTTGTCCCGGTCACGCCATCCCCAACTGTCTTACTAGGCTTGACTTAGACTTCACTATGTTGCCCTGTGACGAGGGCAACTCTCATCCCTGTCAACATCCAGGGTCACCGTGGTTGCGCAGCACTGAGTGTTTGCGACCTATTCTGACCTGGGCTGTTTCCGCTGGCCTGACTCATTCTTGACTAAGGTCTGCGGAACGCTTCCACTCTCGCTTGTCTTCCCACTCCAGACTAATGCCTTGCTTGTCTTGTGTCCTTTACCGTTCTCCTTGAATGATACCTACTGTCCCTTAGTGGTTTTTTCCTAAGGGGGTTTGCGGGTTTTAGTGTGGTTTTTCTCCTGCTGTAAGCTGCCAGGATGTACTGCGTCCTCCGTTGACGCAGTCACCAGCTCGTCAAGTCTTCTCCCCGGAATGACTTTCTCGCCTATTCTCTAACTTTTTCTCCCTGGATAGACTCCATCATTACTCTCTGCCCTGAGATGCATTCGTTCTCAATTCTTCCCCATACATTGACTCGGTCTTTTATTTTTCTTGTGCTTCCTGGTTCATCCCTTTTTTCCATGAATTCAGAAGATCACTCACTGCCTGTCCTCTCATTATTTACTGTTTTTCTTTCCCGGGATTGGCTCCCAGGTCATTATCGCTCACCGGATATCATTTCAGCCATTTGGTTCAACCGTTTCCGTTGGGTTCTTACGTAATTGGTTTTGAGCCTGACTACTTCATTGCAGGAATCGCTGTCTGGCCAACCTTGTCACTGACTGGTTCTGCCTGGCATAGTCAGTCATGTGCTAGATCTGCCGGGCACTGGGACGTCCAACTAGTGTACCTGGAGCGTATCGCGACAGTAAGGAGAATGCCAAGAGTGCTAAGTGATCCCGAGGAGCAATCATCCGAAGGAGTCAGGTGAATGGCGACATAATACAGAGAAGAGACTGGAGAGACAATGCAGAAAATGAAACACCAGATTCAAGGACAGTACAGAGAGAGTATAGAAAATCAGAAGAGTACAGGCAAAATACAGAACAGGCAGGCAATCAGGAGAGTACAGCAAGAATGCACAACTCCAGAAGAATCCGGACCCAGTGGAGAAAACCAGAATCAAAAATGGAGATGAAACCAACGTTGTGGAGAAGCAGGAGAATATCGCGAGAATGCAGAAAATGGAGGAAACTAGAGTGTGTACCTGCAGAATGCACAACACAGAGGAACCTACAAAGTAGCTCCAGAAAGCACACAACAGACAGAATGACGAAGAGAACTAACTAGAGAACAACAGAAGAGCGTACTGAATCAAGACCCAATCTCTGGAAAGCAGAAACGGACGCGACCGAGAGAAATTGGATATCACTGCTGACAGAAAAAACAGAAAATATTAAACGCGATGGGATGGAATGTAAAACGCGGAATCCGACGAGGTAAACGTGAGAACTCAGTCAGCAGGGAAAATCACCATACAATGGAGGTGAAGTCCAAAACAAGCCATAATCAAGAGTGCGAGGGGAAAATTGAGACCGTGCACAACGTGGAGTAAATTCAGAGAGCAGTTAGAAGATAATGTCCCAAACAAGGTTTGGAGGCTAGAGCGCTGAAGCCGAAAACGAAGGTGAGCAAAAGTATGTCAGGGAATTACAGAAATGGCATTGGGGAAAAGGAGGAATGCGATGCAGCGTGGAGAAAACTCAAGAAAGATGCACCACCAGGCGCTAACTGGAAACCATCAAGACAGCGGCGCGATAAGTCAGAGAACGGAGAAAGTCAGGAGGCCCTGGAGCTGAAGCACAGCACAGACAGAATCAAGAGAAAAAGAGAGCGTGCAGGACCGCAGAGAATCGGGCGAATAGCAATGGACACAACGGACCAAATCAAGACAGACGCCATACGCTGTAGCCTACGGAAACCACCAAGGGATCAACAAGGCAGTGGCAGAACTCGGGGACATGGACAGAAGGCCAAAAGAATGGAGAACGTGGCTCCATTTGCCTGGGCGACTCAGTCATCTGCTACTTTGGCGTGGCTCACTCTGTCCTTGTGTAGTTCTGCCTGGCTCCTCAGTAAGAGCCTAGTTCTGCCTGCCCGGTTCTTTCGTCACCTGGTTTTCCAGGTGTGGCTGGGTTGTGGGCATTTGTTTCAAGGACTGACACCTGCAGAGTCTTGTGTAACGCTGCACTGCATTTTTCACCATAGGCTTGGTCTTTATTTCTTTCCTGAACCGAATGTTTTCGATTCACTGGTTCATCAGCTGTTCTCTGCACACTCCTGGGATGACCAACTGCCGGACACCTATTGGGGAACTTTTGTCCCCTGGAGTGATTGCCTCATAAGCTACGTTCAGCCACCTGAGGCTACTACACTCATGATGCTCATCGACTCAGTCCGCTGAATCACACCGTCGTCGACGTTTTTCCTCAGGACTGAGCCGGGCATCAGCACTTTTCCCTTTCCTGACTCTGTCATGGCCTCCTTCGTGGACTGAAGACAAGTTTTCTTGACTTGCTTGGTGAAAACCTATGAAAGTGGTGTCCCTGGGACGCGAAAAGTAATCTTTCGATATCAGTGTCCATGGATACAGGCACACACACACATACAAATGCTGGCAGGTGAATCCCCTTCAGAAGGTTTATCCAGGGTGGCCTGCCTAACAGGAATGTTCGAGCGTTCGCCCCTAAATGTGTATGTTCCCAAATTGTAATCTCCTGCCCAAATACAGCAGGCAAGGGATGGTGTATTTCTTTAAGTGTGTTTGACATTTTGCTCCTTTGTGACATCCGACTCGTCTGACACTGGGCTTCCCTCTCTATTCCAGAAGGCTTGTTGGGATGAAGCAATCGTATTTCTCTTCAGTTACACTTTACCAACATAGAAATCCACAATGCATTATCAGTCTGCCTGATTTTCTGGGGATCGTTGGGTATTGTAAAATAACAGGAAATTGTGAAGAGATTCCAGGGATCTCTAAACCCCATCCCGCCCGTTGGACTGAACAATTTTTGTATCAAGCACCACCACCAAACTGTGGTGTTTATCATTCCGCCTGTGATACAGGCCGAGTCTTTATCTAGATCCAGAACTCTCACCACACTGAGAGACCCAGTCAAACACGACCGCAACCTTAACCCACCAAGAGCAAACTCATCTCACTCACGGTTGTCACGCTTTTCAGTATTTGAATTTCGGGTTCATTTAATCAGCTACAGTTCATAAGTACGCACAAAACTCAGCTGCACCCCTCCATCCCCACCCTAAAACAAGAGCCTGCGTATTTGGAGTGGAATATGAAAGGTACAGAGTTCTTTCCTGCTGTGGGTGTGCATGTAACATATAGTCCGAAACATCAGATCATACAGCTGACAGTATGAAATAAGTGCATGTTTGATGACCATTACAGCTCGTACAGGAAATCGTCTTTAGGGAACACATCATTGATAGTCGAAACATTTACACTGGGATACAAACACACAAAGACACCGAACACACCGGATACGCCGGGAGAATGACATCAGTCTTCTGAACTTGCATGCCAGTGATGATCACACCGAGAGCAGGGGAAAAACACACACACACACACACACACACACAGACACAAAAATAATTCCAAAGTGGTTTTGACGGTTTACACAGGTCTCTATTTGTAACGGACTGAACAGGGATTCCCAGTTAGTCTCAAAACAGGATTCCCTGTACTCTGCCAGCTGCTGCCTAACCTCGGGGCAATGTTCCCTCTGAGTGCCTTAGGCACCGTCTGGTTTTCTCAGAGTGTGAGATCTCTCCGCCATCAGGTCACCCACCCCATCGTATCCCCAAGATCGACTCTGTCCTCAGATGCCTTCCCTCACCGAGGCACTCCTCAATGACTTCAGCAGTACACGCCGCTTCCTTGAGCATGTGGCATCACTTCCTTCCTTGTCCCGGTCACGCCATCCCCAACTGTCTTACTAGGCTTGACTTAGACTTCACTATGTTGCCCTGTGACGAGGGCAACTCTCATCCCTGTCAACATCCAGGGTCACCGTGGTTGCGCAGCACTGAGTGTTTGCGACCTATTCTGACCTGGGCTGTTTCCGCTGGCCTGACTCATTCTTGACTAAGGTCTGCGGAACGCTTCCACTCTCGCTTGTCTTCCCACTCCAGACTAATGCCTTGCTTGTCTTGTGTCCTTTACCGTTCTCCTTGAATGATACCTACTGTCCCTTAGTGGTTTTTTCCTAAGGGGGTTTGCGGGTTTTAGTGTGGTTTTTCTCCTGCTGTAAAGCTGCCAGGATGTACTGCGTCCTCCGTTGACGCAGTCACCAGCTCGTCAAGTCTTCTCCCCGGAATGACTTTCTCGCCTATTCTCTAACTTTTTCTCCCTGGATAGACTCCATCATTACTCTCTGCCCTGAGATGCATTCGTTCTCAATTCTTCCCCATACATTGACTCGGTCTTTTATTTTTCTTGTGCTTCCTGGTTCATCCCTTTTTTCCATGAATTCAGAAGATCACTCACTGCCTGTCCTCTCATTATTTACTGTTTTTCTTTGCCGGGATTGGCTCCCAGGTCATTATCGCTCACCGGATATCATTTCAGCCATTTGGTTCAACCGTTTCCGTTGGGTTCTTACGTAATTGGTTTTGAGCCTGACTACTTCATTGCAGGAATCGCTGTCTGGCCAACCTTGTCACTGACTGGTTCTGCCTGGCATAGTCAGTCATGTGCTAGATCTGCCGGGCACTGGGACGTCCAACTAGTGTACCTGGAGCGTATCGCGACAGTAAGGAGAATGCCAAGAGTGCTAAGTGATCCCGAGGAGCAATCATCCGAAGGAGTCAGGTGAATGGCGACATAATACAGAGAAGAGACTGGAGAGACAATGCAGAAAATGAAACACCAGATTCAAGGACAGTACAGAGAGAGTATAGAAAATCAGAAGAGTACAGGCAAAATACAGAACAGGCAGGCAATCAGGAGAGTACAGCAAGAATGCACAACTCCAGAAGAATCCGGACCCAGTGGAGAAAACCAGAATCAAAAATGGAGATGAAACCAACGTTGTGGAGAAGCAGGAGAATATCGCGAGAATGCAGAAAATGGAGGAAACTAGAGTGTGTACCTCCAGAATGCACAACACAGAGGAACCTAGAAAGTAGCTCCAGAAAGCACACAACAGACAGAATGACGAAGAGAACTAACTAGAGAACAACAGAAGAGCGTACTGAATCAAGACCCAATCTCTGGAAAGCAGAAACGGACGCGACCGAGAGAAATTGGATATCACTGCTGACAGAAAAAACAGAAAATATTAAACGCGATGGGATGGAATGTAAAAAGCGGAATCCGACGAGGTAAACGTGAGAACTCAGTCAGCAGGGAAAATCACCATACAATGGAGGTGAAGTCCAAAACAAGCCATAATCAAGAGTGCGAGGGGAAAATTGAGACCGTGCACAACGTGGAGTAAATTCAGAGAGCAGTTAGAAGATAATGTCCCAAACAAGGTTTGGAGGCTAGAGCGCTGAAGCCGAAAACGAAGGTGAGCAAAAGTATGTCAGGGAATTACAGAAATGGCATTGGGGAAAAGGAGGAATGCGATGCAGCGTGGAGAAAACTCAAGAAAGATGCACCACCAGGCACTAACTGGAAACCATCAAGACAGCGGCGCGATAAGTCAGAGAACGGAGAAAGTCAGGAGGCCCTGGAGCTGAAGCACAGCACAGACAGAATCAAGAGAAAAAGAGAGCGTGCAGGACCGCAGAGAATCGGGCGAATAGCAATGGACACAACGGACCAAATCAAGACAGACGCCATACGCTGTAGCCTACGGAAACCACCAAGGGATCAACAAGGCAGTGGCAGAACTCGGGGACATGGACAGAAGGCCAAAAGAATGGAGAACGTGGCTCCATTTGCCTGGGCGACTCAGTCATCTGCTACTTTGGCGTGGCTCACTCTGTCCTTGTGTAGTTCTGCCTGGCTCCTCAGTAAGAGCCTAGTTCTGCCTGCCCGGTTCTTTCGTCACCTGGTTTTCCAGGTGTGGCTGGGTTGTGGGCATTTGTTTCAAGGACTGACACCTGCAGAGTCTTGTGTAACGCTGCACTGCATTTTTCACCATAGGCTTGGTCTTTATTTCTTTCCTGAACCGAATGTTTTCGATTCACTGGTTCATCAGCTGTTCTCTGCACACTCCTGGGATGACCAACTGCCGGACACCTATTGGGGAACTTTTGTCCCCTGGAGTGATTGCCTCATAAGCTACGTTCAGCCACCTGAGGCTACTACACTCATGATGCTCATCGACTCAGTCCGCTGAATCACACCGTCGTCGACGTTTTTCCTCAGGACTGAGCCGGGCATCAGCACTTTTCCCTTTCCTGACTCTGTCATGGCCTCCTTCGTGGACTGAAGACAAGTTTTCTTGACTTGCTTGGTGAAAACCTATGAAAGTGGTGTCCCTGGGACGCGAAAAGTAATCTTTCGATATCAGTGTCCATGGATACAGGCACACACACACATACAAATGCTGGCAGGTGAATCCCCTTCAGAAGGTTTATCCAGGGTGGCCTGCCTAACAGGAATGTTCGAGCGTTCGCCCCTAAATGTGTATGTTCCCAAATTGTAATCTCCTTCCCAAATACAGCAGGCAAGGGATGGTGTATTTCTTTAAGTGTGTTTGACATTTTGCTCCTTTGTGACATCCGACTCGTCTGACACTGGGCTTCCCTCTCTATTCCAGAAGGCTTGTTGGGATGAAGCAATTGTATTTCTCTTCAGTTACACTTTACCAACATAGAAATCCACAATGCATTATCAGTCTGCCTGATTTTCTGGGGATCGTTGGGTATTGTAAAATAACAGGAAATTGTGAAGAGATTCCAGGGATCTCTAAACCCCATCCCGCCCGTTGGACTGAACAATTTTTGTATCAAGCACCACCACCAAACTGTGGTGTTTATCATTCCGCCTGTGATACAGGCCGAGTCTTTATCTAGATCCAGAACTCTCACCACACTGAGAGACCCAGTCAAACACGACCGCAACCTTAACCCACCAAGAGCAAACTCATCTCACTCACGGTTGTCACGCTTTTCAGTATTTGAATTTCGGGTTCATTTAATCAGCTACAGTTCATAAGTACGCACAAAACTCAGCTGCACCCCTCCATCCCCACCCTAAAACAAGAGCCTGCGTATTTGGAGTGGAATATGAAAGGTACAGAGTTCTTTCCTGCTGTGGGTGTGCATGTAACATATAGTCCGAAACATCAGCTCATACAGCTGACAGTATGAAATAAGTGCATGTTTGATGACCATTACAGCTCGTACAGGAAATCGTCTTTAGGGAACACATCATTGATAGTCGAAACATTTACACTGGGATACAAACACACAAAGACACCGAACACACCGGATACGCCGGGAGAATGACATCAGTCTTCTGAACTTGCATGCCAGTGATGATCACACCGAGAGCAGGGGAAAAACACACACACACACACACACACACACAGACACAAAAATAATTCCAAAGTGGTTTTGACGGTTTACACAGGTCTCTATTTGTAACGGACTGAACAGGGCTTCCCAGTTAGTCTCAAAACAGGATTCCCTGTACTCTGCCAGCTGCTGCCTAACCTCGGGGCAATGTTCCCTCTGAGTGCCTTAGGCACCGTCTGGTTTTCTCAGAGTGTGAGATCTCTCCGCCATCAGGTCACCCACCCCATCGTATCCCCAAGATCGACTCTGTCCTCAGATGTCTTCCCTCACCGAGGCACTCCTCAATGACTTCAGCAGTACACGCCGCTTCCTTGAGCATGTGGCATCACTTCCTTCCTTGTCCCGGTCACGCCATCCCCAACTGTCTTACTAGGCTTGACTTAGACTTCACTATGTTGCCCTGTGACGAGGGCAACTCTCATCCCTGTCAACATCCAGGGTCACCGTGGTTGCGCAGCACTGAGTGTTTGCGACCTATTCTGACCTGGGCTGTTTCCGCTGGCCTGACTCATTCTTGACTAAGGTCTGCGGAACGCTTCCACTCTCGCTTGTCTTCCCACTCCAGACTAATGCCTTGCTTGTCTTGTGTCCTTTACCGTTCTCCTTGAATGATACCTACTGTCCCTTAGTGGTTTTTTCCTAAGGGGGTTTGCGGGTTTTAGTGTGGTTTTTCTCCTGCTGTAAGCTGCCAGGATGTACTGCGTCCTCCGTTGACGCAGTCACCAGCTCGTCAAGTCTTCTCCCCGGAATGACTTTCTCGCCTATTCTCTAACTTTTTCTCCCTGGATAGACTCCATCATTACTCTCTGCCCTGAGATGCATTCGTTCTCAATTCTTCCCCATACATTGACTCGGTCTTTTATTTTTCTTGTGCTTCCTGGTTCATCCCTTTTTTCCATGAATTCAGAAGATCACTCACTGCCTGTCCTCTCATTATTTACTGTTTTTCTTTCCCGGGATTGGCTCCCAGGTCATTATCGCTCACCGGATATCATTTCAGCCATTTGGTTCAACCGTTTCCGTTGGGTTCTTACGTAATTGGTTTTGAGCCTGACTACTTCATTGCAGGAATCGCTGTCTGGCCAACCTTGTCACTGACTGGTTCTGCCTGGCATAGTCAGTCATGTGCTAGATCTGCCGGGCACTGGGACGTCCAACTAGTGTACCTGGAGCGTATCGCGACAGTAAGGAGAATGCCAAGAGTGCTAAGTGATCCCGAGGAGCAATCATCCGAAGGAGTCAGGTGAATGGCGACATAATACAGAGAAGAGACTGGAGAGACAATGCAGAAAATGAAACACCAGATTCAAGGACAGTACAGAGAGAGTATAGAAAATCAGAAGAGTACAGGCAAAATACAGAACAGGCAGGCAATCAGGAGAGTACAGCAAGAATGCACAACTCCAGAAGAATCCGGACCCAGTGGAGAAAACCAGAATCAAAAATGGAGATGAAACCAACGTTGTGGAGAAGCAGGAGAATATCGCGAGAATGCAGAAAATGGAGGAAACTAGAGTGTGTACCTCCAGAATGCACAACACAGAGGAACCTACAAAGTAGCTCCAGAAAGCACACAACAGACAGAATGACGAAGAGAACTAACTAGAGAACAACAGAAGAGCGTACTGAATCAAGACCCAATCTCTGGAAAGCAGAAACGGACGCGACCGAGAGAAATTGGATATCACTGCTGACAGAAAAAACAGAAAATATTAAACGCGATGGGATGGAATGTAAAAAGCGGAATCCGACGAGGTAAACGTGAGAACTCAGTCAGCAGGGAAAATCACCATACAATGGAGGTGAAGTCCAAAACAAGCCATAATCAAGAGTGCGAGGGGAAAATTGAGACCGTGCACAACGTGGAGTAAATTCAGAGAGCAGTTAGAAGATAATGTCCCAAACAAGGTTTGGAGGCTAGAGCGCTGAAGCCGAAAACGAAGGTGAGCAAAAGTATGTCAGGGAATTACAGAAATGGCATTGGGGAAAAGGAGGAATGCGATGCAGCGTGGAGAAAACTCAAGAAAGATGCACCACCAGGCGCTAACTGGAAACCATCAAGACAGCGGCGCGATAAGTCAGAGAACGGAGAAAGTCAGGAGGCCCTGGAGCTGAAGCACAGCACAGACAGAATCAAGAGAAAAAGAGAGCGTGCAGGACCGCAGAGAATCGGGCGAATAGCAATGGACACAACGGACCAAATCAAGACAGACGCCATACGCTGTAGCCTACGGAAACCACCAAGGGATCAACAAGGCAGTGGCAGAACTCGGGGACATGGACAGAAGGCCAAAAGAATGGAGAACGTGGCTCCATTTGCCTGGGCGACTCAGTCATCTGCTACTTTGGCGTGGCTCACTCTGTCCTTGTGTAGTTCTGCCTGGCTCCTCAGTAAGAGCCTAGTTCTGCCTGCCCGGTTCTTTCGTCACCTGGTTTTCCAGGTGTGGCTGGGTTGTGGGCATTTGTTTCAAGGACTGACACCTGCAGAGTCTTGTGTAACGCTGCACTGCATTTTTCACCATAGGCTTGGTCTTTATTTCTTTCCTGAACCGAATGTTTTCGATTCACTGGTTCATCAGCTGTTCTCTGCACACTCCTGGGATGACCAACTGCCGGACACCTATTGGGGAACTTTTGTCCCCTGGAGTGATTGCCTCATAAGCTACGTTCAGCCACCTGAGGCTACTACACTCATGATGCTCATCGTCTCAGTCCGCTGAATCACACCGTCGTCGACGTTTTTCCTCAGGACTGAGCCGGGCATCAGCACTTTTCCCTTTCCTGACTCTGTCATGGCCTCCTTCGTGGACTGAAGACAAGTTTTCTTGACTTGCTTGGTGAAAACCTATGAAAGTGGTGTCCCTGGGACGCGAAAAGTAATCTTTCGATATCAGTGTCCATGGATACAGGCACACACACACATACAAATGCTGGCAGGTGAATCCCCTTCAGAAGGTTTATCCAGGGTGGCCTGCCTAACAGGAATGTTCGAGCGTTCGCCCCTAAATGTGTATGTTCCCAAATTGTAATCTCCTGCCCAAATACAGCAGGCAAGGGATGGTGTATTTCTTTAAGTGTGTTTGACATTTTGCTCCTTTGTGACATCCGACTCGTCTGACACTGGGCTTCCCTCTCTATTCCAGAAGGCTTGTTGGGATGAAGCAATCGTATTTCTCTTCAGTTACACTTTACCAACATAGAAATCCACAATGCATTATCAGTCTGCCTGATTTTCTGGGGATCGTTGGGTATTGTAAAATAACAGGAAATTGTGAAGAGATTCCAGGGATCTCTAAACCCCATCCCGCCCGTTGGACTGAACAATTTTTGTATCAAGCACCACCACCAAACTGTGGTGTTTATCATTCCGCCTGTGATACAGGCCGAGTCTTTATCTAGATCCAGAACTCTCACCACACTGAGAGACCCAGTCAAACACGACCGCAACCTTAACCCACCAAGAGCAAACTCATCTCACTCACGGTTGTCACGCTTTTCAGTATTTGAATTTCGGGTTCATTTAATCAGCTACAGTTCATAAGTACGCACAAAACTCAGCTGCACCCCTCCATCCCCACCCTAAAACAAGAGCCTGCGTATTTGGAGTGGAATATGAAAGGTACAGAGTTCTTTCCTGCTGTGGGTGTGCATGTAACATATAGTCCGAAACATCAGCTCATACAGCTGACAGTATGAAATAAGTGCATGTTTGATGACCATTACAGCTCGTACAGGAAATCGTCTTTAGGGAACACATCATTGATAGTCGAAACATTTACACTGGGATACAAACACACAAAGACACCGAACACACCGGATACGCCGGGAGAATGACATCAGTCTTCTGAACTTGCATGCCAGTGATGATCACACCGAGAGCAGGGGAAAAACACACACACACACACACACACACACAGACACAAAAATAATTCCAAAGTGGTTTTGACGGTTTACACAGGTCTCTATTTGTAACGGACTGAACAGGGATTCCCAGTTAGTCTCAAAACAGGATTCCCTGTACTCTGCCAGCTGCTGCCTAACCTCGGGGCAATGTTCCCTCTGAGTGCCTTAGGCACCGTCTGGTTTTCTCAGAGTGTGAGATCTCTCCGCCATCAGGTCACCCACCCCATCGTATCCCCAAGATCGACTCTGTCCTCAGATGCCTTCCCTCACCGAGGCACTCCTCAATGACTTCAGCAGTACACGCCGCTTCCTTGAGCATGTGGCATCACTTCCTTCCTTGTCCCGGTCACGCCATCCCCAACTGTCTTACTAGGCTTGACTTAGACTTCACTATGTTGCCCTGTGACGAGGGCAACTCTCATCCCTGTCAACATCCAGGGTCACCGTGGTTGCGCAGCACTGAGTGTTTGCGACCTATTCTGACCTGGGCTGTTTCCGCTGGCCTGACTCATTCTTGACTAAGGTCTGCGGAACGCTTCCACTCTCGCTTGTCTTCCCACTCCAGACTAATGCCTTGCTTGTCTTGTGTCCTTTACCGTTCTCCTTGAATGATACCTACTGTCCCTTAGTGGTTTTTTCCTAAGGGGGTTTGCGGGTTTTAGTGTGGTTTTTCTCCTGCTGTAAAGCTGCCAGGATGTACTGCGTCCTCCGTTGACGCAGTCACCAGCTCGTCAAGTCTTCTCCCCGGAATGACTTTCTCGCCTATTCTCTAACTTTTTCTCCCTGGATAGACTCCATCATTACTCTCTGCCCTGAGATGCATTCGTTCTCAATTCTTCCCCATACATTGACTCGGTCTTTTATTTTTCTTGTGCTTCCTGGTTCATCCCTTTTTTCCATGAATTCAGAAGATCACTCACTGCCTGTCCTCTCATTATTTACTGTTTTTCTTTGCCGGGATTGGCTCCCAGGTCATTATCGCTCACCGGATATCATTTCAGCCATTTGGTTCAACCGTTTCCGTTGGGTTCTTACGTAATTGGTTTTGAGCCTGACTACTTCATTGCAGGAATCGCTGTCTGGCCAACCTTGTCACTGACTGGTTCTGCCTGGCATAGTCAGTCATGTGCTAGATCTGCCGGGCACTGGGACGTCCAACTAGTGTACCTGGAGCGTATCGCGACAGTAAGGAGAATGCCAAGAGTGCTAAGTGATCCCGAGGAGCAATCATCCGAAGGAGTCAGGTGAATGGCGACATAATACAGAGAAGAGACTGGAGAGACAATGCAGAAAATGAAACACCAGATTCAAGGACAGTACAGAGAGAGTATAGAAAATCAGAAGAGTACAGGCAAAATACAGAACAGGCAGGCAATCAGGAGAGTACAGCAAGAATGCACAACTCCAGAAGAATCCGGACCCAGTGGAGAAAACCAGAATCAAAAATGGAGATGAAACCAACGTTGTGGAGAAGCAGGAGAATATCGCGAGAATGCAGAAAATGGAGGAAACTAGAGTGTGTACCTCCAGAATGCACAACACAGAGGAACCTAGAAAGTAGCTCCAGAAAGCACACAACAGACAGAATGACGAAGAGAACTAACTAGAGAACAACAGAAGAGCGTACTGAATCAAGACCCAATCTCTGGAAAGCAGAAACGGACGCGACCGAGAGAAATTGGATATCACTGCTGACAGAAAAAACAGAAAATATTAAACGCGATGGGATGGAATGTAAAACGCGGAATCCGACGAGGTAAACGTGAGAACTCAGTCAGCAGGGAAAATCACCATACAATGGAGGTGAAGTCCAAAACAAGCCATAATCAAGAGTGCGAGGGGAAAATTGAGACCGTGCACAACGTGGAGTAAATTCAGAGAGCAGTTAGAAGATAATGTCCCAAACAAGGTTTGGAGGCTAGAGCGCTGAAGCCGAAAACGAAGGTGAGCAAAAGTATGTCAGGGAATTACAGAAATGGCATTGGGGAAAAGGAGGAATGCGATGCAGCGTGGAGAAAACTCAAGAAAGATGCACCACCAGGCGCTAACTGGAAACCATCAAGACAGCGGCGCGATAAGTCAGAGAACGGAGAAAGTCAGGAGGCCCTGGAGCTGAAGCACAGCACAGACAGAATCAAGAGAAAAAGAGAGCGTGCAGGACCGCAGAGAATCGGGCGAATAGCAATGGACACAACGGACCAAATCAAGACAGACGCCATAAGCTGTAGCCTCCGGAAACCACCAAGGGATCAACAAGGCAGTGGCAGAACTCGGGGACATGGACAGAAGGCCAAAAGAATGGAGAACGTGGCTCCATTTGCCTGGGCGACTCAGTCATCTGCTACTTTGGCGTGGCTCACTCTGTCCTTGTGTAGTTCTGCCTGGCTCCTCAGTAAGAGCCTAGTTCTGCCTGCCCGGTTCTTTCGTCACCTGGTTTTCCAGGTGTGGCTGGGTTGTGGGCATTTGTTTCAAGGACTGACACCTGCAGAGTCTTGTGTAACGCTGCACTGCATTTTTCACCATAGGCTTGGTCTTTATTTCTTTCCTGAACCGAATGTTTTCGATTCACTGGTTCATCAGCTGTTCTCTGCACACTCCTGGGATGACCAACTGCCGGACACCTATTGGGGAACTTTTGTCCCCTGGAGTGATTGCCTCATAAGCTACGTTCAGCCACCTGAGGCTACTACACTCATGATGCTCATCGACTCAGTCCGCTGAATCACACCGTCGTCGACGTTTTTCCTCAGGACTGAGCCGGGCATCAGCACTTTTCCCTTTCCTGACTCTGTCATGGCCTCCTTCGTGGACTGAAGACAAGTTTTCTTGACTTGCTTGGTGAAAACCTATGAAAGTGGTGTCCCTGGGACGCGAAAAGTAATCTTTCGATATCAGTGTCCATGGATACAGGCACACACACACATACAAATGCTGGCAGGTGAATCCCCTTCAGAAGGTTTATCCAGGGTGGCCTGCCTAACAGGAATGTTCGAGCGTTCGCCCCTAAATGTGTATGTTCCCAAATTGTAATCTCCTGCCCAAATACAGCAGGCAAGGGATGGTGTATTTCTTTAAGTGTGTTTGACATTTTGCTCCTTTGTGACATCCGACTCGTCTGACACTGGGCTTCCCTCTCTATTCCAGAAGGTTTGTTGGGATGAAGCAATCGTATTTCTCTTCAGTTACACTTTACCAACATAGAAATCCACAATGCATTATCAGTCTGCCTGATTTTCTGGGGATCGTTGGGTATTGTAAAATAACAGGAAATTGTGAAGAGATTCCAGGGATCTCTAAACCCCATCCCGCCCGTTGGACTGAACAATTTTTGTATCAAGCACCACCACCAAACTGTGGTGTTTATCATTCCGCCTGTGATACAGGCCGAGTCTTTATCTAGATCCAGAACTCTCACCACACTGAGAGACCCAGTCAAACACGACCGCAACCTTAACCCACCAAGAGCAAACTCATCTCACTCACGGTTGTCACGCTTTTCAGTATTTGAATTTCGGGTTCATTTAATCAGCTACAGTTCATAAGTACGCACAAAACTCAGCTGCACCCCTCCATCCCCACCCTAAAACAAGAGCCTGCGTATTTGGAGTGGAATATGAAAGGTACAGAGTTCTTTCCTGCTGTGGGTGTGCATGTAACATATAGTCCGAAACATCAGATCATACAGCTGACAGTATGAAATAAGTGCATGTTTGATGACCATTACAGCTCGTACAGGAAATCGTCTTTAGGGAACACATCATTGATAGTCGAAACATTTACACTGGGATACAAACACACAAAGACACCGAACACACCGGATACGCCGGGAGAATGACATCAGTCTTCTGAACTTGCATGCCAGTGATGATCACACCGAGAGCAGGGGAAAAACACACACACACACACACACACACACAGACACAAAAATAATTCCAAAGTGGTTTTGACGGTTTACACAGGTCTCTATTTGTAACGGACTGAACAGGGATTCCCAGTTAGTCTCAAAACAGGATTCCCTGTACTCTGCCAGCTGCTGCCTAACCTCGGGGCAATGTTCCCTCTGAGTGCCTTAGGCACCGTCTGGTTTTCTCAGAGTGTGAGATCTCTCCGCCATCAGGTCACCCACCCCATCGTATCCCCAAGATCGACTCTGTCCTCAGATGTCTTCCCTCACCGAGGCACTCCTCAATGACTTCAGCAGTACACGCCGCTTCCTTGAGCATGTGGCATCACTTCCTTCCTTGTCCCGGTCACGCCATCCCCAACTGTCTTACTAGGCTTGACTTAGACTTCACTATGTTGCCCTGTGACGAGGGCAACTCTCATCCCTGTCAACATCCAGGGTCACCGTGGTTGCGCAGCACTGAGTGTTTGCGACCTATTCTGACCTGGGCTGTTTCCGCTGGCCTGACTCATTCTTGACTAAGGTCTGCGGAACGCTTCCACTCTCGCTTGTCTTCCCACTCCAGACTAATGCCTTGCTTGTCTTGTGTCCTTTACCGTTCTCCTTGAATGATACCTACTGTCCCTTAGTGGTTTTTTCCTAAGGGGGTTTGCGGGTTTTAGTGTGGTTTTTCTCCTGCTGTAAAGCTGCCAGGATGTACTGCGTCCTCCGTTGACGCAGTCACCAGCTCGTCAAGTCTTCTCCCCGGAATGACTTTCTCGCCTATTCTCTAACTTTTTCTCCCTGGATAGACTCCATCATTACTCTCTGCCCTGAGATGCATTCGTTCTCAATTCTTCCCCATACATTGACTCGGTCTTTTATTTTTCTTGTGCTTCCTGGTTCATCCCTTTTTTCCATGAATTCAGAAGATCACTCACTGCCTGTCCTCTCATTATTTACTGTTTTTCTTTGCCGGGATTGGCTCCCAGGTCATTATCGCTCACCGGATATCATTTCAGCCATTTGGTTCAACCGTTTCCGTTGGGTTCTTACGTAATTGGTTTTGAGCCTGACTACTTCATTGCAGGAATCGCTGTCTGGCCAACCTTGTCACTGACTGGTTCTGCCTGGCATAGTCAGTCATGTGCTAGATCTGCCGGGCACTGGGACGTCCAACTAGTGTACCTGGAGCGTATCGCGACAGTAAGGAGAATGCCAAGAGTGCTAAGTGATCCCGAGGAGCAATCATCCGAAGGAGTCAGGTGAATGGCGACATAATACAGAGAAGAGACTGGAGAGACAATGCAGAAAATGAAACACCAGATTCAAGGACAGTACAGAGAGAGTATAGAAAATCAGAAGAGTACAGGCAAAATACAGAACAGGCAGGCAATCAGGAGAGTACAGCAAGAATGCACAACTCCAGAAGAATCCGGACCCAGTGGAGAAAACCAGAATCAAAAATGGAGATGAAACCAACGTTGTGGAGAAGCAGGAGAATATCGCGAGAATGCAGAAAATGGAGGAAACTAGAGTGTGTACCTCCAGAATGCACAACACAGAGGAACCTACAAAGTAGCTCCAGAAAGCACACAACAGACAGAATGACGAAGAGAACTAACTAGAGAACAACAGAAGAGCGTACTGAATCAAGACCCAATCTCTGGAAAGCAGAAACGGACGCGACCGAGAGAAATTGGATATCACTGCTGACAGAAAAAACAGAAAATATTAAACGCGATGGGATGGAATGTAAAAAGCGGAATCCGACGAGGTAAACGTGAGAACTCAGTCAGCAGGGAAAATCACCATACAATGGAGGTGAAGTCCAAAACAAGCCATAATCAAGAGTGCGAGGGGAAAATTGAGACCGTGCACAACGTGGAGTAAATTCAGAGAGCAGTTAGAAGATAATGTCCCAAACAAGGTTTGGAGGCTAGAGCGCTGAAGCCGAAAACGAAGGTGAGCAAAAGTATGTCAGGGAATTACAGAAATGGCATTGGGGAAAAGGAGGAATGCGATGCAGCGTGGAGAAAACTCAAGAAAGATGCACCACCAGGCGCTAACTGGAAACCATCAAGACAGCGGCGCGATAAGTCAGAGAACGGAGAAAGTCAGGAGGCCCTGGAGCTGAAGCACAGCACAGACAGAATCAAGAGAAAAAGAGAGCGTGCAGGACCGCAGAGAATCGGGCGAATAGCAATGGACACAACGGACCAAATCAAGACAGACGCCATAAGCTGTAGCCTCCGGAAACCACCAAGGGATCAACAAGGCAGTGGCAGAACTCGGGGACATGGACAGAAGGCCAAAAGAATGGAGAACGTGGCTCCATTTGCCTGGGCGACTCAGTCATCTGCTACTTTGGCGTGGCTCACTCTGTCCTTGTGTAGTTCTGCCTGGCTCCTCAGTAAGAGCCTAGTTCTGCCTGCCCGGTTCTTTCGTCACCTGGTTTTCCAGGTGTGGCTGGGTTGTGGGCATTTGTTTCAAGGACTGACACCTGCAGAGTCTTGTGTAACGCTGCACTGCATTTTTCACCATAGGCTTGGTCTTTATTTCTTTCCTGAACCGAATGTTTTCGATTCACTGGTTCATCAGCTGTTCTCTGCACACTCCTGGGATGACCAACTGCCGGACACCTATTGGGGAACTTTTGTCCCCTGGAGTGATTGCCTCATAAGCTACGTTCAGCCACCTGAGGCTACTACACTCATGATGCTCATCGACTCAGTCCGCTGAATCACACCGTCGTCGACGTTTTTCCTCAGGACTGAGCCGGGCATCAGCACTTTTCCCTTTCCTGACTCTGTCATGGCCTCCTTCGTGGACTGAAGACAAGTTTTCTTGACTTGCTTGGTGAAAACCTATGAAAGTGGTGTCCCTGGGACGCGAAAAGTAATCTTTCGATATCAGTGTCCATGGATACAGGCACACACACACATACAAATGCTGGCAGGTGAATCCCCTTCAGAAGGTTTATCCAGGGTGGCCTGCCTAACAGGAATGTTCGAGCGTTCGCCCCTAAATGTGTATGTTCCCAAATTGTAATCTCCTGCCCAAATACAGCAGGCAAGGGATGGTGTATTTCTTTAAGTGTGTTTGACATTTTGGTCCTTTGTGACATCCGACTCGTCTGACACTGGGCTTCCCTCTCTATTCCAGAAGGTTTGTTGGGATGAAGCAATCGTATTTCTCTTCAGTTACACTTTACCAACATAGAAATCCACAATGCATTATCAGTCTGCCTGATTTTCTGGGGATCGTTGGGTATTGTAAAATAACAGGAAATTGTGAAGAGATTCCAGGGATCTCTAAACCCCATCCCGCCCGTTGGACTGAACAATTTTTGTATCAAGCACCACCACCAAACTGTGGTGTTTATCATTCCGCCTGTGATACAGGCCGAGTCTTTATCTAGATCCAGAACTCTCACCACACTGAGAGACCCAGTCAAACACGACCGCAACCTTAACCCACCAAGAGCAAACTCATCTCACTCACGGTTGTCACGCTTTTCAGTATTTGAATTTCGGGTTCATTTAATCAGCTACAGTTCATAAGTACGCACAAAACTCAGCTGCACCCCTCCATCCCCACCCTAAAACAAGAGCCTGCGTATTTGGAGTGGAATATGAAAGGTACAGAGTTCTTTCCTGCTGTGGGTGTGCATGTAACATATAGTCGGAAACATCAGCTCATACAGCTGACAGTATGAAATAAGTGCATGTTTGATGACCATTACAGCTCGTACAGGAAATCGTCTTTAGGGAACACATCATTGATAGTCGAAACATTTACACTGGGATACAAACACACAAAGACACCGAACACACCGGATACGCCGGGAGAATGACATCAGTCTTCTGAACTTGCATGCCAGTGATGATCACACCGAGAGCAGGGGAAAAACACACACACACACACACACACACAGACACAAAAATAATTCCAAAGTGGTTTTGACGGTTTACACAGGTCTCTATTTGTAACGGACTGAACAGGGATTCCCAGTTAGTCTCAAAACAGGATTCCCTGTACTCTGCCAGCTGCTGCCTAACCTCGGGGCAATGTTCCCTCTGAGTGCCTTAGGCACCGTCTGGTTTTCTCAGAGTGTGAGATCTCTCCGCCATCAGGTCACCCACCCCATCGTATCCCCAAGATCGACTCTGTCCTCAGATGTCGTCCCTCACCGAGGCACTACTCAATGACTTCAGCAGTACACGCCGCTTCCTTGAGCATGTGGCATCACTTCCTTCCTTGTCCCGGTCACGCCATCCCCAACTGTCTTACTAGGCTTGACTTAGACTTCACTATGTTGCCCTGTGACGAGGGCAACTCTCATCCCTGTCAACATCCAGGGTCACCGTGGTTGCGCAGCACTGAGTGTTTGCGACCTATTCTGACCTGGGCTGTTTCCGCTGGCCTGACTCATTCTTGACTAAGGTCTGCGGAACGCTTCCACTCTCGCTTGTCTTCCCACTCCAGACTAATGCCTTGCTTGTCTTGTGTCCTTTACCGTTCTCCTTGAATGATACCTACTGTCCCTTAGTGGTTTTTTCCTAAGGGGGTTTGCGGGTTTTAGTGTGGTTTTTCTCCTGCTGTAAAGCTGCCAGGATGTACTGCGTCCTCCGTTGACGCAGTCACCAGCTCGTCAAGTCTTCTCCCCGGAATGACTTTCTCGCCTATTCTCTAACTTTTTCTCCCTGGATAGACTCCATCATTACTCTCTGCCCTGAGATGCATTCGTTCTCAATTCTTCCCCATACATTGACTCGGTCTTTTATTTTTCTTGTGCTTCCTGGTTCATCCCTTTTTTCCATGAATTCAGAAGATCACTCACTGCCTGTCCTCTCATTATTTACTGTTTTTCTTTGCCGGGATTGGCTCCCAGGTCATTATCGCTCATCTGATATCATTTCAGCCATTTGGTTCAACCGTTTCCGTTGGGTTCTTACGTAATTGGTTTTGAGCCTGACTACTTCATTGCAGGAATAGCTGTCTGGCCAACCTTGTCACTGACTGGTTCTGCCTGGCATAGTCAGTCATGTGCTAGATCTGCCGGGCACTGGGACGTCCAACTAGTGTACCTGGAGCGTATCGCGACAGTAAGGAGAATGCCAAGAGTGCTAAGTGATCCCGAGGAGCAATCATCCGAAGGAGTCAGGTGAATGGCGACATAATACAGAGAAGAGACTGGAGAGACAATGCAGAAAATGAAACACCAGATTCAAGGACAGTACAGAGAGAGTATAGAAAATCAGAAGAGCACAGGCAAAATACAGAACAGGCAGGCAATCAGGAGAGTACAGCAAGAATGCACAACTCCAGAAGAATCCGGACCCAGTGGAGAAAACCAGAATCAAAAATGGAGATGAAACCAACGTTGTGGAGAAGCAGGAGAATATCGCGAGAATGCAGAAAATGGAGGAAACTAGAGTGTGTACCTCCAGAATGCACAACACAGAGGAACCTACAAAGTAGCTCCAGAAAGCACACAACAGACAGAATGACGAAGAGAACTAACTAGAGAACAACAGAAGAGCGTACTGAATCAAGACCCAATCTCTGGAAAGCAGAAACGGAGGCGACCGAGAGAAATTGGATATCACTGCTGACAGAAAAAACAGAAAATATTAAACGCGATGGGATGGAATGTAAAACGCGGAATCCGACGAGGTAAACGTGAGAACTCAGTCAGCAGGGAAAATCACCATACAATGGAGGTGAAGTCCAAAACAAGCCATAATCAAGAGTGCGAGGGGAAAATTGAGACCGTGCACAACGTGGAGTAAATTCAGAGAGCAGTTAGAAGATAATGTCCCAAACAAGGTTTGGAGGCTAGAGCGCTGAAGCCGAAAACGAAGGTGAGCAAAAGTATGTCAGGGAATTACAGAAATGGCATTGGGGAAAAGGAGGAATGCGATGCAGCGTGGAGAAAACTCAAGAAAGATGCACCACCAGGCGCTAACTGGAAACCATCAAGACAGCGGCGCGATAAGTCAGAGAACGGAGAAAGTCAGGAGGCCCTGGAGCTGAAGCACAGCACAGACAGAATCAAGAGAAAAAGAGAGCGTGCAGGACCGCAGAGAATCGGGCGAATAGCAATGGACACAACGGACCAAATCAAGACAGACGCCATACGCTGTAGCCTACGGAAACCACCAAGGGATCAACAAGGCAGTGGCAGAACTCGGGGACATGGACAGAAGGCCAAAAGAATGGAGAACGTGGCTCCATTTGCCTGGGCGACTCAGTCATCTGCTACTTTGGCGTGGCTCACTCTGTCCTTGTGTAGTTCTGCCTGGCTCCTCAGTAAGAGCCTAGTTCTGCCTGCCCGGTTCTTTCGTCACCTGGTTTTCCAGGTGTGGCTGGGTTGTGGGCATTTGTTTCAAGGACTGACACCTGCAGAGTCTTGTGTAACGCTGCACTGCATTTTTCACCATAGGCTTGGTCTTTATTTCTTTCCTGAACCGAATGTTTTCGATTCACTGGTTCATCAGCTGTTCTCTGCACACTCCTGGGATGACCAACTGCCGGACACCTATTGGGGAACTTTTGTCCCCTGGAGTGATTGCCTCATAAGCTACGTTCAGCCACCTGAGGCTACTACACTCATGATGCTCATCGACTCAGTCCGCTGAATCACACCGTCGTCGACGTTTTTCCTCAGGACTGAGCCGGGCATCAGCACTTTTCCCTTTCCTGACTCTGTCATGGCCTCCTTCGTGGACTGAAGACAAGTTTTCTTGACTTGCTTGGTGAAAACCTATGAAAGTGGTGTCCCTGGGACGCGAAAAGTAATCTTTCGATATCAGTGTCCATGGATACAGGCACACACACACATACAAATGCTGGCAGGTGAATCCCCTTCAGAAGGTTTATCCAGGGTGGCCTGCCTAACAGGAATGTTCGAGCGTTCGCCCCTAAATGTGTATGTTCCCAAATTGTAATCTCCTGCCCAAATACAGCAGGCAAGGGATGGTGTATTTCTTTAAGTGTGTTTGACATTTTGGTCCTTTGTGACATCCGACTCGTCTGACACTGGGCTTCCCTCTCTATTCCAGAAGGCTTGTTGGGATGAAGCAATCGTATTTCTCTTCAGTTACACTTTACCAACATAGAAATCCACAATGCATTATCAGTCTGCCTGATTTTCTGGGGATCGTTGGGTATTGTAAAATAACAGGAAATTGTGAAGAGATTCCAGGGATCTCTAAACCCCATCCCGCCCGTTGGACTGAACAATTTTTGTATCAAGCACCACCACCAAACTGTGGTGTTTATCATTCCGCCTGTGATACAGGCCGAGTCTTTATCTAGATCCAGAACTCTCACCACACTGAGAGACCCAGTCAAACACGACCGCAACCTTAACCCACCAAGAGCAAACTCATCTCACTCACGGTTGTCACGCTTTTCAGTATTTGAATTTCGGGTTCATTTAATCAGCTACAGTTCATAAGTACGCACAAAACTCAGCTGCACCCCTCCATCCCCACCCTAAAACAAGAGCCTGCGTATTTGGAGTGGAATATGAAAGGTACAGAGTTCTTTCCTGCTGTGGGTGTGCATGTAACATATAGTCGGAAACATCAGCTCATACAGCTGACAGTATGAAATAAGTGCATGTTTGATGACCATTACAGCTCGTACAGGAAATCGTCTTTAGGGAACACATCATTGATAGTCGAAACATTTACACTGGGATACAAACACACAAAGACACCGAACACACCGGATACGCCGGGAGAATGACATCAGTCTTCTGAACTTGCATGCCAGTGATGATCACACCGAGAGCAGGGGAAAAACACACACACACACACACACACACACAGACACAAAAATAATTCCAAAGTGGTTTTGACGGTTTACACAGGTCTCTATTTGTAACGGACTGAACAGGGATTCCCAGTTAGTCTCAAAACAGGATTCCCTGTACTCTGCCAGCTGCTGCCTAACCTCGGGGCAATGTTCCCTCTGAGTGCCTTAGGCACCGTCTGGTTTTCTCAGAGTGTGAGATCTCTCCGCCATCAGGTCACCCACCCCATCGTATCCCCAAGATCGACTCTGTCCTCAGATGTCTTCCCTCACCGAGGCACTACTCAATGACTTCAGCACTACACGCCGCTTCCTTGAGCATGTGGCATCACTTCCTTCCTTGTCCCGGTCACGCCATCCCCAACTGTCTTACTAGGCTTGACTTAGACTTCACTATGTTGCCCTGTGACGAGGGCAACTCTCATCCCTGTCAACATCCAGGGTCACCGTGGTTGCGCAGCACTGAGTGTTTGCGACCTATTCTGACCTGGGCTGTTTCCGCTGGCCTGACTCATTCTTGACTAAGGTCTGCGGAACGCTTCCACTCTCGCTTGTCTTCCCACTCCAGACTAATGCCTTGCTTGTCTTGTGTCCTTTACCGTTCTCCTTGAATGATACCTACTGTCCCTTAGTGGTTTTTTCCTAAGGGGGTTTGCGGGTTTTAGTGTGGTTTTTCTCCTGCTGTAAAGCTGCCAGGATGTACTGCGTCCTCCGTTGACGCAGTCACCAGCTCGTCAAGTCTTCTCCCCGGAATGACTTTCTCGCCTATTCTCTAACTTTTTCTCCCTGGATAGACTCCATCATTACTCTCTGCCCTGAGATGCATTCGTTCTCAATTCTTCCCCATACATTGACTCGGTCTTTTATTTTTCTTGTGCTTCCTGGTTCATCCCTTTTTTCCATGAATTCAGAAGATCACTCACTGCCTGTCCTCTCATTATTTACTGTTTTTCTTTGCCGGGATTGGCTCCCAGGTCATTATCGCTCATCTGATATCATTTCAGCCATTTGGTTCAACCGTTTCCGTTGGGTTCTTACGTAATTGGTTTTGAGCCTGACTACTTCATTGCAGGAATCGCTGTCTGGCCAACCTTGTCACTGACTGGTTCTGCCTGGCATAGTCAGTCATGTGCTAGATCTGCCGGGCACTGGGACGTCCAACTAGTGTACCTGGAGCGTATCGCGACAGTAAGGAGAATGCCAAGAGTGCTAAGTGATCCCGAGGAGCAATCATCCGAAGGAGTCAGGTGAATGGCGACATAATACAGAGAAGAGACTGGAGAGACAATGCAGAAAATGAAACACCAGATTCAAGGACAGTACAGAGAGAGTATAGAAAATCAGAAGAGCACAGGCAAAATACAGAACAGGCAGGCAATCAGGAGAGTACAGCAAGAATGCACAACTCCAGAAGAATCCGGACCCAGTGGAGAAAACCAGAATCAAAAATGGAGATGAAACCAACGTTGTGGAGAAGCAGGAGAATATCGCGAGAATGCAGAAAATGGAGGAAACTAGAGTGTGTACCTCCAGAATGCAGAACACAGAGGAACCTACAAAGTAGCTCCAGAAAGCACACAACAGACAGAATGACGAAGAGAACTAACTAGAGAACAACAGAAGAGCGTACTGAATCAAGACCCAATCTCTGGAAAGCAGAAACGGACGCGACCGAGAGAAATTGGATATCACTGCTGACAGAAAAAACAGAAAATATTAAACGCGATGGGATGGAATGTAAAACGCGGAATCCGACGAGGTAAACGTGAGAACTCAGTCAGCAGGGAAAATCACCATACAATGGAGGTGAAGTCCAAAACAAGCCATAATCAAGAGTGCGAGGGGAAAATTGAGACCGTGCACAACTTGGAGTAAATTCAGAGAGCAGTTAGAAGATAATGTCCCAAACAAGGTTTGGAGGCTAGAGCGCTGAAGCCGAAAACGAAGGTGAGCAAAAGTATGTCAGGGAATTACAGAAATGGCATTGGGGAAAAGGAGGAATGCGATGCAGCGTGGAGAAAACTCAAGAAAGATGCACCACCAGGCGCTAACTGGAAACCATCAAGACAGCGGCGCGATAAGTCAGAGAACGGAGAAAGTCAGGAGGCCCTGGAGCTGAAGCACAGCACAGACAGAATCAAGAGAAAAAGAGAGCGTGCAGGACCGCAGAGAATCGGGCGAATAGCAATGGACACAACGGACCAAATCAAGACAGACGCCATACGCTGTAGCCTCCGGAAACCACCAAGGGATCAACAAGGCAGTGGCAGAACTCGGGGACATGGACAGAAGGCCAAAAGAATGGAGAACGTGGCTCCATTTGCCTGGGCGACTCAGTCATCTGCTACTTTGGCGTGGCTCACTCTGTCCTTGTGTAGTTCTGCCTGGCTCCTCAGTAAGAGCCTAGTTCTGCCTGCCCGGTTCTTTCGTCACCTGGTTTTCCAGGTGTGGCTGGGTTGTGGGCATTTGTTTCAAGGACTGACACCTGCAGAGTCTTGTGTAACGCTGCACTGCATTTTTCACCATAGGCTTGGTCTTTATTTCTTTCCTGAACCGAATGTTTTCGATTCACTGGTTCATCAGCTGTTCTCTGCACACTCCTGGGATGACCAACTGCCGGACACCTATTGGGGAACTTTTGTCCCCTGGAGTGATTGCCTCATAAGCTACGTTCAGCCACCTGAGGCTACTACACTCATGATGCTCATCGACTCAGTCCACTGAATCACACCGTCGTCGACGTTTTTCCTCAGGACTGAGCCGGGCATCAGCACTTTTCCCTTTCCTGACTCTGTCATGGCCTCCTTCGTGGACTGAAGACAAGTTTTCTTGACTTGCTTGGTGAAAACCTATGAAAGTGGTGTCCCTGGGACGCGAAAAGTAATCTTTCGATATCAGTGTCCATGGATACAGGCACACACACACATACAAATGCTGGCAGGTGAATCCCCTTCAGAAGGTTTATCCAGGGTGGCCTGCCTAACAGGAATGTTCGAGCGTTCGCCCCTAAATGTGTATGTTCCCAAATTGTAATCTCCTGCCCAAATACAGCAGGCAAGGGATGGTGTATTTCTTTAAGTGTGTTTGACATTTTGCTCCTTTGTGACATCCGACTCGTCTGACACTGGGCTTCCCTCTCTATTCCAGAAGGCTTGTTGGGATGAAGCAATCGTATTTCTCTTCAGTTACACTTTACCAACATAGAAATCCACAATGCATTATCAGTCTGCCTGATTTTCTGGGGATCGTTGGGTATTGTAAAATAACAGGAAATTGTGAAGAGATTCCAGGGATCTCTAAACCCCATCCCGCCCGTTGGACTGAACAATTTTTGTATCAAGCACCACCACCAAACTGTGGTGTTTATCATTCCGCCTGTGATACAGGCCGAGTCTTTATCTAGATCCAGAACTCTCACCACACTGAGAGACCCAGTCAAACACGACCGCAACCTTAACCCACCAAGAGCAAACTCATCTCACTCACGGTTGTCACGCTTTTCAGTATTTGAATTTCGGGTTCATTTAATCAGCTACAGTTCATAAGTACGCACAAAACTCAGCTGCACCCCTCCATCCCCACCCTAAAACAAGAGCCTGCGTATTTGGAGTGGAATATGAAAGGTACAGAGTTCTTTCCTGCTGTGGGTGTGCATGTAACATATAGTCGGAAACATCAGCTCATACAGCTGACAGTATGAAATAAGTGCATGTTTGATGACCATTACAGCTCGTACAGGAAATCGTCTTTAGGGAACACATCATTGATAGTCGAAACATTTACACTGGGATACAAACACACAAAGACACCGAACACACCGGATACGCCGGGAGAATGACATCAGTCTTCTGAACTTGCATGCCAGTGATGATCACACCGAGAGCAGGGGAAAAACACACACACACACACACACACAGACACAAAAATAATTCCAAAGTGGTTTTGACGGTTTACACAGGTCTCTATTTGTAACGGACTGAACAGGGATTCCCAGTTAGTCTCAAAACAGGATTCCCTGTACTCTGCCAGCTGCTGCCTAACCTCGGGGCAATGTTCCCTCTGAGTGCCTTAGGGACCGTCTGGTTTTCTCAGAGTGTGAGATCTCTCCGCCATCAGGTCACCCACCCCATCGTATCCCCAAGATCGACTCTGTCCTCAGATGTCTTCCCTCACCGAGGCACTACTCAATGACTTCAGCACTACACGCCGCTTCCTTGAGCATGTGGCATCACTTCCTTCCTTGTCCCGGTCACGCCATCCCCAACTGTCTTACTAGGCTTGACTTAGACTTCACTATGTTGCCCTGTGACGAGGGCAACTCTCATCCCTGTCAACATCCAGGGTCACCGTGGTTGCGCAGCACTGAGTGTTTGCGACCTATTCTGACCTGGGCTGTTTCCGCTGGCCTGACTCATTCTTGACTAAGGTCTGCGGAACGCTTCCACTCTCGCTTGTCTTCCCACTCCAGACTAATGCCTTGCTTGTCTTGTGTCCTTTACCGTTCTCCTTGAATGATACCTACTGTCCCTTAGTGGTTTTTTCCTAAGGGGGTTTGCGGGTTTTAGTGTGGTTTTTCTCCTGCTGTAAAGCTGCCAGGATGTACTGCGTCCTCCGTTGACGCAGTCACCAGCTCGTCAAGTCTTCTCCCCGGAATGACTTTCTCGCCTATTCTCTAACTTTTTCTCCCTGGATAGACTCCATCATTACTCTCTGCCCTGAGATGCATTCGTTCTCAATTCTTCCCCATACATTGACTCGGTCTTTTATTTTTCTTGTGCTTCCTGGTTCATCCCTTTTTTCCATGAATTCAGAAGATCACTCACTGCCTGTCCTCTCATTATTTACTGTTTTTCTTTGCCGGGATTGGCTCCCAGGTCATTATCGCTCACCTGATATCATTTCAGCCATTTGGTTCAACCGTTTCCGTTGGGTTCTTACGTAATTGGTTTTGAGCCTGACTACTTCATTGCAGGAATCGCTGTCTGGCCAACCTTGTCACTGACTGGTTCTGCCTGGCATAGTCAGTCATGTGCTAGATCTGCCGGGCACTGGGACGTCCAACTAGTGTACCTGGAGCGTATCGCGACAGTAAGGAGAATGCCAAGAGTGCTAAGTGATCCCGAGGAGCAATCATCCGAAGGAGTCAGGTGAATGGCGACATAATACAGAGAAGAGACTGGAGAGACAATGCAGAAAATGAAACACCAGATTCAAGGACAGTACAGAGAGAGTATAGAAAATCAGAAGAGCACAGGCAAAATACAGAACAGGCAGGCAATCAGGAGAGTACAGCAAGAATGCACAACTCCAGAAGAATCCGGACCCAGTGGAGAAAACCAGAATCAAAAATGGAGATGAAACCAACGTTGTGGAGAAGCAGGAGAATATCGCGAGAATGCAGAAAATGGAGGAAACTAGAGTGTGTACCTCCAGAATGCAGAACACAGAGGAACCTACAAAGTAGCTCCAGAAAGCACACAACAGACAGAATGACGAAGAGAACTAACTAGAGAACAACAGAAGAGCGTACTGAATCAAGACCCAGTCTCTGGAAAGCAGAAACGGAGGCGACCGAGAGAAATTGGATATCACTGCTGACAGAAAAAACAGAAAATATTAAACGCGATGGGATGGAATGTAAAACGCGGAATCCGACGAGGTAAACGTGAGAACTCAGTCAGCAGGGAAAATCACCATACAATGGAGGTGAAGTCCAAAACAAGCCATAATCAAGAGTGCGAGGGGAAAATTGAGACCGTGCACAACGTGGAGTAAATTCAGAGAGCAGTTAGAAGATAATGTCCCAAACAAGGTTTGGAGGCTAGAGCGCTGAAGCCGAAAACGAAGGTGAGCAAAAGTATGTCAGGGAATTACAGAAATGGCATTGGGGAAAAGGAGGAATGCGATGCAGCGTGGAGAAAACTCAAGAAAGATGCACCACCAGGCGCTAACTGGAAACCATCAAGACAGCGGCGCGATAAGTCAGAGAACGGAGAAAGTCAGGAGGCCCTGGAGCTGAAGCACAGCACAGACAGAATCAAGAGAAAAAGAGAGCGTGCAGGACCGCAGAGAATCGGGCGAATAGCAATGGACACAACGGACCAAATCAAGACAGACGCCATACGCTGTAGCCTACGGAAACCACCAAGGGATCAACAAGGCAGTGGCAGAACTCGGGGACATGGACAGAAGGCCAAAAGAATGGAGAACGTGGCTCCATTTGCCTGGGCGACTCAGTCATCTGCTACTTTGGCGTGGCTCACTCTGTCCTTGTGTAGTTCTGCCTGGCTCCTCAGTAAGAGCCTAGTTCTGCCTGCCCGGTTCTTTCGTCACCTGGTTTTCCAGGTGTGGCTGGGTTGTGGGCATTTGTTTCAAGGACTGACACCTGCAGAGTCTTGTGTAACGCTGCACTGCATTTTTCACCATAGGCTTGGTCTTTATTTCTTTCCTGAACCGAATGTTTTCGATTCACTGGTTCATCAGCTGTTCTCTGCACACTCCTGGGATGACCAACTGCCGGACACCTATTGGGGAACTTTTGTCCCCTGGAGTGATTGCCTCATAAGCTACGTTCAGCCACCTGAGGCTACTACACTCATGATGCTCATCGACTCAGTCCGCTGAATCACACCGTCGTCGACGTTTTTCCTCAGGACTGAGCCGGGCATCAGCACTTTTCCCTTTCCTGACTCTGTCATGGCCTCCTTCGTGGACTGAAGACAAGTTATCTTGACTTGCTTGGTGAAAACCTATGAAAGTGGTGTCCCTGGGACGCGAAAAGTAATCTTTCGATATCAGTGTCCATGGATACAGGCACACACACACATACAAATGCTGGCAGGTGAATCCCCTTCAGAAGGTTTATCCAGGGTGGCCTGCCTAACAGGAATGTTCGAGCGTTCGCCCCTAAATGTGTATGTTCCCAAATTGTAATCTCCTGCCCAAATACAGCAGGCAAGGGATGGTGTATTTCTTTAAGTGTGTTTGACATTTTGCTCCTTTGTGACATCCGACTCGTCTGACACTGGGCTTCCCTCTCTATTCCAGAAGGCTTGTTGGGATGAAGCAATCGTATTTCTCTTCAGTTACACTTTACCAACATAGAAATCCACAATGCATTATCAGTCTGCCTGATTTTCTGGGGATCGTTGGGTATTGTAAAATAACAGGAAATTGTGAAGAGATTCCAGGGATCTCTAAACCCCATCCCGCCCATTGGACTGAACAATTTTTGTATCAAGCACCACCACCAAACTGTGGTGTTTATCATTCCGCCTGTGATACAGGCCGAGTCTTTATCTAGATCCAGAACTCTCACCACACTGAGAGACCCAGTCAAACACGACCGCAACCTTAACCCACCAAGAGCAAACTCATCTCACTCACGGTTGTCACGCTTTTCAGTATTTGAATTTCGGGTTCATTTAATCAGCTACAGTTCATAAGTACGCACAAAACTCAGCTGCACCCCTCCATCCCCACCCTAAAACAAGAGCCTGCGTATTTGGAGTGGAATATGAAAGGTACAGAGTTCTTTCCTGCTGTGGGTGTGCATGTAACATATAGTCCGAAACATCAGCTCATACAGCTGACAGTATGAAATAAGTGCATGTTTGATGACCATTACAGCTCGTACAGGAAATCGTCTTTAGGGAACACATCATTGATAGTCGAAACATTTACACTGGGATACAAACACACAAAGACACCGAACACACCGGATACGCCGGGAGAATGACATCAGTCTTCTGAACTTGCATGCCAGTGATGATCACACCGAGAGCAGGGGAAAAACACACACACACACACACACACACAGACACAAAAATAATTCCAAAGTGGTTTTGACGGTTTACACAGGTCTCTATTTGTAACGGACTGAACAGGGATTCCCAGTTAGTCTCAAAACAGGATTCCCTGTACTCTGCCAGCTGCTGCCTAACCTCGGGGCAATGTTCCCTCTGAGTGCCTTAGGGACCGTCTGGTTTTCTCAGAGTGTGAGATCTCTCCGCCATCAGGTCACCCACCCCATCGTATCCCCAAGATCGACTCTGTCCTCAGATGTCTTCCCTCACCGAGGCACTCCTCAATGACTTCAGCAGTACACGCCGCTTCCTTGAGCATGTGGCATCACTTCCTTCCTTGTCCCGGTCACGCCATCCCCAACTGTCTTACTAGGCTTGACTTAGACTTCACTATGTTGCCCTGTGACGAGGGCAACTCTCATCCCTGTCAACATCCAGGGTCACCGTGGTTGCGCAGCACTGAGTGTTTGCGACCTATTCTGACCTGGGCTGTTTCCGCTGGCCTGACTCATTCTTGACTAAGGTCTGCGGAACGCTTCCACTCTCGCTTGTCTTCCCACTCCAGACTAATGCCTTGCTTGTCTTGTGTCCTTTACCGTTCTCCTTGAATGATACCTACTGTCCCTTAGTGGTTTTTTCCTAAGGGGGTTTGCGGGTTTTAGTGTGGTTTTTCTCCTGCTGTAAAGCTGCCAGGATGTACTGCGTCCTCCGTTGACGCAGTCACCAGCTCGTCAAGTCTTCTCCCCGGAATGACTTTCTCGCCTATTCTCTAACTTTTTCTCCCTGGATAGACTCCATCATTACTCTCTGCCCTGAGATGCATTCGTTCTCAATTCTTCCCCATACATTGACTCGGTCTTTTATTTTTCTTGTGCTTCCTGGTTCATCCCTTTTTTCCATGAATTCAGAAGATCACTCACTGCCTGTCCTCTCATTATTTACTGTTTTTCTTTGCCGGGATTGGCTCCCAGGTCATTATCGCTCACCTGATATCATTTCAGCCATTTGGTTCAACCGTTTCCGTTGGGTTCTTACGTAATTGGTTTTGAGCCTGACTACTTCATTGCAGGAATCGCTGTCTGGCCAACCTTGTCACTGACTGGTTCTGCCTGGCATAGTCAGTCATGTGCTAGATCTGCCGGGCACTGGGACGTCCAACTAGTGTACCTGGAGCGTATCGCGACAGTAAGGAGAATGCCAAGAGTGCTAAGTGATCCCGAGGAGCAATCATCCGAAGGAGTCAGGTGAATGGCGACATAATACAGAGAAGAGACTGGAGAGACAATGCAGAAAATGAAACACCAGATTCAAGGACAGTACAGAGAGAGTATAGAAAATCAGAAGAGCACAGGCAAAATACAGAACAGGCAGGCAATCAGGAGAGTACAGCAAGAATGCACAACTCCAGAAGAATCCGGACCCAGTGGAGAAAACCAGAATCAAAAATGGAGATGAAACCAACGTTGTGGAGAAGCAGGAGAATATCGCGAGAATGCAGAAAATGGAGGAAACTAGAGTGTGTACCTCCAGAATGCACAACACAGAGGAACCTAGAAAGTAGCTCCAGAAAGCACACAACAGACAGAATGACGAAGAGAACTAACTAGAGAACAACAGAAGAGCGTACTGAATCAAGACCCAATCTCTGGAAAGCAGAAACGGAGGCGACCGAGAGAAATTGGATATCACTGCTGACAGAAAAAACAGAAAATATTAAACGCGATGGGATGGAATGTAAAACGCGGAATCCGACGAGGTAAACGTGAGAACTCAGTCAGCAGGGAAAATCACCATACAATGGAGGTGAAGTCCAAAACAAGCCATAATCAAGAGTGCGAGGGGAAAATTGAGACCGTGCACAACGTGGAGTAAATTCAGAGAGCAGTTAGAAGATAATGTCCCAAACAAGGTTTGGAGGCTAGAGCGCTGAAGCCGAAAACGAAGGTGAGCAAAAGTATGTCAGGGAATTACAGAAATGGCATTGGGGAAAAGGAGGAATGCGATGCAGCGTGGAGAAAACTCAAGAAAGATGCACCACCAGGCGCTAACTGGAAACCATCAAGACAGCGGCGCGATAAGTCAGAGAACGGAGAAAGTCAGGAGGCCCTGGAGCTGAAGCACAGCACAGACAGAATCAAGAGAAAAAGAGAGCGTGCAGGACCGCAGAGAATCGGGCGAATAGCAATGGACACAACGGACCAAATCAAGACAGACGCCATACGCTGTAGCCTCCGGAAACCACCAAGGGATCAACAAGGCAGTGGCAGAACTCGGGGACATGGACAGAAGGCCAAAAGAATGGAGAACGTGGCTCCATTTGCCTGGGCGACTCAGTCATCTGCTACTTTGGCGTGGCTCACTCTGTCCTTGTGTAGTTCTGCCTGGCTCCTCAGTAAGAGCCTAGTTCTGCCTGCCCGGTTCTTTCGTCACCTGGTTTTCCAGGTGTGGCTGGGTTGTGGGCATTTGTTTCAAGGACTGACACCTGCAGAGTCTTGTGTAACGCTGCACTGCATTTTTCACCATAGGCTTGGTCTTTATTTCTTTCCTGAACCGAATGTTTTCGATTCACTGGTTCATCAGCTGTTCTCTGCACACTCCTGGGATGACCAACTGCCGGACACCTATTGGGGAACTTTTGTCCCCTGGAGTGATTGCCTCATAAGCTACGTTCAGCCACCTGAGGCTACTACACTCATGATGCTCATCGTCTCAGTCCGCTGAATCACACCGTCGTCGACGTTTTTCCTCAGGACTGAGCCGGGCATCAGCACTTTTCCCTTTCCTGACTCTGTCATGGCCTCCTTCGTGGACTGAAGACAAGTTTTCTTGACTTGCTTGGTGAAAACCTATGAAAGTGGTGTCCCTGGGACGCGAAAAGTAATCTTTCGATATCAGTGTCCATGGATACAGGCACACACACACATACAAATGCTGGCAGGTGAATCCCCTTCAGAAGGTTTATCCAGGGTGGCCTGCCTAACAGGAATGTTCGAGCGTTCGCCCCTAAATGTGTATGTTCCCAAATTGTAATCTCCTGCCCAAATACAGCAGGCAAGGGATGGTGTATTTCTTTAAGTGTGTTTGACATTTTGGTCCTTTGTGACATCCGACTCGTCTGACACTGGGCTTCCCTCTCTATTCCAGAAGGCTTGTTGGGATGAAGCAATCGTATTTCTCTTCAGTTACACTTTACCAACATAGAAATCCACAATGCATTATCAGTCTGCCTGATTTTCTGGGGATCGTTGGGTATTGTAAAATAACAGGAAATTGTGAAGAGATTCCAGGGATCTCTAAACCCCATCCCGCCCGTTGGACTGAACAATTTTTGTATCAAGCACCACCACCAAACTGTGGTGTTTATCATTCCGCCTGTGATACAGGCCGAGTCTTTATCTAGATCCAGAACTCTCACCACACTGAGAGACCCAGTCAAACACGACCGCAACCTTAACCCACCAAGAGCAAACTCATCTCACTCACGGTTGTCACGCTTTTCAGTATTTGAATTTCGGGTTCATTTAATCAGCTACAGTTCATAAGTACGCACAAAACTCAGCTGCACCCCTCCATCCCCACCCTAAAACAAGAGCCTGCGTATTTGGAGTGGAATATGAAAGGTACAGAGTTCTTTCCTGCTGTGGGTGTGCATGTAACATATAGTCGGAAACATCAGCTCATACAGCTGACAGTATGAAATAAGTGCATGTTTGATGACCATTACAGCTCGTACAGGAAATCGTCTTTAGGGAACACATCATTGATAGTCGAAACATTTACACTGGGATACAAACACACAAAGACACCGAACACACCGGATACGCCGGGAGAATGACATCAGTCTTCTGAACTTGCATGCCAGTGATGATCACACCGAGAGCAGGGGAAAAACACACACACACACACACACACACACACACACAAAAATAATTCCAAAGTGGTTTTGACGGTTTACACAGGTCTCTATTTGTAACGGACTGAACAGGGATTCCCAGTTAGTCTCAAAACAGGATTCCCTGTACTCTGCCAGCTGCTGCCTAACCTCGGGGCAATGTTCCCTCTGAGTGCCTTAGGCACCGTCTGGTTTTCTCAGAGTGTGAGATCTCTCCGCCATCAGGTCACCCACCCCATCGTATCCCCAAGATCGACTCTGTCCTCAGATGTCTTCCCTCACCGAGGCACTACTCAATGACTTCAGCACTACACGCCGCTTCCTTGAGCATGTGGCATCACTTCCTTCCTTGTCCCGGTCACGCCATCCCCAACTGTCTTACTAGGCTTGACTTAGACTTCACTATGTTGCCCTGTGACGAGGGCAACTCTCATCCCTGTCAACATCCAGGGTCACCGTGGTTGCGCAGCACTGAGTGTTTGCGACCTATTCTGACCTGGGCTGTTTCCGCTGGCCTGACTCATTCTTGACTAAGGTCTGCGGAACGCTTCCACTCTCGCTTGTCTTCCCACTCCAGACTAATGCCTTGCTTGTCTTGTGTCCTTTACCGTTCTCCTTGAATGATACCTACTGTCCCTTAGTGGTTTTTTCCTAAGGGGGTTTGCGGGTTTTAGTGTGGTTTTTCTCCTGCTGTAAAGCTGCCAGGATGTACTGCGTCCTCCGTTGACGCAGTCACCAGCTCGTCAAGTCTTCTCCCCGGAATGACTTTCTCGCCTATTCTCTAACTTTTTCTCCCTGGATAGACTCCATCATTACTCTCTGCCCTGAGATGCATTCGTTCTCAATTCTTCCCCATACATTGACTCGGTCTTTTATTTTTCTTGTGCTTCCTGGTTCATCCCTTTTTTCCATGAATTCAGAAGATCACTCACTGCCTGTCCTCTCATTATTTACTGTTTTTCTTTGCCGGGATTGGCTCCCAGGTCATTATCGCTCATCTGATATCATTTCAGCCATTTGGTTCAACCGTTTCCGTTGGGTTCTTACGTAATTGGTTTTGAGCCTGACTACTTCATTGCAGGAATCGCTGTCTGGCCAACCTTGTCACTGACTGGTTCTGCCTGGCATAGTCAGTCATGTGCTAGATCTGCCGGGCACTGGGACGTCCAACTAGTGTACCTGGAGCGTATCGCGACAGTAAGGAGAATGCCAAGAGTGCTAAGTGATCCCGAGGAGCAATCATCCGAAGGAGTCAGGTGAATGGCGACATAATACAGAGAAGAGACTGGAGAGACAATGCAGAAAATGAAACACCAGATTCAAGGACAGTACAGAGAGAGTATAGAAAATCAGAAGAGCACAGGCAAAATACAGAACAGGCAGGCAATCAGGAGAGTACAGCAAGAATGCACAACTCCAGAAGAATCCGGACCCAGTGGAGAAAACCAGAATCAAAAATGGAGATGAAACCAACGTTGTGGAGAAGCAGGAGAATATCGCGAGAATGCAGAAAATGGAGGAAACTAGAGTGTGTACCTCCAGAATGCAGAACACAGAGGAACCTACAAAGTAGCTCCAGAAAGCACACAACAGACAGAATGACGAAGAGAACTAACTAGAGAACAACAGAAGAGCGTACTGAATCAAGACCCAATCTCTGGAAAGCAGAAACGGAGGCGACCGAGAGAAATTGGATATCACTGCTGACAGAAAAAACAGAAAATATTAAACGCGATGGGATGGAATGTAAAACGCGGAATCCGACGAGGTAAACGTGAGAACTCAGTCAGCAGGGAAAATCACCATACAATAGAGGTGAAGTCCAAAACAAGCCATAATCAAGAGTGCGAGGGGAAAATTGAGACCGTGCACAACGTGGAGTAAATTCAGAGAGCAGTTAGAAGATAATGTCCCAAACAAGGTTTGGAGGCTAGAGCGCTGAAGCCGAAAACGAAGGTGAGCAAAAGTATGTCAGGGAATTACAGAAATGGCATTGGGGAAAAGGAGGAATGCGATGCAGCGTGGAGAAAACTCAAGAAAGATGCACCACCAGGCGCTAACTGGAAACCATCAAGACAGCGGCGCGATAAGTCAGAGAACGGAGAAAGTCAGGAGGCCCTGGAGCTGAAGCACAGCACAGACAGAATCAAGAGAAAAAGAGAGCGTGCAGGACCGCAGAGAATCGGGCGAATAGCAATGGACACAACGGACCAAATCAAGACAGACGCCATACGCTGTAGCCTCCGGAAACCACCAAGGGATCAACAAGGCAGTGGCAGAACTCGGGGACATGGACAGAAGGCCAAAAGAATGGAGAACGTGGCTCCATTTGCCTGGGCGACTCAGTCATCTGCTACTTTGGCGTGGCTCACTCTGTCCTTGTGTAGTTCTGCCTGGCTCCTCAGTAAGAGCCTAGTTCTGCCTGCCCGGTTCTTTCGTCACCTGGTTTTCCAGGTGTGGCTGGGTTGTGGGCATTTGTTTCAAGGACTGACACCTGCAGAGTCTTGTGTAACGCTGCACTGCATTTTTCACCATAGGCTTGGTCTTTATTTCTTTCCTGAACCGAATGTTTTCGATTCACTGGTTCATCAGCTGTTCTCTGCACACTCCTGGGATGACCAACTGCCGGACACCTATTGGGGAACTTTTGTCCCCTGGAGTGATTGCCTCATAAGCTACGTTCAGCCACCTGAGGCTACTACACTCATGATGCTCATCGACTCAGTCCACTGAATCACACCGTCGTCGACGTTTTTCCTCAGGACTGAGCCGGGCATCAGCACTTTTCCCTTTCCTGACTCTGTCATGGCCTCCTTCGTGGACTGAAGACAAGTTTTCTTGACTTGCTTGGTGAAAACCTATGAAAGTGGTGTCCCTGGGACGCGAAAAGTAATCTTTCGATATCAGTGTCCATGGATACAGGCACACACACACATACAAATGCTGGCAGGTGAATCCCCTTCAGAAGGTTTATCCAGGGTGGCCTGCCTAACAGGAATGTTCGAGCGTTCGCCCCTAAATGTGTATGTTCCCAAATTGTAATCTCCTGCCCAAATACAGCAGGCAAGGGATGGTGTATTTCTTTAAGTGTGTTTGACATTTTGCTCCTTTGTGACATCCGACTCGTCTGACACTGGGCTTCCCTCTCTATTCCAGAAGGCTTGTTGGGATGAAGCAATCGTATTTCTCTTCAGTTACACTTTACCAACATAGAAATCCACAATGCATTATCAGTCTGCCTGATTTTCTGGGGATCGTTGGGTATTGTAAAATAACAGGAAATTGTGAAGAGATTCCAGGGATCTCTAAACCCCATCCCGCCCGTTGGACTGAACAATTTTTGTATCAAGCACCACCACCAAACTGTGGTGTTTCTCATTCCGCCTGTGATACAGGCCGAGTCTTTATCTAGATCCAGAACTCTCACCACACTGAGAGACCCAGTCAAACACGACCGCAACCTTAACCCACCAAGAGCAAACTCATCTCACTCACGGTTGTCACGCTTTTCAGTATTTGAATTTCGGGTTCATTTAATCAGCTACAGTTCATAAGTACGCACAAAACTCAGCTGCACCCCTCCATCCCCACCCTAAAACAAGAGCCTGCGTATTTGGAGTGGAATATGAAAGGTACAGAGTTCTTTCCTGCTGTGGGTGTGCATGTAACATATAGTCGGAAACATCAGCTCATACAGCTGACAGTATGAAATAAGTGCATGTTTGATGACCATTACAGCTCGTACAGGAAATCGTCTTTAGGGAACACATCATTGATAGTCGAAACATTTACACTGGGATACAAACACACAAAGACACCGAACACACCGGATACGCCGGGAGAATGACATCAGTCTTCTGAACTTGCATGCCAGTGATGATCACACCGAGAGCAGGGGAAAAACACACACACACACACACACACACACAGACACAAAAATAATTCCAAAGTGGTTTTGACGGTTTACACAGGTCTCTATTTGTAACGGACTGAACAGGGATTCCCAGTTAGTCTCAAAACAGGATTCCCTGTACTCTGCCAGCTGCTGCCTAACCTCGGGGCAATGTTCCCTCTGAGTGCCTTAGGGACCGTCTGGTTTTCTCAGAGTGTGAGATCTCTCCGCCATCAGGTCACCCACCCCATCGTATCCCCAAGATCGACTCTGTCCTCAGATGTCTTCCCTCACCGAGGCACTACTCAATGACTTCAGCACTACACGCCGCTTCCTTGAGCATGTGGCATCACTTCCTTCCTTGTCCCGGTCACGCCATCCCCAACTGTCTTACTAGGCTTGACTTAGACTTCACTATGTTGCCCTGTGACGAGGGCAACTCTCATCCCTGTCAACATCCAGGGTCACCGTGGTTGCGCAGCACTGAGTGTTTGCGACCTATTCTGACCTGGGCTGTTTCCGCTGGCCTGACTCATTCTTGACTAAGGTCTGCGGAACGCTTCCACTCTCGCTTGTCTTCCCACTCCAGACTAATGCCTTGCTTGTCTTGTGTCCTTTACCGTTCTCCTTGAATGATACCTACTGTCCCTTAGTGGTTTTTTCCTAAGGGGGTTTGCGGGTTTTAGTGTGGTTTTTCTCCTGCTGTAAAGCTGCCAGGATGTACTGCGTCCTCCGTTGACGCAGTCACCAGCTCGTCAAGTCTTCTCCCCGGAATGACTTTCTCGCCTATTCTCTAACTTTTTCTCCCTGGATAGACTCCATCATTACTCTCTGCCCTGAGATGCATTCGTTCTCAATTCTTCCCCATACATTGACTCGGTCTTTTATTTTTCTTGTGCTTCCTGGTTCATCCCTTTTTTCCATGAATTCAGAAGATCACTCACTGCCTGTCCTCTCATTATTTACTGTTTTTCTTTGCCGGGATTGGCTCCCAGGTCATTATCGCTCACCTGATATCATTTCAGCCATTTGGTTCAACCGTTTCCGTTGGGTTCTTACGTAATTGGTTTTGAGCCTGACTACTTCATTGCAGGAATCGCTGTCTGGCCAACCTTGTCACTGACTGGTTCTGCCTGGCATAGTCAGTCATGTGCTAGATCTGCCGGGCACTGGGACGTCCAACTAGTGTACCTGGAGCGTATCGCGACAGTAAGGAGAATGCCAAGAGTGCTAAGTGATCCCGAGGAGCAATCATCCGAAGGAGTCAGGTGAATGGCGACATAATACAGAGAAGAGACTGGAGAGACAATGCAGAAAATGAAACACCAGATTCAAGGACAGTACAGAGAGAGTATAGAAAATCAGAAGAGCACAGGCAAAATACAGAACAGGCAGGCAATCAGGAGAGTACAGCAAGAATGCACAACTCCAGAAGAATCCGGACCCAGTGGAGAAAACCAGAATCAAAAATGGAGATGAAACCAAACCAACGTTGTGGAGAAGCAGGAGAATATCGCGAGAATGCAGAAAATGGAGGAAACTAGAGTGTGTACCTCCAGAATGCAGAACACAGAGGAACCTAGAAAGTAGCTCCAGAAAGCACACAACAGACAGAATGACGAAGAGAACTAACTAGAGAACAACAGAAGAGCGTACTGAATCAAGACCCAATCTCTGGAAAGCAGAAACGGACGCGACCGAGAGAAATTGGATATCACTGCTGACAGAAAAAACAGAAAATATTAAACGCGATGGGATGGAATGTAAAAAGCGGAATCCGACGAGGTAAACGTGAGAACTCAGTCAGCAGGGAAAATCACCATACAATGGAGGTGAAGTCCAAAACAAGCCATAATCAAGAGTGCGAGGGGAAAATTGAGACCGTGCACAACTTGGAGTAAATTCAGAGAGCAGTTAGAAGATAATGTCCCAAACAAGGTTTGGAGGCTAGAGCGCTGAAGCCGAAAACGAAGGTGAGCAAAAGTATGTCAGGGAATTACAGAAATGGCATTGGGGAAAAGGAGGAATGCGATGCAGCGTGGAGAAAACTCAAGAAAGATGCACCACCAGGCGCTAACTGGAAACCATCAAGACAGCGGCGCGATAAGTCAGAGAACGGAGAAAGTCAGGAGGCCCTGGAGCTGAAGCACAGCACAGACAGAATCAAGAGAAAAAGAGAGCGTGCAGGACCGCAGAGAATCGGGCGAATAGCAATGGACACAACGGACCAAATCAAGACAGACGCCATACGCTGTAGCCTCCGGAAACCACCAAGGGATCAACAAGGCAGTGGCAGAACTCAGGGACATGGACAGAAGGCCAAAAGAATGGAGAACGTGGCTCCATTTGCCTGGGCGACTCAGTCATCTGCTACTTTGGCGTGGCTCAGTCTGTCCTTGTGTAGTTCTGCCTGGCTCCTCAGTAAGAGCCTAGTTCTGCCTGCCCGGTTCTTTCGTCACCTGGTTTTCCAGGTGTGGCTGGGTTGTGGGCATTTGTTTCAAGGACTGACACCTGCAGAGTCTTGTGTAACGCTGCACTGCATTTTTCACCATAGGCTTGGTCTTTATTTCTTTCCTGAACCGAATGTTTTCGATTCACTGGTTCATCAGCTGTTCTCTGCACACTCCTGGGATGACCAACTGCCGGACACCTATTGGGGAACTTTTGTCCCCTGGAGTGATTGCCTCATAAGCTACGTTCAGCCACCTGAGGCTACTACACTCATGATGCTCATCGACTCAGTCCGCTGAATCACACCGTCGTCGACGTTTTTCCTCAGGACTGAGCCGGGCATCAGCACTTTTCCCTTTCCTGACTCTGTCATGGCCTCCTTCGTGGACTGAAGACAAGTTTTCTTGACTTGCTTGGTGAAAACCTATGAAAGTGGTGTCCCTGGGACGCGAAAAGTAATCTTTCGATATCAGTGTCCATGGATACAGGCACACACACACATACAAATGCTGGCAGGTGAATCCCCTTCAGAAGGTTTATCCAGGGTGGCCTGCCTAACAGGAATGTTCGAGCGTTCGCCCCTAAATGTGTATGTTCCCAAATTGTAATCTCCTGCCCAAATACAGCAGGCAAGGGATGGTGTATTTCTTTAAGTGTGTTTGACATTTTGCTCCTTTGTGACATCCGACTCGTCTGACACTGGGCTTCCCTCTCTATTCCAGAAGGCTTGTTGGGATGAAGCAATCGTATTTCTCTTCAGTTACACTTTACCAACATAGAAATCCACAATGCATTATCAGTCTGCCTGATTTTCTGGGGATCGTTGGGTATTGTAAAGTAACAGGAAATTGTGAAGAGATTCCAGGGATCTCTAAACCCCATCCCGCCCGTTGGACTGAACAATTTTTGTATCAAGCACCACCACCAAACTGTGGTGTTTATCATTCCGCCTGTGATACAGGCCGAGTCTTTATCTAGATCCAGAACTCTCACCACACTGAGAGACCCAGTCAAACACGACCGCAACCTTAACCCACCAAGAGCAAACTCATCTCACTCACGGTTGTCACGCTTTTCAGTATTTGAATTTCGGGTTCATTTAATCAGCTACAGTTCATAAGTACGCACAAAACTCAGCTGCACCCCTCCATCCCCACCCTAAAACAAGAGCCTGCGTATTTGGAGTGGAATATGAAAGGTACAGAGTTCTTTCCTGCGGTGGGTGTGCATGTAACATATAGTCCGAAACATCAGCTCATACAGCTGACAGTATGAAATAAGTGCATGTTTGATGACCATTACAGCTCGTACAGGAAATCGTCTTTAGGGAACACATCATTGATAGTCGAAACATTTACACTGGGATACAAACACACAAAGACACCGAACACACCGGATACGCCGGGAGAATGACATCAGTCTTCTGAACTTGCATGCCAGTGATGATCACACCGAGAGCAGGGGAAACACACACACACACACACACACACACACACAGACACAAAAATAATTCCAAAGTGGTTTTGACGGTTTACACAGGTCTCTATTTGTAACGGACTGAACAGGGATTCCCAGTTAGTCTCAAAACAGGATTCCCTGTACTCTGCCAGCTGCTGCCTAACCTCGGGGCAATGTTCCCTCTGAGTGCCTTAGGCACCGTCTGGTTTTCTCAGAGTGTGAGATCTCTCCGCCATCAGGTCACCCACCCCATCGTATCCCCAAGATCGACTCTGTCCTCAGATGTCTTCCCTCACCGAGGCACTCCTCAATGACTTCAGCAGTACACGCCGCTTCCTTGAGCATGTGGCATCACTTCCTTCCTTGTCCCGGTCACGCCATCCCCAACTGTCTTACTAGGCTTGACTTAGACTTCACTATGTTGCCCTGTGACGAGGGCAACTCTCATCCCTGTCAACATCCAGGGTCACCGTGGTTGCGCAGCACTGAGTGTTTGCGACCTATTCTGACCTGGGCTGTTTCCGCTGGCCTGACTCATTCTTGACTAAGGTCTGCGGAACGCTTCCACTCTCGCTTGTCTTCCCACTCCAGACTAATGCCTTGCTTGTCTTGTGTCCTTTACCGTTCTCCTTGAATGATACCTACTGTCCCTTAGTGGTTTTTTCCTAAGGGGGTTTGAGGGTTTTAGTGTGGTTTTTCTCCTGCTGTAAAGCTGCCAGGATGTACTGCGTCCTCCGTTGACGCAGTCACCAGCTCGTCAAGTCTTCTCCCCGGAATGACTTTCTCGCCTATTCTCTAACTTTTTCTCCCTGGATAGACTCCATCATTACTCTCTGCCCTGAGATGCATTCGTTCTCAATTCTTCCCCATACATTGACTCAGTCTTTTATTTTTCTTGTGCTTCCTGGTTCATCCCTTTTTTCCATGAATTCAGAAGATCACTCACTGCCTGTCCTCTCATTATTTACTGTTTTTCTTTGCCGGGATTGGCTCCCAGGTCATTATCGCTCACCTGATATCATTTCAGCCATTTGGTTCAACCGTTTCCGTTGGGTTCTTACGTAATTGGTTTTGAGCCTGACTACTTCATTGCAGGAATCGCTGTCTGGCCCACCTTGTCACTGACTGGTTCTGCCTGGCATAGTCAGTCATGTGCTAGATCTGCCGGGCACTGGGACGTCCAACTAGTGTACCTGGAGCGTATCGCGACAGTAAGGAGAATGCCAAGAGTGCTAAGTGATCCCGAGGAGCAATCATCCGAAGGAGTCAGGTGAATGGCGACATAATACAGAGAAGAGACTGGAGAGACAATGCAGAAAATGAAACACCAGATTCAAGGACAGTACAGAGAGAGTATAGAAAATCAGAAGAGCACAGGCAAAATACAGAACAGGCAGGCAATCAGGAGAGTACAGCAAGAATGCACAACTCCAGAAGAATCCGGACCCAGTGGAGAAAACCAGAATCAAAAATGGAGATGAAACCAACGTTGTGGAGAAGCAGGAGAATATCGCGAGAATGCAGAAAATGGAGTTAACTAGAGTGTGTACCTCCAGAATGCAGAACACAGAGGAACCTACAAAGTAGCTCCAGAAAGCACACAACAGACAGAATGACGAAGAGAACTAACTAGAGAACAACAGAAGAGCGTACTGAATCAAGACCCAATCTCTGGAAAGCAGAAACGGAGGCGACCGAGAGAAATTGGATATCACTGCTGACAGAAAAAACAGAAAATATTAAACGCGATGGGATGGAATGTAAAAAGCGGAATCCGACGAGGTAAACGTGAGAACTCAGTCAGCAGGGAAAATCACCATACAATGGAGGTGAAGTCCAAAACAAGCCATAATCAAGAGTGCGAGGGGAAAATTGAGACCGTGCACAACTTGGAGTAAATTCAGAGAGCAGTTAGAAGATAATGTCCCAAACAAGGTTTGGAGGCTAGAGCGCTGAAGCCGAAAACGAAGGTGAGCAAAAGTATGTCAGGGAATTACAGAAATGGCATTGGGGAAAAGGAGGAATGCGATGCAGCGTGGAGAAAACTCAAGAAAGATGCACCACCAGGCGCTAACTGGAAACCATCAAGACAGCGGCGCGATAAGTCAGAGAACGGAGAAAGTCAGGAGGCCCTGGAGCTGAAGCACAGCACAGACAGAATCAAGAGAAAAAGAGAGCGTGCAGGACCGCAGAGAATCGGGCGAATAGCAATGGACACAACGGACCAAATCAAGACAGACGCCATACGCTGTAGCCTCCGGAAACCACCAAGGGATCAACAAGGCAGTGGCAGAACTCAGGGACATGGACAGAAGGCCAAAAGAATGGAGAACGTGGCTCCATTTGCCTGGGCGACTCAGTCATCTGCTACTTTGGCGTGGCTCAGTCTGTCCTTGTGTAGTTCTGCCTGGCTCCTCAGTAAGAGCCTAGTTCTGCCTGCCCGGTTCTTTCGTCACCTGGTTTTCCAGGTGTGGCTGGGTTGTGGGCATTTGTTTCAAGGACTGACACCTGCAGAGTCTTGTGTAACGCTGCACTGCATTTTTCACCATAGGCTTGGTCTTTATTTCTTTCCTGAACCGAATGTTTTCGATTCACTGGTTCATCAGCTGTTCTCTGCACACTCCTGGGATGACCAACTGCCGGACACCTATTGGGGAACTTTTGTCCCCTGGAGTGATTGCCTCATAAGCTACGTTCAGCCACCTGAGGCTACTACACTCATGATGCTCATCGACTCAGTCCGCTGAATCACACCGTCGTCGACGTTTTTCCTCAGGACTGAGCCGGGCATCAGCACTTTTCCCTTTCCTGACTCTGTCATGGCCTCCTTCGTGGACTGAAGACAAGTTTTCTTGACTTGCTTGGTGAAAACCTATGAAAGTGGTGTCCCTGGGACGCGAAAAGTAATCTTTCGATATCAGTGTCCATGGATACAGGCACACACACACATACAAATGCTGGCAGGTGAATCCCCTTCAGAAGGTTTATCCAGGGTGGCCTGCCTAACAGGAATGTTCGAGCGTTCGCCCCTAAATGTGTATGTTCCCAAATTGTAATCTCCTGCCCAAATACAGCAGGCAAGGGATGGTGTATTTCTTTAAGTGTGTTTGACATTTTGCTCCTTTGTGACATCCGACTCGTCTGACACTGGGCTTCCCTCTCTATTCCAGAAGGCTTGTTGGGATGAAGCAATTGTATTTCTCTTCAGTTACACTTTACCAACATAGAAATCCACAATGCATTATCAGTCTGCCTGATTTTCTGGGGATCGTTGGGTATTGTAAAGTAACAGGAAATTGTGAAGAGATTCCAGGGATCTCTAAACCCCATCCCGCCCGTTGGACTGAACAATTTTTGTATCAAGCACCACCACCAAACTGTGGTGTTTATCATTCCGCCTGTGATACAGGCCGAGTCTTTATCTAGATCCAGAACTCTCACCACACTGAGAGACCCAGTCAAACACGACCGCAACCTTAACCCACCAAGAGCAAACTCATCTCACTCACGGTTGTCACGCTTTTCAGTATTTGAATTTCGGGTTCATTTAATCAGCTACAGTTCATAAGTACGCACAAAACTCAGCTGCACCCCTCCATCCCCACCCTAAAACAAGAGCCTGCGTATTTGGAGTGGAATATGAAAGGTACAGAGTTCTTTCCTGCGGTGGGTGTGCATGTAACATATAGTCCGAAACATCAGCTCATACAGCTGACAGTATGAAATAAGTGCATGTTTGATGACCATTACAGCTCGTACAGGAAATCGTCTTTAGGGAACACATCATTGATAGTCGAAACATTTACACTGGGATACAAACACACAAAGACACCGAACACACCGGATACGCCGGGAGAATGACATCAGTCTTCTGAACTTGCATGCCAGTGATGATCACACCGAGAGCAGGGGAAAAACACACACACACACACACACACACACACACAAAAATAATTCCAAAGTGGTTTTGACGGTTTACACAGGTCTCTATTTGTAACGGACTGAACAGGGATTCCCAGTTAGTCTCAAAACAGGATTCCCTGTACTCTGCCAGCTGCTGCCTAACCTCGGGGCAATGTTCCCTCTGAGTGCCTTAGGCACCGTCTGGTTTTCTCAGAGTGTGAGATCTCTCCGCCATCAGGTCACCCACCCCATCGTATCCCCAAGATCGACTCTGTCCTCAGATGTCTTCCCTCACCGAGGCACTCCTCAATGACTTCAGCAGTACACGCCGCTTCCTTGAGCATGTGGCATCACTTCCTTCCTTGTCCCGGTCACGCCATCCCCAACTGTCTTACTAGGCTTGACATAGACTTCACTATGTTGCCCTGTAACGAGGGCAACTCTCATCCCTGTCAACATCCAGGGTCACCGTGGTTGCGCAGCACTGAGTGTTTGCGACCTATTCTGACCTGGGCTGTTTCCGCTGGCCTGACTCATTCTTGACTAAGGTCTGCGGAACGCTTCCACTCTCGCTTGTCTTCCCACTCCAGACTAATGCCTTGCTTGTCTTGTGTCCTTTACCGTTCTCCTTGAATGATACCTACTGTCCCTTAGTGGTTTTTTCCTAAGGGGGTTTGCGGGTTTTAGTGTGGTTTTTCTCCTGCTGTAAAGCTGCCAGGATGTACTGCGTCCTCCGTTGACGCAGTCACCAGCTCGTCAAGTCTTCTCCCCGGAATGACTTTCTCGCCTATTCTCTAACTTTTTCTCCCTGGATAGACTCCATCATTACTCTCTGCCCTGAGATGCATTCGTTCTCAATTCTTCCCCATACATTGACTCGGTCTTTTATTTTTCTTGTGCTTCCTGGTTCATCCCTTTTTTCCATGAATTCAGAAGATCACTCACTGCCTGTCCTCTCATTATTTACTGTTTTTCTTTGCCGGGATTGGCTCCCAGGTCATTATCGCTCACCTGATATCATTTCAGCCATTTGGTTCAACCGTTTCCGTTGGGTTCTTACGTAATTGGTTTTGAGCCTGACTACTTCATTGCAGGAATCGCTGTCTGGCCCACCTTGTCACTGACTGGTTCTGCCTGGCATAGTCAGTCATGTGCTAGATCTGCCGGGCACTGGGACGTCCAACTAGTGTACCTGGAGCGTATCGCGACAGTAAGGAGAATGCCAAGAGTGCTAAGTGATCCCGAGGAGCAATCATCCGAAGGAGTCAGGTGAATGGCGACATAATACAGAGAAGAGACTGGAGAGACAATGCAGAAAATGAAACACCAGATTCAAGGACAGTACAGAGAGAGTATAGAAAATCAGAAGAGCACAGGCAAAATACAGAACAGGCAGGCAATCAGGAGAGTACAGCAAGAATGCACAACTCCAGAAGAATCCGGACCCAGTGGAGAAAACCAGAATCAAAAATGGAGATGAAACCAACGTTGTGGAGAAGCAGGAGAATATCGCGAGAATGCAGAAAATGGAGTTAACTAGAGTGTGTACCTCCAGAATGCAGAACACAGAGGAACCTACAAAGTAGCTCCAGAAAGCACACAACAGACAGAATGACGAAGAGAACTAACTAGAGAACAACAGAAGAGCGTACTGAATCAAGACCCAATCTCTGGAAAGCAGAAACGGACGCGACCGAGAGAAATTGGATATCACTGCTGACAGAAAAAACAGAAAATATTAAACGCGATGGGATGGAATGTAAAAAGCGGAATCCGACGAGGTAAACGTGAGAACTCAGTCAGCAGGGAAAATCACCATACAATGGAGGTGAAGTCCAAAACAAGCCATAATCAAGAGTGCGAGGGGAAAATTGAGACCGTGCACAACGTGGAGTAAATTCAGAGAGCAGTTAGAAGATAATGTCCCAAACAAGGTTTGGAGGCTAGAGCGCTGAAGCCGAAAACGAAGGTGAGCAAAAGTATGTCAGGGAATTACAGAAATGGCATTGGGGAAAAGGAGGAATGCGATGCAGCGTGGAGAAAACTCAAGAAAGATGCACCACCAGGCGCTAACTGGAAACCATCAAGACAGCGGCGCGATAAGTCAGAGAACGGAGAAAGTCAGGAGGCCCTGGAGCTGAAGCACAGCACAGACAGAATCAAGAGAAAAAGAGAGCGTGCAGGACCGCAGAGAATCGGGCGAATAGCAATGGACACAACGGACCAAATCAAGACAGACGCCATACGCTGTAGCCTCCGGAAACCACCAAGGGATCAACAAGGCAGTGGCAGAACTCAGGGACATGGACAGAAGGCCAAAAGAATGGAGAACGTGGCTCCATTTGCCTGGGCGACTCAGTCATCTGCTACTTTGGCGTGGCTCAGTCTGTCCTTGTGTAGTTCTGCCTGGCTCCTCAGTAAGAGCCTAGTTCTGCCTGCCCGGTTCTTTCGTCACCTGGTTTTCCAGGTGTGGCTGGGTTGTGGGCATTTGTTTCAAGGACTGACACCTGCAGAGTCTTGTGTAACGCTGCACTGCATTTTTCACCATAGGCTTGGTCTTTATTTCTTTCCTGAACCGAATGTTTTCGATTCACTGGTTCATCAGCTGTTCTCTGCACACTCCTGGGATGACCAACTGCCGGACACCTATTGGGGAACTTTTGTCCCCTGGAGTGATTGCCTCATAAGCTACGTTCAGCCACCTGAGGCTACTACACTCATGATGCTCATCGACTCAGTCCGCTGAATCACACCGTCGTCGACGTTTTTCCTCAGGACTGAGCCGGGCATCAGCACTTTTCCCTTTCCTGACTCTGTCATGGCCTCCTTCGTGGACTGAAGACAAGTTTTCTTGACTTGCTTGGTGAAAACCTATGAAAGTGGTGTCCCTGGGACGCGAAAAGTAATCTTTCGATATCAGTGTCCATGGATACAGGCACACACACACATACAAATGCTGGCAGGTGAATCCCCTTCAGAAGGTTTATCCAGGGTGGCCTGCCTAACAGGAATGTTCGAGCGTTCGCCCCTAAATGTGTATGTTCCCAAATTGTAATCTCCTGCCCAAATACAGCAGGCAAGGGATGGTGTATTTCTTTAAGTGTGTTTGACATTTTGCTCCTTTGTGACATCCGACTCGTCTGACACTGGGCTTCCCTCTCTATTCCAGAAGGCTTGTTGGGATGAAGCAATTGTATTTCTCTTCAGTTACACTTTACCAACATAGAAATCCACAATGCATTATCAGTCTGCCTGATTTTCTGGGGATCGTTGGGTATTGTAAAGTAACAGGAAATTGTGAAGAGATTCCAGGGATCTCTAAACCCCATCCCGCCCGTTGGACTGAACAATTTTTGTATCAAGCACCACCACCAAACTGTGGTGTTTATCATTCCGCCTGTGATACAGGCCGAGTCTTTATCTAGATCCAGAACTCTCACCACACTGAGAGACCCAGTCAAACACGACCGCAACCTTAACCCACCAAGAGCAAACTCATCTCACTCACGGTTGTCACGCTTTTCAGTATTTGAATTTCGGGTTCATTTAATCAGCTACAGTTCATAAGTACGCACAAAACTCAGCTGCACCCCTCCATCCCCACCCTAAAACAAGAGCCTGCGTATTTGGAGTGGAATATGAAAGGTACAGAGTTCTTTCCTGCGGTGGGTGTGCATGTAACATATAGTCCGAAACATCAGCTCATACAGCTGACAGTATGAAATAAGTGCATGTTTGATGACCATTACAGCTCGTACAGGAAATCGTCTTTAGGGAACACATCATTGATAGTCGAAACATTTACACTGGGATACAAACACACAAAGACACCGAACACACCGGATACGCCGGGAGAATGACATCAGTCTTCTGAACTTGCATGCCAGTGATGATCACACCGAGAGCAGGGGAAACACACACACACACACACACACACACACAGACACAAAAATAATTCCAAAGTGGTTTTGACGGTTTACACAGGTCTCTATTTGTAACGGACTGAACAGGGATTCCCAGTTAGTCTCAAAACAGGATTCCCTGTACTCTGCCAGCTGCTGCCTAACCTCGGGGCAATGTTCCCTCTGAGTGCCTTAGGCACCGTCTGGTTTTCTCAGAGTGTGAGATCTCTCCGCCATCAGGTCACCCACCCCATCGTATCCCCAAGATCGACTCTGTCCTCAGATGTCTTCCCTCACCGAGGCACTCCTCAATGACTTCAGCAGTACACGCCGCTTCCTTGAGCATGTGGCATCACTTCCTTCCTTGTCCCGGTCACGCCATCCCCAACTGTCTTACTAGGCTTGACTTAGACTTCACTATGTTGCCCTGTGACGAGGGCAACTCTCATCCCTGTCAACATCCAGGGTCACCGTGGTTGCGCAGCACTGAGTGTTTGCGACCTATTCTGACCTGGGCTGTTTCCGCTGGCCTGACTCATTCTTGACTAAGGTCTGCGGAACGCTTCCACTCTCGCTTGTCTTCCCACTCCAGACTAATGCCTTGCTTGTCTTGTGTCCTTTACCGTTCTCCTTGAATGATACCTACTGTCCCTTAGTGGTTTTTTCCTAAGGGGGTTTGAGGGTTTTAGTGTGGTTTTTCTCCTGCTGTAAAGCTGCCAGGATGTACTGCGTCCTCCGTTGACGCAGTCACCAGCTCGTCAAGTCTTCTCCCCGGAATGACTTTCTCGCCTATTCTCTAACTTTTTCTCCCTGGATAGACTCCATCATTACTCTCTGCCCTGAGATGCATTCGTTCTCAATTCTTCCCCATACATTGACTCGGTCTTTTATTTTTCTTGTGCTTCCTGGTTCATCCCTTTTTTCCATGAATTCAGAAGATCACTCACTGCCTGTCCTCTCATTATTTACTGTTTTTCTTTGCCGGGATTGGCTCCCAGGTCATTATCGCTCACCTGATATCATTTCAGCCATTTGGTTCAACCGTTTCCGTTGGGTTCTTACGTAATTGGTTTTGAGCCTGACTACTTCATTGCAGGAATCGCTGTCTGGCCCACCTTGTCACTGACTGGTTCTGCCTGGCATAGTCAGTCATGTGCTAGATCTGCCGGGCACTGGGACGTCCAACTAGTGTACCTGGAGCGTATCGCGACAGTAAGGAGAATGCCAAGAGTGCTAAGTGATCCCGAGGAGCAATCATCCGAAGGAGTCAGGTGAATGGCGACATAATACAGAGAAGAGACTGGAGAGACAATGCAGAAAATGAAACACCAGATTCAAGGACAGTACAGAGAGAGTATAGAAAATCAGAAGAGTACAGGCAAAATACAGAACAGGCAGGCAATCAGGAGAGTACAGCAAGAATGCACAACTCCAGAAGAATCCGGACCCAGTGGAGAAAACCAGAATCAAAAATGGAGATGAAACCAACGTTGTGGAGAAGCAGGAGAATATCGCGAGAATGCAGAAAATGGAGGAAACTAGAGTGTGTACCTCCAGAATGCAGAACACAGAGGAACCTACAAAGTAGCTCCAGAAAGCACACAACAGACAGAATGACGAAGAGAACTAACTAGAGAACAACAGAAGAGCGTACTGAATCAAGACCCAATCTCTGGAAAGCAGAAACGGAGGCGACCGAGAGAAATTGGATATCACTGCTGACAGAAAAAACAGAAAATATTAAACGCGATGGGATGGAATGTAAAAAGCGGAATCCGACGAGGTAAACGTGAGAACTCAGTCAGCAGGGAAAATCACCATACAATGGAGGTGAAGTCCAAAACAAGCCATAATCAAGAGTGCGAGGGGAATATTGAGACCGTGCACAACGTGGAGTAAATTCAGAGAGCAGTTAGAAGATAATGTCCCAAACAAGGTTTGGAGGCTAGAGCGCTGAAGCCGAAAACGAAGGTGAGCAAAAGTATGTCAGGGAATTACAGAAATGGCATTGGGGAAAAGGAGGAATGCGATGCAGCGTGGAGAAAACTCAAGAAAGATGCACCACCAGGCGCTAACTGGAAACCATCAAGACAGCGGCGCGATAAGTCAGAGAACGGAGAAAGTCAGGAGGCCCTGGAGCTGAAGCACAGCACAGACAGAATCAAGAGAAAAAGAGAGCGTGCAGGACCGCAGAGAATCGGGCGAATAGCAATGGACACAACGGACCAAATCAAGACAGACGCCATACGCTGTAGCCTACGGAAACCACCAAGGGATCAACAAGGCAGTGGCAGAACTCAGGGACATGGACAGAAGGCCAAAAGAATGGAGAACGTGGCTCCATTTGCCTGGGCGACTCAGTCATCTGCTACTTTGGCGTGGCTCACTCTGTCCTTGTGTAGTTCTGCCTGGCTCCTCAGTAAGAGCCTAGTTCTGCCTGCCCGGTTCTTTCGTCACCTGGTTTTCCAGGTGTGGCTGGGTTGTGGGCATTTGTTTCAAGGACTGACACCTGCAGAGTCTTGTGTAACGCTGCACTGCATTTTTCACCATAGGCTTGGTCTTTATTTCTTTCCTGAACCGAATGTTTTCGATTCACTGGTTCATCAGCTGTTCTCTGCACACTCCTGGGATGACCAACTGCCGGACACCTATTGGGGAACTTTTGTCCCCTGGAGTGATTGCCTCATAAGCTACGTTCAGCCACCTGAGGCTACTACACTCATGATGCTCATCGACTCAGTCCGCTGAATCACACCGTCGTCGACGTTTTTCCTCAGGACTGAGCCGGGCATCAGCACTTTTCCCTTTCCTGACTCTGTCATGGCCTCCTTCGTGGACTGAAGACAAGTTTTCTTGACTTGCTTGGTGAAAACCTATGAAAGTGGTGTCCCTGGGACGCGAAAAGTAATCTTTCGATATCAGTGTCCATGGATACAGGCACACACACACATACAAATGCTGGCAGGTGAATCCCCTTCAGAAGGTTTATCCAGGGTGGCCTGCCTAACAGGAATGTTCGAGCGTTCGCCCCTAAATGTGTATGTTCCCAAATTGTAATCTCCTGCCCAAATACAGCAGGCAAGGGATGGTGTATTTCTTTAAGTGTGTTTGACATTTTGCTCCTTTGTGACATCCGACTCGTCTGACACTGGGCTTCCCTCTCTATTCCAGAAGGCTTGTTGGGATGAAGCAATCGTATTTCTCTTCAGTTACACTTTACCAACATAGAAATCCACAATGCATTATCAGTCTGCCTGATTTTCTGGGGATCGTTGGGTATTGTAAAGTAACAGGAAATTGTGAAGAGATTCCAGGGATCTCTAAACCCCATCCCGCCCGTTGGACTGAACAATTTTTGTATCAAGCACCACCACCAAACTGTGGTGTTTATCATTCCGCCTGTGATACAGGCCGAGTCTTTATCTAGATCCAGAACTCTCACCACACTGAGAGACCCAGTCAAACACGACCGCAACCTTAACCCACCAAGAGCAAACTCATCTCACTCACGGTTGTCACGCTTTTCAGTATTTGAATTTCGGGTTCATTTAATCAGCTACAGTTCATAAGTACGCACAAAACTCAGCTGCACCCCTCCATCCCCACCCTAAAACAAGAGCCTGCGTATTTGGAGTGGAATATGAAAGGTACAGAGTTCTTTCCTGCGGTGGGTGTGCATGTAACATATAGTCCGAAACATCAGCTCATACAGCTGACAGTATGAAATAAGTGCATGTTTGATGACCATTACAGCTCGTACAGGAAATCGTCTTTAGGGAACACATCATTGATAGTCGAAACATTTACACTGGGATACAAACACACAAAGACACCGAACACACCGGATACGCCGGGAGAATGACATCAGTCTTCTGAACTTGCATGCCAGTGATGATCACACCGAGAGCAGGGGAAACACACACACACACACACACACACACACAGACACAAAAATAATTCCAAAGTGGTTTTGACGGTTTACACAGGTCTCTATTTGTAACGGACTGAACAGGGATTCCCAGTTAGTCTCAAAACAGGATTCCCTGTACTCTGCCAGCTGCTGCCTAACCTCGGGGCAATGTTCCCTCTGAGTGCCTTAGGCACCGTCTGGTTTTCTCAGAGTGTGAGATCTCTCCGCCATCAGGTCACCCACCCCATCGTATCCCCAAGATCGACTCTGTCCTCAGATGTCTTCCCTCACCGAGGCACTCCTCAATGACTTCAGCAGTACACGCCGCTTCCTTGAGCATGTGGCATCACTTCCTTCCTTGTCCCGGTCACGCCATCCCCAACTGTCTTACTAGGCTTGACTTAGACTTCACTATGTTGCCCTGTGACGAGGGCAACTCTCATCCCTGTCAACATCCAGGGTCACCGTGGTTGCGCAGCACTGAGTGTTTGCGACCTATTCTGACCTGGGCTGTTTCCGCTGGCCTGACTCATTCTTGACTAAGGTCTGCGGAACGCTTCCACTCTCGCTTGTCTTCCCACTCCAGACTAATGCCTTGCTTGTCTTGTGTCCTTTACCGTTCTCCTTGAATGATACCTACTGTCCCTTAGTGGTTTTTTCCTAAGGGGGTTTGAGGGTTTTAGTGTGGTTTTTCTCCTGCTGTAAAGCTGCCAGGATGTACTGCGTCCTCCGTTGACGCAGTCACCAGCTCGTCAAGTCTTCTCCCCGGAATGACTTTCTCGCCTATTCTCTAACTTTTTCTCCCTGGATAGACTCCATCATTACTCTCTGCCCTGAGATGCATTCGTTCTCAATTCTTCCCCATACATTGACTCGGTCTTTTATTTTTCTTGTGCTTCCTGGTTCATCCCTTTTTTCCATGAATTCAGAAGATCACTCACTGCCTGTCCTCTCATTATTTACTGTTTTTCTTTGCCGGGATTGGCTCCCAGGTCATTATCGCTCACCTGATATCATTTCAGCCATTTGGTTCAACCGTTTCCGTTGGGTTCTTACGTAATTGGTTTTGAGCCTGACTACTTCATTGCAGGAATCGCTGTCTGGCCCACCTTGTCACTGACTGGTTCTGCCTGGCATAGTCAGTCATGTGCTAGATCTGCCGGGCACTGGGACGTCCAACTAGTGTACCTGGAGCGTATCGCGACAGTAAGGAGAATGCCAAGAGTGCTAAGTGATCCCGAGGAGCAATCATCCGAAGGAGTCAGGTGAATGGCGACATAATACAGAGAAGAGACTGGAGAGACAATGCAGAAAATGAAACACCAGATTCAAGGACAGTACAGAGAGAGTATAGAAAATCAGAAGAGTACAGGCAAAATACAGAACAGGCAGGCAATCAGGAGAGTACAGCAAGAATGCACAACTCCAGAAGAATCCGGACCCAGTGGAGAAAACCAGAATCAAAAATGGAGATGAAACCAACGTTGTGGAGAAGCAGGAGAATATCGCGAGAATGCAGAAAATGGAGGAAACTAGAGTGTGTACCTCCAGAATGCAGAACACAGAGGAACCTACAAAGTAGCTCCAGAAAGCACACAACAGACAGAATGACGAAGAGAACTAACTAGAGAACAACAGAAGAGCGTACTGAATCAAGACCCAATCTCTGGAAAGCAGAAACGGAGGCGACCGAGAGAAATTGGATATCACTGCTGACAGAAAAAACAGAAAATATTAAACGCGATGGGATGGAATGTAAAAAGCGGAATCCGACGAGGTAAACGTGAGAACTCAGTCAGCAGGGAAAATCACCATACAATGGAGGTGAAGTCCAAAACAAGCCATAATCAAGAGTGCGAGGGGAAAATTGAGACCGTGCACAACGTGGAGTAAATTCAGAGAGCAGTTAGAAGATAATGTCCCAAACAAGGTTTGGAGGCTAGAGCGCTGAAGCCGAAAACGAAGGTGAGCAAAAGTATGTCAGGGAATTACAGAAATGGCATTGGGGAAAAGGAGGAATGCGATGCAGCGTGGAGAAAACTCAAGAAAGATGCACCACCAGGCGCTAACTGGAAACCATCAAGACAGCGGCGCGATAAGTCAGAGAACGGAGAAAGTCAGGAGGCCCTGGAGCTGAAGCACAGCACAGACAGAATCAAGAGAAAAAGAGAGCGTGCAGGACCGCAGAGAATCGGGCGAATAGCAATGGACACAACGGACCAAATCAAGACAGACGCCATACGCTGTAGCCTACGGAAACCACCAAGGGATCAACAAGGCAGTGGCAGAACTCAGGGACATGGACAGAAGGCCAAAAGAATGGAGAACGTGGCTCCATTTGCCTGGGCGACTCAGTCATCTGCTACTTTGGCGTGGCTCACTCTGTCCTTGTGTAGTTCTGCCTGGCTCCTCAGTAAGAGCCTAGTTCTGCCTGCCCGGTTCTTTCGTCACCTGGTTTTCCAGGTGTGGCTGGGTTGTGGGCATTTGTTTCAAGGACTGACACCTGCAGAGTCTTGTGTAACGCTGCACTGCATTTTTCACCATAGGCTTGGTCTTTATTTCTTTCCTGAACCGAATGTTTTCGATTCACTGGTTCATCAGCTGTTCTCTGCACACTCCTGGGATGACCAACTGCCGGACACCTATTGGGGAACTTTTGTCCCCTGGAGTGATTGCCTCATAAGCTACGTTCAGCCACCTGAGGCTACTACACTCATGATGCTCATCGACTCAGTCCGCTGAATCACACCGTCGTCGACGTTTTTCCTCAGGACTGAGCCGGGCATCAGCACTTTTCCCTTTCCTGACTCTGTCATGGCCTCCTTCGTGGACTGAAGACAAGTTTTCTTGACTTGCTTGGTGAAAACCTATGAAAGTGGTGTCCCTGGGACGCGAAAAGTAATCTTTCGATATCAGTGTCCATGGATACAGGCACACACACACATACAAATGCTGGCAGGTGAATCCCCTTCAGAAGGTTTATCCAGGGTGGCCTGCCTAACAGGAATGTTCGAGCGTTCGCCCCTAAATGTGTATGTTCCCAAATTGTAATCTCCTGCCCAAATACAGCAGGCAAGGGATGGTGTATTTCTTTAAGTGTGTTTGACATTTTGCTCCTTTGTGACATCCGACTCGTCTGACACTGGGCTTCCCTCTCTATTCCAGAAGGCTTGTTGGGATGAAGCAATCGTATTTCTCTTCAGTTACACTTTACCAACATAGAAATCCACAATGCATTATCAGTCTGCCTGATTTTCTGGGGATCGTTGGGTATTGTAAAGTAACAGGAAATTGTGAAGAGATTCCAGGGATCTCTAAACCCCATCCCGCCCGTTGGACTGAACAATTTTTGTATCAAGCACCACCACCAAACTGTGGTGTTTATCATTCCGCCTGTGATACAGGCCGAGTCTTTATCTAGATCCAGAACTCTCACCACACTGAGAGACCCAGTCAAACACGACCGCAACCTTAACCCACCAAGAGCAAACTCATCTCACTCACGGTTGTCACGCTTTTCAGTATTTGAATTTCGGGTTCATTTAATCAGCTACAGTTCATAAGTATGCACAAAACTCAGCTGCACCCCTCCATCCCCACCCTAAAACAAGAGCCTGCGTATTTGGAGTGGAATATGAAAGGTACAGAGTTCTTTCCTGCGGTGGGTGTGCATGTAACATATAGTCCGAAACATCAGCTCATACAGCTGACAGTATGAAATAAGTGCATGTTTGATGACCATTACAGCTCGTACAGGAAATCGTCTTTAGGGAACACATCATTGATAGTCGAAACATTTACACTGGGATACAAACACACAAAGACACCGAACACACCGGATACGCCGGGAGAATGACATCAGTCTTCTGAACTTGCATGCCAGTGATGATCACACCGAGAGCAGGGGAAACACACACACACACACACACACACACACAGACACAAAAATAATTCCAAAGTGGTTTTGACGGTTTACACAGGTCTCTATTTGTAACGGACTGAACAGGGATTCCCAGTTAGTCTCAAAACAGGATTCCCTGTACTCTGCCAGCTGCTGCCTAACCTCGGGGCAATGTTCCCTCTGAGTGCCTTAGGCACCGTCTGGTTTTCTCAGAGTGTGAGATCTCTCCGCCATCAGGTCACCCACCCCATCGTATCCCCAAGATCGACTCTGTCCTCAGATGTCTTCCCTCACCGAGGCACTCCTCAATGACTTCAGCAGTACACGCCGCTTCCTTGAGCATGTGGCATCACTTCCTTCCTTGTCCCGGTCACGCCATCCCCAACTGTCTTACTAGGCTTGACTTAGACTTCACTATGTTGCCCTGTGACGAGGGCAACTCTCATCCCTGTCAACATCCAGGGTCACCGTGGTTGCGCAGCACTGAGTGTTTGCGACCTATTCTGACCTGGGCTGTTTCCGCTGGCCTGACTCATTCTTGACTAAGGTCTGCGGAACGCTTCCACTCTCGCTTGTCTTCCCACTCCAGACTAATGCCTTGCTTGTCTTGTGTCCTTTACCGTTCTCCTTGAATGATACCTACTGTCCCTTAGTGGTTTTTTCCTAAGGGGGTTTGAGGGTTTTAGTGTGGTTTTTCTCCTGCTGTAAAGCTGCCAGGATGTACTGCGTCCTCCGTTGACGCAGTCACCAGCTCGTCAAGTCTTCTCCCCGGAATGACTTTCTCGCCTATTCTCTAACTTTTTCTCCCTGGATAGACTCCATCATTACTCTCTGCCCTGAGATGCATTCGTTCTCAATTCTTCCCCATACATTGACTCGGTCTTTTATTTTTCTTGTGCTTCCTGGTTCATCCCTTTTTTCCATGAATTCAGAAGATCACTCACTGCCTGTCCTCTCATTATTTACTGTTTTTCTTTGCCGGGATTGGCTCCCAGGTCATTATCGCTCACCTGATATCATTTCAGCCATTTGGTTCAACCGTTTCCGTTGGGTTCTTACGTAATTGGTTTTGAGCCTGACTACTTCATTGCAGGAATCGCTGTCTGGCCCACCTTGTCACTGACTGGTTCTGCCTGGCATAGTCAGTCATGTGCTAGATCTGCCGGGCACTGGGACGTCCAACTAGTGTACCTGGAGCGTATCGCGACAGTAAGGAGAATGCCAAGAGTGCTAAGTGATCCCGAGGAGCAATCATCCGAAGGAGTCAGGTGAATGGCGACATAATACAGAGAAGAGACTGGAGAGACAATGCAGAAAATGAAACACCAGATTCAAGGACAGTACAGAGAGAGTATAGAAAATCAGAAGAGCACAGGCAAAATACAGAACAGGCAGGCAATCAGGAGAGTACAGCAAGAATGCACAACTCCAGAAGAATCCGGACCCAGTGGAGAAAACCAGAATCAAAAATGGAGATGAAACCAACGTTGTGGAGAAGCAGGAGAATATCGCGAGAATGCAGAAAATGGAGGAAACTAGAGTGTGTACCTCCAGAATGCAGAACACAGAGGAACCTAGAAAGTAGCTCCAGAAAGCACACAACAGACAGAATGACGAAGAGAACTAACTAGAGAACAACAGAAGAGCGTACTGAATCAAGACCCAATCTCTGGAAAGCAGAAACGGACGCGACCGAGAGAAATTGGATATCACTGCTGACAGAAAAAACAGAAAATATTAAACGCGATGGGATGGAATGTAAAAAGCGGAATCCGACGAGGTAAACGTGAGAACTCAGTCAGCAGGGAAAATCACCATACAATGGAGGTGAAGTCCAAAACAAGCCATAATCAAGAGTGCGAGGGGAATATTGAGACCGTGCACAACGTGGAGTAAATTCAGAGAGCAGTTAGAAGATAATGTCCCAAACAAGGTTTGGAGGCTAGAGCGCTGAAGCCGAAAACGAAGGTGAGCAAAAGTATGTCAGGGAATTACAGAAATGGCATTGGGGAAAAGGAGGAATGCGATGCAGCGTGGAGAAAACTCAAGAAAGATGCACCACCAGGCGCTAACTGGAAACCATCAAGACAGCGGCGCGATAAGTCAGAGAAAGGAGAAAGTCAGGAGGCCCTGGAGCTGAAGCACAGCACAGACAGAATCAAGAGAAAAAGAGAGCGTGCAGGACCGCAGAGAATCGGGCGAATAGCAATGGACACAACGGACCAAATCAAGACAGACGCCATACGCTGTAGCCTACGGAAACCACCAAGGGATCAACAAGGCAGTGGCAGAACTCAGGGACATGGACAGAAGGCCAAAAGAATGGAGAACGTGGCTCCATTTGCCTGGGCGACTCAGTCATCTGCTACTTTGGCGTGGCTCACTCTGTCCTTGTGTAGTTCTGCCTGGCTCCTCAGTAAGAGCCTAGTTCTGCCTGCCCGGTTCTTTCGTCACCTGGTTTTCCAGGTGTGGCTGGGTTGTGGGCATTTGTTTCAAGGACTGACACCTGCAGAGTCTTGTGTAACGCTGCACTGCATTTTTCACCATAGGCTTGGTCTTTATTTCTTTCCTGAACCGAATGTTTTCGATTCACTGGTTCATCAGCTGTTCTCTGCACACTCCTGGGATGACCAACTGCCGGACACCTATTGGGGAACTTTTGTCCCCTGGAGTGATTGCCTCATAAGCTACGTTCAGCCACCTGAGGCTACTACACTCATGATGCTCATCGACTCAGTCCGCTGAATCACACCGTCGTCGACGTTTTTCCTCAGGACTGAGCCGGGCATCAGCACTTTTCCCTTTCCTGACTCTGTCATGGCCTCCTTCGTGGACTGAAAACAAGTTTTCTTGACTTGCTTGGTGAAAACCTATGAAAGTGGTGTCCCTGGGACGCGAAAAGTAATCTTTCGATATCAGGGTCCATGGATACAGGCACACACACACATACAAATGCTGGCAGGTGAATCCCCTTCAGAAGGTTTATCCAGGGTGGCCTGCCTAACAGGAATGTTCGAGCGTTCGCCCCTAAATGTGTATGTTCCCAAATTGTAATCTCCTGCCCAAATACAGCAGGCAAGGGATGGTGTATTTCTTTAAGTGTGTTTGACATTTTGCTCCTTTGTGACATCCGACTCGTCTGACACTGGGCTTCCCTCTCTATTCCAGAAGGCTTGTTGGGATGAAGCAATTGTATTTCTCTTCAGTTACACTTTACCAACATAGAAATCCACAATGCATTATCAGTCTGCCTGATTTTCTGGGGATCGTTGGGTATTGTAAAGTAACAGGAAATTGTGAAGAGATTCCAGGGATCTCTAAACCCCATCCCGCCCGTTGGACTGAACAATTTTTGTATCAAGCACCACCACCAAACTGTGGTGTTTATCATTCCGCCTGTGATACAGGCCGAGTCTTTATCTAGATCCAGAACTCTCACCACACTGAGAGACCCAGTCAAACACGACCGCAACCTTAACCCACCAAGAGCAAACTCATCTCACTCACGGTTGTCACGCGTTTCAGTATTTGAATTTCGGGTTCATTTAATCAGCTACAGTTCATAAGTACGCACAAAACTCAGCTGCACCCCTCCATCCCCACCCTAAAACAAGAGCCTGCGTATTTGGAGTGGAATATGAAAGGTACAGAGTTCTTTCCTGCGGTGGGTGTGCATGTAACATATAGTCCGAAACATCAGCTCATACAGCTGACAGTATGAAATAAGTGCATGTTTGATGACCATTACAGCTCGTACAGGAAATCGTCTTTAGGGAACACATCATTGATAGTCGAAACATTTACACTGGGATACAAACACACAAAGACACCGAACACACCAGATACGCCGGGAGAATGACATCAGTCTTCTGAACTTGCATGCCAGTGATGATCACACCGAGAGCAGGGGAAAAACACACACACACACACACACACACACACACACACACACAGACACAAAAATAATTCCAAAGTGGTTTTGACGGTTTACACAGGTCTCTATTTGTAACGGACTGAACAGGGATTCCCAGTTAGTCTCAAAACAGGATTCCCTGTACTCTGCCAGCTGCTGCCTAACCTCGGGGCAATGTTCCCTCTGAGTGCCTTAGGCACCGTCTGGTTTTCTCAGAGTGTGAGATCTCTCCGCCATCAGGTCACCCACCCCATCGTATCCCCAAGATCGACTCTGTCCTCAGATGTCTTCCCTCACCGAGGCACTCCTCAATGACTTCAGCAGGACACGCCGCTTCCTTGAGCATGTGGCATCACTTCCTTCCTTGTCCCGGTCACGCCATCCCCAACTGTCTTACTAGGCTTGACTTAGACTTCACTATGTTGCCCTGTGACGAGGGCAACTCTCATCCCTGTCAACATCCAGGGTCACCGTGGTTGCGCAGCACTGAGTGTTTGCGACCTATTCTGACCTGGGCTGTTTCCGCTGGCCTGACTCATTCTTGACTAAGGTCTGCGGAACGCTTCCACTCTGGCTTGTCTTCCCACTCCAGACTAATGCCTTGCTTGTCTTGTGTCCTTTACCGTTCTCCTTGAATGATACCTACTGTCCCTTAGTGGTTTTTTCCTAAGGGGGTTTGCGGGTTTTAGTGTGGTTTTTCTCCTGCTGTAAAGCTGCCAGGATGTACTGCGTCCTCCGTTGACGCAGTCACCAGCTCGTCAAGTCTTCTCCCCGGAATGACTTTCTCGCCTATTCTCTAACTTTTTCTCCCTGGATAGACTCCATCATTACTCTCTGCCCTGAGATGCATTCGTTCTCAATTCTTCCCCATACATTGACTCGGTCTTTTATTTTTCTTGTGCTTCCTGGTTCATCCCTTTTTTCCATGAATTCAGAAGATCACTCACTGCCTGTCCTCTCATTATTTACTGTTTTTCTTTGCCGGGATTGGCTCCCAGGTCATTATCGCTCACCTGATATCATTTCAGCCATTTGGTTCAACCGTTTCCGTTGGGTTCTTACGTAATTGGTTTTGAGCCTGACTACTTCATTGCAGGAATCGCTGTCTGGCCCACCTTGTCACTGACTGGTTCTGCCTGGCATAGTCAGTCATGTGCTAGATCTGCCGGGCACTGGGACGTCCAACTAGTGTACCTGGAGCGTATCGCGACAGTAAGGAGAATGCCAAGAGTGCTAAGTGATCCCGAGGAGCAATCATCCGAAGGAGTCAGGTGAATGGCGACATAATACAGAGAAGAGACTGGAGAGACAATGCAGAAAATGAAACACCAGATTCAAGGACAGTACAGAGAGAGTATAGAAAATCAGAAGAGCACAGGCAAAATACAGAACAGGCAGGCAATCAGGAGAGTACAGCAAGAATGCACAACTCCAGAAGAATCCGGACCCAGTGGAGAAAACCAGAATCAAAAATGGAGATGAAACCAACGTTGTGGAGAAGCAGGAGAATATCGCGAGAATGCAGAAAATGGAGGAAACTAGAGTGTGTACCTCCAGAATGCAGAACACAGAGGAACCTAGAAAGTAGCTCCAGAAAGCACACAACAGACAGAATGACGAAGAGAACTAACTAGAGAACAACAGAAGAGCGTACTGAATCAAGACCCAATCTCTGGAAAGCAGAAACGGACGCGACCGAGAGAAATTGGATATCACTGCTGACAGAAAAAACAGAAAATATTAAACGCGATGGGATGGAATGTAAAAAGCGGAATCCGACGAGGTAAACGTGAGAACTCAGTCAGCAGGGAAAATCACCATACAATGGAGGTGAAGTCCAAAACAAGCCATAATCAAGAGTGCGAGGGGAAAATTGAGACCGTGCACAACTTGGAGTAAATTCAGAGAGCAGTTAGAAGATAATGTCCCAAACAAGGTTTGGAGGCTAGAGCGCTGAAGCCGAAAACGAAGGTGAGCAAAAGTATGTCAGGGAATTACAGAAATGGCATTGGGGAAAAGGAGGAATGCGATGCAGCGTGGAGAAAACTCAAGAAAGATGCACCACCAGGCGCTAACTGGAAACCATCAAGACAGCGGCGCGATAAGTCAGAGAACGGAGAAAGTCAGGAGGCCCTGGAGCTGAAGCACAGCACAGACAGAATCAAGAGAAAAAGAGAGCGTGCAGGACCGCAGAGAATCGGGCGAATAGCAATGGACACAACGGACCAAATCAAGACAGACGCCATACGCTGTAGCCTACGGAAACCACCAAGGGATCAACAAGGCAGTGGCAGAACTCAGGGACATGGACAGAAGGCCAAAAGAATGGAGAACGTGGCTCCATTTGCCTGGGCGACTCAGTCATCTGCTACTTTGGCGTGGCTCAGTCTGTCCTTGTGTAGTTCTGCCTGGCTCCTCAGTAAGAGCCTAGTTCTGCCTGCCCGGTTCTTTCGTCACCTGGTTTTCCAGGTGTGGCTGGGTTGTGGGCATTTGTTTCAAGGACTGACACCTGCAGAGTCTTGTGTAACGCTGCACTGCATTTTTCACCATAGGCTTGGTCTTTATTTCTTTCCTGAACCGAATGTTTTCGATTCACTGGTTCATCAGCTGTTCTCTGCACACTCCTGGGATGACCAACTGCCGGACACCTATTGGGGAACTTTTGTCCCCTGGAGTGATTGCCTCATAAGCTACGTTCAGCCACCTGAGGCTACTACACTCATGATGCTCATCGTCTCAGTCCGCTGAATCACACCGTCGTCGACGTTTTTCCTCAGGACTGAGCCGGGCATCAGCACTTTTCCCTTTCCTGACTCTGTCATGGCCTCCTTCGTGGACTGAAGACAAGTTTTCTTGACTTGCTTGGTGAAAACCTATGAAAGTGGTGTCCCTGGGACGCGAAAAGTAATCTTTCGATATCAGTGTCCATGGATACAGGCACACACACACATACAAATGCTGGCAGGTGAATCCCCTTCAGAAGGTTTATCCAGGGTGGCCTGCCTAACAGGAATGTTCGAGCGTTCGCCCCTAAATGTGTATGTTCCCAAATTGTAATCTCCTGCCCAAATACAGCAGGCAAGGGATGGTGTATTTCTTTAAGTGTGTTTGACATTTTGCTCCTTTGTGACATCCGACTCGTCTGACACTGGGCTTCCCTCTCTATTCCAGAAGGCTTGTTGGGATGAAGCAATTGTATTTCTCTTCAGTTACACTTTACCAACATAGAAATCCACAATGCATTATCAGTCTGCCTGATTTTCTGGGGATCGTTGGGTATTGTAAAGTAACAGGAAATTGTGAAGAGATTCCAGGGATCTCTAAACCCCATCCCGCCCGTTGGACTGAACAATTTTTGTATCAAGCACCACCACCAAACTGTGGTGTTTATCATTCCGCCTGTGATACAGGCCGAGTCTTTATCTAGATCCAGAACTCTCACCACACTGAGAGACCCAGTCAAACACGACCGCAACCTTAACCCACCAAGAGCAAACTCATCTCACTCACGGTTGTCACGCTTTTCAGTATTTGAATTTCGGGTTCATTTAATCAGCTACAGTTCATAAGTACGCACAAAACTCAGCTGCACCCCTCCATCCCCACCCTAAAACAAGAGCCTGCGTATTTGGAGTGGAATATGAAAGGTACAGAGTTCTTTCCTGCGGTGGGTGTGCATGTAACATATAGTCCGAAACATCAGCTCATACAGTTGACAGTATGAAATAAGTGCATGTTTGATGACCATTACAGCTCGTACAGGAAATCGTCTTTAGGGAACACATCATTGATAGTCGAAACATTTACACTGGGATACAAACACACAAAGACACCGAACACACCGGATACGCCGGGAGAATGACATCAGTCTTCTGAACTTGCATGCCAGTGATGATCACACCGAGAGCAGGGGAAAAACACACACACACACACACACACACAGACACAAAAATAATTCCAAAGTGGTTTTGACGGTTTACACAGGTCTCTATTTGTAACGGACTGAACAGGGATTCCCAGTTAGTCTCAAAACAGGATTCCCTGTACTCTGCCAGCTGCTGCCTAACCTCGGGGCAATGTTCCCTCTGAGTGCCTTAGGCACCGTCTGGTTTTCTCAGAGTGTGAGATCTCTCCGCCATCAGGTCACCCACCCCATCGTATCCCCAAGATCGACTCTGTCCTCAGATGTCTTCCCTCACCGAGGCACTCCTCAATGACCTCAGCAGGACACGCCGCTTCCTTGAGCATGTGGCATCACTTCCTTCCTTGTCCCGGTCACGCCATCCCCAACTGTCTTACTAGGCTTGACTTAGACTTCACTATGTTGCCCTGTGACGAGGGCAACTCTCATCCCTGTCAACATCCAGGGTCACCGTGGTTGCGCAGCACTGAGTGTTTGCGACCTATTCTGACCTGGGCTGTTTCCGCTGGCCTGACTCATTCTTGACTAAGGTCTGCGGAACGCTTCCACTCTCGCTTGTCTTCCCACTCCAGACTAATGCCTTGCTTGTCTTGTGTCCTTTACCGTTCTCCTTGAATGATACCTACTGTCCCTTAGTGGTTTTTTCCTAAGGGGGTTTGAGGGTTTTAGTGTGGTTTTTCTCCTGCTGTAAAGCTGCCAGGATGTACTGCGTCCTCCGTTGACGCAGTCACCAGCTCGTCAAGTCTTCTCCCCGGAATGACTTTCTCGCCTATTCTCTAACTTTTTCTCCCTGGATAGACTCCATCATTACTCTCTGCCCTGAGATGCATTCGTTCTCAATTCTTCCCCATACATTGACTCGGTCTTTTATTTTTCTTGTGCTTCCTGGTTCATCCCTTTTTTCCATGAATTCAGAAGATCACTCACTGCCTGTCCTCTCATTATTTACTGTTTTTCTTTGCCGGGATTGGCTCCCAGGTCATTATCGCTCACCTGATATCATTTCAGCCATTTGGTTCAACCGTTTCCGTTGGGTTCTTACGTAATTGGTTTTGAGCCTGACTACTTCATTGCAGGAATCGCTGTCTGGCCCACCTTGTCACTGACTGGTTCTGCCTGGCATAGTCAGTCATGTGCTAGATCTGCCGGGCACTGGGACGTCCAACTAGTGTACCTGGAGCGTATCGCGACAGTAAGGAGAATGCCAAGAGTGCTAAGTGATCCCGAGGAGCAATCATCCGAAGGAGTCAGGTGAATGGCGACATAATACAGAGAAGAGACTGGAGAGACAATGCAGAAAATGAAACACCAGATTCAAGGACAGTACAGAGAGAGTATAGAAAATCAGAAGAGCACAGGCAAAATACAGAACAGGCAGGCAATCAGGAGAGTACAGCAAGAATGCACAACTCCAGAAGAATCCGGACCCAGTGGAGAAAACCAGAATCAAAAATGGAGATGAAACCAACGTTGTGGAGAAGCAGGAGAATATCGCGAGAATGCAGAAAATGGAGGAAACTAGAGTGTGTACCTCCAGAATGCACAACACAGAGGAACCTACAAAGTAGCTCCAGAAAGCACACAACAGACAGAATGACGAAGAGAACTAACTAGAGAACAACAGAAGAGCGTACTGAATCAAGACCCAATCTCTGGAAAGCAGAAACGGACGCGACCGAGAGAAATTGGATATCACTGCTGACAGAAAAAACAGAAAATATTAAACGCGATGGGATGGAATGTAAAAAGCGGAATCCGACGAGGTAAACGTGAGAACTCAGTCAGCAGGGAAAATCACCATACAATGGAGGTGAAGTCCAAAACAAGCCATAATCAAGAGTGCGAGGGGAAAATTGAGACCGTGCACAACGTGGAGTAAATTCAGAGAGCAGTTAGAAGATAATGTCCCAAACAAGGTTTGGAGGCTAGAGCGCTGAAGCCGAAAACGAAGGTGAGCAAAAGTATGTCAGGGAATTACAGAAATGGCATTGGGGAAAAGGAGGAATGCGATGCAGCGTGGAGAAAACTCAAGAAAGATGCACCACCAGGCGCTAACTGGAAACCATCAAGACAGCGGCGCGATAAGTCAGAGAACGGAGAAAGTCAGGAGGCCCTGGAGCTGAAGCACAGCACAGACAGAATCAAGAGAAAAAGAGAGCGTGCAGGACCGCAGAGAATCGGGCGAATAGCAATGGACACAACGGACCAAATCAAGACAGACGCCATACGCTGTAGCCTACGGAAACCACCAAGGGATCAACAAGGCAGTGGCAGAACTCAGGGACATGGACAGAAGGCCAAAAGAATGGAGAACGTGGCTCCATTTGCCTGGGCGACTCAGTCATCTGCTACTTTGGCGTGGCTCACTCTGTCCTTGTGTAGTTCTGCCTGGCTCCTCAGTAAGAGCCTAGTTCTGCCTGCCCGGTTCTTTCGTCACCTGGTTTTCCAGGTGTGGCTGGGTTGTGGGCATTTGTTTCAAGGACTGACACCTGCAGAGTCTTGTGTAACGCTGCACTGCATTTTTCACCATAGGCTTGGTCTTTATTTCTTTCCTGAACCGAATGTTTTCGATTCACTGGTTCATCAGCTGTTCTCTGCACACTCCTGGGATGACCAACTGCCGGACACCTATTGGGGAACTTTTGTCCCCTGGAGTGATTGCCTCATAAGCTACGTTCAGCCACCTGAGGCTACTACACTCATGATGCTCATCGACTCAGTCCGCTGAATCACACCGTCGTCGACGTTTTTCCTCAGGACTGAGCCGGGCATCAGCACTTTTCCCTTTCCTGACTCTGTCATGGCCTCCTTCGTGGACTGAAGACAAGTTTTCTTGACTTGCTTGGTGAAAACCTATGAAAGTGGTGTCCCTGGGACGCGAAAAGTAATCTTTCGATATCAGTGTCCATGGATACAGGCACACACACACATACAAATGCTGGCAGGTGAATCCCCTTCAGAAGGTTTATCCAGGGTGGCCTGCCTAACAGGACTGTTCGAGCGTTCGCCCCTAAATGTGTATGTTCCCAAATTGTAATCTCCTGCCCAAATACAGCAGGCAAGGGATGGTGTATTTCTTTAAGTGTGTTTGACATTTTGCTCCTTTGTGACATCCGACTCGTCTGACACTGGGCTTCCCTCTCTATTCCAGAAGGCTTGTTGGGATGAAGCAATTGTATTTCTCTTCAGTTACACTTTACCAACATAGAAATCCACAATGCATTATCAGTCTGCCTGATTTTCTGGGGATCGTTGGGTATTGTAAAGTAACAGGAAATTGTGAAGAGATTCCAGGGATCTCTAAACCCCATCCCGCCCGTTGGACTGAACAATTTTTGTATCAAGCACCACCACCAAACTGTGGTGTTTATCATTCCGCCTGTGATACAGGCCGAGTCTTTATCTAGATCCAGAACTCTCACCACACTGAGAGACCCAGTCAAACACGACCGCAACCTTAACCCACCAAGAGCAAACTCATCTCACTCACGGTTGTCACGCTTTTCAGTATTTGAATTTCGGGTTCATTTAATCAGCTACAGTTCATAAGTACGCACAAAACTCAGCTGCACCCCTCCATCCCCACCCTAAAACAAGAGCCTGCGTATTTGGAGTGGAATATGAAAGGTACAGAGTTCTTTCCTGCGGTGGGTGTGCATGTAACATATAGTCCGAAACATCAGCTCATACAGTTGACAGTATGAAATAAGTGCATGTTTGATGACCATTACAGCTCGTACAGGAAATCGTCTTTAGGGAACACATCATTGATAGTCGAAACATTTACACTGGGATACAAACACACAAAGACACCGAACACACCGGATACGCCGGGAGAATGACATCAGTCTTCTGAACTTGCATGCCAGTGATGATCACACCGAGAGCAGGGGAAAAACACACACACACACACACACACACAGACACAAAAATAATTCCAAAGTGGTTTTGACGGTTTACACAGGTCTCTATTTGTAACGGACTGAACAGGGATTCCCAGTTAGTCTCAAAACAGGATTCCCTGTACTCTGCCAGCTGCTGCCTAACCTCGGGGCAATGTTCCCTCTGAGTGCCTTAGGCACCGTCTGGTTTTCTCAGAGTGTGAGATCTCTCCGCCATCAGGTCACCCACCCCATCGTATCCCCAAGATCGACTCTGTCCTCAGATGTCTTCCCTCACCGAGGCACTCCTCAATGACTTCAGCAGGACACGCCGCTTCCTTGAGCATGTGGCATCACTTCCTTCCTTGTCCCGGTCACGCCATCCCCAACTGTCTTACTAGGCTTGACTTAGACTTCACTATGTTGCCCTGTGACGAGGGCAACTCTCATCCCTGTCAACATCCAGGGTCACCGTGGTTGCGCAGCACTGAGTGTTTGCGACCTATTCTGACCTGGGCTGTTTCCGCTGGCCTGACTCATTCTTGACTAAGGTCTGCGGAACGCTTCCACTCTCGCTTGTCTTCCCACTCCAGACTAATGCCTTGCTTGTCTTGTGTCCTTTACCGTTCTCCTTGAATGATACCTACTGTCCCTTAGTGGTTTTTTCCTAAGGGGGTTTGAGGGTTTTAGTGTGGTTTTTCTCCTGCTGTAAAGCTGCCAGGATGTACTGCGTCCTCCGTTGACGCAGTCACCAGCTCGTCAAGTCTTCTCCCCGGAATGACTTTCTCGCCTATTCTCTAACTTTTTCTCCCTGGATAGACTCCATCATTACTCTCTGCCCTGAGATGCATTCGTTCTCAATTCTTCCCCATACATTGACTCGGTCTTTTATTTTTCTTGTGCTTCCTGGTTCATCCCTTTTTTCCATGAATTCAGAAGATCACTCACTGCCTGTCCTCTCATTATTTACTGTTTTTCTTTGCCGGGATTGGCTCCCAGGTCATTATCGCTCACCTGATATCATTTCAGCCATTTGGTTCAACCGTTTCCGTTGGGTTCTTACGTAATTGGTTTTGAGCCTGACTACTTCATTGCAGGAATCGCTGTCTGGCCCACCTTGTCACTGACTGGTTCTGCCTGGCATAGTCAGTCATGTGCTAGATCTGCCGGGCACTGGGACGTCCAACTAGTGTACCTGGAGCGTATCGCGACAGTAAGGAGAATGCCAAGAGTGCTAAGTGATCCCGAGGAGCAATCATCCGAAGGAGTCAGGTGAATGGCGACATAATACAGAGAAGAGACTGGAGAGACAATGCAGAAAATGAAACACCAGATTCAAGGACAGTACAGAGAGAGTATAGAAAATCAGAAGAGCACAGGCAAAATACAGAACAGGCAGGCAATCAGGAGAGTACAGCAAGAATGCACAACTCCAGAAGAATCCGGACCCAGTGGAGAAAACCAGAATCAAAAATGGAGATGAAACCAACGTTGTGGAGAAGCAGGAGAATATCGCGAGAATGCAGAAAATGGAGGAAACTAGAGTGTGTACCTCCAGAATGCACAACACAGAGGAACCTAGAAAGTAGCTCCAGAAAGCACACAACAGACAGAATGACGAAGAGAACTAACTAGAGAACAACAGAAGAGCGTACTGAATCAAGACCCAATCTCTGGAAAGCAGAAACGGAGGCGACCGAGAGAAATTGGATATCACTGCTGACAGAAAAAACAGAAAATATTAAACGCGATGGGATGGAATGTAAAAAGCGGAATCCGACGAGGTAAACGTGAGAACTCAGTCAGCAGGGAAAATCACCATACAATGGAGGTGAAGTCCAAAACAAGCCATAATCAAGAGTGCGAGGGGAATATTGAGACCGTGCACAACGTGGAGTAAATTCAGAGAGCAGTTAGAAGATAATGTCCCAAACAAGGTTTGGAGGCTAGAGCGCTGAAGCCGAAAACGAAGGTGAGCAAAAGTATGTCAGGGAATTACAGAAATGGCATTGGGGAAAAGGAGGAATGCGATGCAGCGTGGAGAAAACTCAAGAAAGATGCACCACCAGGCGCTAACTGGAAACCATCAAGACAGCGGCGCGATAAGTCAGAGAACGGAGAAAGTCAGGAGGCCCTGGAGCTGAAGCACAGCACAGACAGAATCAAGAGAAAAAGAGAGCGTGCAGGACCGCAGAGAATCGGGCGAATAGCAATGGACACAACGGACCAAATCAAGACAGACGCCATACGCTGTAGCCTACGGAAACCACCAAGGGATCAACAAGGCAGTGGCAGAACTCAGGGACATGGACAGAAGGCCAAAAGAATGGAGAACGTGGCTCCATTTGCCTGGGCGACTCAGTCATCTGCTACTTTGGCGTGGCTCAGTCTGTCCTTGTGTAGTTCTGCCTGGCTCCTCAGTAAGAGCCTAGTTCTGCCTGCCCGGTTCTTTCGTCACCTGGTTTTCCAGGTGTGGCTGGGTTGTGGGCATTTGTTTCAAGGACTGACACCTGCAGAGTCTTGTGTAACGCTGCACTGCATTTTTCACCATAGGCTTGGTCTTTATTTCTTTCCTGAACCGAATGTTTTCGATTCATTGGTTCATCAGCTGTTCTCTGCACACTCCTGGGATGACCAACTGCCGGACACCTATTGGGGAACTTTTGTCCCCTGGAGTGATTGCCTCATAAGCTACGTTCAGCCACCTGAGGCTACTACACTCATGATGCTCATCGACTCAGTCCGCTGAATCACACCGTCGTCGACGTTTTTCCTCAGGACTGAGCCGGGCATCAGCACTTTTCCCTTTCCTGACTCTGTCATGGCCTCCTTCGTGGACTGAAGACAAGTTTTCTTGACTTGCTTGGTGAAAACCTATGAAAGTGGTGTCCCTGGGACGCGAAAAGTAATCTTTCGATATCAGTGTCCATGGATACAGGCACACACACACATACAAATGCTGGCAGGTGAATCCCCTTCAGAAGGTTTATCCAGGGTGGCCTGCCTAACAGGAATGTTCGAGCGTTCGCCCCTAAATGTGTATGTTCCCAAATTGTAATCTCCTGCCCAAATACAGCAGGCAAGGGATGGTGTATTTCTTTAAGTGTGTTTGACATTTTGCTCCTTTGTGACATCCGACTCGTCTGACACTGGGCTTCCCTCTCTATTCCAGAAGGCTTGTTGGGATGAAGCAATCGTATTTCTCTTCAGTTACACTTTACCAACATAGAAATCCACAATGCATTATCAGTCTGCCTGATTTTCTGGGGATCGTTGGGTATTGTAAAATAACAGGAAATTGTGAAGAGATTCCAGGGATCTCTAAACCCCATCCCGCCCGTTGGACTGAACAATTTTTGTATCAAGCACCACCACCAAACTGTGGTGTTTCTCATTCCGCCTGTGATACAGGCCGAGTCTTTATCTAGATCCAGAACTCTCACCACACTGAGAGACCCAGTCAAACACGACCGCAACCTTAACCCACCAAGAGCAAACTCATCTCACTCACGGTTGTCACGCTTTTCAGTATTTGAATTTCGGGTTCATTTAATCAGCTACAGTTCATAAGTACGCACAAAACTCAGCTGCACCCCTCCATCCCCACCCTAAAACAAGAGCCTGCGTATTTGGAGTGGAATATGAAAGGTACAGAGTTCTTTCCTGCGGTGGGTGTGCATGTAACATATAGTCCGAAACATCAGCTCATACAGCTGACAGTATGAAATAAGTGCATGTTTGATGACCATTACAGCTCGTACAGGAAATCGTCTTTAGGGAACACATCATTGATAGTCGAAACATTTACACTGGGATACAAACACACAAAGACACCGAACACACCGGATACGCCAGGAGAATGACATCAGTCTTCTGAACTTGCATGCCAGTGATGATCACACCGAGAGCAGGGGAAAAACACACACACACACACACACACACACAGACACAAAAATAATTCCAAAGTGGTTTTGACGGTTTACACAGGTCTCTATTTGTAACGGACTGAACAGGGATTCCCAGTTAGTCTCAAAACAGGATTCCCTGTACTCTGCCAGCTGCTGCCTAACCTCGGGGCAATGTTCCCTCTGAGTGCCTTAGGCACCGTCTGGTTTTCTCAGAGTGTGAGATCTCTCCGCCATCAGGTCACCCACCCCATCGTATCCCCAAGATCGACTCTGTCCTCAGATGTCTTCCCTCACCGAGGCACTCCTCAATGACTTCAGCAGTACACGCCGCTTCCTTGAGCATGTGGCATCACTTCCTTCCTTGTCCCGGTCACGCCATCCCCAACTGTCTTACTAGGCTTGACATAGACTTCACTATGTTGCCCTGTAACGAGGGCAACTCTCATCCCTGTCAACATCCAGGGTCACCGTGGTTGCGCAGCACTGAGTGTTTGCGACCTATTCTGACCTGGGCTGTTTCCGCTGGCCTGACTCATTCTTGACTAAGGTCTGCGGAACGCTTCCACTCTCGCTTGTCTTCCCACTCCAGACTAATGCCTTGCTTGTCTTGTGTCCTTTACCGTTCTCCTTGAATGATACCTACTGTCCCTTAGTGGTTTTTTCCTAAGGGGGTTTGCGGGTTTTAGTGTGGTTTTTCTCCTGCTGTAAAGCTGCCAGGATGTACTGCGTCCTCCGTTGACGCAGTCACCAGCTCGTCAAGTCTTCTCCCCGGAATGACTTTCTCGCCTATTCTCTAACTTTTTCTCCCTGGATAGACTCCATCATTACTCTCTGCCCTGAGATGCATTCGTTCTCAATTCTTCCCCATACATTGACTCGGTCTTTTATTTTTCTTGTGCTTCCTGGTTCATCCCTTTTTTCCATGAATTCAGAAGATCACTCACTGCCTGTCCTCTCATTATTTACTGTTTTTCTTTGCCGGGATTGGCTCCCAGGTCATTATCGCTCACCTGATATCATTTCAGCCATTTGGTTCAACCGTTTCCGTTGGGTTCTTACGTAATTGGTTTTGAGCCTGACTACTTCATTGCAGGAATCGCTGTCTGGCCCACCTTGTCACTGACTGGTTCTGCCTGGCATAGTCAGTCATGTGCTAGATCTGCCGGGCACTGGGACGTCCAACTAGTGTACCTGGAGCGTATCGCGACAGTAAGGAGAATGCCAAGAGTGCTAAGTGATCCCGAGGAGCAATCATCCGAAGGAGTCAGGTGAATGGCGACATAATACAGAGAAGAGACTGGAGAGACAATGCAGAAAATGAAACACCAGATTCAAGGACAGTACAGAGAGAGTATAGAAAATCAGAAGAGCACAGGCAAAATACAGAACGGGCAGGCAATCAGGAGAGTACAGCAAGAATGCACAACTCCAGAAGAATCCGGACCCAGTGGAGAAAACCAGAATCAAAAATGGAGATGAAACCAACGTTGTGGAGAAGCAGGAGAATATCGCGAGAATGCAGAAAATGGAGGAAACTAGAGTGTGTACCTCCAGAATGCAGAACACAGAGGAACCTAGAAAGTAGCTCCAGAAAGCACACAACAGACAGAATGACGAAGAGAACTAACTAGAGAACAACAGAAGAGCGTACTGAATCAAGACCCAATCTCTGGAAAGCAGAAACGGAGGCGACCGAGAGAAATTGGATATCACTGCTGACAGAAAAAACAGAAAATATTAAACGCGATGGGATGGAATGTAAAAAGCGGAATCCGACGAGGTAAACGTGAGAACTCAGTCAGCAGGGAAAATCACCATACAATGGAGGTGAAGTCCAAAACAAGCCATAATCAAGAGTGCGAGGGGAATATTGAGACCGTGCACAACGTGGAGTAAATTCAGAGAGCAGTTAGAAGATAATGTCCCAAACAAGGTTTGGAGGCTAGAGCGCTGAAGCCGAAAACGAAGGTGAGCAAAAGTATGTCAGGGAATTACAGAAATGGCATTGGGGAAAAGGAGGAATGCGATGCAGCGTGGAGAAAACTCAAGAAAGATGCACCACCAGGCGCTAACTGGAAACCATCAAGACAGCGGCGCGATAAGTCAGAGAACGGAGAAAGTCAGGAGGCCCTGGAGCTGAAGCACAGCACAGACAGAATCAAGAGAAAAAGAGAGCGTGCAGGACCGCAGAGAATCGGGCGAATAGCAATGGACACAACGGACCAAATCAAGACAGACGCCATACGCTGTAGCCTACGGAAACCACCAAGGGATCAACAAGGCAGTGGCAGAACTCAGGGACATGGACAGAAGGCCAAAAGAATGGAGAACGTGGCTCCATTTGCCTGGGCGACTCAGTCATCTGCTACTTTGGCGTGGCTCACTCTGTCCTTGTGTAGTTCTGCCTGGCTCCTCAGTAAGAGCCTAGTTCTGCCTGCCCGGTTCTTTCGTCACCTGGTTTTCCAGGTGTGGCTGGGTTGTGGGCATTTGTTTCAAGGACTGACACCTGCAGAGTCTTGTGTAACGCTGCACTGCATTTTTCACCATAGGCTTGGTCTTTATTTCTTTCCTGAACCGAATGTTTTCGATTCATTGGTTCATCAGCTGTTCTCTGCACACTCCTGGGATGACCAACTGCCGGACACCTATTGGGGAACTTTTGTCCCCTGGAGTGATTGCCTCATAAGCTACGTTCAGCCACCTGAGGCTACTACACTCATGATGCTCATCGACTCAGTCCGCTGAATCACACCGTCGTCGACGTTTTTCCTCAGGACTGAGCCGGGCATCAGCACTTTTCCCTTTCCTGACTCTGTCATGGCCTCCTTCGTGGACTGAAGACAAGTTTTCTTGACTTGCTTGGTGAAAACCTATGAAAGTGGTGTCCCTGGGACGCGAAAAGTAATCTTTCGATATCAGTGTCCATGGATACAGGCACACACACACATACAAATGCTGGCAGGTGAATCCCCTTCAGAAGGTTTATCCAGGGTGGCCTGCCTAACAGGAATGTTCGAGCGTTCGCCCCTAAATGTGTATGTTCCCAAATTGTAATCTCCTGCCCAAATACAGCAGGCAAGGGATGGTGTATTTCTTTAAGTGTGTTTGACATTTTGCTCCTTTGTGACATCCGACTCGTCTGACACTGGGCTTCCCTCTCTATTCCAGAAGGCTTGTTGGGATGAAGCAATCGTATTTCTCTTCAGTTACACTTTACCAACATAGAAATCCACAATGCATTATCAGTCTGCCTGATTTTCTGGGGATCGTTGGGTATTGTAAAATAACAGGAAATTGTGAAGAGATTCCAGGGATCTCTAAACCCCATCCCGCCCGTTGGACTGAACAATTTTTGTATCAAGCACCACCACCAAACTGTGGTGTTTCTCATTCCGCCTGTGATACAGGCCGAGTCTTTATCTAGATCCAGAACTCTCACCACACTGAGAGACCCAGTCAAACACGACCGCAACCTTAACCCACCAAGAGCAAACTCATCTCACTCACGGTTGTCACGCTTTTCAGTATTTGAATTTCGGGTTCATTTAATCAGCTACAGTTCATAAGTACGCACAAAACTCAGCTGCACCCCTCCATCCCCACCCTAAAACAAGAGCCTGCGTATTTGGAGTGGAATATGAAAGGTACAGAGTTCTTTCCTGCGGTGGGTGTGCATGTAACATATAGTCCGAAACATCAGCTCATACAGCTGACAGTATGAAATAAGTGCATGTTTGATGACCATTACAGCTCGTACAGGAAATCGTCTTTAGGGAACACATCATTGATAGTCGAAACATTTACACTGGGATACAAACACACAAAGACACCGAACACACCGGATACGCCAGGAGAATGACATCAGTCTTCTGAACTTGCATGCCAGTGATGATCACACCGAGAGCAGGGGAAAAACACACACACACACACACACACACACAGACACAAAAATAATTCCAAAGTGGTTTTGACGGTTTACACAGGTCTCTATTTGTAACGGACTGAACAGGGATTCCCAGTTAGTCTCAAAACAGGATTCCCTGTACTCTGCCAGCTGCTGCCTAACCTCGGGGCAATGTTCCCTCTGAGTGCCTTAGGCACCGTCTGGTTTTCTCAGAGTGTGAGATCTCTCCGCCATCAGGTCACCCACCCCATCGTATCCCCAAGATCGACTCTGTCCTCAGATGTCTTCCCTCACCGAGGCACTCCTCAATGACTTCAGCAGTACACGCCGCTTCCTTGAGCATGTGGCATCACTTCCTTCCTTGTCCCGGTCACGCCATCCCCAACTGTCTTACTAGGCTTGACATAGACTTCACTATGTTGCCCTGTAACGAGGGCAACTCTCATCCCTGTCAACATCCAGGGTCACCGTGGTTGCGCAGCACTGAGTGTTTGCGACCTATTCTGACCTGGGCTGTTTCCGCTGGCCTGACTCATTCTTGACTAAGGTCTGCGGAACGCTTCCACTCTCGCTTGTCTTCCCACTCCAGACTAATGCCTTGCTTGTCTTGTGTCCTTTACCGTTCTCCTTGAATGATACCTACTGTCCCTTAGTGGTTTTTTCCTAAGGGGGTTTGCGGGTTTTAGTGTGGTTTTTCTCCTGCTGTAAAGCTGCCAGGATGTACTGCGTCCTCCGTTGACGCAGTCACCAGCTCGTCAAGTCTTCTCCCCGGAATGACTTTCTCGCCTATTCTCTAACTTTTTCTCCCTGGATAGACTCCATCATTACTCTCTGCCCTGAGATGCATTCGTTCTCAATTCTTCCCCATACATTGACTCGGTCTTTTATTTTTCTTGTGCTTCCTGGTTCATCCCTTTTTTCCATGAATTCAGAAGATCACTCACTGCCTGTCCTCTCATTATTTACTGTTTTTCTTTGCCGGGATTGGCTCCCAGGTCATTATCGCTCACCTGATATCATTTCAGCCATTTGGTTCAACCGTTTCCGTTGGGTTCTTACGTAATTGGTTTTGAGCCTGACTACTTCATTGCAGGAATCGCTGTCTGGCCCACCTTGTCACTGACTGGTTCTGCCTGGCATAGTCAGTCATGTGCTAGATCTGCCGGGCACTGGGACGTCCAACTAGTGTACCTGGAGCGTATCGCGACAGTAAGGAGAATGCCAAGAGTGCTAAGTGATCCCGAGGAGCAATCATCCGAAGGAGTCAGGTGAATGGCGACATAATACAGAGAAGAGACTGGAGAGACAATGCAGAAAATGAAACACCAGATTCAAGGACAGTACAGAGAGAGTATAGAAAATCAGAAGAGTACAGGCAAAATACAGAACAGGCAGGCAATCAGGAGAGTACAGCAAGAATGCACAACTCCAGAAGAATCCGGACCCAGTGGAGAAAACCAGAATCAAAAATGGAGATGAAACCAACGTTGTGGAGAAGCAGGAGAATATCGCGAGAATGCAGAAAATGGAGGAAACTAGAGTGTGTACCTCCAGAATGCACAACACAGAGGAACCTAGAAAGTAGCTCCAGAAAGCACACAACAGACAGAATGACGAAGAGAACTAACTAGAGAACAACAGAAGAGCGTACTGAATCAAGACCCAATCTCTGGAAAGCAGAAACGGAGGCGACCGAGAGAAATTGGATATCACTGCTGACAGAAAAAACAGAAAATATTAAACGCGATGGGATGGAATGTAAAAAGCGGAATCCGACGAGGTAAACGTGAGAACTCAGTCAGCAGGGAAAATCACCATACAATGGAGGTGAAGTCCAAAACAAGCCATAATCAAGAGTGCGAGGGGAAAATTGAGACCGTGCACAACGTGGAGTAAATTCAGAAGCAGTTAGAAGATAATGTCCCAAACAAGGTTTGGAGGCTAGAGCGCTGAAGCCGAAAACGAAGGTGAGCAAAAGTATGTCAGGGAATTACAGAAATGGCATTGGGGAAAAGGAGGAATGCGATGCAGCGTGGAGAAAACTCAAGAAAGATGCACCACCAGGCGCTAACTGGAAACCATCAAGACAGCGGCGCGATAAGTCAGAGAACGGAGAAAGTCAGGAGGCCCTGGAGCTGAAGCACAGCACAGACAGAATCAAGAGAAAAAGAGAGCGTGCAGGACCGCAGAGAATCGGGCGAATAGCAATGGACACAACGGACCAAATCAAGACAGACGCCATACGCTGTAGCCTACGGAAACCACCAAGGGATCAACAAGGCAGTGGCAGAACTCAGGGACATGGACAGAAGGCCAAAAGAATGGAGAACGTGGCTCCATTTGCCTGGGCGACTCAGTCATCTGCTACTTTGGCGTGGCTCACTCTGTCCTTGTGTAGTTCTGCCTGGCTCCTCAGTAAGAGCCTAGTTCTGCCTGCCCGGTTCTTTCGTCACCTGGTTTTCCAGGTGTGGCTGGGTTGTGGGCATTTGTTTCAAGGACTGACACCTGCAGAGTCTTGTGTAACGCTGCACTGCATTTTTCACCATAGGCTTGGTCTTTATTTCTTTCCTGAACCGAATGTTTTCGATTCACTGGTTCATCAGCTGTTCTCTGCACACTCCTGGGATGACCAACTGCCGGACACCTATTGGGGAACTTTTGTCCCCTGGAGTGATTGCCTCATAAGCTACGTTCAGCCACCTGAGGCTACTACACTCATGATGCTCATCGACTCAGTCCGCTGAATCACACCGTCGTCGACGTTTTTCCTCAGGACTGAGCCGGGCATCAGCACTTTTCCCTTTCCTGACTCTGTCATGGCCTCCTTCGTGGACTGAAGACAAGTTTTCTTGACTTGCTTGGTGAAAACCTATGAAAGTGGTGTCCCTGGGACGCGAAAAGTAATCTTTCGATATCAGTGTCCATGGATACAGGCACACACACACATACAAATGCTGGCAGGTGAATCCCCTTCAGAAGGTTTATCCAGGGTGGCCTGCCTAACAGGAATGTTCGAGCGTTCGCCCCTAAATGTGTATGTTCCCAAATTGTAATCTCCTGCCCAAATACAGCAGGCAAGGGATGGTGTATTTCTTTAAGTGTGTTTGACATTTTGCTCCTTTGTGACATCCGACTCGTCTGACACTGGGCTTCCCTCTCTATTCCAGAAGGCTTGTTGGGATGAAGCAATTGTATTTCTCTTCAGTTACACTTTACCAACATAGAAATCCACAATGCATTATCAGTCTGCCTGATTTTCTGGGGATCGTTGGGTATTGTAAAGTAACAGGAAATTGTGAAGAGATTCCAGGGATCTCTAAACCCCATCCCGCCCGTTGGACTGAACAATTTTTGTATCAAGCACCACCACCAAACTGTGGTGTTTATCATTCCGCCTGTGATACAGGCCGAGTCTTTATCTAGATCCAGAACTCTCACCACACTGAGAGACCCAGTCAAACACGACCGCAACCTTAACCCACCAAGAGCAAACTCATCTCACTCACGGTTGTCACGCGTTTCAGTATTTGAATTTCGGGTTCATTTAATCAGCTACAGTTCATAAGTACGCACAAAACTCAGCTGCACCCCTCCATCCCCACCCTAAAACAAGAGCCTGCGTATTTGGAGTGGAATATGAAAGGTACAGAGTTCTTTCCTGCGGTGGGTGTGCATGTAACATATAGTCCGAAACATCAGCTCATACAGCTGACAGTATGAAATAAGTGCATGTTTGATGACCATTACAGCTCGTACAGGAAATCGTCTTTAGGGAACACATCATTGATAGTCGAAACATTTACACTGGGATACAAACACACAAAGACACCGAACACACCAGATACGCCGGGAGAATGACATCAGTCTTCTGAACTTGCATGCCAGTGATGATCACACCGAGAGCAGGGGAAAAACACACACACACACACACACACACACACACACAGACACAAAAATAATTCCAAAGTGGTTTTGACGGTTTACACAGGTCTCTATTTGTAACGGACTGAACAGGGCTTCCCAGTTAGTCTCAAAACAGGATTCCCTGTACTCTGCCAGCTGCTGCCTAACCTCGGGGCAATGTTCCCTCTGAGTGCCTTAGGCACCGTCTGGTTTTCTCAGAGTGTGAGATCTCTCCGCCATCAGGTCACCCACCCCATCGTATCCCCAAGATCGACTCTGTCCTCAGACGTCTTCCCTCACCGAGGCACTCCTCAATGACTTCAGCAGGACACGCCGCTTCCTTGTGCATGTGGCATCACTTCCTTCCTTGTCCCGGTCACGCCATCCCCAACTGTCTTACTAGGCTTGACTTAGACTTCACTATGTTGCCCTGTGACGAGGGCAACTCTCATCCCTGTCAACATCCAGGGTCACCGTGGTTGCGCAGCACTGAGTGTTTGCGACCTATTCTGACCTGGGCTGTTTCCGCTGGCCTGACTCATTCTTGACTAAGGTCTGCGGAACGCTTCCACTCTCGCTTGTCTTCCCACTCCAGACTAATGCCTTGCTTGTCTTGTGTCCTTTACCGTTCTCCTTGAATGATACCTACTGTCCCTTAGTGGTTTTTTCCTAAGGGGGTTTGCGGGTTTTAGTGTGGTTTTTCTCCTGCTGTAAAGCTGCCAGGATGTACTGCGTCCTCCGTTGACGCAGTCACCAGCTCGTCAAGTCTTCTCCCCGGAATGACTTTCTCGCCTATTCTCTAACTTTTTCTCCCTGGATAGACTCCATCATTACTCTCTGCCCTGAGATGCATTCGTTCTCAATTCTTCCCCATACATTGACTCGGTCTTTTATTTTTCTTGTGCTTCCTGGTTCATCCCTTTTTTCCATGAATTCAGAAGATCACTCACTGCCTGTCCTCTCATTATTTACTGTTTTTCTTTGCCGGGATTGGCTCCCAGGTCATTATCGCTCACCTGATATCATTTCAGCCATTTGGTTCAACCGTTTCCGTTGGGTTCTTACGTAATTGGTTTTGAGCCTGACTACTTCATTGCAGGAATCGCTGTCTGGCCCACCTTGTCACTGACTGGTTCTGCCTGGCATAGTCAGTCATGTGCTAGATCTGCCGGGCACTGGGACGTCCAACTAGTGTACCTGGAGCGTATCGCGACAGTAAGGAGAATGCCAAGAGTGCTAAGTGATCCCGAGGAGCAATCATCCGAAGGAGTCAGGTGAATGGCGACATAATACAGAGAAGAGACTGGAGAGACAATGCAGAAAATGAAACACCAGATTCAAGGACAGTACAGAGAGAGTATAGAAAATCAGAAGAGTACAGGCAAAATACAGAACAGGCAGGCAATCAGGAGAATACAGCAAGAATGCACAACTCCAGAAGAATCCGGACCCAGTGGAGAAAACCAGAATCAAAAATGGAGATGAAACCAACGTTGTGGAGAAGCAGGAGAATATCGCGAGAATGCAGAAAATGGAGGAAACTAGAGTGTGTACCTCCAGAATGCACAACACAGAGGAACCTACAAAGTAGCTCCAGAAAGCACACAACAGACAGAATGACGAAGAGAACTAACTAGAGAACAACAGAAGAGCGTACTGAATCAAGACCCAATCTCTGGAAAGCAGAAACGGAGGCGACCGAGAGAAATTGGATATCACTGCTGACAGAAAAAACAGAAAATATTAAACGCGATGGGATGGAATGTAAAACGCGGAATCCGACGAGGTAAACGTGAGAACTCAGTCAGCAGGGAAAATCACCATACAATGGAGGTGAAGTCCAAAACAAGCCATAATCAAGAGTGCGAGGGGAAAATTGAGACCGTGCACAACGTGGAGTAAATTCAGAGAGCAGTTAGAAGATAATGTCCCAAACAAGGTTTGGAGGCTAGAGCGCTGAAGCCGAAAACGAAGGTGAGCAAAAGTATGTCAGGGAATTACAGAAATGGCATTGGGGAAAAGGAGGAATGCGATGCAGCGTGGAGAAAACTCAAGAAAGATGCACCACCAGGCGCTAACTGGAATCCATCAAGACAGCGGCGCGATAAGTCAGAGAACGGAGAAAGTCAGGAGGCCCTGGAGCTGAAGCACAGCACAGACAGAATCAAGAGAAAAAGAGAGCGTGCAGGACCGCAGAGAATCGGGCGAATAGCAATGGACACAACGGACCAAATCAAGACAGACGCCATACGCTGTAGCCTACGGAAACCACCAAGGGATCAACAAGGCAGTGGCAGAACTCAGGGACATGGACAGAAGGCCAAAAGAATGGAGAACGTGGCTCCATTTGCCTGGGCGACTCAGTCATCTGCTACTTTGGCGTGGCTCACTCTGTCCTTGTGTAGTTCTGCCTGGCTCCTCAGTAAGAGCCTAGTTCTGCCTGCCCGGTTCTTTCGTCACCTGGTTTTCCAGGTGTGGCTGGGTTGTGGGCATTTGTTTCAAGGACTGACACCTGCAGAGTCTTGTGTAACGCTGCACTGCATTTTTCACCATAGGCTTGGTCTTTATTTCTTTCCTGAACCGAATGTTTTCGATTCACTGGTTCATCAGCTGTTCTCTGCACACTCCTGGGATGACCAACTGCCGGACACCTATTGGGGAACTTTTGTCCCCTGGAGTGATTGCCTCATAAGCTACGTTCAGCCACCTGAGGCTACTACACTCATGATGCTCATCGACTCAGTCCGCTGAATCACACCGTCGTCGACGTTTTTCCTCAGGACTGAGCCGGGCATCAGCACTTTTCCCTTTCCTGACTCTGTCATGGCCTCCTTCGTGGACTGAAGACAAGTTTTCTTGACTTGCTTGGTGAAAACCTATGAAAGTGGTGTCCCTGGGACGCGAAAAGTAATCTTTCGATATCAGTGTCCATGGATACAGGCACACACACACATACAAATGCTGGCAGGTGAATCCCCTTCAGAAGGTTTATCCAGGGTGGCCTGCCTAACAGGAATGTTCGAGCGTTCGCCCCTAAATGTGTATGTTCCCAAATTGTAATCTCCTGCCCAAATACAGCAGGCAAGGGATGGTGTATTTCTTTAAGTGTGTTTGACATTTTGCTCCTTTGTGACATCCGACTCGTCTGACACTGGGCTTCCCTCTCTATTCCAGAAGGCTTGTTGGGATGAAGCAATCGTATTTCTCTTCAGTTACACTTTACCAACATAGAAATCCACAATGCATTATCAGTCTGCCTGATTTTCTGGGGATCGTTGGGTATTGTAAAATAACAGGAAATTGTGAAGAGATTCCAGGGATCTCTAAACCCCATCCCGCCCGTTGGACTGAACAATTTTTGTATCAAGCACCACCACCAAACTGTGGTGTTTATCATTCCGCCTGTGATACAGGCCGAGTCTTTATCTAGATCCAGAACTCTCACCACACTGAGAGACCCAGTCAAACACGACCGCAACCTTAACCCACCAAGAGCAAACTCATCTCACTCACGGTTGTCACGCTTTTCAGTATTTGAATTTCGGGTTCATTTAATCAGCTACAGTTCATAAGTACGCACAAAACTCAGCTGCACCCCTCCATCCCCACCCTAAAACAAGAGCCTGCGTATTTGGAGTGGAATATGAAAGGTACAGAGTTCTTTCCTGCGGTGGGTGTGCATGTAACATATAGTCCGAAACATCAGATCACACAGCTGACAGTATGAAATAAGTGCATGTTTGATGACCATTACAGCTCGTACAGGAAATCGTCTTTAGGGAACACATCATTGATAGTCGAAACATTTACACTGGGATACAAACACACAAAGACACCGAACACACCGGATACGCCGGGAGAATGACATCAGTCTTCTGAACTTGCATGCCAGTGATGATCACACCGAGAGCAGGGGAAAAACACACACACACACACACACACACACACACACAGACACAAAAATAATTCCAAAGTGGTTTTGACGGTTTACACAGGTCTCTATTTGTAACGGACTGAACAGGGCTTCCCAGTTAGTCTCAAAACAGGATTCCCTGTACTCTGCCAGCTGCTGCCTAACCTCGGGGCAATGTTCCCTCTGAGTGCCTTAGGCACCGTCTGGTTTTCTCAGAGTGTGAGATCTCTCCGCCATCAGGTCACCCACCCCATCGTATCCCCAAGATCGACTCTGTCCTCAGACGTCTTCCCTCACCGAGGCACTCCTCAATGACTTCAGCAGTACACGCCGCTTCCTTGAGCATGTGGCATCACTTCCTTCCTTGTCCCGGTCACGCCATCCCCAACTGTCTTACTAGGCTTGACTTAGACTTCACTATGTTGCCCTGTGACGAGGGCAACTCTCATCCCTGTCAACATCCAGGGTCACCGTGGTTGCGCAGCACTGAGTGTTTGCGACCTATTCTGACCTGGGCTGTTTCCGCTGGCCTGACTCATTCTTGACTAAGGTCTGCGGAACGCTTCCACTCTCGCTTGTCTTCCCACTCCAGACTAATGCCTTGCTTGTCTTGTGTCCTTTACCGTTCTCCTTGAATGATACCTACTGTCCCTTAGTGGTTTTTTCCTAAGGGGGTTTGCGGGTTTTAGTGTGGTTTTTCTCCTGCTGTAAAGCTGCCAGGATGTACTGCGTCCTCCGTTGACGCAGTCACCAGCTCGTCAAGTCTTCTCCCCGGAATGACTTTCTCGCCTATTCTCTAACTTTTTCTCCCTGGATAAACTCCATCATTACTCTCTGCCCTGAGATGCATTCGTTCTCAATTCTTCCCCATACATTGACTCGGTCTTTTATTTTTCTTGTGCTTCCTGGTTCATCCCTTTTTTCCATGAATTCAGAAGATCACTCACTGCCTGTCCTCTCATTATTTACTGTTTTTCTTTGCCGGGATTGGCTCCCAGGTCATTATCGCTCACCTGATATCATTTCAGCCATTTGGTTCAACCGTTTCCGTTGGGTTCTTACGTAATTGGTTTTGAGCCTGACTACTTCATTGCAGGAATCGCTGTCTGGCCAACCTTGTCACTGACTGGTTCTGCCTGGCATAGTCAGTCATGTGCTAGATCTGCCGGGCACTGGGACGTCCAACTAGTGTACCTGGAGCGTATCGCGACAGTAAGGAGAATGCCAAGAGTGCTAAGTGATCCCGAGGAGCAATCATCCGAAGGAGTCAGGTGAATGGCGACATAATACAGAGAAGAGACTGGAGAGACAATGCAGAAAATGAAACACCAGATTCAAGGACAGTACAGAGAGAGTATAGAAAATCAGAAGAGCACAGGCAAAATACAGAACAGGCAGGCAATCAGGAGAGTACAGCAAGAATGCACAACTCCAGAAGAATCCGGACCCAGTGGAGAAAACCAGAATCAAAAATGGAGATGAAACCAACGTTGTGGAGAAGCAGGAGAATATCGCGAGAATGCAGAAAATGGAGGAAACTAGAGTGTGTACCTCCAGAATGCACAACACAGAGGAACCTACAAAGTAGCTCCAGAAAGCACACAACAGACAGAATGACGAAGAGAACTAACTAGAGAACAACAGAAGAGCGTACTGAATCAAGACCCAATCTCTGGAAAGCAGAAACGGACGCGACCGAGAGAAATTGGATATCACTGCTGACAGAAAAAACAGAAAATATTAAACGCGATGGGATGGAATGTAAAAAGCGGAATCCGACGAGGTAAACGTGAGAACTCAGTCAGCAGGGAAAATCACCATACAATGGAGGTGAAGTCCAAAACAAGCCATAATCAAGAGTGCGAGGGGAAAATTGAGACCGTGCACAACGTGGAGTAAATTCAGAGAGCAGTTAGAAGATAATGTCCCAAACAAGGTTTGGAGGCTAGAGCGCTGAAGCCGAAAACGAAGGTGAGCAAAAGTATGTCAGGGAATTACAGAAATGGCATTGGGGAAAAGGAGGAATGCGATGCAGCGTGGAGAAAACTCAAGAAAGATGCACCACCAGGCGCTAACTGGAATCCATCAAGACAGCGGCGCGATAAGTCAGAGAACGGAGAAAGTCAGGAGGCCCTGGAGCTGAAGCACAGCACAGACAGAATCAAGAGAAAAAGAGAGCGTGCAGGACCGCAGAGAATCGGGCGAATAGCAATGGACACAACGGACCAAATCAAGACAGACGCCATACGCTGTAGCCTCCGGAAACCACCAAGGGATCAACAAGGCAGTGGCAGAACTCAGGGACATGGACAGAAGGCCAAAAGAATGGAGAACGTGGCTCCATTTGCCTGGGCGACTCAGTCATCTGCTACTTTGGCGTGGCTCAGTCTGTCCTTGTGTAGTTCTGCCTGGCTCCTCAGTAAGAGCCTAGTTCTGCCTGCCCGGTTCTTTCGTCACCTGGTTTTCCAGGTGTGGCTGGGTTGTGGGCATTTGTTTCAAGGACTGACACCTGCAGAGTCTTGTGTAACGCTGCACTGCATTTTTCACCATAGGCTTGGTCTTTATTTCTTTCCTGAACCGAATGTTTTCGATTCACTGGTTCATCAGCTGTTCTCTGCACACTCCTGGGATGACCAACTGCCGGACACCTATTGGGGAACTTTTGTCCCCTGGAGTGATTGCCTCATAAGCTACGTTCAGCCACCTGAGGCTACTACACTCATGATGCTCATCGACTCAGTCCGCTGAATCACACCGTCGTCGACGTTTTTCCTCAGGACTGAGCCGGGCATCAGCACTTTTCCCTTTCCTGACTCTGTCATGGCCTCCTTCGTGGACTGAAGACAAGTTTTCTTGACTTGCTTGGTGAAAACCTATGAAAGTGGTGTCCCTGGGACGCGAAAAGTAATCTTTCGATATCAGTGTCCATGGATACAGGCACACACACACATACAAATGCTGGCAGGTGAATCCCCTTCAGAAGGTTTATCCAGGGTGGCCTGCCTAACAGGAATGTTCGAGCGTTCGCCCCTAAATGTGTATGTTCCCAAATTGTAATCTCCTGCCCAAATACAGCAGGCAAGGGATGGTGTATTTCTTTAAGTGTGTTTGACATTTTGCTCCTTTGTGACATCCGACTCGTCTGACACTGGGCTTCCCTCTCTATTCCAGAAGGCTTGTTGGGATGAAGCAATCGTATTTCTCTTCAGTTACACTTTACCAACATAGAAATCCACAATGCATTATCAGTCTGCCTGATTTTCTGGGGATCGTTGGGTATTGTAAAGTAACAGGAAATTGTGAAGAGATTCCAGGGATCTCTAAACCCCATCCCGCCCGTTGGACTGAACAATTTTTGTATCAAGCACCACCACCAAACTGTGGTGTTTATCATTCCCCCTGTGATACAGGCCGAGTCTTTATCTAGATCCAGAACTCTCACCACACTGAGAGACCCAGTCAAACACGACCGCAACCTTAACCCACCAAGAGCAAACTCATCTCACTCACGGTTGTCACGCGTTTCAGTATTTGAATTTCGGGTTCATTTAATCACCTACAGTTCATAAGTACGCACAAAACTCAGCTGCACCCCTCCATCCCCACCCTAAAACAAGAGCCTGCGTATTTGGAGTGGAATATGAAAGGTACAGAGTTCTTTCCTGCGGTGGGTGTGCATGTAACATATAGTCCGAAACATCAGCTCATACAGCTGACAGTATGAAATAAGTGCATGTTTGATGACCATTACAGCTCGTACAGGAAATCGTCTTTAGGGAACACATCATTGATAGTCGAAACATTTACACTGGGATACAAACACACAAAGACACCGAACACACCAGATACACCGGGAGAATGACATCAGTCTTCTGAACTTGCATGCCAGTGATGATCACACCGAGAGCAGGGGAAAAACACACACACACACACACACACACACAGACACAAAAATAATTCCAAAGTGGTTTTGACGGTTTACACAGGTCTCTATTTGTAACGGACTGAACAGGGCTTCCCAGTTAGTCTCAAAACAGGATTCCCTGTACTCTGCCAGCTGCTGCCTAACCTCGGGGCAATGTTCCCTCTGAGTGCCTTAGGCACCGTCTGGTTTTCTCAGAGTGTGAGATCTCTCCGCCATCAGGTCACCCACCCCATCGTATCCCCAAGATCGACTCTGTCCTCAGACGTCTTCCCTCACCGAGGCACTCCTCAATGACTTCAGCAGTACACGCCGCTTCCTTGAGCATGTGGCATCACTTCCTTCCTTGTCCCGGTCACGCCATCCCCAACTGTCTTACTAGGCTTGACTTAGACTTCACTATGTTGCCCTGTGACGAGGGCAACTCTCATCCCTGTCAACATCCAGGGTCACCGTGGTTGCGCAGCACTGAGTGTTTGCGACCTATTCTGACCTGGGCTGTTTCCGCTGGCCTGACTCATTCTTGACTAAGGTCTGCGGAACGCTTCCACTCTCGCTTGTCTTCCCACTCCAGACTAATGCCTTGCTTGTCTTGTGTCCTTTACCGTTCTCCTTGAATGATACCTACTGTCCCTTAGTGGTTTTTTTCCTAAGGGGGTTTGCGGGTTTTAGTGTGGTTTTTCTCCTGCTGTAAAGCTGCCAGGATGTACTGCGTCCTCCGTTGACGCAGTCACCAGCTCGTCAAGTCTTCTCCCCGGAATGACTTTCTCGCCTATTCTCTAACTTTTTCTCCCTGGATAAACTCCATCATTACTCTCTGCCCTGAGATGCATTCGTTCTCAATTCTTCCCCATACATTGACTCGGTCTTTTATTTTTCTTGTGCTTCCTGGTTCATCCCTTTTTTCCATGAATTCAGAAGATCACTCACTGCCTGTCCTCTCATTATTTACTGTTTTTCTTTGCCGGGATTGGCTCCCAGGTCATTATCGCTCACCTGATATCATTTCAGCCATTTGGTTCAACCGTTTCCGTTGGGTTCTTACGTAATTGGTTTTGAGCCTGACTACTTCATTGCAGGAATCGCTGTCTGGCCAACCTTGTCACTGACTGGTTCTGCCTGGCATAGTCAGTCATGTGCTAGATCTGCCGGGCACTGGGACGTCCAACTAGTGTACCTGGAGCGTATCGCGACAGTAAGGAGAATGCCAAGAGTGCTAAGTGATCCCGAGGAGCAATCATCCGAAGGAGTCAGGTGAATGGCGACATAATACAGAGAAGAGACTGGAGAGACAATGCAGAAAATGAAACACCAGATTCAAGGACAGTACAGAGAGAGTATAGAAAATCAGAAGAGCACAGGCAAAATACAGAACAGGCAGGCAATCAGGAGAGTACAGCAAGAATGCACAACTCCAGAAGAATCCGGACCCAGTGGAGAAAACCAGAATCAAAAATGGAGATGAAACCAACGTTGTGGAGAAGCAGGAGAATATCGCGAGAATGCAGAAAATGGAGGAAACTAGAGTGTGTACCTCCAGAATGCACAACACAGAGGAACCTAGAAAGTAGCTCCAGAAAGCACACAACAGACAGAATGACGAAGAGAACTAACTAGAGAACAACAGAAGAGCGTACTGAATCAAGACCCAATCTCTGGAAAGCAGAAACGGAGGCGACCGAGAGAAATTGGATATCACTGCTGACAGAAAAAACAGAAAATATTAAACGCGATGGGATGGAATGTAAAACGCGGAATCCGACGAGGTAAACGTGAGAACTCAGTCAGCAGGGAAAATCACCATACAATGGAGGTGAAGTCCAAAACAAGCCATAATCAAGAGTGCGAGGGGAAAATTGAGACCGTGCACAACGTGGAGTAAATTCAGAGAGCAGTTAGAAGATAATGTCCCAAACAAGGTTTGGAGGCTAGAGCGCTGAAGCCGAAAACGAAGGTGAGCAAAAGTATGTCAGGGAATTACAGAAATGGCATTGGGGAAAAGGAGGAATGCGATGCAGCGTGGAGAAAACTCAAGAAAGATGCACCACCAGGCGCTAACTGGAATCCATCAAGACAGCGGCGCGATAAGTCAGAGAAAGGAGAAAGTCAGGAGGCCCTGGAGCTGAAGCACAGCACAGACAGAATCAAGAGAAAAAGAGAGCGTGCAGGACCGCAGAGAATCGGGCGAATAGCAATGGACACAACGGACCAAATCAAGACAGACGCCATACGCTGTAGCCTCCGGAAACCACCAAGGGATCAACAAGGCAGTGGCAGAACTCAGGGACATGGACAGAAGGCCAAAAGAATGGAGAACGTGGCTCCATTTGCCTGGGCGACTCAGTCATCTGCTACTTTGGCGTGGCTCAGTCTGTCCTTGTGTAGTTCTGCCTGGCTCCTCAGTAAGAGCCTAGTTCTGCCTGCCCGGTTCTTTCGTCACCTGGTTTTCCAGGTGTGGCTGGGTTGTGGGCATTTGTTTCAAGGACTGACACCTGCAGAGTCTTGTGTAACGCTGCACTGCATTTTTCACCATAGGCTTGGTCTTTATTTCTTTCCTGAACCGAATGTTTTCGATTCACTGGTTCATCAGCTGTTCTCTGCACACTCCTGGGATGACCAACTGCCGGACACCTATTGGGGAACTTTTGTCCCCTGGAGTGATTGCCTCATAAGCTACGTTCAGCCACCTGAGGCTACTACACTCATGATGCTCATCGACTCAGTCCGCTGAATCACACCGTCGTCGACGTTTTTCCTCAGGACTGAGCCGGGCATCAGCACTTTTCCCTTTCCTGACTCTGTCATGGCCTCCTTCGTGGACTGAAGACAAGTTTTCTTGACTTGCTTGGTGAAAACCTATGAAAGTGGTGTCCCTGGGACGCGAAAAGTAATCTTTCGATATCAGTGTCCATGGATACAGGCACACACACACATACAAATGCTGGCAGGTGAATCCCCTTCAGAAGGTTTATCCAGGGTGGCCTGCCTAACAGGAATGTTCGAGCGTTCGCCCCTAAATGTGTATGTTCCCAAATTGTAATCTCCTGCCCAAATACAGCAGGCAAGGGATGGTGTATTTCTTTAAGTGTGTTTGACATTTTGCTCCTTTGTGACATCCGACTCGTCTGACACTGGGCTTCCCTCTCTATTCCAGAAGGCTTGTTGGGATGAAGCAATCGTATTTCTCTTCAGTTACACTTTACCAACATAGAAATCCACAATGCATTATCAGTCTGCCTGATTTTCTGGGGATCGTTGGGTATTGTAAAGTAACAGGAAATTGTGAAGAGATTCCAGGGATCTCTAAACCCCATCCCGCCCGTTGGACTGAACAATTTTTGTATCAAGCACCACCACCAAACTGTGGGGTTTATCATTCCGCCTGTGATACAGGCCGAGTCTTTATCTAGATCCAGAACTCTCACCACACTGAGAGACCCAGTCAAACACGACCGCAACCTTAACCCACCAAGAGCAAACTCATCTCACTCACGGTTGTCACGCTTTTCAGTATTTGAATTTCGGGTTCATTTAATCAGCTACAGTTCATAAGTACGCACAAAACTCAGCTGCACCTCTCCATCCCCACCCTAAAACAAGAGCCTGCGTATTTGGAGTGGAATATGAAAGGTACAGAGTTCTTTCCTGCTGTGGGTGTGCATGTAACATATAGTCCGAAACATCAGCTCATACAGCTGACAGTATGAAATAAGTGCATGTTTGATGACCATTACAGCTCGTACAGGAAATCGTCTTTAGGGAACACATCATTGATAGTCGAAACATTTACACTGGGATACAAACACACAAAGACACCGAACACACCGGATACGCCGGGAGAATGACATCAGTCTTCTGAACTTGCATGCCAGTGATGATCACACCGAGAGCAGGGGAAAAACACACACACACACACACACACACACACACACAGAGAGACACAAAAATAATTCCAAAGTGGTTTTGACGGTTTACACAGGTCTCTATTTGTAACGGACTGAACAGGGATTCCCAGTTAGTCTCAAAACAGGATTCCCTGTACTCTGCCAGCTGCTGCCTAACCTCGGGGCAATGTTCCCTCTGAGTGCCTTAGGCACCGTCTGGTTTTCTCAGAGTGTGAGATCTCTCCGCCATCAGGTCACCCACCCCATCGTATCCCCAAGATCGACTCTGTCCTCAGATGTCTTCCCTCACCGAGGCACTACTCAATGACTTCAGCAGTACACGCCGCTTCCTTGAGCATGTGGCATCACTTCCTTCCTTGTCCCGGTCACGCCATCCCCAACTGTCTTACTAGGCTTGACTTAGACTTCACTATGTTGCCCTGTGACGAGGGCAACTCTCATCCCTTTCAACATCCAGGGTCACCGTGGTTGCGCAGCACTGAGTGTTTGCGACCTATTCTGACCTGGGCTGTTTCCGCTGGCCTGACTCATTCTTGACTAAGGTCTGCGGAACGCTTCCACTCTCGCTTGTCTTCCCACTCCAGACTAATGCCTTGCTTGTCTTGTGTCCTTTACCGTTCTCCTTGAATGATACCTACTGTCCCTTAGTGGTTTTTTCCTAAGGGGGTTTGCGGGTTTTAGTGTGGTTTTTCTCCTGCTGTAAAGCTGCCAGGATGTACTGCGTCCTCCGTTGACGCAGTCACCAGCTCGTCAAGTCTTCTCCCCGGAATGACTTTCTCGCCTATTCTCTAACTTTTTCTCCCTGGATAGACTCCATCATTACTCTCTGCCCTGAGATGCATTCGTTCTCAATTCTTCCCCATACATTGACTCGGTCTTTTATTTTTCTTGTGCTTCCTGGTTCATCCCTTTTTTCCATGAATTCAGAAGATCACTCACTGCCTGTCCTCTCATTATTTACTGTTTTTCTTTGCCGGGATTGGCTCCCAGGTCATTATCGCTCACCTGATATCATTTCAGCCATTTGGTTCAACCGTTTCCGTTGGGTTCTTACGTAATTGGTTTTGAGCCTGACTACTTCATTGCAGGAATCGCTGTCTGGCCAACCTTGTCACTGACTGGTTCTGCCTGGCATAGTCAGTCATGTGCTAGATCTGCCGGGCACTGGGACGTCCAACTAGTGTACCTGGAGCGTATCGCGACAGTAAGGAGAATGCCAAGAGTGCTAAGTGATCCCGAGGAGCAATCATCCGAAGGAGTCAGGTGAATGGCGACATAATACAGAGAAGAGACTGGAGAGACAATGCAGAAAATGAAACACCAGATTCAAGGACAGTACAGAGAGAGTATAGAAAATCAGAAGAGCACAGGCAAAATACAGAACAGGCAGGCAATCAGGAGAGTACAGCAAGAATGCACAACTCCAGAAGAATCCGGACCCAGTGGAGAAAACCAGAATCAAAAATGGAGATGAAACCAACGTTGTGGAGAAGCAGGAGAATATCGCGAGAATGCAGAAAATGGAGGAAACTAGAGTGTGTACCTCCAGAATGCACAACACAGAGGAACCTAGAAAGTAGCTCCAGAAAGCACACAACAGACAGAATGACGAAGAGAACTAACTAGAGAACAACAGAAGAGCGTACTGAATCAAGACCCAATCTCTGGAAAGCAGAAACGGAGGCGACCGAGAGAAATTGGATATCACTGCTGACAGAAAAAACAGAAAATATTAAACGCGATGGGATGGAATGTAAAACGCGGAATCCGACGAGGTAAACGTGAGAACTCAGTCAGCAGGGAAAATCACCATACAATGGAGGTGAAGTCCAAAACAAGCCATAATCAAGAGTGCGAGGGGAAAATTGAGACCGTGCACAACGTGGAGTAAATTCAGAGAGCAGTTAGAAGATAATGTCCCAAACAAGGTTTGGAGGCTAGAGCGCTGAAGCCGAAAACGAAGGTGAGCAAAAGTATGTCAGGGAATTACAGAAATGGCATTGGGGAAAAGGAGGAATGCGATGCAGCGTGGAGAAAACTCAAGAAAGATGCACCACCCGGCGCTAACTGGAAACCATCAAGACAGCGGCGCGATAAGTCAGAGAACGGAGAAAGTCAGGAGGCCCTGGAGCTGAAGGACAGCACAGACAGAATCAAGAGAAAAAGAGAGCGTGCAGGACCGCAGAGAATCGGGCGAATAGCAATGGACACAACGGACCAAATCAAGACAGACGCCATACGCTGTAGCCTCCGGAAACCACCAAGGGATCAACAAGGCAGTGGCAGAACTCAGGGACATGGACAGAAGGCCAAAAGAATGGAGAACGTGGCTCCATTTGCCTGGGCGACTCAGTCATCTGCTACTTTGGCGTGGCTCAGTCTGTCCTTGTGTAGTTCTGCCTGGCTCCTCAGTAAGAGCCTAGTTCTGCCTGCCCGGTTCTTTCGTCACCTGGTTTTCCAGGTGTGGCTGGGTTGTGGGCATTTGTTTCAAGGACTGACACCTGCAGAGTCTTGTGTAACGCTGCACTGCATTTTTCACCATAGGCTTGGTCTTTATTTCTTTCCTGAACCGAATGTTTTCGATTCACTGGTTCATCAGCTGTTCTCTGCACACTCCTGGGATGACCAACTGCCGGACACCTATTGGGGAACTTTTGTCCCCTGGAGTGATTGCCTCATAAGCTACGTTCAGCCACCTGAGGCTACTACACTCATGATGCTCATCGACTCAGTCCGCTGAATCACACCGTCGTCGACGTTTTTCCTCAGGACTGAGCCGGGCATCAGCACTTTTCCCTTTCCTGACTCTGTCATGGCCTCCTTCGTGGACTGAAGACAAGTTTTCTTGACTTGCTTGGTGAAAACCTATGAAAGTGGTGTCCCTGGGACGCGAAAAGTAATCTTTCGATATCAGTGTCCATGGATACAGGCACACACACACATACAAATGCTGGCAGGTGAATCCCCTTCAGAAGGTTTATCCAGGGTGGCCTGCCTAACAGGAATGTTCGAGCGTTCGCCCCTAAATGTGTATGTTCCCAAATTGTAATCTCCTGCCCAAATACAGCAGGCAAGGGATGGTGTATTTCTTTAAGTGTGTTTGACATTTTGCTCCTTTGTGACATCCGACTCGTCTGACACTGGGCTTCCCTCTCTATTCCAGAAGGCTTGTTGGGATGAAGCAATCGTATTTCTCTTCAGTTACACTTTACCAACATAGAAATCCACAATGCATTATCAGTCTGCCTGATTTTCTGGGGATCGTTGGGTATTGTAAAATAACAGGAAATTGTGAAGAGATTCCAGGGATCTCTAAACCCCATCCCGCCCGTTGGACTGAACAATTTTTGTATCAAGCACCACCACCAAACTGTGGTGTTTATCATTCCGCCTGTGATACAGGCCGAGTCTTTATCTAGATCCAGAACTCTCACCACACTGAGAGACCCAGTCAAACACGACCGCAACCTTAACCCACCAAGAGCAAACTCATCTCACTCACGGTTGTCACGCTTTTCAGTATTTGAATTTCGGGTTCATTTAATCAGCTACAGTTCATAAGTACGCACAAAACTCAGCTGCACCCCTCCATCCCCACCCTAAAACAAGAGCCTGCGTATTTGGAGTGGAATATGAAAGGTACAGAGTTCTTTCCTGCGGTGAGTGTGCATGTAACATATAGTCCGAAACATCAGCTCATACAGCTGACAGTATGAAATAAGTGCATGTTTGATGACCATTACAGCTCGTACAGGAAATCGTCTTTAGGGAACACATCATTGATAGTCGAAACATTTACACTGGGATACAAACACACAAAGACACCGAACACACCGGATACGCCGGGAGAATGACATCAGTCTTCTGAACTTGCATGCCAGTGATGATCACACCGAGAGCAGGGGAAAAACACACACACACACACACACACACAGACACAAAAATAATTCCAAAGTGGTTTTGACGGTTTACACAGGTCTCTATTTGTAACGGACTGAACAGGGCTTCCCAGTTAGTCTCAAAACAGGATTCCCTGTACTCTGCCAGCTGCTGCCTAACCTCGGGGCAATGTTCCCTCTGAGTGCCTTAGGCACCGTCTGGTTTTCTCAGAGTGTGAGATCTCTCCGCCATCAGGTCACCCACCCCATCGTATCCCCAAGATCGACTCTGTCCTCAGATGTCTTCCCTCACCGAGGCACTCCTCAATGACTTCAGCAGGACACGCCGCTTCCTTGAGCATGTGGCATCACTTCCTTCCTTGTCCCGGTCACGCCATCCCCAACTGTCTTACTAGGCTTGACTTAGACTTCACTATGTTGCCCTGTGACGAGGGCAACTCTCATCCCTGTCAACATCCAGGGTCACCGTGGTTGCGCAGCACTGAGTGTTTGCGACCTATTCTGACCTGGGCTGTTTCCGCTGGCCTGACTCATTCTTGACTAAGGTCTGCGGAACGCTTCCACTCTCGCTTGTCTTCCCACTCCAGACTAATGCCTTGCTTGTCTTGTGTCCTTTACCGTTCTCCTTGAATGATACCTACTGTCCCTTAGTGGTTTTTTCCTAAGGGGGTTTGCGGGTTTTAGTGTGGTTTTTCTCCTGCTGTAAAGCTGCCAGGATGTACTGCGTCCTCCGTTGACGCAGTCACCAGCTCGTCAAGTCTTCTCCCCGGAATGACTTTCTCGCCTATTCTCTAACTTTTTCTCCCTGGATAGACTCCATCATTACTCTCTGCCCTGAGATGCATTCGTTCTCAATTCTTCCCCATACATTGACTCGGTCTTTTATTTTTCTTGTGCTTCCTGGTTCATCCCTTTTTTCCATGAATTCAGAAGATCACTCACTGCCTGTCCTCTCATTATTTACTGTTTTTCTTTGCCGGGATTGGCTCCCAGGTCATTATCGCTCACCTGATATCATTTCAGCCATTTGGTTCAACCGTTTCCGTTGGGTTCTTACGTAATTGGTTTTGAGCCTGACTACTTCATTGCAGGAATCGCTGTCTGGCCCACCTTGTCACTGACTGGTTCTGCCTGGCATAGTCAGTCATGTGCTAGATCTGCCGGGCACTGGGACGTCCAACTAGTGTACCTGGAGCGTATCGCGACAGTAAGGAGAATGCCAAGAGTGCTAAGTGATCCCGAGGAGCAATCATCCGAAGGAGTCAGGTGAATGGCGACATAATACAGAGAAGAGACTGGAGAGACAATGCAGAAAATGAAACACCAGATTCAAGGACAGTACAGAGAGAGTATAGAAAATCAGAAGAGTACAGGCAAAATACAGAACAGGCAGGCAATCAGGAGAGTACAGCAAGAATGCACAACTCCAGAAGAATCCGGACCCAGTGGAGAAAACCAGAATCAAAAATGGAGATGAAACCAACGTTGTGGAGAAGCAGGAGAATATCGCGAGAATGCAGAAAATGGAGGAAACTAGAGTGTGTACCTCCAGAATGCACAACACAGAGGAACCTAGAAAGTAGCTCCAGAAAGCACACAACAGACAGAATGACGAAGAGAACTAACTAGAGAACAACAGAAGAGCGTACTGAATCAAGACCCAATCTCTGGAAAGCAGAAACGGAGGCGACCGAGAGAAATTGGATATCACTGCTGACAGAAAAAACAGAAAATATTAAACGCGATGGGATGGAATGTAAAACGCGGAATCCGACGAGGTAAACGTGAGAACTCAGTCAGCAGGGAAAATCACCATACAATGGAGGTGAAGTCCAAAACAAGCCATAATCAAGAGTGCGAGGGGAAAATTGAGACCGTGCACAACGTGGAGTAAATTCAGAGAGCAGTTAGAAGATAATGTCCCAAACAAGGTTTGGAGGCTAGAGCGCTGAAGCCGAAAACGAAGGTGAGCAAAAGTATGTCAGGGAATTACAGAAATGGCATTGGGGAAAAGGAGGAATGCGATGCAGCGTGGAGAAAACTCAAGAAAGATGCACCACCCGGCGCTAACTGGAAACCATCAAGACAGCGGCGCGATAAGTCAGAGAACGGAGAAAGTCAGGAGGCCCTGGAGCTGAAGGACAGCACAGACAGAATCAAGAGAAAAAGAGAGCGTGCAGGACCGCAGAGAATCGGGCGAATAGCAATGGACACAACGGACCAAATCAAGACAGACGCCATACGCTGTAGCCTCCGGAAACCACCAAGGGATCAACAAGGCAGTGGCAGAACTCAGGGACATGGACAGAAGGCCAAAAGAATGGAGAACGTGGCTCCATTTGCCTGGGCGACTCAGTCATCTGCTACTTTGGCGTGGCTCAGTCTGTCCTTGTGTAGTTCTGCCTGGCTCCTCAGTAAGAGCCTAGTTCTGCCTGCCCGGTTCTTTCGTCACCTGGTTTTCCAGGTGTGGCTGGGTTGTGGGCATTTGTTTCAAGGACTGACACCTGCAGAGTCTTGTGTAACGCTGCACTGCATTTTTCACCATAGGCTTGGTCTTTATTTCTTTCCTGAACCGAATGTTTTCGATTCACTGGTTCATCAGCTGTTCTCTGCACACTCCTGGGATGACCAACTGCCGGACACCTATTGGGGAACTTTTGTCCCCTGGAGTGATTGCCTCATAAGCTACGTTCAGCCACCTGAGGCTACTACACTCATGATGCTCATCGACTCAGTCCGCTGAATCACACCGTCGTCGACGTTTTTCCTCAGGACTGAGCCGGGCATCAGCACTTTTCCCTTTCCTGACTCTGTCATGGCGTCCTTCGTGGACTGAAGACAAGTTTTCTTGACTTGCTTGGTGAAAACCTATGAAAGTGGTGTCCCTGGGACGCGAAAAGTAATCTTTCGATATCATTGTCCATGGATACAGGCACACACACACATACAAATGCTGGCAGGTGAATCCCCTTCAGAAGGTTTATCCAGGGTGGCCTGCCTAACAGGAATGTTCGAGCGTTCGCCCCTAAATGTGTATGTTCCCAAATTGTAATCTCCTGCCCAAATACAGCAGGCAAGGGATGGTGTATTTCTTTAAGTGTGTTTGACATTTTGCTCCTTTGTGACATCCGACTCGTCTGACACTGGGCTTCCCTCTCTATTCCAGAAGGCTTGTTGGGATGAAGCAATCGTATTTCTCTTCAGTTACACTTTACCAACATAGAAATCCACAATGCATTATCAGTCTGCCTGATTTTCTGGGGATCGTTGGGTATTGTAAAATAACAGGAAATTGTGAAGAGATTCCAGGGATCTCTAAACCCCATCCCGCCCGTTGGACTGAACAATTTTTGTATCAAGCACCACCACCAAACTGTGGTGTTTATCATTCCGCCTGTGATACAGGCCGAGTCTTTATCTAGATCCAGAACTCTCACCACACTGAGAGACCCAGTCAAACACGACCGCAACCTTAACCCACCAAGAGCAAACTCATCTCACTCACGGTTGTCACGCTTTTCAGTATTTGAATTTCGGGTTCATTTAATCAGCTACAGTTCATAAGTACGCACAAAACTCAGCTGCACCCCTCCATCCCCACCCTAAAACAAGAGCCTGCGTATTTGGAGTGGAATATGAAAGGTACAGAGTTCTTTCCTGCGGTGGGTGTGCATGTAACATATAGTCCGAAACATCAGCTCATACAGCTGACAGTATGAAATAAGTGCATGTTTGATGACCATTACAGCTCGTACAGGAAATCGTCTTTAGGGAACACATCATTGATAGTCGAAACATTTACACTGGGATACAAACACACAAAGACACCGAACACACCGGATACGCCGGGAGAATGACATCAGTCTTCTGAACTTGCATGCCAGTGATGATCACACCGAGAGCAGGGGAAAAACACACACACACACACACACACACAGACACAAAAATAATTCCAAAGTGGTTTTGACGGTTTACACAGGTCTCTATTTGTAACGGACTGAACAGGGCTTCCCAGTTAGTCTCAAAACAGGATTCCCTGTACTCTGCCAGCTGCTGCCTAACCTCGGGGCAATGTTCCCTCTGAGTGCCTTAGGCACCGTCTGGTTTTCTCAGAGTGTGAGATCTCTCCGCCATCAGGTCACCCACCCCATCGTATCCCCAAGATCGACTCTGTCCTCAGATGTCTTCCCTCACCGAGGCACTCCTCAATGACTTCAGCAGGACACGCCGCTTCCTTGAGCATGTGGCATCACTTCCTTCCTTGTCCCGGTCACGCCATCCCCAACTGTCTTACTAGGCTTGACTTAGACTTCACTATGTTGCCCTGTGACGAGGGCAACTCTCATCCCTGTCAACATCCAGGGTCACCGTGGTTGCGCAGCACTGAGTGTTTGCGACCTATTCTGACCTGGGCTGTTTCCGCTGGCCTGACTCATTCTTGACTAAGGTCTGCGGAACGCTTCCACTCTCGCTTGTCTTCCCACTCCAGACTAATGCCTTGCTTGTCTTGTGTCCTTTACCGTTCTCCTTGAATGATACCTACTGTCCCTTAGTGGTTTTTTCCTAAGGGGGTTTGCGGGTTTTAGTGTGGTTTATCTCCTGCTGTAAAGCTGCCAGGATGTACTGCGTCCTCCGTTGACGCAGTCACCAGCTCGTCAAGTCTTCTCCCCGGAATGACTTTCTCGCCTATTCTCTAACTTTTTCTCCCTGGATAGACTCCATCATTACTCTCTGCCCTGAGATGCATTCGTTCTCAATTCTTCCCCATACATTGACTCGGTCTTTTATTTTTCTTGTGCTTCCTGGTTCATCCCTTTTTTCCATGAATTCAGAAGATCACTCACTGCCTGTCCTCTCATTATTTACTGTTTTTCTTTGCCGGGATTGGCTCCCAGGTCATTATCGCTCACCTGATATCATTTCAGCCATTTGGTTCAACCGTTTCCGTTGGGTTCTTACGTAATTGGTTTTGAGCCTGACTACTTCATTGCAGGAATCGCTGTCTGGCCAACCTTGTCACTGACTGGTTCTGCCTGGCATAGTCAGTCATGTGCTAGATCTGCCGGGCACTGGGACGTCCAACTAGTGTACCTGGAGCGTATCGCGACAGTAAGGAGAATGCCAAGAGTGCTAAGTGATCCCGAGGAGCAATCATCCGAAGGAGTCAGGTGAATGGCGACATAATACAGAGAAGAGACTGGAGAGACAATGCAGAAAATGAAACACCAGATTCAAGGACAGTACAGAGAGAGTATAGAAAATCAGAAGAGCACAGGCAAAATACAGAACAGGCAGGCAATCAGGAGAGTACAGCAAGAATGCACAACTCCAGAAGAATCCGGACCCAGTGGAGAAAACCAGAATCAAAAATGGAGATGAAACCAACGTTGTGGAGAAGCAGGAGAATATCGCGAGAATGCAGAAAATGGAGGAAACTAGAGTGTGTACCTCCAGAATGCACAACACAGAGGAACCTAGAAAGTAGCTCCAGAAAGCACACAACAGACAGAATGACGAAGAGAACTAACTAGAGAACAACAGAAGAGCGTACTGAATCAAGACCCAATCTCTGGAAAGCAGAAACGGAGGCGACCGAGAGAAATTGGATATCACTGCTGACAGAAAAAACAGAAAATATTAAACGCGATGGGATGGAATGTAAAACGCGGAATCCGACGAGGTAAACGTGAGAACTCAGTCAGCAGGGAAAATCACCATACAATGGAGGTGAAGTCCAAAACAAGCCATAATCAAGAGTGCGAGGGGAAAATTGAGACCGTGCACAACGTGGAGTAAATTCAGAGAGCAGTTAGAAGATAATGTCCCAAACAAGGTTTGGAGGCTAGAGCGCTGAAGCCGAAAACGAAGGTGAGCAAAAGTATGTCAGGGAATTACAGAAATGGCATTGGGGAAAAGGAGGAATGCGATGCAGCGTGGAGAAAACTCAAGAAAGATGCACCACCCGGCGCTAACTGGAAACCATCAAGACAGCGGCGCGATAAGTCAGAGAACGGAGAAAGTCAGGAGGCCCTGGAGCTGAAGCACAGCACAGACAGAATCAAGAGAAAAAGAGAGCGTGCAGGACCGCAGAGAATCGGGCGAATAGCAATGGACACAACGGACCAAATCAAGACAGACGCCATACGCTGTAGCCTCCGGAAACCACCAAGGGATCAACAAGGCAGTGGCAGAACTCAGGGACATGGACAGAAGGCCAAAAGAATGGAGAACGTGGCTCCATTTGCCTGGGCGACTCAGTCATCTGCTACTTTGGCGTGGCTCACTCTGTCCTTGTGTAGTTCTGCCTGGCTCCTCAGTAAGAGCCTAGTTCTGCCTGCCCGGTTCTTTCGTCACCTGGTTTTCCAGGTGTGGCTGGGTTGTGGGCATTTGTTTCAAGGACTGACACCTGCAGAGTCTTGTGTAACGCTGCACTGCATTTTTCACCATAGGCTTGGTCTTTATTTCTTTCCTGAACCGAATGTTTTCGATTCACTGGTTCATCAGCTGTTCTCTGCACACTCCTGGGATGACCAACTGCCGGACACCTATTGGGGAACTTTTGTCCCCTGGAGTGATTGCCTCATAAGCTACGTTCAGCCACCTGAGGCTACTACACTCATGATGCTCATCGTCTCAGTCCGCTGAATCACACCGTCGTCGACGTTTTTCCTCAGGACTGAGCCGGGCATCAGCACTTTTCCCTTTCCTGACTCTGTCATGGCCTCCTTCGTGGACTGAAGACAAGTTTTCTTGACTTGCTTGGTGAAAACCTATGAAAGTGGTGTCCCTGGGACGCGAAAAGTAATCTTTCGATATCAGTGTCCATGGATACAGGCACACACACACATACAAATGCTGGCAGGTGAATCCCCTTCAGAAGGTTTATCCAGGGTGGCCTGCCTAACAGGAATGTTCGAGCGTTCGCCCCTAAATGTGTATGTTCCCAAATTGTAATCTCCTGCCCAAATACAGCAGGCAAGGGATGGTGTATTTCTTTAAGTGTGTTTGACATTTTGCTCCTTTGTGACATCCGACTCGTCTGACACTGGGCTTCCCTCTCTATTCCAGAAGGCTTGTTGGGATGAAGCAATCGTATTTCTCTTCAGTTACACTTTACCAACATAGAAATCCACAATGCATTATCAGTCTGCCTGATTTTCTGGGGATCGTTGGGTATTGTAAAATAACAGGAAATTGTGAAGAGATTCCAGGGATCTCTAAACCCCATCCCGCCCGTTGGACTGAACAATTTTTGTATCAAGCACCACCACCAAACTGTGGTGTTTATCATTCCGCCTGTGATACAGGCCGAGTCTTTATCTAGATCCAGAACTCTCACCACACTGAGAGACCCAGTCAAACACGACCGCAACCTTAACCCACCAAGAGCAAACTCATCTCACTCACGGTTGTCACGCTTTTCAGTATTTGAATTTCGGGTTCATTTAATCAGCTACAGTTCATAAGTACGCACAAAACTCAGCTGCACCCCTCCATCCCCACCCTAAAACAAGAGCCTGCGTATTTGGAGTGGAATATGAAAGGTACAGAGTTCTTTCCTGCGGTGGGTGTGCATGTAACATATAGTCCGAAACATCAGCTCATACAGCTGACAGTATGAAATAAGTGCATGTTTGATGACCATTACAGCTCGTACAGGAAATCGTCTTTAGGGAACACATCATTGATAGTCGAAACATTTACACTGGGATACAAACACACAAAGACACCGAACACACCGGATACGCCGGGAGAATAACATCAGTCTTCTGAACTTGCATGCCAGTGATGATCACACCGAGAGCAGGGGAAAACACACACACACACACACACACACACACACAAAAATAATTCCAAAGTGGTTTTGACGGTTTACACAGGTCTCTATTTGTAACGGACTGAACAGGGCTTCCCAGTTAGTCTCAAAACAGGATTCCCTGTACTCTGCCAGCTGCTGCCTAACCTCGGGGCAATGTTCCCTCTGAGTGCCTTAGGCACCGTCTGGTTTTCTCAGAGTGTGAGATCTCTCCGCCATCAGGTCACCCACCCCATCGTATCCCCAAGATCGACTCTGTCCTCAGATGTCTTCCCTCACCGAGGCACTCCTCAATGACTTCAGCAGGACACGCCGCTTCCTTGAGCATGTGGCATCACTTCCTTCCTTGTCCCGGTCACGCCATCCCCAACTGTCTTACTAGGCTTGACTTAGACTTCACTATGTTGCCCTGTGACGAGGGCAACTCTCATCCCTGTCAACATCCAGGGTCACCGTGGTTGCGCAGCACTGAGTGTTTGCGACCTATTCTGACCTGGGCTGTTTCCGCTGGCCTGACTCATTCTTGACTAAGGTCTGCGGAACGCTTCCACTCTCGCTTGTCTTCCCACTCCAGACTAATGCCTTGCTTGTCTTGTGTCCTTTACCGTTCTCCTTGAATGATACCTACTGTCCCTTAGTGGTTTTTTCCTAAGGGGGTTTGCGGGTTTTAGTGTGGTTTTTCTCCTGCTGTAAAGCTGCCAGGATGTACTGCGTCCTCCGTTGACGCAGTCACCAGCTCGTCAAGTCTTCTCCCCGGAATGACTTTCTCGCCTATTCTCTAACTTTTTCTCCCTGGATAGACTCCATCATTACTCTCTGCCCTGAGATGCATTCGTTCTCAATTCTTCCCCATACATTGACTCGGTCTTTTATTTTTCTTGTGCTTCCTGGTTCATCCCTTTTTTCCATGAATTCAGAAGATCACTCACTGCCTGTCCTCTCATTATTTACTGTTTTTCTTTGCCGGGATTGGCTCCCAGGTCATTATCGCTCACCTGATATCATTTCAGCCATTTGGTTCAACCGTTTCCGTTGGGTTCTTACGTAATTGGTTTTGAGCCTGACTACTTCATTGCAGGAATCGCTGTCTGGCCCACCTTGTCACTGACTGGTTCTGCCTGGCATAGTCAGTCATGTGCTAGATCTGCCGGGCACTGGGACGTCCAACTAGTGTACCTGGAGCGTATCGCGACAGTAAGGAGAATGCCAAGAGTGCTAAGTGATCCCGAGGAGCAATCATCCGAAGGAGTCAGGTGAATGGCGACATAATACAGAGAAGAGACTGGAGAGACAATGCAGAAAATGAAACACCAGATTCAAGGACAGTACAGAGAGAGTATAGAAAATCAGAAGAGTACAGGCAAAATACAGAACAGGCAGGCAATCAGGAGAGTACAGCAAGAATGCACAACTCCAGAAGAATCCGGACCCAGTGGAGAAAACCAGAATCAAAAATGGAGATGAAACCAACGTTGTGGAGAAGCAGGAGAATATCGCGAGAATGCAGAAAATGGAGGAAACTAGAGTGTGTACCTCCAGAATGCACAACACAGAGGAACCTAGAAAGTAGCTCCAGAAAGCACACAACAGACAGAATGACGAAGAGAACTAACTAGAGAACAACAGAAGAGCGTACTGAATCAAGACCCAATCTCTGGAAAGCAGAAACGGAGGCGACCGAGAGAAATTGGATATCACTGCTGACAGAAAAAACAGAAAATATTAAACGCGATGGGATGGAATGTAAAACGCGGAATCCGACGAGGTAAACGTGAGAACTCAGTCAGCAGGGAAAATCACCATACAATGGAGGTGAAGTCCAAAACAAGCCATAATCAAGAGTGCGAGGGGAAAATTGAGACCGTGCACAACGTGGAGTAAATTCAGAGAGCAGTTAGAAGATAATGTCCCAAACAAGGTTTGGAGGCTAGAGCGCTGAAGCCGAAAACGAAGGTGAGCAAAAGTATGTCAGGGAATTACAGAAATGGCATTGGGGAAAAGGAGGAATGCGATGCAGCGTGGAGAAAACTCAAGAAAGATGCACCACCCGGCGCTAACTGGAAACCATCAAGACAGCGGCGCGATAAGTCAGAGAACGGAGAAAGTCAGGAGGCCCTGGAGCTGAAGGACAGCACAGACAGAATCAAGAGAAAAAGAGAGCGTGCAGGACCGCAGAGAATCGGGCGAATAGCAATGGACACAACGGACCAAATCAAGACAGACGCCATACGCTGTAGCCTCCGGAAACCACCAAGGGATCAACAAGGCAGTGGCAGAACTCAGGGACATGGACAGAAGGCCAAAAGAATGGAGAACGTGGCTCCATTTGCCTGGGCGACTCAGTCATCTGCTACTTTGGCGTGGCTCAGTCTGTCCTTGTGTAGTTCTGCCTGGCTCCTCAGTAAGAGCCTAGTTCTGCCTGCCCGGTTCTTTCGTCACCTGGTTTTCCAGGTGTGGCTGGGTTGTGGGCATTTGTTTCAAGGACTGACACCTGCAGAGTCTTGTGTAACGCTGCACTGCATTTTTCACCATAGGCTTGGTCTTTATTTCTTTCCTGAACCGAATGTTTTCGATTCACTGGTTCATCAGCTGTTCTCTGCACACTCCTGGGATGACCAACTGCCGGACACCTATTGGGGAACTTTTGTCCCCTGGAGTGATTGCCTCATAAGCTACGTTCAGCCACCTGAGGCTACTACACTCATGATGCTCATCGACTCAGTCCGCTGAATCACACCGTCGTCGACGTTTTTCCTCAGGACTGAGCCGGGCATCAGCACTTTTCCCTTTCCTGACTCTGTCATGGCCTCCTTCGTGGACTGAAGACAAGTTTTCTTGACTTGCTTGGTGAAAACCTATGAAAGTGGTGTCCCTGGGATGCGAAAAGTAATCTTTCGATATCAGTGTCCATGGATACAGGCACACACACACATACAAATGCTGGCAGGTGAATCCCCTTCAGAAGGTTTATCCAGGGTGGCCTGCCTAACAGGAATGTTCGAGCGTTCGCCCCTAAATGTGTATGTTCCCAAATTGTAATCTCCTGCCCAAATACAGCAGGCAAGGGATGGTGTATTTCTTTAAGTGTGTTTGACATTTTGCTCCTTTGTGACATCCGACTCGTCTGACACTGGGCTTCCCTCTCTATTCCAGAAGGCTTGTTGGGATGAAGCAATCGTATTTCTCTTCAGTTACACTTTACCAACATAGAAATCCACAATGCATTATCAGTCTGCCTGATTTTCTGGGGATCGTTGGGTATTGTAAAGTAACAGGAAATTGTGAAGAGATTCCAGGGATCTCTAAACCCCATCCCGCCCGTTGGACTGAACAATTTTTGTATCAAGCACCACCACCAAACTGTGGTGTTTATCATTCCGCCTGTGATACAGGCCGAGTCTTTATCTAGATCCAGAACTCTCACCACACTGAGAGACCCAGTCAAACACGACCGCAACCTTAACCCACCAAGAGCAAACTCATCTCACTCACGGTTGTCACGCTTTTCAGTATTTGAATTTCGGGTTCATTTAATCAGCTACAGTTCATAAGTACGCACAAAACTCAGCTGCACCTCTCCATCCCCACCCTAAAACAAGAGCCTGCGTATTTGGAGTGGAATATGAAAGGTACAGAGTTCTTTCCTGCTGTGGGTGTGCATGTAACATATAGTCCGAAACATCAGCTCATACAGCTGACAGTATGAAATAAGTGCATGTTTGATGACCATTACAGCTCGTACAGGAAATCGTCTTTAGGGAACACATCATTGATAGTCGAAACATTTACACTGGGATACAAACACACAAAGACACCGAACACACCGGATACGCCGGGAGAATGACATCAGTCTTCTGAACTTGCATGCCAGTGATGATCACACCGAGAGCAGGGGAAAAACACACACACACACACACACACACACACAGAGACACAAAAATAATTCCAAAGTGGTTTTGACGGTTTACACAGGTCTCTATTTGTAACGGACTGAACAGGGATTCCCAGTTAGTCTCAAAACAGGATTCCCTGTACTCTGCCAGCTGCTGCCTAACCTCGGGGCAATGTTCCCTCTGAGTGCCTTAGGCACCGTCTGGTTTTCTCAGAGTGTGAGATCTCTCCGCCATCAGGTCACCCACCCCATCGTATCCCCAAGATCGACTCTGTCCTCAGATGTCTTCCCTCACCGAGGCACTCCTCAATGACTTCAGCAGTACACGCCGCTTCCTTGAGCATGTGGCATCACTTCCTTCCTTGTCCCGGTCACGCCATCCCCAACTGTCTTACTAGGCTTGACTTAGACTTCACTATGTTGCCCTGTGACGAGGGCAACTCTCATCCCTGTCAACATCCAGGGTCACCGTGGTTGCGCAGCACTGAGTGTTTGCGACCTATTCTGACCTGGGCTGTTTCCGCTGGCCTGACTCATTCTTGACTAAGGTCTGCGGAACGCTTCCACTCTCGCTTGTCTTCCCACTCCAGACTAATGCCTTGCTTGTCTTGTGTCCTTTACCGTTCTCCTTGAATGATACCTACTGTCCCTTAGTGGTTTTTTCCTAAGGGGGTTTGCGGGTTTTAGTGTGGTTTATCTCCTGCTGTAAAGCTGCCAGGATGTACTGCGTCCTCCGTTGACGCAGTCACCAGCTCGTCAAGTCTTCTCCCCGGAATGACTTTCTCGCCTATTCTCTAACTTTTTCTCCCTGGATAGACTCCATCATTACTCTCTGCCCTGAGATGCATTCGTTCTCAATTCTTCCCCATACATTGACTCGGTCTTTTATTTTTCTTGTGCTTCCTGGTTCATCCCTTTTTTCCATGAATTCAGAAGATCACTCACTGCCTGTCCTCTCATTATTTACTGTTTTTCTTTGCCGGGATTGGCTCCCAGGTCATTATCGCTCACCTGATATCATTTCAGCCATTTGGTTCAACCGTTTCCGTTGGGTTCTTACGTAATTGGTTTTGAGCCTGACTACTTCATTGCAGGAATCGCTGTCTGGCCAACCTTGTCACTGACTGGTTCTGCCTGGCATAGTCAGTCATGTGCTAGATCTGCCGGGCACTGGGACGTCCAACTAGTGTACCTGGAGCGTATCGCGACAGTAAGGAGAATGCCAAGAGTGCTAAGTGATCCCGAGGAGCAATCATCCGAAGGAGTCAGGTGAATGGCGACATAATACAGAGAAGAGACTGGAGAGACAATGCAGAAAATGAAACACCAGATTCAAGGACAGTACAGAGAGAGTATAGAAAATCAGAAGAGCACAGGCAAAATACAGAACAGGCAGGCAATCAGGAGAGTACAGCAAGAATGCACAACTCCAGAAGAATCCGGACCCAGTGGAGAAAACCAGAATCAAAAATGGAGATGAAACCAACGTTGTGGAGAAGCAGGAGAATATCGCGAGAATGCAGAAAATGGAGGAAACTAGAGTGTGTACCTCCAGAATGCACAACACAGAGGAACCTAGAAAGTAGCTCCAGAAAGCACACAACAGACAGAATGACGAAGAGAACTAACTAGAGAACAACAGAAGAGCGTACTGAATCAAGACCCAATCTCTGGAAAGCAGAAACGGAGGCGACCGAGAGAAATTGGATATCACTGCTGACAGAAAAAACAGAAAATATTAAACGCGATGGGATGGAATGTAAAACGCGGAATCCGACGAGGTAAACGTGAGAACTCAGTCAGCAGGGAAAATCACCATACAATGGAGGTGAAGTCCAAAACAAGCCATAATCAAGAGTGCGAGGGGAAAATTGAGACCGTGCACAACGTGGAGTAAATTCAGAGAGCAGTTAGAAGATAATGTCCCAAACAAGGTTTGGAGGCTAGAGCGCTGAAGCCGAAAACGAAGGTGAGCAAAAGTATGTCAGGGTATTACAGAAATGGCATTGGGGAAAAGGAGGAATGCGATGCAGCGTGGAGAAAACTCAAGAAAGATGCACCACCAGGCGCTAACTGGAAACCATCAAGACAGCGGCGCGATAAGTCAGAGAACGGAGAAAGTCAGGAGGCCCTGGAGCTGAAGCACAGCACAGACAGAATCAAGAGAAAAAGAGAGCGTGCAGGACCGCAGAGAATCGGGCGAATAGCAATGGACACAACGGACCAAATCAAGACAGACGCCATACGCTGTAGCCTCCGGAAACCACCAAGGGATCAACAAGGCAGTGGCAGAACTCAGGGACATGGACAGAAGGCTAAAAGAATGGAGAACGTGGCTCCATTTGCCTGGGCGACTCAGTCATCTGCTACTTTGGCGTGGCTCACTCTGTCCTTGTGTAGTTCTGCCTGGCTCCTCAGTAAGAGCCTAGTTCTGCCTGCCCGGTTCTTTCGTCACCTGGTTTTCCAGGTGTGGCTGGGTTGTGGGCATTTGTTTCAAGGACTGACACCTGCAGAGTCTTGTGTAACGCTGCACTGCATTTTTCACCATAGGCTTGGTCTTTATTTCTTTCCTGAACCGAATGTTTTCGATTCACTGGTTCATCAGCTGTTCTCTGCACACTCCTGGGATGACCAACTGCCGGACACCTATTGGGGAACTTTTGTCCCCTGGAGTGATTGCCTCATAAGCTACGTTCAGCCACCTGAGGCTACTACACTCATGATGCTCATCGACTCAGTCCGCTGAATCACACCGTCGTCGACGTTTTTCCTCAGGACTGAGCCGGGCATCAGCACTTTTCCCTTTCCTGACTCTGTCATGGCCTCCTTCGTGGACTGAAGACAAGTTTTCTTGACTTGCTTGGTGAAAACCTATGAAAGTGGTGTCCCTGGGACGCGAAAAGTAATCTTTCGATATCAGTGTCCATGGATACAGGCACACACACACATACAAATGCTGGCAGGTGAATCCCCTTCAGAAGGTTTATCCAGGGTGGCCTGCCTAACAGGACTGTTCGAGCGTTCGCCCCTAAATGTGTATGTTCCCAAATTGTAATCTCCTGCCCAAATACAGCAGGCAAGGGATGGTGTATTTCTTTAAGTGTGTTTGACATTTTGCTCCTTTGTGACATCCGACTCGTCTGACACTGGGCTTCCCTCTCTATTCCAGAAGGCTTGTTGGGATGAAGCAATCGTATTTCTCTTCAGTTACACTTTACCAACATAGAAATCCACAATGCATTATCAGTCTGCCTGATTTTCTGGGGATCGTTGGGTATTGTAAAATAACAGGAAATTGTGAAGAGATTCCAGGGATCTCTAAACCCCATCCCGCCCGTTGGACTGAACAATTTTTGTATCAAGCACCACCACCAAACTGTGGTGTTTATCATTCCGCCTGTGATACAGGCCGAGTCTTTATCTAGATCCAGAACTCTCACCACACTGAGAGACCCAGTCAAACACGACCGCAACCTTAACCCACCAAGAGCAAACTCATCTCACTCACGGTTGTCACGCTTTTCAGTATTTGAATTTCGGGTTCATTTAATCAGCTACAGTTCATAAGTACGCACAAAACTCAGCTGCACCCCTCCATCCCCACCCTAAAACAAGAGCCTGTGTATTTGGAGTGGAATATGAAAGGTACAGAGTTCTTTCCTGCGGTGGGTGTGCATGTAACATATAGTCCGAAACATCAGCTCATACAGCTGACAGTATGAAATAAGTGCATGTTTGATGACCATTACAGCTCGTACAGGAAATCGTCTTTAGGGAACACATCATTGATAGTCGAAACATTTACACTGGGATACAAACACACAAAGACACCGAACACACCGGATACGCCGGGAGAATGACATCAGTCTTCTGAACTTGCATGCCAGTGATGATCACACCGAGAGCAGGGGAAAAACACACACACACACACACACACACACAGACACAAAAATAATTCCAAAGTGGTTTTGACGGTTTACACAGGTCTCTATTTGTAACGGACTGAACAGGGCTTCCCAGTTAGTCTCAAAACAGGATTCCCTGTACTCTGCCAGCTGCTGCCTAACCTCGGGGCAATGTTCCCTCTGAGTGCCTTAGGCACCGTCTGGTTTTCTCAGAGTGTGAGATCTCTCCGCCATCAGGTCACCCACCCCATCGTATCCCCAAGATCGACTCTGTCCTCAGATGTCTTCCCTCACCGAGGCACTCCTCAATGACTTCAGCAGGACACGCCGCTTCCTTGAGCATGTGGCATCACTTCCTTCCTTGTCCCGGTCACGCCATCCCCAACTGTCTTACTAGGCTTGACTTAGACTTCACTATGTTGCCCTGTGACGAGGGCAACTCTCATCCCTGTCAACATCCAGGGTCACCGTGGTTGCGCAGCACTGAGTGTTTGCGACCTATTCTGACCTGGGCTGTTTCCGCTGGCCTGACTCATTCTTGACTAAGGTCTGCGGAACGCTTCCACTCTCGCTTGTCTTCCCACTCCAGACTAATGCCTTGCTTGTCTTGTGTCCTTTACCGTTCTCCTTGAATGATACCTACTGTCCCTTAGTGGTTTTTTCCTAAGGGGGTTTGCGGGTTTTAGTGTGGTTTTTCTCCTGCTGTAAAGCTGCCAGGATGTACTGCGTCCTCCGTTGACGCAGTCACCAGCTCGTCAAGTCTTCTCCCCGGAATGACTTTCTCGCCTATTCTCTAACTTTTTCTCCCTGGATAGACTCCATCATTACTCTCTGCCCTGAGATGCATTCGTTCTCAATTCTTCCCCATACATTGACTCGGTCTTTTATTTTTCTTGTGCTTCCTGGTTCATCCCTTTTTTCCATGAATTCAGAAGATCACTCACTGCCTGTCCTCTCATTATTTACTGTTTTTCTTTGCCGGGATTGGCTCCCAGGTCATTATCGCTCACCTGATATCATTTCAGCCATTTGGTTCAACCGTTTCCGTTGGGTTCTTACGTAATTGGTTTTGAGCCTGACTACTTCATTGCAGGAATCGCTGTCTGGCCAACCTTGTCACTGACTGGTTCTGCCTGGCATAGTCAGTCATGTGCTAGATCTGCCGGGCACTGGGACGTCCAACTAGTGTACCTGGAGCGTATCGCGACAGTAAGGAGAATGCCAAGAGTGCTAAGTGATCCCGAGGAGCAATCATCCGAAGGAGTCAGGTGAATGGCGACATAATACAGAGAAGAGACTGGAGAGACAATGCAGAAAATGAAACACCAGATTCAAGGACAGTACAGAGAGAGTATAGAAAATCAGAAGAGTACAGGCAAAATACAGAACAGGCAGGCAATCAGGAGAGTACAGCAAGAATGCACAACTCCAGAAGAATCCGGACCCAGTGGAGAAAACCAGAATCAAAAATGGAGATGAAACCAACGTTGTGGAGAAGCAGGAGAATATCGCGAGAATGCAGAAAATGGAGGAAACTAGAGTGTGTACCTCCAGAATGCACAACACAGAGGAACCTAAAAGTAGCTCCAGAAAGCACACAACAGACAGAATGACGAAGAGAACTAACTAGAGAACAACAGAAGAGCGTACTGAATCAAGACCCAATCTCTGGAAAGCAGAAACGGAGGCGACCGAGAGAAATTGGATATCACTGCTGACAGAAAAAACAGAAAATATTAAACGCGATGGGATGGAATGTAAAACGCGGAATCCGACGAGGTAAACGTGAGAACTCAGTCAGCAGGGAAAATCACCATACAATGGAGGTGAAGTCCAAAACAAGCCATAATCAAGAGTGCGAGGGGAAAATTGAGACCGTGCACAACGTGGAGTAAATTCAGAGAGCAGTTAGAAGATAATGTCCCAAACAAGGTTTGGAGGCTAGAGCGCTGAAGCCGAAAACGAAGGTGAGCAAAAGTATGTCAGGGAATTACAGAAATGGCATTGGGGAAAAGGAGGAATGCGATGCAGCGTGGAGAAAACTCAAGAAAGATGCACCACCAGGCGCTAACTGGAAACCATCAAGACAGCGGCGCGATAAGTCAGAGAACGGAGAAAGTCAGGAGGCCCTGGAGCTGAAGCACAGCACAGACAGAATCAAGAGAAAAAGAGAGCGTGCAGGACCGCAGAGAATCGGGCGAATAGCAATGGACACAACGGACCAAATCAAGACAGACGCCATACGCTGTAGCCTACGGAAACCACCAAGGGATCAACAAGGCAGTGGCAGAACTCAGGGACATGGACAGAAGGCCAAAAGAATGGAGAACGTGGCTCCATTTGCCTGGGCGACTCAGTCATCTGCTACTTTGGCGTGGCTCACTCTGTCCTTGTGTAGTTCTGCCTGGCTCCTCAGTAAGAGCCTAGTTCTGCCTGCCCGGTTCTTTCGTCACCTGGTTTTCCAGGTGTGGCTGGGTTGTGGGCATTTGTTTCAAGGACTGACACCTGCAGAGTCTTGTGTAACGCTGCACTGCATTTTTCACCATAGGCTTGGTCTTTATTTCTTTCCTGAACCGAATGTTTTCGATTCACTGGTTCATCAGCTGTTCTCTGCACACTCCTGGGATGACCAACTGCCGGACACCTATTGGGGAACTTTTGTCCCCTGGAGTGATTGCCTCATAAGCTACGTTCAGCCACCTGAGGCTACTACACTCATGATGCTCATCGACTCAGTCCGCTGAATCACACCGTCGTCGACGTTTTTCCTCAGGACTGAGCCGGGCATCAGCACTTTTCCCTTTCCTGACTCTGTCATGGCCTCCTTCGTGGACTGAAGACAAGTTTTCTTGACTTGCTTGGTGAAAACCTATGAAAGTGGTGTCCCTGGGACGCGAAAAGTAATCTTTCGATATCAGTGTCCATGGATACAGGCACACACACACATACAAATGCTGGCAGGTGAATCCCCTTCAGAAGGTTTATCCAGGGTGGCCTGCCTAACAGGACTGTTCGAGCGTTCGCCCCTAAATGTGTATGTTCCCAAATTGTAATCTCCTGCCCAAATACAGCAGGCAAGGGATGGTGTATTTCTTTAAGTGTGTTTGACATTTTGCTCCTTTGTGACATCCGACTCGTCTGACACTGGGCTTCCCTCTCTATTCCAGAAGGCTTGTTGGGATGAAGCAATCGTATTTCTCTTCAGTTACACTTTACCAACATAGAAATCCACAATGCATTATCAGTCTGCCTGATTTTCTGGGGATCGTTGGGTATTGTAAAATAACAGGAAATTGTGAAGAGATTCCAGGGATCTCTAAACCCCATCCCGCCCGTTGGACTGAACAATTTTTGTATCAAGCACCACCACCAAACTGTGGTGTTTATCATTCCGCCTGTGATACAGGCCGAGTCTTTATCTAGATCCAGAACTCTCACCACACTGAGAGACCCAGTCAAACACGACCGCAACCTTAACCCACCAAGAGCAAACTCATCTCACTCACGGTTGTCACGCTTTTCAGTATTTGAATTTCGGGTTCATTTAATCAGCTACAGTTCATAAGTACGCACAAAACTCAGCTGCACCCCTCCATCCCCACCCTAAAACAAGAGCCTGTGTATTTGGAGTGGAATATGAAAGGTACAGAGTTCTTTCCTGCGGTGGGTGTGCATGTAACATATAGTCCGAAACATCAGCTCATACAGCTGACAGTATGAAATAAGTGCATGTTTGATGACCATTACAGCTCGTACAGGAAATCGTCTTTAGGGAACACATCATTGATAGTCGAAACATTTACACTGGGATACAAACACACAAAGACACCGAACACACCGGATACGCCGGGAGAATGACATCAGTCTTCTGAACTTGCATGCCAGTGATGATCACACCGAGAGCAGGGGAAAAACACACACACACACACACACACACAGACACAAAAATAATTCCAAAGTGGTTTTGACGGTTTACACAGGTCTCTATTTGTAACGGACTGAACAGGGCTTCCCAGTTAGTCTCAAAACAGGATTCCCTGTACTCTGCCAGCTGCTGCCTAACCTCGGGGCAATGTTCCCTCTGAGTGCCTTAGGCACCGTCTGGTTTTCTCAGAGTGTGAGATCTCTCCGCCATCAGGTCACCCACCCCATCGTATCCCCAAGATCGACTCTGTCCTCAGATGTCTTCCCTCACCGAGGCACTCCTCAATGACTTCAGCAGGACACGCCGCTTCCTTGAGCATGTGGCATCACTTCCTTCCTTGTCCCGGTCACGCCATCCCCAACTGTCTTACTAGGCTTGACTTAGACTTCACTATGTTGCCCTGTGACGAGGGCAACTCTCATCCCTGTCAACATCCAGGGTCACCGTGGTTGCGCAGCACTGAGTGTTTGCGACCTATTCTGACCTGGGCTGTTTCCGCTGGCCTGACTCATTCTTGACTAAGGTCTGCGGAACGCTTCCACTCTCGCTTGTCTTCCCACTCCAGACTAATGCCTTGCTTGTCTTGTGTCCTTTACCGTTCTCCTTGAATGATACCTACTGTCCCTTAGTGGTTTTTTCCTAAGGGGGTTTGCGGGTTTTAGTGTGGTTTTTCTCCTGCTGTAAAGCTGCCAGGATGTACTGCGTCCTCCGTTGACGCAGTCACCAGCTCGTCAAGTCTTCTCCCCGGAATGACTTTCTCGCCTATTCTCTAACTTTTTCTCCCTGGATAGACTCCATCATTACTCTCTGCCCTGAGATGCATTCGTTCTCAATTCTTCCCCATACATTGACTCGGTCTTTTATTTTTCTTGTGCTTCCTGGTTCATCCCTTTTTTCCATGAATTCAGAAGATCACTCACTGCCTGTCCTCTCATTATTTACTGTTTTTCTTTGCCGGGATTGGCTCCCAGGTCATTATCGCTCACCTGATATCATTTCAGCCATTTGGTTCAACCGTTTCCGTTGGGTTCTTACGTAATTGGTTTTGAGCCTGACTACTTCATTGCAGGAATCGCTGTCTGGCCAACCTTGTCACTGACTGGTTCTGCCTGGCATAGTCAGTCATGTGCTAGATCTGCCGGGCACTGGGACGTCCAACTAGTGTACCTGGAGCGTATCGCGACAGTAAGGAGAATGCCAAGAGTGCTAAGTGATCCCGAGGAGCAATCATCCGAAGGAGTCAGGTGAATGGCGACATAATACAGAGAAGAGACTGGAGAGACAATGCAGAAAATGAAACACCAGATTCAAGGACAGTACAGAGAGAGTATAGAAAATCAGAAGAGTACAGGCAAAATACAGAACAGGCAGGCAATCAGGAGAGTACAGCAAGAATGCACAACTCCAGAAGAATCCGGACCCAGTGGAGAAAACCAGAATCAAAAATGGAGATGAAACCAACGTTGTGGAGAAGCAGGAGAATATCGCGAGAATGCAGAAAATGGAGGAAACTAGAGTGTGTACCTCCAGAATGCACAACACAGAGGAACCTAAAAGTAGCTCCAGAAAGCACACAACAGACAGAATGACGAAGAGAACTAACTAGAGAACAACAGAAGAGCGTACTGAATCAAGACCCAATCTCTGGAAAGCAGAAACGGAGGCGACCGAGAGAAATTGGATATCACTGCTGACAGAAAAAACAGAAAATATTAAACGCGATGGGATGGAATGTAAAACGCGGAATCCGACGAGGTAAACGTGAGAACTCAGTCAGCAGGGAAAATCACCATACAATGGAGGTGAAGTCCAAAACAAGCCATAATCAAGAGTGCGAGGGGAAAATTGAGACCGTGCACAACGTGGAGTAAATTCAGAGAGCAGTTAGAAGATAATGTCCCAAACAAGGTTTGGAGGCTAGAGCGCTGAAGCCGAAAACGAAGGTGAGCAAAAGTATGTCAGGGAATTACAGAAATGGCATTGGGGAAAAGGAGGAATGCGATGCAGCGTGGAGAAAACTCAAGAAAGATGCACCACCAGGCGCTAACTGGAATCCATCAAGACAGCGGCGCGATAAGTCAGAGAACGGAGAAAGTCAGGAGGCCCTGGAGCTGAAGCACAGCACAGACAGAATCAAGAGAAAAAGAGAGCGTGCAGGACCGCAGAGAATCGGGCGAATAGCAATGGACACAACGGACCAAATCAAGACAGACGCCATACGCTGTAGCCTCCGGAAACCACCAAGGGATCAACAAGGCAGTGGCAGAACTCAGGGACATGGACAGAAGGCCAAAAGAATGGAGAACGTGGCTCCATTTGCCTGGGCGACTCAGTCATCTGCTACTTTGGCGTGGCTCACTCTGTCCTTGTGTAGTTCTGCCTGGCTCCTCAGTAAGAGCCTAGTTCTGCCTGCCCGGTTCTTTCGTCACCTGGTTTTCCAGGTGTGGCTGGGTTGTGGGCATTTGTTTCAAGGACTGACACCTGCAGAGTCTTGTGTAACGCTGCACTGCATTTTTCACCATAGGCTTGGTCTTTATTTCTTTCCTGAACCGAATGTTTTCGATTCACTGGTTCATCAGCTGTTCTCTGCACACTCCTGGGATGACCAACTGCCGGACACCTATTGGGGAACTTTTGTCCCCTGGAGTGATTGCCTCATAAGCTACGTTCAGCCACCTGAGGCTACTACACTCATGATGCTCATCGACTCAGTCCGCTGAATCACACCGTCGTCGACGTTTTTCCTCAGGACTGAGCCGGGCATCAGCACTTTTCCCTTTCCTGACTCTGTCATGGCCTCCTTCGTGGACTGAAGACAAGTTTTCTTGACTTGCTTGGTGAAAACCTATGAAAGTGGTGTCCCTGGGACGCGAAAAGTAATCTTTCGATATCAGTGTCCATGGATACAGGCACACACACACATACAAATGCTGGCAGGTGAATCCCCTTCAGAAGGTTTATCCAGGGTGGCCTGCCTAACAGGAATGTTCGAGCGTTCGCCCCTAAATGTGTATGTTCCCAAATTGTAATCTCCTGCCCAAATACAGCAGGCAAGGGATGGTGTATTTCTTTAAGTGTGTTTGACATTTTGCTCCTTTGTGACATCCGACTCGTCTGACACTGGGCTTCCCTCTCTATTCCAGAAGGCTTGTTGGGATGAAGCAATCGTATTTCTCTTCAGTTACACTTTACCAACATAGAAATCCACAATGCATTATCAGTCTGCCTGATTTTCTGGGGATCGTTGGGTATTCTAAAGTAACAGGAAATTGTGAAGAGATTCCAGGGATCTCTAAACCCCATCCCGCCCGTTGGACTGAACAATTTTTGTATCAAGCACCACCACCAAACTGTGGTGTTTATCATTCCGCCTGTGATACAGGCCGAGTCTTTATCTAGATCCAGAACTCTCACCACACTGAGAGACCCAGTCAAACACGACCGCAACCTTAACCCACCAAGAGCAAACTCATCTCACTCACGGTTGTCACGCTTTTCAGTATTTGAATTTCGGGTTCATTTAATCAGCTACAGTTCATAAGTACGCACAAAACTCAGCTGCACCCCTCCATCCCCACCCTAAAACAAGAGCCTGTGTATTTGGAGTGGAATATGAAAGGTACAGAGTTCTTTCCTGCGGTGGGTGTGCATGTAACATATAGTCCGAAACATCAGCTCATACAGCTGACAGTATGAAATAAGTGCATGTTTGATGACCATTACAGCTCGTACAGGAAATCGTCTTTAGGGAACACATCATTGATAGTCGAAACATTTACACTGGGATACAAACACACAAAGACACCGAACACACCGGATACGCCGGGAGAATGACATCAGTCTTCTGAACTTGCATGCCAGTGATGATCACACCGAGAGCAGGGGAAAAACACACACACACACACACACACACAGACACAAAAATAATTCCAAAGTGGTTTTGACGGTTTACACAGGTCTCTATTTGTAACGGACTGAACAGGGCTTCCCAGTTAGTCTCAAAACAGGATTCCCTGTACTCTGCCAGCTGCTGCCTAACCTCGGGGCAATGTTCCCTCTGAGTGCCTTAGGCACCGTCTGGTTTTCTCAGAGTGTGAGATCTCTCCGCCATCAGGTCACCCACCCCATCGTATCCCCAAGATCGACTCTGTCCTCAGATGTCTTCCCTCACCGAGGCACTCCTCAATGACTTCAGCAGGACACGCCGCTTCCTTGAGCATGTGGCATCACTTCCTTCCTTGTCCCGGTCACGCCATCCCCAACTGTCTTACTAGGCTTGACTTAGACTTCACTATGTTGCCCTGTGACGAGGGCAACTCTCATCCCTGTCAACATCCAGGGTCACCGTGGTTGCGCAGCACTGAGTGTTTGCGACCTATTCTGACCTGGGCTGTTTCCGCTGGCCTGACTCATTCTTGACTAAGGTCTGCGGAACGCTTCCACTCTCGCTTGTCTTCCCACTCCAGACTAATGCCTTGCTTGTCTTGTGTCCTTTACCGTTCTCCTTGAATGATACCTACTGCCCCTTAGTGGTTTTTTCCTAAGGGGGTTTGCGGGTTTTAGTGTGGTTTTTCTCCTGCTGTAAAGCTGCCAGGATGTACTGCGTCCTCCGTTGACGCAGTCACCAGCTCGTCAAGTCTTCTCCCCGGAATGACTTTCTCGCCTATTCTCTAACTTTTTCTCCCTGGATAGACTCCATCATTACTCTCTGCCCTGAGATGCATTCGTTCTCAATTCTTCCCCATACATTGACTCGGTCTTTTATTTTTCTTGTGCTTCCTGGTTCATCCCTTTTTTCCATGAATTCAGAAGATCACTCACTGCCTGTCCTCTCATTATTTACTGTTTTTCTTTGCCGGGATTGGCTCCCAGGTCATTATCGCTCACCTGATATCATTTCAGCCATTTGGTTCAACCGTTTCCGTTGGGTTCTTACGTAATTGGTTTTGAGCCTGACTACTTCATTGCAGGAATCGCTGTCTGGCCAACCTTGTCACTGACTGGTTCTGCCTGGCATAGTCAGTCATGTGCTAGATCTGCCGGGCACTGGGACGTCCAACTAGTGTACCTGGAGCGTATCGCGACAGTAAGGAGAATGCCAAGAGTGCTAAGTGATCCCGAGGAGCAATCATCCGAAGGAGTCAGGTGAATGGCGACATAATACAGAGAAGAGACTGGAGAGACAATGCAGAAAATGAAACACCAGATTCAAGGACAGTACAGAGAGAGTATAGAAAATCAGAAGAGTACAGGCAAAATACAGAACAGGCAGGCAATCAGGAGAGTACAGCAAGAATGCACAACTCCAGAAGAATCCGGACCCAGTGGAGAAAACCAGAATCAAAAATGGAGATGAAACCAACGTTGTGGAGAAGCAGGAGAATATCGCGAGAATGCAGAAAATGGAGGAAACTAGAGTGTGTACCTCCAGAATGCACAACACAGAGGAACCTAAAAGTAGCTCCAGAAAGCACACAACAGACAGAATGACGAAGAGAACTAACTAGAGAACAACAGAAGAGCGTACTGAATCAAGACCCAATCTCTGGAAAGCAGAAACGGAGGCGACCGAGAGAAATTGGATATCACTGCTGACAGAAAAAACAGAAAATATTAAACGCGATGGGATGGAATGTAAAACGCGGAATCCGACGAGGTAAACGTGAGAACTCAGTCAGCAGGGAAAATCACCATACAATGGAGGTGAAGTCCAAAACAAGCCATAATCAAGAGTGCGAGGGGAAAATTGAGACCGTGCACAACGTGGAGTAAATTCAGAGAGCAGTTAGAAGATAATGTCCCAAACAAGGTTTGGAGGCTAGAGCGCTGAAGCCGAAAACGAAGGTGAGCAAAAGTATGTCAGGGAATTACAGAAATGGCATTGGGGAAAAGGAGGAATGCGATGCAGCGTGGAGAAAACTCAAGAAAGATGCACCACCAGGCGCTAACTGGAATCCATCAAGACAGCGGCGCGATAAGTCAGAGAAAGGAGAAAGTCAGGAGGCCCTGGAGCTGAAGCACAGCACAGACAGAATCAAGAGAAAAAGAGAGCGTGCAGGACCGCAGAGAATCGGGCGAATAGCAATGGACACAACGGACCAAATCAAGACAGACGCCATACGCTGTAGCCTCCGGAAACCACCAAGGGATCAACAAGGCAGTGGCAGAACTCAGGGACATGGACAGAAGGCCAAAAGAATGGAGAACGTGGCTCCATTTGCCTGGGCGACTCAGTCATCTGCTACTTTGGCGTGGCTCAGTCTGTCCTTGTGTAGTTCTGCCTGGCTCCTCAGTAAGAGCCTAGTTCTGCCTGCCCGGTTCTTTCGTCACCTGGTTTTCCAGGTGTGGCTGGGTTGTGGGCATTTGTTTCAAGGACTGACACCTGCAGAGTCTTGTGTAACGCTGCACTGCATTTTTCACCATAGGCTTGGTCTTTATTTCTTTCCTGAACCGAATGTTTTCGATTCACTGGTTCATCAGCTGTTCTCTGCACACTCCTGGGATGACCAACTGCCGGACACCTATTGGGGAACTTTTGTCCCCTGGAGTGATTGCCTCATAAGCTACGTTCAGCCACCTGAGGCTACTACACTCATGATGCTCATCGACTCAGTCCGCTGAATCACACCGTCGTCGACGTTTTTCCTCAGGACTGAGCCGGGCATCAGCACTTTTCCCTTTCCTGACTCTGTCATGGCCTCCTTCGTGGACTGAAGACAAGTTTTCTTGACTTGCTTGGTGAAAACCTATGAAAGTGGTGTCCCTGGGACGCGAAAAGTAATCTTTCGATATCAGTGTCCATGGATACAGGCACACACACACATACAAATGCTGGCAGGTGAATCCCCTTCAGAAGGTTTATCCAGGGTGGCCTGCCTAACAGGAATGTTCGAGCGTTCGCCCCTAAATGTGTATGTTCCCAAATTGTAATCTCCTGCCCAAATACAGCAGGCAAGGGATGGTGTATTTCTTTAAGTGTGTTTGACATTTTGCTCCTTTGTGACATCCGACTCGTCTGACACTGGGCTTCCCTCTCTATTCCAGAAGGCTTGTTGGGATGAAGCAATCGTATTTCTCTTCAGTTACACTTTACCAACATAGAAATCCACAATGCATTATCAGTCTGCCTGATTTTCTGGGGATCGTTGGGTATTCTAAAGTAACAGGAAATTGTGAAGAGATTCCAGGGATCTCTAAACCCCATCCCGCCCGTTGGACTGAACAATTTTTGTATCAAGCACCACCACCAAACTGTGGTGTTTATCATTCCGCCTGTGATACAGGCCGAGTCTTTATCTAGATCCAGAACTCTCACCACACTGAGAGACCCAGTCAAACACGACCGCAACCTTAACCCACCAAGAGCAAACTCATCTCACTCACGGTTGTCACGCTTTTCAGTATTTGAATTTCGGGTTCATTTAATCAGCTACAGTTCATAAGTACGCACAAAACTCAGCTGCACCCCTCCATCCCCACCCTAAAACAAGAGCCTGCGTATTTGGAGTGGAATATGAAAGGTACAGAGTTCTTTCCTGCGGTGGGTGTGCATGTAACATATAGTCCGAAACATCAGCTCATACAGCTGACAGTATGAAATAAGTGCATGTTTGATGACCATTACAGCTCGTACAGGAAATCGTCTTTAGGGAACACATCATTGATAGTCGAAACATTTACACTGGGATACAAACACACAAAGACACCGAACACACCGGATACGCCGGGAGAATGACATCAGTCTTCTGAACTTGCATGCCAGTGATGATCACACCGAGAGCAGGGGAAAAACACACACACACACACACACACACACAGAGACACAAAAATAATTCCAAAGTGGTTTTGACGGTTTACACAAGTCTCTATTTGTAACGGACTGAACAGGGATTCCCAGTTAGTCTCAAAACAGGATTCCCTGTACTCTGCCAGCTGCTGCCTAACCTCGGGGCAATGTTCCCTCTGAGTGCCTTAGGCACCGTCTGGTTTTCTCAGAGTGTGAGATCTCTCCGCCATCAGGTCACCCACCCCATCGTATCCCCAAGATCGACTCTGTCCTCAGATGTCTTCCCTCACCGAGGCACTCCTCAATGACTTCAGCAGTACACGCCGCTTCCTTGAGCATGTGGCATCACTTCCTTCCTTGTCCCGGTCACGCCATCCCCAACTGTCTTACTAGGCTTGACATAGACTTCACTATGTTGCCCTGTAACGAGGGCAACTCTCATCCCTGTCAACATCCAGGGTCACCGTGGTTGCGCAGCACTGAGTGTTTGCGACCTATTCTGACCTGGGCTGTTTCCGCTGGCCTGACTCATTCTTGACTAAGGTCTGCGGAACGCTTCCACTCTCGCTTGTCTTCCCACTCCAGACTAATGCCTTGCTTGTCTTGTGTCCTTTACCGTTCTCCTTGAATGATACCTACTGTCCCTTAGTGGTTTTTTCCTAAGGGGGTTTGCGGGTTTTAGTGTGGTTTTTCTCCTGCTGTAAAGCTGCCAGGATGTACTGCGTCCTCCGTTGACGCAGTCACCAGCTCGTCAAGTCTTCTCCCCGGAATGACTTTCTCGCCTATTCTCTAACTTTTTCTCCCTGGATAGACTCCATCATTACTCTCTGCCCTGAGATGCATTCGTTCTCAATTCTTCCCCATACATTGACTCGGTCTTTTATTTTTCTTGTGCTTCCTGGTTCATCCCTTTTTTCCATGAATTCAGAAGATCACTCACTGCCTGTCCTCTCATTATTTACTGTTTTTCTTTGCCGGGATTGGCTCCCAGGTCATTATCGCTCACCTGATATCATTTCAGCCATTTGGTTCAACCGTTTCCGTTGGGTTCTTACGTAATTGGTTTTGAGCCTGACTACTTCATTGCAGGAATCGCTGTCTGGCCCACCTTGTCACTGACTGGTTCTGCCTGGCATAGTCAGTCATGTGCTAGATCTGCCGGGCACTGGGACGTCCAACTAGTGTACCTGGAGCGTATCGCGACAGTAAGGAGAATGCCAAGAGTGCTAAGTGATCCCGAGGAGCAATCATCCGAAGGAGTCAGGTGAATGGCGACATAATACAGAGAAGAGACTGGAGAGACAATGCAGAAAATGAAACACCAGATTCAAGGACAGTACAGAGAGAGTATAGAAAATCAGAAGAGTACAGGCAAAATACAGAACAGGCAGGCAATCAGGAGAGTACAGCAAGAATGCACAACTCCAGAAGAATCCGGACCCAGTGGAGAAAACCAGAATCAAAAATGGAGATGAAACCAACGTTGTGGAGAAGCAGGAGAATATCGCGAGAATGCAGAAAATGGAGGAAACTAGAGTGTGTACCTCCAGAATGCACAACACAGAGGAACCTAGAAAGTAGCTCCAGAAAGCACACAACAGACAGAATGACGAAGAGAACTAACTAGAGAACAACAGAAGAGCGTACTGAATCAAGACCCAATCTCTGGAAAGCAGAAACGGACGCGACCGAGAGAAATTGGATATCACTGCTGACAGAAAAAACAGAAAATATTAAACGCGATGGGATGGAATGTAAAAAGCGGAATCCGACGAGGTAAACGTGAGAACTCAGTCAGCAGGGAAAATCACCATACAATGGAGGTGAAGTCCAAAACAAGCCATAATCAAGAGTGCGAGGGGAAAATTGAGACCGTGCACAACTTGGAGTAAATTCAGAGAGCAGTTAGAAGATAATGTCCCAAACAAGGTTTGGAGGCTAGAGCGCTGAAGCCGAAAACGAAGGTGAGCAAAAGTATGTCAGGGAATTACAGAAATGGCATTGGGGAAAAGGAGGAATGCGATGCAGCGTGGAGAAAACTCAAGAAAGATGCACCACCAGGCGCTAACTGGAAACCATCAAGACAGCGGCGCGATAAGTCAGAGAACGGAGAAAGTCAGGAGGCCCTGGAGCTGAAGCACAGCACAGACAGAATCAAGAGAAAAAGAGAGCGTGCAGGACCGCAGAGAATCGGGCGAATAGCAATGGACACAACGGACCAAATCAAGACAGACGCCATACGCTGTAGCCTCCGGAAACCACCAAGGGATCAACAAGGCAGTGGCAGAACTCAGGGACATGGACAGAAGGCCAAAAGAATGGAGAACGTGGCTCCATTTGCCTGGGCGACTCAGTCATCTGCTACTTTGGCGTGGCTCAGTCTGTCCTTGTGTAGTTCTGCCTGGCTCCTCAGTAAGAGCCTAGTTCTGCCTGCCCGGTTCTTTCGTCACCTGGTTTTCCAGGTGTGGCTGGGTTGTGGGCATTTGTTTCAAGGACTGACACCTGCAGAGTCTTGTGTAACGCTGCACTGCATTTTTCACCATAGGCTTGGTCTTTATTTCTTTCCTGAACCGAATGTTTTCGATTCACTGGTTCATCAGCTGTTCTCTGCACACTCCTGGGATGACCAACTGCCGGACACCTATTGGGGAACTTTTGTCCCCTGGAGTGATTGCCTCATAAGCTACGTTCAGCCACCTGAGGCTACTACACTCATGATGCTCATCGACTCAGTCCGCTGAATCACACCGTCGTCGACGTTTTTCCTCAGGACTGAGCCGGGCATCAGCACTTTTCCCTTTCCTGACTCTGTCATGGCCTCCTTCGTGGACTGAAGACAAGTTTTCTTGACTTGCTTGGTGAAAACCTATGAAAGTGGTGTCCCTGGGACGCGAAAAGTAATCTTTCGATATCAGTGTCCATGGATACAGGCACACACACACATACAAATGCTGGCAGGTGAATCCCCTTCAGAAGGTTTATCCAGGGTGGCCTGCCTAACAGGAATGTTCGAGCGTTCGCCCCTAAATGTGTATGTTCCCAAATTGTAATCTCCTGCCCAAATACAGCAGGCAAGGGATGGTGTATTTCTTTAAGTGTGTTTGACATTTTGCTCCTTTGTGACATCCGACTCGTCTGACACTGGGCTTCCCTCTCTATTCCAGAAGGCTTGTTGGGATGAAGCAATCGTATTTCTCTTCAGTTACACTTTACCAACATAGAAATCCACAAGGCATTATCAGTCTGCCTGATTTTCTGGGGATCGTTGGGTATTGTAAAATAACAGGAAATTGTGAAGAGATTCCAGGGATCTCTAAACCCCATCCCGCCCGTTGGACTGAACAATTTTTGTATCAAGCACCACCACCAAACTGTGGTGTTTATCATTCCGCCTGTGATACAGGCCGAGTCCTTATCTAGATCCAGAACTCTCACCACACTGAGAGACCCAGTCAAACACGACCGCAACCTTAACCCACCAAGAGCAAACTCATCTCACTCACGGTTGTCACGCTTTTCAGTATTTGAATTTCGGGTTCATTTAATCAGCTACAGTTCATAAGTACGCACAAAACTCAGCTGCACCCCTCCATCCCCACCCTAAAACAAGAGCCTGCGTATTTGGAGTGGAATATGAAAGGTACAGAGTTCTTTCCTGCGGTGGGTGTGCATGTAACATATAGTCCGAAACATCAGCTCATACAGCTGACAGTATGAAATAAGTGCATGTTTGATGACCATTACAGCTCGTACAGGAAATCGTCTTTAGGGAACACATCATTGATAGTCGAAACATTTACACTGGGATACAAACACACAAAGACACCGAACACACCGGATACGCCGGGAGAATGACATCAGTCTTCTGAACTTGCATGCCAGTGATGATCACACCGAGAGCAGGGGAAAAACACACACACACACACACACACACACACACAGACACAAAAATAATTCCAAAGTGGTTTTGACGGTTTACACAGGTCTCTATTTGTAACGGACTGAACAGGGATTCCCAGTTAGTCTCAAAACAGGATTCCCTGTACTCTGCCAGCTGCTGCCTAACCTCGGGGCAATGTTCCCTCTGAGTGCCTTAGGCACCGTCTGGTTTTCTCAGAGTGTGAGATCTCTCCGCCATCAGGTCACCCACCCCATCGTATCCCCAAGATCGACTCTGTCCTCAGATGTCTTCCCTCACCGAGGCACTCCTCAATGACTTCAGCAGTACACGCCGCTTCCTTGAGCATGTGGCATCACTTCCTTCCTTGTCCCGGTCACGCCATCCCCAACTGTCTTACTAGGCTTGACTTAGACTTCACTATGTTGCCCTGTGACGAGGGCAACTCTCATCCCTGTCAACATCCAGGGTCACCGTGGTTGCGCAGCACTGAGTGTTTGCGACCTATTCTGACCTGGGCTGTTTCCGCTGGCCTGACTCATTCTTGACTAAGGTCTGCGGAACGCTTCCACTCTCGCTTGTCTTCCCACTCCAGACTAATGCCTTGCTTGTCTTGTGTCCTTTACCGTTCTCCTTGAATGATACCTACTGTCCCTTAGTGGTTTTTTCCTAAGGGGGTTTGAGGGTTTTAGTATGGTTTTTCTCCTGCTGTAAAGCTGCCAGGATGTACTGCGTCCTCCGTTGACGCAGTCACCAGCTCGTCAAGTCTTCTCCCCGGAATGATTTTCTCGCCTATTCTCTAACTTTTTCTCCCTGGATAGACTCCATCATTACTCTCTGCCCTGAGATGCATTCGTTCTCAATTCTTCCCCATACATTGACTCGGTCTTTTATTTTTCTTGTGCTTCCTGGTTCATCCCTTTTTTCCATGAATTCAGAAGATCACTCACTGCCTGTCCTCTCATTATTTACTGTTTTTCTTTGCCGGGATTGGCTCCCAGGTCATTATCGCTCACCTGATATCATTTCAGCCATTTGGTCCAACCGTTTCCGTTGGGTTCTTACGTAATTGGTTTTGAGCCTGACTACTTCATTGCAGGAATCGCTGTCTGGCCAACCTTGTCACTGACTGGTTCTGCCTGGCATAGTCAGTCATGTGCTAGATCTGCCGGGCACTGGGACGTCCAACTAGTGTACCTGGAGCGTATCGCGACAGTAAGGAGAATGCCAAGAGTGCTAAGTGATCCCGAGGAGCAATCATCCGAAGGAGTCAGGTGAATGGCGACATAATACAGAGAAGAGACTGGAGAGACAATGCAGAAAATGAAACACCAGATTCAAGGACAGTACAGAGAGAGTATAGAAAATCAGAAGAGCACAGGCAAAATACAGAACAGGCAGGCAATCAGGAGAGTACAGCAAGAATGCACAACTCCAGAAGAATCCGGACCCAGTGGAGAAAACCAGAATCAAAAATGGAGATGAAACCAACGTTGTGGAGAAGCAGGAGAATATCGCGAGAATGCAGAAAATGGAGGAAACTAGAGTGTGTACCTCCAGAATGCACAACACAGAGGAACCTAGAAAGTAGCTCCAGAAAGCACACAACAGACAGAATGACGAAGAGAACTAACTAGAGAACAACAGAAGAGCGTACTGAATCAAGACCCAATCTCTGGAAAGCAGAAACGGACGCGACCGAGAGAAATTGGATATCACTGCTGACAGAAAAAACAGAAAATATTAAACGCGATGGGATGGAATGTAAAACGCGGAATCCGACGAGGTAAACGTGAGAACTCAGTCAGCAGGGAAAATCACCATACAATGGAGGTGAAGTCCAAAACAAGCCATAATCAAGAGTGCGAGGGGAAAATTGAGACCGTGCACAACGTGGAGTAAATTCAGAGAGCAGTTAGAAGATAATGTCCCAAACAAGGTTTGGAGGCTAGAGCGCTGAAGCCGAAAACGAAGGTGAGCAAAAGTATGTCAGGGAATTACAGAAATGGCATTGGGGAAAAGGAGGAATGCGATGCAGCGTGGAGAAAACTCAAGAAAGATGCACCACCAGGCGCTAACTGGAAACCATCAAGACAGCGGCGCGATAAGTCAGAGAACGGAGAAAGTCAGGAGGCCCTGGAGCTGAAGCACAGCACAGACAGAATCAAGAGAAAAAGAGAGCGTGCAGGACCGCAGAGAATCGGGCGAATAGCAATGGACACAACGGACCAAATCAAGACAGACGCCATACGCTGTAGCCTCCGGAAACCACCAAGGGATCAACAAGGCAGTGGCAGAACTCAGGGACATGGACAGAAGGCCAAAAGAATGGAGAACGTGGCTCCATTTGCCTGGGCGACTCAGTCATCTGCTACTTTGGCGTGGCTCAGTCTGTCCTTGTGTAGTTCTGCCTGGCTCCTCAGTAAGAGCCTAGTTCTGCCTGCCCGGTTCTTTCGTCACCTGGTTTTCCAGGTGTGGCTGGGTTGTGGGCATTTGTTTCAAGGACTGACACCTGCAGAGTCTTGTGTAACGCTGCACTGCATTTTTCACCATAGGCTTGGTCTTTATTTCTTTCCTGAACCGAATGTTTTCGATTCACTGGTTCATCAGCTGTTCTCTGCACACTCCTGGGATGACCAACTGCCGGACACCTATTGGGGAACTTTTGTCCCCTGGAGTGATTGCCTCATAAGCTACGTTCAGCCACCTGAGGCTACTACACTCATGATGCTCATCGACTCAGTCCGCTGAATCACACCGTCGTCGACGTTTTTCCTCAGGACTGAGCCGGGCATCAGCACTTTTCCCTTTCCTGACTCTGTCATGGCCTCCTTCGTGGACTGAAGACAAGTTTTCTTGACTTGCTTGGTGAAAACCTATGAAAGTGGTGTCCCTGGGACGCGAAAAGTAATCTTTCGATATCAGTGTCCATGGATACAGGCACACACACACATACAAATGCTGGCAGGTGAATCCCCTTCAGAAGGTTTATCCAGGGTGGCCTGCCTAACAGGAATGTTCGAGCGTTCGCCCCTAAATGTGTATGTTCCCAAATTGTAAACACACAAAGACACCGAACACACCGGATACGCCGGGAGAATGACATCAGTCTTCTGAACTTGCATGCCAGTGATGATCACACCGAGAGCAGGGGAAAAACACACACACACACACACACACACACACACACACAGACACAAAAATAATTCCAAAGTGGTTTTGACGGTTTACACAGGTCTCTATTTGTAACGGACTGAACAGGGATTCCCAGTTAGTCTCAAAACAGGATTCCCTGTACTCTGCCAGCTGCTGCCTAACCTCGGGGCAATGTTCCCTCTGAGTGCCTTAGGCACCGTCTGGTTTTCTCAGAGTGTGAGATCTCTCCGCCATCAGGTCACCCACCCCATCGTATCCCCAAGATCGACTCTGTCCTCAGATGTCTTCCCTCACCGAGGCACTCCTCAATGACTTCAGCAGTACACGCCGCTTCCTTGAGCATGTGGCATCACTTCCTTCCTTGTCCCGGTCACGCCATCCCCAACTGTCTTACTAGGCTTGACATAGACTTCACTATGTTGCCCTGTAACGAGGGCAACTCTCATCCCTGTCAACATCCAGGGTCACCGTGGTTGCGCAGCACTGAGTGTTTGCGACCTATTCTGACCTGGGCTGTTTCCGCTGGCCTGACTCATTCTTGACTAAGGTCTGCGGAACGCTTCCACTCTCGCTTGTCTTCCCACTCCAGACTAATGCCTTGCTTGTCTTGTGTCCTTTACCGTTCTCCTTGAATGATACCTACTGTCCCTTAGTGGTTTTTTCCTAAGGGGGTTTGCGGGTTTTAGTGTGGTTTTTCTCCTGCTGTAAAGCTGCCAGGATGTACTGCGTCCTCCGTTGACGCAGTCACCAGCTCGTCAAGTCTTCTCCCCGGAATGACTTTCTCGCCTATTCTCTAACTTTTTCTCCCTGGATAGACTCCATCATTACTCTCTGCCCTGAGATGCATTCGTTCTCAATTCTTCCCCATACATTGACTCGGTCTTTTATTTTTCTTGTGCTTCCTGGTTCATCCCTTTTTTCCATGAATTCAGAAGATCACTCACTGCCTGTCCTCTCATTATTTACTGTTTTTCTTTGCCGGGATTGGCTCCCAGGTCATTATCGCTCACCTGATATCATTTCAGCCATTTGGTTCAACCGTTTCCGTTGGGTTCTTACGTAATTGGTTTTGAGCCTGACTACTTCATTGCAGGAATCGCTGTCTGGCCAACCTTGTCACTGACTGGTTCTGCCTGGCATAGTCAGTCATGTGCTAGATCTGCCGGGCACTGGGACGTCCAACTAGTGTACCTGGAGCGTATCGCGACAGTAAGGAGAATGCCAAGAGTGCTAAGTGATCCCGAGGAGCAATCATCCGAAGGAGTCAGGTGAATGGCGACATAATACAGAGAAGAGACTGGAGAGACAATGCAGAAAATGAAACACCAGATTCAAGGACAGTACAGAGAGAGTATAGAAAATCAGAAGAGTACAGGCAAAATACAGAACAGGCAGGCAATCAGGAGAGTACAGCAAGAATGCACAACTCCAGAAGAATCCGGACCCAGTGGAGAAAACCAGAATCAAAAATGGAGATGAAACCAACGTTGTGGAGAAGCAGGAGAATATCGCGAGAATGCAGAAAATGGAGGAAACTAGAGTGTGTACCTCCAGAATGCAGAACACAGAGGAACCTACAAAGTAGCTCCAGAAAGCACACAACAGACAGAATGACGAAGAGAACTAACTAGAGAACAACAGAAGAGCGTACTGAATCAAGACCCAATCTCTGGAAAGCAGAAACGGACGCGACCGAGAGAAATTGGATATCACTGCTGACAGAAAAAACAGAAAATATTAAACGCGATGGGATGGAATGTAAAACGCGGAATCCGACGAGGTAAACGTGAGAACTCAGTCAGCAGGGAAAATCACCATACAATGGAGGTGAAGTCCAAAACAAGCCATAATCAAGAGTGCGAGGGGAAAATTGAGACCGTGCACAACTTGGAGTAAATTCAGAGAGCAGTTAGAAGATAATGTCCCAAACAAGGTTTGGAGGCTAGAGCGCTGAAGCCGAAAACGAAGGTGAGCAAAAGTATGTCAGGGAATTACAGAAATGGCATTGGGGAAAAGGAGGAATGCGATGCAGCGTGGAGAAAACTCAAGAAAGATGCACCACCAGGCGCTAACTGGAATCCATCAAGACAGCGGCGCGATAAGTCAGAGAACGGAGAAAGTCAGGAGGCCCTGGAGCTGAAGCACAGCACAGACAGAATCAAGAGAAAAAGAGAGCGTGCAGGACCGCAGAGAATCGGGCGAATAGCAATGGACACAACGGACCAAATCAAGACAGACGCCATACGCTGTAGCCTCCGGAAACCACCAAGGGATCAACAAGGCAGTGGCAGAACTCAGGGACATGGACAGAAGGCCAAAAGAATGGAGAACGTGGCTCCATTTGCCTGGGCGACTCAGTCATCTGCTACTTTGGCGTGGCTCACTCTGTCCTTGTGTAGTTCTGCCTGGCTCCTCAGTAAGAGCCTAGTTCTGCCTGCCCGGTTCTTTCGTCACCTGGTTTTCCAGGTGTGGCTGGGTTGTGGGCATTTGTTTCAAGGACTGACACCTGCAGAGTCTTGTGTAACGCTGCACTGCATTTTTCACCATAGGCTTGGTCTTTATTTCTTTCCTGAACCGAATGTTTTCGATTCACTGGTTCATCAGCTGTTCTCTGCACACTCCTGGGATGACCAACTGCCGGACACCTATTGGGGAACTTTTGTCCCCTGGAGTGATTGCCTCATAAGCTACGTTCAGCCACCTGAGGCTACTACACTCATGATGCTCATCGACTCAGTCCGCTGAATCACACCGTCGTCGACGTTTTTCCTCAGGACTGAGCCGGGCATCAGCACTTTTCCCTTTCCTGACTCTGTCATGGCCTCCTTCGTGGACTGAAGACAAGTTTTCTTGACTTGCTTGGTGAAAACCTATGAAAGTGGTGTCCCTGGGACGCGAAAAGTAATCTTTCGATATCAGTGTCCATGGATACAGGCACACACACACATACAAATGCTGGCAGGTGAATCCCCTTCAGAAGGTTTATCCAGGGTGGCCTGCCTAACAGGAATGTTCGAGCGTTCGCCCCTAAATGTGTATGTTCCCAAATTGTAATCTCCTGCCCAAATACAGCAGGCAAGGGATGGTGTATTTCTTTAAGTGTGTTTGACATTTTGCTCCTTTGTGACATCCGACTCGTCTGACACTGGGCTTCCCTCTCTATTCCAGAAGGCTTGTTGGGATGAAGCAATCGTATTTCTCTTCAGTTACACTTTACCAACATAGAAATCCACAAGGCATTATCAGTCTGCCTGATTTTCTGGGGATCGTTGGGTATTGTAAAGTAACAGGAAATTGTGAAGAGATTCCAGGGATCTCTAAACCCCATCCCGCCCGTTGGACTGAACAATTTTTGTATCAAGCACCACCACCAAACTGTGGTGTTTATCATTCCGCCTGTGATACAGGCCGAGTCTTTATCTAGATCCAGAACTCTCACCACACTGAGAGACCCAGTCAAACACGACCGCAACCTTAACCCACCAAGAGCAAACTCATCTCACTCACGGTTGTCACGCTTTTCAGTATTTGAATTTCGGGTTCATTTAATCAGCTACAGTTCATAAGTACGCACAAAACTCAGCTGCACCCCTCCATCCCCACCCTAAAACAAGAGCCTGCGTATTTGGAGTGGAATATGAAAGGTACAGAGTTCTTTCCTGCGGTGGGTGTGCATGTAACATATAGTCCGAAACATCAGATCATACAGCTGACAGTATGAAATAAGTGCATGTTTGATGACCATTACAGCTCGTACAGGAAATCGTCTTTAGGGAACACATCATTGATAGTCGAAACATTTACACTGGGATACAAACACACAAAGACACCGAACACACCGGATACGCCGGGAGAATGACATCAGTCTTCTGAACTTGCATGCCAGTGATGATCACACCGAGAGCAGGGGAAAAACACACACACACACACACACACACACACACACACAGACACAAAAATAATTCCAAAGTGGTTTTGACGGTTTACACAGGTCTCTATTTGTAACGGACTGAACAGGGATTCCCAGTTAGTCTCAAAACAGGATTCCCTGTACTCTGCCAGCTGCTGCCTAACCTCGGGGCAATGTTCCCTCTGAGTGCCTTAGGCACCGTCTGGTTTTCTCAGAGTGTGAGATCTCTCCGCCATCAGGTCACCCACCCCATCGTATCCCCAAGATCGACTCTGTCCTCAGATGTCTTCCCTCACCGAGGCACTCCTCAATGACTTCAGCAGTACACGCCGCTTCCTTGAGCATGTGGCATCACTTCCTTCCTTGTCCCGGTCACGCCATCCCCAACTGTCTTACTAGGCTTGACTTAGACTTCACTATGTTGCCCTGTGACGAGGGCAACTCTCATCCCTGTCAACATCCAGGGTCACCGTGGTTGCGCAGCACTGAGTGTTTGCGACCTATTCTGACCTGGGCTGTTTCCGCTGGCCTGACTCATTCTTGACTAAGGTCTGCGGAACGCTTCCACTCTCGCTTGTCTTCCCACTCCAGACTAATGCCTTGCTTGTCTTGTGTCCTTTACCGTTCTCCTTGAATGATACCTACTGTCCCTTAGTGGTTTTTTCCTAAGGGGGTTTGCGGGTTTTAGTGTGGTTTTTCTCCTGCTGTAAAGCTGCCAGGATGTACTGCGTCCTCCGTTGACGCAGTCACCAGCTCGTCAAGTCTTCTCCCCGGAATGACTTTCTCGCCTATTCTCTAACTTTTTCTCCCTGGATAGACTCCATCATTACTCTCTGCCCTGAGATGCATTCGTTCTCAATTCTTCCCCATACATTGACTCGGTCTTTTATTTTTCTTGTGCTTCCTGGTTCATCCCTTTTTTCCATGAATTCAGAAGATCACTCACTGCCTGTCCTCTCATTATTTACTGTTTTTCTTTGCCGGGATTGGCTCCCAGGTCATTATCGCTCACCTGATATCATTTCAGCCATTTGGTTCAACCGTTTCCGTTGGGTTCTTACGTAATTGGTTTTGAGCCTGACTACTTCATTGCAGGAATCGCTGTCTGGCCCACCTTGTCACTGACTGGTTCTGCCTGGCATAGTCAGTCATGTGCTAGATCTGCCGGGCACTGGGACGTCCAACTAGTGTACCTGGAGCGTATCGCGACAGTAAGGAGAATGCCAAGAGTGCTAAGTGATCCCGAGGAGCAATCATCCGAAGGAGTCAGGTGAATGGCGACATAATACAGAGAAGAGACTGGAGAGACAATGCAGAAAATGAAACACCAGATTCAAGGACAGTACAGAGAGAGTATAGAAAATCAGAAGAGTACAGGCAAAATACAGAACAGGCAGGCAATCAGGAGAGTACAGCAAGAATGCACAACTCCAGAAGAATCCGGACCCAGTGGAGAAAACCAGAATCAAAAATGGAGATGAAACCAACGTTGTGGAGAAGCAGGAGAATATCGCGAGAATGCAGAAAATGGAGGAAACTAGAGTGTGTACCTCCAGAATGCACAACACAGAGGAACCTAGAAAGTAGCTCCAGAAAGCACACAACAGACAGAATGACGAAGAGAACTAACTAGAGAACAACAGAAGAGCGTACTGAATCAAGACCCAATCTCTGGAAAGCAGAAACGGACGCGACCGAGAGAAATTGGATATCACTGCTGACAGAAAAAACAGAAAATATTAAACGCGATGGGATGGAATGTAAAACGCGGAATCCGACGAGGTAAACGTGAGAACTCAGTCAGCAGGGAAAATCACCATACAATGGAGGTGAAGTCCAAAACAAGCCATAATCAAGAGTGCGAGGGGAAAATTGAGACCGTGCACAACTTGGAGTAAATTCAGAGAGCAGTTAGAAGATAATGTCCCAAACAAGGTTTGGAGGCTAGAGCGCTGAAGCCGAAAACGAAGGTGAGCAAAAGTATGTCAGGGAATTACAGAAATGGCATTGGGGAAAAGGAGGAATGCGATGCAGCGTGGAGAAAACTCAAGAAAGATGCACCACCAGGCGCTAACTGGAATCCATCAAGACAGCGGCGCGATAAGTCAGAGAACGGAGAAAGTCAGGAGGCCCTGGAGCTGAAGCACAGCACAGACAGAATCAAGAGAAAAAGAGAGCGTGCAGGACCGCAGAGAATCGGGCGAATAGCAATGGACACAACGGACCAAATCAAGACAGACGCCATACGCTGTAGCCTACGGAAACCACCAAGGGATCAACAAGGCAGTGGCAGAACTCAGGGACATGGACAGAAGGCCAAAAGAATGGAGAACGTGGCTCCATTTGCCTGGGCGACTCAGTCATCTGCTACTTTGGCGTGGCTCACTCTGTCCTTGTGTAGTTCTGCCTGGCTCCTCAGTAAGAGCCTAGTTCTGCCTGCCCGGTTCTTTCGTCACCTGGTTTTCCAGGTGTGGCTGGGTTGTGGGCATTTGTTTCAAGGACTGACACCTGCAGAGTCTTGTGTAACGCTGCACTGCATTTTTCACCATAGGCTTGGTCTTTATTTCTTTCCTGAACCGAATGTTTTCGATTCACTGGTTCATCAGCTGTTCTCTGCACACTCCTGGGATGACCAACTGCCGGACACCTATTGGGGAACTTTTGTCCCCTGGAGTGATTGCCTCATAAGCTACGTTCAGCCACCTGAGGCTACTACACTCATGATGCTCATCGACTCAGTCCGCTGAATCACACCGTCGTCGACGTTTTTCCTCAGGACTGAGCCGGGCATCAGCACTTTTCCCTTTCCTGACTCTGTCATGGCCTCCTTCGTGGACTGAAGACAAGTTTTCTTGACTTGCTTGGTGAAAACCTATGAAAGTGGTGTCCCTGGGACGCGAAAAGTAATCTTTCGATATCAGTGTCCATGGATACAGGCACACACACACATACAAATGCTGGCAGGTGAATCCCCTTCAGAAGGTTTATCCAGGGTGGCCTGCCTAACAGGAATGTTCGAGCGTTCGCCCCTAAATGTGTATGTTCCCAAATTGTAATCTCCTGCCCAAATACAGCAGGCAAGGGATGGTGTATTTCTTTAAGTGTGTTTGACATTTTGCTCCTTTGTGACATCCGACTCGTCTGACACTGGGCTTCCCTCTCTATTCCAGAAGGCTTGTTGGGATGAAGCAATCGTATTTCTCTTCAGTTACACTTTACCAACATAGAAATCCACAATGCATTATCAGTCTGCCTGATTTTCTGGGGATCGTTGGGTATTGTAAAATAACAGGAAATTGTGAAGAGATTCCAGGGATCTCTAAACCCCATCCCGCCCGTTGGACTGAACAATTTTTGTATCAAGCACCACCACCAAACTGTGGTGTTTATCATTCCGCCTGTGATACAGGCCGAGTCTTTATCTAGATCCAGAACTCTCACCACACTGAGAGACCCAGTCAAACACGACCGCAACCTTAACCCACCAAGAGCAAACTCATCTCACTCACGGTTGTCACGCTTTTCAGTATTTGAATTTCGGGTTCATTTAATCAGCTACAGTTCATAAGTACGCACAAAACTCAGCTGCACCCCTCCATCCCCACCCTAAAACAAGAGCCTGCGTATTTGGAGTGGAATATGAAAGGTACAGAGTTCTTTCCTGCGGTGGGTGTGCATGTAACATATAGTCCGAAACATCAGCTCATACAGCTGACAGTATGAAATAAGTGCATGTTTGATGACCATTACAGCTCGTACAGGAAATCGTCTTTAGGGAACACATCATTGATAGTCGAAACATTTACACTGGGATACAAACACACAAAGACACCGAACACACCGGATACGCCGGGAGAATGACATCAGTCTTCTGAACTTGCATGCCAGTGATGATCACACCGAGAGCAGGGGAAAAACACACACACACACACACACACACACACACACACAAAAACAATTCCAAAGTGGTTTTGACGGTTTACACAGGTCTCTATTTGTAACGGACTGAACAGGGATTCCCAGTTAGTCTCAAAACAGGATTCCCTGTACTCTGCCAGCTGCTGCCTAACCTCGGGGCAATGTTCCCTCTGAGTGCCTTAGGCACCGTCTGGTTTTCTCAGAGTGTGAGATCTCTCCGCCATCAGGTCACCCACCCCATCGTATCCCCAAGATCGACTCTGTCCTCAGATGTCTTCCCTCACCGAGGCACTCCTCAATGACTTCAGCAGTACACGCCGCTTCCTTGAGCATGTGGCATCACTTCCTTCCTTGTCCCGGTCACGCCATCCCCAACTGTCTTACTAGGCTTGACTTAGACTTCACTATGTTGCCCTGTGACGAGGGCAACTCTCATCCCTGTCAACATCCAGGGTCACCGTGGTTGCGCAGCACTGAGTGTTTGCGACCTATTCTGACCTGGGCTGTTTCCGCTGGCCTGACTCATTCTTGACTAAGGTCTGCGGAACGCTTCCACTCTCGCTTGTCTTCCCACTCCAGACTAATGCCTTGCTTGTCTTGTGTCCTTTACCGTTCTCCTTGAATGATACCTACTGTCCCTTAGTGGTTTTTTCCTAAGGGGGTTTGCGGGTTTTAGTGTGGTTTTTCTCCTGCTGTAAAGCTGCCAGGATGTACTGCGTCCTCCGTTGACGCAGTCACCAGCTCGTCAAGTCTTCTCCCCGGAATGACTTTCTCGCCTATTCTCTAACTTTTTCTCCCTGGATAGACTCCATCATTACTCTCTGCCCTGAGATGCATTCGTTCTCAATTCTTCCCCATACATTGACTCGGTCTTTTATTTTTCTTGTGCTTCCTGGTTCATCCCTTTTTTCCATGAATTCAGAAGATCACTCACTGCCTGTCCTCTCATTATTTACTGTTTTTCTTTGCCGGGATTGGCTCCCAGGTCATTATCGCTCACCTGATATCATTTCAGCCATTTGGTTCAACCGTTTCCGTTGGGTTCTTACGTAATTGGTTTTGAGCCTGACTACTTCATTGCAGGAATCGCTGTCTGGCCAACCTTGTCACTGACTGGTTCTGCCTGGCATAGTCAGTCATGTGCTAGATCTGCCGGGCACTGGGACATCCAACTAGTGTACCTGGAGCGTATCGCGACAGTAAGGAGAATGCCAAGAGTGCTAAGTGATCCCGAGGAGCAATCATCCGAAGGAGTCAGGTGAATGGCGACATAATACAGAGAAGAGACTGGAGAGACAATGCAGAAAATGAAACACCAGATTCAAGGACAGTACAGAGAGAGTATAGAAAATCAGAAGAGTACAGGCAAAATACAGAACAGGCAGGCAATCAGGAGAGTACAGCAAGAATGCACAACTCCAGAAGAATCCGGACCCAGTGGAGAAAACCAGAATCAAAAATGGAGATGAAACCAACGTTGTGGAGAAGCAGGAGAATATCGCGAGAATGCAGAAAATGGAGGAAACTAGAGTGTGTACCTCCAGAATGCACAACACAGAGGAACCTACAAAGTAGCTCCAGAAAGCACACAACAGACAGAATGACGAAGAGAACTAACTAGAGAACAACAGAAGAGCGTACTGAATCAAGACCCAATCTCTGGAAAGCAGAAACGGACGTGACCGAGAGAAATTGGATATCACTGCTGACAGAAAAAACAGAAAATATTAAACGCGATGGGATGGAATGTAAAACGCGGAATCCGACGAGGTAAACGTGAGAACTCAGTCAGCAGGGAAAATCACCATACAATGGAGGTGAAGTCCAAAACAAGCCATAATCAAGAGTGCGAGGGGAAAATTGAGACCGTGCACAACTTGGAGTAAATTCAGAGAGCAGTTAGAAGATAATGTCCCAAACAAGGTTTGGAGGCTAGAGCGCTGAAGCCGAAAACGAAGGTGAGCAAAAGTATGTCAGGGAATTACAGAAATGGCATTGGGGAAAAGGAGGAATGCGATGCAGCGTGGAGAAAACTCAAGAAAGATGCACCACCAGGCGCTAACTGGAATCCATCAAGACAGCGGCGCGATAAGTCAGAGAACGGAGAAAGTCAGGAGGCCCTGGAGCTGAAGCACAGCACAGACAGAATCAAGAGAAAAAGAGAGCGTGCAGGACCGCAGAGAATCGGGCGAATAGCAATGGACACAACGGACCAAATCAAGACAGACGCCATACGCTGTAGCCTCCGGAAACCACCAAGGGATCAACAAGGCAGTGGCAGAACTCAGGGACATGGACAGAAGGCCAAAAGAATGGAGAACGTGGCTCCATTTGCCTGGGCGACTCAGTCATCTGCTACTTTGGCGTGGCTCACTCTGTCCTTGTGTAGTTCTGCCTGGCTCCTCAGTAAGAGCCTAGTTCTGCCTGCCTGGTTCTTTCGTCACCTGGTTTTCCAGGTGTGGCTGGGTTGTGGGCATTTGTTTCAAGGACTGACACCTGCAGAGTCTTGTGTAACGCTGCACTGCATTTTTCACCATAGGCTTGGTCTTTATTTCTTTCCTGAACCGAATGTTTTGGATTCACTGGTTCATCAGCTGTTCTCTGCACACTCCTGGGATGACCAACTGCCGGACACCTATTGGGGAACTTTTGTCCCCTGGAGTGATTGCCTCATAAGCTACGTTCAGCCACCTGAGGCTACTACACTCATGATGCTCATCGACTCAGTCCGCTGAATCACACCGTCGTCGACGTTTTTCCTCAGGACTGAGCCGGGCATCAGCACTTTTCCCTTTCCTGACTCTGTCATGGCCTCCTTCGTGGACTGAAGACAAGTTTTCTTGACTTGCTTGGTGAAAACCTATGAAAGTGGTGTCCCTGGGACGCGAAAAGTAATCTTTCGATATCAGTGTCCATGGATACAGGCACACACACACATACAAATGCTGGCAGGTGAATCCCCTTCAGAAGGTTTATCCAGGGTGGCCTGCCTAACAGGAATGTTCGAGCGTTCGCCCCTAAATGTGTATGTTCCCAAATTGTAATCTCCTGCCCAAATACAGCAGGCAAGGGATGGTGTATTTCTTTAAGTGTGTTTGACATTTTGCTCCTTTGTGACATCCGACTCGTCTGACACTGGGCTTCCCTCTCTATTCCAGAAGGCTTGTTGGGATGAAGCAATCGTATTTCTCTTCAGTTACACTTTACCAACATAGAAATCCACAAGGCATTATCAGTCTGCCTGATTTTCTGGGGATCGTTGGGTATTGTAAAGTAACAGGAAATTGTGAAGAGATTCCAGGGATCTCTAAACCCCATCCCGCCCGTTGGACTGAACAATTTTTGTATCAAGCACCACCACCAAACTGTGGTGTTTATCATTCCGCCTGTGATACAGGCCGAGTCTTTATCTAGATCCAGAACTCTCACCACACTGAGAGACCCAGTCAAACACGACCGCAACCTTAACCCACCAAGAGCAAACTCATCTCACTCACGGTTGTCACGCTTTTCAGTATTTGAATTTCGGGTTCATTTAATCAGCTACAGTTCATAAGTACGCACAAAACTCAGCTGCACCCCTCCATCCCCACCCTAAAACAAGAGCCTGCGTATTTGGAGTGGAATATGAAAGGTACAGAGTTCTTTCCTGCGGTGGGTGTGCATGTAACATATAGTCCGAAACATCAGCTCATACAGCTGACAGTATGAAATAAGTGCATGTTTGATGACCATTACAGCTCGTACAGGAAATCGTCTTTAGGGAACACATCATTGATAGTCGAAACATTTACACTGGGATACAAACACACAAAGACACCGAACACACCGGATACGCCGGGAGAATGACATCAGTCTTCTGAACTTGCATGCCAGTGATGATCACACCGAGAGCAGGGGAAAAACACACACACACACACACACACACACACACACACACACAAAAATAATTCCAAAGTGGTTTTGACGGTTTACACAGGTCTCTATTTGTAACGGACTGAACAGGGATTCCCAGTTAGTCTCAAAACAGGATTCCCTGTACTCTGCCAGCTGCTGCCTAACCTCGGGGCAATGTTCCCTCTGAGTGCCTTAGGCACCGTCTGGTTTTCTCAGAGTGTGAGATCTCTCCGCCATCAGGTCACCCACCCCATCGTATCCCCAAGATCGACTCTGTCCTCAGATGTCTTCCCTCACCGAGGCACTCCTCAATGACTTCAGCAGTACACGCCGCTTCCTTGAGCATGTGGCATCACTTCCTTCCTTGTCCCGGTCACGCCATCCCCAACTGTCTTACTAGGCTTGACATAGACTTCACTATGTTGCCCTGTAACGAGGGCAACTCTCATCCCTGTCAACATCCAGGGTCACCGTGGTTGCGCAGCACTGAGTGTTTGCGACCTATTCTGACCTGGGCTGTTTCCGCTGGCCTGACTCATTCTTGACTAAGGTCTGCGGAACGCTTCCACTCTCGCTTGTCTTCCCACTCCAGACTAATGCCTTGCTTGTCTTGTGTCCTTTACCGTTCTCCTTGAATGATACCTACTGTCCCTTAGTGGTTTTTTCCTAAGGGGGTTTGCGGGTTTTAGTGTGGTTTTTCTCCTGCTGTAAAGCTGCCAGGATGTACTGCGTCCTCCGTTGACGCAGTCACCAGCTCGTCAAGTCTTCTCCCCGGAATGACTTTCTCGCCTATTCTCTAACTTTTTCTCCCTGGATAGACTCCATCATTACTCTCTGCCCTGAGATGCATTCGTTCTCAATTCTTCCCCATACATTGACTCGGTCTTTTATTTTTCTTGTGCTTCCTGGTTCATCCCTTTTTTCCATGAATTCAGAAGATCACTCACTGCCTGTCCTCTCATTATTTACTGTTTTTCTTTGCCGGGATTGGCTCCCAGGTCATTATCGCTCACCTGATATCATTTCAGCCATTTGGTTCAACCGTTTCCGTTGGGTTCTTACGTAATTGGTTTTGAGCCTGACTACTTCATTGCAGGAATCGCTGTCTGGCCCACCTTGTCACTGACTGGTTCTGCCTGGCATAGTCAGTCATGTGCTAGATCTGCCGGGCACTGGGACGTCCAACTAGTGTACCTGGAGCATATCGCGACAGTAAGGAGAATGCCAAGAGTGCTAAGTGATCCCGAGGAGCAATCATCCGAAGGAGTCAGGTGAATGGCGACATAATACAGAGAAGAGACTGGAGAGACAATGCAGAAAATGAAACACCAGATTCAAGGACAGTACAGAGAGAGTATAGAAAATCAGAAGAGCACAGGCAAAATACAGAACAGGCAGGCAATCAGGAGAGTACAGCAAGAATGCACAACTCCAGAAGAATCCGGACCCAGTGGAGAAAACCAGAATCAAAAATGGAGATGAAACCAACGTTGTGGAGAAGCAGGAGAATATCGCGAGAATGCAGAAAATGGAGGAAACTAGAGTGTGTACCTCCAGAATGCACAACACAGAGGAACCTACAAAGTAGCTCCAGAAAGCACACAACAGACAGAATGACGAAGAGAACTAACTAGAGAACAACAGAAGAGCGTACTGAATCAAGACCCAATCTCTGGAAAGCAGAAACGGACGCGACCGAGAGAAATTGGATATCACTGCTGACAGAAAAAACAGAAAATATTAAACGCGATGGGATGGAATGTAAAAAGCGGAATCCGACGAGGTAAACGTGAGAACTCAGTCAGCAGGGAAAATCACCATACAATGGAGGTGAAGTCCAAAACAAGCCATAATCAAGAGTGCGAGGGGAAAATTGAGACCGTGCACAACTTGGAGTAAATTCAGAGAGCAGTTAGAAGATAATGTCCCAAACAAGGTTTGGAGGCTAGAGCGCTGAAGCCGAAAACGAAGGTGAGCAAAAGTATGTCAGGGAATTACAGAAATGGCATTGGGGAAAAGGAGGAATGCGATGCAGCGTGGAGAAAACTCAAGAAAGATGCACCACCAGGCGCTAACTGGAAACCATCAAGACAGCGGCGCGATAAGTCAGAGAACGGAGAAAGTCAGGAGGCCCTGGAGCTGAAGCACAGCACAGACAGAATCAAGAGAAAAAGAGAGCGTGCAGGACCGCAGAGAATCGGGCGAATAGCAATGGACACAACGGACCAAATCAAGACAGACGCCATACGCTGTAGCCTCCGGAAACCACCAAGGGATCAACAAGGCAGTGGCAGAACTCAGGGACATGGACAGAAGGCCAAAAGAATGGAGAACGTGGCTCCATTTGCCTGGGCGACTCAGTCATCTGCTACTTTGGCGTGGCTCACTCTGTCCTTGTGTAGTTCTGCCTGGCTCCTCAGTAAGAGCCTAGTTCTGCCTGCCCGGTTCTTTCGTCACCTGGTTTTCCAGGTGTGGCTGGGTTGTGGGCATTTGTTTCAAGGACTGACACCTGCAGAGTCTTGTGTAACGCTGCACTGCATTTTTCACCATAGGCTTGGTCTTTATTTCTTTCCTGAACCGAATGTTTTGGATTCACTGGTTCATCAGCTGTTCTCTGCACACTCCTGGGATGACCAACTGCCGGACACCTATTGGGGAACTTTTGTCCCCTGGAGTGATTGCCTCATAAGCTACGTTCAGCCACCTGAGGCTACTACACTCATGATGCTCATCGACTCAGTCCGCTGAATCACACCGTCGTCGACGTTTTTCCTCAGGACTGAGCCGGGCATCAGCACTTTTCCCTTTCCTGACTCTGTCATGGCCTCCTTTGTGGACTGAAGACAAGTTTTCTTGACTTGCTTGGTGAAAACCTATGAAAGTGGTGTCCCTGGGACGCGAAAAGTAATCTTTCGATATCAGTGTCCATGGATACAGGCACACACACACATACAAATGCTGGCAGGTGAATCCCCTTCAGAAGGTTTATCCAGGGTGGCCTGCCTAACAGGAATGTTCGAGCGTTCGCCCCTAAATGTGTATGTTCCCAAATTGTAATCTCCTGCCCAAATACAGCAGGCAAGGGATGGTGTATTTCTTTAAGTGTGTTTGACATTTTGCTCCTTTGTGACATCCGACTCGTCTGACACTGGGCTTCCCTCTCTATTCCAGAAGGCTTGTTGGGATGAAGCAATCGTATTTCTCTTCAGTTACACTTTACCAACATAGAAATCCACAATGCATTATCAGTCTGCCTGATTTTCTGGGGATCGTTGGGTATTGTAAAGTAACAGGAAATTGTGAAGAGATTCCAGGGATCTCTAAACCCCATCCCGCCCGTTGGACTGAACAATTTTTGTATCAAGCACCACCACCAAACTGTGGTGTTTATCATTCCGCCTGTGATACAGGCCGAGTCTTTATCTAGATCCAGAACTCTCACCACACTGAGAGACCCAGTCAAACACGACCGCAACCTTAACCCACCAAGAGCAAACTCATCTCACTCACGGTTGTCACGCTTTTCAGTATTTGAATTTCGGGTTCATTTAATCAGCTACAGTTCATAAGTACGCACAAAACTCAGCTGCACCCCTCCATCCCCACCCTAAAACAAGAGCCTGCGTATTTGGAGTGGAATATGAAAGGTACAGAGTTCTTTCCTGCGGTGGGTGTGCATGTAACATATAGTCCGAAACATCAGCTCATACAGCTGACAGTATGAAATAAGTGCATGTTTGATGACCATTACAGCTCGTACAGGAAATCGTCTTTAGGGAACACATCATTGATAGTCGAAACATTTACACTGGGATACAAACACACAAAGACACCGAACACACCGGATACGCCGGGAGAATGACATCAGTCTTCTGAACTTGCATGCCAGTGATGATCACACCGAGAGCAGGGGAAAAACACACACACACACACACACACACACACAGACACAAAAACAATTCCAAAGTGGTTTTGACGGTTTACACAGGTCTCTATTTGTAACGGACTGAACAGGGATTCCCAGTTAGTCTCAAAACAGGATTCCCTGTACTCTGCCAGCTGCTGCCTAACCTCGGGGCAATGTTCCCTCTGAGTGCCTTAGGCACCGTCTGGTTTTCTCAGAGTGTGAGATCTCTCCGCCATCAGGTCACCCACCCCATCGTATCCCCAAGATCGACTCTGTCCTCAGATGTCTTCCCTCACCGAGGCACTCCTCAATGACTTCAGCAGTACACGCCGCTTCCTTGAGCATGTGGCATCACTTCCTTCCTTGTCCCGGTCACGCCATCCCCAACTGTCTTACTAGGCTTGACTTAGACTTCACTATGTTGCCCTGTGACGAGGGCAACTCTCATCCCTGTCAACATCCAGGGTCACCGTGGTTGCGCAGCACTGAGTGTTTGCGACCTATTCTGACCTGGGCTGTTTCCGCTGGCCTGACTCATTCTTGACTAAGGTCTGCGGAACGCTTCCACTCTCGCTTGTCTTCCCACTCCAGACTAATGCCTTGCTTGTCTTGTGTCCTTTACCGTTCTCCTTGAATGATACCTACTGTCCCTTAGTGGTTTTTTCCTAAGGGGGTTTGCGGGTTTTAGTGTGGTTTTTCTCCTGCTGTAAAGCTGCCAGGATGTACTGCGTCCTCCGTTGACGCAGTCACCAGCTCGTCAAGTCTTCTCCCCGGAATGACTTTCTCGCCTATTCTCTAACTTTTTCTCCCTGGATAGACTCCATCATTACTCTCTGCCCTGAGATGCATTCGTTCTCAATTCTTCCCCATACATTGACTCGGTCTTTTATTTTTCTTGTGCTTCCTGGTTCATCCCTTTTTTCCATGAATTCAGAAGATCACTCACTGCCTGTCCTCTCATTATTTACTGTTTTTCTTTGCCGGGATTGGCTCCCAGGTCATTATCGCTCACCTGATATCATTTCAGCCATTTGGTTCAACCGTTTCCGTTGGGTTCTTACGTAATTGGTTTTGAGCCTGACTACTTCATTGCAGGAATCGCTGTCTGGCCCACCTTGTCACTGACTGGTTCTGCCTGGCATAGTCAGTCATGTGCTAGATCTGCCGGGCACTGGGACGTCCAACTAGTGTACCTGGAGCGTATCGCGACAGTAAGGAGAATGCCAAGAGTGCTAAGTGATCCCGAGGAGCAATCATCCGAAGGAGTCAGGTGAATGGCGACATAATACAGAGAAGAGACTGGAGAGACAATGCAGAAAATGAAACACCAGATTCAAGGACAGTACAGAGAGAGTATAGAAAATCAGAAGAGTACAGGCAAAATACAGAACAGGCAGGCAATCAGGAGAGTACAGCAAGAATGCACAACTCCAGAAGAATCCGGACCCAGTGGAGAAAACCAGAATCAAAAATGGAGATGAAACCAACGTTGTGGAGAAGCAGGAGAATATCGCGAGAATGCAGAAAATGGAGGAAACTAGAGTGTGTACCTCCAGAATGCACAACACAGAGGAACCTACAAAGTAGCTCCAGAAAGCACACAACAGACAGAATGACGAAGAGAACTAACTAGAGAACAACAGAAGAGCGTACTGAATCAAGACCCAATCTCTGGAAAGCAGAAACGGACGCGACCGAGAGAAATTGGATATCACTGCTGACAGAAAAAACAGAAAATATTAAACGCGATGGGATGGAATGTAAAAAGCGGAATCCGACGAGGTAAACGTGAGAACTCAGTCAGCAGGGAAAATCACCATACAATGGAGGTGAAGTCCAAAACAAGCCATAATCAAGAGTGCGAGGGGAAAATTGAGACCGTGCACAACTTGGAGTAAATTCAGAGAGCAGTTAGAAGATAATGTCCCAAACAAGGTTTGGAGGCTAGAGCGCTGAAGCCGAAAACGAAGGTGAGCAAAAGTATGTCAGGGAATTACAGAAATGGCATTGGGGAAAAGGAGGAATGCGATGCAGCGTGGAGAAAACTCAAGAAAGATGCACCACCAGGCGCTAACTGGAATCCATCAAGACAGCGGCGCGATAAGTCAGAGAACGGAGAAAGTCAGGAGGCCCTGGAGCTGAAGCACAGCACAGACAGAATCAAGAGAAAAAGAGAGCGTGCAGGACCGCAGAGAATCGGGCGAATAGCAATGGACACAACGGACCAAATCAAGATAGACGCCATACGCTGTAGCCTCCGGAAACCACCAAGGGATCAACAAGGCAGTGGCAGAACTCAGGGACATGGACAGAAGGCCAAAAGAATGGAGAACGTGGCTCCATTTGCCTGGGCGACTCAGTCATCTGCTACTTTGGCGTGGCTCACTCTGTCCTTGTGTAGTTCTGCCTGGCTCCTCAGTAAGAGCCTAGTTCTGCCTGCCCGGTTCTTTCGTCACCTGGTTTTCCAGGTGTGGCTGGGTTGTGGGCATTTGTTTCAAGGACTGACACCTGCAGAGTCTTGTGTAACGCTGCACTGCATTTTTCACCATAGGCTTGGTCTTTATTTCTTTCCTGAACCGAATGTTTTCGATTCACTGGTTCATCAGCTGTTCTCTGCACACTCCTGGGATGACCAACTGCCGGACACCTATTGGGGAACTTTTGTCCCCTGGAGTGATTGCCTCATAAGCTACGTTCAGCCACCTGAGGCTACTACACTCATGATGCTCATCGACTCAGTCCGCTGAATCACACCGTCGTCGACGTTTTTCCTCAGGACTGAGCCGGGCATCAGCACTTTTCCCTTTCCTGACTCTGTCATGGCCTCCTTCGTGGACTGAAGACAAGTTTTCTTGACTTGCTTGGTGAAAACCTATGAAAGTGGTGTCCCTGGGACGCGAAAAGTAATCTTTCGATATCAGTGTCCATGGATACAGGCACACACACACATACAAATGCTGGCAGGTGAATCCCCTTCAGAAGGTTTATCCAGGGTGGCCTGCCTAACAGGAATGTTCGAGCGTTCGCCCCTAAATGTGTATGTTCCCAAATTGTAATCTCCTGCCCAAATACAGCAGGCAAGGGATGGTGTATTTCTTTAAGTGTGTTTGACATTTTGCTCCTTTGTGACATCCGACTCGTCTGACACTGGGCTTCCCTCTCTATTCCAGAAGGCTTGTTGGGATGAAGCAATCGTATTTCTCTTCAGTTACACTTTACCAACATAGAAATCCACAATGCATTATCAGTCTGCCTGATTTTCTGGGGATCGTTGGGTATTGTAAAGTAACAGGAAATTGTGAAGAGATTCCAGGGATCTCTAAACCCCATCCCGCCCGTTGGACTGAACAATTTTTGTATCAAGCACCACCACCAAACTGTGGTGTTTATCATTCCGCCTGTGATACAGGCCGAGTCTTTATCTAGATCCAGAACTCTCACCACACTGAGAGACCCAGTCAAACACGACCGCAACCTTAAGCCACCAAGAGCAAACTCATCTCACTCACGGTTGTCACGCTTTTCAGTATTTGAATTTCGGGTTCATTTAATCAGCTACAGTTCATAAGTACGCACAAAACTCAGCTGCACCCCTCCATCCCCACCCTAAAACAAGAGCCTGCGTATTTGGAGTGGAATATGAAAGGTACAGAGTTCTTTCCTGCGGTGGGTGTGCATGTAACATATAGTCCGAAACATCAGCTCATACAGCTGACAGTATGAAATAAGTGCATGTTTGATGACCATTACAGCTCGTACAGGAAATCGTCTTTAGGGAACACATCATTGATAGTCGAAACATTTACACTGGGATACAAACACACAAAGACACCGAACACACCGGATACGCCGGGAGAATGACATCAGTCTTCTGAACTTGCATGCCAGTGATGATCACACCGAGAGCAGGGGAAAAACACACACACACACACACACACACAGACACAAAAATAATTCCAAAGTGGTTTTGACGGTTTACACAGGTCTCTATTTGTAACGGACTGAACAGGGCTTCCCAGTTAGTCTCAAAACAGGATTCCCTGTACTCTGCCAGCTGCTGCCTAACCTCGGGGCAATGTTCCCTCTGAGTGCCTTAGGCACCGTCTGGTTTTCTCAGAGTGTGAGATCTCTCCGCCATCAGGTCACCCACCCCATCGTATCCCCAAGATCGACTCTGTCCTCAGATGTCTTCCCTCACCGAGGCACTCCTCAATGACTTCAGCAGTACACGCCGCTTCCTTGAGCATGTGGCATCACTTCCTTCCTTGTCCCGGTCACGCCATCCCCAACTGTCTTACTAGGCTTGACATAGACTTCACTATGTTGCCCTGTAACGAGGGCAACTCTCATCCCTGTCAACATCCAGGGTCACCGTGGTTGCGCAGCACTGAGTGTTTGCGACCTATTCTGACCTGGGCTGTTTCCGCTGGCCTGACTCATTCTTGACTAAGGTCTGCGGAACGCTTCCACTCTCGCTTGTCTTCCCACTCCAGACTAATGCCTTGCTTGTCTTGTGTCCTTTACCGTTCTCCTTGAATGATACCTACTGTCCCTTAGTGGTTTTTTCCTAAGGGGGTTTGCGGGTTTTAGTGTGGTTTTTCTCCTGCTGTAAAGCTGCCAGGATGTACTGCGTCCTCCGTTGACGCAGTCACCAGCTCGTCAAGTCTTCTCCCCGGAATGACTTTCTCGCCTATTCTCTAACTTTTTCTCCCTGGATAGACTCCATCATTACTCTCTGCCCTGAGATGCATTCGTTCTCAATTCTTCCCCATACATTGACTCGGTCTTTTATTTTTCTTGTGCTTCCTGGTTCATCCCTTTTTTCCATGAATTCAGAAGATCACTCACTGCCTGTCCTCTCATTATTTACTGTTTTTCTTTGCCGGGATTGGCTCCCAGGTCATTATCGCTCACCTGATATCATTTCAGCCATTTGGTTCAACCGTTTCCGTTGGGTTCTTACGTAATTGGTTTTGAGCCTGACTACTTCATTGCAGGAATCGCTGTCTGGCCCACCTTGTCACTGACTGGTTCTGCCTGGCATAGTCAGTCATGTGCTAGATCTGCCGGGCACTGGGACGTCCAACTAGTGTACCTGGAGCGTATCGCGACAGTAAGGAGAATGCCAAGAGTGCTAAGTGATCCCGAGGAGCAATCATCCGAAGGAGTCAGGTGAATGGCGACATAATACAGAGAAGAGACTGGAGAGACAATGCAGAAAATGAAACACCAGATTCAAGGACAGTACAGAGAGAGTATAGAAAATCAGAAGAGCACAGGCAAAATACAGAACAGGCAGGCAATCAGGAGAGTACAGCAAGAATGCACAACTCCAGAAGAATCCGGACCCAGTGGAGAAAACCAGAATCAAAAATGGAGATGAAACCAACGTTGTGGAGAAGCAGGAGAATATCGCGAGAATGCAGAAAATGGAGGAAACTAGAGTGTGTACCTCCAGAATGCACAACACAGAGGAACCTAGAAAGTAGCTCCAGAAAGCACACAACAGACAGAATGACGAAGAGAACTAACTAGAGAACAACAGAAGAGCGTACTGAATCAAGACCCAATCTCTGGAAAGCAGAAACGGAGGCGACCGAGAGAAATTGGATATCACTGCTGACAGAAAAAACAGAAAATATTAAACGCGATGGGATGGAATGTAAAACGCGGAATCCGACGAGGTAAACGTGAGAACTCAGTCAGCAGGGAAAATCACCATACAATGGAGGTGAAGTCCAAAACAAGCCATAATCAAGAGTGCGAGGGGAAAATTGAGACCGTGCACAACGTGGAGTAAATTCAGAGAGCAGTTAGAAGATAATGTCCCAAACAAGGTTTGGAGGCTAGAGCGCTGAAGCCGAAAACGAAGGTGAGCAAAAGTATGTCAGGGAATTACAGAAATGGCATTGGGGAAAAGGAGGAATGCGATGCAGCGTGGAGAAAACTCAAGAAAGATGCACCACCCGGCGCTAACTGGAAACCATCAAGACAGCGGCGCGATAAGTCAGAGAACGGAGAAAGTCAGGAGGCCCTGGAGCTGAAGGACAGCACAGACAGAATCAAGAGAAAAAGAGAGCGTGCAGGACCGCAGAGAATCGGGCGAATAGCAATGGACACAACGGACCAAATCAAGACAGACGCCATACGCTGTAGCCTCCGGAAACCACCAAGGGATCAACAAGGCAGTGGCAGAACTCAGGGACATGGACAGAAGGCCAAAAGAATGGAGAACGTGGCTCCATTTGCCTGGGCGACTCAGTCATCTGCTACTTTGGCGTGGCTCACTCTGTCCTTGTGTAGTTCTGCCTGGCTCCTCAGTAAGAGCCTAGTTCTGCCTGCCCGGTTCTTTCGTCACCTGGTTTTCCAGGTGTGGCTGGGTTGTGGGCATTTGTTTCAAGGACTGACACCTGCAGAGTCTTGTGTAACGCTGCACTGCATTTTTCACCATAGGCTTGGTCTTTATTTCTTTCCTGAACCGAATGTTTTCGATTCACTGGTTCATCAGCTGTTCTCTGCACACTCCTGGGATGACCAACTGCCGGACACCTATTGGGGAACTTTTGTCCCCTGGAGTGATTGCCTCATAAGCTACGTTCAGCCACCTGAGGCTACTACACTCATGATGCTCATCGACTCAGTCCGCTGAATCACACCGTCGTCGACGTTTTTCCTCAGGACTGAGCCGGGCATCAGCACTTTTCCCTTTCCTGACTCTGTCATGGCCTCCTTCGTGGACTGAAGACAAGTTTTCTTGACTTGCTTGGTGAAAACCTATGAAAGTGGTGTCCCTGGGACGCGAAAAGTAATCTTTCGATATCAGTGTCCATGGATACAGGCACACACACACATACAAATGCTGGCAGGTGAATCCCCTTCAGAAGGTTTATCCAGGGTGGCCTGCCTAACAGGAATGTTCGAGCGTTCGCCCCTAAATGTGTATGTTCCCAAATTGTAATCTCCTGCCCAAATACAGCAGGCAAGGGATGGTGTATTTCTTTAAGTGTGTTTGACATTTTGCTCCTTTGTGACATCCGACTCGTCTGACACTGGGCTTCCCTCTCTATTCCAGAAGGCTTGTTGGGATGAAGCAATCGTATTTCTCTTCAGTTACACTTTACCAACATAGAAATCCACAATGCATTATCAGTCTGCCTGATTTTCTGGGGATCGTTGGGTATTGTAAAATAACAGGAAATTGTGAAGAGATTCCAGGGATCTCTAAACCCCATCCCGCCCGTTGGACTGAACAATTTTTGTATCAAGCACCACCACCAAACTGTGGTGTTTATCATTCCGCCTGTGATACAGGCCGAGTCTTTATCTAGATCCAGAACTCTCACCACACTGAGAGACCCAGTCAAACACGACCGCAACCTTAACCCACCAAGAGCAAACTCATCTCACTCACGGTTGTCACGCTTTTCAGTATTTGAATTTCGGGTTCATTTAATCAGCTACAGTTCATAAGTACGCACAAAACTCAGCTGCACCCCTCCATCCCCACACTAAAACAAGAGCCTGCGTATTTGGAGTGGAATATGAAAGGTACAGAGTTCTTTCCTGCGGTGGGTGTGCATGTAACATATAGTCCGAAACATCAGCTCATACAGCTGACAGTATGAAATAAGTGCATGTTTGATGACCATTACAGCTCGTACAGGAAATCGTCTTTAGGGAACACATCATTGATAGTCGAAACATTTACACTGGGATACAAACACACAAAGACACCGAACACACCGGATACGCCGGGAGAATGACATCAGTCTTCTGAACTTGCATGCCAGTGATGATCACACCGAGAGCAGGGGAAAAACACACACACACACACACACACACACACACACACAGACACAAAAATAATTCCAAAGTGGTTTTGACGGTTTACACAGGTCTCTATTTGTAACGGACTGAACAGGGCTTCCCAGTTAGTCTCAAAACAGGATTCCCTGTACTCTGCCAGCTGCTGCCTAACCTCGGGGCAATGTTCCCTCTGAGTGCCTTAGGCACCGTCTGGTTTTCTCAGAGTGTGAGATCTCTCCGCCATCAGGTCACCCACCCCATCGTATCCCCAAGATCGACTCTGTCCTCAGATGTCTTCCCTCACCGAGGCACTCCTCAATGACTTCAGCAGGACACGCCGCTTCCTTGAGCATGTGGCATCACTTCCTTCCTTGTCCCGGTCACGCCATCCCCAACTGTCTTACTAGGCTTGACTTAGACTTCACTATGTTGCCCTGTGACGAGGGCAACTCTCATCCCTGTCAACATCCAGGGTCACCGTGGTTGCGCAGCACTGAGTGTTTGCGACCTATTCTGACCTGGGCTGTTTCCGCTGGCCTGACTCATTCTTGACTAAGGTCTGCGGAACGCTTCCACTCTCGCTTGTCTTCCCACTCCAGACTAATGCCTTGCTTGTCTTGTGTCCTTTACCGTTCTCCTTGAATGATACCTACTGTCCCTTAGTGGTTTTTTCCTAAGGGGGTTTGCGGGTTTTAGTGTGGTTTTTCTCCTGCTGTAAAGCTGCCAGGATGTACTGCGTCCTCCGTTGACGCAGTCACCAGCTCGTCAAGTCTTCTCCCCGGAATGACTTTCTCGCCTATTCTCTAACTTTTTCTCCCTGGATAGACTCCATCATTACTCTCTGCCCTGAGATGCATTCGTTCTCAATTCTTCCCCATACATTGACTCGGTCTTTTATTTTTCTTGTGCTTCCTGGTTCATCCCTTTTTTCCATGAATTCAGAAGATCACTCACTGCCTGTCCTCTCATTATTTACTGTTTTTCTTTGCCGGGATTGGCTCCCAGGTCATTATCGCTCACCTGATATCATTTCAGCCATTTGGTTCAACCGTTTCCGTTGGGTTCTTACGTAATTGGTTTTGAGCCTGACTACTTCATTGCAGGAATCGCTGTCTGGCCCACCTTGTCACTGACTGGTTCTGCCTGGCATAGTCAGTCATGTGCTAGATCTGCCGGGCACTGGGACGTCCAACTAGTGTACCTGGAGCGTATCGCGACAGTAAGGAGAATGCCAAGAGTGCTAAGTGATCCCGAGGAGCAATCATCCGAAGGAGTCAGGTGAATGGCGACATAATACAGAGAAGAGACTGGAGAGACAATGCAGAAAATGAAACACCAGATTCAAGGACAGTACAGAGAGAGTATAGAAAATCAGAAGAGTACAGGCAAAATACAGAACAGGCAGGCAATCAGGAGAGTACAGCAAGAATGCACAACTCCAGAAGAATCCGGACCCAGTGGAGAAAACCAGAATCAAAAATGGAGATGAAACCAACGTTGTGGAGAAGCAGGAGAATATCGCGAGAATGCAGAAAATGGAGGAAACTAGAGTGTGTGTACCTCCAGAATGCACAACACAGAGGAACCTAGAAAGTAGCTCCAGAAAGCACACAACAGACAGAATGACGAAGAGAACTAACTAGAGAACAACAGAAGAGCGTACTGAATCAAGACCCAATCTCTGGAAAGCAGAAACGGACGCGACCGAGAGAAATTGGATATCACTGCTGACAGAAAAAACAGAAAATATTAAACGCGATGGGATGGAATGTAAAACGCGGAATCCGACGAGGTAAACGTGAGAACTCAGTCAGCAGGGAAAATCACCATACAATGGAGGTGAAGTCCAAAACAAGCCATAATCAAGAGTGCGAGGGGAAAATTGAGACCGTGCACAACGTGGAGTAAATTCAGAGAGCAGTTAGAAGATAATGTCCCAAACAAGGTTTGGAGGCTAGAGCGCTGAAGCCGAAAACGAAGGTGAGCAAAAGTATGTCAGGGAATTACAGAAATGGCATTGGGGAAAAGGAGGAATGCGATGCAGCGTGGAGAAAACTCAAGAAAGATGCACCACCCGGCGCTAACTGGAAACCATCAAGACAGCGGCGCGATAAGTCAGAGAACGGAGAAAGTCAGGAGGCCCTGGAGCTGAAGGACAGCACAGACAGAATCAAGAGAAAAAGAGAGCGTGCAGGACCGCAGAGAATCGGGTGAATAGCAATGGACACAACGGACCAAATCAAGACAGACGCCATACGCTGTAGCCTCCGGAAACCACCAAGGGATCAACAAGGCAGTGGCAGAACTCAGGGACATGGACAGAAGGCCAAAAGAATGGAGAACGTGGCTCCATTTGCCTGGGCGACTCAGTCGTCTGCTACTTTGGCGTGGCTCACTCTGTCCTTGTGTAGTTCTGCCTGGCTCCTCAGTAAGAGCCTAGTTCTGCCTGCCCGGTTCTTTCGTCACCTGGTTTTCCAGGTGTGGCTGGGTTGTGGGCATTTGTTTCAAGGACTGACACCTGCAGAGTCTTGTGTAACGCTGCACTGCATTTTTCACCATAGGCTTGGTCTTTATTTCTTTCCTGAACCGAATGTTTTCGATTCACTGGTTCATCAGCTGTTCTCTGCACACTCCTGGGATGACCAACTGCCGGACACCTATTGGGGAACTTTTGTCCCCTGGAGTGATTGCCTCATAAGCTACGTTCAGCCACCTGAGGCTACTACACTCATGATGCTCATCGACTCAGTCCGCTGAATCACACCGTCGTCGACGTTTTTCCTCAGGACTGAGCCGGGCATCAGCACTTTTCCCTTTCCTGACTCTGTCATGGCCTCCTTCGTGGACTGAAGACAAGTTTTCTTGACTTGCTTGGTGAAAACCTATGAAAGTGGTGTCCCTGGGATGCGAAAAGTAATCTTTCGATATCAGTGTCCATGGATACAGGCACACACACACATACAAATGCTGGCAGGTGAATCCCCTTCAGAAGGTTTATCCAGGGTGGCCTGCCTAACAGGAATGTTCGAGCGTTCGCCCCTAAATGTGTATGTTCCCAAATTGTAATCTCCTGCCCAAATACAGCAGGCAAGGGATGGTGTATTTCTTTAAGTGTGTTTGACATTTTGCTCCTTTGTGACATCCGACTCGTCTGACACTGGGCTTCCCTCTCTATTCCAGAAGGCTTGTTGGGATGAAGCAATCGTATTTCTCTTCAGTTACACTTTACCAACATAGAAATCCACAATGCATTATCAGTCTGCCTGATTTTCTGGGGATCGTTGGGTATTGTAAAGTAACAGGAAATTGTGAAGAGATTCCAGGGATCTCTAAACCCCATCCCGCCCGTTGGACTGAACAATTTTTGTATCAAGCACCACCACCAAACTGTGGTGTTTATCATTCCGCCTGTGATACAGGCCGAGTCTTTATCTAGATCCAGAACTCTCACCACACTGAGAGACCCAGTCAAACACGACCGCAACCTTAACCCACCAAGAGCAAACTCATCTCACTCACGGTTGTCACGCTTTTCAGTATTTGAATTTCGGGTTCATTTAATCAGCTACAGTTCATAAGTACGCACAAAACTCAGCTGCACCTCTCCATCCCCACCCTAAAACAAGAGCCTGCGTATTTGGAGTGGAATATGAAAGGTACAGAGTTCTTTCCTGCGGTGGGTGTGCATGTAACATATAGTCCGAAACATCAGCTCATACAGCTGACAGTATGAAATAAGTGCATGTTTGATGACCATTACAGCTCGTACAGGAAATCGTCTTTAGGGAACACATCATTGATAGTCGAAACATTTACACTGGGATACAAACACACAAAGACACCGAACACACCGGATACGCCGGGAGAATGACATCAGTCTTCTGAACTTGCATGCCAGTGATGATCACACCGAGAGCAGGGGAAAAACACACACACACACACACACACACACAGACACAAAAATAATTCCAAAGTGGTTTTGACGGTTTACACAGGTCTCTATTTGTAACGAACTGGATTCCCAGTTAGTCTCAAAACAGGATTCCCTGTACTCTGCCAGCTGCTGCCTAACCTCGGGGCAATGTTCCCTCTGAGTGCCTTAGGCACCGTCTGGTTTTCTCAGAGTGTGAGATCTCTCCGCCATCAGGTCACCCACCCCATCGTATCCCCAAGATCGACTCTGTCCTCAGATGTCTTCCCTCACCGAGGCACTCCTCAATGACTTCAGCAGTACACGCCGCTTCCTTGAGCATGTGGCATCACTTCCTTCCTTGTCCCGGTCACGCCATCCCCAACTGTCTTACTAGGCTTGACTTAGACTTCACTATGTTGCCCTGTGACGAGGGCAACTCTCATCCCTGTCAACATCCAGGGTCACCGTGGTTGCGCAGCACTGAGTGTTTGCGACCTATTCTGACCTGGGCTGTTTCCGCTGGCCTGACTCATTCTTGACTAAGGTCTGCGGAACGCTTCCACTCTCGCTTGTCTTCCCACTCCAGACTAATGCCTTGCTTGTCTTGTGTCCTTTACCGTTCTCCTTGAATGATACCTACTGCCCCTTAGTGGTTTTTTCCTAAGGGGGTTTGCGGGTTTTAGTGTGGTTTTTCTCCTGCTGTAAAGCTGCCAGGATGTACTGCGTCCTCCGTTGACGCAGTCACCAGCTTGTCAAGTCTTCTCCCCGGAATGACTTTCTCGCCTATTCTCTAACTTTTTCTCCCTGGATAGACTCCATCATTACTCTCTGCCCTGAGATGCATTCGTTCTCAATTCTTCCCCATACATTGACTCGGTCTTTTATTTTTCTTGTGCATCCTGGTTCATCCCTTTTTTCCATGAATTCAGAAGATCACTCACTGCCTGTCCTCTCATTATTTACTGTTTTTCTTTGCCGGGATTGGCTCCCAGGTCATTATCGCTCACCTGATATCATTTCAGCCATTTGGTTCAACCGTTTCCATTGGGTTCTTACGTAATTGGTTTTGAGCCTGACTACTTCATTGCAGGAATCGCTGTCTGGCCCACCTTGTCACTGACTGGTTCTGCCTGGCATAGTCAGTCATGTGCTAGATCTGCCGGGCACTGGGACGTCCAACTAGTGTACCTGGAGCGTATCGCGACAGTAAGGAGAATGCCAAGAGTGCTAAGTGATCCCGAGGAGCAATCATCCGAAGGAGTCAGGTGAATGGCGACATAATACAGAGAAGAGACTGGAGAGACAATGCAGAAAATGAAACACCAGATTCAAGGACAGTACAGAGAGAGTATAGAAAATCAGAAGAGTACAGGCAAAATACAGAACAGGCAGGCAATCAGGAGAGTACAGCAAGAATGCACAACTCCAGAAGAATCCGGACCCAGTGGAGAAAACCAGAATCAAAAATGGAGATGAAACCAACGTTGTGGAGAAGCAGGAGAATATCGCGAGAATGCAGAAAATGGAGGAAACTAGAGTGTGTACCTCCAGAATGCACAACACAGAGGAACCTACAAAGTAGCTCCAGAAAGCACACAACAGACAGAATGACGAAGAGAACTAACTAGAGAACAACAGAAGAGCGTACTGAATCAAGACCCAATCTCTGGAAAGCAGAAATGGACGCGACCGAGAGAAATTGGATATCACTGCTGACAGAAAAAACAGAAAATATTAAACGCGATGGGATGGAATGTAAAACGCGGAATCCGACGAGGTAAACGTGAGAACTCAGTCAGCAGGGAAAATCACCATACAATGGAGGTGAAGTCCAAAACAAGCCATAATCAAGAGTGCGAGGGGAAAATTGAGACCGTGCACAACGTGGAGTAAATTCAGAGAGCAGTTAGAAGATAATGTCCCAAACAAGGTTTGGAGGCTAGAGCGCTGAAGCCGAAAACGAAGGTGAGCAAAAGTATGTCAGGGAATTACAGAAATGGCATTGGGGAAAAGGAGGAATGCGATGCAGCGTGGAGAAAACTCAAGAAAGATGCACCACCAGGCGCTAACTGGAAACCATCAAGACAGCGGCGCGATAAGTCAGAGAACGGAGAAAGTCCTGGAGCTGAAGGACAGCACAGACAGAATCAAGAGAAAAAGAGAGCGTGCAGGACCGCAGAGAATCGGGCGAATAGCAACGGACACAACGGACCAAATCAAGACAGACGCCATAAGCTGTAGCCTTCGGAATCCACCAAGAGATCAACAAGGCAGTGGCAGAACTCAGGGACATGGACAGAAGGCCAAAAGAATGGAGAACGTGGCTCCATTTGCCTGGGCGACTCTGTCATCTTCTCGTATTGCGTGGCTCAATGTCCCCCACACCTCACCTGTGCCCCTTCCCTAGGCCTCCACCTGTTTCCCATGAAAGCAGAAACAAACTCAGGACGCTGTGCCCCTCGGTTATTACTGCTGCTCTGGCTATCTAGAACCAGTGTGTTGTAGACCAGCCCACCCTGGACGAAGGGCCCAACCCCAGAGGCAATGTGGATAGTGAGCACCTCCTGTCCTCCTATCCTAGGCAGCAGGGCACCAGGGATCTCAGTGCAGAAATGGCTTCTGCAGAGACCTGGTGTTGGAGGCCACACAGAACCCAAAGCAGCACTCACATCCCACGGCCGCCTAGAACAGAATGGTAGACCCGCAGGAGGTGCAGAGGGCATGAGGCCATGGGATCGGTGCTAGCGTCACTCAGGAGTGGGGAGGACACAACAACTCAGATCTCAGCAAAGACGGGGATCTCAGTAACGACACAGGATCTTAGCAACCACATGGGTTCTCAGCAATGACACAGGATCTCATCAACCATACAGGATCTCAGCAATGACACAGGATCTCAGCAAAGACGGGGATCTCAGCAATGACACAGGATCTTAGCAACCACTTGGGTTCTCAGCAATGACACAGGATCTCAGCAACGACACGGGATCTCAGCAATGACACAGGATCTCAGCAAAGACGGGGATCTCAGCAATGACACAGGATCTTTGCAACCACTTGGGTTCTCAGCAATGACACAGGATCTCAGCAATGACACGGGATCTCAGCAATGACACAAGGTCTCAGCAGCAAGTGCACTGGTGACCAAAGGACAAGGAGCTGCATCTCCAGTGCCATTGGCACCATGGGGGCGGCCATTACAGAAGGGCACTTAGGGATGGGGTGGGTCCAAGGCTGATGTGAAACACGAGGTTACTCCCAGGGGCAGGGCTCCCCAGAGGCGCTGGCCCAGACAGGCCAGGCCTAGGATGCTGGGCATTCCTGAGAGCTCTGTGCCACAGTAGGTGGTGGGGGGCCTGTGCCCTGCTTCCTCTGGGCTGGACCAAGACAGCAAACTGAGCCCAGGCAACGAGACGGTGAGGGGCAGAGTTCCTGAAAGAATGAGCCAGGAGCCCACGCGGCAGGACAGCCTCGCCTATTTATTTCATTTTTAATCTCAAGAGAAATATGAGTGAAAATTATGGAAACAGATTTTTTTTTTAAGTGAAATAAGCCCCCGACCTCCTTAAAAGAGGGAAGAGAAAAGGAGCAAAGACTGGCAGACGGGTTTGCAGACAGCAGGCCAGGTCTGCTAGGTCTGGAGGCTGAGGTGTCCCGGTCAGTGAGGGCACTAGGTCCTGGAGTCAGCAGCGCCACCAGCCTTGGGCCACCAGTCAGAGATGCTCACATCAGAGGAGGCTATGCTGGTCCTCCCAGAGGGGTCCCCTGGGGACCGACGGCCTGGAACCAGGAGGGGTCAGAGCAGGATGGTCCTTCAGCACCCGGGGAACCCTGTTGATAAGCAGCCGCCCGTCATAGCTCAGGGAGGCAAAGAGCCAGGGGTCAGCCGAGGACCACTCAAGGGCGTACACGCTGTCCTCATGCTCCTCATACGTGGCAATGATGCCGTCCTGAGGGGGCTCCTGGCTTCTGCAAGAACCAGAGGCATGTGTGAGGAGGTGGGCCCCGGGCTTCTCATCTGTGCGATGGGGACACATGGAGGGCTTGTGAGGGCCAGTGGGCAGCTCGTGCAGCTCGGGACCCTCCGTGGCCACGGGAGCCTGTGGAACCCCACCTTAGCACCCGACAACACCTTGTTTCCTCTGGGCCTGGACGGTATGCACTGGAGATGATCAACAAGGGGTCCCCTGGGTTCTGGCAGGTGTCTGCATGTGCCCTGGTGCTCCTGGATTCTTTGGGGGAAGATACTTCTCCCTTATATCCTGCCCTGTGTTCAGTTTGGTTCCCACGGATTCCTAACGCATGGCCCGGCCTCCAGGGAAGTGGACCTGCCCATGGTTACCCGATGCTTTGTTACAGACACCACGGAAAGTCCTCCTGGGGATTCTACTCTGATTTTTAAAAAAATTTTTCTTTATTGATTTTAGAGAGAGGAAGAGAGAGAGAGAGAGAGAGAGAAACACTGATGAGAGAGAACATCGACTGGCTGCTTCCTGCATGCCCCCCACTGGGAATTGGGCCCACAACCTGGGCATGTGCCCTGTCCGGGAATCAAACCAGCGACCTCTTGATACATGGGTTGACGCTCAACCACTGAGTCACACCGGCTGGGCGATTCTACTCTGGATCTAATACAATGTGGACAGACCCCTGTCCACAATGTGCAGGCCATCGTGGGGACACCAGGGTTGGTGCCAATGCTCCTGGCAGGACTGTGGGCCATGAGAGTCCCTTCCTAATGTACTTCTCCTCAGCTGCCACGTGAATCCTACGAGTGCCAGGTTGGCCAATCAGCTGTCTTCTGAACAAGGTGACCCCATGTTCGCATGTCTTGTTCCCAGAGACCAGAGCAACAGAGCAGAGAGACAGAGAGATCAGGAGGTCAGCCTTGGGAGAGGCCCCACAGGCAGAGTGGTCTCCTCAGTGACTCTCCGCCAAGCTCAGGCCGGTGGGAGGAACTCAGGCACAGACAGTGTGGAGAGCCTCAAATAGAGGGACAAACCTGACGAGATTCTAGGGCTCAGACTTCAACTCAAGAGGGATCCATCCCAGAACCTTCCCCTCTGGACCTGGGAGCCCAGACCCTCTGGTTCTCTGAACCCTGCTCCTTCCCAAGCGGAGAAGCAGCCGCCCACAGGGAAGGAGCCTTCTCCAGGCAGGAGGCACTGCATGGCTGGCAGGGCTAGGTGGGTCTGCGCTTCTCCCTCCCCACAGAGGCCGCCGCCCCCACCCAGGGATGCCACTCTCCACACTGACCAGCAGAGTGGCCTGCAGGTGCCCAGAGCGCCAGGACCCCGCATGTCTCAGGAGCATGGGCCTCGAAGTGAAGAGACAGCCCCTGAGCAGATGGACTCAGGACTGGGAAACAGCGTGCAGGAAAGAGTCTGGGCAAATGCGTGACCAAGATGGTGCGGCTGTGAAAACAGGCATCACGGTCCAGCCCTGTCCAGTGTCTCGGGGCAAAGGGGGCAGGGGACCGGGCATGGGTCGGGGCGGGAGGGCGGCCAGCAGTCCTGACTGGCACGTGAGAGCAAGAAAGGACACCAACAACCTGTCACAGGGCCATTAGAACGACAGATGAATGTTGGTTCTCATTATTACTGAGGTTCACGTTTAAAAAGTAGCAGCAGTTTTAAAACCTGACATAAGAAAATGAAGAGACAGGACACAGGTACGTGTTTGTGTCCACCCCTGAAGCTGCTCTGAGGCAGCCCTGCACCCCGTCCTGGGGCTGACGGCCTCCAGAACCTCCACCTCATGCTCGTGGAGGGGCTCCCACCCAACCACATTCTGGAAGCTTCTGACTGGAGCCACGGGCCCCAGAGATGTCTGTGAAGAAAGGGAGTTCCCACCCTGCCTGGAGCGCTCACTTGTCCTCTGGATGGTGCTCTTCCTGGTCGCTCAGGTCGTCGTCCACCAGGTGGCCGAAGGGCTCGGAGGAGATGGACACCATGTTGGAGAGGATGACCCTGCTGTCGCTGCTGCCCATGAGGACCAGCTGATCATGTGAGTGGTTGTAGCGGACGTTCCACACCCTGGGGGCAAGGAGACGCTCACAGGCTGGGCCTTCTGGACGGGGAGCAGGGATAGCCAGGCAGCCACCCCACGTCACCAGGGCTGACACTGGGCTGTGTCCACCGAGGGGCAGGCTTATCCTGTTTCTCTGAAACTGTTAACTCCCAACAACAGAGACGAGACCCAGTGGCGGCCTGAACTTCAGCGAGAGGTCCTGACGCCCGGGACTGCAGAGGGGCTTCCTAACATCCCGAAGCCAAACCCGAGGGCACTGCCCATGAGCGGCAGCCAGGGGAGGGCTGAGCTCTGGGTCTGGGTCATGGCCCAGTTTCCCCAGACACATGCCCAGGGAGCTCGGAGGGCCGAGTGCCCACCATGCCAGTGACTGCCAGCCCAGACGGCAGTGGAGACGGCCAGGCATCTGCTCGCATAGCGGTGATCACGGCCTCTTCCTCAAGGTGTTAGAACTGTACACGAGCATTCTGAGGTTTTGATTTTCTGGTGGCAGAAACAATACAGCTTCTGGTACATGATTCACAGAATTCAGAGACAGAGACCATGGAGTGTCAACTCTCTGGTGACAAGCCCCTAGCCTCAGTGAGGGCTCCTGACAGCAGCTGGGCTCTCACTTTCCTGCATGCTTCCTCTGCCGCAGACACACATGCACACATGCAACACGTGCACACACACAACACGTGCATACATGCAACACGCACACACACACAACATGCGCGCACACACACTCTGTTTGAATAAAAACAGCTCCTCCTGGGCTCTCTGCTCTACATGCTGATTTCACTCGCTGAGCCACGGGCCCCGTGGTCTACATTCCAACAGCGTTTCAGAGAAGGGGGGACCTGGGCGCTCTTGTCCCTGCACAGCTCCCCACTCCCTGTCCCAGCAGCACTGTCCCCAGCACCCCCACTTTGCAAACAATGCATGTGGATACCTGTGCCCACCCACTTCTGCAAATCTGAGCTGGCATTGCCCCAGAGAACAGAGTTAATGCTTCTCTTCCTTGTCTATGCTTCTAAACACAAGCACTCTGATTTGGAATGAGTTTCTTTAGAAAAAATAAAACTAGGTTAACTGACTGGTTCATAGCAGCACAGACTAAGCTGGCTTGTGCCTGTCTGAATGGCGGAGTAATTACAAAACACACACGTGACCCCCTCCCCAGCCAGCACGTGGAAGCTGCTACCAGTGGGAGTGCTCCTCCAGGGTTTTCACGGGCTTGGTGACACTGCAGGTGTCCCAGAACTTGACCTTGCAGCTCACCAGGCAGCACTGCTTGTTGGAGTTGAAGTCCAGGTCCTGCACCAGCTGCCCATGGGCATTCTCCAGGCAGCAGATCTGGCTGAGGGAGAAGCACACGCATATGAAGCAGGTGGGACAGCCTGACTTGCAAACCCACAGTGCCCACCCACATCCAGGCCCTGGGCACCTGGCCTGGGCTTTCGCTCTACAAGGCCCGTGGCACCAGATGTGGTGGCAGATGCTAGGAAGCCTGGCGCCCACCTCAGTGCCTCCCGTGGGGGTGACATAGGCTGTGGTTTCTCCAGCAGCCTGTGTGGGGGTGACGCTGGTCTGCGGCATCACAACATGACATGGTCCCTCGAGAATGAGAGTGGCCAGAGGGCCTGCGCCTGCCATGGAGCAGGGGAGATGGGCTTTGGCTGGGACACTGGACCAAGTCTGGTAGGATGATGTGAGCAAAGGAAACAAGGAAGGCAGGAGGGGTGGGGACGCAGATGCACCTCTATCGGCATTGGGACAGTCAGGGCAGGGAGTGCGAGAGGGGAAAACTGCCACAGACGGAGGGTCAGTGTTTGTCATGGGCAGGCTTGTCTGTCACCCACTCACACCACATGGGTGCCAAGTGCCTTCACCAGGGTCCATGCCGTCCACCCATTCCGCACCCAGCAGCCTTGGGCGAAGACACGCTTATATGCATGGCACACGTGCACGCACACGCCTGACGCCGACTCCCACCCCTCTCGGCTGCTCCTGACAGGGTCTGAAATCAGATTGCTCCACCATGCTCTGACATCACAACCACCAACATGGGACAGGTCTCTGGGAGGCGGGACGAGGCTAGGAACACAGACCTGAGCCCAGTCAGCACAGGTGAGGCCTCTGTTGGGCCCACATCTGGCCCCGCCCTGCATGTCACTCTGCCCACGCTGCCCAACCTTGGCTGTAACCTCTGTCCCTCAATCATGCAGTTTCCCTCTCTGGCTCCCATGAGTGGCGAACGCCAGGCAGCTCCCTGGGCTTTGACTCTCCGCAGCCCTGCGCTGGGACTTCACGGCTCCGTTCTCCAGGATGGACGATCTTGGTCCATTTGTCTTCTCCTCCAGGCTGGATTTTCTGGCCCTAAGCCACTGTACATCTTAAACCAGTTTTCACATCCTGCACCTTTCCATCATGTCAGTATTTTCTCTAAAATAAAACACCCTGAGCCTAAGGCCTTCCAAGTCAGACAGGGAACATATGAAACAGACTTGGGAACTGGGTGGGCAGTCGCGCATGCACCGGCATTCACTGGGCTCCCCGCATGCGGCAGCAGAGACTTTAGTGCAAGGCACGACCATGACAGCGAACACTGAGTGCGGCTCAATGAAAACCGAAGCTGTCTGCAGAAGTAACAGTCAGTGAGGGGGGCCACATGCCCCCTCAGCTGCTCAATGTCTCCAAGAGCCAGTGTGGGACCTACAGGATGTCACCCCCAAAGCCACAACTGTGGGGTTTGTCTGGGGTCTGCAATGTCACTCGCCAAGCCTCTTGCCTTTAGACATTGGGAGTCTGCACTCCTTTAAAGAGCAATGCTAAGGGAAGACAGCCACCAGGCCTGGGGGCGGATGGCGGGTGCTCCTTGTGACCTGAGCCCAGGGCCCAGCCCCAGGTTGGGAACCGGATCCTGTGGGCAGGCGGCACTCACAAGCCCACATCCCAGCCCCTGGTCAGGAACCGGACCCCTGTGGGCAGGCGGCACAAGCAGCGAGTCCAGCTGCTTCACTGGCCCAAGTCCGCAGGGTTGTGGACCTCAACTTTGAGTTCTGCCCCCGCCCGGAAGGCGACACCAGTAGTGGTGATGCCGACTTGGCTGCTCAGACAAATGGCAGCAAGCTGAGGGCAGAATGCATCTCACAAAGGCTTGCAGGGCTCCGTTGCCATGACAACAGATGTGCGCACCCTCACTCCTTGGCCTGTGAACCACACCTGGAACAGAAAACCGTTCCTGTTCGTTCCAGTAGACCCACCGGCTGCTGTGCACCTTGACAGGAATGGCAAACTCTGATCTCCCGATAGGGACAGAAATGTTCACAGACAATGAATGCCACAGACTAACCAGGGGACCACAGCTGTCCACTTGTGTTCTCCACCCATGGAGACCGAGAGTAGGCTCAATAGTAATCTCCTGATAAACTGCCAGCACTGGGGATGCCCACGTGGGCATTCAACAGCCACTGAGCACCCACGGACACACAAGGAGATGAAGATAGACTAGCCACGGGCCCCCAGATACATCTGGCTCCAGCTGGCTCTCATGGGTGAAGTGGAGCAGAGGGGACGACACATCAGGGCACATCCTGGGCTCCTGCCCATCACTGACCTCATGCACCGTGTGTCCCAGCCTTGCACAGCGGTGTCATTTGCTGAGGCCACCTGCATGCAGTTGTGATGGGGGCTCCACCATCCTGAGGTGAACTTCAGCTGCCCCTTCCCTTCTAGGGACGCTGAGCTGGCCAGCTGCCAAAGGAAGGAGACAAGGAAAGAAGTTTGGTCTCTTTAGGGTACAGACTGACAAACCTCAGAAGAGGGGACGTTGGGGGGGAAGAGATAAACCACAGAACTTATGCGCATGTACGCATAACCAATGGACATAGACAACAAAGCTGGGGATGGGGAGGGGGGATGGGGAGGAGGGAGTCAGTGGGGGAAAAAGGAGAAACATCTGTAACAAAAGCAAATTAATTAAAATAATTTTTTAAAAAATTTGATCTCTTCTCAGAAAATGCAAAAGGATGTCCTGTACTCACAGGAGAGCAGTGAAATAGTTACTGAAAGCAATTAGGAAGCTTGGTCTTTCCTTCCTCCCCTTAAAAGGCAAGAATGGGTCATCTTTACTTGGGAAAAAGTATAAAACTAAGCACAGCAAAAAATAGAAAGCATATTAACAGACCTGCTATTAAACAGGGCTTGCAAGGGTGTGATTAGGGAAAATCTGCTCAAACACGAATGAACAAACATCTGGCTGTCCCCAGAGCAGACAGACAGAGCGGAGCACGCACCACCTTTAGACACAGGACAACAGCTGAGGCCTCATCATGGGTTCTGAGTGTACCTCCCCGCCTCCCCCCCCCCCGCCCTAAGTATCCCTAACGCTGTCACACAGGTGAGTTACCTCCACAGGCAATGTCCACGATGACCTCCCAGGACACCCACTGGGGCTGTCTTTGGCCCCACCTCCTGAAAGCTGGAGGGGCCAGGTCAGAGCCTGGGAAAGAGCTCCCTCCTAATCATTCCCCTCCTGCCCACCTGCCTGCCCGTCTGGGATTTTATGCCCAAAGGCATCACACGGGCTACATCACCACTGGGATTTGAGGTTGGATGCCCACCCACACAGTGACCACTGAAGGCAGGGACGGTGCACGGGCCAGCGTCTCTGCCATGTGTCCCCCAGGGCACACAGCCCCTGTCACTTCCTCTTGAACTCCAGCCTTGCTCCTAGGAACACTGAGGGGGGCTCAGAGGCAGGACCCCGAAGACCTGGACAGAGACAAAGGGAGGTCGTGAGGTGTCGCGGGCAGTGTGTCCCGTGACTCCTGGGTGCCACAGCCCCAGCTCAGTGCATCCTCGGGCCCCACAGCTCGGCACAGTGCCTTTGGACTTGAGACGGACAGGCCTGGGACAGCCCCAGGAAGCCAGCCGTCAGGGCAAGGGGATTCGACGAGAGACGGGGAAACACAGATAAAACCCAGGTAAGAAACATAACAGTGGTGACACTTCAAAACACTTCACTGTGAGTCTCCTTTGTCCCATGACCTCTGCACCCTCGGAAGCCTTTGCTAAGTTCTGTCTATGTGTCCCCAAGACACCGAAGCCTGAAGGTCAGCCTGACCACGCACAGAGGGTGCAGCCCTGCGTGGGCTTCGGGAATGCTGAGGAGTTTCTTTAGGTTTCCACTGGAATCCACCTCACAGCTGTCCCACCCATGGGGTGGGGTTCCCATTGCCCTGGCAGGTCACACGTCAGTGTGAGCCGGAGACAGGACCTGCTGTGGCGGGGCAAGGCCCGGCCCTCTGGGGTTCTAGTTTTCCTGTCTGTGAGGTCGGGCTGGACTGGGCCTGCGTGACAGCTCCCCATGACCTGACGTTCAGGCCACACCACCTGGCCTGCTGAAGCCCACTGTGTTCTGCAGACACACTGGCCTTGCTCTGGTTCTTGCTCGTGCCTGCAGCTCCCGCTGCCTCTCCGTGCTCCAGGCCCACCTGGGCCCTCTGGCTCATGCTGCTCAGGGAGCTTGCCTGTCCTCCACCTGGCTCCAAAGGTCCTATGGATCTGAGTGGTGCAGACACAGCACAGAATGTTCTGGAATGTTTGTTTTCGTGGAGTTTTCACAGGGTTTCCACCAGCAGCTTCACATGCTTGGTGGGCTGTCCTATTACTAGGTTTTGCTCCAAATCACTCTTGGCTGTTTCTAGAAATCAAATCCGCTCTCACAGGACAAAATGTTACTGACTATTCAAGATATTCAAATGCTGACCCACAAGTCCTGGGGCCAGGGCAGGGGGGGGGGGGGCTCAGTGTTCTGTGGGCAAGGGGAGGGGAGCAGACCTCCGCTGCAGTCCCAGATCTGTCACTCACACCGTCACCTTCAGACAGTCCCTGGCTTCCCTGAACCTGACTCTTCTCATGTCAAGTGAGGGAGTCAGAGCATGCGGGCCTGAGGCCTGCGTCCTAAGGGACAACTTTAACATCAGTGAGGGGTGACAGTTCGCCAAACACTGTGAGCCTGTTATGTCTGTGTGAGGCTAGGGCAGGCATCCTGGGATCCCAGGGAGCCCTGTGGCCGTCCTTGCCCCTGTTGCTGTCCTCGCCACTGTGGCTGTCCTCATTCATTGCTGTCTTTGCCCATTGCTGTCCTTGCCACCCTGGCCACCCACATTGGCTGTGACAATGCCGACAGGGCCAATGCCACACTGACCAGGCTTTGGACATCAGGACTCTCCTCTCGCACCAGTGAGCGAGCTGCCATGTTCTCACAGGTGCTCGGACACTGCCACAGGAAAGGAGGACCCCGTGTCCACACAGGCTCACGGCTGTCACAACACCGCTCTGGGGGCTGGCTGTCTCGGGGTAGCTGTACAGAGGGGGCAGGGGGACATGGGAAACCTCTGTACCTCCCCCTCAGTCCCACTGTGGACCTGAAAGTACTCCAAACAATAAAGTCTATTGAAAAGATGAAAACACTTTGCTCTGCTAAGACCCTGCTGAGAGGATGCAAAGATGAGAGGGGAGGAAAGATGAACACACACATCCTCGTCCGAAGCGGGACACAGGCGGTGGGCATGTCCCCGCAGTCAGGGCACAGCCTTCGGCCCACGTCCCCTCCAGCAGCTCCGCCATGCTGCGGGGGCTGGCAATGTGGTCTGCGCCCTGGGCATGTCACCACACAGAAGGACCAGGAGGACAATGCAGGACCCAGATCAAAGGAGGACGTCGGGTGAGTCTGTTCCCCGTAGCCGGCCGAGGGTGAACCGCAAGCCCACACTGGACCCGGCCTGCTGGGCTCATCTCGGGGTTCTGGACATGAAGCCTAAGGAGTCAACCAGACAAGCCTCTCCCTCTCCCTGAGCCACTCTGACTAACAGGAAGCTACATGTCGGGGGGGTGACCGACCACCCTGAGGCTGGGGAGCAGGCCCAGCACCCACCAGCTCCTCCTGAGGGCAGCTCAGCTTCCCGCCTACACAGCTGGGCACAGCAACAGGGCTGCAGTGCTGGTAATGATGTCCCTGTCCCTCCCTGCCTCTCCCACTACAGGCCTTGGACCCTCCTGTGGAACAGTCTGAACCTGGGATAGAGCAGCTCTCAAAGTACATGGTGCCCTTGAAGCCCACGTTCCCCCCCTCAAAGCAACGTCCTGCACTTAACTGCCTCAGGCCTCAGCACCGCAGGCCACAGGCTGGATTCCTCTTCGGAAACTCCCGCGGATGCCACAGGCCGGGACAGGGAGGAGGGTGAGCAGGGTCACAGCCACCTTGTTTCCTTCGGCTCTGCTGCTCATTGGGCCTTGGGAAGACTATTTATTCCCACAGCCAGTGAGAGCAGGAGCTGGAGATGGATGAGCACAGATCAGAACCAAAGGGGCGCCCCCCCCTTTATAGTGTGAGACCCCGCAGACCCGCCCCCAGGCCTCCCTTGGGCTCCCGCTAATGATTCTAACTGGCAGAGAGCCTCCAGTTTAATTGCAAAGGGGAATGATGCAGCAGGACTGAGATTAGATTCACCACACAAGGCACTATCCTCAAACAATACAAAAACAAAAAAAAATCGAGGAGCTGGGTATGAAGACGGCGGATCGATCAGAGGGCCTCGGTATTAAATGCTGCGGCCGAGGGTCACAGAGTGATACTGACAGACTGCTGAGGGCAGATAAAAGAGGGGCCGAGAACACTAAATTGGTTTCTGCAGAAAATACATTACAGATTAATCACCCACCCTAAAATCGCTCTGTGAGGATGGAGGGTCTGAAGATGTGTACGAAGTTTGATTACAGGGGGGCTGCAAAGCAGGGGGCATGGGACGGGCCTGCTGAATCCTAATGCCAGAGGCTGAGGTCGCTGCTCTGGGCCTCCTCCTGCCTGATCTTGGCTCAGGTGGCTGCACCCACATCTTCCGGGAGTAGCAGCCTCAGCCTTTCACCAGGAGCCCTTCCTCCTCCTCCGTCTGCATTCCTGGGAGCAGCTACTGAGCTGCCTTCAGGAAGAGGGTGGACAGGCACTACCCGGACTCTGACCCAGACTCCCCACAAGCCCCCAGAGGGGGGACCTTGTGAATGTCTCTGCCCCAGATCCACGGGGGCTGCAGGGGACAATCTTAGGCACTGGGTTTCCTTCAACAGTCCTGATTTACCCTGAAACTTTGGGTAAAATTTGCATTGCACTCCATGCTAGAGAGATACGTCTTACTATTTCTAATTTTAATAAAAATAGTGATTTTTCCCTTAAATATTATGTATGCGTACAAAACAGGCCAACTCTCAATTTCAATGGAAGGCTGTAAGACTTCCTTCTGGCCACAAGGAGTTTTAAAAGTGACAGGCATGCCTGGCCAGTGTGGCTCAGTGGTTGAGCGTTGACCCACGCACCAAGAGGTTGCTGGTTTGATTCCAGGTCAGGGCACATGCCCAGGTTATGGGCCTGATCCCCAGTGGGGGCAAGCAGGAGGTGGTCAATTGATGTTCTCTCTCATCGATGTTTCTATCTCTCTCTCTCTTTCCCTTCCTCTCTCTCTGAAAATCTATAAAGAAAAAAATACATAAACAAAACTGATCGGTACTCATGTTTAAAGTCGGGTTCTGTGGCACACGTGGATAACGATGGGTTAGCACTGGCCATCTCTTCCGCCCAGGGGTGAAGGAGGGAGGTCCTGACAATGAGGCACATGAAGGAAGGGAGTCCATGAGCCTCACTGGCAGGGACACACACAGGACACGCCAGCTAGAAGGCCACCTCCCCCAGCTTCCCTGACCTTGCGTGTCAGTCTGCCCCAGGTACAAGGAGCGTGATGACTTTCATCACCTCAAATTTCTTGATTTTTCACTCTAAAGTTGTTATTTCAACATAAACAAATGCAATTAAATGATAAACACGTGAAAATCAAATTTTAAAATTTGAGGAAATTCTAAAGACACAAATGTGAAGATAACACACTGATCAGTAGGACACTCACTCTGGGAAAGACCACATATCAGAAGCGACGAATATTTGAAAGAAAACTGGCCCCGAAGACAGTCGGTGTTCACTGTGACACAGGTCTGAGGGCCTGTCCAGGGACACGTCCTTTCTGATGGGGAAGGGGGAGGACCCAGCCACCCATCCTGGGACACTGGGTACTGAAGGTGGCCTGAGGGCACCTGACAGGTGAGGCCCACGTGCACAGGAACAGCCAATGGATCTGAGCTCTGTGCACACACGGCAGCGAGAGGAAGTTGAAAGGTCCGGGGCACAGTCCAGTGTCACGTCACTGTCACCACTCATGCTGAGACTTGAGGAAGGCTGGTCATCACCATGAAACCAGGACATTCCTGACAGATGTTTTAGCCAAGCGGTGGGAACAGCTGCTCACTAAAAAGACGATGTATTATACTTGAAACAGGAGAAACACTGTGCATGCTGGCCTACTTGTCCCACCTCACCCTGCTTAATACAAAAGGCCAACTATAAAACTTTCAAGGAAAAATTGAGGAAATACCAGCTGACCTGGCTGTCCTCTAAGTGAATTTCTTGTTTTTTAGAACTTAGAAAATAGAGTGAATAGCAGGACAACCCTGACCACAGACATGTGCTGACGCCCCTCCTGCTTACCGCTAACCGCCTCCGCTTCTGTACTTGCATGCTTGCTCTCCCTCAAGGCCATCAGGAAATGCCAGACACAGAAGTTTGAAAAACAACCCCCCTATAAAATAGAAGTGTAACTGAAAGTCGAGGCTGATCTCCGAAAAACTCTCCTCTGGAGAACTTGGGATTAGTCGCCGGCTGGCTAATGAATTGCCCTCTATTTGACTTTAATTCAGCTCTGGTGGTCTCTTGATTCTCTTGCGCCACTATGGACATCTCACTGCCTCATGGGGACACAGTATGATAAAAGGGGGCTGTTTGTCCACTTTCTGGTTCCATGTCACATCTGTACACAGCCTGGGGCCCAAATTGCATTTGTTTTCACCCGATGGAGCCAATCACCCAATTATTTGATCAATAATTCAATCTATTCATTAACCATGTAATAGTCAATGTCAACACCCTAAACACACATGGATTAAGAAGAGTATTTGAAATTCAGCCAAGTCTCTCCCTTGCTCTCTCAAACCAATACATTTTTTAAAAATTAAAATTTTTTAAAATTTGAAGCTGGAAACAAATTCTTGTTACTCACCACAGTCTGGCTGGAGCTTCCCTGCAAATCCCACAGGAGAATGTGGTTGTCTGTCAGCGAGATGACTCTCTTCCCATCTCCCGTGGGCTCCCACACAACACTGAGGGGAGGAGAAGGGACAAATATTAAAACAGATGAGATCCTCACATGCATGGCTACAAGCCGCCTGCACGACAGAGGGGCCGTGGCCTGGCTGCGCGCGGACGGGGCTGATCCGGGACAGAAGTGGCTCCGTGCCGGGCCCCCTGTCATCTCTGCTGGGGATGGACATGTGTCCTCCTCTGGTTCACCTGCTCTTAGGACTTGGGCTTTGGGGGATCAGGTGAGAGGAGCTGGTGACACCAAGCCTACGATAGGATTGGTGTCCTTGTGAGGACGGCCCCAAGCATGGGAGTCTGCGCCCCACCCCCTCCACGTGAACACAGCCAGAGGGAGCCCGCACCAGGGCAGGAGCCCATGCCGCCAGAACTGTGAGGAAGAAATGGCTCTGCTATTCAAGCCCGGGGCCTGTGGCGTTCGCTATGCCAACCCAGCTGACTGAGACCCTCACCGACATGTCCTCGCAGGGGCTGACCAGACCGAGAGCTGAGAGATTCTGGCCACTGAGACAGGAAGGGCTCTGCAGCTGGGTCTTGAGGAGGCACAGACATATGTTGACTGGGGACAAGACACCACACCTTCTGCCACCGACCCCTCACTGGCATGAGGATGGACACAGCCAGCACACCCGTGGAGATGGAGGGCCGAGCTCGGCCGGCCCTGCTGTAACCTCAGATCACTTCCCATCATCCAGCCAACTTGCATCACAGTTTCCCATTATCTGCAGCCAGGACCATCCTAACTGATGCAATGTGTATGAGAATAACTCACAAAGACCAACAGTCACAGCACCTCTGGGGTAAAGCCAGGAGGAGACAGAAACTGTTCAGTTTGCTCACCAGTGTGGATTTCTCTTTCCTGGTAAAACCCTAAGAGTGCTTAAAAGGAAAGGATTTCATTGCACAGATTCTAACACGTGCATCACTGAAGCCATCGAGAACACACTGCACCATTTCTTCTTCTAACAGAACACAACAGGACTGGAGGGTGCTCACAGGGCCACCGCCTCACTGTCCTTTCGAGGCTGTCCACGGGCTGGTGATACTTTTCATCACATCACTACAACTCGGAACTGTCATTTCCTTCTCACTGCAGCTGAGGAAGCCCACAGGACCCCAGCACTGTGACCACGGACCCACAGCTCCTGCATCCGGGCTGCTTCTCCTCCAACAACAGCAATGGAAATTCTCGGGGCCCATAAGCACTGAGAACACGAGAGCCGGGGAAAGGGTGGAAGTGCTTCTGAAACCTGGGCTCCTGTTCTGCTGAGATGATGGCCAGCACGGATTTTAAAGACACTAGAGCAGCAGGATCCCCCTTCTCTTGGTAGCATGTTTTACAGGGAACCTGAAGTGATCTTGAAAGCCAAGGCAGAAGGATGGAAAGGCCTTGTCCTGGTGAGAACATGGGTTCCTGCAGGACACGGTCTGTCTCAGGCAGCTGGGCTGTGATAATAAAAGACCACAGGCCCAGGGGCTTCGTCAGCAGATGTTGGTTCCTCACAGTTTTGGAGGCTGCAAGTCTAAGACCAGGGGCCAGCCTGGTGGGGTTCTGGTGAGGACCCTCTCCCAGGTCACAGAGGGCCGCTCCTCCCTGCAGAAAGGGAGCTCTCCTGTCTCTGTGATACAGGCACCAATCCCATCATGAGGGTCCCGCCCTCATGAATTAATGACCCCAAAGGCCCCACCTCCAAATCCTAACACATTGGAGATTATAGTTTCAACATATGAAATAGGAGGAGAAACAAAAAATGCTGTTTAGAACACTAATATTGCCCTGGCCGGTTTGGCTCAGCAGTTAGAGCGTCGGCCTGCGGTCCAGAGAGACCCGGGTTCGGTTCCTGCTAAGGGCATGTACCTTGGTTGCAGTTTGTCCCCGGCCCTGGTTGGTCGTGCAGGTGGCAGCCACTCGATGTGTCCCTTTCACGTCGATGTTTCTTTCTCTCTCTCTTCCTCTCTCTCCCTCCCACTCTATCTGAACAAAAAATGAAAAAATGTCCTCGGGTGAGGATAAAATAAAATGAAATAAAATAAAATAAAATAAAATAAAATAGAACACTAATATTAGCTGAATCATATTTAGATTGATTAATCAGCTCCTCACAGGATATCATTTATAACTTATGCACGTCCCTGCCCATGACATACACACACAAGCCAGGATAGGGAGTATCTGCCCCATATGGCAATACAACCAGTGACAGGCACTGCCCAGTAGGGGTTATAATCAAGACCGCAGTCTGAAAGAATCAACACACAGATACATGGAAGTTTTAACAGAAACTCCAGAAAGCCAGATTCCCAGGTAACTAACAAAGCACAGGATTAAAATTAACCAGCTTGATGCCAAAAGGTGTTACCCAACTATGAAGCAAAGTTGACAGCTTATAGATCACCCACCCTTTCCAACAGACAGTGTTTAAGGACTAATGACATCCAAACACTGACCTTGGATACCTTCTGTGGTGTCATGAATACTGGACTACAGTTTCCCTGGCCATATTTCAGGCTTCTGGAGTGTAGACCCAATATTTTTAAATGTTTTTATATTCTCCACAGTGACCAGCAACGTCTGGGGCACATGGCACTTAAGTAGTCTTTGCTCATGAATTCGAAGGAAGAGAGAGGAATGTTAAGGGTGGAGACATGCATAAAACAATGAGCCCACTGTAAAGTACATCTAGTTAACTATTCGTACAGTAGGGTTTGGAAAACAGCCTTAAAATGAGAGACAGCGTAAAGGCCTCTGGAAAATCAAAATCCAAGGGCTAAAGCACACAGGCTCAATTTATGTTTTAAATTGCAGCATCTCTCAAGCTCTTGCTCAGAAGTGTTCTTTACCTTTCAATTTGATCACAAGCTTGGTTCTCTGACTTCTAAGTCTACTGGGGGCACAAGTGCCAAGAACACAGCCATTTCCACAATACCTGGTCAACCAGGACATGAAGGGGTGGACATGAGCCCAGGGGCCCACAGCAGATCTCTTGGTGACACCTGTCCCCACATTTGGGGGTCCTCTGGAGCCTGAGTCCCTTGCCTGAGGGAGGTAGGGTGCTCCCTTTTCCATTCCCAGCCTGGACGCACCCTGAGCTCTATACCCACAGAGGCCAAAGCTGGACATGCATCTGTGGGAGGACTCTATCATTTCTCCACTATGGCCCCACCTGCTAGCTCAGGTCCTGGCCAATTTGGGGCCCAACAAGCACCAGCTGCCAAGCCTGAAACTATCTCACTGACCCCAGATGCTTCTGCACTGGCTTTAAATACTCTGGGGGCTGTGGCGGCAGAGGTGGGAGCTGCTGTTAGGAAGAGGAATCCATGGGCCATACTCTTACCCATCACCTGGTACACCATGCTCTAGAACCTGTCCATGAACTTCCTGAAGGAGGACCAGATGCCTGTGACCACCATGGCGAGTTGCTCCCAGGGAAGAGGAACAGGACCTTCATCTGCCTTCTCAGGGGCCTTTTCCTGCCTCACCACCTGGGGACACACAGGTCACTGAGAAATAACAGAACAGTGATAGATCAAAGGTAAGGTTTTCTATGCCAGACTATTTTCCTTGTAGGGTTTGGACCCCTCGCTACACATCATTTGAAACAATGAGGGCACACGAGGGTCAGCTTTTCACTGAAGAGAGGAAGGCAAGGGCCAGAAGGCTGCGTTCAGCCAGAGCAGGGCCTGGCTCCCAGTGCCCCCACCCCCAGGCCCCTGCTCTGTGGCCCCTGAAGCTGGTCAGACCCCATAGCCAGGGACAGTGTCTGAGCAGAGGAAGGAGAGTGAGAGAGAGGTAAAAACATCAATTGGCTGCCTCCTGCATGCCCCCAACAAGGGATTGGGCCCACAACCTGGGCATGTGCCCTGACTGGGAATCGAACTAGAGAACTCTTGGTGCATGGGTTGATGCTCAACCACTGAGCCACACCCACCAAGCTTTCAGTTAAATTTAAAAAAGAAAAGTACAAAGCGAAGTTGAAAAGTAACAAGGAACCTGGACAGAGGAACAAATTCAGTTCCAGAAGCTTCCACAGGGAATTGGGAACACGGCCTGAGGATGTTTTGCTCAAGTTAAGTGAAGGGTATATTACTGACATTTTGCTTGAGTACCTTTCTCTGTACATCTAAAATCTGCTGAAGAGAAAAAGCAAGTTTTCAACAACTGAAATCAGCAGAAGTCAGAACAAAACTGCCTGGAGATCCCTCCCAACTCTAGATGCTGAGGATCCCTGGTGTCCCAGTCAGGTCAGTTCAGCTTAATTCAGGAGAAGAGCTGCCAGCAGGGCCTCCTTTCCAGATAGAGGCAGGAAAAGCTGTGCATTTGCTCAGTTGACCACCACCGGAGCCAAACACCTAACGCCTGGTAAGGCTGCCTAAAAGGTCTGAGCAGGCGGGAGATCACATCCACAGCACAAGGCCAATGTAGAGTATAATGACTTCATTGCATGCGCCTGGGTGCCGAGCCAAAAAGAGCCCAGCATCGATCCTTCTCTGTTCTCTGGCTTATATAGGCAAAAACTACAAAAACTACATTCTTTTGGAGCCGCTTTTTGGTGCCAGGGCTGATATGAACTGCTGCAGAGGTGAGGGAGGAATCCTTTGCAGGAGACGATGAGCTTGTTACAGAGATCAGGGCAGTCATTAATCTCTTTCTTTTTTATAGTCCCTCCAAGTTTTCCAACGTCACCATTAACCCCTTATCTTTATGGTTCCTCTGAGTGTCAGTCCCAGGGTTTTTTAGAAAACTGCTCAGGTGTTTACACGCGAGAATAACTGGTCAAAATGGAGTTTAATTTTGTTAAAACATTACTAACCCTTTCACTGCCAAGAAGCTCCTCCTGGTTAAAGTCAAGGGTTTAAACCAATCCCCCAGGTCATGATTCTGACCAGATTAACATAGACAGTTCCTCTGCCTCTGAGAGTGAGATCTACCTGTGAGCTTCCTCAAGGTTTCATGGTAAGAACATGAGGCAGGTTTGGAAGCAAAGGGGAGACCTCCGCAGAATACAAATAGAGACAAAACAACAGAGGCATGGTCAGGACACTTTATGAAGTCAGAGAAACAAGCACTAATGCCAGTTTTGGCAAGGGCACTGAGATGCCAAGTGCTCTGGGCCATATACCACACAGACTCAGAGCAGAGACCAGGAGAAACCCAACCGAGGTGACAGACATCAACACACACCTGTCCTGTTTGGAGAGGTATCTATTTAGGTCCCCTGCCCATTTTATTAATTGGGTACTTTATCTTCCTTTTGTTGAATTGTATGAATACTCTATATATTTTGGAAATTAACCCCTTATCTGATGTATTGTTGGCAATTATGCTCTCCCATTTAGTGGGTTCACTTTTCATTTTGATGCTCATTTCTTTTGCTGTGCAGAAGCTTTTTAGTTGGATGTAGTCCCATGAATTCATTTTTCCTTTGTTTCTCTTGCCTTAGGCATTATATCAGTGAAAATTCTGCTGCATGTCATGTCTGAAATTTTGTTGCCTACATTTTCTGCTAGGATTTTCTTAGATTCACAAGTCACATTTAAGTATTTTATCCATTTTGAGTTTATTCTTGTGTATGGTGTAAGTTGGTGGTCTTGCTTCATTTTTTTGTATGTAGCTGTCCAATTTTCCCAACACCATTTATTGAAGAGGCTGTTTTGACTCCACTGTATGCTCTTGCCATCTTTGTCAAATATTAATTGAGCAGAATGTCTTGGGTCAATTTCTGGGTTCTCTGTTCTGTTCCATTGATCTATATGCCTGTTCTTGTGCTAGTACCAGGCTGTTTTGATTACAGTGGCTTTGTAGTATAACCTGATATCCAGTATTGTGATCCTGCCTACTTTGTCCTTCTTTTTCAAGATTGTTGTGGCTATTCAGGGTCTTTTTTGGTTCCATATGAACTTCTGAAGTATTTGTTCTAGTTCTGTGAAATATGTTGTTGGTATTTTGATGGGGATTGCATTGAATCTATAGATTGCTTTGGGTAGTATGGACATTTTAATGATGTTAACTCTTCCAATCAGTGAACAAAGTATGTGCTTCCACTTTTTTATGTCTTCCTCTATTTCTTTTTTCAATGTCCTGTAGTTTTCTGTGAAAAGGTCTTTTACTTTTTTGGTTAAGTTTATTCCTAAGTATCTTAATTTTTTTGCCACAGTGGTAAATGGGATTTTTTTTTTTTTTTTAGTTTTTCTTTCTGTGAGTTCATCATCAGTATGTAACAATGCTGTCGAAATTCCAAAATGGCAACAGAGTGAATGGAAGCAGCACAGACCATCTCACAGGACCAAACTGGAATTACAACTAAAATAAAGACAAATCATTGGGAAAAAGCAACAGAAAAGCAGCCAGAGAGGAACCATATAACCGGTGACAGGAAAAAAGGACAATGAATCAAGCCTGGTAGACCTGCAGAGGAGCAAGAGGGCGGTCTGAGAGCCCACGGACAGCAGCTGTTTTAGCTGTGAGCAGTTCCCTTGGGGTTTAAATCCCAAGCTGGCTCCACAGCACAGAGGGCCAGGACAGAGCACTAAATTAGCTACAGCCACTCACCTTGGGCTCCGGCAGAGGGAAGGCAGACTGGACTGAAACTGTGTGGGGACACTTGGGATTTGGAGGGTGCTCAGAGTTTTTGCTGAGTAACGGCCACACAGAATGGTGGCCATATTGCTCAGGGAGCCCCTTCCCAGAGCTTTGGGGAGAAGTAGCAGCCCCTCCCTTGGAGATTTAACCCCACTTAGCTGGGCTGGAGAAATGCAAATTGAGGCTCGTTAACAACCAGCATCTGCCCCACCCTCTGGAAATCTTCTTAAGCTGAACACGTGAGGGAGTTTTTCATTCAGCTGAGGGCTACAACCCAATGCTCATCAAGTAACTGAGACTAATAGCCTCCAGGCAAAAAGCTAGAGGATAACTCAACCTTTCCTGGGCTTGCAAATCTACCCAGGAAAGTAAGACTTGACAGTGGTGTTTAACGTGGGTCCTCCCACACTCATCCAAACCCAGTAGAGGGAGCCACAAACAGCAGAACACCAACACCCACAGGGAAAATTTGGCAGGCTCCAAAACCCACTGAGATAGTCAAAATGGTGAAACAAAGAAACGAATCCCAAATGAAAGAACAAGAGAACTCTACTGAAGATGAGATAAATGAAATACAGTTAAGCAAATTATCAGAGGTAGAGTTCAGAGCCATGGTCTTGAAGAAACTCAACAGCATGAATAAGGAGCTCAACACCATAAGTAAAAATATAGAAACATTGAAAACCAACCAAGTGGAAATGAAGAATGACATAGCAGAAATAAAGAACACATTAGAAGCAATAACCAGCAGAGTAAAGGAAGGTGAATTAGAAGACAGGGTAGAAAAAAAATCAACCAATCAGAAAACCAAAAGGAAAAAACAATTAAAAAACAGGAAGACAACTTAAGAGGACTGTGGGACACTTGGAAAGGTAACAACATTCACATCATAGGAATTCCATAAGAAGAAGAAAATGAGCAAGGTTTAGAGAATATATTTGAAGAAATAGTGACAGAAAATTTCCCTAACTTGGCAAAGGAAGAAGGTATTCAAGTTCAAGAAGCACATAGAGCCCCAAGTAAGAAGAACTCAAACAGGCCTACACCAAGACACATAATAATTAAGATGACAAAAATTAAAGACAAAGAGAGAATCCTAAAGGCAGCAAGAAATAAGCAACAGGTTACCTACAAAAGAACCCCCATAAGGCTATCAGCTGACTTCTCAACAGAAACACTACAGGCCAGAAGGGAATGGCATAAAGTAATTAAGGTAATGAAAAACAAGGATCTGCCCTGGCCAGTTTGGCTTAGCGGTTAGAGCGTCGTCCTGCGGTCCAGAGAGACCCGGGTTTGGTTCCGACTAAGGGCACGAACCTTGGTTGCAGTTTGTCCCCAGTCCTGGTTGGGTCGTGTGGAAGGCAGCCACTTGATGTGTACCTTTTACATTGATGTTTCTCTCTCTCTCTCCTCCTCTCTCTCCATCCCACTCTATCTGAACAAAAAATGGAAAAATGTCCTCGGGTGAGGATAAAAAAAAAAAACCCAAAAAAACAAAAACAAGCAAACAAACAAAAGAACACAAGGATCTGAATCCAAGACTACTCTATCAAGCAAAGCTATCATTCAAAATAGAAGGTGAAATAAAGAGCATTCTGGACAAAAAAAGGCTAAGGGAATGTATTAGCAACAAACCAGCACTGCAAGAAATGTTAAAAGGACTGCGGTAATTAGTAGAAGAAATAGGAAGAAAAATATAACTGCAATAAATAAGTACATACCAATAATAACCTTAATTGTAAATGGATTGAACACTCCAATCAAAAGACACAGAGTAGTTGATTGGATGAGAAAGCATGACTCATATATATGTTGTTTACAAGAGACCCACCTCGCAACAAAAGACTCAGATAGGTTGAAAGTGAAGGCATGGAAAAAAGTCTTCCAAACAAACAAAAAAGAAAAAAAAGCTGGAGTAGCAATACTCATATCTGACACAATAGATTTCAAAATGAAGGCCATAACTAGAGACAAAGAAGGCCACTACATAATATTGAAAGGATCTATCCAACAGGAAGATATAACCTTGGTAAACATATATGCACCCAATATAGGAGCACCAAAATACATTAAAAATCTTCTGGAGGACTTCAAAGGAGAAATTGACAGCAATACAATCACAGCAGGGGATTTCAACACCCCGCTGATATCACTGGATAGATCCTCTAGACAAAAAATTAACAAGGAAACAGAGACTCTAAATGATGCACTAAAGCAAATGGATTTAAGAGATATCTACAGAGAATTACACCCCAAAACTGCAGAATTCACATTCTACTCAAGTGCACATGGGACATTCTCAAAGATAGACCACATGTTAGGACACAAACTAAGTCTCCACAAATTCAAGATGATTGAAATCATATCAAGCATCTTCTCAGATCACAATGGCATGAAACTAGAAATCAATTACAACAAGAATATGCAAAGACATTTGAACACATGAAGGCTAAATAGCATGTTATTAAACAATGAATGGGTTACCGAGGAGATCAAGGAAGAAATTAAAAACTTCCTGGAAACCAATGAAAATGAACACACAACAACACAAAATCTATGGGATGCAGTGAAAGCATTTCTGAGAGGGAAGTTCATAGCACTACCTCAAGAAATAAGAAAAATTGCTAATTGACTGTCTAACCTCACAACTTAAAGAACTAGAAAGCAAACATAAAGAAAACCCAAGAGCAAGTAGAAGGAAGGAAATAGTAAAGATCAGAGCAGAAACAAATGACATAGAGACCAAAAAAAAAAAAAAACAATTCAAAGGATTAATGAAACAAAGAGCTGGTTTTTTGAAAAGATAAACACAATTGATGAACTCTTACCTAGACTCACCAAGAAACAAAGAGAGAGAACCCAAATACACAAAATCAGAAATGAAAGAGGAGAAGTAACAACTGACACCACAGAAATACAAAAGATCGTTAACAAATACTATGAACAATTACACAGCAAGAAATTGGACAATCTAAGTGAAATGGACAAATTTCTAGAAACACACAGTTTCCCAAACCTGAACAGGGAAGAGATAGAAAACTTGAACAGACCAATAACAACAAAGGAAATTGAAGATGTAATTAAGACTCTCCCAGCAAACAAAAGCCCAGGCCTAGATGGCTTCACTGGGGAGTTTTACCAAACATTCAAGGAAGAACTATCACCCATTCTCCTCAAACTATTCCAAAAAATTCAAGAAGAAGGAAGACTTCCAAACTCATTTTATGAGGCCAGCATAATTCTAATTCCAAAACCAGATAAAGACACTACAAAGAAAGAAAACTACAGACCAATATCCCTGATGAACACATATGCCAAAATCCTTAACAAAATACTAGCAAATTGGATCCAGCAATACATTAAAAAAAATTATTCACCATAACCAAGTGGGATTCATCCCAGGGATGCAAGGCTGGTACAATATTTGCAAATCAATAAATGTGATACACCACATAAACAAAATGAAAGATAAAAAAAAGGATCATATCAAAAGACTCTGAAAAAGCATTTGACAAAATCCAGCACCCATTTCTGATAAGAACACTCAGAAATGTGGTAATAGATGGATCATATCTCGACATAATAAAGGTCATATATGAAAAGCCTATAGTCAACAACATACTCAATGGGAAAAAACTAAAAGCATTTCCCTCAAGAACACAAACAAGACAGGGATGCCCATTTTTGCCACTCTTATTTAACATAGTACTGGAAATCTTATCCACAGCAATCAGACATGAAGAAAAAATAAAAGGGCTCCAAATTGGAAAGGAGGAAGTGAAACTGTCATTATTCGCAGATGACATGATATTATACATAGAAAACCCTAAAGACTCTGTCAAAAATCTGCTAGATTTAATAAACAAATTTGGCGAGGTAGCAGCATACAAAGTTAATATCAAGAAATTGATGGCATTCTTATACACCAATAATGAACTCACAGAGAAACTAAAAAAAAAAAATCCCATTTACCATTGCGGCAAAAAAAATTAAGATACCTAGGAATAAACTTAACCAAAGAAGTAAAGGACCTATTTGCAGAAAACTACAGGACATTGAAAAAAGAAATAGAGGAAGACATAAAAAAGTGGAAGCACATACCTTGTTCATGGATTGGAAGAGTTAACATCATTAAAATGTCCATACTACCCAAAGCAATCTATAGATTCAATGCAATCCCCATCAAAATACCAATAACATATTTCACAGAACTAGAACAAATACTTCAAAAGTTCATATGGAACCAAAAAAGACCCCGAATAGCCACAGCAATCTTGAAAATGAAGGACAAAGTAGGCAGGATCACAATACTGGATATCAGGTTATACTACAAAGCCACTGTAATCAAAACAGCCTGGTACTAGCACAAGAACAGGCATATAGATCAATGGAACAGAACAGAGAACCCAGAAATTGACCCAAGACATTCTGCTCAATTAATATTTGACAAAGGTGGCAAGAGCATACAGTGGAGTCAAAACAGCCTCTTCAATAAATTGTGTTGGGAAAATTGGACAGCTACATGCAAAAAAATGAAGCAAGACCACCAACTTACACCATACACAAGAATAAACACAAAATGGATAAAAGACTTAAATGTGAACCATGAATCCATAAAAATTCTAGAAGAAAATGTAGGCAACAAAATTTCAGACATCATACGCAGCAGAATTTTCATTGATACAATGCCTAAGGCAAGAGCAACCAAGAAAAAAATGAACACATGGGACTACACCAAACTAACAAGCTTCTGCACAGCAAAAAAAAAAAACAACCATCAAAATGGAAAGGGAACCGACTGTATGGGAGAGCATAGTTGCCAATGATACACCAGATAAGGGGTTAATTTCCAAAACATATAGAGTACTCATACATCTCAACAAAAGGAAGACAAAGAACCCAATTAAAAAATGGGCAGAGGACCTAAATAGACACTTCTCCAAACAGGACATACAAATGGCCAAGAGACATACGAAGAAATGCTCAACGTCCCTAATCATCAGAGAGATGCAAATTAAAACAACAATGAGGTATCACCTCACACCTGCCAGAATGGGTGCCGTCAACAAGTCATCAAACAACAAGTGCTGGCGAGGGTGTGGAGAAAAGGAGACTCTAGTACACCACACTGCTGGCGGGAATGCAGACTGGTGCAGCCACTGTGGAAAACATTATGGTATTTCCTCAAAAAATTAAAAATTGATCTGCCATTTGACCCAGTGATCTCACTTCTAGGAATATATTCTAAGAAGCCTGAAACACCAATCAGAAAGAATATATGTACCTTTATGTTCATAGTCGCCTTATTTACAATAACTAAGATCTGGAAACAGCCCAAGTGTCCATCAATAGATGAGAGGATAAAAAAGCAGTGGTACATATATACAATGGAATGCTATGCAGCTGTAAGAAAGAAAGATCTCTTATCCTTTGAGACGACATGGAGGGACCTTGAGAGTATTATGCTAAGCAAAATAAGCCAATTAGAGAAAGACAAATATCACATGATCTCACTTATTTGTGGAATATAATGAACAGGGTGGGCAGATAAATGAAATAGACCCAGAGATATAGAAAGGAGTATGGTTCAGACTGACAAACCTCAGAGTAGGGGGGTAGAGGGGATGGATGAGATGAACCAAAGAACTTATATGCATGTATGCATAACCAATGGACATAGACAACAATGCTGGGGTGGTGGGGGGGGGGCGGGATGGGGGGAGGGTGTCTAGGGGGGAAAAAGGAGAAACATCTGTAACAAAAATAAATTAATACAAATTGGAAAAAGAAAAGAATGCCATCGATTTCTTAACGATAATTTTATATCCTCCTACTTTGCCAATTTCATTTATTAAATCTAGTAGATTTTTGACGGAGTCTTGACGGTTTTCTATGTACAATATCATGTCATCTGCAAATAATGACAGTTTCACTTCCTCCTTTCCAATTTGGATCCCTTTTATTTTTTCTTCATGTCTAATTGCTGTGGCTAAGACTTCCAGTACTATGTTAAATAAGAGTGGTGAAAGTGGACATCCTTGTCTTGTTCCTGTTCTTAAGGGAAATGCTTTTAATTTTTGCCCATTGAGTATGATATTGGATGTAGGTTTTTCATATATGGCCTTTATTATGTCTAGATATGATCCCTCTATTCCCACATTGCTGAGGGTTTTTATCAGAAATGGGTGCTGGATTTTGTCAAATGCTTTCCCAGCGTCTATTGATATGATCATGTGGTTTTTATCTTTCATTTTGTTTATGTGGTGTATCACATTTATTGATTTGCGAATATTGTACCAGCCTTTCATCCCTGGGATGAATCCCACTTGGTCATGATGAATAATTTTTTTGAGGTATTGCTGGATCCGATTTGCTTGTATTTTGTTAGGGATTTTGGCATGTGTGTTCATCAGGGATATTGGCCTGTAGTTTTCTTTCTTGGTAGTCTTTATCTGGTTTTGGAATTAGGATTATGCTGGCCTCATAAAATGAGTTTGGAAGTCTTCCTTCTTGGATTTTTTGGAATAGTTTGAGGAGAAAGTTAGATCTTTGAATGTTCGGTAAACCTCCCCCGTGAAGCTGTCCGGGACTGGGCTTTTGTTTGCTGGGAGTTTATTGATTACATCTTCAATTTCCTTAGTTGTTATTGGTCTGTTCAAGTTTTCTTTTTTTTTTTTTAATCCTCACCCGAGGACATTTTTGCATTTATCTTCAGATAGAGCGGGAGGGAGAGAGGGAGGAAGAGAGAGAGAGAAACATTGATGTGAGAGAAACACATAGAATGGTTGCCACCCACACAACCCCTACTGGGGCTGGGGACAAAACGCCACTGAGGTATGTGCCCTTAGCAGGAAACGAACCTAGGACTCTCTGGTCCACGGGCCGACGCTCTAATTGCTGAGCCAAACTGGCCAAGGCTTGCCTTTTTTCATTTCAAAAAGATTTTTTACTTTGTCCGGATACTCCTTTTACCCATTAGCTGTATGAAAACCCAACATGGTAGGTTCTTTGATCATTTTGATTTCACATTCTGGTCCTGGTTGTAGAGTTAGTAATTGATTTTCAACACCAACTGAGTCACTTTCTTTCAATGTTTTGTCTTTAATGATATCTGTTTCCTAATAACTTGAAATATCTATTTTGTTGACGTTTATCCCAGAAGGTAATTCAGAATTCAAGGCATCTGGAAAGTTATTCAATTTTTCTTCTGCACATTTTTTATTAAAGAAATTTACAGCTTTATTGAATCTTTGGAGATGCTGATATTTTTCCCACTTGCAGTCTGAAAGGATGTATCAAAAACATCAAAATCTTTTATGTTTTGCTCCATCTTACTAGCAGTTATTTATTTGACGTATCAACATGACATGTTTCTTCAGCCTTCCCAACTTCCAAACAAATTAAACCTCTCTTCATAAACTGGCCAGATGATTTTAGATGTATGTTGTGCTGATCATCACATGGCAAGCCATTTTCATCTTTACGAACACAAACTGTATCATTTTTACTTGAATCACTGCCATGAGATTCTCCTAAGTTACAAGTATTTCTACCAGCACCAATACATTTGTTATCTTCATTTTCTGTATTTTTCTCCTGATCTTCACTGTTTTCTTCAACAAAGATGCCTGCAGTCATCTCAGTGTTATTTAGTTGTATTAGTTGACATTTATTATTTTTTTCATTAAAATTTTTATCACTGTTATACTTTTCTATCTGAAACACTGAAAAGGCAGAATCGTTACACTTGCTTGAAGAGAAACTTCCTGGATCTACTTCTGCAGACGTTTCCTCACTAATATTCTCAATGTCACCGAACAGTCTCACAGCTTTCTGCAGTGCTTCCCTGGAAACATTCAGTTTTGTGCCCCGAGCAGAGTAAAAGCCTCTAAACTCCACTTCACTTTTATCTGTTAAATACCCAGAAGCACTTTCCTTACAGTTGGTTTGCAATGAGCAAGCATACTTTCCCTTACCCTCATACCCCCTGCTGCTCTCCACCTGACTGAGAGCTGGGGGATGCCATGTGAGAGGAGGATCAGCACTTTCCATTCCTCAGCAGTGGTCTGCAAGACAGGCATCTGTTGTGCAGGCGTTTCAAGTGGACTATTCTGCATCCTGTGGCTTGGTTTTCTAAACTGTGTAAATTCAAACTGACTTCCTGATTCTTCCAATATAGTAGAAAGTTCTGTAATGTCTGCCTTTTGGCTAGGTGTTAAATTAAATCTCGCTTCAAAGACAAAGTTGGAGGAGGTGTGTGATTATTGTCACTATCAGAAGCAAATGCACTACTCTGCACACAGCCAGATACAATATCAGTTGTCTGGGAATCAAGTGTGTGAGGTTTGTTTAGTTTCTTTGGATTTTCTAACAATGAGATATTCATAATTTCAACACAAGCTAAGCTAGTAGAAAAATGTTCTTCAGTATCTTTGAGAACATTTTACTTCTCTTTCTTTGTTGATATTTAGACAAAGTGGAAGGGAGGGAGGGAGAGAGAGAGAGAGAGAAACACTGTTGTGAGAGAGACACATCGACCAGTTGCCTCCGCAATACCCAGACTGGGGCCAGGGATCGAACCTGCAACCCAGGTTTTGTGCCCTTGACCAGGAATCGAGCCCACAACCCTTAGGTCCGAGGGCCAACGCTCTAACAACTGAGCCAAACCGGCCAGAGCCATTTTACTTTTCTTAATGTTGTGTTCAGAGAGTTTTGTCTCTCTGTTAGAAGCTGTTCTGAAGCCACGTCCAAAACTGTGATTTGAAATGGGATCGGAGAGCTCTGCCCAGGTGTCCATATACTCATTACTTTGGTTTGATTTCTTATCTATAGTCAAGCATATGTAGGACTTTGAATCTTCATCTAGAGTCATTTGCTACATTACATTATTTTTACTCTTCTCTGTAAGATCATGGATTATATTTGATGAATCAAAGTCTTCTGTAGTTGACACTTTGGCTGCTTGTTCGTCATCAGGGCCTGCATCTGCCACCACGGCAGAGTTCTTGGGAACAGGTTCCCTGACACACCTGAGGTCTGCCTCTTGAAGTTCCTCGGTATTTTCTGAAAGAGGAATATTCCATTCATTAGTTGTTTCAAAGACAAAATCATTCTCTTTGTCTTGGAAAAGTTCTTTGGAGTTTGAACTGATAGTTATTTTTGAAATTGAAGTAGTCTTTTCTTTTTTCTTTTTTTTTGGTTACTGTGTGATTTGTAGTTTATTAAATTGTACTGTTACTGTTATAATTAGCTAGTTATTAATAATAGGAAAGGAGCAAAGGGAAGGCCAGACATAAGCAGGGTCATCAGGGCAGCTTCACTGAAAGCTGCCCTGGGAACCACTGGTCCATTCCCTACAGACCACTGGGGGAAGGGGTCCAACGAAGGAGAGATGGACACATGCTCAGTAAAGTCAGTGTGACATAGGGAAGGTGCCTGGCAGTCTTACCCAGAACAGAAATCACTGGGCAGTGGGTGGGGCCAATGCAAGCCCATGAAAATTTGGGGATACATAATCCCAAAACAAAGTAGTCCGCTCTCTTGGCTCTCTTGCATTTGCCCGTGTTCCCTCCATAGCCATAGCCATGTAGTCCTGAGGACTCAATGGACTGATGGACTGCAGCTGGGAACTCAAGCTAAGCTAGCCTGATGCTGGATTGGACTGCTCCAACATGGAATAAAACTTTGGGCAATAGCTTTAATCCTAGCCCTGCTAAAGGCACAGCTGGGCTTCTTCCTTGGCGGTATGAAGGGAAAGGGGACAGTGGAAACTCAGAGGTTTGACTCCACAGAAATAAAGCTTTCCATACTATCTCAGAAAATTCCTTTTCTCATGACATCACAAGAATCCCACTTCTACCAGCAATAGGTGGGGACTCGAAGAGCTCCCCACCAATAACAGATGGTGACATCCAAATGGGACGAACACTGAGAGAACAATTGGCTTGTGGAAAAGGTGGAAAGCATCTTTTCTCTGCTCCTTCCCTACAAAAGGACCCTCAGCTTCCAAACCTGCTGTTTCAGCCCACATCAGGCCCACACTCAGAAGGAAGAAATCCTGACCGGGTTATGGTAAGAAAACTCTCTCCTTATCTTGGGAGTTTTATAATTCATTTCTTACTCTCTCTCCACTATCGGTGCTTTGTGCTTTTCGCTTCCTTTTCTCTCCTCTACATTGGTTCTGCTACTTCAGACACAGATCCAGGAGAAAGCAGTGACCTGTTCCCAGCACTGAAGCCACAGCAGGCTCCAGGGAATGCTGGGAACACACTTGACCCCAGTGCTGCCAGAGACTTTATGCCTAGGGCCCCAAATTCTCTTTCCCATTTACAAAACTGGTCTCTCCCCACCTCTCTGCTAAGGCCTGCATTTCTGCAGTTTGACTCAGACTTGGGAACACCTTTTTCTTGCTGGGTAACTGGCCCCAGTGCTACGAATTCCTGTGGGGAAAGGGGAATGGGTGTGTACTCACTTTTGATTGGATTTTACTACTGGTGTGCAAAAACCCCGAGAGCCCCCAGGTTGCTTAAGCTCCAGGAGAGGCCGGCAGTCCTGTGCCCCTAGCCGGGGGCTTAGGGAGTGGTTTACAGCCCACCAGTGTGCAGGCATGCATCTCACAGCCTTATCACTGTGACACACACCTCACTAGGCGATGCGGCTTGGAAATTTCCCCCTTTCAGGCAGTTGTGTGTGACCCCCCCCACCCCAGCCCTGCAGGCTTGAGGTGCACAGCTTGGACCTAATGGCTGGGCACCGGGGTGGGGGGGGGTGCAGAGAAATCTGTGAGAAAAGCTGCTGCCAAAGTCCCGCCCCTTGCAAACCAGAACTGCTAGCTGCCTGGTCCTGCCCTCTCCCCTGCTCATTACTAAGGGTCAGGGACACAACCACCACTCTGCCAGAGAGCACTACCCCAATAGTCATGTTGCTAGAGAGCGAAGCCACAGCCAGGTAGCCCGGGTAAATTTTATCTTCTATTGCAAATGCAACTGCTGTGTATTTTGACTTCTGTAAACATTGCTACTTGTCATTAATGCTTCTCCCACAGGTATAACTAATAGTAAAAAAAAAAAACACCCTCAAATGTACAGGTGCTCTGAGAAATGAAAAGTTTTTATTAACTAACCTTGGAGACTAACTAAATATCCCTTAAAAAGGGGGTCTAACAGAATTTAACTCCCGGGCCCAGGTGTTAAATCTCTGTCTTGCCAGGTTAACAGGGAATGCTCTTTCTCTCCTCTCTATAGCCCAATTAAAGAGGCCATCAGAATCATCCACATGGAGTTAGAGGCTCTACACCTGTACAAATGTGTTGCCACTTCTTGCCACTTCGGGAAGAGTCTCCAGCTCTGACGTGGGAGGAAACTATGGGCTGAGGGATCAATTCCCCAGCCAGCATAGGAAGGATAGGCCATGGGATGCCATGGCCAGCAAGGACGTGATAGGCTACTCTGAATTCTGGTCTATGACAGTGGAGCTAGGTAGCATAGAAGATGTTCATGCCTTCCTCAGCTACCAGATCTCCCTCTCAAGAGGGTAAAAGGTTTTAAGTTTTTCTCCAGAAGTCAATAGGTAATACAATCTCCATTTATAGTGCCTCAAGAGTGCATACTCCAGCAAGGAACTTTACTCTGGGTTTGTCAAGGAAAGGGCTGTCTGCCTTTGAAGTGCTAATACCATCCCTTGGAATGCAGATTTCTGAAAAAAGCTAAATAAGCCATCAGTTTAACTTAGTTCACCTATGATTTGCTAAATCAGTGAGTTTTAGTACATAATACCTGTCTCCAGAGAAGTATGTCTCTTAAAATGTAAGTGTGTTTGCCAGTAAAGAGCCTATGTTTGTAAAAGTTATGAAATATGATTGCCAATCTAGGGAATGTTAATTGCTTTTAGCTTTTTCTCCCTACCTGATCCCTCCAAAAACTGGCAGTTCTTCTTCTTTTTTTTTTTTTTTTTAATATTTTTTCTTTATTGATTTTAGAGAGAGAGGAAGGGAGAGGGAAAGAGACAAAAACATCGATGAGAGAGAACATCGACTGGCTGCCTCCTGCATGCCCCCCACTGGGGATTGGACTCACAACCTGGGCATGATCCCTGACTGGGAATCGACCTGGCAACCCCTTGGTGCATGGGTCAATGCTCAAAAAGTTAGCCACACTGGCTGGGCAACCTGGCAGTTCTTAATGAGTGATCCATGGCAATATGTTTCTTTGCATAAATTTAATAAGACCAGTCTTCACTTGTGGTCTTATTAACCAAGACTTTGACTGGGATGCCATGTCTAAGAGAGACATGCTTGGATTCTGGATGTCACCAGAAAGTCTTAAGGAATTGAGATTGACTTCCAAAGCCAATCAAAACACACTGCAGAGAGCCCGGCCAATGTGGCTCAGTGGTTGAGGTCCCTGGTTCGATTCCCGGTCAGGACACATGCCCAGGTTGTGGGCCCCAATCCCCAGTGGGGGGCATGCAGGAGGCGGCCAGTCGATGTTCTCTCTCATTGATGTTTCTATCTCTCTCTCCCTCTCCATTCCTTTCTCTCTAAAATCAATAAAAGAAAAAAAAATTTAAAAAACAAAAAAACCCCACACACTGCAGAAATGGCCTGATACCTTGCTTGATCACATGATTCATAGCAGTTTTTCCAGATGAGGAACAGAGGTTGCTTTCCTGAAAGATAGCGAGGAAGGAACCTCAAGACATTTGAAACACTCAACAACTCAAGGAATTGACCCAACCCTACAGGTATTTCAGGCAAAGCCTAACAGAAACTGTGGCTTGGCTTTTTTGCCCTAAGGGGCTGACTGCTCACTGAAACTCTATATAAAGATTCCTTGTAAAAATTCTAACAAAGCAAATTTTAAAAGAGCCTATATAATCTATTGGATCAGCTGCTATTCTAGTTGTGTTTATACAAATAACCAGGCCAAATTAAAACTGGACTTAATACACATAAAAAGTCAACTTTTAAAACCAAGTTCTACATCTGGAGGGCCAAAGATGATGTAGTCTTAATTATAAAGGCAAATGAGTTAAACTGCTCTGCTCAGTTAATTTAAAGGCACTCTGAATTTCCTATTAACAAATCAAAATCATTAATGTCATTTTCTTTCATCAGTGACCTCTACTATACATTAGCTGTTTCATTGGTTTTAACTCTCATATATACAGCATTCAGTGCTTTTTTTTCCTGAAAATTAACCCAAATCTCAAACAGTTCCTCTGTACTTCAGTTCTACCAAACCTATTATTTGCTGAAATATTCCAACCCACTAAAATCTCAGAGGGAACTAAAATAACCTTTTAAACAGAGTTTAGCTACGGATTAAATGAATTGTTGCCGAAATAAAAAAATGAGTTTCATTGTACACACTCTGGATATACAGAGATATGGCAATAACTCTCAGCAATCTCTAAATATTTAAGAAAATTATGTAACAACAACAAAAACCACTATTTTAGGTCTAGATTACACTAAATTTAGCAAGCAATTAACTTTTTACCATGGTTTAATAAAAATACATAGTAAATAGTACAACATATCTATAGAACTGTCCACTCTGCATATAATAAACACTGGAAATTAAAGCAGGAATTATGTGGTCAATTGCTTGATGCTTATAAATCACATGCTCTGTCTCAAGAGTGATTATACACATATCATGCAAATTAATCCAATGAGTTTGATGAAATAGTTTTGAACACTGGTATCAAAGGCCTAAACAATAACATATGTTGAGATTGCATGATATTGAAATACAGTTGACCCTTGAACAACATGGGTTTGAACTGAGTGGGTCCACTTATATGTGGATTTTTTTCAATAAACATGCAGTTGTTCCTCTTAATCCCTGGGTGTTGCATCCACAGATATAACAAACCATGGATGGAAAACAGTATTTTCCATCTGTGCTTGGGAATTTGTGGATGCTGAAGGCTGACTGTATGCATTCTTCTACACCATTTTATATAATGGACTTGAGCATCCGAGGATTTTAGTATCCTGGAACCAGCCCCCTGTGGATACCAAAGGATGACTGATTTTTGAGTAAGTCATAAGTTCTACTTGAATTTCCAACTGCACTGGGAATGGCATTCCTAACCTCTGTGTTGTTCAAGGGTCAACTGTACAGAGATTTTAAAAAATATAGAAGGAAAGCAGGCAGTGTGCTTTTTAAAAAGATTAAAGAAAGAAATCCACATATTCAAATTAGATAACTTGTCACCATCCATATAACTGTATATACTACTCACACAAAAACAAAAAGGTACATGAATCAGCATTTATAACCATAGATGGTGCTTTAAAAGTGTTTACTTCAAATTGGGCAGAATAGTTAGTGAGTCCTGATTCTTGATCTTTCTGCATTGGTAGATGTTTCATTATTATTATTATTATTATTTTGGCTCAAAAAGTGACATTTATTCAAAGGGAAAAAAAAGAAAGAAAAAAAAAAGAGAAGATGTCCATCCCTTGGCTCCCTTCCCTCTCCCCTCCTGCTCCTCCTCAGCCCCCCAAGGACTGAGAACCCTGGTTGGGGTAAAAGTAGCAGGCCAGCCCCTCTCAGATGAGGTCAGCAACATTGAGGGGCATCTCCTCAATGGAGGTGTTGTAGAAGGTCTCAATGTCTGGAAGAGTCCTCTTGTCTTCTTCTGTAACCATGTTAATAGCCACACCTTTATGGCCAAAATGTCCACCCTGATTAATTCTGTGGATATAGTTTTCCCTGTTGGTGGGAAGGTCATAGTTGATGACTAAAGAAACCTGCTGCACATCAATGCCTCTGGCCAGCAGGTCAGTGGTAACCAATACTCTGCTAGAGCCAGAGTGGAACTCCCTCATGATTACATCTCGCTCCTTTTGGTCCATATCTCCATGCATGGCAGAAACAGTGAAGTCTTGGCATGCATCTTCTCAGTGAGCCAATCAACGTTTCTTCGAGTGTTGATGAAGACGACTGCCTGGGTGATGGTGAGAGTTTCATACAAGTCACAGAGTGTGTACAGCTTCCACTCCTCTCATTCAACATTGATGTAGAATTGGCGCATATCCTCCAGAGTCAACTCTTCCTTCTTGACAAGAATCTGAATGGGGTCCCTTATGAATTTCTTGGTCGCCTCAAGCACATTGGAAGGCATTGTAGCTGATAGCAATGCCACCTGGGTGTTACTGTTGAGTTTTTGGAATATGTCATAGATCTGGTCCTTGAATCCACGGCTTAACATTTCATCAGCTTCATCCAGTACAAACATCTTGATGTATTTGGGAGACAGGTATCTGCGGTTAAGCATAGAGTTTTATTATTTATAACATAAATAAACTTTTTAGTTTTCTTTCTCAAAGTGGACATTAAACTTGTATTCTTCAAAGCTACAGAAGTATGTCTGATAGTGACTGGATGGCTTCCTTTATCAACTGAACTTGAACATAAAGAACTCTCTGGGAGAAAATAGTACTTATATCCAATCTACTTTCAGAGGCTTCAGGTTCTTCTTTGAAGTTTGGATCAGTTATATTATTTGAGAAAACTGCACTGGGTGTCTCTTCAGGCAATTCTCTTACCCCAAATCAAGACTTTTTGATATCCCGAAGAGGAGAAGCTAGTAGAGAAGTTTCAGATACTGCGTGCTTTACCACAGGAGTAGAATCTTCATGCAATTCATGCAATTCATCTGTCTTATCCACCACTGTTTCCTCCTTTAATATCTTCTCTGTCTTTGGTACACTTGAAATATGTGGCAAATAATTTTCTAAAGTAATAAAGTTAGTACATTGTTTCTCTGTGCCTATGAGGTCTTTTTCAGAATTATTTTGGTCACAAGAAGAAATATGCAGTAGGGGTGTTTTCCCCACCTGGGTTCCATTTAGACTTGAGAGGGTTAGCTGAGACCATTCGAAGGCTGGAGACTGTACAACTTCCTCAGAGATTCTGTCACTTCCATTCCCAAAGGGCTTCTGACTCATTATTTTTTACTCTAATGGATCACTGTTGTTTGGTTCCATTTTGGATACAAACGAATGTTTATTTTCTTTCATTTGGCTTTTAGCTTATTCACATTCATTGGTTTTTGTTGGAAAATATTTTTCCTAGTCTTGCCAGCTTTTATCTTTTGTAGACTTCTTCCTTTATATTTAGAAACACACAATGAAAAACTATCTTCTTCAGAAACAGCTCCCACCTTTTCATGTACTTCATCTTCTAGGACATTTCGCATTGACTTTCCAAAATGGTCTTTGCAGCTACTTACTTTACCAAATGAATTCCCCAATCCTGTTAAAATTTAAAACAGAAGCATATTAATAACATTTTATAATACAATCATATAGTTTATGATTCTCACAACCTTTTTCATAGAAATAGTATGTACTAAATAACACATAATTGAACCTATAAAGGGTTATCCTGAGTACTCACTATTTTTTGGCAGGGGGACACCCACCCTTCTCCTGCTCTTCTGATAAAGACTAATTTCAATGTACTCAAAGCCTTTTATTCATACTCTGATCACCAATAACCTTTCTTTACCCGCTTTACACAATTAAAATTCACCCAATCTTACCATATATACAGTTTAATATTCTAAGATTTGCCAAACCAGATGGTCCAAATTAATTTGTGACCCTACAACAACTGAGAGTAAAATCTGATTTTACACACACACACACACACACACACACACACACACACACAGATATCCAATTCTACACATTTATACAGACATACACACATATTAAGAAAAATGCAATATTCCAGTGACATGATTAGGTAATTTTTGGTATATCTGCAACCATATTTACTCTCTAATTAGAAAATAAGGCCTTCACATTTTGTTAATTTTAAGTATTATTCTTCATCTTTGTAAGTTTTGAGTAATCGGTATTGTTTTGTTTTTGTCACAACAGTGTCTTGAAGAGTCTTGTCTTAGCATGATGTTTTAACATTTTCATTTAAATCAAATTAGTTTCTATCCTCAATACCTTCAGTCACCAAGAAAGGAGAAGCAATGTGTTTTCTCTTTAAGAGGAGCAAAACTTCAATGATGTCAGTTAAAAACAGTCATTCAAGTAAACATAAAAACTTACCATGACTTTTAGTTTCTCTTTGACTTTTGATTTCATTGTCTGGCTTGGAAAGGATAAACTTATCATTTTTCTTCAGACTTTCATCATGGTCAGAATATAGCTTTACAAAATCTACAAAAGTTATGTATATATAAAATTACACACACACACACACACACACACACACACACACACACACAAATTCTCACCGAGGATATTTTTTCCATTGATTTTTAGACAGAGTGGGAGGGAGGGGGCGGGGAGAAAGAGAGAAACATCTATGTGAGAGAGACACATTGATTGGTTGCCTCCTGGATGTGACCTGACTGTGGCTGGGGATTGAACCTGATGCCCTTGACCATGAATCGAACCTGTGATCCTTCGGTCCTCAGGCCAATGCTCTAACCACTGTGCCAAACTGGCCAGTAATTAAAATTACTAATATAGAAACTCTCACTATCCATATTCAACTTCTTTTTAAAAATATGTTTTTATTGATTTTTTTTAGAGAGAGAGGAAAGGAGAGAGATAGAAACATCATGTGAGAGAGAAACATCTATCAGCTGCATCCTGTACACCCCCTACTGGGGATCAAGCCTGCAACCCAGGCATGTGCCCTGACCTAGAATTGAACAGGGACCTCTCAGTCCATGGATGACGCTCAATCCACCTAGCCACACTGTACCAGCTATATTGTTTTTTAAAAAGTAAACATTTCATGAAGAATTAAATAATCACTAAATTATTTTTCAAATGCCCATTGAAAGTAATATATAAAGTACTCATAAATTTCAGCTGCTAGGAATGATATATTTTGCATTTAAAAATTTATGTAAAGTGAATCTATAATAGCATCATATTCTCTCCAGTGATTCAAAGTAAACAAATAATTTATTTTAAACTAATATTTTAATGGCATTGTTTTTTTTATCATTAGTTTTTTGTTGCTTAATAACTTCATAAAATGTACAGAAAAACCAGTGAATTCAATATTATAAGAAAAACAAAGTAAATATTTCTAATATAGAAATGACTGTAGTAAAGAACTCAACCTAAAAGGAGATTATTTAAAAATAGAAGATCCTCTACTAGGCTTTCAGCCCAGATATTAGTGTGAAAATTAGATGCATTTCTATAAAACAAACATCATATTAGGAAATGTTTCATTTAAGTATTTTAATATATTAGCGTCATCATACCTTTCACTAAGACAAGAATGTACAGGTGGGCTGATAACATCATTTGCTAGATCTATTCATTTCAACCTTCATTGTACAACAACTTTTATGCTTACTATTGGGCATATGCTTTCCTGAAAGAGTACAGTAATTCAGTGAGGATAAATAGGGTGTCCCTCAAAAATGTATACACATTTTGAATAATTATAAAGCCAGTGTTTATTAAAATACATTTCATTTTCAAAATGTAATAGAATCTACAGACACCCTGCATACATTTTTGGGGGGACATACTTCTCTAGAAGTATTTAAAAACAAAAAATCTCATCTATACTGGGAAGGAGAACACATGGGGAGTTCAGTCTGAACTGGTTTCTCAGTTTGCCAATTCTTCCCCCAAAGGGATGTCTGCCCCCATTACAACAACCATATTTTAAGCATATAATACACATAAGGCACTTTGGATAATGCAATCAAGATACAGCTTTAACCTCAAGTTCAGAATATAGTAGTGAAATAATTATGAAATGTGTACCAAGTGGAACACAAAGTGGAATATCCTATCATTAAGCCACACACAGTAGTACTAAGGTATCACAGAAGATACGGGTAAAGGAAGACACTTATTGAAAACCCACCAAGGTACTAAATCTGACCGTATTACTTTTCTACTGTAAACCTTTCAACTTGCTATTAAGTTCAAACTCCATAACAAAACTCCCTGGTAACAAGGCCTTCATGATCTGATGTCTTAATTTCTATGAAGACATTTTTTCATAGTCTTTGCAGCCATACCCAACCACTTGCATATCCTGCAAGAATGGTCTCTCTCAGTCTAGGTCTTTGTACAAACTGTTTCTTTCTCTCTATTTCTCTTGACCTGGAACACCCTCTTTCAGGCTCCTATTTTGAAACTACCTCCTCCAGAATACTTCAGTGGTCCCTAGGGTGAGACTAAGTGAGTGCCCTCTTTTGTGTTCCCTGCAGTTTATCACACACTGTTCCCATTTCCTGTTAGACTATGAGTTCCCTGAGGTAGAGATCTTGTCTTACTTATCACTGTATCCTTAGCAATCACAATAATTGCCTGATATGTTATAGTCACTCCACCAATACTGGCTGAATGAATTGGCAAGGATTAGAAAAGTGGGTTGCAGATAGCAACGCGTAACACTCTGGTTCCTATTGCACACCCCTACTTTCTCAGACAGTAATTCTCAGACGGGGTTTCCAAAGCTGTATGTGACTCTGTCAAATCCAATCTACAGTTTTTCAACATTTGTATTTTCTATATCATAAATTGGGTATTCAAGGCACTTATTATTACTCTTAAAAATTGCTTTTAAATATAATGGCTTTAACTGATCCTACAATTTCTAACTTAGAGAAGCTTTGGGGAAAATAAGCCATTATCAGCATTAGTAAATCAAGCAAAGACTAAACTGAAAACTATTTGTATTAGTATACACAAAACATTGCACTATATTCTCATTTCCCAAGTAACAAGGAACAGACATATTCACTAATAAGACAAATGTATGTGTAAGTTAAAAACCCCACTTCAACAAAATATCCAACCTCCTTCCCTTGTGAAGCTTTTAAATATGTTAAAAATTAGCTAAACCTGACCCTGACCGGTTTGGCTCAGCAGTTAGAGTGTTGGCCTGTGGACCAAAGAGTCATAGGTTCGATTCTAGTCAAGGTCTCATACCTAGGTTGTGGTTCGGCCCCAGCCCTGGTCAGAGTCATGTGGGAGGCAACCAATCAATGTGTCTCTCTCACACTGATGTCTCTCTCTCTCTCTCTCTCCCCCTCCCACTCTATCTGAAGATAAATGGAAAAATATCCTCAGGTGAGGATTAAAAAAAAAAGTAGCTAAACCTGTATTTTGAAATTTCACCTTTTCCCTGTTCACTTTATGAAGATCCTAATCATAAAAACAACAACAACAAGGACTTTAAAAAATAAACCAAACAATGAGATACCACTACATACCTATTAGAATGAAAATCAAAAACATAGACAACACCAAATGCAGGTTAGAATGTGGAGCAAGGGGAACTCTCATTCACTGCTGGTGGAAATGCAAAATGGTACAGCCACTTTGGAAGACTTTGCAGTTTCTTACAAAACTAAATATAATTCTAACATAGGATCCAGCCAGTTATGTTCTTTGGTAAATATCCAGATGAATTGAAAACTTAGGTCCACACAACAAACCTGCACATGAATGTTTATAGCAGCTTTATTCATAAATGCCAAAACTTGGAAGTGACTAAGATGTCCTTCAATTGGTGAATGGATAAACAAACTGGTACATCCATGCACTACAACATTGTTCAGTGATAAAAATAAAAAAAAAATAAAATAAAAAGAAATGAGCTATCAGACCATAAAGACAGAGATAAATCTTATATCTCTAAGTGAAAGAAGCCAATCTGGAAAAGCTACATACTGTATAATTCCAACTATGTATACAACATTCTGGAAAAGGCAAAACCACAGACAGTAAAAAGATCAGTGGTTGTCAGGGGTTCAGAGGGATTGGGGGAGGGTGGTGATGGTGAGTTGGAGCACAGGAAATTTTTAGGGCAGTGAAACTACATTGTATGATACTGTAATGACATATACATGACATTATACACTTGTCAAAATCCCAGACCTGTACAAAGAAACCCATGTGTAAAGAATAAAAGGAAAAAAATGAACCAGGCAAAAACAAGTGCATACCAAAATAAGCATTTCTCAAATAACTCGATTATCTCATAAATAAGCTGAGTAATGGTAAGGCAAACTCATATTTTATGCAAAAGGAAGGACTGCTGAAAAGCACAGTTCCTTATGGAACTTCAAGGACAATTCTTTTAAAAAAATTATACATTAGATGTTAGAATAAAGTAGGTTAAGTCTAACAGCTTAAGTCTAACATTTAACACTGAATTTAAAGTAACTTAAAAGCTTCAACACCCCGCTGACATCACTGGATAGATCCTCTAGACAAAAAATTAACAAGGAAACAGAGACTCTAAATGAAGCACTAGACCAAATGGATTTAATAGATATTTACAGAGAATTACATCCCAAAATTACAGAATTCACATTCTTCTCAAGTACACATGGGACATTCTCAAAGATAGACCACATGTTAGGACACAAACGAAGTCTCTACAAGTTCAAGAAGATTGAAATCATATCAAGCATCTTCTCAGATCACAATGGCATGAAATTAGAAATCAATTGCAACAAGAACACGCACAGACATTTGAACACATGGAGGCTAAATAGCATGTTATTAAACAATGAATGGGTTACAAAGGAGATCAAGGAAGAAATTAAAAACTTCCTGGAAACCAATGAAAATGAACACACATCCCTGGCCGGTTTGGCTCAGCGGTTGGAGCGTGGGCCTGCGGACCAGATAGTCCTGGGTTCGGTTCCCGCTAGGGGCACGTACCAAAAAAAAAAAAAGGAAAAAAAAAAAAAAGAAAATGAACACACAACAACACAAAATCTATGGGATGCAGTGAAAGCAGTTCTGAGAGGGAAGTTCATAGCACTACAGGCCTACCTCAAGAAACAAGAAAAATTTCTAATAGACTTTCTAACCTCACAACTTAAAGAACTAGAAAGCAAACAAAAAGAAAACCCCAGAGCAAGTAGAAGGAAGGAAATAGTAAAGATCAGAGCAGAAATAAATGACATAGAGACCAGAAAAACAATTCAAAGGATCAATGAAACAAAGAGCTGGTTTTTTGAAAAGATAAACAAGATTGATGGACCCTTAGCTAGACTCACCAAGAAACAAAGAGAGAGAACCCAAATACCCAAAATCAGAAATGAAAGAGGAGAAGTAACAACGGGCACCACAGAAATACAAAGGATCGTTAACAAATACTATGAACATTTATATGGCAACAAATTCGACAATCTAAGTGAAATGGACAAATTTCTAGAAACACATATTCTCCAAAAACTGGACCGGGAAGAGATAGAAAACTTGAACAGACCAATAACAGCTAAGGAAATTGAAGATGTAATCAAGACTCTCCCAGCAAACAAAAGCCCAGGCCCGGATGGCTTCACGGGGGAGTTGTACCGAACATTCAAAGAAGAACTAACACCCATTCTCCTCAAACTATTTCTAAAAATTCAAGAAGAAGGAAGACTTCCAAACTCTTTTTATGAAGCCAGCATAATTCTAATTCCAAAACCAGAAAAAGACACTACAAAGAAAGAAAACTACAGGCCAATATCCCTGATGAATGTAGATGCCAAAATCCTGAACAAAATACTAGCAAATCGGATCCAGCAATACATCAAAAAAATTATTCACCATGACCAAGTGGGATTCATCCCAGGGATGCAAGGCTGGTTCAATATTTGCAAATCAATAAATGTGATACATCACATAAACAAAATGAAAGATAAAAACCATATGATCATATCAATAGACACTGAAAAGGCATTTGACAAAATCCAGCACACATTTCTGATAAAAACGCTCAGCATTTTGGGAATAGAGGGATCATATCCTGATATACTAAAGGCCATATATGAAAGACCTACAGCCAACATCATACTGAATGTGCAAAAACTAAAAACATTTCCCTTAAGAACAGGAACAAGACAAGGATGGCCACTTTCACCACTCTTATTTAACATAGTACTGGAAGTCTTAGCCACAGCAATCAGACATGAAGAAAAAATAAAAGGGATCCAAATTAGAAAAAAGGAAGTGAAACTGTCATTATTTGCAGATCACATGATATTATACATAGAAAACCCTAAAGACTCAATCAAAAATCTATTAGACTTAATAAATGAATTTGGCAAAGTAGCAGGATACAAAATTAACGTCAAGAAATCGACAGCATTCTTATACACCAATGATGAACTCACAGACAGAGAAATTAAAAAAACAATCCCATTTACCATCGTGGCAAAAAAATTAAGATACTTAAGAACAAACTTAACCAAAGAAGTAAAGGACCTATTTGCAGAAAACTACAAGGCATCGAAAAAAGAAATAGAAGAAGATATAAAAAAGTGAAAACACATACCTTGTTCATGGATTGGAAGAATTAACATCATTAAAATGTCCATACTACCCAAAGCAATCTATAGATTCAATACAATCCCCATCAAAATACCGACATATTTCACAGAACTAAAACAAATGCTTCAGAAGTTCATATGGAACCAAAAACACCCCGAATAGCTACAGCAATCTTGAAAAAGAAGGAAAAGTAGGCAGGAACACAATACAGGATATCAGGTTATACTACAAAGCCATTGTAATCAAAACAGCTTGGTACTGGCACAAGAACAGGCACATAGATCAATGGAATAGAACAGAGAACCCAGAAATTGACCCAAAACATTATGGTCAATTAATATTCAACAAAGGTGGCAAGAGCATACAATGGGGTAAAGACAGCCTCTTTAATAAATGGTGTTGGGAAAATTGGACATCTACATGCAAAAAATGAAACTAGAATACCATCTTACACCATACACAAGAATAAACTCAAAATGGATAAAAGACTTAAATGTGACTCGTGAATCCATAAAAATCCTAGAAGAAAATGTAGGCAACAAAATTTCAGACATTTTACGCAGCAGAATTTTCACTGATACATCATCTAATGCCACAGAAACAAAGGTAAAAATGAACATATGGGACTACATCAAACTCAAAAGCTTCTGCACAGCAAAAGAAACAACCATCAAAGCAGAAAGGCAACCCACTCTATGGGAGAGCAAAATTGCCAACGATACATCAAATAAGGGATTAATTTCCAAAATATATAGAGTGTTCATACAACTCAACAAAAGGAAGACAAAGAACCATATTAAAAAATGGGCTGAGGAACTAAATAGACACCTCTCCAAACAGGACATACAAATGCCTAAGAGACATATGAAGGAATGCTCAATATCACTAATCATCAGAGAGATGCAAATTAAAACAACAATGAGGTATCACCTCACACCTGTCAGAATAGCCGCCATCAACAAAGCATCCAACAACAAGTGTTGGCAAGGGTGTGGAGAAAAGGGGACTCTAGTACACTGCTGGTGGGAATGGAGACTGGTGCAGCCACTATGGAAAACACTATGGTGTTACCTCAAAAAATTAAAAATTGAATTATCATTTGACCCAGTGGTCCCACTCCTAGGAATATACCCTAAGAAGTCTGAAACACCAATCAAAAAGAATATATGTACCCCCATGTTCATAGCAGTGCTATTTACAATCGCTAAGATCTGGAAACAGCCCAAGTGTCATCAGTAGACGAATGGATGAAAAAGCAGTAGTACATATACACAATGGAATACTATGCAGCTGTAAGAAAGAAAGATCTCTTATCCTTTGAGACGACATGGGAGGACCTGGAAACTATTATCCTAAGCGAAACCAGCCAAGCAGAGAAAGACAAATATTGTATGATCTCACTTATTTCTGGAATATAATGAACATAACAGTCTGAGGAACAGGGTAGTCCCAGAGACGTGGAAGTAGGGTACAGACTGACAATTGCCAGTAGATCGGGTGGGGGAAGGGAGTGATAAACCACAGAAGTTATACACATGTACGCATAACCAATGGACATGGACAACAAAACTGGGGATGGAGCAGGGAGGGAGTTGGACGATGGAGTCAATGGGGGGAAAAGGAGAAACATCTGTAACAAAAATAAATTAATATAAAAAATAAATTCAAATCCTGGGAAGGTTGTCAAACATATTTGATCAAAAGATTATATAGTATTATTATTATTAAACAGTATTTAATTATTTATTCATTTAAAGTGACAACAGATGTTAAATATAAACATAGGTCAGTGAAACTTCAGTTCTTATGATTAAGAAAATGGGTCTTTAAGGAATCAAGTACCTGATTAACATAACACAGAACCATTTCAATAATATATATAACTTTTGCTTCCCAGGCAAATACAGGGGGGGAAAAAAAAAACTTTTTCCCTTTTAACAGGCTGAAAAAAAACAAATAAATTCTATATTAATTTATTTTAGATTCATGTATCTTATTAAATTTGTTATTTATCTTATTTATGATTTCTAAGATTTTTCTTAATAAATCTTTTAACTTTCATAAACCTTTTTATCCACCCAGAAATAACCAGTTTTAGAATAACTTTAAATATACATACCTATATATATATGAACTTTTAACTCTTAGAAATGTTGATTTTCTTTCTTCTTTTTTTGTGACAAGTAATTAACATTCCTCAGATAGGCAAATATATTCATATTTTCAATAGACATTTTTCAAATCAATAGATCATTAACAGATCCAAATCCATCCTCTAGCTTTTCTGCAATAAGAACCCAAAGTAGGCAAACTCAGGTTAATTAACATTGTAGTATATTCTCAGGGGGGTCCTGAAGGATGGGATATAATCTCCTCAGTGGCTAGGAGGAGTTACCATTCTTCAGGGCAGACTGAGGTATTGTTAACAAAACTGTTTTTCCTTTCTTTTGAACCTCTGGCCATTGACATTTTTTAATATATGGCATTTGATCCAGGTGTCCAGGGTTCTTGTATATTTTCTGACAGACCACAAAAGCCAATTGCAAATTGAAACTACCTTCGGTGGCCAATTAACCCCGTAGGTAGGCCATTTGAGTTCACATAGGGTCCGTAAGGTCCCTGAGCTTACCAGGACATTATAGCTTTTTGCCCAAGCTTTGAAATCTTTAAAATTATCCAATAGGCATTGCAATGGAGTTTTTGTACCAGATTGACTTTGGCCCATGACAACAAAGGGAAGTGCAACCAGACAACAATCAGGAGGGCCAATAAACAAACAGAAAAAAACACAGACAGGGCAGAAACTGAAGTTACTGAAACCAAAAACCAAAAAACACAGAACTGACAACTGACTGAAACCAAAGTTACTGAAACTGAAGTTCCCTGTGACATTTCACTAGGGGACCTAACAAGTTCCCTGCCAAGTCTCACTAGGGAACCTGGCTGGGGAAGTAATGCTGTGTCCAGCCTTCCCCCTTGCCACTGAAAGGCGCCCACCAGACTGAACAGAAAACAGTACTCACTGGTGAGATTCCAGGTGACTCACATGAGTCCAGACACTCTCTCAGAATTCAATTTAGAGCAGGATTTGAGACTGGGCTAGGGAAACTGGAAAGGCAGGTTTAGTCTTGAGGCAGAGGAACATCCCTCCAAGGCCTTCCCCTAGACCAGCCCCCCCTTACAGTTTCAATAGCTGGTCTAGGTCCAGTCTGGGGCTGTCCCATAAGGGAAGAATCTCACTGGAGCCTCCAAATGTTGTGGCACAAGAGAACCCAGAGACCACCAGAGCCAAATTAAAGCCAAATAGAGAGCAAAGCCAGCCGGCGACTGATCCCAAGTTCTCAGAGATCAGCCCCAACTTTCAGCTACATTTTTATTTTATAGGGGGCTTGTTACAAATTTCTGCAACTGACATTTCTTGATAGCCTTGGGGGAGAGCAAGCAAGTACAGAAGTGGAGGCAGTTGGTGATAAGCGGGAGGGAACAGAGGTGGGAGAGAGCTGAGGCGTGAGGGAACTGCGTCAGCACACATCTATGGTCAGGGTTGTCCTGCTATTCACTCTATTTTCTAAGTTCTAAAAAATACCAAATTTGCTTAGAGGACAAATTCGCTTAGAGGAGTACCAGGCCAGCTGGTACTTCCTCAGTTTGCCTCTGAAAGCTCCACAGTCAGCCTTTTGTATTATTTAATCAGGGCGAGGTGATATGAGCAGGCAGGCACAGCCAGCACATTTAGGGTTCACGCATTGTGTGGCACATGCTGTGGTTTTTGAGTAACAAGTGATGTCAAGTACACACCATCATAGTCCATGGAATAGTTTCACTGCCCTAAAAATCCCCAGTGCTCCACCAAGTCATCCCCCAGCCCCTGTGCCCCTAGTCACTTTCATGCTCTGTACTCCGCCTTGTCTGATATTCATACTGCGATTCCAGCTTTTTAAAATCAGGGTCAGCATGGTGCCTGCTGTGCGTCCCTGTGCTCTTCATTTCACTCTGCTCACAGTTACAGTGGGTTTCTTGAAAGCCACATTATAGTTGGTACTTGTTTTATTTTTTAATTATTTTTTCCATCACCATTTATCCCCTCTATGTCCTCTTCCACCCCCACCCTCTCACCCACACAATCACCACACTGCTGTCCAAGTCCATGAGTTCTCTTTTTTGCTCAATCTCTGTGGCCCACCTCCTCCTCCCCCACTCCCCAGCTGTCTGCCTGCTCTCTCTCTCTCTCTATGAGTTGGTCTGTTTTGCTTGGTAGTTCAGTTTGTTTATTAAATTCCACTTATGAGTGAAATCATATGGTACTTGTCTTTCTCTGTCTGGCTTAATTTTTACTTAGCATATTGTTCTCCAGGTCCATCCATGTTGTCACAAAGGGTAAAATTTTCTTCCTTTCTATGGCAGAACAGTATTCCATTATGTACATGTATCATAGTTGTTTTATCCACTCACCTACTGATGGACACTTGGGCTGCTTCCAAATCTTGGCTATTGTAAATAATGCTGCAATGAACATAGGGGTGCATGTATTCTTTTGAATTAATGTTTCAGGTTTCTTCAGATAAATTTCCAGAAGTGGGATTGCTGGATCATAAGGCTGGTCCATTTTTAATTTTTTGAGGAAACTCCATACTGTTTTCCAGTGACTGCACAGTCTGCATTCCCACCAACAACGCACTAGGATTCCCTTTTCTCCACATCCTTGCTGACAGTTGTTTGTTCATTTATTGATGACAGCCATTCTGACAGGTGTGAGATAATATCTCATTGTGGTTTCAGTTGGCATTTCTCTGATGATTAGTGATGTTGAGCATCTTTTCACTTGTCTATTGGCCATCTGTATGCCCTCTTTGGAGAAGTGTCTATTCAGGTCTTTTGCCCATTTTTTAACTGTACTTTGTTTTTCAAGTGTTGAGTTTTACAAGCTATTTTTAAATTTTGGATATTAACCCCTTATCAGATGTTCTCCCATTCAGTGTGTTGTCTTCATTTTGTTTCATTTGTTGTGCAAAACTCTTAAGTTTGATGTGGTCCCATTTGTTTCTTTTTTCTTTTGTTTCCCTTGCCAGAGGAGATATATCAGAAAAAATGTTGGTACCAGAAATTTCCAAGAAAACATACTGCCTATGTTTTCTTCTAGGATATTTATGGTTTTCAGTCTAATATTTAATCTTTCACCCATTTTGAGTGCATTCTTGTATATGGTATAAGAAGGTGATCTAGTTTTATTTTTTCCACATATCTGTCCAATATTCCCAACACCATTTATTGAATAGTCTATCTTTACCCCCATTGTATGTTTTTGCTTCCTCTGTGACATATTGATTGACTATGAAGACCTGGGTTAATTTCTGGGCTCTCTATTCTGTTCCATTGATTTATATGTCTGTTTTTATGCTAATACCATGCTGTTTTGATTAGTGTGTCCTTGTAGTATAGTTTGATATCGTAGCATTATTCCTCCAGCTGTGTTTTCTTTTCTCAAAATTGCTGTGGTTATTCAGGGTCTATTGTGGTTTCACATAAATTTTTAGAATATTTCTTCTAGTTCTAAATATGCCATTGGTATCTTGATAGGAATTGAGTTGACTTTATAGATTGCTTTGGATAGTATGGACATTTGATGATGTTAATTCTTCCTATCAATGAACAGGGTATAAGCTTCCACTTAATTGTATCTTCTTCAATTTCTATCTTCAGTGTCTTACAATTTTCCAAGTACAGGTCTTTTACACCCTTGGTTAAATTTATCCTAGATATGTTATTCTTTTTGAAGCAATTGTGAATTGTTCTTTTAGTTTCCTTTTGTGAGGTTTCATTATTGGTGTATAAAAATGTAACTAATTTCTAAATATTTATTTTGTATCCTGCTGCTCTACTAAATTCATGTATCAGTTCTAGTGGGTTTTTGATGGAATCCTTAGGGTTCTCTATATACATTATAATATCATGTGCAAATAATAACAGCTCTACTTTTTTGTTTCCAAATTAGATGCCTTTCTTCTCTTCTTCTTGTCTGATTGCTGAGGCTAGGACTTACAGTACTATGTTGAATAAGAGTGCTGAAAGTGGATGTCCCTGTATTGTTTCCATTGAGTATGATGTTGGCTGTGGGTCTGTCATATATGGCCTTCATTATGTTGTAACATATTTTCTCTGTTCCTGCTTTGCTGAGAGTTTTTATCATAAATGGGTGGTCGATTTTTTAAAAATCTTTTTTATGCATCTATGGATATGATCATGTGGTTTTTATCCTTCATTTTGTTTATGTGGTGTATCACATGAATTGATTTGTGGATATTGTACCCACTTTGCATTCCTGGAATAAATCCCACTTGAAAATGGTGTATGATCTTTTGTCTGTATTTCTAGATCTGGTTTCTTAATTTTTTCTTTGAAGATTGTAACATCTATGTTCATCAGGGATATTAGCCTATTATTTCTTTGTAGTGTCTTTCTCTGGCATTGTCATTGGGATACTGCTGGCCTAGTAAAATGAGCTTGGGAGTTTTCCCTCTTCTTGAATTTTCTGGAGTAGTTTGAGAAAGACAGGTATTAGCTCTTTTTTGAATGCTTAGTAAAATTCACCTGTGAAGCCACCCAGTCCAGGACTGTTGTTTGTTGGGAGTTTTTTTTTTAATCACTGCTTCAATTTCACTATTTGTAATTTGTCTATTCAGATTCCCTGATTCTTTCTCTCGTTTTCTTTTTATCCTCACCGGAGGACATTTTTGCATTTATATTCAGACAGAGCCGGAGGGAGAGAGCTGGGAAGAGAGAGAGAGAAACATCGATGTGAGAGAGACACATTGACTGGTTGCCACCCACACGACCCCAACTGGGGCCGGGGACAAACTGCAACCGAGGTACGTGCCCTTAGCAGGAACCGAACCCGGGACTCTCTGGTCCTCAGGCCAACGCTCTAACCGCTGAGCCAAACTGGCCAGGGCACCCTGATTCTTTCTGATTCAGTTTTGAAAGATTGTATTTTTCTGGAAACTTATCCATTTCTTCCAGATAGTCCAATTTTTTCACATACCGTTGTTCATAATATTTTCTTTTTTATAATCTTTTGGATTTTTTTGGTGTCAGTTGTTACTTCTCTCCCTTTATTTCTGATTGAATTTATTTGGCTCCTGTCTCTTTTTTCCTTAAAGAGTCCAGTTAAAGATTTGTCAATCTTGTTTATCTTTTCAAAGAACCCACTCTTGGTTTCATTGACCTTGTGTGTTTTTTAGACTCTATTTTGTTTATTTCTGCTCTGATCTTTATTATTTCCTTCCTTCTATTCATTTAGAGATGTTTGTTGTTCTTTTTCAACCTTCTTTAACTGTAAAGTTAAAGATTGTTTATTTGTGATTTTTCTTGTTCCTCAGGTAGGCCTATGAATTTTTCTCTTAGGACTGCTTTCACTATGTCACATATATTTTGGGTTGTTGTGTTCTCATTTCATTTGTTTCAAGGTATCTTTTTATTTCTTCTTTGATCTCATTGTTATTCCATTCATTGTTTAGTAACATGTTATTTAGCCTCCATGACTTTGTGTGTTTTTCAGTTTTTTTCTTGTGATTTATTTCTAGTTTTATTCCATTATGGTCAGAGAACATACTTGATATGAATTCATTTTCTTAAATTTATTGAGACTTGTTTTGTGTTCTAACATGTGTTCTATCCTAGAAAATGTCCCATATGTACAGGGCTGCAGTGTTTTTATTAGTTTAGTCACATAGCACCACCACAACTACCACTGTCACCACCACAGCCACAATACAAATAAGCTATGAAGGTTGTAGTTTCACAAAACGACATATGTATTTTTTTATTGTTTTTTTTTTAGAGAGAGGAAGGGAGAGAGAGAAACATTGATGTGAGAGAGAAACATCAATCGGCTGCCTCCTGCACACCCCTTACTGGGGATCAAGCCTGCAACCTGGGCACGTGCCTTGACTGGGAATCGAACCAGGACCTCTCAGTCCATGGGATGAAGCTCAATCCATTGAGCCACACTGGCTGGGCCTACATCTGTATTTTAAAGTCTAAATTCATATAGTCTTTGGCTCTCATGGGAAGGGAATGGTGATAAAGGAAAAAACAACAACAAAGAATAAGTTGAGAAAGTCCATTTCTTTGTCTCTTTTCTTTGTTTACTTAGTATTTTCTGGAGGAAAATGTCTGGTGTGGTGGTATTCCTAGTAATTGCTTGTTTAGATAAGAAAAAAAAACACACAATAGATAAAGACTTGTTAACCACAAAAGAGAAGGATAAAAATAATTGTTCAGAAACATATAAACCACTAAATTGATGTAGAAAGCAGCAAACATAAATCAATTTAAAAATGGTAAACATGGTCCATATGTAAAAATTGATTACACATCAGAAAACTTATGTTAAAATTACACATGTAAATGTATTCACTGAATTAAACATTGTTTATTTTTATTGCAAATGAAATTACAGCATAACAGCCTGGCGGTGTGGCTCACTGGTTGAGCATCAACCCATGCACCAGGAGGTCGCCTGTCGGATTCTGGTCAGGGCACATGCCCAGGTTGTGGACCAAATCCCTAGTGGGGGTCATGAAGGAGGTGGCCAGTCGATGTTCTCTCTCATTAATGCTTCTATCTCTCTCTCCCTCTCCCTTCCTCTCTCTCTAAAAAATTAATAAAGAAAATTTTTTTTTAATTTTTTATTAATTTATTTTTGTTATAGATGTTTCTCCTTCCCCCCATTGTCACCCTCCTCCCCCTCCCTCCCTGCCCTGTCCCCAGTTTTGTTGTCCATGTCCATTGGTTATGAGTACATGCGTACAAGTTCTGTGGTTCATCGCTTCCCTCCCCCACCCCCTCTTCTGGCAATTGTCAGTCTGTACCCTACTTCCACATCTCTGGGACTACCCTGTTCCTCAGACTGTTATGTTTTTTTAAAAAGAAATTAGAGCATAACAATTTATATAATTTTCAGAAAATGTCCCCTTCAAAAGTCATAATCTTTTTTCTTAAAATATGTTTTTATTGATTTTTTAGAGAGAGAGAAGCAGCTACGTGAGAGAGAAACATCTATCGGCTTGACAGGGAGTCGAACCGGGACCTGTCAGGACCTGTCAGTCAGGAACGATGCTCAATCCACTGAGCCACACCAGCCAGGCTAAAAGTCATAATCTTTATCCTACTTTCTATGAACACTGAGAAATTAAGAACAAATGTGTTTGATAATGCAGGTGGGATTGGTTTTCATTTTTTTCCCCAGTAGGTTGGATTATCACAGTGTAAAATATATAGAAATTGTTAGCAGACAGTGCAGCATGTATTTGGGAAATATCTGTTACAACCATTCCCTTTTTATTTTATCTTCATAGCATCCCGAATTTCACAGCTTTGCCTTAAGAAGAAAATTCAATAGAATATTAACATGTTGTTTTTTGTTGCTGTTGTTGGTTTTTGTTTGTTTTCTCATTGTTATATACCTATTATCATGTAATGGATATTTAGTAATTATTTACTGATTGCATTAATTCCTTCTCAGACCCAACAAAAGCTAAAGCTATTCAGTGTAGTCAATCTTTTAGCCACAGTAAGGTCAGAGAAGAACACATACCCAAACTCAGATAAGCAAAGAAAGAAAGAAAAAAAAATTGGGACCAGCAGAATTTTATTCTGGAACCTTGATAAAGTATCAAGAAGGTGACATTTGTGATCTTTTCTAATTCAGATTGAGAGGGCAATAAGCTACATGAGCTGTTGGCTGCTTTCTTGGGAATATAAGAGGTTAGTATTTCTGAGAATATAACTAACACTGAGAATGTATAGCCAATACTTAAAGTCAGAGAACCTTGAAACAATGGGTAAAAGCCCTTTCTGAAGGAAAATACACCCTTTGAACATTATTGTTTCAATTAGATGTACAAGGGAAAAAAACAAAAAAAAATCATAATGATTTAGCTACTTACAAGTCTTTCTCATCCAGCATTTGCCTGACAGGATTCTCCCTCCTATGACTGGCTCCCTCTTATCTTTCATATCTCCAAAAAGAAGCCAATTTCTCAGAGAGGCCTCTTTTTACCAACCTATCTAAAAGAAAGCTAAGTTCCCAACCTAAGATCTCTCCATCTCATTTCCTTTACAGCACTTCTTGCAATCGAAAATTATTTTATTTAATGATCAGGATGCTAATTTATACTGTTAAACCTGATATAGTTCTTTCCATAGCAGTTGGTCCACAAAAAGTGTTCTACTCATATTTGCTTTAAAAACAACAACAACAAGTTTTCCATATTATTTAAGCCTGCATTGTATCTGTTTATGAAGGGACAGAGTTGTGGGTGTCTGGGGGGTGGTGCTGTTCAGCCTCCTCTCTGAGAGCCTCGCATACTTATTCAGTGCAGTAGAACTCCTTGTCTGTGTGTGTGTGTTTTAGATAAGGGGGGGGGGGGTCTATCCAGGCTGGGCTAAACATTTGAGTGGAAGACAGAGAAGTGGAGTTAGGACTTGAGTCAAATTAATGATAAAACTTCAGAGTTAAGGATGATAACATCCTGTTGCTAATTTTATGGTAATTGCCCTAATTTTCACAGTCTTGCTGTTTAAGTTTTTCTTCTTTTTTTATTTTTATTTTTTTGAGCTATCCCTACTATTGTTATAACCTGATGGCGAGATAACCAGAGACGCATGGCCGAATTGTAAAGGAGCACTTTATTTCGCCGGCGGGCTGCGGAGGGCATAGTTTCCCCTCAGATCAACAGCCCCGATTCTTCTTACTCGTCCCATTTTAAAGACAGAAACTCCCTCCTCCTTTTGCCCCCTCCCCTCAGGGAACCAGTACAATAGTGGGAGTGACAGAGACCACAGAAGTCAAAATTAGCATTATTTACCGACAGCATAAGTACTTACAAGTACCTGCAAATACCTATACTCAGGAAACTGCAAATGCCTCCCAACTCCTGGGGCCACTATAATCTTAGGTAAAATTCCTTTCTGTCTAGGGGTAATTAACCTATTATTGGAAGAAGATCAAGGAATGTCTATTGGTGACAAAATGGAGTCTTTTAGTCGCCTTAACCAAGGGGCCTACATAAAATGGAATCTAGTTGCCTTAGCCTTGGGGCCCACAACACTATCTTCCAATAAAATTTGTTTTTTTCTGGAAGTTTTATTGAAGTGGATTTGTATTCCTTTCAAAAAAGTAAATATGCACCCCTATGTTCATTGCAGCATTATTTATAATAGCCAAGAAGATATGGAAGCAACCTGTGTCCATCAACAAACTAATGGATAAAGTAAGTAGTAGTACAATAGAATATTACTAGCTAGCTGGGAATAAAGAAAATAGAATGAATGGGTCCGGCCCGTGTGGCTCAGTGGTTGAGCATCGACCCATGCACCATGAGGTCGCCAGTTCAATTCCCTGTCAGGGCACATGCCCAGGTTGTGGGCCAGATCCCCAGTGGGAGGCATGCAAGAGGTGGCCAATTGATGTTCTCTCTCAACGATGTTTCTATCTCTCTCTTTCTTCCTTCCTCTCTCTCTCTAAAAATCAATAAAGAAAAAAAATATATTTAAAACAGAAAATAGAATGAATGGGACAAAATGAAGGAATGTTGCTAATAATAAGCATTATCATTCAAGTAGAGGAAGAATGACTCTGAGGGATATTCAGAGATAGACAGGGCTGCTGCTCCTACCACAGGCCCTCGGGCAGTTTGCTTTAGTCTTCTTAAGAGGGCAGGACCTGCAAAGAGAACTGAGGGTGTGCGGCCACCCTGAAGAGCATCAGGAATGCTACTATTGCCCTAGGGCTGGAGGGCGGAGCATGAAACCAACAAGGATTATTCTGGACTCTTAAAATCAAATGGATCTTAATGGAGATTCAAGGCACTAAGTGATCCATGTGAGGGTTTGTAATCTGATTAGGTGGATGGTTGAAGACTGGCTCTGCTATAAAAGGGAATATAGAACAAGAGCAGAGAGGACTTTTTGGACACTTTTGACAATCCAGTATGGAGTCACTGTCAGTCATGACAGTTATGTTAAGTGCTATGTCAAGGGGAAATAAATGGTGATGGAACAGAAGACTTTACTTGGGGTGGTTAACACACAATACAATATACAGATGATGTACAACTGTACACCTGAAACCTATATAATTTTATTAACCAATATCAGCCCAATAAATTCAATTAAAAATTTTTTTTAAAGACTGAGATAATGGACTATAATAATAGGGGCCTAGAGTGCCCAAAACCACAACTCTGGACACTTGGATAAGGACTCCACCTGAACACAGATATAAGTGGGACCTCTGCCCATTGTAGGCTGTAAGAACTCAGAGCTCTGACCACCCAGCGCTGGAACTTGGCTGCACCACGGGTCATGCTTGCAGCCCTGCTGGACTTCACTCCACCAAACACATGCTGCCAGTGCAGCTACCTGTTTAAGACCAGATGCCCACCTCTGCACCTGTGCATGCCAGCAGTGAGCTGGACTCACTCTGCCTACTTCTATCACAGACACTCCTTTGTCTGTGTGTAACCTGCGTGTCACTCTATTGGCTTACTGAGGAGGTCTCCCTAATAAACCATTGTGGAAAGACACAAACATGTGTGAGTGACTCATTTTGGAGATGATCCCTTGCTCACGACTGAGGGGCATATTAAATTGAGGGAAAATGTTATTTTCTGACTATGCAATGGACTCAGTACCTGGATTGCTGAGAAAACAGACTGCCTTTATGAAAAAAATACTTACGAGAAAAGATCAAATGGAATTTAACTCACTAGGCTGTGAACTTGCTTGAAATCTCCATGTTCTTCCTTAATTGTTAAGATTTCCATGACCCCCTCTCCAGTCTCGTCATAAGTCAATACAAATTACATGTCTGTGTCTAGTTTCCATGGGATAGGGAAGGGCGATCATGCTGTTGGCCTGAAGGGCGGAGACATGGAAACACTGGAGAAGGCACTCATGACTAGCACAATAGGTTTGGAAGAAAAGGAGGTAAACCCATCAGGTCATTTCTCATATTTCACTGATCAATTCTATCACACCATCTTTTTCTTTTTTTTTATCCTCACCTGAGGACATTTTCACATTTATCTTCAGATAGAGTGGGAGGGAAGAAGGGAGTAAGAGAGAGAGAGAAACATCGACGCTCTAACCTCTGAGTCAAACTGGCCAGGGCTATCACGCCATCATTTTAATCAGTGATTAAGGTTCATGACTTCGTATAAAGAAATAAAGCCTCTACAAGTTTATACAATTGACAAAATCACAAAGCAGGTGGCGATTTATTAAGTACTGTCAAATAACTTCTCAACTCCATGCACTTGGCTCATTATCCACTGCTCCCAACTCACTCCAAATAATTATAATTTCTTTACAGACTAGCCCATCAGCCTCTAAACCACATGCATCACCATCACTGTGCATCCCCTACAAAGGACAGCCACAGAGCTCTTTCAAATACACGTGTGACTTAAATCACTGGGTGGCAATGCTACAGTTTGTGCCTTCCCAGGACTTCAGAACTGAGACCAATGGCTGCATGACAGCCCTCTGACTGCCTGCAAAGCTTCCTTTCCCTGGTCTTCTTTGAGTTCCTTAGGTATGTCATACTTTCTCATAACAGAGTATTTATATATGAGGCTCATATGTCCAGGCATCTTTCTCCCCATTTCTTTGCTGAAGTAGTTGTTTCTCATACTTCAGATTTTGAAAGGTGTTGCTTTCTCAGGTGTCTTATCTGAACCTCCCCAGGCTAGGTCAGATTTCATTATGTACCTACATAGATTTATTTGCTTTGTGTCTTTCCTTCTATATCCTTCTATATTTGATTAATATCTTTCTCCCACACTAGATGGTATACTGTAACTAGGAATGTTTACTAATTATACACTCCTAGTATACCCAATGTTGCTTAATGTACTCAGTAAATAATCTATTGTTGAATGAACAAGTCAGCCAGAAAGAGAACGTATATTTCAATGCTCATTATTTTTCTAGTGCAGAACACTACCCCAGAATAATGACAGTAAGTGGGAATCTAAAAAACTGAAATATTTTATCAGTTTAGTATTAAAATTTGAAATAAAAATATCACATTTTTATTTTTTTTAGTCATCATTTTAATCTTATATCACTGCTATACAATCCTTCAGAACAAGATCCCTTTCGAGTTACATAACAGCATGATTTCCAGGGGTATTTGAATATAATTTCTTGGACAACAGGATCTTTATATTACCTAAAGACCCCTGCCCTGGGACCGGCCTGGGCGCTGGGCACCGCTCCCTGCCGGGCTTTGCGGAGCCCACCCGGCACTCTGGCCACCCAGAGGACTTGCCCCAGGCAGTTACAAGAAAGAGAGGGGGATCAAGAGAGACGAAGACCTGCTATCGTGGGCAAGGATCCCGCGAAGTGGGAACGGCGGACAACGCACCGCATTCAGCCTCGGACCCAGCCGGGAAGGTGTCGGCCAGCCGCTGAGTGCCGGGCGCGGAGCCTGCTCTCACCTGGACCCCGGCCCGCCCGCGAGTGCAGCACGCAGCCGGCTCCCGCCTGTGCCTCTCTGGACACGTCCCTGCGAGCGGAGCCAGCCGACTCCGGCCTCGGCCAGCCCCGGGGAGGCGCCCTCCTGGCGCAGCGGGGGCGGGAGGACTCCGTGAGCGTGGCGAGAGCAGGCGCAGGAAACCGAGCGAGGGGTCCTAGCACACTGTCACCTCAGCAGAGCTGCTGCTACCGCCACCAGGTCACTTCGCCCCGACACCCTTCCCGCTTTCTTTCCCCCCTCCCCCCAGTCCGCTTCCGCCCCCTCCCGCAGACCCAGCAAGGAGGCCTCTCACGGGGCTAGTACCATTTACGTAACCAGCACCCCAGCCCCTTCCCTCCCTCCCGGCTCCTGCTCCTGCTCCTCCCCGGGCGGGGCTGTGCGCACTCAGCCCGCTCCAGCTGCTCCTGGAGCCCCGGCTCCAGAGGTGTGCACACGTCCCATACTTGGCAGGCACCGCCACAAAGAGCTACCCTGGGGTCGGCTCCTCTATCCCCAGAGCGCGGGTGACCCTGACCGCCTAGGGGCCCCACAGTGGGAAAGCCGGCTTGCACCTGCAAAGCCCTGGGCACCAGTGAGCCTCGTGCAAGGATGTTAGGGGGCCCGGGACTGCCCCCTGGGAAAGCTTGGGCTACCGCCCCCCCACCCCCACCCCAGCCGTGGGCTCTGCAGTGGAGAGATGCTGCGGGGAACTTGAGGTTTAGGCGCTCTGAAGCAGAAAGGACGGAACAGTGTGGCCTCCTGTCCATTACACTCCTGCACTGCCAGGGTCCTAGTGCTCTGGTGGGTAGGAGCTGGGAAAGCAAAGCGCTTTCTTATGCTCTTAAATTTTTTAGGAAGAGGTAAAGTAAAAAGTGAATCTTTGCACTTCTTTTCATCAGGAGTGTATGGTCTTAACACACGCACCCTGAACTCCACTTGAATTTCAAAAGTAGAGTTAATGGGCAGTCATTTCTCACTAAGGTCAACTTGTAGTGTAGCAGAAAGGCCATGGTACTAAGTGAGTTAAAATATATGTAAAGGTTTTAGAGCAGTGCCTGGCACAAAGCACAGACTTAAGACTCAGTATTAGCATCTGAAGATGGGTCCTATCCCCCACTGCCACGTGGGAGGGACTCTTCTAGGAAATAGGGATTGCTGAATTCAAGTCCCTGCTTTGTCATGCATTCACTAGTGGCTCTTGGTTAGTTTTGGCCCTTGGCTTTCCTCATTCTCAGTTTTCCTATTTGTAAAAGGGAGTCACGTAAGGGTGTTTTCCTCCGCTCAGTGTCACTTCACCTGTCTTAGCTCCCTCTTCTTAGTTTATTTGGCAAAACTGGGGGAGAATATAATAGCTACTTCAAAAATATTAAGATCCACATTGTACAAACGTATTATTAATTGTAATGTAGTATGTCAGTGAGATTATTGATACTCATATAAGGCAATTTCTAGAGATGTTATATCTTTTCATGAATCAACTATCATCTAAATAGGTATGATAACTATATTTAATGTCTCTGCCTACATTGTTCATCCTGCCACCCCTTCCCACTATCAATTATGGAGCACCTACCGGAGGTGCTTCTATGAATGTGTGAGGACACAGGGTGCCACTCATAACACCAGGGACATTCTGCAATTTCTCTCTATTGCTCCCTCTTGTGAGTTACAGTTCTGCCAGTAGGCTACTCACCTCTGCGTGGCAAACTGAGAAAAGCTAAGGATCAGCAGGTAAAAGATTTGGATTCTAATGCTGGCACAGCCTCTCACCCACTCAGTAGACAAAAATACTTTGAAGAATATAATACCCCATCCTTACATTCTTCACCTCTAAAAAAAAAATAGCAATATCATTTTGCAATCTTTGTAGTAATATTTAACTAAGGCAAGAATCATAAATGTAGTCAGTAAAAGTTATGAGTATAACAAGACATTGACATAATCTCAGTAGCTCCCTGGCAATGATTAGTTTTTACTTTATAACACACCATCCCAAAACTCAGGGGCTTAAAACAATAAACCAAATCTATAATTGCTCAGGGGTCTGTGAGATTTTCTGCTCTGGCTGGCTTAGTTTGTGCTGGATGATCTAGTATGGCCTCACTCACTGATCTACTGGTTGGCAAGCTAACTGGGCGTAGGGCTCAACTGGGATGGGTCACTTTTGTTCAGCCTGGTCCGGCATCCTTCAGTAGGCTAGCCTTATCTTCTTGAGGAGTGATAGTTACAGGATTCCAAAACCCAACAATGGAGTGGGAGCTCCATTTTAGAGCACTTTTCAAGGTTCTGTTGACAGACATTTGCCAATGTCGCATTAGCCCAAGGACGTTATGTGGCCAAACCCAGATTCAAAGGTGGAGTAATATACTCCATGTCTTCAAGGGAGAAACTGAAAAATCATATTGCAAAGAAGAATGCACACACAAATGGGAACCACTTGAGACCATTTTTGTAATGTACCATATGTTTTTCTTAATTACCAGAAAATAAAAAATTACTTGCAATGAATAAATCTGATAAATATTATCTTAACCAAATGATTAAGGTTAAAATCACCAATAATGGGACCAGGTGACATCATGAGCTTCTTGATGTAATGCACTAAGAAGTACACAATAAAATGTATCTAGTATTCCACACCAGAGATATGCATAATTGACTATAATTATGATGAAGCAAAATGCAAATTTAAATTGAGGAAAATGCCACAAAATAACTTCTCTGTACTTTTCAAAAATATCCCTCTGATGAAAGTCAAAGAAAGGCGGAAGAACTGTTACAGACTAGAAGAGATTAAAGAGACATGACTAATAAATGCAATGTGTAATCCAGAACTGGACACTGGGCTGGAAAAATAAATATATCTATAAAGGACATTACTAGGACAATTGGTAAAATATGAATAAAGTCTATAATATCTCATCTATAGCTCTTTTATGTATGTTAAATTATAATTAGCTTCATATAAACATTAAATATCCTAATTTTGATAGTTTTACTGAGATTACTTTAATGAAATATTTTGGGGGTAAAAAAGGTACAGTGGCACCCTGGCCAGTTTGGCTCAGCGGTTAGAGCGTCGGCTCGTGGACCAGAGAGTCCTGGGTTTGGTTCCCGCTAAGGGCACATACCTCAGTTGCAGTTTGTCCCCGGCCCCAGTGGGGTCATGTGGGTGGCGACCACTCGATGTGTCTCTCTCACATCGATGTTTCTCTCTCTCTTTCTCCCTCTCTCCCTCCTGTTCTATCTGAAGATAAATGCAAATAAATGTACTCGGGTGAGGATTAAAAAAAAAAAAAAGGTATTGTGGCTTCAATTTACTCACAATGAATGGTTCAGAAATACCTCTAGAGAGAATGATAAAGGAAATGTGAAAAATGGTAAATTTTGGTGAAGGGTATATGGTAATTTTGCTACATTTTTTTACATTTGAATTTATATTTTTAAATAAGAGGTGAAACAATGTTTATCTCACAAGAAGATTAAATGCAATAATTTATATAGATAAATGTTGAAATAAATCAAAATTTATATTATACTTTTTTCAAATAGAAAGCTAGGAATTTGTCTTTAATTAGTAAGGAATTATTAAAACATTTATTTAGATAAATGGGATGACCAACATTGTACAATTAATCAGCTATAAGGCATAGAGTCACTTAGATGGAGAATACACTGAAGACGGGAATATAAGTTTAGCAGGTACAATTGACCTGGTTAGCCAAGGCCCGAATTAAAATATAGAAAAAAGGGTGGAATATCTAGATACATAGATAGATGTATGGATGGATAGATGGATAGATAGATAGATAGATAGATAGATAGATAGATAGATAGATAGATGATAGATAGATGATAGATAGATAGATAGATAGATAGATAGATAGATAATAGGTAGATAGATAGCCAAGGCCCAAATTAAAATGGAGAAAAGGGGATGGAATATCTAGATACATAATGGATGGATGGATGGATGGATGGTAGATAGATAGATAGATAGATAGATAGATAGATAGATAGATATTGCTGAAATTGAAATGTCTGGTTGGTTGTGGCAACACATTAGCAATAAAAGAGAAGGGAAATGTGTTACATAATTTTGAGAGTTACTATTGGATGAATAGGAGAATGGAGATACTATTATTAAGAGAAACAGAAAGCAAAAACTATTTTCTAAAATGAAAATCTAATAATATTTCTAATTATAATACCTCAGTGGATTCTCATTGCTTTTAGGAAATAGTCTAAAATCCCTAATAAGCCTTTCAAGAATCTTTATAATCCTGACCCTGCATACCTCCTTAATACCTACAATGAGCTAAGCACTGGGACAGAATAAAAAGAAAAAAAAAGACAGCCCTCATGGAACTTAGAGTCTGGTCCTTTATCCAGTTCATCCAGTGAATATGTATTGAGTGCTTATATCATGGACTGGGAATGTGAGCAAAAAGGCAAAGACTCTGGTTTCCTGAATGCTACATGTCAGTGTGGTATATACTAAACAAATAAGCAACTATATACTTATATCAGGTGGTAAGAAATTCTCAGAAGAAAACTGAAACCAGCTAAGAGCTGAGCTTTCCAACTAGTGTGCTGTATATAAAATATTTACAGATATTCCTTGATATATACTGATCACCTTATCCATCAGGAATGGCCAAGTTGAGCAACCTCAAGTTGCCAGAGTCCATAGCCGGTAGTCTCTAGTCACAAAAAGCTGGTTCAGCCCGGCTTGTGTGGTTCAGTGGGTTGAGCATCATTCCATAGACTGAGAGGTCCCAGGTGGATTCCCAGCTAGGGCACATGCCTGGGTTGCAGGCTCGATCTCCAGTTCTGGGTGTGAAGGAGGTGGCCAATAGATGTTTCTCTCTGACATCGATGTTTCTGTCTTTCTCTCCTTTCCTCTCTCTCTAAAAAGTCAATAAAAACATATTTAAAAAAAAAAAAAAAGCTGATTCAGGGCTCTTTGGAGAATGGCCTGAGCAAGTGGGGTCTGAGAGTATGTCCCATTCTTTCTGAAAGTATCATAAATAAGGAGATGTCTACTTCTAGACATCTACTTCAGCATTCAACTACAGGCCACTGACAAAGGCTTATGAAATGGTTTGGGGATCTTTTTTCAGGGCACAAGGAACATTGCATGTGGTCCAAAGTGTAGCCCACTACAGATAGGGGAGCAAAGAGTTTGGGCAGGAACTTCTAGTGAGCATGGCTCTAGTAGACGACCCCAAGCTCTAGCAACACAAATATAAGGTAACTTTGTTCTATATGCTGCTTATTTGCTATTTCTGTGTTAGCCATGCCAGTTGCAGATGGGTTGTTCTAGCAATGCTTGAGCATTCTTCAAATGCAAGCTTTATAATTATTTCAAATTTTTTGGTAAAAATTTTGAACAGATTTGAAATCCATTTATATCCACAAAAATTCAAAACTACAACTATTAATAAAAAAGTAGGGCTGATATGTTTTAAATATTATTTCAACTGATATAAATATTTGGCCCTAAAAGTAAAGATTTGAAATCTTTTTCACCTACTTGTGCAAACAAATTTCCTCAGCCTTGATGATAACAGACTATTATATTGTCATTTAAAATGTCAGGATTAGCAAATATTATAGCTACTTCAAGTAAAAAATCTTTTATTAAATGTTGAGATTATAGAGGCCAGATCTCACTGAAATATTTTTAAAAGATTTTATTTGGGAGTCTTACATAATCCAGCAGATCTTATATTATTTTATATATTGTTTTTTATAATAATAATAATTTAAAATTTTGAATAAAATATAATTAATTTTTTGCCCTATCTGGTCTGGCTCAGTAGTTAGAGCATTGGCCCATGAACCAAAGAGTCATGGGTTCGATTCTTGCCAAGGGCACATACCTCAGATGCGGTTTGTCCCCGGCCCCAGTCAGTGTCATGTAGGAGGTAACCAATCAATGTGTCTCTCTCACATCGACGTTTCTCTCTCTCTCTCTTCCTCCCTTCCTCCCACTCTCCCTCCCTCCCTCCCACTCTATCTGAAGATAAATGGAAAAATATCCTCGGGTGAGATTAATATATATATATATATATATATATATATATATATATATATATATAAATTTTTAACCAAGCCTCATATTAGAACATTCATTTGCTCTACTTTATCTCATGATTCATAAAGCCCTGTATCCTTCTTAGTGCCTAACATGGTTGAAAATTTACATTTTTCCACATTTGTGTGATTGATGTCTTTTTCTCCAGTATACAGTAGGATATACCAGAGTAAAGGATACGTTTACATGGTGGCAATGAGAGTAAGTGGAGTTGTAGCTTCACTCCCAGCACAGTGTCTGTTGCACAGTAAAGTTTTGTTGAATGAATAAACTAGTTAAATCATCCATTAATCAATAGCTAAGCCTCTTCTGTAAACCTTTCTATTTTTTTTTTAATCCTCACCCAAGGATATTTTTCTATTTATCTCAGATAAAGTATTGGGGGGGGGGGAGAGGGAGAGAAAGAAACATCGATGCAAAAGCAACACATCAACTGTTTGCCTCCCACACGACCCTGACCAGGGTCCAGGACGAACCAAAACCCAGGTAGGTGCCCTTGACCAGAATCGAACCCGCGACTCTTTGGTTCTCGGGCCGACTCAAACCTTTCTGTTTGTTATCTTCCCTTTTTGCACTAGACTTTTCCTGTCCCCGTTAACAACAATGTTCAGATCGCAATTATCTTTCAGCACCTCGGAGAGCGACAAATTACTAGGCCAACCAACTATGTGGTTAGGCTGGCCTGACTATGCTATTATTTAGCATACATTGACAGGGATAAGTAAATGGAAAGACATGTATAAAAGACTATGCTACTATTCAGCATTTATAAACAAATAAGTAAATAGATGGAAAGCAGGACGATGTGGAAAAATGTTGGCATTCACTAAGGGAATGTGGTATTGCTATCTTAAGTTCTCTACAAATGTGAAGTAAAATGTCAAGTGCCATCAGAGTTCAAGGCATGAAACAATTACATATCTACAACATATCTATTTTTCACTTGCATATACCATATGGACATACGCCTTCTTATAAGGTAAATCCATGGAAATCAGGAACTATGTGACTGCGTGTTCCAGGCCTGAGTACAAGGTCTAAAACATAATCGGTAGCCATTTATTTATTAAATATATGTACTAATTTACATATATTTAAATCATCCTGTCAATACTATTTCACTTGTTTATTAAAACTCATGAATGATCCATAATCCATTATTGACAAAACTGTTATCATACTTAAGAATAATAATTACTATTTAAAATGTTAGAGAGTCAGTAGGTAGTTGAGAGAGATGGCAGGCAGGACCAGAGGGAGAGTGAGTGCATGAGAGAGTGAGCTAGTGTGTGAGAGATTGTGAGTGGACGTGAAGGTGGACGACCAAACTCATGCAGTACAGAGACACGGAGCAGAAGGTTCCTGTGCTGTGCACTGGGAGCAGCCAGCCACCATGGTAAGTGGCTCTTCGGGGCATTTCTCCCTGCGCCGCAGGGAGGTCTCACCATTTTGGAAGATCCCGGGTCTTCCCTGGGAGGAAGCAGTGGGAGCGGCTAGGGCCCAGCAACCTGAGCCCACCAGTGCACCTGGCACCATTGGACCAGTGGACCCCTTGTGTCAACACAGACCAGTGCACAGTAGCAGAGCTGTCAAGGTGCCTGCTGTGGAAACCACAAATAGCCGGGAGCCCAGCACCATCTCCCACAGTAGCAGCCTGATCAGAGTCGAGATATACCCCCAGCAACAGAGGCTGGGGAGCAGACATCCATCCCCAGGCAACAGAAGCACAAACCAGCAACTGAGACCTATCCCCAAAAACTACAGCAAAGGCTGAGCAGGAGCTGAGCCCCACTGGGCAGCAGCACTCCCCAGCCGCCAGTGGTGGGACCTGAGGCTCCATAGGGGCCTGTGCACCACAGCTGCCCACAAGAGCAGTGGGGAACCAGGGATCCATAGGGGCGACCCAGCAGCCCACAAGAGCGGTGGGGAGCCGGGGCTCCAGATGGACCTGTGCAATCCAGCAGCAGGACCTGTGGGGAACTGGAGCACCAGAGAGGCCGGTGCTACCCAGCTGCCCACAAGATAGGCATGAAGCCAGGTCTCCAGAGGGGACTGTGCAATCCAGCTCCCCACAGGACCAGCAGGAAGTGGGGGCTACAACAGGGCCTGTACAACCCAGAAGCCCACAAGACCAGCAGGGAGCCAGGGCTCCAGTGGGGCCTGTGTGACACAGCTGTCCACGGAGTGGGCAGGGAATGCGGCTCCAGCAGGGCCTGAGCCATACAGCTACAAGTGGCACCAGCGACCAGCAGGGAACACAGCTTCAGAGGGGCCCACGCAATCCAGCAGCAGCACCTACCAGGACACACCAATACCAGCCCCCAGTAGTCAATCCTCCAGGATCCACAGCAGGCAAGAGGTGACACAAAACAAAACAGTCTGGGAGAAACAGTAGCCTTATTTGATATACAGTGAGTTGCCTACACATCCAAACATCCCTCACCGGGTCTAGAACTACCAGATGGCTAAAATGGGGAGACAAAGAAACAACACCCAAAGGAAAGAAAAAGAGGAATCACCAGAAAAGGAACTACAGGAAATGGAAGAAAGCAACTTCTCAGATAAAGAATTCAAAGCAATGATTTTAAGGGTGCTCAAACAATTTGGTGAGAACTACAAGCAACTTAATAAGAATTATGAAGAGCTCACTGGGAACTACTTCAGCTTAAAAAGAGACGTAGAAGCTATGCATAAAGAGGTAGAAGCTATGCATAAAAATCAACAGGAAATAAAGAATGATATAGCTGTTATGAAAAATACCTTAGAAGGGTTCAATAGTAGATTAGAAGAAGCTGAAGACCGAATCAGCAACTTAGAAGACAAGGTAGAGAAAAACACCCAAATAGAGCAGCAAATGGAAAAAAAGTTTAAAAAGCAGGAGAAGAGTTTAAGGGATCTGTGGGACAATACAAAACGTAACAACATTCACATTAGAGAGGTACCGAAAGGAGAAGAATCAGAGAAAAAATACAGAACCTATTTGAAAAAATAATGACAGAAAACTTCCCTAAACTGGTGAAGGAAAAAGTCACAAAAGTCCAGGAAACACAGAGAGTCCCAATCAAGATGAACCCCAGAAGACCCACACCTAGACACATCATAATAAAAATGGCAAATATTAAAGACAAAGAAAGAATCTTAAAGGAAGCAAGAGAGAGACAGAAAGTTATCCACAAGGGAGCTGCCATTAGACTGTCAGCTGATTTCTCAATAGAAACGCTGCAGGCCAGAAGGGAGTGACAAGAAGTGTACAAAGTAATGCAAGTCAAGGGTCTAAATCCCAGACTACTCTATCCAGCAAGGCTGTCATTCAAAATTGAAGGAGAAATAAAGAGCTTCACAGATAAAAAAAAAAAAAAAAGAAATGCTGAAGGGAATGTTGTAAGAAGAAAGAGAAATGAGAGAGAGAGAGAGAGAGAGAGAGAGAGAGGAACACAGGCATAAAATAAAAATGGCAATAATAACTATCTATCAATAATAACCTTAAATGTAAATGGCTTAAATGCTCCAATCAAAAGACATAGGGTAGCTGACTGGATAAGAAAACATGACCCATATATATGCTGTCTACAAGAGACCCACCTCACAACCAAAGACTCAAATAGGATGAAAGTGAAGGGATGGGAAAAATTTTCCAAGCAAATGGAAATGAAAAAAAGCTGGTGTAGCAATACTCATATGTGACAGGATAGACTACAAAACAAGGGCCATAATAAGAGACAGAGAAGGGCACTACATAATATTAAAAGGATAAATGCAACAGAGGATATAACCCTGGTAAACATATACGCACCAAATATAGGAGCACGAAAATACATTAAAAAACTTCTGGAGGACTTCAAGGGAGAGATCAATAACAATACGAGGAGAACCCTGAAATGGCGGCGGAGTGAATGGAAGCTACACAGACGATCTCCCAGGACCAAAAGGGAATAACAACTAAAATAAAGACAAATCGTCAAGAAAAAGCAACAGAAAAGCAGTGAGAGAGGATCATACAACCAGGGATGCTTATTTAGCCTGGTAGGATCTGCGGAGGTGCGTGAGGGTGGCGGGCTGGGAGCCCACGTACAGCAGTGGCCTTGGCCGTGAGCAGCGGCGGCGCCCGCCCTCGGAGTTAAGAGTGCCAGCTGCTCCACAGCGCAGAGGGCTGGGACAGAGCGCTAAATAGCCACAGCCACTCACCTGGGGCTACGGCAGAGGGAGGGCGGACTGGACTGGAACTCTGTGGGGACACCTGGGATTTGGAGGGCGCTCAGAGTTTGTGCTGAGCTGTGGCCACAAAGGACAGTGGTGGCCAGCTGCTCATTCCGGGTTAAACAGAACGGCAGCCAAGTTTACTCCTTCCTGGAGCTGTGGCAGCCCCTCCCTCGGAGATTCCCAGGTGAGGAAAAGAGGTAAAGAAATGCAAATTGAGGCTCATTAACAACCAGCATTGGCCCCACCCTCGGGAAATCCTCTCACACTATAAACACCTGAGGGAGTTTCTCATTCAACTGAGATCCTAAGGCTTTTCAAGTAACTGAGGCTAATAGCCTCCAGGCAAAAAGCTAGAGCATAACTGAACCTTTCCTGAGCTTGCAAATCTACCCAGGAAAGTGAGACTTGACAGTGGTGTTTAAGGAGGGCCCACCACGCTCATCCAAACCCAGTACAGGGAGCCACAAATAGCAGAACACCAACACCCACAGGGAAAATTTGAAAGGCTCCAAAACCCACTGAGATAGCAAAAATGGTGAAACAAAGAAACAGATCCCAAATGAAAGAACAAGGGAACTCTACCGAAGATGAGATAAATGAAATACAATTAAGCAAATTATCAGAAGTAGAGTTCAGAGCCATGATCTTGAGGAAACTAAACAGCATGAGTAAGGATATCGACACCATGAAAACCAACCAAGTGGAAATAAAGAATGACATAGCAGATATAAAGAACACATTGGAAGGACTGATCAGCAGAGTAGAAGAAGCGGAGGACTGGATCAGTGAATTAGAAGACAGAATAGAAAAAATCAATCAATCAGAAAACCAAAAGGAAAAAAACAATTAAAAAACAGGAAGATAGCTTAAGAGAACTGTGGGACAAATGGAAACGTAATAACATTCGCATTATAGGAGTCCCCGAAGAAGAAGAAAATGAGCAAGGGTTAGAGAATATATTTGAAGAAAGAGTGACAGAAAACTTTCCTAACCTGGTGAAGGAAGAAAGCATTCAAGTTCAAGAAGCACAGAGAGCCCCAAGTAAGAAGAACCCAAACAGGCCCACATCAAGACACATAATAATTAAAATGCCAAAAATTAAAGACAAAGAGAGAATCCTAAACGCAGCAATAAATAAGCAAGAGGTTACCTACAAAGGAACCCCCATAAGGCTATCAGCTGACTTCTCAACAGAAACACTACAGGCCAGAAGGGAATGGCATGAAGTAATCAAGGTCATGAAAAACAAGGATCTGAATCCAAGACTACTCTATCCAGCAAGGCTATCATTCAAAATAGAAGGTGAAATAAAGAGCTTCCCAGACAAAAAAAAAGGCTAAGTGAATACATTAGCACCAAACCAGCACTGCAAGAAATGTTAAAAGGACTGCTGTAATTAGTAGAAGAAATAGGAAGAAAAATATAACCACACTGAACAAAAATGGCAATAAATAAGCACATATCAATAATCACTTTAAATGTAAATGGATTGAATGCTCCGATAAAAAGGCACAGAGTAGCTGACTAGATAAGAAAGCATGATTCACATATATGTTGTTTACAAGAGACCCATCTCACAACAAAAGACTCACATAGGTTGAAAGTAAAGGGATGGAAAAAATCTTCCAAGCAAATGGAAAGGAAAAAAAAGCTGGGGTAGCAATACTCATATCTGATAAAATAGATTTCAAATTGAAGACCATAACTAGAGACAAAGAAGGTCACTACATAATATTGAAAGGGTCTATCCAACAGGAATATATAACCTTGGTAAACATATATGCACCCAATATAGGAGCACCAAAATATATTAAAAATCTTTTTGAGGACTTCAAAGGAGAAATCGACAGCAATACAATCATAGCAGGAGACTTCAACACCCCACTGACATCACTGGATAGATCATCTAGACAAAAAATTAACAAAGGAACAAATTCTAAATGAAGCACTAAATCAAATGGATTTAATAGATATATACACAGAATTACACCTCAAAACTGCAGAATTCACATTCTTCTCAAGTGTACATGGGACATTCTCAAAGATAGACCACGTGATAGGACACAAACTAAGTCTCTACAAGTTCAAGAAGATTGAAATCATACCAAGCATCTTTTCAGATCACAACGGCATGAAACTAGAAATCAATTGCAACAAGAACATGCAAAGACATTTGAAGACATGGAGGCTAAAGAGCATGTTATTGAACAATGAATCGGTTACCATGGAGATCAAGGAAGAAATTAAAAGCTTTCTTGAAACTAATGAAAATGAACACACAACACAAAATCTATGGGATGCAGCAAAAGCAGTTCTGATAGGGAAGTTCATAGCACTACAGGCCTACCTCAAGAAAGAAGAAAAAATTTCTAATTGACTACCTAACTTCACAACTTAAAGAACTAGAAAGCAAACAAAAAGAAAACCCTAGAGCAAGTAGAAGGAAGGAAATAGTAAAGATCAGAGCAGAAATAAACGACATGGAGACCAAAAAATAATTCAAAGGATCAATGAAACAAAGAGCTGGTTTTTTGAAAAGATAAACAAGATTGATGGACCCTTAGCTAGACTCACCAAGAAACAAAGAAAGAGAACCCAAATACACAAAATCAGAAATGAAAGAGGAGAACAACTGACACCACAGAAATACAAAGGATCATTAACAAATACTATGAACATTTATACGGCAACAAATTCGACAATATAAGCGAAATGGACACATTTCTAGAAACACATAGTCTCCCAAAACTGAACCAGGAAGAGATAGAAAACTTGAACAGGCCAATAACAACAAAGGAAATTGAAGATGTAATCAAGACCCTCCCAGCAAACAAAAGCCCAGGCCCTGACGGCTTCACGGGGGAGTTTTACCGAACATTCAAAGAAGAACTAACACCCATTCTCCTCAAACTATTTCAAAAAATTAATAAGAAGGACGACTTCCAAACTCGTTTTATGAGGCCAGCATAATTCTAATTCCAAAACCAAATGAAGACAGTACAAAGAAAGAAAACTACAGGCCAATATCCCTGATGAACATAGATGCCAAAATCCTTAACAAAATACTAGCAAATCGGATCCAGCAATACATCAAAAAAATTATTCACCATGACCAAGTGGGAGTCATCCCAGGGATGCAAGGCTGGTTCAATATTCGCAAAACAATAAATGTGATACACCACATAAACAAAATGAAAGATAAAAACTACATGATCATATCAATAGATGCTGAAAAAGCATTTGACAAAATTCAGCACCCATTTCTGATAAAAATGCTCAGCAATTTGGGAATAGAGGGATCATATCTCAACATTATAAAGGCCATATATGAAAGACCTACAGCCAACATCATACTCAATGGGCAAAAACTAAAAGCATTTCCCTTAAGAACAGGAACAAGACAGGGATGCCCACTCTCACCACTCTTATTTAACATAGTACTGGAAGTCAGCCACATGAAGAAAAAATAAAAAGGATCCAAATGGGAAAGGAGGAAGTGAAACTGTCATTATTCGCAGATGACATGATATTATACATAGAAAACCCTAAAGACTCCATAAAAAATCTACTAGACTTAATAAATGAATTTGGCAAAGTAGCAGGATACAAAATTAACGTCAAGAAATCGACAGCATTCTTATACACCAATGATGAATTCACAGAAGGAGAAACTAAAAAAACAATCCCATTTACCATTGCAGCAAAAAAATTAAGATACCTAGGAATAAACTTAACCAAAGAAGTAAAGGACCTATTTGCAGAAAACTACAGGACATTGAAAAAAGAAATAGAGGAAGATATAAAAAAGTGGAAGCGCATACCTTGTTCATGGATTGGAAGAATTAACATCATTAAAATGTCCATACTACCCAAAGCAATCTATAGATTTAACGCAATCCCCATCAAAATACCAACGACATATTTCATAGAACTAGAACAAATGCTTCAGAAGTTCATATGGAACCAAAAAAGACACCGAATAGCTACAGCAATCTTGAAAAAGAGGAACAAAGTAGGCGGGATCACAATACCAGATATCAGGTTATACTACAAAGCTACTGTAATCAAAACAGCCTGGTACTGGCACAAGAACAGGCACATAGATCAATGGAATAAAACAGAGAACCCAGAAATTGACCCAAAACATTATGCTCAATTAATATTCAACAAAGGTGGCAAGAGCATACAATGGAGTAAAGATAGCCTCTTCAATAAATGGTGTTGGGAAAATTGGACAGCTACATGCAAAAAAATGAAACTAGACTACCATCTTACATCATACACAAGAATAAACTCAAAACGGATAAAAGACTTAAATGTGACTCATGAATCCATAAAAATCCTAGAAGAAAATGTAGGCAACAAAATTTTAGACATCATACGCAGCAGAATCTTCACTGATATATCACCTAAGGCAACAGAAACAAAGGATAAAATGAACACATGGGACTACATCAAACTCAAAAGCTTCTGCACAGCAAAAGAAACAACCATCAAAGTGGAAAGGCAACCCACTGTATGGGAGAGCATAATTGCCAATGATATATCAGATAAGGGATTAATTTCCAAAATATATAGAGTGCTCATACAGCTCAACAAAAGGAAGACAAAAAACCCAATTAAAAAATGGGCAGAGGAACTATATAGACACCTCTCCAAACAGGACATACAAATGGCCAAGAGACATGTGAAGAGATGCTCAACATCACTAATTATCAGAGAGATGCAAATTAAAACAACAATGAGGTATCACCTCACACCTGTCAGAATAGCCGCCATCAACAAAGCATCAAACAACAAGTGTTGGTGAGGGTGTGGAGAAAAGGGGACTCTAGTACACTGCTGGTGGGAATGCAGACTGGTGCAGCCACTATGGAAAACACTATGGTGTTACCTCAAAAAATTAAAAATTGAATTACCATTTGACCCAGTGATCCCACTCCTAGGAATATACCCTAAGAAGTCTGAACCACCAAACAGAAAGAATATATGTACCCCCATGTTCATAGCAGCGCTATTTACAATAGCTAAGATCTGGAAACAGCCCAAGTGTCCATCAGTAGACAAATGGATAAAAAAGCTGTGGTACATATATATACACAATGGAGTACTATGCAGCTGTAAGAAAGAAAGATCTCTTATCCTTTGCGACGACATGGGAGGACCTGGAAACTATTATCCTAAGTGAAACCAGCCAAGCAGAGAAAGACAAATATCATATGATCTCACTTATTTCTGGAATATAATAAACATAACAGTCTGAGGAACAGGGTAGTCCCAGATATGTGGAAGTAGAGTACAGACTGACAATTGCCAGAAGAGGGGGTGGGGGAGGGGAGGGATGAACTACAGAACTTGTATGCATGTACTCATAACCAATGGACATGGACAATAAAACTGGGGAGGGGCCGGGAGGGAAGGGGAGGAGGGTGACAATGGGGGGAAAAGGAGAACCATCTGTAACAAAAATAAATTAATAAAAACAAAACAAACAACAAAAACACAAAATAAACCCTTCCTCTGATTGACAAACAAACAAACAAACAAACAAACAATAAATAAATAAATATAAAATGTTTGAGTGTCAGCCCACGGACCAAAGAGTCTCAGGTTCAATTCTGGTCAAGGGCATGTACCTAGGTTGCAGTTCAATCCCTGGCACTGATCAGGGTCATTCATGAGGGAGGCAACCAATACATTTGTCTCTCTCACATTGATGTTTCTCTCCCTCCCTCTCACTCTATCTGAAAACAATGGAAAAATATTGAGGATAAAAAAAAAAGTCAAACAAAACAAAAAAACAATGGATTAAGATACCATTGATTATTGATTGCCCAACTTATGTATCTCATAATTCCCATGATTAAATTTATACATTTATGCTACCTTATTAAACTAGCTATCTTCCAACTAGGCTGAAAACATGTTATCTTTGTTCATCCCAGCAGAGGGCCTGCTATGTGATAGGTACTTAATAAAGAGTTGTTACACGTGTGCCACTGTACACTGCACTGACTGGGTACCAGTGCAGTTCAACACCAACCACATGCAATAACTCAAGAACATTTATGTAATTTTCATTCTCAGAAGATATGGTCTTGTAATATAGACAGGAAGGTATATAAGGCAGAAACCCCCCCAACCCATTTGTTCTTCAGATTAGCTGAGAGCCCATCTCTACTTCAAGAGCCACATGTATAGGTTTGGTGGCTTTGTTTCATTAATAAATGTGCATGCTTTAATGTTTTAATAAATTTACTTGCATTAATATTTTAATAAATACATTACACAACACATTCAAGGTCTCTCCTGTAAATTCATTTATATGAGAAGACAAGGATTGAGGTTGGGGAAGGCCCGCTCCCTCTGATTCAGGGGGCTGTCCAATGATACCTCTCTGGTGTCTGTGAGAGGTGCCTGTCACAGCCTTGTATTTGGTAAGGGAAAATAGTATTCTTAAATTATCCCAAAGTAAGCCTTTAAAAGATTGGTTTTCAATTTAAGATTGTAGAGAATGAATTAAAAATTATAATAGATTATACACAATAAAAGAAAACACTTTCATTTAAATTTACTGAGAACGCACACATTCCAGGCTCCTCAGTGCGTAAGCTTAAGAGGGAAGCAATCAGGTCTGCCAGTTTCTCCTCAGCCAAATGAAAGGGGAGTGGAGGGACCACCTGATCCTGCCCTCTCATTTAGTTGTTGATCTAGATCAGAAATCCTGGAGAACTGCTTTGAGTAAGTTACACTGTGCAAAAAGTTCACAACTATGAGGTAGGTATATGGCCTCACCGCCCACCGCCCCCCCGCCCCCCCCCCCACACACACATACACAGCTCCATCCATAAATGTGTCAACAAATTTTAAAATGCAACAACAAAGAAACTTGTAACTTGCAAGTGCGTGCTCACCTGGGGCAGGGGTGCCAGGCGGCCATCGCCAGCTCCTGTGCCCGGTTGCCCTGGAGCCAGGGCTTCGCCTGCGTCTGACACCGGCCGGCAGCTCCACCCACAGCTGCCTAGCTGGCCGCCCGCAGGGGTCGCTGAAGGGCAGTTAGGTGCTGGGTGCAGGGAACTGACTGCTTCTGGCAGGAAAAAGAGGTTTAGAGAAAAGCACATCACCCCGGCAGGACATTCCCTCCCCCTCCGCTTCCTTCCCCAAACCACACCCTGGGGAAGTTCTGATTTGAAACAGGGAGAAACACGTTTGCCCAGCAGGCTGACAGCAGGAGAGTCTCAGGACGGTGCTGGGGGGTGGGGGTGGGGGTGTTACAGCAGGAGTGGGGATTGGATTTAGGAGAAGCTCCAGGGAAGGGGCTAAAGCCCCCTTCCTCCTGGCCAGGGAGACTACCACCCACCTCCGCACTTTCCCACCCCCAACTTGCTCAAAGCCCCTTTCTCCCCCTCTTCCACGGGGAAAAGTCAGTGAGGCCAGGCAAAGGCCGTATCTCTACCCGGAAGCCTGACCATGGAGGCAGCCTGTGGGGTTGGGGTGTTGGAAGATGGATGATTTGTAACCTTGTGTTAATGTATTCTTGAAATCTGGCCAGCCTAGGTGCATTGAGTGCTTTGTTTGCATGTGAATAAGATAAGGTTTGCCTGACAAAGGCTGGAACACCACCTGGAGTGGACTAAGGGGTCCTAGGACTAAGTATGTCTGGGTTTGTTATTTTTTAGCTTCCAACGTCTCTTTCTCTTTCAGCTGTAAAAAGCAAGAGACAAGGCTAGGCTGTATGGTTGGCAGAGATGCCATCTCAAGGAAATGATTTACGTAAATCTACTTGTAACCGGGGAGAACCAATCTGCAAATAAATGGGACTGCTTACAAAGATCTGGAGCATTTGCTTCCTTGCAAAGCTCCCCCTCACTCCAAGCAACATGTACTTGTAGTTTCATTGCGTTGCACCGATCCAGGCTGGCAGAGAGATGGCAGCTGCCCCTGCCTGTCCCCTGCCTCCCCCATGTCAGCGCACAGGTGGCAACTGGAGCCAGGGGTGGCTCCTCTGGGACTTTCCCCTGGCCTCTCTTGACCCCTTCCACCACTCTTGTACCCCTACAACACTGCCTCTTCTGGGGCTCCTTTTCATCATACCCGGATGGGGGCCTGGATCTCCTGGCTCTCAGTCCCGACCTGGTTGGCTTTGTACTCTCTGCGCCCCGCTCTGTCTGGATCAGGAGGCCAAAGCCACAGGGCAGAGGGGACCCTCCTCAGGCTGGAAAAAGGAGTTAACCGGCTGGTCCCTGACTGACCAAGAGTAGTTCCTCCACCTCCTCTCCCCACCCCCACCAACTACTCTTCCCTGCCCAGCCCCAGAACAACTGAAATTCTGGGAATGCCATGAGGGAAGTGGACGCATTTAGGGTGGGTGGACAATGAAAAACGAAAAAATACCAAACTTTACTGGTGGAATAAAGAATTGTGTAATCTTGAAAAATAAATAAATTTACTGGTTTCTTTTATGTTTTCCATGATATTAAAAATACAGTTTTATGTATATATTCAGATATATGCAAATGTTTGAAATCATCCCTTATGTTACTATATCAGTGCCCCTAGCACAGGACAAGACACATAATAAACATGGATCAATGGTTGACTAAGTGGCTAAAAATCATTAAATTCCTTAGTTAATGGGAAATCTTTAACCATAGGTTATCTGTCTTTTTAAATAAAACTACCAGGATAAGCTAGTATTCTCCCATTTACATGCTAGTGTTATAACCTGACAGCAAGATAACCAGAGACGCACAGCCAAATTGTAAAGGAGCACTTTATTTCGCTGGCGGCCTGAGGAGGCCATAGTCTCCCCTCAGATCAACAGCCTCGATTCTTCTTGCTCGTCCCATTTTATTTTTTTATTTTTATTTTTTTGCATTTATCTTCAGATAGAGTGAGAGGGAGAGAGGGAGGAAGAGAGAGAGAAACATCGATGTGAGAGAGACACATCGAGTGGTCGCCACCCACACAACCCTAACTGGGGCCAGGGACAAACCGCAACCGAGGTACGTGCCCTTAGTGGGAACCAAACCCGGGACTCTCTGGTCCTCGGGCCAATGCTTTAACCGCTGAGCCAAACTGGCCAGGGCACTCGTCCCATTTTAAAGACAGAAACCCCCTCTTCCTTTTGCCCCCCTCCCCTCAGGGAACCAGTACAATAGTGGGAGCAACAGAGATTATACAGAAGTCAATATTAGCATTATTCACCGACAGCACAAGTACCTGCAAATACCTATACTCAGGAAACTGCAAATGCCTCCCAACTCCTGGGGCAACTATAATCTTAAGCAAAATTCCTTTACGTCTAGGGGTAATTAACTTATTATTGGAAGAATATCAAGGAATGCCTATTGGTGATAAAATGGAGTCTTTTAGTCACCTTAGCCAAGGGGCCTACATAAAATGGAATCTAGTTCCCTTAGCTTTGGGGCCCAGATCATTCCCCACTGGTTTTCCTGACAAGTCAAATCGTTGACTCAACTTAGTTTTTATGAGGCCATTTATTAGACATGGCCCAAAGGCTAGGGGTAAACATAATATAAACCAATTTTCAGATTGTCTCCTTTTTCTTTCTTGTTCCTCGATATTTTTCCTAACTAGTGATAAACTTTCCTGAATAATCCCTGAATTATTCATATAAAAACAGCATTTTTCTCCCAGTGCAACACATAATCCTCCTCCTTTAAGAAATAAAAGGTTTAACCCTCTCCTGTTCTGCAGAGCCATTCCTAAATTCCCAGTTCCATTGGGGCCCAGGTCTATAAGGACTCCCCTGTACAGTCATAACCAGAAAAAACAAAGTCCTGATAAACACAAGAGTCTTATCTGGAGAAGCCTGAACAGTCCGTTTTGCTCTTTCCCCCTCAGCCGGGAATGGTGCTGCCAGATGGGGATGCCGTTGACCTTGATGGCCATTGGTCCAGGCAGGATGCAGTGTATAGTCCCTTCCAGGCCGGAGATAGTTCCTGGGTGGTGAACTTTTTTTTGCCCATATTGAGTCCCCAGGCTGGAAGGGGTGCACAGGGTACAAGGTGGGCACAGGCAGGGCGTTGCAGACATGTTTCTGGACAGCTTTCTGGGTGGACTGCAGGGCCTGCAAGAACTGTAAGAGGGCAAGGGGGCAGAGTGGTCCAGTTTTCAAGTTTCTAAAGTAAATTTGGTTAAGGTTTTCTTTAAGGTCGTGTTCATGTGCTCTGCCTGCCCAGAATTCTGTGGGCGGTAAGCACAATTGAGCTTCCAATTTATATCTAACCCCTTAGAGATATCCTATGATCTCTTTGCTATAAAGGCAGGGCCACTGTCTGATCCAAGGGTCAGGAGTAGCCTAAACCTGTTACTCCCTTTACTACATCCCAGACTGTTATTCCATTACCAGGGGCAAGCTCTCCCTCTACACAATCCTTCTTTAACTTGCATAGACCCTCTGCGACTTTCCTAGTCCCTCCCCTGACATTAACCTGAGAGCTTGCTCAGTCCACCTGCTGTCTGCACATCACCCAGCTCTTCTTCTCCTCCTCCCTACTTAGACCCACACATTCCTGCTTCCCTCCGCCTTCTCCCTTTCCCTGTGACCTTACTGGACGATACCTGCCTCTCAGGAGTTCAGTAAGCTTGGTGTAACCTAAGTGGGTAGTCTGGTGCAGCTGGTTGACTAAAGTCTGACCTAGAGCCCCTGGGACCAACAACCTCCCATCAGGCAGAGTCCATCTCCCGTTTGGATCTTGGGTGGCTTGCTTCTGTTCAGCCAAGTCATTTTCCGGCCTAGTGTATCTGGTCATTCCCCACTGGTTTTAGGGCCACTCCCAAGCTTTCTGGTGTAGCAGATTTTCCCATGCCTCATCGGAGTTCCCTTTTTGATGTCCTTCCCGGCAGAGGTTAATAACCCTCGGACCCTGTAGATGGCACTATGCACGTGCACTGTGGCAAAGGCGTATCTGCTGTCAGTGTAGATGGTTATCGACTTTCCCTTGCCCCATCAGAGAGCCTGGATTATAGCTATGAGTTCAGCCCGTTGGGCTGAAGTTCCCCTACTTAATGACTGAGACCAAATGACATGGTCCAGAGTTACTACCGCTGCCCCAGCATACCTGATTTCTTCCTGGACATAGCTGCTCCCGTCCGTGAACAATACCTCATCTGATGATGGCAGTGGGGCATCCTTGAGGTCTGGGCGGACCGTCTGCACTATGTTGATTACCTCCAGGCAGTCCTGTAGAGGTTTCTCCGGGTCATCATCTGGAGGCAAGCTGGCAGGACCGATGGCCAATGGCCTGGAGTGGCAGTGGCCAGTAATTGAACAGTCACTGGAGAAGATCACAATATTTTTCCCAAAGTCTATAGTCCAGGGGTAGGTTAGGGGCCCATTGACTAGGTCAGGACTGAGTCTGCTGCACCAGTATCTACCAGAAAACTAAACCTAGTTTGTCCCCTATTGTCTTGTTATTCTTAGCTCCTGAGGGCTCAGTTGGAAGAACCTCCAGCCCTATCATTTTCCAAATTAAAGATTTCACTCTGTTCCTCTACACCTGACTTTGCCCTTGTCTTCTCTATCCCTAACTGGAACCTAGGCCTGCATCCTGACCCTTCCTAGGGGGCTGTTTTCCATGGGCCCTCTTTCCCTTAGGGCTGATACTACCACCTTTGCTATTATTTTATCCTGTTTTTCCCCAGGGGTGTCCCCATTATTATATACCTTTTGAGCTTTTTAACCAATTGGACCTATAGGCCTAACAGGAGAACACAGTGAAAAGTGTCCAAGGAAGCCCTCCCCCAGCAGTATTTGGGTCCCACCATGGGCAGAGGGATGAGAACATTTCCTCTGACCTCAGGTTTACAAAAGGATGCAGGAAAGGGGAACACAGGGCAGAGTGCTTTTCAACTCTCTAAGAGCACTTTGTGCCTGCACCTGGGATCCCTATTTTCAACTCCCCAAATTTCAGAGAAACCTGTTGGAAACTTGCTGGCCCCAAACCCGGGGCAGCAGACGCCCTCCCCAGGGAACCCTGCCTTTCCCCGAGTTTCCTTTGATAGCACTTTAGCACTTTCCCAGCCGCCTGATGCGGTAAAATTATCACTTGTGCTTCCTAGTTTCAGGTAAAACTTGCACAATGGCCTTAGTGGTCCAGGCCACAACCCCCATTTCCCCAAATAATCAGAACCAATAACTCTAGGCAACACCTGGAACCCCCCCACAGCGAGACCATTCATTCCCAAGACCAAACCCACCACTCCACCAGGCAGTGGCCCACAGACCCCTGCTGGGATAGCTCCTGGCCCCACCTCTGGTGTGGCAGAGGTCTAGCCCTGCACTCCCCAAGGAGGTGGCGCGGTAGAGATCCCGATCATAGTCCTGGCCTCCACCCTGGCTAGAACACCTGAGCAGGGGTGACAGACATTTCTCCCACCGTTTGACAGGGTGGGGGCTGGCCCCTGAATCAATTATTACTCTGTTGACTGCCTGTAGCAACCGAGCCACAAAATAGCATATTTTCCCCTTTTTATTTCCCTTGAGCCGCATGCAGCGCGAAGGGAACTCTCGAAGGGACCGAAGAGACCATGGCGGCCATGAAAACACCCTCGGTCTCTCTTGCCCGTGCAGTGGCGGGAGATGCCACGGTGTCCTGCGCGTCACGCGTCCCCAGGGCACGGCCCTGTGCACGACATCAGCCTGGGCGCAAGCTGCCCCAACAGGGGCCTGGAGGGAGAGGGGGTGTGACATCTCCCCTCCCCCCTCCCCCACACACCCTTTTGTTGGGAGCTCTTTCCAGGCCTTCAAAGCACAGCTGTAGCGGAAGACAGTGGGGGAGTCTTTAAGGACTCACAGCCCCTCTCGGCTTTCCTCAAGTCTTTCACTATGCCTTGCTTCCACAGCTTATTAGCCCCCTGCATGCCCCCCACTGGGGACCCGGCCCACAACCTGGGCATATGCCCTGACCGGGAACCGAACGGGCGACCCCCTGGTGCATGGGTCAACGCTCAACCACTGAGCCACACCTGCCGGGCCTTTTGCTGTATCTCTGCCCCGCAGGCACTTCCCTACCTTTCCCCAGGTTTCTCTTGGGGCCCAGTCTGGGGCACACTACCAGTATTCGTGCCCCAATCAGAACCCTCTTCAAATCCTTCTCCAAGAATGCCCCAACATGCAACACAATGAGGCCATCCGAGCACCAGGGCCACTATCCATGATCAGACCAACTGCAACAAAGTTGAGGGAGACATGATAGGGAGGCAGACGAGGACAAAAACAAGGGAAGACACACAAGACAGAAACTTTCGCTTCCTCCACCTGGCCGCTCCTGTTCAGGTGAGGACTCACACATGCTCCGTTACAAAGTCTTGGAGCAAGGTCACTCAAACACAATTACATTCACACAGTCACACTCACACACTGTCTGAATTTCCTACCAGAAATTTCCTTCCTGAAATTTCCTATCCTGAGCGGCTCCTATGCCGCCTGGGAGGTGATCAAGTCTCCCCTTCCGCCCCAGTTGGCGGACCAGATTTGAACCAGAATTTGTCAGATTTGAACCCCACCTAACGTCTTAGGGGGATCCCGGAGAGGACAGGCTGTGCCGCTTCTGGCCCTCTCTCACTCTCACCCAGATGGACCGGTGACCCAGAATTCACCTCCGGAGGCTTTACCAGGTCTCCTTTAATCTTTTTGGGGATATCTTGGCATCTCCCGACCGCTCATTGGAAACTCAAGTAGGATCTTCAGGGCCCTGGAACTTCTCAGGGGGTACCACCCCTGAAGAACTACAGGTATCCGGTGGCCTGGACCGGGAGAGGTCGTTCATCCTAGGTGTCTATCCCCTGGTGTCCTAAAGCACCAGGGATCTCACTGGGGCCTCCAAATGTTGTAACCTGATGGCGAGATAACCAGAGACGCACAGCCGAATTGTAAAGGAGCACTTTATTTCCCCGGTGGGCTGTGGAGGACATAGTCTCCCCTCAGATCAACAGCCCCGATTCTTCTTGCTCATCCCATTTTAAAGACAGAAACCCCCTCTTCCTTTTGCCCCCCTCCCCTCAGGGAACTAGTACAATAGTGGGAGCAACAGAGATTACAGGAGTCAAAATTAGCATTATTCACCGACAGCACAAGTACTTGCAAATACCTGCAAATACCTATACTCAAGAAACTGCAAATGCCTCCCAACTCCTGGGGCAACTATAATCTTAGGCAAAATTCCTTTATGTCTAGGGGTAATTAACCTATTATTGGAAGAATATCTAGGAATGCCTATTGGTCATAAAATGGAGTCTTTTAGTCGCCTTAACCAAGGGGCCTACATAAAATGGAATCTAGTTCCCTTAGCCTTGGGGCCCAGATTACTAGTTCTCAATTTAGGTATTGGATTATTATTGGTCTAATTTGGAAAATTATTTTTGTTATATAATTTGCATTGATGAGCCTAGTTTCCATGAGGTGAAATATCGTTATATAATCATTATTTACTTCTTGTTTTTTTTAGGCTTATTTTATTATTTGCTCTTAAATTGATTGAGTCTTGTGTATTTCTCTATTGTAGAATCCAATCAGGGGCCTGAATTCTTCCACTTAATATAGTTATCATTTCCCAAATATAATCAGTTTTAAAGATAATTAAGTTGTTTAGTGTAATATTACATTTCATATTTTATACTAGAAAATGTGTGGAATTTTTACCTATGTACACCACTATTTATTTGAAAGAGAGAAATAACATTTCCACAAACATCACTATTGTAACCAACTTCATTTTGAGAAGCTTTGGTAGTATTAGGAAATTTTTCTCAAAGAAAAACATGGTTTTTTTTTTTTTTTTTTTTTTATCCTCACATGAGGATATTTTTCCATTTATCTTTAGATACAGTGTGGGGGCGGGAGAGAGAGAGAATTATCAATGTGCCTGACCAGGGCTGGAGACCTAACTGTAACTGAGGTACGTGCCCTTGACTTGAATCAAACCCAAGATTCTTTGGTCCACAGGCCCATTCTCTAACCGCTGAGCCAAACCAGCCAGGGCAAAAACATGAGTTTTAATTGATGAACTTGTGATAATAAAAATAGCATCAGTAAATAACTCAAATAGTATATATATCACTTAATGTCATTTAACCATATTTTTTAACCTTCAAAATAATCTATGGGGATGGATGGATAGATAGATAGATAGATAGATAGATAGATAGATAGATAGATAGATAGATGATAGATAGATAGATAGATAGATAGATAGATAGATGATAGATAAATGGAGTGTTTAAATAGCTCAGTCCTAGAGGCTTCTTAGGCTTAGAGCTCACTTGAAGTCAATGCACTGGCAAGTCCCCTGCCTAACAGCCTTCTAGAGATCATGAGGGTTTTTTGTTTTTGTTTTGTTTTTAAATCCTCACCTGAGAACATTTTTGCATTTATCTCCAGATAGAGTGAGAGGGAGGAAGAGAGAGAGAAAGAGAAACATCTATGTGAAAGAGACACATCGACAGGTTGCCACTCGCATGACCCCAACTGAGCCGGGGACAAACTGCAACCGAGATACATGCCCTTAGTGGAACTGAACCCGGGACTCTCTGGTCCACCTGTCGATGCTCTAACCGCGGAGCCAAACCAACCAGGGCGACCAAGAGGGTTTGTACTGGAGATGGTTGAAGTGCTGCTAATACTCTACAGAATTCTATTCATCTCTGCAATGATTGCTAAATAATTGTTGCTCCTCAGTGGGCCCACTGTAGTATGTGTTGGTCCATCTCCAAGTCCTTAGGCTTAGCATAAGAGTGAGAGACATGAATTTATTCATACTTGGCATTTCACCATCTGCTCTCATGCTCCTTGGCTTGGTCTGATGACCACGATGACAAACTTTTCAGTAAGAAATTGCAGAGTTTGCAAGTGATTTCCTTGATCTGCTTCTTAATCTCAGAATAATTTCTAGGGATTAGATCCTGAACATAGTTTATGCTATTTTTACTGCAAAAGAACAGTGCTGTTTGCATTTCCCCATCACCTATAAGATTCTTCTTAAATATTTCTTGAATAAATCTTTTGCTTAATGGTTGTAAAAGAATGACAACTCCATAGCAATCATTCTGAGATTTCATGCTGGAAAGGATCCAGGTGAAACCTGAATATCAATCTATTATACAAATGTTTTCAAAGTTGTGTGGCGCTGTTTCCAGAATATGTGACTGAATCAAAATTTTAATCATTTATCGATTTACTCTTTCAGATACATTTCACCAATATATATTGAGTGTCTTTATATACTAGGCACGATATTAACACTAAAAAGAATCATTCTACATCAATATATTGATTACAATTTACTAATTGTACTATAAATATAGTAATATCCAGATAGTCTGCAGTGGTTATCAAAGAATACAGTGCTTGTCAGTATCTTTAACTTTTTTACAATGCTAAAATTCCTTGACTTCTTTTTTGACATAACAGGAAATGAACAGCCCTTGATGGATTTTAAAAAAAATTTTCCATTCAGGTGGAACAACATCTTGCATCTTAGTCTCTGAAATCATTTACTCTTTCTTTGCATTGGCAAAGTTGCAATGATGTGCCTTTGTTCTAAATAAATGTAATCTTTAGCTTTCAGCTTTTCTTGTTGACATTATGTGACAAACATGAATGGATTTGTAAAATATCAGGCATAAATTTGAAAAGATGACAAAGAACAGACTGCATTTTAGGAGTGAAATTTACTTTTCGTAGCATCTAATGGAAACTTTCCACCTCATCCTCTTTTCACAGATGAGAAAACATAGGTTCAGAAAAGTGACCCCTCTCTTGTTTTCTATCTTGGGAGGAGGTCAAGTGTCCCTTCTCAGGTGACAATACTATAATGGTGGATACATGTCATTTTACATTTGTCCAAATGCAGAGTAGATACAACACCAAGGGTAAACTCTAATGTAAACCATACTCTTTGAGAGACTATGATGTGTCAATATAGGTTCCTAAGTTCTAACAAATGTGCCTCTCTGGCTCAGAATGTAAATGGTGGAGAAGGCGGTACTGTACATGTATATGAAGCTATAGGACAACTCTGTATGTTCCACTGAATTTTTCTGTGGCTTTAAAAGTGTTCTAAAAAATAAAGTTTGTATATGTTTTAAAAGCCAGTTGTCCTTGTAAGCACAATGAAAAAAATTATAAATAAACATATTATATCAAGAAATTATAATAATAATTTTAGTAATAATAAAGAAAGTGTGTTCTGATAAATGCAGATTTATCCCACCAATGTAACTGTGGTTTAATATTAGAAAACCAGTAAATATAATTCACCACATAATGGATTAAAGGAGAAAATAAATAAATTACATAATAAATACAGAAAACATGTTTGTAAAGTTCAAAATTTAAATATGATAGATTGTTATTATTATAACAATATGATGAAGATGGATAATGATATCATATGGTAATATCATAATGATAAATATGATAAAGATTGTTATTATTATAAAAATAATAAGCGTAGAAAGGACCATCTAAATCAAAGCAACAATTAAAATAATTTTACTTCGGGAATTCCAAAATGGCGGTGGAGTGAATGGAAGCTACACAGACCATCTCCCAGGACCAAACTGGAATTACAACTAAAATAAAGACAAATCGTCAGGAAAAAGCAACAGAAAAGCAGCTTGCGAGGACAATACAACCAGGGACACTGACTCGATCCTGGTAGGACTGTGGAGACACGAGAGGGGAGCTGGGAGCCCACGGACAGCAGCGGCCTTGGCCGTGAGCAGCGCACCGCCCTCGGGGTTAAAGCCCGAGCTGGCTCCACAGCGCAGAGCTGGGATAGAGTGCTAAATAGCCGCAGCCACTCACCTGGGCTCCGGCAGAGGGAGGGTGGACTGGACTGGAACTGTGTGGGGACACCTGGGATTTGGAGGGCGCTCAGAGCTTTTGCTGAGTTGCGGCCATGCAGGACTGTGGCCTGGTCCTCTTACTCCATCCCAGGGCTCTGGGGAGAGGCGGCAGCACCTCCCTCGGAGATCCAGTCACACCCTAGTGGGCCATTGAAATGCAAACTGAGGCTCATTAACTACTAGCATCTGCCCTACCCCCTGGAAATCCTCTCACGCTGAACACCTGAGGGAGGCTTTCATTCAACTGAAAACCCAAAGCTCTTCAAGCAACCACAACTAATAGCCTCTAGGCAAAAAGCTAGAGGATAACTTAACCTTTGCTGGGCTTGCAAATATACCCTGGAAAGTAAGACTCCAGGGTGGTGTTTAACATGGGTCCTCCCACGCTCATCCAAACCCAGTAGAGGGAGCCACAAACAACAGAACACCAACATCCACAGGAAAATTTGGCAGGCTCCAAAAACCACTGACATAGCCAAAATGGGGAAACAAAGAAACAGAGCCCAAATGAAAGAACAAGAGACCTCTACCGAAGATGAGATAAATGAAACAGAGTTAAGCAAGTTAACAGAGCTAGAATTCAGAGCCATGATCTTGAGGAAGCTCAACAGCATGAGTAAGGACATCAACACCTTGAGTAAAGACATCCACACCATGAGCAAAGACATAGAAACACTGAAAACCAACCAAGTGGAAATGAAGAAGCAGCAAGAAGAAATGAAGAATGACATAGCCGAAATGAAGAACACATTGGAAGGACTAAACAGCAGAGTAGAGGAAGCTGAGGACCGGATCAGTGAATTAGAAGACAGGGTAGAAAAAATCAACCAATCAGAAAACCAAAAGGAAAAAACAATGAAAAAACAGGAAGACAGCTTAAGAGAACTGTGGGACAACTGGAAACGTAATAATATTCGCATCATTGGAGTCCCTGAAGAAGAAGAAAATGAGCAAGTGTTAGAGAATATATTTGAAGAAATAATGACAGAAAACTTCCCTAATTTGGTGAAGAAAGAAGGTATTCAAGTTCAAGAAGCACAGAGAGTCCCAAGTAAGAAGAACCCAAACAGGCCCACACCAAGACACATAATAATTAAAATGCCAAAAATTAAAGACAAAGAGAGAATCCTCAAGTCAGCAAGAGAAAAGCAACAGGTTACCTACAAAGGAACCCCCATCAGGCTATCAGCTGACTTCTCAACAGAAACACTACAGGCCAGAAGGGAATGGCATGAAGTAATCAAGGTCATGAAAAACAAGGATCTGAATCCAAGACTACTCTACCCAGCAAGGCTGTCATTCAAAATAGAAGGTCAAATAAAGAGCTTCTCAGACCAAAAACGTCTAAGGGAATACATTAGCACCAAACCAGCACTGCAAGAAATGTTAAAAGGACTGCTGTAATTAGTAGAAGAAATAGGAAGGAAAGTAGAACCACACTGAAGAAAAATGGCAATAAATAAGTACATATCAATAATCACCTTAAATTTAAATGGATTGAATGCTCCGATAAAAAGACACAGAGTAGCGGATTGGATAAGAAAACATAACCCATATATATGCTGTTTACAAGAGACCCACCTCACAACAAAAGACTCACATAGGCTGAAAGTGAAGGGATGGAAAAAAATCTTCCAAGCAAATGGAAAGGAAAAAAAAGCTGGGGTAGCAATACTCATATCTGATAAAATAGATTTCAAAACGAAAGCCATTACTAGAGACAAAGAAGGTCACTATATAATATTGAAAGGATCTATCCAACAGGAAGACATAACCTTGGTAAACATATATGCACTGAATATAGGAGCACCAAAATATATTAAAAATCTTCTGGAGGACTTCAAAGGAGAAATTGACAGCAATACAATCATAGCAGGGGACTTCAACACCCCGCTGACATCACTGGATAGATCCTCTAGACAAAAAATTAACAAGGAAACAGAGACTCTAAATGAAGCACTAAACCAAATGGATTTAATAGATATTTACAGAGAATTACACCCCAAAACTATAGAATTCACATTCTTCTCAAGTGCACATGGGACATTCTCAAAGATAGACCACATGTTAGGACACAAATGGAGTCTCTACAAGTTCAAGAAGATTGAAATCATATCAAGCATCTTCTCAGATCACAATGGCATGAAACTAGAAATCAATTGCAACAACAACATGCAAAGACATTTGAATACATGGAGGCTAAATAGCATGTTATTAAACAATGAATGGGTTACCGAGGAGATCAAGGAAGAAATTAAAAACTTCCTGGAAATCAATGGAAATGAACATACAACAACACAAAATCTATGGGATGCAGTGAAAGCTGTTCTGAGAGGGAAGTTCATAGCACTACAGGCCTACCTCAAGAAACAACAAAAATTTCTAATAGACTATCTAACCTCACAACTTAAAGAACTAGAAAGCAAACAAAAAGAAAACCCCAGAGCAAATAGAAGGAAGGAAATAGTAAAGATCAGAGCAGAAATAAACGACATAGAGACCAGAGAAACAATTCAAAGGATCAATGAAACAAAGAGCTGGTTTTTGAAAAGATGAACAAGATTGATGGACCCTTAGCTAGACTCACCAAGAAACAAAGAGAGAGAACCCAAATACACAAAATCAGAAATGAAAGAGGAGAAGTAACAACTGACACCACAGAAATACAAAGGATCATTAGCAAATACTATGAACATTTGTATGGCAACAAATTCGACAATCTAAGTGAAATGGACAAATTTCTAGAAACACATAGTCTCCAAAAACTGGACCGGGAAGAGATAGAAACTTGAACAGACCAATAACAGCTAAGGAAATTGAAGATGTAATCAAGACTCTCCCAGCAAACAAAAGCCCGGGTCCGGATGGCTTCACGGGGGAGTTTTACCGAACATTCAAAGAAGAACTAACACCCATTCTTCTCAAACTATTTCAAAAAATTCAAGAAGAAGGAAGACTTCCAAACTCGTTTTATGAGGCCAGCATAATCCTAATTCCAAAACCAGAAAAAGACACTACAAAGAAAGAAAACTACAGGCCAATATCCCTGATGAACGTAGATGTCAAAATCCTAAACAAAATACTAGCAAATCGGATCCAGCAATACATCAAAAAAATTATTCACCATGACCAAGTGGGATTCATCCCAGGGATGCAAGGCTGGTTCAACATTCACAAATCAATAAATGTGATACACCACATAAACAAAATGAAAGATAAAAACCACATGATCATATCAATAGACGCTGAAAAAGCATTCGACAAAATCCAGCACCCATTTCTGATAAAAACGCTCAGCAATTTGGGAGTAGAGGGATATATCTTGATATAATAAAGGCCATATATGAAAGACCTACAGCCAACATCATACTGAATGGGCAAAAACTAAAAACATTTCCCTTAAGAACAGGAACAAGACAGGGATGCCCACTTTCGCCACTCTTATTTAACATAGTACTGGAAGTCTTAGCCACAGCAATCAGACATGAAGAAAAAATAAAAGGAATCCAAATTGGAAAGGAGGAAGTGAAACTGTCATTATTCGCAGACGATATGATATTATATATAGAAAACCCTATAAAGACTCCATAAAAAATCTACTAGACCTAATAAATGAATTTGGCAAAGTAGCAGGATACAAAATTAACGTCAAGAAATCAACGGCATTCTTATACACCAATGATGAACTCACGGAAAGAGAAACTAAAAAAACAATTCCATTTACCATCGCGGCAAAAAAATTAAGATACCTATGAATAAACTTAACCAAAGAAGTAAAGGACCTATTTGCAGAAAACTACAGGACATTGAGAAAAGAAATAGAAGAAGATATAAAAAAGTGGAAGCACATTCCTTGTTCATGGATTGGAAGAATTAACATCATCAAAATGTCCATATTACCCAAAGCAATCTATAGATTCAATGCAATCCCCATCAAAATACCACTGACATATTTCACAGAACTAGAACAAATATTTCAAAAGTTCATATGGAACCAAAAAAGACCCCGAATAGCCACAGCAATCTTGAAAAAGAAGGACAAAGTAGGTGGGATCACAATACCGGATATCAGCTTATACTACAAAGCCACTGTAATCAAAACAGCCTGGTACTGGCACAAGAACAGGCATATAGACCAGTGGAACAGAACAGAGAATCCAGAAATTGACCCAAGACATTATGCTCAATTAATATTGGACAAAGGTGGCAAGAGCATACAATGGAGTAAAGATAGCCTCTTTAATAAATGGTGTTGGGAAAATTGGACAGCTACATGCAAAAAAATGAAACTAGACCATCAACTTACACCATACACAAGAATAAACTCAAAATGGAAAAGACTTAAATGTGACTCGTGAATCCATAAAAATCCTAGAAGAAAATGTAGGCAACAAAATTTCGGACATCATACGCAGTAGAATCTTCACTGATACATCACCTAAGGCAACAGAAGCAAAGGGAAAAATGAACACATGGGACTACATCAAACTCAAAAGCTTCTGCACAGCAAAAGAAACAACCATCAAAACAGATAGGGAACCCACTCTATGGGAGAGCATAATTGCCAATGATACATCAGATAAGGGGTTAATTTCCAAAATATACAGAGTGCTCATACAACTCAACAAAAGGAAGACAAAGAACCCAATTAAAAAATGGGCAGAGGAACTAAATAGACACCTCTCCAAAAAGGACATACAAATGGCTAAGAGACATATGAAGAAATGCTCAACATCATTAATCATCAGAGAGATGCAAATTAAAACAACAATGAGGTATCACCTCACACCTGTCAGAGTGGCTGCCATCAACAAATCATCAAACAACAAGTGTCGGCGAGGGTGTGGAGAAAAGGGGACTCTAGTACACTGCTGGTGGGAATGCAGACTGGTGCAGCCACTGTGGAAAACACTATGGTGTTACCTCAAAAAATTAAAAATTGAATTGCCATTTGACCCAGTGATCCCACTTCTAGGAATATACCCTAAGAAGCCTGAAACACCAATCAGAAAAAATACATGTACGCCCATGTTCATAGCAGCACTATTTACAATAGCTAAGATCTGGAAACAGCCCAAGTGTCCATTAGTGGATGAATGGATAAAAAAGGTGTGGTACATTTACACAATGGAGTACTATGCAGCTGTAAGCGAAACAAGCCAAGCAGAGAAAGACACATATCACATGATCTCACTTATTTGTGGAATATAATGAACATAACAGGCTGAGGAACAGGGTAGACCCAGAGATGTGGAAATAGGGTATAAACTGACACCCCTCAGAAGAGGGGGTGGGGGGGAGGGAAGAGATAAACCACAGAACTGATGCACATGTATGCATAAGTGATGGACATGGACAACAAAGCTGGGGACAGGGTGGGGGGATGGGGAGGAGGGTGTCAATGGGGAAAAAAGGAGAAACATCTGTAACAAAAATAAATTAATAAAAAAAAGAGAAAATAAAATATAAAAAATAATAATAATAATAATTTTACTTCTTCCAAATAAGCAAAGGTTTATAAACTCATAATATTCATTGTTGGCTGAGCAATGGGATATTTTATAAACTGTTAGTGGCAGAAAACGCTGGCTCAACAACTTCTTTTTATACCAATAGCCTATGTTTTCTAAAATGAAAGCGTGCTGAGTATGCAGGAACACAAAGGAGTTAAACAAAAATGGCACAAATTGGTATAAACGTCAAAGGCATTCTGGAGGAGATATATCTAGAGCAGGCAAGAGCTGCAGGCAGCCTGATATGTGGGGTTTGCTTGCTTCAGAGCAAGACCACATCGAGTAAAGCCTGAGGCAAGAAAGAATAAGGCACATTTGAGGATCTCTAAATAGTTCAGTACCACAGGCATAGAGGGTGTCTATAGAAGAATGAGTAGAAATAAGGGTAGAGAATAAGACAGATGCTGGATTATAAAGGGCCTTACTTGTTACAATTAGATTTCACAGTTGGGGCCATTTTAACAGCAAAGCATTTGCTTTTGTCAGTTCCTTATGAGAGGGCCTGTTCTATAATCTAAAAGTTTAATAAGCCAAGTATTATATTGACAGGTAATGAGTCACTCCTGATAAGTAACTTATTAGTGCTAACAAAGCTATTAATATTTCAATAACATCCTTCTGAATGAATGATGGACACAATTATATATGTATATATTATGTATGTTAATCTATAAGAAATATATTCATTATAATACAAAATATATAATCATATAATAAATATATTATATGTTAATATATTAATATATGTTACTGGTATATTAATTATACTATAATATATATATGTGTAGATATAGATATGGATATAGATAGAGGGATAGATATATATATCTTCAGGTTTCTCGTAACTTTGGGAGGACTAAAAGCTTTCCTCCTCCTTAAAATATAACTTTATCAGTTTGGGAGAAATAAGTTTTGCTCTGGAAAGTTGCTTTTGGAGAACAAGACCTGTAACATGTTCATAATTGTATAATTGTAGCCTCAAATATAGGTGGTGCTCAGCAAATGTTTGCTGACTGAATTAAAGGTAAAAGTGAAGTGACCTCTATCTCTTATATATATTCTTTTAGGCCTATTTAGCTGTCCCACCTATATTTATATGCCAGGCTTCAATTGCCATAATATTAAAGATTTTTCCGTTTGTGATTAAACTTTCCCTATAACTCCTAAGTTGCTTAAGAGATGCTTTATTGTTTTGTTTTGGTATAATTTATAGATAAATAAGAAAATGTTTCTTTGTGGGGTTTCTTTTTAGATGTATAGCTTCACTGCTTTGTGATAAGAGAATGTCAACTATTCCTATTTTAAAAATATATTGGGGGTTTTTGTGGCCTAATAAATGGAAGTTTATCATAAATGATCCATCCATTGTCATATTTTTTTACATGATGCTGCATTTTTTTTAACAGAAAACAAAAGGCAGTTTTATTATTATACATGGGAAAATAAATCACATTTAATAAATCACAAACATAAAAACAATAGACTCATTTCTCATCTTCAAGCTGTTTCTTTTCACTGGTTTCTTCCATATCAAAAGTGAATGGTTTGTCATAACCCATTAAATTCTCAACCTTCCTAATGCCGCAACCCTTTAATACACTTCCTCATGTTGTGGTGACCCCCATCATAAAATTATTTTCGTTGTTACTTCATAACTGTAATTTTGCTACTATTATGTGGGGGTCGCGACCCACAGGTTGAGAACCAATAGTCTCTGGAGTTTGGAAAGAGACCTGATTTTGTTTTAGCATAAAATGTGGTGAACACGCGTGTGCTGTTTGGAGTATTCACCTTATTCTGTGGAAACAATGTACTCCTTTCTGAAAGCAAAACATTGTAAATAATGGCTTTGTAAGTGTCTGTCCTGGCCGCATGGTACAACCGAATGACACAGCTTTTTGTAATAAAGGGAAGCAGGACTGGAGTGATCACTGTAAAGCTTCCTATGTTGCCATAAAATAAGATTTGCAAAGGCAGACTTCCAAATACAACATTGTTTTGTGCAAAAATGTATGGTATAAAGTCAAGGCTGATGGTACTTGTAGAAGAGAAATATCTTACACCAAACACTGTTTGGGGCAGATTCCAGGTATAAATCAGTCTTCCATCTTCTGATTTTCAACTTGTGTATGCAAGCCTGGAAGACATCTTTCCCAGCAAATGGTTTTTCCGGCTGCCAGCCCTCGGAGGGCCGACCTGCGCTGGCACCGGACACTGGAAAACTAGCGGCTCTCCGCAGCCCCGCGCCCCGCCCGGAGGAGCTGCTGCAGGAGGCCGCCCGCCAGACGCAGCCCTGGGCCCGGGAGCGCGGTGGCCCTTCCGCACCGCTCTCTCTCCGCAGAGCCGCTGTTCGGTCGCCCAGGGCCCCCGACGCCCGCAGCAGCGCTCTGCCTGGGAGAAGTGGCGGTGGATGGCACGGCGCCCGGGAGCCCTGGAAGCCAGTCAGGACCCCACCACCGCCCTAACGGGTTGTGAATGCCACCTGCCTTTTAAAAACACAAAAACAAAAACAAAAAAAAACCACACACACGCCCTGGCCGGTTTGGCTCAGCGGTTAGAGCATCGGCCTGCGGTCCAGAGAGACCCGGGTTTGGTTCCCGCTAGGGGCATGTACCTCGGTTGCAGTTTGTCCCCGGCCCTGGTTGGTCGTGCGGGTGGCAGCCACTCGATGTGTCCCTTTCACTCAATGTTTCTCTCTCTCTCTTCCTCTCTCTCCCTCCCACTCTATCTGAACAAAAAATGAAAAAAATGTCCTCAGGTGAGGATTAAAAATAATAATAATAATAAAACAACAAAAATAAAACACATAATTTATTCCACATGGACCTATTACTTCCATTAAGCTCTACATTTTTAAAAAAATTCTACCTAAAAATAGGTATCCCTAAAGCAAATGAAACTGTTAAAATAATCATCATTGAAAAAATGAACATATTTTAATGGCACTATAAAATAATTCGTTTAATATTTTATTATGAATAAAAAGTGCTAAATTAAGGGATTCCTTCTATCACTTAGGAATACAAAGAAAAATAAATTGAGTAAAAATAATTTCAATAAGTTTAAAAACAATTTTCACAATATTCTTTAGCAGATGTGATATAAGTAAAATATCATTCAACATGTAAATATAAACATTAAGTTTAAAGAGTGTGTAATGGCTTTGATGTAGCTGAGTTAGTGAAAGTTTGGTCCAAAGGAGAAAATGGGAAAGAGACCATTGAAGTGTCTCTTTTTCCATAAAGAGCAGACTATTTATCATGACAATGTCAGGTTATCGTAAGTATAATTAAGAGTTTATAATAATACCAAGACAGTGTTCTATGTATATTTCTGTGTAAAATTTCCTCAAAGAAATGAAAATTATTTCAGTAAGCCAAATCTTAAGATTCAGATGGAAAAGTAGAAAAATCCATTTTTCTGTAACCTTAAATTTGATCTAATTTCTCAGTCTTCATGACACAGCTCTTTGTAAATACTGTATTATGTCTTATCTATGTATGAAAAGGCAAAGGCAACACAAAGAATCTTTCTGTAGTTATTTTTAGCAACAGGACAGACTTTCTCTGAATTCTTACTGCTTTAAAATATGATTTCAAGATCTGCTTGATTTATAGGTGACACTGATCTCAAGGATTTCGAACTTGAATGTATTGTGATTATTTTTCTTTCCTTGAAAAAATTGCAAGGAAAGTCTGCTCCTTCTAAAACACTTCTGTAGAAAGGGAGCTGACTGGCTACAGCTTTATATAGTGTATGGTTTTCCCTGTGGGAGATTAATAATAATTGTTTTGTTTCCAGAGCATCACAGGGTAATATAAAATTTGCAGAGAATAATAAACAGAACCTAGGCTTAGCTCCTGCCTCTGAATCGTCAGTTAGATCCAATGAGCACTGCATGTTGTACAAATTGAATGCAATGTTAACTCTGTACTTGAAATGAAAATATTTCACCTACTAACATATTTCAAAATGACTTTTGAAAGAGATGCCTTGCTTTGATTGCTGCTACTCTATTCATTATACATTACAGAAATTGTTATTTATCAACAAGATTTTCTGTTGATATTTTACTCTAAGGTTTAATTTTTTATTGAATTTACATTTTTAATAAGTTTAAGTGGTTCATGGGATCTTAAAAATATATTTTATTGTTGACAGAGGAGTGTTTCAAAATCCAATCCACAGTATATGCTACGGATATTGGTGATCAAGAGGTTGTTGAATTTATTCATTTCTAGGGTTGAATTTCAGTTAAGATTCCTGTTTCTGGAGTACCTAGGTTTGGAGACTGGAGTTAAGTTTTTATTCTCTCTGTGACCTTGCAAAATTACTACATATTGAATAGCATGAGAATAATAACTGACCCTATCCATTATGAAAATAAAATGAAATAGCTGGAGTAAAACTCCTTACACTGTGCCAGACACTTAATGAATGTTAATAAATGATAGGTAGTAGTAATAAAAGTGAACTTAACACATAGTGAAAATAGTCCTGGCCAAGAAATATTGAGCTCGAGTAAACTACTACTAATCACTCTGTAAACTTGAGAGAAACATAAACTCTCTGAATTCATTTTAATATTCACAAAATAAAGGCTTTTATAAATTTCTTGTATATCAAATAAGACTAACATAAAGACAAAATATAATAATATACATCATTATGCCATACAGTCAGATGATCTTTTAGTTAAAGGTCTATTTATTTTATTATCTCCCTTCACACACATATTCCTCTAAAATCATGAAATTAGTTGATGCTTTTTACATAAGTCCATATTTAAAATAAATGGAAACTCAAATTCAAACTGCTTTCAACCATATGCAGAATTTGCATGTATCTAAACATTTTTCATGGTTTCAATTGTTTAGAAATGTGCTTTTCAATGCTGTTTTACCTCATTCCTGATAGTTAACTATCAACCATGTATTCAAAATAGTTGACTTCTCCAACTATTCACCACAAGTGCCATATTTCTTTTATCCCTTTGGACTGCCTGGCTATAAAATTCAGCATAGAAAAGAGAATGAAATTGAATGTACAGCTCAAGAAGCTATTTTGGTCACCATATCTCCCAGAAAAACTTGATATAGATTTATAATCCATCTTTAAAATTGGTGAAACGTAAGGACTAGAATGGAAATGAAATATTTAAGCACTCAAACTTTAACATGTTTAAATATCCAAGTAGGATTTAGAGGGCTAGCTTGGAGGAACAAAAGAAAAAAGAAAAGGAGGAAAGAATTGGATTTCTGTCTAATTTATATTGCTGCAAAGAAACTTTAACTTTTGCATATTGGACCGGAATATATCTCACTGGTATATAAACTTCTATTTCCACTCAGTATTGCTGGGAAGGTACAAGTCAACTGAACTGAATGCATCTTTCTGTATACTCCCAAGTGCTCCAATTTCTTCCACAGTTCGCTGGTGTGTGTGTGTGTGTGTGTTTAAGAGGTGACTGGCAGCCCCACTATCTCCATGGAGATTAATAGTATGTACTGGCAATATGCTTTTAAAGTAGGATAAGTTGCCAGACTTAATGGTACTTAATTATAGGGTATGAGTCAATTTTGTGCCAAGCTGTAAATATTTGGGGATGAGATCTATAGAAAATAAAGACTGTATTACCTACATTTGTGATGTAAAGGATGTACAAATTTCTATTTCATGGAATTTAAGAAATAGGTACTATTTGAAAATAGGTGATTCCATTGTGAGTGGGGGCTGGGGGTGGGGATTCTCTATGGTGTTTCCACACATTTTGTGGCAGTTTTGTCCCAGGCTTTCTGTTCAAGGGTGTTTGTAAAGTAAACCGCCTAAGAAAACAGAAACAGCGTGTCCCTGTGAGTCAATGTACACATTTGTTTCCTGACCAGGATAATAGAGATAATGTTTTCCTCTCCTTAGCAGACTGGGGCAAACCTAAACTCAGGTCTCCAAAGCTGTGACTCAGACCCATTAGGATTTGGGGGCAAAAGTAAGTGATGCAGACTTGGAGCTCATGTGAGTGCTGAGTTGTAAGTCACACACTCCTTTGTCTCGCTCCCAGGGGCTTCTGGCTTTCTGCCAGCACCTATGAAACTGTGGCCAGTAACTTGTTAGCTTAGAAGTCGGATAAAATCTCAGACTTCAATTTTGATAGATTCACTGCGATCTAACAGTTATTTATTGAGAACTTAATGAGCAAGTGACTGTGTTCAATGTTGTATGCAGAGAAATACGGAGGTTATGTGGGCCATGTCCTAAAGGTATTTACCATTATCGGTGAAGTGGGGGAGTAATGCCCAGAATAGTGTAACTCAGAGTAAGGAATTATTTACACTGACACAACACCAAAAAAATTCTAAAAACCAAAACAAACACTTAAGATAAACAACAACCACCATCACCAACAAGTTCTATTTTGATAGGTGCCAAATGGATTGTATGAGGGTAAAGAAGTACCCAGACTAATGAAGTTACACTAGTTCTCGACCTGTTTCTGAAACAACAATCATGGCTTAATTTGACATTATGTGGAGCACTGTGCCTGAGTATGATACTTAAAAGTCAATTTAGGACAGATCAAAAAATAGGTGATAGACAAAAAAAGATGGATCTTGTATCTGTCAGGAGTCAACCACTAGGAAACACACACACACACACACACACACACACGCACACGGATTTATTGCAGGAAATTAGCTTACACATTTCGCAGGGCAGGGACCTAGTTCAACAGTCCCTGCAAGGATGTCTCCACTTCTAATGGTGGAGCCTGAAGTCCAATAGGCAGCAGTAAGGAAGGGAAGTTCATGAACAGGCTGGAATCTCATGAGCATGAGCTGGAATCCCCTAAGGTCTGTTTGCTTTCTGTGTCCATTCTTGTTGCCTCTGACTTTGGTGATAAAGGCTTTCTATAGAAGCTTCAGGGCAAATACATATACCTGGTCCAAACGCTCCTTCATGCCAACAAGGTGAGTTAGCAGGTGCTCGATAATGGTATAAAATGATTACTACCTCCCTTCCAGCCTCCAAAATCTTGTAAGAATCCCTCTTGTAGCACACCTTAACAGGGAGCACAGAAGAAAGGGAATTCTGGGCAGTAGTTCAGTCTCGCCCAGTTGACACATTACAAAGTAATCATAGACCTTAACATATAGATATTGAAATGCCTTTAAAGATTTTTACTTATTTTCTAAAATTAATACTACAGAAACTGTTAACAATTCTTATATTATGTAAAAATGCACAAACTTGTTTGAAAAATGTTGAATTCTGAAGAGCAGCTAGTTGTATTGAAAACATTTACTATTCTCATTGACAGTTTACAAAGTATGTGCTGTATTACCCTCTAAAATTTATCATCTTTTTTCCATACTACAGAAAAAAGTATGTTTTTCTTTAATATATTAAACACATGTTCAAATAACGAATTTACCAAAAAGTATAATAAATCACCTTTAAATATATATATTTAAACTGGCAAGAAGAACCCAGTAAAGGTTGTCTTATTAGTTCATCTAATTCAGCTTGGTCACCTGGTTTGGACCGTTCAGAACCAAAGCTGTGGAAGACCATTTCCCTGCCCTAAAGACGGGCCTTGGCTTAGCACTTAATTATGCAGACAAGTCTCTAGAAGGTAAAGAAGCACAAAACTGTCAAAAGTCTTCAGAAGTTGCTTTTTATTTTCATCTATTTTAGATGATAGAGACTTCTTTTCGTGCCTCAAAAAACTGAATGTGAAGACAGTGCCACAAGTTTTAGCGTATTTAATTCGGCTTTCCCTAAGCCTAAAATGGACAAAGCATTAATAAATACTGAACTCTGTCTCAGATCTGCCTGGAACAAATTTTAATAAACTGCATTTTAAGCTGCAATGCAAGCTTTGAGCTGCCATAGCCATGATTAATAGAGCAGTATACTTATACAAGAACAACAGTTTTTAAAGAAAAGAATTTGGGGACTGGGGTGGCGGCGGGCAGGCTGGTGTTGGGGCTGGCAGCTGCCCGGCCTGTATGCACCCCTCGCTGGTCGCGGTCCGGCCCGCCGCTCGCACAGCCACGGTGGGCCGGCTGATCCTGCAGGATGTGCCCGAGCCCCTGGACACGAAGAAAGGCGACGGCGTCCTGGACAGCCCGGATTCGGAGCTGCTCCCCAGCCTCATCCCCTGGGGGCTCGCGGCGGAGGAGGCGGGGGCGATCGCGCACGGGGACCGCTGGAGCCCGACGTGGCGGCGACCCCGGCGGTCCCGAACCCAGCCTCTCACCCGACCCCTTGGCTGCCGCCTTCGCGCCAAGGTGATGCCCCCTGTCCTTTGGGAAGGAGTGGAGTGTGACCCCTTACCACCACGGAAGTAAGGTGCGCTCCCTCAGTCAGGTACCACTCAGAGCGGCACTTCGGCGACCACGTCCGCTGCCCCTGGCTGGTGGCCTCCTGCAGTCCTAGAGGGTCACCTGCATCCCCAACTGCACCAACTACAAGGCCGAGCTGCGCTTCCAGCCCCGCACAAGCCCACCCGCTTACTCAGCACCATCATCTCTACCCCAAGTCCCCAAGACTGTCTACACCACCACCCTGAATTACAGCTGCCCCAAGACGCCCAGGAGGTTTCTGTCCAGCCGGCTGGAAGCCAGAGTTCCTGGGCAATGATGACCTCGGGTGCGTGCTGACTGCAGCAGGCTGGGTGGGCTGGACCCGCTCCTCCGCTGCCCTGGGCAAGTGGAGCAGCTGCTCTCCAGGGTCGCTCATGTCCCCAGGAATCTAACCTGGAGATGCAGCCAAGCCAGCCTGGGGAAGAGAAAAAGTTAAGAATAATTCTTAACTTTTAAATTGTTTTGAAAAGAAGTGTACAGTATTTCTAGTTTGCTGCTGCATAGTTTTCCCCGGAGTCTCAATTCAATGAGAAAATAGAGGATTAGAGCAAAAGGGGAAGGGCTACAGTTTGAAATGGGGAGAGGAGAGCGCCTCTTCCATTGGCCAGTTTATCTGAGACAGGGCGGGGGGTGGGGGGGGGGTCTCTGGAATGGATAAAGTGAGTTTTGACAAATTTCTGCCCCGGGTGTCTTCACCACTATGAAAGGTGCTAATTCAGTGAGCTGTGACGCCCGTGTGGGCCCAATCTGTGGAGACTGGAGTCCTTTCCTTTTTTTTTTTTTTTTTCCATTTCCATTTCTATTTCCTGTTAACCAAAACGCTTGGGATTCTCTAAATCTTTTTTTCTCCGCATCAAAAAACTCGAACCGCAGAATAAGATGTTTTTGGGAAGGAAGGAAGGAAGGAAGGAAGGAAGGAAGGAAGGGAGGGAGGGAGGGAGGGAGGGAGGGAGGAAGGAAGGAAGGAAGGAAGGAAGGAAGGAAGGAAGGAAGGAAGGAAGGAAGGAAGGAAGGAAGGAAGGAAGGAAGGAAGGAAGGAAGGAAGGAAGGAAGAGGTTCTCCCTGTTTTCACGTCTTCAGCTGGGTTGGGTAGGGTCAACTGAAGGCAGAGTTTGGGGCAGTGGCTTCCCTTCCGGTTCCTTCCAGCTGGTGCTTCTGAGCTCAGGCTCTAGCAAAGCGCCTGGCACCCTTGGCAACTGGTAATGTCCCCACAGGCGTCTGTAACTCTCCTGATATGTATTTTGGGGTTTCCAAATACTTTATTTTTTTATAAGGCAAAAAACAGAGCAGAGAGAAACAGCATTTTAAAAGAGTGTTTAGGGCACCCTGGCTGGCTTGGCTCAGTGGATTGAGTGATATCTCATGGACTGAGAGGTCCTGTTTCCATTCCAGGTCAGGGCACATGCCCACGTTGTGGGCTTCATCCCCAGTAGGGGGTGTGCAGGAGGCAGCTGATCCATGTTTGTCTTTCACATCCTCTCCCTTCCTCTCTCTCTAAATAATAAAAACATATTAAAGAAAAAGGTACCAAAGAGTAATTATTTAACAAAATAACATTTAAAGGCCTACTGAAAAAGAAGTGAGATGAAAATTGCTTCCATAAAAGAAAGGGAGCAGGCTCTTTACTTTTTTTTTTAATCCTCACAGAAGGACATTTTTGCATTTATCTTCAGATAGAACTGGAGGGAGAGAGGGAAGAAGAAACATCGACATGACAGAGACACATCGAGTGGTTGCCACCCAGGCCAGGGACAAACTGCAACCAAGGTACGTGCCCTTAGCGGGAACCAAACCTGAGACTCTCTGGTCCGCAGGCCGATGCTCTAACCACTAAGCAAACAGCCCAGGTTGGGAGCAGGCTCTTCTTGCAAGGACACAGAGAATATCATTGAGAAGAAAGACAATCCAAAACATTGGTTTGAACATACAAACCACACAAACATGTGAAAAACCATTTCCATTGTGAGTTCAGAATTTTCATCTTTAACATGACAGAGCCCATGACCATATTTTGACAAGATACAGCTGGACCAACCTCCAAGGAATAGAGCATTTTGTTAAAAGCTTCTGAGAATATACAGCTTATACTGCTCAGTGGCACGAGTAACACCCCAAACAAACTGAAACCACTCACCTATGTGAGCATTTCCCTTCTTCCTTCATCCCATTTAACTCAGTGAGGCAAGGACTTGGCTGCATTTAGAAGTAGTTGGCAGAGATCATTAACCACTATCACTTTTTTTCCTTCTTTGTGTTATCTACATTCTTTAGAAACAACAGCCTACAGTCTCTCCAAGGAACAAAGCCAATGGGATTAAAATATGCACACATCTTGGGTCTAGCGATGGACGGAGTCTTGTCCTTGGCAGAGCTGTGTATTCTTCTCATGATGCTCCCCAACCGATGATATATACTTATTATAGGGATAATAGCATGTGGGATTAATCAACCAGGTACAGAGACTCATTCCCTAAAGCAAAATGTTTATCAATATCTATTTGTCTATATATTTGAAATCTACAGAAATTTAAGACTGATATGAAATGCAACAATCCAATCTTCACACCACCCTAAGCTTTACTATTAGAAATATTTGACAGGAATGGAAATAACAAACTCGGTAAGAAATTACATATTTTATCATCATTAACAGACTTCATTCAGTTAAAAGAGAACCATAATTTTTCCTTCAAGGATAGTTTTTATAAAGCAGAGGCAATATTAAGCTTAACAAAGAAAGTAAACCAGAAATGTGTTATTCACCATTTTTTCTTTCCCATGCACTCTGCCAAGAAAATAAAAAATAAAAGCACTTAAGCATTTGCCTTAGACATATTGGAATTGACAGCAATCAGCATTAGTTTATGAGTAGTAATAAAAATCATATAAATAACTTCCTAGATGTTTTATCTTATGTCACTTTGTTTACATTTTCCAACTCATCCTCACATACTTTTTTATTCCTTCAGGACTAGATATTTAACCTGAAATCATGATTGAAGATACATTAAATTATCAAAAAGATTGAGGCATTTTGTCAACACAGTATTTCTTTTAAATTAGAATTACAGTTGAAAAGAAAGCAAAATATGCAGGAAAAACTACTTTGGCAATTAGAGATGACTACAAATTATTTGCCACTCATTTCATTAGAAAGCAGTAGAGTGTGAGACAAAGGCTTTCACAGTGCTTGCATATCATTTTGGTTTAAGGCAATTGGTCCTCTAAACTTCAATTCATATTTTCAAATTATGGTTATTTGAAAAGAATGTGAATAGGGGAAATTGAATGTAAATAAATTTCCAGAAATGGAGATTCACTCATGATTTGCTAGTTCATTTCTTTGCATGCCAGCAGAAGGGGAGGAGAAATGGAGTCAGGAAAATTATTTTACCAGGATCATCCCAGAAAGAAACATGGATTCTCAGAAGATTGTGCTTTTTTTGTTTTTTCTTATATCCTTCTATATATTTAAAAGTTTGGTTCATCTTCCATTTGATAAATTACTAAAACTAAATGCATTAATATTCATATAGTCAACATACATTATATCAATCATCACAAATATCTCAATTATAATCATTTAATCCATTTTTTCTCAGACTGACTTTCAGAGAACACCAGTCCTTTAGGATATGCACACACACAAACACAAAAAATTGGGGGCAAACAAATATAAGAAACTTTCAAGTTTCTTATATTAACAAAATTAACAATGCCTATTACCATGTTGGAGAATCCAAGAATTCCATTATGAAGAAAAACAAACTTAAATGACGATGGGACCTGTCATCACTCTACAGAACTAGTGATCTGTGGGCATACTAAAATAAAGGCCACGTGTAAAACAGCTTACAACTACAAATGAAAGAAAAATGGAGAAAGAGCAGAAATGTGAGTATCCAATAGGGCACAAAAGTTGTGCGTATAAGTGGCTCTTTCTAATCTTCCCATGTCTTTAAAATGTAAAAACAAGAATGAGATACATCTTTAATTCCAGTAAAAGAGGCTTGCTGACTAGTTTTCTAGAATTCTTTGTGGCTTTAAACATTGACTTAGGAGCTTGTAGTTTTAAGAAAACCACATTTTATCATTTTACCATTTGCTTCTTTCCATCTGACTTTGCGCAAATGAATCCCTCTGCCTCCATTTCCACCTCTGTAAAATGGGAACAGTACCAAATCTATAGGATTGTGAAGATTAACTGAGTTAACATAGCTAAGGGGTTTAGAGCAATGTTTTTCACATTAGTAATCCCTTGTTACATTTGCTACTCTATTTTATTATTTATTGTTTATTTGACAGTTCATTGGCATATTTGGGGAACATGTTGACTTTGAAGTTTCACTCTCATATGAATATTTTAAATTAGAAACAAATATTAAATTGGTACTTTTGTGCATAAAGACCTCTTTAAGTGTAGCAATAATGTTTTCTTCATCACTGTACCCTTCAAATTAGCAACATTTCATAAATAAGAACAAAAAAATTTGTTGAACAAATTGATTAATAGAGATAGAAAAATAATAGATATATAGAGCTATCCACATGTGCACTAATTAATAACTATATTATGTTGGGACATTTCTGAACAATCTCCATATAATAAGTGCATGTGTTTAAATTATTCACAACCGTTAAATGGATGCAAAGTCCTCAGTTCACTGAGTAGTCTGTGATCCTGTATTTTACTAGCCTCCAAATTGCTGTTCTCACTTGCAGTCAAATGGTGCCACATCCAACTAATCCACTTAAAAGGAACATTTCACATCATCTCTTAGAATAGGCTGCCTATGTGTCATGATGTCATAAATTAGAAGTCTGATGAACAAATCTCCCACAAAATGACTAAAAAATTTTAGTTAAGACGTTATAATTCCAAAATACCCAATGAATCGTAAATGGATTTACTTGAGAGGAAGAATTAAACAACTAATATATCAGTACTATAAATCTATAGTGTCTATAAAGCCACTAGCTACTATTTCAAAAAGAAGTGAATGAAGTCAAAGAACTACTAAGCAGATGGATGTTGGAGCTGGTATTTACTAGGCAAGTGAATGTTCAAGGTGGTGCAGTGTCAAGCCTAGAAGATGTAAGTGTTCCACTTTGTAATGTGATGCCAGGGATGGATACGTTGGGATAGGCAATGAAGGTAAATATAATATAAGCAGGAAGAAGGATGTCAAAAAGAAGTATCCTTTTCCCAGTAGGATGGTTTTGTCATTGTGTGTGAATATGGGTTAATGTAGATGAATGGGGATATTTTTAGCATAATTCTATTTCATAGAAGAAAGTACAGGTGATTCATAATTAATAAAGTTTAGCCCTGGCCAATTTGGCTCAGCGGTTAGAGCGTCAGCCCATGGACCAGCGAGACCTGGGTTCGGTTCCCACTAAGGGCACGTACCTCGGTTGTAGTTTGTCCCTGGCCCGGTTGGAGTTGTGTAGGTGGCAACCAGTCAATGTGTCTCTCTCACATCGATGTTTCTCTCTCTCTCTCTTCCTCCCTCTCTCCTCCTGCTCTATCTGAAGATAAATGCAAAAATGTCCTTGGGTGAGGATAAAAAATATAAATAAGTAAATAAGGTTTAAATTTGTCTAATTGGAATGTATGGAATGAATGTATAATATGCAAATCTATGCCAGGTCGACCTGGCATAGGTGCAATAAACAAGTGTGAGGAAATACTGTTACACTTAGATATTGTACTCAGTTATCTCCTGCAAGGTTCTGTCCATTTATAGCTTGCATCCTTTCCACCACACAAAAGATGATCAAAGCAGCTGACTTGCTTGTAAAGGAGAAAAGTTTCCTACACTGAATGTTTTGACAAGTCTCTTTGGGTGTTGGGGGCGTGGGCAAAGAACAAGAGGTTGAGTGAGACCCCTAGGTGGCATGTTTGAAAGTACAGAAGATGTCTGCTGAAATATGTTCCTCGGGAAGGAGAGTCAACTCGCTGCTGAACTTTCAATGGCCTAAGTAGAAAGAAAAACTAATCACTATGACTGAAATCAGAAGAATAATAAGGGGAACCTAAGAGGCTACCCAAGACAAGAGATATGAGTTAGCAGTTACCAAGAGAAGTACCTTCTGGCGAAAATATCAGAGGTATGAAGAAGACTGGTATAGTTTGGTATATGATATGCGATGCCATTCCTTTCTCCTTTAACCCATCAAATCTTTAAACATCCATTTCATGTAAACATGTGTGCAGAAAAAGTTAAGTTGGGAGAGAAAAGCCCTGTAATTCTGTGAGGAGCAATTTTTCAAGATTATTTGCTATTATACTAGGTGACATTATAAAATATTCAAAACAACTACCCTAGAGGTAGGTATTATTGATCTTGTGATTCCCAAATTTACAGATAACAAAATAGAAACTCTGCAAAATGAAATGACTTGAATGAGTAATAGAAGCAAAAATTAAAAATTTAAATTCAGGTTTAATTTCACATCTAATGCTCCACATCTGATTTTTTTTTTTTTTTTTCTGACCAAAAAGCCAAGGTGTATTATTGCTATTCATGTAGAAAGAACCATTTGGAGACACACACACACACACGTACCTACATACATATATATATACACACATATATACATTCTCCTTATTTGGGGGTGGCAAGAAGGGATGGTTGATACATTTGACATTTTTCTAGCATAAATATTCTAGTTGGAAGAAAAAAGTTATAATTTTGAGAAGAAATCATGTTTTAATTCTATACAGGCATGAATCATCTGAAAAGCACTGAATATTTTAGAGAATTATCATGCTGGGTATTTGACCTTTGCAAGAGACAAAGGCAAAGGATTCAGCCAGAGGTAATACCTGTAAGTGCATGCCCTATATAAAATATCCATAACACCAAAAGACAAGCTCAAATAGACAACAAAAGAATGGAGAAGTCAGGGAGGCCAAACCAACAGTGGGAGTGAAAAAGTATTTCTTTAAACCCAGTGAGAGAGCAGAATCCTAATGGAAAAGGGATATTGCTTATGAAATGAGTGTGGCCATAGCTACAGAGCACTCGAGAGAACAAAATCACAGGTTAACAAGTGAGGGTCACACATTTCAAAATTTTAGATATTAGCTGTGACTATAGGCCTATTCCAATTATTGGAAAAAGATATTACATCTTCCAGAACTTTATAATAACAATCTCCAGGAAATATTTTCCACAGCACTGCCAGGACATTTGTTGAAAGGAAATCAGCCTAGGTGTGGCAAAGGGTCATTTCGGCTTTGTGGGCCAAGGCTTGAGGGCAAGGCAGAAGGCGTCAGATTTAAGGATAGAAGCATTTTCAAATTGAAGTCACAATGACCAAAAGCCAGTGATATGCCTTAAGCAACAAAGAACTGTAAACCAAGTCCATTGAAAACCTCAGTAATGTCCAAGATGAAAATAGTGGGAGGCAGCAGAGAAGGAAGGATCACTTAACTGGTGAAGTATAGTCAAGTACTCTAAGAAATTCAGCTTTTATTGTCAACACTGACTAGAAAAAATCCTTTGGAAATATGATAATGGTGTTGGCTGAGCAAAATAAGTGAATGCATACATAACAATTTGGGGCATTTTCATTTATTTTTTGGTATACCAAATATACAAATGACAAAGGAGTAACATTTTGAGGTCACATGGGCTGAGCTAGAAATTGATTCCAAACAACACATTTTTATTTTTTTAAACCCATCTCCCCGTCTCAGTGCAGGAAGAGGTTTTAATAAGGAGGGAGAGGAAAAGCAGAACAAAGAGATCAAGGGAAGGGGGCTAGAAAGTTCTTGCGTGCAGACCAGACAGCCCACTCTGAGGAGGACCTCTCACTGGTCAGGTGGTGGTCCAGTGGGCATCACCCTGGTTCTACAGTTCTAAGGTTCTCAACCGGGTCTACGGTCAGCAGTCCTCCTAGAGCTGGATGACTGAAGGTCGAAGTCTATCTTCTGAATTTAGTTCTTAGGGTTCTTATAAAAACATGATGTTTATGTATAAGCTACTATTACAGTCAGCATTTACAGAAAAATTGTCCAAAAAAAGGTGGAGTGGGTTACATTCCCCACAGTGACATTGGTAATATTATTTTTAATTTTTTGAGGAACCACAACACTGTTTTCCACAGCAGCAGTTCCAGTTTACTTTCTCACCAGCACTACACAAAGATTCCAATTCCTGCACATCCTTGCCTGCAATTCCTTTCTGTTTTGTTATTTTATTTTATTTTTTATGTTTCTCCTTTTTTCCCCATTGACACCCTCCTCGCCATCCCTCTACCCCTTCCCCAGCTTTGTTGTCCATGTCCATCAGTTATGCATACATGAGTATAAGTTCTGTGGTTTATCTCTTCCCTCCCCCCACCCCCTCTTCTGAGGGTTGTCAGTCTGTACCCTACTTTCACATCTCTGGGTCTACCCTGTTCCCCAGACTGTTATGTTTATTATATTCCACAAATGAGTGAGATCATGTGATATTTGTCTTTCTCTGCTTGGTTTGTTTCGCTTAGGATAATACTCTCGAGGTCCCTCCATGTCGTCTCAAAGGATAAGAGATCTTTCTTTCTTACAGCTGCATAGTACTCCATTGTGTATATGTACCACAGCTTTTGTATCCATTCATCCACTGATGGGCACTTGGGCTGTTTCCAGATCTTAGCTATTGTGAATAGTGCTGCTATGAACATGGGAGTACATATATTCTTTCTGGTTGGTGTTTCAGGATTCTTAGGGTATATTCCTAGAAGTGGGATCACTGGGTCAAATGGCAATTCAATTTTTAATTTTTTGAGGTAACACCATAGTGTTTTCCACAGTGGCTGCACCAGTCTGCATTCCCACCAGCAGTGTACTAGAGTCCCCTTTTCTCCACACCCTCGCCGACACTTGTTGTTTGACGATTTGTTGATGGCAGCCACTCTGACAGGTGTGAGGTGATACCTCATTGTTGTTTTAATTTGCATCTCTCTGATGATTAATGATGTTGAGCATTTCTTCATATGTCTCTTAGCCATTTGTATGTCCTGTTTGGAGAGGTGTCTATTTAGTTCCTCAGCCCATTTTTTAATATGGTTCTTTGTCTTCCTTTTGTTGAGTTGTATGAACACTCTATATATTTTGGAAATTAATCCCTTATTTGATGTATCATTGGCAATTTTGCTCTCCCATAGAGTGGGTTGCCTTTCTGCTTTGATGGTTGTTTCTTTTGCTGTGCAGAAGCTTTTGAGTTTGATGTAGTCCCATGTGTTCATTTTTACCTTTGTTTCTGTTGCCTTAGGTGATGTATCAGTGAAGATTCTGCTGCGTATGATGTCTGAAATGTTGTTGTCTACATTTTCTTCTAAGATTTTTATGGATTCATGAGTCACATTTAAGTCTTTTATCCATTTTGAGTTTATTCTTGTGTATGGTGTAAGTTGATGGTCTAGTTTCATTTTTTTGCATGTAGCTGTCCAATTTTCCCAACACCATTTATTAAAGAGGCTATCTTTACTCCATTGTATGCTCTTGCCACCTTTGTCAAATATTAGTTGAGCATAATGTCTTGGGTCAATTTCTGGATTCTCTGTTCTGTTCCACTGGTCTATATGCCTGTTCTTGTGCCAGTACCAGGCTGTTTTGATTATAGTAGCTCTGTAGTATAATCTGATATCTGGTATTGTGATCCCACCTACTTTGTCCTTCTTTTTCAAGATTCCTGTGGCTATTCGGGGTCTTTTTTGGTTCCATATGAACTTTTGGAGTATTTGTTCTAGTTCTGTGAAATATGTCACTGGTATTTTGATTGGGATTGCATTGAATCTATAGATTGCTTTGGGTAATATGGACATTTTAATGATGTTACTTCTTCCAATCCATGAACAAGGAATGTGCTTCCACTTTTTTATATCTTCTTCTATTTCTTTTTTCAATGTCCAGTAGTTTTCTGCAAATAGATCCTTTACTTCTTTGGTTAAATTTATTCCTAGGTATCTTAATTTTTTTGCTGCGATGGTAAATGGGATTGTTTTTTTAGTTTCTCTTTCTGTGAGTTCATCATTGGTGTATAAGAATGCCGTCGATTTCTTGACGTTAATTTTGTATCCTGCTACTTTGCCAAATTCATTTATTAGGTCTAGTAGATTTTTTATGGAGTCTTTAGGGTTTTCTATGTATAATATCATGTCATCTGCGAATAATGACAGTTTCACTTCCTCCTTTCCAATTTGGATTCCTTTTATTTTTTCTTCACGTCTGATTGCTGTGGCTAAGACTTCCAGTACTATGTTAAATAAGAGTGGCGAAAGTGGGCATCCCTGTCTTGTTCCTGTTCTTAAGGGAAATGTTTTTAGTTTTTGCCCATTGATTATGATGTTGGCTGTAGGTCTTTCATATATGGCCTTTATAATGTTGAGATATGATCCCTCTATTCCCAAATTGCTGAGCGTTTTTATCAGAAATGGGTGCTGAATTTTGTCAAATGCTTTTTCAGCATCTATTGATATGATCATGTGGTTTTTATCTTTCATTTTGTTTATGTGGTGTATCACATTTATTGTTTTGCGAATATTGAACCAGCCTTGCATCCCTGGGATGAATCCCACTTGGTCATGGTGAATAATTTTTTTGATGTATTGCTGGATCCGATTTGCTAGTATTTTGTTAAGGATTTTGGCATCTATGTTCATTAGGGATATTGGTCTGTAGTTTTCTTTCTTTGTACTGTCTTCATTTGGTTTTGGAATTAGAATTATGCTGGCCTCATAAAATGAGTTTGGAAGTCTTCCTTCTTCTTGAATTTTTTGAAATAGTTTGAGAAGAATGGGTGTTAGTTCTTCTTTGAATGTTCGGTAGAACTCCCCCGTGAAGCTGTCTGGGCCTGGACTTTTGTTTGCTGGGAGAGTCTTGATTACATCTTCAATTTCCTTGGTTGTTATTGGTCTGTTCAAATTTTCTATCTCTTCCCGGTCCAGTTTTTGGAGACTATGTGTTTCTAGAAATATGTCCATTTCACTTAGATTGTCGAATTTGTTGCCATATAAATGTTCATAGTATTTGTTAACGATCCTTTGTATTTCTGTGGTGTCAGCTGTTACTTCTCCTGTTTCATATCTGATTTTGTGTATTTGGGTTCTCTCTCTTTGTTTCTTGGTGAGTCTAGCTAAGGGTCCATCAATCTTGTTTATCTTTTCAAAAAACCAGCTCTTTGTTTCATTGATCCTTTGAATTGTTTTTTTGGTCTCCATGTCATTTATTTCTGCTCTGATCTTTACTATTTCCTTCCTTCTACTTGCTCTGGGGTTTTCCTTTTGTTTGCTCTCTAGTTCTTCAAGTTGTGAGGTTAGAAAGTCTATTAGAAATTTTTCTTGTTTCTTGAGATAGGCCTGTAGTGCTATGAACTTCCCTCTCAGAACTGCTTTCGCTGCATCCCACAGATTTTGTGTTGTTGTGTGTTCATTTTCATTCGTTTCCAGATAGTTTTTAATTTCTTCCTTGATCTCCTCGGTAACCCATTCATTGTTTAATAACATGCTATTTAGCCTCCATGTATTCAAATGTCTTTGCATGTTCTTGTTGCAATTGATTTCTAGTTTCATGCCATTGTGATCTGAGAAGATGCTTGATATGATTTCAATCTTCTTGAACTTGTAGAGACTTCGTTTCTGTCCTAACATGTGGTCTATCTTTGAGAATGTCCCATGTGCACTTGAGAAGAATGTGAATTCTGTAGTTTTGGGGTGTAATTCTCTGTAAATATCTGTTAAATCCATTTGGTTTAGTGCTTCATTTAGAGTCTCTGTTTCCTTGTTAATTTTTTGTCTAGAGGATCTATCCAGTGATGTCAGCGGGGTGTTGAAGTCCCCTGCTATGATTGTATTGCTGTCGATTTCTCCTTTGAAGTCTTCCAGAAGATTTTTAATGTATTTTGGTGCTCCTGTATTGGGTGCATATATGTTTACCAAGGTTATATCTTCCTGTTGGATAGATCCTTTCAATATTATGTAGTGGCCTTCTTTGTCTCTAGTTATGGCCTTCATTTTAAAATCTATTTTATCAGATATGAGAATTGCTACCCCAGCTTTTTTTTCCTTTCAGTTTGCTTGGAAGATTTTTTTCCATCCTTTCACTTTCAGCCTATGTGAGTCTTTTGTTGTGTGGTGGGTCTCTTGTAAACAACATATATGTGAATCATGCTTTCTTATCCAATCCGCTATTCTGTGTCTTTTGATCGGGGTGTTCAGTCCATTTACATTTAAGGTGATTACCGATATGTACTTACTTATTGCCATTTTTGTTTAGTGTTTCTATTTTCCTTTCTATTTCTTCTACTAATTACAGCAGTCCTTTTAACATTTCTTGCAGTGCTGGTTTGGTGCTAATGTATTCCCTTAGCCCTTTTTTGTCTGGGAAGCTCTTTATTTCACCTTCTATTTTGAATGATAGCCTTGCTGGATAGAGTAGTCTTGGGTTCAGATCCTTGGTTTTCATGACCTTGATTATTTCATGCCATTCCCTTCTGGCCTGTAGTGTTTCTATTGAGAAGTCAGCTGATAACCTTATGGGGGTTCCTTTGTAGGTAACCTGTTGCTTAGCTCTTGCTGCCTTGAGGATTCTCTCTTTGTCTTTAATTTTTGGCATTTTTATTACTATGTGTCTTGGTGTGGGCCTGTTTGGGTTCTTCTTACTTGGGACTCTCTGTGCTTCTTGAACTTGAATGCCTTCTTCCTTCACCAAATTAGGGAAATTTTCTGTCACTATTTCTTCAAATATATTCTCTAACCCTTTCTCATTTTCTTCTTCTTCGGCGACTCCTATGATGCGAATATTATTACGTTTCCAGTTGTCCCACAGTTCTCTTAAGCTGTCTTCCTGTTTTTTCATTGTTTTTTTCCTTTTGGTTTTCTGATTGGTTGATTTTTTCTACCCTGTCTTTTAATTGTCTGATCCGGTCCTCAGCTTCTTCTACTCTGCTGTTTAGTCCTTCCAATGTGTTTTTCATTTCTGCTATGTCATTCTTCATTTCCAATTGATTTATTTTCAATATTTCTATTTCTTTGCTCATGGTGTTGATGTCCTTACACATGCTGTTGAGCTTCCTCAAGATCATGGCTCTGAATTCTAGCTCTGTTAACTTGCTTAACTCCATTTCATTTATCTCATCTTCAGTGGAGGTCTCTTGTTCTTTCATTTGGCATCTGTTTCTTTGTTTTACCACTTTGGCTATCTCAGTGGTTTTTGGAGCCTGCCAAATTTTCCCTGTGGATGTTGGTGTTCTGCTGTTTGTGGCTCCCTGTACTGGGTTTGGATGAGTGAGAGAGGACCCACGTTATACACCACTGTCGAGTCTTACTTTCCTGGGTAGAGTTGCAAGCCCAGAAAAGGTTCAGTTATCCTCTAGCTTTTTGCCTAGAGGCTATTAGTCCTGGTTACTTGAAGAGCCTTGGGTTCGTTTTGTTATTTTTTTTGATAGCAGCCACCCTAATGGGTGTGAGGTGGTATCTCATTCAGGTTTTGATTTGTATTTCCCTAATGATTAGTGATGTTGAGCATGTTTTCATGGGTTTACTGGTCGTGTGTGTGTGTGTGTGTGTGTGTGTGTGTGTGTGTGTGTGTATCTTTGGAAAAATGTCTATTCAAGTTCTTTGACAATTTTTAAAAATTTAATGGAGTGACATTGATTCACAAAACCGTACAGGGTTCAAGTGTACAACTCAACAAAACATCTGCACACTGCATCATGCACCCATTGCCCCAAGCAAAGTCTCTTTCCATTCTCATTTTCTCTCCCTTTGCCCACCTCCACCTACCCCAACCCCACTTTCCTACTGGCTAACACCACACTGTTGTGTGTGTGTGTGTGTGTGTGTGTGTGTGTGTGTGTGTGTATTTTATTTTCTTAAGCCCTTTACCTTCTTTCATCCAGTCTGCCACCCCCATCCCCACTCACAGCTGTCAGTCTATTCCATGTATCCATGCCTCTGTTTCTATTTTGTTCGTCCGTTTATTATGTTCGTCACTCACACTTTAGTAGAACTAAGATATTTAAGGAGCCAAGAGGAGAGTAAATCTATAAACAAGTTTAAAGTACTGCATAATTTTTCTCAAAGGCTACAGCAACAGGTCAGAACCTTGTAAGTGTTACATTGATTGACAGGTATACTGTGCACTATTACTAAAATCTTACCTAATTCAGGACCCTTATGCAGGGGTTTTGTGATATTCCCAAAGATAAAAATTATTTAAAATTTTATTTTTAGGCAACATTCTATTTACTTTAACTCATATAATCATATTTCAGTGGCCATATCTCAGGAAAATATATGCAGTTTAAGGTTCTTTGATGGCCTAGTACTTTCTGGTAATACATACAATATTACCACCATAAGTCTAGTCTTGTTCCCTGGATGCAGATTTTAGTAAGTTTATTTTATTAATACTTTTCTTTTGCTTACCAAAATACTTTTTTTTTTTTTTTTTACAGAGGAAAATATACTAGAGGGTATGCGTATGCAATGGTTTTCTTTCTCATGACTTAATATCAGTAACCTGCATTTAAATAATAGCATATGCAATCTGTGATGCCCCACCACAGATTTTCCTAACTTTTGCAAAATAATGTAAGCCAATTTGATCATTCCCCATTTCGTGAACTTTCAGTGTATATAGCTCGCCTATAAAAATTAGAGGTGTTTCCCACACGAACTCATGAACAAGTGTGTTGTGTTCTGATAAAAGCCAGTCTCAGACCAAGTCCTACCACATCAATCATTAATTAGCAAGCAGACACCAAAAATGGTCATATACTATGTTTGGTAAATTTCTTGCACTTTGTCCTTTTAGGCAGTCTGACAAATTTCTTGTATCAAAAGTTCATTCTTAGGCTGTTGAATACTCCAAATATCACTGGGCACTTATAAATCAAGCAAAACTAAACTGATTAACAATCACTTCGGGAAGCAAATATGCCATTTTGACAGTTGGAAGAGTTTCCAAAGGAGGTGAGAGGTTATAAGATTTTGTGGTCTGGGTTCAAAGGTTTTGGGCAGATCTTTCAAGGTGTGGGACTCATTGGTGTTGTCAAAGTGTGTGATACAACAGTTGATTGGTGCGCTCAGAGAAAAGAGGCAAGTGAGAGGTTTGCCCAGGTGAAGAGATTGTTGTCACGGATGAACTGATCTGTAGGAGTTTTCTGAGACAAACACCAAAGTTATTTATTGGTTTATAGCTTTATATTACCAGACTTGAAGCAAGTCTTTTTTTTTCCTTTATTGATTTTAGAGAGAGAGGAAGGGAGAGGGGGAGAGAGATCGAAACATCAATGAGAGAGAACATCGATTGACTGCCTCCTGCATGCCCCCCACTGGGGATTTGGCCCACAACCTGGGCATGTGTCCTGACTGGGAATCGAACCAGCGACCTCTTGGTGCATGGGTCGATGCTCAACCACTGAGCCACACCAGCCGTGCTTGAAGCAAGTCTTGATAAGTCAATTCCTGTTTGATAAGTGAGAGGTTTGCCCAGGTGAAGAGATTGTTGACACAGATGAACTGATCTGTAGGAGTTTTCTGAGACAAACACCAAAGTTATTTATTGGTTTATAGCTTTATATTACCAGGCAAAATGTTTTGCTGGCAAAAACAGATGTCTGTTGTTATAGGTATTGGCAAAGGTGGTCTCAGTTCTCCAGGCAAAGACAGCACTGTTCTTCTCTAGCTAGAACAACTGACCTCAGAGCAATCTAGGCAAACCTCCCTGAAGTGAGGGGAGACCACACCAAATAAAAGTCTAGATTCAAGATAGTAATTTTGGAGGGTTGCTAACAGCTGAGCAATTTAAATCCATATTTTCCATTCATCGCTCATACAAGGGTAGCAATGCGTGGTACATATTATAATTGTATATCTTGAATACCATGCAGTTCAACAAACAAAATTTCCATTATCTTTTAAGCTAATTTCTATTTATATAGTAATATCCTAAAGAACTTGTTGTAGCCACTTTTGGAATGTATACTCTTACAAAGTACTTAAGTTCTTTCAAGAGCTGAGTAAATACCTAATGTGAATTACTCATGTGAACAATTAACTCAAAAGTATAATTAAAGTTCATTTATACTCACAACTATAGATACACACACTGAGTATTTAAAATCATTTACAGTAAATAAAACACTTCAATTGTATACAAGTGGAGATGCCAGAAATTATATAAAAGTTTTAAAAATAACATTAATAAAAGTATTGTAGGTTAGGACACAGCTGATTATGAGCAAATACAACAGTATGCTATTTTGCAATATAATTTAAGAAAATACCCTCAATCTCTAAAAATTTACTTTGCATATACGACAATTGTGCAATGTAGGTTTTTTCTTCTGATTTTTTTATTTTTCAAAATTTTTATTACTAATATTTGCAAATATACAAAAATATATTCACAACTTAGGTTTAACAGTTACCAATATTTTGCATATTTGCTACATTGGTCTATTTTAATTTTTTTTAAAGAATTTATTTATTTGTCCTGGCCGGTTTGGCTTGGCGGTTAGCGCATTGGCCCACGGACCAGAGAGTCCCGGGTTCGGTTTCCGCTAAGGGCACGTATCTCAGTTGCAGTTAGTCCTCGGTCCCGGCTGGGGTCGTGTGGGTGGCAGCCACTGGATGTGTCTCTCTCACATCGATGTTTCTCTCTCTCTCTCTTCCTCCCTCTCTCCCTATCTGAAGATAAATGCAAAAAAGTGTCCTCGGGTGAGGATAAAAAAAAAAAGAAAGAAAAGAAACAATTTATTAATTTATTTTTGTTACAGATGTTTCTCCTTTTTCCCCCACTTTCCCCCTCTTCCTGACCCTGCCCCCCCCCCCACTCCCAGTATTGTCTATGTCCATGGTAACACATATATGCACATAAGTTCTTTGGTTTATCTCCTTCAGCCTTCCCCTCCCCACTGCACTGGCACCATCTTCTGAGGTTTGTCAGTCTGTACCCTACTACTATGTCTCTGGGCCTATTCTGTTCATCAGCTTATTTTGTTCATTATATTCCACAAATTAGTGAGATCATGTGATAATGTCTTTCTCTGATTGGCTTATTTCGTTTAGGATAATACTCTCCAGGTCCCTCCTTGTCATCTCAAAGATAAGAGATCCTTCTTACAGCTGCATAGTATTCCATTGTGCATATGTACCACAGCTTTTTTATCCACTCATCTATTGATGGACACTTGGGCTATTTCCAGATCTTAGTGATTGTAAATAGTGCTGCTATGAACATGGGGTACATATATTCTTTCTGATTGGTGTTTCAGACTTCCTAGGATATATTCCTAGAAAGGGAATCACTGGGTCATATGGCAATTCAATTTTTAATTTTTTGAAGAAACTCCATATTGTTTTCCATAGTGGCTGCACCAGTCTGCATTCCCACCAGCAGTGCACTAGAGTCCCCTTTTCTCCATACCCTCGCCAGCACTTGTTGTTTGATGATTTGTTGATGGCAGCCATTCTGATAGGTGTGAGGTGATACCTCATAGTCATTTTGATTTGCATCTCTCTGATGACTAGTCCACTGAGCATTTTTTTTATATGTCTCTTGGCCACTTGTATGTCCTATTTGGAGATGTATCTATTTAGGTCCTCTGCCCATTTCTTTTTTTTTTTTTAATTAATTTATTTTTGTTACAGATGTTTCTCCTTTTTCCCCAAAGACACCCTTTTCCCTATCCTCTGCCCATTTTTAAATTGGATTCTTTGTCTTCCTTTTGTTGAGTTGTATATATACTCTATATCTTTTGGAAATTAACTCCTTATCTGATGTATTGTTGGCAATTATGCTCTCCCATATAGTGGGTTCCCTTTCTATTTTGATGCTTGTTTCTTTTGCTGTGCAAGTTTTTTAGTTTGATGTAGTCCCATTTATTCATTTTTTCCTGTGTTTCTCTTGCCTTAGGCATTGGATCCTTGAAAATTCTGCTGTGTGTGAGGTCTGAAATGTTGTTGCCTACATTTTCTTCTAGGATTTTTATGGATTCACACGTCACATTTAAGTCTTTTATCCATTTTGAGTTTATTCTGGTGTATGGTGTAAGTTGGTGGTCTAGCTTCATTTTTTGCATGTAGCTGTCCAATTTTCCCAACACCATTTATTAAAGAGACTGTCTTTACTCAACGGTATGCTCTTGCTCCTTTGTTAAATATTAGTTGAGCACAATGTCTTGGGTCAATTTCTGGGTTCTCTGTTCTGTTGCATTGATCTATATGCCTGCTTTTGTGCCAGTACCAGGCTGTTTTTATTACAATGTGTTTGTAGTAAACCCAACATCCGGTATTGTGATCCCTCCTACTTTGTTCTTCTTTTTCAAGATTGCTGTGGATATTCGGGGTCATTTTTGGTTCCATATAAACTTTTGGAGTATTTGTTCTAGTTCCTTGAAATATGTCATTAGAATTTTAATGGGTTTGCATTGAATCTATAGATTGCTTTGGGTAGTATGGACATTTTAATGATGTTAATTCTTTCAATCCATGAACAAAGTATGTGCCTCCACTTTTTATATCTTCCTCTATTTCTTTTTTCAATGTCCTGTAGTTTTCTGCAAATAGGTCCTTTACTTCTTTGGTTCAGTTTATTCCTAGGCATCTTAATTTTTTTGCCACAATGGTAAATGGGATTATTCTTTTAGTTTCTCTTTCTGTGAGTTCATTATTGGTGTATAAGAATGCTGTTGATTTCTTGATGTTAATGTTGTGTCCTGCTATGCTGACAAATTCATTTATTAGCTCTAGTAGATTTTTGATGGAGTCTTTAGGGTTTTCTATGTACAATATCATGTTTCTGCAAATAATGAGTTTCACTTCCTCTTTTCCAATTTGGATCCCTTTTATTTTTTCTTCATGTCTGATTGCCGTGGCAAAGATTTCCAGTACTGTGTTAAATAAGAGTGGTGGCCCTGGCCGGTTTGGCTCAGCGGTTAGAGCATCGGCCTGAGGTCCAGAAAGACCCGGGCTCGGTTCCCGTTAAGGGCATGTACTTCAGTTGCAGTTTGTCCCCGGCCCTGGTTGGTCGTGGGGGTGGCAGCCACTCAATGTGTCCCTTTCACGTCGATGTTTCTCTCTCTCTCTCTCTTCCTCTCTCTCCCTCCCACTCTATCTGAACAAAAAATGAAAAAATGTCCTCAGGTGAGGATAAAAAACAACAACAAAGAGTGGTGAAAGTGGGTATCTCTGTCTTGTTCCTGTTCTTAAGGGAAATGCTTATAGTTTTTGCCCGTGAGGATAATGTTGTCTGTAGGTTTTTCATATATGGCCTTTATCATGTTGAGATATGATCCCTCTATTCCCACATTGCTGAGTGGTTTTATCAGAAATGGGTGCTGGATTTTGTCGAATGCTTTTCAGTGTTTATTGATATGATTATATGGTTTTTATCTTTCATTTTGTTTATGTGGTGTATCACATTAATTGATATGTGAATATTTTACCAGCCTTGCATCCCTGGGATGAATTTTACTTCATCATGCTGATTAATTTTTTAATATATTGCTGGATCCAATTTGCTAATATTTTGTTAAGGATTTTCATATCTGTTCTTCAGGGATATTGTCCTGCAGTTTTCCTTCTTTGTAGTGTCTTTTTCTGGTTTTGGAATTTGAATTATGCTGGCCTCATAAAATGAATTTGGAAGTCTTCCTTCTTGAAATTTTTGGATGGTTTGAGGAGAATGGGTGTTACATCTTTTTTGAATGTTCAATAAAACCTCCCCATGACACCATCTGGGCCTGGGCTTTTGTTTGCTGAGAGATTCTTGATTACATCTTCAATTTCCTTAGTTGTTATTGGTCTGTTCAAGTTTTCTATCTCTTCCTGGTTCAGTGTTGGGAGACTGTGTGATTCTAGAAATTTAACGATTTCGCCTAGATTGTCCAATCTGTTGGCGTTATAATTGTTCATACTATTTTTTAATGATCCTTTGTATTTCTCTGGTGTCAGTTGTTACTTCTCCTCTTTCATTTCTGATTTTGTTTATATGGGTCCTCTCTCTTTGTTTCTTGGTGAGTCTAGCTAAAGGTCCATCAATCTTGTTTATCTTTTTAAAGAACCAGCTATTTTTTTTATTGATCTTTTGAATTGTGTTTTTACTCTCTATGTCATTTATTTCTGCTCTGATATTTACTATTTCTTTCCTTCTACTTGCTCTGGGTTTTTCTCTTTGTTTGCTTTCTAGTTCTTTAAGTTGTGAGGTTAGTCAATTAGAAATTTTTCTTGTTTTTTGAGGTAGGCCTGTGGTGCTATGAACTTCCCTCTCAGGACTTCTTTCGCTGCATCTGGTAGATTTTGTATTGTTGTGTGTTCATTTTCATTGGTTTCCAGGAATTTTTTTTATTTTTCCCTGATCTCCTTGGTAACCCATTCATTGTTTAATAACATGCTATTTAGCCTCCATGTGTTTGAATGTTTTCACTGTAATTGATTTCTAGTTTCATGCCATTGTGACCTGAGAAGATGCTTGATCTGATTCCAGTCTTCTTGAACTTGTAGAGACTTAGTTTGTGTCCTAACATGTGGTCTGTCTTTGAGAATATCCCATGTGCACTTGAGAAGAATGTGAATTCTGCAGTTTTAGGGTGTAATTCTCTGTAGATATCTATTAAGTCCATTTGATCTAGTGCATCATTTAGAGTCTTTGTTTCCTTGTTAATTTTTGTCTAGAGGATCTATCCAGTGATGTCAGCGGGGTGTTGAAGTCCCCTGCTATGATTGTATTGCTATTGATTTCTCCTTTGAAGTCCTCCAGAAGTTTTTAAATGTATTTTGTTGCACCATTGTTGGGGGCATATATGTTTACCAAGGTTAGGTCTTCCTGTTGGATCCTTTCAATATTATGTAGTGGCCTTCTTTGTCTCTAGTTATGGCCTTCATTTTTAAGTCTATTTTATCGGATATGAGTGTTGCCTGCCAACTTTTTTTTCCCTTTGCTTGGAAAATTTTTTTCCATCCTTCACTTTCATCCTATGTGAGTTTTTTATTGTGAGGTGGGTCTCTTGTAAACAACATATATATGAGTCATGCTTTCTTTTCCTTTCAGCTACTCTGTGTCTTTTGATAGGAGCATTTAATCCATTTATATTTAAGGTTATTATTGACATGTACTTATTTATTGCCATTTTTGTTTATTATGGTTATGTTTCTCTTTCTATTTCTTCTGCTTATTACAGCAGTCCTTTTAACATTTCTTGGAGTGGTGGTTTGGTGCAAATATATTTCATTAGCCTTTGTTTTGTCTGGGAAGCTCTTTATTTCACCTTCCAGTTTGAATGATAGCCTTGCTGGATAGAGTAGTCTTGGGTTCAGATCTTTGTTTTTCATTACCTTGATTACTTCATGCCATTCCCTTTTGGCCTATAGTGTTTCTGTTGATAAGTCAGCTGATAGCCTTATGGGGGTTCCTTTTTAGGGAACCTGTTGTTTATCTCTTGCTGCCTTTACTATTCTCTCTTTATCTTTCATTTTTGGCATTTTAATTATTATGTGCCTTGGTGTGGGCCTGTTTGTGTTCTTACTTGGGGCTCTCTGTGCTTCTTGGACTTGTATGCCTTTTTCCTACACCAAGCTAAGGAAGTTTTCCGTCACTATTTCTTCAAATATATTCTCTAACCCTTGCTCATTTTCTTCTTCTTCTGACACTCCTTTGATGTGGATGTTGTTGTGTTTCCAGTTTTCCCACAGTTCTCTTAAGATGTCTTTCTGTTTTTTCATTGTTTTTTCTTTTTTGTTTTCTGATTGGGTGACTTTTTCTACCCTGTCTTCTAATGCACTGATCTGGTCCTCACCTTCCTCTACTCTGCTTGTTATTCCTTCCAATGTGTTCTTTATTTCTGCTATGTCATTCTTCATTTCCAATTGGTTGGTTTTCAATGTTTCTATATCTTTACTCATGCTGTCGAGCTTTTCCTCATGATTATTACTCTGAACTCTCCCTCTGATATCTTGCTTAACTCTATGTCATTTATTTCTTCTCCTGCAGAATTATCTTGTTCTTTCATTTGGTATTTGTCTCTTTGTTTCACCATTTTGGCTCTCTCAGTGGATTTTGGAGACTGTCAAACTTTCCTTGTGGGTGTGGTGTTCTGCTGGTTGTGGCTCCCTCTACTAGGTTTGGATGAGTGTGGAGGACCCAAGTTAAACACCACTGTCAAGTCTTACTTTCCTGGGTAGATTTGCATGCCAAGGAAATGTTCAGTTATCCTCTAGCTTTTTTGCTGGAGGCTATTAGTCTCAGTTACTTGACTTGTCTCAATTTGTAGCCCTCAGCTGAATGAAAAATCCTTTAGGTGTAAGAGGATTTCCAGCAGGCAAAGCACTTCCTTGCTATCAGACTATCTGTTAATGAGCCTCAGTTTGCATTTCTCTGGCCTAGCCTCATGGTGTGGAATTCCTGCAGGTGGGGCTGTTGCTTCTCCCTTGGGCTCTTTTAGTAAGATAGCTACTGTCCTGTGAAGGAGTGATTCAGCACAAAACTCCTGGTATCCTCCAGTCTAGCTCTCTACTGTGCCAGGAGCCCTGGACTCTCTTTACACAGTTCCAGTCCAGTCCACCCTCCCTCTGCCATAGCCCAAAGTGAGTGGCTGTTGCTGATTTGGTGCTTTTTAAAACCTCCGCTTTCTCAGTGGGACGCGCACTCAGCTAATACAGCTCTCTGCTTCTGTCTGTGGGTTCCTAGCCTGTCCTCATGCGCCTCTGAAGTTCCTACCAGGCTCAATTTGGTGCCCTCTTTCTGTTCCTGGTTGTATGGGTTCTCTCCAGCTACTTTTCAGTTGGTTTTCCCCAATGATTTGTCTTTATTTTAGTTGTAATTCCAGTTTGGTCCTGGGAGATAGTCTGTGTAACTTCCATTCACCCTGCCACCATTTTCCATGTCTGATCTGTCTATTTTTCTATCCACCATCTATTTCAATTTTACTGTGCACTTTTAAAGTAAGTTTGAAGTATCATAACAATAAACCCTTAAATACTTAACCATGTGTCTGCTAAGATTAAGGACATGCTTTAGCATAACTGCAGGCTAGTATATCATCTAAGAAAATTATTCCTAGATCTGTAATATCCAGTACCCGACCTATTTTCATATTTCAATAGAGTTTTGAGTTATATTTTTCAGTAATTTAAATAAATAGTTTAAATAAATTCTTATTTAATTGTTCTACATCAACATTGCAAATTAATATACACATTGTCCTGTTAGAACTATTTTTGTCTAGGAGTTGTAAATATTAAGTTGTCTTTTAATATTTAAAAGGTTAAATCTTTAAAGACATTTATTTGAAAATTAAATCAATGGTATTATTGAATGGTAATAAGATTATAATTTGTATTATAATTGCATTAAATTTCACAAAGAATGGAATTTTGCCAAGTGTTGCTGTGCATTTCATTAGAATGTATTCTAGATTTCCATTTAAAAATAATTTGTATGTCCCTTATATTGTCATTAATCAATATAATTTTTTTGTTTGAGAGAATTAGAAAGATAGTAACTCATTTTATTTTATGGAACTAGCTTGATTTATATTTGTGCTAACAATCAAATGCCTTAGGTGAGAAAAGTTTATTCTTCATGTTATTCTCTACTCTGTAATGTCTCAGTAGGCTCACAGTCGCTAGGGAGAGTGTTAGTACTATTGCTTCAAAATTTCCAAATTAATTTTTTTAATTGGGTATCTGTGTTGAAGAAAAAAGACAAGAAATTATCTTAAGTAAATTCACCCTTGAGCTTGATCTTCAAAGTAATCTTATGGTAAAGGACAATAAATAATCACCCTATCAGTAGGTATTTGTTTACTTTAAAGACAAATAACTTTAACTTCAGTGATTTAAATAGTTTACTTTTATTTACAGGCACCCTGCACACTCATAGAAAATTTATATGTAAACCCAGTGACTGATATCAATTTAGCCACCTTGCTATAAAAAAATAAATGATTATTTTCAAAGAATGTCTTTTATAAAACTGAGTTGACTTAGGTTTGTAATTTTTTTATATACGATATGCTCCACAGAAAAACAATGTTGATTTGAAGGAAAAAGTAAAAGGAACATAATCAATTAACTTGATTTAGTAACAGTAGAACTTTATCCAACTGAAACTGACATTATCCAATTTTGTATGTCCAGACATGGGAGGCAATTCTAAGGAAATCATATTCTTTTCAAAGTGCATTCAAATCTTTCAGACTCTGAGAAAGGGGCCAAACATTGTACCCAGTAAAGGCATTACAGACATCATGAAAGAATTCTATGCTCTTCTGAAGCTTACTGAAAAGTGAAAATATATTTGAAAATATCCATGAAGCAGAAGTCTGGCTTGGGAGAGCTGAGCCAGATGAACAGTAGCGTTCAGTTGAGATCTGTGGCAAAGGAGTAGGTAGCAGAGCTCTACAGCCAACCTCTTTTTGAATGACCAGGTAACAACAAGGACTTTCAGTCAGGAGGTTAAATTTGGTTTCAGATCTATTGTGGCAAGATGGTAAGAGGCTAGGGAAATTCCTGGGCAGGTGGAATGGGGAAACTGAGACAAGAAAATTGAACAAGCCAAACAATTTGGACAACTGACAGCCACTCGTGAATTGCAAGACCTTATCTTCCCTAACCAAGAACACTTGAGAGCAAATGGTTTATACCCCCTTCCCAACCAGAAAATACACAGCTTAAATCACCATGGCATGGGAAAATAGAGAACAAAGACCCAATTACTGCTATTTGTGCCAGCCAAACTCAAGGACAGATGAAGTTGGGAAACAAATAACAAAAAACCCATGAAAGCCAGACAGACCTAAGATAAAATTAAAACAGTATAACAGACCAAAGAAAAATCCAAAACTCCCATATACACTAGTTTTGAATCATCAGAATATTAAAAATGTATGTGGAAGGAGACTTCCGGTCAAGAGGGCGGCGTAGGTAAACGCGGTATCACGTCCTCCCTCAACCACATCAAAGTTACAACTAAACTATAGAACAACCATCATTCAAAACCGCCTGAAATCAAGCTGAATGGAAGTCCTACAACTACGACATTAAAGAAGAAGCCGCATTGAGACTGGTAGGAGGGGCGGAGGCTGGTAGGAGGGGCGGAGGCTCGAGGGGCTGGTCGCACACCCACGTGTGGCGGATAAAAATTAGGAGGGACACCTCGGCTGGGAAGGTCCTCCCTGAGAACTGAGGGGTCCCCGTCCCACACCAGGCGCCCAGCTCAGGATTTCAGTGCCAGGAAGAGAAGTCCCCATAACTTCTGGCTGGAAAAAACCAGCAGGAACTGAGGCTGAGGCGGCTGGAGCCCCCTGCAGCTCCTCTTAAAGGGCCCGCGCACGGACTTACTCGGACTCACTCCCTCCAGGCTCCAGCGTGCGGGAGGGAGCCTGAAAGGCGCCAGAGTCATATGGGGAAGAACTGAGCTGCTTGGCATTGGAGCGAGGGCTGGAGAGGCAGCTTTCTCCTGGACAGACGTGCTATCAGAGGCTTTTGTTCCTTTGGTGAGCCCTTCCCTGGGCCAGCAGACACCACCATATCTGGGACTCCAGCTACCTGGCTCACACTGTTGGCCCTGCCCTGGGGATTCCCTGAGGCCCTGCCCCATCCAGCTTTCAGGTCCGCCCAAGCTGTTGCCAGTTGCTTTACCATAGGATTGGCCTGTCTTGGATCCTGCTTCAGCTTTTCCTAAATTCTTTTAAACAAGCAGCATCTGGTCTCAGCTAGCCCCATACCTCTCGCTAAGTAATACATAGAAACAAACACAGGGAGGCAGCCAAAATGAGGAGACAAAGAAACAGGTCCCAAATGAAAGAACAGAACAAAACTCCAGGAAAAGAACTAAGTGAAAGGGAGCTAAGCAACCTAACAGATGCAGAGTTCAAAATACTGCTTATAAAGATGCTCAGTGGACTTAGTGAGAACCTCAGTGAACTTAGTGAGGGCCTCAAGAGCATAAAAAAGGACAAGTCTGAAATGAAGGATGCACTAACTGAAATAAAGAATAGTTTACACAGATGCAATAGTAGAGTAGGTAAAGCCAAGAAGCAAACCATCGATTTGGAATATAAGGAAGCAAAAAACACCCAATCAGAACAGCAAAAAGAAAAAAGAATCCAAAGAAATGAGGATAGTGTAAGGAGCCTCTGGGACAACTTCAAGCGTGCCAACATTCGCATCTTGGGGGTGCCAGAAGGAGAAGAGAGAGAACAAGAAATCGAAAACCCATTTGAAACAATAATGGCGGAAAACTTTCCTAACTTGGTAAAGGAAACAGACATGCAAGTCCAGGAAGCACAGAGAGCCCCAAACAAGATGAACCCCAAGATGCCCACACCAAGACACAGCATCATCAAAATGCAAAAGGTTCAAGACAAAGAGAGAATCTTAAAAGCAGCAAGAGAAAAGAAGTTAGTTACCTACAAGGGAGTTCCCATCAGACTGTCAGCTGATTTCTCTTTTTTTTTTTTATCCTCACCTGAGGACATTTTTTTCATTTTTTGTTCAGACAGAGTGGGAAGGAGAGAGAGAGAGAAACATCGACGTGAAAGGGACACATCGAGTGGCTGCCACCCACACGACCAACCAGGGCCGGGGACAAACTGCAACCAAGGTACATGCCCTTAGCGGGAACTGAACCCGGGTCTCTCTGTACCGCAGGCCGACGCTGTAACCGCTGAGCCAAACCGGCCAGGGCATCAGCTGATTTCTCAAAAGAAACTTTGCAGGCCAGAAGGGAGTGGCAAGAAATATTCAGAGTGATGAATTGCAAGAACCTACAACCAAGATTACTCTATCCTGCAAAGCTGTCATTTAGAATCGATGGCCATATAAAGAGTTTCCCAGACAAAGAAAAGCTAAAGGAGTTCATCATCACCAAACCATTATTATATGAAATGTTGAAAGGTCTTCTTGAAGAAAAAGATAAAAAAATATGAACAAATAAAATGGCAATAAATACATATCTATCAACAATTGAATCTACAAACAAATTGAACAAGCAGAACAGAAACATTCTCATAGATACAGAGAACTTTTTTGGGAACCAGATGGGTGGGGGCTGGGGGGATGGGTGAAAAAGGTGAAGGGAATAAGAAGTACAAATTGCTTGTTAGACTGACAAACCTCAAAGGGAAGGGGGGTTGGGGGGTGGGAAGAAATAAACCAAAGAACTTATTTGTATATATGCATAACCAATGGACACAGACAACAGTGTGGGGAAAAGCAGGAGGGGGGCAGGAATGGGGAGGAGGGGGGCAAGGGGGGGAAAATGAGGAACATTTGTAATACATTCAACAATAAAGATAAGTTATAAAAAAAAATGTATGTGGAAAGCTGATGATTATTCTACTGAAACCCTCCCTTAAGATTCTCTTTTACAGAAAAAAAAAAAAAAAAAGGAGGATACAAAGCCGTCAGGAACAAGACTCAGGCCAGCTTGCTCTAGCAAGGGTGGGAAATATTTTTTCTGCCAAGGGCCATATGAATATTTATAACATCATCCTTGGGCCATACAAAATTATCAACTTAAAAATGAGCATGCTCGGTTACCTACAAAGGAGCCCCCATAAGGCTATCAGCTGACTTCTCAACAGAAACACTACAGGCTAGAAGGGAATGACATTAAGTAGTCAAGGTGATGAAAAACAAGGATCTGCCCTGGCCAGTTTGGCTCAGCGGTTAGAGCATCGGCCTGCGGTCCAGAGAGACCCGGGTTCGGTTCCCGCTAAGGGCATGTACTTCGGTTGCAGTTTGTCCCCGGCCCTGGTTGGTCGTGCGGGTGGCAGCCACTCGATGTGTCCCTTTCACGTCAATGTTTCTCTCTCTCTCTCTCTTCCTCTCCCTCCCTCCCACTCTATCTGGACAAAAAATGGAAAAATGTCCTCAGGTGAGGATAAAAAAAAAAAAAAAAAGAAAGAAAAGAAAGAAAAACAAGGATCTGAATCCAAGACTACTCTATCTAGCAAAGCTATTATTCAAAATAGAAGGTGAAATAAAGAGCTTCCCAGACAAAAAAAAGGCTAAGGGAATATATTAGCACCAAACCAGCACTGCAAGAAATGTTAAAATGACTGCTATAATTAATAGAAAAAATAGGAAGAAAAATATAACCACAATAAACAAAAATGAAAATAAATAAATACATATTAATAATGACCTTAAATGTAAATGGATTAAATACTCTGACCAAAAGACACAGAGTAACCCAGCTGGTGTGGCTCAGTGGTTGAGTGTGGACCCATGCACCAAGAGGTCGCCGGTTCAATTCCTAGTCGGGTCACATGCCCAGGTTGTGGGCCAAATCCCCAGTGTGGGGCATGTGGGAGGCGGCCAATCAATGTTTTCTCTCATTAATGTTTCCATCTCTCTCTCCCTGTCCTTTCTTTATTCTCTAAAATAAATAAAGAAAAAAATTTTTTTTAAAGACAGTAACTGATTGAATAAGAAAGCATGATTCACATATATATTTTTTCTAAGAGACCCACCACACAACAAAAGACTCAAATAGGTTGAAAGTGAAGGGATGGGAAAAAATCTTCCAAGCAAACAGAAAGGAAAAAAGAGCTGGGGTAGCAATATTCATATCCAATAAAATAGAATTCAAAATGAAGGCCATAGCTAGAGACAAAGAAGGCCACTACATAATATTGAAAGGATCTATTCAACCAGAAGATATAACCTGGGTAAATATATATGCACCCAATATAGAAGCACCAAAATATATTTAAAAACTTCTGGAGGACTTCAAAGGAGAAATCAACAGCAATACAAACATAGCATAACAATACACTCCACTGATATCACTGGATAGATCCTCTAGACAAAAAATTAACAAGGAAACAGAGACTCTAAATGATGCACTAGATCAAATAGATTTAATAAATGTCTACAGAGAATTATACCCTAAAACTGCAGAATTCACATTCTTCTCAAGTGCACATGGGACATTCTCAAAGATAGACCACATGTTAGGACACAAACCAAGTCTCTACAAGTTCAAGAAGACTGAAATCAGATCAAGCATCTTCTCAGGTCACAATGGCATGAAACTAGAAATCAGTTACAGTGAGAACATTTAAATACATGGAGGCTAAATAGCATGTTATTAAACAATGAATGGGTTACCAAGGAGATCAGGGAAAAATAAAAAAATTCCTGGAAACCAATGAAAATGAACACACAACAATACAAAATCTACCAGATGCAGCGAAAGAAGTCCTGAGAGGGAAGTTCATAGCACCACAGGCCTACCTCAAAAAACAAGAAAAATTTCTAATTGACTAACCTCACAACTTAAAGAACTAGAAAGCGAACAAAGAGAAAAACCCAGAGCAAGTAGAAGGAAAGAAATAGTAAATATCAGAGCAGAAATAAATGACATAGAGAGTAAAAACACAATTCAAAAGATCAATAAAAAATAGCTGGTTCTTTAAAAAGATAAACAAGATTGATGGACCTTTAGCTAGACTCACCAAGAAACAAAGAGAGAAGACCCATATAAACAAAATCAGAAATGAAAGAGGAGAAGTAACAACTGACACCACAGAAATACAAAGGAGCTTTAACAAATATTATGAACAATTATACGCCAACAAATTGGACAATCTAGGCGAAATCGACAAATTTATAGAAACACATAGTCTCTCAAAACTGAACTGGGATGAAATAGAAAACTTGAACAGACCAATAACAAATAAGGAAATTGAAGATGTAATCAAGAATCTCTCAGCAAACAAAAGTCTGGGCCCAGACAGCTTCACAGGGGAGTTTTGCCAAACATTCAAAGAACTAACATCCATTCTCCTCAAACTATTCCAAAAAATTCAAGTAGAAGGAAGACTTCCAAATTCATTTTATGAGGCCAGCATAATTTGAATTCTAAAACCAGATAAAGACACTACAAAGAAAGAAAACTACAGGCCAATATCCCTGATGAACATTGATGCCAAAATCCTGAACAAAATACTAGAAATCAGATCCAGCAATACATTAAAAATAGTATTCACCATGACCAAGTGGGATTTATCCCAGGGATGCAAGGCTGGTACAATATTCGCAAATCAATAAATGTGATACACCACATAAACAAAATGAAAGATAAAAACCATATGGTCATATCAATAGACACTGAAAATGCATTCGACAAAATCCAGCACCCATTTCTGATAAAAACGCTCAGCAATGTAGGACCAGAGGGATCATATCTTGACATAATAAAGGCCATATATGAAAAACCTCTAGCCAGCATCATACTCAATGGGCAAAAACTAAAAGCATTTCCCTTAAGAACAGGAACAAGACGGGGATGCCCACTTATTTAACATATTACTGGAAGTCTTAGTCACAGCAATTAGATATGAAGAAAAAATAAAAGGGATCCAAATTGGAAAGGAGGAGTGAAACTGTCATTATTTGCAGATGATGCGATATTATACATAGAAAATCCTAAAGACTCCATAAAAAACTACTAGATTTAATAAATGAATTTGGCAAAGTAGCATGATACAAAATTAACATCCAGAAATCCATGGCATTCTTATACACCAAAAGCAAACTCAGGAAGGGAAACAAAAAGAATTCCCATTTACCATTACAACAAAAATAAAATAAAATACCTAGGAATAAACTTAACCAAAGAAATAAAGGACCTATTTGCAGAAAACTACAGGACATTGAAAAAAGAAATAGAGGAAGATATAAAAAAGTGGAAGCATATACCTTGTTCATGGATTGGAAGAATTAATATCATTAAAATGTCCATACTACCCAAAGCAATCTGCATATTCAATGCAATCCTTATTAAAATACCAACGGCATATTTCACAGATCTAGAACAAATACTCCAAAAGTTTATATGGAAACATAAAAGACCCCAAATAGCCACAGCAATCTTGAAAAAGAAGAACAACGTGGGAGGGATCACAATACCAGATATCAAACTATACTACAAAGCCATCGTAATGAAAACAGACATATAAATCAATGGAACAGAACAGAGAACCCAGATATTGACCCAAGATAGTATGCACAATTAATATTCGACAAAGGATTCAAGAACATACAATGGAGAAAAGACAGTCTCTTCAATAAATGGTGCTGGGAAAATTGGACAAGTATATACAAAAAAATAAAACTAGACCACCAACTTACACCATACACCAGAATAAACTCAAATTGAATAAAATACTTAAATGTAACCTGTGAAACCATAAAAATCCTAGAAGAAAATGTAGGCAGAAAAATCTCAGGCATCATATATAGTGGAATTTGCACTGATACAATACCTAGGGCAAGAGAAACAAAGGAAAAAATTAATAAATGGGACTACATTAAACTTAAAAGCTTCTGCACAGCAAAAGTAACCAGCATCAAAATGAAAAGGTAACCCACTCTCTAGGAGAACATATTTGCCAATGATACATAGGATAAGGGGTTAATATCCAAAATATATAGAGTACACATAAAACTCAACAAAAGGAAGACAATCCAATTAAAAAATGGGCAGAGGACCTGAATAGACACTTCTCCAAACAGGACATACAAAGGCCAGGAGACACATGAAAAAATGCTCATCCTTTCTAATTATCAGAGGGATGCAAATTAAAACAACTATGAGATATCACCTTACACTAGCCAGAATGGTGGCCATCCACACATCCTCAAACAACAAATGCTGGTGAGGGTGTGGAGAAAAGGGGACTCTAGTACCTTGCTGGTGGGAATGCAGACTGGTGCAGCCACTGTGGAAAACAATATGGTGTTTTCTCAAAAAATTAAAAATTGAACTGCCATTTGACCCAGTGATCCCACTTCTAGTGACCCTAACAAGCCTGAAACACCAATCAGAAAGAATATATGCACCCCTATGTTCATCACAGCACTATGTACAATAGCTAAGATCTGTAAACAGTCCAAGTGTCCATCAATAGATGAGTAGATAAGAAAGCTGTGGTACATTTACACAATGGGATACTGTGCAGCTTAAGAAAGAGAGATCTCTTACCCTTTAAGATGACATGGAGGGACCGGGAGAGTATTATGTTAAGTGAAATAAGTCAGTCAGAGAAAGACAAGTACCACATGATCTCACTTATTTGTGGAACATAATGAACAGAATAAGCTGTTGACCAAAAGAGATCCAGAATCCTGGAAGTAGGGAACAGACTGACAAAACTCAGAGGGATGGGGGAGGGGGGTAGAAGGGGAGGGAAGAGATAAACCAAAGAACTTATACACATATATGCACAACCAATCAACAGGTAAACTAGGCTGGAGAAGGCAGGAGGGGGGTGGGAGCAGGAAGGAGGGGGTCAATGAGAAAAAAACAGAGACGTGTGAAATACTTTCAACAATAAAAAAATGCAATGTCAAAGTAAAATAAAAAATAAATGTGGGCAAAAACTAAAAACATTTCCCTTAAGAACAGGAACAAGACAGGGATGCTCACTTTCGCCACTCTTATTTAACATAGTACTGGAAGTCTTAGCCACAGCAATCAGACGTGAAGAAAAAATAAAAGGAATCCAAATTGGAAAGGAGGAAGTGAAACTGTCATTATTCGCAGACGATATGATATTATATATAGAAAACCCTAAAGACTCCATCAAAAATCTACTAGACTTAATAAATGAATTTGGCAAAGTAGCAGGATACAAAATTAACGTCAAGAAATCAACAGCATTCTTATACACCAATGATGAACTCAGGGAAAGAGAAACTAAAAAAACAATTCCATTTACCATAGCGGCAAAAAAATTAAGATACCTAGGAATAAACTTAACCAAAGAAGTAAAGGACCTATTTGCAGAAAACTACAGGACATTGAAAAAAGAAATAGAGGAAGATATAAAAAAGTGGAAGCATATACCTTGTTCATGGATTGGAAGAATTAACATCATTAAAATGTCCATATTACCCAAAGCAATCTATAGATTCAATGCAATCCCCATCAAAATACCACTGACATATTTCACAGAACTAGAACAAATATTTCAAAAGTTCATATGGAACCAAAAAAGACCCCAAATAGCCACAGCAATCTTGAAAAAGAAGGACAAAGTAGGTGGGATCACAATACTGGATATCAGCTTATACTACAAAGCTACTGTAATCAAAACAGCCTGGTACTGGCACAAGAACAGGCATATAGACCAGTGGAACAGAACAGAGAATCCGGAAATTGACCCAAGACATTATGCTCAATTAATATTTGACAAAGGTGGCAAGAGCATACAATGGAGTAAAGACAGCCTCTTTAATAAATGGTGTTGGGAAAATTGGACAGCTACATGCAAAAAAATGAAACTAGACCATCAACTTACACCATACACAAGAATAAACTCAAAATGGATAAAAGACTTAAATGTGACTCGTGAATCCGTAAAAATCCTAGAAGAAAATGTAGGCAACAAAATTTCGGACATCATACGCAGTAGAATCTTCACTGATACATCACCTAAGGCAATAGAAACAAAGGGAAAAATGAACACATGGGACTACATCAAACTCAAAAGCTTCTGCACAGCAAAAGAAACAACCATCAAAACAGATAGGGAACCCACTCTATGGGAGAGCATAATTGCCAATGATACATCAGATAAGGGGCTAATTTCCAAAATATACAGAGTGCTCATACAACTCAACAAAAGGAAGACAAAGAACCCAATTAAAAAATGGGCAGAGGAACTAAACAGACACCTCTCCAAAAGGACATACAAATGGCTAAGAGACATATGAAGAAATGCTCAACATCACTAATCATCAGAGAGATGCAAATTAAAACAACAATGAGGTATCACCTCACACCTGTCAGAATGGCCGCCATCAACAAATCATCAAACAACAAGTGTCGGCGAGGGTGTGGAGAAAAGGGGACTCTAGTACACTGCTGATGGGAATGCAGACTGGTGCAGCCACTGTGGAAAACACTATGGTGTTACCTCAAAAAATTAAAAATTGAATTGCCATTTGACCCAGTGATCCCACTTCTAGGAATATACCCTAAGAAGCCTGAAACACCAATCAGAAAAAATACATGTACCCCCATGTTCATAGCAGCACTATTTACAATAGCTAAGATCTGGAAACAGCCCAAGTGTCCATCAGTGGATGAATGGATAAAAAAGCTGTGGTACATATACACAATGGAGTACTATGCAGCTGTAAGAAAGAAAGATCTCTTATCCTTTGAGACGACATGGAGGGACCTCGAAAGTATTATCCTAAGCGAAACAAACCAAGCAGAGAAAGACAAATATCACATGATCTCACTTATTATTGGAATATAATGAACATAACAGTCTGAGGAACAGGGTAGACCCAGAGATGTGGAAGTAGGGTATAAACTGACACCCCTCAGAAGAGGGGGTGGGCGGGGAGGGAAGAGATAAACCACAGAACTTATGCATAAGTGATGGACATGGACAACAAAGCTGGGGACGGGGTGGGGGGATGGGGAGGAGGGTGTCAATGGGGAAAAAAGGAGAAACATCTGTAACAAAAATAAATTAATAAAAAAAATAAATTAATTAAATAAAAAAATAAAATAAAAATGAAAAAAAATAAATAAATAAAAATAAAAATCAATGGAAATATATCCTTGGGTGAGAATTTAAAAAAATAAAATAAAATAAAATAAAATAAATGGAATGTGTGAACAAATTAGAGAAAGATGTTCCTTCTTCAGGGGATCCAGCTCTTTAAAGGACAAAGTGTAAACGGGATTTTAGCCTCTCAGTCCCAGAGACAGGCCTCTCTGTGCAGTGCACAAACCGCACAGCTCCATGTGAGGCCCTGATGGCACAGCCCATGTTTGTCCTCATTACACTCTCACCTTCTTGGATTTTCACTCAGAATCTATGGCCTCAGTCCAAAGGGAATAATTTGAGAATAGATAGAAGTTGACATTTGGTCTTGAAATATTTATGTACTTTCCCTGAACTCTGAAAAGAATGTGAGTTAAGAATGTGCTATTTGGGAGTGGTAAGTAATTTAAAATAATTACCTTTTTGTGTCAAGTATTGCTCATTTAAAATAGGCATCTCCTTTATCGAAAAATGTTATGAAAGCATGTACAACTCTATTTTTCTTAGAGAAAGAGGAAAGGAGAGGGAGAGAGAGAGAAACATTGATGAAAGAGAAACATCAATTGGCAGCCTCCTGCACACCCCCTACTGGGGGTTAGGCCTGAAACCAGGGCACATGCCCTGACCGGGAATCAAACCAGTGACCTCTTGGTGCATGGGCTGACGCTCAACCACTGAGCCATACTGGTCAGGCTATTTTTTTTATTGACTTATTTAAAATATCTATTGAAATTTGCAATAACATTTTTAGATTTTTTTCAGATTCAAAACTGAATCTGAAAAAGAGGACCTTGTATCTTCATTTTGTGTGTGTGTGTGTGTGTGTGTGTGTGTGTGTGTGTGTGTGTGTGTGAAAGAGAGAATGCGAGTGAGTGTATGTGTGTGTGTTTGCCATCAAGAGAACCCTTTTTGATTTTGACTATGTAAAACTAAGAAATGCTAAACAATAAACAGTATCTTATACAAAAAGAATAAGAAAAAAGCTATGAAGCAGGATAGAACTCTAAAGATTTCTCATCTATGAATTTAGAAATAAACTAAGGAGACCCATGAAGGGTGACATTTCTGCCAGAGGATGATGCAGTCCACCATAGTCCAGCCTTTGGAAAGCAAGGGTAACAGCTTAGCTCAGTCACATAGGCTGGGAAACTTTCCAGGGGCCAGTCTGGGGGCTGGCAGTCCATGCACGTGATTTCTTTTAGGGCAGATTTTTAGTTGGGGGAGAGGAAGAGATAGAAGTTTGGATCATAAATTTGTATTTATTCTTTAAACCCCTGGAAGATACAATTATAACAATATAAAAAATAATTAAAGTAATGGAAAAAATAAAGAAATGGAATTATTGCTGAGGGAGAGGATATTCCCAGTGTGAATGTTGATTCTTTTTCTGATTTTATTTTTTAGACAACTAGAGGAATATGGGAGCTTGCACACATTCTGTTTCTGTTTGTCTGATTACTCTGAAGCAAGAGAAGCTGACGACACTCTGATGTTCATAAGTATAAGAGGACCCAAGCAGCTTTGTTGTTTTCTCCTTGTTAAAAAAGAGACCTCAAGATATTTTGTGAATGCATCAAGTCATATATAACAGTTTAAAGCAAACAAACCATTAATACTATGGAGCGAAAAAATGTGAAAAATCAGAAAAAAATGTGTGGGGACTTGCGTTCAAGATAGCAACGTAGGTAAACGTGGTCTCGCCTGCTCCCACAACCACATCAAAATGACAACTAAACTACAGAACAACCATCATTCAGAACCACCTGACATCGAGCTGAATGGAAGTCCTACAACTACGAAATTAAAGCAGCAGCCACACTGAGACTAGTAGGAGGTGTGGAGGCGTGAACAGGCTGGTCCCACGCCCACATATGGCAGATAAAAATCAGGAAGGACACCTCAGCTGTGAAGGTCCTCCATGAGATGTGAGGGGTCCCCATCCCAAACCAGGCCCCCAGCTCAGGATTCCAGTGCCAGGAAGAGAGAAGTCCCCATTACTTCTGGCTGTAAAAACCAGTGGGAACTGAGGCTGAGGGAGGCTGAGGCTTCTGGAGCCCCAGACAGCTCCTCTTAAAGGGCCCGCGTATGGACTTACTCGGACTTGCTCTCTCTAAGCTCAGAGGGGAGGCAGCTAGCTTGAAAGGCACCAGAGACATACAGGGAAGAACTGAGCAGTTTGGCATTGGGACGAGGGCTGGAGAGGCAGTTTCCTCAGACAGACGCGCCAGGCGAGGCCTTTGTTCCTTTGGTGAGCCCTTCCCTGGGACTCCAGCAACCTGGCTCACACTGTTTGCTCTGCCCTGGTGATTCCCTGGGGCCCTGCCCCACCCAACTTTCAGGCCCACCCAAGCTGTCTCCAATGGCTTTACCATAGGATTGGCCTGTCTTGGATCCTGCTTCAGAGTTTCCTAAAGTCTCTCAAACAAGCAGCATCTGGTCTCAGCAAGCCCCATACCTCTCGTTAGGTGGCCCCAGGCCTGGCACTAGAAGCAGCCAGCCTTGGTTCACAACTTGGCTTTTGCTGGGCACCTCCAGGCCTAGCACAAGAAGCAGCCATCAGAAGATCACTTTATAACTTATGCTGGGTGGCCCCAGATAGAACACAGGCAGTGGCTGACCTTGCCCCAGAGCCAGCACACCCATTGGACAGCTTCAGACCACATCAAAGCACCATCACCCAACCACCTCCACAAGTGACATAACTCAATGAGTGGACTCAATGGGTACTAGAACCCTGATGAAGTAAGTCTTGCTCTGTGTGGTGGGCCCCTACACAGCTGATCCTCCAAAGTAGTCAGAGGCCAGTGGTCAGTGGGCACAGTCAGTCCTTGCAACTGATCAGCCTGAGTAAATCCCTCCCATTGACATGCCAACAGCAGTCAAGACTCAATTACAACAGAAGGGTGTACAGTCCACACAAGGGGTGCACCTTGAGGGCCCAGTTAGGGTGATCAGGGAGGCTGTGCCACTGGATCCTACAGGACACCTGCAACAATAGGCCACCCTACGAAGCCCAGGAGACATAGCAACTCTACCTAATACATAGAAACAATCACAGGGAAGCAGTCAAAATGAGGAGACAAAGAAACATGTCCCAAATGAAAGAAAACAACAAAACTCCAGGAAAAGAACTAAACAAAATAGAGATAAGCAATCAGTCAGATGCAGAGCTCAAAACACTGGTTATAAGGATGTTCAAGGAACTTAGTGAGAACATCAACAACATAAAAAAGTACCAGTCAGAAATGAAGAATGCACTAACTGAAATAAAGAATAATTTACAGGGTATCAGTAGTAGAGTAGGTGAAGCCAAGAGGCAAAACATCGATTTAGAATATAAGGAAGCAAAAAACAGCCATTCAGAACAGCAAAAAGAAATAAGAATCCAAAAAAATGAGGATAGTGTAAGGAACCTCTAGGACAACTTCAAGTGTGCCAACATTCACATTATAGGGGTGCCAGAATGAGAAGACAGAGAGCAAGAAATTGAAAACCTATTTGAGAAAATAATGACCAAAAAGTTCCCTAACTTGGTGAAGGAAACAGACATACAAGTCCAGGAAGCACAGAGATGAACCCAAAGAGGTGAACCCAAAGAGGTCCACACCAAGACACATCATCATCAAAATGCCAAAGGTTAAAGACAGAGAGAATCTTAAAAGCAGCAAGAGGAAAGCAGTTCATTACCTACAAAGGAGCTGTAGGTAAGCTCCTTTGTAGGTAATGACTGTCAGCTGATTTCTCGAAAGAAACTTTGCAGGCCAGAAAGGAGTGGCAAGAGATATTCAAGGTGATGAAAAGCAACGACCTACAACCAAGGTTACTCTATCCTGCAAAGCTATCATTTAGGATCGATGGACATATCAAGAGTTTCACAGACAAGAAAAAGCTAAAGGAGTTCATCACCATCAAACTCGTATTATATGAAATGTTGAAGGGTCTTCTTGAAGGAGGAGAACAAAAATATGAACAATAAAATGGCAATTAATATATATCTATCAACAATTGAATCTACAAACAAAATGAGCAAGCAGAACAGTAACAGACTCCTAGATACAGAGAACTTTTTGTTGCTTGCCAGATGGGCAGGGGTTGGGGGGGATGGGTGAAAAAGATGAAGGAATTAGACTGATGAACCTCAAAGGGAAGGGGGAAGGGAGGGCGGGATGCGATAAACCAAAGAACTTCTATTCATATATGCATAACCAATGGACACAAACAATAGTGTGGGGAAGGCAAGAGCGGGTTGGGATTGAGGAGGAGGGGGTCAATGGGGTAAAAAAGGGGGGACATTTATAATACATTCAACAATAAAGATAAGTTTTAAAAAAATGTGAAAAATCAGATAATGAATAATGTGATTGCCAAAGCCAGGGGTTCTTGAAGCTGTAAACACTTAACATTGGTCAGATTAGAGATAATACTGAAATTATTATTATAATAATGAATACATTTATTTGTCTTTTAATTGAGAATTGAGTCATTTATTTAAAATATCTATTACTGCCCTGGCCGGTTTGGCTCAGCGGTTAGAGCATCGGCCTGCGGTCCAGAGAGACCCGCGTTCGGTTCCCGCTAAGGGCATGTACTTTGGTTGCAGTTTGTCCCCGGCCCTGGTTGGTCGTGCGGGTGGCAGCCACTCGATGTGTCCCTTTCACGTCGATGTTTCTCTCTCTCTCTCTTCCTCTCTCTCCCTCCCACTCTATCTGAACAAAAAATGAAAAAATGTCCTCGGGTGAGAATTAAAAATAAATAATAATAAAATAAAATAAAATATCTATTACTGCCCAGCTGGTGTGGCTCAGTGGTTGAGCATCAACCCATGCACCAATAGGTCGCTGGTTCAATTCCTGGTCAGGGCACATGCCCAGGTTGTGGGCCTGATCCTCAGTGGGGGGCGTGCAGGAGGCGGCCAATCAATGTTCTCTCTCATTGATGTTTCTATATCTCTCTCCCTCTCCCTTCCTCTCTCTCTAAAATCAATAAAGAAAAAAATTAAAATAAAATAAAATATCTATTACAATTTGCAATGATATTTTTACATTTTCTTCGTATTCAAAACTACTAAGGAGACCTTGTATCTTCATTGTGAGTGTGTGTGTGTGTGTGTGTGTGTGTGTGTGTGTGTGAGTAGGGCTAGACAACCCTACGATTTTAGGACTAAACACAGGCAGATGTTGTGTCCTGGTTGTGGGTGGTCAGGACCCAGCTGCTGTAGAAGCTGAGTCAAACCAGGAGGTCACCCTCAGTACCTGAGCTCTTACTGAGTGAAGACCCTCCTGTAAAACTGACGATCTTGGCGAAGATGCCTGCCACTTCAGGGCCTCTGTAGGCTTCCAGTGAAAAAACTCCAGCAAAAGCACCTGGGATCTCAGGGCCTCTGTAGGCTGTAGGTGGAGCACCATAAGCAAAAAACCTGGCACTTCAGGGCCTGTGTAGCCTTTGGGTTATGGACCTCGAGTGAAAGTGCTCGGCACTTCAAGGCCTCTATAGGCCATGGGTGCAGGATCAGGAGCAGAAGGGCCCAGAACTCCAGGGCCTCTGTAGGCTATGGGTGGAAGACCTCGAGCAGTAGGGACTGATACTTTAGGGCCTCCGTAAGCTTCAGGTAGAGGACCTTGAGCACAAGTGTCCTGCACTTCAGGGCCTCTGTGGTCCTTGTGTTGAGTATCAGGAGTAGAAGGGCCTGGCACATCAGGGCCTCTGTAGGCTTTGGACTTGGCCTTGGCCAGCAATTGCCTGTTGAGATCATTTATTCTCATTAGGTTCTGGAACTTTCTCTCAGTGAACCTGGCTGCCATGCAGGCTTCTTCAGCTCTTTTCTGATGGCGTCTGATCTCATTTTCATAGTAAAAAGTGCTCCTTTGTAGGTCTTGGTTCAGATCTTGTATCATCGTCCTATACGTGTTCAGAAATAGATAGTTGAACTCCATGTGTCTCCAAACATTGAGAAGTGTCTTCTCCATTTCGAAGCCGTGCATTTCCTCCTCAGACAGTTTTTCTTGTAGGAGTTTTACCAGATCTTCCTGGCTCTCAGGAAGAGTTTGAAGCTTTAGCTTCAGCTGTTGAACCTCATCTGTTAGGGTGGAATTTTCAGTCTGCAAAGACGATTTCTCAGTTTTCAGACTTATTTCTGCTGCCAGCTCTTCATTCATTGGCTTTTGCTCCCCCAGTTGTCTGGCCACGTCCAGTTTTTCTCGCCAGCTTTTTGTACGGGCACGTTGATGTCAGCATTGTGAGGGGCGCCCTTGAGATCACCTTCCAACCCATGGAGGAACTGACCCCCATTTTCTCCTTCTCTCCTTTGTGAGATTCCAAGTTCTTGTCATGCAAGTGATCCCCAAGGTCATCAGGCTTGGGGATGGTCAGCATCAGATCAACCTTTTCCTGAAGTGACAACCTGCTCAGGGCATCATCAGCCTCTGTCATTGTTCCCACGGTCTCAGTACCTCTTGCACAGGCTTGATCATGGGCAGAACAGCCTTCACCTGGCATCTTCACATTTCTTAAAGTATTTCTTCTCTTTCTATCAAACACACCACCCCCAGACTTCCCACCAGGATCCCCCAGGGGAAGGCAGGGGGACCTGGGGGGTGTCTCAAACTCTCATAAATAACCAGCAGAACCTCACTCACGTGACTCGGGATCCGCTGGAAAGTGGATGTAGGGCAGGCAGTGCCCTCCGTGGCTGTCAGGCTCACGCCACTGACTGCCAGTGTCGGGTGGGCACAAATAATCACTCAGAACCCTGCAGAGTGTTCTGTCTCTAAGGTGAACAGGCACCTAGCAGCCAGGGCTGATCAGTTGGGCTGGGGGAGGGGTGGCCGGTAGGTCTAGAAAACAGTCCCTAACTTGGCTCTGAAGCAGGATGCGGTCGCATTTCTACAGGCCCTGGGACAGGATGAGAGCACGGATCGCAGCCTGGAGATTGGTCACTCTAGGCCCACCTGGCTCCACAGCAAACCTAGGGGTCAAAGCAGGGACAGGCCACCCACGTCCCTTTCTGTGCACATGAGCCGATCAGGGCAGATGTGGGCTCCTCCCCAGGTGAGGCCCATTCTCCTGATTTAAAGTTTTCTTCTGCTGCTGGGACTCCCAGTGCTGCCCACAAAGGTGCCAGGGCTGTCCCTCCTCCCAGGTTCCCTCTCTCCTTGTGGTCAGTGTGGGCAGGCAGGGGACCAGAACTCAAGGGGTCCCCACAGGTATTAACTGAGGGACCTGGGTTCCAATCCTAACACCTCAGGAGAAATCAGTTAGAACTGGGAGAGTCCTACAATCATGGTGTCTGTGGAGCCAGCATGTCCTGTTCAAGTTTCCTAAGGGGGTGACTGCTCCTGGGTGACACGGTGACCTGGGCTGCTTCCCTAGTGTGCCCCTGCCGTCATCAGCCCACATGTCTCAATTGCCCCTGAAGGGTCTCCAGTCCACTGAATCATCTTCCCAAATGGCCTCTGGGAGGGGCATGTCCTTCCTTTGGCTCAGTTTGCCACCTTCCATGTCATGAAACATCTCATTCTCCTAGCACCTCCATGGCAGACCCAGGTCACAGCCTTTAGTCTGTCCCCTGGGACTCTGCCATGACAGGCTGTCCCCACCTTTGTGTCTGAAAGAAAAAGGAGACAGCTTTCAGCCGAGGCCAGTCTGGGGTCCTGAGGGGTGCAGGGGTCCTCTGAGTGGAGAGAACAGAGGCTTGGTGGTGAGGGCAGGAGGTGGCCGTGGTCTGAAGTGAGAGTTGTTTTCTTTTTCTTTTTAATGAGACTTTATTTTTTTGAGCAATATTAAGTTGAAAGAAAAAAAAAAAAACTTGAGTGGAAAGTACAGAAAGGTCACATGTACACCCTGACACCCCTCAAGAAGAATCCCGTGCTGTGGACATCCGACATGACTGTGGTACAGCTATATAGTCCGTGGATGAACCGACATCGGTACATTGTTGTCACCTAAAGCCCCTTTACATTAGGATTCACGCTTTGTGTGGCACATGCTGCGGTTTTTGAGTAACGAGTGATGGCAGTACGCACCATCAGAGTCCACGGAATAGTTTCACTGCCCTAAAAATCCCCGGTGCTCCACCAAGTCATCCCCCGGCCCCTGTGCCCCTAGTCACTTTCCTGCTCTGTACTCCGCCTTGTCTGATATTCATACTGCGATTCCAGCTTTTTTATTTAATCCCCAGCCAGGACATTTTTGCATTTATCTTCAAATAGAGCAAGAGGGAGAGAGGGAGGAAGAGAGAGAGAGAGAAACGATGTGAGAGAGACACATCGACTGGTTGCCACCCACAGGACCCCAAATGGGCGGGGACTAACTGCAACCCAGGTAGGTGCCCTTAGCAGAAACCCAGCCAGGTCTTTCTGATCTGCAGGCCGTGGCTCTAACCTGCTGAGCCAAACCGGCCAGGGCCCATTCCAGCTTTTTAAAATCAGGGTCAGCATGGTGCCTGCTGTCCACCCCTGTGCTCTTCATTCACTGTGCTCACAGTTACAGTGGGTTTCTTAAAAGCCACATTATAGTTGGTGCTTGTTTTTTTTTATTTTTTAATTGATTTTTCCATCACCATTTATCCCTTCCATGTCCTCTTCCACCCCCACCTCTCACCCCTACAGTCACCACACTGCTGTCCATGTCCATGAGTTCTCTTTTTCGCTCAGTCTCCCCTACACACACACACACACACACACACACACACACACACACACACACACTGAGCTGTCTGCTTGCTCTCTCTCTCCATGAGTTGGTCTCTGTTTTGCTTGGTAGTTCAGTTTGTTTATTAAATTCCACTTATGAGTGAAGCAATATGGCACATGTCTTTCTCTGACTGGCTTAATTTACTTAGCACAATGTTCTCCAGGTCCATCCATGCTGTCACAAAGGGTAAAATTTTGTTCCTTTCTATGGCAGAGTAGTATTCCATTATGTACATGTATCGCAGCTGTTTTATCCACTCACCTACTAATGGACACTTGGGCTGCTTCCAAATTGTGGCTATTGTAAATAATGCTGCAATGAACATAGGGGTGCATGTATTCTTTTGAATTTGTGTTTCGGGTTTCTTTGGATAAATTCCCAGAGGTGGAATTGCTGGATCATAAGGTTGGTCCATTTTTAATTTTTTGAGAAAACTCCATAGTGTTTTCCAGTGACTGCACAGTCTGCATTCCCATGAATAGCGCACTAGTGTTTCCTTTTCTCCACAACCTTGCCAACAGTTGTTTGTTCATTTATCAATGATAGTCATTCTGACAGGTATGAGGTAATATCTCATTGTGGTTTTAGTTGCCGTTTCTCTGATGATTAGTGATGTTGATCATCTTCTCACATGCCTATTCACCATCTGTATGTCCTCTTTGGAGAAGTGTCTATTCAGGTCTTTTGCCCACTTTTTAGCTGGTGTTGAGTTTTATAAGTTCTTTTTAAAGTTTGGATATTAACCCCTTATCAGATGCATCATGGTAATATGTTCTCCCATGCACTGGGTTGTCTTTTCATTTTGTTGATGGTTTCTTTTGTTGTGCAAAAACTCTTTAGTTTGACATAGTCCCATTTGTTTATTTTTTCTTTTGTTTCCTTTGCCCGAGGAGATACATCAGAAAAATATTGCTACCAGAAATGTCCAACACTGCCTATGTTTTCTTCTAGGATATTTATGGTTTTCAGTCTAACATTTAATCTTTCATCCATTTTGGGTTTATTCTTGTATATGGTAAAAGAAGGTGATCTAGTTTTATTTTTTCCACATATCTGTCCAATATTCTCAACATCATTTATTGAATAGTCTATCTTTACCCCCATTGTATGTTTTTGCTTCCTCTGTGAAATATTAACTGACTGTGAAGGCCTGGGTTAATTTCTGGGCTCTCTATTCTGTTCCATTGATTTATATGTCTGTTTTTATACTAATACCATGCTGTTTTGATTAGTGTGTCCTTGTAGTATAGTTTGATATCAGGTAGCATTATTCCTCCAGCTTTGTTTCACTTTCTCAAAATTGCTGTGGTTATTAAGTGTCAATTGTGGTGTCACATAAATTTTTAGAATATTTCTTCCAGTTCTATAAAAGATGCCATTGGTATCTTGATAGGAATTGAGTTGACTCTATAGATTGCTTTGGGTAGTATGGACATTTGATGATGTTAATTCTTCCTATCAATGAACAGGGTATAAGCTTCCACTTAATTGTATCTTCTTCAATTTCTATCTTCAATGTCTTACAATTTTCCAAGTACAGGTCTTTTACAGTCTTGGTTAAATTTATTCCTAGATATTTTATTCTTTTTGAAGCAATTGTGAATGAGATCGTTCTCTTAGTTTCTCTTTCTGAGATTTCATTATTGGTGTATAAACATGCAACTAATTTCTAAATATTTATTTTGTGTCCTGCTACTCTACTAAATTAATGTATCAGTTCTAGTAGTTTTTTGGTGGAATCCTTAGGATTCTCTATATACAGTATAATATCATCTGCAAATAATGACAGCTCTACTTTTTTGTCTCCAAATTAGATGCCTTTCTTTTCTTCTTCTTGTCTGATTGCTGAGGCTAAGACTTCCGGTACTATATTGAACAAGAGTGCTGAAAGTGGATATTCCTATATTGTTTCCATTGAGTATGATGTTGGCTGTGGGTTTGTCATAGATGGCCTTTTATTATGTTGTAGCATGTTTTCTCTGTTCCTGCTTCACTGAGAGTTTTTTTTTAATCATAAATGAGTGGTGGATTTTTTAAATCCTTTTTCTGCATCTATGGATATGATCATGTGGTTTTTATCCTTCGTTTTGTTTATGTGGTGTATCACGTGTATTGATTTGCAGATATTATACCCACTTTGCATTCCTGGAATAAATCCCACTTGAAAATGGTATGTGATCTTTTATCTGTGTTGCTAGATCTGGTTTCTTAATTTTTTCTTTGAGGATTGTAGCATCTATGTTCATCAGGGATATTGGCCAACAATTTTTTTTCTTTGTAGGTCTTTCTCTGGCATTGTCATTGGGATACTGCTGGCCTTTTAAAATGAGCTTGGGAGTTTTCTCTCCTCTTGAATTTTTGAGTAGTTTGAGAAGGACAGGTATTAGCTCTTTTTTGAATGCTTGGTAAAATTCACCTGTGAAGCCATCCAGTCCAGGACTTTTGTTTGTTGGGAGTTTTTTGAATACTTTTTAAAAATTTTTTTATCCTCACCAAAGCACATTTTTGCATTTATCTTCAGATAGAGTGGAAGGAAGAGAGAGAGAAACATCGATGCGAGAGAGACACATCAAGTGGTTGCCACCCACATGACCCCAGCCGGGGCTGGGGACAAACTAAAACCGAAGTACGTGCCCTTAGCGGGAACCGAATCCGGGACTCTCCGATCCGCGGGCTGACGCTCTAACCGCTGAGCCAAACCAGCCAAGGCTGAATATTTCTTTAATTTCACTATTTGTAATCTGTCTATTCATATTCTCTGATTCTTTCTGATTCAGTTTTGAAAGCATGTATTTTTCTGGAAACTTATCCATTTTTTCCAGATAGTCTAATTTTTTCATGTACAGTTGCTCGTAATATTTTCTTATGATCTTTTGGATTTTTTGGGAGTCAGTTGTTAGTTCTCCTTCTTCATTTCTGATTTAATTTATTTGGCTCCTCTCTCTCTTTTTCTTAATGAGTCCAGTTAACGGTTGTCAATCTAGTTTGTCTTTTCAAAGAACCAGCTCTTGGTTTCATTGATTTTGTATTTTTTTTTTACTCTATTTTGTTTATTTCTGCTTTGCTCTTTATTATTTCCTTCCTTCTACTCACTTAGGGCTGTTTGTTGTTCTTTTTCAACTTTCTTTAACTGTAAAGTTAGGTTGTTTATTTGCAATTTTTCTTGTTTCCTCAGGTAGACCTGCAATGCTATGAATTTTTCTCTTAGGTCTGCTTTCACTGTTGCATAGATTTTGGGTTGTTGTGTTCTCATTTTATTTGTTTCAAGGTATTTTTTAATATATTTTTAGATCTTATTGTTATATTCCATTCATTGTTTAGTAACATGTTATTTAGCCTCCGTGACTTTGTTTTTCAGTTTTTTTCTTGTGATTGATTTCTAGTTTTATACCATTATGGTCAAGGAACATGCTTGATATGCTTTCATTTATCTTAAATTTATTGAGGCTTGTTATGTGTTCATTTCTAGAAAATGTCCTGTGTGCACTTGAAAAGAATGTATATTTGCTGCTTTGGGGTGAAATGCTGTGATGATATCAATTAAATCCATCTGATCTAGTGTGCATTTAAGGACACCATTTCTTTGTTGATTTCCTATCTGGAAGATTTTTTTTCCATTGATATCAATGGGGTGTTAAAATCCCCTTCTTTCACTGTATTACTGTTAATCTCTCCTTTTATATTCATTACGATTTTTTCTCCATATTAGGTGCTCCTCTGCTGAGTGAAAGCAAACATCCCTGCCTTGTTCCTGTTCTTAAGGAAAATGCTTTTAGTTTTTGCCCATTGAATATGATATTGGCTGTAGGTTTGTCATGTATGGCCTTTATTATGTTGAGGTATAATCCTTCTGTTCCCACTCTGCTAAGAGTTTTATCAAAAATTAGTGCCAGATCTTGTTGAATGCTTTTTCTGCATCTATTGATATGATAATGTGGTTTTTATTCTTCATTTTGTTTATATGGTATATCACATTTATTAATTTGCAAATATTGTACCAGCCTTGCTTCCCTGAAATAAACTCCACTTGGTCATGGTGTATGATCTTTTTAATATTTTTCTGGATCCGACATGCTAATATTTTGTTGAGGATTTTAGTGTGTGTGTTCATTAGAGATATTGGCCTGTAATTTTCTTTCTTTTTCGTGTCTTTTTCTGGTTTTGGAATTAGGATAATGTTGGCCTCGTAAAAAGAGCTTGGAAGTCTTCCTACCTCTTGACTTTTTTGGAATAGTTTGAGGAGGATAGGTTCATATCTGAATGTTTTGTAAAACTCGCCTATGAAGCCATCCAAGCCAGGGCTTTTGTTTGCTGGGAGTTGTTTAAAAAAAATTTTTTTTTCTTGTATTGCTTTTAGAGAGAGAGGAAATGAGATTGAGAGAGAGATAGAAACATTGATGAGAGAGATCATCGATCAGTCGCCTCCTGCGTGCCCCCCACTGGGGATTGGGCCCACAACCTGGGCATGTGTCTTGACTAGGAATCAAACTGGCGACCTCCTGGTGCATGGGTCAATGCTCAACCACTGAGCCACACAGACCAGACTGGGAGTTTTTTTTATTTGTGCTTCAATTTCAGTAGTTGTTATCAGCCTATTTAGGTTTTCTGTATCTTCCGGGATGCTTTGAAAGATTGTATGCTTCCAAGAATATGTCCATTTTGCCCAGGTTGTCCATTTCATTGGCATATGATTGTTCATAGTATTTTCTTACAATCCTTTGTATTTCTGTGGTGATGGTTGTTACTTTGCTTTTTCTTTTCTGTTTTTATTTATTTGGGTCCTTTCTCTTTGTTGCTTGGTAAGTCTAGCTAAAGGTTCATTAATCATGTTTATGTTTTCAAAGATGCAGCTGTTGGTTTCATTCACTTTTGGTTTTTATTTTGTTTTGTTTTTTAGTCTCTATGTCATCTATTCCACTCTGATCTTTATTATTTTCTTCATTCTACTTAATCTGGGCTTTTCTTTCTGTTCTCTTTCAAATTCTTTTAGTTGTAGGGTTAGATCTTTTATTTGAGCTTTTTCTGGTTTCCTGAGGTAGGCCGGCAATGCTCTGAACTTTCCTCTGTGTCCCATAGAGTTTTGGTTTTGTGTGTTCATTTTCATCTGTTTCCATGTAGTTTTTATTTCTTCCTTGATCTGATTTGTAATCCATTCATTGTTTTATAACCTGCTATTTAGCCTCCATGTGTTTGAATGTTTTTGAGTGTTTTTGTTGTAGTTGATTTCTACTTTCATGCCATTGTGATCCAAGAAGATGCTTGATATAATTTCAATCTTCTTGAACTTCTAAAGACTTATTTTGTGTCCTAACATGTTGTCAATCTTTGAGAATGTTCCATGTGCATTTGAGAAAAATGTATATTCTACAGCTTTGTGATGAAATGTTCTATAGTTATCAATTAAATCCATCTGATTTATTGTGTCATTTAAGGTCACTATTTCCTTGTTGATTTTGAAAACAATTTTCTTCTTTCCTTTATTGATTTTAGAGAGAGGGGAACGGAGAAGGAGAGAGGGACAGAAACATCAATGAGAGATAACATCAACAAGCCACCTCCTGCACGCCCCCCACTGGGGATTGGACCCACAACCCAGGCTTGTGCCCTGACCAGGAATTGAACAGGCAACCTCCTGATGCATGGTTCGATGCTCAACCACTGAGCCACACTGGCTGGGCTCCTTGTTGATTTTTTTGTCTAGAAGATCTATCCAGTGATGTCAGTGGGGTGTTAAAGTCCCCTACTATGACTGTATTGCTGTCTTTCTCTCCCTTAAAGTCCTCCGGGAGTTTTAAAATATATTTTAGTGGTCTTATATTGGGTGTATATGTGATTACCAGGGTTATATCCTCTTCTTGAATCAATATCTTTAATGTTATGTAGTGACCTTCATTGTCTCTTATTGTGGCCTTCATTTTGAACTCTATTTTGCCAGATATGAGTATTGCTACCCCAGCCTTTTTTTCATTGCCATTTGCATGGAAAGTTTTATTTTCATCCCTTCATTTTCATCCTATGTGAGTCTTTTGTTCTGAAGTGGGTCTCTTGTAGACAGCATATATACGGGTCATGTATTCTTATACATTCAGCTACCCTTTGTGTTTTGATTAGAACATTTAATCCATTTACATTTAAGGTTATTATTGATAAGTTCTTATTTATTGCCACTTTTATTCTTTAAAAAAATTTGTTTTTCTTTATTGATTTTAGAGAGAGATGAAGGGAGAAGGAGAGAGAGATAGAAACATTGATGAGAGAGAACATCAATTGGCTTCCTCCTGCATGCCCCCCACTCGTGATTTGGTCCACAACCTGGGCATGTGCCCTGACCAGAAATCGAACTGGTGACCTCTTGGTGCATGGGTCGATGCTCAACCACTGAGCCACACTGACCAGGCTGCCACTTTTATTCTTTATGCCTATGTTTCTTTCTATTTCTTCTTCTTCTTACAGTGGCACTTTTAGCATGTCTTGCAGTACTGGTTTGGTGGTAAAAAAAAAAAAAAAAAAAAAAAAAACAACTCCTTTAGCTTTTTTTATTTGTGAAGCTCTTTATTTCACCTTCAATTTTGAATGATAGTCTTGCTGGTTAGAGTAGTTTTGGATTCAGATCCTTGCTTTTCACTACTTTGAATACTTCATGACATTCCCTTCTGGCCTGTAGTGTTTCTGTTGAGAAATAAGCTGACAGCCTATGGGAACTCTCTTGTAGGTAACTGGCTGTCTCTCTCTTGCTGCCCTTAAATTTCTTTCTTTGTCTTTAACGTTAACCATTTTAATTATGATGTGTCTTGCTGTGGTTCTCTTTGTGTTCATTCATTTTGATTGGGATTCTCTGTGTTTCCTGAACTTGTGTGACTTTTTTCTTCACCAAGTTAGGGAAGTTTTCTGTCAGTATTTCTTCAAACAGGTTCTTTATCCCTTGCTCCCTTTCCTCTCCCTCTGGTACCCCTATGATGCAAATGTTACTCCATTCTTATTGTCCCACAGTTTGTTTACAGTGTCCTCATGCTTTTTAAGTATTTTTTCTTTTTGCTGCTCTAATTAATTGATTTTTTTTTTAATCCTCACCCAAGGACATTTTTTTTTTTTTTATCCTCACCCCAGGACATTTTTCCATTTTTTGTTCAGATAGAGTGAGAGGGAGAGAGAGAGGGAAATATCAACGTGAAAAGGACACATCAAGTGGCTGTCTCCTGCACGACCAACCAGGGCCAGGGACAAATTGCAACTGAGGTACGTGCCCCTAGCAGGAACCAAACCCAGGTCTCTCTGGACCGCAGGCCGACACTCTAACCACTGAGCCAAACCGGTCAGGGTGCCAAGAACATTTTTGCATTCATCTTCAGATATAGTGGGAGGGAGAGAGAGAGAAACATCGATATGAGAGAGATACATCGAGTGGCTGCCACCCACACGACCCCAACTGGGGTCAGGGACAAACTGCAACCAAGGTACGTGCCCTTAGCGGGAACCGAACCCGGGACTCTCTGGTCTGCGGGCTGACACTCCAACTGCTGAGCCAAACAGGCCAGGGCAATTGATTTTTTTTTACCTTGTCTTCTAATTCGCTGATTTAGTCCTCAGCTTCTTCTAATCTACTATTTATTCCTTTTAGGTTATTCTTTATTTCAACTATTTCATTCTTCATTTCTTATTGGTTCTTACTCATGGTTTCTATATCTGTTTTCATGCTGATATAGTTACCACTAAGTTCCTTGTAGTTCTCACTAAATTGTTTGAGCATCCTTATAATTATTACTTTGAACTCTATATCTGATAAATTCCTTGCCTCCCTTTCATTTAGCTCTTTTTCTGGAGATTCCTCCTGTTATTTCATTTGGAGCTTATTTCTTTACTTTCCTATATTTTCTGTTTCTTTATGTTTGTTCTGTATATCAGATCAGACTGCTGTGCCTTCCATTCTTGGTGTGGTGGCCTTCTTGTTTGACCCAGTGATGGAGTCTTTTTGATCTTCTGAACTGGGTGCTCTAGGAATGACACTTGTGTGGGTATGTGGGACTCCCTGTTGAGTTTGGGTCTTGATTGCTGTTGTCCCATTTAAGAGTGGGCTCAGCCTTCAGGCTTCTTGACTGTGAGTTCAACCCTGACCACATTGTGCCAACTGTTACACAGGTGCTGCCAAAACAAATCAAGAGAAAGCCAGACCAAACCAAAAACAAAACGAGAAAAATCAAAACAACACAGTAATAAAAACAACAGCCACAACAAAAAGACTAAGAAACAAACAAACAAGCAAAAACAGAAACACACACACAGAAAAAAAATATTGGAAGACACAAGACCAAGATAATTAGAGGAGTAACAAAAACAAAACACAAAAGAGAATATGAAAGCAAAGAAGGCAGAGACCAGATATAGGATAAGTATAAATAATAAAAGATAGGAAAAAAGTAAATGAAATAATAGTAATAATTTTAAAAAGTAATAATGCTGAATAAAATATAATAAAGAATAGGAAAAGAAAAATGGGATAGGAGAAAAGAAAAGAAAAAATGAAATAAAAATAAAAACTGTTAAAAAAAAAAAGAGAACGAGAAAAAATACAGACTGAAATGAAAGATAGCAATAAGAGAATATGGGTTAAAAAAAGAGAAAAGAGAGAAAGAAAAACCAAACCAAAACAAACAAAGCATCTTTGGATCTGCTATTTGGGAAGCTCACTGAATTTGCTCCAATGTTGTTGGATGTGGCCCCTTGGTGTGTGTGCCCTGGGCCTCCCGGGCAGTTCTATAGTGCAGGCCAGTGTGAGTTGCTGTTCCTGCCTGGCCCTGGGCAACCTGGCTGAAACCCTGCAGGGCAGATCCCCAAATAGTCTGGTGTGTGGGGTTTCCCTAGCCCAGAAGATTGATTTGTTTCAGGACTCGTTCCTTCAATGTCCATGTTCTGAGCTGCTTTCCTTTCTCCCATGGAACTGGGCTCTGCATGGGTATCTGGTCCCAGTCAGGATGGTTTAGACACACTTGCATTGGGGGTGGTGCTTATAACTTTTAGGAGGGTTGGGTGGGCACTTCCTCTCCTTCCAATGTGTCAGCTTGGCCTGGGTCACTGGCATCCTCTTGTCACCTCTGCAAGCAGGAGGGGATAAAAAAAAACCCACAAAACCCCAACCAGCCCCACTTGGCTCTCTATACTTTCAGCACAGCTGGCTCTCACTGGGCAGAGCTTCTGCCCAGGCTCTCACCAGGCCAGATGTCCAAGTTCCCATTGCCAACTGGCCCATCAACATGGGCACAGGTTTCCAGCCCAGAGCCTTTCTACAGTTGGAGGAAGGGCTCTTCCTCTTCATCTGAGGTAGGGAGGATTGCACATCTTTTCCAGGGTATTCTGACTGGCCGCTGTCCCCCTTGCTGCTGAAAGTTCTTTCAGAGAATAATTGCCCCCTCAGATTCAGTGCTGGGTGATCCACTCAGACTCCTCTGCCGGTCCAGAGTTCTTCTGAGTGGTCCCTCCCACAGATACTGATCAGGGTTAGATTCCCAGGCTGGTGTTGTAACTAAGCACTTGCTTTTTGGCTGGAATAGTGTGGTCTGAGTCCCCTCAGTGGACTGAATCACCACTGATTCCCCCTGTCCGATGCCATGTGGGCTCCCCTTTCTTTCTCTGCTGCTTTGGTTTAGAGAGACTTCTGCATCTGGCTGAAAACCCACACTCCCGGGGGCAGGAGCTGCGCTGCTGCACCTTCCCTCTGGCTTCCCAGTGGCACTGTGCAGCTGTGTGAGTTGGCTCACCCACTCCACATCTCCTGTCCCCTTTACATGCTCCCTATTTACAGTATTTCAGATCAGCTATTTTTCAAGTCAAATGTTCTGCATTTTAGCCACAAGTCCAGTCCGGTGCTGGGAGCAAGCGGACAGAACTTCCTTAGACTGCAGCCATCTTGCAGAGGATATGTTTATTGACTTTAGTGAGAGAGAAAGGGAGAAAGAGAGAGTAAGAGAGAGAGACATCAGGTGAGAGGGTAACATCAATTGGTTGCCTCCTATATGCACCCTGACCAGAGGATCAAGCCCAAAACCTTTTGGTGTATGGGACAACGCTCCAATCAAATGAGCCACCCAGCCATCTTTTCATTTTGTTGATGGTTTCCTTTGCTGTGCAAAAACATTTTAGTTTGATGCAGTCCCATTTTTTTTCTTTTGTTTCTCTTGCCCAAGGAGTTATATCAGGAATAATATTGCTACGAGAAATGTCCCTGCTTTCTTCTAGGGTTTTTATGGTTTTGTAACTTACATTTAAGTCTTTAATCCATTTAGAGTTTATTCTATGTATGGTGTAAGTAGGTGGTCTAGATTCATTTCTTTGCATGCATTTGTCCAATTTTCCCAACACCATTTATTAAAAAGACTATCTTTACCCCATTGTATGTTTTTTGCCTCTTTTGTCAAATATTAATTGACTATAAAGGCATGGGTTTATTTCTGCACTCTCTATTTTGTTCCATTGATCTACATGCCTGTCTTTATGCCAGTATCATGCTGTTTTGATTACTATGACTTTGTAGTATAGTTTAATATCAGATAGTGTGATTCCCATAACTTTGCTCTTCTTTCCCAAGATTGTTGTGGCTATTTGGGGTCTTTTGTGATTCCATATAAATTTTTGGAATATTTGTTCTAGTTTTATGAAATACCCATTGGTATCTTGATAGGTATTGTGTGGAATCTATAGATTGCTTTAGGTAGTTCAGACATTGTAATGATGTCAATTCTTCCTATCCATGAACACAGTATATGCTTCCACTTATTTTAATCTTCTTCAATTTTTCTTCAGTGTCCTATACTTTTCGAAGTACAGGTCTTTTACATCCTTGCTTAATTTTATTCCTAGATATTTTATTTTATTTGATGCAATTGTAAATGGGATTGTTTTCTTAGTTACCATTTCTGATAGTTCATTCTTGATGTATAAAAATGCAACTGATTCCTGAATATTTATCTTATATCCTGATACTTTACTGAATTCATTTGTCAGTTCTGGTAGTTTATTGTTGTTGTTGTTTTTGTTTTTTTGGTGGAATCTTTAGGGTTCTCTAGATACAGTATCATGTCATCTGCAAATAATGACAGTTTTACTTCCTTCTTTCCAATTTGGATGCCTTTTTTTTCTTCTTCTTGTCTGATTGCTGTGGCTAGACCTTCTAGTGCTAATATTATATAAGAGTGGTGAAAGCAGACATCCCTGTCTTTTTTTCCGATCTTAAAGGAAATGCTTTGTAGTTTTGGTCCATTGTGTATGATGTTGGCTGTGGGTTTGTCATATGTGGCCTTTATAAGGTTGTGGTGTATTCCTGCTATTCCCACTTTGCTGAGAGTTTTTATCATAAATTGGTCCTGGATTTTATCAAATGCTTTTTCTGCATCTATTGATATGATCATGTGGTTTTTAGCCTTCATTTTTATCATATTTATTGACTTGCAGATATTGAACCAACCTTGCATCCCAGGAATAAATACTATTTGATCATGTGTATGGTCTTTTCAAATAATTTTTTAAAATTTATTGATTGATTTGAGAGAGAGAGAGACTGATTTGTTGTTCCATTTTCTTATGCATTCATTGGTTGATTCTTGTATTTTCCCTGACTGGGGATCAACCCTGCAACCTTAGCATATGGGGATGATGTTCTAACCAACTGAGCTATCTGACCAGGGCCTGGTGCATGATATATATTTTTTTTTTATCCTCACCCGAGGACATTTTTTCATTTTTTGTTCAGATAGAGTGGGAGGGAGAGAGAGGAAGAGAGAGAGAGAGAAACATCGATGTGAAAGTGACACATCGAGTGGTTGCCACCCACACGACCAACCAGGGCCAGGGACAAACTGCAACTGAAGTACATGCCCTTAGTGGGAACCGAACCCGGGTCTCTCTGGACCGCAGGCCGACGCTCTAACCGCTGAGCCAAACCGGCCAGGGCATGATATTTTTAATGTATTTCTGGATCCAGTTTGCTAATATTTTGTTGAAAATTTTTGCATTTATATTCATCAGGAATATTGACCTATAATTTTCTTTCTTTGTAGTGTCCTTATTTGGTTTTGGAATTGGGATAATGCTGGCCTCATAAAATGAGCTTGGCAGTCTTCCCTCTTCTTGAATTTTTTGGAGTAGTTTGAGAAGGGTAGCTGTTAGTTCTTCTTTGAATGTTTGGTAAAATTTACCTGTGAAGCGACTTTTGTTTTATGGGAGGTTTTGATTACTGCTTCAGTTTCACTGGTTGTAATCTGTCTATTCAGATTCTCTGATTCTTCCTGATTCAGTTTTGAAAAGTTGTATGTTTTTAGGAATTTATACATTTCTTACAAATTGTCGAATTTGTTGGCACATAGTTGTTCATAATATTTTTTTACAATCCTTTGTATTTCTGTGGTGTCACTTCTTTTTCATTTCTGATTTTATTTATTTCAGTCTCCCCCCCCCCCGCCTTCTTTTTTTTTGATGAGTCTGGTTAAAGGTTTGCCAATCATGTCTATCTTTTCAAAGAACCAGCCCTTCGTTTCATTGATCTTTCATATTTTTTTAAGATGATATTTCATTTATTTCTGCTCTGACCTTTTATTCACTTTGGGTTTTGTTGTTCTTTTTCAAGTTCCTTTAAGTGTGAAGTTGACTTTCGAATTAAAGTGCAAGGTTTACATGTACCCCTGCTAAATAATATTCATCTCATTTCTGTAGATTTTTAAGGTTTATCTGGATGATTTTCATGTTACCCAACACAATTGTTATTCTTCTCGGCTTAATGCCAGGGCTTTTCTACAATTTTTTGAAAAAATTTCAAGTAAATTTTTTTCACATTTTATTGAAAAATAATTGACATACATCACTGTGTAAGTTTAAGGCATACAGCATGAAGGTTTGACTTACATATATTTTGAAATGATTACCACTGTAGTTTCAGGTAACATCTATCTTCTCATATAGATACAATAAAAAGAAAGGAAAAAAGAAAAACATTTTCTCCTTGTGATGATAACTCTTAGGATCTACTCTCTTAACTTTCTTATGTCATATAACAGTGTTAGGTAGAGTCATCATACTGTACATTACATACCTTATACCTATTTATCTTATAACAGGAAGTTTGTATCTTTTTTTTTTTTTTTTAATCCTCACCCAAGGGTATTTTTCCATTTATCTTCAGATAGAGTGTGAGGAAGAGAGAGAGAGAGAAACATCGATGTGAGAGAGACATATAAGTATATGTATATATATATGAATATATATATATTACACATATAAATGAGATTACTCAGTATTTGTCTTTCTCTATAATGACATTTCACTTAGCATGATACCCTCTAGGTCCATCAGCGTTGTTGCAAATGGTAGGATTTCCTCATTTTTTTTGGCTTAATAATATTCATATATATATCACAATGTTATTCATTCATTGACTGATGGACATTCAGGTTGTTTCCATGTATTGGGTATTGTAAATAATGCTACTATAAACATGGGGTGGGGGTGCAGATATCTTTGCAAGTGTTTTCTTCCTTTGGACATTTCTTCCTTTGGACATATTCCCAGAAGTGGAACTGCTGGATCATATAGTAATTTTAATTTTCTGAGGATCCTCCATACTGTTTTCCATAGTGGCTGCACCAATTTACATTCCTATCAAGAGTACACGAGGGTTCCCCTTTCTCCACATCCATGCCAGCATTTATTATCTCTTGTCTTTTTTATGATAACCTTCCTAACAGGCATGAGATGATATCTCATTAAGGTTTTGATTTGCATTTCCCTAATGACTAGTGATGTTGAGCATCTTTTCATGTACCTGTTTGCCCACTGTATATATTTTTTGGAGAAAGGCCTATTCATGTCCTTTGTCTATTTTAAATTGGATTATATGGGTTTCTTTGGTATTGAGTTATATGAGTTCTTTGTATATTTTGGATATATGGTTTACAAATATTTTTCCCTAGTCTATGTTGTCTTTCCATTTTTTTTGTTTCTTTTGCTGTGTAGAAGCTTTTTAGTTTGATGTAGTCCCACTTATTTATTTTTTATTTTGTTGTGCTTTAGGTGTTATATCCAAAATATCATTACCAAGACCCATGTCAAGGAGTTTTATTCCCATTTTTTCTTCTATGAATTTCATGATTTTCAGTCTTACATTTAAATCTTTAACTCGTTTTGAGTTCATATTTGTGAGTGGTGTAAGATATGGGTCCAGTTTCATTCTTTTACATGTAAATGTCTAATTATCCCAGACCATTTATTGAAAGACTGTCTTTTCTCCATTGAGCATTCTTGGCTTCCTTATCAAATATTAGCTGACTATATATGCTTAAGTTTATTTCTAGGCTCTTGATTTTGTTCCATTAGTCCACTTGTCTTGTCTGTTTTTATGTGTGTACCATACTGTTTTGATGACTACAGCTTTATAGTTTAACTTGAAATTAGGAAGTGTGACGCCTTCTGCTTTGTTCTTCTTTCTCAGAATTTATTTGGCTACTCAGGGTGTTTTGCAGTTCCATATACATTTTAGTAGTGTTTTTTTTCTACTTCTGTTAAAAAATGTCATTGGAATTTTGATAGGGCTTGCATTGACTCTATAGATGGCTTTTGGTATTATTGACATCTTAACAATATTAATTCTTCCAATCCATGAATACAGGATGTCTTTCCACTTGTGTGATATTTCTAAATTTCTTCTTCAATGTCTTGTAGTTTTCATAGTAGAGATCTTTCACCTCCTTCTCTAAATTTATCCCCAAGTATTTTATTGTTTTTGATGTCATTATAAATGGGATAGATTTCTTTATTTATTTTTTTAAAAATTCATTTTTAGTATATAAAAATGTTAATTTTTGTATGTTAATTTTATATCCTGCAACTTTACTTTGGTTAGATCTAAGGGGTTTTTGGTTGGTTGGTTGGTTTGTTTATCATTGAAGCCATCTGGTCCTGGGCCTTCTTTTGTTGGAAACATTTTGATTACTGACTCAATCTCCTTACAATAATTGATCTATTCAGATTTTTAATATTTTTTCCTGATGCAGTCTTGGTAATTGTATATTTCTAAGAATTTTTCCATTTCTTCTAGGTTGTCTAGTGTGTCGACATATGGTTGTTTCTGATCTGGGCTCCAAGGCTAAGGCAACTAGATTCCATTTTATGTAGGCCCCTTGGTTAAGGCGACTAAAAGACTCCATTTTGTCACCAATAGACATTCCTCGATATTCTTCCAACAATAGGTTAATTACCCCTAGACGTAAAGGAATTTTGCCTAAGATTATAGTGGCCCCAGGAGTTGGGAGGCATTTGCAGTTTCCTGAGTATAGGTATTTGCAGGTACTTGTAAGTGCTTAGGCCATCGGTAAATAATGCTAATTTTGACTTCTGTGGTCTCTGTCACTCCCACTATTGTACTGGTTCCCTGAGGGGAGGGGGCAAAAGGAGGAGGGAGTTTCTGTCTTTAAAATGGGACGAGTAAGAAGAATCGGGGCTGTTGATCTGAGGGGAAACTATGCCCTCCGCAGCCCGCCGGCGAAATAAAGTGCTCCTTTACAATTCGGCCATGCGTCTCTGGTTATCTCGCCGTCAGGTTATAACAGTTCATAGTAGCTTCTTGCAATTCTTTGGTATCAGTTGTAATGTCTTTTTTTTTTTATCATTTATACTTTTGTTGATTTGAGTCTTTTCTCTTTTCTCCATGGTTAGTCTAGCTAAGAATTTTTCAATTTTATTTAACTTTTCAAAGGACCAACCCTTCATTTTGTTCATCTTTTCTACTGTTTTTGTTCTCTATTTCTGGTCTACCAGTGTAACTGGTGAACTCAAAGTGTTAATCTAACATGACTTATTTTTTAATAATTTATACCGAATTCCAGTGGTCATCACTTTGTATTAGGTGCTCACATCCAGAATTTTAACAACCTGGTCGAGGCACTCACTCACAATCCTCTTCAAGCTCATTGGTGATTTTACAGAAACAACATCTTTCTGTTTTAAAAATTGGATTTAAATTTGATTTTTTTTCCTGTCTTTCTGTACCACCCTCAAAAGATTAACACCTGGTAAATTCCTTCTCAGCCACTTGCAGTGCCAAGAAATATAATAAGAAATATGACTCTTATAGGCCAGGAGACAAAAAAAAGAGGAAAGGAAAGAAAGGGAACCATTTCGACTAGTTTAGTAAGTAAGCAAAAAAAAGAGTTAGAGATTTTTAAAAATGATTAAAATTTATTTTGAGAGTTTAGCTGCATCAATAATACACTTCAAGTCATTTATTAAAAAGATGAAAATTATGCCCTGGCTGGTTTGGCTCAGTGGTGTCAGCCCATGTACCAAAGAGTCGCGGGTTCGATTTGGTCAAGGGCATGTACCTCGGTTGCAGTTCATCCCCGGCCTTGGTTGGGGTCATGCAGTAGGCAACCAATTGATGTGTCTCTCTCACTCTATCTCTACCCCTCCCTCCCACTCTATTTGAAAATAAATGGAGAAATATCCTTGGGTGAGGATTAAAAAAAAAGATGGAAATTATTTCATTGTCGTTCTCCTTTATGCACATGCATCCATAGGGATTTGTTTTATTTTATTATCACTTGAAGGTAACTAGAATTACAAACATCTAAATTATCACCATGAAGTCTTCCAAAAGAAAAGCAAGGGCTATAATCTTAGTCTAAATGTTTGGATGTTTTCCCAGTTAAATGCCAAAACAGTAGCTTTGTTGGGGGTAACTATTCTTTATTCTATTGAAGAGCATTTTTAATGGTCTATTCTGAATAATTTTATATCATGCTTGATGTTCCTTTCACATAATATAAAACTTTAAAATTTTTATTTATTTATTTAATTAATTTGTTTTTGTTACAGATGTTTCTCCTTTTTCCCCCATTGACAACCTCCTCCCCATCCCCAGCTTTGTTCTCTATGTCCATTGGTCATGCATACGTGCATATAAGTTCTGTGCTTTATCTCTTCTCCCCCCAACCCCCCTTTTCTGAGGTTTGTCAGTCTGTACCCCACCTCTATGTCTCTGGGTCAATCTTGTTCATCAGTTTGTTTAGTTCATTATATTCCACAAATAAGTGAGATCATGTGATATTTGTCTTTCTCTGCTTGGCTTGTTTCGCTTAGCATAATACTCTCCAAGTCCTTCCATGTCATCTTAAAGGATAAGAGATCTTTCTTTCTTACAGCTGCATAGTATTCCATTATGTAAATGTACCACAGCTTTTTTATCCACTCATCTACTGATGGACACTTGGGTTGTTTCCAGATCTTAGCTATTGTAAATACTGCTGCTATGAACATAAGGGTACATATATTCTTTCTGACTGGTGTTTCAGGTTCCTTAGGGTATACTCCTAGAAGTGGGATCACTGGGTCAAATGGCAGTTCAATTTTTAACTTTTTGAGGTAACATCATAGTGTTTTCCACAGTGGCTGCACCAATCTGCATTCCCACCAGCAGTGTACTAGAGTCCCCTTTTCTCCACACCCTCGTCAGCACTTGTTGTTTGATGATTTGTTGATGGTGGCCATTCTGACAGGTGTGAGGTGATACCTCATAGTTGTTTTAATTTGCATCTCTCTGATGATTAGTAACGAGCATTTTTTCATATGTCTCTTGGACATTTGTATGTCCTGTTTGGAGAGGTGTCTCTTTAGGTCCTCTGCCCATTTTTTAATTGGGTTCTTTGTCTTCCTTCTGTGGAGTTGTATGAGCACTGTATATATTTTGGAAATTAACTCTTTATCTGATGCATCATTGGCGGTTGTGGTCTCCCATATAGTGGGATCCCTTTCTGTTTTGATGGTTGTTTCTTTTGCTGTGCAGAAGCTTTTGAGCTTGATGTAGTCCCATGAGTTCATTTTTTCCTTTGTTTCTCTTGCCTTAGGTGTTGTATCAGTGAAAATTCTGCTGTGTATGATGCCTAAAATTTTGTTGCCTGCATTTTCTCCCAGAATTTTTATGGATTCACCAATTACATTTAAGTCTTTTATCCATTTTGAGTTTTTTCTTGTGTATGGTGTAAGCTGGTGGTCTAGTTTCATTTTTTTGCATGTAGCTGTGCAATTTTCCCAACACCATTTATTGAAGAGACTGTCTTGACTCCACTGTATGCTCTTGCCACCTTTGTCAAATATTAATTGAGCATATTGTCTTGGGTCAATTTCTGGTTTCTCTGTTCTGTTCCATTGATCTACCTGCCTTGTGATCTACCTACCTGTTCTTGTGCCAGTACCCCGCTGTTTTGATTACAGTGGCTTTGTAGTATAACCTGATATCTGGTAATGTGATCCCTCCTACTTTGTTCTTCTTTTTCAAGATTGCTGTGGCTATTCGGGGTCTTTTTTGGAGTGTTTGTTCTAGTTCTGTGAAATATGTCATTGGTATTTTGATGGGGATTGCATTGAATCTATAGATTGCTTTGGGTAGTGTGGACATTTTAATGATGTTAATTCTTCCAATCCATGAACATGGTATATGCTTCCACTTTTTTATATCTTCCTCTATTTCTTTTTTCAATGACCTGTAGTTTTTTGTGAAGAGGTCCTCTAGTTCTTTGGTTAAGTTTATTCCTAGGTATCTTAATTTTTTTTCTGCATTGATAAATGGGATAGTGTTTTTAGTTTCTCTTTCTGTGAGTTCATCATTGGTGTATAAGAATGCTGTCGATTTCTTGATGTTAATTTTGTGTCCTACTTCTTTGCCAAATTCATTTATTAAGTCTAGTAGATTTTTGATGGAGTCTTTAGGGTTTTCTATGTACAATATCATGTCATCTGCAAATAATGACAGTTTCACTTCCTTCTTTCCAATTTGTATCCCTTTTATTTTTTCTTCATGTCTAATTGCTGTGGCTAAGACTTCCAGTACTATGTTAAATAAGAGTGGTGAAAGTGAGCATCCCTGTCTTGTTCCTGTTCTTAAAGGGAATGTTTTTAGTTTTTGTCCATTGAGTATGATGTTGGCTGTAGGTTTTTCATATATGGCCTTTATTATGTTGAGATATGATCCCTCTATTCCCAAATTGCTGAGCGTTTTTATCAGAAATGGGTGCTGGATTTTGTCAAATGCTTTTTCAGCATCTATTGATATGATTATATGGTTTTTATCTTTCATTTTGTTTATGTGGTATATCACATTCATTAATTTGCAAATATTGTACCATCCTTGCATGCCTGGGATGAAACCCACTTGGTCATGATGAATAATTTTTTTGATGTAATGCTGGATCCGATTTGCTAATATTTTGTTCAGGATTTTGGCATCTGTGTTCATCAGGGATATTGGCCTGTAGTTTTCTTTCTTTGTAGTGTCTTTATCCAGTTTTGGAATTAGGATTATGCTGGCCTCATAAAATGAGTTTGGAAGTGTTCCGACTTCTTGGATTTTTTGTAATAGTTTGAGGAGAATGGGTATTAGATCTTCTTTGAATGTTCGGTTAAACTCCCCCGTGAAGCTGTCTGGGCCTGGGCTTTTGTTTGCTCGGAGTTTCTTAATTACATTTTCAATTTCCTTTGTTGTTATTGGTCTGTTCAAGTTTTCTATCTCTTCCTGGTTCAGTTTTGGGAGACTGTGTGTTTCTAGAAATTTGTCCATTTCTCCCAGATTGTCCAATTTGTTGGCGTATAATTGTTCATAGTATGTTTCGATGATCCTTTGTATTTCTGTAGTGTCAGTTGTTATTTCTCCTCTTTCATTTCTGATTTTGTTTATTTAGGTCCTCTCTTTTTGTTTCTTGGTGAGTCTGGTTAAAGGTCCTTCGATCTTGTTTATCTTTACAAAGAACCAGCTTTTTGTTTCATTGATTTTTTGAATTGTTTTTTTAGTGTCTAAGTCGTTTATTTCTGCTCTGACCTTTACTATTTCCTTCCTCCTACTAGCTCTGAGTTTTTCTTTTTGTTTACTTTCTAGTTCTTTAAGTTGTAGGGTTAGAAAGCCAATTAGGATTTTTTCTTGTTTCTTGAGGTAGGCCTGTAGTGCTATGAACTTCCCTCTCAGGACTGCTTTCGCTATGTCCCATAGATTTTTTGTTGTTGTGTGTTCGTTTTTATTGGTTTCCAGAAAGTTTTTCATTTCTTCCTTGATCTCGTTAGTAACCCATTCGTTGTTTAATAACATGCTATTTAGCCTCCAAGTGTTCGAATGTTTTTGTGTGTTTTTATTGTGATTGAGTTCTAGTTTCATGTCACTGTGATCTGAGAAGATGCTTGATACAATTTCAATCTTCTTGAATGTGTAGAGACTTCCTTTGTGTCCTAACATGTGATTTATCTTTGAGAATGACCCATGTATGTGCACTTGAGAAGAATGTATATTCTGCAGCTTTGGGGTGAAATGTTCTGTAAATATCAATGAAGTCCAACTGATCTAGTTTGTCTTGTAAGGACTCTATGTCCTTGTTAATTTTTTGTCTAGAAGATCTATCCAGTGGTGTCAGTGGCATGTTAAAGTCAGCCACTATGATCGTGTTGCTATTGATCTCTCCCTTGAAGTCCTCCCAAAGTTTTTAATATATTTTGGTGCTCCTGTATTTGGTGCATATATGTTTACCAGGTTTATATCCTCTTGCTGGTTTGATCCTTTTAATATTATGTAGTGACCTTCTCTGTCTCTTATTATGGCCCTTGTTTTGAAGTCTATCTTGTCAGATATGAGTATTGGTACACCAGCTTTTTTTCCATTTCCATTTGCCTGGAAAATTTTTTTCCATCCCTTCACTTTCATCTTGTTTGGGTCTTTTGTTGTGAGGTGAGTCTCTTCCAGACAGCATATATATGGGTCATGTTTTCTTATCCAGTCAGCTACCCTATGTCTTTTGATTGGAACACTTAAGCCATTTACATTTAAGCTAATTATGGATAGATAGTTATTATATTAGTTGCCAGTTTAATTTTATGCCTGTGTTCCTCTCTCTCTCTGTTTCTTCTTACAACAGTCCCTTCAGCATTTCTTGCAGTGCTGGTTTGGTGGTGGTAAATTCCTTTAGCTTTTTTTTTTTTTTTTTTTTTTTTATCCGTGAAGCTCTTTATTCCTCCTTCAATTTTGAATGATAGCCTTGCTGGAAAGAGTAGTCTTGGATTCAGACCCTTGCCTTGCATTACTTTGTGCACTTCATGCCACTCCCTTCTGGCCTGCAGCGTTTCTATTGAGAAATTTCTCAGTAGAACTCCCTTGTAGGTAACTTTCTATCTCTCTCTTGCTTCCTTTAAGATTCTTTCTTTGTCTTTAATATTTGCCATTTTTATTATGATGTGTCTAGGTGTGGGTCTTCTGGGGTTCATCTTGATTGGGACTCTCTGTGTTTCCTGGACTTTTGTGACTTTTTCCTTCACCAATTTAGGGAAGTTTTCTGTCATTATTTTTTCAAACAGGTTCTGTATTTTTTTCTCTGATTCTTCTCCCTCCGGTACCCCTATAATGCGAATGTTTTTATGTTTTGTATTGTCCCACAGCTCCCTTAAACTCTCCTCCTGCTTTTTAAACTTTTTTTCCATTTGCTGCTCTATTTGGGTGTTTTTCTCTACCTTGTCTTCTAAGTTGCTGATTCGGTCTTCAGCTTCTTCTAATCTACTATTGAACCCTTCTAAGGTATTTTTCATAACAGCTATGTCATTCTTTATTTCCTGTTGATTTTTATGCATAGCTTCTACCTCTTTATGCGTAGCTTCTACATCTCTTTTTAAGCTGAAGTAGTTCCCAGTGAGCTCTTCATAATTCTTATTAAGTTGCTTGTAGTTCTCACCAAATTGTTTGAGCACCCTTAAAATCATTGCTTTGAATTCTTTATCTGAGAAGTTGCTTTCTTCCATTTCCTGTTGTTCCTTTTCTGGTGATTCCTCTTTTTCTTTCCTTTGGGTATTGTTTCTTTGTCTCCCCATTTTAGCCATCTGGTAGCTCTAGACTTGGTGAGGGATGTTTGGATGTGTAGGCAGCTCACTGTATATCAAATAAGGCTACTGTTCCTCCCAGACTGTTTTGTTGTGTGTTGCCTCTTGGCTGCTGTGGATCCTGGAGGATTGACTACTGGGGGCTGGTATTGGTGTGTCCTGGTAGGTGCTGCTGCTGGATCATGTGGGCACCTCTGAAGCTGTGTTCCCAGCTGTTCACTGGTGTCACCTGTAGCTGTATAGTTCAAGCCCTGCTGGAGCTGCGCTTCCTGCCCATACCATGAGCAGCTTTGTTGTACAGGCCTCACTGGAGCCCTGGCTCCCCGCCGATCTTGTGGGCAGCTGGGTTGTACAGGCCCCGTTGGAGCCCCTGCTTCCTGCTGATTCCTTGGGGAGCTGGATCTCACAGTCCCTTTGGAGACCTGGCTCCATGCCTATCTTGTGGGCAGCTGGGTCACACAGGCCTCTCTGGTGCCCCAGCACCCTGCAGGTCCCGTGGACAGCTGGATCATTCAGTCCCTTTGGAGACCTGGTAATATAAAACTTTTTATTTTCTTATTCAAAGTAAGTGAACTTACTTTGAGCCTGTTCCTTTTACCTCTTAAATACTTATCTACTTTCCTGGAGGTGGAAGTGGGGAATGTGCAAATATACCAAGACAGAGAACATATAAGCAGTTAAAATGAAGAGAACCATGTACCCCCTCCACATTTCATCCACAAAAAAGGCAGCTTACGCTTTCCTGAGATTGTACACATTTTCACACCCTGGGACTTTCCAGGTGCTGTTTACTCAATACATTATGTTCCTTCTTCCCCTCTCATTCTCAGACTACTGTTCCTCACTCATGGCTCATTGTCAACTCAAAACCCACCTCCATCTTCATGCCTTCCCTGATCATCCACACAGAATCAAGTGTTCATGTCATTTGTTGCTGCTTCGAAAGTTCTTCTACCTCCAGAGTTCTTTGCACGTCTAAGGAAGCTTCACAATTCAAAAGGCTGATAATGTCAAGAACATGGGACCCAGAGCCAGAAAATGGAGGTAAGGTCTTGAGCACATCCCCTCAGCTCTGCAGATTCTGAGAAGAGGATTCGGGAAAGCACTTTGTTTACCAGAAAGGCAGAAATGAAAGTCAGTTAGTGCACTATGGTGCCTTTACTAGATGATGAAACTGGGTTTAGACTGAGACCACTCACCAAAATTCCGTACTATACCACAGATGGGAAAGACTCAGAGCAATTTAAATTTTCAATTCAAGATTCAGCTGCCTCTTTTGAACTGAGCCATGGTCATATTTTGTCCTGTGAGTAACTGTCCAGTTCTACTTCCTGTTGCACCTCTTACAATGGGCCACATCAGCCATTGCTAAAATAGAACAAACACTGTACTCCAGTTCTTCCTTGACTGATGCCAAGATTCTTCCTCAGGTTTTAGTGATACCATTGTAATTAGCTAGTTATTAATAATAGGAAAGGAGCAAAGGAAAGGCCAGGCATTATAGGCATGTCATTTGGGCAGCTTCACCAGGAAGCTGCTATTTCACACTCTGCAGGGAACCACTGCCCCACTCCCCACAGATTACTTGGAGAAGGGACTGCACAAAGGGGAGACAGACATATATGCACTGAGTTGGGAAGGTACTTGCCTGTCAGTCAAACCTGGGAAAAGAGATTATTGGCCAGAGTGGGCAGAGCCTTTGCAAGCCTATGAAAATTTGGGAATACATAATCCCCTAGGCAAAGGAGCTCATTCTCCTGGCTCTTGGAGCTCTCTCTCTCAGCTCTCTGCTTCCTTTGGCTTTGTTCCTGGCTGTGTTCCATCCATAGCCATGTGGCCCTGTGGACACAAGGGACTGATGGACAGCAGTGGGAAACACAAACTAAGCTAGCCTGATGCTGGATTGGACTATGTCCTAACATGAAGTAAAAACTCTGGACACTGGCTCTGATCCTAGTTCTGCTGAAAGCAAAACGGGACTTCTTTCTTGACAGGACAAAGGGAAATGGGATTTTGGAAACTCAGGGGTGTAATTCCACAGAAATAAAGCTTTCTACAATATCTTATCCTCCCGTGGGAGCCTTCGGAAATTCTCATTGCAGTAGTACCCCAACGACCCCAGTTCCACTGACAATATTAATAGCCTAAATGTGGTACTTTCCTTACCTCCCTTGGAGTAACACACACCTTATTGTATTATAATGACTGTCCCCTCAATAGGCTGACAACAGATCATGTATTATTAATCTCTGTATCCCTTCATAGTACCTGGTAAAGATGGATATGTCTTAATGAATGAATAAATGAATGAATGGGTGCATATACATAATTTTCTGCCCACAAACAACAGAATTGTGACATACTGCAACTATGTGCTTATGTGGATTTCCCCAAATCAATCTCACCCTCAATATATTTCTATAAGCACTTTGAGATATAAGTCACATACCATAAAGTTCACTCAGTTAAAGTGCACAATTCAGTGGCTTTTAGTATATTCAGAATTGTGCATCTATCACCACCATCAAATTGCAGAACATTCTCATCACCCCCAAAAGAAACCCCTACTCATTAGCAGTCACTCCCCATTTCCCCCCACTCCCGAGCAAGAAGGAACCTACTTCCTGTTTCTCTGTGTTTGTATTTTTATTTATTTCATTTTATTTTATTTTTATTCCTCACCTAAGGATACTTTTCTACTTATTATCAGATAGAGTGGGAGGGAGGGAGAGAGAGAGACAGATAGAAACATCGATGTGATAGAGCCATATCAACTGGTTGCCTCCCCCACGACCCGACCAGGGCTGGGGATGAACCACAACCGAAGTACATGCCCTTGATCGGAATTGAACCCGCGACTCATTGGTCCGCAGGCCGACACTCTAACCGCTGAGCCAAACTGGCCAGGGCTATTTCTCTGTATTTTTAGTTAATCTCATTACATGTATACAGAGCATCCAGTATTAGAATCATCTCTCCCATGACTGAAATAAAAAAAATCTGAAGCAGTTTTGATTTCTTATAGAAGCATGGAATCAACCTCCTGCCTTGTGACTCTGGACACATGTTGAACTGAATTTACTTTCTTCATAAAATGAAGTTGTGGACAAAAGGGAAGGGCCACATGCTAATCTGACAAGCTCAGGGGAGGCCTGTGTAGCAGCCTTGCAAACTCAGACACCTAAAGTAACCACAAAGGATGGTCTGAAGTTTAAAACTTTTAAACTAAAAGCAGTTTATGGCAGGCACTCATGTCCTAGCTAGAATCTTCCCTGACAGATGTCAATCTTTACCTTAACTAAGCCTGTCTATTGTCTTTTGTATCTAGGATAACATTCCTTTAGAGAGTCAGGGCAACTAACTCCCCTTTTTCCAGACCCTCCCCACCCAGCACAACCAACGCACCAGGGTACAACCCATATACCAGGGCAGAGACCATAAATCCTCTCATTGTTATAGCTATGCTAATTGTTAACTAACCTATGTAAAAGAAGTATGTATCTACCGTGCTACTTTTTTTTTTTAAATCTTCATCCGAGGACATTTTTGCATTTATCTTCAGATAGAGTGGGAGGGAGAGAGGGAGAAACATCCATGTGAGAGAGACACATGGACTGGTTGCCACCCACACACTGCAACCTAGGTACCACCCTTAGCAGGAACCCAACCCAGGTCTCTCTGGTCCGCAGGCCCGGAAGCTCTAACCGCTGAGCCAAACCGGCCAGGGCTCTACTGTTTCACTTTTTACCCCATTCCAGAGGTTTCCTCACTTAGCTTTCTCCCACCTCCCTAATCTATCACCAGTGGATTTCATGTAACCCACTTAAGTCTCCTCTTTTGATATAATGTATAAAATTAAGGTGCAAAAGTGCCATTCTCGGAACATTATCTCAATCCCTTGAGATTTTGCTTCCCCCAAATATGTGTATTGTCGTTAATATGTTTCTTACATTGACAAAGTGTACGTGTGAGGGCACCTTTAGATTAGAACACCAACCAAAAGAACAAAGGAACAAACAAAACAGAAACAGGCCCAGATAGAGAACAGACCAGTGGTTGTCAGATGGGAGGGGGGGTTGAGGGTCTGAGTGAAAAAGGTGAGAGGATTAAGAAGTACAAATTGGTAGTTACAAATAGTCATGGGGATATAAAGTACAGCACAGGAATATTGATAATAATTGTAATAACTATGTACAGTTACTAGACTTATGGGAGGAATCACTTCGTAAAGTATATGATTGTCTAACTACAACGCTGTATACCTGAAACTAATATAATTTTGAACATCACCTGTGATTGACAAAAAATTTTTAAAAGTAGAAGACCTACAAACACAAACAAAACCCCAAACAAAAAAGAAAAACAACCATCGAAAACAAAAACACACTGTGACTACAATTCCAACTCCCCAACCTCAGCAACCCTCCCTGGGCTCCTTAATAAACGTGTCTATATAATTCAGATTCCACGGCAGAGCTGCAGAGCTCTCTTTCCGACGGGAAGCGGTGTTCAGTCTCTCTCCTTTCAGTCTCTTCTTTCCCTTCGGCGCAGGCGAGGGGCCTGCAGAGCCCAGGAGCCAAGGCTCAGCGCCGCGCCCACAGGAAGCCTCGCCTACAGGGACCCTCCGTGCGGGTGCGCGCACCGGAGCTGGAGGGCGCGGCGCGGGGGCGGGGCCAGCACCGCCGACAGCCAATCCGGGCGCAGAGGAGGCGGGGTTCCACTTGACAGTGGCGGTCGCCGGGCAGCGAAGCCGGGGCGCAGCGAGCTGAGCGCAGCGTGGGGAGCGCGAGCGGCTCGAGCGGCTCAAACGGCGGCGGCGCCCGGTCCGCGTCGGCCCGGCTGTCGGTGCGGCCAAGTAGCCTCAGGCGGCGGCGCCGTCCTGGCGATGCTGCGGGTCACGTCGAGCGCCGGAGCCCCGGTCTCTTCCTAAGGTAGTGACCCCGCTCGCCCCCCTGGCCCGGGGCACCGCAGTGCTCGGGACGTGGCTCCGTGCGGCGCTGGGCTCTTGGGCCGGGGTGGGCCGGCTGTGGGGCGGAGGCTGGGCGGGGCTGCGCGGGGCTGCGCGGCCGGCGGCAGTCCGGGTGAGGAAGAGGGCGGGAGCCGGGGCGGGGGGTGGGGGCGGGTGCTGTCCCCGGGCAGCAGCTGGCGGCATCCCTATCCTCCATCCTCCTGCCTCCATGTGGTTCGAAAGAGGTTTTGTTCCTGGAGAAAGTTTGATGCTGAGACTCGAGGAGCCAGACTAGCGTCCCCAAGGTCCGCGCCTTTAAGACAGGCAGCTCCCCTGCCTGCCGGGCACCCGTGCCTTGAATGTGGGCATGCACTAGCCCATGCCACCTTCTGACCCGAGCAGCATTCCTGACACAGGCCATTCCTTGAGGAAATTCGTCTGTGGGAACCCCCTTGGGGACCACTATGGCCTTTGCTTGAAAGCAGTGCATCAGGTAGTCAATGTCCCCATGTTGTCTCTCCCTAGAATGGGCTCTACCAAGGTCTGTACTCTCAGAGCTTCAAAAATTTGTCTATCTACCTTACCTTGTAATTAAAGCCCCAGTCAGCAGTGTGTCCAAGGAGCCAGTGATTCTTCTGTCACATCTTGAATATTTTCTTATTGCCACATGCTTGCAACAGGCTTTCCCTGAGCGCCGGCTGCTGTGGAGCACAGGAAAGGGAGGGGAAGCTGTGACCCAGCTCTCAGGGTGACAGGTGGAAACGAAGAATACAGAGCATACCCACTTGAAGACAGGAGAAAGTTTCAACCTTCAAAACAAGTTGGGTTACTAGGTGGGGATTATTTACTTTACAAAACTTTCTGCAATGCAGAGAAATAATTAGAGCCAGAATGAGTTTTACACAAGATTGTAGGAACACAAAGTAGCTCGGGTAGAGGTGGTAAAGCGGATATTCCATGGGCTTGAAGTTAGCAGGTCTCAACTAATATATGTTGACTACTGTCTAATTCTAATTAGTCTGACACCCTTCTGATAACATGTGGATTCTCACAGTTACTTTATTTCTTACCAAGATATAGTCATAACATAAGACAATTTAATAATACCAACTTTTGTGCCCTGGAGACACCCTTTGCCAAGGACATCAACATGTTTTTGTGGTCCATATGATTTATCTCCACATCAGGTAACATTATATCTTTAAGAACATTTGTATTATAAAGAGAAGGAAACTTCCTTAGTCAGTGGTGACAGAATGATGTTCATGTATTGAGCACATTGTGTCAGATATATTACTAGGTGTTTTAAATATATTATTACTTTAATTCTTACAATCTCTGATGAAGTATTATTACTCTGTCTGTTTTAGAGTTTAAAGAACTTGTGTAATTTCACCAAGGTGATATGACAAGTAAGTGATGGGTGGAATTTGAACCTGGATATCTTTGACTACCTAGGTGCCCATGCTCTACTGTATGCTGTCTCCCAGCCCCTCTTGAGAGAGACTCGTATGTGTTATAGTAGGAAATCCAAATATGGCCACACAGACTGTGTCTATTGGTCTCTTCAACCAGACCCCTTTATAGAATATCTTCTCTTTGTGGGAACCTACCACTGTATGCCTCTGCCCAGCAGGTGTTTTCTTCACCAAGGGGTGACATCAGGGACTCCCAGGCTCACCTGCACCCTCAGTCCTCATCATGTAAATCAGATGGACATCTCTAGACATAAACTCCTTGCTCTTTCAAGTAAGTTGATTCTGAAGACAGGTAACTGAGTTTTTCCCTCACTAGCAAACACAGAGCAGTCTCTATCCTCACAGTCATCAAGTCTATTTTAGGTCTGCACATATATGTACACCCACCAGTTGGCGGCAACACATCCCCTTCACACTGGCACACTCGTCCTCCTGTACAACTGTCAGAGAATTCCTGACAGAGGCCAGCCTACATAAAACTGAAGACTGAAACGGAGTCACTGGAGAAGGTAGTACTAGTCTAGGGAATCCCTGGATTGTCCTCTGCTGACCAGAACGGAAACTAACTTAGGGCCCAGGGAGCCAGGAAACAGCCATTACGTGCCATGTATGTGCTGTAGCCTGTTGTCAACACTGTTGATGATATGTGCTCACCATGTACAAACCCTTTTTCGTGTTGTCTTGCAATGTATGTGGCCACACACCTATTTCTGATTCAATTACTCGCTTTTATACTTAGGTTATTGTCACTTGGCTGAACAGTATCAAAAACTGATGTCACAATTGTGACACAGTAAGTTTTGAATCTGTGCCTAAAACAATTATATCTGCTACTATAATCTACAGCCATTGTTTTATTATTTCCCTTTCCTAGGTGTGTGTGTGTGTGTGTGTGTGTGTGTGTGTGTGCATGTATGTATTCTCACCCTTGGTATAGTTTTCGACTCTCTCTGATTCTAAAATGATTGGCAGTAATAAACCTAAAAGGAATAAATTCATTTTTGAGCTGTGACTTATGCTGCTTGGAAACATATCCCTGGGGTTGGCATTTTACTCATGTTACTCTGGTGCTAAGAATCTCAAAGTCCCATATGTGTGCTTTGGGATTTCAAGTGGACTCTCCTGTCTAACTATTTCACTGGATCCCCCGCAGCAGTTTTTGGGTTTCAATTTAGAAGACAGCCCGAGTATATCCCCTCCAACATCTCTAAACTCCCCAGAACTGGAGCAGCACTAATTAAAGCTGGGAAAATAGAGTGTGAGGTGTGCACATTGTCACACTCTTGCACCAGGATGGAAATGTACTAGAAACATGGTCGGGATAGCGTGAAGTAGACTTCTTTAAAATGACTAGTGATTTACAAAACTCTACCAAATTATTGATATCACACAGTTTTCCTAAAGTTGGGTTCATGCAAATACCTCATTTACTGAAAACTGTCCGGTATCAATAAACTTCCACTCTGTATTCTCTTCTATTTATAAAACCTCTAAATTAACTAGCAAACATCTTTATCTCCATGTGTCATCAAATCTTAAATGCCATGGCATTATTTTTATTTTATACAAAATGAAAGAAAATACTGCCAGTTATATTATGACATGGCACTTGAACAGTGGTCTTCCATGACACTGCATGATTTGGTCACACTAGTCTCAGTTCTTTCAAGTTTCTTTCATCTCTCTATGGGTTTTGGTACTTTCTCCTGCTGGTACCTTTATTAGCATTGCTTAGGGCACGATGGTGATCAGTTTGCATATATCTCAGTAACACACTGTAACACAGATTCATCTTTTGTGTCTTCCTTCTGATTGGTAAAGCATTTGGATTTTGCTTTGCAAGGTAATGTGGAAATTCCACATGCAGACAAATGTTTCCTTTAGTACTTACTATAACAGGTATGCCCCATTGCTCTGTTTCTGTGCCTTGGTGCATACACAGTAGCATCTTTCCGTGCTAAATCATGGTGTAATCATTTTGAAAACCATTTCAGTGGCAATTCTGCAGAACATCTGCAGTGACAACAATGCCTATAACTTAGTAGAAGTGCTAACAGAATGAATAGCTGTGATCAAGTTTATGAATATGCAGGGGAATGACAATTATGCCGCTTCTACTGCCATGTTATCAGCAATTTTAAGATACCATTAATATTAAGACACGTCCTGACTTCAAAGATGTTAAAATATGAAAAATAAATAACCTTAGCAATGAAATATGCTAATCTATACCCACTTATTTCATGAACCCTAACCTGCCTACCTCCTCACACATACTCGTCCACCTATTCATTCCTGCAGTCATTTATTTTGTTTGACTCCAAGCTCTAGGAAGGCAAGGGCTTTTTCTGTCTGGTTCTCTACTGTCTGCCACCACTTAGGATAGTCCAGGACCCATAGCTAATCTGTTCAGTAAATATCCTAAGAATGAGATACTAGAAAACACATTCTTAAAATTATGACATTGACAGGAATGCCAAACATAGAAAAAGGGTACGGGCCAGGATTAAGTCCTTGATACTATTTACACAGCCCTGTTCAAAATATTTCATGACTTCACAAAACTAGTTCAGGGTAGAAGAAATTCCATTATAGCTTATTTATTTATTTATTTTTAACCCTCACCCGAGGATATTTTTACATTTCTCATCAGATAGAATGGGAGGGAGGGAGGAAGACAGAGAAACATCGACTGGTTGCCTCCCACATGGCCTGACCAGGGCCGGGGACGCACCCTTGGTACTGAGGCAACCGAGGTATGTGCCCTTGACCAGAATCGAACCCGCGACTCTTTGGTCCAGGGGCCGATGCTCTAACCGCTGAGCCAAACCGGCCAGGGCACATTACAGCATTTTAAAAAATAATTTTTAAAACTTTTTAAATTATAGTTGATGTACAATATTATATTAGTTTCAGGTATAGAACCCAGTGATTGTCAGACATCCATATAACCTACAAAGTGAGCACTCTAATAAGTCTAGTACCCATCTAACACCATACATAGTTATTGCAGTATTATTGACTATATTCCCTATGCTGTGCTTTACATCCCCACGACTATTTTGTAACTACCAATTTGTGCTTCTTACTCTGTTCACCTTTTTCACTCAGTTCCCCAAACCCCCTCCCATCTGGCAACTGTCAGAATATTTTCTTTATCTGTGAGTGTCTTTCTGTTTTGCTTGTTCATTAATTTTGTTCTTTAGATTCTGCATATAAGAGAAATCATGTGGTATTTGTCTTTCTTGGTCTAATTTATTTTACTTGTCACAGTACCCTCTGGGTCCATCCATGTTGTCACAAATGGCAAGATTTCATTTTTTTAATGGCCAAATAATATTCTATTGTATATATGTACCACATCTTCTTTATCCATTTGTCTGTTGATGGGCACTTAGGTTGCTTCCACATCTTGGTTATTGTAAATAGTGTTGCAATGAACATATGTGTGCATATGTCTTTTCAAATTAGTGTTTTGGGTTTCTTTGGATAAATACCCAGAAGTGGAATTGCTGGGTCCTTCTTTTCTCTTGTTATAGCTTTTGTTTCAAAGTCTATTTTGTCTAGTGTAAATATTGCTACCCCAGCTTTTTTTGTTTGTTTCCATTTTCATGAAATATCATTTTCTATCCCTTTACTTTCAGTCTGTGTGTATCTTTTGATCTGAAGTGAGTCTCTTGTAAACAGCATGGGTAAAGATCTCCTTTTGTTATCCATTCAGCCACTATATGTCTTTTGATTGGAACATTTAATCCATTTGCACTTAAATTGTTGATAGATATGTATTTATTGCCATTTTATTATTCATATTTTTTATTTTTATTTTTCTTCTTCTTAAAGAAGACCCTTTAACATTTCTTGTAATACTGGTTTGGTGGTGATGAACTCATTTAGCTTCTTCTTGTCTGGGAAGCTCTTTATCTGTCCTTCAATTCTAAATGATAGCCTTGCTGGGTAGAGTAATCTTGGTTGTATATCCTTGCTTTTTATCACTTTGAATATTTAATGTCAGTCCCTTCTGACCCACAGGGTTTCTGTTGAGAAATCAGCTGACAGTCTTATGGGAGTTCCATTGTAGGTAACTAACTGTCTCTCTCTTGATTCTTTTAAGATTTTCTCTTTGTCTTTATCCTTTGCCATTTTAATTATGATATGTCTTGGTGTGGGCCTCTTTGGGTTCATCTTGTTTGGGACTCTGTGCTTCCTGGACTTTGTGTCTTTTTCTTTCACCAGTTTAGGAAAGTTTTCAATCATTATTTCTTCAAACAGGTTCTCGATCCCCTGCTCTCTCTCTTCTTCTGGTACCCCTTTGATGGGTATGTTGTCACGTGATGTTGTCCCAGAGGTCCCTTAAACTGTCTTCATTTTTTTTTTCTATTCTTTTTTCTTTTTGCTTCTCTAATTGGGTGTTTTTTCCTACCTTGTCTTCCAAATTGCTGATTCAATCCTCTCCTTCATTTAATCTGTTGATCCCTTCTAGCGTATTCTTTATTTTAGTTAGTGTATTCTTCACTTCTGACTGGTTCTTTTTTATGGTGTCTATGTCATTTTTTTATGCTGTTGAAATTCTCACTAAATTCCTTGAGCATCCTTCAAGCATCCAATGTTTGAACTGTGAATCTGGTAGTTTGCTTGCCTCCCTCCACTTCATTTAGTTTTTTTCTGGAGATTTCTCCATTTCCTTAATTTGGGACATGTTTCTTTGTCTCTCCACTTTGGCTGCCTCTTTGTACATGTGTCTATGTATTAGGTAGAGCTGCTATGTCTCCCAGTCTTGGTAGGATGGCCTTATGTAGCAGGTGTCCTGTTGGGCCCAGTGGCACAGCATCTCTCTTCACCTCAGCTGGGTGCTGCAGGTGTACCTCCCACCCCCACCATGAGCTGTGTACACCCTCCCGTTGTAGTTGAGTCTTGATAGCTGTTGGCATGTCAGTGGGAAGGATTTACCCTCAGGCTGATTGGCTGGAAAGACTGACAGTGACTACAGTGGATGAGATGCTGTGCAACAGCTGACTATGGAGCAAGACTCCCTTTAGTGGGGAGTCCTGCCAAATCCACTCCTTGAGTGTATCACTCATGGAGGTAGTTGAATGGTACTCCAGCATGGTGTGAAGTTGTCCACTGGGTGTGCTGGCTGGGGGCCTCCTGGGAAGTGCAGGCCAAGGTCAGCTGCTGACTGTGCCCTGCCCGGGGCCACCTGGCATGAGCTACAGAACGATCTGCAGATGGCTGCTACTTATGCTGGGCTTGGATATGCCTGGGAGAGGCCAAGCTGTGAAATGAGTCCTGCTGCCACTAGTGCCAGGCCTGGTGCTTAACAAGGGGTATGGGGCACACCAAGGCCAGATGATGCTTGTTTGGGGTTTGTGGACCTTTGAGAAATTTTAGAAAAGTCTGCAACATCAGCCAAGACAGGGCAGTTTGTATGAAAAAGCCACTGGAAACAGCTTGGGTGAGCCTGCAAGTTGGGTGGAGTAGGGTCTCATGGAATCATTAGACATGGAAAACAGTGTTAGCCAGGTTGATGGAGACTCAAATATGGTGCCAGCCTGTGGGCTGCCTTGCAGGGGGGTAGGGCTTAGCAATGGAACAATGACCTCTGCCAGCACTTCTGTCTGGGAGAAAGCTCCCCCTCTACCCTTGCCCCAAAGCCAGTTCTTCCTGTATGTCCCTGGTGCCTTTCCAGCTACTACCCCAGTGCTGGAGCTCAGAGTGAGTGAGTCAGCCTAAGTCTGTGTATGGGTCCTTTACGAGGAACACCTTGGATTCCAGCAGCCCTCCATCTTACTTAGCCACAGTCCCCACTGGTTTTCATTGCCAGAAGTTATGGGGACTTCTCTTTCTGGCACTGGAACACTGGGCTAGGGAACCCAATGTGGGGCTGTAACTCCTCGCTCCTCAGGGAGCCTCCATAGCTGAGATACCCCTCTTGATTTTTAACCACTACATGTAGTGTGGGACCACTCCTTTCCATAGCTCTACCCATCCTACCAGTCTCCACATGGCTTCTTCTGTATATCCTTACTTGTAGGACTTCTGTTCTGGTAGATTTCAGGTGGTACTCAGTGATGGTTGTAGTTTAGTCATACTTTTGATGTAGTCATGGGAGGATGTGAGTACCTCATTTACCGATGCTGCCATTTTAACCAGAGCTCCCATGGCAACTTTTATTGCTCTTTGACCACCGAAGGACTTATAACAGCTCACATCTTGGTTCTTTTGAATGGTCCAAAACCATTAATGACTTGAATTTTATGCTTAGCTCAATTTCATGATCTTGTCCTATTGTGTATTTAATACATACCAGAGTTAACCCTTTCCTTCAGTAGGTTTCTCTGAAACAGAAACTCGGTGCTGGTGACCTTGTCTGGATATACACCTTCAAGAACTTATGTATCTACTTAAAGGCCTAGCCTTGCAGTCCACTTTTTAACCTCCCAAAAGGCCATCTTTACGTTTTGATATTTGACAAAGAAACAGATAAAAAAGACAAAGAAAATTTTGATGGGCAATTCAGACTTCCATCTGTCAGTGCCTCTGCTTCCTTATTGTTCCCTGGTCAAGCAGAATGTATTTTTAAGACAAGGACAGCAAGCCCATTGAGGATGCCAGCAGAAGGAGTGGCAGGGAGTGTAACATAGCAATGAGCTCCTAAGCAGTCCTGAGGACTGAAGCAAATTCGCATTGACCAAACTACCCCACAGTCTATGAACATAATAGTTGGACCTGCAAAGACACACTCAGATTCCATTCCAGTGAAATATGGAACCTCTGAAACCCATATATAACAAACAGAGGTCACTGGTGGCCTTCTAAGATTAATTCAGCCCGCTGGCTCAGGGGGAGGATGAACGATGTGGGCAGAGGGTTGTTCCTGACTCTCCCCTTGTGTGGGTGAAGCAGTGTGGCATGGCAATGGGCACTGTGAAGGGACTTGTTCTCATAGGAGAAAATAATGATTAGTTAAATCTTTTGGTTTATGCTCTAAAGGAACTTACATATACTTACTTTTAGTGTTGTTAACATGGCCCGGAAAAATGACAAAAAAGAAAAGTTTAAATCTTGTTTTTGCTAAACACAGAGGATAGAATGAAAGAAAAACAGAGCAACCTTAGTTGCCAGTTCTGTGATTATGTGGGGTGGTTTGTTTTAGTCAGGTATTGTAAGACATGAAGACATAGAAATGACTGTCATAAAGGAAGAAATTTATTATACTCCCATTCCCTGGGAACCAGGAGACACAGTATGTCACATGGGGCCACTCAGGGCAGCAGTGGGCTCAAAGGGAATAAGGGGAAATGGGGACAAGAGTCTTTATTGTGGCTCCACTAGAAAGAACAGGAGGCAAGGAGATAGATTTAGGATTGGCTATTTGGAATAATTTCAGAGGGCTCTGGGACAGAGGGATGTCCCTAGTTGTCTGGTACCTAGGCAGAGGGATAGTGGCCCTGAGTGTGAGAACAAGTTAAGGAGGTGATTGGGAGTTTGGACTCAGGATTGGTTGGTTTGCATATGAAAGGCATACTGGAAGGACAGGTGTTTATTTCTAGAAATTGGCTCACTCTGGGAAGGGTAGTCCCTCCAGAGCCATCAAGGCCCCAAGATGTCAGAACATCAGAATACAGAAGATAAAAGACATGGTTAACATATGGGAATTTTTTAAATAGTCACTTAATGAATTAGGCCCATGTACACATGGAATATTCAGCCAATTGTGCAGAAACGCCTCACTCAGGGTCTGCCACGTGGTACTCATCCAGTCAACATTAATTAAATCTGAGTCCTGGTGCCAGATGGTCCAGCCAAGCTCACAGTCAGGTATTGTTGGATATTGCTGTCAGGTGTTCACTGTTCATCTCCAGAAGAAGAAAAAGTGAGAAACTGCACACTTCACAGAGGATCCCCAGATGGAAGATAAACCACCCAGGGTAAAGAGGAGGAAAAACACTGAAGTCTTTAAAAACATAAATAAACCCTTAAGCAAATACATCTTTAGCTGTGGGATCTTAAAATCTACAAGGCAATTATATGTTTGGGGCAATTCCTTATTAACTGTGGATTTGGAATATCTACGAAAGTCTGGAAACGTGAAAGTTACAGGCAACTTTTTAAAAGGTTGTTTCTCAGAGTGAAATGGGAGTTGCAAAGTGAATTGTGTGTTGCATTTGTTTTGCTTAGGAGTAGACTTCCAAAATAGCATGAAACATACTTTTTTAATAGCATGTCAGTATTGATCAGGTGATGGGATAATATACTGGACAGAGTTATATGAGGGCAATTAACAGGGCATGTGCTGGTGAAAAGTTTAGGCAAAGAATGTTTAAAATGTACCTGCACTAACACATGTCCACTTGGAGGATGCTGCTGGAGGGTGGTGGTGAGTGGGATGGATGTAGGGTGAGACTCAGGACATTAATGATGAGTGGGAGGAATGCATGAGGCTGGGAGTGTTAGGACTCACAGCTCAATAAATGAAATAAGTTGTTGCTGTGTGTCGACAGCCTTGTAACTTTTCTATATATGTGGTTGGGTGATGATGATGACATCTTGAAGGTCCTGTGACTTTTCCTTAGAATTTTGACCATACACATTAAAAAATAATAATGAAAACATAAGCAGGAGGTTAATCTAATAATCTAAGAAAACTCCTTCACAGTGAAAACTCTGATATTGCCCTCTGCTTGCCATTCCTTCCATTCTGTGACTTTGCACACATCTCCTTTGCATTGCATAGGAGCTTATCTGTGTTGATGGAAATTGTATGAATTCTTTCACTGGAGCACAGCTGCTCACCCAAACTGACATCATAACTCTAGTTAAAGCAGCAATAGTAACCAAAACTGGTCAATGAGAGCATTTCTGCCTGGTTTATGTTGCTGGCCTAGATTTGATGTTGGTCATGACAGTCCTTAGGTGATTAGGACATGTCAAGTGAAGCATGTCTTTTAACCTAATATACATTTTACAACCCAGGCGTCTGTGGGTTTTTTTTTTAACCTCTGATTCTGTACACGAATTAGGCCCACGTAAAAATTGGTGTATTCCGTCAAATGAAATAAAATGCAAAAATATCTGAATTTTCCAAAAAAATGTAATGAATATTATGTCTACATGAGTGCTTTCAGATATTTCTCAGCATCAGTAACACTCATTAGTCCTTTGCTTCCTGGAGTCCTTATAAGACCCCATAATGGGAGGGAGAGGGGTTAGGGGACAGCTCTCCTGGAGCTGTTCTCGGTATTTTCATTCCATTTGAGCTTTAACCTTTATGAATTTTAGTTTTACTCTTTGAGGAATAGAGTGGAAAGAGGCATACCCTTGCTTACCTTTTCAGCCCTAGAACTTAGAAAGGTGCCTTCAAATTTAGATTATTTAGTGAACTTAAAACATACAAATAAGTAATGTGACTTTAAAGAAAGGATTACTTACTTAATGAAGCTTGCTAGAACAATAGAATGAGAGTTTGAAGAGAAAACAGTAAAAAAAAAAACAAAAAAAACCCAACTTATATTTTGGTTATAACCAAATATGGTATTAAATTTCAAATAGGCCATAATGTTAAATGTTGGAGAATAAAAAGAAATACCATAATGGTGGTTACATATCATTATACATTGGCCCAAACCCAGATGTACAACACCGAGAGTAAGCCCTAACGTAAACTATGGACTTTGGGTGATGATGGCATGTCAGTGTAGGTTCATCAATTATAGTAAATAAACCACTATGGTGGGGAATGTTGATAGTGGGGAGGCTGTGCATGTGTGGGGGCAGGGGATGTATGGGAAATCTCTGTTCCTTCCCTTCAGCTGCTCTAAAATAGTAGTCTTTTTTTTTTATTATTCTCACTGGAGGACATTTTTCCATTTTTGTTCAGATAGAGTGGGAGGGAGAAAGAGGAAGAGAGAGAGACAGAGAAACATTGACATGAAAGGGACACATCGAGTGGCTGTCTCCCTGCACAACCCCAACCAGAGCTGGGGACGAATTGCAATCGAGGTATGTGCCCTTGACCAGAATTGAACCCGCGACTCATTGGTCCGCGGGCTGACGCTCTAACCGCTGAGCCAAACCAGTCAGGGCTAAAATAGTAGTCGTAATAAAAAAGAAGGAAAGGAGAGAGGGAGGAAAGCAAAGTAATGTATTTCTTCCAGATCTGAAGGCAGTGAAGATTTTTCTGAGTATTTTTGTCATCTTATAAAAAGAAACTAAAGAAGGTAAATCATAGGGACTTTATTCAGAAACCACTTGAGATGGAATTGCACATTGGGATTTTCTTTTATTTAGATGTTTTTCCAGACAGTAGAAACAAATTCAACAACAGAGTTCAGTTTGAACTCTTACAGACACTGGTAGCACTTTAGACAGAATCTCTACCATAGTGGGATCTTCTTGGTTCTTGTCATCATGAGCCTCTCACTATTTCACAATCTCTTGGGCATCTCAGAGCTGTCCTGGTGGTTCTGCCATGGAAGTGTGTGCACATGAACTCCTCCCACCTTGCATCTTCTGACAGATGACTGTCAGGGGACACAACCCTGCCAACTGGCCTCTTAAAACCAAGGTCATTTGCCATTCAAAAGCTGCCATTCAGAAGGCTAACACCCTCCCCATCTTATCATTTCTATTTCTATAGGTGGTTCTTGAACATTGCTTCCCTTGGGAGCTGATGCCAAAGAGAATTGAAACCCACAGCTAATAACCAAACTTCATGATCATTTAAATCACCTCCTCCTCTGTCTTCAACTAGAGCTGCTCACAAAGGGACTGATTTGAGTTTTTCCTTTTCTTTCCCTGATTCAGAGGCTAATGAGCCAGGAAGTAGCCAGAATTTTGTTGCCAGAGAGATGAGCAGACCTAGCCTGACTTTATGACCCTGCAGTTTGAGTTGAGTCTCAGTCTCTGAAACCTCAGTGATTTCACCGAAGAGTATTAAGAAGGGGTCTTATACTAGTACAATCAGACACTTTCTAGGCCTTCTTGGTTCTTTATCTAGATATTTTACCCAGGAACATATTCATTGCTTTTTGCTACCTCAGTTCTCCAAAAGCCCATCAAAGCTCTTCTAACAAGTTCCAACTAATGGATGTTCCTCTTTTTCTTTTTACACTGATCTTACTTTCCTCTTTTCTCAATCTGCCATCTTACCTTCACCTTCCTACAAAAATACAGTATATATACACACGTATATGTGTATCTATGTGTGTTTGTATATACACATATAATACACACTAATATACATTTTAAAAAATGACTCAGAATCATCATTCTCTAGCCTCAAATAATTTTGTTCTTTTACCTTCTCCTCCAAGGAGCACTGAGCCTTGATGTTACCAGCCCTCAGTGTGCCTGCGTGCTGCCATGCCCTTCCCTCTGGCCAGCCTGTCCCTCTTTATCCCTCTCTGACAGACCTCAGAGGAGGGGGGGTGGATGGGGATGGATGAGATAAACCAAAGAACTTATATGCACGTATGCATAACCAACGGACATAGACAACAATGCTGGGGGGGGGGGCGGGATCAGGAGGAGGGTGTCTGGGGGGGGGAAAGGAGAAACATCTGTAACAAAAATAAATTAATAAAAATTGAAGAAAAAAAAAAGAATATGGTGTTTTCAGCAACCATCACAGCTGTTCAAGTTTCCTGAAACAGCACTCCCTATTTAAAAATTTTTTTTTTTTTGGTTAAATTTGTACCTAAATATTTTATTCTTTTGGATGCTATTATAAGTGGGCTTGTTTACTTAATTTCTTTTTTTTTATTTCTTTGCTTATTGTTTGGTATGTTATTTTTTTATTTTTCCATTACAGTTGACATTCAATATTATTCTGTATTACTTTTAGATGTACAGCATAGTGGTTAGACAATCATGAACTTTACAGAGTGGTTCCCCACCCCGTTGAAATAAAAGGTTTCATTGTTTCATTATTATTATTATTATTATTATTATTTTAATGAGAAGGCAATCTATTTTATTTATTTTTAATTAATTAATCAATTTATTTATTTATTTATTTATTTTTGTTACAGATGTTTCTCCTTTTTCCCCCATTGACACCCTCCTCCCCTTCCCTCCCTGCCCCGTCCCCAGTTTTGTTGTCCATGTCCATTGGTTATGAGTACATGCGTACAAGTTCTGTGGTTCATCGCTCCCCTCCCCACCCCCTCATCTGGCAATTGTCAGTCTGTACCCTACTTCCACGTCTCTGGGACTACCCTGTTCCTCAGACTGTTATGTTCATTATATTCCAGAAATAAGTGAGATCATATGATATTTGTCTTTCTCTGCTTGGCTTGTTTCGCTTAGGATAATAGTTTCCAGGTCCTCCCATGTCGTCTCAAAGGATAAGAGATCTTTCTTTCTTACATCTGCATAGTACTCCATTGTGTATATGTACCACAGCTTTTTTATCCATTCGTCTACTGATGGACACTTGGGTTGTTTCCAGATCTTAGCTATTGTAAATAGCGCTGCTATGAACATGGGGGTACGTATATTCTTTCTGATTGGTGTTTCAGGTTTCTTAGGGTATATTCCTAGGAGTGGGATCACTGGGTCAAATGGTAATTCAATTTTTAATTTTTTGAGGTAACACCATAGTGTTTTCAATAGTGGCTGCACCAGTCTGCATTCCTACCAGCAGTGTACTAGAGTCCCCTTTTCTCCACACCCTTGCCAACGCTTGTTGTTTGATGATTTGTTGATGGTGGCCATTCTGACAGGTGTGAAGTGATACCTCATTGTTGTTTTAATTTGCATCTCTCTGATGATTAGTGATGTTGAGCATTTCTTCATATGTCTCTTGGCCATTTGTATGTCCTGTTTGGAGAGGTATCTATTTAGTTCCTCTGCCCATTTTTTAATTGGGTTTTTTGTCTTCCTTTTGTTGAGTTGTATGAGCATTCTATATATTTTGGAAATTAATCCCTTATCTGATATATCATAGGCAGTATGCTCTCCCATACAGTGGGTTGCCTTTCCACTTTGATGGTTGTTTCTTTTGCTGTGCAGAAGCTTTTGAGTTTGATGTAGTCCCATGTGTTCATTTTTCCCTTTGTTTCTGTTGCCTTAGGTGATATATCAGTGAAAATTCTGCTGCGTATGATGTCTGAAATTTTGTTGCCTATATTTTCTTCTAGGATTTTTATGGATTCATGAGTCACATTTAAGTCTTTTATCCATTTTGAGTTTATTCTTGTGTATGGTGTAAGATGATGGTCTAGTTTCATTTTTTTGCATGTAGCTGTCCAATATTCCCAATACCATTTATTAAAGAGGCTGTCTTTACTCCATTGTATGCTCTTGCCACCTTTGTCTAATATTAATTGAGCATAATGTTTTGGGTCAATTTCTGGCTTCTCTGTTTTATTCCATTGATCTATGTGCCTGTTCTTGTGCCAGTACCAGGCTGTTTTGATTACAGTAGCTTTGTAGTATAACCTGATGTCTGGTATTGTGATCCCTCCTACTTTGTCCTTCTTTTTCAAGATTGCTGTAGCTATTCAGGGTCTTTTTTGGTTCCATATGAACTTCTGAAGCATTTGTTCTAGTTCTGTGAAATATGTCATTGGTATTTTGATGGGGATTGCGTTAAATCTATAGATTGCTTTGGGTAGTATGGACATTTTGATGATGTTAATTCTTCCAATTCATGAACAAGGTATGTGCTTCCACTTTTTTATATCCTCCTCTATTTCTTTTTTCAATGTCCTGTAGTTTTCTGCAAATAGGTCCTTTACTTCTTTGGTTAAGTTTATTCCTAGGTATCTTAATTTTTTTGCCGCAATGGTAAATGGGATTGTTTTTTTAGTTTCTCTTTCTGTGAGTTCATCATTGGTGTATAAGAATGCCGCTGATTTCTTGACGTTAATTTTGTATCCTGCTACTTTGCCAAATTCATTTATTAAGTCTAGTAGATTTTTTATGGAGTCTTCAGGGTTTTCTGTGTATAATATCATGTCATCTGCGAATAATGACAGTTTCACTTCCTCCTTTCCAATTTGGATCCCTTTTATTTTTTCTTCATGTCTGATTACTATGGCTAAGACTTCCAGTACTATGTTAAATAAGAGTGGTGAAAGTGGGCATCTTTGTCTTGTTCCTGTTCGTAAGGGAAATGCTTTTAGTTTTTGTCCATTGAGTATGATGTTGGCTGTAGGTCTTTCATATATGGCCTTTATAATGTTGAGATATGATCCCTCTATTCCCAAATTGCTGAGTGTTTTTATCAGAAATGGGTGCTGAATTTTGTCAAATGCTTTTTCAGCTTCTATTGATTGATCATATGGTTTTTATCTTTCATTTTGTTTATGTGATGTATCACATTTATTGATTTGCGAATATTGTACCAGCCTTGCATCCCTGGGATGAATCCCACTTGGTTATGGTGAATAATTTTTTTAATGTATTGCTGGATCTGATTTGCTAGTATTTTGTTAAGGATTTTGGCATCTATGTTCATCAGGGATATTGGCCTGTAGTTTTCTTTCTTTGTAGTGTCTCTTTCTGGTTTTGGAATTAGAATTATGCTGGCTTCATAAAACGAGTTTGGAAGTCTTCCTTCTTCTTGAATTTTTTGGAATAGTTTGAGGAGAGTGGGTGTTAGTTCTTCTTTGAATGTTTGGCAAAACTCGCCCGTGAAGCCGTCAGGGCCTGGGCTTTTGTTTGCTGGGAGAGTCTTGATTACATCTTCAATTTCCTTCGTTGTTATTGGTCTGTTCAAGTTTTCTATCTCGTCCCAGTTCAGTTTTGGGAGAGTATGTGTTTCTAGAAATGTGTCCATTTCTCTTAGATTGTCAAATTTGTTGCCATATAAATGTTCATAGTATTTGTTAACAATCCTTTGTATTTCTGTGGTGTCAGTTGTTACTCCTCCTCTTTCATTTCTGATTTTGTGTATTTGGGTTCTCTCTCTTTGTTTCTTGGTGAGTCTAGCTACGGGTCCATCAATCTTGTTTATCTTTTCAAAAAACCAGCTCTTTGTTTCATTGATCCTTTGAATTGTTTTTTTGGACTCCATGTCATTTATTTCTGCTCTGATCTTTACTATTTCTTTCCTTCTACTTGCTCTAGGGTTTTCTTTTTGTTTGCTTTCTAGTTATTTAAGTTGTGAGGTTAGGTAGTCAATTCTAGATGATCTATCCAGTGATGTCAGTGGGGTGTTGAAGTCTCCTGCTATGATTGTATTGCTGTCGATTTCTCCTTTGAAGTCCTCCAGGAGATTTTTAATATATTTTGGTGCTCCTATATTGGGTGCATATATGTTTACCAAGGTTATATCTTCCTGTCGGATAGACCCTTTCAATATTATGTAGTGGCCTTCTTTGTCTCTAGTTATGGTCTTCAATTTGAAATCTAATTTATCAGATATGAGTATTGCTACAGCAGCTTTATTTTCCTTTTCGTTTCCTTGGAAGATTTTTTTCCATCCCTTTACTTTCAACCTATGTGAGTCTTTTGTTTTGAGGTGGGTCTCTGTAAACAACATATATGTGAATCATGCTTTCTTATCCAGTCAGCTACTCTGTGTCTTTTTATCAGAGCGTTCAATCCATTTACATTTAAGGTGATTAGTGATATGTACTTATTTATTGCCATTTTTGTTCAATGTGATTATATTTTTCTTCCTATTTCTTCTACTAATTACAGCAGTCCTTTTAACATTTCTTGCAGTGCTGGTTTGGTGCTAATATATTCTCTTAGCCTTTTTTTTTTTTTTTTTTTTTTTGTCTGGGAAGCTCTTTACTTGACCTTCTGTTTTGAATGATAGCCTTGCTGGATAGAGTAGTCTTGGATTCAGATCCTTGTTTTTCATGACCTTGACTACTTCATGCCATTCCCTTCTGGCCTGTAGTGTTTCTGTTGAGAAGTCAGATGATAGCCTTATGGGGGTTCCTTTGTCGGTAACCTGTTGCTTATCTCTTGCTGCCTTTAGGATTCTCTCTTTGTCTTTAATTTTTGGCTTTTTAATTATTATGTGTCTTGGTGTGGGCCTGTTTGGGTTCTTCTTACTTGGGACTCTCTGTGCTTCTTGAACTTGAATGCCTTCTTCCTTCACCAGGTTAGGAAAGTTTTCTGTCACTATTTCTTCAAATATATTCTCTAACCCTTGCTCATTTTCTTCTTCTTTGGGGACTCCTATGATGCGAATGTTATTACGTTTCCAGTTGTCCTACAGTTCTCTTAAGCTATCTTCCTGTTTTTTCATTGTTTTTTCCTTTTGGTTTTCTGATTGATTGATTTTTTTCTATTCTGTCTTCTAATTCACTGATCCAGTCCTCCGCTTCCTCTACTCTGCTGGTCAGTCCTTCCAATGTGTTCTTTATTTCTGCTATGTCATTCTTCATTTCCACTTGGTTGGTTTTCAGTGTTTCTGTATCTTTACTCATGGTGTTGATGTCCTTACTCATGCTGTTTAGTTTCCTCAAGATCATGGCTCGGAACTCTACCTCTGATAATTTGCTTAACTGCATTTCATTTATCTCATCTTCGGTAGAGTTCTCTTGTTCTTTCATTGGGATCTGTTTCTTTGTTTCACCATTTTTGCTATCTCAGTGGGTTTTGGAGCCTGCCAAATTTTCCCTGTGGCTGTTGGTGTTCTGCTGTTTGTGGCTCCCTCTACTGGGTTTGGATGAGCGTGGAGGGCCCTCCTTCAACACCACTGTCAAGTCTCACTTTCCTGGGTAGATTTGCAAGCTCAGGAAAGATTCAGTTATGCTCTAGCTTTTTGCCTGGAGGCTATTAGCCTCAGTTACTTGAAAAGCCTTAGGATATCAGTTGAATGAGAAACTCCCTCAAGTGTTTATAGTGTAAGAGGATTTCCCGAGGGTGGGGGCCGATGCTGGTTGTTAATGAGCCTCAATTTGCATTTCTGTGCCTCACCTGGGAATCTCCGAGGGAGGGGCTGCCACAGCTCCGGGAAGGAGCAAGGTTGGCTGCTGTTCTGTGTTCTGTGTAACCGGGAAGAAGCAAGCTGGCGACCATACTTTGTGGCCACGGCTCAGCACAAACTCTGAGCGCCCTCCAAATCCCAGGTGTCCCCACAGAGTTCCAGTCCAGTCCACCCTCCCTCTGCCGTAGCCCCAGGTGAGTGGCTGTAGCTATTTAGCGCTCTGTCCCGGCCCTCTGCACTGTGGAGCAGCTTGGGCTCTTAACCTCGAGGGCGGGCGCACTGCTCACAGCTGAAGTCGCTGCTGTCTGTGGGCTCCTGGCCCGCCACTCTCACGTGCCTCCGCAGATCCTACCAGGCTCATTCAGTGTCCCTGGTTGTATGGTCCTCTTTCGCTGCTTTTCTGTTGCTTTTTCCCGACGATTTGTCTTTACTTTAGTTGTAATTCCCGTTTGGTCCTGGGAGATCGTCTGTGTAGCTTCCATTCACTCCACCGCCATTTCCCCCCCCCCCCGTGTCATTATTATTATTATTATTATTAACCCTCATCTGAGGGTATTTTTCCATTGATTTTCAGATAGAATGGGAGGGAGGGGGAGGGGGAGAGAGAGAGAGCGAGAGAAACATCAATTGGTTGCCTCCTGCATTATCCCAACCAGGGCCGGGGATTGAATCACAACCGAGGTACTTGCCCCTGACCAGAATTGAACCTGCGATGCTTTGGTCCAGGAGCCAGTGCTCTAACCGCTGAGCACACTGGCCAGGGCTATATATATATATATATATATTTATATTTATATTTATATTTATATTTATATTTATATATATTTATATATTTATATATAAATATATATATATTTATTTTTTTTAATCCTCACCTGAGGATATTTTTCTATTTAGCTTCAGATAGAGTGGGAGGGAGGGAGAGAGAGGGAGCTATAAACATCTATGTGAGAGAGACACATCTACTGGTTGCCTCCCGCACAACCCCAACCAGGGCCAGGGACAAACCACAACCGAGGTACATGCCCTTGACCGGAATTGAACCCGTGACTCTTTGGTCCGTGAGTTTACATTCTAACCACTGAGCCAAACCGGCCAGGGCAAGGTTTCGTTTTTGTAAAGGAAGTCATTAGGTGTTCTGGCTGTCCGGTACACTTACAGCTGGTTGGCTGTAATTATGAGATGGGCCACTGCCCTTTGCTGATGTTGGAGTCGCTGAGAAGGGCCATTTGACAAAGGCCTTTCAGAGCACTTAGTCCTGAGATTGTCCCCATCTTGACTGTGTAAGTGGCTCATGACCCAGCAGTAGGAGTGACTCAGGTCCTGGGGGACCACTCTGACCTGTTTGAAGAAGCTATCAATCTCTTTAAAAGCCTTCCAGACACTGACTTTGCCAGCACTTACAGGCTGGTGCTTTTGGGGTGCTTTTAGTTTTTCCTCAGTGTTTGTTAAACAGTTGAGGTATTGATCAGAAATGTCCATTGGACACAAACACAGTATAGTATGTGTTTTGAAATGTGTTTTTACTGAAACTGTGGAACTTGATTTCTTGTAGCACCAGAAAGGAATACTGGAAGTGTGGAAGAGAAATCCTATGTGAATTACCCCCATTTAGAAGAAGACAATCAGAACTGGCATAGCCTGCTGAGCTCTCAGCCAGGACAGTGTGAGAGGACTGCTGATCCGGGCCTGACTGGGGAGGAGCCCAGGACCTGCGCTCTCCTCCCACCTCTTCTGTCTCCCCTCTGACACAGTGCCCAGGCCCACCAACCCCAGCTTAGAAAGAAACAAGATTGGAAAACAAGAAACACAATTCAGACCTCACAAGGGACCTGGGGAGATTAGCTGTGGCACTGGTGATTCCACTTGCATCCTGGATGAGATCTCTTCCTTGAAATTCGTGTGAAACAAGGGCAACATGTATGTATTCTTTTGTTTTGGAAGAGAGTCTATAGCTTTGATCAATTTCTTAAAGAAATCCAAGGCCAAAAAGTGTTTAAGAACCACAGTTCCAGTTTTCCTCCTCAGTTTAGAATAGCCTCTTTGCTGACTGTGAGTTTTATTCAAGCTGTCCCCAAAGGGGACAAAGTGTGAGGTGTTCTAAACCTCCAACCTCAGCTATTGGGGAGTGTGGGGGGGCATTTAAACCCACACCCTTACCTTCCTGAGCACCCAGCACATCCAAGAAATCACACAGTTTGGGCGTAGGCTGCTCTGGGGAGACAGCGTGTGAAGGGTGATACTGTCCACTCCCAAGGTGGTCTGACAGCCTTGGGAGGATGCTGGGCATGCAGAGAATGGGCAGACTGGGCTGCCATCACCTCCTGTGAACAGACCTTTATTATTTTTACTCAAGTGGTATAAATTCCCACGACTTTCCAGTAGCTCTGAACACCCAAAGATCCAAACACATCTTCAGAACTCTAAATTCTAAAATATACCTAATACGGTAATTTAAAAATATATAGTCTTCTGGATCATGAGTGTGGTAAGAATTGATTATAGTCATTTTGTTTTCCACTCAGGGTGTAAGCTCAAGAGTATTGATACTGACTTGTGGAAAGAATGGATGCTTAATGACATATACATTTAACAGAATCTCCTTTTTAAAAATGACTGGTCTGAACTAATACAAGTCAAAATGAAATCATGTCATAATCAAGCCCAATTTTATGTGCAATTAGATTTTGAAAGTGTAAGGACTGTTCTTTATGATGTCACAGTGTTTGTGATGAATTGACCAAATATACATACAGGAAAAAGAAATAAATACATGACATTTTCAGTTTTGGAAGTTTTCTGTTAATATCTTAATATTAGTTTCATTAACAGTATTATAGAGAAAGCTCAACCTTATTTTAAAAGGGATATTCTAAGTCGCTTTTATTTTGTACTGACTGGTTAGATATCCTTCTGCTAACCTTATGAACTACCCAGTCTGCTCATGAGTTTTTTCTGTGAACCTGAGTGAAGTTTTTGGACTTTTGTGGATGAATTTGCTTATTTTCAGAGCTTTGCGAGGTGGTTTCCATTTTGCTTGAATACCATTAAATAAGAGGATATGCTTTACTGAAAGATCATTGAGGATTAACCAGCCGAAGTAGAAGGAAGTGATGACTGATGATGTTAATGTAACTAGACCCTAGTTGATCCTAAGCTATCACTGCCTAAGTGCCCGGCAGACACTGGTGCTTACAGACAGCGCTGTCTTGGCAGCACTGCCTTGGCCTCCTGTTGGAGGGCTTCTGCAGTCTTTCCCTTGACTTCACAGTGCAGCACAGCCTCATTTATCTACCATCATGGAGGAGTGCGTTCCAACAATATTTTTCCAGATATTTCAAGCTCGCCTTGTTGGGAATCTTTCTACAATAAAGACAGTCTCTTCTGTCTTCTGAAACAGAAGTGCTGAAGTAAACTTTCCCTTTTCCGGATGGCTGGGCCATCTGTGTAACATGAGGATGGCCCTCCGGGGCCCCTCCTTCCCTCCCTCCCACTCTACCTAAAGATAAATGGAAAAATATCCTAGGGTGAGGATTAAAATAAATAAATAAAAAATAAAATAAAAATGTTGTTCTTTTTTAAAAATATATATTTTTATGCCCTGGCTGGTTTGGCTTAGCAGTTACAGCATTGGCCCAAGGACCAAAGAGTCGTGGGTTCGATTCCGGTCAAGAGCATGTACCTCGGTTGTGGTTTGGTCCCCGGCCCTGGTCGGGGTCATGCGGGGTGCACCAATGGATGTGTCTCTCTGACACTGGTGTTTCTCTCTCTCTCTCTCTCTCCCCCACTCCCATTCTGTCTGGAAATAAATGGAAAAAGTACCCTCGGGTGAGGATTTAAAAAAAAAAAAAATATATATATATATATATATATATTATTTATTTATTTTTCAGAGAGAGAGAGGAAGGGAGAGCGAGATAGAAACATTGATCAGCTGCCTCCTGCACACCCCCTACTGGGGATCGAGCCCGCAACCCAGGCATGTGCCCTGACCGGGAATCCAATGGGGACCCTCTCAGTCCATGGGACGTCACTCAATCCACTGGGCCTTGTTGGGAATCTTTCTACAATAAAGACAGTCTGGGCAAACTGGCTGGGCACACTGGCTGGGCAAAAATGTTGTTCTTTTAAAAATAGTGAGTTAGGATTGACAACAGGTGATTCTGGGCACTGATTTTAATTAGTCTCAGAATGGGTTTAGTTCATTATAAGGACATTGGCACAATTCTAAAACATACCCTATACTTTTTAACTTTTGAGCCTTTAGAAACTGTCAGTGCAAAGTCCTTTATCCAGCTTCACCTGAAGCCAGTCTACTGATTGTACCTTAACCAAAAATTTTGGCTTAATTTAAGTTATATATAGTATATTACAAATAACACAAATTGTAAAATAATGCAAATAATAAGGGCCTAAAAGAAAAGAACATGGGAGTTTTGAACAGCTCACATCATTATGTATGTAAATGTAACTTTTCACTCTTTACAGATAGATTTAAATATATTTATAGTTGTGTGTCTCCCGGATATAAGGTACTGGCCATATACCAAGTGGCTTGATGATTTAGCTTCTATATACGTATATCCCTACAAAAATAATCTTTCTTAGTACATGCTTAACATAAAATATTATTTTTATTTATTTTCAATTAATTATTTTTTATGCAATGAAGACAGTACCTCTGTATTTTATTATACTTCTTCCAATATTTATTTATTTCTTAATTTTTTTTAGCATCACAAATGGATACATTTTAGCCTGTAAAAAATTGAACATATGTACTTTGCTTGCTTAAAACTTCTATACAGTTGTGGAGGCAGTGGCTATAAATAGCATAATTAGATGCTATTTAATTAAATGAAAACCTATTTCAGTCATATAGAAAAGTCTGGTTATGACAGCTGTTCCTCCTTTTGTCCTAGAACACATTTAATTTCTTTTTCCTTTTCAGTTTCAGACTAGAGTTGATTATAGTCTTTTTTTCCTCCACAAATGCCAGTCCCCTGAAGATACGGCAGTTGATCAGTAAAACTGATTACTCTGCAGGTGTAAACTTGAAAATTCAGGTCCCCAACCCATTCTGAGTTGTGTTGCTTTTCTCTACTAATGAGGTTCACAGGATAGTTTTTTTTTTTTTTTTTTAGATTATCAGTGTGTGTTTTTATTTTTTATTTATTATTTTTTATTAATTTATTTTTGTTACAGATGTTTCTCCTTTTCCCCCATTGACACTCTCCTCCCCATCCCTCTACACCTTCCCCAGCTTTGTTGTCCATGTCCATCAGTTTTGCATACATGCATATAAGTTCTGTGGTTTATCTCTTCCCTCCCCCCCCACCCCCTCTTCTGGGGGTTGTCAGTCTGTACCCTACTTTCACATCTCTGGGTCTACCCTGTTCCCCATACTTTTATGTTTATTATATTCCACAAATGAGTGAGATCATGTGATATTTTTCTTTCTCTGCTTGGTTTGTTTTGCTTAGGATAATACTCTCGAGGTCCCTCCATGTCGTCTCAAAGGATAAGAGATCTTTCTTTCTTAAAGCTGCATAGTACTCCATTGTGTATATGTACCACAGCTTTTTTATCCATTCATCCACTGATGGGCACTTGGGCTGTTTCCAGATCTTAGCTATTGTGAATAGTGCTGCTATGAACATGGGAGTACATATATTCTTTCTGATTGGTGTTTCAGGTTTCTTAGGGTATATTCCTAGAAGTGGGATCACTGGGTCAAATGGCAATTCAATTTTTAATTCTTTGAGGTAACACCATAGTGTTTTCCACAGTGGCTGCACCAGTCTGCATTCCCACCAGCAGTGGACTAGAGTCCCCTTTTCTCCACACCCTCACCAACACTTGTTGTTTGACGATTTGTTGATGGCGGCCATTCTGACAGGTGTGAGGTGATACCTCATTGTTGTTTTAATTTGCATCTCTCTGATGATTAGTGATGTTGAGCATTTCTTCATATGTCTCTTGGCCATTTGTATGTCCTGTTTGGAGAGGTGTCTATTTAGTTCCTCTGCCCATTTTTTAATTGGGTTCTTTGTCTTTCTTTTGTTGAGTTGTATGAGCACTCTATATATTTTGGAGATTAGCCCCTTATCTGATGTATCATTGGCAATTATGGTCTCCCAAACAGTGGGTTTTCTTTCCGTTTTGATGGTTGTTTCTTTTGCTGTGCAGAAGCTTTTGAGTTTGATGTAGTCTCATGTGTTCATTTTTTCCTTTATTTCTGTTGCCTTAGGTGATGTATCAGTGAAGATTCTGCTGCGTATGATGTCCGAAATTTTGTTGCCTACATTTTCTTCTTGGATTTTTATGGATTCACGAGTCACATTTAAGTCTTTTACCCATTTTGAGTTTATTCTTGTGTATGGTGTAAGTTGATGGTCTAGTTTCATTTTTTTGCATGTAGCTGTCCAATTTTCCCAACACCATTTATTAAAGAGGCTGTCTTTGCTCCATTGTATGCTCTTGCCACCTTTGTCAAATATTAGTTGAGCATAATGTCTTGGGTCAGTTTCTGGATTCTCTGTTCTGTTCCACTGGTCTATATGCCTGTTCTTATGCCAATACCAGGCTGTTTTGATTATAGTAGCTCTATAGTATAATCTAATATCTGGTATTGTGATCCCACCTACTTTGTCCTTCTTTTTCAAGATTGCTGTGGCTATTCGGGGTCTTTTTTGGTTCCATATGAACTTTTGGAGTATTTGTTCTAGTTCTGTGAAATATGTCCCTGGTATTTTGATTGGGATTGCATTGAATCTATAGATTGCTTTGGGTAATATGGACATTTTAATGATGTTAATTCTTCCAATCCATGAACAAGGTATGTGCTTCCACTTTTTTATATCTTCCTCTATTTCTTTTTCAAATGTCCTGTAGTTTTCTGCAAATAGATCCTTTACTTCTTTGGTTAAATTTATTCCTAGGTATCTTAATTTTTTTGCTGCGATGGTAAATGGGATTGTTTTTTTAGTTTCTCTTTCTGTGAGTTCATCATTGGTGTATAAGAATGCCGTTGATTTCTTGACGTTTATTTTGTATCCTGCTACTTTGCCAAACTCATTTATTAGGTCTAGTAGATTTTTTATGGAGTCTTTAGGGTTTTCTATGTATAATACCATATCGTCTGCGAATAATGACAGTTTCACTTCCTCCTTTCCAATTTGGATTCCTTTTATTTTTTCTTCACGTCTGATTGCTGTGGCTAAGACTTCCAGTACTATGTTAAATAAGAGTGGCGAAAGTGGGCATCCCTGTCTTGTTCCTGTTCTTAAGGGAAATGTTTTTAGTTTTTGCCCATTGATTATGATGTTGGCTGTAGGTCTTTCATATATGGCCTTTATAATGTTGAGATATGATCCCTCTATTCCCAAATTGCTGAGCGTTTTTATCAGAAATGGGTGCTGGATTTTGTCGAATGCTTTTTCAGCGTCTATTGATATGATCATGTGGTTTTTATCTTTCATTTTGTTTATGTGGTGTATCACATTTATTGTTTTGCGAATATTGAACCAGCCTTGCATCCCTAGGATGAGTCCCCCTTGGTCATGGTTAATAATTTTTTTGATGTATTGCTGGATCCGATTTGCTAGTATTTTGTTCAGGATTTTGGCATCTATGTTCATCAGGGATATTGGCCTGTAGTTTTCTTTCTTTGTAGTGTCTTTTTCTGGTTTTGGAATTAGAATTATGCTAGCCTCATAAAATGAGTTTGGAAGTCTTCCTTCTTCTTGAATTTTTAGAAACAGTTTGAGAAGAATGGGTGTTAGTTCTTCTTTGAATGTTCGGTAAAACTCCCCTGTGAAGCCGTGTGGGCCTGGACTTTTGTTTGCTGGGAGAGTCTTGATTACATCTTCAATTTCCTTGGTTGTTATTGGTCTGTTCAAGTTTTCTATCTCTTCCCGGTCCAGTTTTGGGAGACTATATGTTTCTAGAAATGTGTCCATTTTGCTTAGATTGTCGAATTTGTTGCCATATAAATGTTCATAGTATTCGTTAATGATCCTGTGTATTTCTGTGCTGTCAGTTGTTACTTCTCCTCTTTTGTTTCTGATTTTGTGTATTTGGGTTCTCTCTCTTTGTTTCTTGGTGAGTCTAGCTAAGGGTCCATCAATCTTGTTTATCTTTTCAAAAAACCAGCTCTTTGTTTCATTGATCCTTTGAATTGTTTTTTTGGTCTCCATGTCGTTTATTTCTGCTCTGATATTTACTATTTCCTTCCTTCTACTTGCTCTGGGGTTTTCCTTTTGTTTGCTTTCTAGTTCTTTAAGTTGTGAGGTTAGATAGTCTATTAGAAATTTTTCTTGTTTCTTGAGGTAGGCCTGTAGTGCTATGAACTTCCCTCTCAGAACTGCTTTCGCTGCATCCCACAGATATTGTGTTGTTGTGTGTTCATTTTCATTCGTTTCCAGAAAGTTTTTAATTTCTTCCTTGATCTCCTTGGTAACCCATTCATTGTTTAATAACATGCTATTTAGCCTCCATGTATTCAAATGTCTTTGCATGTTCTTGTTGCAATTGATTTCTAGTTTCATGCCATTGTGATCTGAGAAGATGCTTGATATGATTTCAATCTTCTTGAACTTGTAGAGACTTCGTTTGTGTCCTAACATGTGGTCTATCTTTGAGAATGTCCCATGTGCACTTGAGAAGAAAGTGAATTCTGTAGTTTTGGGGTGTAATTCTCTGTAAATATCTATTAAATCCATTTGGTCTAGTGCTTCATTTAGAGTCTCTGTTTCCTTGTTAATTTTTTGTCTAGAAGATCTATCCAGTGATGTCAGTGGGGTGTTGAAGTCCCCTGCTATGATTGTATTGCTGTCGATTTCTCCTTTGAAGTTTTCCAGAAGATTTTTAATGTATTTTGGTGCTCCTGTATTGGGTGCATATATGTTTACCAAGGTTATCTCTTCCTGTTGGATAGATCCTTTCAATATTATGTAGTGACCTTCTTTGTCTCTAGTTATGGCCTTCATTTTAAAATCTATTTGATCAGATATGAGTATTGCTACCCCAGCTTTTTTTTCCTTTCTGTTTGCTTGGAAGATTTTTTTCCATCCCTTCACTTTCAACCTATGTGAGTCTTTTGTTGTGAGGTGGGTCTCTTGTAAACAACATATATATGGGTCATGCTCTCTTATCCAATCCGCTACTCTGTGTCTTTTGATCGGGTCGTTCAGTCCATTTACATTTAAGGTGATTACCGATATGTACTTACTTATTGCCATTTTTGTTTAGTGTGTTTCTATTTTCCTTTCTATTTCTTCTACTAATTACAGCAGTCCTTTTAACATTTCTTGCAGTGCTGGTTTGGTGCTAATGTATTCCCTTAGCTTTTTTTTGTCTGGGAAGCTCTTTATTTGACCTTCTATTTTGAATGATAGCCTTGCTGGGTAGAGTAGTCTTGGGTTCAGATCCTTGGTTTTCATGACCTTGATTATTTCATGCCATTCCCTTCTGGCCTGTAGTGTTTCTATTGAGAAGTCAGCTGATAACCTTATGGGGGTTCCTTTGTAGGTAACCTGTTGCTTAGCTCTTGCTGCCTTGAGGATTCTCTCTTTGTCTTTAATTTTTGGCATTTTTATTACTATGTGTCTTGGTGTGGGCCTGTTTGGGTTCTTCTTACTTGGGACTCTCTGTGCTTCTTGAACTTGAAAGCCTTCTTCCTTCACCAAATTAGGGAAATTTTCTGTCACTATTTCTTCAAATATATTCTCTAACCCTTTCTCATTTTCTTCTTCTTCGGCGACTCCTATGATGCGAATATTATTACGTTTCCAGTTGTCCCACAGTTCTCTTAAGCTGTCTTCCTGTTTTTTCATTGTTTTTTCCTTTCGGTTTTCTGATTGGTTGATTTTTTCTACCCTGTCTTCTAATTCACTGATCCGGTCCTCAGCTTCTTCTACTCTGCTTTTTAGTCCTTCCAATGTGTTCTTCATTTATGCCATGTCATCCTTCATTTCCAATTGATTTATTTTCAATATTTCTATGTCTTTGCTCATGGTGTTGATGTCCTTACACATGCTGTTGAGCTTCCTCAAGATCATGGCTCTGAATTCTAGCTCTGTTAACTTGCTTAACTCCATTTCATTTATCTCATCTTCATTGGAGGTCTCTTGTTCTTTCGTTTGGCATCTGTTTCATTGTTTTACCATTTTGGCTATCTCAGTGGTTTTTGGAGCCTGCCAAATTTTCCCTGTGGATGTTGGTGTTCTGCTGTTTGTGGCTCCCTGTACTGGGTTTGGATGAGCGTGAGAGGACCCACGTTATACACCACTGTCGAGTCTTACTTTCCTGGGTAGAGTTGCAAGCCCAGAAAAGGTTCAGTTATCCTCTAGCTTTTTGCCTAGAGGCTATTAATCCTGGTTACTTAAAGAGCCTTGGGTTCTCAGTTGAATGAAAACCTCCCTCAGGTGTTCAGCGTGAGAGGATTTCCCGAAGGTGGGGCAGATGCTGGTAGTTAATGAGCCTTGATTTGCATTTCAATGGCCCAACTGGGTGTGGCTGAATCTCTGATGGAGGGGCTGCAGCCTCTCCCCAGAGCCCTGGGATGGAGTAAGTTGACCAGGCCACAGTCCTGCGTGGCCGAAACTCAGCAAAAGCTCTGAGCGCCCTCCAAATCCCGAGTGTCCCCACACAGTTCCAGTCCAGTCCGCCCTCCCTCTGCCGGAGTCCGAGGTGAGTGGCTGTGGCTGTTTTAGCGCTCTATCCCGGCTCTGCGCTGGAGCCGGCTCGGGCTTTAACCCCGAGGGCGGGCGCTGCTCACGGCTAAGGCCGCTGCTGTCGGTGGGCTCCCAGACCCCCTCTCGCGCCTCCGCAATCCTACCAGGATCGAGTCAGTATCCCTGGATGTATGGTCCTCGCGAGCTGCTTTTTTGACAGGATAGTTATAAATGGTCCCTTTATATCTTAGGTTTGTTTATGGAATAGAATTCTTGTTTTCCGATTAAACTATCCAACAGAAAAGTGTATACTCACTCAGTAGTTCCTAAGTTCCCTGCTGTTCACCAAAACAATACTTCTGTCTCTTCCCTCACTTCACAATGAACCTGCCTAAGGGTTTACTGTTTTGTTCAGTGGGTGAGGAGAGGCAGACCCTCCAGACAGCAGTCACCAGCACAAGCATTGGATTTGGGGGCTGACTTGGAAGGCTATTGAGCAATCTAGATATAGCACTGTAGACAAATCTAGATTTGTTCCAGATGGTCCACTGTCCTCTAAACTTTGGCCCTTGGCTTTATGATGTGTGGTGAGCAGCAATAAAGAGGTTGGAAATCATACTGCTGATCAGAACCCTTCTTCTGGGCGGTATAACCTGGGCTGGACAACTCAGCCTTTGCTCCTATGCATGATAACTCATAACTCAGACCAGGACCTGGCACATAGTAGGTGTGTTACCTGAAACTAAAAACACCTTCCAAAGTGAGAGGCAACAAGCATTTATTTGAGATCAAAGAATAGCTATTTGGGACATGCTGATTCAGACAGAAGCCTAAATAATGTTTAAATTAGGAGGCAAAGATGGTGAGTATTTATGAGAAAGGGAAGGGGAACAATTACACCAGTGGAAGGAACACATTTCTGTGTAGATAAGCTAACATACTAATATCACTTCTAAATGTTTTTAATTTTCAGTCTGGTAATCATTAGTCCAGTAGTCAATAATAAATAATACCTGCTTTCTGGTTATCTTTGCAAACAGTGTTGTTTTTTTTGGAAACAAGGTTGCTGAACCCAGCCTGAAGGTTATTTTGCCCTGTTTTAACATTCCAAAGTTTGAGGCATAAGATGTGCAGGGTAGTTCCTCTGGGATGGCAGCTCTGGCTCCATTTAAAGTGGCTCCATTTATATTATTGTTTACATTTGCCCCCTTTTGATCAAGATTTTCCTTGAAAGCATTGATAATCAATCATTGGAAAGCAGCACTGATTAAAAAGTTATTAAAAGCATCATTTGTCCTCCATTGTCAGTTGGCTCATCTTGGGAATGTCATCCCATTATTGGTTCCTCATCTCCAGAAGAAGGCTCATTCCCAGTATCTCACGTCCCACATAGGAGGCAAAGTGCTTTTTCTCTTTTTGGAGCCTTAGGCCACATTTGAGCAATAGCAGTGCCAGAACAGAGCGAGCTTCACCGTCATGTTTCTCTAAGGGCAAATAGCTATAGTTTCTTGAGGTTTCTCATATGAAGTTACATAGGTCTTAGTGATCATTTCAAAATGTTGAGTAACCATTGTTGGAGTAATGTCTTTATAATAAAAGAACGAGCAGTGCAAAACAAACATTTATAACAGCAAAAAACATTTATAACAGCAAACAAAATGTTAAGTTCAAATTGAAGAACAGATCTGAACCAGGAGGCAATACTTGAGGACAGTCAGCTAGCCTATGAAAGAACCTTGAGGTGTTCAAGGGCACTGTATTTAATCATTTGGTTTGTGCCCGATGTTATCTAGTTCCGTCTCTATGTTACATAGGTGTTTTATCCAAGTACAACAGGAAGTAGTAACAATAGAGCAAACCCCACCTTGTTCAGCTCGGAAGAGTCAAGAGCAATTCTGTTGTCTAATATAACTCATGCAAGGGAATTTAGATTTTTCCTGTTGGCTCTTGCTATTGTGGTCATTGCAGTCCCTGCCCAAGGAAAAAGTATTCTTCCAAATCTGGTCCCTGTGGCTGTTATCACCAGGCATTGAACATCCCTGACTCTGTCTGTAACCAGTTGTATGTTTAGACCTGTAAAGTAGGTTTAAAGATGACGCCCAGTGTTGACATCTTCTCAGACAGAAATGGAGATTAGAATGCCTGCTTCCCAGGTGTGTTGTGAAGGGTAAGCAGAGGCTGTGCCTAATACATAATAGGCTCTTGTTATAAAAGTAAAGTCAGAAGCTCAGAGCTAATTCAGCACTGTCTTATTTGAGGCACTGTGGTCTCTTAGCGTGGGATGGGGATGGGAGACAGACAGTGGAAGCCCTGGAGCCCTGGCTTCAGTATTTTAAAATCGTCTCTGAACTATCATGAATGCTTTTAAGTGTTTTGGATCTGAGTATTTTTAAAACAAATAGCATTCAGACAAAGTTGAAAGCAACTACATAGATTCCAACATTGCAGACGGCCTGGAGAAAAAGCTCGTCTTCTTCATACCACTCCCATATCTAGAAAAGTTTGTTTAAATATCTGGTGGAAATCTCTCTAATGTGTGAGAAGCTGACTGATCTGTGGACCCCAGGCCACAGCTTCTAGGAGGAAGTTGTCTGCCCTTTGAGGGCTGAATGTAAAATCCTGAGGCTCTAGGTTTGAAAAATCAAGCTTGATCATCACAATTTAGCTGACTCAGATGGGAACCTGGGTAGTCTTGGTAAGCCATTTAGATGAAGCAAAACATCCTTGGATCAGTGCAAGAATGAGTGATGTGATTCCTCTGGTGTGATTCTTGTTGGTCAGGGAAAGGCACTTTGGGGACCTCAGCTCACTTGATCTGCTCTGCTGATGGGCGGGGGGGGGGGTATAATTTTATCATATATAACTTTAGAGTATAATGTCTTAAGATCTTCAGGGAGGGAGAGATGAGTCTCAGAGAATGATTTTGGGATGTTGGTATGTGTGTTTAGGTAACAGCCTATTGATTCTGAAAATGACCTCAGGCATATGTGGTAATCAGCTAGCCCAGGCCAGCTTACTCACATTGACTGTGTTCCTACATTTCTAATTTGATTACCTGGAAGCTCGGGTCACTAAACTAAAGGGCATGCACAATTTATCTCTTGGTAGAAAAAAGAAAGATTAATGACACTTTAGGAAATTATATGACTCTACCCAGGAAATGATCTCTTCCCACTAACTTTGCATCCCAGCCTGAAACAGCCCTGGCCATAGCTCTGTAATTAGAACTGTAACATTCAAATCCAGGCACTAGGAAAAATGTCAGATTCATTTTCTCCACCCTCTCATGTGCTATATTGTTGTAACCCGCGAGAAGCAAACACTTAGGCTCCACTATAGGCCAAATTGAAAGAGCTTTATTACCTGCGCAGGGACTGTTCCCAACCTTCGCAGAGGAGGGAAGCAGTCCCGAGCTCAGGGAGGGGGATGCTTATAAAGGGCAGGGTTTTTGCAGTCCATGGCAAGCAAGCACATACAGAAGCAGATATCATGGTTAGCAATTAGCAACTTTGCAGAAAGATTCAACAGTTCTCAAGGTTACTGCATGTCTCCCTAGTTTTGTTTATCTTGAGGCAAGGTTACTGTGTGCCTCCTTTTACATAGTTCTCATATCTGTGCAAAGATTTAGGGTTGGAACTACCCCTGCAGAACAAAGTTTTTCTCAAAAGCAGCTCACAGAGACTGTTTAACCCTTTTAAAGCTAAAGTGGCCTTCAACATTCCCCACTGGTTTTATGGGGGAGTTCAAATCCTTGACTCAGTAATATATTCTTCTGCAGTAGGGAGCCTCTGGTATGTGGAGCTAAGTACCATCAATTTAACAGACTGAATTCTTTCCTTAACAAATTGGACTATTCTATTGATTATAATGGGCCCACAGGTCAATCCTATAGGAGCAGAGCAGGGCCTGCTAGGGCAGAGATTAGGGTCGTTAGCCAGGGGGACCAGTCGAATAAGTTTTCAAACCAGTTCTTAGAGGCTTCCTGCATTCTTTCTCTCTCTCTTAATCTTTTCTTTACTATATCTATGCTTTCCCTAATGACCCCAGAATAGTTTGCATAGAAACAGCAAGTTTCCCCCAGGGCCGCACAGAGACCTCCTTGTTTTAAGAATAATAGGTCAAGTCCTCTGCAGTTTTGGAGGACCACCTCAGCCAAGGAGTCTAAGGCTTTTTCTAAGTTAGAAATCTGCTCCTCTACGTCATTAATATCTGCAGTAAATTGAGCTGTTAGTTTCCTTAAATCATGGTCATTCTTGACTAAGGCAGTGGTTCCGACTGCAACTGAGCCAGCTATACCTAAGCCTCCTAGGAGGGGTACTAAGACAGGGGCCCGTTTACGGAGTCGAGAGGCATCTTCAGGAGCAAAGAGGTGTTCATCTCCTCCTATGCCTGAGAAGAAGTATACCTGTGGGAGTACATAAGTTAGTATGCATAGATCTGAGTGATTTCCCGGGAGAATGCAGGGAGTGAGTCCCGAGGAGCAAGCAAACCAGGTCCCATCAGGTGCCTTTAGTGTCCAAGTTCGGCCGTCTTATGAATCTTCGCCTAGATATTGGGGAGGGCCGGCGCAGGAGTCTTTGTAAGGGGAGAAAGCAAAGTTATAATTACCAGTAGAAAAACAGGTTCCTTGTCCTTGGAGGTCCCCTAGTGTCAGTCTGGGGCCAGTAATACCTCATCTGCATTTTCTTTGTTGTAGGGCGACCTGAGTAGTCAGGTTCTGGATGGAGTCAGGGTTTTTTTCTATAGACCGGTTAGTTGCCAGGCTGACATAGTAGGGGGGGCGAAGGGTTCAGACAAAGCCAGCAATCCTTGGTTAAGTTCAGGTTGGTGACATTTGCAAATTGAAATACAGCATCCAGAGTATGAAAGAGGGGATTCCTGACAGGTGACCTTTTGCTGGGAGGTATTTCTGAGGTCAGGGGTCCTGCCAAGGGTTGTTCAGGTGTCCCAGTCGGAGATCGCGGAGGAGGGGCTGGCGTGCGCCAAGGAATGGGAGGAGGTGCAAGGGGGTTCAGTAGTACGTTGGGACCGATGGGCATTAGAGGGGATTTGATCGGAAATTTCTGGATGGTGAAGGCGGTCCCATGATCATGCCCTGCCACATAAAGTCTGAGCCCCCAGGTTTTCCCCATTAGCCAACTGGGGTCTGTGGTCATCTTTACTGTAAGGCGGGTCGGGTTGCATGTTCCCATTTCAGTGCATTTCTCAGGGCGGGGAGTGATGAGACGATGGAAATATATGTGTGGATCTCCCCCCTCCTGAGAGCCCCATAAGGCAGTGGTTACACAACTCCAGTCTGCACAGTAATAGTCAGCCAGCGATCCACAGTGGGGTCTGGCAGTCCCCCTGTTAGGACAGATATAATGCTGAGTGTGCCAGAGGCCTTGCTCAAGTTTCAGGTCCCCACAGCCATAAGTGCTGGTGGTTCCAAAGTGGCCTCCCCCTGGCAGGGCCCCTATTATAACATCAGGCCTGGTTAGTTGTTTTTCTGCCCACCCTGGGAGAGAGGAAGCCGTGGAGAATAGCTGACATAAGTCAAAAGAGAAGGTGGGAGCAAAATAGGTGACATTAGTGGCAATTAGGGTTCCCTCATTTGTCAAGGTGAGGGTCCATCTATATTGAGATGGATTATGGTGGCTGGCATCAGAGATTGAGATAAGAAGGACCAGAATCAGCATGTTCTGGACAGCTTTACCTTGAGAGGGTCTTCCGTTCGGATGAGAGTCCATTTTTCTGGAATATGTTCAGGATCGGCCTTTTCTTTACCTGAGTGTGGTGAATCCAGTGTTTCTTCCCGGCGACCTTGATAGCCGAAGGAGTTGTTAAGATGACCGGGTAGGGTCCTTCCCAGCGAGGGTGGAGAGCAGAAGTCTGATGTTTCTTAGTCCAGGCCCAGTCACTAGGCTCCAAATGATGGAGTGACTCTTTCTGCTGTGGGTCAGGTGGCGGACCGCGGTGATTCCGGACCAGCTGGTGGGTCGTTTCCCTGACCCGTTGTAAGGCCTGCAAAGAACTAAGGAGGGAGTTATTCTCCAGTCCCGCCAGTTGTTCGTCTCTCAATTTTGGCAGGATTGGGGGTGGCTTTCCATAAATTATTTCAAATGGAGACAAACCCTTTACATAGGGGGTACAGCGCATTCGGAGGAGGGCAAAAGGAAGAAGACTCACCCAGTTTTCGCCAGTCTCCAAGTGGAGCTTTGTTAATGTCTCCTTGATTGTCCTATTCATCCTTTCTACCTGTCCTGAACTCTGGGGTCTATATATGCAATGCAGTTTCCAGGTGATCCCTAAACTTTGGGCTAATAATTGAGAGGTTTTGGCAATGAGTGCCGGGCCATTGTCGGACCCCAAAGCTAAAGGGAGGCCGAATCGGGGAACGATCTCAGTCAGAAGGTATTTAACAACTGTGGCAGCCGATTCACCTCTGGTGGGGCCGGCTTCAGTCCAGCCAGAATAGGTGTCAATAAAAACTAACAGGTACTTGTAGCCTAGTTTTCCTGGTTTGATTTCCGTGAAGTCTACTTCCCAGTGTTCCCCTGGGGCCCGTCCCCGTTGCCGGACCCCGGGACTAGTGTTCCCTTGGGGCTTCGGGTTCACTTTAACACAGATGGGGCATCGGGCTACTTCAGAGTGAACTTGTTTCTGGAGTCCCGGTACATAGAAGTGCTGCCTGATGAGTTGGCTTAGATTCGTAGTTCCCCAGTGGGTGCTCTGGTGGAGTTACTTAATGAGGTCCCTTCCTAGGCTCTCGGGCAGGAGGACCCATCGGTCCGGCAGGAGGAGCTAGCCATTCGGCCCTGCTGAACAGTTTAATTCCTTCCCTGTTTCCCGCTCCTTGGGGGAGTAGTTGGGCTCCTGCGGCAACAGCAGTTGGGGAAGGACCGGCAGAATTTCTAGTGGCCCCACTGGTTTTAGGGCCGCCTCTCTTGCTGCCTGATCCGCTAGGTTGTTCCCCCTTGCTATTGGTGAGTCAACAGTCTGATGCCCTTTACAGTGGATGATTGCTAGTTTCGTGGGGAGCCAGATGGCTTCAAGGAGGGCTAGAATTTCTTCCCGATTTTTGATCTGTTTTCCTCCAGAGGTGAGGAGTCCTTGCTCCTGGTATAGTGCCCCATGTACATGGGCTGTGGCAAAGGCATATCTGCTGTCTGTATAGATATTGGCCGTCTTTCCCTTTGCATGTCTCAGGGCCTGGGTGAGTGCTATCAGCTCGGCCTTCTGGGCCGAGGTTCCATGGTCCAGCGCCTAAGCCCAGATAATTTCGGACTGAGTGATCACGGCTGCCCCTGCATATCGGGTCCCTTCTTGGATGTAGCTGCTCCCATCTGTATACAGCTCTAGTTCAGCCTCAGGCAAGGGACTATCCTTTAAGTCAGCTCGCAAATTCGTGAGGGCTTCTAGAACCTCAGGACAATAGTGTAGGGGCTCTCTCGGGTCATCATCTGGGAGTAGGGTGGCTGGGTTCAGGACAGCTGTTTTCAGGAACTGGATTCTTGGGGGATCCAGTAGGAGGACTTGATACTGAGTGACCCTAGCATTTGAAATCCATCTGTCCGGTGGGGACCGGAGGAGGGTCTCAACAGTATGTCCCCCTATAATTTGGAGGTCCTGTCCTAAAGTTAGCTTGGATGCCTCCTTTACTAGGAGGGCCATGGCTGCTATGGCCCTCGTGCAGCTTGGCCAGCCGGCAGCTACTGGATCAAGTCTCTTTGACAGGTAGGCCACAGGCCGTTTCCAAGGTCCCAGAGTCTGAGTTAGTACCCCCTTTGCAATTCCCTTAGTCTCAGCAACAAATAGCTGGAAGGGTTTGGTGATATCTGGAAGGGCCAGGGCGGGTGCAGAGACAAGCGCCTGCTTTAATTCCTCAAATGCCCTCTGTTCTGTGTCAGTTCAGATCAGTTGGCTCTCTTTTCCCCCAGTGCTGGCATATAGGGGCTTAGCTATGTCTGCAAAGCCCGGTATCCAGAGGCGGCAACACCCAATGGCCCCAAGGAATTCTCTCACCTGTCTCTTGGTGGTTGGCATCGGGATCTGCAGGATGGCTTCAATCCTGTTGGTGGACAGGGAACGCTTACCTCCTTCGAGGTTGTAGCCAAGATGAGCTTTCTTCGCACAGACCCGGTAACCAAGTCGCCCTAGTTCTCTTAAGAGTGCCTCCGTTGCGCGTTCACAGTCCTGCTGAGAAGCGGCAGCTAGGAGAAGGTCATCTACATATTGAAGGAGAGTCACATAGGGGTGTTGTTCTCGGAAGGCCAGGAGGTCTCTGCTTAGAGCCTCGTCGAACAGAGTGGGCAAGTTCTTAAACCCTTGGGGAAGTCTCGTCCAAGTTAGCTGACCTGAGAAGCCCCCATCAGGGTCAGTCCATTCAAAGGCAAAGATAGGTTGACTGAGGGGCGACAGGGGGATGGAGAAGAAAGCATCCTTGAGGTCTAGGACTGAATAGACATCCCTATCGGGTGGCACAAGACTGAGGAGGGTGTAGGGATTAGGCACCGTGGGGTGTATAGTCTCAATGCGGGCATTCACTTCCCGCAAGTCCTGAACTGGCTGGTAATCATCCATTCCTGGCTTTCGAACCGGCAGCAATGGGGTGTTCCAGGCTAATTGGCACGGTACTAAAATCCCCACCTCTCTCAGTCTGAGGATGTGCTTTGCAGTTCCCTGCTTTGCCTTCCAGGCTATGGGATATTGCCTTACCCGAATAGGGGAAGCTGTGCTCGTTCATTGCACAATTACAGGGGGGGTGGTGTCTCTCCAGCCCGGGTGGGTTGGTTTCCGCCCATACCTCAGGAATTTCAATTCTCCATTTTTCAAGGAGGGTTTGTGAACCCCGTTGTTGCCCTCTCCCTTCGTAGAAAACATATTCTTCGGAAAGAGGAACAGTGACTAGAATTGATGAAGGGGCCCCCTCTGGGATAGTTAGGGTAGACTCACCACCGGCAAAGGAGATGGTTGCTTGTAGTTTCTGCAGAAGGTCTCTTCCTAGTAGGGGGTAAGGGCAGTCTGGCATGACAAGAAAGGAGTGAGTGATAGTCCCTTTTCCTAAATCCGTAATCCGGGCAGTGGTCCAGGGATAGGATTTAGGCTTTCCGGTTGCCCCCACAATCTGAGTCTGCTTCTGAGTGATGGGTCCCTGGGTTTCTTTTAAAACTGAGAAAGTGGCTCCGGTATCTACTAGGAATTCAATTGGTTGGCCCCCAACTCTTAAGGTTACCTTGGGCTCCTGGGGGCCCAGATTGTAGGAGCCCCAACCCCCTCATTCAGTGTCCTCTAAGAGGATAGTGTTCCGTGGGGGTCCCTTTTGGCCCTTCTTCTTGGGGCAGTCAATTTTCCAATGTCCTTTCTCCTTACAGTAGGCACATTGGTCTGAGTCTAAATTTTGCCTTGGCTTTTGAGGGTTGCCCTCTGGCTTTCGTTGCCCTTTTTGGAGTCTTTCTTGGTTGCCCTTTTTAGTTTCCTGGAGGGCAGCGACGACTATCTTTGTCATCTGCTTGGTGCAAGCTGCCTCAGGGCCATCCCGATTGTTAAACACCTTCTGAGCTATTTCTATGAGCTCACTAAGGTTCTTGCCTTCAAATCTCTCAAGTTTCTGCAATTTCTTATGGATATCTGGGGCCGACTGAGTGACAAAGGCAATGTTTATTGCTTGGCTGTTCTCCGGCGCCTCAGGGTTAATGGGAGTGAATAGCCTATAGGCCTCTAATAGGCGTTCTAAGAATGCTGCCGGGGATTCCTCCGGCTGCTGGATTGTCTCGCTGACCTTTGACAGGTTTGTGGGCTTCTTAGTAGCCCCCCTGAGGCCCTGCAGTAGAGATTGGCGATACTGCTGTAAACTATTCCTCCCCAGGTCAGTGTTTGGGTCCCAGTCAGGACCAGAGCCGGGGTAGCGGGCTTCTAGCTGTAGGACATTAGTGAGAGGCTGTCCATCTGGGCCTAATATAGTTTTTAATGCCTCTCGATGATATCCCTTTCCTCTGAATTGAAAAGGACCTGGAGAAGCTCTTAGCAGTCGTCCCAGTTCGGCTGATGGGTGTGAAAAACCGTTTCCAGGAGGGAAATTAAGCCCTGTGGTTTCTCAGAGAAGGAGGGATTTTGTTGTTTCCAGTTATATAAATCACTAGTAGAGAAGAGAACATAGACCATAAAGGGGCGGTTGGGATCCCCTCCCACCGGGGGCGCCACCTGCCTAGGGGTAGAATGGCGGCAGAAGAATCTGGGAGCGGCGCCTCCGGTTGTGCAGGTGCCTGATAAAGGGTGCCTCCCCTGGTATGAGAGGGGCTCAAAGGTTGAGCTTCGGCCCCACCCTGGGCTAAAGGCGGATGCCGATAAGGGGGAGGTCTGACTCCTGGGTCAGTGAGGGGGTCCTCAGACTGATCCGATAGGACGGGGTAAAGGCGTCTTGTTGGACATTTTTCTGGGTCCTTTTCGGGGGCGGTGGGTGGTCCAGCTAGGAGAATCTTCTTTTTGTCAGCACAGACATTTCCTAGTGTACCCTGGCTTATCCGTGGCAACATCTATCCACGTGTCTATATATGGGGCCTGATCAGGGTGTCTTGGGCTCCCATAGACCACCGACCGTACCGCGAAAAGGAGGGAAAGATCAAAAGAGCCCTCTGAGGGCAAGGAGGCTCAAAGTGGTGTCCATTTGAGCTCACAAAGGGTGCGCAGGAACTCAGGGTTCAGACTGGTCCCGTATCCTCTTGCTCTCCTAGAGAAATCAGAAAAGTTATCTAGAAGGCATTGGAGGAGGGTCTCGGGTCGAGACGGTCCTTGTCCCATGTTGTGGAAAGGGGGAGAGAGAGAAAGAGCCGGCACAATACGAACAAACAACACAGAACACAGATACAGATACTGAAAACCAGATGGGGCACGTAAGCGACGTCTCGCTTGGCCCCTGGGGTAGGACCTTAGCGCCGCGTCCAGCTAGTCCATTCCCCTATGTTTCTCTGCAGAGAACAGAAACAGAAACGGCTTACCTGAGGACGTCCTGAAACAGAGTTGGGGCCCGATCCAGATGTTCAGATGCTCTTTATATGTGCTTTTAGGGTGGCAGAGGGAACAGACAGAAGGTCTCCGCGAGGCTGGGGCAGAGGAACTTCTCTCCGAGGCCTTCCCCTAGCTCTCACGAGGACCACGGATTCCCATCTGCTGGAGCCTGAGGACGTGCACCCCAAGTGGGGAGTCCTCTTTATGTAAGATCTCGCTGGGGCCTCCAAATGTTGTAACCCGCGAGAAGCAAACACTCAGGCTCCACTATAGGCCAAATTGAAAGAGCTTTATTACCTGTGCAGGGACTGTTCCCAACCTTCGCAGAGGAGGGAAGCAGTCCCGAGCTCAGGGAGGGGGGTGCTTATAAAGGGCAGGGTTTTTGCAGTCCATGGCAAGCAAGCACGTACAGAAGCAGATATCATGGTTAGCAATTAGCAACTTTGCAGAAAGATTCAACAGTTCTCAAGGTTACTGCATGTCTCCCTAGTTTTGTTTATCTTGAGGCAAGGTTACTGTGTGCCTCCTTTTACATAGTTCTCATATCTGTGCAAAGACTTAGGGTTGGGACTACCCCTGCAGAACAAAGTTTTTCTCAAAAGCAGCTCACAGAGACTGTTTAACCCTTTTAAAGCTAAAGTGGCCTTCAACAATATTTGTTTGGTTTTTTGTCTTTTTGCTCACTGAAGGAATTTTATCTATTTATTTATTTATTTATTTATTTATTTATTTATTTATTTATTTATGTGCCGTGACTCGGATTTGAAGAGGGATTTTATTTAAATATGAGTGTCAGAAAATGATTCGCCAACTTTACCATTTGGGGTATATTCTATTTTTATGTCAGTTAATCATGTTTTGGGACATAATGGTCCAGGAAAGGCTTTTCTGTAGCATTTATATAGTAACTTTTCAGCCCATAGGACAGGTAAATGTGACAGGCACCTCTCACAGACACCAGAGAGGTATTATTGAACAGCCCCTGAATCAGAGGTAGCAGGGCTGTCCCCAACCTCAATCCTTGTCCTCTCATATAAATGAATTTACAGGAGAGACGTTGTGTTGTGTAATGTATTTATTGAAACATTCATGCAAGTGAATTTATCAAAACATTAAAGCATGCACATTTATTAATGAAACAAAGTGACCAAACCTATACATCTGGCTTATGAAGCACAGACTGTGCTCTCAGCTAATCTGAGAGCAAGTAGGGGGTTTCTGCCTTATATATCCTCCTGTCTATAAGATTTTAAAATAGTTTCTTTGCTAGATGCCCTGGTTCAGATGAACTCTAAGAGTCTCCCCTTTTCTTTACTATTGTTTTTCCACAATTTATGGGAAGCACCTGGCTTTTTGTTTACACTCCTTTTTTCTCCTCCTTCCTGCTGTTGTAACAATTTCAGGATGATATTCACTAAGTGGTCTTGGATTCCTCCTCCTCTCCTCCTTCCCTTCCCCTCCTCTCCTGAATTCTTCTGTGAGAAGGAGAGGTTTTAACCTTGTTCTCAAGATAAGGCTCTGCTATAGGCAGTCTGCAAAGCTGTTTGGTTGTTTAATTTCCTGCCTTAGTTTCCCTATTCCTCTTGTCCCACAATTTTCCTAACTTTTCATTGTCCTAAGACATAAATACTTCTACCCTAGAAGTCTGAAAAGAAGATCCCCAGTGTGACTTCCTGTGTGTGAGGATGTCTCTCAGCACCAGTGTGAGGGTTACCAGGCCTTAACAGTGCTGTAAAGCTGGCTTTCTGTTTAGACCAACATCCAATCCTAAGGTATTTAGAAATTAACTGTTGCAAAATAACATACCATTTACTGGAAATTATTTAAAAGGCCCATAGCCTTACACTCTCTTTCATATCATCTTTATTACTTTCCCACAAGCATAGTGTGGCCTGGACCATGAACTGGACATTGCACTACTGCAGACAACTTCTTTCTAAGACTATAGTGGATCAAAGATAACTTTGATCCTGATGTATAATTCCAGAAGAGTGTAGTTTCCTGGACCTCAAGGGCTGCTCTCAGCAGCTGCTCCCATCCTAGCCTCCCCTCCCCACTAGCACTGGAACACACCAGGTAGGCCCAGAAATCAGCTGGTCAGACCATATGTGTCAGATGGATGCCATTGCCTCAAGGGGACAGAAGATAAAAGAAAAATGCAAGACAGAACTCCAGCCTTTGAATAGCTCAAGGACATTAAAGAGAGGATGTGTACATGTGAGAAACAATTAATGAACAAACTAAACACTATAAAATTAAGCACTCAGTTGTGTGAGGTTCAAAGTTGTTTTCATGTTTGTAGAGAATCAATCAATTGGAAATGAACTTGAGTAGGGTTGATTTTGTTAGTCATAAGGAAGGTCAAGCTTCACTGGTGGGTTAGAATCATACTGATATGAGACAGAACCAGAGCTTGGAACCTCTTAATACTGATTCATGGTTTTAATGGCTGCAGTGCATGACCCTAGGTAAACATCCCTGAACCACTCACTCTAAATGGTGTATTTGACTCTGTGGTAGTTCAGAAAATGCTGTTTGGCATCAGCCAAGAAGCTATACTTTTGAGTAACCTATACATATGGTGACCTCTTTACAAAACACTACACAATAAGCAGAGTTTGGTCTGTAAGCCTCCAAGTGTGGTGTGGGGAAGGGAGAGAGAACTGCTTATTTGCATGTCATCCTTCCCAGAAAAAAATTTTGTTGATTACAGCTATTAAAAAGTTGTTGTAAGACCACCCCCATGTCGGGTCAGAGCACCTTGGGAGGTGGGAGAGGCTGCAGCGGCCAGGCAGCCCAAGTTCTCGAAGCCATTAGGCTCTCTGGGGTCCTCAGGCACCCAGCATGCGCCCTCCCTGCTGCCATGATGCCCAAAAGGAAGGTTAGCTCTGTTGAGGGGGCGGTGAAGGAGGAGCCCAAGAGGAGGTCAGCAAGGCTGTCAGCCAAACCTGCTCCTGCAAAAGTGGAAATGAAGCCAGAAAGGCAGCAGAAAAGGATAAATCTTCAGACAAAAAAGTATAAATGAAAGGGAAAAGGAGACCAAGGGGACAGCAGGCTGATGAGGAACCTAAAGATCTGCCTGTGGAGAACGGAGAGACATAAAATGAGGGGTCGAGTCTCAGATGAAGCAGGAGAGAAAGAAGCTAAGTCTGATTAACTTCATAGACCATGTCTCAACAGTGGTCCCTGTCCCCCTTCTCGTACAATTCAGAGGAACAATTTTATCAACTGTTTTATAAATGCAAGTGTTTTAGTAGCTCTAGAAACATTTTTAAGAAGGAGGGAATTCCACCTCATTTCATTTTTTTAAGTGTACATGGTATTTTTTAAGAGGTGAAATCTTTTGCTGGTTGCCTCTTTTTTGGTACAAACAGAAAATAGTGGGGTATTGAATATGGCAGGCTTTGTCTTGGGTGTCACCTTAACATTCCATGGATGGGGGTAGTTTGCATATCGTATAACACAAAGCATACTAAATGGCAATTTGGAGTCAGTCATGCATTTAATATGTCTTGAATATTTTAAACGACTTCTATTCCCATGTTTTTGGTAGAATTGCTTCCTAAAGAAAACCACTCCTTGTAATAACTTTGGTGTTGTGGTCCAGGTTTCCTAGTAACTTTGCTAATGTGCTGTGAAAGATTGAAAATTTGATTACTAATATATATGATATTAAGTTGTGAATTAGTGGGAAAAATTGTCTTAAGAGCACTTTATATGAGAGAGATACCCTTTTAATAAATTTTTCAGTGTACAATAGAGTATTGTTGACTGTAGGTACAATGTTGTACAGAAGATCTCAAGAACTTATTTATCTTTCTGAACTGAAACTTAATGCCAGATGATAAGTAACTCTCAATTTCCTCTTCCCTCAACCCCTAGCAACCACTAGTCTACTCTTTGATTCTATGAATTTGACAATTTTAGATTCCTCATACAAGTGGAATCATAGGGCATTTGTCCTTCTATAATTGGCTTATTTCATTTAGCATAATGTCCTCAAGGTTCACCCATGTTGTCACGTATTACAGAGTGGTCTTTTTAAAGAGTGAATAGTATTATGCTGTCTGTATGTACCACATTTTCTTAATCCATTCATCTGTGGATGGACGCCTAGGTTGTTTCCACATTTGGCTGTTGTGTGCAGTGCTGCAGTGAACATGGGAATGCTAATATCTCTTCAAGATCCTGCTTCAATTCTTTTGGATAATTACCCAGAACTAGGATTGCTGGAACATATAGTAGTTTTATTTTTAACATTTAAAAAAATCTTTTATTTTATTATTATTATTATTTTTGTTAATCCTCACCTGAGGATGTTTTTCCATAGATTTTTTTTAGATAGAGTGGAAGGGAGGGAGGGAGAGAGAGAGAGAGAGAAATACCATGTGAAAGAGACACATCCTTTGGTTGCCTTTCACACAACCCCCACCGGGGCCAGGGATCGAGCCTGCAACCAGGTGTGTGCCCTTGCCCGGGAATCAAACCTGAGACCCTTCGGTCCTCGGCTGATGCTCTAACCACTGAGCAAAACTGGCCAGGGCTAATTTTTTGTTTGTTTGTTTGTTTGTTTTTTAATTCTCACCCAAGGATATTTTTTCATTGATTTTTTTCAGATAGAATGGAAGGGAAGAAGGGAGAGAGAGAGAGAAATATCAATTGGTTGCCACCCGCACGACTGGGGATCGAACCTGCAACCCAGGTATGTGCCCTTGACTGGGAATTGAACCCATGACTCTTCGATCTGTAGGCCGATGCTCTAACCACTGAGATACACTGGCTAGGGCGTGGCACTATTTTTAACATTCTGAGAAACCTCCATACTGTTTTCTGTAGCAGTTGCACCATTTTGCATTTTCACTGACAAAGCACAAGGATCTCAATTTTTCTACATTCTTGCCAACACTTGTCTCGTTTTTTTTTTATAATAGCCATCCTGACAGGTGTGAAGTGAAGCCTCACTATAGTTTTGATTTGCAGTTCCCTGAGGATTAGTGATACTGGACATTTTTTCATGCACCTGTTGATCATTTGTATGTCTTCTTTGGACAAATGTCTATTCAAGTCTTTAGTGAATTTTTAAAGTTGTAAGAAGAAATTCCTGTATATTTTGGAGATAAACCCCTTTACAGATGTATGGGTTGCACATATTTTCTCCTGTTCTGTAGGTGGCCTTTTTATTGTTCCTTATTTTGTTTGCTGTGAAAAAGCTTTATAGTTTGCTGAGTCCTGCTTATTTATTTCTGTTCTTGTTACATGTGCTTTTGGTGTCATATCTGTAAATCATTCTCAAGACCCATGTCGTAAAGCTCTTCCTCTATGTGTTCCTTTAGGGGTTTTATAGTTTCAGGTCTTACATTTAAGTCTTTAGTCCATTTTGAGTTGATTTTTATGTATGTTATAAGGTAAGGATCTGATTCATTTCTTTTGCCTGTGGATAACCAGTTTTTCCAACACCATTAGTTGAAAAATTATCTTTTCACATTGTGAGTCCTTGACTCCCTTGTCAACCATATATATGCATGGATTTATTTCTGTTCCATTGTCTATATATAGTCTGTCTTTATGTTAGTATCGTACAGTTTTGATTACTGTAGCTTTGTAATATATTTTGAAATCAGGAAATGTGATGCTTTTAGCTTTGTTCTTCTTTCTCAAGATTAATTTGGCTATTCTCAGTCTTTTGTTGTTCCATACGATTGTAGAATTTTTTTTTCTAGTTCTGCAAAAAAAAAAAATGCCATTGGGATTTCAGTAGTGGTTGTGTTAAATCTGTACATCACTTTGGGGGAAAGTATGGACATTTAACATTATTAAGTCTTGCAATCCATGAACATGAGATGTTTTTCCATTTGTTTATGTGTTCTTTAATTTCTTTCATCAATCTTTTGTAGTTTTCAAGTTTATTCCTGAGTATTTTATTCTATTTGTTGCTATTTTATTCTTTCTGTTGCTAATCTCCTTCTTAGGTAATTAATTGCAAGTATGTAGAAATGTAACTGATTTTTGTATCCTGCAACTTTACTAAATCTATTTATTTTAAAGGATTTTTTGTGGAATCCTTAGGGTTTCCTATATATAAAGTCATGTAATCTGCAAACAGGGACACTTTTACTTCTTGTCTAATTTGGATGCCTTTATTTCTTTTTCTTTTCTAATGCTCCGGCTAGGATATTCAGTATTTTGTTAAACAGAAGTGATGAGAATGGGCATGCTTGTCTTGTTCCTGATCTTGGAGGAAAAGCTTTCAGTTTTCCAGTGTTAAGTATGATGTTAGCTGTGCACTTTTCATATATGGTCTATGTTGTATTGAAGTACTTTCTTTCTTTTCCTAGTTTGTTGATATCTTTTATCATGAAAGTTGTGATATTTTCTCATATGCTTTTTTAGCATATTAAGGTGATCATGTGATTGCTATCCTTTATTCTGTTAATATGGCATATCACATTATTTAATTTCTATATGTTGAACCATCCTAGCTCAGGGATAAATCTCACTTGGTTGTGGTATATGACCCTTCTAATGAGCTGTTGGCTTCATTTTGCTAGTATTTTGGGGGGACTTTTGAATCTATTCATCAGAGATATTGACTATAGTTTTCTTGTGGTGTCTTTTTCTGGCTTTGGTATCAGGGTAATGCTGGCCTCATAAGATGAATTTGGAAGTATTCTCTTACATTTTTTGGAAGAGTTTGAGAAGGATTGGCATTAATTCTTTAAATGTGTGGTAGCATTAAACAGTGAAGCCTGGTCCTGGGTTTTTCTTTGTTGGGAAATTTTGATGACTAATTCAATTTCTATACTATAGTCATACACTACATAACAGCTTTTTGGTCAACAGTGGACCATACATCTGGTGGTAGTCCTATAAGATTATAATGGAGCTGAAAAATTTCTATCACCTACTGATGTCGTAACTGTCATAACATTATAGCACAATAAATTACTCATGTGTTTGTGGTGATTCTAATGTAAACATACCTAATGTGTTGCCAGTCATATAAAAGTATAGCATATACAATTACAGTAGTAGCTTGTGTAACACTCTGTGATGTTCACACAACAATGAAATCACCTAACAACGCATTTCTCAGAATGTATTCCTGTTGTTAAGTGATGCATAACTCTAATTATAAGTTTGTTCAGAATTTGTTTCTTCATGATTTAGTATTGATAAGTTGTATATTTCTAGGAATTTATTCACTTTATCTAAGTTACTCAGTTTGCTGGTGTATAAATGTTCATAGTAGTCTATTATGATCCTTTTTGTTTTTGTGGCATTAATTGTGATGACGCCTCTTTTATTATGATTTTATTTGAGTCTTTTTATTTTAGTCTAACTAAGAGTTTGTCAATTTTGTTTATCTTTTCAAACACTAACTGAAAAATTCACAAATTCGTGGAAATTAGACAATATGCTCTTTAACAACCATTGATTGGATCAAAGAAAAGAAAAAAAAAGATATAAGAAAATACTTTGAGACAAATGAAAATGAAAACACAAGATTTTGAAATGTATGGGATGCACAAAACAGATTAGTACGAAAGTTTTTTTTTTTAATTTTAATTTTTTTTATTATTATTTTTTATTAATTTACTTTTGTTACAGATGTTTCTCCTTTTTTCCCCCATTGACACCCTCCTCTCCCTCCCTCCCTGCCCCGTCCCCAGTTTTGTTGTCCATGTCCATTGGTTATGAGTACATGCATACAAGTTCTGTGTCCATCGCTCCCCTCCCCGACCCCCTCTTTTGGCAAATGTCAGTCTGTACCCTACTTCCACGTCTCTGGGACTACCCTGTTCCTCAGACTGTTATGTTCATTATATTCCAGAAATAAGTGAGATCATATGATATTTGTCTTTCTCTGCTTGGCTTGTTTCACTTAGGATAATAGTTCCCAGGTCCTCCCATGTCGTCTCAAAGGATAAGAGATCTTTCTTTCTTACAGCTGCATAGTACTCCATTGTGTATATATACCACAGCTTTTTTATCCATTCGTCTACTGATGGACACTTGGGCTGTTTCCAGATCTTAGCTATTGTAAATAGCGCTGCTATGAACATGGGGGTACATGTATTCTTTCTGATTGGTGTTTCAGGCTTCTTAGGGTATATTCCTAGGAGTGGGATCACTGGGTCAAATGGTAATTCAATTTTTAATTTTTTGAGGTAACACCATAGTGTTTTCCATAGTGGCTGCACCAGTCTGCATTTCCACCAGCAGTGTACTAGAGTCCCCTTTTCTCCACACCCTCACCAACACTTGTTGTTTGATGCTTTGTTGATGGCGGCTATTCTGACAGGTGTGAGGTGATACCTCATTGTTGTTTTAATTTGCATCTCTCTGATGATTAGTGAAGTTGAGCATTTCTTCATATGTCTCTTGGCCATTTGTATGTCCTGTTTGGAGAGGTGTCTATTTAGTTCCTCTGCCCATTTTTTAATTGGGTTTTTTGTCTTCCTTTTGTTGAGATGTATGAGCACTCTATATATTTTGGAAATTAGTCCCTTATCTGATATATCATAGGCAATTATGCTCTCCCATCCAGTGGGTTGCCTTTCCACTTTGATGGTTGTTTCTTTTGCTGTGCAGAAGCTTTTGAGTTTGATGTAGTCCCATGAGTTCATTTTTACCTTTGTTTCTGTTGCCTTAGGTGATATATCAGTGAAAATTTTGCTGTGTATGATGTCTGAAATTTTGTTGCCTACATTTTCTTCTAGGATTTTTATGGATTCATGAGTCACATTTAAGTCTTTTATCCATTTTGAGTTTATTCTTGTGTATGGTGTAAGCTGATGATCTAGTTTCATTTTTTTGCATGTAGCTGTCCAATTTTCCAACACCATTTATTAAAGAGGCTGTCTTTATTTTTTTTATTATTTTTTTTTTTATCCTCACCTGAGGACATTTCTTCATTTTTTGTTCAGACAGAGTAGGAGGGAGAGAGAGGAAGAGAGAGAGAGAGAGAAACATCGACGTGAAAGGGCCACATCGAGTGGCTGCCACCCGCACGACCAACCAGGGCCGGGAACAAACTGCAACCGAGGTACATGCCCTTAGCGGGAACCGAACCTGGGTCTCTCCGGACCGCAGGCCAATGCTCTAACCGCTGAGCCAAACCAGCCAGGGCTAAAGAGGCTGTCTTTACTCCACTGTATGCTCTTGCCACCTTTGTCAAATATTAATTGAGCATAATGTCTTGGGTCAATTTCTGGGTTCTCGGTTCTATTCCATTGATCTATGTGCCTGTTCTTGTGCCAGTACCGGGCTGTTTTGATTACAGTAGCTTTGTAGTATAACCTGATGTCCGGTATTGTGATCCCTCCTACTTTGTCCTTCTTTTTCAAGATTGCTGTAGTTATTCGGGGTCTTTTTTGGTTCCATATGAACTTCTGAATTATTTGTTCTAGTTCTGTAAAATATGTCGTTGGTATTTTGATGGGGATTGCGTTAAATCTATAGATTGCTTTGGGTAGTATGGACATTTTGATGATGTTAATTCTTCCAATCCATGAACAAGGTATGTGCTTCCACTTTTTTATATCTTCCTCTATTTCTTTTTTCAATGTCCTGTAGTTTTCTGCAAATAGGTCCTTTACTTCTTTGGTTAAGTTTATTCCTAGGTATCTTAATTTTTTTGCCGTGATGGTAAATGGGATTGTTTTTTTAGTTTCTCTTTCAGTGAGTTCATCATTGGTGTATAAGAATGCCGTTGATTTCTTGACGTTAATTTTGTATCCTGTTACTTTGCCAAATTCATTAATTAAGTCTAGTAGATTTTCGATGGAGTCTTTAGGGTTTTCTATGTATAATATCATGTCATCTACGAATAATGACAGTTTCACTTCCTCCTTTCCAATTTGGATCCCTTTTATTATTCTTCATGTCTGATTGCTGTGGCTAAGACTTCCAGTACTATGTTAAATAAGAGTGGTGAAAGTGGGCATCCTTGTCTTGTTCCTGTTAAGGGAAATGCTTTTAGTTTTTGTCCATTGAGTATGATGTTGGCTGTAGGTCTTTCATATATGGCCTTTATAATGTTGAGATATGATCCCTCTATTCCCAAATTGCTGAGCATTTTTATCAGAAATGGGTGCTGGATTTTGTCAAATGCTTTTTCAGCATCTATTGATATGATCATATGGTTTTTATCTTTCATTTTGTTTATGTGATGTATCACATTTATTGATTTGCGAATATTGTACCAGCCTTGCATCCCTGGGATGAATCCCACTTGGTCATGGTGAATAATTTTTTTGATGTATTGCTGGATCCGATTTGCTAGTATTTTCTTAAGGATTTTGGCATCTATGTTCATCAGGGATAATGGCCTGTAGTTTTATTTCTTTGTAGTGTCTTTTTCTGGTTTTGGAATTAGAATTATGCTGACTTCATAAAACGAGTTTGGAAGTCTTCCTTCTTGAATGTTTTTGAATAGTTTGAGGAGAAAGCGTGTTAGTTCTTCTTTGAATGTTCGGTAAAACTCGCCCGTGAAGCTGTCAGGGCCTGGGCTTTTGTTTGCTGGGAGGGTCTTGATTACATCTTCAATTTCCTTTGTTGTTATTGGCCTTTTCAAGTTTTCTATCTCTTCCCAATTCAGTTTTGGGAGACTATATGTTTCTAGAAATGTGTCCATTTTGCTTAGATTGTCGAATTTGTTGCCATATAAATGTTCATAGTATTTGCTAATGATCCTTTGTATTTCTGTGGTGCCCGTTGTTACTTCTCCTCTTTCGTTTCTGATTTTGTGTATTTGGGTTCTCTCTCTTTGTTTCTTGGTGAGTCTAGCTAAGGGTCCATCAATCTTGTTTATCTTTTCAAAAAACCAGCTCTTTGTTTTATTGATTTTTTTTGAATTGTTTTTTTGGTCTCCATGTCGTTTATTTCTGCTCTGATCTTTACTATTTCCTTCCTTCTACTTCCTCTAGGGTTTTCTTTTTGTTTGCTTTCCAGTTCTTTAAGTTGTGAGGTTAGGTAGTCAATTAGAAATTTTTCTTCTTTCTTGTGGTGAACTTCCCTCTCAGAACTGCTTTCGCTGTATCCCATAGATTTTGTGTTGTTGTGTGTTCATTTTCATTGGTTTCCAGGAATTTTTTAAATTCTTCCTTGATCTCCATGGTAACCCATTCATTGTTCAGTAACATGCTATTTAGCCTCCATGTGTTCATATGTTTTTGCATGTTCTTGTTGCAATTGATTTCTAGTTTCATGCCATTGTGGTCTGAGAAGATGCTTGATATGATTTCAATCTTCTTGAACTTGTAGAGACTTAGTTTGTGCCTTAACATATGGTCTATCTTTGAGAATGTCCCATGTGCACTTGAGAAGAATGTGAATTCTGCAGTTTTGGGGTGTAATTCTCTGTAGATATCTATTAAATTCATTTGATCTAGTGCTTCATTTAGAGTCTCTGTTTCCTTGTTAATTTTTTCTCTAGATGATTTATCCAGTGATGTCAGTGGGGTGTTGAAGTCTCCTGCTATGATTGTATTTCTGTCGATTTCTCCTTTGAAGCCCTCCAGAAGATTTTTAATATATTTTGGTGCTCCTATATTGGGTGCATATATGTTTACCAAGGTTATATCTTCCTGTTGGATAGACCCTTTCAATATTATGTAGTGGCCTTCTTTGTCTCTAGTTATGGTCTTCAATTTGAAATCTAATTTATCAGATATGAGTATTGCTACCCCAGCTTTTTTTTTCCTTTCCGTTTGCTTGGAAGATTTTTTTCCATCCCGTTACTTTCAACCTATGTGAGTCTTTTGTTGTGTGGTGGGTCTCTTGTAAACAACATATATGTGAATCATGCTTTCCTATCCAGTCAGCTACTTTGTGTCTTTTTATCGGAGCCTTCAGTCCATTTACATTTAAGGTGATTATTGATATGTACTTATTTATTGCCATTTTTGTACAGTGTGGTTCTAATTTTCTTTCTATTTCTTCTATTAATTATAGCAGTCCTTTTAACATTTCTTGCAGTGCTGGTTTGATGCTAATATATTCCCTTAGCCTTTTTTTTGTCTGGGAAGCTCTTTATTTGACTTTCTATTTTGAATGATAGCCTTGCTGGATAGAGTAGTCTTGGATTCAGATCCTTGTTTTTCATGACCTTGATTACTTCATGCCATTCCCTTCTGGCCTGTAGTGTTTCTGTTGAGAAGTCAGATGATAGCCTAATGGGGTTTCCTTTGTAGGTAACCTGTTGCTTATCTCTTGCTGCCTTTAGGATTCTCTCTTTGTCTTTAATTTTTGGCATTTTAATTATTATGTGTCTTGGTGTGGGCCTGTTTGGGTTCTTCTTACTTGGGGCTCTCTGTGCTTCTTGAACTTGAATGCTTTCTTCCTTCACCAGGTTAAGAAAGTTTTCTGTCACTATTTCTCAAATATATTCTCTAACCCCTTGCTCATTTTCTTCTTCTTCAGGGACTCCAATGATGCAAATATTATTACGTGTCCAGTTGTCCCACAGTTCTCTTAAGCTATCTTCCTGTTTTTTCATTGTTTTTTCCTTTTGGTTTTCTGATTGATTGATTTTTTCTACTCTGTCTTCTAATTCACTGATCCGGACCTCCGCTTCCTCTACTCTGCTGGTCAGTCCTTCCAATGTGTTCTTTATTTCTGCTATGTCATTCTTTATTTCCACTTGGTTGGTTTTCATGGTGTCGATGTCCTTACTCATGCTGTTTAGTTTCCTCAAGATCATGGCTCTGAACTCTGCCTCTGATAATTTGCTTAACTGCATTTCATTTATCTCATCTTTGGTAGAGTTCTCTTGTTCTTTCATTTGGGATCTGTTTCTTTGTTTCACCATTTTTGCTATCTCAGTGGGTTTTGGAGCCTGCCAAATTTTCCCTGTGGGTGTTGGTGTCTGCTATTTGTGGCTCCCTGTACTGGGTTTGGATGAGCGTGGAGTGCCCTCCTTCAACACCACTGTCAAGTCTCACTTTCCTGGGTAGATTTGCAAGCTCAGGAAAGGTTTAGTTATGTTCTAGCTTTTTGCCTGGAGGCTATTAGCCTCAGTTACTTGAAAAGCCTTAGGATCTCAGTTGAATGAGAAACTCCCTCAGATGTTTGCAGTGTAAGAGGATTTCCCAAGGGTGGGGCCAATGCTGGTTGTTAATGAGCCTCAATTTGCATTTCTTTGCCTCTTTTCCTCACCTCGGAATCTCTGAGGGAGGGGCTTCCACAGCTCCAGGAAGGAGCAAACTTGGCTGCCGTTCTGTGTAACTGGGAAGTAGGGGCTGGCCACCACCGTCCTTTGTGGCCACAGCTCAGCACAAACTCTGAGCGCCCTCCAAATCCCAGGTGTCCCCACAGAGTTCCAGTCCAGTCCGCCCTCCCTCTGCCGTAGCCCCAGGTGAGTGGCTGTGGCTATTTAGTGCTCTGTCCCGGCCCTCTGCGCTGTGGAACAGCTGGGGCTCTCAACCCCAAGGGCGGGCGCCGCTGCTGCTCACAGCTCAGGCCATTGTTGTCCGTGGGCTCCCAGCCCGCCTCCCTCACTCGCCTCTGCAGATCCTACCAGGCTCATTCAGTGTCCCTGGTTGTATGGTCCTCTCCCGCTGCTTTTCTGTTGCTTTTTCCCGACGATTTGTCTTTATTTTAGTTGTAATTCCCGTTTGGTCCTGGGAGATCGTCTGTGTATCTTCCATTCACTCCACTGCCATTTTCAACCTCCAAGTACGAACGTTTATTGCAATAAATGCTTGCATTAAAAAAGAAGAAAAAGCTCAGATAACCTAATTTGACACATCAAGGAGCTGGAAAGAACAAACTAAGTCCAAAGTTAGCAAGAAGAAGGAAATAACAAAGACTGGAGCAGAAACAAATGAAATATAAAATAAAAAGACAATAAGAAAAATAAATCTAAGAGTTGGTTTTTTTATTACAGCTTTTCTTCTAAGATTACAAAAATAAATGTGCCTATAGTAGCCAATTTAATTGAAACAAGTATCTATATCCACATGATTTGAGGCAGAAATGTCATTGTGAAAGGAGAAAATGTGTATCAATGTGCTCACAAGAATGTTTTTCTCCACCTCATAGTTTAGGAATATAGAAAATGTTATCCTGAAATCTCTCTAAGAGATATTTTAAGTTACCAGTGGACTATGCTGTTGATGACTCCCAGGAGAAAGCAGTGCAGACAAATCTCACTATATTAAATCTTGAACCATTTGCCATAGAGTTATTTTGGTCAATTAGTGTCTGCAGAACACTCCTAGACTTCACCGACAGCCATTTGGTGTTTGCTGATTCCTTGCCAGAGTGTGCCATCAAATGATGCTGGGAATCTGGACTTTTTGATTCACCTATCTTCTTCCTTGTCTGCAGCATGTGTCAGTGGGAACAATAACCTGACACACTGAGTTCAGTGTAAACAGGAGATCTGGCAGCAATACTGGACCAAGGGCTCACTTTGCAAAGCCAAGCTTTAATGAATAACTGGCAAAGTAATTAACCAGGAGGCCACCATCCTGAGAAAATGGGGTATGTGTACCCCACACTGACTTGGTGCCTTTCTTGACGGCCTTGGGTGACAGTTATGACCAATAAGCATCTCTAACTAACCTGCCATTACCAGGATCTAAGGGAGAAAGTTGTGAACTCCGGAGTCCACTTCCTTAGTCTTGAAAAGCTGCAGATCCTGAACCCCATCAGAGGGTCAGAAAATCAATGGATTCAAAAGTAGCCATTAAAAAAAAAATAGACTAGAAATATCAAAGTGCATTATGTATTGTAAGGTTAAGTATTTTGCAAAAAATATTTATACACATGTAAATATGTGTATACTTACATTGGCACTGAATTCCAATATAATATATATTTCTTTTTTAAAAAATATGTTTTTATTGATTTCAGAGAGCAAGGGAGAGGGAAAGGGAGAGAGAGAGAGAGAGAAATATTGATTGGCTGCCTCCTGCATGCCCCCTACTGGTGATCGAGCCACAACCTTGGGCATGTACCCAGACATGGAATCGAACTGGCAGCCTCCTGGTGCATGGGACAAGCTCAGCCAACTGATCCGTACTGACCTGGCTGTAGTATGTATTTCTTACTGTGGATTTTGTTCAGAGGAGTTCAAGTCATAACTTGAGTACTTTAAAAAAATACAGAAATATTTTTTTCAGTTACATTTTAGATACAGTGATACAAGGTGTAGTTTATTTCTTTATGCTTAGGAAAAATCACTTTTCTAGGGAAATGAATTGATTTAAAGTTGCTGTATTTAGAAAAAAGGAATGAACATGGTTATACGGTCCTTCAAAATATGTGACACTAGAGCAGTCCCAGCGCTAGGAAGGGGTTTGCTGCTTCTCCGTCGTCCCTCGGCCCAATGCGATCCCGGGTTCGTGTACAGGCCCCGCTCGGTCCCTGCTCTCTGCTTTGAGAGTTCACGCGAGGCCCTGGCCTCAGTCCCCGGACTGGGCCACGCCCCTGGGTGCCATGAAGCAGGAGGGCTCAGTGCTGTGCTCCTGCACAGACAAGGCGAGGCCGCTGTACAGAGGGGAACAGGAACCACCACCTCCCTGGCCCCCAGGATGTGGAGATGAAAGAGGAGGCAGCAGCAGTGGGTGGCAGGTCATCGAGGAGGCTGACAGCAAGACTGCAATGGCAGCTGAGCACTCCCAGAGAGAGCTGGACACTGTCACCTTGGAGGACATCAAGGAGCATGTAAAACAGCTAGAGAAGGCAGTTTCCAGCAAGGCACCTGGATGGGTACCCAGATGCTGCCTTCCTCCTTACCCTGCCCCAGCCACTGTGTTTTATATAAAGCTGTGTGTACATGGCTTCTTCACCTCACATAATGCCACTCCAGACTTCTTGCTACCCTTTCTGGAAGAGCCCATGGACACAGAAGTCGATTTACAGTTCTGTCCCTAAACAAGAAAAGCTGCTTCAGCACCCCTCCTGCCTCAAGGAGGAGCCTGTCTACAGCTTCTCGTGGTCATCTTCCTAATGAACAGTAAGCGCTACAAAGAGGCACAGAAGACCTCTGATCTTATGCAGAAGTCAGCACGCAGAACTGCTGGGCCCTGGACCTTTTTGCTGCAAAGTGTTACTGCTGCCTCACCAGGTCTGTGAGTTCCTGGACAAGCTGGCTGTGGTGCGTAGCTTCTCACATGCTCGGCTCTGGACAGCCCCTCTTCGGTGTGACACAGACCGGCAGGCCATGCTGCTGAACCTCCTGCTGCGGAACTGCCCACACTGCGGCTTGTACCTCGAGGCTGACAAGCTGGTGTCCAAGTCCAAGATCCCTGAGCAGGCCAACAACAACCAGTGGGCAAGATACCTCTACTACACAGGGTGAATGAAAGTCATCCAGTTGGAATACTCAGAAGCCTGGAGAATAATGACCAATGACCAGTGCCCTCCACAAGGCCCCTCAGCACACAGCCGTGGGCTTCAGACAGACTGCACAAGCTTTTTATTGTGGTGGAGCTGTTGCTGGGGTAGATCCTGGACTGGCTGCAGTTCCCTCAGCCGTCTCTCAAGTGCTCACTCATGCCCTACTTCCTTCTCACCCACGCTATCTGGACAGTAAACCTAGCCAAGTTCAACCAGGTCCTGGATCAGTTTCGGGAGAAGTTTCAAGAAGCTGGGACCTACACCCTATTCATCCGACTATAGCACAACGTCATTAAGACAAGTGTGTGCGTGATCAGCCTCTCCTATTCCCGAATCTCCCTGGCTGCCATCGCCCAGAAGCTGCAGCTGGATAGTCCAGAAGGTGCAGAGGTTCATTGTTGCTAAGGCCATGTGGGATGGTGTCATTGAGGCCAGCAGCAGCCATGAGAAGGGCTGTGTGCAGTCCAAGGAGATGATTGATTATCTGTTCCACCCGAGAGCCCCAGCCTACCTTCCACCAGCGCATCTCCTTCTGCCCAGACGTCCACAACATGCCCGTCCAGGCCATAAAGTTTCCTCCCAAATCATACATCAAGGACTTGGAGTCTGCAGAGGAATGGTATGAGCGAGAGCAGCAAGATTTGGAGTTTGCCAAGGAGATGGCAGAAGACCATGATGACAGCTTCCCTTGAGCTGGGGGCTGGAGAGAGGAGGGGTGAGTGGGCACTGGCTGTTTATTTTTCCCTCCACGGGAACTGGCCCCTTTTCCCACACACAGCTCACAGATTGTATATGTGTAGGGTGGGGGTTGAAGGATGTAGAGAGCCAGCCACCCCCACCTCACCGAGGGCCCTCCCCAGCTGGTGACTTACACACCATGGGCAGGAGGGCAGGCAAGTGGCTTCCCCAGGGCAGGGTCCTGGCTGGTGGTGTGGGCAGCAAGGGGGGAGGGAAATGATCTGTGCTCTAATCCATGGAGTAGGGGACTTGAATGGAGACGTGGGTCAGATTGTAGGTTTTTCGAAGTTTGAGTTATGATTTTTAAACAATAAAATCTTCTCCAAAGCTCAAACAAACAAAAAATAGGATACTATGTGTAAACTCTTTATTTGTATTTTAAACTATTAATTTAAGTATCCTGGAATGTTTCAAAGCTATATTTATAACCATATTTTTGTAGATACCATTAAAGTATATGCAAATATACTTAAATAATTATAAATATTTAAACATTTTATTTATTTTTATTTTTGTTAATCCTCACCCAAGGATATTTTTCCATTGATTTTTAGATAGAGTGGAAGGGAGGGAGGAAGGAGGGAGAGAGAAACATTGATGTGAGAGAGACACATTGATTGGCTGCCTCCTGCACAACCCAACCGGGACCAGAGACCTAACCCGAAACCCAGGTACATGCCCTTGACCTGGAATTGAACCCGAGACCCCTTGGTCTGTGGGCCGACACTCTTAACTACTGAGCCAAACCAGCCAGGACTGTTTAAACATTTTAAATAGCATTTCAAAATTTAGTGTCCGGACACTAAAGAGAAAAAATAAAATCTAATTAAAAAGCACAAACAGAGCAAATCTAGTTTTGCCAAGTAGTGGAGAACACAGTTGGTCTGTTTCAGGGCTGTCACCAATATTTTATTTACTTATTGTCGTAGAAAGTCTGTAAAGCCCTGTTACTTTTAGTATTTGAGTAGCTTTCTTCACCATCCACAGTGGCAATTTATTTCCTTTTTTGTGTGTTGGGGGAGGATCAAACAGTTTTAAAGGATCATTATTTTTACTTAAAACATACAGAAGAGTGAAGCGACATAGAAACACACAGCCCAGAGCCAGGCTGCCTGGGTGATGTGACTGAGAGCTAATTCTTGAGCCTGTCTTCACTTCCCTTCACTCCCCTGTGAATAAAGGAGACAAGAGCCGTGCCATCTGTAAGGAAGACTCAGTGAGGTAGCCCTTGTGAAGCTGGCGAGTTAGGAGTGCTCTCTGAGTGCTGTTATCATAGTACGAACTCAACCCTCGCTCATCCAGCAAACATTCATGGAGTACCTACGAGAGCAAATACTGCACTAGGGACAACGGCAGCCTCCAGTGAGTGTCCTCAGGCAGACCAAGTTCCTGGGAAGGTCCATAGAAGACCCGAGAAAGGCTAAGTGCCCTTGTGGGAGCTGGAGTAGGCAGTGAGGGTGCGAGCTGACTTCTCTTAAGTAAGTGCTGTTGGACCACCCTTGAAACAAAATCCAGATGTTGACATTTGTTTTGGGTTTTCCCCTTGGCCAACCAGCCTTATTCCTGCCTTCTTCCTTTTCCTCCACCTCACAGAAGCTTCTTGTTGCTGGTTCCCGAGTCTCACTTCTGTCTAAGTCTTTAGCCTCAATGAAGCTGCTGAAAGGCTTCTGCCATGATGCAGGTGAGCTGATCCCATGGGACTTCAGGTGCAGGTGTGGTTCTCAGTGCTGATCCAGACTCCCACAGTTGGCTGGCCTACCTTTCGAAGGTAGACATTTACAGACTCCCTTACGGCCCCCTCCCAAGCCAACTGCTACACTTGTGAAATGCTTCAAATATTCTGTAACCACACTGGATACAGGGCATAAATCTTCTAAAGTATGCACCTTTCTCCCATGAAAATATAAGCCCCAGATGGGTCTGATTGCCTTAATAATTTACCACACTGTATATTGACTAATAAAGTCTATTACAAAATGGAAATTGAGAATAAAGGGGCCCTTTCGGAGAAGCAGAAATGTTATTTATTAATCACTCGATGAGCCCCAACTATGAAGATCCAGATGTGAATCAGACACTCAAGGAGCTCCGGGTTCGACGGTGCAAACAGATGTGGTTACCAGTATTAGGGGCACACAGATAGAATTCCAGATGCGTTTCTGTGGTGGCTCACACAGCAACACTTCCTAACTGCGGCCCTTCTACATGTGAGATGCTGTGACCGCGGGCTGGGTTACACTCCAGATGGGACAGTGGGAGAGTAGATCCTGAAGCTGCCTGTGTAGCCCCATCAAACCCTGCCCTGTGCACACACAGCGCCTCTGAGCTGAGGTCCTGTGCAGCCAGCATGCCCACGTTCACACCACTTCTGTTCCTGTAGCGATGGCTCCGAAGTTCCCTTCCTGTCTGGTGAGGTTGAGAACAGGGTTCTCTTTAGTAAAATAGGCAGGAGGTGCTGAAGCAAGCAGGTGCAAGGTAGAAACATGGTCTAGATATGACCACAGAATGTTACCAAGGAAAAGGAGTAGGAGAAAAGTTTGGGGAAGATATATGACTTTGAGTCAAATGACAGATGACTCATAAGTGAAGAATAAATGCAGAGATTTGAAAGAAAAAGGAGAAATTCAATTTGATACAGAAGGGGAATATTATGATAAAGAATTGAAGTGACTGAATGAAATGGAAACTGATTTATTGGGTGATGGAGTCATAGCTGGAAGCTCAGAGGTTCCATCTCAGGGGGATGGAGAACATTTTAACTTACTCTTTTTTTTTCTTTATTGATTTTAGAGAGAGAGGAAAGGAGAGGGAGAGAGAGATAGAAACATCGATGAGAGAGAACATCAATTGGCTGCCTCCTGCACGCCCGCCACTGGGGATCGGGCCCACAACCTGGGCATGTGTCCTGACCAGGAATCGAACCGGCGACCTCTTGGTGCATGGGTCGATGCTCAACCCCTGAGCCACACCGGCTGGGCTCTTTTAACTTATTCTAAGTGACCCTCCCATGTGCAGTGATAATAATATTGAAGGGAAGGGAAGGGAAGAAAAACTTGATGAGAAAAATGAGGGTTAAGTATGCACAGAAGAGAAACTTCCAGGTTGGGATCAAGAAAACAGGATAATTAAATCAATCCAGATCTTGGGTGTGAAGATATGATCAAAGTGATGAGAAGACTCTTCTCAAACCGTATCCTGCGCAGATGATAGAAAGTGGCGGGTTTAAGGCATTCAGAAAGGTAGTATGAAACAAAAATATAATATGACAACAACAATGAGAAAACCTCAACATAAACAAGATTTAAAAATAAGCAGAAAGGCACCAATCAGACAGGGTGCCCTCCGACACACCCACCAGGCATCTGTCTATGGCCAGGCCACTTTTTCCATGAGTTAGGAAAAGGTTCCTGATCTAAAAACAAAACAAGCAAACTAAACAACAACAGAAATCTGAAGATTCAAAAACAAGGGCCAGGATGATTCATACCTGGAATGGAAGAGAGCAGAAGTGAACTGAGATACGAAAGGAGACGGTTTTCAGAACACGGCCAGGTCTGGCAGTGGAAGCAGCGCTGGCTGGTGAGGCTGGGTCCCTGAGGTCTAATCTCACTGCTGCTGCTGCCGAGCTCTGGTTGTATTTCATTTTTAGAAAGCTAGAGGATTGGAATATATGAGTTCTAAGATCCTTAATGCCCTCAATGATTTCAATAAGAATATAGAGTAGAAGAATATAGACGGAATCTAGCCCCACCCGTGTGGCTCAGTGGCTTGAGCCTTGTCCCATGGACTGAGGCCCCGATTGGATTCCTGGTCAGGGCACATGCCTGGGTTGGGGGCTGGATCCCCAGTAGGGGGCATGTGGGAAGCAGCCAGTCGATGTTTCTCTCTCACATTGATGTTTCTATCTCTCTCTTTCTTTCTCTCTAAAAAAAATCAAAAATATATTTTAAAATATAAAATAAAGTGAATCCAGTTTTCACAGCAAGTTCAAAGTGAATTCACCATCCAAGAAATAAGAATCAGGTGTCTGCCAGTTGGTCATTTATTGATTTTTTCCCTTTTTTAGATTGCCAGCACACTCTTAATCTAGGTTCACAAAAACAACGGGCCCATCACTTCCTCAAAACTTTCCTGGAATGTCATATTGCCTTCATAGGACTTAACAAGAATAGACATATTTTGAATCATTAAAGGCCATAACATCCAAATGTTGTACATATTCTGCCTATTTTACTCCTGCTGAGCTGCTGCTTGAGATGCTAGAGCACTGGGTGCACTTGGCTCTGCGGGTGCCTCCTTCTGTGGAACATGCTAGCCCAGGGGCTGAAAGTGTCTGCTCACAGTCGCCTTGAACAGGGTGGGGAACGAGTGCAGGCGACCAGAGGTGCAAACTTTCAATTATAAGACAGATAAGTCCTGGGAATGTAATGTACAACGTGGTGACATGTGTTGTATAGTTGAAAGTTGCTAAGAGAATAGATCTTAAAAGTTTTCATCACAAAGAAAAAAGTGTGACTGTGAGGTGATGGATGTTCACTGAACTTGTGGCAGTCCTTTCACAATGTATACATACATCCAATCATTGTGTTGTACACCTGAAACTTGACCACTGTTGTATGTCAATTACATCCCAATAACTGGGGGAAATCAAGTTGCATTGTGCAGTAGAATGTTGCATTGTGCAGTAGAATGATGACTTTAGTTATATTTATAAATAACAAATGAAAATGTAAGGCACGCATTGCCTTGTTTCTACTGCAGGGCCAAATTGCTTTTTCTCTCGTTCAGTGTAATTGGGCAGCAACACACATAATAAACCAAAGAATAGAAAAGTCATTTCAGCCTCACAACTAACCATGGTATTGCACTGACTTTGTATCACTAGGGAGCTAATACATCTTAAGGAATCAGAAAAATGGACTCTTTTGTGTATTGGTTCCAAAAGAATGGCGAGTTATTTAAGAATGTCATCAAACCCTCTATGAAAACACACCTTCAGTAATATTGAGCAAGGGGCTCTGTGTCCAGAAGGGACAAATCAATGAGAATGGAGTTAGAGAAAGGTGCTGGAAGGGGCGGGGTCAGATGCTAAGACTGGGCAGCAGGGGGGTGAGTCCTGTTGAGTTTTAGACACCAACCTTGGTCAAGTTACATTTGAATTGGTGATGAGCTGCTGCCTAGAAGATACTGCAGAGATAACAGACAGCTAAGATTCCACAGGATGAAGAGATCAGGCGTGGGCTGTCGGACTGGGGACCTGCAAACACAGGGTGGGTAGTAGAGTTTGAGTACACCTAAACTACCAAAAGGGTGGACAGTAGACCAACAGTAGAATCTATTTTTTAAAAATTAACACAAGCAAGAAAAAGCAGTCTTTAAGGCTATGTCTACACTAAACTCGCAAGTGAAGTTGAAGGGTCCAGAACATCTTGTAGTGTTCACTGCCATCCTACAACCTGGAGCTCCCCAAGAAGTTTTTGAAACGGATGCTGCGTCTGCACTCCAGGTAGGATGTTTTCAGGTGGTTACCGTGTGCTTTGCATTTTGATTCCTGAAAGGATATTCATCAGAGTGGATTCTGGTGCCCCATTGGATCTTCAGACCATTGTGTTCCTTTGGGATCTGAAACATGAGCCTTCTCATGAGGTTAAGCTTCTGTAAGACCTGTTGGAGAGATTAGCAGGAAATCCTGGGAAGGGCAGTGTCATTAAGGATGAGGTCAGTCTCTGCTAGAAAATGCTACCCCTAGTTGGACGAGGGTAAAGGAAGAGGAGAGGCAGTTAGCATTGTTTGTAAGAAGACACAGACTGGCTTTAAGAGAAAAAAAAAGATGAAGAAAAAAACTTTTATTTTAAAATTCAGTAAAACACCAGGGAAGAAAATGTGATTGATTATCACAGAGTATATTGGAGGTTTTTATTAAAAGGGAAGGAAAAAAAGAGCATTAGGCAGGAATAGCCATTTGGGTCAAAAGAGGCTTTTATGAAAATTAGCTTAAGCTAGTGACATTCATAATTGATGACAGGAGAGATAGTAAAACATGTCCTGCACGTTCTTGTCTTTATTTAAGTACCTGTCAGGGCAACATTCAACATTGGTTATCTGGCCAAGTTAAATATTGTAGATGTACCTGTGTGTGTGTGCGCGCATGTGTTGGGTGTACGCGCATTACATAGGAGCAAGAACGCGTGCATCTGTAACTTCCAGTTCAGTTTTGATATTGTCAGCCTGGGTTACTTCTTAGCAGCATTTAAGATATATTAAACAGCCCTGGCCGGTTTGGCTCAGCGGTTGGAGCGTCAGCCTGCAGACCAGAGAGTCTTGGGTTTGGTTCCCGCTGGGGGCGCATGCCTCAGTTGCAGTTTGTCTCCAGCCCTGGTTGGGGTCGTGTGGGTGGGGACCACTCGATGTATCTCTCTAACGTTGATGTTTCTCCCTTCCGCTTTGTCTGAAGATGAATGCAAAAAGAAAAGTGTCCTTGGGTGAGGATTAAAAACAAAAAAATGGTATATTAAACGACAACCAACTCATTATGTCCTTGGGATTCAAGTGAGGATATGTTTTCTTTTAGCCTCTTCACAAATAAATTGTTGTGTAAATCTTAAATATTTCTACTTTAATGGCATACTAGGAAAATAGGATGTTGGCAGAATGAAAGCTCAGTTGAAATTTTGACTCTGAAATAGACTCATTTTCTTCTCTTGCCAGTATAGGGAATCGACAGGGACTTTTTGTTGCCAAACAAATGGAAAATTTCTGTTTTGGAAATACACCCTGTCTATTTTTAAATAGTTTTCAGTTATTACTTAATCTAAGGTATGCTCAGAGAATTAAATAAAATTCTGAGTTTCAAGTGAAAGATCAACAAATGCCACACATGCCTTTGATGAAAAGGCCAAGTATGTAGTTGATTAATATGGGTACAACTGAGATACCTTTGGGTGGGACCTGCCACTTATTTTAAGCTTCTTTTTTTTTTTTTTCAAATCCTCACCTGAGGATATTTTCCCATTTATCTTCAGATAGAGTGGGAGGGGGAGAGAGAGAGAGAAACATCGGTGTGAGAGAGCCACATCGGCTGGTTGCCTCCCTCACGACCCCTACCAGGGCCGGGGACCAAACCGCAACCGAGATACATGCCCTTGACCAAAATCAAACCCACAACTCTGGTCCACAGTCGATGCTCTAACCGCTGAGCCAACTGGCCAGGGCTTACTTTAAGCTTCTTGATAAATGTTTTCTTAAACACATTTTAACAGTTGTTTGATTTATTAAGATACTATGAGGGCTATCCAAATGTAGTTTGATCATTTATTCTCATTGAGGTCCCTAGCTATGCTAAGTGAAGCGTGGATATGGCTGACACAGTTTTCAAAGTGTAAGGTGTCAAATCATGACCATGATTGATGCCTGGTGTTTCCAAATGTACCCATCCCTTTAGCTTGAGTGTCGTTTAACTGACTGCAGATTGAATAACCAATGGAATCGAGACGCAGTGGAAACTGGAAGCTAAGGCAGATAAAGAGCGCTATCATTACCTTGAATGCGGATCAGAGTGGAAGAGGAATCTGGGACTCTGATGCATGATAGCCACCCCTGTAACGTGATGCTGTCAGCTTGAGAAAAGGCCAATTCGTGTGCATGCACAATATTTAAATGTCTGTTTCGAAAGGGCTGTCCATGATCTGTGTGTGTTATTACATGTACACACATACACTATAAACCATGCATATATGTTAGACAGCCCTTTCAAATACAGAGAGAGAATAGAGAGGAGAGAGCAAGCACGGCACAGCACGTGTGTGTGTTCTCTGCATGGCGTGTGCTTGCACATAGGTGTCGGTACACTTACAGTTAAAGGTATATCCCAGAGGACTGGAACTCATTCTCAAACTGTTTCCTTCCCTTTCAAGTACATTCTTGAACAACATGCAAGTGGTAAGTAGTTGTAAATGCTCCTAGGCTCATAGAACTTAGAGAGCACATTCTGGGTAGGTAATTCCTGGGTTTAGAGATTAAAACATATATTTGCTTTGTCTTTAACAGTTTTATTTTTAAAGGGCATTTTCCAGTGATTTTTTTTTTTTTTGCCTGTGAAATTAATTTTTGGCCTCGGGCCTAAGAACTGGAGGGGATAGACATCATTGTAGAACCCCAGGATGGTGCTGCTATCCTGAGATTAGGTCTGTCTTGGAAATGTAGTTTCTACAGGAGCCCAAGGTTCAAATTTGAGATGTTCTGAACTAAATCTGGAATTTTTCAGTTATCATGGAATTGAAATTTATTGGATGAGAAAAGCCCCTGTGCCTAGTGGGAACATAAACTCTGAGACTCCAGTAGTCATGGGCATCGAGTTTATCTGTGAGATTATAATGGCTATTTCTGAATTTGTACCTGTTCACCAAGAAAGCCTAGAGATTTGCTTCCAAATTAAAGAAATGTATGATGTAATATTTCTAATATCTAATTATAATATGGTAGGAGAATAAAGATACATAGTGTGTATAGAGGGTCATTTCTAAATATTGCCTTAAAACATGACTATAAATATATTATAAGTGACTTAGAGAATCTAGTTAGCCTTGGAGTTATTACTTTGATTATTATGCAGTGAAATCTCATTAAGTCATGCATGATTTGGAGTTGTGCATGCTAAGGTTTCACTTAATTCTATATTTATAATAAAAGTAAAACTAGAAATCTGAGGCTTATTGTTTAAGCGACTAACCAAAATTGTGTATCTAAGGATGTGGATTGAGGATTTGAACTTGGGCCTTGTGCTTTTTTTGAATACCAGGTCTCTTTCTGAGTCCCTTAGGAATGTTCATTCTTTCATTCCACGGATATTTACTGAGCAGCACCATGGGCTTAGTAGTGTGCTAAGCCTTATTCTTGCAGACAAGATGCTCGTTATCATATTTACCAATCTCCCTTGTTTGGACACTAGAGCAGTCCTGTGGGACTTGAGTGTGCCAGCTCTCACCCAGACTGGCAGAGACTATGTGCACATTAGAAATAGTCATGTCCTAGTAATTCATACTTTCCCAGACCTAAAGCATGTCCCCAGCTAGTCTAATGGATACTATTTGCCCCACTTAATTTTGCATGTTGATGGCACTTCTTACTACTTAAAATCAGGATGCACTGTGGGATAGAGATAGTGAAGTCCAGCCTTACTCAGCAGTCACCACTTCTAAGAGTATGGTTGGCTGGGGCTCCTGGGAACCTAAACTCCGAAACTGTTCTCAGGTGTTGAACTGATGCTGGCACAAAGTCAAACCAGATAGAACTTTAAGGTAGAAATCCTTAAATCTTTTCTGAGTGTCAGTGAGGAGGAAGCAGCTGTGAATGTGTCTTATTTTAAAAACCAAGAGCAAAGGTTTTCTTGTGTTTGTGCTACCAGCTTCGTGTTTTAGGAAGTAGTTGGTTCTCCTGACGGTTGAGTTCATAAAGAAATGCAAAGCTTCCTTCTCAGCTTCAAATTCAGTGGGCTTCTGGGTTCTTGGCGGTGTCTAAAATATTTCTCTCACCTGTTTAGTGAGACATAAACATTATCCTTATCGAAATGCCTGGGGAAGGCCCAGCCTTTCTGTAATCTGTGAGAGACACTGATTCTAAGTGCCCTTGTGAAATGTCAGCGAGTGGAACTGAGCAGAGACAGAAGCTACATAGGCAGAACTACACTTTAGCACAGAGAGTTAAGAAAAAAATAACTCAAGAGATGGAAAAGTTGAAAATTTTAACAGTGTCTAGCAACTTGCTAGCAATGAATGTCTCATCACACCATTTTATTACACACTTTTATCTTGGAAGAATAGTGGCATTTTATGATAACAGATTTCTCTAAGCCTCCAGTTAGCTAACGAGTAGTATTTTCTCTCTCACTACTGGATGAGATTTCGCTAAGAACTGGGCTTCACTGGCTCTGTACCATAATGTCATCTGCTCTCTTACGCATTTTGTAAATCATGTTTTTTCATGTCCCATGAGGCCAATGAAAACAACTCCATGGCAGAGCGAAGCATAGTATACACACTGGGAGCTTACTATTTTGTCATCACCTCGCTCAAAAGACCTGTATAGAGTGATCCTTCCGTAGGAATCATTTAAGGAGAACAAAAAAGGAGACAGAAAATGATAAACTTCCACAGTGTTCCATCGAAGTTGGACGTGACCCCTAGGAATTTCTGTAATAGTTACATTGGTAAAGAACAGAGGGAAGTTGTGCCCTGCTCGATGAATCCCATCAGGATAAATACGGGAGCTGGAAAACCCAGTTCAAAATACAGAATTCTGCTTCAGAATTGTGTTTTCCTTGTTCATTTGTACCTGAGTTGACCCATAATTTTCTCAGCCTATCACTTTTCTTTGTGTGTTGAATAACTGCCATCTGGAAGCCTATGTTTCAGCTTACATGTCTGTATTCTACAACCTCAAATTAGAATCTCATTTAATCTTAATATAGCTTATCTGCTATGAAAAGAGTAGTTATCTTTGCAAAAAAAAAAAAAAAAAAAAAACAGTTAGAATGATTCCATGGGTTTTGGCTTAAAATCCTTTGTGCCACACTAGCTGGAAATGAATTTTAATTGTCAGTCACTTACTTGATTAAGTTAGAAGACTTTCAAAAAGTAATTTCTCCAATAAAATAATAAATAATTACCCCTGTAAAGTGCTAAGTATTTCAGCAGTCTTTAATCCTCTTACAGAAAAGAATTGTGGAAAAGGTTTCCATGAATGGAATAGGTTTCACTGTAAAGTGCATTAAGTGACATAACTTACTTTGTAACTCACTATAAGTACCTTAGGTAAAAGAAAATAGGAGTGGTAATAACGTCTTCACAGCAATAGTGAGGGATGTTATTTTAGTATATGCACTGGAGAGAAATAAATGTGTTTTAAAATCATATAAGACCCATGATTTCAGATTTTATTTATTTATTTATTTTTGTTACAGATGTTAATCCTTCTTTCCCCATTGACACCCTCCTCCCCATCCCACCTACTCCGTCCCTGGCTTTGTTGTCCATGTCCATCGGTTATGCGTACATGCATATAAGCTCTGTGGTTTATCTCCTCCCTCCCCCCTCCCCCGCCCCCTATTCTGAGGGTTGTCAGTCTCTACCCTACTTCCACGTCTCTGGGTCTACCCTGTTCCTCAGACTGTTATGTTCATTATATTCCACAAATAAGTGAGATCATGTGATATTTGTCTTTCTCTGCTTGGCTTGTTTCGCTTAGGATAATACTCTCGAGGTCCCTCCATGTCGTCTCAAAGGATAAGAGATCTTTCTTTCTTACAGCTGCATAGTATTCCATTGTGTATATGTACCACAGCTTTTATATACATTCATCTATTGATGGACACTTGGGCTGTTTCCAGATCTTAGCTATTGTAAATAGTGCTGCTATGAACATGGGGGTACATATATTCTTTCTGATTGGTGTTTCAGGCTTCTTAGGGTATATTCCTAGAAGTGGGATTGCTGGGTCAAATGGCAGTTCAATTTTTAATTTTTTGAGGTAGCACCATAGTGTTTTCCATAGTGGCTGCACCAGTCTGCATTCCCACCAGCAGTGTACTAGAGTCCCCTTTTCTCCACACCCTCGCCAACACCTGTTTGATGGTTTGTTGATGGCGGCCATTCTGACAGGTGTGAGGTGATACCTCATTGTTGTTTTAATTTGCATCTCTCTGATGGTTAGTGATGTTGTGCATTTCTTCATATATCTCTTAGCCATTTGTATGTCCTGTTTGGAGAGGTGTCTATGTAGTTCCTCTGCCCATTTTTTAATTGAGTTCTTTGTCTTCCTTTTGTTGAGTTGTATGAGCACTCTATATATTTTGGAAATTAGCCCTTATCTGATGTATCATTGGCAATTATGCTCTCCCATACAGTGGGTTCCTTTTCCATTTTGATGGTTTCTTTTGCTGTGCAGAAGCTTTTTAGTTTGATGTAGTCCCATGTGTTCATTTTTTCTTTTGTTTCTGTGGCCGTAGGTGTTGTATCAGTGAAAATTCTGCTGCGTGTGATGTCTGAAATTTTGTTGCCTACATTTTCTTCTAGGATTTTTATGGATTCATGAGTCACATTTAAGTCTTTTATCCATTTTGAGTTTATTCTTGTGTATGGTGTAAGTTGATAGTCTAGTTTCATTTTTTTGCATGTAGCTGTCCAATTTTCCCAACACCATTTATTAAAGAGGCTGTCTTTACTCCACTGTATGCTCTTGCCACCTTTGTCAAATATTAATTGAGCATAATGTCTTGGGTCAATTTCCAGGTTCTCTATTCTGTTCCACTGGTCTATATGCCAGTTCTTGTGCCAGTACACGGATGTTTTGATTATAGTAGCTTTGTAGTATAACCTGATATCCGGTATTGTGATCCCACCTACTTTGTCCTTCTTTTTCAAGATTGCTGTGGCTATTCGGGGTTTTTTTTGGTTCCATGTAAACTTTTGAAGTATTTGTTCTAGTTCTGTGAAATATGTCGTTGGTATTTTGATGAGGATTGTATTGAATCTATAGATTGCTTTGGGTAGTATGGACATTTTAATGATGTTAAGTCTTCCAATCCATGAACAAGGTATGTGCTTCCACTTTTTTATATCTTCCTCTATTTCTTTTTTTAATGTCCTGTAGTTTTCTGCAAATAGGTCCTTTACTTCTTTGGTTAAGTTTATTCCTAGGTATCTTAATTTTTTTGCCGCCATGGTAAATAGGATTGTTTTTTAGTTTCTCTTTCTGTGAGTTCATCATTGGTGTATAAGAATGCCATCAATTTCTGGACGTTAATTTTGTATCCTGCTACTTTGCCAAATTCGATTATTAAGTCTAGTAGGTTTTTGATGGAGTCTTTAGGGTTTTCTATGTATAATATCATGTCATCTGCAAATAATGACCGTTTCACTTCCTCCTTTCCAATTTGGATCCCTTTTATTTTTTCTTCATGTCTGATTGCTATGGCTAAGACTTCCAGTACTATGTTAAATAAGAGTGGTGAAAGTGGGCATCCCTGTCTTGTTCCTGTTCTTAAGGGAAATGCTTTTAGTTTTTGTCCATTGAGTATGATGTTGGCTGTAGGTCTTTCATATATGGCCTTTATTATGTTGAGATATGATCCCTCTATTCTCACATTGCTGAGTGTTTTTATCAGAAATGGGTGCTGGATTTTGTCAAATGCTTTCTCGGCGTCTGTTGTTATGATCATGTAGTTTTTATCTTTCATTTTGTTTATGTGGTGTATCACATTTATTGATTTGCAAATATTGTACCAGCCCTGCATCCCTGGGATGAATCCCACTTGGTCAAGGTGAATAATTTTTTTGATGTATTGCCGGATCCTATTTGCTAGTATTTTGTTCAGGATTTTGGCATCTGTGTTCATCAGGGATATTGGCCTGTAGTTTTCTTTCTTTGTAGTGTCTTTTTCTGGTTTTGGAATTAGAATTATGCTGGCCTCATAAAACAAGTTGGGAAGTCTTCCTTCTTCTTGAATTTTTTGAAATAGTTTGAGGAGAATGGGTGTTAGTTCTTATTTGAATGTTCGGTAAAACTCCCCCGTGAAGCTGTCCCAGCCTGGGAGAATCTTTGTTTGCTGGGAGAATCTTGATTACATCTTCAATTTCCTTCGTTGTTATTGGTCTGTTCAAGTTTTCTATCTCTTCTTGGTCCAGTTTTGGGAGACTATGTGTTTCTAGAAATTTGTCCATTTCGCTTAGATTGTCGAATTTGTTGCCATATAAATGTTCATAGTATTTGCTAATGATCCTTTGTATTTCTGTGGTGCCCGTTGTTACTTCTCCTCTTTCGTTTCTGATTTTGTGTATTTGGGTTCTCTCTCTGTGTTTCTTGATGAGTCTAGCAAGGAGTCCATCAATCTTGTTTATCTTTTCGAAAAACCAGCTCTTTGTTTCATTGATCCTTTGAATTGTTTTTTGGTCTCTATGTGATTTATTTCTGCTCTGATCTTTACTATTTCCTTCCTTCTACTTGCTCTGGGGTTTTCTTTTTGTTTGCTTTCTAGTTCTTTAAGTTGTGAGGTTAGATAGTCAATTAGAAATTTTTCTTCTTTCTTGAGGTAGGCCTGTAGTGCTATGAACTTCCCTCTCATAACTACTTTCGCTGCATCCCATAGGTTTTGTGTTGTTGTGTGTTCATTTTCATTGGTTTCCAGGAAGTTTTTAATTTCTTCCCTGATCTCCTCAGTAACCCATTCATTGTTTAATAACATGCTATTTAGCCTCCATGTGTTCAAATGTCTTTGCATGTTCTTGTTGCAATTGATTTCTAGTTTCATGCCATTGTGATCTGAGAAGATGCTTGATATGATTTCAATCTTCTTGAACTTGTAGAGACTTCGTTTGTGTCCTAACTTATGGTTTATCTTTGAGAATGTCCCATGTGCACTTGAGAAGAATATGAATTCTGTAGTTTTGTGGTGTAATTCTCTGTAGATATCTACTAAATACATTCGGTCTAGTGCTTCATTTAGAGTCTGTGTTTCCTTGTTAATTTTTTGTCTAGAGGATCTATCCAGTGATGTCAGCGGGGTGTTGAAGTCCCCTGCTATGATTTTATTGCTATTGATTTCTCCTTTGAAGTCCTCCAGAAGTTTTTAAATGTATTTTGTTGCACCATTGTTGGGGGCATATATGTTTATGAAGGTTATAGCTTCCTGTTGGATAGATCCTTTCAATATTATGTAGTGACCTTCTTTGTCTCTAGTTATGGCCTTCATTTTGAAATCTATTTTATCAGATATGAGTATTGCTACCCCAGCTTTTTTTTTCCTTTCTGTTTGCTGGGAAGATTTTTTTCCATCCCTTCACTTTCAACCTATGTGAGTCTTTTTTTGTTAGCTGAGTCTCTTGTAAACAACATATATATGAGTTATGCTTTATTATCCAATCAGCTACTCTGTGTCTTTTTATCGGAGCATTCAATACTTTTACATTTAAGGTGATTTTTGATATGTACTTATTTATTGCCATTTTTGTTTAGTGTGGTTATATTTTTCTTCCTATTTCTTCTACTAATTACAGCAGTCCTTTTAACATTTCTTGCAGTGCTGGTTTGGTGCTAATGTATTCCCTTAGCTTATTTTTGTCTGGGAAGCTCTTTATTTGACCTTCTATTTTGAATGATAGCCTTGCTGGATAGAGTAGTTTTGGATTCAGATCCTTGTTTTTCATGACCTTGATTACTTCATGCCATTCCCTTTTGGCCTGTAGTGTTTCTGTTGAGAAGTCATCTGACAGCCTTATGGGGGTTCCTTTGCAGGTAACCTGTTGCGTATCTCTTGCTGCCTGTAGGATTCTCCCTTTGTCTTTAATTTTTGGTATTTTAATTACTATGTGTCTTGGTGTGGACCTGTTTGGATTCTTGTTACTTGGGGCTCTCTGTGCTTCTTGAACTTGAATGCCTCCTTCCTTCACCAAATTAGGGAAGTTTTCTGTCACTATTTCTTCAAATATATTCTCTAACCCTTTCTCATTTTCTTCTCTTCGGGGACTCCTATGATGCGAATATTAGTACGTTTCCAGTTGTCCCATAGTTCTCTTAAGCTGTCTTCCTGTTTCTTAATTGCTTTTTCCTTTTGGTTTTCTGATTGGTTGATTTTTTTCTACCCTGTCTTCTAATGCACTGATCTGGTCCTCAGCTTCCTCTACTCTGCTGGTTAGTCCTTCCAATGTGTTCTTTATTTCTGCTATGTCATTCTTCATTTCTTCTTGGCGGTTTTTCATTTCCAATTGGTTGATTTTCAATGTTTCTATGTCTTTACTCATGGTGTTGATGTCCTTACTCATGCTGTTGAGCTTCCTCAAGATCATGGCTCTGAATTCTACCTCTGATAATTTGCTTAACTGCATTTCATTTATCTCATCTTCGGTAGAGGTCTCTTGTTCTTTCATTTGCGATTTGTTTGTTTGTTTCACCATTTTGGCTATCTCAGTGGGTTTTGGAGCCTGCCAAATTTTCCCTATGGGTGTTGGTGTTCTGCTGTTTGTGGCTCCCTCTACTGGGTTTGCATGAGCATGGGAGGACCCACGGCAAACAGCACTGTCAAGTCTTACTTTCCTGGGTAGATTTGTAAGCCCAGGAATGGTTCAGTTATCCTCTAGCTTTTTGCCTGGAGGCTATTAGTCTCGATTACTTGAAGAGCCTTGGGTTCTCAGTTGAATGAAAAACTCTCTCAGGTGTTCAGCCTAAGAGGATTTCCCTAGGGTGGAGCAGATGCTGGTTGTTATTGAGCCTCAATTTGCATTTCAATGGCCCACCTGGGTGGGGTTGAATCTCCAAGGGAGGGACTTCCGCCTCTCCCCAGAGCCCTGGGAAGGAGTAAGATGGCCACCGTCCTACGTGGCCGCAGCTCAGCAAAAGCTCTGAGCGCCCTCTAAATCCTGAGTGTCCCCACACAGTTCTCCTCCAGTCTGCCCTCCCTCTCCCGGAGCTCAAGGTGAGTGGCTCTGGCTATTTTAGCGCTCTGTCCAGGCCCTATGTGGTGTGGAGCGGGCTTGGGACTTTAACCCCGGGGGCGCTGCTCACAGCTAAGACCGCTGCTGTCTGTGGGCTCCCAGCCCCCCTCTCAAGCCTCTGCAATCCTACCAGGATCGATTCAGTGTCTCTGGTTATATGATCCTCGCAAGCTGCTTTTCTGTTGCTTTTTCCTGACAATTTGTCTTTATTTTAGTTGTAATTCCAGTTTGGTTCTGGGAGATCGTCTGTGAGAAGGAGTTACTGTGACGTGATTCAAACGGTCATTCTCCTTGGGGAGAAAAGGTCCAGCGTTGTGCCATACTGGAAGAGGCCCTAGGACGGCACCGTACAGTAGGAATATAATGTGAACTATGTAGTTCTCCAGCTTCCAGTAGACACATTACAGGTACAAAGAAGCAGGAGAATCAGTGTTCATACTACATTTTCTTTAATCCAATGCATCCAAAATATTATCATTTCAACATGTGATCAATATAAAAATAATGGGATTTTCTCATTTTTTCCTACTGTCATTGAAATCTGGTGTGTATTTTACACTTGCAGCATGTCTCAGATTCAGACCAGCTACACTCTTTGCTCAGCAGCCACGTGTGGCTGGTGGTCAATACTGGACAGCATAGTTCCGGCCAGAAGCTCACAGGCCAGACGGACAGGCTGTGACTTTCCTAATTGGGCCTTGGCCCGAGTGCCCCCGCCACAGCCTCAGTGCTGCCAGGGTCTGTCATTCTTCCTGAGAAGCCAGAAGTTCCGAGTGCTGTGGGAAAGTTTTGATCTCTAAATGTTGGCAACTAATTCAAAACTTTTGAAACATCACATGGTCCAGGCCCTTGGGTGGCCAGTCTATAGCCTTCTGTTCCCAGCATTTCCTGTTTTCAGCCATGCCAGGTACTCTGGCTCATCCAACATGCAGGATTCGGTTTGGTTAAGGATAATCAAGATCCATGTTTTTCACAAACACGAACATGTTTGAACGTATTTTTAAACTGATGGACTGTGTCCTGCATTAGGAACCCTTCAGTAGCTCCCTTGCCCATCCAGGTATGCCTCAGGAAAGAAAGCTTCCTGTATTCATAGACCCTAGAATGGGAAGGTTTGGGATCAAGTACTTCACTGCCCTTGCTGACTTCTCTCCCCTTTTTAAGAAACACCAGTCCCATCTGTAGCTGTTTGCTCAGTGTCCTAGTCCATGACAGACCGCAGCTTTCCTGAGGGCAGGCAGACTCTGTCTTGTCCTCACCGTACCCCTGGCATCTGGGGTACGGCAGACTTTGTGCAAGTGTTGCATGAATGAGTAAGTACATAAATAACTTAAAACCAACCAGGAAGTGTTGGTGAGGATATGGAAAAATTAGAACCCTTGTGCCCCATGGATGGGGATGTAAAATGGTGCATCCACTTTGGAAAACAGTATATGGGTCCTCAAAAAATTAAAAATAGATCCAGTAACTCCACTGTCTGGGTATCTATCCCCCAAAACTGAAAGCAGGGATATGAAGAGATGTTGCACACCTGCGTTCATAGCGGCATTATTCACACTAGCCCAAAGGGGAAGCAACCCGGTTGTCTTTCGGCAGATGAATAGGTAAACAAAATGTGATGTATTCATGTAACGGACTGTTATTTAGCCTTAAAAAAGAAGGAAATCCTGTCACATGCTACAGTGTGGATGAAACTGGAAGACATTACGTTAAGTTAAATAAGCCAATCACAAAGGACAAATACTGAGTGATTCCACTCACATAAGGGACCTACAGCAGTCAAACTCAGAGAGACAGAAAGAAAGGTGGGAGGGGAATGGGGAATTAACGTTTCATGAGGACAGAGTTCCAGTTTTGCAAGATGAAAAGAGCTCCGTGGGTGGATGGTGGTAATGGTTGTACAAAAATGTGAATATACTTCATGCCACTGAACTATATGATTACAAATAGTTAAAATGGAAATTTTTATGTTTTATATATTTGAACACAAAAATACAAAAATTTTTTAAAACTCAAGAAGTTCAAATAACTTATCTAAGGTCATAATATCTTGCTCTGGGACTTTTAAAACTATACCAGACTGCTGGGGTCCAGCCTCAGCAAGTCCAGGGTTTCCCTCAGGTGTGGACAGAGTCGGCAAGAGAGAGCTGAGACGTGAGTCAGAAGTGCTTCACTTTATTACACTGGCGGGGTGTTACACCGGCGGGCTGGGAGGCTCTTTTCAGATCCCAGCAACGAGCCTTCTTTGTTGCCCGCTTTTAAAGGCACAAACTACAGAGAAAAAAAACAAAAAAAAAAACTACATTCTTGACGCCACTTTTGGCATCTTTAAGGGGGGGGCTGATACAGAGAAAAGGGGGAGAGGAGCAGGGCAGCTATTAGTCTCTTTTTTCTCATGGTTCCTCTGAGTTTCCCAAGGCCTTCATTAATCCCTTATCTTTATAGTTTTCTTTGGGTGTCTCAAGGCCCTCATGTTTACAAAAAAGAAACTGCCAGGGTGTGTTCATGCAGTAACTGAGAGTCAGAATGGAGTTTAATTTTGTTAAAACATTATTAACCCTTTCATTTTTCATCCAGACATAACAATGATGTTTATCAGCTCTTAACGTTTACAGTTACTTTCACCATATGACTCATTGCTTAGCAACCTTCCTGTTCACATTCACGCAGATATTATCTCATTTAACTTTCTCCTTCCCCATACCCTCTATTTCAATTTCTGTAACTTTCTCTTAGCTTTTGATCTATTCTTCTTTTCTAAGCTCCCTCTTAATCTTTTATAATCTTATCTTAAATTCTTATTACTTTCTTGCATTTTCTTTCTGCAGTCTATTCTAACATTTATATTATTAATCATCTACATGTTACTTCTATAATGATTCCTAACAGACAGATAACAGATAGAAAGAAAAAGCAAAGATTAGTCTCCTTCAGTTGCCATCCTGCATTTTTATTTTCCCATTACTCTATATCTTCAGTCACTGTTCTTCATGATTCCTGCCACACAGTGAATCCACTTCTCCAGGGACTATGTCAAACCATGGAGGCCTTCATAACTCCTGGGACTATGTCAATCCGTGGAGCTCACCTGTGACTATGTCAAATGGCAGTGATTGCTGTTCCAGTGACACCACTCCCAACAAGGAGGCAGCACCATCTCCCAAGCACAGCGTCTTCAAGGGACAGTCACTGGAAGTTGTGTGATGTCTGTTGCTCAGAGTAGCCAGATCTTAGCAATTAGAGAAGAGGCATAAGCACTTTATTATTTTCATTCTCCAGAAATGTGCTTTATGAGGAAAACAAGCTTTCAGCTTTCTGTTCCATGTTATATCAAGTCTCATGGTCAAAGGAGACCTTATCTCAAAGCTGAGAGAACAAGCAAGATTCTATAGCTATTCTAAGTCATAGATGGCCCAGGTTTCCCACCCTGTGTTTTAAAACAAGCGAGGTTAAATGCCTTCCATGTTGCTCTGTACAGATGGATCCTTCCCACTGTGCTGAGAGCTTTCAGACACATCATGCACTAAAATCAGTTCAAGGCTGATGGAAAGAGTTGAATGCAGAAAACAAAACCAGAAGTCAAGAAGAAAATATAGATGAAAAGTAAACCTTCATTTGCAGAAATGCTATTGAGATATAAAAGCAATGGGGAAAAGTTAAAAGAAAAATTGATTAATTTAACTGCACTGATAAATTGAACTGCAAACAATTTTCTGCAATAAAAATATAAAATTTAAGCAACAAATTAGTAAAATATTGCAACAAATAAGATAGACAAATAAGTCTCTCATCAATTATAAAAAACACTTTACCATCTCAATAAAATAATGGGCAAGGGACCTGCTTACTGAGTTGACTTCTCTTTATAAAAGAAGAAATGTGCCCTGGCCGGTTTGGCTCAGCAGTTAGAGCGTCTGCCCGTAGATCAACGAGACCTGGGTTTGTTTCTGGCCAAGGGCACATACCTCGGTTGCGGTTCGTCCCTGGCCCTGCTTGGGGTTGTGCGGGAGGCAACCAGTTGATGTGTCTCTCTCGCATCGATGTTTCTCTCTCTCTCTCTCTCTCTCTCTCTCTCTCTCTCCCTCCCTCTCTCTCCCTCTCCTCCCTCCCTCTGACTCTAAGGGTAAATGGAAAAATATCCTCGGGTGAGGATAAAAAAAAAAAATGTAAGTAGCTAATGTGTAAGAGAATATCATTCTCTCAAGTATTTAAAGAAATGTAAACTAAAATAAGATGAAGACTGTTTCTCCTTATTAAATTGGCAATTTTTTAACAAAATAATTCCCAATACTGGCATTCATATACAGCTGGGAGGTGTATAAGTTGATGAGGACTTTTTGGAAAGTTTTTTAGCAACAGGTACTAGAGCTTTAAATGTGATAATACCCATTCACTCAAAATTTGTCCTAAGAAAATAATTAAATAATTAGAAATGCCAGTATTTATTTATCAAATGTTCACTGCAGCATTTTTTGTAGCAGTGAAAAATTGAAGATAACCCAATGATAACATTAAAAGTCAGGACTCGCCCTGGCCGGTTTGGCTCAGCGGTTAGAGCGTCGGCCTGCGGTCCAGAGAGACCCGGGTTCGGTTCCCGCTAAGGGCACGTACCTCGGTTGCAGTTTGTCCCTGGCCCCTGGTTGGGTTGCGCGGGAGGCAGCCACTCAATGTGTCCCTTTCACATCGATGTTTCTCTCTCTATCTCTTCCCCTCTCTCCCTCCCACTCTGTCTGAACAAAAAATGGAAAAGTGTCCTCGGGTGAGGATTAAAAAAAAAACAAAAAAAAACTAAAAGTCAGGACTCTGAAGAATATTTATTAAAGTGTTCAATGTCTGTTGTGCACAATTATATAATGTGTAATTGTGTAAATGTACAATTGGTATACAATTACATTTACCAATATGCAACGTGGTAAATATATATGTATGCATTTAAAAATATTAAATGGACATCAGAAATATGTTAGAAACAACTTTTTCTGGATGGCCATATTACAAATAATTTCTATTTTCTTTATACTTTTCTGCCTCTTCCAGATTTTCTAAAATTAAAAAAATATATTTTTCTAAGTGGAAAAAAAAGTCTTTAAAAACTGAATTGCCACCAGAAACAGATGTTCTATGAAAAAGACTCTTCATCTTTTTCATCAGCGTTTTCCTGGCACCCTCATTCACTTCATAGTTAATGATTCCGACACGTCCCCCCTATCCATCAGATTACCAAGTCCTGTAAAGTCTTCCCCCCAACACTTCCAAAGTCTGCCCTTCTCTCCCCTCCCACAATCAGCCCTATCGGTTGGGTAAGGTCCTCTCTACTTATTGCTATTCGAAAGCTGTCTTTGACTCTCCACTGTCCTGGGTTTGAGTCCTATGCCTGGGTCCTGCATGCACCACTCCAACTGACATGCCCCTAACCTATTCTGTTAGTCCTCAAACTCCCCTGTGCAGGTCAACCAGACTGTCCCCCGTCACTGTGCGTTATGACTCTACAGTATTCCTTCTGTTCACAGTAGACTGTTAATTCATTTACTGTGTAGACATTCACTGAGCAAATTTCCTGAGTTAGGTAATCTGGGGCACAAAAATGAATGAAATACAGGTCTCTGTTCTGGAGGAGTTCATACTCACCTTGAAGAGACAAAAATGAATAGTCATATTTTGCATAAGTTCTAGTTATGTTAAATATGATATCCAGTGATGAAACTGGGATTTGAACTGAGATTGACCTGCCTCCAAAGCCATTTTGCTTCAAGGTCAAGAAAGATAAAAGCAATTGTAGGTGGCTGGTATGGCTGGCACCTGGTGTATGTTGAGGAGGAATAGGAGATGAGGTTGCAGAGCAGCCATGTATGCCACGCCAAGGGGTTAAAACGTAATCCTCTTTATAACTGTAATGACAATAACTTAATAATGAATACTCCATGCCTTGATCTGTTCTAATAACTACATTATGAGTTAAAGCACCTGTAACTTTTGCCCTGGCTGGTATGGCTCAGTTGGTTGGACTGTCATCCCATAGACCAAAAGGTGGCTGGTTTGATTCCTGATCAGGGCACATACCCAGGTTGCAGGTTCGATCCCCAGTAGGGGCATGTATGGGAGGCAACTAATCGATGTTTCTCTCTCTACCCCCTCTTCTCTCAAATCAGTAAAAACATGTCCTTGGGTGAGGATTTTTTTTTTAAAGGCACCTGTAACTTTTCATAGACAAAGAAACAGGCACAGAGAGATATAAAGTGATTTGCACAATGTCACATAGTAACTCTCTGACCTCAGAGTCTGAGCTCTTTACTACTCTGCTTTAATAATTTAATTTATGGACTTGCTTTTGTCTCTGCAAATAGATTGTAAAACATGAAAGATCGGAGACTGTCTTAAGCATCTTTGTGTCCCTAGTAGAGACCTATGCATTGACTCCAGTAAATGTAAATTAAATTGGATTAGATTGAATTGAATTGAATTGAACTGGATAGAATTGAGTTGAACAAAAAACTTTCATGGTTTCCTACTTGCTGTGATGATCATCCAGACCTGTGTTGTGGGGGTGGGGGGGGAGAGTGGAGGGGAAAAAGGGAATGTTTATTATACCATCTTATTTGGACAACATCTGTGTAGGCTGAATTGACACTTAAGGCATACCTTGGAGGTATTGTGGGTTTGGTTCCAGACCACCGCAATGAAGCAAGTTGGAATCGTTTTGCTGGTGAAGGGTCTTACCTTCAATTTGTAAAAAATGCAAAGGCCTGCGAAGCACAATGAATGAGGTTGGAATCTCTTCCAGTAGGAAACTGTCACGACTGTCCCCTCGTTGAACCTCCCATTGGCTTGAAACTGACTTGACTGAATGGCTCTAAGAACGTGATTCGGGAATGTGTGAGTCTCTAGGTTTTTAAACTCGCCTGCTCTAAGCCTGTAGCTGTGTGAAGGGAGAGGAAGTCGGGCTGGCTCAGATTTCAGCATCATAGAGTCCTAATGTGTGAGTTTGCAGGGGATGCTGTGCAGATGAACACTTGTTTCTTGTTTGCTCCCAAAGATAGAGCAGAACACGTGTGGCGAGTCTTACATTTTTCATGTGGGCGCTGGTTGACTGACCTGCACAGCCACTGATAGGAATGTCACTAGACTTGCACACCTGTGTGCACAAAGGGTGGACTGTGTGCAGCCTTTTCTGTTCACCCTCACACACAGGTGGTGTGTGTGTGGGGGAGGGGCTAGCTGCCATGAGTTCCTGTAAGGACACAGCACTTCTAATTCCAACCATTGCATTGTGATCGCTGTAACAGAGCAGGCCGTGGAGGGGAGAGACAGGCAAGAATGAGGACATCACACTGTCACCCTCTCCTACCATGGCTTTGTCATAGCTTTCCCTGTGGCAGTGCTCCAGCCACCCCCACGAATCAGTCATCCTTCTTCTTGAGGCCAGGTTCCACCAGGTATTTAACAATAACAGCAGCTAATACTAACTGGGCACATTTACCAGGTGCAAGACTGCTCTCTTGGGAGGTCAGTGCCTGTACCCTCTGAGCAGGGCATTCATGGGTCCTAGCTGATTCTACAAGCTGTGGAAACTGGTCCCTGTGATTGAGGAGACAAGACTCAGATCCAAGCTGTGTCCCACAAAGCCAGGCTCTCAGCCTTTGTGCTGTTCATTCTTGGCCATAAGACTTTTGTCCTCCAGATTCTTCCTGCTTCACCTGCAGCCAGAAGTCATTTATCCTTCTAACAAATTCTCACAGTGTGTTCTGTGTTTCTTTGTGGGACTTAACCAATTTTAACATCCTTTTATCATTATTGATAGAAAGTGTTCACTTTTCCTGTTGAACTGGGGGCATGGAGGCAGAGTCCATTTCTTATTTCTCGGCTTATCTTCCCTACCACCCAGTGTAAGGCATAGCACCTTTGACAACAATAAGCAAGCTTGTCTCTGATCATACCTGTTCCTGCTGAGCACCTGTACCTTGACTGGAATTTGGGAATCCACAAAACTACCTGTTAAAATTCTTCAGCTCAGCCATGGCTGATTTGGCTCAGTGGCTAGAGTGTTGGGTTCGATTCCCACTCAAGGGCTCGTGCCTGGGTTGCAGGTTTGATCCCTGTGGTTGTGCAGGAGGCAATTAATGTCTCTCTCTCTCTCCCCCCTCCCCCCTTCCACTCTTTAAAAATCAATGGAAAAATATCCTCAGGTGAGGATTAACAACAACAACAAAATTCTTAAGCTCATATTTCCTAAAGAAAAGTAAATATTTGCCTGAGAAAGGTTGAATCACAGTTTTCTAACACAAGCAGGCAAATCATAAACCATAGGTCACCTTCCAAAGCCTCTCCCTTCAGACCCCAATCCCTTGCTGTCCTAACCTCTTTCAGAAATCATTAGTACCCCAGTCTGCTCAGAAACTCTTCTTGCTCATGGTTCAGGTCTGCTGATTCTGTTCTGAGCGTCTCATTTCCTCAGGGGCAGAGTTGAAGCTCCTGTGGCCCCTCTGTGGCAGGCTGCAGTGGTCTTCTCATGTTGCTCACATTCAGACATTAAAGGATATAGTCCTTATTAATTGTACTTTGAAGTTCTTCTATTACATGAATTTATCCACATGGATTTCAAAACAGTCTTGGAAATACCTTCTGCTGCTCTTTATTCATTCTGTCTCTCTGTCCTGGGCTATAACAAATGAGGGTCTTAGGTTCATATCTGGACCCAATTTTTGGAAGAAGAGAGCTGTTTTGAAGAGGAACTCGCCTCTGTACTGCCTCCTGTGTTTGACCCTTCAACATCTTTCTGGATGCATTACTCAAAATTTTTATGTTTTTCTCTTTAACCACTTCATAATCACTGATTTCTGAGCTATACTAACACAGTATTTTGTTCATGTTCTGTGCAAATATTTGTCAATAAATGAACCCATGGGGAAAAGGGCAAGAAAGAAACTGGTGTGCCCAGGTTCACTAGTACAAGCACTGCCAACCCTTCTCCCTAAACAGGACATCCTATAATAACCACCCTCATCACCTATCCTGGGTAATTTCAATAAATCACAAAGGTGCTTATGCTTGTCCTGAGGTCATTCTTTTTTTTTTTTTTTTTTTTTTTTTTATCTTTACTGTTGAAAGTATTACAGATTCCCTTCTTCCTTTCCCCCATGGACACCCTCTTCCCCACTCTTGCCGCCCCATCTTCACCACACTATTGTCCATGTCCATTGGTTATGCGTATGTGCATATAAGTTCTTTGGTTATCTCTTCCTGCCCCACCTCCCCCCTTCCCTCTGAGGTTCACCAGTCTGTTCCCTGCTTCCCAGTCTCTGGATCTATTTTGTTCCTCTGTTTCTTTTGTTCATTAGATTCCACATATAAGTGAGATCACGTGGTATTTGTCTTTCTCTGACTGGCTTATTTCACTTAACATAATACTCTCCAGGTCCCGCCATGATGTCTCAAAGGGTAAGAGCTCCTTCTTTTTTACAGCTGCGTAGTATTCCACTGTGTAAATGTATCACCGCTTTTTTATCCACTCATCTACTGATGGACACTTGGGCTGTTTCCAGATCTTAGCTATTATAAGTAGCACTGCTATGAACATAGGGGTGCATATATTCTTTCTGATTGGTGTTTCAGGCTTTTTAAAGTCTCTATGTCATTTATTTCCACTCTGATCTTTATTATTTTATTTCTTCTATACATTGGGGTTTTCCTCTTGTTTTCTTTCTAATTCTTTAAGTTATAGGGTCAGATAGTTTATTGAAATTTTTCTTGTTTCTTGATTTAGGCCTATAGTGCTATATGAACTTCTTTCCCCGGACTGTGTTTGCTGTGTGCCATAGATTTTGGGTGGTTGTGTGTTCATTTTCATTTGTTTCCAAGATGTTTTTTATTTCTTCCTTGATCTCCTTGATAGCCCATTTATTGTTTAATAGCATGCTATTTCACCTCCATGTGTTTGAATGTTTTGAGTGTTTTTGTTGTAGTTGATTTCTACTTTCATACCATTGTGATATGTGAAGATACTTGATATGATTTCAGTCTTCTTAAACTTGTAGAGACTTAGTTTGTGTTCTATTATGTGGTCTATCTTTGAGAATGTCCCATGTGCACTTGAGAAGAATGCATAGTCTGCAGATATAATTCTCTGTAAATATCAATTAAATCCATCTGATCTAGTGCATCATTTAGATCTCTGTTTCCTTGTTAATTTTTGTCTAGAGGTTCTATCCAGTGATGTCAGTGGGGTGTTGAAGTCCTTTACTATGATTGTCTTGCTCTCGATCTCTCCCTTGAAGTCCTTCAGAAGTTTTAAAATATATTTTGGTGCTCCTATATTGGGTGCATATATTTACCAAGGTTATATTTTCTTGTTGAATTGATCCTTTTCATATTATGTAGTGACTTTCTTTGCCTCTTGTTATGGCCTTCATTTTGAAGTGTATTTTTTCAGATATGAGTATTTCTGCCCCAGCTTTTTTTTTGTTTTGTTTCCATTTTCATGGAAATTTTTTTTACATCCCTTGACTTTCATCCTCTGTGAGTCTTTTGTTCTGAAGTGGGTCTCTTGTACTAAATCTCTCTCTCTCTCTGTGTGTGTCTCTCTCCCTCTCTCTCTCTCTCTCTCTCTCTCTCTCTCTCTCTCTATATATATATATATATATATATATATATATATATATATATATATATATTATATATGTATTATATATGTGTGTGTGTGTGTGTGTGTGTGTGTGTGTGTGTATTATATATATAATCATGTTTTGTTATCCACTAAGCTACCCTATGTCTTTTGATTGGAGCATTTAATCCATTTACACTTAAGATTGTTATTGATAGGTATTTATTGCCATTTTTTATTCTCTTTTTTAATTTACTTTTTTTCCTTTATTGATTTTAGAGAGAGAGGAAGGGAGAGGGAGAGAGATAGAAATATTGATGAGAGAGAACATGTATTGGCCACCTCCTGCATGCCCCCACTGGGGATTTGGCCTACAATCTGGGCATGTACCCTGACCAGGAATTGAACCTGCAACCTCTTGGTACATGGGTCAGTGCTCAACCACTGAGCCACACTGGCCGGGCCCATTTTTTATTCTTTATGCCTATGTTACTCTCTATATATTTCTTATTATTACAGCAGTCCCTTTAGTATTTTTTGCAACGCTGGTTTAGTGGTGATAAATTCCTTTAGCTATTTTTTTCTGTCTGGGAAGCTCTTATTTCACTTTCTATTTTGAATGATAGCCTTGATGCATAGAGTAGTCTTGGTTTCAGTTCCTTGCATTTATTTTCTTTTTTTAAAATATGTTTTTATTTATTTTTTTTACAGACAGAGGAAGGGAGAGAGAGATAGAAACATCAGTGTGAGAGAGAAACATTGATCAGCTGCCTCTTGCACACCCCCTATTGGGGTTGAACCTGCAACCCAGGCCTGTGCCCTGATCAGGAATCAAACTGGGACCTCTCAGTCCATGGGATGACATTCAATCCACTGAGCCACACTGGCCAGGCTGGATCCTTGCTTTTCATTTCCTTGAATACTTCATGCCATTCCCTTATTGCCTGTAGTGTTTCTGTTGAGAAATCTGACAGCCTTATAGGAGCTCCTTGGTAGGTAACACATGGCTTCTTTTCTCTTTCTGCCATTAAGATTCTCTCTTTGTCTTTAATTTTTTGCATTTTAATTATGATGTGTCTTGGTGTGGGCCTCTTTGAGTTCTTGCTTGGTAATCTCTGTGTTCCCTGAACTTGTGTGATTTTTCCTTCACCAAGTTAAGGAAGTTTTCTCCCATTATTTCTTCAAACAGGTTCTTTAACCTTGCTCAATTTCTTCTTCTGGTACCCCTATTATGCAGATGTTGTTACTTTTCATGTCCTACAGCTACCTTAAACTGTCCTCCTGTTTTTAAATTTTTTTTCTTTTTGGTTCTCTGGTTGAACGTTTTTTTTAAAACCCTGTCTTCTGATTCGCTGATATGATCATTGACTTCCTCTAACCTGCTATTTGTCCTTTCTAATGTAGTCTGTATTTATGCTGTGTCATTCTTGATTTCCAGCTGATTGTTTTTCATAGTGTCTATAACTTTTTTCATGTTGTTGAGCATCCTTAGAATCATTACTCTGAACTCTATATCTGATAAATTGCTTATCTCCATTTCATTAGTTCTTCTTCTGGAGAATTATCTTTTTCTTTCATTTGGGGCTTGTTTCTTTGTCTCCCCATTTTGGCTGCCTGTTTGTTTTTTTCTCTATATTAGGTAGATCTGCTATGACTCCCAGCCTTAGGAGGGTGGCCTTATGTAGTAGGTGACTTGTGGAACCCAGTGGTGCAAACTCTCTGATCACCAGAACTAGGTGTTCCAATAATGTCCCTTGTGCATGTTATGTGGCCCTCTTGTTGTAATTGAGTGTTGATTGCTATTGGCTTGTCTGTGTGTGGGCTTGGTCTTCAGGCTGGCTGAGAGTGAGGCTCAACCCCAAGCACTGTGTGCAGGCTGCTGTGCAGGTTCTGATCACATGAAGTGCACTTTCCCTCAGCAGGGTTTGAAGCCTGCAAAAATCTCCCTGTGGATATATTGCTTGTGAAACTTAGTGGGTCCTGCTCTGTTGTTGACTGAAGCTGGCCACTGGGTTTATTGGTTTTGGGCCTCTTCAGAGGGTCTCTGGTGCAGGCCAGTGTCAAAGGCTGTTTATGACTGGCCCTGAGTACCCTGTTTGGAGCTATCAGTGATCTGAAGCTTATAGCTTCCTCTGCTGGAGCTGGGTGCATATGGAAAGTACAAAGCAGAACACCAAGGTCTGCTTTTATTAGCTCTGAGCAGAGGAGCATGTCAGGCAAAGACTCAGAGCACCCAGAGTTCACCTCTGCCTGTAGGCTGTTAGTCTCAGTCACTTAATGAGCCTCAGGTTGTAGTCCTCAGCCAGGCAAACACTTCACAGGGTTGTGTGAGAGATTTCCCAATGGGTGGAACAGTGGACAGTTGCTCCCCCCAAGCTAAAGCTGCATTGATGGGAAAACTCTGCCTGATTAAGATGGCTTCTGCAGCATAGGGGAATGACTCAGCACAGGGCTCCTGGCGGCTGCCTTCCCAGCTTTCTCCCCAGAGCCACCACCCCCAGAATCTCCTCACGCAGCTCTAGTCCACTCTGCCCTCCCTTTTCCAGAGCCCAAGGTGAGTGACTGCAAATGAAATTTCGTGTGTTCACCCTTTTAAGAGGGTGCCTGTGTTTATAGCTGTCTCTCCATGCTGGACAGAACCCCCAGTGCTTTTCATAGCCAGATGTTATGTAGGCACCTTTCCTTGTCTGTTACTCTGGGCTGCGGAGCCCAGCTTGGGGTTTAGACCCCAGACTTCTCAGGAAGAACCCCCTCAGCTGAGATATCCCTCTAGCACTTTAGCCACTGCCTGTAGGAACCGAGCCAGCCTCCTCACACCTCTGCACTTCCTATCAGTCTTGATGTGGCCTCCTCTTTATGGCCTTGGTTATAAGGGTTCTCTCCAGCTAGTTTTCAGTTGGTTTTTCAGGGTGATTTTTCTATATTTTAGTTGTACTTCATGTTTGGTCCTGGGAGAAGGTCAGTGTAGCTTCCACTTAATCTGCCGCCATCTTGGATCCAATCTTCAGGTCAGTCTTGATGTCTGTGCTGCCTGCTATGGAGCAAAGTCCACAGATGGCTCAGATTTTGCTGTGACCACCCATGACTCCCTCCAGCAGCATAGCAAGGGTTCTGGCAAATCCATACTGTGGTCCCTGTGGCAAATACTGCTATCCCAGAAGGACACAGGTATGGTTCCCTTTGTGTTTCATTTGTTTGAAATCATGGAGACAAAGAAGTCCCCAGAGCGAGGCTGCTTGAGCCCTTTGAGTGGTCAATTATTGTTCTTGCCACCATGACCTGAGGACACTGAATACCCTGCCCCTCCCGTGGAGATGAGTTTCTGCAGAGCTACTCAACCCTGCTGGTCCTGCCATGGCTGGACACAGAGGTGTGGTCTTGCCATTTGCTGAAGTTCAAGACAACATTGAAATATGGTCTGGTAGAGCCAGTGTTCACTCCCAATTGTTGCTCACTGGCACTTTCCCAGTTCATGCCCTGCCAGTTCACCCCAGCTCCAGTGGTTGCTCAAGGAGATGTATCTTCCCTCAGAATTACAGCTGGTCACGAGAGCTCCAGGGGCATGGCTATTTTATTTCACTCACACAGCTTGAGAGCATCATGCTGATGGAGCTACCTGCCGCCATTGGCCTTGGAACAGATTCTAGAATAGGACACTCTGTGGACATAGATTAGTACACTTCAGTGCCCAGCCCTTGGTGTAGAGGCAGTTTCACTGATTCCATCTTCTCCTACCTTCTGGAGGTATCCTCTCTCAGGCACCTCTCCTTTCTTCCATCTCGTCTTGGTCAAGGTGCTATCATCAGACAAATGTTAATAACTTTGAATCTGAAAGAGAAGGGGCTGGGATTCAGGTCTCTTTACTTTAAAAAAGACCATTCTGCTTCCAAGTAAACTAGTGGGTACAACTAAGTATATTGGAGAAAGGTCCCACTGGACTCCACCCAGGGACATGAAGCTCCTCACCTCACCTGCAAGGCCTGAGCCCAGGCCTTGGGTCCACCCAGGTGGACAGTCACGTAAACAGTTTTATTGTGTATAAGCAGAGGCCGTAGTAATTGAGTGCCACAAGTTTTTTTCAAGTAGGTTAACTTTTATTTCTGTTTCATCTCTTTTAATTTAGAAATTTATTTATTATTGATATAAATTGCATAAGGAAATACTTGCAGAAAAAAATACTTAAAATTTTTCCATATATGTAAAAGACTTTTAATGTATAAAACTTTTTTTCCAAAGAATGAATAATGCCATAATCTAACACTTAGCATCTGGACTTAATCAAATAAATAGAAATTTAAATGTCACAGAGCACTGTTTTCTAGTTCAATTGTGACCCACAGTGAGGCACAGTGAACATTTTTAATGACATGGGAATAGAGTAGAATGGAAGAGATGAGAAAATATGGGTGTTCATACATAGTAGGGCTAAGTATTAGTTCGTGAAACTTTATTTCAGCTATATGTATATTTATAGCTGTGTGTGTGTGTGTACATCACCCATTTACGTGTGTTCTGTGTGTCCTGGGGCTCTGCATAAGAACTATGTCTTGTCAAGCAAAGGGTGAAAGTTGCAGCTGGGTGGGGGTACCCCAACCCCTGCTGAGCCCCCTGCCTCATTACAATCCTAGCCTCTTTGGATTCTGCACCCTTTTTCCAACTTCCAAAGGCTTTTTGCTTTCCTCGAAATCAAATCATACATTCCTGACTGGTTGTGTCATGTTTGAACCTTTGTTTTTTAATTCTTGTGAGGTGACTGAGGGGAGAATCAGAATTAACAACAAGCAGACAGGAGCTAACTGACATTTCAGCACTCCCACTGGAATAATTCCTGCTGCTATTTTAAAATGTTTCTCAGCTTAATGCAGTATTCGTGCTGTTCAAGATGCACACTTACACCAGGGCCTGGTGTGCGCTTGTGTGGGGGTGCAGTGGCCCTGCCTGAGTAAGAGATGCAGGGCAAGTCTGGCAGATACTCATCTGCCCCATGCTAGAGGCAAGTCAATATGGAGAGCCCTGTAAGAGGCTGGGGATGCTGCAGAATGGCCCTATAGCTGCTGGAGTCCTCAGGGCACTACAGCAATTCAGTGCAAACCATCAAATGCTTGTAAAATGAGCACAGTTAAGCTCCTACTGAGTGCCAGGCCCTCAAGCATCTGAGCTGCTGTTGGCATTCACAAATGACAGGATACCAAGGCCTCCTCTGAGATGCCAGCCCTCACTGCAGTGCCTGGAGCTTTTGGGAAATGTCACCAACAGACATGGCAATTCATTTCCCCGAGACAGAACTCGGAGCTGAAAGCAGGTTAAGTGAAAAGGAGCATAGCATGCCAGGTTTCCAGCCCTTTCTTTTGAGCATAAATATTAATAGATACTTGGCCTAAAAGGTATATAGCTTCATCATCTCTCTCGATAGTGGCAGGATGTGCATTGTTGATTCTCCACCTGCTTGTCTTGGGTCACTCAGCGTATTCCTATGTCCTGGATGATAGTGTGACAAACCAGTGCGGCCCAGCAGGTAGAAGCAGGGGCAGGTGATCTCCCTGTTACTTGCAGTTCTTGTCAAGTCTCCTGCTCTGCTTCAAATACAAAAGAAAAACAATACAGTTTTTAAAACTTTCTGTACTGTTTGGCTGGTGTGGCTCAGTGGATTGAGCATCATCCCATGGACTGAGAGGTTCCAGTTCGATTCCCAGTCAGGGCATATGCCCAGGTTGTGGGCTCGATCCCCAGTGGGGGGCTTGCAGGAGGCAGCCGATTGATGTATCTCTCTCACATTGATGTTTCTATCTCTCCCTCTCTTCCTAAAAAATCAATAAAAACATATTTAAAATATTTTTTAAAAATAATAAAAAATAAAAACTTTCTGTACTTCTGCTCATAGAATTGAACAGAACTCGATTTAGCTAGGATGGGAAGAGGGCATCTAAAACTGAGAATTGACGGGGGAGTCTCCCCAAAACAAATTAATGTAAGAGGGGCTTCTTTCACAGGGGAAGGCGAAGCAGAGCCTTGGGTCCTGTGCTCTGTACTGGCCAGGCGACCGCAGTCCAGTTACCAGCCTCTCTGAGAGAAGTTCTGAGAGCAAATGTGAGGACCAGTGAGAAACACACACTGCTCTGAACCAGCACACCACTCTCTTCATTGTCTTTCATTGCCCAGGTCATGGCTCATACACAGAGCCTCTGTGCCTTCTTACCCTGCAGCCTGCCTCTCCGTGGTCCCAGCAGAGAGCCGTGGGTGCAATTGCACGGAGGGTTGTGAGGCCGTTGCTTGCCCATCGGACTCCACAGTGCCATCATATGGAACAGCCTACATTCCAGCCTTTCTAATCTTAGGCACACATCCATTATTCACCAGCCTGTCTTGTCCTGGCCATTATCTTACAGAAGTCACCGTGGCCACAGTGAACCTCATTTCTAAATCTTAATCTGAAACTGATACTTAAATATTAGGTTTCTCCGGCTTTAGATTATTCTGCATGTCAGCTGACTCTGAGCATGCTTTTTCTCTTCTTACTTATGTGAAACTTTATCTGAAGGTTCAGAAACCAAGAGCTGGCTATCATTTTCTCCTTTGCAGTGTGAATTGTGAGATCATTCTTCTGATATATCAGTTATTGAGCTTTTGAGAGAAAAATATATAAGTGAGAATTTCTGCTTAAATTTATTTTAAAATAGGTGGTTTTCACATTGAAATGAAACAGTATAATATGTGTTTACTGCTCTTTTCAAATGTAATTCACAATCACACCTATTACAAGTTCTTATTCTTCATCGCATAAGGAGAAAATTGTGTACCGTTTCTGGTTAGTGATATTTCTTTCCATACATGAAAAAATCCACAATATTAAGACCATGACTATCAGAAAAAATGATATGGACATAAAGATAATTATCTCTCCTTAAATGTTTTTATTTTCTTTTTCACCATCGGCACAAGCAAAGGATACAAAACCATGTTGTTGAGGCAGGGCCCACTTGACAGGGTAGATAATTGTGCCCTTGAGTGTCTCACATAAAAGAACTGATGGTTCCTGGAGAAAGTCGGCAGCTCAGCAAACAGAGACGAGCATTACAATGGTAATAGTCTTAGGAAGCCTGGGGACATTATCTTTGGGGTGGAATGGTGCCCCTTGGTCCATGCTCACCGTGGTTATAGCTGAATTGCTTCCACTTAGTAGTCATGGAAATTAGATGGTGGTGATTTCTCATGAGAAAAGTAACAGTTTAAAGAGATGTCGGAACAACACAATTAGACATGTTCCATATGTACCAGTGTGTCTGCAGATGGTCCCGTGAGTGCTGTCCATCAGTAATACTGTTGCTATGTCAACACAGGCAAGGAGGGGTATGGTTGGTAGGGACAGTAAGTGAGCTTTCACGGTCTGAATAATCAGGTATTGAAATGATTGGCCTTTTAAGAAGCCAGTTGAGGGTTAAGTAAATCAAAGATTCCATGGAAGAAATGAATAATACCACCATTCCACACCGTGGCACACTTTGCTCGTAGTCTGATACTGTGAGAACACCACATATGTTCTCAAGCATCTCAGTGCCCTATCCTCTCACAGGACATTTTCACTCCAGCCCTGGAGAGAGAAGGTTGTATAACATAAACTCTTCTGAAACATTTCTGCTTATTTTTCTTATTATGACTTAAATTTTTAGAGTAGTTTTAGATACACAACAAAATGGAGAAGGTACAGAGATTTTCCACCTCCCCCATTACCAACATTCCCATTTCTGCTTATCTTCATGAACGACTGGGTATTATTTTTGACAATATTTAGCTCTCCAGATCTTTTCAATTTTTGTAAGGTTTGTCATGTTTAGAAATACCCATTTGTTCAATAAACCATTTTTTAGCATCTAAGCACTTGTTAGGCCTTAGTGCTCATTATGTAGAAGATTCAATATTTAGTGAATTAAGTGCATAGAAGATTAAAAAAAGGCATTCTTGAGAAATTCAACACACTCATAATCTAATATCTGGGTCAGAAGATGGAGGAGAAAGATATACAAATTGAAAAATCACAGTGGATTTAGTTATAATAGATGTGAAAAAGCGCTAAGAAAGTGAGTGGCAAATGAAAACATTTTCAGAAGATATGAAAGTAAAAAGATGCCACATTTTATTGGTATTTACTCCTACAAAAGTTCACTTCCAGGGCCTCTCAAATTGAAGTAAATTGTATTTGTAGGGGGGAAATTAAACTGTGATTTTCCCGGAAACAACAATAGAAGAATTTGCATTTCTGAGCAAGGTCTTAATAATCAATATTTTCAAATAATGGACCTATTATTTGGTTTAATTAACCATTTAGCCACTATGAGTTCTATACTTTCTTACTGCACAGATTACGCTTCCTACCACATGAAATTACATTTGTGTGACAAGGTATTATGTTAGCTCTCACCTTTACCATTCTTGCTATATTTTACTACAACTATTCTAAAAGTCAAATAGTCATGGGTGGTAGACTTGATAAAGTCATGACATGCATCTTTAAAGGGCGGTTTGAAAATACCTAGGATTTTTTGATGGCTTATTTGAGAAAAGCACATATGTGTTTTGTTTGTTTGTTTGTTTTGCCCTCATTCTCCTGTTTGTTCTGAAGCAGGTATGCAGATTAGGACACTTTCAGTATTTAAAGACAAATCCTTTCTGTGGGACATCTGATTTATAACAACCATTTTACCTTGAACTCCAACAAAATACATAACCAACCAACATGACTTCATACCCATTTTATTACTTATGATTTACTTATAACAGCATTGCTTCCTAATGTTTTGCTGGTTTAGTTGCAAATATCTAATATATTAATTTTTTAAACACTCCTGGGTTTGAGTTGGATCCCAGCTTACTGACCGTGTAAATCTGCACAATTTACCTTTCAAAACCCAGTATCCCCATCTGTAAAATGACAGTAGAGGCTTGTGTGGAGAATGAAGGGACAACCCCATCCTCGTGATGTGTGTAGCTCTATGTCTTGCACATGGCGTGCACTCATGTTAGTGCTAGGACCGCACCGCGCAGGCTCCTACCAAGCCTGGGGTGGTCCGTGCCGCTGGTCGCGTGGCCTAGGACGGCTGTTGTTGTTGTTGTTCAATGGTGGGGAAGTGGTGTTTTGAGTACAAAATACTAGCCTCCTCTATAGCCTTAGATTGTGACCTTGTTTTAAGTTGGAACTGTAAACGAATAGAAAATTAGAAAAACAAATGCTAGAGATTTTGGGGGAGGGAGAGATCTCTGAGCTGGAGCGATGGAAATAGTCTCAAAGGTTTAATGTTTAAAGAATGTGCAGGAAGAGGGGTATTCAAGTCAAGGAGAATTTTTTTTTTTTTTAAATCCTCACCTGAGGTACATGCCCTGGGCCGGAATCGAACCCACAGCTCTTTGGTCCATGGGCCGACGCTCTAACCGCTGAGCCAGACCAGCCAGGGCAAGGAGAATATTTTGTGCTCACTCAAGTAAAGGTTTAAATGGGGTGCAGTGCCATGCTGGTAGGAAAAATGCCATCACGCAAGTGCTGGTGAGGATGTGGAGAAAAGGGAACCCTCGTGCTCTGTTGGTGGGAATGCAGACTGGTGCAGCCACTGTGGAGAACAGTATGGAGGTTCCTAAAAAAATTAAATATGTTAGTGCCTTATGACCCAGCGATTCCACTTCTGGGTGTATATCCAAAGAAACCCGAAACACTAATTCGAAAAAATGTATGCACCCCTGTGTTCATTGCAGCATTATTTACAATAGCCAAGATATGGAAGCAGCCCAAGTGCCCATCAGTAGACGAGTGGATAAAAAATTGGTGGTACATATATACCATGGAATATTACTCGGCCATAAAAAAGAATGAATTCTTACCATTTGTGACAGCATGGATGGACCTAGAGAGTATTATGCTCAGTGAAATAAGTCAGAGAAAGACAAATAACATATGATTTCACTTAAATGTGGAATCTAAAGAACAAAACAAACAAAATTGAAACAGACTCATAGACATAGAGAACAGACTGGTGGTTTTCAGAGGGGAGGGGGTTTGGGGGACTGTGTCAAAAAGGTGAAGGGATTATAAAATACAAATTGGTAGTTACAAAACAGTCACGGGGATTTAAAGTAAAGCGTAGGGAATATAATCAATAATGTTGTAATAACTATGTGTGGTGCCAGTTGAATACTGGAAATATTGGGGGGAACGCTTACTTTTTAATTTTTAATTGATTTTTTAGAGAGAGAGGAAGGGAGAGAGAGATAGAAACAATGATCAGCTGCCTCCTGCACGCCCCCTACTGGAGATCGAGCCCACAACCCGGGCATGTGCCCTGACTCGGAATCAGTCCATGGGACGCCGCTCAATCCACTGAGCCACACCAGCCTGGGGGGAGCACTTTGTAAAGTATATGATTGTCTAACCAGTATGTTGTGCACCTGGAACCAATACAAAATAAAATTGAAAAGAAACTGTAACTGAAAAATAACAATTAAAATTTAAAAAACAAGAAAAGTGCCATCATGTAATTTTGACTGGGAGAATATCGCAAGATAACCAGTGGCTTCGAATGATAGGCTCATTGTGATCCTGGGGCCCTTCAGTTCTCTTTAACTCAGAGGACATGCATCTGAAATCATACTGTCAACCTAAGGACCCCCTTCCCCCACAGCCCCAGCCTTGACTGCAGCCCCCTTCGGGCTGCAGAGGCATCACTGTGCCACTGTGACCCACTGTGGCCGTTGGGGGTGAGCAGTGCCCCGGCCCAAGAGGAAGCAGGGTTGTCTGTGGCTATTGAATAGGTGGGAGAGAGCTGGCTTCCCACCCTCAAAGCAGGACTCCACCCTCCGGGAAAGCAGACTTCATAGCTGCCTAACTGAGTTTCCCCATGGGGTTTCTGGGAGCCAAAAACTACAGCAGAGTCTCTCCTGACTGAGTATGACACTAAGACAAGAAAAGGAGGTAATTTTAGACTACAAACTTTGACCTCATAAATAGAAGGAGAATGGTATAAATAAAGAAAAATAAAGTACAAGACACTCATAGCAAGCAGAAAAAGGATAGGATTTACACCACTGGATGCTAAGGTCAGACACAATATTTTTAAATAACCCTAAAAACTCACACTGGGGAGTTTAAATCTTAACCCAGCTATAATTACTTTTATTTGTGTTGTGTGTAATGCAGACTGTTAGGAGCTGCTCAGTATTATATGTGGCATCGCCCTGTCTTGTGTGTTTCCCTGGGTTTTGTACAGAATGCCTGGCCTGCCCTCCCCTGAGGGTATTAGTTTCCTGTCGCTGCTGTAACACATCACTGCACATGTAGTCTCTTCAAGCAACACTGCTCTATTCTCTTAGGTTTCTGCAGCTCATTGGTCTAAAATGGTCACCATGCTGCATTTCTCCTGGAGACTGGGGAATATCCTTTCCTGGCCTTTTCCAGATTCTAGAGGCTGCCAGCATTTCTGACTCATGGCCCTGCACCCTGACTTCTGCCTCCACAGCCACAGCTCCCTCTCTCCCTCTGCTCCCCTGCCCCTCCTCCAACGATCCTTGTGGCTGTGCTTAGGTTCCATGCAGATAACTCAAGATATCTCTGTCTGAAGATTTTTAACTTAATCTCACCTGCAAAGTCCCTTTGCCATGCAAGATGACACACCCACAGGTTCCTGGGATTAGAATGTGGGCATCTCAGAAGGGCCCTTATTCAGCCAATTGCACCATGACTGGAGTGTGTTAGACCAACAGCCTAGAGTGAAATCAATCAGTGGAGGAAAAGGGCAAATGTGGGAAGTAGAAGATATGCAAAATCTGTCTATTCCTGTATAGAAGTCTACAGTTTCATACATTTTCCATGTGAAAAATGAAAATGTATTCAGGAATTATGTCCAGAAAGTGGAAGTTTCTCCCGTAACATTCTATCAACCCAACCGTTATGTCCAGGGCATCTTCATCCATCCTTCTGCAGCACTGGGGTCATTTTCCAGGGCAACAGGGTCCTCTCTCTGCAGTGCCGTCATGAGCTCCAGGCAAACCACATACAAGCCTGCTCATTTCCCCTCAGTACACAGTTATCTTTGCTTCATGTTTGGCACATAACTTAGTCGTCAGCCCTGTCCCCCAGCAGACAGGAATGCACAACTTAGCACAGCACACCCTTCAGCGTACAGCCACGTTTTCCTGCTTCCTCTTGCGGTTTGTGGTAGCAAGATGGGTGAAGAGCATCAGGAAGAAAGTTCATGGCAAATAGCTGCCCCAGAATGGGGTCCAGGTAAACAGATGGCTCCCTTGCTGCAGAAGAGGTCGTTGGGGACCTGATGGGTGACAGTCTGTGTACTGACAGTGCCTGTGAAAAGAGGTTGGAGCTCAGTGGCTGAGGCAGAACTCTTGGTTGAGGCAGATGGAAGAACTCCATGCAGAACTTTTCATTCTGGGGTGCAAGCTAAGGGCCCAAGGGTGGGAGCATCTGCTAAACTTAGAAGCTGGGAGGTTGGGAATTGCTGGGTGGTGCTCAGCACAGGTCTCATCCACAGCTTCTTAGCAGCTGCCCTGGCTCACTTTCCCCTCCCCCTGGGAGGGCGTGTCCAGGCCCAGGCCTGACCTTTCCCATCCCTCCATCTGCAGGGGAGCAGCAGGGAGAGCTGAGCTGCTCTGCTCCTCTCAGTGAACATGGGAAAACCACTGACGTGTTGTGTCATGTGCTCCCTAATACATAAAGGGAATTTGTTGATGCCTAATTAAAATTCATATTTATTGAGTATTTGCTAATGTGCCAGTATTAGCTTTTTACATGAGTTATATCATTTAATCCTCAGAACTGCATATTCAAAGTGCTCCTATTATTTTATTGAAAATGGGCCCAGAGTGATTAAGTACCTTGCCCAAGGCCACGCAAGCTAGTGAGGGGTGAAGTTGCCATCAGATTCAAGGAGCCAGACCCAAAGCCTGTCCTCTGCTGCTTCCCACTGAGATGAGGCGCTGAGTGCCCTGGAGTAAAGGTCTAAGGAAACTTGACTGATAATGTGAACACTAATGAGGGCTTTACATATGTTAATTCATTTAGTTCTCAGAAGAGCCCTGAAATGGGTCCTGTTAATTTCATGGAGAAACAAAGCTGGGAGGGTTAGGTAGCTGGTTCTGAGCTCACAGATAGTAAGTAAATAGCACACTAGGGTTAGAAGCCAGGCCTCTGTGGTCATTAAGATACAAAGATAACACCCAGTTTATAGAGGGTAGAACTAAAAGTTGGAACTTACTAAGATTGTGGAAGGCACCGTAATTGGTACAATACAGAAATGAATCCAAGAAAAATGAAGTTGCTTCTCTTTCCTCAGGGAGTTTGCAGCCTGAAATAGAGGGCTTGGATGTAGCCAACTGTAGATTCAGATGACTTTGGGAACTCAGAAGACTGTGATGAGAAGGGATCTGGGTCCTGGTATGCCTTCTAAAGAGACAGAACAATGCCACATAACACCTTCCAGCCTCTCCTGCTTGAAGTTCATGTGTTACCTGTGTGTAATAGGACCTCTGAGCTCAGTATGCTAGGTTATATCACTTCCTGCAGGAAATAAAAGGCTGAGGAAATATTGAAGGTGTTGAAAGTGCTGGCTTAAACTGTGAATGAGGCAGTTTAGGTGGCATGAGGAAGGAAGTGCCCAGGCACACGAACCATGAATAACAACGCAGGGAGGCAGACGGGACATGATCAGAGGGATTGGACCAAAGGCACAGAGAAATGAAGGATGTGAAATGAGTTTGAATGGACAATAATAATCAGTTCCTTAGAGGCCTTTTAACAGAGGGAGTAAGGAATAATTATTAACTAGAGAAAATTAATTTAACATAATAAAGATTCTTTACCACCCTGTCTTTGGGCTTTGCATTTTTGTTTAGGAGAGACTCATGTTTGTTTGTTTTTTAATCCTCACCCAAGGATATATTTTGTTAATTTCAGAGAGAGAGAGAAACATCCTTCAGTTGGTTTACTCCAGCATGTGCCCTAATCAGGGATTGAACCTGCAACCGAAGTATGTGCCCTGACCAGGAATCAAACCTGCAGCCTTTTGGTGTACAGGATGACGCTCCAACCATCTGAGCCACCTGGCCAGGGCAAGAGAGCCTCATAGTTAATTCAACTCTATAATGACTGGATTATGGTAAGATTTGTCTGTATTTTTAATGTATGATGACCACGCTCGTGACTTGTGGGCTAGGTAAGTATTCCTTTCAGAGAAGAGGCATGTTAATGTCCTATTGCTACCGTAACAAAGAACCACAAACTTAATGGCTTAAAACAACACATTCATTTTCTTGCAGTCCTGTAGATCAGAAGTCCAACATGGATCTCACGGAGCTAAGATCAAGGATGTAATTTCTCTCGGAGACTCTAGGGGAGAATCTGTTTCCTTGCCCTGTCCGCCTTCTAGAACAGTGGTTCTCAACCTGTGGGTCGTGACCCCTTTGGGGGTCGAACGACTCTTTCACAGGGGTCGCCTAAGACATAACAGTAGCAAAATTACAGTTATGAAGTAGCAACGGAAATAATTTTATGGCTGGGGGTCACCACAACATGAGGAACTGTATTAAAGGGTCGCGGCATCAGGAAGGTTGAGAACCACTGCTCTAGAGGCTGCCTGCGTCCCTTGGCTCATGGCCCCTTCCTCCAATTGCAAAGCCAGGATAAGTCCTGCCAGCTCTCTGGTTCTTTCCATGCACATCTTCCTCTTCTGTCTCCTTTGATATCTGAAATCTGACAGTTTGGGGATTATGCCATTCTCTTTCAAAATTATGTTACCAGTTGTAAGGCTGCATTTCAGCTAGAGAGCTATGAGGGGGACATTTAGTGATATGGATGAAGAGGGCGCGCTGGCGAGCATGTTGCCAGGAGCTGGAATCACAGACAGGTGTGGACCATGAAAAGGAAAGAACTAACGGGATGAACCAAGAGGTATGTCCTGGTGAGTCTGAACTTTTTATGTTACTGAAAATGATGTTTGTCAAGTAAATGAAGTTTAAAGGTGTCTAGAAACAGCGCTGGGGGTGAGGGACAGGATCGGGAGGAGGTGTCAGTAGGGGAAAAGGAGAAACATCTGTAATAAAAATAAATTAATTTAAAAATAAATAAAAAATAAAGGTGTCTAGAAAACATAGAGTGTTTTTATCACTCAGAGGAAGTTATTCATGATAAAATCATAAATAAGTTGGACAGATATTTAGTAACCTAAATACTATTGATACAGTAGTATTACAAAGACTTTTTAGAAAAATACGAATTCTGTGTGACCTGTAGAAATTACAGTTTCTATGTTTACTTCCTGTCTGTGTATTGTACTGCACGTGACGACTGTGAGAATGTGACAACTGCCTGTATCAAACCTACAGCATTCTGGAAGCAAACAGGTTTCCATAAAAGTCAGGCAAAGTGGACAAAAAGAAGGGGGAGGGAGATTTTATTACATTTATTTTTGTCCATTTCCTCAGTTTTTCTGGATTTATTTCAAAACCCTGGTCACATGGGCAAACATTTATATTTATGGTTCAACAAACGTATCTGTTAGACCTGAATCCATATAAGGAAAATAATGCTGGTCTTGGTGCCAGTGGCATTTTAAAAGGTTAATATTCTGGACTGATTTCGTAGCCTTAGGCTGTTTTTCAGGTTTTGCATACCAGAGTGATTGGCAGCTCCTGTCCTCACCCCTTCAAGGCCTGAAAGAACGCTTTCCTTAGTTGCCACTGAATAACTGAACAGGGAATAACAGAGAAAATAGTCTTTCTGAAGTTGGTAGTCTAGTGGGAAATAGAGGATAAACTTGAAATATCTCTAAATCCCCCACGGGCATTGAAATGAATAATTTAAGAAGCTTTCACCTGAAGGTGAACTGGACTGCATGCGCTGCCTGTCGGAAGTCCCTGTGCCCAGAGCACGGTGAGGAAGGTCATGTGCTGTGAAGCCTCGTGGGCGAGTGTGCTGTCCTGGTCCGTCATAGGTTCTGGGCAGTCCAGTCTCAGAATGTAGGGCACTGTTAGACTCTTCAGTGCAGGTCTTTTATTTTGCCCATGAGAAAACTGAAGTTCGGAGAGGGTAACACAGCTAACTAGCAGAGAGCTGCCTCTCAAATCCTCAAACCCCTGGTTGCTACTTTGCCGAACAAGAGAATAAAATAAAATAAACCTACCAGAAACATTCTGCACAGCTTATCTTCTTGACGCTCCAGAGCTAAGCCGTGGTGGGAAGAGAATAGTCAAGAGTTGAAAAATCTGGCCTTTGAGTCCTAACACTGTCTCTGAATGACTGTGTGGCCTCAGGGAGGACACGCGGCCTCTCTGGGCCGTTTGCTCATCTGCAGGACAGAGCGAGCACTTGCCTCACAGCGTGGATCCGAGTAGCAAATGAAACGCGGTGTGTCAAGATACCCAGTAAATGGTAAAGCTGCAAGTAAATGTGAGGTAGTAATGTTTCTTCTTGTTGGGACTTTATATCACCTCAAGGCCTTTGTTTTGTGGGATTTCTGGTATTAGAGAGTTCCAGCTGAGGAAATGTAGGGTAATACCTGATTTTACTTTACAATGACTTACTTCATGATGTGACTTGATAATACCATAAAAATTGAAGGCTGCTTTTAGAGTAAGCTTTCCAAAGAAGGGTTATTTATTTATTTTTTTAGTAGCTCTGCATCCACAACAATAAAGAAATAATATTGGACCATGTTCTGATAAATGTTTTAGCCAGGTGTCACTTTTTTATTTTTATTTTTTCTTCTAAGAACAGGTCTGTTAACTAACTTTCCTTTTTCCATCTCAAATTGGTGGCTCTGCGTGAATATCAGTTACGGTAAATGGAGATTTTGTTCTCCACTCACCAAGTGGTGAGTGGATGCATTCACTGCTGTTCGCAGAGTGCTGGAGGAGACACTGGGCATGGAGCTGCAGCGGGAAAATGTAAATGGTCACAAACACCACACAGCTCCTGACTGGATGGTCTCGGGATGGTGTGCTGGGGGCTTACCTTCTGGTGCTCAGAGGACAGAGGAGCTGCCCCAGCAACTCAACTCACGGCTGTGGGGATGGAAATTTCCCCGGTGTTGAGTGTGGAGATTGTCCAAGGTATAAAGACAGTTGTCGAAATAAAAATAGAAAATAAGAATCATTGGGTGGAACACATAAGTCCCTTTTCTTCCCTTCACTGAGATTCAGTTGCCAATCTACACCAAGTTGACCCTGTTTTACTGTGGTAAAATGGGGATAATGTATCATTCAAATGATTGAAACCCAAAGATAATCACCAAACTTTATTTTTGCCAACGGTTTCAAATTTCTTTATAGAAAAAATGTTTCCTACTAAGGGTAACCATTAATTGACGTTAATTTTACCTGTTTTTCTGCGTTGAATACTCTCGATTTTGAATAAAGTAGGAAAGAAAGAGAAAGACAACAAATATTGATAACCCCAGTTTTCAATGTATATGTTACAACATGCATTTATAAGGTTAGAAATATTTAAGTACTTATTTATGTGGTTTGGTTAAAGAAATAGAAAAAAAAATGAGCAAAAATTAAAAAGGTATGAGCTGTGCCCTGGCCGGTTTGGCTCAGCGGTTAGAGCGTTGGCCTGTGGTCCAGAGAGACCCGGGTTCGGTTCCTGCTAAGGGCACGTACCTCGGTTGCAGTTTGTCCCCGGCTCCGGTTGGGGTCGTGTGGGTGGCAACCAGTCGATGTGTGTCTCTCACATCGATGTTTCTCTCTCTCTCTCTTCCTCCCTCTCTCCCTCCTGCTCTATCTGAAGATAAATGCAAAAATGTCCTTGGGTGAGGATTAAAAAAAAAAAAAAAAGATATGAGCTGTAAGTAGTAAAAAGACGCTTCATAAAACTTAGAAATAACGATGTAATGTTTTTAGAGCGCTGTAGGACACTCGTCGTGGCTGACGGGAATCCCAGTCGCTCTGTTTTGTGCAGACACCGTCCTTCATTCAGTGGGGCGATGCCGCAAAGGTCACCTTCCTTCGTGTCCCGCAGAGACCGCTGGTAGCGAACTGGGCCTACCGCTTGATTCACTTATTCCCTGGCCCCGGCCTCTCCTGCTTCCCTCAGGCTCACTGGCTGCTCCTTTACCATCTTTGTGTCCACTCCTCTCCCGCCAACCACAGGTGCTGAGGGTCCTGAGCCTCTGTGTCCTTATTGTCCACACTCTCTGAGGTCGGCTCCTCCAGTCCCGTCCTGATACCCAAACTGTAATCTGGTCCTGACATCTTCCCAAAATATTCAGCCTTGCCTCCAAAACAGATCCCAGTTCCACTTCCATTATCAACACCCCAGTGCAAAGCACCATGGTCTCTGACCCCCCATTGCCGTAGCTCCCAGTGGCCCCTGCTCCCCTCAGTCACTGTTCTCCATGCAGCCACAGCGATCTTTTAGAAACATAAATCATATTTATCCCATCCTCCTTCCCCCATTTATCAGTCCCTGGTGGCACCTCTCTCACCCGCAATAAAATCCAGAGTGCCTTGGTTTACAAAGCCCTGACATCATCTGGGTCCTGCCTAGTTCTCCAATATTGTTGTGTATCACTCGTCCCTCTTTTAAATCCCAACTATACTGGCTTCCTTTTTGTGTCTCTGACACACCACATAGAGCCTTTGCATACATACGCTGTCATGCTGTTTCTGGGCTGGAAGCTCTTACCCCTCATCTCTGAGCGCTGGACCCTGCTTAGTATTCCTGTCTCAGCCCAGTCACCTCCTCGGGATGCCGCCCCGACACCCAGTCCCAAGTAGTCACTCTCTGTCATGTTCTCCCCTGTGTACTTGACTGTTTGACATTTTCTGGTCTATTTATTAACATTCTCTTTAGTCTGCATGTGGGCACACTCACAGCTATAATATAATTCCTAAGAGCCCGGGATGCAGTGGTCTCATTCACCACAGTAACCTTGGCTTGGAACAGTGCACACAGTAGATGCTCAAAAAATATATTTTGAACAAATGAGTGAACAAGTTCAAGCAACAGAACAGTCTGTTATGTGGGAAATTGGTGACCTTTTCTGCTTTATTTCATAGCAAGGTCTCTACTGATCTAACTAACTTCCTAAGGACTAATCAATAAAATTAAATGAAAACTTACTGTCATTTGGCCAATTCAGTTCACCGAAATATCTGCATTTGTGATCAGGGCTGCCGTAAAGAAGAAACAGGTGGCACTGTAAATATGATAGATTTCTGATCAGATGAGTGGAAGGTGTTAATGAGACTTGAACACAGGATCCTTACAATCTGTGGCCTCGAGTTCTCATTTATTTGATGAGATTGTTGCCATAAACTTCAGTTAGTTTGGCAGAAAGGGAAAGCTTGAACTCCTCTGGTGGATGTCTCAGTTTCTTCCCCATTCTTCCTTCTGTTCTTCTGATCCAGGATGAAATGAAAAGTACAGTGGGCATGGTACAGGGATGTTCTCAGTCAGAAGGAACATACTACAAGTTCTCACCTGTGTGGCTAGAGCTCCTGTTTGAACAGATGTTTGTCTGACTCTCAGCCAAGCCACACCCTTTCCCCAAGGAGTTTTCTCTAAGGCAAAGCCCATTGGCTCATTTAGAGATCCAGGGGCCAGAAACTTTCCACTTATTTGTCATTAAAGCACTACAGTATTTATGGCATTCTAATCTCATGGCACTCTGAAGACTATACTTACGGACTTTTGTATGAGAGGAATATAGAACATTTCTTGTTTGATTTTTGCTTTTGTGGTTTAGGATTGAAAATACTTTACGTGGCCCATGGCCAGTGTCCCATTCTTCTTTCTCATCTCACAACTGCAGAGTGCTACTGCTGTAGTTTTCCTCTGTTTTGAGCCCCACCCTTCCTGTTGCTAAGCAGATGAACTGGATTGCATAAATTGTCAGTTACTCAGCTGTGACAATGAAAAAGACAGGACAGCAGTAGCCAGAAACAAGGACAGCTACTTTTAACACTTGGGATTTAGGATTAGATGAACAAGAGTCAAATAGCAATAGGTGACGTTATCATAAATAAAATTTTGATTAGTAGTTATCCAGTGGGAGAATTTGGATACAGGACAACACACCCCTCCTCTTGACTTAATGTACATATATTTTCAGAAAGACCTAAGCAGGCACATTTCCTTTAAGAACTTTTATTTACTGAAGTGAGTTTTTTCTCATTATAAAAGTAATTTCCTATCATGACCAAAAGAAGAAAAAATGAAATTTTCAGAGGAAAAACTGACACATAATTTTACTATTTTAATACAAACCCTATTAGCATTTGTGTATATTGCCTTCAGAAACGTGTGCTTATTATATTAGACTGATTTATTAGTTTGTGTATTTGTTTATTTATGCCTAGTTATAATGTACATACTTTTACCCTTAGTTTTATTGAGTAGCAGTTATTTATTTTAATATTTCAGGTTAGGTTGATTCCCAAATATGAAGTCAGCTCTAAATTTGTATGTATTAAAGGAGCATATATACATTTTCTGACCCACAAAAGAGAGGAGTTAACCACTTTGGGCAAATAATTTTCACTCTTCTCATTTATTTAGCTTCTTTTTTAAAAAATTTTTTTTCTTCTTTTATTGATTTTAGAGAGAGGAAGGGAGAGGGAGAGAGAGATAGAAACATCGATGAGCGAGAACATCGATTGGCCACTTCCTGCATGCCACAACCTGGGCATGTGCCCTAACCAGGAACTGAACCGGCGACCTCTTGGTGCATGGGTCGATGCTTAACCACTGAGCCACACCGGCTGGACTATTCAGCTTCATTTTAATAAAGCAAGTCTAATATGGCAGGTATACACCAAAAATTTGGTTCCCATTGGGTCACCTATGATTTCCCATGGAAATTTCCCACAAAATAATCACTGAATCAGATCAAACATTTCCTTCTGGAGCCCTAACGTTTACCGTTTCCTGACTCCCTTCGCCTGTGTGGTGGTATAAGCACAGTGCTGGCTCCGGCTCCACGGAGAATGGTGAAAAGTGTGTACAGGCATAATTAGCACACCACCCGGTTGTAAGACCCAGGTATTTGGTTCTCTTAGATGAGGCATTCCTGTTCACACTCATTAGTGGTTTCCCAAAGAGCTCCTTTGCAAACTGCTCTCCAAAAAGGAAATTGTGACTTCAAAAAGGCATGCTGCAGATAGGACACCAGAGGGCGCTGGAGCAACGCTGCAGTGTGCCTCTGCTTCTCCCTTAGCTCTGCGGTTCAAAAAGAAATCAGGAAGCCTTTAAATAATGCCCTACCCTGGCTTGAACGCCATTTATTGGAAGTAACACAACACAGCTTTATGATGTCAATGAAACATTGTTTATTGATCATTCTAATCAATGTCTTCTCAAAAGCAGGGTGTTTATTTTCCCATGCTGAATTTCAGAAAATAATTTTTAATGTCTCTTCATAGTGTTTTCAAGGAAAGCATGTACATATTCTTCCAGGATTGTGACTTTGTCCTCTTCCAAGAGCCAGTCATGTGTGTTCAGATGTTTAGGAGTTCTAGTCTGCTGCTAACTATTGAAGAAATGAATTATTTCCAGACCTGCTTTTGAAATCATAGAGTGTGGTCATTTGATCAGTATGTACTTCCAATTGAATTTTAAATAAAGCGTGAATGCATCCGGATAAAGTAGCAGTGCTGAAAAAATTATTGGTGTGAGCAGTTAGGTAATTATACTAGTATTTATTCATATATATATAATATGTATAGTTAGAAAACTATAGTGGCCTTTATTCGGAAACAACCATTTAGGTTAACCAGGAGCAATTTAAAAGAAAAAATCTAAAGTATTTTTGTTCAGCATAATTTACTTTACAAGTATGTACTCAATGCCTAATATTTCCATGTCTTTGTACCTAGAATTGTCTTTTAAACCATCCCTTCCCTCAGGGGCCTGGCAGTCTACTTGAAAAGACAAACAATTTTTTTCACTTGAAGAAGTTTTCACATGACAACTTAAATAGACAAAGATATAAATAATACATACCAAACATACAAGAGTTTGCAAATGTGTAGCATATAAAATTGTGTGTGTTTAAGGATGGAGATCCACAGGCCTGGAGGGCTAGGGGAGACTTGCAGAATGGAAGGAACCAGGTGAGACGGGTGGGATTTAGTTCAGCAGAGAACAGGTACTGGCAGAAAGTAGCCTGGCCAGAAGGGACCTCAGGCAAGAATAGACCAACATCTCTCTCTCTCCCTTTTTTTAAAAAAATGTTTTTGTTAATTTATTTTTGTTACAGATGTTTCTCCTTTTTCCCTTATTGACACCATCCTCCCGATACCCGTCCCTGCCCCGTCCCCAGCATTGTTGTCTATGTCCATTGGTTACGCATACATGCATATAAGTTCTGTGGTTTGTCTCTTCCCTCCCCCCACCCCCTCTTCTGAGGTTTGTCACTCTGTACCCTACTTCTATGTCTCTGGGACTATTTTGTTCATCAGTTTGTTTCATTCCTTATGTTCCACAAATAAGTGAGATCATGTGATATTTGTCTTTCTCTGATTGGCTTGTTTCGCTTAGGCTAATACTCTCCAGGTCCCTCCATGTTGTCTGAGGATAAGAGATCTTTCTTTCTTACAGCTGCATAGTGTTCCATTGTGTATATGTACCACAGCTTTTTTAGCCACTCATCTATTGATGGACAGTCGGGCTGTTTCTAGATCTTAGCGATTGTAAATAGTGCTGCTATGAACATGGGGGTACATATATTCTTTCTGATTGGTGTTTCAGGCTTCTGAGGATATATTCCTAGAAGTGGGATCACTGGGTCAAATGACAGTTCAATTTTTAATTTTTTTTTTAAATACTTTTCCCTTTATTGATTTTAGAGAGAGAGGAAGGGAGAGGGAGAGAGAGATAGAAACATGGATGAGAGAGAACATCGATTGGCTGCCTCCTGCATGCCCCCCACTGGGGATTGGGCCCACAACATGGGCATGTGCCCTGACCGGGAATCGAACCGACGACCTCTCAGTGCATGGGTCGATGCTCAACCCCTGAGCCACACTGGCCGGGCGAATTTTTAATTTTTTGAGATAACACCCTATTGTTTTCCATAGTGGCTGCACCAGTCTGCATTCCCACCAGCAGTGTACTAGAGTCCTCTTTTTCTCCACACTCTCGCCAACACTTGTTGTTTGATGATTTGTTGATGGCGGCCATTCTGACAGGTGTGAGGTGATACTTCATTGTTGTTTTAATTTGCATCTCTCTGATGATTAGTGACTTTGAGCATTTTTTTTCATATGTCTCTTGGCCATTTGTATGTCCTGTTTGGAGAGGTGTCTCTTTAGGTCCTCTGCCCATTTTTTAATTGGGTTCTTTGTCTTCCTTTTGTTGAGTTGCATGAGTACTCTGTATATTTTGGAAATTAACCCCTTATCTGATGTACCATTAGTAATTATGCTCTCCTATATAGTGGGTTGCCTTTCTGCTTTGATGTTTCTTTTGCTGTGCAGAAGCTTTTGAGTTTGATGTAGTCCCATGTGTTCATTTTTTCCTTTGTTTCTCTTGCCTTGGGCATTGTATCAGTGAGAATTCTGCTATGTGTAATGTCTGAAATTGTGTTGCCTACATTTTCTTCTAGGATTTTTATGGATTCATGAGTCACATTTAAGTCTTTTATCCATTTTGAGTTTATTCTTGTGCATGGTAAAAAGTTGGTGATCTAGCTTCATTTTTTTGCATGTAGCTGTCCAATTTTCCCAACACCATTTATTGAAGAGGCTGTCTTTACTCCACTGTATGCCCTTGCCACCTTTGTTAAATATTAATTGAGCATATTGTCTTGGGTCAATTTCTGGGTTCTCTGTTCTGTTCCATTGATCTTTATGCCTGTTCTTGTGCCAATACCAGGCTGTTTTGATTACAGTGGCTTTATAGTATAACCTGATATCCGATATTGTGATCCCTCCTACTTTGTTCTTCTTTTTCAAAATTGCTGTGGCTATTTGGGGTCTTTTTTGGTTCCATATAAACTTTTGGAGTATTTGTTCTAGTTCTGTGAAATATGTCATTGGTATTCTGATGGGGATTGCATTGAATCCCTAGATTGCTTTGGGTAGTATGGTCATTTTAATGATGTTAATTCTTCCAATCCATGAACAAGGTATATGCTTCCACTTTTTTTATCTTCCTCTATTTCTTTTTTCAATGACATGTAGTTTTCTGTGAAGAGGTTCTTTACTTCTTTGGTTAAGTTTATTCCTAGGTATCTTAATTTTTTTGCCTTGATGGTAAATGGTTTTTTTTTTTTAGTTTCTCTTTCTGTGAGTTCATCGTTGGTGTATAAGAATGCCATCGATTTCTTGATGTTAATTTTGTATCCTGCTACTTTGCCAAATTCATTTATTAGCTCTAGTAGATTTTTGCTGAAGTCTTTAGGGTTTTCTATGTACAATATCATGTCATCTACAAATAATGACCATTTCACTTCCTCTTTTCCAATTTGGATTCCTTTTATTTTTTCTTCATGTCTAATTGCTGTGGATAAGACTTCCAGTACTATGTTAAATAAGAGTGGCAAAAGTGGGCATCCCTGTCTTGTTCCTGTTCTTGATGGAAATGCTTTTAGATTTTGCCCATTGAGTATGATGTTGGCTGTAGGTCTTTCATATATGGCCTTTATTATGTCAAGATATGAACCCTCTATTCCCACATTGCTGAGTGTTTTTATCAGAAATGGGTGTTGGATTTTGTCGAATGCTTTTTCAGCATTATTGATATGATCATGTAGTTTTTATCTTTCATTGTGTTTATGTGGTGTATCACATTTATTGATTTGCAAATATTGTACCAGCCTTGCATCCCTGAGATGAATCGCACTTGGTCATGATGAATAATTTTTTTGATGTAATGCTGGATCCGATTTGCTAATATTTTGTTAAGGATTTTGGCATCTATGTTCATCAGGGATATTGGCCTGTAGTTTTCTTTCTTTGTAGTGTCTTTATCTGGTTTTGGAATTAGGATTATGCTGGCCTCATAAAATACGTTTGGAAGTCTTCCGTCTTCTTGAATTTTTTGGAATAGTTTGAGGAGAATGGGTGTTAGATCTTTGAATGTTCGGTAAAACTCCCCCATGAAGCCATCTGGGCCTGGGCTTTTGTTTGCTGGGAGAGTCTTGATTACATCTTCAATTTCCTTAGTTGTTATTGGTCTGTTCAAGTTTTCTATCTCTTCCTGGTTCAGTTTTGGGAGACTGTTTGTTTCTAGAAATTAGTCCATTTCCTCTATATTGTCCAATTTGTTTGCATGTAATTGTTCATAGTATGTTTCGATGATCCTTTGTATTTCTGTGTTGTCAGTTGTTACTTCTCCTCTTTCGTTTCTGATTTTGTTTATTTGGTTTTTCTCTTTTTGTTTCTTGGTGAGTCTGGCTAAAGGTCCATCGATCTTGTTTATCTTTTCAAAGAACCAGCTCTTTGTTTCATTGATCTTTTGAATTGTTTTTTTTTTTTTAGTCTCTATGTCATTTATTTCTACTCTGACCTTTACTATTTCTTTCCTTCTACTTGCTCAGGGTTTTTGTTTTTGTTTACTTTCTAATTCTTCAAGTTGTAGGGTTAGAAAGTCAATTAGGAATTTCTTTTTGTTTCTTGAGGTAGGCCTGTATGAACTTCCCTCTCAGGACTGCTTTTGCTGTGTCCCATAGATTTTTTGTTGTTGTGTGTTCGTTTTCATTGGTTTCCAGAAAGTTTTTAATTTCTTCCTTGATCTCATTCGTAACCCATTCGTTGTTTAATAACATGCTATTTAGCCTCCAGGTATTTGAATGTTTTCATGTGTTTTTGTTGTATGAGTTGCAGTTTCATGCTATTGTGATCTGAGAAGATGCTTGCTATGGTTTCAATCTTCTTGAATTTGTAGAGACTCACTTTGTGTCCTAACATGTGGTCTATCTTCGAGAATGTCCCGTGTGCACTTGAGAAGAATGTATATTCTGCATATTGGGGGTGAAATGTTCTGTAAATATCAATTAAGTCCAACTGATCTAGTTCATCATTTAAGGACTCTGTGTCCTTGTTAATTTTTTGTCTAGAAGATCTATCTAGTGGTGTCAGTGGGGTGTTAAAAGTCACCCGCATGATTGTATTGCTATTGATCTCTCCCTTGAAGTCCTCCAGAAGTTTTTAAATATATTTTGGTGCTCCCATATTTGGTGCATATATGTTTACCAGGGTTATATCCTCTTGTTGGATTCATCGTTTTAATATTATGTAATGACCTTCTTTGTTTCTTATTATGGCCCCCATTTTGAAGTCTGCCTTATCAGATATGAGTATTGGTACATTAGCTTTTTTTTTTTCATTTACATTTGCTTGGAAAAATTTTTTCCATCCCTTTACTTTCATCCTGTGTGAATCTTTTGTTGTGAGGTGGGTCTGTTGTAGACAGCATATATATGGGTCATGTTTTCTTATCCAATCAACTACCGTATGTCTTTTGATTGGAGCATTTAAGCCATTTACATTTAAGGTTATTAGTGATAGATACTTATTAGTTGCCATTTTTATTTTATGCCTGTTCTGTGTTCTTCTCTTTCTGTTTCTTTTTCTCCTTACAACAGTCCCTTCAGCATTTCTTGCAGTGCTGGTTTGGTGGTGGTAAATTCCTTTAGCTTTTTTTTGTCTGTGAAGCTCTTTGTTTCTCCTTCAATTTTGAATGATAGCCTTGCTGGATAGAGAAGTCTTGGATTCAGACCCTTGCCTTGCATTACTTTGTATACTTTATGCCACTCCCTTCTGACCTGCAGCGTTTCTATTGAGAAATTAGCTGACAGTCTAATGGGAGCTCCCTTGTAGGTAACTTTCTGTCTCACTCTTGCTCCCTTTAAGATTCTTTCTTTGTCTTTAATGTTTGCCATTTTTATTATGATGTGTCTAGCTGTAGGTCTTTTGGGGTTCATCTTGCTTGGGACTCTCTGTGTTTCCTGGACTTGTGTGACTTTTTCCTTCACCAGTTTAGGGAAGTTTTCTGTCATTATTTCTTCAAACAGGTTCTGTATTCCTTTCTCTGATTCTTCTCCTTCCGGTACCCTTATAATGTGAATGTTGTTACATTTTGTATTGACCCAAAGCTCCCTTAAACTTTCCTCCTGCTTTTTAATTTTTTTTCCCCATTTGCTGCTCTATTTGGGTGTTTTTTTTCTACCTTGTCTTCTAAGTCACTGATTTGGTCTTCAGCTTCTTCTAATCTACTATTGAATCCTTCTAAGGTATTTTTCATAACAGCTATGTCATTCTTTATTTCCTGTTGATTTTTATGCTTAGCTTCTACATCTTTTTTTAAGCTGATGTAGTTACCACTGAGCTCTCTTCATAATTCTTATTAAGTTGCTTGTAGTTCTCACCAAATTGTTTGAGCACCCTTAAAATCATTGCTTTGAATTCTTTATCTGGCAAATTGCTGTTTTCCATTTCCTGTAGTTCCTTTTCTAGTGATTTCCTCCTTTTCTTTCATTTGTGTGTTATTTCTTTATCTCACCATTTTAGCAATCTGGTAGTTCTAGGCCCGATGAGGGATGTCGGAATGTGTAGGCAGGTCATTGTGTATCAAATAAGGCTGCTGTTTTGGTGTATGGCGCCTCTTGCCTGCTGTGGGTCCTGGAGGATTGACAACTGGAGGCTGGTATTGGTCTGTCGTGCAGGTCTCGGCTCCCCGAGTCTTGCTGCTGCTTGGGTTGGGGCACTGCTCCTGATCATCCTCCGCTGATGCTGCTAGGGATGGACCTCAGCTGCTGATCTGTCCTGCTGCTTCCTGGGATGCGTGGGTCCAGCTGGTGCATTGCTGGGGTGCGTGGGTCCTGCTGGTATGCTTCTGGGGTGCGTGGGTCCTGCTGGTATGCTTCTGGGGTGTGTGGGTACCGCTGGTATGCTCCTGGGGTGTGTGGGTCTTCCTGGTATGTTCTGGGATTCATGGGTCCCACTGGTGTTCTTTTGGGGTGTGCTGCTGCCTGGTGGGGCTCAGCTCCTGATCAGTCACTGCTGGGAGTGAGTGTCAGCTCCCGGTTTGCACTGCTACTGCTGCTGCTGTTGCCAGGGGGTGCTCTCAGCTCCCAATCCTCTGCTGCTGTTGCGGGCTGAGGATGCTCCACTCCCGGGTCTTTGCTGCTGCCTGAGGGAGAGCTCCACTCCAAATCCACTGCTGTAGTTGTCAGGGGCAAGTCTCGGCTCCCCCAGTCTTGCTTCTGCTTGGGCTGGGGCACCGCTCCTGATCAGCCTCTGCTAATGTCGCTGTGGGGTGGGGCTCCACTCCCGCCCAGTTACTGCTGCTGTGGGGGAAGGTACTGGGCTCTGATCAGGCTTCTGCTGTGGGGGATGGTGCTTGGTTCCCGGCCTGTTGTGGCTACTGCAGCAGGCACCTCGATAGCACCGCTACTGTGCGCTCATCCACATTGACATAGTGGGGTCTACTGGTCCGATGGTGCAAGGCGCTCTGTTGGACTTGGGTCGCTCGGCCCTAGCCACTCCCCACTTCCTCTTCCCAGAGAAAACCAGGGATCTTTCAAAATGGCAGGGCCTCCCGGCTGCGTAGGGAGAAGCTCACTGATGAGCTGCTTACCGGGGTAGCCAGCTGCTTTCTGTCCACAACAAAGGAACCTTCTGCCTCGCCTCTCTGCACTGCTCAAGGTTGGTTGTCCACACTCACATCCACTCACTCTCTCACACACTCACCCTCGCTCCAGTCCTGCCCACCCTAGACCAACATCTCTTTATCCTTCCACAGGGAGGCTCCAGTCCAAACTAGTAAATGCCATTTGTTTTAGATGAGGTCCTTGCTTCTAATGTTGTGGGTTGGATCTTCTGTTGCTGGTTGGTTTTGTTTTAGAGTTTGTTTTCTTTATTCTAGTGGTGATTCTTCTACCAGGGAAAGAAAACATCCCAACAGTCATTCTTCACCCACAAAATTGCCAATATTTTTTCGTGGCCTGTCCTAGGTCTGTTCTAGCCAGATCAGTGTGTGCTGCTGTGATGTCTCAGGGGATTTGGGCTCCCGTTCTTACTGTTCCCCAGGTCTTCATCCAGGCTGATGCATGGTCATGTCCCAACGCATCTGGGAATGTGTCACCTCCCTGTAGGGACAGAATTCCTCAGAGGAGAATCTCAGCCTGATTTCATCTTTGTAGTCCTAATGCTCACTATACATTAAGAACTTAACAAATATTTCTTGTATAATTAAAACCATCTGTCAGAGGACAGACTGATAGATGCTAGATGTTAGTAGGATTGGGGGACTGGTGAATAAGGGGAAGGGATTGAGAACAGATTGGTAGTTACAAAGTAGTCACAGGGGGATGTCAAGTATACATAGAGAATATAGTCAATAATGTAATTACTGTGTATGGTGCCAGGTGGGTAATGGAAATATTGAGGGAAGCACTTTATAAAGTATATGATTGTCTAACCACTATTCTGTACATCTGAAACTAATACAGAATAAGTTGAATATAAACTGTAATTGAAAAATAAAATTAGCCCTGGCCGGTTTGGTTCAGGGGTTAGAGCATTGGCCTGTGGACTGAAGGGTCTCGGGTTCGACTTCAGTCAAGGGCACGTACTTGGGTTGCAGTTTCGATCCCCAGCAGCAGTTGGGGTCCTGCAGGAGGCAACCAATTGATGTGTCTCTCTCACATTGATGTTTCTCTCCCTCTCTCTCTCCCTCCCTCTCTTCCACTCTCTCTAAAAAAAAGTTAAGAAATAAAAAATAAAAATAAAAATAAACTGTCTGTCAGTAGCAAGCGAACTAAAACAAACAAACAAAACAGGTTCATAGATGCAGACAACAGAAGAGTGGCTACCAGAAGGGAAGGGGTGGGAGGAGAGTGAAGTGGGTGAAGGGGTCAAACACATGGCGATGGAAGGAAGCCAGAATTTTGGTGGTGAACACACAGATACTGGATTATAATGATGCACACCTGAAATTTATACCATGTTGTTAACCAATGTTATCCCAATACCTTTAATAAAAAACAAAAACAAAATAAACTAAATTAAATGCACTTCAAGAAAAAAATTTATCTTTTTAATATAAGAGCCAGCGATATGCTAGGGAGGAAAGGTTACCCCGGGGGCGAGATTCTTGTTTTCCTAGTTTTGCCACCTTGCTAGGCAACCCGGGCTTTCTGCCCTAGTGAGTGTCTGTACTTGGCCCATCGTTCTTGCTCTGCTCATGTCTGTTTATCTGCCTATAACGTTCCTATTTGCCTATCTGTCTATCTTTCTATACTCTAATGTACACAGTTTTACAGCCTGTTTCTTAATTTAATAATCTCTACATTTCCACGTAAATACGTATTGATTGCCATCTGAAGATTCCTACCAACAAACTCTGTGTGAAAATCTCCCTGGGGCATGCTTGCTAAAATTCAGGTTCCTGGGCCCCAGTGTGGACCTGCAGGGTTAGACTCTCCAGGGTTGGGGCTCCAGAATTTGTCATTTAGCAAACATCTAAATGCCAGATCCCTGTCACGATCTCTAGCAGCATTTCGGGTGCAGACTAGGTGCCCACTGCGTAGATACATTGATTCAACGAATGAATTTAACCAATCACAAAGGTTTACTTTTTCATCATCATGAACCAAGTGATAAACATGGTAATGTGCATGGCAAGTTGCGATGATAAACACTTTAAATCTCCGTAAATGTCAACAGATTTATTTATTAAGTGCTAATATAAAACCCTTAAAATCTGTGCTTAATATTGATAGAGGGGGATCTTTGGTGTGATCACAAGCCACAAGACAGATCATGATAAAATGGACTGACCTAAAACTGCTGCAGAAGCCTTTCTTCTTTCCTTCTGCCCTCCCCCCTCCCTCCCCTTCTTCCTCCTTCCCTGTCTTTCTTATTTTATGGACTGCGGACATGAGTCTGTGTGCGCGTGGGTAGCCAGATTGCTTAGGCCCCGTATTTAGTGCTCTCTCCTCCAGGTTGTGCAGACACACTGAATCCTTTGATGTCTGCTGACTGAGTCTTTCTTAACACCAGTTAACACTGCTGATTAAGTTATATTCAAACAACTGCCCAACCCATATTATTTCATCCTAATATGTGCTCATATAATTGGTCCAATTCGCGAAGTTCTTGGCTGCCCCAGGGAGAAAGTCTGCCAGGATTTTTTACATATCTATTTCTCTTCTTTCAGTTATTTTTTGTAGTTCCCCAGTTTCGTGGTGTAACGTCACTGGAATTAAATGTGAATGGCTCAGAATAAGGTAATTAATTACATGAGGCTTCAATTATAACTACTAATTGATCCCTGCCTACCTGGGCAACACCTGGTGGCAGTGAGTTTTGTAGGCTCTAAAGGACATTGGGCAAGGCTCCATTTGGCCTGTCATATATGAGATCCAGGTAATAAGGTCAAAAAAAGTTTTTCAAAGATCTCAGAGGGATCCCATTTGTGCAGAAGGCTGAATGGACACCTAGACACCAGTAGGTTGATATTTTCTCATCTGATAGGCATAATATTACTGATTTGTTACAAAACAATAGATAGGGCTCAGTGGTTGAGCATCGACCCATGCACCAAGAGGTCACCAGTTTGATTCCCGGTCAGGACATATGCCCAGGTTGTGGGCCAAATCTCCAGTGGGGGGCATACAGGAGGCAGCCAATCGATGTTCTCTCTCATCGATGTTTCTATCTCTCTCTCCCTTCCTCTCTCTCTAAAATCAATAAAGAAAAAAATTTTTTTAAAAAAACAACACAATAGGACTTACAAATCTATTCATTTGTTCATTAACTGAGTCTTCACTAAGTGCAGACAGTGTGCAGGGCACAGAGACTCAGTGTCAGCAGAGAGACAGTTTCTGCTCTCCACGCTCAGTCTAAAGAATCAGAAACAAAAAGCTACGCAACTCCTACAAACACAACAGGAGCGATGAACCCAACTTGGAGTGTCAGGAAAAGTTTCTTTGTGAGCATGTCCACACAAATCCAAAGGACAAATAGGAACCGAGGAAAGAGGGCAGGAGATGTCTAAGGCAAAAGGGATACCATCTACAAATGCCCATGAGACACTCTGTCATCTTCAAGGCACTGAAGGAAGTCTGCTCTGGCTGGAGGATGGACCTTGCACAGGTGGCCAGACCGGGCCACCCAGAGCCTTCTAAGCCCTGGTAAGGAGCTTGGACTTAATTATAAGAACAATGGGGAGCCATTGAAGGTTTTTTAGAAGAGGGTTATATTTAGATTTATGTTTTGTTTGATTGTTTTTTGTTAATCTTCACCTGAGGATATTTTTTCCATTGATTTTTTTTTTTTTTTTAGAAAGAGTGGAAGGGAATGATGGAGGGAGGGAGTAGGGGGAGAGAGAGAGAGAAACATCGATGTGAGAGAGACACATAGATTGGTTGCCTCCTGCACCTTCCCTGACCAGGGCCAGGGATTGAACCTGTAACCCAGGTATGTGCTCTTGACCGGTAACCGAATCTGTGACCCTTTGGTGTTCAGACCAACACTCTAACCACTGAGCACACAAGCCAGGGCTAAATTTATGTGTTAAAATATCACTCTTGCAGAGGTAGAGGAATGGGTTGAAAAGGAGCAGTCATCCAGCTAAGCGATGCTGATAACCCATGAAAGAGAGGACGCCTCAGTTTTTTATATTGATCAAGTATGACTATTTACAGTTGATCCCTGAACAACATGGGTTTGAATTGAGTGGGTCCACTTATTCGTTGACTTTTTTCAATAAATATGCAGTCAGCCCTCCGTATCCCCAGGTTTCACATCCACAGATTCAACCAACCATGGTTCGAAACAGTGTTTTCCATCCATGGAACAGAGTCTTCAGATGTGGAGGGCCAACCATATGCATTATTCTACAACATTTTATATAAAGGACTTTAGTATCTGCAGACTTTGGTATCTGTGGGAGGCCCTGGAACCAATTCTCCAGGTATTTCAAAGGATGACTGTACAGCAGTGAAGTTCTGAGGGAGTCAAAAGTTACAGGTGGATTTCCAACTGTGTGGGGGAAGGGGGGAGTTCCCCAACCACCACATTGTTCAAGGGTCACCTGTAGTGTATAATATTGTGGTTGGCTCATAACATTGCACTTGGTTTATACTGTTCCTACCAGAAGTCAGGCACTGTTCTAGTGTCTTTGTCCTTTTGGAGTTTACATTCAGGTGAAGAGAGATAGACAATAAACACATTTTAAAAATTAACACAATAGCAGCATTATCCACAATGCCCAAAGGTGGAAACAACCTAAGTGTCCATCAGCAGATGAATGGATAAACCAAATGTGGTCTATATCTATAACAGAATATTACTGAGCCTTAAAGAGGAAGGATGCCCTGGCCAGGTGGCTCAGTTGGTTGGACCATCATCTGTGCACCGAAGGGTCAAGGGTTTGATTCCCAGTCAGGGCACGTACACAGGTTGTGGGTTCAATCATCCATCAGGGCACATACAGGAGGCAACCAATTGATGATCCTCTCTCACATCCATGTTTCTCTCTCTCTCCCCCACCCTCTTTCTCTCTCTCTCAAATCAATTAAAAAAAAACAAACAAAAACATATCCTCAGGTGAGGATTTAAAAAAAAGATATAGAACATTGAAAAACAAGGAAGGAAATTCTGTCACATGCTACAACATGGATGAACCTTGGAAACATGCGAAGTGAGTCCAGCCGGTGTGGCTCAGTGGTTGAGTGTCGACCCATGCACCAAGAGGTCGCCAGTTTGATTCCCGGTCAGGGCACATGCTCAGGTTGTGGGCCTGATCCCCAGTGGGGGGCATGCAGGAGGCAGCTAATCGATGTTCTCTCTCATCGATGTTTCTATCTCTCTCTCTCACTTCCTCTGTCTGTGAAATCAATAAAGGAAAAAGAAAAAAAAATTAATAAAAAAGAAAACATGTGAAGTGAAATAGCCATACAGAAAGAACACATGCTGTATGCTTCCATGTATATGAGGGCCTGCAGTGGTCAGATTCACAGAGATGGAGAACAGAGGTGCCAGGGCCTGGGGGTGAGTGGCTGTGGGAAGTTACTTTTTAATGGGTACAGTTTTTGTTTGAGAAGATGAAAAATTGAAGCAGTGGTGATGGTGGCACAACATCGTGAATGTACTTAATGCCGCAAATTATACACTTAAAAATGGCTAAATGGTAACTTTTACAACTGTTTCACCACAATTGAACAGAAGACGTAAGAAAATGTTATTTGCCCCACAGCCAGCATTCTGTGAGGCCATGGGGTAAACCATGCAAGACAGAATGGCCAAAACTATGTTCCAAGTAGATTTTTTTTTCCTGGGCAAAAACAGTTGACAGATGGTGGTCAATTACATGAAGCGATGAATCAGATGATGCCATGGAGAGTATCGTGGGTGTGGGGGCCGGGCTGGGCTCTTTCTTTGGGTGAAGTGGCAAAAGAAGGGCTCTGAAGAATGACATTTAAGCCAAAACCTAAAGGAAAGACCCAGTCATGCCGGGATCCAGTGAAGGAATATTCTAGGTGGTGAGCACAGGAGGGACAAGGCCCTCAGGCAGTGAGGAGCGGGCAGAGAGAATAGAGCAGTGAACAGAGGAGAGGTAGGAAATGAAGTCAGAGAGTACTGGGACCAGATTGCAAAGGGGTAGCAGGAAACAGAATGGGGATGAGATGTGTTCTAATTGCTCTGGGGGCACAGGGCATTTGTTTTCTTTTTTTTTTTATAGCTTAGTGATTAGACATTTATGTAACTTATGAAGTGATCCCCCAGATAAGTCTAGTACCCATCTGACACAATGCGCATTTATTACAATAATATCGACTATATTCCTTATACTGTATTTTACATCCCCAGGACTGTTTTGTAACTGCCAGTTCGTAATTCTTAATCCCTTCCCCTTTTTCACCCACCCCCAACCCCCTCCACTATGGAAACCATCACTTTGTTCTCTGTGTCCATGAGTCTGATTTGTTTGTTCACCTATTTTTTTTTTACTCTTCCTATAAGTGAAATCATTTCACTTAGCATTATACCCTCTAGGTCCATCCATGTCACAAATTTCATTCTTTTTTATGATCAACTAATATATGTATCACCACTTTTTTGTCCACTCATCTACTGATGGGCACTTGGGTTGTTTCCAGATCTTGGCTATTGTAGACAATGCTGCAGTGAACATAGGAAAGGATACATGTATCTTTTCAAATTCATGTTTTGGATTTTTTCAGATATTAATAAATACCCAGAAGTGGAATTGCTAGGTCATAAGGTAGTTCTATTTTTAATTTTTTGAGTAACCTCCATACTGTTTTCCATAGTATCTGCACCAATTTGCAATTCCAACAGGCTCTGGAGGTTTTTAAACAGCAGAGATACTCAGATTTTTGTAACAAAAAAGATGGCCCTGCTGTGAGATGAGAGAACATCAGAGGCCGTGGTGGAGGTGGGAGTGTGGGGCGCTGTCGGCCGGAAGCAGGGAGAGAGATGACGCTGAGATGCAGAAGAGAGTGGATTCTCGAGCTCTTGGGATGCTGAGGCCCGAGACTCAGTGCTGAATGGGGCCGACGGTGAAATCCCTGATTCTTTCATTTCTAGCCTAGGTTTCCTCATAAATGTGGGTACCTTCTTGGTGGAGTAGTTGTTAAGGTCCTGTGTCCTCACTTTTGAGGCCTGGGTTTAATCTGTTATCAGGGCAGTGGTATTCAGAAGGAAATATGTAGTAAAAGGTAAGGGTTGGGGTTAGGATTAGGATCAGGGTTAGGGTTAGGGTTAGGGCTGTGGAATCAGGGAGGCTTGGGATTGTGAGCCTCACTTACTAATACCGTGAAAGATGTTTTCTCTCTTTAAGCTTCTAAAAATGAGGCCAATGATAAGAAATCTGGGTATAGTGGGACTCCCAGAAATGATTGCTGCCCTTCCCTTCTGTGATCCTCCCCCACCCCCAGCCTCACCAGAGGGAACCATGGACTCAGACATCAGTAATACAGGGTCTTGCCTGAGGGTCAGTCAGGCAGCTCTCAGAATACACCCCGATCCTACACTTCCTAAAGAAGCTGACAAAGAAAAAAGGATGAACCTGCTGCCTGTGGCTCGGCCTTGGGGGAGCTGTGCACCCAGACTGCCAGACAAACGCAGCTAGCCGCAGACTGGACCGGCTTCTGGCAGCAACAAGACCCTGAAGGATGGGTGCCAGCCAGAGGGAGTGCTCGTTCACGACAGCCAAGCTTCTTAGGGGTGGATCGGACGTTCAGGTCCTTATGAACAAAATTACAAAATATTGTTGAAGGACATAAAATAAGATGCAAAGGAGAGACCACATTTTTACATTGTGAGATTCAATATCAAAGTCAGTTTTTACCAAATTGATTTTAAAGCTCAGTAAAATTCAAATTAAACTCTCAGCAGTTTTTTTAAAAATATTTTTTTATTGATTTTTTTAGAGAGAGAGATAGAAACATCGATTTGAGAGAGAACATCGATTGGCCACCTCCTGCACGCCCCCTACTAGGGGTGGAGCCCGCAACCCAGGCACGTGCCCTGACCGGGAATCGAACCAGGACCTCTCAGTCCATGGGCTGACACTCAGTCCACTGAGCCACACTGGCTGGGCTCAGTAGGTTTTTTGTGGGTGTGAAGGAGTATGGAATTTTACAAGCTGTTTCTAAAACTCTTGTGGAAAGCACAAAAAGACGAAAATACCTGGGACATGTTTGAAGAAGACCTGTTTGGAGAAACTTGCTCTATTAGATGTCAAAACTTATTTTAAAGCAATATTGATTTAGTCAAGTAGTATTGGTGCAGAGATAGAAATGTAGATCAAAGTAAAGAGCCCAGAAACAAATTCATGCATAAATAGAGACCAGCCATGTGGCCCTAGACATTGACACTGCAGAGGGAGAAAGAAAAGGATGCACATTTACCTCATTACACATACAGATTCCCGATGGACCAAAAACCTAAACGTGAATGACAGAAACCTAAGGAAAATATCTTCAATATCTTATATCATGGAAGGATTTCTGAAACAGGATACAGAAAGCATTACAATCACAGTTGTCTGACTGCATTGAAATTAAGGTTGTCTTTTCAATAGAAAATGCTATAAACAAGATAAACAGACAAACTACATCATGGGAGGAGCTATTTGCTTTGGGTATAAGTGATGAAGTTAGTATCCAGAATCTATTTTAAAACTAAATCAATAAGATATAGAGGCAAAGGCTAATGTAAAATGGAGCAGAGAAAGCGACCATGGAACACACAGAAGGAGTGGAACTGGGTGTGAAAGCAGCTCGGCCTCCCCGGCTCGGCCAGGCAGTTGCTCCAGCACCTTGTGACGTTTGGTAGGGCGAAGACACGGTCTTCAGGCATTCACAGGCTGACACTGGGATTGGGAGCTAGATGCCACGTTGAAACCCGACTCTTTCAAACTGCCAAAGCTGAGAAGGTCAACAGCTGGGGTGCTATGGAATTCGGGTCTTAACCCAGACCACACAGGGTTTTGGAGAAAGCAGAAATTGGATGAAGACTTAGACAGGGAGACCCAAGGCCACAGGCATGAGCAACCCAGGGACCGTCACAGCTGGTGGAGAGCAAAGTCACAGGAAGCCAGAGTCTGAGCTGAAATTTATGCCCCATCAATTCTATTGTTTTTTAAGTGTTGGGCACCTGAAGGCTGGAACTCAAGGAAGCTGAGTCCTGCGGGGAAAGAATTGAGGACAAACCCCCGGCCACCTGTGTCCTTGTTGCACAGCTTTCTGAGTCTTAAGTAGGATCTCTTGAGCAACACTAACCACTGAAAGTCAGAATGGCACCCTCCCCCGTGAGTGCCAGGTTCGCTCATTCCACACGGGGTGGCTGAGGGCTGCAATGTAGCCCACACTGTTCTAGGTGCTTGGGAGACACCAGTGAGCAAGATAAATAGAGATCCCTGTCCTCATAGTTCACATTCCAGTGGGAAGGGGGACATTATAAGTAATCAAAATAGATAAGTAAATTATTTATCTCAGGCCCTACCCCAGGTTCTGAAAGAAGCATCTGTATTTCCACCATATCCTCTCATGATTTTTATGCATATGAAAGTTGGGAGTCATTGGCAGTTCCACACCCAGTGGGTCACGATTGGGTCGGCTTTATGCCCAGGTGACACCTGCCCTGTCTGTGGTGACAGTTTCGGTGTAGCTCGGTGGTGGGAAGTAGTACTTGTGAGCAGATATTCTGAGCGACACTCACCGAGTCCTTGTGGATGTGGGACTGCTCCTTTGCTGTGAGGGTGCCTGTTTCTTCCTCTGAGTAACGCGTGGCTATAATTAAGGTGACTTAATGGTAGCAAGTGGTTTTGTTATTTATGCACCTTGCTATTCTGGACCAATTTATTTTAGTTCTAGTACATTTGGCTATACTAAAAAATATTGACTCCTTTGCTAAATAAAGACATTCTCACTACTTTCTTCACTTTAACCCAAAGAGGTAGGCAGGCAGTGGGAGCAGAAGATGCGCAGTTGGAGTTGCTTGGAGTGCTTTCTGATCTCCACACTTCAGCTTCTGCTGTTACCCCTTCCAGAAGGTTCTCTTCCTGACTCTGCCAAAACAAGGCAGTCATTCTTAGATACCAGTTCCTGGTTAGTCTTTTTTTTTTTTTTTATAATTTATTTTATTATTAATTTGTTTTTGTTACAGATGTTTTTCCTTTTTTTCCCCCATTGACACCCTCCTCCCCCTCCCCTTCTCCTCCTCCCCATCCCTGTTGTCCATGTCCATTGGTTATGCACCCATGCACATAGGCTCTGTGATTTATCTCTTTCCCCCGCCTCCCCCCATCCTCTGAGGCCCGTCATCCCATACTCCACCTCCATGTCTCTGGGTCAATTTCGTTGTTCAGTTTGCTCAGTTCTCCTGTGTGTTGCGATAGATTATACTAGAGCTAAGATGAAAGATTACCCATGCATTCATTTTTCTTCAAAAGATGCACATTTTGTCCTGGCTGTTTCTGCTCAGCAGTTAGAGCGTCGGCCTGTGGACCAAAGAGTCCCGGGTTCAATTCCGGCCAAGGGCACGTACCTCAGTTGCGGTTCCGTCCTCAGCCCCGGTTGGGGTTGTGCGGGAGGCAACCAATCGATGTGTGTGTGTCTCTCCCCCTCCCTCCCACTCTGTCTGAAGATAAATGTAAAAATATCCTCAGGTGAGGATTAAAAAAATAAAACAAAAACAAACAAACAAAAAAAAAACCTCAGTTAAAAAAAAAAAAAAGATGCACATTTTTGCTGTGTCCTTTTCGCCTTTTCCCAAAGACCTTCTCTCTATATTGATGAAAGGAAAAATGGGCTATTCCATTCTTCAACATATTTTTAATAGTTTAGCACATCATTCTGTGTTACCTTGGGCCAACTAGAATCTTGCTAGAAACTGACTCAAAGTTTTAAAAAGTTTAAATCACTGATTATTTAACTTTGGTAGCAGCAACTCTCTCTGAAATGTCAAATCCATGGCTCACATATTATATGAGGGAGTTTTGCAAAAATTGAACTAAATTTAGAGAAGATTGTCATTAAACCACAAGATAGTTAAGCCACTTGTTATATATTCGAAATTTAAAAGCAAAACCAGAACTTACTGACAGAGGTTTCAGTCTGCTTAGAAGAGAGAGGGTACTCAGAGGAGGGAAGAATGATTTTAAGCAGGGTTAGTATCTTTCTATGTTAAATTATTTTTAATAGTTTCATTGTGCTCCCAAACAGTTTTACTTTCTAAACAATGTGAGCTAACACTAACCTAGGTGCTTTGAGTTACAGCCCTTTGTTTTTTTAGTTTTTAAAATTATTTTTATTAATTTGTTTTTGTTACAGATGTTTCTCTTTTTCCCTCATTGACACCCTCCTCCCCATCCCCCCCGCCGCGTCCCCAGCTTTGTTGTCTATGTCCATTGGTTATGCGTACATACATACAAGTTCTGTGGTTTATCTCTTCCCCCCCCCCACACCCTCTCTTCTGAGGTTTGTCAGTCTGTACCCCACCTCTATGTCTCTGGGTCAATTTTGTTCATCAGTTTGTTTAGTTCATTATATTCCACAAATAAGTGAGATCATGTGATATGTGTCTTTGAGTTACAGCCCTTTGGGTGGCAGAACACCATTCCTCTGAACATAAATACAGGGTGGGGCAAAGGTAGGTTTACAGAAAATAATCCAATAATTTTTTAAAAAATACAAGAATAAGCTGTTTCGAATACTCACAACTGTAAATCTACTTTTTTTTTTTTTTTTTTTACCACCAGCATTCCCCTTAGTGAAACATGACAGGGAAGAGGGGAGTGAAATATGACCACTTACAACCACACAAAAACCTCTGTGCACATCTAGCGCCTGGCAGAGGAGAGGGCAGCAGAGCCGCGGAGGGCACGGCCAGCCCTATTGGTGGAGGATGTCCTAGTGTCCAGGCTGTAGAGACGGAGACCTTGGGCTCAGAGGCCCCAGGGAAGAATGTGGGTTGGTGGTGCTGCCCTTGCCACGGTCGGTGTCCTCCACCTGGATGGAGACGCTGAGGCCTGGGCCAGCGCGATGGTGTGGATACGGTCGCTCTCCTCGCACATGGGCGCCGCCTCCTGCTGGCAGAGCTCTGGACAGTCCGCCCACTCTCAGTGAAGTGCTCGAAGAACTGCTCTCCCCCTGCAGGTAGCCAGATGTGAGCAGTCGCAGGTAGACCACCAGGTAGTCCGAGGTGTTATGGTCGTTGAAGGAGGCCAGCAGATCAGCAACGAGGTCTGCTTCTGTGCCTGCTCGCTCAGGTCCATGAACATGTGTGGTGGAAACCCTCAGTTTTGAACTCGGTGAAGCCCTGGGACACCAGGTCTCTGCTCTTGGCAGACACAGCCTTGAACCTCTCTGCGATTCTTTGCTGTCATCCAGCAGCGCCTCCAAGTGGGAGAATCCAGAAGCTCCATAGGAGCAGTTTCCATCGGCCTAGTCTTGCAGATTTAGGACTACTTTTTGTGGAGGTCCTTGATCTTCTGTTGACAGATGTCATCCTCAGCATACTCCTTGTACAGGACTGAGAGCGCCAGCGGCTCCCAGACGGGAGGGGTCTGCACCGCGGTCTCTTGCCGAATTCAGTCCTGCTGAGCCATGATAGCCACCCCGTAGATTAATAAAATAAGCTGAAGAAAACAAGACCAGGGGAACATTATTAGAAAGACCATTTCAAACTGCAAGAATCAGTCTTCTTTCCACTGCTATCTATTATGAAATTCAGGCACCAAAGAGGGGAGTTTTATTTCAACCAGTTCATGTGTTTTTGGTTCAGGCTGGGCATTATTTCAAGGCAGCTCTTATTAGTGTGTTCCTTCACTAAACACTGAGTACCATTTTCATCAAGCACTCTGCTACCCCACAGTGGGTAAGACAGACACAGTTCCTGCCCTCATGTTGTTTTATTTGCATTTAAGATTGAACATTTTTCTATATATTTATTGGCTATTATTTATTCATCTCTAATGAATTACTTGTTCATGACCTTAGCTTACTTTTCCATGGGAGTTTATACATGATTTTTTCAAAAGCACATAGTCAAATCTACCAATGTTTTTTTATAGTTTCTAACTAATGGGAGAATTCAACTTTATCATATTCCAAATGCTTACTAATACTTGTATCTGCTTCTGGACTTTCTATTCTATTTTATTACTCTTTCTGATTACTTATGCTACCACTTTTTAAAATTATTGTGTTTTAAAACATATTTTCATGTCTAGGAGTATAAACTAGTCACTGTGTAATACATGATACATCTTATACATACAGACATGGCATATGTATGTGGTTGTAGTAATTTTTCATATTGATTTGATTACAAACATATAGAAGAGTTATAAGAATGTTTCAAAGAACTCTCCTATACCCTTTACCCAAATTTACCAATTAGTTACCTTTTGCTCTATTGGCTCTGTCATTCAAACTATGGTGACAGGCACCTCTCACAGACACAAGACAGGTGTTATTTACTGGACAGCCCCCTTAATCAGAGGGAGCGGGCTGTCCCCAACCTCGATCCTTGTCTTCTCATATAAATGTATTTATAGGAGAGACCTTGGTTGTGTTGTGTATTATATTTATTAAAACAATGCCAGTGAATTTATTAAAACATTAAAGCATGCACGTTTATTAATGAAACAAAGCATGCAAACCTATACATCTGGCTTATGAAGCACAGACGGGCTCTCAGCTAATCTGAGAGTAAGTGGGGTGGGGAGGTTTCTATAAAGTGGGGCTTTATATATACCCTCCTGTCTATATGCCCTGGTTCAGATGAACTGTAAAAGTCTCCCCTTTTCTTTACTGTTGTTTTTCCACAATTTATGGGAAACACCTGGCTTTTTTGTTTATAATCCTCCTCCCTGCTGTTCTAACAATTTCAGGATGATGTTCACTAAGTGATCTTTGTTTCCTCCTTCTCTCCCCCAACTCTTCCCGCTCCTCTCCTGCATTCTTCTGTGAGAAGGAGAGGTTATATTTCTTGTTCTCAAGATAAGACCCTGCCACTAGCAGTCTGCAAAGCTGTTTGGTTGTTTAATTTCCTGCCTTAGTTTCCCTATTCCTCTTGTCCCAGAATTTTCCTAGCTTTTACTGTCCTAAAACACTATCATTATCTCTTTCCCTCCCTCACTCCCTCCCTTCCTTACTATTTCCTTGTATACATAAACAATACACACACTTTTTTGGGTGTTTTCTAGCTATTTGAGAATCAGTTGCAAACAGAACAGCAGTGCAGATGCCCTAAATCCTTCAATGTATATTTTCTAAGGTCAAGGATATTCTCTTATATTTCTACAGTACATTTATCTAATTAGGAAAATTTAACATGATCTCATCTCAGTTCATATTCAGGTTTTGTCAATTACCCCAATAATGTCCTTTATAGGTACCACCACATTCTCCTCCACTTCCTCCTCCTCCCACCCCTCCTCCTCTGCCCTACCCCCCAAGTTCAGTATTCAGTCCAGGATCACACATTGCATTTAAATGTAGTCTCTCTTATTATGGAACAAGAAGTACTCATTTTATGTCTTTCTTGACCTCGATATTTTTGAAGACTACAGGCCAGCTGTAGAATGTTCCTTATTTGAGGTTTGTCTAATGTTTCTTCATAAAGAAATTCAAGTTTAGCATTTTGGAAGGTGGGGCAGAATGTCACAGTAGCAATGTTGTCTGCATATCAGTGACGTCAGATATGATGTCAGTTTGTGCCAGGACAGGGATTTGAGCTCTGATCATTTGATTCAGCCAGTGTCATCCAGATTTCTCTGGTTATTTTAGAATTATTTTGTCAAGTTCCCAGAAATTAGCTTTTTTATTGTAAGTCCACCTGATTTATAGATTAATGTGGAAAGGATCAGTGTTTTCTGTTTTTAAATCTGCTTTAATGTCTCTCAGCAATATTTAGTTATTTTTTTCTCCTTATGAGTTTTGCAAATTTTTTGTTCAGTCTCGCTTTTTAAATATTTCTGACTGTAGTTGGAAACAGAATTTCTTTTTCCTTTATATCTTCTTTTTTGTTTTCTGCTGGGAAGGAAATCAATTGATATGTGTATATTTGTATAATGACTTTATATCTGACGGTTGTTATAGTTTTTCATGATCCTCTTGTATTTTCTAGGGGAATAATCTCATTATCTGCAAATAATAATGTTTGTTTCCTGGTTTTTAATTCAGAGTCTACCTGTTTTTAGCTTGAATATTAACACTTTTTAGGCCTCAGGTTCTTCATCTGTAAAATGGGTATAAAATATTTTATATCACTGCTATGAAGAGTAAATGCAATAATGCATATAACTCTTAGGGCAGTATTTAATAACAGATCAATATATGTATAGTCATTTTAGAAATTGTAGTAAGTTAATCTTAGTACTTGTAGCATAGATCCTGTGTCTATCTTGTTAAGATTTTGGTTTTATTATTTTATTATCTTTGTGGAAAATATATATCCTAACCAATTATTGCTAATATATAGGAAAGCAATGACTTTAACTACATTGTTATTTTAATGAGCTTTCTTACTAAAATTATTAATTCTGATGATTTTTTAGTAATGGGTTTTACAGGTATAAATTCATGTAATCTGTAAATAATGCAACTCATTTTATCTTTTACTTGTTTTATTACTTAGTCAGAATTCCTAGATAACACTGTGAAATACTATCATTTTCTGATTTTATTGAGAATATTCTCAGTGCTTCACCATTTTATGTAAAGTGTTGGCTGGTTTTAGATTATAATTTTTATCATATTAATAATGATTTATTTTTCAAATCCTTGAAAACTAATTTTTTAATCAAAAAGTGAATTTTATTAAGTACTTTTTAGCATCTATTGAAATTATCATGTGTTTTCCACTTTTTTGAGATAAATTATAACAGATTGAAGTAATTAATTATTAACAATTTGTCTAAGGTTGAATTGCCTTTGCATTACTGGCATAAAGTCTATTTTGTAATAATTTTCTTCTTTTTTTTTTGACAATTCAATTAAATGTGACTCGTGAATCCATAAAAATCCTAGAAGAAAATGTAGGCAACAAAATTTCAGACATCACACGCAGCAGAATTTTCACTGATACACTGCCTAAGGCAAGAAAAACAAGGGAAAAAAATGAATAAATGGGAAATGGGACTACATCAAACTAAAAAGCTTCAGCACAGCAAAAGAACCATCAAAATGGAAAGGGAACCCACTGTATGGGAGAGCATAATTGTCAATGATACACCAGATAAGGGGCTAAATTCCAAAATGTATAGAGTACTCCTACAATTCAACAAAAGGAAGACAAAGCATCCAATTAAAAAATGGGCAGATTGCCCTGGCTGGTTTGGCTCAGCAGTTAGAGTGTCGGCCCACGGACCAGAGAGACCTGGGTTCGGTTCCCACTAAGGGCACATACCTTGGTTGCAGTTTGTCCCCGGCCCTGGTTGGGGTTGTGTGGGTGTCAGCCAGTCAATGTGTCTCTCTCACATTGATGTTTCTCTCTCTCTCTCTTTCTCCTTCTCTCCCTCCCACTCTATCTGAAGATAAATGCAAAAATGTCCTCAGGTGAGGATAAAAAAAAAAAAAAAAAGGGCAGAGGACCTAAATAGACACCTCTCCAAAAAAGACATACATAAATGGCCAAGAGATATATGAAAAAATGCTCAGTGTCACTAATCATCAGAGAGATGCAAATTAAAACAACTATGAGGTATCACCTCACACCTGTCAAAATGTCTGCCATCAACAAATCATCAAACAAGTGCTGGCGAGGGTGTGGAGAAAAGAGGACTCTAGTATACTGCTGGTGGGAATGCAGACTGGTGCAGCCACTGTGGAAAATAATTTTCTATTTTTCTAAAAAAACATTTTTATTGATTTTTAGAGAGGGGAAAATGAGAGAGAGAGAAAAAGCGAAACATCGATGTGAGAACGAAACATCGATTGGCTGCCTTATGCAAGCCCCTAACTGGGGATTGAGCCCTAAATCCAGGCATTTTTGACTGGGAATTGAACCAGCAGCCATTTGGTGCACAGGACAATGCCCAACCAAGTGAGCCACACTGGCCAGAGCTGTAGTAATTTTCTTTATACACACTTGATTTGGTAATATTTTATTAGGATTTCCGCATCTGTGTTCCTAAGTGATATCTGACTGGATTTTTGCTCTGGTTGTTTGTTTGTTTTGGATGCTATATTTTTCTGCTTTTTGTATCAAGGATATGTGAGTTTTATGAAATGAATTGAAAATCTATCTTTTTCTGTTATCTGGAATGTCTTGAGTAATATAAAAGTATCTGTTGCATAACAATTTCTTAGAAAATAATTTGGTTCTAGTGGCTTTGGGAAGGTTGGGTTTTATTTTTTAATCATTGCTACAGTTTCTCCCATAATTATCATCAGCATAGTGGGATGTTGACATTTTTCTTGGATCACTTTGGTAACAGTTTCCTATAAGATTGTCTATTTCTTACAAATTTAAATTTTTGCTCATGTAGAATGTATATATTATTCTTCATACATTTCTTATTTTATCCCTAAAGTGGTGTATTTGTACATTCTCCCAGCTTTAATCTTTGCCTTTGGCAGAACTTTTTATCTTTTACTGTCATTTTAAAGAGCCAGTTCTTAGAGTCATTAGTTCTACAGTTTTCTAACTCATTACTTTCTGGTTTTACATGTCTCTTAAATCATTCTTCCCCATATTCTTAATGTTTCTTTTTTCTAGAGAGAGAAGAAGGGAGAAAGAGATAGAAACATTGATCAACTGCCTCCTGCACACCCCCTACTGGGGATCGAGCCTGCAACCCGGGCATGTGCCCTGACCAGGAATCGAACCAGGACCTCTCAGTCCATGGGCCGACGCTCAAGCCACTGAGCCACACTGGCCAGGGCTCCCCCATATTCTTTAGATTTATATTTTCTCTCTGTCCTCTTAAGTTATATATTTAATTCATTTATTTTAATTTTTTCTGATTTAATAACAGAAATCTTAGTTTTAAAATTTTTGCATAGTATCTCTTAGAGTCCCAAATGTTTGGAATCTGAGGGAATTGCCAAATCATGGAAATCAAACCCTTTGTGTTCCATATTGGGACAGTAAACAGGTGAGAGGCTTGTCTCACAGACAGCTAGTTGTAGAACCAAAGTCAGTGTTAATTTCCTTGACCCTCTGTTTCCACAGCACCACTCCACCTGGTTTCTTAATCAAAAAGATATGAAAACAAAGTAAGGACAATCATTTCTAGTGGAAATGTGACCTGTCTGCCATGACAGCTTAGGAGACTCCTTCCAAATGCCCAGGACTTAGGTGGCCAGCTATACGTTTTCAGAGTACGCTTTTTCTTCTCTGGGAGAGAGGTTAGTTTGTGTTGACGCAGGCTGAATCAATAAACCTTCTGTTGATTCAGGCAGGGTGCAGGGTCTGTGGAAGGAGGCTCTGGAGCTAGAGTTTCAGACCAGCAGAACCACACCTGTCCCGAAGCAGCCACACATTCCTTCAGCTGTAACCAGACCTCCAGGTTAGAGCACCTGGTTCCACCCACTCTGCTCCAGTGTCCCTGTGCCCTCCGCTGTGTGCGGGCGTTCATCGTGACCCAGTTGCCTTTTTACCTGCAAGCTACCCTGGTGAAGGATTGCATCTCCTCTAGAGTTCTGGGAGAAGAACCAATAAACTTAACAGTGGGGGTGGGAAGAGAACAAGGAGATTAAGAAAGAGCTGCTCAGTTAATAAACCATTTAGTTTGCGTGTGTGACTTGCTCCTTCACCCCATCTCCTTTTCTGCCCTAACTTGTGTTAGTGAGAGGAATGGCACGGGCAGGAAACAAAGGAGTGTAGACAGGAGTCTTCATTTTTACTTACCAAGGGTTATGAAGGCTAAATACTTGCGTGTAACATTGGATGTTGACCCCTTGAAGATGAAGATATAGAAAGATGGATTTGTGTGTATACATATCAGTGTACATGCATATGTATAACACATCTTTTACACACACAGGAGTCCAAAACTGAGAGATCTCGTGGTGGAGTGCCTTCATGTGAAGGGACACACGTTTGTGTCATGGGTATAATTTTTACCTGTTTTTTTAAAGTGTCTGTGTTACTGGTCCAAAGTCTGTGAGCCTGACACTTTGAAAGGCCAAAATTCAGAATGTCAGAGTTTGGAGTAAAGAAAGGTTTACTGATGGAGAAGGTGCCCACCAAGAAGATGGGAGACTAGTGATGTCTCTAATCCATCTCACAAAAATACAGAGTTCAGGCTTCTTTTATGTCAAGGGACGGGGAAATGGACGGGCAAGAGGTGATTGACAAGCATAGATGTCTGGGCACCAAGGAGGATCTGAGGAAGATGGTGCTCAGTCTGTTGACCCTCGTTGATATGGGTGTGGTCAGGAGATTCCTGCAGATCTTTGATAAACAATATAAACTTCTCTTATCTCCTCCGGAGAGGCACTTTCTGGTAAGGGTCTGTTTTTGTAAACCCCAAGCTGGAAGCAGAATTCCTTTAATGATTAGCATGTCTATATGCAAGGCTAAGCAGAAGCTATTAGCCTGAACGCCATGGGAACAAAGCAGGGCTGAGCAAGATGGCGTCAGAGAGGCCACGAATTCCACTCTATTACATCTGTTTTGTCTGAGTTTTTTACGTTTTATACAGAATAATACTCAGTCTGTTTTTATTTCTATTTCTTGCACTGCATGAAGGTAAGGGGAGTTTGACTCTTGTTACTTGGAGTTACTGTAAAATTCAATGCAGCTTATAAAGGTTTCAAGTCAACCGATGTTTATTATGAGCCAGCTCTGTGGAATGCCTCTACCCAAGGGCTTTCCAAAGAAATATCGTGTTTACTTTTACAGAGCCACTTCCTATGTAGTAGATGTCATCATTCTTGCTTTAAAGATGATGTCACAGAAGCTCAGGGAGGTTAACTCACTTACCTTGGATCACACAGTTAATAAATGTTAGAATCTAAAATCAAACCCAGGTCTTCTGATTTCAAGTTTAATATTCTATCTGCCTGCCAGACCAAAGCAATTTCATACTGCATGTTAATTCCTCCAGATCTGAGAGGATGCCTTGTTTACCTTTATACAGTGCCTTGGTAGCCGTTTCTCAAGAGATGATCGATTTCTATTTTTTATCAAAGCACTACATAAGCATTCTTTGAGGGGTCAGATCACAATGCTATAAAACCTTTAAAAACTAGTCATCCCCTGACCCATCCTACATAATGAGTTTTTGTTCCAGAATTAAGCCATGCAATTTGATGTAGAATTTGAAGGGGGAGGAAATAAGAAATTGCATTTCCTTAACAAACATTATGTCCAGGGCAGTGTGAACTGCACTTTCCACAGGGTACCTTATTTAATCCTCAGAAGGACTCTAATGTATCCCGGGACTCCAGCCCCTGTGCTATTTCCGCCTCACTGGGTTGCGTCCCCGTGCTATGAGAAATGCATTTATTATCAAATGTCAAGAACATCAGCTGCTTTATATCCCTTATGAAAATTTAGCTGGTTTTCAGAAATTCATTCCTCTTGCCATAAATTGATTGGTTACCAATAAGTCAAAAAGGAAACTAAAGCAATCTGCACCAGCAATTTTATTAACCAAATCTAGGTATTCGTTCCTATTCTCTTCCTTCTGAAACTGATGCACCTCTTACAACTTTATTAGAATTTTTGTAGTTTTTTAGGAGCTACTTAAGTCAGAAGTGGTATGTCATTTTAAGTAAGTGTTCTTCATTTGGCCTCTAAAATCTTGCCTTTTCCCCTGTCAGTGGAATGGGACATAGCACTGAGCCTGTGAACTTGAGCACAGACAGCATGGTCTGCTGCGCTTGTGAAATCCAGCACACTGAATCGTTTGTTGGTACAAATCATGTTTACTAATTTTTTTTGCTTACATTCACTTTTCTATTTAAATTGTTCATTAAATATATATGATGGAAATTTCGTCTCCCCTCTTTTCTTATTCAAGGTGTACCCTGGCCTTTTTGTGCAAAAGCCAATTAATTCGATCAGGTAGCGTTATTCTCCATGGTTCATTAAATTGTAAGTTCTTCAGACTCAGGAACTCTGCCCAATTCTTTTATGCCCGCCTGCCACAGCTGGACTTATCATTTTGATACATGAAAGAGCTCAATAAATGTGTGTTGCATTGAATGGAATGGAACTGGAGTAACTGTCTCCCTCCGTTGATGTCCTGTCTGTGCTTCCACCAGCCCTGCTGTGTTCAGAGGCGAGTGCTTCCAGAAGGGGAGTGAGATTCCCAAGGAGACACAATCCACTCTGACAGACAGTAGAGCCTGGGGTTCCACAGTCCAACTGCCTGCCCCGCCCTTCTTTGCTCTTGCCTCTCCCCTGGGGCTGTTTCCATTGCCCAGATCTGTGCTGTGTCATTCTGAATCGAGAAATGTCAGTTTCATGCAATGGCACTAGAATTTTCTTCCCTTCTCCCTCTTTTTTGATAGAACAAGAAAAAAGTGACTTTCTTGTGATTATTTTTTGCACTCATTTATTTTAAAACTTACCCAAAGCAGTTGTTGAGTGTCATGTTTGAGCCATTTGTGAATCAAGAAAATCAGCTTTTTAATGTCAGAGTCAAGTGTTCAGGCCTTATCCGTCCACGTCAGCATTTTACCAAAATATTTCAGTTTGTCTTGAACTTGTCTTACTATTTTCTTTTTCTAACCTCCTTTCTTCTGCTGATATCAACTAGTTAGATATTTGTATTTGTTTAAGTGTATGAAAATATAACTCCCACAGCCCAAAATTGCTTTCAGAAGTTGCCTGGGCTCAGAAGACACAATTCTGCTGGTGTCCCCTTTGCGCCTGCTCTTAGCCCAGGAGCCTGCCTCTGTGGGACACATGTGCCCAGGGCAAGGCAGAGGTGGCCCCAGTAAGTCAGGAGGATGAGCCTCTAGTTCCACAGCCCAGCAAACATTTACTGAGGTCTTTCTTATGCCCCTCACTGAGCTCGGCACTGGGGCTACAGAGATGAGTAAGAAAGAGTACCGTTCCAGCCAGGGAGACTGAGGCATAACAGTAAGTATGGAACAGTGCAGGAAATGCAGTGGTGTGGTGCAGAGTGAAGTAGGAGCACAACAGGCCACGCAGTGCAGGGAGCAGGGAAGTGGACGAAGGGGTGAGGAGAGGGTAAGAAAAGGACTCCAGGAGGAAGTGGCGGAATGAACTGCGGCCCTCACTGAGAGCAGGCTGGTGTGGCGTGCGCAGGGCACTGCCACCTGCACTTGGGCGAGCGCTGCTGACCAGGCAGCGCAGAGGTCCTTGCAGGAGATGAGTGTAAAGAGGTGAAGAAGCGCCAGGTCAGAGAGGAAATGCTGGGTCTTGCTAAGGAATAGAGATGGAGCTATCACTCACTGCCTTTCCTCCTTTAGGCTGTAGGGAGCCATTAAAACAATTTGCGCAGAAGAATGACCTCACTGTTTGCCTTAGAGATGGAGTCATTGGCACCAACATTTAGGATATGTTTAGGGGCGGAGCACTAGAGGCAGAGAGGAAGCTGTGGTAGAATCCAGGCAAGAGTTCAGAGACCTGAAGTAGAACAAGTGTGACTGGAACAGAGGAAGCGGCGAGGTCAAAAGGATAAGACTGGTAGCGCCGGGCAAGCAGTGTGCGTCATGGTGTCCAATGGACCGAACTTAGAGTAATTCCCAAGTTAGAAACTTAAGTGGTCGTGGTTTTGAGATCATGATGATTTCAGTTCTGAAATGTGTTGAGTTTTGGGTGATCATGTCCAGATGGAAATATCCATCCAATGGCTGGAGAGAGGGGCCCAAATCTGAGATGGTAGCATTGATTTGAGAATTAGATCTATCTGAGGAACGCACAGCCACTATTTGAGAATGAGAACACGTGTTGATTAAATATCCCTCAACTAACAGTACTTGTTTGAAAACCACAGGTTGCTTACACATAAGAGATAAAGTTCTGGTTGAACACACACATACACAAGTAATTGTATGTATATAGACTGTTCTCCTCCCCCGCTAAAGATTAGTAAAATAATAAATATTCTATGAAGCATTGCATCAGAAGATACATCTGTAAGGAATGTAGACAAAACAACATATACCAAAAACCACATACCTTCTCCAAAAAAAGAATAGGTCATGTAGAAAATTACAGTTTTGAATCTGTGTCAAGGAAGAGTGTCTGACAGCTACAGGATATGAGAAGAAGTTTCATATGATGAACTTGTTTGGTTTGGAGGAAAGAATGTTCAAAGGTAATCACGAGAGAGTCCCTTATATCCTCAGTGTCGAATAAAGTCACTTAATATATCCTTACCCTGCTCACCCTGACAATATGTATTTATCCAGCCTTTCCCCCTAGTAATTGTGAAACTGTACAAACTACTGCTTATTTCTAGATGGGGGCATTCCCTAAAGTCATCTTGATGTCTCAAAGTGGAAGTAAAATTGTAGATGTTTTCTAAGGAGAAGAAGCTTCATATGCGGTGTGATATGTATTACCCTCCAGAATGACAACTCAAACAATACAGGGAATTCCTGTATTCAGTGATGTAAAGAATTTTATTTCTTGTGGTTTCTCTCCTGGAATGGCAGAAGAATACAATTAGTAACAGTTGGTAAATATATATTTTCAGGTCTGAATTACATTGAGAATTCCATGATAGTCTTTCCAAAACTCTAAAATTTTTCAAAGTTCTCAACTGTTTTATTACTGTAAATGTTGTAAGAATTTTCTGTGTGTGGAAAGGGGATTTAGAAAAACCACAGTGAAATACCATCTTTTCAGATCAATAGTAAAAATAAAGGCCTCACCAAACAACAACAACAACAAAAACACACAAGAGCTGATGTGGTACATCTTTGGAGAATTTCAGAGGAATTATTATGGAAAAGTGGAAAACCACAAAATGGGTTTTATTAAATTGCTCATCAAACTTGTACATCTCTGTGAAGACCAAAGTGAAACCACCAGGAAGCGGAGATGGAAAAACACCAGCCTCTGTGATAGGAGAGCGTCTCATGAAGGTGGTGTGAGAGCTGATCCTTTGTGGAGAAACTTGTTCAACAACAAGGAAAATACAGGTTTGTGTGGAGCAGAGGGATTACTGACCGAGGGAGAACACTGTTGACTCCCAGTTATTTTCCATCTACTTTAAGGACAATCTGTAGAAAAATAGAAATTACATTTTAACTTGCCCCCTTCCAACTGTTGAGGTGTGCTGAAGAAGTAAAACTGGATTTCTTTAGTTGCCTGTATAAGTTATAATTATAAAGACGACTCATTTGGCTCGTATTTGAATCCCGAGCCAGACATGAGTTATTCAGAGTTGCTTTTCTCTGATCCACCTTCTTAGCACACACGAAGGCAGTAGATTTTGTACAGGTCACACAGTGCTGAGGCCTGTCCTCTTTGTAGGGGGCCTGGAACTCAGTGAGTGGGACCTGAAGGCACATCACAGACTTGTCCTGTCTCCTCCCACCATGGCCTGCCACAGTGCCCAAAGGGCCAGTAACAAATGGCTTTGGGTTAACACAGCAGTTTCCAAACTTTGTTTTTTAGAACATCAGGGCCTAAGGATGCTAATAGTTGTTACACAGAAAAAAAGGGGAAAGAAACTTCATATCCAACTGTTTGAAAAATGCTGCTTAAACAGAGTGAAGCAGGACTGGTTCCTCGCAGGCCCCTCTGGGCGGTGCACCAGCCCCTGGGTGGATTCATGGGCTGGGAGCCAGCCCTGAGGTTGGATCTCGTGGGTGGTGAGGAGCAGGACAGAGCCTGAAATCTGGAACCTACTGTGCCAAAACGTTGGCAGTGGTTGTCTTGATTGGTGAGGTTATATAATTTTTTTCAGCTTCCTTTTATTTACTTTTTTGTGCTTTTCAAATATTCTGCAACAAACATGTATTTCTTTTGTAATATTTGTCTTCTTTTACATTGTAATTACTAATAGTGTTAATATAACCAGCAAGAAGTATGGATTTTGTGCAACAAACCAAAAATAGTTCTGCTTTAAGACTTTTCGTAAATCCTATCTCTTAGCTATTTATCATAAATGAGTAATATAAATGTATAGTTATCTTTGGAGATAGAAAGATATTGTTTTGACCTACAGGAAGTTTTGTTTCTGCTACTTGGACCTTCCCTAGCTTCTAGAATATGATATAAAATAAATCATTTTTATCTAGAAAATGATAACAAATAAATAGAAGAATAGATAGATACATAGATGACAGATCTTTCTTTTTTTTTTTTATCCTCACCGAGGACATTTTTTCATTTTTTGTTCAGATAGAGTGGGAGGGAGAGAGAGGAAGAGAGAGAGAGAGAGAGAAACATCGACGTGAAAAGGACACATCGAGTGACTGCCACCCACACGACCAACCAGGGCTGGGGACAAACTGCAACCGAGGTACATGCCCTTAGCGGGAACCGAACCCGGGTCTCTCTGGACCGCAGGCCGACGCTCTAACCGCTGAGCCAAACCGGCCAGGGCTAGATGACAGATCTTTCTGAGTTGATGGGGGAACGTGGGAGAATTGAAGGGGGAACTAAGAGCTTACTGATGAAGATGGTCCCAAATTTTTATAAAGTTTCTTGAAAGCTGGCTGGGACTTAGTAGTGAGTAAACAAACATAGCACATTCTAAAACCTTGGGTAAAACACGGGTCTGGAATAGAGTTGGAATGTAATTCCTGGACAGAGGAAAGAAAATGGGAGCTCCTGTCAACACCTACGCATGGAGGGACTGGGAGGACACCCTTTGCTGTTCCTCATTTGATTCAGTTGCTTTTTCCTGGTCACAGAAAATGGCCCAGAAATAAGGGTAAAATGGAGATAATGGTAGTATCATTTTTGTGAGAGTAAACAAAATACTGTGTGAAAAATGCTTAGCACAGGCCATGACAGGGGCGCACAGTAAATGACTATTATCAGTAGTGGATTAAGAAACAATGGCTTTTTGCTATATTTATACCAACTTCCAGTTTTATTGGGTAGTGATAAGAGAATAGCTTATAAAATAAGAATGTGAAACAAATTGGTATTTGGGGATTTGTTTTGTGGTACATGTTCTTTTTTTTTGCTGTTCTAAATGAATTTGAGAATTCTCCAACCATTAGATCAGGCTTCTTAAATGTAATATTTAAATTTGTACTCTTACAGATTTTTTGTTTGCTTAATGTCAATTTCTGGAAACTTTTACTATTGTGTACATAACAAGCAGTAGGATATAAAAAAATGCTAACCCGCCCTGGCTGGATTTGCTCAGTGGTTAGAGCGTCGGCCCGTGGACCAGAGTCGCGGGTTCCATTCCAGTCAAGGGCATGTACTTCGGTTGCAGTTCGGTCCCTGGCCCTGGTCGGGGTCATGAGGGAGGCAGCCAGTCAATTTGTCGCTCTCACATTGATTTTTTTTTTTATCCTCACTCGAGGACATTTTTGCATTTATCTTCAGATAGAGCGGGAGGGAGAGAGGGTGGGAGGAAGAGAGAGAGAAACATCGATGTGAGAGAGACACATTGACTGGTTGCCACCCACGCGACCCCAACCGGGGCCGGGGACAAACTGCAACCGAGGTACGTGCCCTTAGTGGGAACTGAACCCAGGTCTTTGTGGTCCGCGAGCCGACACTCTAACCGCTGAGCCAAACCGGCCAGGGCTCACATCGATCTTTCTCTCTTTCTCTCTGTCCCTCCCTCCCTCCCTCTCTCTCTCTTTCTCACTTCCACCCTCCCACTCTATGTGAAGATAAATAGAAAGATATCCTGGGATGAGAATTAAAAAAATAAAATTCTAACCCCACAAAGCTAAGTTGGCATTTAAATGGCCATGAGTTACAAAGTTTTTCCAATGACTGCACCTGCATTTGCACAGAATAGACTAATAGACCAGCTCGATGTGTAAAATGACCAGGACATTTCAAATACTTGTCGATGTGTGGTGTCGCCTCAACAATCATTTTAAGGTTAAATCCAGCTTCACAGCCACTGAAAGTTTTCTGCTACCGTTTCCATCTAGAAGATTCGAACAGGATAGTCTTCAGAACAAAAGCAGTGTCAGAAACTGTGGGAAGAACCTTCTGACAGCTCATTTTATCCAGCCCTTTGATGTCTGGCAAGTCTGCACCTCCTAAGCCAGCTAAGATCATCTGTGTTCATCCTGATCTTGAAGTTCTTTGGCCTAAAAGATTTCACAACTTCTCTTGGTAATTCCTGAGGAGACTTCTTAACAAATGCGTTTTTACTCATTTCGGCTTTTTACCCATGGACTCATTTGCTCGTTCTGTAATGGTTGTTGCCCACGTTCTCTGCTGAGTCACTTGAATGACGAGTGTGTTACCTGGAATGTCAGTGCAGACGTCCTTTTGGGCATTCTTGGAGTTTATAGTGCAGAAATTAAAAACTAAAGACATTGCCCTGGCCGGTTTGGCTCAGCAGTTAGAGCGACAGCTCTTGGACCAAAGAGTTGTGGGTTCAATTCCAGTCAAGGGCACGTACCTCAGTTGCGGTTCAATCCCCGGCCCCGGTCGGGTCGTGTGGGAGGCAGGTGATCAGTGTGTCTCTCTCACATGGGTGTTTCTCTCTCCCTCCCTCCCACTGTATCTGAAAATCAATGGAAAAATATCCTAGGATGAGGATTAAAAAAATAAAAATAAAAATAAAAATAAAGCCCTGGCCGGGTTGGCTCAGCAATTAGAGTGTCGGCCCGTGGACCAAAGAATCGCTGGTTCAATTTCTATCAAGGGCAGTATCTCGGTTGCGGTTTGTCCCCGGCCCTGGTTGGGTTCATGCGGGAGACAGCTGGTCCATCTGTCTCTCTTGCATTGATGTTTCTCTCTCTTTCTCTCCCCCCCCCCCACTCTGTCTGAAGATAAGTGGAAAAATATCCTTGGGTGAAGATAAAAAAATAAATAAAAGTAAACTAAAGACATAAATCAGGATAAGAAAATGCTTGTCTTCAGTGAAAAAGACTCACAGAACTCCTGGGTATATGTATTTTTTCACTCACTCGTGACTCATGAAATTGTTTCACTTTTGTTTATTAATTTTATCAGCTGAAGTCCAGAACATTTCTGAGTCTGATCCAATGTCCTGGGGCAGGTATAACATTGCCTTATAAAAAAAGTTTTGAGTTTTAATGAGCATGTAATAAACTGCTCATATTTAAAGAGTACAATTTGATTAGTATGGATACTTATGAATCCATCACCCCAACATTTCATCATGCCCCTTGGTAATCCCTCCCTCCCATCCCTCTATCCCTGTCACTAGGCAACCAGTGATCTGCTCTCTGTCTGTAGCTTAGTTTACATTTTCTAGAAGTTTATATAAATGGAATCATACAGTATGCAAACTTTTTAGTCTGGCTTCTTTCTTTACCAAATATTTTCTTCCAGTCTGTGACTTATCTTTTCATTCTCTTCACCACGTCTCTCAAAGAGCAGGAGATTTTTTAAAACATTTTTAGAAGACTTTAATTTTGACAAAGTCTGGTTTATTAACTTGTGTTTTTTATGAATCAGGGGTTTTCTCCTACATTTTGTTTTAGAAAATTTATGATTTTAGAGTTTACGTTTATGTTTGTGGTTCATTTTTAGTTTGTTTCTGCATGTGGTACGAGGTGCAGATCAAAGTGTTTGTTTGATTGTTTTTGCATAGCTAATGATGCTATCATTTTTGTTAAAAAAAAAAAGACTACCCTTTCTCCACTGAATTGCCTTTGCAACTTTGTCAAAAGTCAGTTGTCCATTTCTATGTGAGCCCATTTCTGTTGATCTGTTCCATTGTTTCCTGTTTGTTTCTTTGTTTTTCTCAGTCTCTAAGCCAGAACCACATTGTCATGATTATTACACCTTTATGTCAAGTTTTTGAAATTGGTAGTATTAATCTTCCAACTGGTTTTGTCCAGTCTTGATCCTTTGCATTCCCATGAGAATTTGACTCTCAGTTTGTCAATTTCTGCAAAAAAGCCTGCTAGGATTTTTATTTAATCAATAGGTTAATTTGGGAAGAATTGATAACAATATTGAATCTTCTGATCCATGAACATGGTCTTTCTCTCTCTCTCTCTAGTTATTTAGGTTTTCTGTAATTTCTTAGTAATACATATTTTTAGTTTCACTGTACATATCTGTCACATCTTTTGTCAGATTTATTTGTAAATATTTAATAAATTTATGATACTGGGGATTTTTTTGTTTTTTTTATCCTCACCGGAGGACATTTTTGCATTTATCTTCAGATAGAGTGGGAGGGAGAGAGGGAGGAAGAGAGAGAAACATCGATGTGAGAGAGACACATTGACTGGTTGCCACCCACAACACCCCAACCGGGTCCGAGGACAAACCGCAACCGAGGTACGTGCCCTTAGCGGGAACCAAACCTGGGACTGTCTGGTCCAAGGGCTGACGTTCTATCTGCTGAGCCAAACCTGCCAGGGCTATGACATTGTTTTTTAAGTTATTTTTTAAAAATCCTCACCCAAGGATATTTTTCCTTTTATCTTCAGATATGGTGGGAGGGAGGGAGGGAGAGAGGGAGAGAGAGAAACATCAACGTGAGCCAAACCGGCCGGGGCTGTTTTTTAAGTTTTATTTTCCAGTTTTTCATTGCTAATATAGAAATACAATTAATTTTTATGCATTTAGTTTGTATCCTGCAACCTTGATGAATTCACTTATTAGTTCTTGTAACTTTTGTAGATTCTGTTGTATTTTCTACGTAGACAATTATGTTATCTGCAAATGTAGTTTTACATCTTCCTTTACAATTTGAATGCCTTTTTTTTTTTCTTGCCCAATTTCACTGGCTAGAACATTGTGTGAGGTTAAATAGAAGTGGTGAGAGGAGATGTTTCTCCTCGTCCATCTCAGAGGGACAGCATTCAGTCTTTCATCATTACGTGCGTTGTCTGTACGTTTTTCATAGATATACTTTAGTAGGTTGAGGAATTCTTCTTCAGTTAATACTTCCTGGCATTTATATATATACATGTAATTTCTCAACTTGTTATTTATTATCTACTTTGTATATAACATCTTTCACCTTAGGATATCAACCATTACTTAGGTAATTTACACAATTCATTGGTGAAAGAAGCAAAAATTATTCCCTTTATTTTTTAGATCAGAAGTTAAGACACCAGTGAACAATGATTTATTTGTTTGTCCAAACAAATTTATTTGTTTTTAGGTCAGGAAAACTTTTTGAATAAAAATATTGAAAGAAACTTCTGGATACTATTCTTTCTGCTCGCTTCCCAAACAGCCCCAAACATGTGGAAGAAAGCAAAAGCTGGGTCTAAGAGCCAACGCCAACAAAATGAAATCTCATGGAGGCCACATAAAAGATATCTGGTGCACTTCTGAAAGGCACCGTGCCTGTGTTGAAGCTTGGGCTTCGGTTGGTCAGACCACCAGACAGTAAGGAACTATATGGTTGCTACAAAAGCTAAAGTAATCTTGTGTTGCATCAATAGATGCCTGGTGTTTGTAGCAAGGTTAGAACTAGCCTATGATTACTTGGACTGGTCAGCACATCTGTAGTGTTCTGTCCAATTCTTAACAGCATTTTAAAGAGGGAAATGGGCTAACCAGGTGATTTACTAAAACATGACTGGTCAAAATGCCATGTCAAAGGTGGAATGCTTGAAGAGCTAAAACTAGAAGTGGCTGGATCTGTTGGGAGTCCAAAGCAATAGCTCAGGAAGGAGATAACAGGTGCCACCACTGGGCAGCAGAGAACAAGAGACGACACAGATGAAAAGATGTATAAAGGGTCAATATGACATCATGTGGGCAGAGTAACTCCAAGGGTCATAGAATGAGTCACGGGGTAAATGGTGATGTCATTGTAGTGAGTACAGAAATTTTGGGAGCTGCAGGTTTGGGGTGGGGTCCGTTTTGTACATGCTGAGTTCCCACCAGGAAATGTTTGGTGTGTGATTGAATAGACAGATCTAGAGTCCTGGGAGGAAGTTTGGGATGGGCTTGGACTTCGACGTCAGTGGTACGCAGATAGAAGCTGCCACCATTGGTGGAACGCCTGATGAGCGCCACTAACATTCTGCCATCTCAGTACACCAGTCACTGGACAGTGTGGTTTGGCAGTCACATTTCTGAGATTACACTCTCTAGATTAGGGCCAAAATTTCAAAAGCTTCAATTCTTTTATGAATGTGAATTTTAGTTCAATCCCTTAAACAGAAGAAGGAGAACGAGGACCATCCGCCCTTCCTCCCATGGACCATGTGGGTGTGTCTGTGGTCGTACAGAGAGGGGTTTGCTTATGTTGTGCCCTCTCACCAAAAGGCTCTGTGACAAGCCCAGAAAATGTGCCCTTAAGCCCTACCAGAATTTGAGAGAAGGCCAGGCAGTGACACTGGCATTCTGCTGAGACTTGAGAAATCCCACAAGGAGGAATGCGAGTGTACAAAAGGTGAATTTCCAGCCATTAAGAACCGGTTCAAAAAGCATTTTTATTTATTTATTTTTGTCTTCATCCAAGGACACTTTTTGCATTTATCTTCAGATAGAGTGGGAGGGAGAGAGGGAGGAAGAGAGAGAGAGAAACATTGACGTGAGAGAGACACATCAAGTGGCCCCCACCCACACGACCCTAACCAGGGCCAGGGACAAACTGCAACCAAGGTACGTGCCCTTAGCAGGAACCGAACCTGGGCCTCTCTGGTCCGCGGGCCGACGTTTTCACCACTGAGCCAAACGGGCCAGGGCACATTTTTATTTTTTAATTTAGTTTTTTGTTTTTGTTACTGCTTACCCAAGGACACTTTCTCATTAATTTTTAGATAGACAAAATGACCTGTGCACACTGTGTGGTGATAACCCCTCTCCTCTGAGATTTCCATTTCCTCACATACACTGTTACTTATGCCCATGGTGACACTGTGAACGAGGACAGAAACAGTCCCTGAAGAGCTCTACCTTCTGCCTGTTAATGCTATATTTCTCCCAGTCCGTTTCCAGTGTTTTATGTCCTAGGGCTCTACCCTACTGTCTATTTGAAACTTAAACACTATTCTCAAAAATTGGGTTATGGACATTTTTTTCTATTATTAAATTATTATCTCAAACTTTAAAAATACTCTTTATTTCTTTACTAGAAAAAATGTATTTTTATTACACTAAGGTGGATTTAAGCAGTCTCATGGGCTCTTAAAAACAGTTTTGTACAAGCCACTTTGTTTTCAAATTTAGGGTACGTTTCAACTTGACAAAATAATTCTAAGTCCTGTGAGAGAAACAGTATAGGTGTTTGTCAGAATAAATAAAATAACTCAGTAATCTAATTATGTAAATGCAATTGCTACATCATAATCATAATTGGATTACAGTGGTGGCCCTAATCTGGACATACTTGTTAAAAAATTGCTTTTAAGAAAATCTGCTGTACCAGAGATTTTTTAATCTACTCATCTACTGATGGGCACTTGGCTGTTTCCAGTCCTTAACTATTGTAAATAACACTGCTATGAGCATAGGGGTGCAAAAAACTGTGGTACAGTTACACAATGGAGTACTATGCAGCTGTAAAAAAGAAGGAGCTCTTACCCTTTGAGACAGCATGGAGGGATCTGGAGAGTATTATGCTAATTGAAAAAAGCCAGTCAGAGAAAGACAAGTATCACATGATCTCACTTATATGTGGAATCCAATGAACAAAATAAACTGACAAACAAAATAGATCCAGAGACATGGAAGCAGGGAACAAACTGACGGATCTCAGGGGGGGCGGGGGGCAGGAAGAAGTTAACCAAAGAACTTACATGCCTATATGCATGGCCCATGGACACAGAGGGTGGGTGGGAGTGGAGTGGAAAGGGGTCAGTGGGGGAAGAAGGGGGAACATCTGTAATACTTTCAACAATAAAGATGTTTTTTTAAATGACAACAGCCAACACAACAATAACAACAAAAGAAAATCTGTTGTAGTTTGAAGACCTGTTGCTGAAGAATAAGGAGACTAGAGCATGAGAGTTCTCTTGGTGCTGAAGTATATCCTAATTAGGTAAAGAGACCTAACTCCTATATTTTAATAAACAGTAAAACCTACTTAGCATCCAGGAAACCAAAGTAAACAGTGATTCTGAACCAACCCCTAAATCCTTTGTAATGTTCTGTGTGTTCTGATCCCAAGTTTGGGAAGAGAAAAGGCAGGACTTGTCTTCTGTGTGTTCTGTGAGAGAGTGGGGGGTGGGGGGAGGGGAGGGCACAGAGGACACAGCCCTGGGTGCAGCTGTAGAGGATAAAGGAGAGAGTTGGATTTCTGCACAGTTGAAGGAAAGAGTGTGGAACATTTCCACATAAGTAGAGCAAGGGGGAAGGGAGCAAAGGACAAATGCAAATCTGAAAGAGAAAGGAAGAAAACACGCCACAAGTCAAGGCAGGAGTCTAGTAAATACTGGTGTTTACCAAAAAAGCAGACGTTTGGGTGGAAAGCCAGGCAGAAGCCCGGCAAGCGTAACAACAGCTACTTTGTGTGTGTTGAGTGGAGGCCGTCCTCCAGTCAGGGTCACAGCCTGTTTGCTAGACCTCCGACTTCTCGACCAGACAGCTGAACTCAGAGCAGCTGTGTGCTGGGTAGAGCACAGGAGGGAGGGACGGCCTGGCTGCGCTGGGCCCACGGCTGCTGCCACACGCCCAGGTTCCTTCCTGATCATCCTCCCCAGCCGCTTCCAGTGGGCTGCCTGCCAAATAAGGAACGAATAAGGACAGTTGTGTGTTCTGTGTACTGTGGTTTGGGACAGAAGTTATGAGGGCGTGTAAAACTGTTTCTTGAAAACTTTAAAATCTCTAAGAGTTTGGAAACAAGACTTTGCACAGGTATTCATTCTTAAGTAGTGAGTTCTGTTTGCTTTATGGCATTGTGCCAGTAAACCCGCCCCCCCCCCCCAACCATTGCCTGCTCTTCCTGCCAGCTAAAGGAGCTGGGGAGCCACACTGGCTCCAGCCCCTAAGATTTTTACATCTCTCCACCCCTATGCTATTAAGTGTTGGAAGGAGGGGCCACTTAGTAATTCTACACCTGTTCAAGTCTGCGCCTATCAACTCGCTGAGCTTCCCAAACAAGTGTGGGGCAAAGCATGAGGACATCTGAGCCTGGGTGGAGATGGCGGTGGCTGCTGCTGGCTCTGGCTTTGCAGGTTTCTGTTAAGTCCCCAATGTGTCTCCTGCAATGGCAGTTGATGACAGCAATTTGTATTCCAGAACGAAGAACAAGCTGCAGTCAGCCCAAAATGATTGCAGATCATCAAGACGGAGTAGCCTGCCACCCGAACTGCTCCTAGGACATGATGTTAGAGGAAGACTTCAAAGAAACATCAGAAACTTGGAACCTGTTCACCTGAGGCGCCCGAAAAAGAGACCATCCATATTTCCAGGTAGGAATTGTTTAAATGTATGCCTGCCGGTTGAAAAAACAAAGACATAGCAAAGATTGTATTTTATTTATTACTATCAGATGTGTTACATTTAAAATTAATTTGGGGAGGAAGAGATTAACCAAAGAATTTATATGCATGTATGCATAACCCATGGACACAGACAGTAGTGCGGTGAAGGCCTGAAGGGAGGGGTGGGAGTGGAGGGGGGTCAGTGGGAAAAAGTGAGGGGACTTCTGTAATACTTTCAACAATAAAGAAATTTTCAAAAAATGAACTTGGGAATGTTTCAGAGCTTAAAGTAGCCAAATCAACATGTTTGAGTGTAAAAAATAAAATGATTCTTCAGTCTGAAAGCACCCCACTTCTTTTATTTTCTGAACATCTTTTTAAGGGTCTATGAATACGCAGCTGTTTTATTACTTGTCAGGGCAGCTTCGCTTGCCATCCTGCTGAAGTCCCCGCTGCCTTGCATTCGCTGGCATTTTTCCCTTTATTTTGCGAGATCTTTGGATTGTTGAATGAGGCTGATGTTTGTGTGCCCTAGCAATTAACAATAGTAAGTACCTGAGTGCGTGCTTCAAATTCCTGTCTTGCATCAGAGCCTGAAACCTTTGGTGGAAAAGGGCTCAGTTAAACGATGTGGAGGGTGAAATGTGAAAGCTCAGAGTCCTCGCTGCTTTTCATCTACTGGGAGGCCCTGCTGTCTACTTTAGATGTCCGTGCCTGGGTGTGACAGACGTGGAGAGGGTGTAAGACTCCTGTGACAGTGAACCCGACCTGAGACATCACTGAAGAATAGGAATTATTTAGCCAACTTGATTTCAATAGTATTTGCATGGGAATTTCCTGGAAAAACTGGAAGTGGCTTTTTTGTTATGATAAATTGGTTTATTAGAGTCTTCAGGGAGGGTGGATTAGACCCAACTGCTGAGAGCTAACTCTGTGGTGGGAGAAAAGGGGAAAAATAATCCAATCAGCGTTTACTTAGTACAAGTGATTTTGACTCCCCTAACAGCGGAGTCTCTTATTGCTTTAGGAAGTAGTTAGGAGGTGATTTGGAAATATAGGACTCTGGGCCACAAGCTGAAAATGATACTTCCAAGGATGCTGCTGTTTTCGTGGATTTCTTTTTGGTTCAGTGATGTTGCCCTGATGTCAGAAGGAAAGCCTAGACTGGAAAGGGCCGGAGCTGTGAGTGCGGGAGTGTGCGGGGGAGAAGGAAGGGCTGATACAATATGAAAAACGCTGTAAGGAGGAACGTTTACATGTCTGAAGCATCTAAAAACATGGCATGAAGCATTGCCCATGAGGTGCTTCCCTAGCACTTCCAGAACCTTCTGCCAGACCTGTTCTCCCCTGCTGCGTTTTCTTCTCCTCCTCTGTTCTTGAGTTTGCTATATCTGGGTCCATGTGTGTGTGATTCTCCTGCTTGTCTCCACCACCAAGCCCCGCTCCACAAGGACTCCTCCTTTCCAGACAACCGGATCCCAGGACACTTACTTCCTCCAGCCACAATTCCCATGTTGGCCTCTCTTTCTGTAAGATCAGCTACAGTCACAAAATTATGAGAAGACCTGTTAGCTTGGACCTCACACAGGCTGTCCTGTCTAAGATCTTGAGTTGTCATAGAGTGTAGCAGGGTGGGTGTGAGAGGAACGCTGACTTAGGGGAGCGGAGTGCTGGTCTGGGCTGTGGCCCTAAATGGCTGTGGATTTTCCTCACTGACCCCTGTGACCTTCAAGCATGTATTTATTTCTGCCCCATCCCTTTCTTGGGGGCAACAGGAGATGGCTCGTACCATCCTTCTCCCAACCTCTGTGCCAGTGTCTCCAACTGACAAGTTGGAGAGCCACCCACCCAAAGTCTAAACACTGCTGGTGGCTTGATTGCTAAATTCCTTTCAACTAACCCTCAACTCCATTGTCGCTCTGGCTGCACGAATTTCTTTGTACAACGGATGACTTAGAAATGCCACTGGGCTGCAGATCCTACCTCATCTCCTGAACATCAACTGGAAGCAAACATGTGGGTAGATTATGAGAACCATTTCCCATTTTATATGGCTTTGTATTTGCACATAAGGAACAGGTATTACATGGGACCTGAGAGTCAGAGAAATTAAGCTGCAACTCAGAACTAGTAACTGGCACAGCGAGGGCTCGGACTGGGTGTTTGGACCATGGCACTGAAGCTGCTTCCCGCTGGTATGTTGTACCTGTTGGCATCATCATTTGTCAGAAGGAGTTCAAGCCTGGAGGCCGTGTCAGTGTTCCAATATACACTCGCTTGGACCCTCACAGGCACACAGACAACTTTATCCTCCATCTCAAGTCTCATGTTTTCAGTCCCATGCTGAATGGCTGGTTGATCAGTTCATTCACTCACTCACTCATTTCATTCACTCATTCATTTATGAGGTATTCATTCTGTTCTGCACTGTGTCGGGAATAGATCTTCAAGAATCCAGCTACATATTACCCTTCTATTCTTATCACCCATTTTTCTTCCAAGGGTCATCGCACACTGAGGAGAGTTACACACCCAAATGCAAACCTGTTTGCTTCATTCCCTTGCTTAAACTTCTTCAGTGGTTACTGCTGTTCTTAGGGTCAAGTTCAGGCCACTTAATGCGAACTGCAAGAGGCCGCGCAGGCTGCTGCTGCTTCCGTCCCAGCGCTGTTAGCACACCTCCCCTTGCATCCTCACACTCTGCCAACTCAGACCCCGGGCCTAGCGCTCGCTCTTCTAGGGCAGGTGCTGTGTACCACCCGCGGAGTTTCACCTCACTGACCCCTACCTCGGCCTCAGGTGTCGGCTCAGCGTCCTTTCTTCTAGGGGTTCCTGACCCCCACATCTGGGCTGGGTCCATTCTCTGTCCTTCTCCTGACACCCAGGCTTTACCTGTCACAGCACGTAGTGTGCACTGCATTGTAATGTCTGTTTGTCTGTATCTCCCACCAACCACTGAGCCAGGGACCAGATCAGTCTTGTTAACCATTGTATCCCGAGTGCCCATCACGATGCCTGGCAATAGTATGTGCTCAAAAAATATTTATTATTGACTTAAATTGTGCTAAACTGAATTAACTCTTGGCATAGCTTGTACGTTCTGCCTTCTTCCAGGCTCTATTTGTGCTCTTCTCAGTCACCTCCGCGCGCACGCACAGACATACTCCTGCATCTGTTGTGCCCTTCCATGTTCCAACTCAGCTTCAAGGCCCAGTTCACGTCTTCTGGCTTCTGCAGCCACCAGCCTTCCTGCTCCAGCCTCTTGGAGCTCTTTCTCCCTTACGCCCACCACCTCCCTGGCCTCAGTGCTGCATGGAGCTGTAAAAAAAGTCCTCCCTGGGATTATGTTCAGTTGTCGTGGGTTGTGCATGGGTTCAGTGGTCACTGTCACTCTGTGGCAACTGTCAAGTTTTGTTTGTATAGAAACTCTTTGAAAACAGGGACTATATTTTCGTATGTCCTGGAATGGCCCAACTGTCTAGGAGGGGCAATTGCACATAGTAGGTATTCAGTCAGCAACTGGTGGTTTATTAACTAATTTGCTGTGAAGCTGTGTCCTCCCTGTAGGGCCTGTCTGTTGCTCCAGTAAAGAACTAGTTGGCAGATAGAGACTGTCAGTGGGTAAGGTCATTATGCTGACTTGCATCATTGTAAGAACTCTTGGTGGGGGAATGGCAAGTGTCCCTCATCTCAGGGTGTAATTCATTCATTGGAAAACGTGTTAGGATTATACCACATGCCAAGAACTATTCTAAACCTTGGGAGGAGAGCAGCGAGCAAGGTGATGTCTGATCTAGGCTGATGGGAGTTTTCCTATCAGAGTACCGGCTCGCCTATTGAGCAACTCGATAAATACACCTTGGATCCAGGAGTGAAGGAACACCAGACTCACAGCAATGAATCTTAAAAATAGAACCCATCTATTTATATTTTATATCATACTTATACAAAAACATCAAAACCAACAATTTTTGTTGTTGTTAATCATCACCCAAGGATATTTTTTCCATTGATTTTTTAGAGAGAGTGGAAGGGAAGGAGGGAGAAAGAGAGAAACATTGATGTGAGAGAGACACATTGACCGATTGCCGCCCGCACGTGCCCCGGATGGAACCTGCAACCTAGGTATGTGCCCTTGACTCAGGTGTGTGGGCCAATGCTCTAACCACTGAGCTACACCAGCCGGGGCAAAAACCCAGCAATTTTTATTCCATTAAAGAAACCTTAACAGCAGGATGCTGGTTTGAGTTGCTCAGTGGACGTTCCACAGCCTCAGGTCTCCCAGACCAGGGTTCACAGTGACGGTCCCTGTAGCAGCAGCAGCCTGGTTCCTCTCCTCCTGAAGACTCCCAGCAGCTCCGTAGCAGTGGGCTCAGTCCAGCTACAGAAAGCAAAGGGAAGAGAGAGAAGCCCTAACGTGTGTCACAGCCTTGGGCACGCGGGATGACAGTGAGCATCGCCTGCCCCTGGAGGAACGCAGGGCTCAGGTGCCAGGTGTACCGGGCTGTCCTTCAGCACTCTTAAGCAAGCAAGCTGTGTGTTCAATCAGCCAGTTCTTAAAACACCCTACTTACTTCACAGCCCTCTGTTGTGAAAAGCAAGGAGCCATCTGGTCCGAGGACACAGGCAGCCCCGCAGACTTCCTCACTGCTTAGTCCGAGGCCAGCGTGACGAGGACTGCCACCGCCCAGAGGCGCAGGGGCTCTGCAGGGACTCCCTGGCAGATGGGCAGCCTGTAGGCTAACCATGATTCTCATTTTGACTCAATTCTGGTCAAAAGGCATTTTTTTTTCAAATCCACAATCTAAAACGTATTATTTAAAATCATATTATATTTATAATCAGACAGATTGCAAACATTTCTAAAGTGAAACTGCTTTTCTTCTTTTTTCAGGCATTGGTTTTTGTTGGAAACACAGGGTCGTCGTTAGAACGAGGGCAGTGAAATGTGTCTGGCCTCCCTTCGGGTGACCAGGAGACTGTGAGGACAGGCAGTTAGGTTCCAGCTCCCTCCCGCACGCCTGCTTGTCACAGGCACGGTGGCAGACACTGAGTTAAGCGTGTGTCCTCCCGTGTCCCGTTCTCCGCTAGAGTTCTGTCTGCCCAGGGGTGCTGACGGGTCGGCCGGGCCTTCCAGGGACGGGAGAACTTGGCCTCCTGAACGACATGCTGGGAACGAGTTTCCTGCGTGGTTTTCAGTTGTCTCGGGCCGACAGGAACTATGTTTCGTGCACCTGGGATTCCCCACAGCACCCACCACAGGGCTTGAGAGGTGGTGAAATAGGCAGGGTGAAGTGTGTGAGGATAAAGTGTCACAGCCCCTCCTCAGGACACACCGGCCTGGCTGCTCCTGGGCACTCCCAGAGCAGCCGTGCTCAGGGGCCAAGGCAAGGAGCCTTGAAAGCAAGACGTTGAACCTCTGCTCTCATGAAGGGGTCACAGCTATTGAACGTCACCCGAGTGAATGTCTTCCTCCCAACAGGGTGCAAGTTCTGATCCCCATTTTACTAAAAGTAGAACCTGGGACAAGTCCCTTGATGTCTCAAACCAGTTTCGCAGGTTGTATTAAACTCAAATGAGATAAGGCATGACTATGAAATGATGCACTAGAATTAACGATGTTCTCCTGGTCTTTGGTGGCACTAGATATTGTGTTTTCATAATTAGTACTCTTTTTTTAATAGGTGGGTAGTGGGTGTAATTGTAATGCTTTTGCAAATCTTCATGGTTGGGATATTATCCAAAGTTTTGCAAAGCAGACCCTCTGCTAATGTAAATTCTATAGACTGAGACACCAGGAAAAGACCCATTCATTTAAATTTTCTCATAAAAACAGGATGACATGGAAACTCTTCTATGTAATATAAATATCCGTGTATTTTTCTCAGCACGAGTCATGAAACTTGAGAGTATTGTCACGTAAAGCCTATGAAAATTGTTTGCTACTAGAAATATCAGTGTCTGCGTTTTATAAATTTGTAGCCTTGCTGTGTTTAATAGTTTTACCTAATTTTGTCTGTTGAAGGCCTTGCTTTTGGAATTCAGCCCTTAAGCTTTTCTCGGAACTAAAACTTGAAATAGGAAGGTAATTGGTTTGCACTGGTGATTTTTAATGTTTTCCCCATTTCATTGATGTTAGAGAGAGAGGAAGGGAGAGGGAGAGAGACAGAAACACCAACGACAGAGAACATCGATTGGCCGCCTCCTGCATGCTCCCCACTGGGGATTTGGCCCACAACCTGGGCATGTGCCCTGACCAGGAATTGAACCGGTGACCTCTTGGTGCATGGGTCAACTCTTAACCACTGAGCCACACCGGCCAGGCTGCACTGGTGATTTTTAAATATAGCTTATATGTGAGGTTGTAAATCAATTAACTTGAGGTTTATCTTTAAAAAAATTAATTAATTTTTAAATGTTAGGAGTGTTTACACATCAAACACTTTTGAAGCTCAACATTTAACATTTTGGTTTAAAATATTTATGACATTTCTTTCCTGGCCAGTATTGCTCAGTGGCTGGCGGGTTACAGCATCTGCCCGCCGACCAAAGAGTCTTGGGTTCGATTCCGGTCAAGGGCACGTATCTCGGTTGCGGTTCATCCCCGGCCCTGGTCGAGGTCGTGCCGGAGGCAACCGATCAATGTCTCTCTCTCTCTCTTTCTCTCCCTCCCACTCTGAAAATAAATGGAAAAATATCCTTGGGTGAGGATTTAAAAATAATAAAATGAAATAAAATATTTATGACATTTCTTACTCAAAAATATAGTGCAACAAAAATTGAGGTAATGTGTTTACTTAAATAATCAAGTTTATTTATTGGACAAGCTTATTCAGGGGGATAAAGTTTTTGTTCTAGTTTTGCTTTGCTTTCTAAAAAGAAAGAAAAGCACACTTTGAAGAAGATTAGTGGTAACCCGTTACTTTTAAGGAAAACGCAAACGCTTATACTCTAACATTTATACGCATGGTTTATAAACAAGGGTTTTTACCTTTGCGCAGGCACTGAGAGTGAGCCCAGCATAAGCAGAACGCACTGGATTCATATCTCAACTTCAGGCTTTTCTCCTTGTCATAAAAGAATGAATTAAAAAGCACAGTGTTCTGTATTCAGGACTTACTATATACATATGCTGAGAAGCAGTTTAAACCCTTCCTAGCTAAAAGCAGTTGATCTATACTAAATTTGTTGATCTATGCTAAATGTTATAGCTTTACAATTCGAAAGATCCCACACCCTTTTTCTTCCCATTCTTTCTTTTTTAAATCCTCACCTGAGGGAGAGGCAAGGAGAGAGAGAGAGAGAGAGAGAGACATGGATGGGTTGCTTCCCATATGTATGTGCCCTGACTGGAGATTGAACCCGCAGCCTACGTATGTGCCCTGACCAGGAATTTGACTTGAAACCCTTTGGTGTATGGGACAATGCTCCAACCAGCTGAGTCACCCGGCCAGGGCTTTCTTCCCAGTAAAAAAAAAAAAATGCTTTTGCCCTGGCTGGTTTGAGTGTCGGCCCGAGGACCAATGAGTTGCAGGTTTGATTCCAGGGAAGGTGGGCACGCACCTCGGTTGAGGTTTGGGGTCCTGCGGGAGGCAACCAGTCGATGTGTCCCTTTCACATCGATGTTTCTCTCTCTCTCCCTGTCCCCCCACTCTATAGGAAGATAAATAGAAAAATATCCTCGGGTGAGAATTTAAAAAAATTGAATAAGAAATGACCATTTCCGAACATTCTTTTTTGCTTCATATATTTTAGGATTGTGTAAAGTGTTTGCCTTAATTAGAATATTTCCAGCTTTTCTTTAAAATCCTGTCATTTCCTAAGACTAACCCATTCATAATTCTCCAGGGAACAAGTCAGAAGAAATTCTCAGTCAAAATGTACTGAGCCCAAGTTTAGAGTCGTGCCCCCAGGGAAGGAAACCCAACTGCACGGGTGCTGTCCAGTGAGCCAGTCTCCGCGGAGCGCCCGCCGCAAGCACGGCGCGTCTGGGTGATATTGACTGCATTCTAAGTCAAGGAAAAGAACAAAAGATGGGCAACTATTGCTCAAGGAGCAGTGTCTGCCATTTTAAAAACTACCCCCTTGAGAATCATGCTGGCGGTCCTGGGTTTTCTTCTCAGGGTCGTGTATATGTTCTAAATGGATTGTGGTGATGGCTGCACAATTCTGCAGGTATACTATTAATAATTCCATCAAGCTGTAACTTCACATGGGCAAACAGTATGGTTATGAGAACTAAATCTCAGTAAAACTGTTATTTGAAAAATAATAATAAAATAAAATATAGAAAAATATAGATTTGGGGATAAGGGGTAAAATGAGATTAAATGGGTAGCTGCTTTTAGGTCACATGCACATAAAACTCTCATCACAAGGTGGTCAGAGTATTTTTTAGTCACCATTTAGAACCTTTCCATCCTAAGTGGGGAACGAGATCATGTTTTCGAGTCGAACAGCTGGCTGGCGGATGTCCCCTTGAGCAGGCTGGGAGTTGAGCAGGTTCGGAGGTGGAGGGACCACATGAAGGCGTGCACTTTGACACAGCATCAGATGTACCAGTGGTGCCCGCAGCTATCAGAGAACATACTTCAGAAAGACTAAAGTTATCTTCATGGAAAATCAACTGGATGGCTTTTAAGAGTAATTATGGGCAAGAAAGATACAATTTAAAGAAACACTGCTTAGTTTTTGAGTATCAAAATAGGTGCCCAAGAGTAAATGGAAGATATCCTTGAGGAAGACTACAACATTTATTCAACAAAAATATAAACAATCTTGTTGAATATTTTTTAGGTGAAAACACTGTGCAAGGACTGAGGATGGTTAAGACATTAATGCCCAGTAATTTGTTCTCATATCTGATTTTTCACCAGAACAGCAGGGCACATTAACTGGGGTATTCAGTCTTCTGTGGAGCCAGTGTTTAAGCCTCCCCGTTGCACTAGCTGATGGCAGTGCTGACACCTGTCATCTGGCACAGGAGCCCTACCTGGCCATGAATCTGCCCACAGGGAGTCCCAGAGGACCTTCATTCTCTCCCACCTCTCTCAGGGTTTCTTTGCCGGAGGTTTGTTACTTTTTGTAATGTTTCTCTTTCCTACCCCCTCAACAAACAACTAAATAAGAAAGGGTCCAAGTTGAATGTCCTTCCCCAACGGCCCAACTCAGGAAGGGTTTCCATTCTTTTGAGATTTTCGAACTCTTGTATGACTAAGGGAATATCAATTTATCAACATTTGTTTTCAGTCAACAGAGCAAACACAGAATTATTAAGGGAGCTTTCTCACAACCCCCAGGTACTGCCTGGCACTGGAGATTTACTTTAGTTAAGTCTAGGCTGGAGCCAGGCTTCTAACTGCATTGTAAAAATTTCCCCAGATATACATGACATTTGACTCATCCCCTGGTCGAAAATTACTGAATTAAAAGAACTAGAACATATTCTCAAGGATTAAAGTTTTTCTTAAACTAGTCCATGTTTCACATGTAGGAAGCAGGAGACAGCTATTTATGGTAGGCCCCCAGCCCTGCCTGTCACTCAGTCCCCGCACACACCAGGCACCACCCCTCTCAAAGGCCAATGTGTTCTCAGGCAGGAGGAAAGCCTGTGTTTTCTCTCCTGGTAGTGACTAGACTTGAGCTCCATTATACACAGACTTTCTCCTGATATCCACTCTTGATGTTATAAGACAGACTGGCAGAGCGCAGCTCACTCATCCCCAGGTCTTTGTTCTGACACCTGCTCAGAACCGTAGGATGAAACACTGGGACTGTCTCTGCCACCTCTTGACCAATATCTTAAATGGCAAGAATGTGCTATGGACTAAATGTTTGTGTCCCCCCAAAATTCATATTGAAGCCATAACCCCCACCTGGATGGTATTTGGAGATGGGGCCCTGGGGAGGCATTGAGGCATGAGGGTGGATCGCTCATTAGTGGGACGAGGGCCCTTATAAGAAGAGATACAAGAGTTGATTTCTCCCTCTGCCATGTGAGGACACAACTAGGAAGATGGCTATCTACACACCAGGAGGAGAGCTCTCGCCAGACATCCAGTCGGCCAGGACCTCGGTCTTAGACTGCCCGGTCTCTAGAACTGAGAAACACATGATTGTTGTCTGACAACCAGCCTGTGGTACCGGGATGGCAGCCCGAGCTGACTGAGCCACGGTACTTGTTAGAAGCAGCAGGTTGGATGAATGGGAAACAGTTTACCTTCTTAAAAAAAAAAAAAAGCTCTCCAACAATACAAGTAATATTATAAAATATAGAATTTTCAATGAATAAAAGTTAGCGAATATTATACATGATGCTTAGTGTTACACAGAAATTGCATTCTTCAGAAATAGAGTAAACCATAACTCCTTATTTTCTTTGGTATCAAATCACATCCATCTAACATAAATTGCAGTTGAACAACTTCTCGAGAAATATTGCCAAAATGTACTTACTTTTAACAGAGATGCAGTAAACCACTACATAACTATTAAAGGGCTATGCTGTGTCAGAAGATCGTAAACACCCCAAAGCTAGGGCCTTGCATGCTGTCTTAATTTCTGCTGAATCAGAAAGGGTTTTGCTGTTTCAGATGGACCCGTGCTGTCCAACCCTCAACAGAAAGCAGGAGACTGGAATCTGTATGCTTAACTAATTTAACTAATCTCTGTAATAACAGGAGCTATTTTGTTGGTAATAAATCAGCCTCTGATTCCACACCAAATACTCCCATGTGCACAGACATGGCTGAGCAGGAAGAGAGAAGCAGTCTGGACCAACTGCAGACAGCTTAAACCTGCATCAGTTGGGGTGCTGTCGAGGGTGAGGGGCTGCCGAGAGAACTCATCAGAAATTTGTGTAATGTGCTCAGCAGAGGGAACTTAAAAAAAGAAAATAATGTGACATCCACATCCACAGTCACCTCCCACAGCAGGGAACATGGGAGGTGGTTTTTATTTTTTAAATGTTGCTGCTAGGGACAGGGAAACAGAGCTGGGTTTGGTGCTTGCCTGTGGGAAATGGGAACCTTCCTAACGTCACCAAGGTGGTTAGGAGATGGGTCAGCATGAGTGTGATCCATCACTGATTATTTGATGAGTCATGATCCCCTCTTTGAAAGATTCTCTTTAAGTTTCCAAATATTGAAACTAATGATAACAACACAGGATTGAGGAGGAAGTGGAGGGTTTCTGTTTCATCTTCTGCCCCAAACTGACAGCAACGGATTATCCATCCGTCTCTACCAACCAGGGCCTCTGGAGAATTGGAGGAGAGTGGAGTGGCAGGGGGGTGGGGGGTGAGGGAGCCCCTCAGAGTCAGGGCTTCTCCTCCTCATCACGCTCCTCTTGAAAGGTTCCCGAGCTCAGTCTGCAAGCTATTGCTCTGGAACAATGCTAGGATCGACTTTAATTGTATTTGGGCAGCACAGAGAAATTAAATGTGAAATGTTGACTTTCAGATAGCCATCCAGCTCTACATGTTGCTTTCATTATGTTTGATAATACAGTGTGTGGAAGAGGGAAAAATTTACTCAAAACCCACTGCACTCTTTCTGGAGCTGCAGTTCCATATTTATGGTTCTGTTCCTTTAAAATATAGATGTTTGAAATTAACCAACACCATGAAATAGTTTGATATATATAAAATTTGTGCGCAGAATACTGAATTCTACCCCTACCACAGACTGGAGTGTTTATAAGCCCCTAATCTCCCAAACTCTGCACTTAGGGTCTTTTTTTTTTCTTTATTGATTTTAGAGAGAGGAAGGGAGAGGGAGAGAGAGATAGAAACATCAATGAGAGAAAACATCGACTGGCCACCTCCTGCATGTCCCCTACTGGGGATCAAGCCCACAACCTGGGCAGGTGTCCTGACCGGGAATCGAACCGGCGACTTCTTGGTGCATGGATCGACGCTCAACCACAGCCACACCAGCCAGGCTGCAGTTATGGTCTTAATGTATGCAGTGCGGTACTCATTGCTGACAGAGTACATGCAGCATCTGTTTAAATGTGGTGTAGTAAACTACTGCACAGTTTAGGACTGAAAATGAGTCATACAACTTGAAATGCCATGAATGTCATCCAACGTGGAATATGGTGAGGTGAGAAGTATATCTTACTTTCCAAATATTTTCACTTCATCATTGGGAAAGTAGGGACAAGTACACCCTTTTTGAAGTCATGCAGAGTCATCCAGCTCAGACCTTGCCAATTCTGGGTATCAGTGAGCTATTTCAGATTCTCATCATCATTGTTGGTGGTTTAATCACGGATGCTAAGGCATCATAGAGAACCTATGACATTTTTTTCAAAAGTTTACTTCTTTTTTTAATTTAAATTTTTATTTTTTTAAATTTTCAACCACAGTTCACACTTCATACCATTCCTCACCAGCCTCAGGTATATCGCAAAGTGGTCAGAAAGCCACATACCTCCCAGAGTGCTCCCCCTACTGCCCAAGCACCCACCTGGCCCTGTACATACTTATCTCAGCATCACTGACTACATTCCCAGTGCTGTCATCCACGTCGCTGTGGCAGTTCTAGAACTACCATTCTGTACTGCTAATCCCTTCACCTTTTCCACCAGCCCCAACCCCTCCCCTCTCCTAGCTGTTACTCTTCACTGTATCTGTGAATCTATTTCTATTTTGTCTGTTTATTTCTTCATTAGATTCCACATATAAGTGAAATCATATGGTATTTATCTTTCTCTGACTGACTTATTTCACTGAGCATAGTACTTACCACTGCATCCCTCCCTGCTGCTGCAAAGGGTAAGATCTTTCTTTTTTATAGCCGAGTAGTATTCCATTGTGTAAATGTACCACAGCTTTTTGATCTGCTCATCTACTGATGGACACTTGAGCTGCTTTCATATCTTGACTTTGTAAACAACGTTGCGATGAACCCAGGAGTGCATGTATTCTTTCGAATTAGTGTTTCAGGTTTCTTTGAGGAAACTCCATACTGATTTCCACAGTGGCTGCACCAGTCTGCATTCCCACCAGCAGTGCACTAGGGCTCCCTTTTCTCCGCACCCTCGCCAACACCAGTTTGCTGATTTATTGATGGTAGCAGGTGTGAGGTAATGTCTCATGGTGGTTTTGATTTGCATTTTTCTGACGATTAGTGATGTTGAGCAACTTTTCATATGTCTATTGGCTATTTGTATGTCTTCCTTGGAAGTGTCTATTCAGGTCTTCTGCCAGCTTTTTAATTGGGTTGTTTGTTTTTCTGGTGTTAAGTAATTCTCCCCTCTTTATAACTTTGAGTCCTGGAGATTTAGTATTTTTTTTTAGAACTCAAACTGCAAAGAGTACATGGTGGTTGTGTTGTTGAAGAACCTAGACAAGAAAATAAGTCACTTGGCAGTGAGCACCACGCGGAGTCAGAGAATTATTGAATTGGATGTGAAAAACATCTTAGCGATCTCACAGAGGAGGAAATACAGGCCTGCAAGCCCACTTACATCGAGGGTCTCCCGCTCCCCGGTCTAACCTTCAGGAGAGCTTCCCAGCGACCTAGTTTAAGAACCTCTGGGTCATTCTTTTGAACATAGGAGATGAGGAGAAAATGCCACCAACAGCTTTCCATGTGGGGCCCAGAGGCAAGTAATCCACTCCCCAGCCTGTGTGTATTCAATTTCCACACACCAGCAAATACACCCAAACAAGGGGAGACACACCTCGCCAGGCGGTGAGCCTGGTCAGGTACATGGCGTCACGATCTCAGCTGGCTTTATTTCTTATTCTGTCCAGAAGAGATACAAAGTTGAGTTCTCTGATGAAAACAATCAAGTGAGAGAAAGGGAATTTCACTGTAATTTGTGATTAAGAAAACACGCAGGAAACATGACTCTCCTCAGAGCTCTGATCCAGAGGAAAACCTGGACCCTATATCAACATTTTCTTTTGGGGCAAAAGTCTGGAGATATCTGTGAAAGGGAAAGGTCTACATTTTAATTGCACTCACAGACTGAGATTTGTTCTAGTCCAATATCACAGCAAGGAAACTGAGGCCCATGGAAAATAGTTTGTTCAATGTTAAGAGAGCAAATTTGAGACAGTATAACATTTCACAACTTCTCAATTTGAAGTCCTTCTTCACCAAATATTCTCTGAAGTTTATTCTGTTCTCATGTTCAAAAACTTATGACCTAAAGCAACTTTACCAGCATATATTTTAGTAATTGACCACCAACAAAAAATAGTATATCTTTTTTTCCATACAGGTTATAACCAAATCCCTAATTAAAAAAAAAATCGGTTAGCCCTGGCCAGTTTGGCTCAGCAGTTAGAGTGTTGGCCCGTGGATCAAATTGTCGCAGGTTCAATTCCCATCAAGGGCATGTACCTCGGTTGCTGTTTGGTCCCCAGCCCTGGTCGGGGTCGTGCTGGAGGCAGCCAGTCAATGTGTCTCTCTCACATCGATGTTCCTCTCTCCCTCCCTCCCACTCTATCAGATGATAAATGGAAAAATATCCTCGGGTGAGGATTTTTTTAAAAAAATCAGTAATAAGTCTCTGATTCATGGGGCAATGAGGGTGGACAGTAGACCTGGCCAAAGATGCTTTTGGAGCAGCCCTGTGCCCGCATCCGTCTTTGGAAAGTGAGTATCTTGCTCATTTGGGGGAAATGTAGTACTTTTGACACAATTGTCAGGGCTCAACTTAATCCCTGAAAATAGCTCACCCTATTGTTTTGGGTGGCCTTCAGTTTAAAAGGTTGTCTAATGGAAAGCTCTACACCTCTAAAGGGATGTGTAATAAATAATCATTGCTTTGGGAAAAGAATTCTAAAAGAAAGTAAAAAAAAAAAAAAATCCAGCCCAGCCAGTGTGGCTCAGTGGTTGAGCGTCAACCCATACACCAAGAGGTCACTGGTTCGATTCCCGGTCAGGGCACATGCCCAGGTTGTGGGCCCAATGCCCAGTGGGGGGCATGCAGGAGGCAGCCAGTCGATGTTCTCTCTCATCAATGTTCCTATCTCTCTCTCCCTCTCCCTTCCTCTCTCTAAAATCAATAAAGAAAAAAATTTTTTTTTGAAAAAACCAATTTCTTCTAAGCACCAAAGTTCGGAAATACAGAAAGGTTTTTGTTTGTTTTGTTTTAAAGTGGTAGAAGGTAAAGAAGATGATAGAACCCAAATGTCATCTGGGAGCACTTTGTTCTTAAAATTTAAATGAAAATAGATCAAGAGTCCATGCCAATACCTCTAGCAAGTTCCAGGCCCAACCCCAAGACTTCTGTAGCTTTTCTGGGACACATGTTCTGTGTTTCAGTTCCTGCTTCTGGTAGTGTTTTGTCTGTTTGTTCTTTTTTGTCATGTATGGATTTTCTCATGATCTCATACTGTCTGTACTCTGTGCTGTGACATTCAGCCTCTTCCCTTGATTTCCACGAACAAAAACTCAACCACCCACAGCCCCTGCGTGGGTAGCAGATTCTACTGGCTGTCTGGAGAGATGAAGGGATCTAGAATTTAGGTATTCAGAATAAACAACTTTATTTCAATATTAAATGTCCCTGTTCTTGAAAAGCCTTTTCAGCCTCCCTCCCTTTGAGATTTTTCGAAGCTGTTCTACCAATATTCTTCAACCTTTGGTCATCTGGTGACTCCTTTCTTCTTCTTCTCCCCTCAGTCCTTTCAAATGTCCTTCTGTCACCATGTCCCCAGAATTTCATGTTCTTCCTCTGTTGTATAGAGTAGTTCTGATCTTTCCAGCTCCTACTCCCAAGCTCTTTTTCAGGCCTAGCATGGCACATCCAGAACCAATCGAAGGGCTCATCAAAGTCAAAGGGTCATCTGAGACTACTTCCTTTAAGCTCGTGGTCATGAGAAGGGTAGTTACTAAGATCTTCAAATCTTCTAAAAATTAAATTCAGATGCTGGATCTCAAGTTTTGGATTGGCCTAGAGATACCTACCTTTAATAGTCATGATTCTTTGAGAAACTTTCTAGTCCAACAGGACTCACCCCTGCAGAAGGCAGTTGGAGTCTAGTGGCAGGTTTTTTCTCCTTTACATGGACAGGATCCTCATTCTAAACAAAGTTCTGGAAGGACCTCACCATGACTGGCATGGAACGTCTCCCCATCATCTATTGCTCAGGCTGTCACGTGGTATAAGCCAAAGAGCACTGTTCTTAGAAGCTCTGTCAGTCCACTTTGGTGGATGCATTACTATGGGATAAGACTCCTATTTCCTGTGATAAGAGGATTCCTCTTGTCAGAAACATGTTTGTATTCACTTGAACAGGCTCAGTGACCCATCTAGCTAAGTCACAGAGGACAGAGCTTGCTCTGGGACAACCCAGGGTGCTGTGCTTACTGTCTTCCAGAGGTTTGTAACAGAAGGCAGTCTTCAAGGGGCAGGAAGAAGACCATCTCATGTTAGCAGACTTCTACATTAATTTATATTTTTAATACCCAGAGTAGAGATAAGTTCACATTAATTTGGGCAATATGAGGGTAGCTTTGTTTTCAGCTCAGTTTACAATATAGCTATGTCCCTTTTAAAAGATAATTATAAAAATCAAAAAGTGATCAGAGGGACAATGTAAAGTATATAAATTATCCATAATGTGAATGAACAAACTCTCTTATATGATGCATTTTATTTTATTTTATCCTCACCCGAGGACACTTTTTTTTTTTTTTTGCATTCTTCTTCAGATAGAGCAGGAGGGAGAGAAGGAGGAAGAGAGAGAGAGAAACATCGATGTGAGAGAGACACGTCGACTGGTTGCCACCCACATAACCCCAACTGGGGCCAGGGACAAACTGCAACTGAGGTACGTGCCCTTAGCGGGAACCGAACCCGGGACTCTCTGGTCCTTGGGCTGACACTCTAACCGCTGAGCCAAACCGGCCAGGGCATATGATGCATTTTAAATAATTTGTTTCACAAAAACGTGGCACACTTTGCAGGGAGATATCAGCTCTATTGTGTAAAATATGTCTATACTATTCTTACTAATACATTTACTGTCTCTTTTTCATGCTCCTGTCATTTTTCTATCTTAATCCTTAGGCCCTTGAACAGAAGAGCTAAATTTTCTATTTCTTCATCTTCCTGAAACATGTATCCAATAATCTCTGCTCACAGTGGGTGCTCAGGAACATGCCGTGCCCCACCCAGAACTGCGCCATACGCTCCCACCTTCCAAGAGCAGTGTGTGGCTCTAGGTAAATAATTTAGCCACCCTGTATCCTCCTGATTATTCCCTGTATAGTAGGATAAAAATAGTAGCTGATCCCAAGAGTCTTACTATTTTTAAGACCCCTCTGGAGTCTAGAACTGTATCCTCAAAGTATTTCTCTCATCCACTGCTAGATTTTCTGTGGAGATACTCTGTGGCACCCTGTGTTTGCTTTCTGACAGCGCCTCTTGTGTCTAAGCAGCTTTGCTGTCAGAGTCAGGCCAGCGCTCGAGCATGATGTTGAAGACCCGGGAGCCCTCCCAGTCTGGCCTCATGCTTGGATGGAAGGCTTCGTCCCTGCCCCTGTCCCTTCTACGTGTGCTCCGGCTGTACCCAACCAATGGCTGCTGTCTGGCCCTGCTGTTCCTGCACTGATGGGGTCTTCACACAGGATTTCTCATCTTCCCACCTTGCTTTTCTCTGACTGTCATGTTCTCTTTCAACTGAGCTCAAATGTCACCTTGTCTCTTAAACTATCCCTTAACTTCCACCCCAGATAATTTAGTTACATCCCACGTTTTTTGTTCCATAGGTCTTTGCACATTGTGCTGTCATGGTATTTATTCTGTATGTATCTGTTGTTATCACCGCCCTCCCTGCCCCGGCTCCAAGCCTCCTGAAGGCAGAAACTGTGTATCCCAGAAAAGAGTGAATAAGTGAATGGATGAATGAATGAATGAATGAATGAATGAATGAATGAATGTCGTACCTGTTTATCTTAACTGTGAGGTTTGCCTTAGTCGTCAGTAATATGCACAAAGCTAAATTATTTCCAAAGAAGCAATAGTTTTCCTTACTAGTGGTTTTCCAGGGAAAGTAGTTTCATCCTCTCTCCAAATTCCTTATCACCTGGACCCCTTTTATTTCATTCTTGCCTTAATGTATCCCAGTTCCACAAGCTCTTTTGCGTATATTATTAGCTACTTTAAAGATTAAAGTAAGTGATAAGTATAATATAATATCCTCTGAGCATCATCCAAGCTAAATAAAATCTTTTTTCATCAAGGGCAGCTCATTTTTTCCTCTTCCTTTTCCCTGCTTACTGTATCTCAGATAAAGCTGATGTTAGCTCTTCACATGTCCATTAAGTTGCACCATGTTTTTGAGTAAGTATTTTTTATTAATTTGTTTTGCTTCTGCATCATGAATTGCTACAATTACCTGACAGTGTCTTTTGGGGCTAACATAGATTCACAAAACCAAAACTTGCGAATGCACTTCACTTTGGCTGGTGTTACTGTGTATGCCACAATGGCAGGGAATACAATTGTGTTTTGTGTAATAAAATGGAAGAGTTAAGTAGAAGAAATGAAAACAGACTCCACAAAAGAGAAGAAAAGTGAATTTCCTAAAATCATTAACATCATGACAAGTATATACAACTTTTGCATTAAGTAATTAGTAATAAAGTCTTATTCCTAAGAAAGTGTGTTGAAATGATGGTCCTTTGATGTCTGGAATGGATTGTTTACCTGATGAAGCAACATAAATATGTCAGGACTAACCAGCTTTACAAGTGACAGCAAACTCCTTAAGGCCAGGACTTTATGTGTTTGGCACAATTATACTCATCAGTGCTTTGTAAATATTTAATAACAGTTCCTCCCACACCTATTCCTGGTGGGTCTAGCCTTCCTGACTTGTCATGTCCATAATCAAATATGTATTTCCACATTAATCATTAGAGGTGTGGTGCTGTCTTCCTTAGGCTTGGTGTGTACTCTGGTGACTGGAATGAGAAATAATTAGCTATGAATCTCAAAGTACACTATTTATTTTTTCTTTTAAAACTCTCTTTAGAGATAGAGTACTTAGGTTTTCTCCTAAAGGTAAAGCAATCACTTCTTTTGAAATTACACTAATACCCGGATGTCAGAATCCATGAGAACTGTGTGACTTTGTGTGGCTCACTGTACCTCTGTGGGGTCAGTGTGCTCATTTGAAGAAAACTGCTGGGCTCATCGCACATATTGTCTCTGGATCCAAAGTTCTAGGTGCTGCCTATTTCCAGATGTAATATTCAGGCTTATTGCTCAGAAGAAATAAGTTAACCCACTTGAAGTCTACCTTTCTAGTGAATGTGAAAAAGGTGCTACTACTTAAATATTCAATCTGTTTTTTGATTTCTTTCCTGTTTGGAATTTACCCAACACTCCTTGTATAGAAGAAAGTCATTGTGGCAACGCGTCGGAATTCTAAAGCATGTACATGCAGAGTAACTTAGCTATTTAATTATGTACACTTTAAAAGAACAACGATATTTAAAGTTATCAGAAAAAACAACAGCTGCTGGCTCTGGAGACAAAAGTCTGATTGTGTGACCTTGGCCCTGGGTTTCCTTGTCAGTAGGTGGAATCTGTCTTTCTGTTTATCAGGGAACAGGGAATGAGATAAAGACATAAGGGGTCATTGCAGTTGTAGGGGTTTCTGTCGGACACGCTCTCCTGTAAAGATACTGCTGTGGTGTGGTGCTCCAAGCTTTGAGATGGGGGGGCTCATCTTTGCTCACACGCTCTCAGGACTTCTGCCACAGTTTCCCTGTGTCTGGCCACATTTGGAGATACCATCTTTGCTCCTGCAAAATGCTCGTTGCTGTTTTTGTTACAACAACACTAATCAGGCTCAAGATAATCTGCCAAAAGGAAAATAATTAAGGTGCCAGAAATATGTGCAAATCCTTCTAGTTGTATTCACCTCATCATCCTCTCCTGCGGGGAATCCCCAGCCTTCAGAAGTTCTGTTTGTGCACACTGAGGTATCCAAGGTAACTCAGATAAACTGAAAAAGTTCTTTGGCCCAGGCCAACATCAGAGTCATTTCTACCTGTAGCTACTTTCACCTTCATGAAGTTAAACGATGGCTCAGGTGGGCCATCACTTCCCAGGTAGGCTTTTTGCAGGAACACGAGAGCTCTGATCCCTCAGTCTTCAGTGAGATAACCTACACAACTGTAACTGTTGTGCTATCCGTTACCATGATTACAGCATGTTAATATCATGTTTAAATTATTCATATTTTATTTTTACTTTTAATATGTTTTCATTGATTTTTAGAGAGAGAAGGAAGGGAGAGGGAGAAACATCCATCTATGAGAGGGAAACTGATCGGCTGCCTCCTGCACGCCCCCTACTGGGATCGAGTCCAAAACCCTAGTGTGTGCCCTGACCAGGAATAGAACAGGGACCTCTTGGTGCATGGGATGACGCTCAACCACTGAGCCACACCGGCCAGGGCGAATGTTATGTATTAATGCATGGATAAAGCCATTTATATTATCTGTAAGTGCGATATGTTTCATTTATCCCTTTAAACACCTAGCTGGTTTGGCTCAGCAGTTAGAGCGTTGGCCCAGGGACCAGAGAGACCTGGGTTCAGTTCCTGCTAAGGACACGTACCTCGGCTGCCATTTGTCCCCACCCTGGTTGGGGTTGTGTGAGTGACAGCCAGTCGATGTGTCTCTCTCACATCGATGTTTCTCTCTCTCTCTTCCTCCCTCTCTCCCTCCCGCTTTATCTGAAGATAAATGCAAAAATGTCCTCGGGTGAGGATAAAAAAAAAGTGTATTTCTTACGAGGAGTCCTCCAATACTAATTTCAACTGTTCCATAATTGACTAGGATCACCTTGCCTAATTCGATCTTCATTTCTGTATTAGTAAATCTTGTAATTTTTATTGTTATGATTATTTTCCCACATTGATCCCCCTGCCCCGCCATGGCTGTGACTCATAGAAGATCACACACCAGATCGATCATTCATTCATTCATTCATTCATTCATTCTATAAACACTTGGAGTGTCTAGTACATGCCAGGCACCGGACTAGAACTTGGTCATAAGTATTAACTTCTCCTACTATTATAGAGCGCTCTGTTTTCCCTTCAATTCAGTCAGTATTTGTTTTGTATTTCTAGGAGCTTTGATGTTTGTGCATATATAATTATATCTTCTTGGTGAATTGACATTTTTATTATTATATAATATCTTTCCGTGTTCCTTGTAACGGTTTTTTACTTAAAGTTTATTTTGTCTGATGCTAGTATAGTCACCCTGCTCTCTTTTGGTAGCTGTTTGGATAGAATATCTTTTTCTGACCTTTTACTTTGAACCTATTTGTGTCCTTAAATCCTTATATCTAAAATAAATCTCTTGTGGATAGCATATATTTGGATTCTGTTGTTGTTTTTTAATCCATTATGCCAACCTATGTCTTTAGAATGAGAAGTTTAATCCATTTACATTTAAAGTAGTTACCAACAGGAAAGAACTTACTATTGCCATTTTGTCATTTGATTTTTGTAAGTCTTACAGTTTTTTGTTCCTCATTTTCTTTCTTGCTGCCTTTCTGTTTAGTTGATTTTTTTGTAGTGACATGTTTTGATTTTCTTCTCTTTTCCTTCTCATTTTATTCTTGCCCCTGGCCATTGAATATATTTTATAGATATCTTCATTGTGGTTATCATGGGGATTACATAAAATATGCTAAAGTTATAACAATCTATTTGAAACTGATAACAACTTCACTTGTGCACAAAACCTCTACTTGTTTTATAATTTTTTTCTTTCGCTTCCCATTTAGAAAATGAAATTATTTTTTTAGGGAAAGGAAAAATCTATATTAAAGACTTTAAAAAAATAAATTTATCTTTATTGTTGAAAGTATTACAGATGTCCCTCCTATACTTTTGTCTTTTACATCCTGTAAAAGAATGAATAGTGAAATTACAAAGCAAAATTACAATGGTTCAAGTTTTTATATTTGTCCACATATTGACCTTTACCAGAGGACTTACGGATTCACATGGTTTCAAGTTACTGTTTGAGCATCTTTGTTTCAACTTCAAGGATTTCCTTTAGCATTTCTTGTAGGGCGGGTGTAGTGTTAACTCCCTCAGCTTTCCTTTATCTGGGGATGTCTTAATTTTGCTCTCATTTTTGAAGAGCACTTTTGCTAGATATGGTGCTTTCAGTACTTTAAATATATCATCCCATCGCCTTCTAGCCAGCAAGATTTCTGCTGAAACATCCACTGATAATCTTATTGAAGATTCCTTGTACATGACAAGTCACTTTTCTCTTGCTGCTTTCAAGATTTTCTCTTTGTCTTTGACTCTGTGCTGTTTGATTATCATGTATTTCAGGATGGGTCACTGTGGGTTTATCTACTTAGAGTTTGTTAAGATTCTTGTATGTATATATCCACATCTTTCCTCAAATTTGGGGCATTTTTACCATTTCTTCCTCAAATGAATTCTCTGTCCCTTTCTCCCTCTCTTCTCCTTTTGGGACTCTTATAATGCATACACTGATCTGTTTTATGGTGTCTCATCAGTCCCGTAGGCTCTCTTCCTTTTCTTTATTCTCTTTTCTTTTTAAAACAATAAGTTCAAATTACTTATCTTCAAGTTTTCTGATTCTTTTTTCTGCCTGTGTGACCCACTGTTGAATCCCTTTAGTGAAATTTTCAGTGCAATCATTGTTTTATTCAGCTCCATAATTTTTTGCTTTGTCCTTTTTTTTTATAATTTTGATCTCTTTGTTGATAGTCTCACTTTGTTCATACATTTTCTTCCTGAATTTGTTTTTGCTGTTTGCCTGTGTTGTTCTTTATTTCATTGAACATACTTAAGAACACCGTTTAATGTCTTTGTTAAGTAAATTCAAGGTCTGTGTTTCTTTAAGGTTGGTTTCTGGAGATTTATTTTATTCCTTTGAATGGACCATGTTTATCTTTTTCTTTGTATGTCTTGTGATATTTTGTTGAAAATTGGGCATTTGAAGAAACCATTCCTCACGCTCTTGGTAGACTGGCTCTGCACAGAGGACGCTCTTCACTAATCACCTGGCATGAAGGCTTAAGTCCTCTCAGACTTTTTCTGGGGATATGTCTTTCCTGAACCTGTGCATATGCTTTTTTATTCTCTCCAATTCTCCTGTATACACAGCTGCTTTTCAATCTCTTAATTTTCCTAAGAGTCTTATCCCTGCTGATTTTCAAGACCTCAGATGTTCTTTTGCGTCCCTCTGCCTACAATCTCTTGCCCCCAGATGCCCTGAGATCTTCAGTTTTCTGATGCTCTCACAGGGTGTCACACCCACTCCTGCTTTCAGCAGCCTCCAACCTGATATCCAGAATATGCCCCATTCTTATCAGCGCTCTGAGTCAGGCCGGAGAGAAACCAGTCCCTCAGACAATCCAGAATGTTGCAAGCAAATTCCACTCTTCTGTCCTCAGGGAGGGACGAGGGCTTAGGTGACATCCTCCTGACCATGTTGTGCTGTGCTGGGGTAATGAGTGTGGAGAGGGTAAGGACAAGCACAAATGCCACGAAATGTGCTGTTGTTTTAAGATGGCTTTTCTTTTTAGGTATTCATTTAGTTGCTACAGCTTCCTAGTTGGTTTCTAGAGTTCCCACAAGCTACTTTGGTCCGTATGTTGTTGTTCACTTGATATTTCTGTGGGAGAACTCGCCCTTGCTCATTAATAATTCAAAATCCAGGGAGAGACACACACACAACAAAAATGACATAAACAGTTTTGTGTTTTAGAAAAACATAACTCTTAAGGTTAAACATTCTGTACAAGAGATAATAAACTTCAGAGCCAGAGAAACCATTAGAAAGCTGTGTATTGGACCAAGTGAGAAATGGTAAGAACCTGAACTAAGACAAAGGCGTACATTCAAGAGATACATTGCTGAGACTCAACAGCATGGGTCGGTGGAGGCAGGGGGTGAGGATGTGCAGATGGAAGAGATGTGGAACCAGGAAGTAGACAGCTCTGTGATTTGGGGCAAGATTCATAGCTGTTCTGAATTTCTTTCCTTATCTATAAAACAGGACACTTGTGAAGATTAAAAGAGGTTAACACATGTAAGTACCTAGTATATAATAGGCAACTAATAAGTTAGTTTCTTTTTTCTCATCCCCCCACTAGATTATGCAACTTCATGAATGGCAATACTAACTGAAATATTAACTAGGAAAATGAAAGCCAGTCTTTTCTTTCTTTCTTTTTTTGTGTGTCAATCCTCACCTGATGATATTTTTTCCACTGATTTTTAGAGAGAGTGGAAGGGGAGAGAGAGAGAAACATCAGTGTGAGAGAGACACATCAGTTGGTTGCCTCCCAGCTGTGACTGGGGCTGGGAATCAAACCTGACACCCAGGCCCTTGACTGGAATTGAGCTTGAGACCCTTTGGTGCATCCGAGGGCTGACGCTCTAACCCCTAAACCACACTGGCCAGGGCAAAAACTAATCTCAATCTCTAGGTTTGTTGTTGTTGTTTTTTCTTTAATTCTTACTCTTCAGTAATAATATACATTAGACAGGTTCTACACTGTATAAGGAACTGTTTGCTTTTATGTTTATCTATCTCAAACAAGCTGTCCTAGGTTCCTAAAATTGTTATCTGATTCCTAGAATATTCCCCTAAAATTAGTCAGGAGGCTAGGTTACTTTTAGCATACTGGTTGATTCCAGGTATTCCTTGAGTTTGGAGGAAAATGATAAAAATAATTTCTGTCTCCTGGCATTTGAACCAGTGCTTTGTTATCAACTCCGAGGCTTTTAAAAAATGCTGTGAGAATCTTCTCCACATGGCTCTAATTTGACAGATTTATATCTGTATGCATTCATGGTGACAGTTTAAATGTTTTATGTTTAAAGACTATGAAAGGAAAATAGAAAAAGGAATTTCAATTAGCCATTTTGCCGCCCTGAGGCACTGACCTTTTTACAATTTGTTTCTATAGGCCAAGATTCAAATTGCTGTCCATAATAATATTGAATGTCAGTTTTCATGCACCTGCTGTTTCACATGGACTACTGAGCAAGCTTAACGAGGCATAATGTAGTACCTTGTAAAGGATGACAAAGAACAATTTTAAAATCTATTCTTGGGAGATTTTATAATACTCAGGATAATGTGCTTAACCCTTGATAAATACCACTACAGTTATGATCTATTCATTAAACTTTAAAAGGTAGTAATTATGTATCTAGATATTCCGTTTTGATAGGAGAAAAATCTATAGGCTTGTAAAATATGAGAGCTGAGAAGCTGGGATGATCCAGGCTTCTTTGGGGAATGAGGTGAGCATTACATCGGTTCCAGGACTTTCCTTTCAGTTACACCCCAAATTCCAACACCACCGAGGAATGGAATTTTCCGGCATCCTGAGTTTCATTAATCATATTATGCTTAAATTATTTTTAAGAAAAACAAAAGCTGTAAAAGTCCCAAGTAGCAGCACCTAAGACGTTTCTCCTCGTTCTGTTGCTGTGATACATGCCTTGCGTCTCATTTCTTACCTGGTGAAGCAGCAAATGTGTGCACACGACACCATCGCCCCCAGAGAAAGTACTCGAAATGATGAAACACCAATGGAATTCCTGTTGTAATTCATGGTTAGGCACCTAGAGATGTTTTTGTTTAGCAAAGTCCTGACAGCTGGAAAGACACAATCGCTCATGGGGTCATGTCTCCATCTACTTTGGCATGTGATACTGTGTTATTTAGAGATGGATTCAAGCAGAGCATAGGACTGCATTTCTGAGAGATGACACATGGACACACATAGACTCAGATAATAGTCTTGCCTCTTAAAGTCTTACCTTTGGAAAGGCCAGGCTCAGATGACAGGGTCGCCTCACGAAGTCCTAATGAATCTGAGGCCGGCGCCCACTGAGGGGCTGCTGGCTTCCCAGACACATGTCTGCACTCCGGGCACACTGGACTCCAAGCAGTCACTGCACCACACACTGTCCTCCGTCGGCGTCTCCTGCATCACCCTAGTGTACCTTCCTCACCGGCATGCTGCCCCCACTGGCCAGAGGAGACTTTCCTCCCTGCACCAGTGCCCTCCTGCTCTATGGTGTCCAGGCTCCTTCAGGACCTGCTTAAACGTGAGCCCTTCAGGGAGCCACCTTGACAGCCATGCTGAGGTGGGTCCCTCCCGGAGCCTCCCCAGGACCCTCTGCAAATTTGCTTATGACATTCCAGTCACTTGCTTGTCTCCCCCATTGGATAGTGAGTGTCTTGAGGATAAAAAACATCTAATTTGGCCTAGTCGGTGTGGCTCAGTGGATTGAGTGTTGTCCCATGGACTGAGAGGTCCTGGTTTGGTTCCCGGTCAGGGTATGTGCCCACGTTGTGGGCTCAATCCCCAGTAGGAGGCGTGCAGGAGGTAGCAGGTCAGTGTTTCTCTCTCACTTCGATGTTTCTATCTCTCTCTCCCTTCCTCTCTCTCTCAAAAAATCAATAAAAACATTGCTGTCTCAGGGCTTGCCGGGATTGGTGCAACACAATGAACCTACAACCGTACACTGGTTGGAGTGAGAGGGAGCTTTGCAAGGGAGCAAAAAGCTCCAGAGTTTAGGACGCAGTCCCATTTATTAGCAGTTTCATTCCCCCAGATTACAAGTGGATTTATGTAAAATATTTCCTTGAGATGGCATCTCTGCAAACCATACAGCCTAGCTTTGTCTCTTGCTTTTTACGGGGAAGAGGCTTTGAAGCCAAAAGATAACCTCTATTTACATGAAAATTAAGCACTCAATGCACCTAGGCTGGAGAGTGCCATTAACACAATGTTGGAAAAATGTCCATCTTCCAACACCCCCAACCCCACAAACATATTTTTAAAAAATCTAATTTGTCTTTTTTTTTTTTTTTTTTTTTTTAAATACAGCACCTAGAATTCTGCCTGGCACCCAGGCAAAATTCAAAAACCATGTGTTGAATGAAACAGTGGACAAATTATTGAGTGATTTCATCCTGGTCTGAAGTGGAATATTGACATGTAAACATGAATTACAGCTAATTCTTACCACATTCCTTCCATGTGCCAGGCATGGTGTTGGGCTTTTTAGAAGCAGTTACTTATATAATTCTCTTAACAACTTCATGAGGTAGATGTCTTTATTTACCCCATTCTATGGATGGGAAATTGGGAGACAGAGTTACAATGACTAAGACCACGCCATGTGGATAGATTTCAGTCTTAGATTTGTTGAGCCCTTTACACTCAGTGTATACTTGAAGTTATATGGCTACTAGTTATACAAATGTGACAAATTGTTGGTGCTGAAGAATAGCTACTGTTATAACCTGACGGCGAGATAACCAGAGACGCATGGCCGAATTGTAAAGGAGCACTTTATTTCGCCGGCGGGCTGCAGAGGGCATAGTCTCCCCTCAGATCAACAGCCCCGATTCTCCTTGCTCCTTGCTCGTCCCATTTTAAAGACAGAAACTCCCTCCTCCTTTTGCCCCCCTCCCCTCAGGCAACCAGTACAATAGTGGGAGTGACAGAGACTACAGAAGTCAAAATTAGCATTATTCACCGATGGCACAAGTACCTGCAAATACCTATACTCAGGAAATTGCAAATGCCTCCCAACTCATGGGGCAACTATAATCTTGGGCAAAATTCCTTTCCGTCTAGGGGTAATTAACCTATTATTGGAAGAATATCGAGGAATGTCTATTGGTGATAAAATGGAGTCTTTTAGTCACCTTAACCAAGGGCCTACATAAAATGAAATCTACTTGCCTTAGCCTTGGGGCCCAGATCACTACAAACTGTCTTTTACTGTACTGTTAGTATTAACAGAAAAAAAGAAAAAGAAAATCACCTAAAATTCTTTACACAAATCTGTCATTTTGGTTCATTTTCTTTTTTCATTTAAAATACACTGTTAATCTCCTATGTTTATATATATATTTTTATTTTAACACTATATTGTATTTGTGTTGCTACCTTGTCTTTCATAATAACCATGGGAGTTAATGGTGTGACAGTGTTCCCTGTGAGTTGATATACTTAGCCAGTTACCTGCAATTGTTGTAACGTGTCCGTGAGATAACCAGAGACTCACAGCCAAATTGTAAAGGAGCACTTCATTACACCAGTGGGCAGATCCTCAGCACAGATTCTTCTTGCTCATCCGATTTTAAAGACAGAAGCCCCATCCCCCTTTTAGCCCCCCCCCCCCCAGGGGACCGGTACAATAGTGGGTGTGACAGCGATTACAGAAGTCAAAAGGGCTCACAAGTACCTGCAAATGCCTGCAAATACCGGAAACTGCAAATGCCTCCCAACATGTGGGGCAACTATAATCTTAGGCAAAATTCCTTTACTTCTAGGGGTAATTAACCTATTATTGGAAGAACATCCAGGAAGGTCTATTGATGATAAAAATGGAGTCATTTAGTTGCCTTAGCCAAGGAGCCCAGATCACAATTAGACATTTGTTTCTCTGTAATAATACTATGATAGAAATATTTGTGAATATAGGGGACCTTCTTCATGACTTTTACTTGGCTTTTCTAGCAGGGAGTTTCAGAATGAAAGCCACAGCAATTATTTAGCAGTAAAAGCATCAGGCACTATTCAGCACTATGCCTGGGGTTTCTGAAGACCCCAGATGTAGGAGAAAACGAGTTGTGATGGGTCCTTGGTTGACCCTCATTGACCAGGTAATCTGCCCTGTGGGGAGATGCCCAGAGGCTCAGACAGAGTGCGGTCTGAGGAGCCCATAGTCTGCTCACGTGGCATGGAACAGCATCTGGTCACAGGCTTCATCAGGACCGGAAATGGAGGTCAGGGGACTTGTCAGAAAGGGGCCATGTATATCATAAGAGGTCTCTACAGAAGAGAGGGAGTCACCCCCAACTTGCCTGCATTGTTTTGGTGGCCCTGGGGGACTTTATGTTGAAAATCTCAGAAATTAAAAAAAAAAACAAAAAACCCACCAGCTAGTGTCACTGATGTCTGCTTCCTGCCACAGGTGGCTCAGTGCCATGTTAGATCTAGAAATGGGTCAGAGAGGGGACTGTTGCCCACATGATGATGGAGATCATTTGAGTTTTGTAGTTTGTGTTCAGTGCCCTACATCAAGCACCTAGCCCAGCACTGGGCACACAGGTGGTTCTGACTCAGTGTTGTTAATGAAGGCAGGAGTGGAGTAGAGCGCCTGCCCTTTAGAAGAGGAACAATTTGGGTTTGGAACTTGTATTTCTCACTATAAGATCTGGACAAATGGCTTAACTGCTCCGAGCTTCAGTGTCCTCATGTGCAATGGGGACAGTACGGTTACCTTGCCTGGTGATGTGTGCATTGCTGGTGTATGATGATGAGCAGAAGGTGATCACTGGGGGGGCAGATCCAAAGATTGCCTATGGCAGAAGAGTTTTGGGTAAGAGAAATTAAATAGGTAAGAAGATGGGAGAGAAGTGTATAGGAAACATAACTTTACCCAAAAGTGACAGAGGTATAGGAAAAACAGGAATGTGGTATGACAGGAACTCACCAGAAATGTAATAATGAAAAGACCAGAATTTCTATTCCTTACAAAACTGATTAGTTATTTCTCACTTATTGACATCCTAGTCCCTTCTTTGGGTAATCTTGTTTTTTTTATATTGGTTTCTTACTTACCCCTAGATAGAATTATAACTCACATAAATAATGAACAGATTTTAGAACATGGGGATTTCTGAAGTACTGTCTTTCAGTAGATCCTGCCATGTGAAATTTATTTTGAAAATCTCATTTGACCTCCAAAGCACTTCCTAGACTTTTTTTAGAAGATTAAATTGTCATGAAATAAAAATTACAATTTAATAGGAATCCTAGAATCCTAATATACCCCTTATTTTAGGGATAGTACACTCCATGCAGGTGTGTGTGTGTGTGTGTGTGTGTGTGTGTGTAATTCAGTGAAATACTGTTACGTATTGCAAAGGCTGGTTGAGGACTTTTATTTTATTTTTCACTTTTTTATCGACTGCTGACAGCTTTTATTTTATTTTATGTTTTTAAACTTATCTTTATTGTTGAATGTATTACAGATGCCCCCCACCTTTTCCCCCTTTGATCCCCTCCTCTCCACTCCGGCCCCCTCCTGCCTTCCCACACTATTGTCAGTGTCCATTGGTTATGCATATGTGCATAGAAGTTCATTGGTTTATCTCATCCTGCCCCCCCTCCCCCCTTCCCTTTGAGGTTCATCATTTGAACAACCAATTTGTACTTCCTAATTCCTTCACCCTTTTCACACATCCTCCCAACTCCCCTCCCATCTGGCAACCAACAAAATGTTCTTTGTGTCTATGAGTCTGTTTCTGTTCTGCCTGCTCATTTGGTTTGTGGATTCAGTTGCTGATAGATATGTATTTATTACCATTTTATTATTCACATTTTGGTTCTTCTTCAAGAAGACCCTTCAACATTTCATATGATACTGGTTTGGTGGTGATGAACTCCTTTAGCTTTTTCTTGTCAGGGAAACTCTTTATATGGCCATCGACTGGTTGAGGACTTTTAAAAAACTAGAACTAAAAAGCCGCAGCGGCCACAGCAGTGCTCAGCGCTCCCTCCCCGATCTGCGCAGAGCCCCTCGCACTCTCCTGTGGGTTTGTGCCCAAGGGTACGGACAACGCAGAGCCTCCGGTCAGCCTCCCCTGACAGCGCAGAACATTTCCTTCTGGTTTCCCAAGCTCTCTTCCATCATTTCAACAGCACCTCCAATCTTACAAAGTCTAAACACTGATTAGAAAAAAACTCTCAACTTCTATGTAGACCTCAACACCCTTTATCATCAGATCTGGATACCAACTTCTTTTTTTCTACTAAGAATGAAGGTGCCTTTCCCTTGAATTCATATATTTCCTTTGTTTCATTTGTGATTTATATACATTAAGGGTTTGTTCATTTAAAAAATTATGAAGCATTCCGCAAAGAAAAGAGTAAAAAAATACTACAACAGACACCTATGTACCCACCCTCAAAACAAAACAGGTGCTAATAATTTAAAAAGTTCAACCATGTATGTGCATTAAACCTTGATTTCCACCCCTCCCCCATTCATCCCTCTCAGGAAGTAACCTTCGGCCCCTGACAGTAGTGTGCTCCATTCTTGTGAAGTGTTTAGTAGTTTCACTACATGCGTATGTCTCCACGACAGTATGTCTTGTCATGAGCCTGTGTGGTCTCACTTCTTGTCTCTACACCAGCCTGCAAGCTCGGGCCCAGGTCCCCAAGGGCAGCCGCCGCTCCCCAGTCCTTTCTGCCAGGACTGTGTCACCTCACGTTCTCCCCATTGTCGGCTCCTGGGGCATTCTGTGAGTCCTGTGAGTCCTGCCTTCGAACAAACAGCTCTGCACGGTGAAAACCGTGTCCTGTACCGTAGCTGGCATGTATGGTTTCGGTAGGAATGTTTTTGTGTTATTTTCTCTGTAGCACTGCAGAAAACAGTTGTCATTTTCACAGACCATTTTCCTGTAGCAATTCTTTCTTGTCTTGTGTTACCATTTTAATGGGACTACGCATAATTACCACGGTTTGTATCTTCAGTATCAGGACTCTCTGAAATGGTGAGTCTCCCGGGCCTCAGTTTCCTTAGTTACCTTCTACCTGTGAGATCCTGTGATTGTTGGGAACTGGACGGTGAGATGACAAGTATTTAGGACCTGACAAAAGTTTTTACAATAATATTAACTAAATGTTTCATAAAACTGCATAAAATATTTTATAGCAATTTTATTATAAAACAGTATTCATTTTTTCTTTTGGTAAGAACACTCCCAAAAGTGACTGTAAATATTTTCTTTAACAACCCACATGTGATCATGAAGTAAAATGGTTTACTCTGAGCCAGGGGCTCCCGGGTCCATTCTGGGTCAGGGCACAGGCCTGGGTTGCAGTCTCGGTGGGGGTCGTTCGTGCAGGAGGCAGCCCAGAGATGTTTCTATCATTCTCTCCCTCCTCTCCCTTCCTCTCTCTGAAATCAATAAAAACGTATTTTTAAAAAAAATTTAATAAGTGAATATGTTGATTTTAGCAAATTATCTCCAAGTTTTCATTCTCTTTCCTAATAATGGGTATTTTGTATTTCTTTCTTAACAAAGCATTGTTTACCCTTATCCACTCGTTAGTCAAGACCACTGCCAGTTTTTAATTATAAGTAACTTACTTCATGGGTTGAAGAAGATGAATCCTGACTGGTTATTGGGAAGAAAAAACTAGACATTCCAGTTAGGTAACGATTCAGCCGAAAAATTTTGTTCTGACAGAGTCATTTTTCCTTTTAGAAAATCTGACATGGCTCTCCGTGCCTGGGGCCAAGCACACCTATGCCTCCCCGTGTCTCTGAGGCTTTGCTGCAGTCTACTTGTTCGCTTAAAGGCCGGTAGACATAAGGCACCTAGTGGACTGTTACCCAAACTGAGGAGTAGCATAAGTAACTTCACATTCTTCCGGATTAAATGTGTCCCTGTGAGAGTGCAGAAGTAACCCATTCCCTGAGCTCCCGCCCAGAACCACACCGACGGTCACCTGGCCCCAAGCTTACCAGCTGAAAGTTGCGGCCCTGTGGCCGCAACTCCCAGACCTCTGGCCACGCTCTGCCCGCTCCCTACTCCTAACACTAAGGTTTGCATTCGTTCCCAAACCATGAATGAAATGTTTTTTATTTTAAAAATATAACTGGATAGTTGCATTTCTCCATTATAAAATGTTGTTATATACATTTGCATCACTTAGAGGGATAAACATAAACTTAAGAAAACTGATTATGATGGAAAATGAAGGGCTTGTTAAAAGAGCAGCATGGGTCCCAGGGCCGGTGTGGCTCAGTGGATTGAGCGTTGCCCCATGGACTGAAAGGTCCTGGTTCGATTCCCAGTCAGGGCACGTGCCTGGGTTGCAGGCTGTGCCCCCAGAGTGGGGCATACAGGAGGCAGCCCATCCATGTTTCTGTCTCTCCCTTCCTCTCTCTCTAAAAAAATCAATAAAAGCATATTTTTAAAAAAAAGAGCAGTATGGTGGGATAACGCTGACAAATGATTTTCCTGGAAGTTTTAAGGAAGCTTGGAGGTCGAAGCCTATCAGTCCCGAGAGGCGAGGTGGCAGGGGGCCTTTAAGGCCCCTTGTCAAGCTGGAGCTGTAACTGTGGTTCTTTTGGAATGTAGCAGTAGAGCTCCTTCACCACTGTGCTTTAGCTTTCCGCTGAAGTTTCAGTGACCCACATCTGAATATATTAAGTGAAAAATTCTAGAATTAATCAATTCACAGGTTTTAAATTGTGTGCCCTTGTGAGTAGCATGATGAAATCTCATGCAGTCCCTCCCCATCCCCCCCAGGACACGAACCTCCCTTGTCCAGTGTGTCCACACTGTGCACGCTCCCCGGCCTTTGGTCACTGTTGGTTATCCAGCGACTGTCCCAGGACCACAGTGCGTGTCCTTAAGTCACCCTTCTTTTACTTACTAATGGCCCCAAAGTGCAAGAGTAGTTATGCTGGCCATTCAGATATGCCATGAAGTGTTTCCTTTAAGGCTCTAAGTGAAGAGGTGTGTGCACAGAGGAAACACAGTGTAGATGGGGTTCAGTACTATGGCAGTCCTAGGCACCCACTGGGGGTCTTGGATGAATCCCCCGCGGATCAGGGGACTACTGTATGGGGAAAGCTTTCACGTGACAGGCAGACCAAGCCACAGGAAACCTGGATTCCAGTCCTGGTTCTGCCTAAAATGTCATCACATGACGTAGGGCAAGACGCAGACCTGTGGACCAGTTTCTCCTTGGATGTCTGCCGGGACTGGATGTAGTCATCGAGTGGGTCCTTGTCCATCTCTAAAGAGGGTGTTCATGGCAGATGCCTTTCTAACTGCAGCCTGCTTTCACCGTTTCCTCTAGTACAGGTACGGTGCCGTGGACGTCGGGCACGCATTGCCTCCCCGATGTCACAGAAACGCTGTTTCCCCTCACGGACACGATCGAGTGACTTGCTCTCTCCGCTGAAGCCATTTTGTTTTGTTGAGATTTATTTCTTCATGTCTTTACATTCGTTCAATTCTGACAACACTAACTTTTTAAACCCTCCAATCTGGCTTAACTACCAGGCATCTATTGCTGGTGTTTTAGCTTTCCCACCACGCCATGGACCTGCTTCCAGGTCCGTTTACTCATCAGTATATTCATTCAACAAGCTTTAAGCATCTCTGCTGTTCCACGCCCTACCCAAGGCTGGGACTGAGGCTGCAAAGTGTACAGAGCACTGTCCCTAGTAGAAATGAAATGTGCACACTTCTCCAGTGGATGTCAACAGGGTGTCATGGGACCATAGAAGAGGCAGCTCTGTGCTCTGCTGTGTTCCTGAAGTAAACGATCTCAGCTTTCCTGACCCTGCATCCACTGTTAGCCCATAAACCGTGTTCCAACCATAATGCTTTGTTTCCATATTATTGAATGATTGCATTCTGCCTCAGATCTAGTTAGTCAATGAAGTATAGTTAGTCACCTCACTGTCCTCCATCTAGTTTCTTCAGAAAATGGTAGTTACATTTAGTTTTCTTTTCTCAAGTGAATATCATGAAGAAAATGTCAAGAAGTCAGCAAACCACTTCACAAAAAGAAAAACTGCTTTCTAAGACATAGTACTTACTAGCAAAGACATAACAAAAATGACAGATGAAGGTGTAATAGTCAACCATTATATTTAATGTTAGTTTTGTCAAATATATTCCTGATGTTAAGGTCTGCCCTGGGGATATTTGAGTGCCTGCTTGTTTGAGATCATCTGGAGTGTGACATTTGTTTATAGATAGACGTCAAGGATGTGAAATTGTGAAGAAGCAGAAAAATAAACCAGTGTGGAGGTATGGTGCAGGATAGCAATAAAATGCCACATTTTCCTGAAAAGAAGACAATCTCTTTCTTTTTTTATTAATTTATTTTTTTATTAATTTGTTTTTGTTACAGATATTTCTCCTTTTTCCCCCCCATTGACACCCTCCTCCCCATCCCCCCTGCCCCATCCCCAGCATTGTTGTCCATGTCCATCAGTTATGCGTACATGCATGTAAGTTCTGTGGTTTATCTCTTCCCTGTCCCCCCACTCTTCTGAGGGTTGTCAGTCTGTAGCCTACTTCCATGTCTCTGGGTCTACCCTGTTCCTCAGACTGTTATGTTCATTATGTTCCACAAATAAGTGAGGTCATGTGATATCTGTCTTTCTCTGCTTGGCTTGTTTCGCTTAGGATAATACTCTCCAGGTCCCTCCATGTCGTCTCAAAGGATAAGAGATCTTTCTTTCTTACAGCTGCATAGTACTCCATTATGTATATGTACCACAGCTTTTTTATCCATTCGAAGAAGACACTCTCTTTACCTGTGTAGTTTAACCATAAAACTAGTGGAAATCCACATCTACTAGTGACAGGGGGTGGTTAAAGGTTAAGATGTTTATTGATAGGTAAAACCAGCATGGAATTAGTAGCGTAACCAAAGTAAAAGTGAGAAAGAATTTAAGATAGAAAACACAGTGCCTGTGATGGAACTTATATGGACATGTGAAGTATATAAACTGAGATGGTAACAGAATCGCGCATTAGAAGGAATCCTGCAGCAGAAGCCGTGCGTTGGAAGGAAGCTGGGTGGTGGCCTCAGCCATGCTTTCTCCCGGCCCAAGAATGCCCACAGCACTCAGTGCATCTGACGAGTTGTTGAATGATTCTTTGACCTCTTGAAAATTTTCAGAGGCAAGGAGCTTCCTACTTGGAAATCAGTCCATTCCATTAGTGATCAACTCTAGAAGGTGCTAGAAGGTTCTGCTAGAACCTTTTTTCTCATGCTGTAACCAAATTCCCTTATACCTGTAAAGTTTACCTGCTTCTGTGCGCTGAAGACTCATGAAGTGAAGTCCAAACTTTCTTTATTGTGACAGCCCTTTGAAATACTTGAAGAAATTGGTCATGGTCTTTCTAAGTTCTTCTTCTCAACCTTACTATCTCCCAATTTCCCAATCATTCTTCATAGGGGCTTATTTCCATACTTTTTAATATCTGGGGTTCCTTTTATTCTTTTTTTGGGGGGTCCCCTTTAAAGTATGGTGCTGACACCTCCAGATGTGGTCTGAGCACTTCCAGAATGACAGAAGGGCTCTATTTCATTCAGCTCAAGATTATATTCACTTTTGAATGGTAGTACTGGGCCCTGGGGACAAAAGATGAATACGATTCTGGCTGGAGGATTTTATGATTTTCCAGTGGGAGTGACACACATAAAAAAATAATTACAGTATGACATGTGACGCATATGTGAACTCAGCACTGTAAGAATAGAGGAAAAGGGGTGACTTGCCTAATGTGTCTTCTATGTGCCAGACACTAAAGGACACATATTTGTGTGACTATGAATCTCCCTAAGTATGGTCAGGTGTGTATTATTCTAGATTATCTATGAAAATTTAATGAAAGGTTTGTGAACTCCCTTGCTATATTTCCTTGATCTTTTAATCTAGTAATATGAGAAAAGGATAATATAGTGAATTGGTTCCTAATGCTTACTGATTTCAGAGTCCTTAAAAATGAGTTTTATAATTTGCTTTAGAATTTGTACATACAATAAAATCCATGTTATAGTTTTGTAGTTTCTAAAATATTCTTTTCCCCTTTCTTTGGAATTTACCACTTCTTCCCTTTGTTGTAATTTCTCCAAGACTAACAACAGCATTTTTGTGATCACATCTTTAGTTTTCTTCAGGACGCTCGTTGAAGACTTATGTGGGTGTGAAGACCTGAACTCAGAGTGGCAGGGTGATCTCTCACTATCTCCTACACCAGACTTTTATTTTCTCTGATTCGTGTTCATTGTAATTTAAAAATAAGGTTCACTGGTTGAGAAGCTGGAGACAGAAATTCCTGTGAGGAATTCGGTCCTCTGAGCACAGTCCTGACCCATCCTCTCACTCAGTGGATGTTCACAAGTCACTGCATTTCAGGTACTGGCTGTGCGTGTCTCTTAAAGCAACATCGGGCTCAGCAGACAGATTGTTCCTTGCGCCCTTGGGTTCACTCAGGGCTTCCGGCCTTCCCGACAGAGAATGGATACATTTGAGCCACTTTAGTGGGACATGTTCATTAAGCTTTTGTGTATCTGACTGACATTGTTGCTCCCCCCGAGAGTCACTTCGCAAACACACTAGTACCTTTACAGGTCTCTATTTTATTGCTCATTGGGATCATTTGGTACATGGATTCAGAACATTTTATTTTTAAGCTGTATTCCCTTTCAACTCTTTGGTAAAAAAAAAAAAATGGTGCTCACCTTTTCTTTGAAATAGTACTGAAGGATAAGAAAAGAATACAGAGCAACTTTAGGCAAAGTGTAGGGAGGAAGAACAAGGCTGATGTGGAAAAGCACAGACAGAGGGCTGGGAGCATCTCTGGGTGGAGCTGGTCTGCACATGACAAGGAATGTGACTGACCCACACCTGCTAGTTCTTTATCTTAAATATGCTTGGTTTTTTCCCTTTAGTGCTAAACTTATTTTTTTGGATGTAAGTTTTTAATATAAAACATAGTCATGTGATTTAAAATGCTAGAAATATAAAAACTGTGCAGCGAAATACCTCCCTCTCTTCCCCATCCCCCATCCATCCAGTTCCCACCTTCTCTTAATTATTGATTTCTTCATGCATATACAAGCAAATATAAATATAGGTTATTATACTCCTCTTTTATACAAATTATAAAAATGGTTTTGCAACCTGCTTTCTGACATTTAACATATCTTGGAGATTTTTTTCATATCTGTTCATAAGGAAGGTCTTTGCTCTTTCTTAAAGGTATATATATTCCATTGACACATGTACTATTATTTACTTACCTACTACCCTATGACAGACATTTCTGTTGTTTTCAACATGTTGTTATGACAAATAGTGCTGCAGCAAATACCCTGGTACATGTATCGTTCCAAATATGAGCCAGGACATCTGTGGAATCAATTTCTAAAAGTCCAATTACAGGTATCTGTAGTTTAGATAGAAGTTGCCATATGCTGATCTCCATTTGGATCTGTATTGATCTACTCTTCTGCTAGTAACTACGAGAGTAACTACTTTCCCATAATCTCACCAACAGAATATGTTGCCCAACTTAATTTATTATTAGAGCTTATTGTAAACACATTTTATAACCAAAAGTTTTTCTTAATTTCTCTGAACACACCACTGCTTCCTTCATTTCCCTACTTTCAGAGCATAAGATCCCCTCCTCATGTTCTAGGCCTCAACTTCATTCTCCTAAATCCATCAGGACTTAGGTCCTCAGCATCCTCTTGCTCTTCTGAACCTTCTGCATGTCACTTTCTATTTCCTGCCCCGGCCATGAGCATACTCCTACGCCCATGACTAAAAATAAGTCATGAGAAAACCCTCCCTGGGCCCTTTGCCCCTGTAGTGGGCAGTCAGTTGGGAGATCTTGAGAGGCCCTCTGGTGCGAAGAGATCTGATTCAGAGCATCTGTAGAAAATTGTTTTGTGATGTAAGAGAATGTATGTGAATTCTTACTCTTCTCTTGTAAATAATAAGTATGTCACATCTGATTCTGTCCTGTTCTTTGTCGCAAATGAATCCCCAAGCTAGAGCACCAGCACAGATGTCTTCACAATTCCAGTTTTGTTTATCTGATGAACTGCTACACACAGATTCCCACAGTCTCATTGTCTCAAAGTCAGCATGCTCAAAAGTGAGCCCAGCGTCCCCCTACACAGGTGCGTCTCCTGACACACTCTCTCAGTCGGTGACATTTCCATTCACTGAATCCCCCAAACTGGAAAGCAGCAAGTAGTTCTTGAGTCATCTTCCCTCTCATTCCCAAATCTAATCAGTAGCTTTTAATTCTCTCCTAAATATTTGACTCTGCACCCTCCATATTCCTGATCTAGTTCAGGTTCTCATCATTTCTTACCTGATCTTTTGCAATAGTCTTTTAACTCATCTTCCTGCCTCCAGGCTTGTCCCCCTAATCCATCATTCACTGGCTAAATTCCTCGATGTGCAGATTTTACTCACTTTCTCACCCTTCACACACATCCCCACCTACAAGAATAAACCTAAGTACCCTAACTGCTGGCAAAGGGCCTCTGGTGGTCTGGTTCTTCCACCTCTCCGGTCTTTTCTGCTATCACTTCTTGCCCCCTGGTTTTATTGTTTTATTCCAGTAACTCCAATTGCTTTCAGTTCTCCACTGTCCACCCCTAGCTCCTCTGTGTCTGTAAAAGCCTTCACATGTTGAACACTTAATACATGCAAAGCTCTGAGCTAGAGCTGTATTATGCATTATCCTAATTGGAATGTCTTCTTTGTCCTCATTCTCTTCAGGCAGCTGGCTCCTCATCATTCTTCCAGAATAAGCTCACGTGTCACCCCCTTTAGGAAGTGTCTATTAATAGCAACACCGCACCCACCCCCACCTGCCCTAGATAGGCTGAGATGGGAACTCCTTCATCTGCTCCTGTGTGGCTTCCTCTATCACTGCACTGCCATATGACTGGAACCACATATGTAATTTAAAATTTGTAATAGCCACAATAAAAAAGAAAACAGGCAAATTGATTTTAATAATTTACTATTATTTAATATTTACTATTTGACCCCATATATCCATTTTAACATGTAATCAATATAAAAATTATTGCTGAGACAGTTTACATTCTTTTTTCAAAAGTGCTGAGTCTCTGAAATCTGATGTGTGTTTTATCCAGCACACATCAAGTGCTCAATCCCCACGTGGCCCTGGGGCCCCCATATTGGATAGCACAGTTCTAGAGGATGCCCAGTGAGGACACAAAGCCCAGTGCTGCCATGAGGCAGATTCTCAATGAATGTGGAAGTGGAAGAGAGAAGGGAGCAATCAGCAAATCAACACGCACATGTAGGAAGGATCACCTTTGTTCTGGGGTTTTTCTCCTTTGCATTTCCTTCATTCAGCCTTTCCATATTCTGCAAGAGGCTTGTTTTTCTAGAAAGTTAGATTTGTTGCAGCAAGACTACAATGTAAAAGAAGGAATTGGTATGTAGCTTTCTGGCATCCAAAGCCAGGCTTTTTTTTAAGAAAGAAAAGGGATATTTTTAGGTGTTTTTAATTCTCATTGACGTATCAAAATTATACCTTACAGACTATCAGCTACACTAAAATCTGCTTATAATTCCATGTGTTCAAGAAAGCTCTTAATACTTACCTGTCCTCAGTGAAAATAAAAGAAATTTTTTATGTAATATACATAATTATGTGGATAGTTTACTTAGGATATAAGAAGAAATTATCAAAAATATCATTATGAATGTCATTATATTATTTTAATGAAGCTGAGACCTGGTTATGTAGTGTTTAGATAAAAGATATTGTACTACAAAGTAAAGAACAAAGCTCATAATTAAAAAAAAAAATTAAACTTAAGAATAATAGAATGCAATAATCATATTCTAGCTTTTTACCCATCTACTCAAGAGATCTTTTGACACGCGGGTTCTTTCTCCATCTTTGACCTTCTTCAAAATGTTCTCACACTCTGAAAACACGTAAGGTAATGAACACTGGAGAATGCTCGGGAGGAAGGGCAGAGGCTGGCGGTCCTGAGTGAAGAAGACCAAGGGTGACTTGTTGCTCTTTTAGTTATGAGACAAGTCCATTGAGGCCAGGTGGGATGCACGAGGTAAAGCGAGCACACGAACAAACAGGTATTACATTTAGAAAATGCCTGTAAGTCTGTTCTGAGTTACATGCCCAGCTGGGTACCTACTTAACCCACCCACTCAGAAGGAAACACGTCCTCCATGATGTGTGAGGCATTGCCTGGGAGCTCCCAGTCTTGTCTTTTTCTACATGCTTAAATGGTAGAGTGCTAAGTTTTGAATAATTATAGCAAACCAAGTAATGTATGATGGTGGGATAAATCCAGTGTGCCCTGAAATTGCCCTAATGGTCCATATGAAGGAACAGCTTCACAGATGTTTTCGTGTATCTGCAACTAAGAAATGTATCAGCCTCGAGATTCAGGCCAGCGGTTCCTGGGGGAGAATGTAATTTCAAGGTGAGTTAGAAGACACATGAGGTGCCATCTGTAAAATCGGAAACAGAACACCTTATTTAAATTCTTGGTTTTCTCTTAGCCGTCTAATCTGAAATACAAAAATGAGGTGCTCAGGATGGCATTCTGGAACAAACCACTGAGGCTCCCTGGGCCTTTCCATGTGACATTATTTTGTATTTGTGGAATGTACAAATGTGCCGAGTGCTGCCTCCTCATTTTTCACCCCAGGAATTCAGCCGAATGTCAGCCTTCGGTGTACGTGGACCTGTAAATGCACACACTCAGGACCTCCTGCACGGCACGCTGAAGTCGCAGTCTGGGTCCTGTGCTCCTTCGTTCAGGGACGCTTCCATGATCCCACTCGAACTCCTGTTCTCCATATTCCATCTCTACCAAAGGGCCCTCAAGAAATGATCTGAAACTTATACATAAAACTTGTGGAGCAAGGTGTCTCCTCAAAGACTTCAACAACTGAGGATTCTGTGTATGTGTGTGTCCATTCCTAGTGTGACAGGAGTCCTGCTCTCCGCCCTTTTAATTAAGGAAAGATTAGAATTCATCAAGAACAACTGGCTGTACTTTCTAAGAAATAAAAATGTAGGGTGTGTTTTGGGGGTATGGAAGATCCTAAAGGCTGAGCCTTCTTTCTGATGAACTAGCAAAAGGAAATAGAATGAATTTTTTGGTTTGGGTGGAGGGTGGGGTGAGGATAAATGGAAGGTGGTGCTGTTGATCCCCCTGGGCAGCAAAGGGACAGAGTTTCAGGTTTGGGAGAGGTGGACCCCAAGTGTGTTTGGATCTGTCCTGTGAGGCAGGACCTCAGAAGGACTGGGGCTTGGGCCCCCTGAAGGGCAGGCACTGTAGCTTTGACCTTGAGAGGCTGAGCAAGGGAAATCTGAGCTCAGATTCAGGCAAAGGGGGTGGAGTTCCTCTCGGGAACTTCACTTAAAAAAAAACACCATTCTAGGCAGAAAGGGGACAAGTGAGACTTGACTTCACGGGAAGGAGCCATGTCAGGCAGCAAAGCAGCTCTGAGCCCAGCAACAGCACGGGAGGTGGGGCAGTGACGGGGTCGGGAGACTTAACAGGAATTGTTCACTTTAAAATGGTTTATTTTATATGTATGAATTTCACTTCACTAAAAAACAAAAGCTGACAAGCCTCTTGTCGGAGCTATCAGCCACAGGGGATTCTCAAGTGATCCAAGGGAAGAGGGGGAACATCAGAGACCCAACACATAACCGTGGGGACGAGAGCTGGTACTGGCTCTGATTTAGCTGGACAAGTAAAAGACGCACGTGTCACCTGACCCTCAACTTTGGATCAGTGCATATCTGTTGTCCTGTAAGCAATATCGGTGGGTCTCCACTGCCCACAAAGACAGTAGCTAAGACTATGTGAGTGGCATTCCAGGTTGTCATCATGGAGCTCCAAATCTTTCTCTTTATTGGGGTGACATTGGTTAATACAATTATATGGGTTTCGGGTGTACAATTATGCATTACATCATCTGTATATCGTATTGTGTGTTTACCACCCCAAGTCAAGGCTCCTTCCAACTCCACATCTTTCCTTGGAGACTCATTTCCTTCCATCTTCAGCCACCCTGGTTCCATTGCCATCCCCTGGCATGATTTCTGCTCAGATCTCTCTCTGCTGCTACTCTTGTGCTGGTAATGGGCAGAGGCCAGTTAGGGATTTTTAATGAGCTCTATGTGCAAGGAAGAGCCTGGGGCATCAAACCTCTCATCTCTCTTTTTCCTATCTTCCCATTTTTCCACTGCCAGCTGCGCTCCATCCCCCAACCTAGAGTCTTTCTGTACCACACAAATATTTCCTGTCTCAGGAAAAAAAATCTTATTTTGCATCTTTTCAATATTTAAATACTTTGCCATTTCTTGACCTGATATAATCATTCATTCACCCAGCAAATAGTCAGCAAATACAGAAGGCACTGTGCTTGGTCCTCGGAGTCCAAAGATACCGAATAGGTCATGGACCCAAAAAGCCCTGCTATTCTGAAAGGAACCAACAGAACAAGGTTCCCAGGAAGGTACGCTCACCTTCAGTTGTGAAAGTTGCTTGACTTTGTGGGTGATCATTTACATCTGTTTGGAAGGGTTCCAGAATACAAGTGATTTAAAGATGTTTTGAAGACTGCTCTGGCTGGTTTGGCTCAGCAGTTAGAGCGTCGGCCCGCAGACCAATGAGTCGTGAGTTCGACTCTGGTCAAGGGCATGTACCTCGGTTGCGGTTTGTCCCCAGCCCTGGTTGGGTCGTGCGGGAGGCAACCGGTGGATGTGGCTCTATCACATCGATGTTTCTCTCTGTCTCTCTCTCCCCCTCCCTCCCACTCTATCTGAAAACAAGTAGAAAAATATCCTCAGGTGAGGAATAAAACAAAACAAAACAAAACATGTTTTGAAGACTTATTTGTGTTTACTCCATTGACACAATCTTTGTTTGCTTAAAATTTTGAACAGTTCCAAATAACTTCATGGCAGCCATTGTGGCACCTTATCACTTTTTAGTAAATCCAGTAGCTAAAAGGCCACATACTGGGAAGCAGGACCACTTAAAGGGCCCTCTTCTAGTCCAGTGCATCTTTGATTATGAAGCATGCAAACCTGAAACACCCTGTCACGGGAGAGATGTTTTGGCCAAAATAGGACAGTAAACAGCATACAGGTCATAACTTGAAAAAATATGGATGTATGCATGTGAACATGGTATTTTTCCCTTCCCACATAGGTGCCAGAGGAGGAAAGACAATGCATTGGACTGTACCCAATTAGAATAAAACCTATATGAGAAAAACAAGGCCAGAACTTTGATTTCCCCAAGAGATAAAGTCTGGGTGGGCAAAGGTGATAGTGCCCCTGGGAGGTGCCGAACACGTCTCAGTGTTTCCACTTACACACGAGTATTGTCTCTTGGTGAGAGTATTTTAATAGATAACTATTTTGAAAAATAGAGATATAATAAAATGTGACAATTAAAATTCTATGATTGCTATGATGTGATTTCAATTCCCATTGGTTTTCTTCTTTTCTATAAAGATGTTTAATACGCTTATTCTGAGAAGGAAATACTTTCTTCTGGGTTCATCACCTGGACGTGGAAACTTACCTGACACAATAAAGTACATTCTGGAATGCCATTTACCCCCTCTGCATGGCATTGTCTGTGACAGCTGTGGCCTATTTATACTAATTTTCCCAGCTCGTAGAGTTTAAGGGGAAAATATTTTAACCTCAGACTTACCTCTGACAAAACAAAACAACAACAACAAAACCTTCCACATACTATATTATTTGGCTAAAAGTTTTTACCTTGAATTTAGTTTATCTAGGTTATGGTTTATGCACTAATGGTTTCACTAATGGAATATTATTGGTTATAATAAATAGGTCTACCACTACATTTGAATTGCATGAGTTATAAAAGATAATAGTAGGAATAGCATCTTTTTGTGTAGCACACTATACACTCATATGCAGTGTCTTATTTAATTATCAAACTAAGCCCAGGTGTCAGATAATACTACCTGTTCTCCATTTTTTTTTTTTTAATCCTCACCCAAGGATATTTTTACATATATCTTTAGACAGAGTGGGAGGGAAGGAGAGAGAGAGAGAGAGAGGGAGAGAGAGAGAGGGAGAGAGAAAGAGAGAGAAAGATCCATGTGAGAGAGACACATTGATTGGTTGCCACCTGCACAACCCCAACCGGAGCCAGGGACGAACCGCAACCGAGGTATGTGCCCTTGGCTGGAATCGAACCCAGGACACTTTGGTCCGCAGACCGATGCTCTAACCACTGAGCCAAACCGTCCAGGGCTCAGAACAATTCTTAAGAAAACATTTTAGGAGTTGATAGGAGACTTCCACTCTTTCCACCCCCACATTTCAGAATGTCTACCTTACATACTGTGGTCCAATTTTTCAACCAAGGGCTGTTTCAACCAAGGGCTAACCATGCATGAGCTCCCCAAACACAGTATTTCTGTTTGGTCTTCTCTTACCACACCTAGCAGTGATCTTATAATTCCACAGTCAACTCAGTCCTTCTCTTTTTCCATTTCTTTCACAGCATGAATTTTTCTTGCTTATAATTCAATTTAATTGACAAGCACAGTTTGGGAAATTCTCAAGTAATAAGTCAAATATGTCAGTCCTACTCTCTGAAATTCTAATTAGATGTATGTTAGAATTTCTCATTCTGTCCTATCCTTCTTGTCTCTTAATTTCTTTCATATTTGCTCTCTCTTCTGTTGGTATTGTATTTGGGATAATTTCTTCAGGTACATGTTCCAGTTCACTAATTTTTTCTTTCAGCTGTGTTGAATTTGTTGTTAAATTCATTCATTTCTAACTTCAATTATTATTATTTATTTCTGGAAGCTTGTTTCTTTGCCTTATCTAATTGAATATCCTTGAGTATTTCTGGTTCCCTGAACAGATTTTCAAACTTGTCTTTTATTTATGTAAACATAGTAAATATAGCTACTTTGGAGTCTGTATCCACTAATTTCTATCATCTAAAATCCTTGTGGGTCTGTTTTTGCTGTCTGTTGTTTCTACTAATTGTTACTTATGATGCCTTGTTTTTTGTGTATTTAGCTAGTTAATTTTTTTTTTTTTTTTTTTTTTTTTTTTTTTTTTACTGTGAACTACTTATTTTGCTTGGAATTTTATGTGATTTCCTTCAGAGAGGTTTGCTATTTGTTTCTACCAGGACACTACCTGAGACCACTACCAGCCAAGGATCACTCAAAATCAAATTTTTGGTGTGAAATATTTTGAACTACCTATATAGTGTGAATTTTTGTTCCTGTGCTAACATGAGAACTGGCTTGTGAGTCCAGATTTTCAGCAACAGCTCTTTTCTTCTCTGCCTAGTGCCTAGATTTGGAAGCACTATTTCTGTCACTTTCCTCTGGGTGTGGAGATTGCTGTTATTTTCCACTCTCACTAAGGTGTAGCCCTTTGCGGTCTCAACTTTATGTTGAAGAGGAACTCATATTGGACTGCTCCCCACATGGGGCAGTCTTTAGACCTTTCATCTGCCCTCTATGTGGTCATGCAAACCAAAGCTCAAGTTCATGCCGTTTAACAAGTGCCTCTGAGAGGAAGTAGCTGCAGTGACTGTTTTTTCACTCAGATTTCAGGTCCAAGAATTTAAATATTTAGGTTCAAGGATTTTGCCCGGCCAGCGTGGCTCAGAGGTTGAGCATCGACCTGTGCACCTGGAGGTCCCTGGTTTGATTCCCCATCAGGGCACATGCCCGGGTTGTGGGCATGATCCCAGTCGGGGGTGTGCAGGAGGCGGCCGATCGATGTTTCCCTCACCATCGATGTTTCTATCTCTCTCTCCCTCTCCCTTCCTCTCTCTGAAATCAATAAAAACATATTTAAAAAAAAAAATTCAAGAATTTAAATATCCAGACTGTTGCCCGGCCAGTGTGGCTCAGTGGTTGAGTGTCGACCCATGCACCAAGAGGTCGCTGGTTCGATTCCCGGTCAGGACACCTGCCCAGGTTGCGGGCCAAATCCCTGGTGGGGGGCATGCAGTAGGCGGCCAATCGATGTTCTCTCTCATCAATGTTTCTATCTGTCTCTCCCTCTCCCTTCCTTTCTCTCTCAAATCAATAAAGAAAAAAATATTTTAAAAAAATATACAGAATGTTGAAGTTGTTCCCAGCAGGACGGTCAGTCCATTTGCCTAGTCTCCACATCACCCAACGCAGAAGTCCCTCCCCATATTTTTACAGTTCCATCCTTTGTTTCAAATTTAGAACAAATTGAATAAAATTGTCAGCTTGTAGAAAAAAAATTGACCTAATAGAAATTAAGAAACTATGGTTAAGCAATCAACTGAGTTATTCCTTCCAGAAGGTAATACTGTGTGTACACCTGAGCTACCTCTGCAAGCACCATGGGTGCTGCCTGCCCCTTGCCTTGTCTAGCGATGGCTGGCTGCCACACGGCCGCGCTCACAGAGCGGCTGCAGACAGAGCCAGGCAGGCTCACATTGTTCAGACCTCTGTCACTCCAGAAGGTTTCAGGGGCCTCCACCAAGGCAGGCAGCGAGTAAGGATGGGAGTAGTGGTAGGGGGTGTTCAGTATACTCGGCGATATAGGGGAGCATTATTCCAGAGAAGAAGTCCAAAGGCAAAGGGCTAAGTCTGCCAGCAGGCTTGCTCCCCAGGCGGCAACAAGAATGACAGATCTGGGTTAAAGGAATGTCTCTGCTGCCCCCTCGGCTCGCGACAGCAGCAATTTTCACCTTGGCCCTCCTGCCCCAACCATGACCTCCACCCCATCCCGAGGCCGTTTTCTCCACTCACCCTGCTTCCCTCTGCTCACCTCTAGCCTGATACCATTTATCAGGTAGAAAAATCTCTGGAGATACATAGGCATCCAACTCTTCCTCTGTGAGGCGGTCTTCATAGCCCTTTGAGCAAGACAAGGACGTGTTTGCAGCTGTGGATCAGGCAGTCATTCTGTTTAAAAATTACCAAGACCAGCTAACTGGTTAGAAAATTACAGGTACTTATGAAGAGTTTATTTACTTTTTAGTTTTCAAAGTAAAAATAAACTGCCGCAAACTCCTGCAGACTAGTTTCTGCTGTGACATCAGTTTGCTGCCTAAGAAACCACCCCGAGCACAGTGGCTCGAAACACTGCAGTTATTATCTGTCATGCTTCTGCTGCTCCTCCTGCCTGGGCCCGCTCTCCTGGGCCCGCTCTCCTGGGCTGCACGGTCCAGGACGCCCTCATTTGCATGCTGGGTCGTCAGGATAGGCGGCTGGAATGCACAGGTTTTTTCTCCACTTGGCCTCTAATCCCAGGAGGCCAGCAAGAGAGAAAGGCCCAGCACACAAGTCCTTGGCCCAAAGCAGTCACACACAGATCTGGCTTTAAAGGGTGGAGAAGTGGATTCCTCCCCCAGATGGCAGGAGTGGCTAAGTTATGACACAAGGAGGAACACACCAGAAGGATTTGTGACCACTCATGCTGACTACAGTTACCATCATCACTGCACAGAAAAAAGAGCATCTTACCAAGAAGAGTTAAAATAAAAGATCCTCAAATGTAAAATATTAGCTTTACAAAAACAAAACAAAAAAAACCTTCACCCATTTTTCCTTTAAAAGTTATTATTTCTAATACCATGGATGGTGGAAACCGTATTCCTGTCAGCGGTGTTCTAGAGAACAGCGTTTGAACTGTGATGTTAGGAAATGAGTCTGGTAGCGCTGCCTGGGATTAGAGAAAAGGGTGGGGAGATTCCAGGCAGGGAAGCCAGATAAGAACACAGATAAGCGGTAATGAGACAGCAAGAAGGAGGTGCATGGCCACTGAAATGATCAGGAAGCCAGGGGAATGTGACAAATAGCTTAGAGTAGGAACCGGGATAGGATGAGGGTGTGTGTGTACACAGGATGAAGTCTTAATTCTGGGACTTCCACTTTGGGAGAAACCAACAATTCGATGATCAGCCATATTAGTTTTCTATTATTGTGACAAATTGCCACTACAGCTATTTAAAACCACACCCACTGTGAGCTCCATTTCCTGGGGTGGAGTCAGGCCTGGGTCGCGGCCTGGTCTCTGGTCAAGTCTCATGGGCCAAAATCAAGGTTTTGGCTGAGCTGGGCTCCTACCTGGAGGCTCTGGGGACAAGTCCATTTCCAGGCTCATTCAGGTTGTTAGCAGAATCTGGGCCCTTGTAGCTGTAGGACTGGGGTCCTGTTTCCTGGTTGGTTGTCCACTGGAGCTATCCTAGCTCCTTGAGGCTGCCACGTTCCTTCTTATACGGGCCCCATCTTCACACCAGCAAGGGCACATGGAGGCCCCCTAGTGATTCAGATCTTCTGCTCCCTCCTCCTGCTGTTAGCCTGAGAGCTCTCTAAAGGTCTGAGCCAGCGGGAGATCACATCCACAACGCAAGGTCAGTGTAGAGCAAAACAGCTTTATTGCATATGCCTGGGTGCAGGCGGGCTGTGCCCAAAAGAAAAGGAAGTCAGCCCCAAATAACAGTTGGGATGTAGATTATATACTCTGCTTCTAGCTTCCGGCAGCACTCTGCATGGCCCATTGTCCACTTTGCAGTTGGACTGGTCTGGTATCTCGTCCTGCATCTGCTGGGTGAGTCATTGTCTTGCGGATAATCCAGATAATCTGTACTCAACAGAAGGCTGAGCAAAGGTCATGCAAGCAACGCATTTTTTTTTTATAGTTTCCACCTTTTGCAAGCTTTTACCTTTACTCTTTAAAACATTACTAACCCTTTCATTCTCATCTTATAATGATGATAAAAAGGGTAAAGGGGCAAAGTTTTTCTTTGTCTACTTTCTTTGTCTACTTTCTGTTGTTCTGAACTCCTAAAAAGAATTTTTTAGATAACTTCTTGGGGAATGGGGTGATAGGGTCCTTTTACCTGTGCTAGAACAAATTGTCCAACTGGCTGATTGACTAGAATTTGCAGTTGATTTCGTACAAACCTAGTAATCAGGCACAAGAGGCAGGGTCCAAAAAGCAATAATAAGAAGGCTAATACTAGGGGCCCTATAAAGGGGAGTAGCCAGGTTAGTTTAGGCAAGGCTGCTTCTATACTTGTCCAGACAGATTGGATTAGGTGATCCTGACTGAATTCCTTTAGCCACTGGGCATTACCTAGAATTCGTTGTGTCCTCTCCTTGACCTGGCCGTTTGAGTTAACATACAAACAATATGTATTTGCTATCATGCGTACACCTCTTTCTTTGGCTAGTAAATAATCTAGTGTAATGTGATTATCTATTACCATGCAGGCAAGACAGTCGAGGGATTTTGAAAGAAGTTTGTATCTCTACCTATATTTGCCATGGTGGCGGTTTTGATTTTTGCTGTTATGGCATTATAAGTAATTCCTCCCACAAGGCCCACAGTGGTGATTGCAGCTATGACTCCTGCTATGAGGAGTCCGACTCCCCTTTTTGCCCTATGATGGCTTCTGGGCTCAGGGCTTGATGAGGTTGAAGGAATGGATTAAGGTATTGGCTGGGGTGACATATTCTGCTGCCCATAAGCCACCCTGTTTTGCTGGGTTTAGGCATTGAATAGCAATTCTCCTGGGGGCAGAAATGTTTAGTGCACCTAAAAACATCATTCCCGCTGGTTGGCAAAGCAGTCCAGTCATATTTGGGCCTAGGAAGGTGTTTGATAGACCCACGGTAAGGCTTGAATGATTAAACCACGAGAGAGGGAGGAGAGGGCTAGTGCCACGGGCAGAACTGCACCCCGGATAGTGACTAATTTCCCTAGGATGATTTTGTTGGTATTGCATCAAGTCCCTCTGAGCTTGCATATATAAACTCCAACTGCAGGGGTTAGACACATCATGAATAGTTAGTTCACAGACACCCCTTCTAAGGTTATAGTGAGAGATATTACACGTGGTGCCTGCTCGGTATGCTTGGTTGAGTACAGCGTGTCTAGGGTTGGAGGTGTTAAAGACTGTCATGTAGCCATCATATTGGAAGCGACATAAAGGTGTTCGGGTGCTGCCCATCCTAGTGAATAAGGTGGGGTGCAAGAATGCCTGTCCCCTGGGTTTATGACGGGGAATAGAAGACTGGTGGCTAGAATAGCCTGGGGGAGATGCACACAAGAGGTAGGATTTGTCTTGGTTTGAATAGAGATAACCAGATGGGGATTAGGGTCAGATTTTTCCCCCCAATAGGTGGATTGTAAATAATGTTGGATCGGCTGGCTGGGGTGCCTATGAGGTAAGGAGATTCCCAAGGGAAGGTTGTTGGCGGCAGACCCATTGGGAAATACGAGAGGGTTAGAAGATTTGACGTCCTACAGCACTCGCAGTTTGGAAAATGGAGTCATTTTGCCATATAGTTGCAGTAGCCGTTTGGCTTAGGAGTGAAACTAGGCAAATAGGAATTAGAAGTTTCATAATGAAAAAGAAATCTTAGAGACTGAGAGCTAGATAGAGTTTCCCTCAGGTATTCAAGTGAGCCTGAGAGAGTGGGAGAGGTAACCTCTGCTTTCCAGGCGGCCTGATGTTCTGACGGGACTGCCTTGACCTTCGTCCGATGGGTCCAGTGGGGAGACCACGCACCTCACAGCCGTGGGCGTGCTGCAGATGACTATGTGAGGTCCAGTCCACCGAGGTTGAAGCTTGTCTGAGAACTGGCGGACCAGGACTTCCTTCCCAGCTAGACTATCCTCTGTCCTAGGCTCAGTTCTGGAAGAGGTAGTAGACAGTTAGCAGCCTCTCGCAGGAGAGTTCTGGTGAGGTTTAGAGCAGGGATATAATCTGCAACAGGAGGTGAATTATCTGGGTCGGGGGCAGGTCCTATTAAAAATGACCCACCATGTAGTTACTGAATGCGAGAAGGTGACATGGGCCGAGGTGGGGGACGGATAGGGACCAAAAATGGTTCCCAATCCCTTGTAAGGGAGTCGTTTTCAGTGGTAGAGGAGTCGGAGCCGGAGTAGGAGGCTCAGGGTAGGGTGGGGGCCCACAGAAGGGGCTGGAGGAGGAGGAGGCCCTGCTGGAGGGGCTGAGGGAGGAGGTGATGGAGCGAGATCGCTGGGTCAAAGGAGGAAACAGGAGAAGTTAGCGTGCTGTCTTCAAAGGGAGGTTTGGGAGGATTAGAGTGCAGCAGGAAGATTTGGGAGGGAGAGTAAGAATTGTATAAAGGGGGTGTGATCTGAGTGCAAAGGAGCCTGTATGTAAGGAACCTCAGACTATCTTTCTTGCCTTCAACAGAAATTGTCTAGGTCGGTGAGAATGTCGAAAGTGCCGTTCTCAGGCTATTGTGACCCATTGTCTAATTTGTACTGAAGCCACGCAGTGTTGCAGTAAAAAATGAGTCGCTTGGGACATAAGTCCTGAGCGTGCCCTAGGGTCTGTAGATTTTTTAGGAGACATCCTAGGGGTGTTGTCCCATGTTGCAGTGTGAGATGTCATGGCCTAGCAGTCTGACGGATACACTAGAGGAAGAAGAAAGTGTCCCCGCTTCTCCCCTAGAGTAGAGAGACGTGCAACTCACCTATACCAGGTGTCCCCAGATATATGGTGAGCTGAGGGAACCTGGTTCCCGAGGAGCATGGCCCGACCAGCACTGGATTTGGGGAGGGACGATCACACAGACGTGACCGAGAGACCTGGCTCTCTCATGTCCCGGACGGGGGATAATGGGACAGCCCAGAGAATCAGACCAGTAGGCAAAAACACTCACCAGCAAATTAGTGTCTGGTGTTGATGCTTGATTGGCAGGAAAGGTTGGAGGTCCAGCTGAGGATGTGATCAATTCCAGTCCGAAAGGAGGCCTGGAGGACTCCAGAGGCCCTCTATGCTGGATCCTCACAGACCTCCCGGATTTCAGCACCAAATAAAAGGTCTGAGCCAGCGGGAGATCACATCCACAACGCAAGGCCAATGTAGAGCAAAATGGCTTTATTGCATGCACCTGGGTGCAGGTGGGCTGAGCCCCCCAAAAAGGGAAGTCAGCCCCGAATAACAGTTGGAGTGTAGGTTATATACTCTGCTTCTAGCTTCCGGCAGTTCCTGCTGACATACTCTGCATGGCCCATTGTCCACTTTGCAGTTGGACTGGTCTGATATCTCTGCATCTGCTGGGTGATTCATTGCCTTGCCGATAACCCAACAATCCTCACTCAACAGAAGGCTGAGCAAAGGTCATGCAAGCAACACATTTTTTTAGTTTCCACCTTTTTCAAGCTTTTACCTTTACCCTTTAAAACATTACTATCCCTTTCACTCTTTGCTTGAAGGTCACATGATCACATCAGGCCCACGTGGATGATCTCCCTATGTTAAGGTCATTTCTGCCTTATACCAGCAAATTTCAGCCCATGTGCCACGGCACACCGGTGTGCTGCAAGAATTTTAAAAACATGCCGTACCTGACTATTTAGTCAGGGGTACTGGCCTCTTTTCCCCTAGATTGTCAAATAAAAAAATGACAACAGCCAAAGCAATAGCTATCTGGTATGAATGAGTCAAAACTATACCTATTTTTTTTTTTTTTTTAGATTGGAAAAAATTTATAATATATTTTTTTGGTGTGCCGCAGAATTTTAGTAATTAGTTTATGTGTGCCATGAGATGAAAAAGGTTGAAAATCTCTGCCATAGGCTATAACCTTTCATAACATGATGCTGGGAGTGATATGTCATCAAATCCATGGGTTCTTGGGACTAGAGGAGGACGTGTTTTGGGGGGAGGGGGGAAGGGAATTTTAGAAATTCTGCCAACACATCACCTCTTGGAAAGAGAAAGTGATATAATTAAGGAGAATTTCCATGAAAATATAATTTGATTATAAAATCACCATCACCTCACAGGATTCTTGTTAGACATGTGTGATATAAAGAATAATAAAATGCATTGTAAATATAAGGAGTTGGAATGAGCACAAATTTACTGATCTGGACTTGGAAATCCATACCTACTGTTCACCTTAGGCAGGCCACTGGCATTCAACAAACCTCTTCTCTTGGGTGTTTTATTACTTGCTACCACTAGGGGTCACTCACACAGCTGGGAGGAAGATAAAATAAACTCCCTGTGGCCTGGAGCTATTTGAGACTAAGCTCCGCAGCCCCTACTGTGGATTCCAGAATGTGTCCCTAGGGGATTCCGGAGCCCGGAGCCATCTCTAAGAGTCCAGCTCTCCAAAGGTGTGAGCCACATATTTGCTTTGTCAGGGGCTTATCCTGGGCGCAATGGGTGGAGGAGGTTGGGAGGTGAGAAGGGCCTGGATGCCTTTGTTATGCTTTGCACCTCATTCCTCAAGAGCCCATGCCCTGGTTCCTTTGGGGGGCAGGGTGGAGATGTGCAGTGCTTTCTGCCCGGCAGGCCTGAGAAGTGTGGTTTGACACCATTGAGACCAGAGTGGATGATCCGACCAAAGCAAGAACCAAAATGATATTCAGGGTCCAAGGCATAGTGGTGGAATTCTTTGTTGCAAAGGCTCATGTGAAACTTGGCTCTAAGGACCTGGACTGTGTTCACTGTTGTTCACTGGGTCAGACAAGTGAAATGTAGATACACCTCCGAGTCCAGGATTCCAGAGCAGGAACCTGGCACAGGAGGGTAGGGCCACTGTAGGAGGTTTGAGCCCAGGTTTATTGCAGATGGCCAGTACAATATGACTGACTTGCAAAAAAGAAGCCTTGTGCCCTGGCCGGTTTGACTCAACAGTTAGAGCGTCGGCCTGCAGTCCAGAGAGTCCCGGGTTCAGTTCCTGCGAAGGGCATGTACCTCGGTTGCAGTTTGTCCCTGGCCCCGGTTGGGGTTGTGTGGGTGGCAACCACTTGATGTGTCTCTCTCACATCGATGTTTCTCTCTCTCTCTTCCTCCCTTTCTCCCTCTCGCTCTATCTGAAGATGAATGCAAAAATGTCCTCGGGTGAGGATAAAATAAATAAATAAATAAATAAAAAGAGAACCCTCGTTAGGAGGCCCTCTCTCTTGCAAGATGTAGGACACAGACTTAGAAAGAGACAGCATTTCCAAATGTAGACTTGTCATCTGTAGAGTGAGCTGGATGTGGGGACATGCATGTTTGCATAAGCTTTTGTAGCACTAGACCCTCATTATCAAATTTCTCTAGAACTATCTGTACAAACCAATGCCCCCGAGAGAAATAGTGTATTTTATATTTTCACAAGTTAAAAAGTGTATTTTATATTTATATTCACAACATCTCGGTACAGAGATCACTGATATTTCAACAACCTAATGGTATGTGGAATATTTCAGTATTAAAAAACACAGAAAAATATGTAAAAGGTGAATTATAACGGAAATGATTTTTTTCTTACCATATATTATGAGAAAGTTAATCTTGAAACTTATTCCCACAAGCAACCTTTTATGACCTTCTGCAACCTTTTATTCTCAATATGAAGGAATAACAGGAAAACAAATTAGTTTTATTTTTAAAAAAAATCTAGGCCTGGCCGGTTTGGCTCAGCGGTTAGAGCCTCGGCCTGTGGTCCAGAGAGACCCGGGTTCGGTTCCCGCTAAGGGCATGTACTTCGGTTGCAGTTTGTCCCCGGCCCTGGTTGGTCGTGTGGGTGGCAGCCACTCGATGTGTCCCTTTCACATCGATGTTTCTCTCTCTCTCTCTCTTCCTCTCTCTCCCTCCCACTCTATCTGAACAAAAAATGGAAAAATGTCCTCGAGTGAAGATTAAAAAAAAAAAAATCTACCCAGGCGAATAATGCAGTAAGTAAATGCAACAGTTAAGGGCTCAGAATATGTGAAGGAGACACAGCTTGCCCCTGCAGCACAAAGGGAGGCTGGGGTCTGAGCGCACCCCAGCCTTTCCTCGGCCGCCTGGCTCTCTGGCCAGCACAGGCGAGGACCTTCTTCTCTTTGCTTGTGTCTAGAACATTAATCCATGAAGTAGTGTGAAACCCATTTTTTAACATTATTTATAATCAGGTTCTGTTTCCTATTTTGATTACGCCATGACAGTCCTGAGTTGGTTTGTTTTTTATATTTGAAGTATATCTGATGATAAGAAAACTTTCCAGTACTTACAAAAGAAATTATAGGGATGCCTTTTTGAGTTTTCACTGTGTATTAATATAATCGTCGTAATGACCCTGTGAGGGAGATATTCTTAGTACCTCACTTTATGGAAAACGGAGGCCCGGGGTTGGTAGCCCTCCCCTTCCATGGCTAGGAGCAGAGCAGGACTCATGGGGCCCTGGGCCTGTGTGGGGGGTACCTTGCCACTGTGCCTCCCTCAGGAGCGCATGCTCACTGCGACTGTGCTTGGAGTCTGACCTGTCCACATGGACACTGAGGGGAGCATGTCACCTGCTAGCTGTCCTAAAGGGAAGGAAGCCACTGGCCCTTCCAGCATCTGGAATGGACTCCCCCTTGGTGTCCTCTTTGTACCACCCATTTTAAAGGAGGAACTGATTTTTCAGAGCCTCTGTTTCCTAATTTGTAAAATAGGTTTTATGTTTTCTGTGCTTAAAACATCTGAGGGCTATGAATCTCCAACCAGGTAAGACAATCATGTGCTCATTAAGTGAGATGCATGACCACGCCAGCTGCTTTGTTACTGTAATTATCTCTGAGAATTTTACAGTGCATTGTCCCATACCAGGACTCATAATTATCTCGTACAATTCAGCTTTCATAAGTAGATGAGGCCTAAATTATATTTTTCCTTGAAATTACCATGCCATTTTCTGCCAAATTACCATGCCAAATTACTTTTAGATTCTTTTAAAACTGCCTACATTGTGTTTTGCTTCCTGACATGTTTTCTGAGTTTTGTGTTCCCTCTGGAGAGGGGAAGACACCTTTGGAAAGCAGTTTTGGCGGGCTTTCTTGCTTGTCTTTGAGGTAGCATTTAACTGAGAATCGACCCCAAGGCTGTGCTGACATCTTCACCCATCCTTGTATAGGAGTACGTTTTGAGTTCATTCTTTCTTTTTTCGTTTTTCATTAAAGAATTATTTTTATTTTTATTATCTCTCCACAAATAAGTTCTAAAAATACCTGTCAATACATTGAAAAGACACTTTAAAGTCCTGGAATGAAAAATTCTGAAGTATAAACTACTGTGATCTGTGATTTACAAATAATAAAATTCTACAAGTTAGAATTTCTGAATGATTTTGACAGAAATTTACTAAGAAGAACCAGAACATGAAACTTTAAAAGATTTTAAATTTCCACCCCAACTGGGGTTTTGAGCAGCTGTAGCTGAAGGGCTCTTCTCTTACTTTTCCCTGCTGTGTTCAGTAGAAGTAAATGTATATATGGTAAACAACTTAAATGGGGGGGGGGGTTAAATGGTTCAGTAAGATCCAAAATAATAAGCAAATACCCGCAAATCTGGTGTCTTCAACATCACTGGGCAGTCATATGAATAGTTTACCAACCAAAGTCAACCTCAGAGTCTCTTTGTCTGAAAATGATGCCCAGGCCTCTGGCACCATGCTGGTTTCCATGTGTTACCTCTGTTGTAGAGGAAAGCGGGTGGTCTGCTCCCTCTTAATAAAACCACTACAAAAGCAACGCACCCTCTACTCAGAGGCAGCGTCCAGGCAGCGTCTGGGACCCACAGATCTGGTCCCCGCCCCCCACAGTCCCTGGCGGCCGAAGGGCATCTTCCTGAACAACAGGTGTGTGCTCTTCTGAAGGTTTCGGATCTCCTGCAGAGCCAGGTGTCTCTGGTGACCAGATGGCCGGGAGGGAGTGCCTGAGGGGCGCCCGGCGGGGTGGTGTGGGCACCTGCTTGGGGTTTGGCCTCGCGCCCCAGGGCGGGCCCAGGCCCAGGGCTGCCGCGGAGGGTCTTGACCCTGCAGCGGCTCCTTGTCCGCTTCCTGGGCTCGGTGTTAAGCCTGGCATTGGGGAAGGTGTGGGAGGGAGCACCCTAGTCATGGGGGACCGCCACTGCGGGGGTTCAAATGGCCCACTTGAGTTCATACCTACATTTTTTTTTCTTTATTGATTTTAGAGAGAGAGGAAGGAAGAGGGACAGGGAGATAGAAACATAGATGAGAGAGAACATGGATTGGCCGCCTCCTGCATGCCCCCCACTGGGGATCAGGCCCACAACCCCAGCATGTGCCCTGACCAAAAACCAGCGACCTCTTGGTGAATGGGTCCAAGCTCAACCACTGAGCCACACCTGCTGGGCTCATTCTTAACCATGGAGAGCAAAGTCTTTTAAGAGCAGAGGCCAGCAGGACATATGCTTCAGGCCTTGACAATGAACTATTTGTACATGACAAATGCTCCCCCTGGAGGTCACTTTTTCTCCCAGAATATTCTAGAATGTGAGTTACATGGTGGAATTGGAAGCACTTTGAGAACACAGAATCAAATCTTGTCTCCTGACCACTAATGAGTGTCAAGCACAGTGTCATGGCAGGGCCGGCTGGGTGGCTCCTTGCACAGGGTCCCCTGGCTGAATGGCTCCACCTGGTAGCAATGGAAGGACTCAGGTTACTTCGGAAAGGGGCAGCGGGCCAGGATGAGCTCAGCTTAGAAGCAGCCCCAAATCCATGCAACAGAAAGATGAAAAATGACAACCAATTAGGATAGATCATCTTTCTTAAACTCAATCATCCTTTTTAAAAAAAAAGAAAAAGAAAAAAATCAAATCGTTTTAGTCTCTCAAAAAAGAGACAGCATCTTCTACTCCAAAATAGTCAGGGTTAGATTTATATGCAAAGTAATATATTAAAGTACCATTTTTGTGAGTAGCATTTTCCTTTTCTTCCCAGTAAAATAATTTTTTGAAATTATTATTTTGTGAGATTTTGTAGTCTATTTAGCCTTATTAAGATTCCAGGAGTTGCCCTGGCCGGTTTGCCGCACAAAACTCAGGGGTTAGAGCGTCGGCCCGCAGACCAGAGAGACCTGGGTTTGGTTCCCACTAAGGACGCGTACATTGGTTACATTTTGTCCCCGGCCCCAGTTGGGGTCGTGTGGGTGGCAACCAGTCGATGTGTCTCTCTCACATTGATGTTTCTCTCTCTCTTCCTCCTTCTCTCCCTCTCGCTCTATCTGAAGATAAATGCAAAAATGTCCTCGGGTGAGGATTTAAAAAAAAAAAGATGCCAGGAGCCCTGTCTGGGTAGCTCAGTTGGTTGGAGCATCATCCGGATATACCAAAGTTGCAGGTTCAGTTCCCTGTCTCGGCACATACAAGAGTCAACCAGTGAATGCATAAATAAGTGGAACAACAAATCAATGTTCTCTCTCAAGTCAATAAACATGATTTTTTAAAAAGGTGGAGATTCCTAAAAAAATTAAATAGAACTGCCATTTGACTCAGTGATCCCACTTCTGGGAATATATCCAAAGAATCCCGAAACACCAACCAGGAAGAATATATGCACCCCTATGTTCATAGCAGCACTATTTACAGTTGCTAAGATCTGAAAACAGCCCAAGTGCCCATCAATAGATGAATGGATAAAAAAGCTGGGGTACATTTACACAATGGAATATTATGCAGCTGTAAAAAAGAAAGATCTCTTACCCTTTGAGACTGCATGGATGAATCTGGAGATTATTAACTAAACAAAATAAGCCAGTCGGAGAAAGGCAAGTATCACATGATCTCACTTATATATGGAATCTAAGGAACAAAATAAACTGGCAATCAAATAGGTCCAGAGACATGGAAGCATGGAACAGACTGACATCTCAGAGGGAAGGCGAGGGTGGTAAGAGACTAATCAAAGAACTTATATGCATATATGCATAACCCATGGACACAGACAATAGACAGGTGAAGGGCTGGGGGGTGCAGGAGCCAGGTGGAGGGGGGAAAAGTGGGGAGGGAATGGACATCTGTAATACTCTCAATAACAATTAATTTTTTTAAAAAAGATGCCAGGAGTTTCAATGTGATTCAATTCCTGCGTTAATTTTCCTATGCTAACATTGTATATTAATCCCAAAACCCCAAATCACCTACCTCAAAATAATCAACGTGCACATCATTTATTTAAAATACTTTCCTCTTTCAAATACTTAGGATCTTATTTGTACTTATTGTAAAATTGCTTAAAAAATACAACTGTGGAACTGCCCAATATAAATATATATTATGGTTATTTACTGAATATATATGACTTTAATTTTTTTTTATATTGACATAAAATCAGTCAATGCAGTTATAGCCTTCCTGTGAATGTTCCCATATGGCCTTCCCTCCCAATGTGTCGGTCCCTGTGCTGCTTACTGCCTTGTTCCTCCTCTGTCCCCACGTTTCAGCCGACATCTCTTCTCAGGGTTGACCATCTGTCCGGTGCCCCCGGCAGGCTCGCTCCGGGGCATCAGTGTTACAGCGCACCTTCCCCTGCGCCCCGGGAGCTTCCTGCCGGGTGCTCTGAGTGTGCAGGCAGCTGCACATCGTGCTTGCATGTTTGGTTGTGTTGCAAGCACTTGAGGGCCAGGATTTATTTAAGACTTCTGTGGGTTTCCATTTTTTAACAAATATGTCTCCGTGGCATAAATTATTATATCTTCTTACTTTCCCACTCCTTTCTTGATTTTATTTGTTTCTCTCAGGCTAACGGTAAGGCTTCTTCAGTGCAGCAGTTTCTGATACAGATTTCTCTGTCCCTCTGTGCCACCAGCCCTCTGCAAAGGGAAGAGGAAACAACTCCAGAAAGGAATTTGACCTCTGAATGTCAGGAACCTTGTCTTTAATTTCTCTAAGAATCTAGAACTAGTGACTCTCAATCTAGTAGATCCAAGGCCCCCTTTTAGAACACATATTTTGTCACATCTCCCTTACTATCCTGAAATGAAATTCAAAGATAATACTTACCTATTCTTAATAACTTCTAGGGAAAAAATATTTAAACACCAGTGTCTGCATCTGACATCTGTAAGATAAAAGAGAATAGTAACAAAAGTCACCTGTGATAAACTGCTGTGAATGTCAATACCCTCAGTACTCTGACACTGTTACGTGGACAGATGTGCTGAAATGGTTACATGCCCCTGAATTCACAGCCTCCAGGCAGCCTGACACAGGTGCGGGCCAGGTGTGGCATTGCCTTCTGTGTTATCATTTTCCAAACTGATGACTAATTCTTGTTGAATCTCCAAACAAAGTACAGTCTTCCCTCAACTCACACGGCAGTTGCAGTCCTTGAAGATTTAGAAGTGATTTCACCTGTGCAAAGACTGTTTAAATGTACAAACATGCAGTTCCAGACTTGTATCGTTACGAATGAAGTTTTCATCTCCAGGGATGTCAGAGGGAGCACTTGGAAGTCAGGTGTGACATGATGCAGGTCCTCACTGTGCAGGAGAGCCTCATGCCTTGCAGGACGTCTGGCAGTGCTGTCCCCTGTCCCCAAATAGCAGCAGCATCCTCCCACAACACTGATGTTACCAAAGCATCTTCATGAGTTTTGAATAAGACCCCCAAAGGGTGGAACCACACCCATACAGAAACAGTGATAGAGAACAGGGAGGGTGCCTGGTAATAACTCGGGTTCTGTTTTATTCCAGAGTGTAACTGTTGTTCAAACCTGCTTCAGAGCCGTGGTTCTGCTGGGCGATCAGTGTTAGTGTTAGTCTTGTTGCTTGACTATAAGGAAGCCTATTGAGGGTCAAGTCCATATTTTACTGTACCCAGAGGGTCCAACATGGCATCAAGCAATTAACTGGTGCTCAATAGCTATCTATTGAATTAATAAAGACTCGTGAACACCGACCCTATTTTCAAAGGAACTAATATCATGTTCATTCGTAACAAACACACCACATATGTCAAACTTCATTATTAATTTTGAGCTATTAAATGCTGGATTGTACAAACCTAGAAAACAGTCAATGATCTGTGCCTTGTTGGAGAAGATTATCTTTCTTCATCTGTCGAATTTTTTTACACATACCATATAAGAAAAGAAATGCTGGTAATATTTATAGACTCTGCTGTTTTTTCCTTTTAAAAAATTACACTCTTTCATTCTTAGAAAACCACGGAGAGCTTCTGAGTACAGTAGGGCAGAGAAAAGCAATAAAGACAGTCTATCCGCAAGGACATGTCATCTTGTTAGAGAGATGGGCTGCACATCTGGAACCAGTGAAGCAAATAACCAGGTGGCATACGGAACACAGCCCGAGACCAGAGCATTCACGGTCACAGCAGTCAGCTCAGGGGCAGGGAGGGCTTGAGCGCCGTCTGAGTGACAGGCAGACTTGGAAGTAGCGAAGACCACACCCTGGGCAAGGAGAGGAGACTGTGACAGTGGCCTGAAGGCGGCAGTGAACATGATGAGTGTGGATGGGAGACATCAGAGGATGGCCAGGTGATGGCGGGCGGAGGATGGTGGTTGGGGTGATGGTGGGGAGAAGTCTGCCACCATGGGGAAAATGTAAGGAAAGTTGGTTGGCGGAGAACGGGCCAGAATGATTAGTTTTGACCAGAATTACTTTAAAAGACCTGATGTTAACTGTATGTTACATTTTTTAAAAACAATATGTGTCTTCAGAGATCTGGTTGTTTTTTTCATTTTAGTCATCTGTGTCGGTGAAAAGAAAATGTTCATGGTCAGATTTGGAATCGAATGCTTAATAGCCATGTTAAGCAAATACCCAAAAGTAAGAATTAGAAAAGAAAAAAATTTTTTATCTTTTGTTACTATTTTACTTTATTGTTATATTATTTTTTTATTGCCTTCTTTCAGTTAACTAATGTTAGAACACATGAGAAACAAAGTTAAAGGAAGGCTGTGTGTTGAGCTATGCTTGGGTTTGGAATCAAAAGTCACTTACAAGCTATGCCTCCTTAGGTAATAACTTAACCTGGTGAACCACAGTTTTCCCATCTTTATTTTTATTTATTTTTTATCCTCACCTGAGGACATTTTTGCATTTTTATCTTCAGATAGAGTGGGAGGGAGAGAGGGAGGAAGAGAGAGAGAGAAATATCGATGTGAGAGAGACACATTGAGTGGTTGCCACCCACACAACCCCAGCTGAGGCAGGGGACAAACTGCAACCGAGGTACATGCCCAGAGAGAGAGGAAGAGAGAGAGAGAAACATCCATGTGAAAGGGACACATCGAGTGGCTGCCACCTGCACGACCAACCAGGGCCGGAAACAAACTGCAACCGAGGTACATGCCCCTTAGCGGGAACCGAACCCGGGTCTCTCTGGACTGCAGGCCGACGCTCTAACCGCTGAGCCAAACTGGCCAGGACAGTTTTCCCATCTTTAAAATGGGGTAATACCTCATTCAGAAACACACACACAGGTCTGGATCAAGTGCCATAGTATGTAAATAGCCCATTATGTGGCACACAGAAGGCATTTAGTACCTGTCAGGTCTCTTATCACATTAAAATATTTAACCCCTTTAAGCTTAGGTGCAATTTGCGTTCAGTCTGTAAATGTTACCAGCATCTCTATTCTTACGTGTTATGTCTTAAAAACTCAAAGGCAAGGGAAGACAGTCTTCTCCAACTAGGCATAGGTCATTGAGTTTCTAGGTTTGTGCAGTCTAGCATTTAATAGCTTAATAGTAATATCTTACCAATGTATTACTAATGAAAGTGATATTAGTTCCTCTGAAAATATGGTAGGTGTTCACGAGTCTTGATTCATTCAACAGATATTAAAGCTCATAAAAATTACATCTCCTCAGCCAAGCAAGTATTTATTATCTGAGTGACCTTGGTTTCTTTAAGCTTCTGTCTTTTTATCTATAAAGTAGAGATAATGTATAAACTCAAAACTGTGATGAGAATTGAGTGCGATGATGTGTGGAGACTGCTGAGCATAACCACTGGCACGCCGCAGTGCCTCAGTCGATAACGTCATTAGTACACTTACGTTCTTACTGTCACTGTGATGCCCACCACGTGCTGTGCACATACATGGCCTCTTCCTATCGTCATTACAGTCCTAAGTGGTATGCTTTTTTAATTTCATTTTTATTGAGGTATGATTGACACATACAATTATAAGATATTTAAAGTGTACGTTTTACTAAATATATATATATATACACACACACACACACACATACACACACACACTCATACACACATATACATACATACACATTGTAAAAGGATTTCCCCCATATGGTTAATTAACACATTTTTCTATGGGCAGGAGCTGAAGAATGGAGAAGTTAAGTGACTTGCTAAGGTTCACCAGTTGGTGAGGTTGGACTTGAACACAGACCTTCCAGTTCTAAATGGTATGATTTCCACTATGCCAGTGTGGTCCGAAGCCTTTGTGATGTGCCAGAATAGCCCTTCCTTCAAACGCCACTCAAAAAATTCTTCAAAGAACAGTTTGAAAACCACTAGACAGAATAGCAAACATTTCTTGAAACCCCAGAGCCACAAGGAACATTTTATATAGTACCCGTCTGTCTGGTACAAGCCCTGCTTTTCCAATGATGAAGATAAAGGTGAACAGATAACCCAGTCTTAGCAATTCCTCTTTGTCATCAATGCATTTGTCCCCTCGCCGTCACGCTGGCATGGTGGGCTGTGGAAGCTGGGTGGGAAATTTGACTGTTAAGATTTATTCAACACAGTCTACCTTTCAGTATTGATCACCTGGAATTATAAGCATGTTTGACTTATCACCACCATTTCATAGCAAAGCTTTTTCACCTCGTTGCCAATTCGTGTTGATCATTTCTTTGGTGCCATTGAGAGTGATGTGTTTCCTTTTGAAAAGAAACGTTTGGAGGTGCATCGAGAATAGAGAAAGCAGGACAGTGAAGGGACTACACACCAGTTGGGTTGCAGAGGTGCCATCTTGGCTCTGTAGGTAGTATTGCTCCTGGCACACTACACAATTTTAGCAAGTTGGGAATAAAATTGATGGGAGTAAGCACATGTTAAACAGCTGTCAAAGTGAATTGTGAAACAAAAATTGTGTTTACTGAAAATGTGCTTTTCAAATACCTGAATATAATGCTCAGTATTTCCTGGCTATACAAAAGTCCTGAAATCTTGAAATTGGGACTCAAATTCTTTAATGGAGTGGAAGTAGGAGGGTGCCCCATCCCCCTCACTCTTCTGTATTCAAGGACAGGCCTATTTTCAGAATCTGTGTAAGGACCTCTGGTAACATTTGAAACCGAATAGCTGTGATGGAAAGTGTACGGGCTCCTCTGTGAGAGCAGAGCCTGTGAGCAGAGAACCTTTGGAACAACAGCAGGACTGATCCATTCTCGCTTCACCCGCTCTTAGGATGCGCCTTCCGGAAAGATCTCTGGGCAGCCACGGCAGAGCCAGGATTAGGCACAGCCAGAACTCACCATCTGCCACTGCTCCTGGGAACAGGAAGATGATAACTGTTAATATTATTAATTATTCATCATTAGACAGTAAGACTCCATAGTCTTCTGCTGTTGGAGTTCATGGTGTAAACTAAACAGATATGTGTCGTCTTCTCTAAAAAATGGAAAAGAGCTGGCTTTAAGAAAATAATTAAGCCCCGGCCAGTTTGGCTCAGCAGTTAGAGTGTCGGCCCGCGGACCAAAGGATCACAGGTTCGGTTCTGGTCAAGGGCATGTACCTTGGTTGCAGTTCGGTCCCTGGCCCTGATCGAGGTCATGTGGGAGGCAACCAGTCCAGGTGTCTCTCTCACATCAATGTTTCTCTCCCCCCCCCCCCCACTCTGTCCGAAAATAAATGGAAAAAATATTCTTGGGTGAGGATTAAAAAAAGAAAAGAATTAATAGTAAACTATACTTAACATTTCTTTTTTCTCTTATGTTGAGAAATACAATGGTGGATAATAAATTCAGGTTAAAGAAATGCAAAATATAAGTGTATGGTCCTGATACTTTGACTAGAGTTCATATACGAAGACAGGTATTTACCTGTGGGTCTTTACTATGAGAAATGCCTATATTTCATTCATTGGTAATACAATCAGATCAACAAAATGTCAGCTTTGAAAAAGGACCCTGAAGTAGCCTAACCCTGTGTCCTCTTCAAGGCACTTCTCAATGATACCTGAGAGAGGGTGTGTCCAGCTTGGGGTCAGCTACCTCCACCTTTACGTCATTCTCCAAAGCAATGAGCATGATAACCTCTGGCTTCATCTATATCATTAATCAAAATGTCTAACAGATCAGAACAATACCAGTATTGCCATAGAACTAACAATATCCATGAGCTACACATAGCCAAAGTTCTCGCCATCACCTGTAAATGGGGACGCTAATTAGAAATATTAACAAGATTAAAGCTGCCCACTGCTAAGTTTTCTGTATCACTAGCCTGAGTCTGAAATGTTTCTCTCCTTGTGCCACATTTGTCACAGAAGGCCTTTCAAGTTGTCTGTTTGATGATTCTCAAAAGGTCAAGTCCATTTAAAATGTTTCACTCCTAACGTGAGGAAATAAAGTTGTTTTCAATCTAACCAGCAAGAACCCATTTGCAAATCAGAATGCCTGTGTTTTACCGTTTCAAGGCTGAAAGGCATTGCCCATCAGCTCCTTTTACTGGACCGGCCCTGCCCATGCAGGCTACTCCAGAAGCCTGAGGCAGCGTGGGTCCAAGGCCAGAACTTCCCCAGATCAGCTCCATGGTGCCCTCTCTCTTCCCACCTTGGACATCTTTGTTTTTAACAATCAGTTCCACACTTGCTGCCCTGGTTCAACCTGGACTGCCCCACAAACAGTCTCTGTGTTTGTCCTTGGCAATCACACTCAATGTTTGGATAAAAAACACCCCAGATCTCTTGGCTGCCAGTCCACTGAACCGTTGCTCTTTCTGATTGGGGTATAGGGAGTTCAACCCAATTCAGAGAATTGAGCATTAAGCAAATCATCCAACAGGCACATTAACCTAGACCATCAGAGGGCTATGGACTCCAAGGCAATGTTGCCCTCACATCCGCAGCAGCACACAGAGACTGTAGAGAAAATTAAATGATTTTGGAGACAGTCATACCTGACCTATAAGTTATTTATATATTATTATTATTATTTCAATATGTTTTTATTGACTTTTTAGAGAGAGAGATAGAAACATCGATGTGAGAGAGAAACATCGATCAGCTGCCTCCTGCACGCCCCACTCTGGGGATTGAACCTGCAACCCGGGCAGGTGCCCTGACTGGGAATTGAACCAGGACCTCTCAGTCCGTGGGACGACACTCAGCCACTAAACTACACTGGCTGGGCCTGACCTGTAAGTTAGCATAGACCGCAGCTTGCCAAGTCTCATGAGCAGAGAGGTGCTGCTGTGTGCATTTGTTAATGTCGACGTTATTTGATGTCAGTTTACTTGCTGATTCCGCACATTATGTTACACCATAGACATGGAGTAAGTTCAGTTGCAACAGAATTTACTCCTTCATTGATTCAGTGTTTCCTGCACACCTCTCTCATGCCTGCATTGTTCTGGGTAATAGTTACAGCAAGGAATGAAACCGAAACAACCCCTGCCCTCACGGATCTTACATTCTCATGAGGGTGGGAGTAAACTATGAATGAGTAAATTTGTACTATTCAGAAAGTCAGATGTGTTTAAACAAAAGAAAGCAAGGAAAGCGGGTACATTGACGGGAATGACATCTTACCTTATGCATGATGGTCAGGGCAGACCTTGCTGACAAGCAGAGACCTGAAAAAAGAAGGAGCAAACTGTGGGGACATCTGGGCAGAGGGGTTCAGGCAGAGGGAAGAGAAGTGCAAAGGCTCTGAGCAAGGGGGCCGCTGGGGCTGGGGTGGACCTTCCACTTACTCACTGCTGAGCAGAAAATCAGACTGATTCTTCATTAGACTTGCCTTAGTTATTGCTGCTGTTTTTTGTTGTTGACTAAAAGTCCATGAGGAAAGAGTATTTTTGTTCTACTAAGTCTGTGTTCTTAGTTGGCTGAGGAGTTAACCCCAGTGTGTATGTGTGTGCGCACACACACACACATATACATTTGATTAAATTGGAAGAGTGGTTGAGACATACATGTTTCTGCTTCACTGTGGGAGTGGGAGTTAGTCATCCACCTGCTCAGAAGAGCCCTCGTGGTCTATTTTGCAACCAGTGCTTAGCGAGGAGTCCTGCAGGTGCTATGCTTTCTGTCCTCCGAGTAAAGCAGGGGAGTTGGATGAGGGCCAGAGTCATCTAAAACTTGAACTAGGACTCTGATTCCTTACGGGTCCCCTACCTGTGTTTAAGCACTGCGGGAGCTCTCCATTGGTGGCAGAGAATTTAATAAGCAAAACCTGGGGTGAGGGTACTTCCTGACACCAGTCTTCTTTTCAAGCACAGCCGGTCTTCCCGGACCTCCTAGTAGCCTATTTGTGGGCACTCAGGGTCCTGACAAACGTTGGCAATTTCTCAATTTTTTTACAAAGGAAACACTTCTGATACTTCTCAGGGTTTCCATGGGTCTGGCTCTAGGAGGTGACCTGTGTCGGGAGCAGAGCGGTGCTGGGGATGCTGTACCTGGCCAGCCTGGCTCAGTTGGTCCAGCTGCAGTGGTTCTGACCACCCATTGAGGCTGTGGCCGTCCACCAATACACTGGTGACCCCAGGGGACACCAGACCGCTGAGGTAAAAGAACAACAAATGAATACAACTCTAACTGCCTCATAGTTACATTCTGAAAGGCCAACAACACAACTTCCATTGGTCCTGGGAGGAAACTGGGAAAACAAGAACAGTGTTTGGACTCATTCTTTACCATTTTGTTTAAATGTTTCAGTTTCTCCGTAAGTGTATCAAAGGCAGGTACTTAGTCCTCCTTGGAAAGAAGCACGTTGAGACGTTGAGACGTGGTGGGTGTCCTTGCCTGGGCTGCTTCTCTGTGGTGATGAGCTGGGTAGTCTGTCCAGTAACGTGTAGTTTGGTCACTGGTGATTGCAGAGCATTTTATAATTTCATGGAGCACACCTTGTGTCTGCCTTGTTGTTTCTAAGGTTGGACTTTGGGCCTTTAAGTAAATTTTGTGATAATGGCAGAAGATTTAAAAATTAATCTCTAGAATTCACATCTCTCTGATTGGCCATTTTAATAAAAATAGGCTATTCCATGCTATCATATGATGTTTACTCTCTGGTTTGTATGAAACAATTCTTCCTGTGTTTTCTTGATTTCTACAGAAAATCACTAGACAGATGCACAGCAAAGGACTGTTTTCATGTATTTAATGTGTTGAGAGAAACACTGTGGGCTCACCCACCAAAATCAGCTGCAGCATCTGTAGACTCCATGATGTCCAGGCGCGATGCTGCATGCTGGGAGTCCGGGTACGAGGGGCGAGGCTTTGGCTTCCTTCAAGGAGCTCAGTCTCCTGAGGGGGCAAGCATGCAAACTAATAATTACAAGGCTGTGTAACAAGTGCTCCTGGAGCCCAAATGAGGAGCGTTTTGCTTAGCCTAGGACAGCCAGTCAGAGCTTGTCAGAGGAGTAGGTGAAGGTGAGAGCTGGGGAACAGGGAGGAAAAGCAGCATGTACAGTGCAGAGCGGAATGCTGTTGGCAGGTGTGACATGGGACGTGCAGACTGCTCCCCGGGGCTGAAGCACAGGGCTGCATGATGCTGGACAAGTAGGAAATGGTCTAGTGTGATAATCAAAGGTCCAGCTTTATCCCTAAAATAATAGAGAACCTTGTTGAACAATCTGGCAGCAGTAGGGATGACCAGGAGGCCAATGAGAGGCTGTTGCATTGAGCCAGGCAAAGAGTTATGTCTCTGCCCTTAAGACAGGGGTGGTGGGATGAAGATGAGAAGACAGATGCAAGAAATGTTTGAGAGAGAGAATTTGGGAAGGGGGAAGGAAAGTGGTGTGTTCAAACTGATGTGTTGAATTCCAGGTGGAGGTGGACAATAAAATGTGAAGAGGTACCTGTGGCTGTGGACCTCAGCAGTAAGATCTGAGATAAAGGAATAATGCAGGAAACATCACACAGTAGTTACAGCTAAGGGGTTAGATGAAATATCCTAGGCAATATTTATATATGAGAAGAAAAGAGGCTTAATATGGAATTTTGAGTTACTTTTATGATTTAAGCGAGGGACAGAGGATGAGCTCTGAGGGCAATGAGACCAAATGGTCACAGAGGTAGAAGAACAGAGGAGACTGATGTCACAGAAGCCCAGTAAAGCCAGTGTGTCAAAAAAAAAAGACTTGGCTAACAGTGTCAAATGCTGCCGAGAAGCCAAGTAAGGTGAGGATAAGACGGTTCCATGGCTTTGGGTGTTGATAGTCATGGCACCTTGATTCTCAATGAGCTGGAATGGCAATAAATTGGAGAATGAGTGACATTAGGAAGAGTAGACAGAAAGTGTGTGTGTGTGTTTCTGTATTGTTGAAAATATTTCAGATGCCCCCCCCTTATCCCCCCATTGACCCCCTCCTCCCCGCTCCCTCCTGCCTTCCCCACACTATTGTCTTGTCCATTGGTTATGCATATATGCATACATGTTCTTTGGTTAGTCTCTTCCACCGCCCACCTCCATTCCCTTTGAGGTTCCTCAGTCTAACAACCAGTTTGTACTTCTTAATCCCTTCACCGTTTTTGCCCATCCCCCCAAACCTCCTCCCATCTGGCAACCAACAAAAAGTTCTCTGTATCTATGAGTCTGTTTCTGTTCTGCTTGTTCATTCGGTTTGTAGATTCAATTGTTGATAAGTATTTATTGCCATTTTATTGTTCATATTTATTGTCTTCTTTAAGAAGACCCTTCAACATTTCATATAATCCTGGTTTGGTGGTGATGAACTCCTTTAGCTTTTTCTTGTCTGAGAAACTCTTGGTATGTCCATCGATTCTAAATGATAGCTTTGCAGGATAGAGTAATCTTGGTTGTAGGTTCTTGCTTTTCATCACTTTGAATATTTCTTGCCACTCCCTTCTGGCCTGCAAAGTTTCTTTTGAGAAATCGGCTGACAGTCTTATGGGAGCTCCTTTGTAGGTAACTAACTGCTTTTCTCTTGCTGCTTTTATGATTCTCTTTTTGTCTTTAACATTTTGCATTTTACTTATGATGTGTCTTGGTGTGGACCTCTTAGAGTTCATCTTGTTTGGGGCTCTCTGTGCTTCTTGGACTTGTATGTCTGTTTCTTTCAACAAGTTAGGGACATTTTCTGTCATTATTTTTTCAAATGGGTTTTCAGTTTCTTGCTCTCTCTCTTTCCTTCTGGCACCCCCATGATGCAAATGTTGGTACGCTTGAAGTTGTCCCAGAGGCTCCTTAAACTATCCTAATTTTTTTCTTTTTGCTGTTCTGATTGGGTGTTTTCTGCTTCCTTATATTCCAAATTGATAGTTTGCTTCTTGGCTTTACCTACTCTACTATTGATTCCCTGTAAATTATTCTTTATTTCAGTTAGTGCATCTTTCATTTCTGACTGATCCTTTTTTATGTTCTTGAGGTCCTCACTAAGTTCCTTGAGCATCCTTATAGCCAGTGTTTTGAACTCTGCATCTGTTAGATTGTTTATCTCTGTTTCATTTAGTTGTTTTCCTGGAATTTTGTTTTGTTCTTTCATTTGGGACACGATCCAGTGGCACAGCCTCCCTGATCACCCCAGCTGGGCCCTCGAGGTGCACCCCTCGTGTGGACTGTATACCCTTCAGTTGTAATTGACTCTTAATTGCTGTTCGTGTGTCAATAGGAAGGATTTACTCAGGCTGATCAGCTGCAAGGACTGGCTGTGCCCACTGACCACTGACCTCTGACTACTTTGGAGGATCAGCTGTGCAGGGGCCCACCACACAGAGCAAGACTTACTTCATCAGGGCTCTGGTACCCACCGAGTCTACTCCTTCAATGTGTTGCTTGTGGAGGTGGTTGGGTGGTGGTGCTTTGACGTGGTCATAAGCTGTCCACTGGGTGTGCTGGCTCTGGGGCAAGGTCAGCCACTGCCTGTGTTCTACCCAGGGTCACCAGCATAAGCTACAAAGTGATCTGCAGATGGCTGCTGCTTGTGCTGGGCTTGGAGGTGCCCAGGCAAATCCAAGATGTGAACCAAGGCTGGCTGCTTCTAGTGCCGGGCCTGGAGCCACTTAGCCAGAGGTATGGGGCTGCCTGAGGCCAGATGCTGCTTGTTTGAGAGAATTTAGGAAAATCTGCAGCAGGAGCCAAGACAGGCCATTCTTATGGTAAAGCCACTGGAAACAGCTTGGGTTGGCCTAAAAATTGTGTCGGGCAGGGCATCAGGGAATTACCAGGGTGGGGCCAACAGTGTGAGCCAGGTTGCTGGAGTCCCAGATATGGTGCCCGTCTGCCGCCCCAGGGAAGGGCGGCAGGAACAAAGGAACAAAGGCCTCCGCCAGCACATCTGTCTGGGAGAAAGCTGTCTCTCCAGCTCTTGCCCCAATGCCAAACAACTCACTTCTTCCTTGTATGTCTCTGGTGCCTTTCAAGCTGCCTCCCCAATGCTGGAGCCCAGAAGGAGCAGGTCTGAGTAAGTCCGTGCACGGGCCCTTTAAGAGGAGCTGCCTGGGGCTCCAGCAGCCTCAGCCTCCCTTAGCCTCATTTCCTGCTGGTTTTTATAGCCAGAAGTTATGGGGACTTCTCTTCCTGGCACTGAAACCCTGAGCTGGCAGCCTGGTGTGGGACAGGGAGCCCTCGCTCCTCAAGGAGGAATTTCACAGCTGAGGTGTCCTCCTGATTTTTATCCACCACATGTGGGTGTGGGACCAGCCCGTCTGCGCCTCTGCCCCTCCTACCAGTCTCGATGTGGCTGCTGCTTTAATTTCGTAGTTGTAGGACTTCCATTCAGGTTGATGTCAGGCGGTTCTGAATAATGGTTGTTCTGTAGTTTAGTTGGAATTTTGATGTTGTTGTGGGAGGAGGTGAATACCATGTTTACCTGTTTTTCTTTTTAATGAAATGTGGCTGTAATGAGGACTGGGGGTGTGTGTCATTCCATGAGGTGTTGTTGAATCTGTAAAGGTGACCTCTTTCAGCCTAACTGACCAAGGACAGCAAGGACGTCCCTGTTCCCTGTCTCATCCTTCAAATCAACAGGCTCTTCACAGCATTGTTTTAAAGAACAAGTGTCAAAATTTTACATTAAAAGTCAATCCTAGGTAGACACCCACCTGGGACTTCAGTCCATCCAGTATTCCCACCAATGGAGACCCTGAGCTTTTCATATGTATAATGAGTGGGTTTGGCTCCATGACTTATAAGACCCGTCCCTGCCAGTTCCACTGGGCTTTCCGGTCTTCAGAGCTCCTTCCCAGCCTCCCAGCCTCCCAGCCTGTGCTTTCCTGCACTGCAGCTTCAGAAGGGCCCAGGTCTGCAGTACACCGCTAGCCAAGAGCCCACCTACAGCTGACCCAGTGGAGATTGTGTCGGGAAAATAAGGAGGCAGACACTGGGAAAACCGGCCTGTTTCTGCCAGTTTACCTTCCCTCATGCTTCTCTTGGCCAAAATGAGAGTTTGTTCAAACAGGTGTCAGAGAGCCAGAAAAATTATGAACACGTCTGGGTGGAGAAATTGAAAGACCAAAGCAGCCGGAGTGAAGTCACTGTGTGCTCTGAGTCCCCGGCCTCGGGCGGAAGGGCGCTCCCTCCACACCGTCCTTCAGCAGTTACTTACTGAGCGCCTACTGTGTGCTATGCTGGTCGGGTCCTAGGACACGAGGAGTAAAACGGTGAACAGGACAACCATGGAACTGTGCTAGAGGAACTGATCGTCTGAAGAGGGAGAAAAGCGTATTGGAAAAAATCACACAATAAATGTGCAAGCACATGTGATAATGGCTGGTGAAGAAGGGGAAAGGAGGAATGAGACATTTTAGCCCTGGGTCTGGATTTAGATCAGATGTCCAGGCTTCTCTTAGGAAATGATGCTCACTCAGACCGATGGAAAGATGAGCAGGATTTAGCTGAGTGAAGAGAAGAGAGACGAAATTTGAAGAAGAGCTCTGATTCCTTACAGGTCCCCACACCTGTGTTTACCCACTGCAGGCGCTCTCCTGTGGGTGGAGAGATTTTAACAAGCAAAACCTGGGGCCAGGGTACTTCCTGCAGGCAGGTGGCAGAATTGTTCACCCTGAGCAGGGGGAAGGAAGGTAGCTAGAGAAGGGGAGGAGGGAGAGTCCAGGAGACTGGAGAGGCAGGCGGGGCCCACCAGGCAAGACCTGGAACATCTGGAAAGTAGGAGGTCATGGGTTCAGCAGCATCAAATGACTTAACTTGAATAAAATTTAAGTTCAAGACTGAGAAGTGCTCGCTGGCTGATTGGAGGCTTTTGATACCTTAGCAGGTGGGTGGCCCCGGAGGTGAGGGAGCAGAGGCAGCTGTGTTGAGACACTAACTATGATTGAGACATCAGGAAGATGAGGTGGAAATCGGAAGGAAATGTGGAATAAAAGGAAGCTTTTTGTTTTGTTTAGTGTTTGCTTTTCAGATGCAAGGTATGTTTTCACAAAGACTGGAAAGATCTCATAGGTTCAGATACAAGGGTGTGAGGTCCCAGGCCCAGAGGCTAAGCAGGGGCCAGAAAATGTGGTTCCTCATCCTAACAGGAGAGGGTGGTGAGGTGGTGCTTGGGATTTGGGGGCAGAAGCATCAGGAGCCCTTACATCAGCTGTCACCTATGGGCAAAGCCACCCGATGGAGGGGGGAGGCTGAGGTAACTGACAGGGCCTGGGGCACCCACTTGCCCAAGAGTACCTGGGGGGCCTGGCTCCCTATACCTGCTTGGAGAGTTTTCTTCTACTCCCCACCCTCCCCACTGATCCTGTACGCATTCCTAGAAGTGTTTGAGGAGAATGTGCTGATTTTATTTCCTGGGGTTTTCCGATGCTGAATTACAACACTTGGTATAATTCTCTACAGATCCCAAACATTCTGCCGTGGGAGCAGTGCATTTTGCTCTGGCCATTTTTCCTCCCTATTTTATTTCTAATTAATATTATGATTCTTCCCTCCATGTTCTTTTACCCTCTGAGTTGCTCACACCTCTGGCCTCACAATGTGAAAAGCACATGGTTTGGGGTCTGTCTTTTCCAGTTGTTTTTTGTAACTGCGATCACGATCCATTCTGCTTCCATGTCATTTTTATAGAACACATTATGAAGTTGGACTCTTTCGTGCAAGCCCATGTGAAAAAACATACAAATACTTTGCCTCATGTATGCTTTGGTGTGTGTGCCTCCTCCCCTCTCTGTTGGGGACATTTGTGGCAGTAAGTAGGCTGTCTGCGAGGTCTTCCCTCCTCTCCTCCGCCCTGTCACACAGGCAGCACCGCGGCTGCTGCTCCGCCTCCTGACTCTGTGCTGTGTTTAGCTCCTGTTCTGTGTTCAGTGCTCATGCGCCACAGATCCCAGACGCTTTGCTCCAGGAACCCACAGCCTTATCTTTCTTCCCATGACGTTCTGAAGCAGGGAGCCCCTTGGAAGTATGAGTCATCTTGTTTGGGCTTCCTAAGTCCATAGCAAGTATTTTTGGAAATAAGGAAGGGAACTGACATTTGGAAGCATCTACCTATATTACGGTGCATTCTTTATACTGTCTTATATTGACCCTTACAGTAACCCTGCTTTAGGAGGTGTGGTCTCAGTGTATACACAGAGAAATCCCAGCGAGATTCAGTAACTTCTTGAGACATATTTCAGGGCCAGGACTAGACATCCTTCTTCCTGCCCGAACCTCAAAGGGATGGAGGTTATCGCTGTGCATCACCTGGATGCTCATGCAGGGGGCACCCCACTTAAGGGCATGGGCCTTGACTTTGGCTTTGAGCTACTGCAGATGTGAGCGTGGCCCTCCGAAGTCAGGAGGCTCCTCCCCAGGAGGCAGCGATGTGGCAGCACTGCAGGAGGACACAAGGCGCCTAGCAAGGCGGCCTAGTGAGGAGCCTTCTGGAAGCTTTTCCCCCTTTAATTTCTTGAGGTGAAATTCACATAATATAAAATTAACCATTTTAAAGGGACAATTCAGTGGCATTTAATACATTCGCAGTGTTGTGCAACCTCCACCTCTGTCTGGTCCCGAAACATCTCCATCGTTGTAGAGTAAAACCCTGCAACTGTTAAGCAGAGTCTCCCCATTCCCCCTCCCGGACCCCCTGACAGCAGCCAATCTGAATTCTCTCTATGGATTTACCTAGTTTGGCTATTTCTTATAAATGGATTCATACAATATGTGGCCTTTTGTATCTGGCTTCTTCCACTTGGCACCCTATTTCCAAGGTTCATTCACGTATCATGTATCAGTACTTCATTCCTTTCTTACGGCTGAATAGGATTCCATTGTATGGATAGACCACAATTTGCTTATCCAGTCATCCAATGATGGACATTTGCACTGTTTCCCCCCTTCCGCTGTTGTCAGTAGAGCTGCTGTGAACATGGGTGTACATGTATTTCTTTGGGTCCTTGCTTTCAATTCTTTGGGGTATATACCAAGAGTGGAATTGTGGGGTTATATGGTAATTCTCTGTTTAACTTTTTGAGGACCCACCAAACTTTTCCGAAGTGACTGACCAATTTTTTATTCCCAGAGCAACATATAAGATTTTCAAACTTTTTTTGACCATGACTCACAATAAGAAATGCACATATTTTATATTACCATCCAGCATTCACATACATGGGTCTATATATAACTTATGTATGTATCATACATATTTAAATATATAAAACATAAGATTGTGCTCACTCTTACTACCATATGATGCACTCTGATGTGTTCCTTCCTGTCCTATTTTATTTAAAAATTTATGCTGTTTTTGATCCACCAAATTAGTTCCATAACTCAAAGCAAAATGAAATCTTAAAAATTAGCTGTTAAGATCAGAATACTGTTCTTAGTACATATAATAATATCACATATCTCCTTTCCATTTGGATAGTCAAAGAATTTAGGGTATCATTCATCAACATCAATATGTGTAAGTTTGGGGGGACCTATTTACCTTGTGAGGATGACATTCTGTATGTTGTATTCTCAAACACAGGCAGTTTAGCTCACATACAGATGTCAGTTATGTTGCAGGTACTGGATACTGTGAAGACTGTAATTAGCTGGTGCTTTATTTTTTTTTGGTGGGTTTTATACATGGTTTCTAGGAAAAGTGCTGTGATACATGTTCTCATTATTGAATGGCTCAGTTCTTTCAGTGTCAGTTGAGTGTTTCGTGGAATAAGACATTGAAGAGTAGAGTGGTGACGGCAAACAAAGCAGGTGACAGTGATACAAGAAGAGAGAGGAAGAAGCAAAATAGAGAGAATTGGGAAAAAACTATGAGAAGCTTCTCACATGTGTAGCAATTATAACCACTGTCAAGAATCACCTGCAAGTGAGCTCCTGGAAGGAGCGTGTTTGGGAGCCGCAGAGGAGGGATGAGAGCCTGTGTTCTCAAGCAGGCCCTGGGTAGAACTGAGGAGGTCCACAGATGTAGATAGGAAAAAAAAATTGTTTACTTTTTATTAACCTCCAACCAAAATTTAGCATTTTCTTCAAATGCAAATATAGGCAATGAGCATAGTATTAGCAGTACCTGAGACTTTGCTATCAAAATCACAGATATTTTCATCATATTATAATTGCTTTAGGTAGGTTTAAATATTGTTTATGTTCATTGTTTTATCTTAAAATTATTACAAGTATTAGGATTGCCCTGGATTGTGTTACTTAATGTGTTCTCAAAGAAATGCCTGTATACAATACCACACTTTTGTAGATTTTAAAATAATTTGATAATTGCATTTCAAAGCAACTGGCTTCATTTGGAATTTAAACTTTTTTTTTTTTTTCTTGGTACATGCCCCTAGCGGGGGCCGAACCTGGGACTCTCTGGTCTGCAGGCTGACGTTCCAACCGCTGAGCCAAACCAGCCAGGGCGCAACGGGCTTCCTTTGGAATCCCATGTATTTTGTCATATTTGTGTAAACACATTCTGAGAAGGAGCCGTGGACTTTGACAGATGCCAGAGGAGTTCATGGCACAAAAATAGTTAAGAGCCTCCAGGAGCCACACTGTCCACGAAGGAGCCACCAGCCACATGCAGCGTCTGAGCACACGGAATGTGGCCAGTCCAGATGTGCTATGAATACACGCCAGGTTTCAAAGGTTTAGTGCAATAAAAGAATATTAAATGCTCCACTGATAACTTTGTATCTATCACATGTTGAAATGATACTACTTGGGGTACACTAATAAAATATGTTAAGTTTAATTTCATCTGTTTATTTTTAATATAATGGAAGGACTAAAAATTTTTGAATTGTATATGTGGCTCGAATTGCATTTCTGTCAGACATCCCTGGCCTAGCATCAGACCCGAGTTCCAAATCTTGACTCTATACATAACCAGCAATTATCATCATTACTGTTACTGTCATTATTTTACCATGTCCTTGATGTTGGGTCCCCATAAATTTCAGTTTCTTTTTCTGTAAGAGTAGATATGAGCCCAAAGAAGAGAGTGTGGCTCTTTAATCCAGATGGAGCCTTCTTCCTACTACATTTCTTACTTTCAGAAATACCCTCCATCTATGTCCCTTTTCCTTACTCTTCTGCTACCTATTCTAATGAATAAAAACTTTAAATTATATATGTAAAGTGATATACAAAGATAAGGACATAAGAATTCATAGATGAAGTGAATTTTTTAAAATTAAAGGATAAAAAAGGGAACATTCCCTTGGAAAGCCAGAAAAGATGGAAAGGAAGTCTGGAAGTGGGTGGAGTAGTGGGCAGGCAGCAGTCGCCACCCATCCTGTATTTATTCAGAGAGGTTGAGGTGGCATTTGGGTAAGACCCAAGCAAACCACCAGCACATTCCTGGAGTTTGGAAATGGCCACTTAAAAAGCAGGACAACCTGGTGTGTCCCTAAACCAAAAACTGAAAGTCCCGTGGGCTGTGTGCAGGAGGTGGGAGAGGTGGCAGTGTGTCCCTTTAAGACGAAGGGCTGAGGAGGGACCCTCGTCCTTACTGTTTGTCTGACCCTTACTGTGTTGGAGCCCTGAGCATCCTAATGCCAGTGCCCTGGGAATATGAGCTCTTTCATCTACAGACTCTCTTTTGAGATGATGAAACAGAGAGAATAGTACCACATACACCTTATAAACGAGAAGGGAATCGCTCACACGAGTGGAACTGTGGCCAGCGCCTGGTAGAGTAGGGGCTGACTGTGAGCTTGCGTTTCTCCACAGCTAACACCGTAGGGTCAGAGGCATGCCCTGCACTTCCATTCCCCCGGGCTTCTCAGAGTAACCTCACCCATCCTGACTGTCTGCAAAAATCATTATTCTCACTGGCTCCTAAGCCGAGCTGTGCGTTTGGAATTGCTCTCCGCAGCAGCCAATTAAGCTTCTCCCTGCCACCATTCAGTTTCTAACAGCTCCACCCTCCTACACAAAGCCTTGCCTGTCTGGTCAAAGTAGGGTGGTGAGTTAACCCACCCTTTCTAAAAACATGCCTTGCAAGACTTTCTATCCTCCAAAATATACTTGCCCCTTCACAGTTACATGTTCTACTGTGTGTGAGCTGTGCCTGTGGGGAGAGAACGTGAAGTACGTGTGTCTCTCCTTCCCCGTCGTGGTGCTCAGACCCCGGTCCTGTAAAGGCAGAAACCAGAGGGTCTGAACCACACAGCACCCTGGACAACGGTCATTTTGAAAACTTTGAAGGTCTCATCAGTGATGATCAGTAAAGTAGACTCTTGTTTAAAGCATTAATTCCAAAAGAAGAGATGTTCTATGTATCTTTAATTCCTTAGTCCAACTCTTCCCATCTCGGTGATAATGGCCTCACTTCAGCTGTGGTTCCTCCTGGTTTACAGCACTTGTCCCGTTTCTGTCAGTTTTCTGCTGGGCTGAACAAAGCACTTTGATATTGCATCACTAAATTCACAGCAGATAGTTCGGTTGTTTTCATATTGATTTATTCTCTTTCTGATTTCCAATTATTTTTGGCCCTGTGTCATCTTCTCCTACTATTCAGCCAGTGTGTGCTTCATACTGGGTACTTTTGATACTAGCATGATTAAAGCATAATTGAGAAGGTGAATCTGTTGCCAAAACATTCAAATAATGTATGCCAAAGACTTACACAGAGTAAGTTATTACCCAGTGTTCTGCTTTCACCAGGCCATGGTTCCTCCCAAGAGCATGGCCTGCCCTAAGGGACAGAGTTCTTCATTTAGTAGACAAGTACTCGTCCAAGGTCATAGTATTAGGGTCCAAAAGAAAAAGAGCAGAATAGTTTTCTGATTCCCAGTCCTTCAACCTTTGTTTGTAGGTAACTATAAACATGTGATCACACTGAGAAGGGAAAAAATTTTAGGGTGTGTAAATTTAGAAAAAAATTTAGAAATATAGAGAAAAATTATATTTCTAATTTATCCCAATTTCATTGACTTTAAAATTATATATTTCAATAACTGTATACATTAAATGGTACCTTTGAGGAAAAGCTGACCTTCCCCTTATGATTTAAAGTCTAATATTTATTTTTGTGTATGAAATTGGTGACATTGTTGGGAATATTAGCTCTAGCCCTAAGAGTTAGTTAATATTTATCACTAAATAATGGAAATATCTTTTTTTAAATTTAAATTTTATTGAATTTATTGGGGTGATATTGGTTAATAAAATTATATAGGTTTCGGGTATACAGTTCTGCAGTATATCATCTGTATATTGTATTGTATGTTCACCACCCCAAGTCAAGTCTCCTTCCATCACCATTTACGCACCCTTTATCCTCTTTTACCTTCCCCTAGCTCCCCCAACCCCCTTCCCTCTGGCAGTCACCATACTGTTGTCTGTATCCATGAGTCTTTTTCTTTTTTTTCTTTGCTTAATCCTTTCACCTTTCTCACCCAGCCCCAAACCCCCTCCCCTCTGACAGCTGTCCGTCTGTTCTCTGTATCCATGAGTCTGTCTCCACTTTGTTGGTTTATTTTGTTAATTAGATTCCACATATAAGTGAAGTCATGGTACATGTCTTTCTCTGACTAACTTATTTCACTTAAAATAACACTCTCTGGGGCCATCCATGCTGTCGCAAAGGTAGATTTCTTCTTTTTTACTGCTGAGTAAGTAGTCCACTGTGTAAATGTACCACAGCTTTTATATCCACTCATCTACTGATGGGCACTTGAACTGCTTCTAAATTGTGGCTATTGTAAATAATGCTGCAATGAACATAGGGGTGCGTATATTCTTCCAAATTAGTGTTTCATGTTTCTTTGGATACATTTCCAGAATTGGAACTACTGGATCATAAGGCAGTTCCATTTTTAATTTTTGGAGATAACTCCACACTGCCTTCCACAGTGGCTGCGCCAATCTGCATTTCCACCAACAGTGCATGAGGGTTCCCTTTTTTGCACATCCTCACCAACACTTGTTGTTTGTTCATTTTTTGATGATAGCCAATATGACAGGTGTGAGGTGATATCTCATTTGGTTTTAATTTGCATTTCTCTGATGATTAGTGACATTCAGCATCCTTTCACAAGTCTATTGGCAGGTGTGAGGTGATATCTCATTTGGTTTCAATTTGCGTTTCTCTGATGATTAGTGACATTCAGCATCCTTTCACACGTCTGTTGGCCATCTGATGTCCTCTTTGGAGATATGTCTATTCAGGTGCCTTGCTCATTTCTTAATTGGATTGTTTGTTTTTTCATGTTGAGTTTTATAAGTTCCTTATAAATTTTGGGTGTTAAGCCCTTATCAGATGTATTGACAAATATATTCTCTCATTCGGTGGGTTGTCTTTTAATTTTGTTGATGGTTTCCTTTGCTGTGCTAAAACTTTTTAGTTTGATGGAGTCCCATTTGCTTATTTTTTTCTTTTATTTCCCTTGCCCAAAGTGATATATCAGAAAAAAATATTGCTACGAGAAATGTCCAAGATTTTACTGCCTATGTTTTCTTCTAGGATTTTTATGCTTTTGAGTCTAACATTTAAGCCTTTAATCCATTTTGAGTTTACTCTTGTGTATGGTGTAGGAAGGTGGTCTAGTTTTTTTTTTCTGCATGTATCTGCCCAATTTCCCAACACTATTTATTGAATAGACTATCTATATACCATTGTATGCTCTTGCCTCCTTTGTCAAATATTAATTGACTGTAAAGGCATGAGTTTATTTCTGGGCTCTCTGTTCTTTTCTGTTGATCTATATGTCTGTTTTTATGCCAGTACCATGCTGTTTTGATTACTATGGCTTTGTAATATAGTTAGATATCAGGTAGCATGATTTCTCCAACTTTGTTCTTCTTTCTTAAGATTGCTATGGCTATTTGGCATCTTTTGTGGCTCCTTATAAATTTTTGGAATATTTGTTCTAGTTCTGTGAGATATACCATTGGTATCTTGATAGGAATTCTGTTGACTCTATAGATTGCTTTGGGTGATGTGCACATTTTAATGATGATAATTCTTCCTATCTATGAACATGGTATATGCCTCCACTTATTTATATCTTCTACCATTTCTTTCTTCAGTGTCTTATAGTTTTCCGAGTACAGGTCTTTCATCCTTGGTTAAATTTATTCCTAGGTATTTTATTTTTTTTGAAGCATTGTAAATGGAATTGTTTTCTTAGTTTCTCTTTCTGATAGTTCATTATTAATGTATAAAAATGCAACTGATTTCTGGATGTTTATTTTGTATCCTGCTACTGTACTGAGTTTATTGATCAGTTCTAGTAGTTTTTTGATGGAATCTGTAGGATTTTATATATACAGTATCATTTCATGTGGAAATAATGACAGTTTTACTTCTTCCTTTCCAATTTGAATGCCTTTTATATCTTCTACTTGTCTGATTGCTGTGGCTAGGACTTCCAATACTAGGTTGAAAGAGTGGTGAAAGTGGACTTCCCTGTCTAGTTCCTGATCTTAAGGGCAATACATTTAGTTTTTGCCCATTGGGTATGTTTTTGGCTGTGGGTTTGTCATATATGGCCTTTATTATGTTGAAGTACATTCTCTCTATTCCCATTTTGCTGAGAGTTTTTATCATAAATGGGTGCTGAATTTTTTCTGCATCTATTGATATGATCATGTGGCTTTTATCCTTTATTTTTTTATGTAGCTTATCATATTTTTTGATTTGCAGATATTGTACCAACCTTGCATCCCTGGAATAAATCCCACTTGATCATGGCATATGACCTTTTTAATGTATTGCTGGATCTGGTTTGCTAATATTTTGTTGAGGATTTTAGCATCTATGTTCATCAGGGATACTGACCTATAATTTTCTTTTTTTGTAGTATCTTAATCTGATTTGGGATTAGGATAATGCTGCCCTCATAAAATGTGTTTGAGAGTCTTCCCTCATGAATTTTTGGGAATAGTTTGAGAAGGATAGGTGTTAGTTATACTTTGAATGTTTGGTAAAATTCACCTGTGAAGCTGTCCAGTACAGGACTTTTGTTTGTTGGGATTTTTTAAATACTGCTTTAATTTCACTATTTGTAATCTGTCTATTCAGATTCTCTGATTTTTCCTGATTCCATTTTGGAAGATTTATGTTTCTGGGAATTTATCCATTCTTCTAGATTGTCCAATTTGTTGAATAATTAATTGTTCATAATGTTTTCTTACAACCCTTTATATTTCTTTGGTGTCAGTTGTTACTTCTCCTATTTCATTTATGATTTTATTTTTTGGGGGTCCTCTCTCTCATTTTCTTTATAAGTCTGGTTAAAGGTTTGTCAATCTTGTGCATGTTTTCAAAGAGCCAGCTCTTGGTTTCACTGATCTTTTATATTGTTTTTTAGTTTCTATGTCATTTATTTCTGCTCTGATTTTTATTATTTCCTTCCTTCTACTCACTGTGAGCTTTGTTTGTTGTTCTGTATCCAGTTCCTTTAAATGTAAAGTTAGATTATTTATTTGAGATTTTTCTTGTTTCTTGAGGTAGACCTGTAATGCTATGAATGTCCCTCTTAGGACTGTTTTTGCGGTGTCCCATAGATTTTGGGTTGTTGTGTTCTCATTTTCATTTGTTTCAAGGTATCTTTTGATTTTTTCCTTGATCTCATTGTTAACTCATTCATTGTTTAGTAACATGTTATTTAACCTCCATGTATTTGTGTGTTTTCAATTTTTTTATTGTGGTCGATTTCTTGTTTCTTCATTCCATTATTGTCAAAGAAGATACTTGATATGATTTCAGTCTTCTTAAATTTATTGAGATTTGTTTTGTCTTCTAAGATATGGTCTTTCCTAGAAAATGTTCAATGTACACTTGAAAAGAATGTATATTCTGCTGCTCTGGAGTAAAATGCTCTGAAGATATCACTTAAATCCATATAATCTAGTTTGTCATTTAAGGTTACCATTTCCTTGTTGATTTTCTATCTGGAAGATCTATCCATTGATGTCAATGGGGTGTTAAAATTCCCTACTATGAATGTATTACTGTCAGTCTCTCCCTTTATGTCCATCAAGATTTGCTTTAGTTATTTAGGTACTTCTATGTTGGATGCATAAATGTTTACAAGGGTTATATCCCCTTGTTGGATTGCTCCCTTTATCATTATGTAGTGTTCTTCTTTTTCTCTCACTATAGCCTTTATTTTTAAGTCTGTTTTATCAAATATAAGTATTGCTACCCCAGCTTTTTTTTATTTTTATTTTAATTTGTATGAGCTATCTTTTTCCATCCCTTTACTTTTAGTCTGTGTTTATTTTTTGTTCTGAGGTGGATCTCGTGTAGACTGCATAATAATGGAAATATTTTATGATCCAATAATTTTAACGCATCTATGAGAATGTTCCTCTTTTGTTTTATTCGCTTATCATTCATATGGGGAAAAATCAATGTTTTCTTAGGTCTCCTTTGATGGCAAATAGTGTTTGGGGAAGGGTGATGATTAATATAAATATAATGGTTTTTATCCTATTAAGTGTTACTTATCTGTGCATTTTTGGCAAATAATAATGTACAAAGCAAATGCCATTTTTTTGCACCTTTAGAAAGGACTCAATATTTTATAGTCATGAATTAATTGTTGGCTGCTATTATAACTAGTTATATTGGTCCTGTTGGTCTCTTAGTGCAAATAATTTCTCAGGTTGCTGGTGGTATTTGAAAATAGGACAGTAAAGTTATCAGTTCTGTTGTGTGCTTTCATAATAAAGGTCAGTGGAGGAAACCCTCCCACATTTTCTCTTTATATGCGTGTCTACAAATGCATACAATATTAAATTCTACATGGGCCTTGCATTTACTCTGCAGAAGTTGACGTCAAATCTTTATATTTATACATGCAGAATGTGGGAACCACAACATCTGGTTTGGACCCTAGGTTAATAATATCCATCCAAATATTATGCAGACCCTGCCTTGAGAGGTTAATAAGAAAAATAAATTAGATAAATTTTGAACTATTATAAAGCCAATCAGAATCTCTACTCAGCTTTTCCCTGGGCACCAAAAGTTAGAAGCACTAAAATATTAAATATTACTTTTCTGTACATGCTTAGGTTTTCTTTATCTGTGCAAAACTTCAGAGTTATCCTGGTAGCCAGCAGGGGTGCCTGGAGGTGGGAGCCCACTTTGATGAGCAGGTCCTTCTCACCCCCTTTTCCTCACCTGACTGTGGAGTTAAGGAGACATTTGGTACTGGGTGTTCTGGGCTCATTGCTAGCTATAGTTCTGCTGCTTAACAGCTGTCATCTGCCTATGAGCTCACTTAATCCCATAACACACGTGTGTGGTAAGCACTATTGCACAAATCGGGAAACTGAGGCTGTGGAATGGTCAACAACTTTGCCAACAACACAACTCCTTTATGACAGAGCAGGGACCCAACCCTTGTGTACCATATCATGCTTCTTCTAATGACTATCCTTTTAAGATTTGCTCTTGAAGTCTCTGTTCAATTGTCTGGAGCAGTGTTGGAGAAGAGGCTCAGCTCTCATCTCAGTAGTTACGAAGATGCAGTGCCACTTTTAGAGAGGTGCCCCGCAGGTGCCCAGAAGTGTAGCCCTTTGTTCAGCGTTGTTCATACAGGTCATCTGAGATCTGGTCTAGCACAATGTCTCGACATTAAGCTGTCATAAATGCAATTCTCTTACACAACTTGAAACTTATAAAATACCTTAGGTGCCAAAGAGCTTATGAAGGGGGCTTTCCCTGTGGAACAGTGAAGGGGATGGCCTTCGGGCTTGTCCCCACTCTCTGCTGTCATTTCTCAGTGTTACCCATTGTCTCCTCCTGTCCCCATTGCTCTAGACCAGTGATTTTCAACTGGTACGTCACAAGAATTTGTAAAACATGCAATACCTGATTGTTTAGTCAGAAGCACTGACTTCTTTTCTCTTAGATTTTCAGATAAAATAAAATAAAAAGACAACAGCCAACACAACAATAGCTGTCCAGGATAAATAAATCGACATTATACTTGTTTTTGTCAGATCAGCAAAAAATATGACATTTTTCTGGTGTGCCGCAGCGTTTTAGCGATTAGTGTATATGTGCCATGAGATGCAAAGGGTTGAAAACTGCTGCTCTAGACTAGCGTCCACTTCTCTCGTCTTGGCCTCCGTTCAGTCCCCATGGCCTCGGGCTGCAAGGGGGGGAAGTTCCGCTGCTATCTTTTGCTGAAAACTATTTTAGGAGACACAATTTTCCTTATTTGTGTCTGGATCTGTGCAAGAACAAGCTGTGCTTTAATGAAGTTCAGTTACATTAAAATGTTTTTAATGTATTTCAATTCATTTGAAACAATTATTTGTGATTTTTTAAGGGAATGATGATTGCATTTTATGTTTACAAAATGAACACTTCCTGTTTATTCTCTATTTCTCAGCATGGATTGATCGGCCGAAATCAAGTATCTAAAAGAGATCAAAAGAGAAGTTTGTGACTTTCTCAACACTTGGCTCTTTAGGTTATCTCTAGACAGCCCTTTATTCTACTACATAAAGAAAAACAAACCGTCTCCGTAATTGTTACCATTGATCTCAGCTGATGTCTTTCTAACTCAACCCAGGTGATGCTTAATCTGACTTGGCACAGTGTACAGCAATAGTAGGGATATAGTATATCCAATGTGTTTTTGGACTTTGAATCTGCTGATCATAAACTAATAAAGCAAATTTTTTTACATTAAGTGATTTTCCTTTGTTCCCGCAGGGTGCTGGGTAAAACATTTCATTCCTGCCTAATACAGTCTATGCCTGAATGCATGTCACTGTGACAGTGGTTACACGTGTGTGCCCATATGCAGCCATCCCCAGGGGAAGGGCAGTTCTAATCCTAACCCAGTCACCTTGATCAGATGCTGTAAAATCATTACGTATGGCTCTTGGTGCTAACAAGCATCCAGATTATGTGCCGAGCTTTGTTGACACATTTTTTTTTGAACACCACACATTTTAGTCTAAAAAAAACTGTCACGAATGCTAGGAAAGGGAAAATTAAATATGAACTAAAACACAAACTGATTGCGCTTCAGTTGCATGTTTGTTTCCACAGGCAACAGACAGCACTAAGTGTGTACCACAAGCCTGTTCGTTCACTGACTGACGCACTAAGTCTTGTGCATGAGGACTTCATGGGTTCCAGGAGCTGTGGGGGAGACACAGCTGAGTGAGACACAGGTCTGCTGGAGGAAGAGGGAGACAGCAGGTTGCAATCAGAATCAAGGCAGGACGCAGGGAAAAGGCAGAGACTGCAAACTGCATACAGTCCACGTCCCCGGTACCACTGCCATCGAGCAGCCTCAGACCTGGGTGAGCACTTGGCCTCTGCCTTTCTGAAATACTGTTTTCTCAGTTCGTACTGCACCAGTGCATCAGGTTTCTTGACCACAAATATTGCTTCCTTCCTGTGGATGAGTATTGGGTAGATGGGCCCCACACCTGTGTCGGCACAGCCCATGACTACCCCTGTGCAGCCTGGAGAGTACAGTTCAGACTGGATTTCCACCTTCACCCCCCATCCCAGGTCAGGTATCCTTGTACAGACAACAACCTGTACCACGAATCAATTAATGTAAAAAAGAATAGCATTCTTCTCTAGTGTCCTTTGGGTTGGGACTAGACCCCCCAGGGAACAATTCCTCCCCCAGGCTAAAGCTCCCCCAGGCGGGGAGGCAGTGAGCACAGCTGACCCCTGAATAACACAGGTTTGAACTGTGCAGGTCCACTTATAAGTAGAATTTGTTCTATAGGTAAATTGGAAGAATTTTTGGAGATTGCAGCAATTTGAAAAAACTTGCAGATGAAACTTTTGATTTTCTTAATATTTTCTTCTCTCTAGCTTACTTTATTGTAAGAACACAGTATATAACACATATTACATACAAAATATAAGTTAATTGACTATTTATGTTATTGGTAAGGCTTCCAGTCAACAGTAGGCTACTAGTAGTTAAGTTTCTGAGGAGTCAAAAGTTATATGTGGCCCTGGCCAGTTTGGCCCAGTGGTTAGAGCGTGGGCCCACGGACCAAAGAGTCACGGGTTCCATTCTGGTCAAGGGCACGTACCTCAGTTACGGTTCATCCCTGACCCTGGTCGGGGTCATGCGGGAGGCAACCAGTCAGTGTGTCTTTCTCACATTGGTGTTTCTCACTCTCTTTCTACCCCTCCCTCCCATTCCATCTGAAAATAAATGGAAAAATATCCTCAAGTGAGGGTTTAAAAATAAATAAATAAAAATTATACGTATATTTTTGTCCATGGGGTGGAGGGAAGGGGTGATCAGCTACCTCCAACCCTGTGTTGTTCAAGGGTCAGCTGTAGTCCTGGAGAGCCAGTGGGGCCTGAAGTGCTCCAATCAGTGATAAGGAGGGTGAGGATTAAGTATGATAAAATATGTATTTTTTGCACAATATTAATGTTCAATAAATGTAGATGGTGTCATTCATTGCTGCCACTTGTCTCAGGTCCCTTTTGGACTTTTTCCCACTCTGATATCATTTCCTAAAGTCTCCTACTTTTCTTTTGTTACTGCTACCTTTCTGTCAGTCCCCAACACATACTCAACTCCCAGCTTCAAGATCCATTATATGTTCTCCTAAGATTTTTTTAAGATATGAAAGCTGAAATAATTTTGGGTTGTGTTAAATGACAGCTGAAGTCACATAGAAAACCAGGGACAAATTCAGAATTTATTATTGTATTTTAAGTACCTCTGTCCAGGTGTCTGTTCTCACCATATTTTTTTAATAACTCCCCTTCTCCCTCAGAGAAAGAAAGGAGACAGAGGATAAAGGTTTTATTTGGCAGGCAGCAGGTGTCATTTTATTTGATCTATAGATCCTTCAACAAAACAAAGGCCTTTTCTGTTGGTGTACAATATATGCTCTCTGTAAAGACACTCGAATGAGGAATAAAAGCACACACTGGACAAGATTTCAGGTTTAACGGCAGAAACTGGGCACTTAGTTGTTGATTCATTCTTTTTTATTTATTTATTTTATTTAAAAAAATTTTTGTTACAGATGTTTCTCTTTTTCCCCCCATTGACACCCTCCTCCCAATCGTGCCCCCACCCCCTGTTGATTCATTCTTCACAGTCAAAACCAGATGCCATTAGAAACATTTTCTAAATAGCATTTAAATTTTTATGATAGTTTCCTCTTGAAATATATGTAAGAGGGGCATTCTCAACAATTGCTATGTTTATAGAAGGATTAAAAACTTTGAAAAGCCAGTTAAGATCTCTTTTATAAAGTTAACAGAGAATCTGTGGATGCCTGAGTAACAATATGTTATAGTATGTTTGCCCACTGCTGCTGTTGTTAAATGTCTCCAACTTGCTATCCCCAAATTGTTGCCTTTGGTGTTTAAAACTCATGTCCCACCCGGCCGGTGAGGCTCAGGGAATTGAGTGTCCTCCCATTGACTGAGAGGTCCCAGTTTGATTCCCAGCCAGGGCACATGTCTGGGTTGCAGGCTTGATCCCCAGTAGGGGGCGTGCAGGAAGCAGCTGATCGATGTTTCTCACATTGATGTTTCTCTCTCTCTCTAAAAAATCAATAAAAACAATTTTTAAAAAAACCGCATATACCTTCTAAGTCACATAAATGGTACAAACGTGTGTTCAACTTAAATTTTAAAGTTCTATTCTGAGTCCCTAAGGGTTCATAATAAAAATCAATGCTAACATTTCATTGTTTACTTTATGCAAGACACTGTGCTAACCACTCTTCATTGTAATTGAATCTTCCCAACAATCAAGTGAGATGGGTACCACTATTATTCCCAATTTACAGACGAGAAAACTAAGGCTTGGTGAGGTTAATAGCTTGCCCTAGGTTTCATAGCTAGTATGGGCTGATGCCAGGTGGGACCAGGGACATGTCCTATGAGTCTTTGAGCTCATCAATTCCAAGATACCATGCAGCTCCCTGGTCATGCACTGACTTCTACAGTGGGGGAGGCACCAGCAAGGTACACATGGACATTAGTTGTTCTCAGATGTAATAACTGTTTCAAGGTAAAACCTTTGGGCCTGATTTCACCTGGAATCCACACATTCAAATTACAGTACAGGTGATAAAACAAAATTAGTTCATCAAATCTCATATGCATATAAATGCAAAAGAACCCAATCTGATGAGAGCTTTCATGAAAATAAAGTGCTGTGAGTGGAGTTGGAAATTCTAGGGGTTTGTGCTTGCCTTTTGTGTACAAGTAAGTAGTTTGAAAGGCTCATTATATTTAGTGTCTTAGGGCATAGTTTTAAAAGTCAAATTTAAAAAATTCTTAGTCTTAAAAAAAGTATATTGTTCTCTTTCCTTGTCATTCTCAAATGAACTGTTAGTCTAGGGAGTCCTTTTTGTGTAATGCTTTGAGGGGGGTGCACACAAGTTTATGCTAAGTAATTATCAATATGATTTATTAAGGATTCTATGGTTTATGAGATGGTTGGCCAAATTCCACCTACTCAAATGTAGCCTGTCATAATTAAAATACTGTCATTTAATGCCCTGGTCAAGCTAAATGATAATGAGAAACAAAGCTAACCCAAATCAGGATACCCAATACCAAGATTTCATGAAGTAAAAGCCATTGTGCAGCAGGGAACCTAATGCTTTTGCTTCTTATCCTTTTAGTACAAATAAACTAAACTTTATTGGGTTTGGTGCTTCTTAGAAATGAGAAGAGAAACAAAAAGGTTTGAGAAACAGATCCACTGTGGAGCCTGACATTCTGTAAATAAGCCCACTGAGCAGCTGGTACTGGCCCCTTGGGCAGCCCACGTTGGGGCTCGTGTGCCCCTCAAAGTGACAGCATTTCTGGGCAGGAGACACACAAAGTGCAGATTCTACTGTGCCGGTGAAAGGAGAGAGAGAAACCCTGGCGAATGCCTTGTCGTCCTGGAGCTTCCCTGCTGCAGGAGGCTGAAGGATGGGGCTGTTCAGAAACGTCACTGCAACCAGATCCTGGCGCGCAGCTGGAGCCGCAGCACAATGCAGCTGCGTGTGGGGACCCAGCACGGGGAAGCAGCCCCGCCTGGGCGCGCAGGGCTGCGCTCCGGGAACATTTCTGAACCCAGAGGATCTGCAGAAGCTTGGAAATTCCTCCTGCAGCTGAGTCAGGGGCCCAGGGAGTTGGGGCTCAGGTTGAGGCTGTAGACAGGGGGTGGTGCTCCCAGCCAGCCCATCCCTCACCCTTCCGCGCCTGGTGAGGGCTGGGCCGAGGCTGCCCACACAGTCTGGGAGGCTGACCCAGGACCTCCCTCCCCGGGGAAAGCGATCACAGGGCTGCGGGTCCTCCTCGGACCGCACCTGGCGGAGCGGAGCCTGTGGGCAGCCTGCAGCAGGCGCTTCTAGTTATGGCAGCTCAGAAATGAAAGCAGCAGCCACCGCCTCTGAGAGCTGCAGGGAGAGCGGCGCCCAGTAGATAAGAAAAATAAGAAGCCAGTCCTGGACCCAGAGGAGGAGAAGCGCTGAGCATCTCTGTCCCGCTCCTCTGTGTCCTTTACATGAGGACTCCCTGCCCTCAGGGAGGTAACTGCAGAGCCTTCCTCGGTGCGCTGACCCCCTGCTGACATCACTAACCTGTGACAGGCACATCTCCACCCGCGACCTGCTTCTCCTGCGGCTCCCAGCCCAGCCCGGAGCCTCTTTGTATGCCGCCGCCGACATGGCCAGCCAGCAGGACTCTGGCTTCTTTGAGATCAGCATCAAATATTTACTGAAATCCTGGAGTAATAGTGAGTAACAGAAAATAATCTGTTTGTTTGTTTGTTTGTTTGTTGGCTGGATGTTGCATAAGGTTGGAGAAATAAAATCTCAACTGGATACATACGCTTGTGAGCCAAGGAAGTTCTTTTCTGCTTCCTTCTGCTGTGAAAATCAAAATGTCAGTGGTCAGCCGCTCTCCTCAGGTGCAGGAGCTGCAGGGAACCACAGCAGGTTTGGTTTGATGACATTTCCCAGTGAGATGGCCCTTCCAAGTAGGCAGAGCACAGGACAGGGCATTCAGGCTGCATTTCCTGTCTTGCTGGGTGTTTCATATTTATTTGATTTGCCCAGGCTTTATCTCAATACTCTGTGACCTGTGGTTTAACCAGAGGGAGTAGCAGGGTTTCAGAGTACTTCCTAATTGTTTTATTAGGGTATTGTCTAAAGACAAAAGTACTTAATAGTCCAAAACCTAAGACTCATCTTTTTTGAACACAGGGGTATTTGAACGTTTATTTGATCTGTTCCTTGTCTGTGTGGACGATGCTCAGGACGTTATTTAGTATTTGAATTCTGAACAACCCTGATGTTTTCTCTAGTCCAAATAATGTGCTTGTCTGAAATGTAAACAAGCGAGGTTCTGACCATAATCATTCATTAGGATATCAGAATATTCTGGCTTCTGAAGTTCCATCTCTGACCTACTTAAAGGTTTTAGCTATAAAGTGTTTTAAAAAGACAACCTCTACAGCTTTGTGGATCAGGAACCATGAAAATGAGGCCTTCAGGGGATCAGGGATACCTTGTGTTCTTGGAACAGTTTAAAAACAAAGTCTTCCCTGTTTCACCGGCAGCCTTTGTACTTGCTCTGGGTAACAGATGGTCAGGTATTATAGATCCTTAGTTGTTTGGAATTTTAAATTTTTTTCCAAGAAAAATGTTGATGTTATATTGGGTGCATACTTATTAACCTACCTGTGCGCAAAGACCTGGAGATTAATTATCTCCTACACAGATGACCTGTGGCCAGGATTGTTCTGTAAACAAAACCTGGGCAGGAGAACCTGAGCCATAATTGCTTTGAGAAAACTGCCAAAGTCTCTTCTACCTTAAGGTATGCAGGGATGTCACCTCTCAGGGATATTCACAGAAACCATTTTTTTCATGGTCATTTTGCATCACGATGTATACTATGGGACTGGTCGGAAGCTGTTTCTACAAGTGGGAAGCCATTAGGAGCAACACTGTCACCCAAATAGCATTCCTTTATCTGTTACGGTCATAACTCGTATATCGTGTGCAATCCTTCCTACTCCAGGATGAATCTCCCTTTGTTTCTCCACCCTTTGATTAATGAAAAGAATTTGACATACAGGGCTCTTTGTGGAACAGTTTTCTAAACACTGGAAAGGCCTTCTGTGTGTCTGACACCAGCCGGTGGTTTTCAATCATCGTTTTGTGTACTCTGACGCCAGATTTTTTTCCCCATCAATTTTTGTCAGTGCTTTATTAGATTGAAAATTGTGCTCTGACCATACCGAGGACAGTGGGATTTCTTTTAAAATCTTTCTCCTCTTGATTATTTTTAAATTACTCTAGACAAAGTATATATTCCCTCCACCTAAGCTCTCCCTTTTCCCCCTACACTCACATAAGAAAATGGCTCAAAATGACTGTTCATTTATATTTGGGGAGTATCTAGGACATAATTTTGAGTTCCTTCAATTTATTCAGCAACTATTTATTCAACACCTACTATGTGCCAGGCTGTGGGACTACAAAGGTGAATAAGACAGGTCCCTGCCCTTGGTTGCAATGTCTTCACTGCAACAGAGAGAGCTTGGTGTTTTCCAGCGTTTCTGTGGGGCTCAGAATGTTTTCAGTCCTGTCTTGAAAGAGGAAGAGGAAATATACTTTATGCTTAGTCTTCTTGAAGCTTGTTGCAACACTAACCTGCTTGTAATCTAGAATAGCTCCCTATTTTACATAGTTTCAGAAGCAAAGAGAGAAAGGAATTTGTCTGTATGGAAGACAAAGTAGAAAACAGAAGACTTAGGGCTTTAAGTACTCAAGGTAACCTGGACGGGAGGTACACAGGACAAGCCACCCGTTGGCCCAGCATCTCAGGATTGAGGGGAGACCTGTGAGGAGAACCAGTAGGAGAACCAGGCCCCTAAGTATATTGCAGTGCTGATTTATAAAAGTGCAACAATTAAAAAGCAATGAAACACACTCTAACTATGGCTGGCTGCTTTGCAAGGTGGTAGTAAGAGGAAAGATTATCCCTTGAGCTTTTCCAAGATTTTCTTTTTTTAATGGCACATTGGAAGGAAAAGGTAATTTTATATATTGAAGAATTAACAGGTCAATTAAATTAAGTCAGTCATTGCCTGGTGAGGTGTGTTAGCTTTTTATTCCCTGTTCATGTTGACGCCCTCTTCCTCATTGGCATGCCCACTCTGCCAGGCTGCCCTTTCATTGTAACGGAGTTGGGAATGAAAACGGCACTGAAGTCTGGGAGTAAAATGTCCTCTGTAGAGCTCACGGCAGAGGCTTCCCTGGGACACTCATTCTGTACTCCTCCCCATTCTTGCCCAGGCCTTCCCTAGCCTTGCAGTGACCCCCCCCCCCCCCCCGCCACTACTGCCCCGTGGCAGTCAGTCTAACCTGGAGTACTCCAGAGGCCACTGAGTGGTCTGCCTGACAGAGCCTCCTGGAGAGGCTTCTGCCAGCATTTCAAAGGCCACACCACAGCTTCTCTTGCCCCTGAGAGTCTGTGACTACCATTCAGGACCCTCTCTGAACTCTTGTCCATCCTTCCATGTTGTTTTTCTGCTCCCACCATGTTGAATCTGCCCGCCCCCCCCCCCACACACATTTCATTACCTTGCTCTCCAGTCTGTGCCCACACACACGTCAGCCCTGAGCTGGCACACCCTCACCGGGGACACACATGTCGCAGGAGCAAGTAGGCCTGGTTCAGATCTCTAGCTCCTGCACTTGTGTGGCCTTGGACAGCTACCTTCTCTGCCTTGATGTTCTCATCTGTACAGTGGAGGCAAAAATAACGAGTAGCTCACAGGAATAAATGAGGTATTAAGATGTAGTACTTAGCACAATTTCTAGCACATTGATATTATTTTACCATTTTTTGAGCATTTACAACAGATTCCAATGCTCCCTTCTCCTCTAACCCCACTTAAAATCAGACTTAGGCCATGTTTGCTCTGGGTGTTGGCATCCTCAGGGAATCATTCTGTGTGGAGTCAGCTCTTCCCAGCCCTGGAGAAGGGCACTGCATGCAGATAGGGTGAAATTAGTTGCTTGCTTTGGGCCATTTTTTCCTAGATTGACCTTTTAACTTGACCCCTTTTTCACCTCAGGTCTATTAAAATATTCCTACCTTCCCTAAGTGCACACCTTCCAGCATAGGGTGGCCTGGGATTTTCTCAGTGGCAGTCACCTTGGTCTCTCGGGTTTGCTATAGAAAAAGCTTAGAGCAGATGTTCCAAACTATTTTCTGGAAAGGAAGGCTTGTTGTGTGTTGATGGATAGAGCTGGTGTGTGGGCTGTCCCGCCGATCTGAATGCTCTGACTGGCTGTCCTGGTGTTTACTCCACCCCGATGGGCAGGGAACTTGGGCCCAGTGATGAAGGTACAGTCAGAATCCATTCGAGGCAGAATCCATTCGAGGCCTTCATCTTTCTGGACCAGTGTGTGCCCTTCCTCTAATATTTGGCTCCCCATGGAGGGAACCTTTGGAATGCTTATTAACTCTTTCAAGTAACGAGTCAATTAATTTCATTGACAGACTGCCCTTTGCTAGTTTTGGAAGGAGCTGGTGTGTGTTGTAAATGTCTAATGCTGCTGTAGAAAAATCTGCAACAATTTTCAGAATTGAATGTGGCATTTTTCAGCTAGTGAGTCAGGTTATGGTGGGAAGACCACAGTTTCTGACCAACATAGAAACGCAGTTGGTGTAGGGTTAGCTCCAGGGACAAAACAATTCTGTGCAAGTGAGGGTCGGAAACCCTCTGACCAGCGGCACAGCAGTGCTCACGGACCCCAATGTAGGGCAGCCGTCCGCTCAAAGACACAAAGAGAAAGGTTCCGGAAAAGCTCAAGATGTTAGTTTTAGCCTGTTAGTAGAGTTGGTTTAAATAAATAGAAAAGTGAAGCGGTTTAACCAAGTTGCCTAAATCTAGCAGAGCAGTTCTTACCTCGGTTCTTCCCACAGGAGAAGGTGCCCAGCGCCGACCCAGCCCTCAGCACTGCTCCAAGATTTCTGCAGTCCTGCTCCCTCTGCGCAGGTCATTCATAGTCCTAATCAGACACAAAGCCCCAAGTCAGCCCTGGCTGGTCTGGCTCAGTGGTTAGTGTGTTGGCCCGCGGACCAAGGAGTCGCGAACTTCAGTTGTGGTTCGTCCAGGGCCTGGCCGGGGTCATGCGGGAGGCAGCCAGTCAATATCTCTTTCTCACATCAATGTTTCACTCTCTCCCCCACTCTATCTGAAGATAAATGGGGAAAAAAATATATCCTTGGGTGAGGATTTAAAAAAACAAAACAAAACAAAAAAAAAAACAAATCAGCATCCACTCTAAGTAGACAGGGTCTATCCCTGGGTTTATGATGGAGGCAAACTGGAGGCGTTGTTGTTGGTTCGTTGTTTAAACATATGAACAACCCTCGAATAACATCCGGCCACATTGGCTGTGGGCCCACTCTGTGTCAAATGCTGTGTCTGGTAAGGTATATGTAGGACAACCATATCATCACTTGTACAAACTGGGACACCTTGGAGAGCGGAAGTTAGTAACATGCTGGGACACTGGGCATGAACTGGGACAGCCTGGACAAAGGAGGCTATATGACCCCTCTATTTATCACCTTCACTCTTTCCAGTAACCCTGCAGGGTTACGTATTAGCCACATTTTACGGATGAAAAAAGAAAAATGAGAGTTGTTGTGTGTTGATGGATAGAGCTGGTGTGTGGTCTCTCCCACTGATCTGAAAGCTCTGATTGGCTCAGAGCCAGGATGCTAGGAAGTGTCATGAACTCCAACCCTTGCCCCAATGCAGTTGATAATATATTAAAAATCACCCATAGGATGATCAAAGAAGTGAAAACACTTTGCAGAACTTAGTGCTTTATAGGTACTTTCATTCTTGATGTCTGATGCCCTGCTAATTCTTAGCCTCCTCCCTGCCTGGGTACTCCTGATGGGCTCTTTCACCTCTTTCTCTCTCTCTCTCTCTCTCTTTCTCTCTCAGTGCTGGAGACCACCACCATCACCTTAGCACAGACCTGTTTGAAAGACCTAAGTATCGATGTCTTCATCATCATTATTACAAATAACACACCAATAGTTCTGCACACTATGGTCATTTGATCACACACACACAAGGATTATAGTAAAAGGGTCCATTTCTTCTGTTGGGAGTGTTTTATATTGATTTCTTCCATTTTTAAAGTATATATAAATTCATAATTTAAATGACTCCAGTAAATAAAAATGTATTAATGATATTTACTTCTTTTAGAATTGTAGTTTGCTTCTTACTGAGGTTTCTCTGATATGTTGTATTTTTTTTTTTCCAATCCTCATCCAAGGTATTTTTCCATTGATTTTTAGATAGAATGGGAGGGACAGGGGAGAGAGAGAGAGAGAGAGAAATATTGATGTGAAAGAGACACATCGATTGGTTGTCTCCCACACGACCTGGACCAGGGCTGGGGATCGAGCTTGCAACCCAGTTACATGCCCTTGACTGGAATCGAACCTGCGACCCTTTGGTGTGTGGGCCGATGCTTTAACCGCTGAGCCAAACTGGTCAGGGCAGTTGTATTCTTTTTAGGAAACAGTAGCAAACCCCCAATTCTCTGTAGCTATGAGAACAGAGAGAATATTCCCAGTGATAATGGAAATCTGCCTGTAATTCAGGTGTCTCATTTTACCCGATAGCTTCAGTTTCCACCACCATAAACTCTCCCACACACTGGCATCACAAAATGATTCCATTTCAATGTCTTTTCCTACTTTTGCACCAAGAAGAATTGCAGAGGCAGAGAGGCAAACTGCAGTGGGCAGGAGGAGCAGTGACCGACAATGTTACCATCTGGGAATAGCCCAGGGTGTTTGAGGAAGTGGCCTGTATCTAGCTATATCAACTGATACAACATACAGATATTCTCTTTATTTAAAAGACATCTGTTCTGAAACATTTTCTTTTTTAAAATTCTTTTTCTTTATTGATTTTAGAGAGAGGGGAAGGGAGCTGAAGAGAGAAATGGAAACATGGATGAGGGAGAACATCGATTAGCTGCCCCCTGCATGCCCCCCACTGGTGATCTGGCCCACAACCTGGGCATGTGCCCTGACCGGGAACCGAACTGGTGACCTCTTGGTGCATGTGTCGACGCTCAATCACTGAGCCACACCAGCCGGGCTGTTCCAAAACATTTTCATATTCATGACTCATTAGTTCACTTTTGGGTACAGATCAAGGAGTACAATGGGTTACATAGGTGCTGATCATCTTATCAGTAATGTCTATATTTTGAAGCTTATGTAATATTCAGAATGAGCCAACTCACAGAAGTGGGTTTGGGCTATTGAGAAATGACATTTGACTGTTGGGGCTGTTCCCTGGATTGAGAACCTCATATAATGGTCTTCGTGTAGGTTCTTGGCCAGGACTAAACCTTACATTTATTTAGTGCCTTGCAGTTTCTTCAGTGCCTTCAAACAGGTGACCTCATTTGATGAATGAGATGCATTGATTATGAATAAACCAGCTTCTTCTTAAATGTTCCTGGGTTGGGATGGTAAGGCTTAATTCTCCCACAGTTTAGCTTCTATGGTATGACATACCCATATCAGGTTCAAAAAAACAAATAATCATAGTCCACAGTCTTTACACTGAATAGGACTTTTTATGCATTATATAGCTTGGCATTTATCACTTAAGATATACAGCGATGAGTCTATCCAAAATATATATGTATTAAGTTTTTCTAGATTATACCCTAACATTTGTACCCTAGCATTTCCCTTAGTCTTTAGTTATCTTTTATTTATTTATTTTTATAATCTTTTAATTTAATTATTTATTTAAACATCTTTATTGTTGAATGTATTACAGATACATTGACCCTGTCCCCCCATTGACCCTGTCCTCCCACCTCCTGCCTTCCCCACACTGTTGTCTGTGTCCATTGGTTATGCATATATGCATATAAGTTCTTTGGTTTATCTCTTCCCACCCTCCCTTCCCTTTGAGGTTCCTCAGTCTAACAACCAATTTTTACTTCTTAATCTCTTCACCTTTTCACCCATTCCCTTCAACTCCCCTATTTTCGTTTCTATGTAATAAGTAGAGTTGTGCTATCTCCTAGGCTTCCTAGGATGGCCTATTGTAGTAGGTGTCCTATAGGATCCAGTGGCACAGCCTCCCTGATCACCCCAGCTGGGCCCTCGAGGTGCACCCCTAGTGTGGACATTACACCCTTCTGTTGTAATTGAGTCTGGTTGCTGTTGGCACGTCAGTGGAGGGTTTTACTCAGGCTGATCAGCTGCAAGGTCTGGCTGTGCCCACTGACCACTGGCCTCTGACTACCTTGGAGGACCAGCTGTGCAGGGGCCCACCACACAGAGCAAGACTTACTTCAACAGGACGCTCGTACCCACTGAGTCCACTCATCGAGCATGTCACTTGTGGAGGTGGTTGGGTGGTGGTGCTTTGACGTGGTCATAAGCTGTCCACTGGGTGTGCTGGCTCTGGGGCAAGGTCAGCCACTGCTTGTGTTCTACCCAGGGCCCCCAGGCATAAGCTACAAAGCGATCTGCTGATGGCTGCTGCTTATGCGGGGCTTGGAGGTGCCCAGGCGAAGCCAAGCTGTGAACCAAGGCTGGCTGCTTCTAGTGCAGGGCCTGGGGCCACTTAATGAGAGGTATGGGGCTGGCTGAGGCCAGATGCTGCTTGTTTGAGAGAATTCAGGAAAATCTGAAGACAAGCCATTCTTATGGTACAGCCACTGGAAACAGCTTGGGTGGGCCCAAAAGTTGAGTGGGGCAGGGCGTCAGGGATTCACCAGGGTGGGACAAACAGTGTGAGCCAGGTTGCTGGAGTCCCAGATATGGTGCCCGTCTGCCGCCTCAGGGAAGGGCTCACCAAAGGAACAATGGCCTCCACCAGCACGTCTGTCCTGGAGAAAGCTGCCTCTCCAGCTCTCGCCCTGATGTCAAACAACTCCGTTCTTCCCATATGTCTCTGGTGCCTTTCAAGCTGCCTCTCCAACGCTGTAGCCTGGAGGGAGCGAGTCCGAATAAGTCCGTGCGCGGGCCCTTTAAGAGGAGCTGCCTGGGGCTCCAGCCGCCTCAGCCTCAGTTCCTGCTGGTTTTACAGCCAGAAGTGATGGGGATTCTCTTCCTGGCATTGGAACCCTGAGCTGGGGGCCTGGTATGGGATGGAGACCGCTCACTCCTGATTTTTATCCTCCACACGTGGGTGTGGAACCAGCCCATCCGCCTCCGCCCCTCCTACCAGTCTCAATTTGGCTGCTTCTTTAATTTCCTAGTTGTAGGACTTCCCTTCAGATCGATTTCAGGTGGTTCTGAGTGATGGTTGTGCTGTAATTTAGTTGTAAGTTTGATGTGGTTGTGGGAGGAGGCGAGACTGTGTTTACCTGCGCCGCCATCTTGACCGGAAGTCCTCAGTTCTCCTTTGTAAACCCTGCATGTTCCCGAGTTTCTACCATACGGTGCTGGGAGTCACCCACTGTGTGCACACCAGCCCCGTGCAGAAGGCTCAGCCGGCAGGCACCCACTTCCTGGAAAGGTGAGTGGCATTTGTGGAAAGATAGTACATTACTTTATCTCATTTATTTTCCTTACTAACTTTTCCCATTCGGTAGATCCCATTAATCAGACTCCTGTAATACTGCTCCGCTGTAGCACTGTGGGGGGCATGAGGAGAATGCTGTCTCTCTGAGCTGAAAGTTGTATCTCCCAGGCTTGGAGGGGCAGTTATGGGAATCGCCTTTTCCATGAGGACATCTTTGCTTACTTTCCAATGCTGGGTTATACTAAAAAACTTACTATCTTAATGTCAGCTTTTCTTGGTTATTGCTCTAAAATGCCTTGGTACAGTGTCAGAGAAGAAGGGCAAACCCTTTTCAGTACTTTTTTATTGAGCATCTACTGTGCACTAATTAGACTCAGTGCTTTGGGAGCATCATAGCTCCTCCAGTCAAGGGCCTCAGAGCTCCCTCCCTCCGGGTTAGTCAGGACTCTGGGACGTTGGCGTGGGCGTTCTCAGGACTTACAGAACCCCAGGGAGAGGACAGTGGTGCTTCAGAGACAGTGTGGCCTAGAGAGTTTTATTTGGGATGATGTGTTTGATAGATCCTGTTGATTTTGACTTTATGGAGTTATAGTTTCACTGCATCAGAAAGCCACTGGAAGCCTGGTGTTTGCAGGCCACGTCCTGCAAGAACATTTTAGAATATTCTGCCTAGCAGGATGGCTGACAGAGAAGGGGGAATGTAAATTATTTACCCCGACACACTTGACCAGATGTCAGAATTTGGGGAGGCAAACTTTTCAGACAGGCATTCTTTCCATCAGGAAAATGGGAACAAGAGTTGCCGTGTTCATTAGAATTTTGTCCTGGGGTTAATTTAAAGTCAGTTATTCTCCATGTTAAGCGGTCCCCTCACTCTTCAGAATATTTATGGGATAAAGGGAAGAGGGTGTGTGTGTGTGTGGTCATGTATCCCTGTAAGTTGAGTTTAATCATATATCTCAGCTGTATTCTCACAAACACTTGTCTTCCACAGAATGCAGACACACGCACCCCAGTGTCAGTCCCTCGGAACTCCAGATGCTCAGCAGGGCGAGTTTGCATTCTGCCAGCTTGTCAGACTCCGTAATGAGTCTGATTTCGGTTTAATTCCTTCCTACTGTTTAGTCATTTGATGAGCTGCAGATGGAAATTTAAGCCAAAGCCATAAAATTTCAGCTAATACTTTTTATTCTGCTGTAAGAATTTGTTGTCATGTCAACTTAAGGGAGTTGAAATCTTTTTTGAAAAGACATTCAAATCTACATTAAGTGCTTTTATCAACTTTAATTTGATATACAGCTCTGACTGCCTCTGCTGTTTTAAGCTCTGGCAAGTGCAAAGTTGTTCAGCAGTCGAAGATGGATTTGAAATTTCCAGGACTTCTCGGCTAAAGCCACACTACAGCATTATGGAAATATACAATTAGATTGCCATTGAAGATTTCTTCTTAGGCTTAAGAACACTACGCTGACTTCTTTGAGTTTAGCCTTAAATAGGTAAATATGTATTTTGGCAGCCATGAAAAGGAAAGGGTATTAAATTAACTAGGGCAATACTTTAGTAAAATTCCATTTGAATGTTATACGGCTTTATGTAGGAAGGATTAGACAAATCAATAAAACACTTCCATTGTACAAATACAAGATTAGGCTTTTCTTCCCTGTTTCTGTTTTTTTGTTATTTTGCTGTGTGTGACCTTATTTATGTCCTTCCCTCACTTCCTCATAGGAGAGGAACAAACCAGACACTTTGTCTCTAGCAGTCTTACACGAAGGGTTTTGAATACCTCCACTGAAAAATGGGGTTTCTGTAAACAGTATAATATTTGTCAGTTATTGCTCCCACACTGTTAAAGCCAGACTGCAGGAGAGCGAGTTGTACATTACTGAACTTGACTGATAAGTAGAGACGGAACCTCTGACTAGATTTCTAAGCTTAGTCAGTTTCTTGGACTAGCTCACTTTTCAGTATTCTGAATAAGAAAAAGTTGTCACACTACACAGCCTATCAGGTTTTTTCTGTTGTTGTTTCTTTACAGTAAAGTGACTGTGTATCAACTCAATGGAGGTGAACAGGGCTGTCTCTTGATCTGAAGATAGGCTTTTGTTTCTGCACAGGGAGATAATGTGTTTATGGAAATTCCTGGCATTCTGGAGGTTTTTTATAACATATGATCATACAGGCAAAGGATACTCTCCTGGGTTTGGGTAGATTTGTTTCAATTAAGCCATGTTGAAATACAAAAGGGAATAAGCATGCAAGATGCTACTAATAATTCTGAGACATTGTTTGCTTGGTGACACCCTTCACCTTTATTTAACGCCGCAGCTAGGCAGAAAGCTCTGCGACAGGTCTAAACAATTTTAAAACCGAAAGAGTTGCTCTAGGTGAAAAGATTGCCTGTGACTTTAGCAAATTGTAAGCAGTTACTTTTAAAATTTACAAGTGAGAGCACCAGTTGGAAGACAAATTGCAGTTTTTCTTTTTTTAAAACTCTTCTTTTCAACTTTGAGTTTTTGAAAACCATATTTTAAACAAACTCCCCTAAAAATGAGGCCTTGCAATTGAATGACAGTGGCCATAGCTGAAGTATCACTTGTACTGTCTCAGCTCCCCAAGTAAAATCTTCTGCTTTTCTAAGGAGAATTTTCATTTCCTTGGGGAGCTGAGAGAGAAGCCGAGCCCGGTGCTGGGCCAGCCCGAGTGTTCTGTTTCACTTCCCTGCTCGACCGTGGCCCTGAGGCCAGTTCTCTTTTCTTCCAGGTTCAGAGTGCAAGGCGACCTGTCCTCTTTCCATTCTGTTTGACTGAATGCAATTGCAAGAACATAGGAAAATAAGAGACATGTTCATCTTACCTTGTGACCTTGCGTTCCATTTACCGACAAACCCCCGTGCTTATCATCATGGGAAAGCTAATCCTAGTCTATGCCAATGGACATATCAGTTAGGAAGGTGTTTGAAAACCTGGCCCATTTTCAACTGAAAAAACAAACAAAAAAAAACCAACATTTTTTAAACTAATGATTTTAAATGCTTGAACTTTAAGAAAAACCAAAATTATGAATGAAAACAAAGATTTTACCACATTTTAAATATCTATAAATCTGTTTACCTTACCTTCTTTTTTGTTAACCATTTTATTAGCCATTTCAATACTTATTACAACTTTCTTAGGGGGCGAAGAGTTCAAAATAAAATTATTATCTTTTGCAATTTGTCAACTGCTTTACTTAAGAAAATGTATAAATTGGAAAGGGTTGAATAGGATTCTGAAGATCAGTGACTTTCATCTCTAAACCCCAAACCCCCTTTGCACGAATGCGGTGCAGCAGCACCCATGCTGTTCACAGGTGGCATGAATTGGTGTGGTTAATACAGAGAAGTAATTTTTGCCATCTAGTGATTTGTTATGTATGTTATTTTAGGATGCTTTTGCTATAAGAACTGAACAACCTCATAATGGCTGAAAGAATAAAGACGTTTAATGAGCTTGCTAACCCACAGCCTGGAGATGGCAGGTTTCAGAAGGATTTAGAAGCACAAGGACCCAGACATGCCTGTCTTTAGAGTTGTCACAGCGTGATCACAAGGTGACCAGCTCAGCTCTAAACATCTTGGCTTTGCTTAAGAGTCAGGAAGGAAGGGGGTCTAGGGTATGTCTTTCTTCTGGAAAGAAGAAGGTTTTGCCAAAGATTCTAGCAAACTTCCACTTGCCTGCCTCTGCCTGGACGTGGGTCATGGGTCAGTCACTGGCCAGGTTGACTGGAATTACCATTTTGGCTTAGAGAAATAGGGATGCTTGCCCCAGCATGGGGTGGGTCCACCTTCTGTAGGACAAAGACTTCTCTACCTTCTACCCGAACAAAATGGGGATTCTTTTACCAAGGGAGAAGAGGAAACAGCCAGTAGTAACCACCTTAAAATATAAACTGTACCATGATAGGTGCAGGATTTTCTGTAATCTTCACCATGACCCTATTTTACACATACCATTGTAAGTGTCGGAGCCAGGAATCAAACCCAGACTCTAGGATAAATGCCAAACAATGCTACTTATCATCAGTATCCGCAAGATAAAGATATTGATTAACAGTAAGTGAAATTGATGAACTGCAGGTCAGAGCAGAAGTGCATTAGTTTATTGAAATATGTCATCAGATTAAAATGAATAAATATGGTAATTATTTGTTTGAATGCCATCTAACAGTAGTAGATGAAATATCCTTAATATTTCTGTAACAAAGTGAGAAAGAAAGATGCTTAATTTTGTCATTACCAAAAAAAAAAAAAAAAAGACAAAATGTTTTTCTGTTTTCAGATATTTCCATTTATGTAGAAATATCAATATTTTCCCGTGAGGTTTAAATTGCAATCTTATTGTTCAGATTTAACTACTAATTTGAGAGGGCTTTATCACTTGCTGTTTTACCTATCCATGGCCCCTTAAGTTAGGTCTTGCAATGGTTTAAAAAGAACAGTTAGCCCTTGCCAGTTTGGCTCAGTGGTTAGAGCGTCGGCCTGCGGACCTAAGAGACCCCGGTTCAATTCCAGCCAAGGGCACGTACCTCGGTTGCGGTTCATCCCTGGCCCTGGTTGGGGTTGTGTGGGTGGCAACCAGTCGATGTGTCTCTCTCACATCGATGTTTTTCTCTCGCTCTCTCTCCCTCCCACTCTGTCTGAAGATAAAATGTAAAAATATCCCCGCGTGAGGATTTAAAAAAAAAGAACAGTTAGTACTGTTTCAGCACTGTGTTAAGCACAATCTCATTTAAACTTCATCAGATTCCATTGAGGCAAATACTATCTTATAGATGAAAAACCTAAAACAAACACACACACAAACAAACAGACTTCCCCAGGAAAGTGATTCAGTAAGTGCTGGTGGCCAGGTTCAAATTTGCCCTGGCTCCAGGGCCTCTGTTCTTACTGGTGGCCCAGGAGGAGCCATTCCCAGCCCAGTCTCTTCTGCTCACCCCTCACCCCAACACCACACATACACTCCAGTGGCTAAAAGAAGTAGGTGCTTGATTTCTCAGCCTTCATTGCAAACTGGCAACTTTGATTTCGTTGCTGGGGGCAACTCCTAGAATGTCTTTTTCTTCCTGAAAGTAGGAATAATGCATCTTCGGCCACATTGATCGACCAGCTGCTTCAGCTGTTAAGTGTTGTTTGTGTAGACAGCAGAAAAACAATTTAAATTCTAATACCCTGAGATGACTTTCAGCTGAACGTGAGCCAAGTTGCTGCTCTTAGGACAGGATTGTCTAGTGAAAGAGACCTACATAAATCTGTAATTACAACAAAATGTAACCAGTAATTAACCCCCTGAAAGATGAATTGTGTAAATGAGTAAGAGTGGTCATTGTTTGTGCATAAATATCACTCATTGGCCCCTGAGGCCAGATATTCCCTGTGTTGCTGATCATCTCCAACACTGAACTTTGTCTTCCCACCCATGTGAAGCCGTGACTTCATCGCCCTCCTCTTCCAGGTCCCTCACTGTGCTCAGCTGCCTCATCGCACATGCTGGATGTCACTATCAGTCGGTCCCAGGCAAGAAACTGGAGTCCTTTTCAACCTCCTTTGTTGTTTATTCACAACATTGCTAAAATGTATCATGCTTTCCTTTCCCAACAACATCTCCCAGTCTGGACCTCGGTCACATCACCTCTGCCAGGCCTGGTTCTAGGTCTTTGTCACCTCCCAGCCAGAGTATTCAAAACTCCTCCTTGCTAGCCCCTCTCCTGCCACCACCTTCCAGGACAGTCTGGCCCTGGCCACAGCTCTGAGCATGATCTTTCCCTCTTGTGACTGTATGTGGGTGCTGAGTGGTGTTTCTTACCCAGGGATTGGGGGACACATGCTTTGATGTTGATGGTCACAAACACATTGAGTAATTAAGATGTCATTATGAACCGAAAGTCATCATCTTATTCACTTTGTTGACCATATGTCTCCTAACCACTTGCTATGCTAGGTTTGAGGGCTCTGTGGCATGCAGAAATGGACTCAGCCCCTCACCTACAGCCTAGAGCCGTGGTCGTGACCGGGGGTGCTGAGGGAGTAGTGCTAGAGATGCGCTTCAAGGCGAAGGAGTGACATATACCATCATGTGCATTTCACGCTGCTGAGATGTCAAGAGCCTGGTTGGATGGGCCCAATGCAGAAATTAAGAAAAATCTTTGCCTAAAGTTAAGTCACAGACTGACAGATAAGTATAATGATATGGTTAAAATATGAAATGAGCCCAGGCAGAGGATCTAACTAGTCGTGAAGTGTGCACACTTTGGTGATGGAAGGCCCACTAAACAATTCTCAAGTGCCCCTTACACACAAAATAAGTCATCGAACTGTCCCGATGAGCTCATTCAGTGTCATATTGTTCTGCCAGACAAGGCCTTTGTTTTGGGGGGTGACTAAGAGACTATCACTTCCTAGGCCAGAAGGATGAAAATGCTCCTCGAGCTCTGGAAAAGGACAGAGATAAATTGTTGATACTGTTCCTAGGACGTCCCTCTCCATTTCAGTCTGCATCTGACTGGGTCTGTTTTATACTGAAAGGTGATGACATGGCTGCTTTCTTCAGCTCAGTGTTTTCACGAAGTTTCTGCGATTGACCCACACAGTAGAGAGAAGGTTAGAATGCTCTTTATGGACAGTGTTAAGTTAATGGCAGAGACCTAGCCCTGCCTGACAGTGCAGGGCTGGCAAAGTCCTGCACGCTCAGAGCTTGAGTCCAAGTCTGTCTCCACTGCTTTAAGTGGAAAGTTAATCAGGTCGGAAGAGTGAGCCAGGAGCACCACCCCATTTGGGTTATGTGCTTTTATTTTTTGATGGAAACAGAAGTGAATCCCACTCTTCAGTGAGCCCTGATGCCACACTGGCACAGAGAAGAAGGCCGTTGTGCACACCTGGTTCCCCACTGTGCTCCCCGTGAGGAGCGGTGAGTCCCACACCGGCAGCAGCTCAGCCTGTGGTTCCTGGACTTGGGTCCTTCTCCCGTGGAGGAGCCATGATGTTTTCCTTTGCTATTGTTTCTTTTTCATTCCTATGCGTTTGACTACTGGATTCATTCATTTTGATTGTAATACATACTATGGGAAGACCTTATTTAAGACTTACTTTTTCCATACAATTTGGATAGTTACGGACATGTGCTTTGCCTCAGCCCCTTACTTGCTATGTGACCTTGAGCAGGGTTCTTACACTCTGATTCTGTAAGAAGGTATCAATACATAGCTTTATAAATGAATAGCATGCATATATATGTATGTATATATATCTTCCCATAGAGCCATAACAGTTGGAATTAATGTTTATGAAATGTTTAATATACACCCTCACTCTAGAAATTGCTTGGTAAGTGGTAGCCATTATTATTATTAATGTATCTATTTAATGTTTGTCTAAATTCTTCTGTGAGTTAATGGTTTTATCATGTCTGCCCACTACCAAGACAGTATGACCGGGAACTGAAGAATCCTGGCGTCCCTTTGTGACATTATTGTCACAAGCTTGGTGATCTGATCTTTACTGCTCCCTGTCATGGACATTTTGGTAAAGAGGTGTATTTCTGGGACTTCCAAAAGGAAACCTGCTGAAGATGCCCCAGGTGAAATACCTTTCTTTCACATTCACAGTTGTGTCCGGTGACTGGTCACAGAGCAGCATATGAGGATACGCTCGCTCCCGTGGTAGCATTTTGGCAAGTGTCACATGAATTGAACCTGAAATGTGTGTTTTTTGGACCCGAGTCAAACTCCTCCCCTAAGTATGAGTTCTTGTGTCACCTTCAGGGTACAGTCTTCTCTGCCCACCCACTTCCCTTGACCTTTCTACACGCTTCCGCAGCAATGGCGACATTGTGCAAGTGTGCTTTGGCAACCTGGGTGCCCCGGGCTCGGAGTCAGCGTCTGTGCGCTGTTGTGTCCCCAGCACAGTTCACAGTACAGGGCACACTGGCTCTTGTGAATTAACTGTTAAATGTTGATGGGTGAATAAAATGATCTGGAGGGTGGGAAGCTTTAGGCCAAACTGAACTAGCATATCCTGTCAGTGGATCGGCCCCCAGCAAGCAATAGCAACATTTTATATTTTGGGGACTTTCTCTTTCTTTTTTTTTTTTTTAACTCATCTTTGTTGTTGAATGTATTACAGATGTCCCCCCTTTTTTCCCCATTAACCCCTTCCTCCGCCATCCCACCCCCCTCCTGCCTTCCCCACACTATCGTCGGTGTCCATTGGTTATGCATATATGCATAGAAGTTCTTTGGTTTATCTCATCCCGCCCTCCCTCCTCACTTCCCTTTGAGGTTCAACAAACAATTTGTATTTCTTAATTCCTTCATCTTTTTCACCCATTTCCCTAGCCCCCACCCATCTGGCAAGCAACAAAAAATTCTCTGTATCTATGAGTCTGTTTCTGTTCTGTTTGCTCATTTTGTTTGTAGAGTCAATTGTTGATAGATATGTATTAATATTAATTGCCATTTTATTGTTTATATTTTTGTTCTTCTTCTCCTTCAAGAAGACCCTTCAACATTTCATATAATACTGGTTTGGTGGTGATGAACTCCTTTAGCTTTTTCTTGTCTGGGAAACTCTTGTTATGTCCATCGATTCTAAATGATAGCTTTGCAAGATAGAGTAGTCTTGGTTGTAACTCGTTGCTTTTCATCACCTTGAATATCTCTTGCCACTCCTTTCTGGCCTGCAAAGTTTCTTTTGAGAAATCAGCTGACAGTCTTATGGGAGTTCCTTTGTAGGCTACAGACTGCTTTTCTCTTGCTGTTTTTAAGATTCTCTCTTTGTCTTTAACCTTTGGCATTTTGATGATGATGTGTGTTGGTGTGGTCTTCTTTGAGTTCATCTTGTGTGAGACTCTCTGTGCTTCCTGGACTTGTATGTCTGTTTCCTTCACCAAGTTAGGGAAGTTTTCTGTCATTATGGTTTCAAATAGGTTTTCAATTTCTTGTTTGCTCTCTTCTCCTTCTGGCACCCGTATGATACGAATGTTGACATGCTTGAAGTTGTTCCAGAGGCTCCTTACACTATCCTCATTTTTTTGGATTCTTTTTTCTTTTTGCTGTTTTGATTGGGTGTTTTTTGCTTCCTTATATTCCAAATCGATGGTTTGCTTCTTGGCTTTACCTACTCTACTATTGATTCCCTGTAAATTATTCTTTATTTCAGTTAGTGCATCCTCTGTTACTGACTGGTCCTTTTTTATGTTGTTGATGTTCTCACTAAGTTCCTTGGAGATCTCCTTAAGTTCCTTGAAGGTCTCACTAAGTCACTTGAATGCCTCACCAAGTTCCTGGAGCAACCTTATAACCTGTTTTCTGAACTCTACATCTGATTGATTGCTTATCTCCATTTTATTTAATTCTTTTCCTGGAGTTTCATTCTTTTCTTTCATTTGGGACATGTTTCTTTGTCCCCTCATTTTGGCTGCTTCCCTGTGATTGTTTCTATGTATTAGGTAGAGTTGCTATGTCTCCTAGGCTTTGTAGGGTGGCCTATTGTTGCAGGTGTCCTGTAGGATCCAGTGGCACAGCCTCCCTGATCACTCCAGCTGGGCCCTCGAGGTGCACCCCTAGTGTGGACTGTACACCCTTCTGTTGTAATTGAGTCTTGATTGCTGTTGGCACATCAATGGGAGGGATTTACTCAGGCTGATCAGCTGCAAGGACTGGCTGTGCCCACTGACCACTGGCCTCTGACTACCTTGGAGGATCAGCTGTGTAGGGGCTCACCACACAGAGCAAGACTTACTTCATCCGGGCTCTGGTACCCACTGACTCCACTCATTGAGTGTGTCGCTTGTGGAGGTGGTTGGGTGGTGGTGTTTCGATGTGGTCTGGAGCTGTCCACTGGGTGTGCTGGCTCTGGGGCAAGGCCAGCCACTGCCTGTGTTCTATCCTGGGCCACCCAGCATAAGCTACAAAGTGATTTGCCGATGGCTGCTGCTTGTGCTGGGCTTGGAGGTGCCCAGGAAAAGCCAAGTTGTGAACCAAGGCTGGCTGCTTCTAGTGCCAGGCCTGGGGCCACTTAATAAGAGGTGTGGGGCTCACTGAGACCAGATGCTGCTTGTTTGAGAGATTTTAGGGAACTCTGAAGCAGGATCCAAGACAGGCCAATCCTATAGTAAAGCCTTTGGCAACAGCTTGGGTGGGCCCGAAAGTTGGGTGGGGCAGGGCATCAGGGATTCACCAGGGTGGGACACACAGTGTGAGCCAGGTTGCTGGAGTCCCAGATATGGTGGCCGTCTGCAGCCCCAGGGAAGGGCTCACCAAAGGAACATCAGCCTCCGCTAGCACATCTGTCCAGGAGAAAGCCGCCTCTCCAGCCCTCGTCCTGAGGCCAAACAGCTCAGTTCTTCCCTGTATGTCTCTGGCGCCCCTCAAGCTGCCTCCCCTCCAAGCTTACAGGGAGCTAGTCTGAGTAAGACTGAGCGCGGGCCCTTTAAGGGGAGCTGCCTGGGGCTCCAGCAGCCTCAGCCTCCCTCAGCCTCAGTTCCCGCTGGTTTTATAGCCAGAAGTGTTGGGGATTCTCTTCCTGGCACTGGAACCCTGAGCTGGGTGCCTGATGTGGGACGGGGACCCCTCACTCCTCAGGGTGGACCTTCCCAGCCAAAGTGTCCCTCCTGATTTTTATCTGCCACACGCGGGTGTGGGACCAGCCTGTCAGTACCTCCGCCCCTCCTACCAGTCTCCCTGTGGCTGCTTTAATTTCGTAGTTGTAGGACTTCCATTCAGCTCAATGTTAGGCAGTTCTGAATGATGGTTGTGTTGTAGTTTAGTTGTAATTTTGATGTGGTTGTGGGAGGAGACGAGACCGTGTTTACCTACGCCTCCATCTTGACCGGAAGTTTCTCTGATGTCTTTCTCTCTTTTAGTCCAAGCAGTAACTCAACATCTATCCTTGTGATAGAGTCTCTTTCCTTCTGTGACCCTCACCTGTACTCTTTGAGTGGCTTCCACAAGTTGAATTGTACCGTGTGGGCAGATATGTCCAGGAAGCTCAAGATGAAGTTAGAGTGAAATAATTTTTTACTTACATGTAGTGATCAGCCAACTTGTGAGAATATTTCTGTGATGGTTTTTTTGGTTTTTGTTTTTTAATCAATCAACAGTGGATTACTCTCTATAAAAAGTTTTAACTTATTCCCATATTTGTCTAAATGTCAGTTAAAATACCTGGATCTTATTTAACTTTAAACCTTCCAGCCACTTTTACCAAATTGGAAGGAAATTATTCTCAGTGAAATGACTGAGTTAATTTAATTCTTTACTCATCAAGATCTTTTTCCATGTGAGGGATGTTGCTGTTTACTTTTTGCAGAAACTAACTGGTTGCCTCACTAGAACTGAAGTTCTGAACCCAAGGATTGTATCATGACGATTAAGGTGGATGTACTGAGAGCATCAGCCCAAACTGGACATCCCTGAATCAGCTTCAAGAAGTCCTGAGCATGAATCAACAGCCCTCCTCTTCCCTCCTTATAACTATCAGATGCCTACTAGTGTAGGGCCCAAGGTGGGCAGAGGACACTGCCAGTCGGCAGGCTTAGCTCCCTCCTTCTGTGAGCTGTCCACCAAAGGTGGCCTGCTTGGCTGAGGGAAAGACACAGGGCAGGTACAGGGAACAAAACTGCTGATTAAATACACATTCTACCTGTCCAAGACCTGGGGATGCTTCCACCCAAGGAGGAAGTGGTTCACTACTTTATGGGAGGGAAGAGGCTAAGGAATAGTTCCAAGAGGCTGTGACATTTGATCTTGAGGTGTGTTACAGAGAAGAGGGGAGAAGGCAGAGGGCAGAGCAGGAGCAAATGCGGGGAGATGTGAAAGTGACCAGGTTCAGGGAGTGACAGCTGGATCCCAGGGTCCTGGAAGGACAGTGACAGATGGTATGCACAGGCAAGTTGGGTCAGATTATAAGGAGCATTGAGGGACCTGCTGAAGGGTCTGGGCTTTCTCCTGAGGGCGTCAAGCAGGCCCCACAGGTCTTTAAGCAGGAGCCACACAGTCGGATCCCCGCTGATTCTGGGGGTCTTTGCTGAGAACCATGGCCGAGGATGACTCACATAAAATGACAAGGACTCAGAGTAGGCCATTGTGGAGGGGTGGAGAGGGTGGAACAAGTTTAAGCACCTTGTCTGAGGTAGAATTGCCAGGATTTTGTATGTTTCCTAGATCCAGCCTGTGCTTTATTTTAATGCATGATAAAAACGTGTGGTTGTGTAGCTCATGTGAGCTGCTAAAGAAGAGAGAAAGATGGAAGCAGTTGCCCAAGGAATAGTGTTTTGAAATTTTGTTAGATAGAAGCTGTGCTCTTTAAAAGGGATATTTGTGTTGAGGTTAAAAGGCGGTGTTAGAGCTCTCTCGACAATACTCAGTGGATGTACTGCAGCAGAACGCCCAGAGGCGCGTGTAGCTGCTGTGCCGCCGCGGGGGTGTGTTTCATGGTTGTTCCTGGGTTACAGATCGACAGAGGCTTTGTTTTGTTTTATTTTTTAATAAAATGTAAAATTTAGATGACTAAATCACCTTGAATCATTGAAATGTACAAATAAGTGTCTAATGAATACTTCCTAACGTGCTAGAATACTTTGGAATAGTTGTGGATGTCAATTCCCCTACGTTGTCTGACCAATTTTTACATATGGAATTCTTCCAGGAAAATATAGTGTAATTTTCATGGGAAACTGATATATCATGAAGGGCCCCAAAGATACTGCTTCTTAAGAAATGGGTCCAAGGTGACCTCTGTTAGCTGCTTTTTATTGTATTCACAGACGCACATGGTTGGGTCCTGCTACGACGGCAGGTATGAGCAGTATTTCACTTTCCTTCTTCCTTCCTGGAGAGTAGTGTGCTTTCTGGGCCATGTCTACTTGCCTGCACCCGTCTAGGAGAAAATTTTTCCTAGTCTTAGGTGACTTCACACTGATGTGCTTTTTCTGCTTTTCTGCCAATTCAAACTCCATCCCATTAGGCTGCTTGAATCAGAATCTCCCAATGCCTCCTCCCTGCCCTTACGTGAGGAAACTTCCGGAAGTTGTATCAACTGTTATGAGCTGCCAGGCATGACAGTAATGCTCCAGGATGCCACCACACGCTCCACTAACAATGGATGGGTGATGGCAGGTGATGTGTCATCACACAGGAAAGTGAGGCAGACTCACCCAACGGCGTAATGAAACAAGGAGCTGTAACCCTTATACCCACAGTGCCATGCACTCTCAGTTCTCTGCATGAGTGTTGCAAAATAAAGAAACTTGAAATTAATGTATAATTAGATTTCCCCCACATACAGTATTTCAGGAAGACATGTCAGCATGTGGACAAACTCTAAAAAAGTGAATTACTGAGGATTATTCAAGTAGATAAATTTATAGGTATACAGTTGAGAACAGAGATAATAACTCAAATTGAGAGACTGCAAAGTAAGAAAACTTCATCCATATAGATACATATTTTAAGTATTTTATCCGTACCGACTTGGGAGCTCAAGATGATTGCATCCCAGGATGTGGTTGGGTGAGCAAAACATCTGTTTCCCTCTTACTTGGTTAAAGGAGGTTTTGTGGTAAAAGTAGAATTTTCAAAAGGTGTTTGAAAGAGACTGGGAGTGAAGCAAAGGAAGGGAGTGGCTGGCCAGAGTAGGTGGGAGGGAACTCCAGAAGCACCTCCAGGAGTGAGAAAGAAACCCACCAGTATTCACACTCACACTTGCCACGTTAGCTTTCTGCGTAACTGGGGGCCCGTTTCCCCAGCGCCGGAATTACTGCTGAGTTTTCAGGTGGGTATTAGGTCTCTGAGCCCCACAAACAGCCACGAGATGACAACGCTTGTGATGTGGTAACAGCGTACAGTGAAATAGTGCTGTGCCTAGAGCAAGCCTGTCTTAGGAATTCAGTCCTTCGTACAGTTTTACCAGCTTTCTTCCCACACAGATGTGGTTTTAAAAAGTTAAAGATTGACCAAATCAACAACTATTCATTGAGAACCCACAGTATGCAAAACACTGCAGGAGAAGCCAGGACGAGAAAGATGATGTCAGTACAGGAGCTGTCACAGATCAAGGAGTAATCATTTACAATGTGGCTGCTATAGACAGTGCTAAGGGAGTATTAAGATGTTTTAAAATACGGTCCCTAGTCAGTGTGAAGTTTTGGCATGTGTATGGATTTGGGAGCCATGTGGAAGCACTTGGTATGAGATGCCTTCAAGGTGTCTTTGCTTCTCAACTTCTAGGAGGCAATCTGGTGTAGCGGGAAGGAGACACATTTCTGAGCCAGGAAAGATGCAGTTGAGCCTCTTTCTCTGGCATTTGTTGGCTGTGTGAGCTTGAACAAGGTACTTTGGTTCTCTCAGTTTTCAAGTGCAGATAGAGGTAATCATCTCTGTCTCACCCAGACTGATACTTTTTGAAGTGATTAATAGGTATTTCTTATTGAATCAACAAATCAATATTTTTATCACTTATTTGTGAATATGTATGACTACAGGTATTTACTAATTCGTGAGTAAGCAACACTGTGGCTTTTCTTAGTGACTTTTCATGTTTCTTCACAAAAATTGTTCCCGTATGTCTAAGTTGCACAGAGCAGCATTGGTCTGACAGCATGTGCAGTAGAAATACAATGTGAGACAAACAGGAAATTTAAAATTTTCTAGTAGCTACATTAAACAGACTTTGAAAACATCTGAAATTAATTTTATTATTATTATTTTATTCCTCACCTGAGGATACTCTTCTACTTATTATCAGATAGAGTGGGAGGGAGGGAGACAGAGAGAACCATTGATGTCATAGAGCCACATCGACTGGTTGCCACCCACACAACCTGACCAAGATCGGGGACAAACTGCAACCGAGGTACGTGCCCTTGACTGGAATCGAACCCGAGACTCATTGGTCCGCAGGCCGACTCTCTAACTGCTGAGCCAAACCGGCCAGGGCCTGAAATTAATTTTAGTAAAGCATTTTACCTAATCCAATATCTAAAATATCATCATGTCTACATGTAAACAGCATACAAATTATTAATGAAATATTTTACATTCTTTTTTGGGGGCATAATTTTTCAGAATCCAGTGTATGTTTTACAGCATCAGCACATCTAAATTTGGACACCGAATTCGTCAGAACTACTTGATCTATATTTAAATTTAATAAAATTTACACTTAAAAAAGTACTTTCCCATATATAAATTATTTCAAACATACTTAACATTGTTCTAATAACTGAATCAGGCGTCAGCTTGGAAATTTGGATTTAAACTAATTAAAATGAAAATTCGGTAACTCAGTCACACTAGCTACATTTCAAGTGCTCACTAGCTAGATGCGGCTAGTACTGAACACCACAGATCCACTTATCTTGAATTGTTTTTCAGCAGATCCCCAGACTTTTAGGCTGCAGAATTATTTCATAATATAAAATGAAGACATTTAAGCCTGGATTTCATTTTGGGAGTTGCCTTATACTGACTTTGCTTAGTGGTGACTTCTGACACTCAGTTTGTCATTCTACCTGATAGAGGTATGAGATCTCCTTTGAATGAAGCTTTCTAGATTAGCCTAGGGAATGTTTAGTTCTAAGTGCTGCAGAATTGCCCTGGCCGGGTGGCTCAGTTAATTGGAGTGGTGTCCTGCACACCAAAAGTTTGTGGGTTCAATTCCCAGTCAGGATGCTTATGGGAGGCAATGGATCGATGTTTCTCTCTCCCTCCCTCTCTCTCTAAAACATCAATAAAACCCATCCTCAGGCGAGTATTTAAAAAAATTAAAATGCTGCAAAATTTATATGCCTCTGAATTCGTTATCTTTGTAGACAAAGTCTGGGTCTCAGGCTGTGTGACTTGCCATAGCTACATGGCAGAGGCGGCCCTTACACACGGCCATATGGGTCCCTGCTGCCATGGAGTTCAGATTTTGCCTCATTTGGGTGCAGGTGTCTCCTGTAATGCCCTGTTTTGGATACTTAGTGTCTTACATGAAGGAAGACCCTTTCTTGGACTATATTTTTGATTCCCCCAAATCTCATCAACCCAAAATACAAGGTGGCGTGTGGAGAAGAACGTGTTATAGACAGAATTGTTTCACAGACTCCTTGGACAGAGCAGGGCTGTAGAGATGAGGTTGTAGGAAGAGAGACTTCCTTAGTGGTAAAGAGCTTCGTAAAGAAAGTAGCAAAGGCTGTGCCTTCTCCCTGTCCCTTGACTGCACTTATAAAGGCAAAATGTAACTTAACAGAAAAACAGTTATAGACTTCAAAATAGTGGGGCTTTTACTATGTATATTTCTATGTATAAATTTCTCTTTTGGAAATTTTTTTTGTTTGTTTCTAAATAAAATCAGTAAAGATGATTCATAAACATTGGGTGGAAATGGCTGTGGGATGTTTAGCTGAATATTCCCTAACATTCAGTGTCAGCGGTTCTTTGACAGCGTTAGTTCCCATGTGCTTTCTTAAAGAATGGTCCAAGAGGGTATGAGCTATTGCTTGAGCTCCTGGCATTAACCATGTCACCAGAATATATATACTTTACAGGAAAGGTTAATGTTTTCGGACCAGTCCAATCTTGGTTCCAATGATGCTTTCTTAGATGCAAATAGTTATTTACTTTTATTCTAACTGTACCTACATGAACAACAGGAAATAAATCAGCTGGTCAATTTAATTGTATTAAGTATTTAGATGTTTTGGATGAAAATCCTTCAGAAGTTTTCACCCTTTGTTGATGTGACGTCATCCGCGACATGCCCCCTTTTTGTTTGGGGCAGCTCTTCAGAATGTCCTTCACGACTGGTGCCCTTACCAGTTCCAGGAGGTTTACTCTAAACTAAATGGCATTTTGTCATTGTCATTAATTGTGTGAATGCTTTCTAGAATGTTTGCATCTACTAGGTGATCGTTTATTCCATCTTGCCTTTCCATTTTCTGCATCCAATTTGCTGAAGGTTTAAAAACTAAAAAAAAATAAGCCTGCTTGAATTATATGTTTTTAAAAAGTTAGGCTTGGAGTGAGAGCTTGCATTAGTCTACATCTAAAGAACATGGGTTTTGTGACATGTACTGGGGATAGAGACAAGGAACCTGTCAGGCTGTTTTCATGTAAGAAACAAATTAAGGACAGCATAAGCGAACCCCAGGGATTTTAAGTTTACTTCCTGATTCTTCTTTATGTTTTGAGTTCTAGGTATGAAGTGACCAGCGTGGTAGCTCTGTGCAGGATGGTGACTGTTTTTAACTCCTGTACAGTCTCCTGTCTGAGGAGACAGTTTACAGGATACGAAATTATCACTTATTATTAAATATTCCCAGAGGCCATCAGTACCTTCCAGACCTGGTGGCACATCAGGCTCACTTACCAAGTCTCTACAAAACCAGGCAGATTCTAGCCTCTTCAGAGGTTCAGATTCTGTAGGTCTTCTTGAGGCCCTGGAATCTGGACTTTTTATAGAACTCCCAGCTTTGGGCTTTTGTCAGGCCTTTTCCCCCAAAATTAGTGAGTTAAACTCAAGAAACAAGATGGGGTGTTGGGGGCCGTGGGTGCTGCCGCTGTGCCCGGGCATGAAGTGTGCTGGCTTCACCGTGACAGCTGCCACCGCTCCGTGCTGCGTGCAGCGGAAAAGCCCTGTGTTTGTGGAGGTGAAAGAGGAGCCCTCCTCCAAAGGGAGCATCAGGTTTGAATGTTTCTTATGTTGACACTTACGTGGCTAGGGCGTCAGGATTCCAAAAAGCTCACCCAGGACCACCGGTGACCCAGACGGTGCTGGGATCCAGCAAAGGGCCCATTGAGCCCACCGGCTCCCGCCCATCAAGTGAACTTGGACATTTAGAGTTTTGGCAACTGAATCTATAAGTCACAACGTATTAGATGCAGGTATGTACAGTGCATCTCCAACAGAATAAGTGGATGGAACATGTCATGTTACTACAAAGGTCAGTCATATCTGTGGGCTCCACTAGATAGAAAACCTAACTAACTAGCTGAGAAAAGATTTAAAAATTTTCTCCATTTAAAAGAAAACTTAAAAGAAATTTTTTGGAATGTTGAGGAGGACTTCAAACCTGTTCCAGAGTTCTGGATACCAGCAAAGAAAACTGAACAATTAAATGGAAATCCAATGCCTAATGAAAATGGACACAGTCCCGGCTGGGCGCCAGTGGAGAAAAAAGCAAACAGTATTGCCGGCATTCCTCCTAGTTAATCACGGATGTGAAATTGCCCTGTGCTGAAGCATCGTCCTCATCATCTCGGTCTTTTGGAAGTTAGTGCAGATGCTGGAGCTCACAGGAGCAAATATTAATGGAAACCCATAGGAAGTAGGAAGCAAGAAAAGTCCATTATATCTTCTCATACCACGTGGAGCATTTAAAATAAGAAATCCACCTTCCTGGAGGCACAGTGGCCTGGTGTCCTGGTGTGAAGGTTTCAGAGAGGGTAGTATGTTTAATGTAGGTCTGTCACCATCATCTTGGCTTATGCTGGCCAATTCCAGATACTTGCATGAATTAAAAACCAGTTATTATTAACATGAACTTGAACAAATATGACTATGCTTTTAGTTAATCATTTTCCAAAAATAGATCATCAGAAACTTAGTAGGCTCAAAGATATAATACTCGATGTTTAAACTGGAAATGTAATTAAAAACCAGCTTTATTGTTATACTTGAATCTTGAATGTTCTGCCATGTTTAAAAGGGGTCAGTATCTCAAGGTTCCTATTTATTGTTCAGTGTGTAATGGACCAGTAAGTCTCCTCACATTTGAAGAAATGAATTCCCCAGTTGGAAATACCTATTCAAAGTCTTAATTAGAATCAGCAAATGAATTTTAACCTCTGGACATAAAAATGTAAGTAATAGTAATAGCTCCCAGCTTGAACAAAGGATTGGACTCGTCACTGTAACTGGGTAGTAATTTAAAGACAACAGTGAAACCGACAATTTTGGATAATTTACTTTCAAAATTAAATAGTTTAAACTGAATTTAAGTTAATCTTGCTAGATATTTAATAAGACATATGGCTCAGTCATATATATATATATAATTATAGATATGCATAAAATTTAAAAACCATAACACATATATAAGTAGGTAAGCATATATGATACCTCAATTTTAAATGTTAAAATTGTTAAAGTTTACCCTCATATTCTTTATAAACTTAATCAAAACATTATGAATGTATAGCTCATTGCCTATTTGATAGTCATAACTTACTTTAAAAATCTTCAAATATATGCTTTCTAATATGTTAAAAAAAACAGGATTAATGTTGCCTAAAATAATATAATTAAAATATAAGATATAATATAATATAAAATAATAAACTATAATATAATATAAAATAATATAATTATATAATATAATATAAAGATCCAATTAGGGATTATGCTTCTAGTTTTAGAACTGGGGATCATTTATAAGCTGTTTAATGGAAATCAGCAGAGAAAATTCCTTGGAGAAACAGCGTTTAGAGTGTTTCTAACACATGTAAGTGCTTTCCCTTTTCATTAACATCTAATTCCTCTGGTTACCCTCTCAAAGGTTGGGTTTAAGTGTACTTGGTAATTTATAAGAGCGGCTGATACTTGGAGGTTTAAAGTGAGCCTCTGTGGGTTCGGACAGCCTGTACTCATAAGCATCTCACACCCGTTGGTAGAACACTGTCTTACCCATGGCTTGGTTCCAGAGGCACCCCGTGCCAAACAAACCAGTGTTTTCCTGGAGCCTTCCTGGTTAACATCTGCAGGTTGCATTTGTTTGCTGCATATGTCTTCAGGTAATGACATGCTCAGCAAATGGCACCGCAACTAGAGCCTCGTGGGTGGCCGTTGCTCCCAAGTACAACGGCACACTGTCTGTTATGGGTTCTCTGCCTTTGTTTCCACAGGGAAGAGTCAAGACTGCAGGTGCTGTTTGCTTGTGTTGTATTTCATTTGGTCCCTAACTAAAGACAGCCTCAGAGGGTCTTTGTCTCTGAAAGATTTGCTAATACAAGTGAATGGATATACTCTGTATTATGTTATGTCACAGAAAAATAGTAAAAAGATATAATAATCCTTTTGGCACTGGCATCTGTTATTAACTGCCATATTATTGTGATAATATTTTAACACGTGTATTTACTAAATTTCTAGAAAGACTAATATGCATGTGATTATGCAAATAAATGTAACCATATTATTACTGAACTATTTCATTAAAAGTATCACAAACTGACTCTAAAGTCTCAGTGAGAAATGTTGGACTTTTAATACTAGTGATTAAAAAAAAAATCATCATCAGCTTAAGTTTCTTATCACTCTAGGGTTTTGAATGACATTAAAATGATATAATATGATCATTTTAAATGCTGATTATTTTCTTCAATCTGGAAAAAAATGTCTTGAGTTTGTGTGTAAAGGCTATTATTCTCTGCTTTCCATAATATGATCGAGTGGATTAACTGTACATTAAGGAAGATCAGTAGAATCTAGAGGCCACATTGAATGAGTGGTTACATGGCTCACCTTCCTCCTAATAGTGGAGCCATCAGTCGGCCAAAGCCTGAGAACAGCCTTTGCGGAAGCATGAGGGTAAATAAATGCACTCAGTAACTTTCTTGCAACTTCTAAGCTTGTGAAGGTAGAAGCATCATGTTTGGGGATTTTATTTGCACTTAAAAATATTTGCAAGTCATGCCACCAGCCCACAAAAAAGCAGAAAGGAAATTTTTATGAACATTGATTAATTGTTAAAGAAATAAAAAATATCAACATTAAAGTAATTATTCAGTTAATATTGGAGAGTTATTATGGAACTATCAAGTAAATATGCCAGCAATTCAGTTTATTTTATTTGTTAAACTGGGATTACATTGATATAGTTTGTTTTCCTAATCCTCACCTGAGGATGTTTTGTTGATTTTAGACAGAGAGGAAGAAGGGAGAGAGAGAGAGAGAAACATCAATGTGAGAAACATCAATTGGTTGCCTCCCGCATGTGCCCTGACCAGGAATCAAACCCACAACCTTTTGTGTTTTTTTAAGTATTTTTTCTTTATTGATTATAGAGAGAGAGGAAGGCAGAGGGAGAGAGAGATAGAAACATCGATGAGAGAGAAGGTTGATTGGCCGCCTCCTGCATGCCCCCCACTGGGGATCAGGCCCACAACCTGGGGATGTGCCCTGACCAGGAATCGAACCAGTGACCTCTTGGGGCATGGGCTGATGCTCAACCACTGACCACACCAGCCGGGCAACCCCACAACCTTTTGCTGTATGGAACGACACTCCAACCAACTGAGCCACCGGCTAGGACAGCATCAATATAGTTTTAAATGCATGACATTTATTTAGCATCGTCAGGGAACAAATGATCTCTGAGTAAATTTCTGCTGATGATGAAGCTTAACTCTTACAGTGTCAAAACATTTCAATTTAATAATTTTGACTAGAATTCTTTCTAAATTGCACTTTACTGTTTGCAGTAGGTGTCTGTGTTTTAGGATGCTATCATAACATAACTATGTCTGAATGAATTCAGACCATCAGCAAATATATTAATTATTAATGATTCCATAATATATGAGTATCTTTGGGGCTCTCAAAATGTTCAGGGCTTTTTTTATACTTAAATATCCTTAGCCTGCTGTTCTTCGTAAATTTAATGTCTGCTTTTTGTTATTCTTTTCTGACTTTTCTACCAATATCAGCCATCAGCTGACAACTGTCACTTACTCAGCCATCAGTATGCCACCTATGATTTGTTGCTTTTAATCTAACCTAGATCGCGGAGAGTGAGGGTTGTTGGGATGCTGTCTGCCTCAGGAGTGGACATGGGTGACGTGAGGTGAGGACTCAGTGACAAAGACTGAGCTTTAACAGATGGACTTCATGGCATCTGTTTTGATTATTCATTAAGTCATCTTTTACCAGGCCCTCGGGATCCAAAGATGGTTCCTTCCCATAGGCCCCCCACTCCAGTAAGGACCAGCAGCCATGGAGGGCAGAGCAGGAGGGCAGCGGAGAGGCCTACACACCTGGAATTCAGCTGGGTTTGGGGCATGTGAAATGTCTGGGGAAAGCAGTAGATAGTTTGAGGGCTTCTCTTAAATGTATACAAAGACAAATACTCTAAGGTTACCATTGCTTAGAAGTCCCAATTCATGTTAAGGAAAGCACTCGGTAAAATTAATAGATGTAGTGACTCTGGAGTCTGAAACACCTGTGTTGGAATGACTTCGGGCGATCTGATTTCTGTTCCTCCTCATCAGCTCTGCAGTGGCGATGGCAGTGCCTACCTTACAGGGTTGCTGTGATGACTGAATGAAATGATACATGAAAAGTGCCACACAGGGCACCTGGATCAACGTCAGGGCCCCATGAGGGGTAGTACTCTTTTCTACTTTTTCTTTCTTGCACTCCCTTAAATGTATTTTGGTGATTGGTATCTGTAAAAAGTGAAAAACACAATGATAAACACTTGTTAATGTTTTATGAGGCTGTTTTAAGTCATGTTCTTTTAATGGATGACAGTCACATCATTGAAAGGTTGCTCTAATAATAGCACTAGAGGCTTGAAGCTGACAAAGTGCATGTCTAGTCGAGTCTCAATTCCATGTAGATGTAGAAAGAGGAGAATCAAAAGAGAAGCCGTATGACTGAGAACGCATGTAGCTCCACAGGCTCACTGTTGTCGTCGTTTGGACCTCTTTGGGTAAAACATAAACTAAATCGCACAGCTGCACCTAAGTCCATATTTTAAAAAAGATGTCATGGACCCTGACTGTGTGAGACATGGCAGTACCATAGGGCACCGTCACTGGCACTTAGCTTGCCTGAATCACATCAGTGCTCCTTGTGTTCATGTTAGACACGTTTTTCCTTCCTGTGGAACGTGAGTTCACCAGTCAGTTCCCCAGATCATACTGTTTTGCAGTTCCAGCCTGTAATGCTAAAGAAAACCTCAGTCAACCTGAGTAAACCGAGAATAGGAAACTGCCAGGCTTCATGCCCTCCACAGCTGTAACAGAGAAGACATGGGTTTCCATTAGCCCGCACACCGTCCTTGTGTCAGAAGTGATGCCCATGAAAAGGTGAAGTAGTCACGTTTGTATTGTGCTTTTAGGTAACTCTGCATTTTCCTTCTCAGTGTCCTCACTAGTCTAACCCTGTTTTCTTTCGAAGGTGGAACGCATAACATTTGCCAGAATCATCTCCTTCTTGGTCTTACCAATTAAGCTTTTTAACAAGTCGATTGAGGCTGTGCGTTTTAAAATAATGTAACTGTAGACTCAAAAGCAATCACTTCCCTTCACTCATATGTCACTGGACGTTCGGCATCGGATTTTCTGTAAGGTGTAGGTTTCTCACCGACTCTTAGCTGTTGCTTCAGTCTGTAAGAACTGAAGCTGTTTCAAGCTGTTTGCACTTGTGGTCAAGAGCTCCTGGTCCCCAAAGCAGCAGTCTATCACCCAGACTGTGTAATCTCTGCTCTTCTACTTCCTGGGGCCCAGCAGCCCAGCAGCCCAGGGCTGCCATCTGTGGGTCACACATGTGCCCAGCATGTGTGGACTGTGTGAGATAAGCAGTGTGGACTGTGTGACAAGCAGTGTGGGACTGTGTGTGACAAGCCGTGTGGACTGTGTGACAAGCAGTATGGACTGTGTGACAAGCAGTGTGGACTGTGTGACAAGCAGTGTGGACTGTATGAGACAAGCAGTGTGGATTGTATGAGACAAGCAGTGTGGACTGTGTGAGACAAGCAGTGTGGACTGTGTGACAAGCAGTGTGGACTGTGTGACAAGCAGTGTGGACTGTATGAGACAAGCAGTGTGGACTGTATGAGACAAGCAGTGTGGACTGTATGAGACAAGCAGTGTGGACTGTATGAGACAAGCAGTGTGGACTGTATGAGACAAGCAGTGTGGACTGTGTGACAAGCAGTGTGGACTGTATGAGACAAGCAGTGTGGACTGTGTGACAAGCAGTGTGGACTGTGTGACAAGCAGTGTGGACTGTATGAGACAAGCCGTGTGGACTGTGTGACAAGCAGTGTGGACTGTATGAGACAAGCAGTGTGGACTGTGTGACAAGCAGTGTGGACTGTGTGACAAGCAGTGTGGACTGTGTGACAAGCAGTGTGGACTGTATGAGACAAGCCGTGTGGACTGTGTGAGAAGCAGTGTGGACTGTGTGACAAGCAGTATGGACTGTATGAGACAAGCAGTGTGGACTGTGTGACAAGCAGTGTGGACTGTGTGACAAGCAGTGTGGACTGTATGAGACAAGCAGTGTGGACTGTGTGACAAGCAGTGTGGACTGTATGAGACAAGCAGTGTGGACTGTATGAGACAAGCAGTGTGGACTGTGTGACAAGCAGTGTGGACTGTGTGACAAGCAGTGTGGACTGTATGAGACAAGCAGTGTGGACTGTGTGACAAGCAGTGTGGACTGTGTGACAAGCAGTGTGGACTGTATGAGACAAGCAGTGTGGACTGTGTGACAAGCAGTGTGGACTGTGTGAGACAAGCAGTGTGGACTGTGTGACAAGCAGTGTGGACTGTGTGACAAGCAGTGTGGACTGTATGAGACAAGCAGTGTAGACTGTATGAGACAAGCAGTGTGGACTGTGTGACAAGCAGTATGGACTGTATGAGACAAGCAGTGTGGACTGTGTGACAAGCAGTGTGGCCTGGCTCAGGGCTTGGAGCAGCTTCACTCACCTGTCAGCACTGTGTGTTCTTGTGGGTAAATATAGAAGCATGGGCGCTTGGCGAGTTGTAGGTCACTGTCTTACTGTGCAGCTAAAAATTGTCCCTTTGGTGTGAGAGGTCTGCCCTGGATGAAGGCCCGTTTTGGTTTGTCTTCTACTGTAGGTCTTCAGCACCTGACTTAAAATACTGCTTGTGTCCAAAATAAGAGAGCCCTATCTTGTGGCTGAGACACTCATGGTGGCAGCTAGCACTGGGATCATGGAGCCCGTCATTATGTTTTTTTGGCTTGGGAGCGTAGTCTGTGAAACAGTTCCAGACTGTTAGTTTGGGTTCCTTTCAGGCTCATGGAGATTACAGCAGCTTGTTGGAGACAATCCTGTGTGATCAGCCTCATCAAAGGACTTGGTAGGTACGCGAGGCTGCGTGCGTGTGTGTGTGTGTGTGTGTGTGTGTGTGTGTGTGTGTAGGGGGTAAGTGGTTATTAAATGCTGAGTGAAGGGAGGGTTCCTCCAAAGCTTTCAGTGGATGGGGTGGGGGAAGCTATTACTTATGATGTTGCTGTGCAGACCGAAGGAATGCCCAGTAGGTTTTCTGTTTGGGATTGTAGTATTTCAGGGGTAAGATTTGGTAATTTTTGTACATGAGTTTATGGGACAACAAGCTATGATGTAATGGAATTTTCTGGGTACTGAAGTTTCACTAAAAGGTGCAGCATGACTATTCTGCAAAGTCGCTAATCAGTAAAAATAGCTAGTACGTGTTTGGAAAATAGTTAATACCATCACATTTCAGTGTTACAGCAGAGGTAGGATTTCTGATTGATTTCTTCTAAAGAGTAATGTAAATATCTTTATTTATTTTGTTTGGAACATTGAAATTGACTGAAAGCAGCTTTTCCTTTGCTTCTGCCTTAGCCTTCTCTAACATTTAAAGAACAAAATGTTTTCTTTTTTTGTTTGTTTATTTAAACAGTAATTTAAAAACAGGTACCGTATGTCAACCAACATTAAATGGATCCAAATTGCATTTCCCTGCATCTTCTTTATCCAGGAGTATAGCCTGGTTACATTAGTTCTAGCACAGCCCCATAGGCAATGTTGTATAAAGGTTCCGAAAATTAATGAGAGGAAACTTCCATGACACAGGGTTAATTACATACATCCTGGATATTGACTGTTTAACTTTCTATTAATAAAGGTAGGAAAAGTTACTTTGTAAATGGTAAACACATCTTACTCTAATAGAGGAGAAACATTTTGTTTCTTAATGATTTGGGAGACTTAATTACTTGTTAATTATTCTACTGAACTGTCTCTAATGAAACTATTAGATATTTGCATATGATACCATTCTGTTTTTCTAGGAATAAAATCTCTATCAGTCATTACTTTACCTCTTTGTGGTTTATAAAGTAGAGTGTGTATTAGGGAACTTTTTCTCTCAAGAGATTCTTTTTAATGTATAACAAGCATACAAGTTGAATGATAAAACTTGTGGTTGCATATATTGTGAAAAATGCTGCATTATAACAGGACCTCTGTGAAATGCTTCATATTTTTGAAATGATACGGACCCCAGTTGTATTCCACCTGCACAGACCATCCCATGGTCTGGGGACACCTGGATTCCTTTTTCCCTCACTGCCTTTCTTGCTCACAATATATAAACTTACCTCTTATAAGAGATCAAGAACAACTAATATATTTCTGTGGCTTGGTAGAGTTATTACTATCTTAAATTACAAATTTACAGTAGTCATGTATCAAGGAAATTTTACACATAGTCATTGTACAGTTCTGTAACTATTTAAGAATTTAATAAAACTTAAAATATTGTCTATTATGTGAGCTGGCATCTAAATAAATAAGCACATAGGAACCAGAAATTTAATAAATATTTTGATGTTGACAAAAAACTAATCAGACTATAAAGGATTTTACTTATTCAGCTGATTTATTAACAAATGTTTATGGAATTTCCACTATAGCACTGGAAGTCCTTCCCTCCCTGTAGATGCTGGAAATCTGTCTTGTGTTATCATATATATTATATAACCATATGCATGATATATATACTACACATATGTATATGTATATTATTGCATGTATATGTGTATATAGTTTAATAAGATGCATATTGTCATGTATATTGTACCTGTATGTATGTTACTTTATGATATAATGTGTATTATATTAACAAAGACATTTGTAGGATTAGACTCTCCTTCAAGTTACTCCCCTCATTATGTTATCTCCAAGGGGACCCTGGAGGGGAACAGCTAAAACTTTGGTTTGTCACCTTTATTTGTCAAAATAGAGCACCTGCTTGTACTGCTCTCCGGTGCAGTCCCCATGCATACAGTCTGTGCTGTCCTCATTGTCCCTTTAGGCGGGGTCGCTGTGTGATGTGCCCACTAACACAGCTGCAAAAACTTCTGTTCAAACCTGCTCTCTTGCTCTGACGTCTGACTTCAAAGTGGTTCTAATGAAATAGGTCGAGAAGCTGGGTTTGCCATTGGGGTAGGCCTGAGCCTAACGCCCAGATAAAATCTGCACATGACGGCTGTTCCCACAGCCTCAAGAGCCTTTTAAACCTTAACCCACAGTGAGAAACACACTTTGATGGTGACCCCGAGCATGCACTCACACGTATCTGGAGACGCAGAGACCGAAATGGGTTCTGTGAAACGTGCTGCCCTCGCCGTGCAGGGTGCGTCGGTCTGCCGTTCAGTCTCCTGTCCCACCTCATCACATACACTGTCAGCACCCCCTTAAACTGGCTTCATGGTCAAGAAATGAATCACAACCTGCACTTTGACAAACTGCTGTAAAGGTTTCACAAGCCAGACGTGCTCGGCACACTAGTCAGTTCTCTCCTGAAGTGCCGTGCTGGGGTCCGTGGTGTGGTCTTCCACGCTGGGCGTGCTGGGCTTTCTGTCACCGTCCATGGCTTGCAGAAAACGCTCTCTCAGTGGACTTGATGTCAGTCTTGAGCTGAATGTAGGGTTTCTAAGCCAGAGACAATTCACAACTTTATATTTCTTTTTTTTATCCTCACCCGAAGACATTTTTGCATTTATCTTCAGATAGAGCGGGAAAGAGGGAGGAAGAGAGAGAGAGAAACATCGATGTGAGAGAGACACATCAACTGGCTGCCACCCACACAAACCTAACTGGGGCCGGGGACAAACTGCAACCGAGGTACGTGCCGTTAGTGGGAACCGAACCCGGGACTTTCTGGTCCGTGGGCCAACACTCTAACCACTGAACGAAACCGGCCAGGGCATCAACCTTATATTTCTTAATGCATCCTTACTCCTTAATGCAACCAATATTTATTGAGTACTGGGTATTGCGTTAGAAAGTGAGGATGTGAGGAAAGAAATTCCTTGCTTTTATCAACTTAATAGTAGTGGAAGAGAAAGACAGAAAACATATAAAGATGTTATTATTATATCAAGAAGCAGCCAGCACTCTGCAGCGGGGAAGCTGGGTAAGGGAACAGAATGTGGCTGGCCCTGAGGACCTCAATGAAACCAGAAGGAGGTGAGGGAGTGAACCACTGTGTGGTGACCTTTTGTGTCACCGATAGAATCCCCAAACCCCATATCTTCTGCCCTGATGCCCTCCCAGACGGTATCTATCATCAGTCATCACTAGCTCTCAGCTTCTCGGTGGCTGGTCCTGCTCTGACCCCACAATCAGATGTCTCCCCATGTCTCTGCTGCAGCAGCTTTCACTCCACTCTGTTCTGTACTTGTATTTCCGGGTGTTTGTTACAGCGCCTGTCTTCCCTGTGTACTGTGGGCCACGTGAGTGCTGGGGGCATGCCTGCTTTATCCCCCAGCAGTTAGCACAATGTTGGAGTAGAGGGCCTTCAGGAAATATTGACGACGGAGTAAATGGGTTAATGCATGCTATCCTAAATCCAATTGCTCTTCCATTGGCTCTTCAACCCCACCCTGCCTTGTGGCATCTTGGGACTGAACATACGAAATCCTAAAACTCTTTCAGATTATCTCTTTAAATTTGTCTTTTGCATTCTCCACAGAACTTTGCAGAGGATTTTATCCTCAATAAAAATTTATTATTTAGTGAATTGGTTAACCCACCTCACTCACAGTCTTTGAGACAAAAATAGTTCTGAAAGGACTGAAACTATATTGTAACACAAGGACGACAAAGGGTGCCTGTTTAAATGACACCCGCCTCACTCACCCTTGCTGGGTGCTGTGGGCGTGCATGCCTCAAGATCCACACCATCCAGTGCAGCACACTCCATGACCTGGAAGGACGGAGCTGGACGTGACATCTTAGTGGACATTCAGACCTAAGTGATTGGCCCTGGGTTAGAGAGGGTGTTCAATATTTTTATATAAGAATTTATATACTTATTGTAATTGAAGTTCTAAGATAGCATTCCTTCATTATTGCCATTGTAAGACATAGAAAACCTTTTACAAATCAGTCTTATCTTTTTAAAACAATATTTTATTATAATTGTTGAAAACGAGCACAAGAGGAGAAAGAACAGTAGAATAGACAACATGTCGCCACTACTCATATTTGTTATCAAGATTTAGTCATATTTCTTTATTCAGATCATTTTTTTTCTCAAAGTACTTTGAATCGAATCTAGGCATAATTTCATTGAATGTCATATAATCAGTATGCATTCTAGAAAATATGGATATTTTCTTACCTACCCACGATGCTATTAACATACTTAACAAAATTGACCGTAATTCTTTGGTATTACCTATTATCCAGTGCGTATTCACATTGCTTTGTCATTTTTTAAAATGTCTTTTAATAGTTGGTTTGCTCAAATCAAGGAAAAAAGGAGGAAAAAAAAAGATTTAAACAAGGTCCACATACTACATTGGTTGTTCTGTCTCCTGCGCCTCCTTTCATCATTCTGCCCATATTTGTCTCTTCCACTGACTTGTAGAAATTGGTGCCATTTTCTTATAGAATTGACCTGGTTCTGGATTAGCTCTTTTGCTTCCTTATGGTGACATTTAACTTGTTCTTATATCCCCATCATTGCTTGTAAACGGACGATAGCTCTAATGCTTTGGAAACTTGCTGAATGTGGACGTCTCTGCCACACTGCAGGGTCGTGTCTGTCCTCAGGCCGGAAGACTGAGCGCCAGCCTCTCGTTCCCAGGAATGCATGGCCAGTAGTTTCAGTGCTTGGGTACAAGAACGCAGACCAACATCCTGCCACAGATAGGACATTTTGAGAAAGCTTCTAGAGTCCGTATTCCAAAAAAGCTTCTTAAACACCTTAATCATTATGACATCTCACCAGGAAACATACTGTGCATGTTTCCTTTATTAGGAAAGGGTGGTGGGACAGAATTTCAGATGCATCTGGGTAAGACAGGCTCTTCCCTCTGTTCTGCTCCGCCCTTTCCAGTTCCTGCCTTTCTTGTTTCTCTCATGGTAGGTGCAGTGCATTTGTGTTGTCCCTCCAACAGCCCATGTTTAGCCCATCCTACAAAACAGTCTGATCAACATTTCTTCTTAGAAACCTGCTAACTCCTAATTATCCTCCAAATAAAGTCCAAACTCATTGACTGCCCTGTCAAGACTTTAATTCTAATGATAAGAATTAAAAACCTACATTTTTATAGGACTTAAGAGTTTGTTTTTCATATTTACTTGTTCAGTTATTTTATTTGCACAAAGACTGTATTGTGGAATCAGATGGGTTCAGTTCAACAAATATTAAGTAAGCACAGTTATTTAATTAGTTATGCCAGGCACAGTGCTAAGTGATTGGGATGAAGACAAGGCATAGCCCTGTTCTTGAGGACTTTGTGGTTCTTTGATGAAAACAAAGTGTGAACACGCACTAAGGTGGAGATGTGGTGCGAGGGTGAGGGTGGAGGAGACGAGGAGCAACCCTTAGCAGAGCCCTCCATGTGCCGGCCATGGTGTCCCCTTCGTCTGGGTTGCCCCTTGGTCATCTGTCCCTGTCAGAATCCTACCTATCCTTTAGGACCTGGGTCCATGTGTTCCACAACATCTGGCTAATCAGTGGTCCAGAACAGAGATGATGCCTCTGTCCTTCACTAGGCCTAGCACAGGGTTTTATGAAGGGTAGACTCTCAGTACACAGTCTTTAAAAAATATGTTAACACATATCTTGAGTTTACAGTGAGGAATGCAGACAGGCTTCCTCTTGTGTCCACCTGCAGGGTAGGTAGTCACCAGTCTCAGAAAGGTGAGTGGAACCACAGAAGTGAAGGTATAACTGGAAGGGTAAAGATTATGTGTAAAGCCTTCCACAATCCAGAAGATAAACACTAGAATCTCATTAATCCACAGTACTTCAAGGGAAAGCAGGTGTTAATTATTGTCTGAATTTTGAAATTAAAAAAAAAATTTTCTTTATTAATTTTTAGAGAGACAGGAAGAGAGAGGGAGAGAGAGATAGAAACATCGATGAGAGAGAACATCGATTGTCCGCCTTCTGCATGCCCCCCACTGGGGATTGAGCCTACAACCTGGGCATGTACTCTGACTGAGAATCGAACTGGTGACGTCTTGGTGCATGGGTCGACGCTCAACCACTGAGCCACACCGGCCAGGCTGAATTGTGAAATTTTTTAATAAGTGATTTTTTTAATTCATTGTCAGTGGATACCTTTATACAGTTACAGAACACTGGAGCTAGAAAGGACAACCTGGCTTAGCCTCTTTAAGAATAACAGGTACGGCCCTGGCCGGTAGCTTGGTTGGTCGGAGCATCATCCCATACACTAGAAGGTTGTGGGTTCGATTCTCAGTCAGGGTACATACCTAGGTTGTGGGTTCAATCCCCAGTCGAGGTATGTGCGAGAGGCAACCGATTGATGTTTCTCTCTCTCTCTCTCCCTCCCTCCCTCCCTCTCTCTCTCTCTCTCTCTCCTTCCTCTCTGTCTAAAATCAATAGAAAAATATCCTTAGATGAGGATTAAAAAAAAGAACAACAGGTAAGGAAACCAAAGCCCAGTGGGTACAAGTTCTCCCCCAAGGTCACATAGGACCCTACTAGGACTCGGACGCTTTACTGCCTGTTAAATGCTCTGTGTTTTGCCTATAAGACATTAAATTACTTGGAGTTAATGAACCCTTTTAGTTTTGCTATGGGTAAAACAGTTTTACCAACTGGATTAATTGGTCCCCTTTGCTTTCCTGTTTACATCGGAGGTGTCAGGGTGTGGTCCCAGGGCCAGCAGTGTTGCCATAACCTGGGGACTAGTTAGAAATGCAAACCATTGAGCCCCACCTCTGACCCACTGAATCAAGTGGACACAGCCTTCCTGGGGAATCTGATGTGTAGTGATGCTGAGCATCACTGATCCACACTGTATGTCAGAAAACCTTTTCCAAAGTTAACGTAAAAAAGTATAAGGCCTTGTCCAACTTATCACAAATTCAGAATTAATGGGTTTCAAACTCATGAGATTTTGCTGCATAAAATGAGCCGAAAGAGGAAGAAAATGAAAAGGAGGAGAAGCAGAGAGATGGCAGAGACAGGCCAGCCAGGGCACACGAATGAGAGCCGCTTGTCAGCTCTGTTGGGGGAGGGGCAAGTTGAAATTCAGGAATATCCTGCCTCTAGCAGATTATTCGCTCTCCTTTTGGCGACAGAAGGACCTTGAAATGTCAATGTAACCTCATCTTCTTCTGCTCACGGATCTTGGCAGACATTCTTTCAGACTCTGGTGACAGTACCTACTTTGAAAATCAGGGGCAGTCCATGTAATGGCATCTAAGGAGATGATAGACATTTATAAAGGAAGTCACTGAAGTGTCACTGTCCTTTCTCTAAAAAATGCTGAAAGGCAGAGGAAGAGAGAAAAGAAAAGAGGGTGGTGACTGGATGCTGACTTTCTATTTATGGAAGGACTTCACTCCCTCCAAGGTGTTCAGTCTTGGGAAACCAAAGACAAAGCTGGTTCTGTGAGGCCTCAGACTGAAGTAAACAGAGACCTACCTGTGCCTTCAAGGTCACTGGCTTCCTGTTAGGGTAACAACCAGTGAAATGTTGTATCGTCAGTATATTTGGGAAGGAATAGTCTCTAGACCTTTGTAACATGTGTCATTAATCAGCTTTCCTATATTTTTATGGACCTATATTCTTGACTCTTTTTGTCCGTCTAGCCTTTCTCCAAGCCCCTCTCATGGCTAAATGATGCATTCAAGTTCAAGAGGGCAAACAGCCTGGCAGGAGGGACCTCCATGGATGAACGTTACAGGAGTCTTTCTAGAAAATAACCCACTGTCCAAATCACATTCTTTTTTTTTTTTTTTTTTTTGTCATCCCTTGAAGTCCCCAAACTAGCTTATGCCAGGGAAAGATCTGTGGGTAACGAGACTTATTTTATTCAGTCTTCATCGTAAGTAATGTGTGTTTGTTGTTGTCATTGTTTTGTTTTTACATTGTTTTGTTTTTGTGGATACAGGAAGCCCCCAGACGTGTCGTCAAGTGGACATGGTTCAGATCCTGAGTCAGCACTCTGCAGCCTAGGGCCAGGCACTCAAGCTCTCTGAGCATACTTGGTCTTATCTGTAAGAGGGAAATTATTAAGATTATTTTTGAGGATTAAAGACATAAATTACCAAGAGATATCTTGTGGACTCTGAACTTGAGGGAACACAATTTGAGAACTACAGGATTAAGAGAACTAAATAGTGTAAGAGAAAGTTAGAATGTATCTAATCAATAAGAATGGGAGGAAAATTTCACATCAAAATTTTATGGAAATTATTTAAGTAAAACTAAGCATGTTGAATATATTTTTCTTCCAAAGCAAAAATTATTTCTGAGCATTTTTAACCATTAGTCTCTTCTTGAACTACTTTGAAATATATCAAATTGTTTAGGAATCATTCATCTTTTTGTTAAGAAATGATTTTATGTTGTTCAAACTAATTGTTTCTTCCTGTTCCAGCATTTTTATTTCTTAATAATACTCTTCAGAGGAAAATAATTCTTCCTATCATACTTGGAGGTTTCTTTCTTTTCATCCTAATCTACTTTCAATGGCTTTCAGAGTTTCTGTCATTTTGAGTATTTGCAATAACATTTAAAATGCTTTTTCTCAAGCACCCTCATAAATGCATTAGGGGACAATTTATTATTGTTCGTTACACACTGTGACATGTTATGGCAGCTGTGTCGTCCTTAGTTTGTTATGCTTTATGAAGTGTTCCTGTAAACGAAGACTTTCGGGAAAAGAGGGATGGTGGGGGAAGTGTAGTCCTAGAGAAGGGTCTTGGTTACTAAAGGGGTTCACCTTTGGAACCTACAGAATGAACAAGCACTGGGAACTGATAGAAAGAACAACTTATATCTAACCATGAGCAAAGGCATCTAATAGATCTATTCCCCTGTTGAAAGACAAGTTTACATCGATCTCTACAAAGTCAAGTTATTGAAATGGTCCACCCTTTCTAACAAGGGTACCTACTTTGACCAGTTATCACATACAATCTCAGAGACACTTCACAATAAAAAGGAAACTGTTTTTCATTTCCAATGCTCTGAGTCTGGTTCCGGAAAGAGGGTTGAGTGTTTTGAAAAACCGGCTCATCCTTTGTAAGCCAGAGAAAAGCAACCAGAGGCTCCCTCTTCTCCAAGCTGCGGACTTGGTGAAGGGGCAGAGAGCAGGGCGTCCGATGGTCACCTTGATTCATGCCCTTTGCAAGCTGGTTAATACTCTCATCTCCAATAGGAACCGACACAGATAGAACAAGCCAAAGCGATGGGTTGGAAAAGCAGATCCTGCCTGAGCCAGGTGCGCCTGGATTTTCTCAGGCTCCAAAAGCACACAGCTTTCGTTCCTCTCCATGACAGTTCCAAATTGTAACACCTGAGCACCTTGGGCAGCTAAAGACAAACAGGATTCTCTGTGTAGTACCCCCCCCCTTTTTTAAAGAATGTATTGCAATCTGACATTGTGTGTATGTGTGTGTAGACACACATGAAATAGCTAGCTATATGACCCTGCCTCAGTAACCTGTGAACTCCATGAGGGCAAGAACCATCTTTTTTGTTCTCTCCTATCTTCCTGGTGCCTAGAGCAGTGCCCGGAGCCCAGGCACTCACTGAATAAATACTCGTTGAAATGAATGCGTGAACAAAGAGCGATGGTGGTAATGTCTCTGAACACCTGACTGAGAAGACCAGTGGCTTCCTTGTAATGCGTCGCCAGTTGTGGCCTCCGGGGACTCACCTGAGGAAGCTCAGTATAGTATTTCCTTTCCTTTCAGCGTCATAATAGAAACGTAGCTGGACTGTGAGTTGTGGGTTCTGTTTTTGTGTTGACATTAGGAGATTAGTAATTCCTACACATGTCGCTAATTTAGGGAAATCATTCTGAAGACGTTAGCCAACTAAGAGCAGCCAGCCTAAAAATTAAAGTATTTGTCAATGAAATTGGGGGAAAATAGTCCTGTTCAAAGATCATCCTTGCCGTCAGAAACAGATGTAATGAAGGGGTAAGAAAAGGCCACAAGAGCCTAAAGTGGACTTCTTCCAGACTAAGGAGTGGACCCTGCTTGATACGAGAACTAGAGACCCAGTGAAAGAGAGAAACACCTCCCAACATCATCAAGCAGAAACAAATAAAAACAGAATTTGGAATAAAAAAGAAAACAGTAACATCAACAAAACCCACTTAGGGCAAAAGAAGGTGATGGAGAAAAATCAGAACATGTTTAATCTAATAATATATAAAGAGAAAGCAAATCTCGAAAAGATTGAGACCTAATTAATATCTGAAAGTGAAGCCCTTCTAGACACCCCCCCCCCAGCTCCCCACCCACCTGCAGGAGCACTGGTTTGAGTGACTTTCTAGGGACATCGGGCAGTTGTGTGGAAATAGAAAGATGAGATGAAGAAGAAAAAGGAGAGCGGATACGGGCAGTTGGAGTTGAAGCTTAAAGTTTTATCACATGTAAGAAATTTAATTTTTTTTTCTTTATTGATTTTAGAGAGAAAGGGAGAGAGGGAGAGAGAGAGAGAAACATCGATGAGAGAGAACATCCATTGGCCACCTCCTGCTTGCCCGCCACTGGGGATCAGACCCACAACTTGGGCATGTGCTCTGACCGGGAAGAACCAGTGACCTCTTGGTGCATGGGTCGATGCTCAACCACTGAGCCACACCGGCTGGACCACATGTAAGAAATTTAAATGGGAAAAGTTTTTAATCCAACAAATTAAATCATTGATTCAACATGTATTTAGATGGGGGAGACCAGATACCTCTGGGCAGTCGGGAGGACCCTTTCTTCATAAGGCAGCCATCCTTCCAAAGGCCCCACATGAACAGGAGGCTGAGCAGCTGGTCACAGTCAGGCAGAGCCAGACCCAGCCAGGTGGACAAGGGGGCATTGAACTGGACCCTGAAATGTGGGCGGACTTGCTTGCCGGGTGACAGACAGTAGGCAAAGCACCCTGGTGGCGGGGAGTAGATTCCCACCCGGATGGCCTGCATTTGCAGAGCTGGGAAGCAGGGCTTGAGTATGGCTGTTCCTGAATTGGCAGTTTGTCGGTTTCAATGAAAAATAAGTTTCATTTATTCCTAGGTATTTTTTAATGGAATTATAAATGGGATTGTGTTCTTAGTTTCCCTTTCTGATAGTTCATTGTTGGTGTATAGAAATGTAACTAATTTCAGGATATAATTTTATCAACAAATGTAAGTCACCCCAATAAATTCAATAAAAATAATACTAAGTTTCAGTTAGAAATCAGAACTGTGCACAAATAGATTTATATTTTAATTTATTATTTACTTTTCTAAATTGTTTTAAATTAATTTTTTAGAGAGAGAGGAAGGGAGAGAAAGATAGAAACATTGACATGAGAGAGATTCATTGATTGGCTGCCTCCTGCACACCTCCTGCCGGGGACCGAGCTGCAACCTGGGCATGTGCCCTGACGGGGAATCAAACCAGGACCTCTCGTCCACAGGATGACTCTCAATCCACTGAGCCACAGCGGCTGAGCTATTATTTACTTTTCAATGAAAATTTCCATTCACTGTTATTTTGTATTAGTGTTAGGTGTGTACACAAATAGATTTAATTCTTGAGAGCTGAGTTCTTAGAGATGGCCCTTCCCACTTTAGACACCAAAGCCTTTTTTATATTTTTCCCTTTGAAAGGAAACCTTCTGGAAATGTGTGTTGCTCTTTTCCCCACCTTCTCACATACAGGACTTATTTTAACCTTCCCATGGGACTCAGGGTCATCTCATGAGTGTTCATCGTGACCACATGCTGGACCAAGTCATCACGTCTCCAAGCCTATGAGAATGTCACATTCTGGGGCCTGTACTTGTGGCTTCAGGCAACTGCCTTTTTAAGGTCTGGTGGCTTTTTGGAGTTACGCCATTTCTTTCTTCCTTTGCTGTTAGTGTTTCTACCGGAGAGGTTGCACCTTTCCCTTGTAATTCTGTTTCCATGCTGTTGTGAACTTAGAAACTAGACGACTGATCCCAAAAATGTGTAGATTGAGAGCAAGGAAGTGCTGAGGGACAGTCTAGCGATGTTTTTCTTTCTTTTTTTTTTTTTTTTATAATTTATTTTATTATTAATTGGTTTTTGTTACAGATGTTTTTCCTTTTTTTCCCCCATTGACACCCTCCTCCCCCTCCCCTTCTCCTCCTCCCCATCCCTGTTGTCCATGTCCGTTGGTCATGCACCCATGCACATAGGCTCTGTGATTCATCTCTTTCCCCCGCCTCCCCCCCTCCTCTGAGGCCCGTCATCCCGTACTCCACCCTCCATGTCTCTGGGTCAATTTCGTTGTTCAGTTTGCTCAGTTCTCCTGTGTGTTGCCGGCTTCCTCCGTTGGTGGGGGGGGGGTCGCCCGGCTCCCCCGCTCCGCCTGGGTTCCCCCGCTCCGCCTGGGTTCCCCTGCAGTGGGGGCGTCTCCCGGCTAGCGATGTTTTTCTAATGTAATGTTCTAATGTTCAGACCTGCATGAACTTTGTGACTCGATTTTGACCAGCAGGGATCATGTATTTCTTGGTTTTTTAGCTATATTGTCGCTCGATAACTGAGTTACTGAAAGGTGCCATGTCATATGTCTATTTTGAAAACTATCCTGACAAAAGGCTAGGATTTGTTCAGAATTAGTTGTGGTAGGATAAAGAGGGTTCCTAAAACTTGAAAGTCGTCTAGTTCAAGGACACTTACCCCATTAACTTTCACCACATCTGCAGCTGCCCGGCTGATCTGTTGGACGCCACAGTGATGGTGCCTCCCCACAACTCACGTTCAGCTGTGCCCCCGGCTCGGCTGAGCGAGGACCGGTCCAGCTCATGAAGGCTGTGCACTGGGACTTTTGTATTCACGGGCTATCTGGCTTTGAAGTACAGGTGGATAACCTTATTTTATGACAGTAGTGAATTGGCACTTCAATGTTTTAAATGGAGTATTTGTCTAAGAGACCTTCTGGTTTCTGGATGTCAGCTATCGGCTTCAATAGGCGGCTCTGCGGGGAGACTGCCCGAGGTCACCCTTAGGAACACTCTCTCACCAGAGGTATGACTTTAGAGCCCGTGGCCTTACAGTTATGGATCTGGTCTTGCAGTTACATGTTGCATCAACCTGATTACTGCAGTTTTCTAGAAATGGATGAAATCCTGTAGAAAATGAAAGATAATAAAAAGTCATCCTCCATTTAGACTTTCGTGGTTTATATTCCAGTCTCCAGTCCTGTGGCACAATGCCTGGATACATTAGGAAGCCTCAGGGAGGGCATGTGTCCCTCCACAGGTTGGACTTGCGCCGAGCATGCAGGAGGTAACACGGAGGCATGGCCAGGGCTTCATCCGCATCACCTGCGTTGGAGTAGCCCCTTTCGAATGAGTACTACCTTCTAGGCAGCTGCTCGGAGCACCATTGAACTAGGACTCTCTGTTGCAAATCCTGCACTCGATTCCTTGCAGCAGTTCTCAACCTGTGGGTCGCGACCCCTTTGGGGGTCAAACGACCCTTTCACAGGGGTTGTCTAAGACATAACAGTAGCAAAATTACAGTTATGAAGTAGCAACAAAAATAATTTTATGGTTGGGGGTCACCACAACATGAGGAACTGTATTAAAGGGTCACGGCATTAGGAATATTGAGAACCACTGCTTTAGAAATTCTACTATGGAGTCTTGTCAGAGAGTTCCTGCCCTGCAAATCACTTCAAGATGTGCAGAAACCAAGTAAGATATCATTTTAGTTAGGTAAGGAGATTTATTGGGTATTGCCTAAGTGAAGAACTCTGTACTAGATCTGAGAGACCACAGTCTTTTTTTTTTCTTTTTTCCTTTATTGATTTTAGAGAGAGAGGAAGGGAGAGGGAGAGAGAAATAGAAACATCAATGAGAGAGAACATCGATTGGCTGCCTCCTGCATGCCCCCCACTGGGGATTAGGCCCACAACCTGGGCACGTGCCCTGACTGGGAATCGAACCAGCGACCTCCTGGTGCATGGATCGACGCTCAACCACTGTGCCACACCGGCCAGACTGGGAGACCACAGTCTTATTGGGGAACCTTTCAGGGCTACATTTAGAAGAATGTGTGGCTCAGTTCCAGGACCGACCCTAGTCAGAGCTGCGTGACCAGTGGATGATCACCTCCCTTGTCGCCTGTCTAGTGGGTCTTCCTTAGGCAACGTGGGATGTACAGTGCCAAAGATCATGAGTCACGTGTTTAAATCTGGAAATACAAACTCACCAGTGAGGGTTAGCCTGGTGGAGATGGCACTGGGAGATGGCACTAAGCCTCCTGTCCCTCCTCTGCAGGGACAGGAGGCTTCGATGAGCAGGGAAGGTGGAAAGGGGCAGCAGGAGAGGACAACCGGAGCGAGCACCGTGTGCTCGTGGGCTGGCCCGGCGCGGGCTGCAGGCAGGTGGGGAAGGGGCTCCAGCCCAGGGCACGTGTGTGAGGCCTGGCGATGATAACTGAGAGCCATTGGAAATGCTGAGTAGAACAGTGCTGTGGTTAAAGCCGTGCTGCAGGAAGATTAGGCTGGTGTGTAAAGTGGGTGGACTGAAGCCAGCAGAGGGGCTGCTGTGGTGCTCATGCCGCCGGCGGCCCAGGGCCTAGGTGACAGAGCTGAGGATGGAGAGGAAAGAATTAGTGTACAACATTTACTTTCTATCTGAAGAGGCCATGTGTTTACAGTTTGGTGGCAGTTGAGATTGTAAGGGACCCCTCAACGGCATGCAGGCTCAGTGACCAGAGAGGATGGGACGTTAGCGAAGGGCGGCGCGGGGGCGTACAACTTTACACCAGGAATGAGGACATGCTTGTAATTCTGTAAAGTAAACATCTGTCATGGCTTCCTCAGGACTTGGCTTGGGGTCGAAAGATGGTAAGAGAAACTTTGAATTTACTTGTAGTTTTAAGAAGGTTTCAGGGAGAATTTCTTTCTCCCTTCATTATCGACGGCACACCATCCTTCTCTGATGTCCTAGCCAGTCCAAATTGGAAATCTAATTTTTTATCTACTCTTTTTCTTGATCTCTGTATCTAGTCACCCAAAATGATACAGTCTTCCTTTAAATGTCTGCTGTATGGTCATCCTCAGCGTTCCCAAGGCCTCTGCCCAGCCCACTTCCTCCTACCTGCCTCTCATTGGACAGTGATAACTGACATCCTACAGGGACTCGGCAGAAGGGGGCAGTGCGTGTTACAGCTGAGAAAGAGAGATGTCAAATTTCCATTTATAAATAAAAATTTATTTTATGTAACTATAATTTAAAATTTTATTTTCTGTAACTATCAAATTAAATTAGTTGTCTGACTATTGCGTTCTGAAAGGAGGCCACTCACTGGGGACTCTGTTCAGAATAAAATCTAATCCATGTGTGGGATCTGCACATTTTATAAAGGGTGAAGCAGGCATCCCAACTCGCACCAAAGGGTGTTGAGAGTGAAGTCAAACCCGTGCTTTGGTTGGCATTGGGAGGGCCAGCCTGAGCCTCTCTCTCTCAGGAGGGGCGTCCTTTTCAGGAGAGAGCACTCTGGGCTATGGTGAACTGGTTCTTGGAAACTCCTGAAGTTTTTCCATCATTTATTTCGTTAATCCTTGTTCAATTATTTAGAACGAAGCAGAGAAGTCAGAGAGCTCCTGGAAATTGGGAAAACGAGGACAACAAATCACTTTTTTCCCACATATATGTTCTTTATCTATTTCCCTGCAACATGAAAACAAATGAAAAGCCAAAAATGTCTTGTGTTGTTGGATTTATCAGCTGTATTATGTACTTGCAACATAATTTACCTAAAGCAATGTGGTAACCACAGAAGTATTTCAAGATTATCAAATATGTCATAACACAAATCTAATGTAATCAAAATAATTGCGATCTGACACCATTTCTAAAAATAAGGCCAGGTTATGATGCTAAGTACAGCATTCCGGATATGATTCATATCCTTATACCTACGGTTTAGCACAGCCAATCTGCATATTTCTGATGTGATGTTCAGACTGTAAGAATATCTGTTATAATTTTCAGCTTCTCCAGTTGGTAACGGTTACATCAAGCCTCCAGTTCCACCCGTGTCTGGCACGCAAAGGGAAAAAGGGCTGCCCACCATGTTACCCATCAACGTGGACCCAGACAGCAAACCAGGGGAGTATGTCCTCAAGAGTTTATTTGTCAACTTCACCACCCAGGCCGAGCGCAAGATTCGCATCATCATGGCAGAGCCCCTGGTGAGTGCACAATGGCGCCTGCGCCGGACGGGCGTGACAGCTCTAGGAAATGATGTATTGCTTTTCCCCTAATTTCCAGAGGGTTGTTTTTTTGTTTTGCTTTTTATACCATTGGTAATTTTTTAAAGAATATAGTTACATTTCCTGATTTAATTTTAAAAATTGAGGGTTGAAGGCTTTAAAACAATCCTCAGGAAATACATTTCAGTAGCATATTTTACTACTATGTTTAAGACTAATCAACATAATTGAACAGTAAGAAGTATTAATCACAGAAAAATTGTGTTTAGTCTCTGTTCTAACAAACTTTAGTCACAGTCTTTTGTCCTGTTTTTAAAGTAAATGAGGGGAAAAAACAACCACATTGTTCTTCAAGTGTCTGCCTGGACTGTCAGCATGAGAACCGTGGTCTCAGTGGTACAGGGTATGAGGAAGCTTTTCGGTGTGTCATAAAGAAGCACCATTTTCTTTTCTGACAATTGGAAGACAGGACATTCTTGCCTCCTTCCCTTTAGGTCCCTTAGTAGATTATGCCCTTAGACACCGGGGTCTTTCTTTGCAGATAATTCTGCCACAAAATAAGTCATGTGTTTTGGCCATGTGTTAATTGCTCTCACAAGTGCTGGTTCTAAAAAGGACAGTCTGGAAGGAAGTCCAATTGGTAGATTCAGATTACTGGTTTTCTGACCTTGGCCACAGAGAAAAGGACAGGAATTCAGAGTAATGCAGCTCTCTGTGTGAAACTGGGCTTGGTACCTCCTGGGGGGATCTGGGGCATGCAAAGTCTGAGGTTTGCTTTATGGCATCATAGCTTAAAAGAATTAAATGTAATGTGTTGAGCCCACAACATAAGTCTCTAAAAATATGTGACAGTGTAAAGTTTGGGGATCAGAATTCAAGAATATTTATGTGTGTGGTTACCTGAAAGTTGCACACTTTGTATTGTCAAGTTTTTATTAGATCAGTGGAGGTTATTTTTATGAATTCTAACTTCTTATGGAAGATGTTGCTTGGTTTTGCCATTTAAATCATTTAAATTAAACCTTAGTACAGTACCTTTTCCCCATTCACTCATGTTTTTATGTTTCTACTATTCTTAATAATATAATAGCTTAATAATAACAGCCAGTATTTCTGGAGTACTTACCATGCGCCAAGCACTGTGCTGAACTATATCTCCTTTAATTTTCACAATAGTCTTAGGTAGTATTTACATTCCTGTTTATAGATGGGGAAAGTTGTTACAGAATGGGTCAAATAATTGCGAAAGGTCACACAGGGTTGATTAGAATTCAAGCTGGGTGACCTCACAGCCCATCTCTGAACCATTCTACACTCTGCATGGTCATCTTCGTGTAAGGACACCTCCTTCAACTACTGAGACAAATCAACACAGGCTGTCCTATGCCAGCCATAATCATGTACCCACCTTTCCACTACCCAAGACAGTGCTATAGTGGGCACCCCCTGAGCTCCTTGAGAGATGCTGAGGCAGCCCAGATTCTCACCCTCCTGGAGGGCAGAAAGCTGCCTTGGCTCCAGAGGTCGTGGGGAGTTTAAGGAGAGAGGGGTAAGGCACATTGCACTCCTTAATAGTGGAAAATGCCCCAACAGCAGATCAGGGCTCTGAAAGTCTGTGTCACGGTGAATTTTCCTGAGAAACTGAGAGGCCGTATGAAAGTTGAAAGGAATTATTGGAAGACTAGGTCCTGACACTGTTTGAGTTATCCCTGTTTCCAAAATAATAGCTTAAATACTGTCATTAAAGAATGTATTAAGTAAAATAGTTTGGGTTTCATTTTTCATCGTTAGGCAGCTTTGAATTTGTTTGCATGGCATTTTTCTTCTTGGAGTAAACATGATGCCTGAAAAACAACACTTGCCACCGCATTCTTTTAATTAGAAGTTTGTTCCTTTCTGTGAAGCAACTTAAATGTCCCCAACCAAGCAAAATGGAAAAGTGCAAGCGTTCTTGATCCTCCAATCTTTATCAGATGAGACAGTCTACTGAATGCTAATGGCCAAGGAGATAAACATTATGTTTTTAGCTGAAGAAATGCATTCAATCAATTTTTAGTATCGTTGCTTTTTATAAAAAAAGATGTTTTGTTCCCTTGTATTTTTGGCAGAGATGTAACGTTTCTTGTTACATTTCTTATCTGTTGGAAAATGCTTTTTTTGTCTTTATATTTGCTTAACTTATGAGACAATAAATGTGAGTAAATTCTGGGGCTTGTTATCTGATTCTAAAAATGTAAATGGAAAATTGGCATTTTGTCTTGTAGCCATAGCAAGAAGTATTATTTTTGATGTATCTATAGTACTTTTAAAGTGAATTTCAGATGTCCTCAACTATTTCTCTTGCTGAGTTAGCTTTATTTATAATAGAAAAACATGGAATCCTTTAAGAGACTAGATTTACATGGGCTTGTATCAAAGCACAAAATTGTATTCTATATCTTTAATATAATTAAAATTTGTATGGACGTGGCAAAGGTAATTTTCAAAAAGTAGAAAATATAGGTTTATTATTTATGGGGCTACTTGGGAATATGTATTTTTGTTTTATTTATTTATTTATTTTCTTCTTATTAATCCTCACCTGAGGATATTTTTCCATTGAATTTTTTAGATAGGATGAAAATGAGGAAGGGAGAGAGAGAGAGAAACATTGATGTGAGAGAGACATATCAATTGGTTGCCTCCCTCATGACCACAGCTGGGGCCAGGGATCAAACCTGCAGCCGAGGTATGTGCCCTCGACCAGGAATCGAACCCTCAACCCTTTGGTCCGAGGGCCGAGGCTCTAACCGCTGAGCCAAAGCGGCCAGGGCTTTTGTTTTATTTTTAATAGACTGAATCCTTCACAATTCTACATCAGTTAGATTATGTGGGATAAATGATACACAATATTAAATTAATATTGTATTTGTGAATATCCAGATAGCTAACTTTAATGAAAAAAAGAGGACAAGAAACAAAAATATTCTGCCAAGATCAACTTTTAGATTATTTTCTTTGTAAACATCTTACACTAGTTCATCAATATTGTTCTTTGTGACCAAAAGATTCTCAGGGCATATTCATTAATATTTGTGGATTAGTCCAGTGATTTTTAACCAGTATGCCACAAGACTTTCTAAAACATGTAATGCCTAACTATTTAGTCAGGGGCACTGACCTCTTTTTCCTTAGATTGTCCAATATAATAATGACAACTTCCAACACAACAATAGCCATCCAATGTGAATGAATCAAAATTATATCTATTTTTTTGTGTCAGATTGGCAAATATATTTTTTGTGTGTGCTCAAGAATTTAATAACTAGTTTATGTGTGCCATGAAATGAAAAAGGCTGAGAATCACTGGATTAGTCAATAATTTTATTCTAATTTTGTTGCTTCACAAGGTCTTTTGATAGCATTTACTCTCGTCCAGTTTTATCATTATTTCACCTTTCCCAAGCAAAATGTTTAAAACAAGCTGAATTGGCTCATCTGTACAGAAAATAATATAATTGATGCTTTTCCCTCTTGCCTCTTACTTTTTCTCTCTGGTTTAAATTTTCTTCTTCCCAAAGTATATTTTTTGTTGTTCTTTGGTTAAGAGTCATTGGATTGTAAATCATTCAGTCTTGTTTATTTAGGATGCTTCATTTCTCCCTCAATTCTCAGTGATAGTTCAGCTGGGAATAGAATTTTAGTTTGACATTTATTTTTCCTCTAGACTTTTGACAATATATTTCACTATGTTGCCTCTATTACTGCTGTTGAAAGCCTGTGTTTGATTTGTCACTTGTTTGTGGAATTTTTTACTTTTTCCCCTGCTTGCTTTTATGTTGTTGTTGTTCTTTTCTTTGTCTGTAGTGTCCTGAGGTTTCACTACTCTGTATTTGGATGTGGACTTTTTATTTTCTTGTTTGAGGTTCTGATGCTTCTTGAATTGAGGGTTTACATCATTCATGAATTATGGAAAGTTATTAGCCATTAAGTATTTGAATATTTGCATTCCTCACTTCATACTTCTCTTTTTTTTTTAATCCTCACCTGAGGACATTTTTCTTTTTAATTTTTTTTCTTTATTGATATTTAGAGAGAGAAAGGGAGAAGGAGAGAGAGGGAGAAACATCGATGAGAGAGAACATCCATTGGCTACCTCCTGCATGCCCCCCACTGGGGATTTGACCCACAACCTGGGTATGTGTCCTGACTGGGAATCAAACTGGCGACCTTGTGGTGCATGGGTCAATGCTCAACCACTGAGCCACACTGGCTGGGTTTTTCCATTGCTTTTCAGATAGAGTAGAAGGGAGAGAGGAAGAAAGAGAGAGAGAGAGAAACATTGACGTGAGAGAGACACATTGATTGGCTGCCTCCTGCAAGACCCTCACCGGGGCCAGGGATCAAACCCACAACCCAAGTACATGCCCTTGACCAGGAAATGGACCCACGAACCTTTGGTCCATGGGCCAATGCTCTAACTGCTGGGCCAAACTGGCTAGGGCCATCACACTTCTCTTTTTGTGGCACTCCTATTAGATCAGACCCTCTCATGCTATATTGCTTATCTTTTTACCTTATGTTATTATATTTACTTCTTTGTTTCTGACTACTGCATTCTGAGTAATTTTCTCAGGTCTGTATTCAGTTCGTTAATACTCTTGTGGGATATGTCTAATCTGTTGATTAACGTGCCCATTGAGAATTATAATTTTAGTGACTATATTTGTCAATTCTAGAAGTCCTCTTTGGTTTTCTTTTAAAGTCTATTTAGATGGAGTTTTTAAGATGTATTTTGTTCTTTTCTTAAGTTTACAGTTTCTCTTTTATGTCTTTGATCACCTTGAACATATATTTTGCATGTCCTCTTATAGATTAGCCTTAGAATTATTCCTGTCTGGGGCCAAATATTATTAATTTCTTGGCTTGGAAGTTTCTGTACCCAGAGGTGATACAGAACTCCAACTCATGTAAGACTTGAGACTGTGATTTCAAGTGCTTGGGGATGCTTTGTTGTTTTTACCTAGAACCCAGGCAGGAAGTAGTGGAACATCTTTTCACCGTCCTAGATTTTTCCCTAGTCCACTTTCTTATTGTTTAGGACAAGAAGTTATATAAGTGTCTTATTTCCAGTGTCCCACCTCTTAAGGCCACAGCTTTGTTTCCTGTTCTCAATGGACAACAGAAAAAGGCTCCAGGCTAATGAGACCGATAATCCTCCCTCTGCAGCCGCTGCGTCACCTCATACCATCCTGCTTTTCTTTTCCTTCTTCCTTTTTTATGAACTCATTTCTGCATTAAAAAAATCTTATATTCCATTCAACATTTCCAGATGTTTATACCATGTGAGATGTTAAGTTATTTCAGTCCATTATCCTGCCAAAGTCCTCTGGGGAGTTCTTGGTTTGCTTCTCATGCAGACAAGGTCAGGGTGGGTCTTTGCACTGTGAGGCATGTGTGCAAGCTGAAGTTTCCATGGCCAGGTGAAGTGTCCCCAAAGTGAATAAAAGAAAGAATGAGGGGATTGTCGCCAATTCTTCCTCTTCTGATCCTGTCTTATAAATCTTGCCTAAATACAACCCTGTCCCTTTCATTTCCTTGTTCAAAACCTTGATTTCACATTCTTTTATGCCTGATTTGGCTACAGTCTGTCTTCCCCTGTGCACTTGAATGGCCCCATGATCAATTGTCTGTGCCCAGAAAGCTAAATCAGGTATTGGGCCACTGGTTTCATCTGGATCTACAGTCTATCAGCATAGAATGTCAGCAGCAGCAGAAGAAGAAATTCTAACTCACCTAAGACTTAGAAGGCAAGTAATTTAATCTCTGCTGATTGAAACCTGGAAGAAAGCAAAGATCTGCATAACTTCCCCAAAAGAAACACACCTAACTTCTTGTCCTTCAGCAGAGCCATGACTGAGGGAGAGGCCAGTACTCACCTTCCTCTAAGGGTATGGATTTAAAAACACTTTTATGGTTTTTAAACTTTATTTTTATTGTTGACACTATTACAGGTGTCCCTGTTCTCCCCACTCTTTGCCCACCTCCACCCAGCCCCCACTCCCTCTTCCCTCTGGCCATCACCATGGGTTATGTATATGTGTTCTTTGGCTAAAAAAATAATAAAAACACTTTTATGATGAGAGGTGACATGAACATGGAGGGTTTCATTATAGGTGTTGCTCAAAGCTTGATCGCCCCTGCTCACAAAATAGTTCGTGTACAAGACACAGGCAGAATCTCTCAGTTAGGATCCCTGTTATTCAGCTTGGAGCACAGGTGTGTGGTGATGGACACATATTCACACAGATGCTAATGTATTATGTTGAAATGGAGACTTACCAATATAACATGATCTAGCTGGTTTGCTAACATAAAAGAAACAACTAAGGGAATTTTTATTTTAATGTAAGACTAAAAGTAAACTAGAAGTAACATAAAGTATTTTCTCGGTGTGCAAGTCTTTAAATTAGAGTCCAGCATGCCAGTGGACACACCAGGAATCTGTAATGGGATATGTCATGCCTAAGGCCAAGCCTGTGCAAATATCCGTCGTGGCCAGCTGGTACCAGCATCGAAAAGCAGGCAATTAGCTAATGATAACGTTATTGCACACTAATGTTCTAGATTCAGGCAGTAACATCTGTTGACAAATCTTTATTCCTTGGACTTATGTCTTAGGATTCCAGCTTATCTTGGGTGCTGATGTCACAGGGCTGGCATCAGGACAACTTTCGTTAACCCTGAACTTGAGCAGGACTGTGCTATAATAATGACACTGGTGGCCCTCCAACAACAAACTATATATGATGAGTTGTTCTAGTAAATGTATTGAATTTTATTGTAGCTCTAAGTAAGCAAGGCCTTTAGCAAGTGAAATGCACCCTCACCCATCTTCTCACAATTTCAGACCACATCTGATAAGAGGTAGCAGACTAAGGTTAGGGTACAGTTCATCTGTAGTTATAAAAGAGCTTTTTCTTTCACCACTAACCCATATAGAGATGGAACATTCAGCCATAGTCTTATGTTTCTCTTCTTCAGATACCCGAGCTGTCCGAAGACTTCTAGATACCAGAAAATATCAGCTCTTTTCATCAGGAATCTTTTTAATATGCAAGAGATTTGTGAACTAAGAAATTTTGCTGTGATTGGTAGAGTCACTATGGAAAAGAAAAATGGAACTACTTTATGACCCAGTGATTCCACTTCTGGGAATTTATCCTAAGAAACCCAAAACACTAATTCGAAAGAATATATGCACCCCTATGTTCATAGCACCATTTTTTACAATAGCCAAGATATGGATGCGACCTAAGTGCCCATCAATAGATGAGTGGGTAAAAAAATAGATGAGTAGCCCAGACCCATATATATTCACAAGAAAAGATACACACAGACTGAAAGTAAAGGGATGGAAAAGAATGTATCATGCAAATGGAAAAAAAAAGCTGGGGTAACAGAACTTATATCAGACAAAACAGACTTTAAAACAAACCAAACCAAACAAACAATCCAATTAAAAAATGGGCAGATGGCCCTGGCTGATTTGGCTCAGCAGTTAGAGCATCGGCCTGTGGACCAAAGAGTCGCGGGTTCAATTCTGGTCAAGGGCACGTACCTTGGGTGCAGTTCAGTCCCTGGTCCTGGTTGGGGTCGTGCAGGAGGCAACCAATCGATGTGTCTCTCTCACGTTGTCATTTCTCTCTCTGTCTCTCTCTCTCTCCCTCCTTCCCTCCCACTCTATCTGAGGATAAATGGAAAAATATCCTCGAGTGAAGATTAAAAAAAAAAAAATGGGCAGAGAATCTGAATAGACACTTCTATAAAGAAGACATACAAAAGGCCGATAGGCATATGAAAAGATGTTCAACATCACTAATTGTCATAGAAAAATGCAAATTAAAACCACAATGAGATATCCCCTCCTACCTGTCAGAATGGCTGTCATCAGTAAATCCACAAATGAGGAGTGCTGGCGAGGGTGTGGAGAAAAGGGAGCCCTAGAGCACTGCTGGTGGGAATGCAGACTGGTGCAGCCACTGTGGAAATCAGTATGGAGTTTCTTAAAATAATTAACAATGATCTGCCTTATGATCCACCAATTCCATTTCTGAGGATTTATCCGAAGAAACCCAAATCACTAATTTGAAAGAGTAAATGCATTCCTATGTTCATTGCCAAGTTATTTATAACAGCCAGCCATGGAAGCAACCCAAGTGCCCATTAATAAATAAGTGGATATAAAAGCAGTGGTACATATATACATGTGTATATACAATGGAATATTACTCAGCCATAAAAAGAATGATATCTTAACCATTATGATAGCATGGGTGGACCTAATGGGCATTATGCTCCGTGAAGTCAGTCAATCAGAGAAACAATTACCATATGATTTCACTTAAATGTAGAATCTAAAGAACAAAACAAACAAAATTTAAACAGACTCATAGACACAGAGACTGTACTGGTGATTGCCAGAAGGGAGGGAGGTTGGGGGACTGGGTAAAGGGGTGAAGGGGCTAAGAAGTACAGGTTGGTAGTTATAGAATAGTCATGGGGATGTATAAAGTACGGCATAGGGAACGTAGTCAGTAACATTGCGATAACTCTGTATGGTGCCTGTTGGGTACTGGAAATATTAGTATACAGATGCATGATTGTCTAACCACTATGCCGTACACCTGAAACCAATACAAAATAATACTGAAAACGAACTGTAATTGAAAAAATTTTTAAATGAATGAAAAAAAATAAAGAAATTGTGCTGCACTAATTGAAGGACAGAAGTACCTCTTCTAATTAAGTTTGGATCTTTATATGGTGGATCTCCCATAAACCTATTATAATTAGTCATGTTCACAGCCTGACAGCCACCCACTAACTTCCATCATGTGATATTCCATAACATTTCCTCATGAGCAATCTGCAGGTTGGTGTTTTTCTGCATTGTCGGACAAGCCAGTCTTCCTTCCTAACCCAGTGTTGAGAAAGGATGCGTAAATGGCAGAAACACCAGCTTACATGCCCCCTGCACTGTGATTCAAGCGAGCTTCAAGGACAACCAGCTAGTGTTTTTTGCCAAACTCCTCTTTAAATAGAAGCTTCTCTGGCTTCAGCAAACCCAATGAGGGAAGTATAAAGAGGATAAAAATAATTCATAGGGTTAGTTCCTTATCAAGCGTAGTGATGGAATCAAAGTGGGCTGTCCCAAAAGGAGACTGAGAAACAGTTCTGGTCAGTTAAGGAATATTTATATTACACTTGATAAAGTATTGGCTTAGGTCCCAAATTATGCATAAATAACTTTTAAAATATCCGTTTCTAGCAAAGCCACTTAGCCTGGCACCCCTTACTTAATCTTACAGACATTCACCAGAAATCTGAAAACTCACCCTAGGCACAACCCAGAAACAAAATATAGTATTTGTAGCTAAAACCAGAGATAATTGTCAAAAGGTGTCATTTAGCTGCTGAGTGAAGCAATCTTCCCAAAGAGCTCAGAAACTCACTTTTTTTCTGTACACCGAAGTTTTCAACCTGAAATTTGTTTTCCTTATTACAGATATTCTTAGAATCATATAGATGAAAAGCATTTCTTCTGTGGCTGTTAAATGGGACTTTTTCAGCTGTGAAATGAAATTTAATGTACCGTGATATTAAAAGTTTGAACCTTATAGCAAATAAACAATGTGAAAATTATCATTAAGTAATAAAAAAAGAACTAAAGGGCTCTCTACTTCAACTTAATAGTATCCAATTCAGTTTATCCATGGGTAAGGCCACCATTTTTATGTCCAGTGACTTAGAAAAGATTATTGAAGCTTCTTCTTTTTCAGAAGGTAAGACCAGGGGAAGGTCATTCCTCACGTTATTTTTAGTCTAGTTCTTTCTGATTATATGCTTCTTTTTGCTATCTATAGAGATATCATTTTAGCACAAAAAAGAGATCATTTTAAAGTGACAGAAAATACTAATAAAAAGAAGTTGAATATTATGACAAAAAGAGATGCCTCCGTCTGTTCTGCTCACTATGATGCAATATCGCTGTTCCCACGCGGCATTTTGTGGTTTGACATCCCTGAGAGTCACTGATACAAGTTTAGGCAGCAGCAACCTGTACTATAAAGTATTGTAATTTTAATGGACATAAGGCTTGGTTTTCACAGTTTGTGCTAACAACACGAAGGCATGTTTTATTAGGTATTTTGATGGACAATTAATAAAAATCTAGTACCCTCCAACAAAATCAATTATTTTATTTATTTATTTATTTATTTATTTATTTATTTATTTATTTATCATTTTAATCTTCAGGTAGAGTGGGAGGGAGGGAGAGAGAGAGAAACATTAATATGAGAGAGACACATCTACTGACTGCCTCCCACATGTCCTCGACTAGGGCCGGGGACGAACCACAACCGAGGTACGTGCCCTTGACAGGAATCGAACCCGTAACTCATTGGTCCGTGGGCCGACACTCTAACCACTGAGTCAAACCAGCCAGGGCTTAATTTTTTTAAATGTGGTATTATATTTGATGGTATTACCTGATGTTTTGGGGATTTCTACTTGATTCATAAGTTGTAACCATATCCGTTGAGGGCAGGTGGGCTGAAATTTTCTAAAAAGCTTTTCCAACATGATTCAGTAGCCATGCCCAGAAATCAAGGACAGCAAAAAGAGAGTCAGGTACTATAATTTTCAAATATTTTTTATTGACCTAAAATATGTATATTGCTATTTTTATTGGGATATATCCACATACCATAAATATAACACTATTAAAGTGTGCAGTTCAGTCCGTATTCGCAAAGCTGTGCAGTCTTCACCGTCTGCCTCCAGAAGAGTGCCTCTAAAAGACAGAGTAGGTCCATTGATTCTGATCGAATTCTTTTTCTATCATTTACCCACTGGAGTTTTCCTTTTATTTTGCCAAAAAACCAAACCTTTTTTTCTTAGTTAAAGTAACTTGGATCATTTAAGTTTCACCTGAGTTCTGTTTGGCTACATGAATTTGGGCATGTAACGAATACCATTTGATAATAGCCATGACGCCCTGCCTGTGAAATTGCTTCTTCCAGCTCATGTAGAAAACAAAAATTCCAAATACGTGTGGGCTGTAGGACAGCAATGAAAATGCTTATCCCTGTGTGCTGGCCAAATTCCAGCCGAGGAATGGCAGCATCCCCCTTCCTCTGGGTTCTAGCTGCTGGTTCAGACAATGTCCTGTGTGACCAAATTCTACCCCGGAGGAGACTTCTCTGCAGCACTGAGTGAGGTGGTCTTCACTTTCCAGGGCTGACTTCTGACCTGTCAGGAGCACCCTGAGAGGCATTGCCTAGAAAGGCTTGTAGAAAGTGAGTATCCTTCATTCCTGGCCATCTAAACAATGGCCTGTCCATACCAAATTGGCCAGTCACAGTGTTCTCATTCCAGAGATTCCCAATCATACCTTGGGATCAGTGTTTTACCTCTGTGTACATCAGCTCTGTGGTTTCAAACAGACCCACTTGCTCAGGATATTTTGGGATTCCAGGTGAGCAGCATAACACATGGTGAGCTTCTTAAAGGCAGAAACAGCCATGCATGTGCTCAGGACGGCCAGAGCTGTGGCACTGGAGAGTGGGAGCAGGGGATTGTTCCCGGTCCCCAAGCTGGGCCATTACTGTCAAAATCACCTCCTCTCTTCCCTTTGGTTTCCAGGAAAATAAAATTTGTTTCAAATAGATTAGCGATTTTTCTTCTCATTCAGTCAATGATGAGTTTTATTTTAAAAGCAACATTATTAAAATATAGTTTCCATACAGTAAACTGCGGGGATTTTAAGTGTACAGTTTAATGAATGTTGACAAATGTATGTACCTGTGTCAGCACCACCTCAATCCAGTTAAAGAACAGTTTCTTCATCCCCAGGAGTTTCCTTGTGCCCCTGTGGAGAGAGCCCACACCACCACCCGGCCTTGGGCAACTATCAGTCCACGTTGAGATTCATTCCCATTTGCTAGATTTTCATATAAATGAAAGCGATACAATATGTGCCCTTTTGTATCTAGTCTGTTTCACTCAAGATAATGTGTTTGAAGTGTGTCCATTTTTAATTGGTTATCAGTATTTCATTCATCTTTATTGCTGAGTAGAATTCCATTTAATATATATACCACAGCCCTGGCCAATTTGGCTCAGCAGTTGGAACATCAGCCCGTGGACCAAAGAGTCACGGGTTCGGTTCCAGTCAAGGGCATGTACCTTGGTTGTAGTTCATCCCCAGCCCTGGTCAGGCTTGTGTGGGAGGCAACTAATTAATGTGTCTCTCTCATGTCGATGTTTCTCTCTCTCTCTCCCTCTCTCTCCCCCCCAACTTTGACTGAAGATAAATGGAAGAATATCCTTGCGTGAGGATTAAAAAATACACACACACACACACACCACAATATGTTTATTTAATCACCTTTTGATGGGAATTTGTGTCAACAAAGTTTTTGAGTACAATTTTAAATAGCGTAAGTCTTTATTTCCACAGGTCATGCTAATAATTATAATAGCATCTATTTCATAAGGTATTTTTGATAGTAGCTTCCAGACAGACAGGGAGGGAGGGAGCGAGGAAGGAAGGAAGGAAGGAAGGAAGGAAGGAAGGAAGGAAGGAAGGGAGGGAGGGAGGGAGGGAGGGAGGGAGGGAGGGAGGGAGGGAGGGAGGGAGGAAGGAACTTCCCAGCTTCCAAGTGCAAGTGATTGTACTTGAAACTAAACATTATACAAAGAGGAGAAAGACAGACTTTTGTAAGAATAACTTCCATTTTTTGCTTAGCTATTATTTTTCAGGCAACTAATCTTACATTAACCCTAGAAGGTAGGTAATACTAATAATAACATGTCAAGTTTATCTGGTGCTTACTGAGTGCCAGGCACGGTTCTTAATACTTGAATAATATTAACTCACCTAATCTTCACAGTATGAGATAGGTACTCTTACGACCCCACAAGAAAACAGGTGTAGAGGTTAAACAGCGTGACAAGAATCAGTAAGGGGTGGAGCCAGCACTCAGCGTGGACTGTCTGTTGCCGGGATCCTTGCTCTTAGCCACTATACTCACGACCTTCTTAATTTCCTTCTTTTTGTTATTGTTGTTAATCTTCACTTGAGGATATTTTTCCATTGATTTTTTTAGAGAGAGTGGAAGGGGGAGAGAGAGAGAGAGAGAAACATTGATGTGAGAGAGACACGTTGACTGGTTGCCTCCTACACAGTCCCGATCCGGGCCAGGGAAACCTGCAACCCAGGCACATGCCTTTGACCAGACTCGCTTTAACTGCTGAGCCAAACTGGCCAGGGCTCAGCCTTCTTAATTTTTAGTCAGAGACACTAAACCTGAGAGATTTGATAAAGCTTACCAAAGGTGGTATAGTTAGGGTCAGTGCCCCAGTTCAAATCCTGGTCTGATTGATTCCAAAGTCCAGGCTCTGATCTACTTGAGAAATGATGTATACACGAATAAGTAGGTTGACAATGGGTGTGTATACAAGAAGTAGAGAATACCAAAGAGCTGCTGAAGAGTGAAACTGGGCTGTTACTTCTTGTACAGGTGATCAGGGAAAGTGTGGTGGAATAAATGAACCTTGAGGGACAAGTGGGATTTTTTTATGAAAGGTAGTTTGGTTGGGTCTGAGAAGGGTAAGTGTGTATGGTGTGTGTATGTGTGTGTGATATGTTAGTGGTGTCAGAAGATAAATCAGAACATGATTGATTTCAAGTTCCAAAGATAGCCCTGGGGAATATAAACATTTGAGGAGAAAGACAAGCCTATGACAGACCCAGAGAAGAGATGTCTAAGGAGGTAGGAGTAGAACTGGGAGATGGAATGATTCCAGTGACAAGAAGGGAGTAATCATTAGTGTCTCACTGAAGCTGAAGTGTCCCAAAAGAAACATATTGACAAATGGCCACCAGGTTTGTCATTTGGAAAGTCATTGGAGCCTCCAGGGAGACTAGTTTTAGTGATGACAGAGAAGTCAGATTGCACGTGGTTGAAGAAAGAACGAGGGGAAGACCAGGCATACAGACCACTCATTGGGGAACCAGAGATGAGAAGTGGGGCAGAGAAAACAGTCGCCAGAGGCAGACATGTGTTCAGGGCAGGCACTAAGATACAAGGTCTAAGCATGTTGTTGGCTGAGAAAAAGAGCCAGAGGAGAGGAGGAGGCTGGGTTAAGGGGCAGTGAGCACCTGACTGATGGAGGAGGGAAGATCCATCCACATGTACTGAATGTCTACTTACTGGACATAGCATGCGCACTTAGTGTAATATATTGGGCAGGGGAGAGTAAAAAATACCAACAAAGTAGAATATAATCCAGAAACAGATGAGTGAAGGTGGTATCTTACATGTCTTGGTAGCTGCTCGTAGTTTAAAAAAAAAAAAAAAAAAAAGAATGTCTATGGGAGCTGATCTTTTGTTCAATTAAGACGATTGACTTTGTAGCCGAATTTATTGAAGTTTCCTCTTTACTGTTCAAATACTGGGTTTGTACTTGGGCCTGTTAGATTTGGCAAAGCAGTGAGCTTCACTGAAATGTGCAAAGCCAACTGCAGAGAGGACAGTCTCTTCACGGTTTTTATTTTTTTAATTTTAAAGTTTTTTTTCTTTTTCTTTATTGATTTTAGAAAGAGAGGAAGGGAGAGGGAGAGAGAGATTGAAACACTGATCAGAGAGAACATTGGCGGCCTCCTGTATGCCCCCCACTGGAGATCGGGCCCACAACCTGGGCATGTGCCCTGACCAGGAATCAAACCAGCAACCTCTTGGTTCATGGGTCGACGCTCAACCACTGAGCCATACTGGCCAGAGGTTTTTAGTTTTTTTTTTAAAGTGCTAAAATAGTCTTTCTTCCAGATTTCAGTCTAGCTTCTCATCTCATGTCATCGGGTACTACACGGCATCTTACTTGCTAGTGCCTTTAGCTGGCACTCTCTGTGTCATTCTCTTGATCTTGGGACTTCTTTCCCCAAGATTTTGGGTGACAACCAGCATATATTGTTTTAAGGAAATTCATTTTGGTAACTGAATACACTAAAAAGAAAAAACACAGTTCTGTCCATTTCTATAAGCACCTTCTTCCACAGGTCTCCAAGAGTCTTAATAGTGCCCATTAGTTCTTGTTAGAAAGCTAGTCAGGACATCAGGGGTGATGTCCATGTTTGCTGTGGGCACACTGAGGCTGGCATCAGGGGTGATGTCCATGTTTGCTGTGGGCACACTGAGGCTGGCGTCAGGGGTGATGTCCATGTTTGCTGTGGGCACACTGAGGCTGGCATCAGGGGTGATGTTCATGTTTACTCTGGGCACACTGAGGCTGGCATCAGGGGTGATGTCCATGTTTGCTGTGGGCACACTGAGGCTGGTGTCAGGGGGCTTTGCTTTCCACCAGATGTTCAGTGCTCCCTGCAGGTCATCAAAATGACCAGTGTATATTTTCAAGACAATTCAGACCCTGGGACACTGATTGCCCCTCATGTCTGGGGAGTCTTCGGGGAAGAGATGGTTTGTATTCAGAACTATGAGGCCTCTGGCTCACTCTTTAGATCTGTTTCCAAAGGAGTCCAGGCTGGCACAAATGAGATCAGAAGAGAAAAATCTGCATCAGTCATGGAGATGTCTAGAAGCCATTGCCTTTGGTTCAGGTGAACTGGGATGCCCGTTCCTGGCAGGGTGGTCCGGAGGGAGTGCTGCAGCCGCCTTGCAGAACTGGCCAGCTCCTGGCCCTGCAGAGCGTGTCTGTCGCCAGGGACCATGGGGATGGGCAGCTCCCGCCTCATCTTCCTCACATTCCAGAGAAGAGATCCCAGTGGTAGTAGTTCAGCTCCGAAAATGTGTTGTTAACTTCGCAGACCAGATATGTGTATTATACAATATCACTACTGATGTTATCATAACCCTGAGTCGGTTATGCATACGTATGTTCTTATAATCAAAACCAGTGTAGTTTCCAGACTGAGAAATTTGGGGGTGGTGATTGTTTTTTAACTTGGTTGTTTTTATCTCATCTCACCATTAAATTAAAAGATTTCTTCTAAATTATATATTAAGAATTAAAAGCCATAGCAGTAACATTGGGCTTAGTTTTTAAGAAAGAAGGGCAATTAGTCTTCATAGTTTTTCCCACTCCCTGTGATAGTCTTTCTAGTTACACTTGGAAGCACCATGGAGGCTGACATGAAAGCTGCAATTAGGTTAGGGGAAGGGAACACTCACCCAGGAAACTGTGTGGAGCGCAGTTTCAGCTCCTGAACATTAGGAAAAGGTGACACCATTTTAATCTTACATAATTCCAGCAACAATGGTGTTAGGAATTTTAACAGTCATATGGATTATTGATTATTGAATACTCTGTGCCATTCATATTTCAGTTCTATGTTGTAGATTTGTAATATTTATCCCTATTTTACCCAAAAAATGCCTGAAGTTTAAAGAAACCAAGTAAGGTCCATGTGTTATAAACCTAGGGGCTTAGGATGCGGCCTCAGACTTCTCAGAATCCAGCCTATACACTGAACTATACCAACTGTTGTATTAATTAAAAGACACAAAAATAGCACCTTAAGAAAGTCTGGTGATATATTTGACAAATTGAATAATCTCACATTAACTCTCATGGCATTGCTGGGTTACGTGTTTATTGAAATATCTCTGAGGGCACCTGGCCGGTGTGGCTCAGTGGTTGAGTGTCAACCCATGCACCAAGAGGTCGCCGGATGGATGCCCTCATGTGCCCAGGCTGTGGGCTCGATCCCCAGTGGAGGTTGTGCAGGAGGCAACTGATCGATGTTTCTCTCTCTCGCTCTAAAGATCAATAAAAACATTTTAAAAAAAGAAATATCTCTGAGGGCAATAATAATTTGGAAATTTCTTAGGTTAGTGAAGTCCTACCTGCGTGGGCACACTTGGGATTTTTGTTTTTGTTTTTAGGCCAGTAAAATGTCAGAAGTAGAAAATGATGTATTAAATGAGCCCCTTGTATCCCGCAAATACAACTCCTTCGATATAGAAACTCTCTCTAGACTTGTCTAATAACTGCCCGTGTCCTGCCGTGTGTGGACATCTCTTACAGATTACAGAGGGGCCCAGTGTGAAAAGACTACAAAGTGAAACGTAGCTAGTATACACTGAAATTGAAACCGAGGTGGAGGTCAATGGCTTCCCTTGCTGATTTAGGTAGGTAGGGACACAAAGAGCTTTTCGAGTTTGTATTTTCCTAAGGAGGGTGGGGGCAGTTGGAACGTCCGAAGGAGTGAAAGCACAAACAGGGACCTTTCTCTTTTCCTGTGGAAACACTTGACCCTCCTGCACCCCTCTCCACGACAGGAGGGAGTCCCCTGGGATGGCCAGGACAGCTGTGCTCTTTCTCTCACTCCCCTTACAGCAGGTGCCGTATTTGCCACCCAAATCCTGTCTGTAAAGGGGGAGCGGCAGGGTGGGCCCTTCTGCAACACCGTTAGGAAAGCATAAAAGTGGGGTAAGAGCTGTTGAAATGAGTTCTAAGAAGTGGCTTATAGCATTTCGAAAAGGAAGATGTAAGATTTTCTTGTGTTAAACCATATTGATAGAAGTGATGTATCATAGTCTTTTGTGTTAAGTTTTTGTTGTTTGTTTTTAATGGAGAATTTCAAACATGTAAAGTAGAAAGACAGCAGAATGAGCCCTGTGATCATCTTCAACAGCGTCAGCTCGTGGCCAGTTGGTCCCTCTCCTTCACCTCCCCCCAGTGTTATTGGAAGCAGATACTAGAAACCAGATCATCTCAGTATTTCAGCATGTACCTCTAAAAGATAGTGTTAAAAACAAAACTTCAATACTATTGCCGCACCTAAAAAATTAACAATAATTTCTTAACATTGTCAAATATCTAATTAGTGTTCATATTGCCAATGGTCTCATAAACATCAGACTTTTTTAAAACAGGTTATTTGAATCAGGATCCAGGTAAGACCCACACGTTGTAATAGCCTTTTTACAAAACCAATAGGACCTCCCTCCAGTTCTCTTTTCTGCCCCTTTTGATCTATTTATTGAAGAAACGTCTTTAATTCTCCTTTAGGCTGGATTTTGCTGATTGCATACCTGTGGATAGTGTAACGTATCCCTCTAGCTCCTTCTAACTCCTATATTTCCTAAAAATTAGGAAGGCTTGGTCAGATTCAGACTTGATTTTTTTTTTTTTTTTTTAGTCAAGACTTTTTCATAGCGTTTGCTTCCGTCTGAAGAGACTGAATGTCTAGTTTTCTCTTTTGGGGGCCATTAGCAGCCACTGGTGCTCAACGCCAAGTCTCCTGATGCTTCTGTATTGCCATCTTTTTTTTCAAAAATTTTTTTATTGTTTTTTTTTTGTTTTTTGTTTTTGTTTTGTTTTTTTTTAGAGATAGTGGAAGAGAGAAGGAGAGAGAAATAGAAACATCAATGAGAGAGAGAACCATCAACATCCATCAGCTGCCTCCTGCACGCCCCCCGCTGGGGCTCGAGCCTGCATCCTGGGCATGTGTCCTGACCGGGAATCGAACCCCCAACCTCTTGGTGCATGGGTCGATGCACAACCACCAAACCACACCAGTTGGGCTGCCATCTCTTTTGTTCTCTGTCCCCTAGTGAACTGGAGCTTCTGGGCAAGGTGGGGTCACAGGCTGAGGTCTCCTAGCTTTGGACCACTAAGAATTTTCAGGGATCTGTCACTCCAAATTCATGTTTTTCAGAATTATTTTAAAAAACAACCACTATCATTCAACTCAATGAACCTTCAGTAAATAAATAAAATTGTACCAAGATATAAACCGTGACAAATTTTAAAAACATACACAGCACACTGTTCTTGCTGGACAAATGGGACCATTACTGGGGGCCTTTCTGTGATCCTCCATTTTCCCTGCTCTTTCCCTGCCCGTTGTTCCTTCTGCGTGGATTTCACTGTGCTGCTTGTGCAGTGTTCTTTGAGAGCCGGAGGTCTAGGATGTGCAGGTCTTAGAGTCTTAGATTCTTGCGGGCCCTAGACTCCATGCAGCTGGTCTCCCCCGGGAGAGCCTCACCTCCGCGGCTGTGTTTTCTCACGGGGCACAGCCTTGGGTCGCCGCCCTGTGTGCAGGTGGCTGTCTTCTGAGCGGAGCAGGCTTGCCTCCCTCCTCTCCCCCTCCTACTTTCTCCTCTTTCCCTCCTTTCCTCCTTCTTTCTTTTTCTCTGTATGTTTTAGCCACTCTGTATGTTTTAGCCAACATGCTAGTCTTTTCCATGTCTACTCTTTTTTTTTTTTTTCCTTTATTGATTTGAGAGAGAGAGGAAGGGAGAGGGAGAGAGAGATAGAAACATCGATGAGAACATCAATTGGCTGCCTCCTGCATGCCCCCACTGGGGATCGGGCCCACAACCTGGGCATGTGTCCTGACCGGGAATTGAACTGGCGACCTCTTGGTGCATGGGTCGACGCTCAACCACTGAGCCACACCAGCCGGGCTCCATGTCTACTCTTAAGCCTCCTGACACTGCTAAACTCTGCGTTGATGCAAAGGTCATCTTGGAAATGGCAAAATGGGAACGTGATTCCCAGCTGTCTTCCCTGTAGCACAGAGATGTGTTCAGCTCTTAACAAACCTGATACTAAGTTCCAACTGTGGACCAGGAATGTGGGAGATTAACCAGTTATAAATCCCTGAAATGCTGACAAGAATAGATGCAATCCAAGTGCCATGTGACAGCTAAAGGGGTGGGGGGGGCTTCATCTGGGAAGTGACCTTTAAACTGTCTTCATAAGATTAAGACAGCATAGTTGTGTGAAAATATCTAAGGAAAACTTAGTGTAGAGGTAGGATTTTATTGAGGCACTGAACCTAAATTGTTAGTTAATGAACTTGACTTTTGTATATGACAGAGACTTACCATGTCTTCTTTGCCTACTAAAGAGACAGGCTTGCGATATGTTGCTTCCTTCATATGTATGCAAATATGTGTAAGCACAAAATATCTCACCTATCAGCATTCCCACCTCATTAGCAGTGGGGAAAATAACTTTTAGGCATGGGGAGTTTCAAGGTGTTGTGGACATGGTCACCTGCCTTCCTCCACTGTGGCAGTATCTTCCTTTCAGGTGGCAGTGGATGAAGGGCCACCAGTTCCCGAGGTGTGGGCTCCTGAGTTAATGCATCTGCAGGTCCCCGTGTGCCAAGCCCTGTCTCAGCTGAGGGAACTGTGGTCTCTCACGTAGATGTATTGCCGCTTTTCTAATGTCTATGCAATGAGTATTGTTGCTATCAGAGGACAAAGCCACTTAAAAATATCATTGCCCTGGCCAGGTAGCTCAGTTGGTTGGAGTGTTGTCCCGTACACCAAGAAGGTTGTGGGTTCAATTCCCGGGCAGGGCACATACCCAGGTTGCAGGTTTGATCCCTGGTCAGGGTGCATATGGGAGGCAACAGATTGATGTTTCTCTCTCACATCAATGTCTCCCCCCACCTCAAATCGGTAGAAACATATCCTTGGGTGAGGATTTAAAAAGAAAAAAAAAAAGGTATCACTGAAGTCATCGTACTAGTGCTGTCACTATGTACAGTTTTAAATATAACGGATACTAAAATAGACTTGTTATCGTGTAGGTATGCTAGGGGGTGTGAGTATATGTTTTGTGGTTGGGAATTCTTTGAAAAATTTTTTTTTTTTTATCCTCACCCGAGGACATTTTTTCATTTTTTATTCAGATAGAGTGGGAGGGAGAGAGAGGAAGAGAGAGAGAGAGAGAAACATCGATGTGAAAGTGACACATTGAGTGGCTGCCACCCGCACAACCAACCAGGGCCGGGGACAAACTGCAACCGAAGTACATGCCCTTAGCGGGAACCGAACCCGGGTCTCTCTGGACCGCAGGCCGACGCTCTAACCGCTGAGCCAAACCGTCCAGGGCTCTTTGAAAATTTTTGACATTAAAAGGGGTTCTCATAAAATAGATGGTGGTGATGGTTGACAAACATTGTGAAGATACCTAATGCCAATGAATTTTACACTTAAAAACGGTTAAAGTGGTAATTCTTATGGTATGTATATTTTGCCACAATAAAAAGTATATTAAAACTTTTTTTTTTTTTTTTTTTACCTTACAATGAAACACACACATGCAAATAAGAGGATCTCATATTTAAAGAAACTGGACCTGGACGTCGTTGGCCTAGGCTTAGATCAATGTGGCAGGTGTTTGACCATCACCAAGTGGTACTCTGCCCTGTAACCTCAAGTGCTGGAGAAGCAGCCCGAGGGGCCTGCATTTCTGGAGCCTGTAGTCCAGTGGGGGTGGCACCCGTTCATCCTCGTGAATGTGTGACTGCAGCACAGCTCCACACTGCGCTGTGACTTCACACTCTGCTCCGTGCTGTGGCAGGAAACGTATTTGGAGCTCTGCAGGCGTGTGAAGGGTGTTGGGAAAGGACGCGGAGGAAGGCTTCCCTGGGGAGGTGGCAGTGGGCTCAGACTGAGCAGTGAACACGTACAGATCACACTCCCAGGAGGCCACTGACCACTGCCCCGTTTCAGACTCACTCCAGGGCGGGAGCATGTGTCGTCGGCATCCTCCCAGGCGTGGCATTCACACAGCGCTAGCCTTCAGTTCCTGTTGGGTGCTGAATAAATACAACACTGAGTAGAAATGTTTATACTAGGCTTGTTCCAAGGATGTTTGTGGGATTGACACCACCTATTTTCACTTCCTTAATTTTCATACTTGTATTTTAATTGGTTTTACACAGACCCTCAGCTAACATTATAACCTCCACTTACACAGAGAATGCTTTGCAGTTTAGTGACTGCATCTGTGTTCTTGAACAGTCAACTCATTCTGCTGCTTCTTTAGTTCTTCCTTGTTCTCACGCACACGTTCTAGATAGTGTACTTTGAAGAGAAAAATGTCTATTAGCCCTTAGGCACCCAGTATTCCCTTTATTTTAGGTAAATGTGCATTTTGAAGCTATGTATTTTACAAATGAGACAGAGCGATGAATTCATATAGCTCTTGGTAAAGCTTCGGAGTCTTCAGTCTTGGGGTGAGGGTGGGCCTGCATCTCCGTAGGTATATAGCTTTTTTTTTCGGGGAAAGGAGAAGGTTGGAGAAGTGAGTTAGGGAGAAGGTCTATCTGATTGGAAATGGAGTCTTCCTAGGACATCTACATTGGCTAAGGTGCAGCATTATTTTTCGATATATAACTTTTGTATGGTTTCTAATGCTAAACCAGATATGAATCAGTATTAACTTTCATACCAAAAAAAGAAAAAAACAGGTAAGAATAAATAACAGTTATAAAGTGCTGGAAGGTCAGGTAAGGCTTTCTAATGTAAACACAGATGTGCTGATTAGGGAAGACATTTCTGCAGACCGCTGTCACTACCCAGATCACTTCTGCAGAGATGCAGCTGTGGTGTGAGTCGAGTGAGGCCCCGAATTCACTGGTTACTGCTAAAGAATGTGTGGTGGGTGGGCTGTTCCTCAACACTGGTCTAATAATTAGACCTTACTTTGTTTTTAAATCTAGGGACTTGGACTAGTGTATCACTTTCAACTTTTTATTGTCTGTCAAGTCCCAAGATAGACTAAAATTTGTCAAATGAATTCCACAGTTTTTATAACATGATTTGCTTTGAAAAACTGCATTACCACTTAGAGCATTAGATTTAAAAAAAAATTTATTATCTTTTTATTGATTTTAGAGAGAGAGGAAGGGAGAGGGAGAGAGAGATAGAAACATCGATGAGAGAGAACATCTATTGGCCGCCTCCTACATGCCCCCCACTGGGGATCATGTGTCCTGACTAGGAATTGAACTGGCGACCTCTTGGTGCATGGGACGGCGCTCAGCCACTGAGCCACACCGGCCGGGCTGGAGCGTTAGGTTTTTAATGTTTTGGTTAACAGAAGTATATGTTAGGGTGAACAGCACTGTGACAGTAAAGACCAAACACTATGAGTTAAGGTCAGAATAGAAAGGGAGTTTCTTATTCATTTGAAAACTGTTACCTCTTCATCCCATCAGGAAGAAGTGATGAGAAAAATTTTAACAATAATGGCCTTTCTTCTGTGATATTTAAGAGCCTCTAGTTTTCTCATACATACTCTTTTTCTTTCTAGGAAAAGCCCCTGACGAAATCCCTACAACGTGGAGAAGACCCCCAGTTTGATCAGGTATGTGACATGGTATATGTGTGGTATTCTGGTGTTTATTTATTTCCATGTGTACAAAAGGCCCGGGCTGCATGCTCGTGATAAGCCTCCGCACAGAGGGTGGGGTAGGATCGGGGAGCTGTCCTGTAGCTAGTCTACAATGTGGCTCGCAGGAGATGGTCAGTAAATGTCTATTGATGTCAATAGCCAAGAGCTGAAAAGGATTGGAATAATCCGAGTAGACCCTTAGTTGACTGTTTTCTAAATCTTTGTATATCAGAATTAAACAAGCTGACAAAAAATAAAGGTACTTCCATTTAAAAACTTATTACGATACTTCTGAATATACACTGGTCCTTGAATACCATGGTTTTATTCAATGTCATTTCCTTATAACATTGATGAGATGGCGTAGGAATTTAACTCTGGTTTATATCAATCACTTTGTGGTAAAATTGGTTTCGTTATACGTTGTTTTGCTTCAAGTTGCAGAATGTACTGACGACGTTGAGTGAGGACTCACTGTGCTGTGATGATCAGACCTCTGCACCAGAGTTTGTTTGTTTTCATCCTGTCTTGAACGCCTGCTATTTGCTTGACACAGTGCTAGGCACTGGTGAGACAAGTGTCAGCCCTTCAAGGACTCACAGTCCTGTGAGAGACACCACCTAAACCATAATTATAAACCAGTATAGTAATTTAGATGCTAATCAAGAGGGTGATACATGAACAAGACAAAAGAAAGTTCTTTGAAAATAGATGAGGACTAGTAAAAGGACCTCCAACTCCAGTGGTAGGTAACAACCAACTCTGCAGGGTCTGGGTCAGTAAGTTCAGGAGGGCTGTAGGTATGTTGAGGAATGAAGGATAACAGGACATCAGGGAAGTTGGAGAAGGGTTTGTGGTGTTTCTGAACTTCTGCAGTTAACGACAGAGAGGACAGCATGTTCTTCTCAAAACCCTCACTTGGTGCCAAGGGCAGAGACAGAATACTGCTGAAAGCGCCGGGCCTGATCTCACATAGTGGTGGTATTGTCTCGTGGAGAACACACAGGGAGTGCACTTTCTGCAGGGCTTTCAGGCTGCCTTTCATGTGGAACCAAGAGCAAAATGCTCGGGCCCTTAAAGTCCAGACTCGTTCGAGGACTGACCTAAATGTAAGGACGCCCGGGGGACAAAGCCTCTGTTTCGTGTTTGGTAAGCTGTTCATGTCACACGTTGCTGCTCACAGCGCACCTGTGGAGGCCTGGGCTGGTCTGCGGGCTGCTGGGAGCGCTGGCTTCTGGAACGCCCCCGAAGGAGTGGGCTCTCCCTCCGCATCTCTCCAGTCACGTCCTCGCTGTTGTCACCGGGCAGAGGCCTGGGTGGTCAGAGGCCCCAGGTGGATGTTTGGGTCATTATTTTGGAAATGTGGTGAATTGTGGCTCTCTCTGTTCTCTTTCAGAATGTAAATATTTATTATCTGTTTTTCATAAATTTTCACCCTATTTTGTATACTTCATCTCTATCCTGATAGATTGTCACTGTCCTTTCCTCAAAAAATATGGCCCTGCCCTGGCCGGTTTGGCTCAGCAGTTAGAGCGTTGGCCCGCGGACCAGAGAGTCCTGGGTTCGGTTCCGGCTAAGGACACGTACCTCGGTTGCAGTTTGTCCCCGGCCCTGGTTGGGGTCGTGTGGGTGGCAACCACTTGATGTGTCTCTCTCGCATCGATGTTTCTCTCTCTCTTCCGCCCTCTCTCCCTCCCACTCTATCTGAAGATAAGTGCAAGAATGTCCTCGGGTGAGGATGAAAAAAAATATATGGCCCTAGACGGTGTGGCTCAGCGGTTGGAGCATCGGCCTGCGGACCAGAGTCCCGGGTTCAGTTCCTGCTAGGGGCACGTACCAAAAAAAAAAAAAAAAAATGGCCCTGGCCAATTTGGCTCAGCGGTTAGAGCATTGGCCCACAGACTGAAGGGTTGGGTTCAATTCTGGTCAAAGGCACGTACCTGGGTTGCAGGTTCCTGTGTCTCACATCGATGTTTCTCTCTCTCTCTCTCCCTCCCTCCCTCTCTCCCTCTCTTCCACTCTCTCTAAAAATCAATGGAAAAATATCCTCTGGTGAGGATTAACAACAACAACAACAAAAAATGATGTTATTTTTCTCCAGCTTAATGTACTTCTTTCTTAATTCTCTGGAGAAACAGTACATCTAAATTTTGACATTGCATATAGTAGTTATCTTAAATGATTTGGCTGAAACACAAGCTCTCATTTATTGTTCAGCACTTTGGCTCTGCATTTCAGCATTGTGGAAAAGAGAAAGCCTTTGGAATTCGACAGACCTGGGTTTAAATCTCCACTTTGCCACTTAATTAGCTGTAATACTTTTGACCTTGCTGCTCAAAATATTGCAATGCAGAATCTCCTGCTGCCTCAGATCTCCTGAGTCCGAGTCTGCGGCTTCACGCGGTCCCAGGCGACCCGGACACACACTGAAGCTCGAGCAGCACTGACCTGTATGTGACACGCCTCTGTGTTCAGGAGGGAGCCAGCAGTGAGGTGGTCACTGGTAACTTTCACATAAGATCCATACAGTTACCCCCTCATCTTTAAGCCATAAATTTACACATGAACCATGAGAGAAGGCAACCTACAAAGTCTATCCCAGGCCATCTGGAAATGTGACTGAAGTCGGTCCACCTGTGGAGTCAATGACAAAAAGTCAACAAAGTCATCTTTGAAAGTACCCATCCACTGTTTTGACAGCAAACTATAAGAATTGTGGTTCCAGCCCTGGCCGATCTGGCTCAGTGGTTAGAGTATCATTCCTCGGACCAACGAGGAGTCGCCAGTTCAGTTCTGGTCAAGGGCACGTACCTTGGTTGTGGTTTGGTCCCTGGACCTAGTCAGGGTCATGCGGGCGGTAACCAGTCGATGTATCTCTCTCACATCGATGTCTCTCTCTCTCTCTCTCTCTCTCTCTCTCTCTCTCTCTCTCTCTCTCTCTCTCTCTTTTCCTCCCCTTCCCTCCCACTCTATCTGAAGATAAATGGAAAAAATATCCTTGGGTGGGGAATAGAAAGAAAGATTGTGGTTCCATTGACAAGGCCACACATGTGTCAAGCTCTCTCATTCTTTTCATATTTAATGTTCAAACTATGTAATTCCCCCTTTTTTTGATCGCAAGCAGTAGGATTTTAATCTGGCTCGACACAGAGGTCTGTCTGTGGGAAAGAACAGGCTGGTGGTGCCAGCTTGCCTGGCGTAGACCCGTTGCTGTGATGGGGGGCAGTAGCGATGGCAGAAGTCCCATTTACTCAGTACTTTCCTCAGGATAGGCACTGTGCTGAAGACACGCTCTGAACGCATCCAGCTGGTCCCTGTGTAGAGAATGCTTGATCGGTTTCTTCTGTTGAACTGGCTTGAATGACAGGCTGGAGAGCGCCGGGCTTCTGCCCTTTCAGGGCCTCCTCCTGGGTGGCCCTGTTACCTCCTCCACTTAACAAGCCCATGATTCATGTTTCACTTGCTAGAAATAGAAGCAAACTTCAAAGAATCGTGTAGTCCTTGATAATTTACTGAGCCCCTCCTCACGTATTATCTCATCTGACATCACTCAAGTGCCCTTCCAAGAACCTCCAGAAGAAGGTCTCGTTGTCGGCAGCATCTCCGCATCACCCTGAATGGCAGCGACTCCCAGAGAGGGTGCCGGGTGCTGTGACGAAGGCCCGCCGGTGCCAGGGCCGGAACCTCCTGTTCTGACCATGAAGCATGTGCTCTTCAAGCCATGACATGCTCACATTTCTAAGACCTAAGTTGCTGAGAATTCAGAGGGGTGTTTCAGCAAGTGAAGGATCGAAGGTCCTGCGTCAGTTAAGATTCAGTTTGGGTGCAAATGATATATAAATAACAGTAGCTCAAACAGGACAGAAGTTTTCTTCACGTTCAAGCAGTAAAAAAAATCAGTTCCAGCCCTGGCCAGTTTGGCTCAGCAGTTAGAGCGTCGGCCCGCGGACCGGAGAGTCCCAGGTTCAGTTCCCGCTAAGGGCATGTACCTCGGTTGCAGTTTGTCCCCGGTCCTGGGTTGGGGTCGTGTGGGTGGCAGCCAGTCGATGTGTCTCTCACGTTGATGTTTCTCTCTCTCTCTCTTCCTCCCTCTCTCCCTCCTGCTCTATCTGAAGATGAATGCAAAGATGTCCTTAGATGAGGATAAAAAAAAAAAAATCAGTTCCATATCTCTGCATTTTTTTTGTTTTCCTTTGTATGGCTTACATTCCCAAGGTCATCTTATGACCCGTTTGGACTTCTAGAGTTCAGCCATTCCATCTGGATTTCAGGCAGCAGGAAGGAAAAATGAAAAAAGAATCAGAGAGGAAAAAAAGTAATAACAAAAAGCAATACCCCAACATTACACACAGGACTTCTGATCGTATCCAGTCGGCTATCTCCTAATCACGGAGCCACAGATGGCTGTAAGAACGATGGGACAATTTTATCTACCTGTCTCTACTAGACATTCGATAGCCTGTTTTGCCAAAGTGCCCAGTGGAGATTACTGTTTACAGTTCTGTATCTCTTTTGTTCCATTGTGCAATTCTCCGGGAACTGGTCAGTTTTCCAGTTGAAATTTAAATATATTTATAATATATACATATATATATACATATATGTATATATATATTCAGGAGAGAGAGAGAGAGGTTGAAGCTCATGTTTCCTTTTCTTTCACATTTCTTCTATGTTTAATTAACTATTGGTTTAGTATTTCTTAATTTAACCTAATTACAATCTAACCCTTGTAACTAGACCTTGTGACTAGACCTGGAAAAAAGCCCTATTCTTTCATAAGTGGCAAGATGTATAAATAGGATTAACTTTTTAAAGCATCAGCCCATGGACCAGAGAGTCCCGGGTTCAGTTTCCGCTAAGGGCACGTACCTCAGTTGCAGTTTGTCCCCGGCCCCGGTTGGGGTCGTGTGGGTGGCTTGGGGTCGTGTGGGTGGCAACCAGTCGATGTGTCTCTCTCACATTGTCAACCTAGTGACAGCTTTGCACATTGGAGAGCTAGAAATTTGTGCCTTTAATTTCAGATTTCACTTTTTACAAATTTCATGAATGTAAATTGGACACAGTCTTACATAGCACCTACTGTGTAGCAACTGGGTGCCAAACGTTATCCCCACTGGTAGAAACAAGGTGAAGGAAGCATGGCGCCTGCCCTGGGGGGCCCCTAGTCTAGTGGTAGAGACAAAAAAGACCCCTGTGATCAGATAAATTGTTACCTCAGGCCAGTGAGTGAGCTCCCCGAAGGACCAAGCTGAGGAGACTGTGCCCTGCACCGAGGAGCCAGGGAGGGCTTCCCAGCTCTGCTGGTTAGGAAGTCTTACCAGTGGTGATAATTAATAGAGGGAGAGAGATTTCCAACAGCGCTTTGAACATGTATACTGTCACTAATTTATTTTAAATGCCTAAATTAATGGTCAGGGCTCAGAAAGGGAAGTGAATGAAAAATTATCCCGGTAATAAGTTCTTTATTTTGGCAAACGTGTTGAAGTGTATCTCTGTTCATGTGCGTGTTACATGTACGCACACAGCTCTGCGAGGACAGAGGTGTGAGGATGTGTTTCCTGCTTCCCAGGACCTTCAGATCGGAACAGGATGACAAGGCAGTGCTAACAGTCTGACTCGGGCCCTTGTGTATTGGAAGTGTCACATGGATCGTGCAGATGATAAACATTATGACCCTGCAAGGGACAGAAGACATGCACCTAGGGCCAGGGGACTAGAAAAACCTTTCTGAGAGAGGAGGACATACTTGATCAGGTGCCTCAAGCGATGGGAGCAATGAGATTTCACTGGGTGTCGGTGAAGACAATAGGCCATTTTAGAAGAAAGGAACATTTAGTGCCAAGGCCCTGAACAGAAAAATGGCATTTAGTTATCTTGGGAATTGACAAATGGCTCAATGTAGTTGGGCAGAGGCGTGTATTATTAAAGAATAACCTTCGGAAAGGTTATGACTCTCATAGAAATATAAAAGGAACATGTGCCAAGATTGTGTTGAACTCATTAGGAAAGAGGCACGTCACACCCAGGCTGGAAGAGAATGAAAACCGCACCATGGATGAATCTGGGAGTGTTGGAATGAGTGAGCAGTCAGAGGCAGGGTGGGCTTCTCCTACAGCGGAAGAGGGAAGCCAGCCAAATGTCACCAACTGAGTGTGTTCTGTCTATAACAGGAATGATTCAGCATCACCATCAGTTATCCTCCAAAACCACAGTTTTAAAATAGTGCAAAAGGTACAGAGCCCCCTAGACTCAGGATCAGGTAGCCCCTAGAGAGATGTGTGTTTAACAATGCATATACTTTCCCCCTGAAACACAAAATTTACCTCCAGTGCCCTGGCCGGTTTGGCTCAGCGGTTAGAGCGTCGGCCTGCGGTCCAGAGAGACCCGGGTTCGGTTTCCGCTAGGGGCATGTACCTCGGTTGCAGTTTGTCCCCGGCCCCGGTTGGTCATGCGGGTGGCAGCCACTTAATGTGTCCCTTTCACGTCGATGTTTCTCTCTCTCTCTCTTCCTCTCTCTCCCTCCCACTCTATCTGAACCAAAATAATGAGAAAATGTCCTCGGGTAAGGGTTAAAAAAAAAAAATTTACCTCCAGTAAGGGAGAAGTCAGGTAGGAAGGAACCAGACTGTGGGAGACCTTCATGGAGTGGGGGGGGCCTAATCCCCACCGAGTGGCAGAGTGATCAGTGTGGACCTGGTGTTACCCTGGGGAAGCAGTGTTCATGAACAGAGAGATCCTCAAAGCTTGGAGTCATCTGTGGAGTTGGGCATTAATAAAGTTTTGAAGTTAAAGGGCCAGAACTAAAATGGACACAGTGGGACTCGAAAGAAAGGATTATAAGGAAAATTATATAAGAAGAATCAGTATTTGTTGAGAGAAGGAGAAACAAAAAGGAACTGTGGTTTTCAACTCTGACTTGGAGCCATTTCCATTGAATTCAGTGAACAGGAGGACCCCGAAGCCTCCTAGGATCAGTGCACTATGCTGGAGTCACAAAAACACCCCGCCCTCGAGGAATTCAGTGAACAGGAGGGCCCCAAAGCCTCCTAGGATCAGTGCACTATGCTGGAGTCACAAAAACACCCCGCCCTCGAGGAATTCAGTGAACAGGAGGGCCCCAAAGCCTCCTAGGATCAGTGCACTATGCTGGAGTCACAAAAACACCCCGCCCTCGAGGAATTCTCAAGCCCAGGAGGAAAACAGATGTCTGAACCAATACTAGTCTTTGTAAATGCACAGCTGAGGTACAGTGCTGGGGGACTCAGGTAGGGGAGCCGCTGGTGACGCTGGGAAGGTGGACAGGTGTGTCACAGAGGAATCAAGGGCAGTGAAGTTTTAAAGATACCTGCTATCCAGGTGAACAAGATGGGCTGGCTCACGCTAGGCAGGAGGAGCTGCGAGGACAGAGAAGCTGACGGCGAGAAGAGCGGAGAGCTGGAGCGGGGCCTGGGTGAAGCTGGGAAGGCGGACCCGAGCCCATGGCTCCAGTGGCCACAGGAGCCACACTGAGGAACCTGGACTATTTTCTCTGGATAAGGAGCTCTTCAAGCAGAGGAAGGCTGTGCTTGGGGAGAGGTTATGGATCCGTTTTCTATATTCTGGGTCTTCAGTGAGGGTAGAATATTTCAGGAGAAATAATGGACTCATTCTTCTGATGGTCGCTCAGCAAACACTGAAAGATCAGAAAGAGAGCACAGCGAAGAATTTGATGGGGAAACAGTTAGTGTAGGATCAGAAAGTGGGACCCACTAAAGAATGCCCAGAGAAGGGGTGGCCAACAAGTGAGAGGACCCTAAGAAGACATAGCTTTCCAGGTCAGGGAGGGCCCCTGAAGGCAGTCGTGCAGGGACCCCCAGGAAAGAACCAGAGGTCAATAGGCAGGAGCTCACTGAAGTTGGCTTTGTGAAGGCCTTTTGCTGCAGTTGCTATTCATTGACGTGTAGGATGCATTTTCATAGTTGATAGATTCATGTTAAATAGTTTAGGAGACTGACTTTCACAGTAAGTTACAGGAGCTGATTTCAATTGGCAACATTTACATTAGAAAGCAGTCCTGGGACCAGCTTCCCATCGCCAATCTGTGGACTTGTCCTGTGAAGGAGGGCAAGGAGAGCTCCCTGTGGTACTGCAAGCGACTTTCTTGTTATCCAAGTTTACAGACATCCTTTTAAATATAAAGTCCAAGGCATTTTATTTTGGATGCTCCAATGAAACAGCAGTTAACCTATGATGAGTGTAGACCTGGGTGGATGGTGACCCAAATATCAAGTTAACCCCTTTAAAAAGTGAAAACAGCCCTGGCCGGTTTGGCTCAGCGGTTAGAGCGTCGGCTGCGGTCCAGAGAGACCCGGGTTCGGTTCCCGCTAAGGGCATGTACTTCGGTTGCAGTTTGTCCCCGGCCCTGGTTGGTCGTGCGGGTGGCGGCCACTCGATGTGTCCCTTTCACATCGATGTTTCTCTCTCTCTCTCTCCCTCCCACTCTATCTGAACAAAAAAATGGAAAAATGTCCTCGGGTGAGGATTAAAAAACAAACAAACAAACAAACAAAAAAAAAGTGAAAACAGCCCTCCACAATAACCCTCACCAGAGGGAGACCATGACCTTCACCTGGAGGAGGATAGGCTAGTGACAGTCACTAGATGAAAATTCTGGCTGTTAACTAAAGGAACAAATGAATCTTGATTTCACATACCTTCCAGCTACGATGCTTTCTTGTTGATTTTTCTCTGCCCTTGGCTTTTAGACCTTTTCTCATATCTAATGATGACATAAACATGCAGTAAGTTAAATGATACAAACAATTGTCTGCTGCATGATGTTTTTCTATTTGAAGTATTATCACTCTGACATTGTTTCTTAAAACAATCTCCTACAGCCCTGGCCGGTTTGGCTCAGCAGTTAGAGCGTCAGCCTGCAGACCAGAGAGTCCCAGGTTCGGTTCCCGCTAAGGGCAGTACCTTGGTCACAATTTGTCCCCGGCCCCGGTTGGGGTCGTGTGGGTGGCAACCACTCAATATGTCTCTCTCACATCGATGTTTCTCTCTCCCTCCCACTCTATCTGAAGATAAGTGCAAAAATGTCCTTTGATGAAGATAAAAAATAAGGTCTCCTACAGTAAGTGGAAGTGATTTTGCTCTCCGCATAATGAAGTATGATTACTCCCCACAGGAGCTTGTGCCCGAGCAGCCAGAGTTAGGACTCAGATCCTTATTTTACAGGTGGATTGTCTTACTGTACGTTGGCACTGCATAATTAACCGTGTGGGAGGCAGAAGGTACAGGGGCCACTAAGTCTGGCAGCCTCATGGCATCCCGAGGAGGAAGGCAGGCATTTCAAGGAAAGCCTGACGGATCATGCCATCTCCTCAGAAGACTGCAGGGGATGACTGCAGGAATGCCGCTGCTCGGCCATGCGTGTGTCCCATCTCTCCTTTCACGTGGAGGTGTCAGCAGTGTAGCAGGAACGGAAATAAGGTTCAGAGAGGAGGTGAGACAGAGAGGAAGCATCGCCAAGCGGGGCTGATTGAGGGGTGACAGATGGAAGCGCAGATCTTGGTTCAGAGGGAGAGCAATCCAATGAGTTCTGCGTGTTTTAAGAAACCTCTTCTGCTGAGTGAAGTACAGGCACTTAGCGCTGTGCCCTTTTGCCAACGAGTGTGTCCATTCTTCTCTTACATTTTGGCTCAAACACTTTTATCAGGATGGCTTTGGTTCCTGAGATTTTCATGTGTGGGTTAGTTGGACCTATGACAGTTGGTTTTATTCAACTGATTGATTCCGGTTCCAAAATAGTTACTATATCAGGTATTTTCCCATTTGCTTTGGAGTAAGGGTCTTTTTAATTTTTTTTGTACAGTATAACTAAAAGCAGTAATTATCTGTTCCGATAAATACATTTTTTCATCAACTTCTGTCATTAACTTAGCCTATGATGTCATTAAAGTCAAATGCTTCAGGTCTGTGCTCCAGTTTCCATGTTTGGAAATGGCAGAAGGAAAAAAGAAACAGACATTTTTGAAAGTCTCTTAAGTGCCCACTCGTTATAGTATGTAGTCTTCATAAAAACCCAGTGAAGTAAGTAATCTTAAATCCTGCTTTACAGCTAAAAACATAATTTCAAAGAAATGACAGCATGCCCAAGCTCACACAGCCAACACAGGCAGAGCTGTGACAGGAGCCGAGACAGGAGCCGAGACAGGCCGATCTTCCCAGCACACGTCTGCAGTTGTGAACCACATGTGTGAAGATCAGTCATCACACACGGTGTTCTGAGGACATCAAGTTGCAGCTATTTGCAATTCAGTGTAACATATTATTTACTGATGTTATTTGTATAAATTGCAGATAATTCCAAATAATTTGCTCAACCAGTCTAAGTAACTTATATTGGTGTTTTCTTCTAGATGGTGTAGGTTTTCTGGCACCTTAGTTTCTTAATATGTTAAATATGCCATCTATGAACAGGAAACACGTGGCAAAATAAATCCATACATTTATTTTGAATTTTAACAACTCTTAAAGCTGTTGACCTTTAACAGATAGACAGCCAGGCATTTCTCCAGCCAGTGGGTTTGTTTGGGAATAAAGAATTGCAGTTTGGGACATGCAGTCTAATGGTGAGCCACACACAAGTCCAGAGAAACAAGCAAGAGGAATATTCTTTTATGGACTTGGGAGGGGCTGTTGTAAGGGAAGAGTCCATTGGAGGAAACTGAAAAGTAGAAGTGTAGTGGCTTCTCATTGGCTGAGGTACAGCAGTCTCCCCATAGGCTGAGATGTTACAGCCAGAGGGATTCTTTCCTTCCTCCGCAGAGGCAGTAATGCAAGGTCGTCTGTTCCTGTTGGTATCTGTAGTTAGTATATGTCGAGTGACACCTGTGTGAGAGTTCTCTCTCCAGCCTCGTGACTCCTTTTTCTTTTTAATCCTCACCCAAGGATATGTTGTTCTTTTTAATTGATTTTAGAGAGAGAAAAGAAAGAGAGAAACATCAATCTGTTGCCTCCGTTACATCCCCCCACCAGGGATCAAACTCGAAACCTGAGTATGTGCCCTGCCGGGGAATCAAACCTGCAACACTTTAGTGCACGAGAGGAGATTCCCAACAGAGCCACCCAGCCAGGGCCCAACTCCTTTTTAAATTCATTTTCTGTTTATTGATTTTCAGAGAACTAAAGTAATTTTTACCATCTTGGTTAGTAATAATTTTCCTGGAAACGAAGGAGATGAAATTCTAGTGTTTCAACATCCATTTTAATGCTACAATTCAATGAAATCTATTTGAAATGTACAAATAACAAATATAAGCAATAATCTAACAATAGTATATGTGATTGAGTAAAAAAAAAAATTGAATTACTTTAATAGACCATTATTTTATGGTGTCATCCAAAGAGTACCCAGACCCCCAAGTGCTTGGCCACCTAAACTAGTTTGAGAAATTAAACCATCCATGAAGTTACTTTAAACATTTTCATTAAATGTACCACTCAAGCCAGCCTTAGTACTGTAAAATATGGAATGACTCCACTGAGTAATTATTCAAATAGTTTGGGTGAACTTTCCTTATTTGCATTCAGCAAGTATAATAAAATGCTTATGAAAAATTAATGTCTTAGCTACAGCATAATGGGCAGTCTCTTTTAGCCTGTTTATACATAAAATGCCAAAATAAACATTAAGAAAACATTTGCAAAGTACATTTTTCATCTCCCTCACTGCCCCCCCAAAAGAAAACACCAGTATGAAATAGCTCTGTGATTCTGTGCACGTCATCTCCTCAAGCTGCACAGCACCAAACGCATCTATGATGGAAGAATGTGATCATTTAAATGCAACAAGAACATCTTTGTGAATGGGCCCACCCCGCTCAGCAGCAGCACAGAGCTAGAATTCATCTCACTATGGGCTCTGCTTCCTGTAAGCAAGTGAAGGGGCTGAGTAACCAAGAAGGGAGTTAGACCTTCCTCCCTTCCTGAGCATTGAGGGCCAGGTCTTTGCAAATTCTACCCTTCCTTCCTGAAAGCCTGGACTGAAAAGGGCAGTGACAGAGAAATGGAAAAACACGCATCGACCCCATGCTGATGACCTTTCATTTCTTCTGAGATGGTCTCAGTGCATTTGCCGTGGAAAGTGTGCCCAGTAGATATAATACTAAAAATGGCTTCAGGACAACTTTTTATTTTATTTTTTAAATTTTATTAAACTTATGGGGGTGATGTTGGTTAATAAAATTATATAGGTTTCAATTCTATAATACATCATCTGTATATTGCATTGTGTGTTTACCACTCAAAGTCAGGTCTCCTTCCGTCACCATTGATTTGACCCCCCTTATCCTTTCCTCTTCCTCCTGCCCTTCCTTCCCCTCTGGTAACCACTGGACTGTTTGTTGTCTGTATCTGAGTTTTTGTTGATCTTACTCGTTCCTTGGTTGCTTTCAGTTTTATATCCCACATTTGCGGCAACGTGGATGGGTCTTGAGGATATCATGCTAAGCAAAATAAGTCAGACAGAAAAACTCAGGAAGACTTTCTAATGTAGACAAAGTCATTCTAGCTAAGGCTGGAAAGACACTACTGATGTTCTCGATGGAGAATATGAGTTACACCTAGGTGCAGTAGCAGAATTGTGTGTGCTGTATCCAGAGACGTTAAAGGGGCAAATGTAGGTTCATATCACCTTTATGGGTCTGTAATGAATACTCAAACTTGTAATTATTCCACACAAGTATTTTTTAGTAAACTTTTGATTTTAAAATAGTTTTGGCCTGGCCGGTGTGGCTCAATGGTTGAGCGTCAACCCATGCACCAAGAGGTCGCCGGTTCGATTTCCGGTCAGGACACATACCCAGATTGTGGGCCTGATCCCCAGTGGGGAGCATGCAGGAGGCGGCCAATCGATGTTCTCTCTCATCAATGTTTCTATCTCTCTCCTTCTCTCTTTCTCTCTCTCTAAAAATAAATAAATAAAACAGTTTTGGATTTCCAGAAACACTGAGAAGGTAATGCAGACAGTGGCTTACACTCCGAGCCCAGTCTCCCCTGCTGACCTCCTGCATTAACATGACACGTCTGTCACAGCCAGGAAACCAACACCAGTACATTATTATTAACTGAACCCCATGCTTTATTTGTATTTCGTTTGTTTTCCCCTAGTATATCTTTTCTGGTCCAGGATAACATCTGGAATTCCACATTACAGTTAGTCATCATGACTCCTTAAGTCTCATCCAGACTTACATAAGTATTTTTAAGTTATTGACATACAACAGTAAATACTTTCACATTTTATTACGTATGTAATACTTAAGACAGAATAAACCCATGGTCAAGGACTCTATATTCTGGTCCCCTTCCTTCAGTGGGAAGAACTCCCTTCATTTCCCAACTCAAAATATTTTTGGTGATCGTGACTTTCTTGTGCTGGGGTAACTTGACAGACAGCTGGCACATTACCCCCTCCACACACCGCAATTTGTTTCCTCAAATGTACTGCTGTGCCACCCAGAGGAACAACAGGAACATATATGTGAATGTGGCTGGGGAGGGGGCTCCTATAAAAATAATTAGATATATTTTTAATTTAAAAAAAGCTAATGGTGACTAGGTTCACAGGGCAGGTGGAATGCAGTAACTTATTTATTTTTAACTTATATTAACCCATAACCAAAGATAGTGTACAATTTCATGTGGGTTCATATAACCATAACTATAATAGAAGGGACATGAAATGAGGCTGTCGTGATAGTGAATCTGAGAGCGAGGGTAATAATTTTATTCAGTCTCTGAGCTTCTTTAACGGTGACCGTGGGAGTCCTATTGACACGTAGCTCCCTTTGCACTGGCTTCCTGCTTTGTAAAAGGAAGCTAAGCCTAGCCTGCTTAACTCCAGATGTATTTTAGGTTGACTAAGGGTTTCCATGTCTCTGCCACCTCCGCAGCTCAGGCCATGGTCCCTGCAGGCTGGGAGCTGCGCAGTGACCTCACTCGGTTACAGGTGTGTGTATTTCTCCTAACTGCCTTTCTTAGCAAAGCCCTGTGGTCCAGTCTGCACCGCTCTGCTAGATGAACCTCTGCAAACACCATTTTTATGGACAGATTTCCCCATTCAAAAAATACTTAGAGACCTCCCATTTCCTAGAGAAGAAAATTGAAAGTTTTCAAACTGGTATTAAATACCTTCTATAATTTTGTTCCAACATAAAATTTTCAACATTTTTTTCTCTCTACTCAGGTATACAAAAGTTGCTACACCAGACAGATACTTCTTCTTTCAGTTCACTAGAAGTTTTCATTAGATTCATTATAATAATCATTATCAGCAAACAATTATCTTGCAAATTTATTACCAGAAGCTTTCCTGCCTAGTGTCTTTGCTTAGTTTCTTTCTTGACTCTCACCTCAAATTTCTACCCTTTCTAAAAGAGGCCCAGGTAAAATCTGTTTCTCTTTAACTCCAATTCCCCCTTCCCTCTAGTGAGGTGTCCCATCCTGAGAACTCTGGGTCTCAACGTGCACTGTTGATATGTTAGTGTAGTTCCTCCTGGCCCAGTTTTCTATATGTGTAGACTCATATAGTGTCTGTACCAAATTGGGATCACACTAATTAAATGTGTGATATATTAGGGCCACTTAATATATCATGAACATTTTCACTTAATATATCATGTCAATAAACATTTTTGGAATGTGATTTGTCGTGGCTTCATAGATAATCAACATTAAATTCCACATTGTAGTAAGGCATTTACGTATAGTTGGACATTTACGTTGCCTCCTCTTTTTTTCTCTCTAATAAATAATGCTGCCTGAACATTCTTACTCATCTCTAATTATGTACTTGAGATAAATTCCCAAGTGGGCTTATTCCAGATGGTTCTTATGAGGTTCATGATGTGTATTTCCAAATTACCTTCCAGATACGTTTTGCCAATTTTTTCTTCAATCAGCAATGTATGAACATATCCATTTTATCTACTGCCTCATCGGCACTGGGGGTTATAATTTGCTTATACTGTTTGTTAATTAGGTAATCAAAACCTATCTCATTGTAGTTTTATATATTCTGGTTACAAGGCCTTTATCAGATATGTGTTTTACAAATATTTTCTCCCCATCTGTGACTTGTCTTTTCATCACTTTCTTAACAATATCGTTCTAAAAGTAGAAGTTTTTAATTTTGATGACTTCCAGTATATTAGGACTTTGCTTTTGGTATCATACCTAAGAAATCGTTGCCTAGCCAAAGTCATAAAGACTTCCTCCTGTGTTTTCTTTCAGAAGATTTAGAGTTTTAGGTTTTATACTTGGGTCTATGACCCATTTTAAGTTAATGTTTGCATATAATATGAGATATGGATAGAGGTTCATTTTGTGTGTGATAATTAGTAAAAGATCAGGACTCTTTTAAGATACCAAAGCCATGTTTGTTGTTTAAAGAAGAGGAGAGAAGTTTGCCTGCAATGTAACACAAGGTAAATTATTGCTGCTGGTCTGTATCTGGAGTCTAATTTGGGGCAAACATCAGATTAGTGGCAAATGATTGTTGGCAGAAGACCATACATTCTGTCACTACTTAGGTTATTTATTTGGGGGATAGGCTTACTTGTTTCACTAAACAATTCATGTAATTTCATTGATGAATATATTTATTTATAGAACAGAATTTTGAGGACCTAAGAAGTACACAGCACTGTACCTCTTAGCTGGTATAGGAAAATAATTTCTTTGCATTCTGTGAATAACCTGCTTGCAATTAACATCTGATTTCTAGAATGAAAGGGAGTCAAAGTAATTGACTTTTTTGAACAACAAATTATTATTATGTGAGGAACAGTTGTCAACATTAAGAGACTTGGGATCTTGGGAATATACTAATAAAGATTATTAAAGGAAGGACTGTGATAAATAAGAAAACTGTGTTGTGACTGTGGTTTGGAGTTATTTGTGAAATAAAAAGGTTTTCAGTAACTGGCAGGGCCATCAAAGCCTTTAGTCCAGTGATTTTCAACCAGTGTGCTGCGGAATTTTTAAAACATGCAATACCTTACCCCTTTTCCCTTAGACTGTCACATCACAAAAATGACAACAGCCAACACAACAGTAGCCGTCCAATGTGAACAAATCAAAATTATACCTACGTTTTTGTCAGATCGGCAAAAAATAGATTTTTGGGTGTGCCTCAGAATCTTAGTAATTAGTTTATGTGCCATGAGATGAGAAAAGGTGAAAATCGCGTTCATAACTGTTCTTCTCCGTAGGTCATCAGCTCGCTGAGCTCGCTGTCTGAGTACTGCCTCCCTTCCATTCTGCGCACCCTGTTCGACTGGTACAAACGGCAAAACGGCGTTGAGGATGAGTCGCACGAGTACCGGCCGAGAACAAGCAATAAATCCAAAAGGTACACTTCTTTTGTGTAAGGATTTTGAGGATTATGGTTTCTTTCTTTTGATTTATTTTTCTTTTCTTTTTCCTTCCTTCCTCCCTCCCTCCCTCCTTTCCTTCACATTTGGAGTACTAGTCACAGGCAGCTGTCAGAGGCTGGAAGTCATGCAGGGCCTTATTCCAACATTGGTGGTGCGAGGTGTAAGGGCACCGAGGTTACCCTCGTGCCTGCTTCTTCTCTGTGCCCTCTTGCCTTCAGCCTACCCCTGAAAGCAGAGGGCTGCTGCCTGCCCGGCACGGAGCTGCCTGGATGTGTGCATCCTTGGGAGTGACCTTGAGTGCCCAGCGTACCGTGAAAGATGCTGGACTGGATATTAGCCATGGTCCTGGAGCTGCCACTCATTAGCTGTGTGACTGGGCAACTCAGCACCTCTCTGTACCTCAGTCTCTTCATGAGCAAAACGGGGAAGTCAGGTTACAGCACCTCTAACTTCCATTCTAGCAGAGAATTTTGTTTATTTGTTGTGTGGGTTTGAAAAGTGGGCCCAGTGCCTGCGTGAGTGCTTCAGCAGCCCAGGACTTGAGATTCTCATGCTGCCAATGAATATACATTCCTCCAACTTTTAGGTAAATACATGTAATTTCATATGTTTGAAATCAGCCTACTTTAATACATTTATCTTTTTTAAAAATAAAAAGGATGATTTCAAAATAAACGAATTTGTTGCACATGTTTTTATGCTTTTAAAGACAGTATACTGAAGTGAATCACTCAGAAAATCAGATATCGACTACTTCTTGTAAGTGACTTATCCCTCTCATTTTTCTTGACACTCCTAATATTTTTTAAAATATAGACTTCTCTTGAAATAGAAGACTGTAATTTTACCAAATTACATTTCATCCAAACTTGTGGTTTTATGCAATATTCAATCATTTATTTATCATTTTGTTTGGAGGAGAAATTAATAACTTTGAATTTTTTTTAGTTGAAGAAGAAATTTTTCATTGAGATATAATTCACAAACAGTAACATTTGCCCTTTAAAGTTTATAATTCTGTGATTTTGGTGCACTCATGAGGTCGTGCAGCCTCTCCCACGTCTGATTCAGAGCATGTCGCCACCCGAAGAGGAGCCCGTACCAACCAGCAGTCTCTCCTCATAAATGCTTTTTTAATGTATCATATTTTAAAGGTAGAGTTTCAATTCTTGTGTCTGAAAATTCAGACTATGTGATTGTTAAATTAATGGGATCATTTTATTATATTTCTCATATTACCTGTTAGCTTGTGAACAGATGTTATTAGAACTTTCCTGGGTGGAGAGTGGAGTGGTGTTAGTGAGTTGACTTAAGTTTTAGTTTTGTTCCTTGGTTTCGTCAGAATTTAGTTACTAAAACTAGATTTTTCATGAATTGATTGCTTTATGAATCGAAAATAATAATTGAATAATTTTTTAAATCATGTTACTTATGATTTTCAGGAGATCAAAGTAATTGCTGGGATCAAACACAGAATGAGGACAGTAAAATTCAGCTTGGTAGCATTTGAGTTAGCATCTGAAAGTTTAAACCAAGAGAGTGAGTGTGTGTGTGTTTGGGAGAAAGCCAAAAGAATTCGGGTCTCCAGAGCATAATGTAGCTAATAATGTGTGTTTCTGTTACTAGAAAAAAGAAAAGAGGAACTTTCGGGAGAAACATGAACATCTGAAAACAGTCAAATGTGACAAATGTGTATTTGGGTTATGTTTTCTAAGATTAGTATAATATCAACATTTTGACTGCCAAATAAATTTGTCAACTACCTCTGGCTCCTGGAAGTTAGACCTCAAACAAGCAATAAAGTTGAATTCATTATTGGAAAAGTATATGTCTTACTTTTATTTGAAAGCATCATTGGTTTAGTAAATAAAATAGAGTTAAGGGTTTAAAAAATATTTTTCTGCCAATAACTGCTACTTTCTCAAGGTCCTCTGGCCCCTTTTGAAGAGCCATCCAACACAAACGTTTCTCTCCACTGTGGCTGGCCATCTTCGGGGGTTCTCCTTCCATTTGGTCCTCAAGCTTCTTTTTTCCATATTCCATGATAGTCTCTAGGTTACCCTCGTGAATGCCCTCTGTTCTCATGCATTTCCACGTGTTTTCTTTCCTGTGTGGCAGTAGCACTTTCTTGTGCTTGTGGATCTTGAAGGACTGCAGATAGATGCTTCTGTTTGGTTTGCTGCTCCTCTGGCAGGACTTTCGTAAATGACCCTGGGTAAAGGAGCTCCGACCCTGTCACCACAGCTTCCCTTAGAAGTCGAGGCTGCAGGTTCCCTTGTTCCCCTCCTGTCGTCTACCAGCCTTCACCTGACTTGCTGGCGATCACAGAGCTTCTCCAGAAGTTATTTTTTATATCTTAAATATCATCTTCCTTTCTGCTCATTTCCTCTGGACTAGAGAGAAAAAAGTTTCCTATTTAAAATATCCTTGACTTATTTTGAAAATAACTGCCTGGCAAGTCCAAATCCTGCCATCCTTTCTCATTGCTTTATTTAATATACAAGTATTGAGCAGTTTTGAGAGACTAGACTGCTTTATCTTATTTAATACTCAAGTAAATCTTTATATAATTGTTATTATAATACTCATTTGTAGATAGGGGCATTACTGGTAAGTAAAAGAGGCATAATTTTAACCCAGGACTGATCTGCACCAAAGCCAATGCTCTTAACCAATATTCAGTGAATCATTTCATTTTTCTTTCTTTGTTCAATTCCCAATTAGCCCTCAGTTAGTATGTTAAATAAGCAGAAGATGGGGCGGGGGGGAGGCGTGGACTCACATTTCCATCCTTCTGGCAGTGCTGATTCTGCCCCCTACCTTATGAATGAATTCAGATGACTACACTTTGCCTCTTCTACCTCCTCTTCCATCTGCTTTTCAGTCTCTCTCTCACAACACCCTGTCACTTTTTCTTTCCTCCTTTCATAAATATCAAAGGACAAAAGGTCAAGAGGAATGGGACAGGGTGAAAAAAGCCATTCTGACCCTTCCTTCACCCCCTGTGGTTCGCTCCAATCGGTAATCACGTGACGGCCTTACACTGTTCAGCTCCTTTCACAGGAGGTGTTCACCGTGCGCCGCTGGCACGGTAGCCCCAGCTTGTGTCCAGTTTACAGATGATAGAACTCCTAGGTTGAAACATAGCCTGGAAAAGCTGGCAAGATGAGGTTATATGGACTCACAAATAACTACTCAATTTGACATGGTTGAAACTGTAAAATGTGAATTCAGATATTCCGACTCAGTGTGGGTCTGCGCCGCGTGAGCAGTGGGCGTGGCTTTGCCCGTCCTGCGCTGGGCACTGCGCGCTCAGCGTGCCGCACTGGCTGCAGTCCACTGGGTGAGTCTGCGGTGTTTGATGACTTATATTTCTCACAATATCTTCGATGCCAATTAATGCGACTATTTTAAATTTTACAGTGATGAACAGCAGCGAGATTATTTAATGGAAAGACGAGACCTCGCCATTGATTTTATTTTTTCTTTAGTATTAATAGAAGTTTTGAAACAGGTAGGTCATTTAATGTTACTATTAGATAAGATTTATTTATCTGAGAAGTACTTAAGTTTTTAAAGTCTAAGTTTATTAAGTTATTTATGAATTTCAAATACTGGGTCATATGAATTATATTTATTGATTGCTAAAGTCCATATATAGTTATTGGTATTCTTATTGATGTGATCTTTAATATTCCCTTCCAAGCTAAGAGCCATCTTTTTTTTTTTTTTCAGATTCCACTTCATCCTGTATTAGACAGTTTATTACATGACGTTATTAACTTGGCTTTCAAGCACTTTAAATACAAAGAAGGGTAAAGTAATTTCTCACTTTAGAATTTTGACAAGTTGGGTGCTTAAAACTAAATCAAGTGTTAGATGACCAGGACCCCTAAGTTATCTAATTATGTCTTGTTTAGGTACCTTGGTCCTAACACTGGCAACATGCACATTGTGGCAGACCTGTATGCAGAAGTCATCGGCGTGCTGGCGCAAGCCAAGTGAGTACATGGCAGTCAGACCCCTTTACCCAGGACGGGAGCGCCACTCTGCCCCCACCCCACCCCCAGTCCTGCTCTCAGAAAGGAGCGAGTGAGCCTACAGGAAGCTGGGTTTGTTTTTTGTTTTGTTTTTTTGCTGTGTGTGCCCTGCCTCTGAAACTGACCAAAAGCTTCCCCAAAGCAAGTACAAGTCTTTTTCCAGTTTCTTTGCTCTGTTATTTTTTTTCACTTGACAGTTGGGCCAGATCCTAACAAGAGTTCATGAGTTTCATATGACTGCATGAAAGAAAGAAATGGACTAATCAAATTACTTTTCTCTTTGCCCAAATATTCCAAAGTTTATCAGTTTAAAAGTTTTCTTGTGCTCGATTCAGCAGCACATATACTAAAATGTTTTGTTTTCTATATTCCACAAGTGGGTGGTTATGATATATATCATTCATGAGTGGGAAAATTCCATTCTAGAATGTCCCTTTATTATAGACCTTACTTGATTCAGCTGAGCTAAAAATGGCCCATACTCTGTCATGGAAACAAGTCAGGGGAAAGTTCTCATTGCTAAATTTATCTGGCCCCATAACACCACTTACCAGGCTAGAACAAAGTGGTGTTAGACTATTAGCAATAATATACTTCTTCCAAAAGTGATGTCACACCCTATTCTCCCGTCTTCATCTTGTTCCACCCTCAGGCAGATCGGGCAAGATCCTGATGCCTAGGTTAGGCAACGTGAGGCAAGGAGCTAATGGGAACCCAAGGCCAGAGGCCAGCTGAAAGCAGCAGTGATGCCCTGAGCCTTATGAAATACAATATTCTAAAGAGATTTTTATCTTCAAGAGGTGGAATTTCCTAACTTAGTATCATGGAAATAAATACCCAATTTATAAAAAATAAATTAAAAAAAAAATTGAAGTACTTATTCAGCAATCTTACCTAGCCAAAACATAGAACTCAGGAACAGACCCCGAAAAACTCCTTGGCATGACTTAATCTAACCTAGATATCTATTTATCTGGACTGCCCATTTTTTCTAACACACGAAACATGAGTATTAGAAGGGAGGTAGGTACACTCCCGCCAGTGAGAACTGTGGAGCTCAAAGACTGACAGCAACAGAGGAAAGGAAAACCCGCTACAGCAGAGGAACTAACAGTAGTTACCTGGGCATTTTGCAGGAGACTGCATTGTACATTATGATAGCCCAGTGTGGTCGTTAGGGCTTGTCAGTGATCAAGAAAAAAAGGAGTAATGTGTTTTGGAGAGATTTCCATGGCAATTGAATAATAAAACTATTGGCATTTTGAAGGGATAAGCTGCAGTTATCTGACAAATTAATTCATGTGTATCTACTAAGATCAGAAAAATGAGTTATTAATATTTTGGGTGATTAGTCAAACCCTGAAAACTTCAACATATTCCTTTGTAATTATCCCAACATATTCTCTTATCTAATTTTGGAATGTTTAATATGCTAAAACAACATTTTGTGTTTTTCTTAGTTTTTGTGAATTATGTATAACAATATTGGTTATGTCTAGAATGACCTTTCTTAGCGACATCAATTTGGGGTTAGTTGTGAATGAATTGAGCAACATTGTCAAAACTAAACAGTATTCTGCGATTGCAGGAATTTCCATATTTGGTCAGATGTATGATACGCCAAACCAGTGTTTTCTTGCCAACAGTGGCTTTTTATATTTTTATGATGTCAATATTTGTTCCAATCCTGCAATAGTAGAGTGTGAGAAATGTCTCAGTTTGGAGAAGGCTCCAGTACTTGCTGTCACAGGAGAACCCCTGGCCAGTGGGTTCGTGTAGTTAATCACAGTAATATGTGGTCCTCACAATCAGCGCACAGCTAACCTTTATTGATAGACAGTGCAATCTTACACTGGTGTCATACTCTGAGTTATCACACTACTTTCTTCTCGTAAGTGCACCGGGACCATCACTTTATCGCTGCCTTAGAAAGTAATGCTTCGTTTGTTCTCCAGGAAAGAGGATGTGTACTTATCAGGTCCAGGATGGTTATCTCTTTTTTAGAATAAACTTGGGTAATGTAACAATTCTAATTTTAGATTTTATGTCTAGTGCCCAATGATAATGCATATGAAATATTTCCTTCATTATAACTTCAGTTTTTCATACTTACTTAAGTCTTAACAGAATTGCTGTTTTTATTCTTATTAGTGACAATGTGCTTAATTCTTGTCCTTAAGGGAAAACATTTTTGCTGTGAGGTAATATTCATTTATAGTGTTAACTTTATTCAAGTCAATTAAGTTAAAATTAGGTATTTTAAGGTAAGCTTCTCTTTTTTGGTTAAAATGTGCTATATTCATTCAAATACTGATGATTATTTCTAAGATTCATAGATTTCAAAACTACTTTCTCCTATGTGATATTATATATATATACACACACACACACACTCTACTTTCACCTTTATAATATGTACTGTTCATTTTAAAAAAATTATTTTCCTTTATTGATTTTAGAGAGAGGAAGGGAGAGGGAGAGAGAGATAGAAAGATCAATGAGAGAGAACATCTATTGGCCGCCTCCTGCATGCCCCCCACTGGGGATTGGGTCCACAACCCGGGCATGTGTCCTGACCAGGAATTGTACTGGAGACCTCTTGGTGCATGGGTCAGTGCTCATTCACTGAGCCACACCGGCTGGACATGTACTGTTCATTTGAAAGCAGAAGTTGGTTTTATGTGAATGTATAGCAGCAAAGCCTGAGCAGTCATTTAGTTAATGTATTTATTAAAGACAATACTAAACACTAAAGCAACAGTCATTGAAAATAAATTTATTTTTCCCTAAAATTATTTTAAAGGAAAATAGATTTTAGTACAAATAGATTTTTGGATTATTTTTATGCTAAAATAACAAGGTTATGTCATTTGGAATTTTTTTTAAAGTAAAAGATAGCCCTGTTTATTTTTAAATGAGAAATAAATAGACTTTATCCACTAGCTCATGAGAATATTGAAATAGTGAGTTATACAAATAACCTGCCTTCTCCTTGTTTTAGTTATGAATAAGAAATGAGAAACTTTTTTTAGTATCATGTGGTCTTTAAAACAATATAACTCTCACCTGAAAGATTAATTTTTCTTATTAAACTCTCACATTTCATTATTAACTTTTATAATCTTGATTGAAAGTCACTTTCATTGCTTTCCATGCCATTTCTTCTCCCTGCCCTCTCTCCGTCTCTGCTGAAAGGCTTCTGCATGCCCCTCACTGAACTCAGGCCCCCCTGAAACCTCTATCCAGCTGCAAAGAGCCCTTCCTTCTCCAGGCCATCTCCCATCTCTAAGTGCATCATTCACATGAAAGACCATGGAAGAGATGAGAAATGATCTTGCCTGGGCACACAACCTCTCTGAAGGACCAGAGAGAGACAGGCAAAGTGCTAGACACAAGCTAGCATACCTGAATTATTGTTATTATTATTATTATTATTATTATTATTATTATTATCATTATTATTATCATCATCATCATCATTATTCACATGGCTCATTGTCAGGGATACATTGTTTTATCTTCCCAACTGAACTGTACATTGTTCTAGATAGGGCTGGGGCTACATTTCATAGTTCATGACCGTCATTAACTATGCAGATGGATTATAGCAGAAATTCCTGGAATTCGCATCAGAAAGACCTGGGTTTGAGTCTCTTCGTTGTCACCTTAGTCACCCAGATCTGTTTCTTCCTTTGTGAGATGGAAATGCATTCAGTGCCTGACTGAGGATTGCTGGGAAGGTAAAAATGGGAAAGAGCATATAACATACATCAAATGTACGCCATCTTTCAAATGTGTCTGGTTGTTATTCCTGATTCGGACCAGACTTCAGAAACCGCAGCACATCGATTCACCCACAGGGCTTGTTAAACAGGACGACTGGGCTCACCCTCAGAGTTTCTTGTCCAGGAGGTCTGGGGTGGGTCAGAGGAGCTGCGTTTCTCACAAGTTCCCAGGTGATGCAATCTGGGGACCACACTTTGAGAACCACCGGTCTGAACATACCATAGCATGAAGGTTAGCAGCATGGGCTCTAGAGCCAGACACTTTGCTTAAAGTTCTGGCTCCGCCTCTTACCAGCTGTGTGATTGTGTCACCTTACAAAACCTCTGCCACAAGTTCCTTTTCTGTAAACGGGGCATTATAATAGCACCCACTGGAGTGGTTGTGAGAGTTAAATGAGTTACTCTGTGTGAGACGCACTGAACTCTGCCTGCATCTGGTGAGCTCTCTGCATGTCTGCTTGCAGCTGTCACCATCACCATCACCATCATCATCATCAATTCTTTTTTTGCTGTAAGAATTAGAAAAGAATGATGACATTGGAGTTTGGAATTTATATTTTCTGCTCCATTGTGTTCTTAAAACCTTTTTTTAAAAATTGTGAAATATATGTAGCAAACTTAAAGAAAAAAATCCATACGTTGTTTAGAAAAAGACAATTTTAACCAATTGTTACCAAATGAATACCATGTCACCTCCTCCACCCAAGCCAAGAACTAGAAAAGTGTCAGCTGTCATGAAGCCCCTTGGATCCAACTCATCAGTCATACACCCCATTTGCTGCCTTTTAGGGAAACAGTCTCTGTATGTCACCTCCCTCCTTATTTGTCCTAAAGTTTCTACTTTGGGGTATCAAGAGTTGCTGTTCTGGGGTTCTGCTGTTGGGCCTTTAACTTCCGTCATCATAGTTACCCTCTCCCATCATGCCTTGTTCCCAATGGACCTTTTTAACTGATGTGGAACCTCAGGCTGATGGTCTCAGGAAACTAAATACCATGAGTCTTAGAACACTTTCCCTGTGTTCTCTCTTAAGTCACGGTGAGACCAGCCATCTCGGAAACAGTGTGGATAGCTTTCATGTGGATGTTCCTCCCCTCGGGGACTTGCAGGGTCTGCTACCACCTCGAAGCCTGAGACCAATTCTTTTTTTAATCCTATATAATGATTTTGTCATTAATATTCTTAATTATTAATATTATTTTACTTTCAAACAATACAAATGCTGTAAGTTCCTTGGGGACTGTTGTTGCAAATTCCCACACCTGTAGTAGAGCACGTACACACCTTCTAGAGCTGATTTAAATTTTCCTGTTACTAGGTTTTCCTTTCATCTAAAAATATTTTCTTCAATAACCATGAACCTAAAACTGTAAAGGAAACAACATAAAACTTTGAGAGTGGATGTGGGATATTTCTGGGCATTGTTCCCAGTCTCTGTCAGAGCTACCGGCCTGGCGTGCTCTTGCTCAGATGCTCACAACTTCAGGCCCTGGGGTCTGCAAGTGTGTTGGAAACTGCTAAGCCTAAGGAAATGGAGCTGATTGAAGACCTATACTATCTTGAGAGGATTTGTATAATCCTGGATTTTAGCCCTAGCTTGAAGGAGATGTCGAGCATCTTACAGAACAATAGAAGAAGGGAGAAGATGGGATTCTACCAAATCCCCAATATCAACTCCTATCAATGGCAGCCACTGTGCTTTGATTTGAAGGACCCCCATCCCTGTGCCCTGTCACCCCGGTATGCTGGAGGCCTCCATTACAGTTGCTCTCCTTCCCATTATTTGATAAATCACTCATGTTCTCTTCTTAGATTCCATGCTGTGAAGAAGAAATTTATGGCAGAGCTCAAAGAATTACGGCACAAGGAGCAGAGCCCATACGTTGTTCAAAGTATCATCAGCCTGATCATGGGGATGAAGTTCTTCCGGATCAAGATGTATCCGGTGGAGGACTTTGAGGCCTCTCTCCAGTTTATGCAGGTACTGCCGTGGGCAGAGGGCGAGGGGCTTCCGCGGGAGTGACTCCCTTCCTCAGAGTGACTCACCTGGAATGGGAAAACCCATTCACTTGTCAAGGTGGGAAAAAGGCCTACTTTTTCCTTAATGATTCAGAAAGGGCTTTGTAGCCCTGGCCAGTTTGGCTCAGTGGTTAGAGTGTCGGCCCGTGGACCAGAGAGTCCCGGGTTCAGTTCCCGCTAAGGGCATGTACCTCGGTTGCGGATTGCCCCCGGCCCGGTTGGGGTTGTGTGTGTGGCAGCCGGTTGGTGTGTCTCTCTCACATCGATGTTTCTCTCTCTCTCTCTTTCTCCTTCTCTCCCTCCTACTCTATCTGTAGATAAATGCAAAAATGTCCTCGGGTGAGGATAAAAACAAAAAGCAAAACAGAAAGGGCTTTGTAACCAAATGATAGAGTTGCAGGCACATCATTTCGTTTTTAAGCTTCACATCACCTTTGGAGCAGAGTGTCCAGGGGAATGTCTTCTTTATTAACCTTTTCTCTCTCTCCTTTTTTTTTTTTTTTACCATTGGCTACATATTGTTCTATAAATAAAATATAGTTGATTTTTTACTTTTCAGAGTTGATAGCATTAGTTGGCTATGCTAATTCATAGGCATTAGAACATTAAATAATGAAGAGATCTTTTTTAGTCATTCTCCCAGAAGGAATTTTAAAAATTAACCAAACCATACAGGTTTAGGTGTCGATGACACAGTGTTTACTGTTATGTGCTGACAAAGAATTGTTGCTACCAATTCCACAGAACATGCAGCTATCAGAGTTTACAAAACTTGAGTGTCTGAAGGGATCTTTTGTAATACTTCTGTGGATCAGACTTAATGAGGATCTTAATAAAGAGATAAGATATCAGGGTTTTGAATATAGCCTGTGCCACTTCATACCCATTAGGACAGCTGGGAAAAAAGACAGTGTTAGCAAAAAGATGGAGAGAAATGGGCACCCTCGTGCACTGCTGGTGGGAATGTCAGGTAGCACAGTAGCTTTGGAAAACGGTTGGGCAGCTCCTTGCATGGTTAAATCTAGAATTACCATGTGATCCAGCAATTCCACCTTGAGGTATATACCCAAGAGAAATGAAAATATGTGTCCACACAAAAACATGAATGTAAATGTTCATAGCAGCACTATTCATAATAGCAAAAAAGTAGATACAACCGAAATGTTCATCAACTGATGAATGATTAAACTAAATGTGGTCTACCCATACAATATGCTTTGGCCATAAAAAGGAATGAAGTACTGATACATGCTACAACATGGATGAACCTTGAACATGGTATGCTCAGTGAAAGAAATGGGGTGCAAAAGGCTCCATATGTGATTCCATTTATAGGAAATATCCAGAAGAGGCAAATCCATAGAGACAAAGTGGTATGTAGGGCTGGAGGAAGGGAGTGTGGGTAGGGAGGTTGAGGATGACTGCGAAGGAGGGCAGAGTTTCTTTGGAGGATAATGAAAAGGTTCTAAGTTTGATTGTGGTGATAGTTTTACAATGGTGAATATACAGAAAGCCATCGAATTGTACACTTAAATGGGTGAGTTGCATGGTATGTAAACTTTATCTCGAAAAAGCTGTTTAAGAAAAAAAGAATATAGGCTGTATATCAGACTTTTTGGGTTTGAATTCAAGCTTCAGCACCTAGCAGCTCTGTGACCTTGGGCAAGTCAGACTTAACGCCCTCCCCTGCCCCGCCTCACTCATCTCACCTGCAAAGTGGTGACAGTGTCACTGACCTAGAAGGTGGTTCTGAGAATTCTCAGTAACTGCTATTATTATTCTTTTTATTCGTCTCACGTACTAATTCATGTATCTATGTCCTTGAATGACAATCTGAGAGAATATTTTATACACATGCAAATAATGTAGGAAAAGGGTCACAGTGCTGGGAACCATAAAGCCCGTCCTGTCATCAGTGACTTTCCACGCTGGCAGTGCCTACGTTGGACTGAGGTCCGAGTATGATATTGATAGACTGGGGACTTTAGTAACTGTGTTGGCGATAGTCCCAATGTTGACTGAAAATAAGTGGTAATAGCTAATATAGATATTAACTTGTCATCCCAAGTACATGTAGCCTTTGACTCTTCCATGAAGACAATACCTAATAAAGACCACAGTAAGTTACTCCCAAGGCCAGGAAAGAGAAGGGGGCTGGCAGACTTCTGGACAGGTCAACTCCTACGAGATGATCCCTTGGCAACCAAAAATACCCTTTCGTTGACAACAGTCCACAGGCAAAGAACCTTGCTTGAGGAACTGTTGCAAAGTTTTCTTTGTCTAATGTGAGGAAGAGAAGCCTTCCAGACTTGCTTGTGAAATAATAAACACACTTAAAATTCAGGGCTAGTAAGTAAACAGCTCTGTGTACCCAGGGCTGTCAGGGCCTAAAATAAATATAATGTGTTCTTCCTCTTTCCCATGTTTACCTTCTCTGGGGATCTGTGTTTCTGGATTAATCCAGGGCTCAGGGCAGCACACACAGTAGGTGGTCAATAGAAATTTGTTGGAAATGAATGACTGATAGAGTTAAACAGAAAGTCAGCAGATGAATGTCTGCGTGGATGATTTGTCCTTTCAACTCAGTGATTTGAGACGGGAATAGGAGGGGAGTGAGAACCCCAGCCTCGGAAAATATCACTGGGGCCATTGTGAATTTTAATATAAATGCTAAATCCATGGCTTTTTTGATAGGTTATGGAATACATAATGTTTGTATGGTGGAATTAGGATCTATTTACTTACATTTGTATAAATACATTTTATGTGCATATCTCATGTGCTCCCACCCTTCACTCTCTTTCTGCTTCCAGGAATGTGCACATTATTTCCTGGAGGTCAAAGACAAAGACATCAAGCATGCCTTGGCCGGGCTTTTCGTTGAAATTCTTGTCCCGGTTGCCGCTGTGAGTTGTTACATTTTCATTTCTAAGAACTTCTTCAAATTCAATTAGAGAATCAACAATTTAATTTATATAATATTAACATGCATCTCTGTTACAGGCTGTTAAAAATGAAGTCAATGTCCCCTGCCTTAGAAACTTTGTTGAAAGTCTGTATGATACAACGCTGGAACTTTCTTCTCGAAAGAAGCATTCCTTGGTTAGTAACTATGAGAAAATCCAAAACACAAAACTGCAGAGTCTCAAATTCCTAGGCTGGAATCTATTTGAGAGTCACAAGCATTCCACTAATAGGAGAATTACCTACAGCTCCCTCAAAGAAAGGTAGTATTTAAACATTTCGAGCTTGCACTTAATGTTAGCCATGTTTGAATCATGGTAATATAAGGGGATTAGACCATGTCACCTTGGATGACCCTTCCAGTCCTAAGGATTGTGTTGTTGTTGTTGTTTTGAGAATGGCTTAACTGACTTTTGTTTTAATTTCTGAGTGATTTTTCCAATATGAAGGCTAAAGTTTATAGTAACAGTTTCTCTTCTCAGTCCTTAAGAGTCTTCTCTGGCTAATTCCTATTCCATATTCAGAATCAAATATATCCAGGGGGGAGGAGGAGTTGGGACACAGATAATTACCCATAGGAAAGGTTCTATGAAGGCTGAGAAAACGATTTTTGGGAAAGCTTTTGTACTAAGAGCAGCACAGAAAATTATTTTGAATTCCTACAACCTTTTGCCCTCAGGGGTGAATAAAGCTCTGGTTTATGAACTGGCAAGTGTTACACCGCTGCAATTGCAATGGTGTGAAGGAAGCAGCTTGCTTAGGACACTGGTTACTGGCACAGTTGATGCTAGTCTTCCAAGTGTGAACATCGCCACCATTATTTAAGCAGGTACTCAGACCTGCTTTGCTGGTAGTACTGATGAATTTGCTCATTTATCTCCATTCTGTGGTCTTTGTGACTTACTGCTTGACTGTGTGTTTTTTATTGTTATTATTTTTGTTATAGATTACTAGCCTGAATTAGAGTTGCATTCAAAAATAGCAGTAGTTCAAAAATCAGTTTAAAATTTAGTTGATTTAAAAAAAAATTTAGGCCCTGGCCAGTTTTGCTCAGTGGTTGGAGTGTCAGCCCGCGGATGAGAGAGTCCCGGGTTCGGTTCCCGCTAAGGGCACGTACCTCGGTTGCAGTTTGTCCCAGCCCTGGTTGGGGTCATGCGGGTGGCAACCAGTCGATGTGTCTCTCTCACATCGATGTTTCTCTCTCTCTCTTCCTCCCTCTCTCCCTCCTGCTCTGTCTGAAAATAAATGCAGAAATGTCCTTGGGTGAGGATAAAAAAAAAAGAAAAAAAAATTTGGGCTTTCAGTCAAAATGGCGGCATAGGTAAATGAATACTCACATTCTCCCACAACCACATCAAAATTACACTAAACTACATAACAATAATCATTCAGAACCACCTGCAATCTAGCTGGACAGAAGTCCTACCATTAAGGATATAAAGAAAAAGCCACATCGAGACTGATAGGAGGGCTGGAGACGCTAAACAGGCTGGTCCCACACCCATGTGAGGAGCAAGGGGACCCCATCCCACACCAGGCCCTCCAGTGCAGGGTTCCAGTGCCAGGAAGAGAAGTCCCATAACTTCTGACTATAAAAACCAGCGAGGATTGGGGCTGAGGGAGGCTGAGGCTGCTGGAGCCTCAGGTAGCTCTTCTTAAAGAGCCCGCACAGGGACTTACTCAGACTCACTTCCTCTGAGCTCCAGCTCTAGGACAGCAGCTCAAAAGGCACCAAGGATATACGGGGAAGAACTGAACTATATGGCATCAGAGCGAGAGCTCAGGGAGCAGCTTTCTGCCAGACGAAAGTGCTTTTACTGAGCCCTCCACGGACAGAGCCAGCAGGCAGACACCACATCTGAGTCTCCATCACCCTGGCTCATACTGTTCACTCCACCCTGGTGATTCCCCGAGACCCTGCCCACCAACTTTTAGTTCCACCCAAGCTGCTCCAGTGGCTTTTCCATACTAACAGCCTATCTTGGCTCACACTTCAGACTTTCCTAAGACGTCTCAAATAAGCAGCATCTGGCCCCAGTGTGCCCCATACCTCTTGCTTAGTGGCCCCAGTCCTGGCACTAGCAGCAGCTGGCATTGCTTCACAGCATGGCCTCGCCTGGGCACCTCCAAGCCCAGCACAAGTAGCTGCCATCTGCAGATCTCTTTGTAGCTCATGCCGGGTGGTCCAGGGCAGAACATAGGCAGCGACTGACCTTGGTCTGTGCCTCCTGGGAGGCCCCAGAGCCAGCACACCCAATGGACAGCTTCAGACCACACTGAAAGTGACACCACCCAACCACCTCCATAAGCGACACACTCAAGGGGCAGTCTCAGTGGGTAATAGAGCCCTGATGAAGTAAGTCCTGCTCTATGGAGTGAGCCCCTGCACAGCTGATCCTCAATGATGGTGGCAGCCAGTCCTTGCAGTGCATCGGCCTGAGGGTCAGTCCCTCCCATTGATATGCCAACAACAATCAAGGCTCAACTACAACAGGAGAGTATACATGGCCCTCACAGGGTAGAGGGCACATTTGGAGTACCCAGCTCAGATGAACAGGGAGGCTGTGCCACTGGACCCAAAAGCACACCTGCTACATAAGGCCACTCTACCAAGCCCAGGAGACATAACAGCTCCACCTAATACATAGAAACAAACACAGGGAGGCTCCCAAAACAAGGAGACAAAGAAACATGTCCTAAATGAAACAAAACTCTAGAAAAAGGACTAAACAAAATGGAGACAGGGAATCTACTAGATGCAGAATGCAAAACACTAGTTATAAGGATGCTTACTGAACTTAGGAAAAGAGTAGAAGAACTTAAAGAGAACTTCAATAGCATGCTAAAGGACATAGAAACCATAAAAAATAACCAGTCAGAAATGAAGGATACACTAACTGAAATGAATAATTTACAGGAATCAACAGTAGAGCAGATGAAGCTGAGAAACTAAATAGTGATTTGGAATATAAGGAATCTGAAAACACCCAATCAGGACAGCAGAAAGAAAAAAATAATCCAAACAAATGAGAATAGTGTAAGGAGCCTCTGGGACAACTTCAAGTGCACCAACATTTGCATCATGAGGGTGCTGGAAGGAGAGGAGAAAGCAACAAATTGAAAACCTATTTGAAAAACCTATTTGAAAACTTCCCTAACCTGATGAAGGAAATAGACATACAAGTCTGGGAAATGCAGAGTCCCAAACAAGATGAACCCAAAGAGTCCCGCATGCAGACACATCATAATTAAAATGCAAAAAGGTTGAAGACAGAGAGAATCTTAAAAGCAGCAAGAGAAAAGCAGCTAGTTACCTACAAGGGAGCTCCCATAGGAATGTCAGTTGATTTCTCAACAGAACCTTTGCAAGCCAGAAGGGATTGACAAGAAATACTCAAAGTGATGAAAAGCAAGGCCCTACAACCAAGATTAGTCTACACAGCAAAGCTATTATTTAATTATTTGTTTGTTTTTATTGACTTTATTGGGGTAAAATTGATTAATAAAATTATATAGGTTTCAGGTGTACAGTCCTATAATATATCATCTGTTTATTGTATTGTGTTTTCACCACCAAGTCAAGTCTCTGGCTATCACCTTTTATCTCCCCTTTATCCTTTTCTACCTCCCCCACCCTCCTTTTCCTCTGGTAATCACCATACTGTTATTTGTGTCTATGAGGTTTTTTGGGTTTTTTGTTTGTTTGGTTGGTGTTTTTTTTTTGCTTAATCCCTTCACCTTTTTCATCTAGCCATCTTACCTCCTCCCCTCTGACAGCTGTTAGTCTGTCCTCTGTATCTATGAGTCTGTTTCTATTTTGTTTGTTAGTTAATTGTGTTCATTAGATTCCACATATAAGTAAAATCATATGGTACTTGTTAGTCTTGAAACCATAAAAATCCTAGAAGAAAACAGGCAGTAAAATCTCGGACATTTCTTGTGGCAATATTTTTGCTGATGTATCTCCTTGAGCAAGGGAATTGAAAGAAAAAATAAAGATGGGACTATATCAAACTAAAAGTTTTTACACAGCAAAGGAAACTATCAACAAAGTAAAAAGATAACCCACCGAATAGAAGAACATATTTAACAATGATACATCTGATAAGGGGTTAATATCCAAAATTTATAGAGAACATATAAAACTTGACACAAAAACAAACAATCCAATTAAAAAATGGGCAAAGGACCTAAATAGACACTCCTCCAAAGAGGACATAAAGATGGCCAATAAACATATGAAAAAATCGCTCTGGCCGGTTTGGCTCAGCAGTTGGAGCATCGGCCTGCGGTCCAGAGAGGCCCGGGTTCGGTTCCCACTAAGGGCATGTACCTCGGTTGCAGTTTGTCCCCGGCCCTGGTTGGTCGTGCGGGTGGCAGCCACTCGATGTGTCCCTTTCACGTCGATGTTTCTCTCTCTCTCTTCCTCTCTCTCCCTCCCACTCTATCTGAACAAAAATGGAAAAATGTCCTCGGGTGAGGATTAAAAAAAAAAATATATATATATGAAAAAATCCTCAACATCACTAATAATCAGAGAAATACAAATTAAAACCACAATGAGATATCACCTCACACCTGTCAGAATGGCTATCATCAATATGTCAACAAACAGCAAGTGTTAGTGAGGATGTGGAGAAAAGGGGACCTCATATAGTGTTGGTGGGAATGCAGACTGGTGCAGCCACTGTGGAAAGCAGTATGAAGTTACCTCAAAAAATTAAAAATGGAACTTCCCTTATGACCCTGCAATTCCACTTCTGAGAATATATCCAAAGAAACCCGAAATACTAATTTGAAAGAATACATGCACCCCTATATTTATTGCAGCATTATTTACAATAACCAAGATCTGAAAGTAGCTTAAGTGTCCATCAGTAGATGAATGGATAAAAAAGCTGTGGTACATTTACACAGTGGAATACTGCTTGGCCGTAAAAAAAAAAAAAAGAGGGAAATTTTACTTTTGTGACTGCATGGATGGACCTGGAGAGAATGATGTTAAGTGAAATAAGCCAGTCAGAGAAAGGCAAAGCTATGATTTAGAATCAAAGGACATATAAAGAGCTTCCCAGACAAGAAAAAGCGAACGGACTTCATCACCATGAAACCAGTATTACAGGGGGGAAAAGTTAAAAAATATGAATAATAAATGGCAATAAATACATATCTAGCAACAATTTAATCTAAAAAAGAAAATAAATAAATAAACTAACAGAACAGAAACAGACTCATAGACACAGAGAACATTTTGACGCTTGCCAGATGGGAGGGGGACTGGGGACGTGGGTGCAAAGGTGAAGTGACTAAGAAGTACTGATGGGTAGTTACAGACAGTCATGGGGAAGTGAAGTACAGCACAGGGAATATAGTCAATGATAGTCTAATAACTGTGTATGGTGTCAGATGGGTGCAAGATTCATCAGATTGATCACTTAGTAAGTTATGTAATGTCTAATCACTAGGGTGTACACCTGAAACTAATATAATTTGTATGACAACTGTAATTGAAAAATAAAAACTGATTTAAAATAAAAAGAGAATTATTGAGATAGCAGAAACTTCAACTGAACCTAGAATTACAATCTAATATCAACCACTTCTGAGTTTATTCAACTCTAAATTGAAATCTAGTATTATTTTGCCACCAATTCATATCCCACAATATCTTTATATTTAAACCATATATGTACATATACATGTATATGTATACACATATTTTTATTTTTTTATTTTTTATTTTTTTAATCTTCACCCAAGGATATTTTTCCATTTATCATCAGATAGAGTGGGAGGGAGGGAGGGAGGGAGAGAGAAAGAGAGAGAGAGGGACACATGACTGATTGCCTCCTGCACGACCCATCCAGGGCCGGGGACGAACTGCAACCGAGATACGTGCCCTTGACCAGACTCGAACCCCATGACTCATTGGTCCCCAGGCTGATGCTCTAACCACAGAGCCAAACTGGCCAGGGCAGTATGCACATACTTTAGTGAACTTGTTAGAATGAAAAAATCTGATTATGTATACAACAACAAAAAAATAAGTTAAAGAATTGTTAGGCCCTAAATCTCACTGTGACAATTGCTTTTTTTTTTTTTTTTTATCCTCACCCGAAAACATTTTTGCATTTATCTTCAGATAGAGCGAGAGGGAGAAAGAGAGAGAGAAACATCAACATGAGAGAGACACATCGAGTAGTTGCCACCCACACGACCCCAACCAGGGCCAGGGACAAACTGCAACTGAGGTACGTGCCCTTAGTGGGAACCGAACCTGGGCCTCTCTGGTCCGCGGACCAACGCTCTAACCGCTGAGCCAAACCAGCCAGGGCGGCAATTGCTTTTTTGCTAATTCAAGTTAATGTATGAGTCAGTAATATTTTGTTTAAATCTTCACTAGCCTTAATTTGGGGGATAGCCATGAAGGTATATGCTCTCTGGTTTAGCAAAAGTGGTGACAGGTTCTGCATGTATACTTCTTGAGTGGCTACCCATTGGCTTTCCCGACTTCTCCAGCTGCTGCGGGAGACTGGCCCGGTTAGATTGGAAAAGCGCAGGAGCACCTCTGTTTATACAGTCATAAGCAAATTCCGTCTGTGGTTAAGTTTGTCTTGGTGGAGTTTACCAATGCAATAACATTTCTTTTAGGAATTTTCTTTCATTACAGGAAGGTTGCATGCAAAAGAAAATATATACACCTACCTCTAAAGCAGGGACAAACTGGTAGATGTTTATGAGCAAAAAAACCAGTAACATTTTCAGTTAGCGTGCCTTCCTGCTTTCCTTCTGAGGATTGAGAATGATCAAAGAAAATGAGTTTGTGTTTAAAATCCGGAAGTGAAGACTAAATCAGTGTATAAAATTTTCCCTCATTGTACATGAAACTTGTACATATCCATGACTCTGGATTATTCCTCCCACCATCATCAGAAAACCCTTGTGAAATACCCACCTCTGTGTTATAGGGACTCTGTTTATTCTGGCCCATAGGGAGGTTCCAGAGAGCGTGTGTTACCTGGTTTGTTGGACTATAGTCCTCCGGTGACGTTGTCTCCTCTTTCCTCAGGCCTTGTACCCGCTGGTCACCTGTCTGCTGTGTGTCAGCCAGAAGCAGCTGTTCCTGAACAGGTGGCACATCTTCCTCAACAACTGCTTATCCAACCTTAAGGTCAGTGTTGTCGGCTCAGAAAGTCCTTCATAAGAAATACATGGTTCTTAGCCTGGTATATGTTTCTGAGAGTGATTGTGATATTTGCAGGGGAATTATCCCATCCTGTTGGAATAAAGAAAATGAAAAAAATATTAATAAGGGCTCTCCTTACCAAATATGGTCAATTTTAGAAGGTGACGTAGGGATAAGAGAAATCACTTCAAATATCTTTTCTAATAAGGATCATTTTAAAAGTAGAATTAAATGCCCTCTGCTTGTCTGCCTCTATTGTCCCTATCTAAATGATTTTTAAAACGAGAAGTCACACTTCACTGGCAGAAGCTTGTGAATTGATTTCAGAAGCTCACATAGACCTTGATCCTTCTTCTGCCTCCTCCAGTCTAGGAGAATTTTGGGGGGAAGAGGTTCCATTCTGTGGGATGATTGATTTAGTGCACTTTTCCTGTCGCTGTATTGTGTGAGTATTCTGAGGTATTCTCTTCGTGACACATGCCAGCCTGTCAGGCCTGAGCCTTCACTGAACAGCTGTCTTCAGGGAGGCAGCACAGGGACCGGGTGACGTGAGAAATGGTCCCTGAAACTGAGGACCCTGCAGTGAAAACCACTGTAATGATTCGCTTTAAAATTGGCTTCATAACTTGCCAGTGGTAAACCTATTTTAAGTTATAGTGGCCTATTGATAAAAGACAACTAAATGAAAACCATCCCTAATATAAGCGCACGTAGCATGTATTTGTCACAGTTGTTTCTAGTTATGTCCAAAGATGTTGACTTTCTTTTACAAGTTTACTCTTTGCTCCTTTAGAAGTTTTGAGAAATAGACTTAGTTATGAAATCTTGTATGTGCTTATACATGTTGTCTTGTTGTTTTTGTTCTAAGATACTTTAATTTGGTGAAGTGGTTAAGTTTAATTATATTATTCTGGCATTTACCATAATCACACAATAATCTGCATTAGAACTGTTTTAAGCACCAACTATGTACTGGCTCCAAAAGCCGATTGTGAAATCCAAAACTAGAATCATTTATTTTCTTCCAATTGGCAGTGAACTATAATAGCAGTGGATATAGAATTGAGCTTTTAAGAATTCTGAAAAACAAAGCTTTTCAGGGTTATCCACTATGATACAATGGCCGCATTCAGGTACTTTGATCAGGGATTTACTCACCTGTCGTCACACCTTAACATGCAGTCCAGTGTCATTTTTTGTAATAACTTTTAAGTTATTCAATAATTGGTTCCAGTTAAACATTTTTTTTTTACATTTTATACAGATAGAAAGTGGTCATTTTGTTCAAAATAACAAAAAAAGAGAAATTATTACAAATGTTCACAGTGCATTTTTCTATATATATTATGCCAAATGTGTTTGAGATTAATTTTAGTTAGAATTAAAGTTATATTTTGCATGACAATTTATTATTGTGGCCAAAAGATCAAAATACTTTTGTCCAAAGTTGCTTTTAAAGTATAGCAGCATAATCTTACTTTGGAACTTAATTGCTTCAAAGTTAGAATATTGTTTGGCGCTCTGGTCAAAGCCCACTCAAAAGACTTAATAACAGGGTTATAAACAGCCCTAGAGGGGAGTTTCCCTAGGCAAACTCCTCAGTCATTGGAATTTCTAAAAGAAAAAGGCAATAAGATCACAAAGAGTCAATAGTATAGAGACTGAACCAGATTCTAGAATTTAGTTTGATTCCTGGAGTACTTACGAAGTGCCCATTGTGTAAGGTACTAGTTTCTTATCCTTTAAAGTGGATGTAGTATGAAGAATATTTAAATTTCTTTTCTCTTACAATGAGGAATATAATATGTCAGTGAGATCCAGATTATAAAAACAAAACCAAAAAAGAAAACTCCAAGTTAAGAAAGGCACTTACTCTGTGATTAGTAACAGCAATGGCTGTCATTATTAGAGATCGATTATGAGGTAGCCCATGGTCGGGGCTTACATACATTGTCATGGATCGTCATGACAATGGGACAGCTACCCTGCGCTGTCCCGATGCTTTCATGGATATTATTCACGTTTCTAAACATTTTGCTCAGATAGCGATACTTCATTGAAGGGTAGACATTAGTCAGCCTAGTTTCATCGTCCTAGAAATCAAAGTACGGAATTAAAAATGGTTCTCCTTTCTTTCATCTCAGGCCCTGCTTGTGCTAGAACTGGAATGCATTCATCCAGTCAGTCATTCAGTCATTTGGTTGACAGTTTCTTTCAAGTAGTGTACCAGTCCTGGGAATAAGTGATGAAGAAAGTAACACTCTCTGGTCTCTCAGACCTTGTAATTTCACAGGGGAGACAACAGTAAACACGTAAACAAGTACATGAGAAGAAAATGTCAGATGGTGACAACTGCTGTAAAGAAAGTCAGACAGGGTGTTGTAATAGAGAATGACGCATGCAGGAGGGGCAGGAGAGGGAGGCATAAGGAAGGTCTTCTGATTTCCATTAAGAATCTCAAAGTAGCCCTGGCCAGTTTGGCTGAGCAGTTGGAGCATCGGCCTGCGGACCAGAGAGTCCTGGGTTTGGTTCCCCCTAGGGGCGCGTACCTCGGTTGCAGTTTGTCCCCGGCCCCATGGGGTTCTGTGGGTGGCAGCTGGTCGATGTGTCTCTCTCACGTCGATGTTTCTCTCTCTCTTCCTCCCTCTCTCCTTCCCGCTCTGTCTGAAGATAAATGCAAAAATGTCCTCAGGTGAGGATAAAAAAAAAGAATCTCAAAGTATGGTTGCCATAAATACACTTGATGAAACTTGTCCTCAGCATGTAACATATATTTGTATGTAATTATCACAATAAAGTTTAAGGAGTGCTTTTAAAAAAATTCTTTTTATATAACAGTAAGGGTATTAATATCTTTATTTTATAAGTAGAGATATTGAGTAATATATTAAGGATTCCAGGGCCTGCTGGCATACATTAAAATGTATGGCACCATTTATTTTAAAGCAACTGTTCTCTTTGGAAATACCAATTTTAAATGGTACAGTACTAGCTATTTTAAATATTAATTTTAAGAAGTAGTTGTTTTCCTTTGATATTAATCTTATTTCTATAAACTTGAGAAAATCTCTTAGCATCTATGTTTCAAATCTGTCAAAGACACATTTCAAAGTGAAATTTACAAATTCTAATAGTGCCTATTAACTGAGTCTAAAAATTATTGATCAGATGACAAGCATGTTACTTTCCATGAATGCCTTTTATTCAGCTACTAAATAGAAAAGTAATCTCCATCAGTTGTCAGTGCAGTAATTTTAGAACTTATTCTAAACTATAGCATATATGTCATTTGGATAATCCAGTCACAAAAAAGAGTTATGATCAGGGTAAATTGATACAAGTATCAAAAGGAAATGCCAAAAGAAGAAAGGTGTTGGCTATGATATGCAAGGGAATGTAACAATGGCTTTGGTTGAAGTGAAAGAGAAAACGCAAATATGGAAAGATCGAAAAGTGACTAAAATTGTTTACCAGTCTGTGTTGGTACATCTTTTTTTTTTTTTATCCTCACCCGAGGACATTTCTCCATTTTTTTCGTTGTTGTTGTTGTTCAGATGGAGTGGGAGGGAGAGAGAGGAAGAGAGAGAGAGAGAGAAACATCGACGTGAAGGGGACACATCGAGTGGCTGCCTCCCGCACAACCAACCAGGGCTGGGGACACACTGCAACCGAGGTACATGCCCCTAGCGGGAACCGAACCCGGGTCTCTCTGGACCACAGGCCGACGCTCTAACCGCTGAGCCAAACCGACCAGGGCTGTGTTGGTAGATCTTTACCTTAGCATACACGAGACTCTCCAAGGAAGCCATATCTATAAGCAGCCCACGCCACTCGATATAGGTGGTCAGCTGATGGACCTTAAGAAACAGTGATCTGTCCAGGGAGCCTGTCAACAGCCAAGTTACTGGTGAATCCCTCTCTCCCTACTTACTACTGTTAACAGTGAATTGCTTTCTAAGTCAGAAGCAAAATTTAAAGAAGGTGGGCATGGCGTTTGGCAGGCTGAACTGTCACATGACATGGATCAGGTACCAGTCGTGAGATGAGATGCAGGGTCTGAGGACATCCACTCTGAAGCCTACTAGTTTCTTGAACAGGTTTATCAATGGAACTTCAGAACCATAATTAATATACTGTTGGTTAATTAGTTAATGGAGATGCAGATTCCAATGAAAGATTAGAAATCAGTGGTTTGAGACATGCTAAAAATGTCCACATCCTGCCCTGGCCGGTTTGGCTCAGCGGTTAGAGTGTCGGCCCGGGGACCAGAGAATCCCAGGTTCGGTTCCCGCTAAGGGCACGTACCTCAGTTGCAGTTTGTCCCCAGCCCCGGTTGGGGTCATGTGGGTGGCAACCACTCAATGTGTCTCTTTCACGTTGATGTTTCTCTCTCTCTCTTCCTCCCTCTCTCTCTCCCGCTCTGTCTGAAGATAAATGCAAAAATGTCCTCCGGTGAGGATAAAAAAATAAATAAATAAAAATGTCCACATCCTGAAAATATGTATCACGCCCCTATTATGTTGCTGCTATTGGAATGGAAAGGCAATGAGGAAGAAGGCCTGTTCTCCAGTAGAGAACAATCTAGTAGGTACAGTAGCATACAGGGGTTGGCAAAAGTAAGTTTACTGTTGTAATACAAATAAATAATACACGAATTAATAAATAGTAATACAATAATAAACTGTTTCTCAAACTCACAGCTGTAAACCTACTTTTGCCCACCCCTGGATTTGAGCAGCCTTCAAATAAGTGAAAAAAATTAATACTATGAAAACACTGGAGCCAGATTGCCCAGGTTCATATTTGGGCTCTGCCACTTATTAGCCCCCCTGTATTTTGATTTCCTCATCTGGACATGAGAACAATCACAGTATCTGCTTCGTAGGTTGTTGTGAGAATTAAAAGGAGTTAATATATGTACAGCAATTTAACGATGCCTGACATCATAAGTACCAAGTAATCTATACCTTCTAGTTTCCGTGAAAACAGTACTTATGGAGCAGAAGTCAGTTTCTGCCCCCGCTGTTAGTTATCAGCCTGATGCCTGAGCAGTCATGCGGCCTCTCTCAGTGATGAGATCCTGAGTGGATGCCACTATATGAAGCACTTTGAATGTAAGGTGTGTCATGAAATCCTTGTATCACACACATTAGCTTCAGTCACATACCAAGGGTTGCCTTCTGCATAGGCTCTATAGAAAGAAATCTTGCTTATGCATCAAATTTTGCTTCAGCTACTACTTACAATTTGCTTTTTAAGTTCGATATTTATTAATAATCTACTCTATGGCAGTCACTGGGGACCCAAAGCTGAGCCACTCAGAGTTCCTAGAGCTCACAATCTGGTAGGAGACATACAGATAAAGAGATAGACCAACCTTGTAGAAGCTAGAGAGCAGGGGCACTGGGCAGTCTTTCTGGGGTGGAGGCAGGAGTGGAGGGGCAGGGGAACGTAACAGAGGGGGCAACACCTCATTGAGTCTTGCCAGAGAGTCGGAATAGTCCAGTGGACCGGGCAGGAAGGCACTCCCGCACTCAGGGAGTTGTCAGACGGATGTCACAGCACGGGCGCACCGGGCCCGAGGTAAAGGCAGGGGGCAGTCATGGGGGAGCCAGGTCACCAAAGGCCCCATGGAATTAGGACATTGTTCAGGAGGTGATTAGAAACCACTTAAGGACTTTAAATGCAGGGAAGTCACCCATCATGTGTTCGGTTTAAGGATACCATTGGACAGTGCCAGAAATGGAAAACAGGCAAGGAAACCACATGAGGGGCAGTCGCAGCATTGATGGCATCATCTCGAAGTGCTGAAACACCAGTTACAGTACGGGATCCACGGGTAAAAGAGAGTGAAAACTTAAGGCCACCACTTTGCTCTTCAGTCTTGATGGGAGCAAAACTAGACCGTCTCAATGTGTTCTTAAGAGTGAAAGAGCATTTAGTCACCAAAAGACGTACCAGAAATATAACTGGTAGGGAGGGGGCAGAAAAGAAGGATGAAAGAAGTTGAGGTTAAACAGAAGGCAGTAATATGTCATTTAAACAAGAGATGTCAGTTAAGCTCTTCAGTGGAACTTATATGATATTTTCCCTACCCATCACAATTCACAATATGAGATAAGGCAAAGGAGCTAATTTTGAATGGTATACAATGCAAATATAAAATACTTTTATATTAACAGAGGAAAATTCACAACAGAGGAGACATTTCCACTAGAATGGAAGCTCCCGGAAATCAGGGACTCCAAATCTCCTGGTTTGCTGCTGGGCCCTGGTGCCTTGTACACAATAATAGTTACTGTGGACAGGAACAGTGCTCAATACCTTATGTGCATTAACTCATTTAATTATCTTAATACTCTGGTGAGGTAGGTAGGAATCTCATCTACATTTCACAGGGGAAATCAGGCTCCAGAGAGGTTAGGAGCTTCCCGAGGTTGGCCACACTGCTAATAACTTGCAGAGCAGGGAAGGTTTAGTGTGTCCAGAGTCTGCTTTTAACCACCAGGTAAACACATCATACGCGCTGGCTGATTTGCACTGATTGGAGGAAGGATAATTGAAATTTATATTTATTTATATGTGTGTGTGTGTGTGTGTGTGTGTGTATTTTTTTTTTAATTTAACCCTCACCCAAGAATATTTTCCCATTGATTTTCAGATAGAGTGGGAGGGAGGGAGAGAGAGAAAGAAAAAGAAACATCAATGTGAGAGAGACACATCGATTGGTTGCCTTCTGCACAACCCTAACCAGGGCTGGGATTGAACTGCAACCCAGGTACGTACCCATGACTCTTTGGTCTGCGGGCTGACGCTCTAACTGCTGAGCCAAACTGGCCAGGGCTAACTGATGGCATATTTTTAATGCAACTTTACTAGTTTGGTAGTTTGTTTATGTCACCAAAACATTTGACAAATTAGAAAGAATACCATACCTGTTTTAATTACAGGCAAAAAAAAAAAAAGGGGGTCATCCTTTATGTATAAAGCATGCATCTAAAAGTTGAGACTTATTTTTTCCCCTGAAGCTAGAGAAGTGGTTGTAAAGTGTATTCGGAAGAATAACATACAGAAATATCTGGGGAAAGCCTAAAAATAAAATTAAAAGGAGAAGAAAGCAGTGGATGGCAGAAGGTAGGCCATAGCAGATAGAACACATGATAAAGCCTTAGAAATTAAAATGGTGCGGTATCACCACGTAAATAGACAGACTAATAAAACAAAAAAAGAATTCAGAAACAGACCAAAATGCATATAGAAACAGAATTTTAGAATAATGATCACACTAAATAGTTATTTTAAGACTCCAGATAGAAGAACTCTCTTTTCTACATCTAAAAAACGACTCCTTACAATCTTTTCCAGTCTTTATGTGACTCATCTTTATTCAGTAAATAGTTTAAAGATAAATTTCATCCTAATTTTTAAATAGTTATGAATTGTACAAAAATCAGTGCCCAAATTATCTTCCCCAGGAATAAAACAGATAAAAGGGTTATGACAAGATAAATAAAGGAATAAAGGAACCAAATAATGGAAAAGCAAACGACCTATAAGAAAGTTGAGTGACAGCCGGAGCGGGGGAGCCGGGCGACCCCCCCCCACCACGGGGGAACCCAGGCAGAATGGGGGAGCCGGGCGACCCCCACACCACGGGGGAGCCCAGGCGGGGTGGGTCGGTGACCCCCGCACCAACGGGGGGGCCCAGGCGGGGCGAGGGAGCCGAGCGACCCCCACACCAACGGAGGAAGCCGGCAACACACAGGAGAACTGAGCAAACTGAACAACGAAATTGACCCAGAGACATGGAGGTGGAGTATGGGATGACGGGCCTCAGAGGAGGGGGCGAGGCGGGGGAAAGAGATAAATCACAGAGCTTATGTGCATGGGTGCATAACCAATGGACATGGACAACAGGGATGGGGAGGAGGAGAAGGGGAGGGGGAGGAGGGTGTCAATGGGGGAAAAAAAGGAAAAACATCTGTAACAAAAACCAATTAATAATAAAATAAATTATAAAAAAAAAGAAAGTTGAGTGATATTTAAAGACTGTTTAGCAAACGTTATCAATCCCCTGCACAATGGCAGGAATTCTAATAGATGTCAGGGGTAATAAATAATGCCCCTGTTTTCCAGGTGTTTAACCAAGTCCATAGACTTGAAGGGCTCTACTACAGCTTTGCTTGTCAGAGGACAGTCAGGAGGGAACAGGTTTAATGGGGTGGGTTTCAGACACTGGGGAAAACCAGAAAAGCCTGCACACAGGAGGGGGTGTTCAAATAAACGATAAAGGAGTAGGGTTCACCTGATAGAAAGGAAAGATGCAGGGGTGGGGGGTGGGGAGCCAACTCCTGACATGAAGCGGATGAACAAGGCCTCGCCAAGGTTCAGGGAGCTTTGGGAGAGTAACAGGATGGGAGGCAGGGAAGGGTGGTTAGAGCCACGTGTGGCTGGTCGGGTACACCATGTCAAGAAATGTTAATGTGATACCATAGGCACTGGGGAATCCACCCAATTGTGGTTTTTAAACAGAGAGGAATATAATCAGACAGGAGAGCACAGAGGGGCTCAGGTTCCTCCTCTCTGGCTGACGTGTTATTGCCTGGAAGCTGGTAGCTGTGCCACAGCTGGTCTCCCTGCCTTGTTTCTGTTTCCCACACAGCAGACAGGACTTCTTACATGGTCTCCTCTAGCTTAGTGGCTTCCTGGCCCCATCATGAGAGCCCTGTCCCTTGTTTAGCGTGGCACATGGGAAGACACCTGCCTTCCTCTTGAGCCTCACCAACCACTGCCCCCTCCCGTGCCCCATGCACTGGCATGCCAACTATTGCCAGGTTCCAAAACATGGCCCCTCTTCTACCAGCAACTAGCTTCCGTGTGCTGTTGCCTTTGCCTAAAGTACTCTCCCTTCTCATCATGTTTTTATGCCATTCCAAGTTTCTAGTGCCAAGCACAGTATCCAGTGTAGTTGAATGGGTGAATGAGTAGGTGAATGGATTAGAGTTGATCTGAGTTTTCGGCCGCCCATGGGAATCATTCCTGACCTTGCTCCTTGAGTTTGCCCAGGTTCTCCTCCTCCTCCTCCTCTAGCTCCTGTCCCTACCAGCTTTTCAATGGTCTTAGTTGATTGTTTATTATCTGTCTCTCATCCCCTATAGATTGTGAACACCTTAGGAAAAGGATTATCTTTTATCTGCCTCCCAGGTTCTAGCACAATGCCTTACTGCACATTAGTCTCAATAAATGTTTGAGAGTAAGTAGATATGGGGAGGGCATTTGAGGAATCAAAGCAATAACAGTGTTGGCAAGGGCATAACAACAATAGAAAGAACAAATTGGTTCTCCTCTTGGTGCTAGGGGGTATGAGCTCCTCAGCACTGGAGGAAGAAGGCAATCTCAAGTTTTCACTTGGCTAAGGAGAGAATGCCATGCCTTCCCTCAGAACTACTCTGCCCCACCCTCCGGGCTATTTGGATCCCTCCTCATAGATGATTTACCCAATGGGGACCGGGAGGCAGGGACCCCATAAGTCCTCGATGATGTGGTGTCTTATGCAGGGACCCTGCATTTCTAGGCTTTCAGAAAATAATAATCTTCCTATGTCTCCATTTACTCTGCAATCTTACATCTTGGTTTCTGTTGTAGAATAAAGACCCCAAGATGGCTCGAGTTGCGCTGGAATCTCTGTACAGATTACTTTGGGTTTACATGATTCGAATTAAATGTGAAAGCAACACAGCTACTCAGAGGTAAGGAGCTGGCCTGGGTTAATGGTAACCACAGCACTGAGTGCGTGGCAGCCTTGTCCCTCAGCCAGTGAGAGGGTGTTTTGTTGTGTTATTGCCTACACTAACCCAGTTAGAAGCTCTTCAAAGGTGGTGGTTCCTATAGATCTAAGTCCTTAGGTACTGGCTCAGCAGCTGTGACAGAAGGTCCAGCCCCAGCCCGAGGGGTAGGTTTCATGTCCAGGGCTGCGTTCATCCCCTTGACAAAGGAAACAGCTACAGTTTTCCAACTGCCCTTAGTTTTTCCAGAAACACTTTTAATAGAGTAATTATGCTAGTGGAAAGGTATGAAGTGGTTTGTTTTCTTTTTCTGAATTCTGTCTGATACTGAGATAAGCTGGAACATCTGCCATCTTCCCTTGAAGAACTGGAGTTCAGCCAATCTTGCTTGTTTTCTCTTTTTTTTGTCCTTATCTTGCAGCCGTCTTATAACCATCATCACAACACTTTTCCCCAAAGGGTCCCGTGGTGTGGTGCCCAGGGATATGCCTCTGAACATCTTTGTGAAAATCATTCAGTTCATTGCCCAGGTAATGCACATGCCTCTGGCTGGGAGTCCCCTCATTGCCTACAAGTAGCCAGTCTCCGCCTTGGGATGTACTAACAGATGAGGTGTCCAAAATATCTCACGTGTATGGACTTTTCAAAATGCTTTCGTAAGTGTTTTCACACATAGTTGATGATTTTTGCTTCAAAACAAATTGTGACATAGGTACGTAGAGTGTTTTTAGCACGTGACATATGAACTGAGAGACAGTTCAAATGACTCATCTAAGTTCATAGAGCCTTAGTAAAGGGTTCTCTTAACCCATAGTCCCTGGCTTTCCCCCCGATTCTCTGCTCTGGATTCTGCAGTTAAGGAGGAAACAAAGAGTCTGATGTGTGGAGGCAACCAAAAGAAGATAATTTAGTGACATTTGAGGAGTAAACAATAATACTGTAACTTTCATTCTGTGAAAAAGAAGAATGTAAGAGGCATATTAATATGCATTTATCAGGCACTTACTCTTTGCTAAGAATAGTTCTAAGCACCTTATATGTATTAATTTACTTAACTGGGTCCGGTAGTATTAAACATAGTTCTAGTGTTTAGTTTACTATTTAGACCTAAGACTTTTACTTTTTAATTCACTTTATGAGTGAATGGTTCTACCCCAACTTTATGATTTACAAAGGAACATGAAAAGATGATTATTCCAGTTCAGTCTGTGCCTCGAGCCAGCTCTATATCCTTGAGCAAGTCAGAGAACATCTTTTTGTTTCCAGTTTCTTTATCTGTAAAATGTGGGTGAAAATGATTGTCTGGTATACCTAGAATGTTGAGTGGATAAAGGGAAATAATAGGTATAAAAATACTGTTGAAACACATTTGACATTGATATAAAGACATAGGCTCAATTGCTACTATTTAATGTATCTCTCTGTGTGGTTGGCCTCTAATATGTGTACTTAGGGAAAGGGCATTACTTGCTTGGCAGGTAGATGAATCAATGTAACCTTTCTACATGTAGTTATCATATGGCTGAGCATGTGCTTAATTATTCATTTAATAAGTTTTATAAAACAAACCTGTTATATTTTCATAGCCACTGTCTCAAATTATTAGAATCTGGCTTCAGTCTTCTCATTTAAGTAAACTTGATGTGTCTTATTTGTTGATTATTCATTTCACTCATAGAATTATCTGTTGTAATAAGATCCAAAGGATTTGAAAGGTTAGAGAATAAAAGAAAATTTTGCAGTGGCTTTAAAAAAATACATTTTAAACTGAGTTTCAAGAAGGTATCAGTATTTCTAGAACAAGCAGGAAGAGTTGGGGCTGGATGTAAGCCCAGACACTTCAAGTGTTTTTGTTTTTTTTAATCTTCACCCGAGGATATTTTTCTATTTATCATCAGATAGAGTGGGAGGGAGGGAGAAAGAGAAACATCGATGTAAGAGATACACATTGGTTGGTTGCTTCCCGCATGACTGGGGATGAACCGCAACCAAGGTACGTGCCCTTGACCGGAATCGAACCCTCAACTCCTTGGTCCACGGGCCGATGCTCTAACTGCTAAGCCAAACCGGCCAGGGTGACTCTTCAAGTGTTTTGATTTTTCCTTTCTTGATTTTTGGTCGTTAGTCATTCTGTGCTTAGGGGGCTAACTGCATATATCACATAATGAGAGCATCTCTCTGTACACCACACGAAAGCAGAAGCAGCTCCTCCCGAAGTTCAGTGGCGGGCACTTCTTCAGGGAGTCCCTGGGATCCGGGACACTGAGCAGGACTTCTCTTAGCAGCCTCCTGCTTGGTGCATACGATGAAAGTAGCTATTTCATACTTAATTTGTATCATAACACTTTTTTATTTGTTTTGTTTTCTCTTTTTCACTACAGGAACGTTTAGATTTTGCAATGAAAGAAATCATTTTTGATTTTCTTTGTGTGGGAAAGCCAGCAAAAGCTTTCAGTCTCAACCCAGAGGTATGTGTGATCCTTTTCTGTACCTGTAACAGTGTGGGCACTGACAGCCACACCTTTGTGCCTTTGGGGAATGGGTGAAGGACATCTTCTCCAAAAGTCTTCTTGTGTTTCTGTCCATGTTATTTGGCTAAGTAGTATAAATGATAGCATTTGAGAAGTAAGACTTTAGATGAATAGACTTAGAATGATGAAAGGTTGGTGTGCTACCAGATTCTGATCGTGTGTAATAGAGTAAACCATGTCCCCAAAAGATAATCTCTCACTACAAGGCTGGTGGTTTTATTTTAGAAAAGTCAGTGCATTTATTTATAACTATTTTGATGCAGATTAGCTAGTTGAGTATTGAGAAGTCATGAAACATGAAAGAATAAATACATGTAATAAAGTATTAAAATCGAGTGAGATTAAATAAATGATGTATGACTATATGTTTCTGTGGCAGCATCACATCTCAGGGGCAGGCAGCCATGGAAGGGAGGCTATGTGGGCCTGATACAGTGTGGAGTGGTGGCCTGTGCAAACGAAAAGCACATTCAGTTTTGAACTTGCAAACACATGTTGGCCAGTGGAAATATGCCTGACAAGCTGCCTCTGAGTGGCCCTGTCCCAGCGAGGCTGTGGCAAGAGCCCTGAAAGCCGTCAGCAGAGCGGGATCTGCCTCTTGCTGCAGGTGGTGCCCCTCTTACCAGCTACAGGACATTTACCTCTCTGAGCTGCAGCTCATCCATAAGCACAAAGGACAAATGCTTTTCGAGGTCACCTTGCAGAAGAATTGTGATACTGTGATACTACACACTCTTAGGAAGGAAGGAAAAGAGGAAGGGAGGGATGGAGGAAGGAAAGAAGTTGCACACCATACAATTTCTTTTAAAAGGTTATTCCTATCATAACTGTGATGTTGTCTGAATCCTTCATTCTCTCAGTGAGGAAGGAGATCCAGAGCCCAGAGGTTCAAAATAAGCAGCGGGTTAGTGGCATAGGAAGCCCAGGTCTCCTGGTATCCTCATGCTTCCCCCCACCCCACCCCCATGCCCTGGATTCTCTTCTTGGCAATAAGGTGGCCATATACACATATAGGGGCAGCTGCAGAAATCCCCAAATGAGTTTCTTTCTGGTGTCTGATGACATCACAGCCTTCTGAAATGGCTGCAGCCAGGACTCAGGGATCAATGGACGGGGACAAAGCCAGTACAAATCCAGGGCATTTTGGTTGGGTTGAGGCCCAGGCCCCAACTAGTAAAGAGTCTTCTCTTGCTGGGAAGGTTCTCAAAATATTTTTCACTTCTCGGGAGTCATGGCTCTAGTATCTTTAACAATCAATTCTCAGAACTGCCGGGTTATTTGTCTCAAAGGAACATGTTGACAGCCACTCTCATCATTGTCCCCATCTAGAAAATGTACCCTCGGTTCTCACTCCTCAGTCAGTCACTGATGGATTAGTTAATGTATCTGTGCAGAGTATTTGAGTATCTTCTATTTCTCTTGGTTCTGCAGGGCTGGGGAAGAGTTTAGTGGTCAGTGGGTGAATTAGAATCTCAGAGGTGTATCTGTGACCCCACTCAGCAGCACACACAGGCTGAGGGTAGTCTGTGAAGAAGATGCCATACACTTGATGGAATGTGCTGTAGGGCATAGTTTCTCAGGAAACAAATCCAGATTGTGTCGTAAATATATTTGGGGAGTAGCTTGTAGAACAGGCCCCAAGAGCGAAAGGGTTATCCTACAGCAGAGTCTGTGAGGCTCCACACTCAGCAGCAGAGTGACTTCCAGGTAAGTGTCTCCTCTTCGTTCAGACTAGATGGCTCCTACATGCACCTTCATCACCATGAGAACTTACTTACCTGTGAGAAGAGTTTCTTGGTCATCCATTTCTCTCATTTTTGTCTTGATCTAAAATAATGTGGAAATGGAGGTCCTAGCCAGTGCCAGTGGCAAGAAAAGCTAAAAGCACATGGATTGGAAAGGAAGAAATAAAACTCTCTTTATTCACCGACAACATGATTGCCTATATAGAAAATACCAAAGCACCTACAGAAAACCTACTAGAACGAATAAATGATTTTAGAAAGTTTGTAGGATATAAGATAAATATATAAACATATAAAATCTTTATTCTAGGAATGCACAATTGGAAATGAACAATTTACAATACCAATGAAAACAAAATACTTAGCAATAAAGCTAACAAAATGTGTGTGAGCTTTGTATACTGAAAACAAAAACATGAGAGAAATCAAAGAAAACCCAAATAGAGGAAAAGAGATACTGTTTGTGAATTCAAAGATTTAAGATTATACAAGGTCAGTTCCCAAATTAAATTAAATAGGTTAAACTAGAATTCCAATTAAAATTCCTATAGCTTTTCCTATAGAAATCAATAAGCTGATTCTAAAATGTACATGCAAAGTATAAGGAACTAGAATAACCAATATAATTTTGAAAAACAGTATAATTGGAGGACTAGTATGTCCTGATTTCAAAACTTACTATAGAGCTACAGTAGCAGTACTGGAGGAAAGATGACTATAAAGAACCAATGAAACAGAATAAAGAATCCAGAAACATACCCATACTTATGTGGTCAATTGATTTTCAGCGAGGGTTCCAAGTTATTTCAATGGATAAAGGATGGTCTCTTCAATAAATGGTGCTGAACAATTGGATATCCACTTGAAAATAATGAACTTTGACCCATAATTTTTACTGCAAGCAAAAATTAACTCAAATTGAATCGTAAACCTAAATGTAAAATGCAATATTATAAATCTTCTAGAAGAAAACATAAGATAAAATCTTTGTGAACTTCAGGTGGACAAAAATTTTTCAGGACACAAAAACACAAATTACAAAAGAAACATTGATAAATTAATTGAACATCACCAAAATAAAAAAAAAAAAAAGGTCTGCACTCTAAAAGACACTGTTAATAAAATGTAGAGTTACAGACTGGGAGAAAATATTCACAAAACACATCTGATAAAGCACTTCTATCCAAAATGTATAAAAAACTCACAACTCAACAACAAAAACAGTTTTTTAAATGGGCAAACAGCCTCTTCACCAGAGAAGGGGTAGAAATGACAAACAGGTCCATGAAAGATGTTCAACATCGTTTGTCATTAGAGCAAAGCAAGTTACAACCGCAGTGGAAGTGCCGAGAGACGCAGAGCAACTGCGACTGCGCACGGTGCTCGTGAGAACGCAGAGGCAGCCACGTAGGAAACAGCTTGGCAAGTGCTTACAAGGTTAAACATACACCTACCATATGGTCTGGCATTTCCACCTCGGCATTTATTCAAGAGAAATTAAATCCACAAAGGTTTGTATGAATATTTATATCAGCTGTATTCATAATCACTAAAAATAGGGAAGCAGCTCATGTTCAACCACCGGTGAGCGGCCCCACAAACCAAATCATCGATAACAGCGGAATACTCTTCGGTAAGAAGGAGCAAACCCCTGATATTGCCTCATCTCAAAAGCATTATGCAAAGTGAAAGAAGCAAGATACAAAAGGCTATGTATGGTTTGGTTCCATTCTTGAAAAGGCAAAACTAGAGGCAGAAATTAGGCAGTGGTCTCACATGCTGGGGTTGAGGGAGAGGACTGACTAGAAAGACGCACAAGGGATCTTTTGGGATGATGGATTGGAAAAGCACATGGATTGGAAAGGAAGGAAATATTTTATATCTTGACTGTGATAGCAGTTACCTGATTATATATGTTTCTCAAAATTCAAAAAAATATGTGAACCTAGAAAACATTTCATGAAAGGACTGTTAAAATACATGAGGGAACTAAGAGATTTTTAATATACAGTTAAATTTCTTTAAGTTAATACTCTTTCATTCTAGGAAACGGAGAGAGAATATTATTGAAGGCCTTAAAATCACAAAGTACACACTGAATTGGGTATAAATGAGCCAGAGAAACATTCACAAAATCCTGGGTGGAATATCATTACACCGTGAAGCTTGGATAAATAGTTTAAAGTGAAGAGAAGTCAGTATTACTTTGTTATGCAATGTAAGCGTATGCCACAGGTGATTTGGTACAGGCTTGAATGTATAGCTTCCCATCTGCTAGTTAGTTCGCCTCAGTTTCCTCACCTGAAAAAATGGGAATAATCATGCCTTACATGCATGGCTTTTTTATTTTTATTTTTTAAACTATGTTTCTGTTGCCTGGCCGGTGTGGTTCAGAGGTTGAGCATCGACCCATGCACCAAGAGGTTGCCGGTTCGATTCCCAGTCGGGGCACATGCCCAGGTTGTGGGCCCAATCCCCAGTGGGGGGCATGCACGAGGCAGCCAATCGATGTTCTCTCTCATCGATGTTTCTCTCTCTCTCCCTCTCCCTTCCTCTCTTTCTAAAATCAATAAAGAAAAATATTTTATAAAAAATAAGTTTTTATTGATTTTTTAGAGAGAGAAGAAAGGAGAGAGAGACAGAAACATCAATGTGAGAAAGGAACATCAATCAGCTACCTCCTGCACACCTCCCTACTGGGGATCAAGCCTGCAACCCGGGCATTTGCCCTGAGCTGGAATCTAACTAGAACCTCTCAGTCCATGGGATGATGCTCAATCCACTGAGCCACACTGGCCTGGCCATCCATAGCTGTTTTAAAGATGAGAGTTGCCCAGCTGGTGTGGCTCAGTGGTTGAGCGTCGACCCATGCACCAAGAAGTCACTGGTTCGATTCCCAGTCAAGGCACATGCCCAGGTTGTGGACCAAATCCCCAGTTGGGGGCATGCAGGAGGCAGCTAATCAATGTTCTTTCTCATTGATGTTTCTATCTCTCTCCCTCTCCCTTCCTCTCTCTCTAAAATCAATATAGAAAAAAAATTTTTTTTAATAAATAAAGATGAGAGTTCTGGATACATTTTAGAGACTTGATAAATTGTATATTGATTATCATTGATAGTACTACTAATTTTCTGCTGTAGGTTGTAGTCAACTTTGGTAACTTAATACTTCGTGTGGTTTGCAAATATGAGTATAAATGTTTTATACGTGGTTGTTTAAGGAAGTACAGATGTTCTAGTACCTTCTGACCTTTTAAGATTATCGAACTGGGAGTGTCTTACTGAGTGATCTCCCGGAGCCATCCTTATGCCTTACCTGAGCCCAAGGAAGATAAAGATCTGACCCAGAATGACCTTTCTTTTTTTTTTTCCCCCTTTTTATTGAATTTACTAGGTGATACTGGTTAACAAAGTAATACAGGTTTCAGGTGCACAATTCTACAACACATCATCTGTACACTGTACTGTATGTTCACCACCCAAGTCAAGTCTCCTTCTGTCACCATACCCGCCTCCACCTCTCCCCACCCTCCCCTGGGCAAGCACCATGCGGTTGTTGCTGCCCATGAGTTATAGCTCTACTTTTTCTTTTTTGCTCAATCTCTACTCCCCTCCAGCACCCCACTCCCCCCCCCCACACCCCACCAACAGCTGTCAGCCTGGAAGCAGCCCAGATGTCCATCAGTAGATGAGTAGATAAAAAAGAGTCGGTCTCTGTTTTGCTTGTTAGTTCATTTTGTTCATTAGATTCCAAATATGAGTGAAATCACACATGGTCCTTATCTTTCTCTGACTGGCTTATTTCACTTAGCATAATGCTCTCCAGGTCCATCCATGCTGTCACAAACAGTAAAATTTCTTTTTTTTCCCCACAGCTGAGTAGTATTCCATTGTGTATATGTATCACAGCTGTTTTATCCACTCACCTACTGATGGACACTTGGGCTCCTTCCAAATCTCGGCTATTATAAATAATGCTGCAATGAACATAGGGGTGCATATATTCTTTCAAATTAATGTTTCCAGTTTCTAAAGATAAATTCCCAGAAGTGGAATCTCTTGGCATTTCTTCCTAGAAGCCCATGTGTTTTTATCAGTAATAGGTTCTGCGGCATTGAGTTTTCAAAACTTATTTTCCAACTTGCCAGCCTTTTGAATCATAAGTCAACCACCTACAATTCCGAGCAGACAGTTTTTGTTTTGTTATTCCCATGTGGAACTCCTATTTTACTTGGTCTTTGTGAATTAACACATGTGGCATCTCCTTCCAGGAGCCATAGAGCCTTTAGTTTGCCTTAGTTTACCTTGGCTGCAGCTGCTCTGGAGAATGATTGCTTACCACTGTGAGGTGCTCCCAGAATCCCCCAAACAGAAGAGTATGACTATCGCAAACGTATCCTCCATGACTCTTGAAAAATTTCCCAGTTGTTTTCTTATGATAGTGTAACAAATAGTAGCAGAAAATGTATTTTGTTTTCATAGGTTTGGTCTCAACTCTTGTACCTTTTTTTTTTTTTTTTTATAATTTATTTTATTATTAATTTGTTTTTGTTACAGATGTTTTTCCTTTTTTTTCCCCCATTGACACCCTCCTCCCCCTCCCCTTCTCCTCCTCCCCATCCCTGTTGTCCATGTCCATTGATTATGCACCCATGCACATAGGCTCTATGATTTATCTCTTTCCCCCGCCTCCCCCCCTCCTCTGAGGCCCATCATCCCGTACTCCACCCTCCATGTCTCTGGGTCAATTTCGTTGTTCAGTTTGCTCAGTTCTCCTGTGTGTTTCCGCGTTGGTGGGAGGTGTCTCCCGGCTCCCCCGACCCGCCTGGGTTCCCCTGCGGTGGGGGTGTCTCCCGGCTGCCCCGCTCCGCCTGGGCTCCCCCGCGGTGGGGGCGTCTCCCGGCTCCCCCGCTCCACCTGGGTTCCCCCGCGGTGGGGGGGGGTTGCCCGCAACCCCACTCCGCCTGTACCTTTTAAATTACTTTCCCAAATTAATCTAGATGGCAAGCCACGCTTAACTGCTTTGCAAGACTGATGGTTTAATTGCACCACAATAAGTGGGTCTTTCTTTGTATCACGAACACTCTGTCTCTTACAGAGAATGAACATCGGTTTGCGGGCGTTCTTGGTCATTGCTGACAGCTTACAGCAGAAGGACGGTGAACCGCCCATGCCCGTCACGGGCGCCGTTCTCCCGTCAGGAAACACGTTGAGAGTGAAGAAAACATATTTGAGTAAAACACTCACTGAAGAGGAGGCCAAAATGATAGGTGGGTTTCAAAGGTGTGTTTGACTTATTAAGCCTTTAAAATGATCCAAAATATTTATCCTTGGTAAGATACACTTTGAAAAAAGTCTTTTTTTTTTAATCCTCACCCCAAGATATGTTTATTGGTTTTAGAGAGAGAGGAAGGGAGAGACAGAGGGATAGAAACATCCATGTGGGAGAGAAACTTCGATCAGTTGCTTCCCCTCAGTGCCCTGACCAGGCCTCGAACCCACACGTTTTGGTGCACAGAATGATGCTCCAACCAACTGAGCCACCGGCGAGGGCGAAAGATCTGTATAAAAGTAGCTGTGCTTTGTTTTACTGCCCTTTAAACTTTTGGAACTTTCTGGTAAACATTTTGCCACTTAAATGTTAGACTCTTATCTGTGGTCTTTTCAAACTTCTGATGTTGATTATCTATAATTTATTTATAGCAAATTTCTAAGACATCTGTGTTCTTTGGTAGATAATCCTGTTTATAAAACAACCACATATACATTTATTTATTCATCCACTTATTCATTCATTTTTATAGTTTCTTCTTTTTTTTAGTAAAATTAGTTTAATTTGTGTTTTAAACATGCCAAATACCACACGTGCCAGGTTATGTTATAGGTTTAGACTACATGAGATTTTGCTTTTAATATAGGTATTTTAATCCCAAGAGGTGATGTTTCTTTTTTTCTTCCTTCCTTCCTTCCTTTCTCTCTCTCTCTCTCTCTCTCTCTCTCTCTCTCTCTCTCCCCCCTTCCTTCTTTCCTTCCTTCCTTCCTTCCTTTCTTCTTTCTTTCTTTGTACCTGAATTTAGAAACCTACTACAAAGCTTGTTAAAATAGTTCCTGGAATCCAAAGACCTAAAGGAAATACATGATATTTTCTTTAAATATTTAATCTTTAGTTCTGCCATGCTTAAATGAGTTTAAAAAGATTTAATGCATGAGAATAAGCATTAATAATTACTGCATTAAAGTATAAATTGTAAATGCAAAGCAATTTACTTTTCATCTGTATTATATACATAAATATATAAAATGCATATTTAAATACATATGCTATACATATTTGTTTCTCCTGTAAGACATTGACACTGTATTTAATTAAGCAGTAAAAACATAGCTAAAGTACATTTTCCTTCATTTAAAAATTTATGGTGTGAAATCATTTTATTTTACTTTAAAAAATCTACACATATATTTCAGAGAATAATATGAAGTTATGAAAACTCCTCACCCTAAATGAGAATTATCCTTCATTCACCAATGATGATCCATTTTTCTTATACTAATTAGAAATATAAAAATTCTAAAGTAGAACTTTCTATTTCCTTGTTTATTTTAACCCTTCTGGAAAATATTTCCCGTTCAAGTATTAGAATACCTATTTATTGAACGTACATGGTATTTGGTGAACACCCACTAAATGCAGGGCGCTGTGCTAACAACCCTGCAGTTAAGAGACTGAATTAGACTTTGCTCAAAGAAGCCATTGACACATAGGATGTCTTCAGTAAAAAAGGACATACAGGATGAATAAACTAAGATTTCATTCTTTAATAGATTTAGTCCAAGATGTAACTATAATGCATTTTTTCAGGCATGTCATTATATTACTCTCAAGTACGAAAAGCTGTGGACAACATTTTAAGGCACCTTGATAAAGAAGTAGGAAGGTGTATGATGCTAACTAACGTCCAGATGTTAAATAAAGAACCTGAGGACATGATCACGTGAGTACAGTGAGGACTAAGTCTCAACGAAGGGTCGATTAACCAAAAGACACCAGCCGAGAGTCTTCTCATTTATTCTTTGTAGCTGAACCTTGAACAACTCGGGGGTTAGGGGCACCAACCCCTGCACAGTCAAAATCCTTGTATAACTTTTTTCTCCCCCAAACTTAACTATCAATGGCCTACTCTTGATCAGACATCTCACCGATAACATAAACAGCCGATTAACTTATATTTTTTATGCTATGTGTATTATACACTATATTCTTATAATAAAGTAAACTAGAGAAAAGAAAATGTTGTTAAGAAAATCATAAGGAAGAGAAACTACATTTACAGCTCTGTACGTATTTATTGAAAACATTTGTGTAAAAGTGGACCCGTGCAGTCGACACTCATGTTGTCCAAGGGTCAACTGTATTTTGTTCTCATCTTCTTAGAATCAGATTTCTAAGACGTGTTAAGACAGTAAAAACATACTTTTGTAATATTTGACTAACTCTAAAAATAAGGACAAACCTGGTATTGATCTATTTTGGGTATATCTGAAGTATCATTAGGCCAGTAAGTTAGAAAGTGGGGCCCAAGATTAATTCACTGGTTCACATTTTTCAGAAACAGTGTTTTGCTCCCAGGCTTGATCACAGTGCTGCAGTGACATCACCAGTTTACAGACATTTCACCTTTATAAAGCTCAAATCCACTTGTTTCCAGTGATGGTCCTGAACTAGGAGAGTTAAACCTGCCGAATAGGCTCTATGCAACCGTGTCATAGAATATTGAATTTTAAGAAAACATTCATAACTTTGAATGTAGAAATCAAGTGTTCTTAGCCAAAATCTAACATCTAGATTTGTAATTAAGTTTTGCAAAAGAAACTCATACAGCTTATATTTCCTGCATTTGATCGATTATGGCAGGAACTAAGATTGGGTTTTAACTTTACATTTTAAGAAAGTTTCTACTTTGTTGCTGGACTGTAAATTAAATTATATTTGGCACCTGTGACATAAATTTCCAAAAATATATATAGTTAGGAAAATTTTCTTTGTCACTCAGCATATCCATTTCCAAATACCAGTTAGTTAGAAGGTTGATCCCTATATAGGGAAGTTCATATTGTGGGTGTGTATTTTACAGGGGTGGCATGTTGAAAACAAAGTATGACAAAACATGATAAAGTAAAAATTACAGAATTATTTCAGATACATATTTAGCATCATATAAGGTTAAATGAAAGGCTGCTCCTCAGCTCTGCTTGAAATCCGTGCCGTTCCTTAGTGTGATTCCTCCAGCCCTTTCCCTGTGTCAACACAACTATACGTATAACACTAAGCATCTATATAACACACATTTTTTAACAAAAATATGGGATTATACAATGCATGCTATCCTGCAGCTTGCCGATCATTTTATTTAAATGGTATGAAGATCACATGAAGAATTTTCAACCAAAGTGACAGCAGTTAAAACTGACCGAGGCTGATAACATTAAATACACTGTCTGCAGCTCTAGCTCTTACCTCACAGATGACCAGATTGGCCATAACCCCTTAACATCATTATTATGTATCTTTGAATATATTAAAGCAATTTTAATTTATAATATAGAAGATATAAGAAATGCTTTTCAAACGTCTGCCATATAGTTGTTTCCTCTTTTAAAAATTAAGAAATGAAAGACTTTTAAAGGAAGGCTTTATTAATAACCAAGAGATCACAAGATAGAATCAGGACCAAAACAATATATTCAAAACAAAAAAAGGTACAGGTTTAGATGTACATGTAAAAATTTCATTTTAAAAATTCTATTATTATTTTTGCATTTATCTTCAGATAGAGCGGAAGGGAGAGAGGGAGGAAGAGAGAGAGAGAAACATCGATGTGAGAGAGACACATCGAGTGGTTGCCACCCACACAACCCCAACCAGGGCCAGGGACAAACTGCAACCGAGGTACGTGCCTTTGGTGGGAACCAAACCCGGGACTCTCTGGTCCACTGGCTGACGCTCTAACCACTGAACAAAACCGGCCAGGGCAAAAAATTTTATTATTTTTTTTTAATTTTTTAAAATCCTCACCTGAGGATATTTTCCATTTAACCTCAGATAGAGTGGGAGGGAAAGAGAGAAACATCGATGAGAAAGAGACACGTCGATTGGTTGCCTCCTGCACCAGTCACACCGAGGTACATGCCCTTGACCGAAATCAAACCCTTGACTCTTTGGTCTGCAGGCTGATGCTCTAACCACTGAGAAACCCGGTCAGGGGAACATTTTTTTTTTAACCAATGCCTTGAACTTTTCCCAAGATGATTCTTTACGTTTCCTATTGAACCATCTTGAGACTCCCAAATAGGACCAGGAATATTTTTCATGCTAGGCTTTGAGGCAAATTCCTGAGTGGGAAATAACGCCATGAGGGAGTCATAGCAGCACTGAGAAGAGTGTTGAGGGCCACACCACGCTGATGGACATGGTCATCGGAGTTAATGTTCAAGGTCAGTGCACCAGTTTCCTGGCCCTGCTTAAGGTTTGAACTTAAACACTAAGCATTCTGTGCCATGCCATTTCCACATCCTATCCCTTTTGTGGTTCATGCTAGCAGATAGTAATAATAGTATCTATTAATGAAAATTATGTTTGGGGGTTCACATGCTTCCTATAAAAGCTCAGAGAGCAAGGACTACCGCAGTAAAGGGAAATCCCACACCAACTGGAGTGTCTAATCTAGGCTTGCTTGATCAGCTTAGAAACCTGCAAGAACTCGCCTTGGACTTTAGGCCAGGCAGGGTCATCCATTTTCCAACAGATATGGAAAAGAATCCCAGCTGTTTAAAACATCTGGTGAGCACTCTAAGAGGACTGCTTAAATGATTCACTGAGTTGCATATGAACAGTTGGGAGAGATCCCTGGGCTCTACCTCTGTCCAGGTATTGAGGACGTCACTTGAAGGTCCTCTTTTTCAGCTGCACAATAAAACCACTGCACAATGGCTTCCTCTCCACAGTCCTCGTACACCCCATGCAGGACCATGGAAAAGGAGAGAAAATAGTCTCACGACTTTTCCAAGGGAGCAGGGTATTTTAGAAATCAACATATATGTATTTTATTTTTCACATGAGCAGTTTTGTATTCATTCTTAACAAACTTACAAAGCATGCTAGAAAGTAATGTCACCAGGTGAAATTACTGTCTTGTTATCGTCTTCAGATTGTAGAGAATTTTCCTTGTTGCATTTCTGTTGGGACCACAGTTACTGTTCCAAGAAGGAATCACTGCTGTGCAACTTTGCACTTTCATTATTGTGTTTGTGTCCTACAATTGTATTAATTTGTTGACAATTTTATGTTTATTCTCAGAAGGCTAAATCATCATGATTTAAATATGCTGTTATATTTTATCACTTAGGTTATTTGAAAAATTTGATGGGCAGTTAGCTTTTCCATAAAGGTTATTGATTAAATATGTGGTTAAGAAGGCAGGTACCTATTTAAACAACTAAAAATGTAAGTAATTTATTACAGAATTTATATTTTTCTCTCAGATTTTACAACAGAATATATTATAGAAAGCATTAATTACTTTTCAACATTCATATTCTCAAGAAAGTAAAAGAAAAAAAGAATCTCCTTAGAGATCAGGCCCATCAGAATAATTTTAAAAATCAGAAATGGGTGCACAGCAGTAGGTATTGCAGTATTTTATTTAGCATTATGGAAGTCTTACTTTTGAGTCACTTTATTTTTAAAAATGAAGGTGGGAATTCTAGAGGAGAAGCATAACTCATTGTGGAGAGAAGCTTCCAGATGTCATGCTTGTAGGGGACAGCATTCCTTGTATAAAGTCCCAGTTTAAATGCTAATGTCGGAATGACTGCGGTGCATTTCTCACATGTGTGCATTCAGGCATTTCAGTAAACTCAGTGTTTTAGATGCAGTCCACAGGGACCACATCCCACGGAGCCCAACTCAACAGCAACCATGTGGCAGAACGCTGCTGTTGTCTGCATTTTTCTTCTCAGATATATGCCTCTGACTAACATGCAAATATTGATCAGTTCTCTGGAGCTGGCCAAGCTATAAAGGGCATAAACACTTGAGAATAACATGGAGCAAACACCAGGCGGTGATTCAGAAGACATGGGTTCTGGTCTTTGACCACATTGCTGGTCAATTGTTTTAATATGTCATAACCATTGACTATGTTTAAACTCTGTTTGCACATACTAGGGGTGAGAGGAAGCCCAAAATCGACCTTTTCAGGACTTGTGTTGCTGCTATTCCCCGACTGCTTCCTGATGGGATGTCCAAACTTGAACTCATTGACTTGCTGGCCAGGTAGGTGGGAATGGTCATGGACATTCTCTGATTAAATTGATTTTAATCCTTTGTCATGATTCCCTCAAGCAGAGAATAATTGTTAAAAATTGACAAATATTGCCTGGCCGGTGTGGCTCAGTGGTTGAGCATCGACTCATGCACCAAGAGGTCTCCAGTTCGATTCGCGGTCAGGGCACATGCCCAGGTTGTGGGCCAAATCCCCAGTGGGGGGCATGCAGGAGGCGGCCAATAGATGTTCTCTCTCGTCGATGTTTCTATCTCCACCTCCTTTCCTCTCTAATATCAATAAAGAAAAAAAATTTTTTTAAGTATTAAAAAAAAAGAAGGCACTATCATAAGAAACACAGGGTGCGTGGAGGGAATGGAAGTGAGAGAAAAAAATGTTAGCATTGATTTGGGGAAAAAAAGAAGGAAAAAGGAATTTACAAACCCAATGATGAAAAGACAGAAATAGGACAAGAAAGGTAGATTTTCAGCTCATCTTCAGTATTAGCTGAGGTATTTAGACTGATGTATTAAGCAGAAGAATAACATGATAACAATTCCGTTTTAGGCAGCTTAATCTATAACGGTGGGATGAAGAGTAACAAATATTGGTGCAGACTGAATGAAAGATGTGTTATGTGTGAATAACCTAGTTCACCCACATTCTCTAGCCTTAGAGAGCACCCTTCTATCAATACCCAAATAAAATACCCACGTTCCCATCCCATGTGACTATGTCACTCGTGGCCTCCCCTGGCTTCTGGGTATCTCCGTGGAGCACCGTGTCTCCTAGCCATGTGGTCGTGGTGCTTCTGCCTGGACAGCCAGCGTGGCTTCCTGTTGACCACTCCTGCTATCAGTCAAGAACTTTTGTAGCCTATGGTTCTTTCCCATTCCTTTTATTCCAGGTGTAGACACAGCCACTCCTTTCCTTCATCCAGTCGCCAAGCGCACAGGGAGGATGCTGGGTTGTGAGGCTTACTGAAGATTCATGCCTTTGGAAATACCGTTTGGGGCCTTGGGGCCTCTGGCCAAAGCCTCCTGCCCTCTATCTTTGTCACCTGTAACTTGTTCTTTGCTGTAATCAGTGACCTCCAGGCCTTGGGTCCTTCTTCTCTCTTCCATTCTGTGTTTAAGACATACTTTAAGAAGAATATAAAGTTAAAAAAAATTACAGCCCAGGCTCTTGCTGAGGCCTAGCAACTGGAGTGTCCCTGAGCACAGTCCCAGGGAGCAAGGAGCTGTGGGGAAGAAGGGAAATAAACCTGATCAGAGAGGGGCTTTAGGCGCCAGGTGAGGAGAAGATCTAAGGAGGAAAGAAGGGTGGATTCCCAAGATGAATACGCATGGTGATTGGCAGGTCAGGGAGCTGAGGAAGAGAGAGACGAAAATGCTCTGGAGGGTCATCACGCTAACACTGAGTGAGTCTCCCAGGGTGAGGGCAGGCCGTGGGCGAAGAGAACGGCGCCCAAACTACCGAAGGCAAAGGGCAGCCTGTCCGTTTGCCATGGACAACAGTGGACGGGGTGGTGTGACTCGGGGACAAACATCTCGCAGAGGAGGGCTGTTGAGTGAAAGGCAGGATGAGGCGGTGGTGAGGAATTACGGAGGAAACCCCGCCATGGCTCGCGGACCACCAGAGAGTGAGAGCTCGCCATCTGGGAGATTGGAGGCGATCCCAAACAATGGGAATAAAACGGAATCATTTGGAAATCCTGCATTTTGCATGCCTGCTTTGCCATTTTACTCACCATGTGATCTAGACAAATTATTAACCCCTCAGCCTATCATTTTTTCCCTTGGTAAAATTGCAATAACACTGCTTATCTCATCAGACTGTTACGAGGGCTAAATGACATAAATATATGCACTTTGGTTAATCCAAGGGCAATGTGGCAGGAGGGAGAAGGAGGTATCAGTTACATTGGAGGAGGAAAGTCACTAATCTCAGTGAGGTTCTGATTGGTGGTGATGATGCACACTGAGACCTTTGAAATGCTGCGTTTTCTAAGCGTCATGCAGTGTTCTGACAGTCTCTGGCGCCACTGTGCTGTACTCTGTGTGGAGACTGTTACTCTGGAGTCACCTTGACAGCCTGGTCAGCGATGCCTGAATCTTTGGACCACGGAGCCAGGCATGTCTGGAGGGGACTCTGTTGGATGCGGTTAAAATGTTAGTGCTGTTTATAGTGTATAATGTTTGATATTATGTACATTCTCACAAAGCCCAAAGCAATGGATACTGTTCTTAGGAGTGGAAAGAACAAATAGATATTCTTGAGAGTTCACATCTTAGGACAAAATTAAAAAACGACCTGACTTACATGGGAAGCCTGTGAAGAGGCCTTTTTCATTAGCTTCAAAAGAAGCCAGAGGCCGTTCTCCTCAGGGGAAGATCTTACTCTGTGAGAAAAGGGGCCTCTTCAGAGAGCCTTGAGAAGGTCAGAGGGCAAAGTAAAGAAACTCTAAGCAGTAACTGTGGGTTTCAGGTCCTCAGTCACTTGATTCCCCACAATCCAATTGATTTTGGATTAAGTTGACTCTTGAGACAATATACCGTCTAGGAAAAGATGTGAAACCTTTTATTTCAGACTTCGCAGTCACATCAATGGTACATTCGTACTGGAGAAAGACTTGGATTTCTTCATAATTGGCAAAATAGCACCAACATTCGTGCCAGCTCCCTGATCCTCCCAGCTCAGTTCCCTGGATAAGGAGTTCCAAGGGGGTGTCCCAGGTAGCACCCCCAGGTCCCCTTCCCAGCATTTCAGGTAGTGGCTAAACCTCACAGACACCCTAACCTCAGACTTATATGAGTATGTTTGGCGTGACAACGGTGCATGGAATGAAACAGGTAAACCCCTTTCTCCATGCTACAAAGGCCTTCCTGACGTCATGATAGGATCCCTGGGGAGTACATCCTTCCTGCTGTCAGCAGAGTCTGCCTTCTCAGCCATCTGAGTCCCCCAAGAATTCTTCATGTGGTGGGGGGCTACTTCTCTCCATGGCAGTCACCATCTTTTTTTACTCACCAGCCCCGCCGCCCCCCCCGTCCAGATGTCTCCTGCTCCATCCATTGACCCTGAGAAGGACATTTTCCTTCAACAGTCTCCGAGCTCCTGTCTTCTGTCACTTCCTGCAGCATTATATATACACTAAGGGCTGTTCAGTATTCCCCTCCTCTTCCAAAAACCTGTCATAGGGCTGTGAGAATGCACACGACTCACTTAGCACAGTGTCTGCCACAGAGTTAAGCTCTCAGCAAATGTTAGCTATTTTTAGGCATCCTTATATTTGAACAACAGAATATGCCATGAAGCACAATGCATTTTGTATACATGTTAGGAAAGCTGGCCACCTATGATTCCTATTTTCAGACGAGATTAAACTTCAAAAGAATCAAGTCAGTTGCCCAAATTAACAGAATTTTCCTGAAGTCAAATGGAATTGACAAATGTCAGTAGTTTTATGCAAAATGACAGGTAAATACATTTTATGCAGTTTTTGCTTATAATTTGTGGAAATTTACATACACATCAGTGATCTGTGGTACCTGAATGATATTTATCATTTACCATTTGTCATCGCTCTTCAGTATATGACTGTCTAGGAAGGAGGCTCGTTGCTTTGAGTAACAGTGAGAACTAGGTCTCCATTGCATGTATTGATCGCCTCAATAAAGCGCTTAGTCTTCTTTCTTTGTTTTAATCAAGATGCGCTGTGAGTGGTGGGAGTTTATTCTTTAATAAGAAGAAATTTTCAACATTTCTGATAACCATTCCCAACATTAACAGTCCACCTGTCACCGAGTTCCTCCCCTTGGAAACCCTGTCCCTGGGCCTCACTCGAAAGCCACTTCTTCCTCTGCTGCCCTGGTGACACCATGGGGGCTGGTCCCTCATCTCTTCCTGATGACCTTTTGTTTATCCTGCAGCCATTCAGAGGAGACCGTTGCCGTCTCTCGGCCTGCCAGGATCGGTGCAACGCAATGAACTACAAGCACATGCTGCTTGGAGTGAGAATTAGCTTTGCCAAGGAGCAAATGCTCCAGATCTTTGGACGCAGTCCCATTTATTTGCAGATTGGTTTCCCCAGGTTACAAGTGGATTTATGTAAATTATTTCCTTGAGATGGCTTCTCTGCAAACCATACAGCCTAGCCTTGTCTCTTGCTTTTTACCGTGGAAAGAGACTTTGAAGCTAAAAAATAACAAACCCAGACATTCTTAGTCCTAGGACCCCTTAGTCCACTCCAGGTGGTGTTCCAGCCATTGCCATGCAAACCTTATCTTATTCACATGCAAACGAAGCACTCAATGCACCTAGGCTGGCCGGGTTGCAAGAATGCATTATCACAAGGTTACAAATCGTCCATCTTCTAACCCCCCATCCTCACAGCCCGGTGTCTCCTACTGGCTCTTTTCTTCTGGATAAAGCTTGTGAATTTGCAGTCACTCCCTTTTCATTCAGGCACCTCTGTACAACATAACCATTCCGAGCTGCTACACTGCTTCCATCAGAACCCAAGGCTCCCCTTTACAAAAGTATTTTCCACGGAAAGTCCTTTGTCTGAGCCGACCAACCACGGTGGGGTTGGGGGTGTGATCTGTGTGATCCACTCTCTGGCTCCTGGGCACTGCCAAGTGTGTACCCTGGCCCAGCCTGGCAGAATGTTGCTGCGTGTTGAATCTAGCTAACTGGTCAGCGCCCCTTATAGCAGCTGCCTCGGAGGGACAGCTGCAGTGACTTTGGCAGTAGTGGCTTCTGTTGGTCTGTGTTAATGGCTGTGTCACTGTGGAGGGACCATTTATCTGTGACCCTGTTTTAGGCTTGGTCTCCCAGCTGGTCGGATTTCTACATGAGCCTCCTTCTCTTCAAGTCTCTCTGTTCTTTTCATTACTGCCACCAAACTCTGCTAAGCCTGTTTTTTATTATAACTGTAGTTTATTTTGCAGTCAAGGACTTGTCCTTTCTTTTCTGTTTGGGTTTCTCTGTGTGGTAGCCCAGCAGGGGCCTGGGGAACTGTCCTTCCCCAGCCCTCCTCCTAGCTCAGCAGACAAGATGTCAGAGGACCTGCGAATCTGGGCCAGCACCACGCCGCTTCCTACGCATCTTGGACAGGCAGGAGGGCTGAACAGCTTTCTCATTTAATTCGGACTCTTCTCCTCCTTGTGACTTAGCTCATTTTCTTCCTGTTTTACAATAGTAAATGTCATGTGTGTCACAAGATGATCTGTGATAACCTGGTTAAAATCTAATAAAAGTAAAAGTGAGAAAGATCTGGGTGGAGGAAATGGAAGCTGATAGGCAGCTGTCTGTTCATCCTGTTCAAGGGGCAAACACAGAGACCCATGCACCGCCCAGCTTCACCCCTTGTCCCTCACCTGTGCCATGTGGACTTGCCCTGATGCATCATCTCTCTCGTTCTCAGTTCCATGACAGTCTGGACCTTTTTATTCTGCAAACGCTCCACTTTTATCCTCTGTTGAATCTTCTGTTCCCGAAGCCCCTCCACCCCAGCCCCCACTTCAGTCCTGTCTCTTCACACTCCAGTGATCTTTTTGAGCATTTGTACTGGTCAAGCATGTGAATGCCATCATCTCAAGAGGAGTGCCCGCCACCCCCCAGTATCAATAGCTGTACCACCTTGGGGCTCTCACAGTCCTTAAGATGGTCCTGCATTGTGGCTTTAAAGTCAAACAGTTGCTAGATTACAAGTTATGAATGAGGGCAAAGTTCGATGAAGAGTAGAATTAATCTGCTTTGGAAAGCCGAGAGCATCGGCCCTTACTTAGAAGCTTCATCTAAGTAGACTGTGACATCTTTCATCCTTGCTCTGAAGACACATGCTGGCCTGGTTTCATGACTCTATTGGTCTGCTCGGGATGCCATAATAAAGTACCACAAACCAGGTGCTTTAAACACATGAATTTGTTGTCTCACAGTTCTAGGGGCTGGAAGTTCAACATCAAAGTACCAGCAGGGTTGGGTCCTCCCGAGGGCTGTGGAGGAGACTCTGGTCCAGGCCTCTCTCCTGGCTCCTGGCATTTCTGGACACCTTCAGTGTACCTTGGGGCGTGTGGAAGCATCACCCCAGTCTCTGCCTCCCTCTTCACAGGACGGTCTCCCTGTGTGCATATCTGCCTCCAAATTCCCTCTTTTTATGAGGACACCATGAATCAGGGCCCCCCGTTGCTCCAGCATGATCCTATTTCCAAATAATGTCCCATTCTGAGGTCCTGGTGGTGTGGATTTCAACATATGAATTTGGGAAATACAGTTCAATCATAGCAGTGGCCTATATCGTTATCATCAGTTAACATTTACCGAGTGCCTGTTGTTCCTATCCTGAAAAGGTGGCTTGTCACCTGCAGAAGTGTATTCTCTATCAGGGCCAGAGGCAGGTAAACAGGTGTAATAACCTTAAGATGGGCAGTGGTTTTGAGCATTCTTCACAAACTAGTGTCACACCCTGGGCTGCAAAGGTGACTGAAAGCTGCTTATAAAGTGAAGGGATCTCTCCTCCAAAATGGGTGGGCTTCAAAGGGAGGGGTTGCTCCCTCTCCCCCAGCCTCAGCCCGAGCGGCTCAGATTTTATGTATTATGTATTAGAGTTCTACGTAAACGAAATGAGTGGCACTGCTGGTTGAGATACCAAGTTTGTAGATTCCTGTCTTAGGCAGCAGTTCTTATGGGCAGCCAGGCTTAGGGGCTGTTTTCTTCCAGCAGCTGTGATCCTTCAGAACTGGGGAATGAATGGGTCCTGCTGGAAGAATTAGCTTCGATCTTCCCTTTCCACATCTTTGTGGAGCTTTACTGGCTTTGGGAACAGGAGATAGATATTCCTTGACTTGGTATGTAGGTGCTTATTGATGAGCTTCTGCCTGGTGATTTGGACCTGGTTACATTTGGACCAGTTAGTGTGCTTCAGGCTTCAGGGATAAGAAACATTTATTTATCAAGTTTTTGAAATAGCATCTATTCAGAAATGTGTAACTGTACCACACTTGTTTCATTGGGAAAAGTTTAGATTAAGGATTAGAAGTGCTAGGTCGGTACCCTGGATTTGAAGAAGTTCCCTAACCCTTTGAGTCGCAGCCTGTCCTTCTGTTAGTGGGATAATATCCACCCTGTCTGTGGGAGGCCCCCAGTGACTGTCCACCTTCTTCTCTGACAGTGAACACTTCCAGGCTTCTGAGTCCTGGAAATTCTCTCCTAAATATCTTTGTCCTTTGTCTCTCCCTTCTTTGTCACTTCTCTGCCTTGGGCCGGGCCACCCCTTTGTTGCCTGAGTCACCGCAGTGCCCTCCTGCCTGGCCTCCGCCCTCAGTCTTGTTGCTCCTCCAAGGTGTCCTCCGTATTTCTGCTTACTGTTCCTCTCAGATGTGAGTTCATCGTGTTACTTGTCCTGTAACTTTCGGGATGCATTCATTTCCTCTAGTGGTGACAGCCAACATGTACCATGCTCACCACATGCTTTCTGCGTGCTATCCACTGCACCAGCTCCTCCTGGCGCACCTGTTTGTGTGGTGCAGGACGGCTGTCTCCACTTTCCAAACGAGGCCCTGAGGCTTCGAAGATGAGAGAATAGCATGAGGTCCCATGGCCAGTGAGTGACGGAAACACTGGTTTAGGCACTCTGATTCCTGGGCACACACTGATCCCCTGCCCTGTTGTGCTGCCTCCCTGGGTGGCCCACAGGCCTTCTCGGGGCTGCCCCCGCTTCTTCTCCAGCCTTGTCCTGCACAGCGCCTACCCGCCAGACACAGTCCCTGAACTCCAGATCCTCAGGGCTATGTGCAGTGGGTCCAGTGCCTGGAAATTTTTGTTTATTGAGTAAATGAATGACAAAATTAATAAAGCATATGTTCACTATAATGCCCTGTGCCAATGTTGAGATTCAATATAGGTTAAACCAGAAATACTTCTTCCATTGACTAGCACAGCCTTGGCACTACCAACATTTGGGGCCAGATTATTCTTTGTCACAGGGAGTTGTCCTGTGTGCTGTAGGATGTCGATCGGCACCCCGTCTCCTGCCTGCTCAAGAGATGCCATCAGGTGGAACCACGATCTCTGACAACCACATATCCTCTGGGGGCCAAACCAGTTACGGGCACCTGGCCTAACTTTTAATTAGTTTCTCTAGTACTCAGGTTTCTCATCTGTAAAACTGGTAGGATTTGATACTAATTTATTCTGTAGTCAATAATGTATCAAAATGTCTTCATATACAGCTAAATGCCATTTGGTATCTTAGATGACACTCTGAAACAGAAGAAGGACACTAGTGGAAAATTGGTGAAATCTGAATAAAATCTGGTTTGGCTCAGTGGTTTGAGCATTGGCCCACGGACCAAAGAGTTGCGGGTTCGATTCCGGTCAAGGGCATGTACCTTGGTTGCAGTTTGTCCCTGACCCTGGTCAGGTCGTGTGGGAGGCAACCAGTTGATGTGTCTGTATCACATTGATGTTTCTCTCTCCCTTTCTCTCTCTTTCTCTCTCCCTCTCTATCTGAAGATAAATAGAAAAATATCCTCTGGTGAGAATTAAAAACAAAAAAACAATCTGAGTAAAATCTGTAGTTTAGTGAATAGCATTGTACCAATGTTAATTTCTTAGTTTTGATCAGAGTACCGTGGTTATGTAAGGTGTTGATGTTAGGGTTGCTGAGTGAAGAATGGAATAATATATCAGAGGAGGGTGGCCCATTTTTCAGACACAAGTAAAAGCAGAGCCCTGTAGATATTCCTTTGCAGATCCAGAAGAAAAGTTACTGCCCTGGCCGGTTTGGCTCAGCGGTTAGAGCATCGGCCAGTGAACCAGAGAGTCCCAGGTTCGGTTCCCGCTAAGGGCATGTACGTCAGTTGCCGTTTTTTCCATGCCCCAGTTGGGGGCATGTGGGTGGAAACCACTCGATGTGTTTCTCTCACATCTATGTTTCTCTCTCTCTTCCCCCCTCTCTCCCTCCCGCTCTGTCTGAAGACAGATGCAAAAATGTCCTCGGGTGAGGATAAAAAAAAAAAAAAGGAAGGGAAGTTGCTGAAGTGTGATTTCTCCTGTCTGTTCTCCCTCCACAGGCTCTCCATTCACATGGACGATGAGCTGCGCCACATCGCACAGAATTCCCTGCAGGGGCTGCTGGTGGACTTCCCAGACTGGAGGGAGGACGTGCTGTTCGGCTTCACCACCTTCCTGCTCCGGGAAGTGCACGACATGCACCATGGCCTCCTGGACTCCTCCCTGCGGCTGCTGCTGCAGCTGCTCACCCAGTGGAAGCTGGTCATCCAGACGCAGGGGAGAGTCTCCGAGCAGGCCGGCAAGATCAGAAATTCAGAGGTGACGGTCCCCTTCTTCTCACCGCTGTACACGGATGTAAATAAGTTGCTGCCCGGAGAACCTTGGAGTTCTTACCCTTTGCTTCCTCGGACCTTTCTCCCGAGTGGTGTCCAATTCTTCCATCTGCCTAAGTTGCGGCTGAGAAACTCAGGGTGTGGAATGACACATCAAGTTAGATTCGTTAACATGAATAAGGCCATTCAGGGAGTAGAAATGTTGTTTCAGAGAATTTTGGTTACAACTGTGTTTGTAAGAGCAAATGACAGTAGGCAGGGGAGAGAGCTGGATTGTGGATACGGATATAGAAGGTAGCTGCGCACCTGATTTTTCATAGTGGGCAGCATGTTGGCTGTGTTACCCATTCCACAGAGGAGAACACGCAGTCCTGTGGTTTCTATACTGTTGCGTGCCTCCGTCCTGAGTGGTAAAACTCCATGATACATTTGGAAGAGCTGTGGAGGGGCAGGTGGCGTGGCATTGGAGTGAGCGGTGGAGAAGGGGCCTGGCTGAGGAGCAGCTGCGGGGAGTCTGAGGACCATGGGTCAGGGAGGTTGTGTTTAGGAATCAGCTAGGACCCCAGACGGGCTGCCCTCAGAGCCGAGGTCAAGGTCATTCTCCTTCCTTGTGTTCTATCTATGCCAAAGATGCCAGGTCAGAAAGCAGGGATTACATGTGCCCATAGAAGGAAAACTGAGATGCAGGTGGGATCTGCCCTGTGTCTGGCTTGCGTTTTAGATTCACCTGGGTGTGGTTTGGGAACATTCAGAACCCATCTCATAAACATCCAAAACCTAGATTAGAATCTAACACACAAACAAGTAAGCAAGTCTAATTAGAAAGTAAATGTTTGAAAATACAATTTAATAGTATCTAAAAGTTTCTAGGGAACTTAAATAAAAATAAATTAAGTCACTTTGATTGAATATATAGAGGAATTCCAAATGGTATGGATAGAAGCAGTTTTGTTTCTATTACTGTTAATAGCCTTTGAAAACTTATTTCTTCTCACAAATAACAGAAGACTGATGGTATCTCAAAGTAACAATGGCTCTAAAAACAAAAAGGGATCTATGACATTTCATAAATAATAATGAATTTATAGATATGTCTGGACCTAAGCTATTATAATTTGTTTTAATATCACAAGGTTAAGTGTGCCCAAAGACGTACATATAAGAGTAGCTTCTTCTTCCCCTGATCTTTTCTGAACGTAGAATGTTGTTCTTCTTGTGTGACAGTTCTCTGCCAACGGCTCCGGCCACCGCGTGCCTCCGGAGCGGGGCCCCCACTGCGGTGTCCTCCACGCCGTGGAGGGCTTTGCTCTGGTGCTGCTGTGCAGCTTTCAGGTGGCCACACGCAAGCTGTCCGTGTTAATACTCAAGGAAATCCGAGCTTTATTTCTTGTCCTGGGTCAGCCTGAGGTATGGATTATTCTTCTGAAGTTTCCAATGTATTTCTTTCAACAGTTTTGAAGTTTAGACTAAAATTGTAAATGATGCGTTACTGCTTTATGTTCTGTCCTGTCACATGGTGTCTGCAGTAGCCTTTGCTTCGTGGCGGGTTTTTAGTTATGAAACAGCACTCTGCATCTGCAGGAGACAGGTCATGCTTTCTGAGACCCACAGGAAAGCCTGTTTGTCATTCTCCAAGAGATATTGCTTGTAAAAACGTGAAGAATTTTAAGATTAAGTTATAAAACATTTGCCTTCATAATGTTCAGCATACATCAAATGAAGTAGACATTATTACATTTAAATTAGAGAATGAACTTAAGAATATAATGCATACCATTTAAAATGATTAGGAAACCAAACAGTCTGGCTAACAAAGTTATTTAATCTTTATAACAGTAGGAAAAAATGGCATCACAAGAAAACATGTTCCCTTGAGATGGGAGAAGTAAGCCCATGATTAAGTGCCATAGACTCCAGCTGACCTCCCGCCCTCCATCAGGCAGAGCCTTGATCAGGTGTCAGGCTCATGGCCCGATGGCACAGGTGGACAAACCCCAAGCACGCATTGATTAAGGAAAGGCCAGCTTTTTATGCCACTGCTTCTTTAGAAAAATGGGACTTTCCATTTTCTTGGCTTAAATCACTGATCTTGGCGTATGATCCTCAAAATGGTCATTGTTTTTCCAAAATATTTTAAAATCCATCCCAGTCCTGGTTATTCACATTTCCTCAGATAGCTCTCTGACACATTGTGGGACCATGCCTCTGGTGTCTGGTAGGTAGATGGATCTCTGACACATGCTGTATTTTAGTAAATCTCCACTGAGTCTCTAATTATGATAATACTGATAATCATAGTGATAATAATTACCTTGTGGGTGTCAGGCGCTGCCTACGTGCTCTACACACTTATTATGTCATTTAACTCTCACAGTAACCTAAGAATAGGTATTGTTATTACCCCCAGTGTACAGAGCCTGAGGTGTAGGGAGGGTAAGAGCCTTACCCAGAACCGACAGCTAGGACATGCAGAGCCAGAACCCAAAGCCAGACGCAGATGCCTCTACAGCCCCATGTTGGTGACTGCTGTCGGGGACGTGTCCACAGTGTGTCATTTTCTTTGACCAGCCATAACTCTTTGGAGACCATTCTCATTCTCATTTTGAAATCATTCTCATACGTAAACAAAGACATTCCAGAGCTTTCCCATAAAGCTTCTAAGTAAACAGTTGTATATATCTGAGCTTCTCTGTAATAAAGAATGGCAAACATACACATATATATATGTGTATATATGTGTGTGTGTGTGTGAATGTTTGCTGTATATACATATGTGTGTGTGTATATATGCACATTATTTATGTAGAAGAAAGGATTAAGAAGTACAAATTGGTAGTTACAAAGTAGTCTCAGGGAGGCAAGGTCAGCATAAGGAATATAGTCAGTAAGATTGTAATAACTATGTATGGTCCCAGATAGGTACTTGAAATGTCAAGGGAACCACATTGTAAAGTATACAATTGTGATACTTTTTCTCATGCCCATTCTGATTTGCTTCTTTTACTCAATAGCTGTACACCACATATACCCCAGAGAGTATGTGGTTAGTCTCCAGTGCAGTTTCTTTGGGACTAAATTCAATCATAGTCAACAACTTACCAGTTATTTTAGCAGATCAGTGACTTCAGTAAGTAGCATTTTAGAGGTCTGGCAAAGCATATTCTCATGGGGTTTCTAGTCCTTAAATTAACAAAAACACGAACACGTCAGTGAATAATGTCTGGTACTGAATTTAGGTTCTTGTGCACATGGGTGAGTTTCTGAAGTCCAGGTGCATGCCTTTTCAGTTCAGGGTGAAATGGGAGGTCTAATGAATGACCTTCCCCTGAAATGTGAAGGACTCAGCCCAGAAGCACGGGGAGCTTCATCCACTGCCTTCGCCGTCTGGACACGTGGTTTTCTGTGGGAAAACCCTTATCACTGCCTTGCAGGCTGTTCTGCTTTCATGTACTAGACCAAGGGAGTGGGCTGGCTGGGAAGGATCCCTTTTCCCATGGAGAGTAACTGCCTGCCCTTTGCACAGGATGACGACAGGCCTATGATCGATGTCATGGATCAGCTAAGTTCTTCCATTCTCGAAAGTTTTATTCACGTAGCAGTTTCAGACTCAGTAAGTACACACTTAATTCTCATTGCTAACCATTCTGAAATGTAAGCTCTGGACCTCTCTGAAAAAGAGAGACAAAAATGATGAGGAAGAATTCAGGGGTTTTATGTCAGGTTAATAAACTGATACAAAAGTACTAGGAAAACACGACGAGATTTTCAAATACTGGTTTAGGAGACATCCAGACAAATTTCAAACAAGCCTTAGGTATATATATAATATTTTGAAAACTGCAATTTCAAGAATTGCTGAGGCTTCTTTAAGAAAAGTAATTCACATGATTTATTGTATCTAACACTGTGTGTACCTTGTATTTACAAGGTGTTTTCACATCCGTTGTTGTTTTGACCCTCGTAGGTATCAAAACTCAGAAACATTAAGGGGCACGGGGCCGAGGTCACACAGAAGGAGGTGTTAGGGCCCGCTTGGCCTGATTGGGTTTTGTCTCTAGTACAGCTTTACCTGATACACAAATACATTCTTCCTTGTAAAGAGTATATTGGCAGCTTTCAGTTTCCTGAACAAGGAGGAGATTGAAACAGATTTTAATTATCTGTTTTTAAAAAAATCAGTGCAGTGCAGTAAAGGAACCTGGACTGATTTCAGCTCCAAAGCTGAAGAGAGGAGGGCCAGGCGCTTGCAGAAGCCACACCGCCAGTGCCCCTGTACACTGTCAGATAACTACATGAACACAGACATAATTGACAAGTAGCTATGAGAGACTACAGAACCTGAAGACACGTGTGTGCTTTCGTGGCCTTTCTGGCTGAAATTCAACGCAGATCCCTGTTTCTGAGCAGCCGGTTCTTGCCGTGGTTGCAGTGATAACGGTGCTGACTGACATGCCGTGTACTGCAGCTCACGGCTTCTTCAGACACTCACGCTGTTCGAACATGGACCAGAGGAGCTGGGTTTCATTGCTGTGTACACATATCTCATTTCCCTGCAGGTTATACTTTGCTCATGTGATTTTGTTCTGTGTTATCAGAGTCAAACCTTGCGCCTGAGTAACTAGGTCAGCAACTCCGCACGTAGGAAGACGTGTGGGAGGGAGGGGAAGCCGTGCTGCCCTGGGCCAGGTGTTCTGACCTCCCGGTCACATCCAGGTGGACTGGTGCAGCGTAGCCCCTGGTCATAAAGGGAGCACCTGGGCTGTCGGGTGGTTTTCCAGTCACAGGCTTTGGGCAGAGCCTGGGTGGAACCTCCCCCCAGGCCCTTAACCATCGAGGCCCCTAGAGGAGCTCTGACCCTCGGGACTCCTGGGCCAGCAGAGAAACGGTTGCTGTGAATGCCCGCCAACACGAAGGCAGTTTCTCTCCTGGCACAGCAGCTGTATCATCTGAACTCGGTCCTCTGTAAACATGGACATTCTGGGCTTAAAAGAAAAGGAAATGTAAGAATTTATGTGATTAAATAGGTAGATAGATGATAGAAATAGAGATAGAGATGTTTTTCAAAGGGTTCTAGGATGTATTATTTTGGCTTAATATCACAGGACAAGAATAACTAGGTATCTTAACTTAAAAATCATCAATAAAATGTCCTTCATGAAAGAATTACACTCAGCCATCTCCCTAAGTCAACATCATGGCTTAAAATATAAATATATAATCTAATTATAGGGATTAAAAGCATGTTTATGAATCTCGGAGATTAATAACTTTTCAGAGTTTTAAAATGGCAAATCTTGGTCAAGTTTGAATTAACTAATGTCATGTATTTGTTCAACAAATATTGACTGAGCAGTGTCTGCTTACCAATGCATAGTGTTATGTGACATTAAAACTATACAAAGTACTACCCTGTCCTTAGCCTCTACGCTTCCGCTGCTTGTCCTCCAGCCTGGGAGACAGTGATGGCTACAAACCCAGGTCCTGTGTGGTAGGGGTCAGAGGAGGCCTCAGGGTCACAGCGCGGCCTGTTGCAAAGGGGTCAGGAAGAGCCGTGAGAGGACGTGGAGTTTACAGTGTCGTGTTGACTCACTGCCCACTTGCACCTGCAGGCCACCTTGCCACTGACCCACAGTGTGGATCTTCAGTGGTTGGTGGAATGGAACGCGGTCCTGGTCAACAGTCATTACGACGTGAAGAGCCCGTCCCACGTCTGGATATTCGCCCAGTCTGTGAAAGACCCCTGGGTCCTCTGCCTGTTCAGTTTCCTGCGGCAGGAAAACTTGCCCAAGCACTGCCCCACGGCCCTCAGCTACGCCTGGCCGTATGCCTTCACTCGGTTGCAGTCGGTCATGCCTCTGGTGGACCCCAAGTAAGGCATCCGTGTGCTTTCTTCTGTGTGCTTGTCACCATTTGCCCTCGTACATTTTCATTTCATATAAGATATTGGGATGCTATAATCCTATCTAGATTCTGAACTTCCTAATATAGAATTCCTAACATTGAATAAAAATCAGGTTCGAAGTTCTTATCTAGAGCTAGTTTTGTTGTTGTTGTTATTGTTTCTAATAATATGATTGTCTGAGTACAGAATCGCAGACCTTACTGGTGAAAAGGTTCTGAAAGTTCTCTTCACATTCCCACCCAGTAGTGACCTTCCCTGTCCAGACAATCCTTGACAGACAGCTGTTCAGCTCTACTGAGCACTTTGTGGGATTGTTCTTCAATAAGTGACATTTAAAATCCAGGACTAGCACTCACTGCAGCAGCACAAATACTAAAACCCAGAACTTGTTTCCAACTCGTATCTGTAGTAGCCCAATTAATGCCAAGAAAACCAGCACCGCGGGCAGCGGGGACAACTACGTCACCCTGTGGAGGAACTACCTGATGCTTTGCTTTGGGGTTGCAAAGCCCAGCATCATGAGCCCGGGACACCTGAGGGCGTCGACTCCGGAAATAATGGCCACCACGCCTGACGGCACAGTGAGCTACGATAACAAGGTGATGTGACATGCTTCAGAAGAATATTCTGTAAGGTTTTTTTTAGCTTGTTTGTCTAGAGTTCACGGTGCAAACTGCACTGTGCCTGCCATCTGGAGTATATGGGATCAGATTTCTAAATTCCTTTGAGTGTTTATGTGCACAATTATTCCTCCTGACAAGTGGGCAGCAGAAGATAAAGAGAAGTGAACAAACTTTCCTAAGACATGGGACGTGTAGTTATTGGTGCCGTGAGGTTTGGTTTGTCTCCCACCTACCACACGCCCGTCCCTCCTCACCATCTTCGCCTTTAAACCCCGCCTTGGTTAACTTGTCTAGTGGAAGATGAGTTTCGTAGATTCTATTTGTTTTCTTAAGGAGACCATGATAATAAAATGTTCTTTAGTCTGTGCCCCAGGTGGGAAATGCATTGACTGTGCTGTATGAAATGCATGGGTTGTGTTTTTTTCCTAAAACGATGGCAGTGCCTTGGGAAGTGGTTCAGAACTTTGAAACTGTTATAATGGAATCGCCGTTTGATTAAAGGAAGCATCTGCTATCATGTGACCTCTTTTTCACTTTTAATCAACTTGTTTCAGGCCATAGGCACCCCATCGGTGGGAGTTCTGTTAAAGCAGTTGGTGCCTTTGATGAGACTAGAGGGCATTGAGATCACAGAGTCCTTAGTTTTAGGATTTGGAAGAACAAATTGCCTTGTTTTCAGGTACAGTAGTCTTAATAAGTTGTTGTCAATTCATGCGTGCTGCTGCTGTCGTAGTTCCTGTGTGTACGCGCCTGACTTTGCTATGGGGAGCGCCTGCCGCGCCTGGGCCTGGCGCTTCCTGCGGCCTCTGGCTGATGTGCATGGCACAGCGTGGCTTGCAGCTGCCTCCTGTTCCACTTTGCGTCATTGCAGCTTGACTTCACCTCGCAGATTTTATCTCACTTGCAAGCTTTGTGTGATAACTGTAAAAAAATTCAGTGTCCATGCCCAGTTAAGCGGCTGTCCAGAGGCTGTAACTTCACAGTAAGGGTGCCTGCTGTCAGCCACCTTGGCCTCAGGCTCTCAAAGGTTAAGCACTGGTCGGACTCTTAGGGGAACCCGGTGCACAAGTGGGCTTTTCTGTAAGGTGCTTTATCTGCCTTTATGGAACCATCATATCTCACTCCCTGCATTCCTTACTCATTTCACACTTTTACTTAAATAATCGCTCCATCCGAGGCAGTGTCAACGCCTTTGAAAGAGTCATCATCATACGTCAGTTCAGGCTGCCTCTGGTGGGAGAGCTAAACAGGAAAGTCCACCGGACACATCAGATCCTGTAGTTTCATACGGATGCGAGGGAAACGCTCCCAGGGTCTGTGAGAAACCCTGTTTGAAAAATAATGATGAATGAGACATCTTAGCTGCAACCAAAAAAGATCAGTTACATTATTCATGTAGAGTCCAACTTATCCTTACAAAAAGTAATTGTGAGTTCTGGCTACTTGGGTGCCAGTTAACCAGAGTTTTACTGCTTAGTTACTAGTTAAGACAAAGCATCCTATAGAAATACTGTAAGAAGATAACAAAAACAGTTCCTGGAATTTCCAAACATTTTTTCCAGAGAACCTGAGGCTTTTTTGCATATCTCATCTTCTTATATTCCTCAGGGGAAGTAACTTATACAACCTACTAGCCACATAGATCCCTCCCCTGTGAACTTGTTATAATCAGTAAAATTAAATGTATCTCTCTAATTAAAAACAGAAAATTGGTATAATTATACAATCTATCTCATAGATTTATTGAAAGGATTAAATATAAAAATGCACATAGTAAATATTTGGTTAATGTTTGCTATTAGATAGAGACGACCATTAATATTATTTCCATGTCTTTGATGAAAAAATTCTAGCATCTGTATTGGAAAAATCTGGAATGGAACACAGGCTTTCTGTGTCTCGGTGCAGAATCCACTGATAGAGTTTACCTTCCTGTCCATGGATTTCCTTGGATGGTGATTTCTAATAGCACAAAATATTCTACCAGGAAATTCAAGGATTTTAGACATGGAGCAGATTACAGACAAAATACCTACCAACAGGCTAGATCTCCATTTTGTTTTAGACATAATGGGGACAGGTGAAGTACATACATGTAATATGAGATATATATTAACATGATCAGACTTTTATCTTTACTCCAAAGAGGTAAAGTTTTTATGAGAACATCACAACTACAGTACTTACTGTGTTTCCATCTGTCATATAGTTCAGATAGAGACTTTTACTGCGGAAACTCCAAAGACTTCATCTTAGGATCAGCTCTCAGTCGTTCCGTGAGCACGGATCCCAAAGGCAGTGCACAGTATGGCACTCATCTCTCGTGCTCTGGTTAGACTGAGAATTTCTGTGCAGAGACTCAGTTTCACTTACCTTCAGGTCCACAGCCTGTAGTAAAGTGTTTTGAATTTAGGAAGTACTAGCAAAATATTGTTTAATTTTTCAGATAGGGTTTTTGCTATAGAGGTCTCTAGAACATTAAATCAAAATCAAGTCAACACATGTATTGAGCCAAAATTATTCACAGAGCACTGGAACTAACACTAGTAATATAAAATATAGGCCGGTACCTACTTCCAGTTCACCTCATGACTGGGAAGTGAAAGGCCGGGGGAGAGTCTGATGTCAGAAGCAAAGTGGAGAAGGCAAATGACTTAGGATTAAATGGATATATTTGGTGATAAGTTTGGGGTCAATAATAATGAATTTCAAATGCTGACCTTTTTCCTTGTAGAGAATTGGTAGAAGAACTCCATCCATTAATGAAAGAAGCTCTGGAACGAAGACCAGAGGTAAGATTTTTAAATTTAAATCATTAAGACACTTGGTTTATTTGGACAATGGTGTGAGTTTAAATCATACCTAATGGTTTCCCCTAAAGAATACAGACACCCCAACGTGCTTCAACATTGAATCTTAATATTTTAGCTTTTGTTATTTTCATTATTTTTCAATATTTGAGTATTTAGTAAACATGGTGCCTACTTTATAAGATTTTATGTCCTAAATTTATGAAAGCAAAACAACCTAAGTAGTCATATAATATGTTAAGATATTACATTCATTTGCAGGAGATTTGAGTTGATTGAATTTGGGTTTTTAGTTTGCTTGTTTTTTACAAGGAGTTGGAAGGTCAAGAATAGTGTTTGTTTCCTCTAGCTGCTAGCATATGAAGCATTTTCCTCAACAGTATCTTCCCTGAAGTGTACTCTGAAAAGGGTAAACTTAAAATGTAGCAAGACAAAAAATAAAATGTGAGAGAAGACTAAAAAAGGACCTCCCCTATAGTGGTAAGAATCAAAAAATGACAACAGTTAAGCAGTTTGATGGGAACATGTGAGCCCTGTGACTGGAATTGGCGGGAGCGTTCGAGTCCACTCTTCCTTCCCACTTGGTTAAGACGCTCCCGTCTTTGCACAGATGCTTGAAGCACCTAGGAATTGAGGCTTGTTCCGAACATTTCCACCTTACACATATTTACAACATCCCCCGACACACACCACGATGATTTCTCCTACAGCCTGTAATAACAAGCATGGTCTCTAAGGGTTGGGAGACATTTTGTCTTTTTATGTTTAGAAAATTGAAAAGGACTCATAGGCCTTCCTTCAGTCCAGTTTCCTGAAGCAAAGCTCATACTGTCTTGCCCATGTCTAAAAGTGGTGTCGCCTTTTCTGTGCAGAACAAAAAACGCCGAGAGCGGCGGGACTTGTTAAGGCTGCAGTTACTTCGAATTTTTGAGCTTCTGGCGGATGCTGGCGTAATAAGTGACAGGTAGGGTGAGACTTTCCCAAGTGGATCTCCACTCACCACACGAGTCTACTTTTGTCTCTTTTTACTTTCTGTCTTTTCCAAAAATATATGATCTTTGCCCTGGCCGGTTTGGCTTAGTGGTTAGAGTGTTGACCTGTGGACCAAAGCGCAAAAGTCACAGGGTTGATTCTCGGTCAAGAGCAAGTACCTGGGTTGTGGGTTCGATCCCCAGCCCCAGTTGGGGTCGTGCGGGAGGCAACCAATTGATGTGTCTCTCTCACATCGATGTTTTTCTCTCTCTCTCTCTCCCCCTCCCTCCCTCCCTCCCTCCTACTCTCTAAAAATCAGTGGAAAAATATCCTCAGGTGAGGATTAAAATTATATATATACATATGTATATATGTGTGTGTGTATATATATATATATATATATATATATATGATCTTTAACTTTTACTCAGAAAAAGTCCAAAAAGCTTGTTTTTTTCTTATTCTGTTTACACTGCATATAAGTCAAGAGCAAATGTAGTATGTCCGTTCTGACAGCGAATCTTATTTTCCATGAAACATGTAACACTTTGAAATGAAGACTGAGCATCTAAAGGCTTCCTTTTCCTTGATTCCAGCACAAATGGAGCCTTAGAACGGGACACTTTGGCCCTTGGAGCTTTGTTCCTAGAATATGTGGACCTGACCCGCATGCTGCTAGAAGCTGAAAATGATAAAGAAGTTGAAATTCTTAAAGATATCCGGGCACATTTTAGTGCCATGGTCGCCAACTTGATCCAGTGCGTTCCAGGTACAGTGATGCGTTACTGCGGGTGACTTACCTGTATGCTTGAAAAGCCATTTGCTCCTCAGGACTGTGCTTTCCTCTAACCCTCCTGGCTATGTGCAGGTCTGGGTGGGCTTGTCTGTCTGTCTTGAAGTACTTGGAAATGTACATGAGGACAGATTGTAGTCATGCAGCATAGAGTTGGAAAGGGAGCGGTAGGGATTAAATTTGGCTATGTGTTTGGCATTATTTCTATTCTTCATTTTGGTTCCCATGTGAAAATGAACCTAAGTGATTTCCATAAGAAGGAAGGAATTCAGAGGAAACATTGACAGGTGCTTCATTTTTCATTCTTGTGCTAATCTGTGACATGTTTTAAAGTCTGTATTGTCTGGTAGAAGTATTGCTACACCAGCTTCCTTTTATTTGTTTCCCTTTGCATGAAATATCTTTTGATCTAAAATGGTTTTCCTATAGACAGTATGTATATAGGTCTTGTTTTCTTATCCATTCAGCTACCCTGCGTCTTTTGATTGGAGCATTTAGTCCATTTACATTTAAAGTAATTATTGATAGATATGTAGTTATTACTACCATTTTATTGTTTTCTGATTGTTTTTAAAGTTCTATGCTCCTTTCTTGCTCTCCTGTATTTTGATGACTTTCTATGGTGCTGTTTGGATTCCTTTCTCTTTGTTTCTTGTATCTCTCTCGTAGATTTTTGATCTGCAGTTACCATGCGCTCCATATACACCAAGTTTTGTTTATACCAGCCGACTTCAAGTTGATGGTCACTAAGTTCAAACACTTTCTAAATTTCTGACATTTTGACCCACATCCACGTTTATTTGTGTCACTATTTTTTAACTCTTTTGTGAAATCTGTGAACATATAATCTCAGGAGTATTCTTTCTCTTGACTGTGTCTAATAAAAACATTATATAGAATTCTAGATAACTCAGTAAATTATGTTATTGAAAGAGAATTTTTTTACACAGAGAAAATGGGTATGAAATATTTTGAGAGATCTAAGGTGGAAGCTAAATTCACCTCCTCCCAGAACCAAACTGGAATTACAGTTAAATATAGAACAATGAACCTGAGTAACCAACTGAAGACTGGCTGAAGAGAAGTCTTAAACCAAGGATTTACAGAAGAAGCCACATCGAGACTGGCAGGAAGTGCAGAGACATAACAAGGGCTAGCCAGGCTCCCCAGCCCAGCACACCAGAGCCAGGAAGAGGTGCCCACATAACATTTGGCTGTGAAAATTAGCAGGGATTCTGTCTGCCAGGGAAAGACAGGAGTCTGCTGCAGACACAGGCACCCTCTTAAAGGGCTAACACACAAAATCTCGCTTGCAGCCACTCACCCTGGGCTCTGGTAGAGGAAGGACAGGGTGGACCAGAGTCATATCAGGAGGGACTGGGGTTTGCGGCTCTGGACACAGAGCAGAGGAGACAACTGCTGGGACCCCTGTGCTCACTCTACTGCACAGCAGGTGCCATCTTTCTTGGGTGGAGCACACTCTTCCATACAGCATCAGCTTGGGAGAAAGCAATAGCCCTACCCTCTGGACTCCCTGTCAACCCATCCTGCAGAGCTTCTGCTCTGCTGAGGAGTCAGATGGCTGAGCTGGGGTGTAGAGGTCTGGGCTGACTCAGGGGGTGTCAGTGACTGAGTTGTGTGACTTTGGGGAGGGAGCCATTCCCCTCACTTTCCTGTGAACCTGACTGGCACCTCCCCGTCATGGGAGATCCACTAACACCACTCTCTAGGCTCCTGGGGCCCCATCCTCTCGAATTTTGGTGGCTCCACTCTGCCGAGGTCTGGGCAGAATCTGGGGCAGACTGAGTTGTGTGGCTCTGGGAAGGGGGACATTTTGCCTTCACACACCCATTGATGCACAGCCTTCCCTTCACACGGCCAAATCTTGGTCCGTTGGGGCCTGCTAAACTCTACTGGCTTCATCCTGATGACTCCCTGAGACCCTGCCCCACCACAAAGATGTGCAAGCACCCAGCAGGTGGCAGCTAGACTTGGTAAACCCTGGGACTTTTGCTAAGTGGCCTCAGGCCCAACACTGGCACCAGGTTTGAACATGTATAGATGAACCTGGTGAACACCTCTCACTCCTACCCGGTGACTCCCTGGAAACCTATTACATGCAACTTGAATACCACAAAAGGTTCTTTCAGTGACTGGGCCTAACAGGTAGCCATCAGGCAGAAGTAGGTAGAGGTGGATATTGGGGTTCTTTGGGACTTTTGAAGAACTGCCCTCTGCCCAAGACTGGTAGAAGCCGGCTTTGGTGTGCAGCTTGATCTTGTTGTGTTTTTTTTTTTTGTTTGTTTGTTTTTCCAGCTTGATCCTTTCAGTGCACACCTGGGCGCGGCATAGGCAGCCACAAACGGGGGGTCGTTTTGTAGCTCCAAACAGGTTGTCCAGGGCCAGTTGCAGGAAGCATCTGACATTGGCCTACACCAGATCCCCTGCCAAGAGGTTCCAGAACCAACACACCCAGTGGCCAGCTTCAGACAACATCACAGCAGGATCCAATTAGCTTCACAAGAGACACATCCAGCGGGAGATCTCGGCAGGCACCAGACCTTGCTGAGGCAAATTCCCCAGTGTGGTCAGCACCTGCACAGCAGCTCATTCACTGTGGTTGGGGTTGATCCTCACAGTCAGCCAGCCTAAGGGTCAACCCCACACACAAATGGGCCAATAACAATTAAGATTCAATTATAACAGAAAGACTCCCCAGGGACATTCATTCCTGGAGCACCCAGCACAGGTGATCAAGGGAACTGCACCATGGGATCCCACAGGACAACTACTACATAAGGCTACCCTACCAAGACTGGGAGTCATAGCAGATCTACCTGATACATAGACATAAACACAAAGAGGCAGCCAAAATGGGGAGACAAAGAAACATGCCCCAAATGAAAGAACACAAGAAATATATGGAAATAGAGCTAAATGAAATGGAGGCAAGCAATTTAGCAGAATCTTAAAAACAGCAAGAGAAAGATAGTCCATTACCTACAAGGGAGCTCCCATAAGACTATCAGCTGATTTCTCAACAGAAACATTTCAGGCTAGAAGGGATTGGTGTGAACTATTCAAAGTGATGAAAGGCAAGGACCTGCAACCAAGACTACTTTACCCAACAAGGCTATCATTTACAATTGAAGGAGAAATAAAGAGCTTCCCAGACAAGAAAAAGCTAAAGGAATTCATTACCACCAAACCAGTATTACAAGATGAAGAGGAAGGAGAAGAAGAAAATGAAAAAACAGAGGAACATAGTTGAAAGAATTAAATGGCAATGAATATGTACCTATCAATAATCACTTTAATGTAAATGGTTTAAATGCTCCAATCAAAAGACATAGGGTAGCTGAATGGATAAGAAAACAAGACCATATGCTATTTATATGCTATTTACAAGAGACCTGCTTCAAAATGAGATACACACAGACTAAAAGTAAAGGGATGGAAAAAGTATTTCATGCAAATGGAAATTAACAAGAAATATTTATGCTAATATAAATATTAGCAATATTTATGTCTGATAAAATAAACTTTAAAACAAAAGCTATAGTAAGAAAAAATAAAGGACACTACACAATGATAAAGGGAGCAATCCAACAAGAGGATATAACCCTTGTAAACATTTATTTCTACTTTTTCATAACTTTGATGTTGTATAACCAATCTTTCTCATTTTGATGTGCCTAAAGTAAGATATGAGTTGACCTCTTCAGTTAAAGTATGTTTGTTTAAAATTGTCTATACATTATACTTCATAGTTTTTCCTAAAGACTGGGCAATGTTCAAGGGAACATTGTCTACACAAGCAGCTGATTGGAAGGTGTTGAAAGTTCTCTAGACACTGATAAGAAAACAGTGTGTGAATCACCTTCTGTCTCTACTTCCCGCTCTGAGACAAGGTGCTAGTGACCGCATTAGACGAAGAATGCACTCTTAGAAAGAAAATTTTGCCTTACTGGTTAAACACATGTTTTATTACCCAAGAAAACTTGAGTTAGGAAATGAAATTAATCCTTTCCCCCAAACTTAAAACTGCTGTAGAATAGTGATATAAATTGTATTCACTGTATTTTTTATTCTCATAGACTGTTAACTCTGCATTTTTTCTCTCTAGTTCACCACCGGAGATTTCTCTTCCCCCAGCAAAGCCTGAGGCACCATCTTTTCATCTTGTTCAGCCAGTGGGCAGGGCCCTTCAGCATTATGTTCACACCTCTGGATCGGTACAGTGACAGGAACCATCAGATCACAAGATACCAGTATTGTGCCTTAAAGGTGGGTCACCTTTTCCTCATGATGACTCTTGTCAGATCCATGGTCTCTTTCCTTAAATTGATAACCATGCTTTAAATTACTTTAAAATAAATACTATGACTTCATATGATATGACAAAATATATATGCACTTGCAAAAAAAATCAAATGCACACATATAGACATAAGCTGACCTTTGTACACTCATAAACATAGATTGATAGCTGTGTATAAATATGCAAATATTCCGTTTAGCCTCATAATTTCTAAATACAAAACTTATCCAAGCTCCCACTTTAATCAGGGTTTCTTCTATATGAGAACCACATATTTTTTTTGTTTAAGGGATACTTCAAGTAGCTGCCTTGCCAATAAATTTCCAACCTAAAAAATATCCATAGATTATAATGAGGTTTTTAAATATATATATGTATATCTCCTCAAGTTCAAAATCTGCCATTTCCCTCTTTCGTCTCTTACCCTAGAAGACTCCCAGAAATGAATGTCCACACTACTGGGACTGTTCAAAAATTTCAGAAGCATGATTCCTTACAGTCCAATTTCAGCTCTGTTATGTAAGCAGAAGTTGCTGACTTCCAGATTGACTTGTCTCAGTGGAGCTGATTTAGACCATGGCCCATTTAGTCATCGGGACATGCTAATTGCAGAGTTCATCGCGTTTTCACCTTCCCTTGCTTCCTCCTCGCCCCAAAGGAACTGAAGTTTACATTTTTTATTTTCTTTATCTTTAAGAATCACAGTTATTTCCATGTTTTTCATAGTTTGTCAATTTAGTACATTAGTCAGATATTTGTCAAGTTTGTCAGTTCAGTACATAGTCAAATATTTGTCATTAAAGCAAAATTTGAAAAGCTCTATCTTCTAAACAGAATTAATTCACTTGAAATTACTGAAGGTAAGTTCATTTAAAAGACTGTGACATGGTCATTTTGTTTTGAGTGTTTTACTGTTTCGTCATAAAGACTTGCTATAATCATAAAATTACATGTTCATGAAGTTAAATTTATAGGTTTAGCTCTTCTTAAAAAAAAAAGCCAATTGGGAAACTGGTATTTTTTTATTGAATCTACTAAGGAATACTTATAATCTTGTGGAAATAATAACTTTAAAAGACCCTTATCATTTATAAGTCTGGTGGTATTATTTTATAAAGTCAGTTGCATGGTGCTAGACCAGGCCAGGTTTCATTCCCAGGTGTCTTGTGTTTCGTCATCAGGCAATGTCAGCAGTGTTGTGCTGTGGCCCTGTGTTTGACAACGTGGGCCTTTCACCAGATGGCTACCTGTATAAGTGGCTTGACAACATTCTGGCTTGTCAAGATTTACGAGTAAGTACTAGCTGAAGATTCAGTTGTTCAATGTCTAGGGTGTTCTGCCTCATTTAGGTCACTGAGGGGTCTAAGCATTGTTCACAGCACAGTCTCTTCCCACATCAGCCACAGAATGTAGGTTTAAGTGTTGTTCACAATACACTGTGATGCGTCAGGATAAATATCACAGTAACACTTACCAAGGTTGACAATAAACTGGGCCATAAAGCAAGTCTCCACAAAGTTCAAATGATGGAAGTGAAACAGACTGTGTTCTCTAGTCACAGTGGAAATACGCTAGCAGTCAAGAATAAAAACATAATTAAGACACACTTCCGGATAACCAGTGAGTCAAAGAATAAATAGAGAGATTGAAAAATATTTTTAACTGAAGAATAATGGAAGTACTACATACTAAACTTGTGGATTGTAAGTAAAGTCTTGCTTAGACTGAAATGCATAGTCTTAAGTGCATATAGTAGAAAGAAAAAAAGGCTGATAATCAATGACCTAAGCATCCATTTCACAGAGTTGAAAAAATAATAACATCAAACTCAAAAAGTACAATGAAGGAAGTAAAAGATAAGAGCAGAAATTAATGAAAGAGAAAAAATTAATATAAATGATTATTTAAACCAAAAGTTGAATTTGTTCAAAGACTAATAACATTAATAAATCCATGACAAATCTGATCAAGAAAAAGAGAAGGCATATGTCATCAGCATCATCCATGTAAAGGGGTTATCACTACAGATGCTACAAATATTTAAAATAAAAGACAACCCAGCTGGTGTGGCTCAATGGTTGAGTGTCAACCCATGCACCAAGAGGTCGACGGTTCGATTCCTGGTCAGGGCACATGCCCAGGTTGTGGGCCAAATCCCCAGTGGGGGGCGTGCAGGAGATGACCAATCCATGTGTTCTCTCTTATCAATGTTTCTCTCTCTCTCTCCCTCTCTTTCCTCTCTCTCTAAAAAATCAATAAAGTAAAAACATTAAAATTAAAGAGAACATATGAATGTCTTTGTGTCAGTAAACTCAAAAATTTAGATAAAATAGACAAATTCCTAGAAAAACACAACACCAAAAGAAAAGAAAATCTGAATAATCATATAAATAACAAAGAAATTTAACCTGTAATTGAATTTCCCACAAACAAAACTTTAGGGCCAGATGGCTTTACTAATGAAGTCAACATTTAAAGAACAAATTGCATTGATTTAATACAAACCCTTCAAGAGAAAACAGCTCAAGAGGAAATACATTCCAAGTTTTAGCAGACCAGCATAACCTTGATACTAAAACCTGACAAGAATGTAGCAAGAAATAAAATTAAAAGGCAATTTCATTCATGAGTGTCAAAATAAAAACTTTAAACAAAATATTAGAAAACTGAATGTGGGGATATATACAAAAGATGATTCATCATGACCAAGTTGGGATTATTCAAGACCTACAAGATTGGTTTAATGTCCATCAGTGCATTAGTATGTTAATTATATTACTAGAGTCTCAGAAAGAATTATCATATATGGTCATCTCAATAGATGCAGAAAAAGCATTTAATAAAATTCTACATTCATTCATGAGAGAAACTCTTAACAAAACCAAGAATAAAAATAACTTGTCTTTAACAAACATATAGCAAATATCATACTTAATAGTGAATATTGAAAGTGTTCCCTGAGATTGTAGTGATCACTTATGTCAACACTATTATACTATAGATTCTTGCATATGCATTAGGAAACAAAAAGATAAGATGTCAGGAATAAAAAAAGAAGAACTTAGATGACAGATCTAAATGTGAAAGCTAAAAAAAGTAAAGTTTCTAGACAATAAAACAGGAGGATATCTTAATCCCTGGGATTAGGGAAAGATTTCAGCAGCATGCAAAAATTACTAACCATAAAGAAAGACTGTTTAATAACTTCTCTTCACCAAAAGGCACCATTAAGAGTATGAACAGACTAGCCATAGCATGAAAGATGTTTGCAATATAAAACCAGTGTTTTTAATCTAAAATATATAAAGGTCCCCTATAAATAAATTAGATAAAGACACCTAGAAAAATGAGCAAAAGACTAAAACAAGCTATGTACAAAGAGTTCATGTAAATGGCCAATAAACAAAGAAAAACGTTCTCCAGCTCATCAGTAATCACAGAAATGCAAACTAAAGCCACAGGAGATGCTACCCACCAGAATGGCTAAAATTTAAAAGATTGGCAGTACCACTTATGACCCAGAGCTTCCACTTCTGGGTATATATCTGAAGAAATCCATAACAGTAATAAAAAAGATACATGCACCCAGCTAGTGTGGCTCAGTTGGTTAAGCAATGTCCTGTGCACCAAGAGGGTGCTTGTTAGAATCAGGGCACATGCCTGGGTTTCAGGCTCCATCCCTGGTAGGGGGCATGCAGGAGGCAGCCAGTTGATGTTTCTCTCTTACATTGGTGTTTCTCTCTCTCCCTCTCCTTACCTCTCTCTCTAAAATCAATAAAAACATATTTTTTTAAAAAGATACTTGCACCTCTATGTTTATTGCAGCATATTTGCAATGGCCAAGATATGGAAGCAGCCCAAGTGTACATCAGTAGATGAGTGGATAAAAAAGCTGTGATACATACATATAATGGAATATTACACGGCCACAAAAAAGAATGGAATCTGCCCTGGCCGGTTTGGCTCAGCGGTTAGAGCGTCGGCCTGCGGTACAGAGAGACCCGGGTTCAGTTCCCGCTAAGGGCACGTACCTCGGTTGCAGTTTGTCCCCGGCCCTGGTTGGTCGTGCGGGTGGCAGCCACTCGATGTGTCCCTTTCACGTCGATGTTTCTCTCTCTCTCTCTCTTCCTCTCTCTCCCTCCCACTCTATCTGAACAAAAAATGAAAAAATGTCCTCAGGTGAGGATAAAAAAAAAAAAAGAATGGAATCTTACCATTTGCAACAGAATGGATGGAGCTAGAGGTTATTTTGCCAAGTGAAATAAGTCAGACAGAAAAAAAATCATATGATTTCACTTATATGTGGAGTCTAAAGAACAAAATAGACAAAATAGAAATAAACTTACAAATACACAAAACAGACTGATGAGGGATGGGGGATGGGTGAAAAAGGTGAAGGTATTAAGAAGTACAAGTTGGTAGTTACAGATAATCACGGGATGTAAAAGTACAGCGTTGGAAAACTAATCAATAACTCTGTAATAAGTATCTATGGTGTCAGGTGGGTACTTGAAATATTGGGGGGAATCACTGTACATTATATAATTGTCTAACCACTATGCTATACACCTGAAACTAATACAAAATAATATTGAATATAAACTTTAATTGAAAAATAAAATTAAAAAAATAATAAAGAAATATAAAGGTTAAATATCACCAATCCTAACATCAAAAAGCAAAGAAAAGATTGGCATGGAGCCGTGGGAACTCTCACACAAGGCTATAGTGAGTGTAAACTGGAATAACCCTTGTGGAAACTGATTGGCATTATCTACTGAATTTGAACACAATATACCAACAACCCAGCAGTTTCTAAATTAGGGAATAATCATAAATTAGAATATTATACAGTGGGAATAAATGAATGTAGGTGACTCTCAGACAGAAGTTGAGTAAAAGAAAGCGGGACACAAAGTTGCATACTGTATAATTCCATTTATATAGAGTTCAGAACAACCCAAACTAACCAGTGGTGGTGGAAGTCAGGTGTGGTTGCTTCTGAGGAGACAATGCGCAGGCAGGCTTTCCTGGTGCTGGCAATCTGTGCTTTTTACTTGTGGTGTTCACACTATCATGTTCAGTTAAGATAACTCATCATATACTTGTGAATCATATACTACCTACTTATTTTACACGTCAGTCTCAAGCTTCTAAAGCACAATGAAAACTTGCTGGTTTTCTTTCTAGTGAAATGTTATTTTTCAGTCCTTTGCAATGGTATTATTAGCTTTTATCTTAAGCCCCTGGAGGAACTAGCTTGAGGATGTCTACCATCCAATTAGAATGTCGCTCCCAACTGGGCCCACACCCTGTAGTAAAAAAAAAAACAAAAAAACAGAATCTTTCCTTCTCCACCTTGTTACAACTTCCAGAGGAGCAGGAAAATGTTTTCTGAGGGTAATATAGTCCAGGCACCAGTCTTCTCCTGGACAAATATGTCAGTAGCTTCAGGGATTAATTAAGTATCCTGTTAACTCTCTAGGATGCTGGTATTTTTATATGAAAGTCTCTCATTAAGAAGAGTTTATTGATAACTACATGTCTTTGTAAAAGATTGCCAGCTAAGCTTTACACAGTATAGTTAGTTATCAAGCCTCCTAAATATATTCCCTCTGATTCTTTTTCTTAAAAGATTTTACATACAGAAAGGCTTCCCTTTTGTATTTTAAATGTTTTGCCAAATACATGTATTTTCCAGAAACATTTAAATTTATTTTTCCTTTATTGATTTTAGAGAGGAAAGGAGAGGGAGAGAGAGATAGAAACGTTGATGAGAGAGAACATCGATTGGCCACCTCCTGATGCTCCTCACTGGGGATCAGCCCACAACCTGGGCATGTGCCCTGACCGGGAATCGAACCAGTGACTTCTTTTTTTTTTTTTTTTCCATTTTTTGTCCAGATAGAGTGGGAGGGAGAGAGAGGTAGAGAGAGAGAGAGAAACATCGACGTGAAAGGGACACATCGAGTGGCTGCCACCCGCACGACCCGACCAGGGCTGGGGACAAACTGCAACCGAGGTACATGCCCTTAGCGGGAACCGAACCCTGGTCTCTCTGGACCGCAGGCCGACGCTCTAACCGCTGAGCCAAACCGGCCAGGGTGAACCACTGACTTCTTGATGCATGGGTCGATGCTCAACCACTGAGCCACACCGACCAGACTCCAGAAACATTTTAAATGCAAAGAAGAAACATAGCCGAAGTCTTCACTGCCTTTCCAGAGTGGATGATCGAGAATGAGTGGACCCTATATGACAGGTTTACGGAGGGTCCCATTTAGTTCATACATTTCAGTATTCAGTTTTCAGTGTTCAGTAGTCAGTTCTCCCTTTTAAAGAGGAAAATGTGGAATAAAAATTAATCAAGGTGAATGCTCAGTCTCCACTTTTATTTTACCCCATTCAGTATTGGCTAAGCTCAATTTTGTGTCTTTCCCTGGAATAACCTTTCATTAAACGTGAATAATTGCTTTCCTCCATGTATTCAGGTCCATCAACTTGGCTGTGAAGTTGTCGTCTTGCTCTTGGAACTTAATCCTGACCAAATAAATCTTTTTAATTGGGCGATTGACCGATGCTACACAGGTTCCTACCAACTTGCGTCCGGCTGCTTCAAAGCCATAGCGACTGTGTGTGGAAGCAGGTATGGATCCTTGTCAGTGGGGCTGCTGGTCAGTGCCCAGTACAGTTAGGGCTGTTCTTCATGATATGACTAGCTGAGAGCCGACTGCCTCTGCAATTATCCAGGCGTAGTAAAGTCTATGGGAATCCAGAAGGGCCTGTATTTTCCTGGTCCATAGACCACTCCCTTTTCTTGTGCGGCTGTGTTGACGTTTCGCCTTCTACCAGGAGAGCGGTTTGTTGGTGTAGCCCCTTCTTTTAATCGCCTGGAAATGCAGAGTGAAGCATTAGAGCAGGATTTGAGGATGATCAAGATCTGTTAAAGGAGGTTCTAGAAATGCTTGTGACAGGTGAGAACAGTAAACCCTTCAGCCATGTTGACACCAACCTGAACCCAAAGAGCAGCCTTCAAAAGGTTAAATCCGCCTTGTCCAAAACTTCAGAAGGGAAGAAATGGCAAGAAAGGTGGCGCCTCAGGTTCCACAGATCACACTTTTGAAACCACTGCCCTTGTCATATAAATTAGTCTTTCGGCACAAACATTCAGCACTGTAAGTTACTGAATCTCGTAACTACGATACAGGGTTAACAAAGATACCCAAATTGCATAAGCTTTTCCCAAGAAAGAGCTCACATATTAGAATTTGAAAGAAGGCAGCTGAAGTTTATTTATTTATTTATTTAAAAAAAATTTTTTTAATCCTCACCCGAGGATATTTTTCCATTGATTTTTCAACAGAGTGGAAGGAAAGGGTGGGAGAGAGAGAGAGGAAAAAAAACATCGACGTGAGGGAGACATGTTGATTGGTTACCTCCCACACAACCCCGACCAGGCCAGGGGGATCGAACTGCAACCGAGGTACGTGCCCTTGACCCCACGACTTATTGGTCCGCAGGCTGATGCTCTAACTGCTGAGCCAAACCGGCCAGGGCTAAAGTTTATTTTTTTAAAGACTCATATAGACTGTTGATTTTCCTTTTTAACTCGTTATTGCATTTAAAATTGAGGCCCTGTCCAGTAGGTCATGTGGTTAGAGTGTCGTCCAGGTATGCCAAGGTAGTGGATTTGAAGGTTGCGTGTTTGATCCCCAGTCAGGGCACATTCAAGAAGCAAACGATGCATAAATAAGTGAAACAACAAATCTCTCTCCTCCTCTATGAATAATATTTAAATAAATAAGTAAGATAAAATGGCTGTCTTGAGGTAATAAAAGTGAATAAAAGTGAATTAGTTTTAAATTCTAAACTATTCTGTTCTAAATTAATAAGAACAGAATTTTAGAAGACATCTACTTTCAGTAAATGTAAAATGACCATGCTATTTAGAGACAAGTTTCTCTTTACATTTTTTATCTTTCTTTTTTAAAGATAGTAGATAACATTTCATGTCTAAAGCTTGCATTTTCCATAATCTTAGCAGTAGAATTTTTATTATGCACTTTAATCTCGTTAAGAGTTATAGCAGATGAATATAAACTGATTTTCCCATCATTTTGTTTCTTGATGTTAACATTACGAAAGAATATTTAGACCTATGGGATATTACCAAAATAACATTTTTTTTTTGGCAAAAATTTCTTTCTCCAGAGTGTTTTTTATTTTCAGATATTTCTATATACTAAGAATAAATTTCACATGATACTTTGATTCTAAAAATATATATTTAGAATCTATGACTTGGACCATAGGTTTCCTCTTTGCTGCCCTTCTCCCTGTAAACTTGCTTGAACTTTCCTAGCCAAATTTATTTCACGCCATCTCATAAAATGTTACATTGCATTCCTGTGAATAATTCTAGGTATTTTTCCTTAGGGAGCATAAATAAATGATTTCAGAGTTTAGCAACATAATCTCAATTTCAGTAATATTTTCAGTCTCCAAAATATTAAGACATAAAACCTTCTGTGTTTAGAGTAGATTTTTAAAGCTATGATCCTAAACTATTTGGATTTCTTAAACAAACATTGCTTATTAATTTACATTAATGACATTAATATATTCTGAAGGAAGGTTAGACGGCCAGGTAGCGCCAGGGCTGTGACCTGTCTGCCCAGACAGTAGCCAACACTCTGTCATTTCCCACCACAGGGCATGTTCATAATTTAAAGTTTCAGCTGTGGCCAAAATGTGCTCTCTTTTTCCATAAATTCTCAGAGTGTGTACTTTAGATAGGCCTTAGATTTCTCTAAACAGTCTTTGCACTTACGTTTTCAATTCTGTTTTTCCAAAGCAGTTCTGGTGTTTTTGCTTTTTGTTTGTTTGTTTGTTTCCTGCATGTTTGCTTCTGAAAGATACCAAAATACCTTCTCTTATTGAAAGAATAGGTTCCTGAAACTCATACATAAACTGGATCATATTTTAAATTTCCCAAGCACATCATCTGTACAGTCACTCCTATGACAAGTCATTTTCCACAACGAAGAATCCTTCTTGTAAAATAAAATATTACCATCTACTTTTCAAGTAGGAATGATCATAAGCCAGATTTATTTTATAGAAATATGATAATATATAAGCAGATTCATTTATTAAGGAAACACTTATAATTGACTTGAAAATACCTAAAAGACTGAACATTTTTAAATGCTCTTACTGCTTAAAATTTTTGCCTTTAGTTTTTGTTTTATTTTTTCGTTGTTTTTTTTTTTTAGTTCTCACCCGAGGATATTTTTTCATTTATCTTCAGATAGAGTGGGAGGGAGGGAGAGGAGAGAAAGGGAGAGAGAGAAACACCGATGTAAGAGAGACACATCAACTGGTTGCCTCCTGCACAACCCCGACCAGGGCCGGGGATGAACCCCAACCGAGGTACGTGCCCTTGACGACAATCGAACCCGCGACTCAGTGGTCCGTGGGCTGATGCTCTACCACTGAGCCAAATCGGCCAGGGCTCTACCTTTAGTTTTAGAAGAGAAAAATTAACTATTTTGCATAATTAATATATCAATCCCTATATTCATCAGCTGTGATAATGGAAAAAATGTGTCTCTACATTCTTGTTCTCTGTTTCTTTTATTTCTGTACTGGTCTGTGTGTGTGCGTGTGCGTGTGCGTGTGTGTGTGTGTGTGTGTGTGTGTGTGTGTGTTTGTATTGTGAACTTGCTGGTCTCCAATCAAACCTATAACTGTAACTATAACTGTCATATAACTCTGGTGATATTGAGAGATTTGGAAGTCAGAGTGGAACTTGGATAGGACCAGGGGAAATGAGGATAAAAGTAGAAAGTGATGGTAGAACTGGTAATATTAATTTTGAAGAATTTTTCATAAAATAGGTTTATATTTGATTAAAAGCTATTAAATGTATCTTGGTACTATAATTTAGCACAAAAGAAAATAGCTCACTTATTAAGCAGCACTAGTTCAAGTAACTATTTGGCTTCTGTCCATGTTCTTATTAACTTTCCCCTCAACTCCAAATTATATCGGTACAGAACGGATAAGGACATTGAGAACGATGAAATGGCTTTCCAAGGTTATTAATCAAGCATTAAAAGCACAGGCCATTTCCAATCACTGACTTAATAGAATTCTCTTAGCATTTAATTGAATACTTAAGAATTCCACTGATTTTACTTTTACCATCCAAAATACTATTTAAAATGTTTAATAGATGTTTCAGAATTATATATAAAATCAAAGTTTTAACTTTTAAAGAATTGTGTTGGGTTTATTTTTGTTGTCATTGTTGTTTGTATGTTTGTTTTGCCTTAAGTTAACTCTATAAATCTTTCCTGATTTAAATCAGGCCCAGCAAGCTTGAATTCCTAAAGGTGAATGCCCCACATTTACCTGTTTCCAAGGAAGACATGTGAAGCTTATGACTCACGAATCCCAGTAGCCCTCCCTGGGGCTGTTTAGCCTCGTTTGGTCCAGTGGGCCATCTGGAGGGTTGCAAGAGAGCACAAAGTGTGGGGATTTGGGTTCTGGAAACTTACTATCTTTTCTTAATTAATTTTATTGGGGTGGCATTGGTTAATAAAATCATATAGGTTGCAAGTGTACAGCTCTGTAATAACAATGTCAAATCTCTTTTCGTCATCATATATTTGACCTCCTTTACCCTTTGCTACCCCAACCCCCTTTCCCTCTAGTAACCACCATACTGTTGTCTGTGTCTATGAGTTTTTGTTTGTTTGTCTTGTTTGTTCATTTGTTGCTTTCAGTTGTATATCCCGCATATGAGTGAAATCATATGGTTCTTGACTTTTTCTCTCTGACTTATTTTGCTTAGCATGATATTCTCAGGATCCATCTATGTTGCCACAAATGGCAGTATTTCATCTTTCCTTATGTCTGAATAGTATTTCATTGTCTACATGTACCGCATCTTCTTTATCCAGTCATTTATCAAAGGACACTTGCCATGTCTTGACTATCATATATAATGCTGCAATGAACATAGGGGTACATATATCTTTATGAATAAATGTCCTCAAGTGGTTTTGGGGTAGATACCCAGAAGCAGAGTTGCTGGATCATATGGTCACTATTCTTAGTTTTTTGAGGAGCTTCCAGACTGTTTTCCATAGTGGCTGTACCAGTTTACATTCCCCCAGCAGTGAATGAGGGTTCCTTTATCTCCACCACTTGTTATTACTGTTGTTGTTGATAACCATTCTAACAGGTGTAAGGCTGTATCTCATTGTAGTTTTGATTTGCATTTCCCTAATAGCTAGTGAAGTTGTTTGACCCAATATACAAAAATTAACTCAAAGGGATAAAAGACCTTGAACAATAAATTACATAGAAGAAAACATAGGTACTAAACTTATGGACTTTGGTCTTAGAGAGGATTTTATGAATTTAACCTCAGAGGCAAGGGAAGTAAAAGCAAAAATAAATGAATGAGACTATATCAGACAAAAAAGCTTCTGCACAGCAAAAGAAACTGTCAACAAAACAAAAAGGCAACAAATCGAATGAAGGGAGAAGACAAGCAAACAACACCTCCAACTAGGGGTTATATATCCGAAATATATAAAGAACTCATAACAACAACAAAAACAACAACAACAAAAAAAGCGAACAATCCAATTAAAAAATGACAAAGGACCTGAACAGATACTTCTCCCAGGAAGACATACAAAGACCAACAGATACATGAAAAGGTGGAAACTTACTATCTTTTTTTACATCTGTTTTTATTGATTTTTTTTTAGAGAGAAAGGAAGGGAGAGATTGAGATAGAAACATTGATGTGAGAGAGAAACATGGATCGGCTGCCTCCTGCACGCCCCCTACTGGGGATCGAGCCCACAGCCCGGGCATGTGCCCTGACCTGGGACCTCTCAGTACAAGGGACGACGCTCAACCCACTGAGCCACATCGGCCAGGCAAAACTTACTGTCTTGAGTTTGAATTCAACCTGTGTGCTCTTGAGCAAGTTACTACAAATTCTTACTCATCTGTAAAATGGGAGTGATAATAGGGTTAGGGTGAGGGTTAAATAAAATAAGTCTCTTGATCTGAGACCTGACACCTAGTAAGCACCCTGTAAACACTATTATTCACTAGCTGTTGGAGGCAAAAAGCTACAGAGAAATCCTCTCCATCAACCAGTAAAATCTGTTAAAAGAATGTCTCAAAGTTATTCTGACCTTTGTCATTTAGTTCTAAAGAAACTAGGGATAGTGGGTATTTCCCAAATTCCTCAAAAATCTCCTCTATTCTAAATTGGGGGGAAAAAAATAGTTTTAATTCTTGTTTACTTTCTGACTCATACTTACCTTTCACATGTATTTCACCATTTTATTTCTATTCTGTATGATCACAGCTGCCTTTATTCATCTTTTACCCTTCCAGAGTGCCTATGGTGAATAATTAAATGCTGGAAGGTATAAGATTCCATTTCTAAGCCTCTTTCACACATCTAAGTTCAGATGGTTTATGTGTGCTCTCTTGCTCATTTGAGCTCTTTCTCACTTTTCCTGCTCTGAGTTTCTTTCATTTTCTGTATCTGTGTTATTCTTCTTGATGTTGTTTCCATAAATTCCATAGCTCATTCTTAAGCAACTAATGAATGCCCTCATTACACAGTCAAGTACACAGCCCTCATAAGAGACAGACTTTGTCTGTTCTTTTCCTGCCTTTAAGTTCCTAGCAGTGTTTTCCAGTGTTCTTCTCCATATAAACATATTTGAACTAATCCCCAGTGTCAGAGACAGAGATGTGGGTAAGGCACCTCTGCCACTATGGGGCTTCAAAGAAAATGTCCAGATCAGAACGGTCTGCTTCCAGATCTAGTTTGTAAGAAGTCCAAAGTAGACTGGCTGTGACATGTTCAGCTGACGGCTGCTAGGAACACTGTGGACAAAAGCATCAGTCCTTTAAGTCAGACGTATCCCGGAGGGAGTCGAGGATCCATTGCTTCTGCGTGACCTTGGGCAAATGCTTAGCGTCTCTAAGCCTCACCAACTGGTTGTGACAGTTAAATCACAAATGTAGGTAAAGGCAGTAACTGGCACAAAGTAAGCACCATCATAACATAAACATCACCCATCCTTCACCATCCTCTTCACCAGCATTGTCTGGGGGCTTTCCCCAGTTCTCTATCTGACACGTCAACCTCGTGCTTCTTTGTTCACTTAAAACTGAAAGTTCTAGAAAAGTAATCATTTTGGAGTGCAAATTAGTGAAGCCATTTTGGAAGGCAATAGTGCAATATCTCCCCCAATTTTAAATGTGTCCTTTGACCTGCATGGTGTCTTCTAGGCATCTGTTCTAAAGAAATACTTGCACACTTGGCGTTTATGGCATTATAACAGTGAAAACGTGAGGAAAAACTAGGCTGGATCCCCGGGAACAGCGTCTGATGCAGATTTGAGTGCAGGAAATTCAGTGAATGCCCACGGGGCAGCGTCCACGGGGAAGTGAAGGAAGTGGAACTGGGCAGAGGAATGAAAACTTCAACCAGTCCCACAGGGGCTGCTGCTAGCAGGCAGGCCTGACTTTGGCCTGGGTACATCTCTTAGGCTGAAGGCAGTTCCCAGAGAGGGGTTCAGCCGGCAGTGTCAGCCTCCAACACTTCAGCTGGAGGACTGAGTTCCCGGGTCCTGAAGGGGGAATCTGGGTGGCGGACCACAGCATCCACTGCAAGAGTGGATGTTTATGGTCCTCCAAACTGTGGAGTGCTGTGCAGTTGTTCAAGGAGTCTGCAGGGGCCTTGTTCACTGTAAAACCTGCTCTCCAAGCACTACTGTAGGGAGTGTAATCACATGTGTATATATATATATTTTTTATCCTCACCCGAGGACATTTTTTCATTTTTTGTTCAGATAGAGTGGGAGGGAGAGAGAGGAAGAGAGAGAGAGAGAAACATCGACGTGAAAGGGACACATCAAGTGGCTGCCTCCCGCACGACCAACCAGGGCCTAAAATCCTGTGTATCGAGGGAGGAGTACTTGCATACACATCTTTGTATATAGACTTAGAAAAAGGGGGGGCCCTGGCCGGTGTGGCTCAGTGGTTAGAGCATCAGCCTGCGCACTGAAGGGTCATGGGTTTGATTTCCAGTCAAGGGCACGTACCTGGGTTGCAGGTTCAATCTCCAGCCCCGGTTGGGGTCATGCAGGAGGCAACCAGTTGATGTGTCTCTCTCACATCGATGTCTCTCTCTCTTCCTCTCTCCCTCCCCCCTCCTTTTCCATCTCTAAAAATCAATGGAAAAAAAAAAAGAAAGAGAAGGACTGGGACACACACCAAAGTGCTGACCGTGGCTGCAGACAGGACAGAAACGGCAGCTGAGGGCGGATGGAGACGGCACGTGCACGTCTTAGTCTGTAGACCGGCCTGCGCCGGCGCCGCCTGCCCGCCCCGCAAGTGGACCGTCTTCGGAGCGGGTCCTCCAGTCTCGTGCTTCCTTTAAAAGGAGACTATATCCATGTGTCACTAGCACCCTAAAACATGAAATCGGAGTGATATAAAATATAAAAAGTACAAATCCTTTCTCATGTGTCTAAGCAGTTCTCACTGTACTCTGTCACTAAACTGCTGTACGATGGGCCTGTGTTCACAGTGGAGCTGTCCTCTCTGGAAGGGTGCAAGTTCTAGAACAGAGCTTCTTAGTGTGTTATATACAATCAGTAGGGACCCACAGGATCAACAGTAAGTTTTTCACGTCCAAGCTGCCTTCTGCTTTCTGAAGGTTGCCTCAGAATAAATATCAGTCTTCTGATATAGACCATTCATTAATAGTTTATCTCACCAGGAGTTTTCCATTTGTGACCTCGGTTCTGCTATAGCTAAGAAAATGCATACAGTAGCCCTGGCCGGTTTGGCTCAGCAGTTAAGAGTGTGGGCCTGTGGACCGATGAGTCTCAGGTTCGATTCCGGTCAAGGGCACGCACCTCGGTTGCGGTTCCTCCCAGCCCTGGTCCGGGTTGTACAGGAGGCAACCGGTCGACGTGTCCCTCTCACATCAATGTTTCTGTCTCTCTCTTCCCTCTCCCTCTCCCTCCTTCCCACTCTATCTGATAACAAACGGAAAAATATATTCAGGTGAGGATTAAAAAAAAAGAAAATGCATACAGTAAAAAGATGTCATCTTTAAATAGTGTCACATAATAAGAAAACATGGGTTCACTCTCCACATTTCATTTGATCAAGCCACTGATTGCCACACACTCTGCTGTCTCTGCCCCTACTTTCCCCAGCTCCGTTGGGTCCCAAACATAGTCAGTCAGCGACCCTGCTGACTGTTCTGTCCTCAGTGTTTCTCAGATTTATCCCCTGTCCTGTTTCTACTGTCCCCCAGTCTGAGCCCTCGTCAGCTCTCATCTGGATCATTGTCACAGCTTCCACTTGGACCCCTGCCATCCATTCTCCATTCAGCAGCCAGAGTGAGTGTTCAAAACCAGTGTCACTTCCTCCCCACCCCACCCCCCACTGCAAATCCTGTAGGATCTTTATACCTTTCAGGATGAAATCCATAGGCTGGTCATAATCTGAACACACCCACCCTCTAGCCCCATCACCTGCAGTTCTTCTACTTATTTCTTCCACTCTAGAGATTCTTTCCTGTTTCACAAGGTAGCTTGCTGTTTCATTATTGTAATCTTTTAAAATGTTCTCTCTGCCCAGAACATGCCCATACTACCCTTCCATGGCCTGGCTGGTGTCTCCTGGGGCTTGAGGCTCAGTTTACTCGTCTCTCCCTTGGAAAAGCCTTTCCTGACCCAGCTCAGATTTAGGTGTCCTTCAGTGAGAGTTCACAGCTGCGCCATACCTGTCATCGTAAACAGACTGTATAGTTTTGTTTCCCTAAATACACTGGAAGCTGCCCTTAGGTGGAGGGACCAGCCTCACTAACTTAGCATCATAAATACTTTGCAGCTGTTTGTGGTATATGTTTGTTACTTAATAAGTGTAGATAGATTTAATAAAAATATTAAGCCAGTGAGCTATTGAGAAATTTAGACATATGTCTAAATGCTGTCCATTGTATTTGTGTGTGTTTTTAATTAAAATCTCTATATATTAGATAGGCTTTTTTGTGTTTACTTCTCCTGGAGTGACCATATTCAATTTTAAACAAAAATAGAGTTATTTCCCTTTATCTACTAATAAACAGGGAAAGAAGGAGGCAAAACAATTGCCATATGAACATGGGGTGTCATTAGTAGGTGTGCCTGAGGTCAGTGTGCCATCTAGGATTTTGAGAGGTAATTGATTTATATTAGCCAGGCAGCCTTATAAACTATGCTTTTTTTTTTTTTTTTTTTTTTTTTTTTTTAGGAACTATCCCTTCGACATAGTGACATTGCTAAACCTTGTTCTGTTTAAGGCCTCTGACACCAACAGAGAGACCTACGAAATCTCCATGCAGCTCATGCAGGCACGTACATCTTACTGGCACAGGAAACAGAAAGGGGGGTTGAGTCCTGGGTTGTTGCTTCTCGATATGATGTGTTTATTTCTGCTTATCACTGTACACAGAGGCATGAACTGCTGCTCCACTGAATACAAGTGTATTAACTACTACTCTACTGAATACTACTATATTCACTAGTTTACTTTGAATCTTTATTGAATAGAAATGCTCCTGACATAGCCAGTGATTTTCTATATTGTTTCTCACTGTCCTACCTCTTTGTAGATCCTTGAAGCAAAGCTTTTTGTTTACTCGAAGAAAGTAGCTGAACAAAGACCTGGCAGTGTCCTCTATGGGACCCACGGCCCATTGCCACCTCTCTACAGCATGTCCCTAGCCCTGCTGTCGTGCGAGCTGGCCCGGATGTATCCCGAGCTGACTCTGCCGCTCTTCTCAGGTACCGGACAACAGTCAGTGATGACTTGTGTGATCATTTCTGCTCTAATTCATTTTGCTTTTTAAATTTTAATGTCAATTTAGAGTCATACTTATGAGTGCTACATTTGTAGATCAAAATTACAGTGGGCTAATCCAGTTACATGCTAAAGTAAATCTTAGAATGTCTTTAAATGTAAAAATATCTGTTATCTAAAACAATGTAGATATACATAAACAGGGGACAAATGCAAAGATCCTTAGATTAACTATAATGTTTCTTTTTCTTTTTTATAAAAATTTTTTTTCTTTATTGATTTTAGAGAGAGAGGAAGGGAGAGAGAGATAGAAACATCAATGAGAGAGAACATCGATTGGCCGCCTCCTGCACGCCCCCACTGGGGATCAGGCCCACAACCTGGGCATGTGCCCTGACCGGGAATTGAACTGGCGACCTCTTGGTGCATGGGTTGACGCTCAACCACTGAGCCACACTGGCCAGGCAACCATCATGTTTCTACAAACATTATCTACGTAAAATTTTCCACAGAAATGAAACATGGGTGGTGTGACTTCTGATACATAAAACTGCTGCGAATTGTCTGCTGGTGGTGGCAGTGCAGGAGCTCTGCAGCTTGTATGCTGCTGCCTGTGTGAATTGCTGAGAGTTGTATACTTGGCATCTTTGCAAGTAATCTTTATGAATAATTTTTGTGAAAATCCATTTTTGAAGAATTGCATTGGTGGATTAACATTTTGCCTGAACTCAAATAGTACCCTGAGTGAAGGCCGACTTTGGTCGCTTGAATCATCTCCTTTCCCATCTGCGTCCCCACTGCCTCAGTCCAGATCTCGTGAGTCCATCCCGCCCCGCCTGTAACACCCCTGTGCCATCCACCTGCCATGCAGAACCAAATATACACAGCACTTCGTAACTCACATGTCTCTGCCTACTTGTCCTAAAAATTGCTAATGATACCAGCTTCCATCTCGAGAGGTTAACGTGTGCCCGGCTCTGTTCTAGGCACTTTACGAACATGTCACTCATCGTCTCATCTCAGGCCCTGTGAGAGGTTGGAGGCGGCTCGAGGCAGGCAGCCTGGGTCTGTCGTGGCCCTCCATGTACTGGCCTTCGAACCACAGGCCTGTCAGAGCCTCTGAACTCCCCCTTGTCTGCAACCAAAACTACCTCATGGCATGTGAGGGCTAAAACAAGCTAATAAAAATCAAGCCATTAGCCCATGCTAGGGGTTGTCACCACCATCACTACCATTGGACTAATCATTTCTGTTTTACAGATGAGAAGCGAAGGTTCAGTAGTTTGCTCAAGGCCATGCAGGGAGGAAGCGGCCATGTCAGAATTACTGAGATGTCTTTCCCCTACGCCAGTGCTATAAAATCGAAACTCTCACTGACAAGTCACCTCCTCTTCCAAACTTGCTTTCTGCCTTTTACCCAGGAACCCTCTGCTCTGTGCTTACATAATCTTTAACCAACATGCCAGGACCTCTTGGAAATCCTTGCTCTGTCCACTCTGCCGGAAATGGCCCTTCTCCCCCTCTCCCTAACTCATAATCTTCCTTAAGATCTATTTAAAATCTACTACTTTGAGAAACCTCTCCATCTACCAGAGACAGAGTTAGCCACATCCTCGCATTGTGCCTGAAACGGTGGGGGGACTCAAGAAAAGCCTTTTTTATTGTTGACACTATTACAAATGTCCCCCATTTTCTTCCCCTCCACCCAGCCCCCACACCCTCCCTCTGGCCATCACCACACGGTTTCTGTGTCCATGGGCTATGCATGTATGTTCTGACTAATCTCTTCACGTAAGAAAAGCCTTTTTGATAAATTAATTCTCCTCTTGGAAAACTAAATTTTGTTTTTATTTACTACAACCAAGAGCTGAGTGCCACCTCTATGCAAGGCATGTGCTTGGGTCCTCAGAATACAGTGGTAAATAAAACAGCCTCTCCCATCAAAGGTTCATCATAGTCTGGTAATAAAGTAAAACATACAATTGCACAGTTATGATACAGTACAGAAACTGCAATTTATAAAAGCACATTCTGCTGGGAGATGAAGGAATGATCGATTATTGGGCCAGGAATATCAGAAAGACTTCCCAGAGAACATGATGTCTGAGCTGCAGTTTGAAAGTAGAAATTTGCAAAGCAGACAAGTAGCTGACATTACAGTGGGCAAGTAGGTGGGCATTACAAACCCAGGAAATAGCATATGCTTTGGCTCAGAGGTATCAAAAAAAAAAAAAAAGGCTGCATTTGAGAGATTATACAGTGGTCAGTTGGCTAACATAATATATACAGGGACGGGGGAAAGTCATGGACAGACAGAGGCAGGAGTCAAATCTTGGAAGGCCTTGTGTTGCTCCCTAAGGGGTTTTAGGCCAGAGATCTCCCCGCCTCCTTGACACCCCTCGGAGCCCTGTGAACAGAGAGGGCATCCAGGCAAGTGCTTGGGTTTAAAAGGCCGATCCGTTTGGAACTGGAATGCCTCTTAGAAAGACGGGCACAGTGTGGAGGACGCATCAGAGCACTGCAGGCTGCAGAGAGGAGACCGGTTGGGAAATGATGACAGTCGTCCAAGGAGGAAGTTAGGCTGGAACTAAGGTAGCCCAGAGCCAGTGCAGAGGAGAGACCAGGTGAAGGGCTCCTGGGCGGAGTACGCAGAAGAGAGTGCCTGTGGGGTCTGGGGGGCTGGTGATGACCCCAGCGTGAGAGCCCTTCAGGGAGAAGAGAAGTTTGGGGTGCAGCGGGGAGCATGAGCTCAGCTTGAGATACTGGAGTGTAGGCCTCAGTGTAGACAGACCAGGATCAGCGGGAGGCTGGCATTGGCACCTCAGGGAGGAACAGAAGGGTTTAGAACCAAGGGGACAGATGGAGAGAGCCCAGAGTGAGAGAAAGAACCTGGGAACCCAGCTTCCGAGCACTAGGCTGAGGAAAACGAGGGAGCAGGGCCGCAGAGGCACGTTCAGAGCGGACACCTAGCCCCTCGGTCTGGTGGGCTTAATGGAAACCTGGAGAAAGAGGATTTAGGGGGAAGGAGGGAGCAGTTCACAGCCATGAATGGAGCAGAGAGATCCCAAAAGATAAGGTCTAAAATGACCCTGTGGATTTCAAAATTCATTAGTAACTGTCAGTGGTTTCCATGGAGACATAGCAGCAGAAGCCATGGCTCAGCTGTTTGGCTGAGAAAGAAGGAAAGAAAGTGGATGGGGCTATGGGCTATGGGGGAGGAGGGGTGCAGAGTCAGGAAAGGGCAGATGGGGCTGGGGGGGGGAGGGTGCAGAGTCAGGAAAGGGCAGATGGGGCTGGGGGGGGAGGGTGCAGAGTCAGGAAAGAGGGCGGATGGGGCTGGGGGGGGGAGGGTGCAGAGTCAGGAAAGGGCAGATGGGGCTGGGGGGGGAGGGTGCAGAGTCAGGAAAGGGCAGATGGGGCTGGGGGGGGAGGGTGCAGAGTCAGGAAAGGGCAGATGGGGCTGGGGGGGGGAGGGTGCAGAGTCAGGAAAGGGCAGATGGGGCTGGGGGGGGAGGGTGCAGAGTCAGGAAAGGGCAGATGGGGCTGGGGGGGGAGGGTGCAGAGTCAGGAAAGGGCAGATGGGGCTGGGGGGGGAGGGTGCAGAGTCAGGGTGAGCCAGGTTGGATTTGAGCTTATCGCTGGGGGAGGGAGTAAAAAGCACTCTGAGTTTAGCAAGAGAAGCTGCTCCTAATGAGTTGCAAGCAGGTTTTCTTCAGGAATGGACTTTTGGCTGTTTTGGTTTATGAGGAATAACTTTTTAAAAATAACTTTAAAAAATAAGGCAGTTATAATAGATCCCTAGCTCTTATTTTTACTGCCTTTAATATTAAAAACCCTGTGGTGAGATTTTTATTGCCTGTAATTTCAAATGACTTAATTCCTTGTCAGTAGCCAGGCAGGTTGCTCGGGTCCTTCCCAAACGAGCTGGAAAATACATATAGCAGTCCGCTGACATCGCCTCACATTTTATTTAATTTGTTCCTGGAGAGGTGAATGGGGGAGTTGTTTGCATGTCTGTGGCATTTTCTTTTCTTTTTTTCCTTCAAAAATTCCTCTACAATCCAGGCCCTGATGGAGGTACCTTCAGACAGACCCTCTCAGATCTTCTGTCTGACAGACAAGATGCAGTAAACATCATAAATAAGTGAATTCTGTGATATGTTGGAAGGTGATTGTGTCTACAAAAAATGTATAGATTTCCCTGGCCGGTGTGGCTCAGTTGGTCGGAGCACCATCCCATACACCAAAAGGTCGCCAGTTCAATTCCCGGCCAGGGCACATGCCCAGGTTGCAGGTTCAATCCCCAGTGGGTGTGCGTGTGGGAGACAACAGATCGATGTTTCTCTCATGCATTGATGTGTGTGTGTTTCTCTCTTCCCCCCTTCTCTCTCTCAAAAAAAAATAATCTAAACTTTATTACTGCTGTTTAAAGATGACAGACATTCTTAATAGTGGTTGTCCTTATGAGTGAAAGGTTTGTTTCTACCAAGGCCCCTTTCCAGCAGAGTTTAAGCTATAAGCTATTCTTTTGCCATAAAAGTGCCCTGAATCTTTGTAACCAGAAGTCCTTTTCCCCCACTGAACCCCCAAAGCACTCTGTGCCTCTGTGTGTCACTTGTCACTTTCCGCCTTACCCTGGAGTCCTCCGTGACCAGCCTCCTGCTCAGGGCTGGAACCAAGGCTCCAGTCTGCTCTCTCCACCCAGGGCCTGGCCCCTGGAAAAGGCCCAGTGTGTTGGAATGAATGACTGTTCTGATTTTACGAGGGTCTGAACATGTGTCATAAAAGTCCATAACACTAGTCATCACATCCATAAAATTTAGGAATTAAGTAAATTTTGAAATTTTGACCCATGTGAAACCTAACAGCTTAACACTGTCTAGTTCTTGTGGCACCGTATTAAATATGTGCACTCTTAGTCTTCAGAGTAAAGAGTTGTCATTGTAGTTTTAGGCAAAGGGCCAAACCAGTTAAAGCCACGGTGCCAGGGAGCCAGTGGGTTTTCTTGGTGTCATTCCTGACATCTGTGCTGTTCTACTGCTCAGCAGCCATGAGCCCTCAATGACATTCCCTCCCATGCTGGGTAGTAAGTGCATAGACTAGCTTTCGCATTTCCCTTAGGAGGAAAAGTCTCTTTTCTAGAGGGTAAAAATCAGAGGAGGTTACGTTAGCTCTTGCAGCACATACATAAGCTGTGCTTTTATTTCTGTGAAAGCTTGTTCGGGTTGTGAAAGTGCAGTGCTGCTGGCTATGAACTCATGCAGAAATGTCTCAGGGAAAGGCGTGGTGGGATGATGGGCTGCACAGCCTCAGCCTTTGATTCGTGTCTGTCCTGAAAGAGCTCAGCACTGAGCATGCACCTGCCATGCAGTGGGCACGTTCCAAGTGGACCCCGCGAGCAGACGTCTGCGCACTGGGTCGGTTCTTCCTGGAGGCTCACACCCCACCTTCGAACAGCTAAGAGTGTGTGGAAGGTGCGCTGGAGGATATCGGTGCGATGGAAAGTCAGCCACTGTTCTAACTGTCCTCACCACTGTGTTAAAGCCCAGGAAATGTCAGGCACCATGCTGATTATGATTCTGTCTTTAATCCTCACAACAGCCCAGTGTGGGACCCAGTGGCCCCATCGGGCAGACGAGGAAGCTGGGGAACAGAGAAGTTAAGTAACCCAGAGTCTCCTGCAGCTAGTGTGTGGGGGCACTGGATCCATTCACGTGTCCTTCTGATCGCAGGTCTCTGTTCTGTCCACTCTACTGTGCCTCTGCTGTCGACAGTGGGTTTGAACTCAGGAGGCCTCTGGTCACTCCGCTCTCACCGAGCCTTGCTCTTCCCACCGTGCTCTCTTAGTTCCCCACAGGGCACCAGTTTCGTGGCCTTGGGGAGCCCCCGGGTATGCAAGTGCTTGTAAAGGGAAGGCCTGTGCTGTCAGTGGGGTTCATGCTTTCACTTATCTGATGCCATACACACGCTCTCCATCTCCGCCTTCTCTCAGAGGTGAGCCAGCGGTTCCCGACCACGCACCCGAACGGCCGCCAGATCATGCTCACCTACCTGCTGCCCTGGCTGCACAACATGGAGCTGGTGGACAGCGGGCTCCTGCTCCCGGGCTCGAGCCCCAGCAGCCCAGAGGACGACAGCAAGGGCCAGGCAGGAGACGTGACCACTTCTCACGGGCTGAAAGGGAACGGCTGGGGCTCCCCGGAAGCCACGTCTCTGGTCCTGAATAACCTCATGTACATGACGGCCAAGGTACTGTGCCTCCATAACACGGCCTCACCGCCCAGAAAATCGGGGCTTATCAAACCCCAGGCTGCGCACTCAGGGAGAGCGGCATTTATCATTAAAAGCCATGTGAAGAGGGGGTGGTGATGGTGTACCAGTGTGACTGCATACACTTAAAAATGAGTAAGATGGTATACTTTATGTTACATGTATTTTACCACAATTTTTAAAATTATAATAAAAATAAGATGCCCACCGTTTCTAATCTCATGAATAAGCTTTGTGCGTTACTAATTTGTGTGCACTATGAATTGCTGGAAGTGGCATCTTTCTGATGGCTGGCCGTGTGTCCCCTTCCGTGTTTTGAGATGGCCATGACCCTTAAAACGACTTTTTTTAAAATCCTCACCTGAGGATCTTTTTCCATTGATTTTTTTTTTTTTCTTCAGATAGATTGGGAGGGAGGGAGGGAGGAAGGGAGAGAGGGAGACATTGATGTGAGAGAGACATATCGACTGGTTGCCTCCCGCACACCCCGACCAGGGCCGGGGACAAACCGCATGTCCTTGACCGGCCTCCAGCCCTCGACTCTTTGGTCCGTGGGCCGACGCTCTGACCACGGAGCCGCCAGGGCTGAAGCAGTGTTCCTTCACTTGTTGCAGTACGGGGATGAAGTCCCTGGGCCAGAAATGGAAAACGCCTGGAACGCTCTGGCCAACAACGAGAAGTGGAGCAACAACCTGAGGGTCACCCTGCAGTTCCTGATCAGCCTGTGTGGGGTCAGCAGTGACACCGTCCTCTTGCCCTACGTGAGTGTCCCCAGGCTCTCCGCTGGCTGGCCCATCTGCAAACGCAAGTCAGAATGTGCCCTTTGCCCCCAGTCAAACAGGCTGATGTTGTCAGCCCACTCATCTCCCGTAAGTTCGTTGAGATGTTAGGTAAAAGGTCCCTTCTGCCCCCTGAGAAACAGGCTGCAAGGTCCTAGTGACGTCTCTGTCATTCCCTTGCCAAGCCTTTGGACACAGAAGCCTGCAATTTAAGGGGTGAATGTTTTTCTAACAGTTACTGAACCTGCCTTCTACAAACATTAGACCCATTATGTAAGAGAAACTAAGTAAAACATTATTTCTAATAAAAATATTTCATGTTTACCTTTTGATGCTCTTAAAACAGAATAAAAATGCAGAATACCCAGGATTTTCTCTTCAAATGTAGTTGGTAGAAGAGAGAACTAAGCAGAGAGCAACCCTTCTGAGATGCACAGTAGTTAGTGTTTGCAGACCAGAGTGGTATGATCATCAGCAGTGACTGCATTTTTAGACTGCAGCTCACTTAGCGTTTGTGTGTGGTTGTTTCCCGAGACATCCGAGGCACGCCTGCTGTGTTAAGCTCCATCAGCCTCACTGCATGGTCTACACCTCAGGTTTGATCCTGAGGGCTCCAGTAACACAGCTTTACTCCAGAATTATTTTTATTTATCTTTTTAATCCTCACCGGAGGATATTTTTCTGTTTATCATCAGATAGAGTGGGAGGGAGAGAAAGAGAGAGAGAGAGAAACATCGATGTGAGGAGACACATCGACTGGTTGCCTTCCACATGACCCAACCAGGGCCCGGGGGACAAACCGCAACCGAGGTACATGCCCTTGACAGGAATGGAACCCGTGACTCATTGATCTACAGGTCAACACTCCAACCGCTGAGCCAAACAGACCAGGGCCAGAGTTATTTTTAAAATGTAAAATCATCCAGACAGCTAAAATTCATTTGTTTCTAGGGGAGAAGAGAATAGCAGGGGGCCAGATTCCTTTTTAAACAATAATAGCTCGCAGTTTTATCCCATGGTTTGTGTAAATAAAATCTTTTCTCAAGATAAGACTTTAGATGCCAGGTTTTCTGCTTTTAGGTAGAATTCACGGGACCCAAGAGTAACTTTCATAAACTGGGCCATTAGGAAGGGTAAGGCCTTTGGCACACACTCCCATCAGACATGTGTGGAGAAGGTGGATTTTAATCCAGACACCAGGGCTCTCTGGGGAGCACGAAGAGTGACCAGGTGGTAGCTCCTGGGAAAGACACTTCATGGAACTGAGTGGGTTACCCTCTTCACT